>OY982963.1:24204282-29204282 GCA_963890685.1 Plagodis pulveraria
AACCGTTAACTTCATTTTGCGCAGTTGAATAAAAATTATCCTATGTCATATAAATATAATATCCATTCCAAATTTCATCCAAATCGATCCAGTAGTCTTTAAATTTATTCGATGCATACGAAAATACAAATCTTTCCTGATTTTAATATTAGTGTAGATATACCTCAGTGATGTGCCATAAAGCTGCACAGCGCTTCTAGCGCTGTCACGTGAACTATTTATATTTTTATAATATAAATTCCTTTATGTACATTTTTAGGTATGCCCACGTGTTTTACGTAGATTACTAAATAGTACAGTTAATTAGATCACAATATTCTAATATATATCCCACGAGCAATCATGCGGTTAATTTTACCGTTTGTCACAGTGATTCTTAGATCGTACCTTTTAATCTATCTTAAATCGTTTCTCACTATTCACGCTATTTCACTAACAAATTGCTTTCTTTCAACGATCTTGTCAATCCCAAATTTACCACTGATTCCGTTTCTTATGTGGTCCCTTTTTGCCCTTGAGTTTTTACGTCACTTTTTCTACCATGACAATGGTCCTTTTGTGACGATACACCATCCCGTTTAAAATGTGCGTCTTTGTTGTAGACAAGTTATAGCCTTTTTTTCTGGGAACCTTTGACACAGCTTCGACTCCAGTTACTATGTAACATTATACTTGTCTTCAGAAAGATCAGACTTGTCTCAACATGATTTCCTTAACGGTTAAAATAGGGCTAATAAAACTTGAGTGCAAATTGCCACTCCTTTCACACAAGTTTTTGTAAGTAATATCATTTGTTCTGTGTCTGTAGCTGAGCATTTCAACTCAACTCACAAATAATTATCTTTACAATTTGGTAATTTTATAACAAGCCTACTCGTAGCGAAGTTTACTTAGTTGTTGAACCGATCAGCAAAGTTAAGCAACGCCGCGCGGTCATGAGTTGGATGGGTGACTGCTAGTGACATTACTACTGAGCGTTTCCGTGCTTCGGAGGGCACGTTAAGCCGTCGGTCCCGATTGTCGTCTTAGGATGGCAGTCGTTATAGCATGGTGGTATAGGGCATTTTGAGAATGCCAGCCTGGCTAGCTACCACCCTCTAGTAGAAAATCTGTCGCCAAACACCTAGCGGTGTGTTCCGGCAGCTGTCCTTGAGAGCCAGTACTTCTAAGTTAGCCTGAACAACATCTTCGACCACTCCATCACTTACCATCAGGTGAGATAGTAATCAAAAACCTATCAGGCATAAATTAAATTAAATGATATAGGTATTAGGATGAAAAAGAAAGCAAATCGCCATAAATCAAAGACAAGCGTTTACCACAGTCTCGTCAAGCCTCCAGAAAATACCTGTTCACTCTATGTTTGAGTTAAGTTAATGTAAGTTGTTCCTTTTGTATCCATTTATATACTAAATAGTATTGACTTCTGGTCATTGCACCTTTATCAGAGACATAGAAATGACATGCAGTATACTAACTACACACGTTGCGTTTTTTTAATGAATGCTTTAACGTTAACTTGTATTGCGCTGAAATTGCTTACTCCTATTTCATTTTAAAGTCTGCAACTGTGTGCTAGTCTTATTAATTTTTTCGTGATTGTGTCAAGCTGGCAAGCAGCCAGCCTAATCACTAGCTGCAAGTTCTAATTAACAATTTTCAGCAGCTGCAATGAAGTTGAAAATATTTTTGCTAGCGATGCTAAATTAAAAAATCCTAATATATGTATATTGTTTTTATAAAAGATATCAGCTGTATTCATATCTACTATTGTAATCGACGCGGAAGGTACTTATCTTAATCCATAGTTTAATACTACTTGAACTGTTTGCCTCGATCTGGCTTTATCATACAGTAATGCTATCTAAGCTATAAATCCGTATTCTTAAATATAGCACATACAATTATTCCGTGATATAATAGTAAGGGATTTCTGCGTATGAATCAAATGTCCCATATAAAAATGAAAGTTACAAAAATGAGGACAAGCGCTTCTATAAATTCGCTAGCAAATTTGCCTGTCACTTCATATGGCCGCTAGTTCCTCTTTGTGGAACACTCCGATACCATTATCGAACCTCCAGAAAAAAGTATATTCCCTTCTCAATGACTGGTAACGAATCCTTGAGACTTCTAGTACTGTGTCCGTACCTCACCCTGAGACCTTCAGTTGTTATATCTTATGTGACTGTAAATTTATTAGTTCCCAGGACTACTGCCGGAACACACTATTTAGGTGTTAGGTCAGATTTTCTACTTGAAGGTGGTAGCTAGCCAGGTGAGCATTCGCAAAATGCCCTACCACCAAGCTATAACGACTGCCATCCAAACACAACAACCGCGACCGACGGCGTTGGTTTCATTACGTATTTGTGTGAGTCAGAATACTGTGTCATCGACCAATAGTTTTCTTGAACCTCAACTACTGCCAGTAGAGTTGTATGTTGTCATAACCCTGATTAGCATTCGATTGTTATTCAACTTGTGGTGCTGGATGGGAATTCTGTGAACCCGTCGCGGTCTAGGCGAGCATGTTCTTGTAGATTGTATGCTTGTGTTATTCATGTGATGTTAGTGTAGTGTAGTTAGTGGGTTAGAAATATTTTGGCAGAATCTAAATTATATTGAGATTATTGTTCTAGAATCCACTTATTCATTTACCTTGATACTGAACTGTATCAGCCGGGTTGTCCACTGCTGAACACAGCCTCCCCCATTATGCCAAGAGTTACGGCAATCCGGGAGGGATTGCCGTAGTCCCCTCTTGGCAGCCATCTCGGGGATCGCAGTGCCAGATATCAGCTCCTCAGTAAGCGCTGATGTCCACCTTCTGGTGTGTTGCCGTCGCCTTTTACGATACCACGGGACTTCGATATTAATTTACCTTGCCCTGAATAAATCGATTGTATGCCATGCAGGCGTCTTTTTATCTACAGTCATCCTATTTAAAAGATACTGACATTTTGTGCTGTTCTTAGCAAGCGTTTCCTTAGTTACTGCTAAAAATCTTTAATAGAATTTAATTATTTTTAGGTTTGCAAAAACGCATGCTTTGCGGATTACATTACGAAATTACAAATATACTAGAGGAAAAAGTATTTTTTCCTCTCGTAAATTTGTAATTTTGTCTTCTTGAATAGAAGTATCAAAACCTCTTATGTGTTCTCTTGTGGGTGAGATTTTTTTAAATTAAAACTATTTATTAAGTAAGTATAGTTCCCACAGTCCACGAAGGTGCTTCCTAAAATTCAGTCCGAGGGGAAACATGTAGTCAATGCTGTCGCATACCTACCAATTCGTACCACTATACCAATATAACAAACAATATAAAACGCTATGTTATGAAAACTCCGTTGTAAGTTTTTAATATTGTTATGTTTGCAATAACGCCTGCTATGCAGATTATATTACAAAATTACAAATATACGAGAGGAAAAATCATGTGCGGGATTCGAACCCGCGTCCATCCAACTTAGCCGGGGTATGCTCTAACCAATTGAGCTAACATGACAATGAGTCATAACTTAATTTTTTCATATCGTTCTTTAACATACAGTTGTTGAGCCTCATGGGCCTGTAAGCCAGCATTCGCAAAATGCTAGCTGGCTGTAGGCTGATTAATCCAGATATGAAAACAGGCTTTTGCTCTGCTCCATTTTACTTCGCCATTCCATACTCGAATATATAAATTATATCATGACTCATCTCTCCACCATCACCATTATCGTTATCCAATTACCATAACAGCTCACGTGTTGACTATACACAGCTGTGGTCACATTTGAGTTCTCACATGTTTTTTTTTTAAGTAAAAAATGATTTTGTTTCGGACGGGAAACCGTGTCTTCCGATTTCGCGCTATATGCCTAATCCACTCGGCCACCGGAACCTTACTCTTACGAGTCGAAAAATTGTGCTCCAATTGTATTACTATGACCGTCATAGGGGACGGTGCGCGGTCATTAACCAGCCTACTACTTACCAGCTAATGTAAGATGATAAACAAGCCTAACATAGAATGGGGACTGTCTTTTAAGGGCAGCTGCCGGAACACACCTAGGTTCATGGCCAGAAGTTTTCTACTTGAGGGTGTACCTGGAGATTTATATGTAAAAATCCAAAACATGACCGCGCATGACATCGGTGGACGTTGTTTAACTTTGCTGATCGGTAAAGAACAGCTAAGCAAACTTAGCTACGAGTGCTTTTTCTGCTGCCATGCTCAAACTCAATATATATATATATATATATATTGCTTCATTTAGTTTTAGTTTGAAAGTTCTCCTGAGTATGAGACATATTAACTGGCTGTACTCACGGTTATTTAAAACATAAATATTGCTCCATTCATGCCCAACTGGGAACGATCAAAGCTATCCCCGTTCTGAAGCTCACTGTAAATGTATACCGACGTTCCCATGTAACTGTTATGTAATCTTTGAACCTATGTCACGTCCACTGAAGTGTGAATGGTCCAGTCTCTAGACTAACATAACGTTTGTCGTCTAAGACTGGTCTCTGGATAGTCAGAATGTAGCATTGCATGGACATAGTAAACGAAGAAACGTAAGTATGGAAAGTTTAACGTTATTAAATAATTATAGCAATAAAAAAAAATATCATTGAAACTAAAATATAAAATAAATTTATTGATTTTTTTTTTGATATAATGTATTTTTTTCATTACGAGCTCGGAAAGGTTTTGTTTGTAATTCGATATCTGCGTGCAAAAAAAGGCTTATATTCCGCAAGCATATAGAATAGATATAATATTATTAGAATTATTAGAATATTAGATACTTTGTAGTAAAATCTTTATAGTATATACTTTTTAGTTTTGAAAATATGCAAAAGGGCTTATAATCCGTTAGCGTGGAGAAGGATCGTAAAATTACACGGTTAAAAAAATATTTCTAAATGACCTTTTTTTATATATATAGGTTACCCTTTGACCACTAGCGCACCTGATGATAAGTGATAATGTGGTCGAAGGTGTTGTTCAGGCTAACCTAGAAGATCTGAATGAATATTACTACCTGTTAGCTTCATTTTTTAGGGTTCCGTAGTACCTACAAGGAACCCTTATAGTTTCGTCATGTCCGTCTGTCCGAGGTTTTGCTAAGAGACCGTTTGTACTAGAAAGCTGCAATTTTGTACGGGTATGTAAACTTACCACGCCGACAAAGTGGTAAAATAAAATTTTGAAATAAACATTTTTTTAGGTTAGCTCCCATACAAGTGATGTGGTTATGAATTTTTTTTTCGTCGTCTATCCCATTGAGTGGGGTATCATTGAATAGGTATTTTAAAATGATATAGGGGTTGCTAATACCATTTCACGATTTAATGCTTCATTTACGAAATATTCAACTTTAAAGTGCAAATTTTTGTTCCAGTAGGGCGTCCCCCCCCCTCTAAAACCTAAACTGCTGGCTTGAAAAATCTGAAAAAATTTATGATGATAGTGCAGTTCATGAACTTTCAAGGAAAATTATAGCGATTAAGATAACTTCATTACTTTAGCAGTAATAGTCGTTGAACTTGGGTAATAGATAATTTTGTACCAAATACAAAATTCTTAGAATAAATCCTTTAGAGTTACTAAGATGAAGTAGTGGAAGGACTTTAGAATCGATATACATACTTATATACTATAGGAAGGGGTGGAGGGGGGAGAGGGGGGTTATAGCATCCCCCCAGGGGGGTTATAGCATCCCCCCAGGGGGGTTGGGGATTACGGAAACTATTAATTTTTAATAATAATAATATTAAAAAAATATGTGTATCTACATACATTGGAAGGACTTTAGGTATAGTATATGTATATATTTTGTGCAATGGGGAGGGGGAGTGAGGGCGGAATATTCCCCATTGCTGGGAGGGTTACAGAAACCTATAGTTTTTTTAAATACTAACGAAATTTCCCAAAATAAGCTTCTTCTTCATGAAAATAATTAATCCTCTCCCTCTCCGCGTCTCCGGCTTATAAAAAACACTGTAGGGGTAGGGCAGACAAGACTGCTACAAAGATGGGGGCTCCAAAAGCAGCAAGTGACCCATTAGATATTAGTAACATTTTCTCGAATCACTTCCAATCAGTATTTGAACCCTCAACTGTTACCGACGGTTATAATGCAGATAATACATTTTATATTTCTGAAGGTGATGCACGTGAACCACAAGTCAGATTTAACTATCAGTGATGTTTGTTTTACTATAATCAAATGTTTATCAAATCGGAACTACATAGGCTCGATCCAAATAAGGGCGCTGGAGTAAATAATGTTTCACCATAAGTTCTTAAATACACCGCTGACACCATTTGTTTTCCAGTCCACCATATATTCAACCTAAGGATTATTAAAAGTTGTAGCAAACTATCGCCCAATCTCAATTTTGTCCGCCTTATCGAAGCTTTACTGAAATATTTAAAACGTAGACAATAACAAACAAACAAACAGTGTGTTTATTAAAAATATTTTAAGTTTTTTAAATTGCTATTACTTGCCGATGACCTGAAAATGTATCGTTCTATAAATACTTATCAAGACCCATTAAAATTCCAAAAGGATCTGGGCAGATTTTTAGTGTATTTTATTAAATATAATTTTACTCCTAAGACGAAAAACAAATAATTTAATACAAATACAAATTAATTTTATTCTTCCTTACTGTGATACATTTATGATAAGTCTATGACTCTAAAACTAGGCTGGTGGCCTGTATCTCAAGAGCCAGGTTCTTTCTGGCTTTAGAGAATCTGTAACACATCTATATATTTTCTTTTATATATACTATTTAGTAACAATTCAAAATTGAAGCAATACATTGAAACATATATACATATAGGAAAAATATTTAACGAAATGTTTTTATTCGAAATTAACGTCATCTTGTATATTTTTAATAATTAATATTTACGTGTAGTCATTATAATGTGGTGTAGTATTGGTGTACGAGTTTAAGTGAATGTTTGTAAGGAATTTCAAAGGTGTATGTGTCGGTGCGTGTTTCTGTATGTTTGAGTATACGTGCACGTGAAGGGTATGTGATTTGTAATGTGTTATTTTACATATGTGTTATGGGATTCTAACTTTGATGAAGTTCAAGTAATAACGGATTAAGTAATAATATTAGATAGTAAATTAGTCGTTTTTGTAAATATTCAAAATATAATAATAACACGTGGTTTAAAAATATTTAATTTTGTCATAAGGTCATCTAGTAACTTCAATCACGAATTAACGTATTTATTGCATAATATTAAACCATTATGAAGAGCTGCTAAATAAATATAAATTATTGCAATTAAACTCTAGAAGGCAACAATTAGATATAATGCTTCTGTATGACCTATATCATAAGTCACAGATATGACTGTACAGAGTTGATCGATTAGCTTCGGTACGAGTATATGGTACTTTTTAGACCTCATCCTCGCCGTCTCATAATTATAATTATAAATAAGAATAATTTTTCATTAGGGAAATATTGTGACTCTGTTTGTTGGTTCTTGAATATATAATATATGTATATATATATATATATGCACAGTCCTTCAGTGTCGTTATATAGTTTACACTATATATAGATGTATATATATATACAGTGTAAACTCAAGGGACTGTGCATTTTATGGCGTTATAGAGAGGTGTCGTTAAATGGAGAGAAGAAAAAAGTTTGTGAGGAACTAAGAAACGTATATTCCAACTTAATAGTCACGGTCAACAACAGTGCAAGCACTCACAATTTATAAACAAAAGAACAAATTGCTTAGAAAGTTATAGGTAGAGAGATAAAAAGAAAAAGAACAACAGAACTATTCTATATTATTATAACGGGCTACTACGGAACCCTACATTACGCGTGGCCTGACACGCGCTTGACCGCTTATTTATTTATATGAACATATGATTATCATTACAAAATTACAATTATACGAGGGGAAACATTTAAGTCATGTGCGGGATTGGAGTCCTACATCACGCGGCCTCTGCCTCCCCCTCCCCCCTCCCCTCAAGAAGCCGCGTGGTATGCGTAAGGCGTTTTCCAACCAAAAAAAATGGTGATAGGGCATGTAGACAAGCACATAACAGTATTTTCCGGCAGCTGTCCTTGAGAGCCAGTAATTCTAGGTTAGCCTGAACAACATCTTCCACCACATCATCACTTACCATCTGGTGAGATACTGGTCAAAATCTGGACGAGATCGAGAGATCAGTTATAAATAAACAAAAATATCATACTGTGAAGACAATTTGTAAAACCTGCATGAGTTTAATTACTGCCAAGTCCACATTCTGTGGCTCACGAAGCCTCACATCTGGTATATTCACAAGTCTACGCTCCAGTTTACTACCTTAGTTTATGCTTGTGTCCTACGCCCCTGTTCTAACACCTAACTTAACGTTCGAGTCTTACGTTCTGTTCTAGCATCTTACAGTTTGAATCTTGCTTTATCAACGTTATCTTATTGCAGGAAGTTTGTCGACTTGCTGCATATTCAAAAGCCCGTGTAGTTTGAGGCATCTCCATATTCTCCATAATGGGAAGGCGCATATTGTAGATTGATGGAGATGTTTGCGTGGTAAATTTGTTTTGGAAATACGGTTGTAAGACTTATCTATTCGTCTAGTTACTCTGGTCTGTATTCAAAGTTATATTTTATAAACTATTTCATTAATAGAAACATTATAATAATAATTATTCAATCCAATTGGACAAATTATATCAAGAGCCATAATTTCTGCCGTTGAACGAAGGTCTTCCCCATTAAGGGGGATTTGCTATAATGGCAGGCGTCTAATGATTGCGGTGTAAGTTTGCAGTTCTTTAGAAAGCGCTATTGCCCACCTCCTGGTATTTTCATCGTCCCCTCTTTCGACTCCCATAGGAAGATATGCGTGGCTACAATTCTTACCCGGAACTCCACAGGAAATATACCACTACAAATAAAAAAAAATTAAGGCTCAAAAGCTGGCAACGCTTCCTTGATACATGTTGTTAAAAACACACGTTTCATGTATGGAGTACAGGAAACGTGTTATTTTAATAATTTTTGTTTTTTTTCTATCGTAAAAACGGTTATACATTCAATTATCAAACTTGGAATGATTGAAGTTCAATGTCTAATGTACACCAAATACTAATAACTAATAACCGTCAATAGAGGCTGAGGCTAGCCTTTTACTACTATCTCACCTGTTCAGTGATGATGAATTTGAAAATGTTATTTAGCCTAACATTGTATTACTGGCTATTAGAAGCAGTGATGGCTCAGTGGCATTGGCTATGGACTGCCGCACAGCAGGTCCATGGTTCGAATCCCGCCGTGAGCTGCACCGCATGGTGGTAGGGCGTTTTGCGAATGCCCGCCTGGCTAGCGACAACCCTCAAGAAGAAAATGTGTCGCCAAGCACCTAATGGTGTGTTCCGGTAGCTGTCCTTGAGCGCTAGTAATTCTAGGTTAAGCCTGTTAACACCTTCAACCACATCATCACTTACCATCAGGTGAGATTGTGGTCAAAAGCTATTAAAAAATCAGCAATAAAAAAAATATGAAAAGGATAGCTGGCGGATCAAACCGTTATAGGTGCTTAGCGATAGATTTTTCTGCTACATGAGGGTAGCCATTTACAAAACGTCCTTCCACCGTGCACCAGTATTAGGAAATTATGTGTTACGAATTGCATTTATTAAGTTCAAATACTCAATACGCTTACTTTTCAAGTCTCTCGCGTAACATTAAATTCATCTAAAATGTATAATGCAAGCACACTTATAATGTCGATTTGCGTCTTAAAATAATGTGAATTTAAAATTACAACAGAAAGTAACGCATCAGACACGTCCATGTAATTATTGTCATTTCCTGACACAGATGACTCTATGATGACATCCACATATTAGTCTGAGAGCTAGAGGCACTGAAATAGAGCCATGGAATAAGATATGATATTGTCATGACAATATGTGTTAAATTTATTACTAATCATTAAAATAACGTACACAACCTATAATATAGTCAAATATCAGTTTAATTTATATAACCCGATTAGTTTATTTCGAATCATTCTCATCATAATCATTATTTCGAATTATTTCGATTAGTTTGAAGTGAAAATGGCGCCGCTAAACCTCAGACTCGCACACTATATCTGATAGGTAAGTCTGACCACTATCTCACATGTTGGTAAATGATGTTGTGGTCGCGGATCGTAAATATAAGACTAACCTAGAATGGGAACTATTTCTTAAGAAGTTTCTAAGGACAGCTATTGGAACACATCGTTATGTGCTTAGCGACAGATTTTCCACATGAGGGTAGGTAGAGCTTTTCTGAAGTACCCTTACTCTATGCGTGTATAAAATAATTAAATATTGTAAGAATACATTGAGGATATCGTTATAGACTTTGAACACTATTACCAAACATACAAAGATTTTGACTTTGAAACTTCTAACATTGTAGGGTTTTTTTACAAAATATGTTTAATAATTCTATTGATGTGATAGATAATGTTAGTTACCTATCAAATGAGTCTATTAGGTGACCAACAATATAATTTGGCGTGGGAGGGTATTATTGGAACTATTATCAGGAAACCTACCCTAAATAATTACAAATATCATTCTATCATCGTACCTCTCGTCACCGGGTGAAAGCTCATCCACCCATAATTGAGTCCTGGAAGTCTCACACAGCTCGATTTATGCGTTCCTTCTTACCGCATACCTGCAAAATGTGGAATGATCTTCCCTGTAACGTTTTTCCGCAGAGCTACAGTACGGATTCCTTCAAAAAGGGTGTTAAAAGAGTACTACAGGGTCGGCAACGCATTGGTAACGCCACTGGTGTTGCAAATGTCCATAGGCGACGGTAACCGCTTAACATCCGGTGGGCCGTCTGCTTGTTTGCCACTCCATAACATAAAAAAAAACAACTATATTGGTATCGTCACCCCTGTATTCCCAGGGATTACCAGTGGTTTCCAAACATCTACGTTTTGACACCACTATGCATATTTTGTTCCCATATTATCGGAGACGAGTCTATTGCCTTCTGCCGAACACAGGTTTAGTTTCCAGGCTAAAAATGTCTTTGTCAGATAAACACCAACTTTTCCGACCAAGGGCTCGAAACCAGGTCTTCCTGATTTCAAAGCGATGTTTTTATACACACATCAGCGAGGCAATCTATTATTGGGCTTAGATATTAATACCATAAGGCTCGAAAAATATAAAATCTTCGGGAATCCCGTCAATTAATTTAAGCCTCTTACTTTGGGCCACTCTTTATGTATCCTGACTAAACAACTCGCAATTGTAAGTTTGAATTTATTTCCACGCTCATTCCAACAGAGACATGAAATTGCCACAGGTTTTCACACCACCAGATCTTCATCTACTAACCTCTAATCTACTGAATTCCGACATAACACCGTTACTGGCATAATGAAATGTAACCGAATGGTGCAATTTTTTTATTGCTAATGATGTGTGACGTTGCCAACTACTGGTTACAAGTTACATCTGTTATTTAACGGACTGTTTTTTGTGTTTTTGGCACATGAGATCGGGGCTTTTTGTTACGCGTTTTTGAATGGATGATTACCTATCTAATGAGTCGAGAGTTGTGTTGTAAGATTGTCTTACCATTTCTTTGCTTAATTATCTTGTCGTTATCCCAAGTTCCATTTTCAAAGAAGGATTAACGGGTATGTTCGCCCATAGAATTAAATCAAAATAGAATTTTGTCTAACCTCGACGTTTCGATTGGGTTGCTTGCACCGTGATCACGGGTGGTCTTTTTTTTATATGCTTGATAGGTAAGCCTTTGACCACTGTTCCACCTAATGGTAAGTAATGCTGTGGTCGAAGATATTGTGAAGCACTCGTAGCGAAATTTACTTAGCTGTTCTTAACCGATCAGCAAAGTTAAGCAACGTCGCCCGCGGTCATGAGTTGGATGGGTGACCGCTAGTGACATTACTACTGAGCGTTTCCGTGCTTCGGAGGGCACGTTAAGCCGTCGGTCCTGGTTGTTGTTTTAGGATGACAGTCGTTATAGCATGGTGGTAGGGCATTTTGCGAATGCCCGTCTGGCTAGCTACCACCCTCAAGTAGAAAATCTGTCGCCAAGCACCTAACGGTGTGTTGTGGCAGCTTTCCTTGAGAGCCAGTACTTCTAGGCTAGCCTGAACAACATCTTCGACCACATTATCATTTACCATCAGGTGCGATAGTGGTTAAAGGTTAACCTATCATGTATAAAAAAAAAAAATTGTTCAGGCTAACCTAGAATTACTGGCCCTCAAGGAGAGCTGCCGGAACACACTGTTAGGTGCTTGGCGACAGATTTTCTACTTGAGTGTGGTAGTTATCCAGACGGGCATTAGCAAAATGCCCTACCACCATGCTACAACGACTGCCGTCCTAAGACGACAACCGGGACCGACGTGACGGCTTAACGTGCCCTCCGAAGCACGGCAGCGCTCAGTAGTAATGTCACTAGCGGTCACCCATCCAATCAGTCGCCGCGGCGGATGTTGCTTAACTATGCTGATCGGTTAACAGCTAAGCAAACTTCGCTACCAGCGCTTCAAAATCTATAATTCTGTGTGGGAATAGACCCGTCACTATTTGAAAACGAATTTGATCTGCGAATGTTCAGAAAGTTGTATCTCAGAAGCGCTCGTAGTCGAGCTAGCTTAGTCGTTCTTAACCGATCTACATTTGCTGCGGGTATTCGCTAGTAGCATTTACATACTACTGAGCACTTCCATGCTTCTGTGGGTATGTTAAGCTATCGGTGCATGTTGTTGTCTTAAGATGGCATAAAATAGATTTGACCTTATTCACGCTATTAATTTTATATATTATTGATATAGTTAACAATATGATATAGTTAATTTTATTCATAACGTGTGATTTTTCTTAATAAATGACGTAACTATTTTATCAGTATTTAAAAATACCGAGACTATATTTATTTTTTTAAGCTTTTAACTCCCTTTTTATATCGAGTTACACTTTCAAGGAAAAAATCCGAAGGTCTGATTGTTAGTTTTGATAATATTCGGGGTAATACGCAAATAGGGAAAATATCACCTAACCCTAATAAACTACCTTCTTGTCTCATAAAATATTTATGTATGTACATACGCGATACTTGCATTATTTCGCATACAAAAATAAATCAATGATTAAATAATTTATGGGTGACCGCTAGTGACATTACTACTGAGCATCTTCGACCATCATCACTTACCATCAAGTGAGATAATGGTTACAGGCCAACCTATCAGGCATAAAAACAAATTTCTTTTAGGTCTAATGTTCGCACTTGCAAATATATTTTCAATGCAACTGTGCAATGTTAACATTGCCGCGTGTATTTATTCACACGCGTGCACGTATTCTTTACAGTTACATTATAGAACATTTATTTGTAACATATACCCACAATATACAATAATCTGCACTAAAACAAGATAAGATAGCATAACCAAGAACCGTTACCCTTGCTACGATGTATTATTATGTCCAAGTTAACACCTCCCTAGCACGTAACTGCGCCATATGTCCCGGTTATTGGACCGCGTCCCGGATATGACTCGTAGGCACGTCAATATACTCCGACTGTGGCGCGAGACGTATATTTGTTACTACAACGTCTACAGCTTACAATGAGGTTCTTCGCACCTCCCTATTTTACATAATACGCCAAATGTCCCGGTTATTAAAGGCGGGTCTCGGATATAACTTGTAGGGTTCGGAGGTGCCGCGTCAATATTCGTCCCATAGTCCCATTCGTCCCGCTTGAAGGATGCGAGGCGGACGTGTCGCTACGAAAAACGTGGTATGAATGATAATAGGGTCGTATTTGGGAAGATGGCACAGCTAGTTACAGAGAAGCAGTGACAGTATTATGGTGTCTTTTATTTTTTGAAAAGTGTTTTACGGTTTTAGTACAACTCTCTATGAATGGAGGAGTTCATCCGGGGAATTACTGCCACCATATTTCTATCGCCAAGCAGCAATGTTCGCAATACTGTGTTCCGGTTTGAAAGGTATGAGTCCCAGTGAAATTACATTCACACGAGACTTCAGAACTTTATGTTTCAGGGTGATGGGTGAAGTGCAGTACGTCACTTGTGATGAATTGCATTGTATCTGTTATGGGCAGAGGTAATGTAGGGGGAGAGGCTTTACACCAAGTAGGCTTTTGGTTCCGTCTCATTCCCACGAAAAAACTAAATTGTAATTGATAATAATTTTGCATACAAAGGCTGGTATTTTCTATGTTCAGTCCATGCAAAAATAAAATACAAGGCTTACTTACAAAATTTTTTTCTTGACCTTAGTGGATAACCATTATTTTTTTAGAAAATAAAGTCTTGAATCTAACTTAAGTGTTTTTCTTTACCTATTGTATGTCTGTGTCCATCCGTCTATAAATCCATCCGTACAAGGCTGCAGATTTTGAACGACATAATTTATTTTCGAATTTAAGCGGAATATTATATTATAACAGATAGTCTTATAAAAGAAAAGTTAACCATAAATGAGGATAAATCACGAACTGTCTTTCATGCTCATGAATGGTGTGAATTTTTGATCGAAATAAATATATGGAATCGTATTTTCGGATCAAGACTAATTTTTGTCAAATGCAAAAAAGTAAAATATGATGTTTTTTTATATACTTTAACACAACCAACGGGCTAATAATAATGCCAAGACAAAGATTTTATATGTCGGGTCGAGAAAGTAACCGGCATTTTTTGCGTTTTTGACTTTTGGACTTTAAGAATCGGAACGCAGTTAAGGAAACAAAAGAAAAAAAAATCGTTTCTAAATTTTTTGAACAAATATGTTAAGTAAGTTGGTGGTACAATAGTCTAGCTCGTACTTGGCTGATTAGTATAGAATAAAGCCTAAAGTGCTTGTTCTAGGTATGTAATAAATTAAAAAATATTTTTTTTGTTACTGGTTCTCAGCATGTTTAAAATATGGGTAACCGTCTTCTATAAGTACAATTTTAGTCAAAAATTCGAAGTCTTCTTACTAAAATATTTTTTAGTTGAAACTTATTTCGTAATATGTTGTAAAAAACTTGCCAAACAATTGTAACCATGTTCTTATCACAAGAGCGTGACGCACTGAATTCAAACCCCGTTCCACTCGATATTTCACACGACGACGTACTTATTTAAGGGATCAGAGGTGCCCGGTCTGATTTATATCCGGGCCTACTCTCTCTAGATTGTTGTCCCGGATGAAGGTTACATAGTAAGTAGGTACAAATGGTATGCAGAAGTGGAACTTCTTGTTTTCCAGGTTTGAAAAAGAGATGTTTTATCGTTTAACAAACTACAATATCAAAAGAGGACATTCTCAATTCTAGTAAATGTTTTTTTGTATGTTTTGTGAATGCTCCACCAGTTTTGGATGATTAGTTTTTTTCTTCTAGGTAATATTTCAGAGGTGATCACATTAAAATTTCATCAACATCGGTTCTGCACATAGTAATCTAATCTAATTGCAGTGATCGTCACCCCGTAACCACGATCACTGCAAAGTGTTTGAAACGTCGGGACAAAAATAATGATAATATACGCGATTTAAACCGTTTAAAGTTGTTTAATTACTATGTGTAATAATCGCGAAAACCTAAGACAACATTATCGGTTCTGCAGTTTTAAAGTTATACTCAAATAACTGAAAAAAGTATTTGCCTATACCTCGATGACATGGTAAGTGCAAGTCTTGCTGATAGTGAATAGTATCGTCTATTGTAACTATTGTACGTGGGTGAAAATCAAACTTTGTAAGCAATACTAACTATGTAACACTAAAAAAAATGGGTAAAGAAAATGTTTTAATCAAAATCAAATATTATAAGTTGGTTTCATTATAGTAATTTTTTTTACTCGTGGAAGTCAATTCCTCGTCATGTTAATCAAAATGAACTTATGCGAGTTTGAAAGCTAATAACTATTTGTTGTTTTTTTAAGGTTAAATCTGTTATGGATTATGTAATTGTCCCCGCAGTAACAAAAGATCTCGATTTTGACCAATTTGAAAGAACAGATAAAAACCTCGTGAGACGATATAATAATGAGAATATGGTCCCTACCTTTCACATCTTCAAAGCGTTTAATTCTCTTAAGATCTTATTTAGAGCTGCAAAAAAATTTGCAGGCTATTTTAAATAGATGTAAACTTGTTTGAATTATAAATAAATAAATGTATATTTTTTATTTATTTGTTTAAAATGTTATAGTTTCGAATTAAATTCTAGATATGTCATTTTTGAAAGTGTAATGTTTAATAAAATTTTGAATTACACTCGATATGATGAGTTAATAATTTTTTTCAGCCGCAATCTTTCTACACGCTACCTACCTAAAAATAAATAACTAGGTACGTTAACACTAACATATTATTAGAGCTCAATATTTTTTGTCCCAGTCGGGAATCGAACCCGCGTTCCCCAATTTTGTGCCGGGTGCTTAAACCACTCGACCACCGGATATGCTACTTTGAGCCGAAATGTTTGCTCTAATCCTATGACAGTTAAAGTAATAACTTTAACTGTCATAGGAGAAAGTGCGAGGTCATCAACCAGACTACTATCCTTCATCTGATTGAAAAACTGCTTTTTCAAACACTTAACTCTCGCAGTGATGTCGCTACCCTAAATACGAATACAAGAACAATCTTACTAAAATCCTTACTTATTAGCCATTAATACAATAAGTCACCGAATTTATTTAAATGTCACGTATACGTCACGAACAGGACGTCATCTTGCACGCCACCACAGACTTAGCTGATCCAGTAGTTTATATAGTCTGAACTATCCATCTCCTTTCGGCTGTCCTCTTCACTCCTGTAACATTAAGTATACATAAACTGAGACACATAAAAGTAAATTAGATTTCCTACTGCGAGCACTATATCAAAGGTCCCGACTCCAAAGATAGGGTAAGGTAAGGTACGCACGATAAGCCTTAACTTAGGCCTGCTTGGTATGCAACGAAATCTTTCGACGATTGTGACCCAGATTAGGGAAAATAAGAATGATTAGTTGTGTTCTGTGATTTATACGTATATATCTGTTCTATATCCTCTTGTTGGATTTCCGTACCTGAAAGGTGACTGAAGGAAATTATTTTATCTGAAAAATTATTTTATGGTCCTTTTTGTTAAATAAATTATATTGTTACCGACCTCACGTCCCTGGAATAAGGGTAGAAAGAGTGATTGATACAAGTATTTTTGCCCTCACGTAGCGTACGTGTAAATAAAAAGAAATTAATAAATATATTAAAACAACATTTCAGTACTTAATGCTTTCTGAAAAATAATTCTTTCATACGTAAGTGATAACGTAAAGTCGTAAAAAGTCTTTTTTACAAAAAATCATAACTTGTTTCCTACACTAAAAAAATGATCCCTGAGGAGGTATTTTGTTTATATGTACCTATCAACTTCAGAGTCGGATAAACTCTGGTATAACCTTGTGTATAACCGTGCGTAAACGTCATATTTTTATAAAATAATGCATACATAACGTAAGCGTCTGTCGCCAAGCACCTAACGGCGTTTTTTTTTATGTTATGGAGTGGCAAACAAGCAGACGGCCCACCTGATGGTAAGCGGTTACCGTTGCCTATGGACATTTGCAACACCAGGGGCGTTACCAATGCGTTGCCGACCCTGTAGTACTCTTTTAACACCCTTTTTGAAGGAATCCATACTGTAGCTCTGCGGAAAAACGTTACATGGAAGATCATTCCACATTTTGCAGGTATGCGGTAAGAAGGAACGCATAAATCGAGCGAACGGCGTGTTCTGGCAGCTGTCCTTGAGAGCCAGTAATTCTAGGTTAAGCCGGTTAAAACCTTCCGGCCAAGTGCGAGTGCGACTCGCGCACGAAGGGTTCCCTAACTAAATATTCTGTGAATAGTTAAAGCGTCTACCTGTCACTGTTATTAGTATCGAGCAAGAAACGGTAAAAAATCAAGTTTGTTGTATGGGAGCCCCCGTTAAATATTTATTTTATTTCATTTTTAGTATTTGTTGTTATAGCGGCAATAGAAATACATCATCTGTGAAAATTTCAACTGACTAGCTATCACCGTTCTTGTGATACAACCTGGTGACAGACGAACGGACGGACAGCGAAGTCTCAGTAATAGGGTCCCGTTTTCACCCTTTGCGTACGGAACCCAAAAATAGAACGCTCGTTCAAATTTTCACAGGAGCTGTCATCGAGGAAATAAAGAAATGGAAAGAGTGACTAAAATCAGAAAGTCACCCCCTTACCCACACATTTTGGTTTTTTGTCATCCTATAACGATCAACACCGATCACATTTAGAAGTCAATTCGTTCGAATTACCCTTGAATACTTCGTCCACCCAAGTATTAAGGTATATATAAGTCCTACTATAATTGCAACTCCGTTTAGATTTGGTTTTGGTTTGTTTCAAAATCGGTTCGGGAGTTACACGTGCAGAAGTAAAAATAAATATTCATAAAATATTTACTTTGATCATATAATATAATGAGAGTTTAACCAATCCAAGAGCTTACTATAAGAGTCTGACATTATATAACAAACATTATAAAAATCTACTAAGAAATCTTAGTCCAATAAGAAAAAAATGGAATAGAAGATTCTAGTTAGATTACACATACTCGTACATGTCTTTTCCTTTGTATTCTACGCAGGTAGTAAGTAGTCTTGGCATATAACGTCAAAACGGTCATGTAGGAACATAAACGGCCTGGTGGTCTTAACACTCACTTTTTCCCTGATAAGATTTGTTTTGATGTAATATGTGGTGAGCCTATTAACATTTACGGAGTTTAATTCAATTTCAAAATTCTGACTTGACTGAGGTTATCTTTGTCAAAAAATCCAATTATATCCGACTTGGAGATCGAACCCATACCTCGTGATTTCAAAAGGACGCTTTGCGCCACTTTACCAACAAGACAGTATAAGATTATATTGTATCAAATGAATACAAGACTAAATGGACAAAATTTTTCAGAGCTAACAAATCTTTTGATAGTATTCTAAGAAAAAAATTCAACAATATTTTAATAAAACACTTTAAAAATATCTAGTGTCAATTTTGCCTAATTTATAAGCGAAATGCGTCTAAACGAAAATTCTTCCGGTTTGACTGCGTGGTGTGTGTGACGTCACGCGCGCCACGCAGCAAAAAGTGGAAATATAACAGGCTTCATTGGACGAAGGCAACTCCGACCCTATGACCAGTTTAACATAATCAAAGGAAAGCAGACAATTGGCTTCACACTCACCAGTCTCAATAACCGAGTGCGTAAAACCGTAGGATTCGATAACCACTCGTATTGAAAATGCTCTAAAAATGTATGTACATATAGTTGCCTCACATGCGCTAATGCTTAACATCATATTTGGAAATTCAAAACTAGATTATCCATTAAAGTAATTGTATTATCAAAGATATTCGTAGCTCTATTTGCAGATCGTCTTCAGAATATGAACCATTCCAAGAATACCCGACACATTACCATATATAAACTATTTATCAGATTTTCGTCTTACATCCTTAATCTGGCATTCAGCACGCATACAACAATGTCGAGCATAAAGAGCATACTGAGCATAACCATTGAGCATTCGAGCATAATACACTGGGTCGGAATGGTGAAGGAAGACATTACGGAGGCTTATCAGCACTTTATCCTTGAGTCATTAGGCTGATTTCTAGGGCGGCTTCCATATTTGATTGTGTACGTCGTTTTGACGTCTGTCACAACGTAAATATGTATGATAATGTGGATCCGGAATGTAATGGACTTACAAGTATATGTTATTTTGTTGGTGGAGTTAAGAGCTATGATTATTGGTTTTGAGTCGTACAGTTCCCGCCTGACACACAAACACTCATAACTGTATTTTTTTCATTAACTCTTGCTAAGCGAATAAGGAACAATTTAAGGAATGTTCCATATTTCTCCGTCAGATGTCGTAAAAAACTAAAATGTTCGTTTAATGAATGAGAGCGAATTACGCTGAATGCAATGTTACTCACGTCTAATCGAACGTCGAAGATGTTGTTCATCAATAAGCATTGGTGCTTGATGATAGTATTTCTACTTGTAGATTGTTTGTCGGGTTGGCATTAGCAAAATACCCTAGCACTATGCAAACAATTATTTTTACAGCCAGATTACTCGTTAGTCAGTATATTACCAATAAGAGATACAAAATCTAAGACAAATCTCTTTACCATTTTGTACTTGTGTTGTTAGCGAAAATATATTTTGTAATATTTGATATGGTGATTGTGTTGTTAGACGAGACATATTTAACAGTCATACTAGTAGGACAGAGGTATGAAGGTCATATATGCAGCACTATTTATCACTTTATCGTTGTATTTTGGGTCGTTGTTATAAAGAAGACGTCGACTGTTGAATGAAAGCCTCCTGCCTTGCACACTACATTGAACGACTTGGCGACAGATTTTCTACTTAAGGATGGTAGCTAGATAGGCACTTTTAAACTTTTTTGACAACGAAAAGCCATGCAGGTCGTACACCCAGTAATGATTTCGATATGAACGACATTTTTTTGTTATTTTTTTTTGTTTATACGGAACCTTCGGTGTACGAGTCTAACTCGCTTGGCTGTTTTTATATGTTATAGGGAATAAAAATAAGTACAGACCCACCAACTTATCTGTTCAGGTGGCAGAAAAAAGAACTACAACATTCCTTCAAATTGTGACAGTTTTTAGTTGATTTCCTTGATCAGCAGCGCCCTCGCCAACTGCACAGTTAAGTTGGTGGTACTATAAGGGCTGTCACGAGGTTGACCTAGTAGTGTACCAGAATTCTTTCGTTTAAGTGCGTTCACATGGTGTACCTGCAGTCCGCGGAGTTGTTCGGTCGCTTGCTGCTCACAAAAGGGAGCACTTCTGACCATCATTTGGTAGTGCACCAATCGGCATGAAAGCTACTTTGATTACGTAAAGGTATGATGAACATACCTTTACGAAATTACAGCCCTGTCATATCGAAAAACATAGGGATCAGAATCGTCGTGTGATTTTGTTGTTTAATTGTTATTATCATAAGTTGTATAATGGTCTAAAATTAAATTGCAATGTGAAACCTTAAAGCTTAAAAAATGTTTCTTAATTGCTTTCCGAATATATTTCTCCCGAATATAGTGCTTCCAGTATTATTAAAACATGATCGATCATATCTCAAGTTTATCAGTGGTCATGGTTCCCGACAAAGGTCAGTCGCCTACAAATATATTGTTGATAAGTTTTCTGATAATAAATTATGTTGCTAAGAATAGGTTAATAAAGAATTCATTATTCATTGAATTACGCCTTGACCTTTACGCCTACGCGAAACGGAAATAATACTTACCAAAATAAGATATTTCTTTGTGCTAAGGTTTTCATATAACATGGTTCGTGGAGAGAGAATATAAGGTATTATGGTTGTTCGTACAGGAAAATGGTTATCAACACATATAATAGATTGCGAACCTGTTTTCGGAACGCAGCCCGCATCTATGGTAATTGTCATGTTGTCTGTGGTTTCTAGAGTATATTCTCTCTTGTATCGATTGAATTATTGCGCGATAAAATTTTATAATAAAACTATTTTGACATGATGCTGGCAAAAAAGTTGTTAACAATTGCCATTAAAAAATGCGCTTCGTAATTACTGCGCGCTAAAAATAGATTTTGTTCAAAAATTTTTATTGTTATATATTTGTGACGCAATTGTATTTTTTGAGTATAAATACGTTTGTAGACATTTTGTGATACTGTGCAATTGTATCAAGGACAGAAGAAAGAAGACTTCGAGTGGGTTTGTACATCCTGCTTTATCTCTAACTTGGCCAAGTTTTTGATAATTATTGTTATGTACAAAACCCAAACCGAGCTGCCAAGGGTTCATCTGTCAGTATTCCAACCCTGCTGTAGATCAGTCAATTGTATTCTAGTTTATAAGTTGTTTCTCAGCGCCCAGTCTTCGCGGCCCAATGTCCGTTCGTCCAAAAAGAGCGATTCCAGCATATGAGTTTTTCTTATAGAATCACTACACACAAAGTATTTTAGGTTGAAAGTTCATGAGTATGAGACATATTACTGTTTTAAACAACTGGTTGTACTCACGCGTATTTTCAGGGAGTTGCGCGGAGTCGTCGCCGCGATTTAGACGCGTGAAGTCACCTGATGAAGGGCATCGGACATGCCCGAAACCTAGGTCGACAATCTCGACCAATACGCGTGAGTACAGCCGGTTGTTTAAAACATTAATAAGGTTGAACTTAGATTTAATTTGATACAACAGTTTCAACACAATACTATTTACGAAATGGATATGTAAAACTACTTACTCGCTTAATTAAGATCCTGTGATTAAGCCGCGTGACTGATATTCCGTCGTGGGATGCCCGGCTTGAATTGAACCCTCCTATATTGTCCTATGGAGATCGTATGAGGCGATGAAGGGAAAAATACCAGAAGTTAGATACAACGTAGTTTTTTTTTAATGTTATTTTGACGGACCAAGCTCGAGGCCCACCTTATGTTAAGTGGACTAACCTCTGCCTATAATGGATGCATTTCGTCACAAGTCATTGCACTGCGCCCGTCACCTTGAGACATAGTTATTAAGTCTCATGTGCCTGTAATTACACTGGCTCTCAAGGACAGCTGCTGGAACACACCGTTAGGTGCTTGGCGACAGATTTTCTGCTTGAGGTTGGTCGCTAGCCAGGCGACTTCGCAAAATGCCCTTCCACCATGAGGTGAAGCTCAAGCCCGCGGCGGGATTCGAACCATGGATGTATTTTTAGACCTATTTTTATGTTTTTGTTTATCCTTAATCTTGGAGTTTGATATGGCATAGTATTTGTCATAGATTCAAGGATTTTTATTATATTAGGTCCTTACATATGAAATTGGCGTTTTTCGTACTGGCCACTTTAATCACGAATTTCTCCTCTTTGGTAAGGAATTCCAAATTCAAATTTGTACAGCTATAGACTCATGTATTTGTGCTTCGATGATCGTCATTCATTTGTTTTTTTTTCTTCTGTTTTTTTCTGTTTGCGTCACTCATTTTACAAAATGGAAAACCTTAAATATCGCATTATTTACGAGTACGAGTTCCGCCGTGGCACTAGTGCTGCGGAAACAACTCGAAGGGTGAATGATGTGTATGGCGGTCGTGTTGCAAAAGAAAACACAGTTCGTTTTTGGTTCCAACGTTTTCGTTCTGGAAATTTCGACCTGCAGAACAAGCCCCGTGGACGGCCTGAGACTCAAGTTGATAATGAAGAGTTGAAGGCTATTGTGGAAGCGGATCCATCGCAAACCACGTCCGAGTTAGCTGCAGGCTGCGATGTTAGTGATAAAACTGTTTTAATTCACTTGAAGCAAATTGGGAAGATTAAAAAGCTTGAAAGGTGGGTACCTCACGAATTGACTGAAACAAACCGGCAAACGCGCGTCGACTGCTGCGTTACATTACTAAACCGGCACAATAATGAAGGTATTTTAAACCGAATCATTACCTGTGATGAAAAATGGGTTCTTTACGATAATCGGAAGCGCTCAGCGCAATGGTTAGATCCTGGCCAGCCAGCCAAATCCTGCCCCAAGCGAAAATTAACCCCAAAAAAGTTACTTGTAAGCGTTTGGTGGACTAGTGCCGGTATTGTTCATTACAGTTTTCTCAAATCTGGCCAGACTATTACGGCTGATGTCTATTGTCAGGAATTGCAAACCATGATGGAAAAGCTAGCGGCTAAACAACCTAGGCTGGTCAATCGCTCCACGCCACTGCTGCTTCACGACAACGCTAGACCACACACTGCGCTACAGACGGCTACTAAATTAGAAGAGCTTCAATTGGAAAGTCTAAGACATCCTCCGTACTCCCCGGACCTTGCTCCAACAGATTACCATTTTTTTCGAAATTTGGATAACTTCTTGCAAGGGAAAAAATTCAACTCCGATGGGGCAGTCCAAATCGCCTTCAAAGATTTTATTGATTCCCGTCCGACTGGTTTTTTTAGTAAAGGGATCAATGAACTACCTATGAGATGGCAAAAGTGCATAGAAAATAATGGTTCATACTTTGATTAATTAAATATATTATATTAAAAAATATTCGACTTTTTGTTCCTCCCATACAAAACGCCAATTTCATATGTAAGGACCTAATATTTATATATTTTATTGTATATAAAAAATGTTCATTGCTATGATAGATGACAAGCTTTCTTTTAAAGATTTCCAATTTGATTATTACTAAATTTACCTTACCTAGTTTGTAAGGTACATAACTATCAACACTCTCAAACGGGTAAAAGTTTCAACGCTAACCGAATAAACACAACTATTTCACATTTGAACTCTTTTCCACTACATATAAAAGGCAACTAAAGCTCAAATAACATGCGAGCTGGCAGTTTTATGAGCATAATTTCATGAAAGGCCATTAAGGATTTAGCGCGGTAGTGCCGGGCTTGCGGACCGAACGGGCTCACTCGTTACTAAGCAGAGCTACGGAAGTAGCGAGATTAATAAAAAAGCATGAACTGTGTGTCTTTAACACTGTAACATATAGTGAATATCAACAAGTTGTCGTGATTGGCTAATTCAAAATCATTACACTATAGTTTTGATTACTTCTAAGTTATCGATATTTCGGCACTGTTGCAAGCGCCATGATCACGAGTAAACTGAAGTCTATGCGGGTGCATGGTCGGCACTAAGAGCAGACGAACCGGTCTACCCTCTTTCTTGTACGTTTTTTCAGAAAGTTTAGCATCGCCAAAGTAATAAAAACACGGTAAATATCCCGTTTGCAATAATAATTATAATTTTATACGTTATTTGAATTTTTTCGATAAGGATTAAATAGGTCAAAGATTCAAAAGTTGGCGATATGTATCTATTACAAAGTTTGAGGAAATCGAGAATTTGTCAATATTGGAATGGTTGTAGTAGTTCGTATATTATAATTTAAACACGACAAAAAGTAATGGGTTTCCTATATACTCACATATATACTCTTGTCTGTATACTCCTCATGTTTTTTTTTATTTTATAGATTCTTAGGCATTTCGTTATATTAATAAATATTTTACCTATATGGATGGACGGACTCAGTGATATGGTCCCGTTTTCTAGTAAAGAGTCCTAAAGAAACACATTGCAGATGAATTCTATTAGAAACTTACAACTCGCTTCTCTTTCCGCCGTTTTCCAAGCCCTAACAAAATAGGTCATCTGTTAATGGCCGTTATAGCACTGCATATGTGCAGGCATATGTGATTTTCTAACAGTTTATCACGTAGTTTACAGGTAAGTTAGTGACTGCTGAAACGAAAGTTATATTGGAGGTTACGATACCTTTTTTCACTCGTTCTGTTATCCAATCCTTGTTACCTAGTAGAAAATCGTTCGTAGCGGAGTAGCCTAGATTTATTTAACCAATCAAATAGGTTAAGCAACGACTGCTGCGGCCATTCCTTGGATGGGTGACCGCGAGTCTTATTTACTACTTTGCGCTTGTCGCTTTGGCGCTTGTGACTTCGGTTCCGATTTTTATCATAGGATAGCAGTATGTTAGAATGTTTTGTAAATGCTCTGGCAAGTAAGCTCAAGTAGCAAATTGGATAAACACCCAATGGTACATGTGTTCTTGCGTGCGCCGTCCTTGATTGCCAGTAATTTTAGGTTAGCCTAAACAACACCTTAGAGCACACAATCACTTAACATCGAGCGTAATGTTGGTTGTAAAGTAATGTAAAATTTATTTTAGATAAGGCTACTTAGAAAATAGAGAACTAAGTTGAACATGCAGTTTTTATGAGCTTTACCTTTTAGTTTCTATCTTACTATCCTATAGCTTACATTTTAAAGAACATCTAACTAGGTTATTTCCTAATATTATTGAGGACAATTTTTTCCTGTAACCCGTGGTACAGGAAAAAATTGTGTTATATTTACCAGAAATTTCTTTGTTCAGTAGTAGTTTGCACTCTGTAATTTTCTGGTCCCAACAAAGACTATAGGAACAAGTGAGGACGCATTGTCACTCAAAATAATTTAGTTAAGAGTAGAGTTCACGGAGCGCTTTCCATACAATGAGCTTCCTTCCGCGGACGCTGAGATTGTGGAATGAGCTCCCCGCCGAGGTTTACCCGTTGGAGTACAGCATATAGGGTTCTTCAAAAAGGGCGTGAAGAAATTTCTTCAGGGTCGGCAACGCGAGAGTGATACCCCTGGTGTTGAAAGCGTCCAAAGGCTACGGTAACTGCTTACCATCTGGCGGGCCGTATTCTTGTTTGCCACCTTTGTGGCATAAAAAAATACAAACGTAGATTCGTCATATTTTAAATACCAAGTATTCAAACTCGTTGAAATTTTGTGTGCGTATTGTTGGGTCTAATATCTGTGCTTTTGATTTGCCAGTTTTTCGATAAATTTCAATTCACATATATAACGATTTTTCGAATGATTTTTAAAAAACTTAATTTTACGGCAATTTGGCAAACTCGAAGCATAGATATTACGCTCAAGAATATACATGCAAAGTTTCACCGAGTTTGAACACTTAGTATTTAAAATATGGCGAAACTACGTATGTATGGAAAGCGCTCCGTGAACTCTACTTTTAAGCAATTTAAGTAATTCACTGTTTTAACCGACATTTTACGCGATTTATCTCAGTGAAACGAACTGGAACTCTGAACTCTTCAGTTTGTATTTCACTTAAATAAACTGAACTATGTTCTAGCTGGACCGAGTTAAAAGTTTTATAAAAATGCTCAAAATCCGACGTTTAGCTACGCTCAAAATATTTCAATGGCTTCCACTCTCATTAACAGATTGCAGCCAATCACAAAGTAGACATTTCATATTCCATTAGTCGCCCTGTTGCTATGGAAACTTGGGTTTCATAAATGCACTGATGCTTCCTTTTGCTTTGGTATTATTGACCTGCAATTTCCAGTCTGTTTCTACATTTTCAGAATATCTAGGAATAGGTTTTATGAGTCAAAATTGCTTGAAATTAGTCATATGCAAATCGTAGTCACGTAAAAGCCGAATCAATAATTCACAGTCGGATCTACGTCACGTTTTTTTAAGGTGCTGATCATGAAAACTAACATTTTTTGCTGTAGTAACAAATGTTTGTTATTATATATAGCGAGCGCTCCGCTTCTAGGCATATTTTTGACTATGTAGGATTTATATAATGTGTCTGTATGTAAGCAAAAAATATTTAAATTGTCTAATTATTAATATTATTACAAAATTACAAATTTACGAGGGAAAAAAATATAGTCATGTGCGGGATTCGAACCCGCGTCCATCCACCCCTATAGCCCGGGTATGCTCTGACCGCTTGAGCTAACATGACAATGACTCATAACTCCAATTTTTCCTCTCGTTCTTTATTTAACCATCGTATTGGGATGGAGCGACACCTATACCGCATGAACAACTAAACCAACACAAATTCTAGATAATAAGAAAATATCGAAGATTTTGCCACCGAAAATTCAAAATCAAAATGGCTAGTGAAGAAGGTTTGACGTTAACCGTCATCAAAATTGACATTTAAAGTTATCTAAGCAGAAGTTAGTTTTATTTAAGTTTGGTTTGAAATACGAACAGTGAAATCGACACTATTTGTGTATTGTAACGGAACTTTGCAAACTTTTTCTGTTGGAAATGCCTGCAGCTTCCAACCCGCTTAGTACCTAGTCTTAACTACTGTGCGTAATCATAACTATAGAATTGGTATGATAGTGAAGGTAAGCGGTGGTTATGAGGACTCCCCATTCGGTGCGATTTCATCGAGCTCAGGCTGGTTTGACGTGATTTGGTTAGTAACATATTGTGGTTATGAGACACAAAACTTGGTGAAGGAGCACCTTACTTGACCAGTAGAAACTTGTTAATTTCTAAGTGTTCTACAAGGCTACTGAACTCTATTACCTAATAAGCTAATGATGACTTTCCTTCTACCCAACCTACCTTTAAGGTAGAAACTGTTATATTTTTATCAGTTAATATTTTAGTCTCGCGCTTGTAGCCTGGTTTGCTAACCATTAAACATGATCTATTGATCATGGTATTCTCGATTTTAAACTAGCGTTGCTTGTATTACCTTGAGGAGTAATTTAATAAAAATTTACACACTTACATAACTTCCCCTAAAATAATTAAATAAAACATAAATTATATTAAAAATTACGTGATTATTCTGATTAAATCTCGTGTACTACGTGATCGAGTATAATTAGACGACATAGCAACAAGAAATTAAAATATAAACTGAATTTCTAGCCATAGCGTATTCCTTAAAGGCCTATAATATTCTGAACTGTACTAGTTTACATTTAAAAATGTTTAATTATTAGAAAAAATGTATTAAGAAAATGAAGTGCTAATACTAATGTATTGAAAAGTGTTTAACCATTTGTTTTATCTGTAAACAGAATACGTTTTGTTATTTTTGTTTATATTTTTTTTGTCATACGTACCTATACATAAGCATAATTCAAATAATTTTTTACACTTTTACTACTTTTTAAAATCCTGGAAAACGGTATAAAACGTGAATATTTTTAGAAACATTAATTTTCCATCTCTATATTCATACAAAGCAGAACAAAACGCTTCTGAACCGACCTGATTTCACGAGATCGATGACTCATTTCGAAAGTGGAACTGGTTAACTATTCATAAATCCAGTATTAGTTTCACAAAGTTATCATGTTGTAGAATAATTTAATCAGTAGGCTAAATTGCACGTTTTGAGCTCAAAAGTTTAAATACTACGTTACACCGTAGCACTCGTAGCGGATGTTACTTGTAGAGCCTCGTAGCCGCATTATATAGGAAATGGTTCCGTTAGTTTGTAACTTGCTTTGAACTTTGATGCAATACAGAATTAAATCACACGCATGATATATGTGTGATACTTCTGAGTACAGACATGGGTTAAAATAAATATATATGTTTGCATTTTATCGTGTTCTATCAAATAAGTATCTGTTCATCGTAAATTTATCACTCATCTTTTTTTATTTTATTGTGATGGAACAAGCGCGAGGCCCACCTGATGTTAAGCGGTATCCTCTGCCTATAACAGATGCATTTCATCACAAGTGGCGAACTGCACTGCGCCCATCAACTTGAGACATACCTGTTAAGTCTCATTTTGCCTGTTATTTCACTGGCTCTCAAGGACTGCTGCTGGAACACACCGTTAGGTGCTTGGCGACAGATTTTCTACTTGAGGGTGGTCGCTAGCCAGGCGGGCATTCGCAAAATGCCCTTCCACCATGCGGTGAAGCTCAAGCTCTGGGCGGGATTCGAACCATGGACCTGCTGCGCGGCAGTCCATAGCCAATGCCACTGAGCCATCACTGCTTCAAAATCAAATCTGCGCAGTACTTGTTGTACTAAGTTAGTGACTGCTACTTATTTTATTAGTGTTAGTAGCAATTCTCGTAGGGTGCCGGAATAGAATTGCACTTCCCTCATATCTCCCTGTGGGAGTTATAAGAGGCGACGAAGTGGAAATACCAAAAAGTGTCATGACTTCATGGGATGCAGCAATGGGATTATTGCAAACTTCCCTTACTGGGAGATATATTTTTTTTAAAGGTGTAAGTCATAGCTATACAGCATTGGCATAAGCATATTAGTAGTATTAGCATTTCATTTTCTTGTGTCCAATTTTGATTAGACTCTTTCCAAATTTCATGATTGTAAGTATAACGAAATTTTCAACAGAAAGAGTGGATGTACCTTAGAAACAAGTGAAATTTATCTTATAAATTGACAACATATTATGTACTTAGAGTTATTTTTTTTGAAGAGAGTTTAACTATTTATTTTATTAGTTAAATTAATTATATCTATCGGTCAGTATTTTGTTGCTTGTTGTGCTATGGTCTAAATTTTGTAAGCGTACTTTACAAATGCCTAACCATTTTAATTTGAGCATAGCTTACTGACAATTTATTTGCACTGTGGTACCGCCGCTTGCTGCTATCTGCCCAGACCCAAGTTGATTGTAACTAAAATCAACTTCTTTTAATGTTGTACATCCGAGATATTAGTGTTTGCTATGATATGAATAAATATGTTTCCGGAACGGACCTCGTTCGTCTTGGTTCATTCTTCAGGTTGAAGTTTCCACTAGAAAAGCGGATATAACAATAACGCACGTTGCATTCGTTAGCCGTGTCCTCTGCAATCACAGCATTGATACTACGCGCAGTTTCTGCTACGTTAGTCCCAAGCTGAATGTAAAATCATTTTAAAGTCGAACATTACAATATCATGATGAAATGTTAGTTTTTGTGTACATGGAGTTTTACCACATGAATAAAGAACCGTTATGTACTCATGTGATTTTACTCTGAAATCTGATAGTATGTAGGTTTAATTTTTATTTAGTGTCCAGTGCGTTTAAACGGCAATTACATATGTACGATGAAGACATGTTTAAAAATGTCAGACTGTGGGCGTAGTACGGAGAGACCGCGTTTCGGATGCGAGTGAGCGAAACAGAACTACGCAATATTTACTAGTATAACGTGAGCAATGTTTGAAAATATATTCATATAAACATTTGATTTTTAAAACGTATTTCAATCTCTCAGGTGTTGTATCACATGGTTGCTATGATAATATGAAACAGAAATTGAATTGAAACTATTTACTTCATAGTCACAAAACTTGATTAAGCGAAATTTCAGAGCCTGTATTCATGATTTTTTATTTTTGTTATTATGACGGAACAAAGCCCGAGGCCCATCTGATGTTAAGTGGACTAACTTCTGCCTATAACAGACGCATTTCGTCAACGACGAGTTGCACTGTGCCCGGTCACACTGACACGTACAGTTGTTAGTTCTCATGTGCCTGTAATTTTTCTGGCTCTCAAGGACTGCTGCAGGAACACACTGTTAGGTGCTTGGCGACAGTTTTTCTACTTGAAGGTGGTTGCTAGCCAGGCGGGCATTCGCAAAAAGCCCTTCCACCATGCAAAAATTCTATAGGGAGAATATGGTATATTTATGAATACGCTTGTCGTGTGGTCCCATTTAAATGTGCGTGAGACCTGACGGTGTTCTTTGTGTTATATCTAATGATGCGTATTTTGTGTTTGAAGTCGGGTAGTTTCGTTAAAATTTTGTTAATGCGTTTAAATCATGTACAATTAACCTACGGAACTTCCTACCTAAACTAAGGGACCAGATATTCTGTAAGTTATTCATATCTTTGGGGTCGTTATTAGTATTCACTGGACGTGCGGCCGAAATCCAGTAGGTAATAGAGTTTCGTGTCATATACGTTATCAGCTTTCCGGCCGACGCGCTATATTTTCTTATTAAGGCGGAAACTCAAGTCAGTGTCGGGAAATTCGAAATTTAAACAGTTTTATCTGGTCTTTGGAACCATTCTACACGATCACGGAATTCGTGGGCTTAAAAATCATGTTGCTCGTATTATTTTGAAAAGTTATTGAACTCAAGTACACGTGGTTCCAATAGCTTAAGAAATTATAAGAATTAAGTTTTTCCGTAATAAATGTAATCAATTCATAAATAATTAAAAATGTATGATATAAGTATATGGTTTTCATAGGTTTCCAGTACCTATCTAGCGTGTGACTTGATCAAGGTATAAAAGTAAATGACCTAAGAACAAAACAAAAACGTTGAAATTTAGATTTTTCGCCATAGATTTCAGCGTTCCTCTAAAGTTCTAAATGATGTTAATTTCTAATAAAATACATGAGTTTCGTTTCTTGTGTGTGTGTAAAAGCGCCGCTTTAGAATCTCGAGATCTTGGGTTCAATCACCGGGTTAAATAAATTATTGGGTTTTTCAGACAAAAAAACTTTAATAACAGATCGGAACCACGAACTGTACCCGGTAGATGGTAACAGGATCGCCCTTACATGGTAGTTGGTACCAACACTGGGGAAAAGTGGATATTTAGATACCTCCTCTTCGTTTTTTTGGTATACTAGAGTTAAGTATTTTTAGGAAGGTAATATTTAGTAGCTAGTACTACCACGCCTATTTCTACCGCCAAGCAGTAAAGAACGAACGTGATGTTAGAACGAATAATATTGTTAAAATGTTGTATTATAGTCTTTTTAGTTATTAGAGAGATTTATTGTACCGACCCCACATGAGCGGAACAAGGGTAGGAAGATGTATATTAATAAACATGTGCAACATTTAACAAAACTGACAAAACACCGAACCTATTCACCCTCTCAGATATATCTACCGTAAGTAATATCGGATAGAAAATATTCAGCAAATGATATCGTGCAGAAATATTAACGCCGACATAAAGTTTTAACATCGTCATAATGTTCCAACTACCCCGGGTTCCCCAAAAACCTGGAACTGAGTTCCGTTTCCTTCCTTTTTCCCGAGCTCTGACAATAATCGGGTCTGTGACGCAATCCGAACTATCGCCAACTTTGGAATACGGCCAAAAGGAGTCTTGATTACGTAGACGAACAAGACAAAAGAGAACTCATAAAACCGGCCAGTGATATTGATAGCTTTTATGGGATTGTGACGAAACAAGCCCAAAGCCAGCCTAATGTTAAGGGGTCCACTGCCTATAACAGATGCATTTCAACACAAGTCAGGAAATGCACTGTACCCGTCATTTTGAGACATAGTTGTTAAGTCTCATGTGGCTGTAATTTCACTGGCTCTCAAGGACTGCTGCCAGAATACACTGATAGGTGCTTGGGCAACGGATGTTCTACTTGAGGGTGGTATCTAGCTATGCGAGTATTCGGATAATGCGGTGAAGCTCAAGCCGGGGGTAAGTGACCATGGACCTACGGCACTCCAGTTTATTCCTATTAACGTTTGGCTATCTTTGCCTCAAAATGTCATAGTACGACTACTAGTTTGTACTTTAGTCAGACCAAAGTATTTGATATCGGATTTATTATTTGTATTTAGGCTACCCTCTGTCAGATTGAGTACAAGTATTGTATTATTTGGCTGAATTCGGTCTAAATAAGACCTCAATTCTCTAAGGGCCTGTTTCAGAATGTTCGAGTAAGTTCCGGTTTATACTACCCAGAACAAAAAATAACTGAATGATACAAAATTTGTATTCATTAATGACATAGCCATTTAATGACAGTCAACATGCAGCGCGTTTCAAGCTTTAACCGATGGATAGGCTAAATCGATGACTGTGAAATGCAAAGATAGTGTTTTATTTATTAAATATGTTCTGGGAATCTAACCGGAACTTTCTGAAACAGGCCCTAAGTGTAATTATATAATTCTCTAATTGGACAAATTATTATTCGGACTTAATGTTAAGCTAGTGGCACTTGTTTTTATTAACGTTTCAGGACGATTTTATCGCGCAGACAAAGTCCTTTATATAAATAAATATAAAAAAAAGTTTTATAATTTACGCAAGCAATACAATAGTCGTCCATGGCGTAGATGGCCACCGATACAGATGTTTCTTGGACCCGGTGTTTAATCATCAAATAGTTACCATTCCTAAGAATTTGTAAACACAATCAATATAATAATAAAAAATCTTGGTTGCTACAAAGAAAATTTCATTTACTTTAGTCGGTTAATATATTATCAGTCTGTTATTTGTTAATTAAAAACCGAATGTTATTGACACCTTTGGCTTTCACTAAGCCTTGTTATTTGATATCGAAAAATAATATTGTTGACTCTGATATAATTACCTTAATAATATCTAAGTTTTATTAACATTAAAAAGCTTCGTGTAAAATACCAAAATTTCCAATTTTATTTACTGTAGCTAGCTGATATGCGAATTAAGGATTTTTATAAAGTTTATAGGTTTCTTCGTCCATATGAAAATAACTTACATGTTTTGAAAGAAACAAGTGTATGTGCCTTGAATATACCCTGTTTTTTTTCTACCCATTTTAGTAAGGTTAAAGCAATACATTTTCAAAGTGTCGTTCTTGCTAATAGTCCAGGTACTTAAATCACAAGAATATAAAATATTAAATGAATTTTCCTCATATGTAGTGTGTCTATTGAAAATCTCACCTGTGGCAGGCGACTACGACTAGCAAATTATGAATAATGTAATGTTATATCTCCTTGAAATGGAAAATAGCGGTGGGTACATTAAAGAGGACGTTTTATTCCACTGGAAACGTTATTAGGTTGGCCTGAGACCGTAAAGATATACGTTTCTTCGTAACTGTGAATAACTATTTTGGAGGGCTACTAAATAACAGGTACAGAATACCTAATATATGTACCTGTTATTTATTCCGTTATGCATTATTCATACGTTCATTAGGTAAGGGTTTGTTCCACTAGTTATCCATAGAAACTGGTTCTCTCTCTGTGTCTCTAGAAGTACAAGAGAGGACCCATGATGCCGCTGGCAACGATATTTCATTAATCTGCAATCGTACCAATGATAAAAAAATTACAAAGTAACGAAAAAAATTAAGCACAAGTGGAATTCAAACTCGCGTCCGTTTCTCGTGCCGGGACATGAGCTACGGGAGTGAGTCAGTTCAAATATATCCTTTCTTTCTTGTTGTTTAACCGTCTTAATAGGACGGAGTGATATTGTCAAAGTGAGTCATCTTGTCATCTTCCTGTAACAGCCGACTTGTCCACTGCTGAACACAGCTATTGGCTTGGCACTTGGGGATCACAGTGTAAGATGGCAGTTCTTTTAGAAGGTGCTGCTGCCCCCCTTCCAGTATTTTCCCTTAGTCGCCTCTTCCGACACCCACGGGATGATATGTACTGTACTGTATCAGCCAGATATTCCACTGCTGAACACAGCCTCCACGCTTTGCAGTTGGGATCGCAGTATGAGATATCAGTTTCACAGATAGTGCTGCAGCCCACCTTCTGGTGTGTTACCCTTAGTCGCCTCTTAAGACACCCACGGGTAGAGATGGGGGTGGACATTCTAACCCGGCATCCCAACCCAAGGGCCCCTGTCGGGATGATATGGGGAGCTGCAATTCGAACCCGGCACCCCACGGGAGACTCATCTCACCAAAGACCTATTCTTAATTGTAAAAAGCACACAACTTTAGATGGCTCATTAATAATAGGTACAAACTCTATGTGTAGTCAAATATTTTTGAACATGTTATCTATCCATCAGTTTACTTCGAGAGCTAGTTTCTTATCTAGATTTGTATATTATTTTTTTGATTTCTTTATCAAAAATGTACACACAGCATTATAGTTAAAAACATTGCCCCGTGTTATACTTACTTCTTATTTATAAATTATAATTAAGTAATTATGTTATATGATGTGTAACTAGCAGGATAAAATCCTTAAAAATAAATATATAATAAAAGTTTATTAAAGTTCATTCAGTTAATGTGATTGTAATTAATTATGTGGTGAGATAGTGGTTAAGTGCTACCCAGTTAGGAATAAATATATGTATACATAATTATATATACTCTTACCGAGTCCAGCTTCGCCCAGACCGGGAACTAGTGCGGCTCTATAAAAGCGAGCGCCGACCGAGCCATATATATATATATACTCTTTTCAAACACTGCGTCAACGTCTTCTTGCAAAAATCTAAAGTCATCCTTTGGATCAAAACCATTTCAAGTCATGTGCGTAAAACAGACACTTTGAATATTTACATTAATCACTACTCCAAACATAATTGGCCCAATATAGAACCTTGGCTGACCTTGTAGTCAGATAAGGAGCTGAGATAAAGTAATTAATAGATTCAAGAGTTACTTTGCGGAAATCCATATTTAATTATAACAAATATTTAAAGAAAACATTAAAGTAATACTTTAATGTAACACTTAAAAAATATAATAAAAATATCTACTGACAATTCCGCCTAATTTTCCTCCTAAGCCGACGAGACGTGACAAACGCCACGCAGCCAAACCAGGAGAGTTTTCGACGCGTTTTGCTTTTACACGAAGCATCCTCAGGAGGTCTTGATTCTACGAGCGCACGATCGAGAAAGATTGTTGAGATAAAGCATCGCGTTGCACAAATTGCTTTCGATCCCTTAAACAATTTTCAAAGAGTTGAAGCATCTTTGGTGAGAACTAAAGCGACATAGCTTTCTAAGCAGACAGCGTTGTCGGCGGCTAAAAAGCTTTTTTAAAATCAAATTATATGTATAAGGTCGATTGACCTTCATACACTCGTCTCGCGATATTAAATCAGCCAGGGTTAACAAGTTAGATTAACTGATCAATTCCTTTATAGAATAAATTATTATAATAAAGTAGTAGTCTTTGCCCGCGGCTACGTTCGCTTAGAATTTCGTTATATCGCGCTTCTTCGACAACTTTACGGTAAAACAAGCTTGTCTATTTAAAAAGAACTTTTTAAAAACAAGCTTTTATTATTCTTCAAAATAAAAACAACTAAAAAATTACAAAAATACTCGTCAAGACGATTAAAATGAGCCTAAACTCGATTAGGTTGTGTCGTTTCATTGCGAAGTTCCTTTGGCCACCTTCCAGCTCCATCGTCAGATCAGAACAATGTCATCATAATATTGCATTGTCACGCGATTTACACATGTATGCAAAATTTCAGCGCAATCGGTAACCGGGAAGTGGATCAAATTTTATTTGTAAGATTTGATGACACACATCGGGACAGGTGAAGCTAAATAAAAAGCTTTAACATCATATAAATAGGCCTCTAAAAACGTCTTGGTGCCAAGGTTCATCTGTTTCAGCCATTACGAAGGTTTAAAATATCAATACATAAGCAAGCGTAAATTTATAGTTACCGCTTCCTAATTTACCCATGCAAGTTGTGGGCATGGCACTCCATCTATGCGACATATTTCATCGCATACCGACGTTATTAGCACAAATAACTCTCTGGATTCCTGTCTGGATGCTGTGTCTGAATGCTTCATTACGCAAGTTTTGTAACAATGTTCAAAATAATGAGAACCTGTGGTGGTAGGCTATACTTCGCTATATTTTTTTAGTTTGACGTACTGACAATATGGACAACGTTATTACCTGATGTTAGTTCATTAAATACAGTTGTTTTCATGAAGTGTTTTGAGCCAAGACAGACTCTATAAAGACACCTACTGTATCAGCCAGATTGTCGACTGCTGAGCACAGCCTTTCTCATTAAGGGGGGGGGGAGGAAGTAGCCAAAATCCCCACGCTAGGCAGGCGTCTTGGAGATCGCAGTTAAAATATTAGTTCCTCAGAAGGCGCTGCAGCCTACCTTTTGGTATTTTACATTTAGTCGCCTTTTACGACACCCACAGGTAGCAGTGGTGGGGTGAAATCTAACCTGGCGCCCCACGGAGTAAAGAAACCTACCACCTGGTTAAATTCTATATATGTAGTGTCTTCGTTTTCTACCAAACAGATAATGTCCGCCAGGTGTCTTTGAGAGCCAGTTCCTATTGTAAGTTTTGCCTGCCGTTACTTCTTTTGACTACAGTATTATTTCTAATAGCCAACCGGGTTGCCGAGCTAGAACAGCGTCCTTTTAAATCTTTCTTTGGGAGCAGTAAAAGACGACTACAGGAATAATACCAGTTGGTAGGCAGCAGCGCCGGAAGAACTGCCATTTTACAATGCGAACATCAAGCCGCCTGCAAAGCGTGGGGATTATGGAGAAACTTAATGAAAACCATCAACGGGGGAGTTTTTCTTCAGCAGTGGACGATCCGGCTGATAAAGTAATGACTTATAAACTGTGATCTACTCACCAAACTAATCAGAAATAAAAAACGATCACTACATGTTCTTAGCGCCAATGCAAGTGTTCGCCACACCAAATATTTTAATCGATAAATATTTTACTCCGGCACTCGAAGCATCACAGTAGATCACATATTCTGGTGTCATGATTATACTGTATTTTTTTAAGCCTGATAGGTTTTTAGCCTTCGACCACTATCTCACCTCATGGTAAGTGATGGTGTGGTCGAAGATGTTGTTCAGGCTAAACTAGAATTACCGGCTCGCATTGACAGCTACCGGAACACATCATTAGGTGCTTGGCGACAGATTTTCTACTTGAGGGTGGTAGCTAGCCAGTCTACCGCCATGCAAATCTTAATTGGTTAATTCATAAGTTAGGATATTGAACTAAAGCAATCAGTATAGTACTAGATTATTGCTTCATTTACTACTCCTATAGCGAATACCCAAAATTCTCCACCATACCACAAAATTACCCGGATTAATTAGCTAAATAACTGTCTGGATGCCTTATTATGCGGTGACGGTGTATCGCTGGATTATTGGAATATGGAATTCAATCAATAATTACAGATTAAATACTAGTAACTTGGTCCTTAACTGTGGCCCTGGCAAGCCCACAGTTGCTATGGAGAATGCTATGCTTGGAGATTCTTTGCACGATATAATTAGGAAAGAGGAAATTCGCTTTAAAATCAGAATTTGCAAGTTGAATTGGTAATATAGCATTGCGTGATGAAACTATAACCGATGGGAAAGAAAGATTCTCGATAGTTTTTTTTGTGGGATGGTGACGTTAAAAGTACTAGGCCCACCTGATTTTAAGCGGTAACCTATAACAGCCTATAGTATATGCATTTCGTCACAAGTGGTGAACTGCACTGCGCCCTGATACAAGTTATATTATACCTGTACAGTTGTTAAGCCTCGTATGCCTGTAATTTTACTGGCTCTCAAGGACTGCTACAGGAACACACTGTTAGGTGATATTTATTTTTATGAAATTTTATAAAAACTTTCTTACTTTCTTGTATTTTGTTTATACGTTACGCTTGATAATTTTAAGACGATGAATATAATAACCACTATATACCAGCGGTATCCATTTATTAACAAAACTCTAAAAACTGTATACAACACTAGAGCTACTACAAAGAAAGCAGGTCAGTTTTATAAAATTAATATTTGAATTAAAAATTCTAAATCGCTCGTAGCGAGGTTTGCTTAGCCGCTCTTGACTGATTAGTTAAATTTATCAACGTCCGGCTGCGGTCGTGACTAGCATGGGTGACCGCTAGTCACATTACAATTGAGCGCTGCCGTGCTTCGGAGGGCAGGTTAATCCGTCGGTCCCGTTTGTTGAGGATGGCAGCCGTTATATCAAGGTTACGACCCTCAAGTAAAAAAAAAACTGTCGCCAAGGAGCTAACGGAGTGTTGCAGCAGCTGTCGTTGAGAGAGAGATTTCTAGTTTAGGCTGAACAACATCTTCGACCATATCATCACTTACCATCAAGTGAGATAATAGTACAAAAACTAATCTATCAGCTATTTCAGCTATTAATAAAATAAAAATAAAACAGTACGGAAAAACAGTGTCTTCCTTAAATAAACATGAATATCGAACTATCTAAAAACAGACCTTCTGTGAAAAGCTTTACTTAGCAAATTCCAAGTATGTTATTCCACTTAATTGCATGGAATGAAAACATTAGCTATTTTAAGACTTACAGTGTATCTTCTATTTCTCAAAGTTCTCATTTCGTCGACAGTGTAGAGCTGCCCAAATAATTGTACCACTTTAATTAGCCAGAGTATCTTGGCACCAATTAAGTTTTCCACAAAACGTCTGTGTACCCATTAACTAATTATAAATTACCATTTCAAAGTGCAAAACTTCTAACTACCACTTCTAACAAACCAATATGGCTGTGCTAAGGCCGTGTGTACACTATGAAGGTCATGTCGTACGTCCTCGAGGTCACTGGGGTTAATGTGGTTGGTGCCAAGAAAGCTTCACTGAGACTTATTCGGTTACGATATATAAGGTACTTCGATCTTGTATTTTTATAAACTTTTCCGTCGCAAAGAGAAATGACGAACTTTATAATACGTTTTTGAACTAGCAATGAGGCACTTTCTGAGTGGGTGTGGAATAAAGTTAATTTTGGAGTATGAAATTCAAGTGTTTGTGGAACCTTGGCGGAGCAGCAGGCGTTTGTTATGATAAAAAACAAATAGAGTAAGTTGTAGTAAATAATACGGGATAACTCACGTGGATAAGTCAGATAGCTCCGACTATAGTCGGTCGGTCGATGTCACGCGCGCTTCAAGCTGCCGCCCGCAGTGCTCAGCAAGACGTCAACGCGGGCGTCCCGAGCTCTCCTTGCAAAAGCCCACCGGATCTCGTTGAGACTATAGTCGGAGCTTTCTAACTTATCCACGTGAGTTATTCCGTATTATTTACTACAATGAGTAAAAACCACGTTAGTTTTTATAAGAAGAGAGTAAGTTCTATTTACGATATAACTTAAAAGCTCCCATAGTTATTCCCGTCACAAAAGCATTTTCACTTCGTTCCATAAAAAACACACTTTATCGTAAAAGCCAGCGCAAATAAAATAGTGCAAATGTATGCGTATAAAATCACATTCGGCTCAAACAAAGCAAATAAAAACTTTGCCCGCTGAAAGTAAACTACAACTAAAGTGCATTTCCGCGTAGTTGGGAAGCCGGGCCGGGGCAATGCGATGAGACAACCGACCCGAAGCCCGCACAATCGAGTTTACACCTCGCCAACGAGAACTATACGATTTGACATCGAAACGAAAACATTCGTCCTCGCCGAATATGTCGGTAATCACATACCGGAATAAAAAAAAAAATTGAACTCTTCTTCTTCTTCCTGCCCTTATGTCATGCCATAGCAGAAAGAGCCGACCCACTCTTACTGCTATTTTTTTATGCCTGATAGGTTAGCCTTTGACCACTATCTCATCTGATGGTAAGTGATGATGTGGTCGAAGATGTTGTTCAGGCTAGCCTAGAATTACTGGCTCTCAAAGACTACTGCCGGAACACACCGCTAGGTGCTTGGCGACAGATTTTCTACTTGAGGGTGGTAGCTAGCCAGGCGGGCATTTGCAAAATGCCTTACCACCATGCTGTAAAGACTGCCATCGTAAGATAACAACCGGGACCGACGGTTTAACGTGCCCTCCGAAGCACGGAAGCGCTCAGTAGCAATGTCACTAGCGGTCACCCATCCAACTCCTGAGCGCGGCGGACGTTGCTTAACTTATATTAGCTGATCGATTAAGAATGGCTAAGCAAACTTCGCTACGAACGCTTCAAAATCCTGCCCTTATGTCACGCCATAGCAGAAAGAGCCGACCCACTCTTTCTGCTATAATCGCGCTTAGTTGATTCGGCACATGTAGGTATGACATAGCATGTGGAACTAAAACACGTTTTTTTAAATTAATGTTGTGGCTGTATACAAATATTAAATGAATGTAAGAACTTTTTAACTAAATTCAAAAAAGGAGGAGGTTCTCAATTCGGCACATATATATTCGTATATGTTTTTATATATGACCGCGCATTTCTTTTTCAGAGTAGCCCAATTTTGATAATTCTAATTTTTATTGAAAAGGGTATACCTCTGAGGGGGTTCCATATAGATTTCATCAAAATCGGTGAAATAGTTTTAAGCTACACTCAACTAACTGAAAAATGTTTAACATACATACCTAGATGACTTGGTAGTTGCAAGTTTTGTCGGTGGTGACCAGTATTGTAGTTGAATAAAAATCGATCGCTTAAGGTTGAACTGGCCGGTCAGTTCTCCATACAAACTCCGTAGGGTGATCACTCCTTTTTTTGAGATTTTAGGTCCAGAATTAAACATAATATCGATTGAACTCATCATTATCTAGGTTTGTATCGCAACGAAATTTTAAAAAGATAATTAAGTTAAAAGTTATGAGCCTTGAAAACTTTATATGTAAATGTTTCGAGGCTCATAACTCTCAACTTAATTATCATTTAAAAATTTCGTTACTATACGAACATTACGAACCTAGATAATGGCGAGTTCAATCGATATCATGCTTTGTTTTGGACCTAAATCCTCAAACAAGTGAGTGATCACCCTACGACGCGCGACGTTTGTATGGAGAACTGACCGGCCAGTTCTCCCTTAACCAGTAGTTATCAGAGTATAAGAGTAATTTTTTTTCTTATTTAAAATGGAATTTGTTTTCATCATAGCTTCAAAACTACATTATTTCGACATTTTCAGTATTTGTTGGTTAAATAATAATTATTTTTATTTAAATTTATTCTTGTACATTATAAATAATATTTGATCGCTACAATGAAGTAAGTTTTTATATCGGCTTACTTCACATGAATTTGAGCCCTATTGCAAAATAGTTTAATAATTCATTTAATATTTTTTACCTCTTAGTTTCTTGTCTTTGGGTCAAAGACCGTAGGTAAATGTTTCGCAAACATTTCTTAATTAGCTTACGAGCTAGGTATATAGACCCATGACATACTCGTATGGACATATAGACAGACGATCATTAATAAGCTTCCATTTAATCCTTTTAATACGGAATCCTAAGAAAATTACGATCACTTACTCACAATGAGCATGTGAGGCCTCAAGGACGAATGAACACAGGTTGGATCCTGATCAAAGGTACAATATGTTATTATCTGTCGTTGAGTTTTGGTAAAATGCTAACAACCTCTTAGGGTTGACTTCTGCTAGTCCTAACAAACAGTTTGAGTAAAATTTTTTTTAGACTTTTTTTTTTTCATGTTTGTTTATAAGTATTTGACGGAATAAGCACGAGGACTACCAAATGTTAAAAGTATCTTGTGCCTGTAATTTATAATTTCATATTTTTATTACTAAGCTCGATGTAAATATTCAAAACTCTTGCTTATTCCGTAAAATACCCATAAATAAACAAAAAAAATATTTAATAAATACTTTTCAAAAAAAACATCTCAAAATGTTTGTTACGACCAGCAGAAGTATACCCTAAGAGGTTGTTAGCATTTTACTAATAACCCTGTATATATAAATATATATAAAAATGTATTAACAAGGAGGAAGAGTTTTATTTCAAGAAACAAAATTAACTTTTTTTTTTTATTAAAAACAATATTACTTCTCATAAACTTCAAAAGTACCGTTCATATACATAAATCTTAATACATATTCACCAAAGCACTTGCAATAAGTTTGTATACCTATAAGGTTGCTGCGGTTGTAAACGAAATTGCAGTTTCACAATATAAATGCGCGATACGATTTTCATTTGAGAGAATTTTGTGAATTGAAGTGAGCTCGTGCGTGGGGCGCTGTGTGGTGGTGCCTACCCTCGTTCCGCTCATATTTTGTACTGTGCTTACAATGTTTCATTTTATTTACGCTCTGGCAACATATAGGAGAGCTTTTCGTGTCAGGTTTGAAATGAAACAGCGAGTGGCGATTTACAGCTGTATCACACCAGCATCCTACCTTCATTACAGTTATAGTGAGGTTGGTATGGTATGTTTCTCAAACAGTACTAATGTAACACGAACAATTTATAAATTGGTTTGACTGCGGTTTCACGGCTTCGAAAAGTTTGAATAAAATTTTACGGAAAGCTGTTTATATTATTTATTATACCAGAAGCATAGATGTTAGGCTAAAGAGCATGTATGCACAATTTCACCGAATTGTTTTATTTGTTAAGGCTACATTTGGACCATTATTTCACCTGATGGTAAGTAACTATGTGGTCGAAGATGTTGTTCAAGCTAACCTAGAATTACTGGCTCTCAAGGACAACTACCGGAAGCGGTTTGGCGACAGATTTTCTACTTGAGGGTGGTGACTTGACCCTAGCGGGCATTCTCAGAATGCCCTACCACTTTGCTATAACGACTGCCGTCCTCAGATAACAACCGGAGCCGACAGCTTACCGTGACCTCCGAAGCACGGAAGCACTCCGTAGTTATATCACTAGCGGTCACCCATCCAAGTCATGACCGCGGCGGACGTTGCTTAACTTAGCTGATCGGTTAAGAACGGCTGAGCAAACTTCGCTACGAGAGCTTCGAGTGAAGAGAAAATGGGAAATCTTCCATTAAAGCCTATGATCCCTGTTGCGCCTGATAAGCAGCAGCGCCCAACTAACATGTTCTTAAATATACAAGGTGCTGCTGCTACGGAAACCCTGCTCATTTGGCGCATTGTGTACATAATATGCATATTATACAGTGGACGTAATTATTTTATGGACACACTAACTAAACTAAAATTAAGTATAATGATCAAAGTGCTGGCACCTATTTGGCTCAAAGAATTCGCATTGCAATCCAACAGGGCTATCAGCATGTCAACTGCCAACTTTTAGTTGCCTGAAGAATTTAGACTAACTAGGATTCTGCAATGACTTGTAGGTTGTCTAAATGCTTTGATTATAGTGGATGTAGTGTTGTTTATAGGTCGTAATGATTTGCTAGTATAGGTATACTGTGAAGGTTAAAAATAAAATTAATGTGTATTAGTTCTTATTTTCCCCGTGGGGTGCCGGGATAGAATTGCACCTCCTCATATCATCCCGTGGGTATCGTAAGAGGCGACTAAGGGAAAATGGTGTGGTGCCTAAGGGAAAAAGGTGGGCAGCAGCGCCTTCTAAAGAACTGCCATCTTACACTGCGATCCCCCAGCCGCCTGCCAAGCGTGGGGATTATGGCAAATACCCCCTTAATAGGGGAGGCTGTGTTCAGCAGTGGACGATCCGGCTGATACAGTACAGTTCTTATTTGGTTAGTCTTAAAGTGCAAAGTGGTATAAAGCATAAAAACGATAACTTTAAATTTAATTGATTATGGGCTAGGTATTTTTAAGGAGATTTAGTCGTAATCTGAATTGTTGCTTACTGTCTCTAATATATAATCATAGTGAGTGTGATTCCGCACCATGGGGAAAATAAAATCATACCACCGAATACAAAAAAAAAATATTTATATGTGTAAGATTGTCTTATTTAAAACTATCCATCGTATAGCCTAGATTTCACACGGTAATAGCCGTAATGGTAAGACACTGAGTTAATGTGATGTTTTAGGTCACCTCCTACAACTACAGAGGTTACCACTGGTGCAGTCCAGTCCACATTTGGTTCGAGTTTTTCTCACACATTAATCTTTTAGAAAAAGAATTTCTGAAATTATTTAAAAGGACACATATGGCATGACTAGGTACATTTTAAATTGTAGTCATATATAAAAATAAAAATTGTTATTTCTTATAGTTACGGTCATGTTTATATTTAACTATCCATAGGTAGGGCTGTTAAGCAAAACGAATACTAGAGAATCGAACATTTTATTTTGGGCCAGTCCACCCGTTTTACATAAAGACTACGTGAATTTATATTCTAGCACAGTATGTTGGTAAATATTCACTATTCAGTGTCGATATTTGCCGGTTCTTTTCTCGTTACTTGAAGTGTTCTTTCATTTGCTGCCATTCGCAAAATATACTGATATTATTAACTCGTCAGTTCGAAGTTTGCCACTGTGGTGAAAGCTTTACTAATTGTAAGGGCCTGTTTCAGAATGTTCGAGTAAGTTCCGGTTATACTACCCTGACATAAAATAACTGAATGATAAAAATGACAGTTAACATGCAGGGCGTTTCAAGCTTTAACCAATGGTTAGGCTAAATCGATTACTGTGAAACGCAAAGATAGTGTTTTATATATTAAATATGTTCTAGGTAGTAACCGGAACTTACTCGAACATTCTGAAACAGGCCCTTAGGCTATTAAGGCCCTTATAAGAACCATATTCAGCTGCCGGCCAGTATAAAAATCAAACTGATTAACGATGAAATAAGGCGAGCTGAAAAGTGACGTTTATACGGTCGCTCCGTCCGAAAATCAAGAAAAATTGAGAAAATAATAAAGACGCCGTACTTCAATTTCGAAATCGTCTACTTATAAAATACAAATTAAACATATTAAATGTATCTACCATATGATATGGTTTTTGAAGGAAATAGTCTATATCGTTTAGGAGACACAAATTTTGTTTCCATCAACAAAAATTGGTTTACAAACAATTTTTAACAATTTTTTTGCTATAGACAAAGTAACCGTTGAATTTGTCAAGGATTTGATGTTTAGAAATATATTTATTTTGCATTTCTTAATACGTCCTGACCGTGGGTCGCGGGCTAGAATGTTGTCCCCCCATTGGACCTGTGGGTGTCGTAAGAGGCGACTAAAAGTAAAATACCTGAACGTGACGTCGTATAAAGCCACGCAACAAAACCTGAAGAATGTTCGACGCGTTTCGATTCTACATGAAGCATTCTCAGGAGGTCTTGATTCTTCGACGGTCGAGAGTCGATATATATTTATATGTTTTTATAATCTTTTCTTAAAATATTTGTTATGATTATATAGTATCTCTATTTGTCTTGGTTATAAAACCTCTTTCCCTAAAACAATTCCATCAGTTGGCGCCCTGTCTGGTTAGTGGCACGAGCTTGTTCACATCCTCATAACGAAGGTCCGTAGGTGGTCCTGCGATAGAATAATGAACGCATCCTGTTTAAGCAATTGTCTAATTGCGGAGCTTTGATCGGCGGCTGGCCCTGTTTAGACGGCTTGATTTGACGTCACATATATATTTTCGTATACATACGTATATTTCTTATAGCTAAGCAGGTATAGATACGTGAGTAAAGGGAATGTTAAAGTACACTGTTGAAGTTTAAACGTTCACTTTTATTAAATGTTGATGCTTTAGATATATTGCACTCACATAAGTAAAACGGCAATGTGCGAGTCGGAATCGCACACCAAGGGTTCCATACAAACCTGTAGGTAAATACCTAAGTAAAATGTATACTTTTCGGAATTTTTCCTTTATCTGTGCTATAAGACGATGCTTCGTACCAAATTTTAAGATTGTGAGTTCTCGGGAAGTACCCTGTAGGTTTTTGATTCCCTTGCGAGTGTCGAAAATTTGCGGTTTAATGGGCTCTTTTGATTGCATTGGCTTAGAAGTTTGATTTTTTTTCACTGCTCCTATGGACAGTAGACCTGAGTATATGATATGAATTTCAGCTAGATCCATGCGTTCTTGAGAAAAAGGGTCTTGACTTATAGACGGAAAATAAAGTGATCCTATTAAGGTTCTGTTTTTCCTTTTGAGGCATGGCATGGAACCCTTAATTATAAATTTTGCTAAAATATATTTTTTTCGACATTCTTTACTTGATTACAAAATTACTAATTTACGAGAGAGAAAAAATTATAGCCATGTGCGGGATTCGAACCCGCGTCCATCCGGCCCTTTAGCCCGGTTATGCTCTAACCAATTGAGTTAACATGAGACTCATGATGACTCAATGATGACGCAACCTTATAATTTTAATATTGTTATGTTTGCAATAACGCCTGCTTGGCGAATCTCGTAAATTTGTGATCGCCAAGGCGTTATTGCAAACATAACAATATTAAAATTCTTTATTTGAGTTTTTGAAAATGATGATAAAGTCGGCAAGGTGTTAGGTTAGACTACATACAAATTAAATGCCACATAGAATTGAATGGAAGTGATAGACCTTACTCGTATGAACCCTATGGAGTCGTACAATCGCCATTGTGTTACTCTTGGGTCACATAATGCTCTACCTTATCGAATTCGACTTAACCGGCTTCTCCAATTGTTGGGTTTGCGACATTACGGCATCAATGCAATGTATTGTGGCCTATTAAACTAAATTTGTAAAGGAATATAAATGTGAATAAGCATATATTTTGACTGCTGAGATACATTTATTTAATAAAATAATCGTATAACAGGTTTCGGGAAGGCCTGGCCTGGCTTTTTTATATCTGATGTTTTTTTTTACATATCGTTTGTTAGTTTTAGTATCAAAATGATAAATAATGAGTCCTAATGAGAAAATTGTGTGCGATATTGTAAAAAAAGCCTACAGATAGGTGATAAGTCCTCTTAAAACTCAAAAATGCATGAGATTTTTTTAAATTAAAATTGCGGAAAATATGCTTAGCAAATTCCGCCTCTGACAATAATACCTGTCATCTATGTTACATAAATAAATATTGTAATAATCAAAATAAGACTGCAGTCTATGCCAGATAAATGGCAAAAGGCTCTTCCTATTACGTTATTACGTAGTAGAAAATCTGTCGCTAAGCACCTAACAGTGCGTTCGGGCAGCAGTCTGAGAGCCAGTAAAATAACAGGCAGATGAGACTTAACAACTGTATGTCTCAAGGTCACGGGCGCAGTGCAGTTCGTCACTTGTAACGAAATGCATCTGTTATAGGCAGAGGTTACCGCTTAACATCATGATTGTGTCAAGTCACAATTCCATAAAAAAACACATGGGATCTAAGAACATGGGTGGCGAAATGGGTGTTCAGCCGCATCTGGTTTTACCTAGAGATCCGTGACATCGACGGACGGATAGACAGACAGACTGCAGGGTCTCATTAATAGGACTCAGTTTTGCCATTTGGGTACGAAACCTTAAAAAAAGCGATAACTGACATACATATGACAGTAAATTTCTCTAACCACCAAAGGCAGTGCTCTTTACCAACTCAAACATAAACAGTTTAAGTGTTGAGGTAATCGTATTCAGTGATCTACACAACAGCTTTGGCATACATGAATCAAAATGTCAAACACTGCCCCACTCGCTGCCCTTAAGTTCCCTCAACTCAAACCTCCCTACGCTGGGCTATTTACCATAATTTTGATTACCAACTATACTCCATCATGCCTTCCGAAACTGACATTTCAGCGACACCATTAAGCTGAGGACCTTTCGTATGCGTAATGAATTCCTATCGTATTACAACTATGTCCAATACAATTTGTACATCCTCAACCTAAAATTACCCTTAAGCCTTGACGAATAGGGTTTATAAATAACAGCGTGGGTTGAACCTCCACGGGACTATTATTTACAAGAGGCTCGTGTTCTAAGTTATAACACCGGCTGCGCCGTTTTTGGGTTCTCGCTTTGACAAATTTATATGTGACGTCGTTTATATGAAGCCTTTAAATAAAGCCGGAGCCTGAAGAATTGGTATTCTATTTTATTAATAGTTCTTCCGGGTGCTTTTTGATTAGGTCGTGTATTGTACTTGTAAAACATTGTAAATAAAAGGAAGCACAATTTCGAAGATTGACTTCTCTGAGAAAGTTGACACTGGAATTGTTTATTCTTGTCCACTGTCAAAGTCTAGATTAAAACAGTTGACGAACGGATATTAAGGACAATATTGGAAGGATGAGGTACCATGCGCCAGCTGAACTCTGCTCGACCTTTGTCTTGCTTTGCCTAGTGCATTTAAAATAATAAAAATTGTCAGTAATTTAATAACATAATGTATGAAAGTGTGTATAATTACAGGAACATCGCCAGTATTTCAAGAATAGGTAAAATAAATTATAAAACTGTCTAGCATTATATTATTGTCGTGTTGGTAATTGCTTGTTGTTTCGTTTAAATGAACCCATCGACTTTTTTATATGAAGCAATATAGGATCTATTGAGAAAAAATATATGGTATCAAATACAAGTCCCTACCATGTACCTATTTTACGGGTTCTCGAGAACCTAGTTTAGGAATCAGGAGTTTCTATTAAACTTATTTTGTAAAATTGCCTTTTTCAAGAAATAAACAATTATTATTATTATTTTTATTATGTAGGAACTCATAGGTTGATACTATTTGTTTTTGTTTATTATTTTGTTAGTTCTTATAAACAATGAAAATCTGGTCGTAATCAAAAAAGTACCTCAAATGAAGAGTCTTATTTCATAAGGTTGTCTAATTTAATATATGTTTTTTAATTGTGATTTTTTTAACGCTTATTCCCTACACTATATCTAAATACTGGTAAGTTTTTAGTTGGCAGTTTTCCAAAGCTGTCCAGGGTGTTTAGACTATAATATATAAGGAGGCGGCGGCATGCGGCACCTTGACAATGCGGGTGGCCTTCGCATTGGCAAGTCATTTCTGTTGCCAAAGTTGCTCCTAAAACAACGCGGAAATTCTTATTCCTATAGTAGTATACTACAACAAGTATTTGCTAGTTATGTTTCGGAGCATAATTTGTCCAGTCCACGTTATCGAGAAAGCTCTTATAAGATGGAAACGCACGTCTGTGGTGGGAAGTTCAAAATTGCAACGCTTTAAAGCTATAAGCTTGGTAATTATCTTTTGGTCATTCATAATTGATTATCATAATCCTGGCGTTGGGCAGGCTTCTTGGGGATCACTTTGTAAGAAGATGATGTTCTTCAGAATGCGCTGCTGCCCATATTCTAATATTTTCCCTTAGTCTCCACTTACGACTTCTACAGGAAGATATAGAGTACCAAAGAGTGAAGAGTGAGAGAGATAATTCTAGCCCGTCACACCTCAGGTAGTAATAAATCAATAATTGCATGAAATTAACTCTTCAAAATGAATCCTTAAACTCATTATTGATATCAGGGGTGTTTAATACATTTATAAGTTTTAGTTCTTAAAGTATGATGCAGCAAAAGTAGTTCAGTGTTTGTAAAAAAGTTATTCGTCTTCGGGTAATCTGCAAGATCATCGTCAGCAAGCTATACATGCACATTATTAGATGTTCGCGATTCTGTCTAACAGGTTACTTCATACATAATAAATAGTCACATTCGTGTGAACAAATAATAAGGCTCTAGAGTCCCACTAATCTAGTTCACCACTCCGTCGGGTCCATGTATACGTCCACACGATAAATGGCCGCTGAACAGTAATGTGTTACTAATGGATGCGCTCCAAAGAACACATTAATTTTAACCATATTTTTATACAGCCAAAAGGTACGCTAGAGGTGTGTGCCGCATGGGACCCGCAGCGACAACTGTCATCGGTAGGGAACTATCTGTACCGAGCGTAGTAAACGCTATACTCGGCGGCGAAAGTTCATGACAGGCCACTCTCCTTCTGCAAAGCAGTGATAGCGCAGCGGCTCAGGGAGGACGATGTTCGATCTAACCCGTTTCAGCACAAACTGATACGAAGAGAAAATACTCGTAGTTCGATCGCCTCCTCTCTTTTCTGTACACTCCAGTGGGTCATTGGTGGAAAGTCGGGGGACTTACACCAGCTAACACGACCCCAAATGTATGGCCCTGATGAGCAAGCTCGAGATTCTGAATGCTAATGTGATTTTATCTTGCCCCGCCTTGTGATGGACTGCTCACAGGAGGCTATTTAGTAGGTTTGAATTCCATATGCCAAGGAAGGCCTTTACCACCTTGGCAGAAGGGGGAAGGAGGGCATTTTACCCCGATATAAAATACTATTGATTTCCATCCGACCACATCATCACTATCCAACAGATGAATTGCGGTCAAAGGCTCTAAAAAGCAAACATATAATATAAAGACTTCGGTCTTATGGCCGACCGTTGTTGCTTGGTTACGCTTTTCCGTAAAATTCTGCATTTATATGGTAAAGAGCCCGTTGTGCGTCTTAAGTACAGCAAATCCTACTCACTAAGCGTCGACGCGAATGCCATGCTGTTCATTTGGCGCACTTTATACGTTAGGGTTTTTTTTATGATCCCAATCTCATTGTTGTGTTTAAAACAGCCATGTTTTTCAATCATATAATAATTATTAGCATATGTTACACAATTTGAACACTGTATTTAATCCAATATACGCTTTTGTTTCAGGTAAGTCAATATTTGGTTTAACCAAACTTCAACTACAATTATGTGGTAAGTATGTTCAAATAAACTATTCATTGGATTTTCAACGCCATCAGGCTTTATTGAAACCGCCAATTAAATCTACATCTTACTGTACCTTAAGGTATCTACTATTTAAGATTTATATTTGAAATGTCGAAAGACAACATGAAGATCCTTCCAAATACTTACTTATACATATTTCCAAAAAAATGACAGTCTGAGTCGAACATCGCTCATTTATGCTTCCACATTCCAATATTCCGTAAAAAAAACAAAATGTATGTTGGTTTTAATCACACAGTTTGAAATCTACAGTACTCTGACCGCTAAGCTAACATGACATATGACTCATAACTCCTAACCATCGTATGAGGGTTTTGAAGCGCTCGTAGCGAAGTTACCTTAGCTGTTCTTAACCGATCAGCAAAGTTAAGCAACGTCGCCCGCAGTCATGAGTTGGATGGGTGACCGCTAGTGAAATTACTACTGAGCGCTTCCGTGCTTTGGAGGGCACGTTAAGCCGTCGGTCCCGGTTGTTGTCTTAGGATGACAGTCGTTACAGCATGGTGGTAGGGCATTTTGCGAATGCCCGCCTGGCGAGCTACCCTCAAGTAGAAAATCTGCCGCCAAGCACCTAACGGTGTGTTCCGGTGAGAGCCAGTACTTCTAGGTTAGCCTGTACAACATTTCGACCACATCATCACTTAACATCAGGTGAGATAGTGGTCAAAGGCTAACCTATCAGGAAAAAAAAAAAAAGGATGGAGCGACACCTAAACTTGTCTTGTTTGTAGACAAGACTATTTTTGCAATTAGCTTTAAAATTGTTAACGATGTCAACCCTATAATATAAATAAAATTATTTTTGGAATACAGCATGCTTCTATATATACCTAAGTTATAAATCTATATAAACAAACATGCTTTGTTATTTTCTACCACAAATAGTATGCTTATTTTGTATTGATGATTGCGTTAACATGAAAAGCCGGAAGGTGTCCACCGTTCCCATTCCCATTTGAATGCCATATGTTATGAGCGTTTGCACCCATCAGCTCCCCGCTATTTTTTATGTAAATCATCAGTCCACCTAGGCTTTTATTCTTCCGGTTAAGTGTGGTAACCACTCGAGAACCTTTCTTCCCCTTCGGTTATCGGTTCGTCGAGCGATGCCACCAGCCCACTTCAACTTGCAAATTCTGAGAGCTATATTGGTAACGTGGTTTATTAGCGAAATTTCTCGTTTCGTTTTTTTTTTTTTTTTTTTATGTTATTGTGATGGAACAAGCGCGAGGCCCACCTGATGTTAAGCGGTATCCTCTGCCTATAACAGATGCACTTCATCACAAGTGACGAACTGCACTGCGCCCAATCACCTTGAGACATACCTGTTAAGTCTCATTTTGCCTGTTATTTTACTGGCTCTCAAGGACTGCTGCCGGAACACACCGTTAGGTGCTTGGCGACAGATTTTCTACTTCATTGAGGGTGGTCGCTAGCCAGGCGGGCATTAGCAAAATGCCCTTCCACCATGCGGTGAAGCTCAAGTGTGGTCTCGCCAAGAAACACCCTACTTAATACGACATAAGTAATGGCATACAGTAAGCATACAGTCAAATGCGGGTCATTAGGGACATTATTTTCCTTAGTCGCATTTTAGAACATCCGTTTTGTTCTCATTGTATTATGTACATTGTTTTGAAATAATATAAAATAATTCGAGTAACGCATACCTAACATATGAAGTACACGGATTGTTATCATCTTGTCAAATCGTCAGATGAGGTTAATCAGTAGATTCGATTTATCAGATGAAATCTTATCAATATCTTTCCATGTATCGAGTTGATCGATTGCATTTCACAATTCTAGTTTAGGATTTACCTATGTCTCTCGATCGTAACAGCTCATTTATTGAAACACCTAACAAGATCAGTTCTACAATAGAAACAAAAAAAAATAGTTAGTAGGAGATATATATGTAATTTTAATATTGTTAGGTTTGCAATAACGCCTGCTATGCAAATTTTTCCTATCGTATATTTGTGATTTTGAAATATAATATGTAACTTTGTATTGTTATACTACATACGACACTAAGACGAATGCAAAAAAAAACTGTGACAAAAATGTCACAATGTGCCGATTAGATTTATTTGACTTTATTTAATATGTATAATTAAATTTAAACTATATAAGAACTTTCGCGATTTAATCTGGAATAATTACGAAAACTTGAACTACTACTAGCCATATTTTACTTTTCCAAATTTATATCTTTGCAATAATATTTTCAAGTACTAAGGGCTAATTTCACCAAACTAGGCCAAAATTATACTAGGATATAATATCTCTGTAACGACCAAAATATGATATCACTGGACCATGGACGCCCGATGATGTTGCAGTATTTTAAATTTACCATGGTATTGATTTTTATGAAATTTTACATCAGGGCAAAGGCTGTAGCAAAGCAAAAAATCTTATCCTAAATTTTAAAAAGTATACCGTCTAATTTGGCAGTGTACCATTAACTAAAAATAAATATGGCCACTTTGCTTCACGTAGCTGCTGATAGTACAGACAGGACATAGAAATAGTACGTACTCGTTACTATTTCTATGTCCACTCTGCTGTCACATGTCATAAAAGTCCATACCAAGGAGTTTTATTTTAACCACAACAGAAAGCCAACCAATTGAAAAACGGCCACTAGGTTTGACGTTCTGTGATAGCAAAAGTATTTTTTGCTACCAAAAACCTTTTAAAAAAAAATCTTCGTATTTATTAAACTCAAGTTTGGTGTAAATTAGCCTAATTTATATAATTAAGGTACTATTAACATATGCTCTAAGCTAATCCTTACAATGTATATCGATGCAAAGACCGACGAATGGTCAACAAACGCACTGTTGTGTTGATGCCGCCTCGGGAACATTCGAACGGTGCGGTAGGATGAATCTCTTGTTTGCTATCGATAGGAAATAGTGAAAATGTCTGATAGTTGGGAAATTATACTTACGAGTTTTTATGTAGTTTAATTTGTTAAGGTTTATTCGTCAAGTCAATTATTCCGTTGTGCAGTACTGTACTGTTCTGTATCAGCCGGATGGTCCACTGCTGAACACAGCCTCTCGCACTATGGGCCTTTTTTTTGTTTTTTTTTTTTATGCTTGATATGTTAGCCTTTGACCACTATTTCACTTGATGGTAAGTGATGATGTGGTCGAAGATGTTGTTTATATATTCATGTTGTTAGGCCTGCCAAAACTCTCACGCTTGGCAAGCGTCTTGGGGATCGTAGTTTAAGATATCAGTTCCTCAGAAGGTACTGCTCCGGTATATTACCTATAGTCGCCTCTTACGACAACCACAAGTAGCAAATGGGGGAGGGGCGGGGTGATATTCTAGCCCGGCACCCCACGGGGCACGTGGCACGTATTCCGTTGCAATAGGGTTGAATTTGATACGTTTTTCATAGTATTAAAAGTCAAATTTGGCTAGGTATATTTGGTGCAATCCAGCTTTTGGCCATTATTGTCTAAGAATTCAGTTAATGGAGTGGATGGTAACCTAGGAGCAATAAACAAGCTATGCAGTTTGCCTGCCGTTCTTGGCATAGATCTAATACTCCATACTCTAATATAAGTACCTAGAGTTATCCCTCTAGTAAAGTGACGAATAGTATAGTCACCAGATAGTCACACGAAGCGCTCCTAGCGAAGTTTGCTTGCCGTTCTTAACCGATCAGCTAAGTTAAGCAACGTCCGTCACGGTCATGACTTGGATGGGTGATCGCTAGTGACATTCCTTTAGCGCCTTTTTTTCCTGTGCGCTTCCTTGTTTCGGAGGGCACGTTAAGCGGTCGGTCCCGGTTGTTGACTTACGATGGCAGTCGTTACAGCATGTTGGCAGGGTACTTTCCGAATGCCCGCCTGGTTACCATTCTCAAGTAGAAAATCTGTCGCCAAGCACCTAACGGTGTGTTCCGGCAGTTGTCCTTGAGAGCCAGTAATTCTAGGTTAGCCTTAACAACATCTTCATCACTTACCATCAGGTGAGGTAGTGGTCACAAGCGAGCAATAAAAAAAAACAACGGTCACACATATACGTGAGTGAATCGTTCTGTTTTTAGTATTCTGTGACTATAAGGCAAACGGAGCCCTATTCACAAGACTTCGCTGTCTGTCCGTGCAGGGCTTTTGCTCGCGTGGACGGAACGGAATGATATGGAAACCTGAAATTGTTGTAGATAAATTGTCAAATCAACAAATTATTAGAATACAAAATGATTGTTTCGAGCGGGGATCGACCACGCCAAGTTTCACCAGTTTCGCGCCGAGTATTCTGACCTTTATTCAATCGAAACATGCTCGAATGAGCCGAATTTTGTGCCATTATTTGACACGAACGGTGTTACCATAGCCAACTAGATTACTATACTTCATCTGATTGTTAGTGCTTGTAATCACATTTAGAAATACATATCATTTGCGTTAAAGCAGCCAGAAACAAATATTACAATTCAATAAAATTCATTTTCAGGGAGCTTAAATAGTCCCGAAAATTTATTGTTTTTCGCACCATACCATATGTGGAGTGACATAATATTGCCAGATCATTGATATTATATTCTAAATGAAGAAGTTTGTGGCCGTGAAAGTTGTCAATTGTAAATAATAATTGGCAAATCATTAGCAAAAATGATATTTTTTATTATTATTCTTAATTAGATTATCTGCAATATTGGCACGATATAATTTTACAATATCCTCTATTCATTAAACAAAAACAGGGATTGAATATTGTGTTTTTTATGCTGTGATCAAAACCATTAAACATTTTTAATTTCTTGGATTTTTGCTAGTTGAAACCCTTTTAAAACGAGGTCTGACTCACACTTGGCTGGTTTTTTTTTTCAGATGTATTATACTCTAAACATATTAATATATGTTAATATAAAAATACATTCACTTGCTATTTTCATAGTAATTAGATATGCAATAACTTCCTGTTCCAGTATACAGATTACTTATTTAGATTAACTCTTCAACTCGAATAACATCTCCCGTCATCTCAAACAGTTTCCATTAGGTTTGAAATTCTCCAGAGCCCAGCAAATTCCAAACGTTCAATTTGTCTATGACTACGTAGCCAAGCACCGATGACATTCAAATACCCATGACAACACTAACCGTAGCTAACACGGGAACATTAGCAGAGGTCGTGACCGGAGCCCGTATGCTCTAATCTGATTAGTGAGGGAGCTTCCCTCCGGCCCTTGCGGCGACCGTCTCGAATGATTTGATTACACTGCCGATTGATGTATTGTGGATATTAGACCGTTGATTGTCAATAGGTTACTTTGTATACTGTAGATGTACTTGCTGATAAATTAAACGTCAAAAGAACGAACAGAAAACAAAGGAACGTATTTATTCGTAGTTTTAAGGCCGATGTTATTAACGTTTGTAAGTAAAACAACGAAATTAATCGTTTTTTTTTATATTATTGCGACGGAAGAAGCTCGATGCCCACCTCATGTTAACTGCCTATAAGAGATGCATTTCGTCACATGTCACGAATTGCACAGCGCCCGTCACCTTGAGACATAGTTGTTAAGTCTCATGTGCCTGTAATTTCACTGGCTTTCAAGGACTATTGCCGGAACACACCTTTAGGTCCTTGGCGACAGATTTTGTACTTGAGGGTGGTAGCTAGCCAGGCGGGCAATCGCAAAAAGCCCTTCCACCATGCGGTGAAGCTCAAGCTGGCGGTGGGGATCGAACCAGGGTACTGCGGCGCGGCAGTCCATAGCTATTACCGCTCGGCCATCATTGCTATTACCGCTCGGCCATCATTGCTTCAAAACCGGGGGGTTAACGTGAACAAGATACTCGGCTCGGAATTAAACAATTAGCTCAATAAATCGCGTGATTATTAAAAAATATTTTCATGTCTTGTCGGTCCCGGTTGTTGTCTTAGGCCCAATTTCACCATCCTAGAGTTTAAAACTTTATACTACTAACCATCTTAAATGATTATATTTATTCAACATTTTAAATTGTTATACTACAGTACAATAATATTTGCATTTGTCACCTTATGCATATAACAGTGATGTTGCATTATTATAAACTTGTCATGGTATTAACTTAAACGCAACGTGACGTCAAGCAGACAGCTGTAGTAAACGAAAAAAATCTGATCCAAGATAAAAAATGTATGCCTTTGAACTTCGCAGTAAAGCTCTTTAAACTGAAAACAAAATATGGCCACATTACTCTAGCTGATAATTCCTACCATGCCTATGTCACATGTCATAAAAGTAAAACCTAGGAGTTTTCCATTTTCAAATCAGGAATCCAACAAATTTAATTTCTGCCGAAAAATATATTCGTTGGTAGTCATCTGTAAAAAATACATTATAAGTATACTTTGAAAAGAAAATATGGCACATACCAAAATTTCTAATTTCTAACTAGTTTACTTTTAGATCGACCCATTTTTATACTGTCGCGATGGACTAAGTGCGCGGCCTACCTGGTGTTAAGCGGTAAACTCTGCGTTACAAACAGATACAAATTTAAAACAATAATTAATGATAAATAAATAAATAAAAATATGAATATTCCTAACAAACATTTCTAACTTACACACAGATGCAGTTCACCACAAGCGACTCTCCTGAAAAATAATTGAAATGAATTTCTAGTCCTAAATTTATTTTTGGTTCAGCGATCTACACAAAATGACATAATTTTAGATTGTAACTGCTTCTATCTCCGAGATATACCTGAAATACCTAAGGATGGACATAAGTACACATCTATAGACAAACAGCGATCGCTCATTTACAGGAATATATAGAATTATGTATTAATTCCGCCTATTCATTTCTCACTAAGGATAAAAATATATTCATATCTATAGTTATGCTAGAACAATGAAACGTTAATAACTTGGTTCTTCTTATCTGATATATGATATTGATTAGTTTTCGTACAAATGAATTATTTTACCTTACAAGCTCAGAAAGGCGTTGTTTATCTTTCGGAATCTGCGTGAAAAAGGTTTTTGAAATTCGAACCTTCGTAACAGTTATTATTTAGTAACCGGCTAGGACTCGCGTAATATTTACCGGATATTGCTCCGACCAGTTTCGAACTTATTTGAAGTTCTTCGTCCGGGAGTCACGTTGTGCACAGCGTTGAGCGCGGGCCTCAGCACGTAACTGTAAAAATTACGCGAGTCATAGCCAGTTACTAAATAATAATTATAGACAAAACTCAATAAAGGTTTTTAGCTCCGAAACAGTTAAAAAAATATATAACTGCTATTTTGTATTATTAATTGTGGTAGTTTTACTTATAATTTTTCTCTCATTTATGATATTATTGAAGTTGTTTTTCTTGATAGCAATTTCCTTGTTGGAGTGAGGTTAAATTGTTGCGCTCTGCAGTCAAGTTATATTGCGTCTCGTCATTTGAAACCTTTCACTTCGCTCAGGATGATTTTTTTGAACTACTACTCGCTTCGCTCGTGGTTCAATACTATAATCCTTCGCTTGTCCAAGTTTCATTAAAAGTATTCGCACCAAATAACAACTTTACAGCCTTGAATAACAAATAACTAGATAGTATCATTTGGGGCTCTGTATAAAAATAAAATAATAAATAACTCATATATTATAAAAACCTTATTGGCTAATTCCAATGGTAATGAAAATTATATTTATGTAGAAATTTTTCTTAGGAAAATATAAAAAAAGAACCACATTTTGTTAGACAATATAGCCTAGTCCGAGATCCTTAGAAAACGGCCCATACGTGGCTGGTTTTTATTATTGTTAGTTATATGTTAGATATTGGACTATTACCACAGTAAGTTTGACGCTTATATTTATATTATTACCATTTCTAAGACATAGAATATGAAACACATTGTATTCTACGTCTCCATTATACATTTTGAAAATCTGCCATATTAACACACTGGACTGCTGCCGGAACAAAGCTTGGCGACAGATTTTCTACTTGAGGGTGGTCGCTAGCCAGGCGGTCATTCGCAAAATGCCCTTCCACCATGCGGTGAAGCTCAAGCCCGTGGCGGGATTCGAACCATGGACCTGAGGCACGGCAGTCCATAGCCAATGCCACTGAGCCATCACTGCTTCAAAAATGTAAAATTATTTTAATATATCCCTCCCTATAGCGGAAACAATAGCAAACAGCCAGCTGTGACTAAAAGCTAGAGGTGCCAATTGTAGCGTTTAAAACGGAAAAAAAGTTTTTGACTTTGAATTTAGTCTTTATTGCTTCTACATAACAAACAGCTCTTCTCAGTCAACAATCTTTGAAGATCGGTCGCAATCAGATGCTCTGTAATCTGATCAGTGCATACGGGCATCGGCCATGACCTCGTTTAATGCTGCTGCTAACATCCATTTTAACGACTAAATAATCAGTAAGCAATCATCACTTGCTTACTATTTACGACATAATTCGATAGACATCTTTGATATTGATAAAGCTTGCCCCGGCTTTGCACTGGTATTTAACAAAAACTATAAATTGAAACACATTAAAAGTAGTTATTGTGACATAACTGTAATAGTTAGACATATGGTGTTCCGGACTTTTTTGGATACATCAATATCCAAAAAAGTTCGTAATACCATATGTCTGTAATACCTCTGTAATATGTTAGTAATACCTCTGTAATTTTTTTTTTTATTTTTTTTATTTTTTTATTGTGACGGAACAAGCTCGAGGGCCACCTGATGTTAAGTGGACTAACCTCTGCCTATAACAGTTGCAATTCATGACAACTCATGAATTGCACTGCGCCCGTCACATTGAGACATAGTTGTTAAGTCTCATTGTGCTTGTAATTTCACTGGCTCTCAAGGACTACTGCCGGAACACACCTTTCGGTGCTTGGCGACAGACTTTCTACTTGAGGGTGGTCGCTAGCCAGGCGGGCATCCGCAAAATGCCCTTCCACCATGCTCCAATTGTAGTACATTACTTTGCTCTATTGTCAATAATTTGCGCAGTATACGCGATATAACGATTTTTTGGTATTTTTTTCACACGTTTAGTTACATTATCGAAGTTTTCATACGGTTCCCTAAGTTTTTGAAAATATTCTAAGTAGCCGATGTTCATCAGGGATAGGGGTTTTTCAGTTTAATTAATTACATACAAAAATAAAAATCCTTCCTCTTTATAATATTAACAGAGATAAATAAACAAAGTTTTTTATACTTAGATCCTACGAGTATAACTTTTCAACCCTTCAATTTGGCAACTATATTGAAAGCAAGTGACGTCTATCTATAAAAAGTTTTTTTTAATTAATGTTCGGTAAATACTTTGCAATAGCTTTTTATCGAAATAACGCGACAAAACCCGTTCAAATAGTCGCCCGAATTTCGAGTGTCGTTCATAATTCCCAGAATTGTACCTCAACATTGACGGTTTATTTATCAACCACTCCACATATAACTCTTATGCACCTATTCAATCTAAAAGCCAGGAAGAGCGGGCCCTCGTCTGTACGCTGAAAATTGACAAATAAAAGCGACCCGGGACCCCAATCGATAATGCCTCGGTCAGACCAAACTAAATCAGGACCTGTGATTCTGTACGTGACGTAGCAGTAGGCAAGATCACGCAGTTTCATTGTGAAAATTAGTGACAGCAAAAAAATATGGTCAAAAGTTACTGATTGGTTTGGTGTTGCAGCGTAAATAACCTTTTTTAATCTCGTGGTCCTGGGTTCAATACCTGGGTCGTTAAGTGTTTATTTTTATGACGATTACATTTTCAGTTGCAGTTTTATTTTTAAAGTGTGACAGGAATATGGTAATAGTCTCGGCCCTAATTACATGAGACGTATAACATAATTGACAAAATTATTGTGCTAATGCAACTCTGACTACCCCATAGGGGTAATTGATATAAAATGGGTCCTAGGGAATCTGTGAGGGATCTTTTTAAAGAAATTGATATTTTAACTTTACCAAGTCTGTATATTTTTGAAAATATTATGTATGTTCGTAAAAATTTGAGTAAATTTAAATTAAACAGTGACAATCACGATTACAATACTAGGAATAAAGATAAAATAGTGGTGCCAGGTTTTAGATTAGCAAAGAGAAATAAAAGGTCCTTCTTAGGTAATTGTGTGCGGTTTTATAATAAAGTTCCCAAACATATTACAACGCTCACAGAAGGGAAATTCAAGTTGCATGTGAAAAACATATTGATTAAAAAATCCTACTACACAGTTTCTGATTACATAAACGACAAAAATGCCTGGACAATTCCGCCTCCGCCAAGCTATTGCCTGTCACCTACATAATTTAAACAAATATTGTAATAACTCTATTATATAGTATGTATGTAACACATTGTTAAAAGATGTTTAAAAGAATGGCCCCGAGTTTCTTGCCCGTTCTTCTCGCAGTGGCTCTATACAATTTATTTGCTGAACGTGGCAGTACAATGTAGAATATTTCAATACTAAAATTTGTAATTGACCTTCATAAGAGCGTCGTAGACGCCTAAATTGAATAAATGATTTTGACTTTGACTTTGACTTTGACTTTGAGGCCTATTTATAAATTGTACGTATTTTTATTAGTTTTTTATACATCATTAAATTATAAATAACGTTATTCTATTGTCTGTGACCCTTACTAGGTGAATAGCATATGTTTTCCGATAAATAGAAATATGGTTTTAGATTTAGATGCCCCATCAGATAATAAACCGATAATATTAGGCTTATCTCGGATGAAAAAGAAGCAACTTTATTAACAACGAAGAAGCACAGAATACTTGTACTCATAAAGATGTATTACTGCTTTGGTTCTACTGCAAGCCAGACTGGGGGACCCCCCGGACGTTGCCGCCCTCAAACCACAGTACATGTATGTGGCAGTACACCTATGGCCAGCCAACTATACTTGTGAATAACTGTGGCGATGAAATTGCGTTTCCACACGGTAACTGCACACATACAAACCCTAAGTAACACGCGTACAGGTTATACAAGTGAATGTGTGTGTGTGGGTAATGCGTAATTTATAGATGTCTTGCCTACATTACACATTGGGACAGACAGATACGAAAAATATATTAATAATTATATTTTTAATTTTGCAATAACGCATGATCTGCGGATAACATTTCAAAATTACAAATTTACGAAATGAATAATTATAGCCATGTGGTGCGGGATTCGAACCCGCGTCATCCACCCCTATCGCCGGGGTATGCTCTGACCGACTGAGCTTACATGGTGGATGACGTCACATAAATTTTAATTTATGTAATTATAATAAAAAAAAAACATATATTTTCGCAATAATCAGTCGAAATTGCCATACTTCTTCAAAGCCTTATATACCCATCTACTATATGTTAATGGTCTTTCAATGACTTAGTGACTTCATATACCTACTTCTACATAATATTATCTAATGATTTCTCTGAAGTAAATGTCAAAGTCAATCTCAAAATCATTTAATCTATTAAGACGTCTACGACGCTCTTATAACGGTTTTTTTTTTAACAATTTATGTGACGGACTAGTCGCCCGCCCGACGGTAAGCGTCATGCCTGTCCATTACAGTTGCAGTGTCACCAACACTGCACTGCGTTTGTCATTCCAAGATGTCTCGTTCCCCATTAATTTTACTGGCTATAGTGCTCTTCACGCCTAAACACTAAATAATAAAAGAGATCTACCACACCCTGCTATTACAAAATGTTTAAGTTGGTGGTTCCTTGATATTTTCATTTTGATATATATTATTTTCCGCTATTATCTGATTTATACTGCGTGTTGATGTAACTACTTCACTTTTCATTATAAAGCGAATAGTTTTAGTGTAATCTTGTTTCTATACAACTTATTAATTGTATTGTAGATAACAACATAAAGAAAGGATATCTGTGTGAGTCAAATGTACACTGGACAGCAAATAAACCGAGCCACCCGCTACCGACCATTACAGATCCTCCTCCATAAGCAACAGTTTCCTCGATGCAACACTGAGAATAACGTTCTCCAGGGCGATGATATACTCTCTGACGTCGATCACTTCCATGTAGACTCACCCTGGTCTCATCAGTGAAGAGTACATTACTCCACTGCTCTAATGTCCAATCCCTATGCTCTCGAGCAAATTCAAGTCGTGCTCGACGGTGTGCTACCGCTAATGCTGGGCCTGTTGCAGCTCTTTTTGGGGTCAAGTTCCGTTCAGCAAGTCTCCTTCTGACGGTATCTGAACTTATGACCACTTGGCGTTCGTCACGCAGACTTTGTTGGACTTGAACTGCGTAGAGGTGGCGATTTCGCAGAACAGTAAGGTGGATATAACGATCATCTGCTGCTGATGTAGCCCTAGGTCTGCCCGTACCTGGACGGCGATCGAATGCTCCAGTCTCTAGGTATCGTCTGTAAACTCGTTGCACCGAAGAGTTGCTGATTCGAAGCCTTCGAGCGACTTCACGTTGCGCAAAGCCTGCTTGAAGTAATGCTACAGCATGAGCTGCTTCCTGAGGTGTTGTATCCATTATTAATCGAAAAAAGTATCAAAAACACACGCGTCTGAGCAAACGGTGGACAAAAACTAAAGAAATGATAAGAAATATCCGACTACCCTCAGTGTAGAGAAAAAGAACGCTAATTTCAAACTCTGGTGAAAACAGAGTAAATCGTTAGCATTGTGTTTGTTGCTTGATTACAATGTGAGTTGACGGTACTTTCGAATTAATTTGTAGTCATAACTTTGATAGTTTTTTGTAGGTATAACTTTGATAGTTGTAAGTTTTATACTTTTTGAGAAAATCGAATCAGAGTTCCTAGGTAGCGGGTGGCTCGGTTTATTTGCTGACCAGTGTATATGGCACCCACTATCAATCTAAAATAGCATGAGTCGTATATATATATATATGTTACTGTTACTGTTTCAGCCGGATTGTCCACTGCTGAATACAGCCTCCCCTATTTAGGAGGTATTTGCCATAATCCCCACGCTTGGCTATAGGGATCGCAGTGTAAGATTCCTTAGAAGGCGCCCACCTTCCAGTATTTTTCCCTTAGTCGCCTCTGACGACACCCACGGGATGATATGGGGAGGTGCAATTCTAACCCGGCACCCCACGGGCAATTTATACTATAACAACTTATAAATATATATACATATATATATATAAGTTACAAATTTTACTTAATTTTTTTATATATTTCGTACATAGTCACACCTGTTTGTTTGTAAGGTGTGGTCGGGGATGGTAAATAATCTTAATGAAGAATGGGAAATTGTATTAAAGGCAGCTGCCAGATTACTGCCAGATTACTGCCAGATTACATAATTACTTAATTAAGGTGCTTGACGACAGATTTTCTACTTGGGTAGCAATAGCAAACTAGGCGAGTATTTGCAAAAAGCCCTACTTCCATACCCTGTAGCTCAACCCCGCAGCAGGATTTAAAGCAAGGACCTCCTGCGTGACAGTCCATATCCAATTGCCACTGGGCCATCACTGATTGATCATCAAAATTGTTGTTGAATAAGAGCATTTGCAAAGCGTACCTCGGAAACGGTAAGGGATAAGTAGGTAGGGAGGGAGTCCGACCAAATATCATAGGTAATCGGGAGAGCAGTCGAAGGACACCTGTTAAAATTCCAAAATGGCAAATGTCTAAGTTTCACCATACAAAATTCTTCGACCCCATTGAAGCTCGGCCTGATTTTCAAGATGCACTACTGTGTATGAACTGTGGCTAGAAGATATTTTTGTGCAACCCAGGGGACAGTATTTGCTCTGCACTCGCATTTAGAGTTTTAAAGATGGGGGAAGTGAATTTTGCTATTTATAGCGAATGCATATAACTCCAAATGTACAAAGTATTATTTGTGTTTCATTTATGTCTTCTCTAACGAAACATAAACAAATATATTTAAAAAAAATCGCCACGTGTGAGCTGTACTCCCACAGAATGTAGGCATTTTTTTTTAGATTGAGATCATTAACTCGGGTCTGACATGCAATTGGCTGTTTTTTAGGATTTTTTTAGATATCAGACTATAACCATACTCAGTTTGACGCTTATATGTTTAACCGTTTTAACAATAGATCAAAATAATCATAAAGCCTACTATCTATACTTCTGGCCTTGCAGAATTTCGTAAATTTATGTATTAACAAAATTAAATTAATTAACGAAAACCGGAACACCACAAGCATAGATACTATGCTTGTATAATATGTATGCAAAATTTCAATTACTACGTTTGTCTTGAAATCGCTATTCAGACTCGAGCTTTAATTGGCTTGACGATCGTTAGTAAAATGTTCACAATCTGAACGTCTAAATGTTCACAGGTCATACAAGTACCTACGAACGATGACAATAATATGAAAAACAAAAGAATGTAATAAAGTAATGTAACAGTGTTTGAAGCTTTTTTTTATACGTGAAGGACGGTAATATTCTTTGACGGTTTTCCCAAACACTTACGTATATTGAAATGAAAATGGAATTCTGTTCGTGTCAGACAAACATAATTTGATGTGATGGAAAAAATGTTATAAAGAACCCTGTTGCTGAACTAGCCTTTCTACGCGTTATGAAAATATGAATAAGATTTTTTTCTCATAACATTTACGCAGTCCAGTTATATTATAATTCAAGGTAAGTAGTTCTTATTCTTGCGAGTCTTATCGCACAGTCGGCACAACATTGGTATAATCTTTTTATCGCTCATGCTCGGAAAATGTATTATAGCGTGAGGTAATTTTGTAGCCAGCTGAAGATACTAAATCACCCTAGGGAGATCAGTAAATTTGAATTTCGAACTTGGTACCCTGACATAATATTTGTACCTTGGCAATACTATAGTTTGTATATGCACAAAGACGCACACCTACATGTAATAGTGATATCGAGTGACAATTATTTTATTTATTCACAGCTATATTAGCAAACAAGCACTCACAGTAATTTTAAATAAGCTTAATACGTATTAATAGTTATGGGATGATTTTGAATTATAAGTTTCTCTCTTACTGCCGCGGGCCTACCGACTGGAGACATATCTCCTCGGGAAGAGGATAAAGATCTTCGCAGCTTTGAATTATTTTTCTACTCTCCGAGCTTGAAAGAAGAGAAAGGATTCTTTGAGAGAAAGGATTTATCCACCGTGGATAAATCCTTTCTTACCATTAGTTTCATCATGCGTAACAATACAAAATAAAACTGTGTAGCATTTATCAATATTGACATATTTTTTTTGCCTCATTGAGCTGGTCCTCGCCCGCTATATTACACTTATTAGTAACTGATGAAGTTTCCGTAGGTATTACACAAGATTAATTCATAGTGCAAGTAACAAAACGCACCCTTTAATTATTAATTGTATATACCCACCACCTAGGAACAAGGATAACTTCTCCCTATTATTGCTATTATTAAGTATTTTAACCACATTTTGTGTCAATTCTTTAATGCGGAGACATATTTCCATCGAAAATGTCAGAAAGAGATAGTTTTACTTGTCTCTATAGATAATATGGTCTCTCGATTGTGATAAAATCAGGGGATAAAAGTTTTATCTCCATTCCCAGCTAGGCCCGCTGGGATAATATGGGACGCACTCTTCATACATTCTTGAAGCACAGATTTTATGCTTTAGGACAAGCATCGAAAATTTCAACGAGTTTGAACAACACGTGTTCTCATTTTTATGGGGCTTTAGCTTAATATCGGGCATATCACCTGCTCGATTTTTATAATATCAAGACCACCATTAACGTTTGCACTTGAACTAAATAGCAAGACGTCAGGAACACGACAATATAATTTTAAGGTTTGTGCATGTATTCGTAGTGCTCTACCAGAAAATGTAGTTTCGTTGTATTTAAGATACAATGTGTTCCAAAAACTGTAACTATGTTTTGTTATTAGGCTGTTTGGCAAGTATCAATACAAAATCGTCAAATCAACATCCCTCATGGCAGTAGCCTCGTTGGTCAAGTCAAGGTACTTTTGCTGTACTCTCAGTACTGTATCAGTCGGATTGTTTACTGCTGAAGACATCCTCACCCTTCAAGGGGATGTTTGCCATAGTCCCCACGCTTGGCTGGCGGCTCAGGGATCACTGAGTAAGATGGCAATTCTTCAGAAGGCGCTGCTGTCCACCTAGTAGTTTAACCTACGTCGCCTTTTACGACTACCACAGGAAGATTATACTCATCCCACTATGTGGACTGACGACATCGTTAAAGTCGCGGGTAGCCAATGGTTACAAGCGGCTAATAGCCGTTCTTTGTGGCGTTCTATGGGCCTTTTTTCAACAGTGGACGTCTTCCGGCTGATGATGATGATGATGATGATGATGATGACAGGAAGATAGGAGAAGGTGGAGGATGCAATTCTAGCTCGGCACCCCACGAAGCACTTGTAACATTATTAACATTATTATAGATAGATAACACTTTATTGACACATTAAAATTTACAAATTTATAACTTAAAACAATAACTAAGAGTATGTGTGACGATGGGCGGTCTTATCGTTGAGAGCGATCTCTTCCAGACAACCCTATACAAAGGGATATTTATAAATAGATATGGGCTGAGGTCTATCTATAACAATACTGATAATGATAAAAATTACAACACAAGAATTGGACAATAAATAAATTAATACGTAAATGACCTACATAATAAAAGTTATCATTTAACAAACCAAAGTACCTTAATAATATATAATAAATATAACAGTATATAAATAAATAGTAAACAAATAAATAATAATAAAACATCAGATAGATATACATACATTATACAATGATGAAGCGCTCGTAGCGAAGTTTACTAAGCTGTTCTCAACCGATCAGCAAAGTTAAGCAACGTCGCGCGCGGTCAGGAGTTGGATGGGTGACCGCTAGTGACATTACTACTGAGCGTTTCCGTGCTTCGGAGGGCACGTTAAGCCGTCGGTCCCGGTTGTCGTCTTAGGATGGCAGTCGTTATAGCATGGTGGTAGGGCATTTTGCGAATGCCCGCCTGGCTAGCTACCACCCTCAAGTAGAAAGTCTGTCGCCAAGCACCTAACGGTGTGTTCCGGCAGCTGTCCTTGAGAGCCAGTACTTCTAGGTTAGCCTGAACAACATCTTCGACCAAATCATCACTTACCATCAGGTGAGATAGTGGTCAAAGGCTTACAGGCATAAAAAAAAAAAAAAAAATGTTATATTATTACAATTATGACTTGAGTCCAAACACACAAAACAATGGAATCTGTTTTACAATAATATTATAGTTATTATTAAAGCTAAGCAGCAAAGCTACATTTGATTATATGAGTATGTACAAACAGAAAAATGTACATAATGTACAAAATCGTTAATGCCCTCGTCTAATAACGATGCGTCAAGCGATAAGAATCACTTCCTTCCATTATCTAATATAACTCCCTATCCATATTTTGTGACTGCTTTGACCACCCTATTTCTATTTCCGTGAAGGTAATTATATGTTATTAAAAATCGATTAAACACCTTTCTTTGGGCAATATCGATTTTAAAATGTATGACAAAAGGACCCGTATTTTATTTTCAGACGTGGATTTTATTTCTATAATAATGATTGTTTTCGTTAGTAAAATGGATTGTACTAATGACAAATTTTAATTTACTGAGTCATATCAAACGAACATTAATATGTTCATATCAACTAATAGCATACTTTTGAACTTTTTTGATCGACAAGTTTGTTAGTTTATCGCTGGTAGTAAACAAAATAGCTTTATGACAAACAAAGAGGTTTCAAAGCGCTATGTCGAACATTTTACAAGATGATCTTGAATGAACTGAAAGATATTTTCAGTTTGAGCTTTTATCAAAGCTTATATTGTTTTTACCAATTTCAAAACTTGGATTCGTGTTTGAAACAACAGAATTTGCTTTTAACAGAATCCAAGCAAAGGTCGTCCGCCCAAGGTCGCGAAACTCCAAGGAATATCCCTAAAGTGTGCTTTGCGTCTATTCCTGTACATCCCTGCGCTAAGGTTTTTCTTTAACATTTACCTATCTGTGGGAAAACCAACGTTAAATGGCCTCCCGAGGCTCGCTAGAGTTTTACGACCGAACACGAAATTGGATGCCGCATCCTTACACCCAAAGGTCTACGCCACTGGTTGGTATAGTTTAGTCTATGTTTGCTTCACGAAATAGGATATGTTAGGGATCTCGGCAAATTATAGGATGACATGTCATGTTTTCTTACAACGATAAAATAAATAGAATTCCGTGCGTCCGTGCCCTATCTTTTTCGGGTAATTGTTTTCCCCAATTTTCTGTCAGTTCATCACTTCTCTATTATTTTTATTGTACCTGTCGATGTTGGTTGCTTTTATGAGTTTATTTTCGTGAGTGTCAATTTTAGTTATTGGTTCGGGATAATTGGTTTTAGATTGGTTCTCGGTTCGGCGGGTCGGTCGTTGATTTCGGTTCGGTGGTTTTATTCCGAAAGAATTCGATTCGATGTTCATCCGAATGCAGATAACAGTAGGGTATTTCAGTGGTGCTCTGTGTTTCCCGGATTTGAAATTGTGATCGAACGGAAACCTTGTTTAAATTGATGCTAGATTTTAGTTTTGATTTAGGTAAGAACTGGGCCTGTTTTGTTCCACTTCGAAATACAGAAAAATATACATGTTTCACTTACGAAGGCGCGCCACTCCACATATTTTGAGTGTACGAACAGTAGAGTAAATGCAAGTGCTGCCTGGTGATTATATTTTACATTTTATTGTTTAACTGTATGTACGATTAGCTTTTACACTCACACTAAGACATAATATACAACAAATCTGTATAATAGATCGAATAGGTACTTTAAAAAGTACTGTGTAATTCGAGCTCACGGGCTCCTCTGATATAATTAATCCAGTTTAAACGTCAATCTCAAGTTGACGATGCATATATTTTATGCACGCATAAGTTTTGACTGACACATCTCTTTTTGATAATACATTTTTGGACGGTACATCATAACTTCCTAATTGGTCGCATTTCAACTTCGATCGCGTACTTTTAAAGTTACTTTAAACTTGCTTCGCTCAGTTTCGTTGTGACTCAATGTGTGGTCTCAGTTAAGTCACTATTTGTAGCGAAATAAGCGACCAATTAGGTCGCATTTCAACTTCGATCGCGTACTTTTAAAGTACGAACAGTAGAAGGGTAGGCAGCACAAGTTTCGGTGTGACTCAATGTGTGGTCTCACTTAAGTCACTATTTGTAGCGAAATATAGTTGATAATAGCATTTAATCTTTTTCTATATATAATAATCCACTTGCTAATGCTTCGATTATGTCAGTATGACTTAGTGTGTGGTCGCAGCTAAGTCTCAATATGTAGCGATATGCGTTTACGCGTTAAACTGTGGCATCTTTAGTAAATACAAATTGTTTGCGCACGTCACAGCTGCACGCGTCCACACAGAAGCGGCCCACAAATGGGTGGATGCACTCATTTACATGCAGTCCTACACTCATGCGAGGCAGCGAGGCAACGCCGATCGCCGCCGCATCGACTTGCTAATGTCTCGTTCACTTTCGGTGTGACTCAGTGTGTGGTCACATGCCAAAGTCACAAGTAGTAGCGGGTCTGAACTCTCGTTTTTTTTATGTCATTGTGACTGAACAAGCTCGACGCCATCCGATGCTAAGCGGACTAACCTCTACCTATAACAGGAGCATTTTGTCATAAGTTACGAATTGCACTGCGCCCGTCACTTTGAGACATAGTTGTTCAATCTCAGGTGCCTGTCATGTCACTGGCTCTCAAGGACTACTGCCGGAACACACCGTTAGGTGCTTGGCGACAGGTTTTCCACTTGAGGGTAGTAGCTAGCCAGGCGGACAATCGCAAAATGCCCTTCCACCAAGTGGTGAAGCTCAAGCGGGCGGTGGAGATCGAACCAGGGAACTGCGGAACGACAGTCCATAGCTATTACCACTCGGCCATCATTGCTTCAATAATTATTCAAAATTCTTTTAAAAAATAAAGTTTGGGCACTTGGGAGTTTTTCGTTTCTATTCTGTCATGCAAGGAGGGTAATCGAAAAAACTTTTAACTTAGTTGATTATAATACAAACAGTCTTCATCATAAAACATTACTTAAATAATAATAACCAGCAAAATGTGAGTCGGACTCGAGCTAAAGATTACTGAAATGCATCAGTTATAGGCAGAGGATACCGCTTAACATCAGGTGAGCCTCGCGCTTGTTCCTTCACAATAATATAAAAAAAAAACTAACAACAAACGTATTTACGTCAAAATACACTCGAGAGCAATGAATCCGGGTCACTTAAAGAATGTTAAAAATCTCGGAAACTAAAAATGATAGGTTAATGCAATAAATTGTATTTAATAGACAATGTAATACTCCTTAAATGAAAGTAAAAAAATATGAGTCACCATACATTTTATTAACACAAAATTACATAAAGAAAAAAACTGCTGATCTCTCCTTAAAACAAAAATAGGAAACATGAAATTTTTGAACTTTATTACGATTTTCTTGAATTTTAATACTTCGTATTGCCTCCTCGTGCTTCCATTACTGCGTTTACGCGGTTTGGCATGCTGTACACCAAGTTCCTTATACGATTTTGGGGAATATTCTCCCATTCCTCTGTGAGAGCAATTTTGAGCTCACGAAGCGTGATTGGGGGAGGGTTTCGTTGTTTTACGCATCTGCCTAGCTCGTCCCAAGCATGCTCGATCGGGTTGATATCCGGGCTGCGCGCTGGCCACTCCATACGAGTAATGTTCATCTCTTGAAGGTAGTCATTCACAATCCTACCTGTATGAGGTCGGGCATTGTCATGCATAAATATAGCATCCTCACCTAAATTGACCATAAATGGACCAACGTGATCATTGAGGATTTCTTCCACATATCTTACGCTAGTTAAAGAGCCGTTTTCTATGATCACCAGCTCTGTGCGACTTTCAGAAGAAATTCCGGCCCACACAAGTACAGACCCACCACCGTAGGCTACTTTTTCTTCGATGCATGCTTGCTTGAATCTTTCCCCTGGTCTTCGATACACTCTGTGTCTTCCATCGTGCTTGTAGAGCATAAATTTTGATTCGTCGGAGAACATAACTTTTGACCAATCTTCAATACTCCAATTTACGTGGCTCTGGGCATATCTTAGTCTCGAAATACGATGCCCACGCTCCAGTTTAGGGCCGTTTGCAGGTCTAAGGGGTTTTAAGTTAGATTCAGCAAGCCGACGTCTTACTGTCCATGCACTTGGGTTACTTCCTCCGAGGCGTCGAAACTGATTGGTGAGTTCAGTTCCTGTGAGAAAGCGATTTCGAAGCATGGTGTTCACCAAGTATCGGTCTTCTCGTGCTGTGGTACACCTGGTTCTGCCCGTTCCTGGTCTGCGTAGGTTAGAACCAGTTTCTTCGTAACGTCGGAGAACTCTTTGTACTGTTGACAGCGACACACCGACAGTCCTGGCTGTATCGCGCTGACTCCGGCCGGTTTCCAGCATTGTAAGTATTCTGGTGCATTCTTCAGGCGTAAGCGACATAATTTCAGCTTGAATAATGAATATAGAGCACTATCAACATGGTTTATGTACCCACATAAATGACAGATTACAAACAAAAGCAAAACCAAATGCTGTAATTTCGTAGTTCCATCTTCGAAAGTGGCCCTTTTTCAAATTTGATTTTTTTATGATATAACTTTACAATAACTAAGAAGTTTTAATACCTTCATTTAAGGAGTATTACATTGTCTATTAAATACAATTTATTGCATTAACCTAGCATTTTTAGTTTCCGAGATTTTTAGGATTCTTTAAGTGACCCGGATTCATTGCTCTCGAGTAAGCATAATGGGTTGGGACAAAATCCTCGGTGGGCATGGTAAGGTCCATTTTTTGTAAAGCAAGTGCTGCAGACCTTAATCAATTCTTGTACCGCTTATAACTTGCACCAAATCCATTCATTGTTGTCACATTCGTCTCCAAAATCAGCACAGACATGACAACTTATGCACATGACTGTTACATTTGTTTTATTTGGTGACAGGCAGCAGTTAAATAATTCATTAGACTATTTGTCAACTAATTTATTTAAATGAAGTCTAATTGTTGTCTCATTACATTTGAATTAGGTAATCGGGTTAGGAATTATGAGAGGCTAAACTCTTTGTATTTAAGCTTAGTGCCGACGGGTGTTTTAAATAGCTCCGAACGTAGGCGAATAAAATGAAATTAGTACATTAGAATTAGAAATTCAATTAAATTGTTCTTAGGTCTTTGAAAGCATTAGTTGTGGAATAGATGACATGAATATTAATAATAATTGGATCAAGGGGTCAGATACAGAAGGCAGTGATACTGGACACAACACGCATTATCCGGAAGTTCCTCTCTCTGCAGCCCTAACCACCGGTAGCTCGGTAGCGGCCCCGCTACCGGCGGCACCCTAGTTTTAAGTTTTTTATTATATTTGTTTTTAAATTAAATAAACGGAGTAATAATAATTTATTTGGCATAAAATATGTTACAGGTTGAGTCCATTGGCTACCGAACTAATTGAAAGTCAATTAAAGTCAATGATATTTATTAATACAACAAATCATTAGATTTTTGCAACATTAAATGTTGTAAGTTTTGACATACTTAAGAAATATATTTTGACAAATCAAATTACTTAAATACCTATCTTTTTTTTGATTTTCCACAGATGAAGACAGCCTCCCCCATGATGGGGGGGTTTGCAATTATCCCCACGCTTGGCAGGTGTCTCGGGAATTGCTGTGTCGCCTTTTACGACACGCACGGGTAGAGGGGGGGGGGGGTGAAATTATATCCCGTGCATATAAACTCCCCACCGAGTTAATAAAAACTATGTGTTTGAGTGCCAGTGCCTTTTCCCATGGATTACCTAATTATTATGCCTATCTTAGAAGAACTAAAAATGAGGCAACTTATACAACAAGGAAAACAATATACATCGGTTAAGATCGCGCGCATTTTTGTGTTTTTATGTGTGAGGGTGTGTTAGTGTGTGTGTTGGTGTGTGTGTGGGTGTGTGTGTAGTAATGTGATAATTTAACATTTGAAATGTGTTATAAATATGATAAAGACTATTAGGTGCCCTGAATGCGTTAACTAGCTTACAAACATACGTCAAAAACTATTTACTTTCCATAGGTAGGTACTTAAACCTGAAAAAATGAGATATATGTCCTCGATCATTGAAAGATTCTGAAACATGACACCGGTCCACGGATGTTACCTCTCTATCTGGTCTTGTTATTTCAATATGACCATTTAGCCGCGTATAACTACTGTATGCTTATACGAATAACATACAATAACACTCTATTTTACAGACAAATTATAATTCATATACAAATATACAAAACGGATCATAAAGGGCATTCAGTACAATGCACGGTCTCGTATAGTTATCATAAATATTCAGTACCATCCGACCCGGGAAATGAACCAAAAACGTCAGGTTTCCAAAGCACTACTTTTCTTATCTCATCATCACATAAACCGCGTTGTTAACTAAGGTTCCATGAACCTATGCGGTGACCTAGGTGGGGGAATTGCCATAGTCCCCACGCTAGGCAGGCGTCTTGAGGATTGCAATAGAAGTTGACAATTCTTGAGAGGGCGCTGCTTCCCACCTTCTGGTATTTTTTTCCCTTACTTGCCCCGTCGTGAAAGTTTCATTCTACGCTAAGCTTCACTTAGGCATAATGTTGAATGCCTGTTTACATGATTAATGAATTGTTGAACTTTACTTAATAAATGATAACAAGTATTTTATATTTTAAGAGAACATTAAATTTATATTTTAATAAAACATTTAAAAATATATCGCGCGTACGATGAGTCAAGACCTGCTTGGGATGCTTCGTATAGAGGCGAAACACGTCGAAAATTCATCCGGTTTGGCTGCGTGGCGTTTGTGACGTCGCTTCCGCTTAACAGAGAAGTTGGGCGGAATAATCACTAAATATGTTTTTAAAGTGTTGTATTAAAATATTAATTTAATGTTTTCTTAAAATACTTGTTATCATTAAATATGGATTTCCGCAAAGTTGCGCCTGAATCTATTCATTTACTTAATTACATTTACATTGCGTTGTATAAACAGTTAATTTATATATTTTGGTGAATGATATCATATTTAAATAAATGAGGTACATATGATATATAAATGACACTTCAAATCCTCCCTTTAAGGTTCGTTTTGCTCATAATTTAATTTTTAATGCCCTTTTGTTTTTTTGGTCGGGCGCAACTCGTAGAATTTTTTCCTTAAAATTGTTAAACTTTGGTCTTCTGTCGGGTACTTTGTATGTAGTGCCAGATTGTTTGAGTGACGAAAGAGTCCTGATCTCTGTATCGGTTTCCCTCGGTTATCCCTGTAACAGTTGTTTTGTTTTTTTCTGACAAAGAAATGTTGATAGCAGTCTATAGTCTGACGGTGTGCATAGGCCCTATTACGTGGCATTAAAATTGACCTTGCAGAATGTGGGTGTTTTTGCACCTGTGTCTACCCCTTCGGGAATATAAAGGAGTCATGATATTATTAGGTAGATACGATTGGTTATTATGTAAACATTTTATTTCATAGTACCTAAAGAATCAGCATAGAACACACATTATGAAACTTTATCAAACATTTATCTTTTTTATATAAATCGAGGTTTCTCAAGGTATGGAGTAAAGGAAAACGCAGACATAACGCTTCGGCTAATATCAACGGTTGTCTCACCACGTTACCACGACTAATCCCGAGTGAAGATAAGGCGATGCCGAAACGGTGTTGAAAGTGCGCGTTGTAATATGGTATTCCATACAAAGAATTCTGAACGGCTTGAGTTGAAGCACTGTCGATACCGTGCAGGATCGATTAGTGTGCGCCAACATAAAGTTGCTGCTTCCGAGGTTAGGCAACATTTTAATATTGCATGCAAGCTAAATATTTCAGGTGGTACCGACCTTGTTGAATTGCACTATGCGTTTACAATAGCAAATTAAATATTTTTACTGCAGGTAATTACGACTGTGGGAATTCATAAGAACATATCATCACGGTAATACCTTCCCGAAGGGTTTATAATAGGTTTTTATACAACTCAACTCAAGATTATAGGCTAAATCTTGACCACAGTCTCAACTGTTGGTAAGAGATGATGTCGTCGAGGGTGATAAACGGACTAGTTCTAGAATTACTGGCTCTCAAGCACTGCTAAAGTGCTAAGTGATAACACGTTTCCGCAATTTAACGATTTATTTTTATTTTATTTTAAGAAAACTACGTTTTGTCTCATCAGCATCAACACATGCGAATAAATCGATTCTAAAATTGTTTTTATTTCTGCAATTAGATTTATCATTTGTTTCCATTTAATGTTTGCTCTAAGAACGTTATAAGTGGGAGTTACGTAGGTACTTATTTAAAAAATACATTATTCTTGTAAATGATGGTACCGGTAGTGGTGCCGAAATGTATGGATCGTTTTCACGTTATGAAGTCAATGATTTGAAATATTTCCCGTCGTCGTGGCGTAACAATATTTTAAAGGAGTATACCAAAGTGTACGTTCGAAAACCGCTTGAAAAGCTTACATAATGATTTTCCGTCAGCTAACTGGCCTGTAGGTTGCTACAGAGCAGAGGTCTAATTTGAACCCAGTTATTCTATTTTAAGGGCCTTCATAAAGCGGATTTTTGCGGTACTTTTATATTTCACCCAATTTTTCACGTTTGAATGAAACCTCTTTTGCGCTGTACCAATGACGTTTTATAAACCTATGATAAAGTTATGTAATGATTATGAATAATATTATATGTTCCAAAAAAACACCTCTTTTAATAACTTACTTGCGTGCTAAGAATAAATAATATAGGTTGTGTTACCTTGACCCAAATTACGAGTACTTTATTGTTTTATGATAATGTGACTGCTGGTGAGGATAAGTATCAGAATTTACTAGGGTTTAGTGTTATACTCTTTGTATTATATAAGTATACCTCTTGGGGTAGAGAAGGACAAATAAGGAATATGGTATTTTAATATGAGTGTCACGGTCATTTAAACTGTGATTCATCTGCTGATTAGTTACAACAGGATGCAGTCCCTCAAAATAAAAAAAATATAACATTAAGTTTTTAGAATAGATTTTTTTATAAAACTGTTAACAGTGCTGAAATATCGAGAAGTCAAAAACACGGTGAGTATCCCGTTTCTAAAAATAACTATGGTATGTTAAGTAAAGGATTCTGGGCTGCATGAAGAAACATATAAGGTAAATGGGGGAGTAGTTGACACATAGGTCGGAATAGTCATCTTTAGAACAGTGTAGGGTGACCAAAATGTTTTAATGTAATAGTGAATTATATATTCTAAAAGAAAGGATTTTATGTAGATTATTACATGTTATTCAATTATCTCATAAGTGTAAGCAATAAAAAATGAAAAATACATGAAATTAAAGTATCATATGCACCCATTGTTGACATGCCAAAAATTGATTTGTTGGGGTAGTTGACATAGTTGATTCAATAGTTGACATCAAGCAAAGAAAAATGATTTATTTATAATGAATACTTTAATAAGGGATTATTAATTTAAACCATCATCAAAAGTAACTTATTATAATCATAATAAGACTTGTCTTCAATAACGGGCCAGCTAAAATTACCATAATACGTATCTTCATCCTACTTCATAAATGAAAATAAAATCTGATACCTTCAATAAAATAAAATAAACTCGATATTGTCAATAATATTTTGTTCAAAATTGGATCGCCAAAACAGAACACATCTCTAACGACTCCCTATTTTCAGATGATGAAACATTTATTGGATCTTCATAGGATGGATCTTGAGTTTCTTCAATACATCTATGTAACTCTGGGTACATAATGTTGATTACTGTAGCAACCGGCATCCCTCTACTTACATTTTCAATAGCTTGTAAGAAGATCCTGTTTAGGATAAGCAAGCATCCTTTTTTATATTAGATAGGAGTGCAAACGAGCATGCGGCTCACCTGATCGTAAGTGATCACCGTCAGCCACTAGCATCCATAACCATCCTTTGAGGAGGGAATATGCTCTTTTATTGAAGGCCCCTAAGTCGTATCTGTTCGGAAATACTTCACCATGCAGCTGGTTCGAAATTGTGGCAGTGCGAGGTAGAAAGTGACGTAAAAATCGCAAGGTCGTGGAATTAAAGACATCGACATGAAATTGATGAAACATCATGCTTTGTTGGGACGTCCGATGGCGAAATCGAGCTGCATGCAAACGCAACTTTTTTGTTATGTTTTCAAATCCTTTATAGATAAGCCTTTGACCACTATCTCACCTGATGGTAAGTGATGATGAGGTCGAAGATGTTGTTCAGGCTAATCTAAAGTTACTAACCCTCAAGAACAGCTGCCGTAGCACACCGTTAGGTGCTTGGTGACAAATTTTCTACTTGAGGGTGGTAGCTAGCCAGGTGGTCATTCGCAAAATGCCCTACCCCCATGCTACACAACTGCAATCCTAAGACAACAACCGGGACCGACGGCATAACGTGCGTAAAGGGTACGTTAGTACCCTTTCGAAGCACGGAAGCACTAATATCATCAGTGGTCATCCATCCAACTCTTGGCCGCGGCGGACGTTGCTTAACTTAGCTGATCGGTTCAGAACGGTTAAGCAAACTTCAAAATCGAACAGTTCCTCAGAACACTCCCCGTCATAGATACGGTAAAAGATGCAGAGTGATCCAACTTCTCTACGCAGTGCCAATGGGTCAAGCCGGTCGGAGAGAACTTGATCTTTTTTAATATTGTTATGTTTGCAATAACACCTACTATGCGGATTACATTACATAATTACAAATGTACGAGAGGAAAAATTTAAGTGTTATCCCGCACATGACTTAAATTTTACCTCTCTTATATTTGTAATTTTGTAGAGAACTTCAAAGGCTTCAAAGTATCAAAGGCCTTCGTTATGTCCAAACTACCCGCCAACGCTGTACCCTTGGAATCCATCTTTTCCGCCCATCGATGAGTAAGGTATACTAAAAGATCACCAGCTGAGCAACCGCAACGAAAAGCGTACTGGCGATCGCTAATCAGTTGGTGCTTTCCTAGATACTGCAAGAGCTGGTTGTTGATAATAGATTCCATTATCTTGGAGAACAGAGACGTTATGGCTATAGGGCGGTAATTGGACTAAAGACTAAAGCGAAGTCGTGAACATATCTCCCCGCATAATCAGTGGTGCGCGAACCAAGCCATTCGGCATGGTGGGCGTTGACATCGCCAAGTATCACGATGTCTGCGGTGGGGATCTGCTCAAGCACGGAACCCCCCTGCTGGTGCTCCAAGAATCGATCTATTTCGGCATTACCGTTGATATAGGACCTATAAAGACACACGTAGATTCCCGGATGGTCATCGCAGTTTACGCGCAACCAAATATCAGAAAGGCCCCGTCCTTCAAGGCTGCTGAGACGACGAGCACAGATATCCTCTCTGACGCAAAAACACCCCCCCAGCACCAAAAAGGATCTGCTCCAGTTTGTACCCTGGGTATATGAGGTACGAGGTGTCTGTCGGAGATCATATCTGTGTTTCGGTCAAAAAGAGCAAGGCCAGCTTAGTAGTCTCCAGGTGGTAGTGGACATCGTTCAGTTCAGTTAGAACGGAGACCCCGTATGTAGCAAAAGGTCACGGCTAGAATGGTGTGGGGTGACTTAAGCCTCCTGCTTCGTTTGCCTCCAGCAGAAATAGGTTTTGCCCCCTCCAGAATAAGCAGTGCAGCCCAAGCATCCAGCTTCAGGTTCAGGTCCTGGAGTTGGATGCCCGGAGAGGGATTCTCCAGCGCTTTCGCGGCTGGTACCCTGCTACAGATGGGAGGCATTGTTTTCAATTTAAAAAAAAATGTACTCAGTACTTGACACTCTATGCATGTGTAGTTGACATCCCTGTCAAGTATTGGTTGCAAGCTGGAACTAGGCTCATTATATACAGAAATTATTGTCACCTTACACTGATCACTAACATAATGCAAACTTGACTTATACCTAGAAAACCAGTAGTTAACTTGGGTGTCAATTACTACTAAATGTTGAAAAATGCGTAACTAGTAATTGACACCCACAAAATAACGGAACCCGTTGCATCAACCGGGTTAGGAGTGCAATCCGGGTGATTAGCACTAAACTATTAACTACATTATACATAAGCTAAATGAATATCTGACAAAGCAATACAAAAATGTGACTTAATGTAAATTCACATACCTCTCTTAATTTTGTTAGAAATATTATAAAAATCATTTTTTATCGATACCCACACAGAAAAAGTCACGACATTACTAAGGGGTAGAATCAATGTTATCAAAATGAAAAAAATAATGAGTTTGGATATATTTCCTATTAATAGGATGCGTTCACATGGCCTGTTCTATGAAAACACTGTCTTTATATGGCTTTAAAGTTGTAAGTGTCAACTATTACCACAATGTCAACTATACCCACTGTTACGTTATGTGCGAACGGAGGGAGTAGTGAGATCATTACCATAGTAAATCCAGAAAAGTAGTCTGGATGATCATGTCGTCTATATCTTAAAGTTTTATAGGTATCTGTGTATGTACTGTATCAGCCGCATCGTCCACTGCTGAACACAGCCTCCCCTATTAAGGGTGTATTTGCCATAAACCCCACGCTTGGCAGGCGGCTCGGGGATCGCAGTGTAACATGCCAGTTTCTTTGGACGGCGCTGCTGCCCACCTTCCAGTATTTTTCCCTCAATCGCCTCTTTTTTTATGCCTGATAGGTTACTATCTCACCTGATGGTAAGTGATGATGTGGTCGAAGATGTTCAGACTAACCTAGAATTAGGACAGCTGCTGGAACACACCGTTAGGTGTTTGGCGGCAGATTTTCGACTTGAGGGTGGTAGCTAGCCAGGCGGGCATTCGCAAATATCCATACCACCATGCTATAAAAACTGCCATCCTAAGATAACAACCGGGACCGACGGCTTTACGTGCCCTCCGAAGCACGGAAGCGCTCAGTAGTAATGTCGCTAGCGGTCACCCATCCAACTCAAGACCGCGGGCGACGTTGCTTAACTTTCCTGATCGGTTAAGAACAGCTAAGTCAACTTCGCTACGAGAGCTTCGAAACCCACGGGAAGATATGGGGGCGTGCAAATCTAACCCGGTGTGTATGTAATTTTTATATATTCATTAGGTATACTGTAGCAAATTAATTCGTAGCTTCCTACAGACATGACTTTTATGGTTGTCATAAATTATATTATCCTTAAATAAATTAGTAGACACTGTGGACGCTATATTACACGTGCATACGGGCGCGCAAGCACGTACAAGCTGAGTATGGTACTGCTCTTCTACTTTCGCATAAGTGAGCACAGAGTGGTGGGAGAATACATATTATGGCAACTCCACTTACTTTGGGATATGGACAGGAAGAAGAACATTTTATACGCTTCCGCGTACTTATTTGTATTTGTACAATTTTAAACACAGTTTTCATAATAATCACTAAATCACCAATCGACATCTTCTATTCTCGTATTTACCGCTCCACAATTGTTTTTTGGTATTAGAATTTCAATGAATTTATCATTGTCTTGTATATTAAAAACTTTTCAAATTTGTCTGGTTGTCCTCCAATCATGGCGGTATTTTTGTGATTTTTAGGCCCTATTTAGTATTAATCAGTTTCTGAAAATTTAAAATGACAGGAATGTATATATAGCTAGTCTATATTTTATGCAAACAAATGATGGCTAAAGCCTCTATGGCTTTATCCAGGAAGAAAATTGCGAAATACGTTTTATAGTGCGAATTGACTTCGCCTTCCCAAGTTATAAGTTGAAAAAGGTGCATCTTCAATGCCTGTAATCAGTGGTCCAACTTCTGCGTCTGCCGCAGGTAGAGTGACTTTAGCACTCACATCCCTTGGATATTGAGTGCTTTGCAAGCACTTGCCCAACAAGGACTGCTAGAGCTGTATCTGCTGATAAGAAGCAACCAGCGTCCAGCCCCTCAAAATATATTTTTTTTTGCTACGCGATTACATCGCCAATTATGAATTGATTTTGATGATTATTTTTTGTTGGTTAGATCCTGCAAGTTAGGTCTATATTAAATTTCATCAACAATGATTTTTTCCTTTAATATCTTTTAGGTAAGCCTTTGATCACAATCTCACCTGATGGTTAGTGATGATGTCGTCCGAGGTGTTAACAGGCTTAACCTAGAATTACTGGCTCTCAAGGAAAGCTGCCGGAACACAACGTTAAGTGCTTGGCGACAGATTTTCTACTTGAGGGTGGTAGCTAGCCAAATGCCCTTCCACCATGCGATGCCCTCCCATCATGCTTAGTCACAATTAACTTGACCAAGGAATTTTTTTCCCTTAAATTTAGTTCCCCAAGACGTCTGCCAAGCGTGGGGATTATGGCAATTCTCCCTATAATGGGAGAGGCTGTGTTCTACAGTGGACAATCCGGCTGATACAGTTAGCGAAATTATAGAGATGTATTCTTGATTTGTTTTAAGTCGTATCAATACAAATTTTATTTCTAATTATAATGTAGCAACAATGATATACACTGAGAAAAATCTAAAGTCAAAAGCGCCCTAATGACGGCCAATTTATATGGTATAAGGCGAAAAACCGACCAAACGTAAATACGTACAAAAACGCCTTCCAACTAGAAGGCGTTAAACGAGGTCAGTGAAGGCGAATGTTTCTTTTCGTCTTCATTTAAGGTGTATTTTGTGGTCTTACTTAAATATTGACTTTTGATAAGGCTGACTAAGTCGTACGTTATAGTGATAATCACCGTATATAAACCGCCGTAAAAGTAAGGTATATTTTATGGTCAATACTGCAATTATTATCGTATAACAAGTTGCAATTCTGAAAATACTTTACGGAAGGCGTTTTTGACGGTTGTATTTATTATAAAACATGGTACCTTTCTATTGATTGGTGAAAATCATCTTAAGAGTTGTGAATTCATCTTACGTAGTTACAATTCAACGGTAAAAGGTCAAATTTGATTTAAGCCTTTAAGACGGTTTTCTCAGTGTACAGTAAAAACCTGTAACAACTTTTCCGTCTTTGAAGAACTCCCTTTTTTACACATATATTAAAAAAAACACTCAAGCGATTGTGTTTTGCTCACACTCATGCGAAACGAGATCTCTCCGCCCTCCGTCCGATATTTTTTTAAAACCATTTCACCCTTAATATGGAACCCTATTTATAAATAGAAGAATATCAATTCTATGTAATAATTAATCGCCTCGTAAGCAATCAGGCAAAAGTTATTTATTCCAAGAAAAAGAAAACCTTCGCTGTTTCTACCGATAAGCCAGACGTAATCCTTATTCGATGACAGAGTCGTTAACGGACGCAAAAGCTCATTTGGAGCAGCTGAGAATTGCTTTACCTACGTCATTATTAACGTACAAAGGCGAAATATTACTATTGGCTCGCCCAAACCCGAAACTTTGAAAAACAAGAATTAAATAATTTAAAAAGTTTAAAACCCGACTGTTATAAATTTTCGTTAAGCGTTTTATCGTTCTATTGAATTTAAAACTGCAAGTTATATATATTTATGGAATCGTTTTTTAAAGCCCTTCATTTTGATACCCAACTCGATGGGTTTGGGAGTTTTTTTTCTCACAATATAACATCTAAAATCCGCCAGCTTGCCTTTTTTCTTATTTTTTGTACCTATTGTCACCTGCACTGTCTAGACGAATCTAATGATATATGTTTTTTGAAGCGCTCGTAGCGAAGTTTACTTAGCTGTTCTCAACCGATCAGCAAAGTGAAGCAACGTCGCGCGCGGTCATGAGTTGGATGGGTGACCGCTAGTGACATTACTACTGAGCGTTTCCATGCTTCGGAGGGCACGTTAAGCCGTCGGTCCCGGTTGTTGTCTTAGGATGGCAATCGTTATAGCATGGTGGTAGGGCATTTTGCGAATGCCCGCCTGGCTAGCTACCACCCTCAAGTAGAACATCTGTCGCCAAGCACCTAACGGTGTGTTCCGGCAGCTGTCCTTGAGAGCCAGTACATCTAGGTTAGCCTGAACAACATCTTTGACCACATCATCACTTACCATCAGGTGAGATAGTGGTCAAAGGCTAACCTATAAGGCATAAAAGAAATATATATAATTATTACATTAAAATTGGTTATGCCGTTTAGAAGTAATGGTAGAATAAAGATACTCACAAACATACATACATACATGAACCATGAAACATAATATTCCTTGTATTATGAGAAAACATAATCATGAACTATGAAAACATAATACTCCTTGTATTATGTTTTCATGCATGGTTCATGTATTGTATACACTTTTTTCGTGTAAAAAGGCTCTCTAGTGAAAAACTATATCTTAACACTTACAAAATCCGTAACTGTATGTTCTTTATCTCCTTACCTTTAAATCCGCTCTGTACATAGCGGTAAAAATTTAATAAAACATTATATTTTGTTGTTTACTATTTGTGCTCCAATCACACGAAGTTTATTTCAGCAACTTAAAGATAGAGCATATATGCTAAGACATTTTCTATAAGTATTCTATTCGGTACAGAAGGAAAATTCAATTAACATACATGAACAAAATTGATTAGGAAATCCTACTACACAGCTTGATCTTACTGAAACAACAAAAATTCTTGAACAGTTTCGCCTCTGCTAAGCTATCGCCTGTAACCTACGTATTACAAATATAGCCCCGAGTTTCTTGCCCCTTCTTCTCGCAGTGCGCATATATTTTTTTGCTGAACGTGGCAGTACAATGTAGGTTATTTCAATATTAATTATTTCAATTATTTTGTAATTGACCTCCACAAGGACGTCTTAGACGCCTGTATTGAGTAAGTGATTTTGACTTTGACTTTGATACCTATAATTAGGGTTCGAATTATACAGTCCTTAAAGGTAAGCCGGACATGCGGACGAATTAGTACGAACCAGTTTTCTATTATGGTACTTTAAATAAGTGTATATGTACGAACAGCTCGTTCCTTTCTGTATCATAAAGTATTTTACTCCTTGATGGTTCTTAATACCGGGGTGAAATTTAAATGAGACGGGATACCGGTAATTAAACCAACTCGAACTCTCAAAGGAAGGTTAACTTGAGTAATTGAAGGTTGCAATATTCTACCGGATTTAAGTAACGGTGCCGGATACGAACGCGCCTTTGAGTTGCTTTGTAAGTAAGAAAAGTTATATAAGGTGCTATTTTGTATATACGATATGAAGCAGTGATGGCCTAGTGCCAACGACTATGGACTGTCACTCAGAAGATCCACAGTTCCAATCTCGCTGTGGTCTTGAGGTTTGCCACATGTAATTAAGGCATTTTGCATGACTAAGCACCGAAGTGTATATTAATGATATATAATTAAAAAAGAAGTACGATGGCTCTTAGTGTGGGACGCTACATGCGTAGACACTTTAGCGCCGTCACATCTTTCTGAAGCCAACGTGAGGGCTGGCGCCGCGGATACTTTGGCGGAGCATCTCAAGCGGCGCAAGTATGCTAACCTTTGTAGTGGTTACATATTTGAACCGTTTGGTGAATAGACGTTGGGTCCGTGGGGACCGGGAACTCACCGTATTTTCCAAAACTTGTCAGAGCGCTTGTTCAATGCGACACATGATCAAAATGCTGGCACCTATTTAGCTCAACAAATAAGGATTGCCAGCATGATAGACACGCTGCCACTTGGTAATGGGCTGGGCGATTTGGGTTGCCTGTGAGGCTGCTATTACTTGTAGGTTGTCTAAATGCTTTCATTGTAGTAGCTGTAGTGTTGTATATAGTTCTTAGTATTTTATTTAATGAAAATTCCAAAATTTACTGCTTGGATAAAGCAGTCGAGATGTCAGAAACGCCACGTAGCCTAGCCCGAGCCATAGTTAACGCGTCTACAAGAGTTGCTGACTTTTGAGCACATAATCGACACCTAAAGGTGTGCTCCGGCAGCTGTTCCTGAGAGCGAGAGAGAAGGTACTGACCTTCGAAGTTTAAAGCCTGATTACCTTCCTTGACTACATCATCACTAATACCCTGATAAGATTGTGGTAAAAATCTAGTCTTACACTCGTCCTGATGGCCATGTTGTCCGACGACAAAATCGCTTGCTACAAACTTATTGTGTCTACAAAATTATTGTGTCGATCGTCTGACGATGACAAATTGTGACAGTGTCCAAACTCAGAATGTCGTTAGCTATCAAGATGGGGTGATAATTTATTTATAAAATGTTTATTTACAAAACATAAAAACATAAGCCTGAACGAATACAACACATAGGAAAATAATATTGCCAGTAAACAAGAATAAAGACAAACATTGGTTCGTTCGATCTTCCTTAGACTTCAACGAAATTATTAATTTTGTACACTAGAAAATTTGACCGACACGACTAAGAATATCAAACAGGTTTGATAATCAAACGTGCCGACCAACAAATACGAAGTTGCACGGCTTTGTTGCCAGATAAAACAAATCGGTTAAAAGTACTGTGTTTGAATTTGTCGCGTTAGTCGGTAACACATGTTGTGTCGTATTGCGACACCTAATTAAATAGCGTAGCGGCAATGAAATATATATTAAATTGTGATTCAATACAATAATAGACAAACGATGATTAATTACCTATCCATTGAAAATGGTCTGTACTCCATGATTAAACAAACTTATAAGTGACGCGCCAACTAAAGTTCAAAAAGAAACAGTCATTACTTTTATACATTAAAGACACAAAAAGTCACAAATGTATTTTTAATATCTAAGTTCTAAAGAAGTATATTTTAATGTCTTTACGATGAAATGAGCTATTGTCTGAAAAACTTGAAACGTAATACCATACTAGTAAAGAAGTAGATTTATTGCCTAAGTAGACAGACAGCAGGCGGCCCACCTGACCTGATGGAAAGTGGTCACCACCTATGGACGTACGTTTGTAAAGAGGGGCTACCAAGGCGCTGTCGATCTGATCTCTGAGGAATCCCTTTTCAACAACCCCATATCGTATCACAGACGAAAGACCTCGGCGGGAAGTTCCTTCAAAATCTCTATAGTACGCGGTATGTTCTAGAGAACCGTAGCGTAGTCGAGCGCAGAAACTTAAGGCGGGGAATACAGTGCGCCTTATGTTCAGCAACACCCCACTAACGTTGATTTTAGTAATGGCATGCTGTTGAGAATGTGCTGATCAGAGACGGAGGCAGCGCCTTTGACGTCATCTAGCAGGAGTATATGTAACAGTCCTTATCTTCTTGAACTGGGAACTGTAGGGCATATAGTGGTCAAACGCACGCGATGTTTAAAAATAAAATACAATAATTCGTAACTTAAATTACCAACTAATAGTTCTTCTTCTAGGTTACTACTTCTAGGTTAGCCTGAACAACATCTTCGACCACATCATCACTTACCATCAGGTGAGATAGTGGTCAAAGGCTAACCTATCAGGAATAAAAAAAAAAAAAAAAATAATAATATTAGTGATATAAGTTATAATATAATATAATAACAAAACATTGATTTGAAAAGCCCGATAAGTACATATTTTCTTGAAAGCTTTCGTAAATCCAATTTCACAGCGTGACACAACAAATCCAGTAACAAATCTGATTAATCTAAATCAATCTACAATTCACCCGCAAAAGGAAGGAAAGCTTTTCCTACAGAATCGTAGGCCAAGGGCGTAGGACCCCGCTGGGAAGACAATGGACTGGACACAGCATGGTGCCGTAGGTCAGTTCTGTCACTTTGATCATATTGTTAAAATATAAGTCAATGGATTTTATGTCGTGAATTTTAGAAGAATAAAATGAAAATTTTACCCATTTTAATGTTAGTTTGTTCCGGCTACAGATTATCAAAACGGATTACGATCTAGGGAAGTAACTTGAGAATGGTGGTTCTTTTCAGTTAGGAAAAATAAGACTTATAATATAAATAAATTTATTTAATAACCACATAACGTAATACGTAATTTATTTAATTATAACACATATTAAAAAAATACTAAAACATTATATAAATAATTTAGCACAACACTGAAAATAATAAATGATTTATTATTAATTTAGATTAATATCACCTTTCTCATTTTTCTCTATCGTGCGTTCGAAAAGTGCAGACCTCCTGAGGATGCTTCGTGTAGAATCGAAACGCATTGAAATTTCTTCCGGTGTGGCTGCATGTTGGTTGTGACATCACGTTGACTTAACAGAAAAATCAGGCGATATTTTTAGTACATATATTTTTCAATTATTTTTCTAAAGTAATAATTTAATGTTTTCTTAAAATATTTTTAAAATATTTGTAATTATTAAATTCGAAAGTCATCAATAACACCGGAAAATACAACTACTGTACTGTACTATACGATATCCACTGGATTGTCCACTGCTGAACACAGCCTCTCTAATTAAGGGGGGATTTGCCATAATCCCCACGCTTGGCAGGTGTCTTGGGGATCGCAGTTTAAGTTATCAGTTCCACAGAAAGCGCTGCTGCCCACCTTCTGATACTTTACCTTTATTAGCCTCTTACGACACCCACACCCACATAGCAATAGGGTGTTACATTCTAGCACAGCGGCGGCACCCCACGGGCAATGAAAACATGTAGTAAGTAATAATAAAACATATCTAGGTATACAGTATGTTTTATGTTACTTAATCATTGATTATTATTAAATTTGTATAATCACTTAATTTCTTCTAAAATAAAGAAATTCTTAATTTGTAGAATTTAAAATTTTATTTATTTATAATATAAAGCCTTTACAAAATAATACTGTTGTTTGAACGGTAGGAACTTATGTGGTTTTAAGATTCAATTTCAATGTATTCTCAGTCGGATATAAAAGAATTGGAACCCACTTTGTTCTAACTATATAGGACAGAGTCTCATGTTCAAACAATTTTTGAAGCGCGAGTCGCTTGTAGCGAAGATTGCTTATTCGTTCTGATAACGTCCGCTTAGGTCATAACTTGGATAGGTGCCGTTAGTGGCAATACTACCACGCTTCCGTGAAAGCACGTTGGACTGTCAATTCCGGTTGTTGTCTTAGGATGGCAGTCGTTACAGTATGGTGGTAGAACATTTTGCAATGCAGTAAGTCTAGTTTAGCATGAACCTACCTCTAGAACGCATGGGAAAATGGTGTGTGTACTAAATAGACATATTGTTGTATTAATTATTAACGTTACGTGACGTGTGTGCCATGCAAAATAAGTACAATTTGCTGATATTGTGAAAGTCTCCTCATGCGCTCAGTGGCTTCACCGCGTTTGTTCCAAGTGTCCTTACTGCCAGCCCACACTTGGACGATATATAACGTCCAAGTGTGGACATGTTCAAAGAGCCCACATAATTATTGTGACCTTTTTAGTGAACATGTATATAAAAGAATACTAATACTAATTTAAAAATTAAAAGCGACGTGTAATAATGAAATTCGGGTTATAGGTACCAAAAAAGAAAAGTGCAAACGTGATAACTGCAAATTTTATTTAACTGTATAATGTATAAAAATATTATGATTATTAAATTTTAATCTATTAATTACATAGATGAATGTTAATATGTATTAAGTGTACCTTCACTTGCCTGATTATTAACTGTGATATTGCCTAATTTCTGTATTGGTTGTATTTATTTATAACATGTGTATAAGATATTTATTTATTAAATAATATGTTTTATTTATATGTAATTATTTATAAGCGTATGTATGAAATTGAGTACTGGATATAAGTATTTATTTATAACTCCGCCAAGCTAAGTTTGCACCTCAGTTTTTTTGTGTATATTTTAAAGTACCTATGTATAATACAACGTTAATAACAATAAATGCAAAGTAAAATCTAATACAAAATTGTTTACTTTTTTTAGGCCGTAACGAATCCTTTTTTGCAGACTGTACCTAAGGGTTAGTGCGACGTGATCGATGCGAGGTGCAAACTTAGCTTGGTCGAGTTGTAACTAGTTGATTTTATCGCTACTGTACCCCGTCACTATCGGTTTTACAAATCCTCTTCATCCAAAGGTTACCTGTAAGAAATTGCTTTTAGTAATAAGGCCGCCCATTGTAACACTATCATTGTCAATTTAAGGTTTTCTTGTGTGGTGACAATAAGGTATTATCTATCTATTATCCGAGAATAATAGTGATGACCGAAATGAATAACATTCATTTACCCCCTCCCAGTCAGTAGATAATGACACGCATGTGGAAGAACTAATGGCTCGAATATTAAATACGGATAGGTGACGTGTTCCATGTAAGTAGTTAAAGCGCTGTCAAGCTAAATAGCTTTATATGAACAGATCCTAAATATTACAAATATACGAGAGGTTTTTTTTTTAATTTTAAAATCCGCATAGCAGGCGTTATTGCAAACATAATATATGAAATAAGATCCTAAATATATTTAAGAAAATTTTGTGTTAAATTTAACCGTATTCTTTTTGGTCAAGTTGATTTCGAAACACGATTCCATAAAATTATCCTAAAATTAAAAAGTTGACTCTATAAATTACGCTTGTAACGTAAAATAAAACATCTTAATTATGCATGTATGAGTATACAATTATCAAAATAAAACCTGATCAAATAGGACAAATAAAGACGAGTTGGTATTTGAATTATGTCAGAATGAGGGCGCGGGACGTGAGCGTGAGTCCTTCGTTTGCATGCGAGTGAGCGAAACAAAACTACGTAATATACTTTTTTTTAAAGGGTTCAAAATCTTCACTTTCTTTTTCTTACTATTGTACACTTAAAGCATTTGGTATATCTCAAAAGTGCATAGGTACCTAAATCTGTTCATAGTTCGTAACCAATGTTCCTAAGCTTTGAAACCTTAGGTACTGTTTCGCGTATTATACTGCAGCTGTCTAGGAAACAGATTGCAAACGGCGGCTTGCGTTGGAAGACGTGGGAGTACGTCTGCCTTAGGTTCAGGATGGATAGACTTGGATAACGTATCCTGTTGCAGAAGACAGATTGTTACGAATACGGCGTCTAAATCAAAATTAGTAGTCCTGGTTCAGTTTTAGTTTTCTGGTGGAACGTTCCTGTGAGAATGACGGCAGAACAATGCCTTATCTGACAAGCCGCAATATTTACACTCTCCTCTGATTGAAGGACCCTATAGCTAGTATATTAAGACAAACACCCGGTTGATAAACGTTATGTACAGTCGCCTGCAATACGAAGTATACACATTGTAATTTTCAAAATTGTGGCAAAGATTTCTGTTTATACACACAGTACCTTAAAATTAAAGAATGATTTGACGTTTTTTACTAAAGTTTATGTTAACTTCGACAATTAAGGATTTAGTGACATTGCATTATTTTGAAAATTCGCAGTGTATACATGTTATTGCAGCCGACTGTACATACATTGATAATATTTTGAAGCAGTGATGGCTCAGTGGAATTGGCTATGGACTGTAGCACAGCAGGTCCATGGTTCGTATCCCACCGCGGGCTTGATCTTCACCGCATGGTGGAAGGATATTTTGCGAATACCCGCCTGGCTAGTAAACACCCTCAAATAGAAAATCTGTCGCCAAGCTCCTAACGATGTGTTCCGGCAGCTGTCCTTGAAAGCCAGTAATTTTAGGTTAAGCCTGTTAACACCTTCAACCATACGATAACTTACCATCAGGTGAATAAAAAAAAAAAAAAAAAAAAAGTTGAGATTGTGGTAAAAGTCTTACCTATCAGCAAGATAAATAAAAATGTAGACCAAAACACATTTAAATTTGTTCCGATAATTTTGCTATTCAGTGATCATTTGGTACATAAAAAATCGTTCGGGTGTCTTGAACCACCATTAAGGAATCAAAAGTCATCAAACATTGTGACTTTTGATTCCTTAATTTTCTTAGTACACTATTTGTAAGTGCCTTCAAATAATTTTATCTGATATGACATTCTCTGTAATCCATAGTCGAGACCAAAACATATTATATTAATAACATGTCTTCGTATAAAAATTTGGTTTGAGCTAATGCACAGCATTTTGTGCGTTTTCACGTTCGCAATTTATGCAATGATTTCAGCATTTCTGTTTCGAGTCACAAGTGGAGTATGTCTTTCGCACCAGGAACCTTGTTTCAGTAGTGCTTCTAACTGGAAATACTGGCAGTGGTATGGCAGTGTCGCATTTCTACCAAATACTCGGATCCAAAACACTTGGCGATAGTCAAACATCACTAAAGTTGAACGCGTGGACTTACGACCCAGATGATGGCTATTACGGGTTTTATTTATAGCTTATAGGTTTATCTTAGAGCACTATCTTAGCTGACGGTAAGTGATGGTATGGTCGAAAATGTTGTTCAGGCCAACTTTAAATTACTGGCACCCAAGGGCAGCTGCCGTAACACACCGTTCAATGCTTGGCGACACGTTATAAAGATATAAAGAAGTTTTATTAGCCCTTTTATAAATTATTTACAGTCAATTCAAGGTACATTTAATACATATTTATACTACTTAATCATATTAAATTCTAATAACGTTTATATAAGTTATTGATTAAAATTTATTTTTTTAATTTTTTATACTTAATACAGTTAAATAAAATTTACAGTTATCACTTGTCCTAAGAACACAGATTCTAAAAGCTGCATTGACATGAATTATTTTAATGTGTAGAAGGGATTGTTTTCAAAAAAGTTCTTAAGTTTTAGTTTGAACAAACTATATTTTAAGGTGGTCACACTTTTTGATAATTTATTATACATTATTATTTTCGAATAACAACCTTGTTTCTGTACTTTAGCTTATCTGATTTTTGGTACAACCCGAATTTCATTATGTTTTATAATTCGCTTTTCATTATTACGCAGATTATTAAAACTTTTTCCTGTTTTTCTGGAATATCCCTATCCTCATGAATTTCTAATAAACAATTATAGATGTAAAGAGAAATAACTGTCATAATTTTGTCTTTCTTAAAGTCCTCCCTTACGGGGCTACGCTTTTTCAGCCCATTAATTATATTTGAGGGTGGTAGCTAACCTCAACAATGAAAAGTAAAACTTGAAGACTAGCTACAATCACTTACATACGATGAAACGGAAGAGCTTGTGAAGTACACTACCTGACTACTACCAATGAATAAAAAAACATACACCCTCATATTACACACACACACACACACCCTCGCAAGCACATACACTCAAAGAGAGACATATAAGACTGAAACAGATTTATAAAATTGTTTTAAATAATATCTCGTAATCATATTAATTTACATATTCTGTAGGTACATAGATAAACCTGAGGAACTAAATGTACCGTAGTTTTTAAGGAGGAGGGCGTTGGTACCTGCAACACAGTTCTCAAGAACTTTCGCGGTTAACATCGTGTTTCATTCAATATATGCTATCGCTTAAGTTTCAAATAAATAATTTGAATTTGAACCAGGTGGACATTTGCAAAATGCCATACCACCATGCTTTAACGACTGCCATCCTAAGACAACAACCGGGACCGAAGGCTTAACATGTCTTCCGAAGCACGGAAGCGCTCAGTAGTAATGCCAATTGTGGTCACCCATTCAAGACATCGCAGCGGATACGGCTTAACTTAGTTGATCGATTCAGAACGACCGAGCAAGCTACGTTACGTTGGTTTTACTTCACTTATATACGGGTAAGAAGCTACTACCAGAGATGAACGAGAAAAAAATACCCATAGGATTGCTGTGCTCATCGAGACCCGGAAAAAGTAAGCGATTCTTGTTCGCTCCTTGTAGGTGATTAGGAGGGAAGCTGGAAAAATAGCTCCATCAATTCTTTATTTTCTACTACCGTTGATGGTAGGGGAGACTCTGTCATTGCGACCCGCGCCGAGTACACGTTGTGTTTATATCTGCCGGGCTTCCTCTGATTTTAAATCTTACAGTGCTGTGTCCTTGGGAGTCGCTATCCATATCCAAACGATAATACCTAGTGTTAAGTGCTGCAAGAAGGAGAAGCTATTTGAATTCGGTGATACCGACTGCACGGAAAAGCTGTGCCTGATCTGCGATGGATGCTGCTGCCCTCGGCGGGCGTGGATAAAAGGTTGGTGGAGTCTCAATATTGCTCTCTTTAGCTTGCAGGGATCGAAGATCAATTCGTCACTTAGACACAGTACTTACCTAATAATACAGTCCACTATTATTTACCTCCGCAAGAATTGTGTGAAGATTCGTGGTATTTTTCCACGCACACCGCTCGTCTTCCTTGCACAATCAAGACATGTAGACTAAAATGGGTAGTTGGGAGTATTGAAAAAAAATCATACTCTAAGCGTGCAAAGTTTATTAACTACATACATTTTTTACTCATACAGTCATTATTTTTAAGTCACAGCAAAGTCAATATTTATTTTCTTTCCAACATTAATGCATTTTAACGCTGTGAAACGAGAAAGTTGGTAAAATTTCCACATAATTTCCACAGCTGTCTTTACATTTCTACATTCAAAGTAAAACATGGTGGATGGAGTTCGGATCAAAACGTAAATTAAAGTCGACATTCTCGCATCTCGTTAAGGATATAAAAATAAATATAAAGGAGACCCTTTGAGGTCCGCATTTTGTACGTTCGGAAAGAAAACTGATAAAAATATGGTAAATGTTTTTGAAAAGGAAATCATAAACTGTATTCAGTTTTGAGGAAAACTTTTGCGGTTTTATAAACTCAATTTAAACTAAAAGTCATTTCACGTCACTTATCTCTAGTTATATGTACAGGTATGTACTAAAAAAACATGCCTTATGGTAAGTATGAATTAGTACGAGTATAATCTCTAATATATTGGTATGCGACGCTCTTACCATATTTGTAAATAGTCGCAGAGTCACTATGGTCATGTTGGATTTCAAATACCTACGGTGCAGTATGCCCATTACCTTGAGTCGTAAATTCGAAGGAAGGAAGTCTGATTGTGATGGAGCTAGAACAGGCCAAGACGAAACTTTTTATGTATACTATCATGAAGTACGAATCATAGAAAAAAGTAGCCAGTAAAATGAGATTGAGTGTCATGAGGTTTTATTCCTTTTTAGTTACTGTGATGGAAAATCAATGTAGTGCTGTGCTGACTTTAGCGTTACTAGCGGTTTTACCTAGATCTAGAATTTTGGTGCCAATACTAAAATACTTATACGTTATATACGTTGCCGCTACTTGCTTATTCGGCGCATAATAAACTAGTGATTGAAATATTAAAAAACTATCATAATAAAACTACAGCCCCGGCCATTTCTTGCTTAAAAAACACCGCAGTTCAGATCCGAAGCATTTAGTCACTCACCATAATCCGGAGATCGGTGTTACGGCTGTGCTTAATTCTTAAAAATTTAAAATGTCTAATCATATTCTTCATTAAACATAGTTAAGAAATATCACATTGATAATTTCTTTCGTATAAAAATATCATCGAATTCGGCTAATGCGTTTTGAAGCTACGATGTCACGAGTCAGAATGCCACATACGTGTAAATACTTTGGGATTTGTAATAAATTGCCCACTTTTGCCGTCAAGGATTTTATGTAAGTTAAAATTAAACGTTGGCGTAGACCATACCGCTTAGTTTCGACTTGCAAACCATACTCTTCACGTCAGCACTTCTCAGTCTGTCTGTACTCTGCGTCAGCAATAAAGGCTGTGTATCCGTTTCCGCAGTTCTTTGGTAATTACTTGCTCGTCGTCCGCCGGCGGCTGTGTAGCCTCGGGGAGGGAGCTAGGAATTGCGATTGCCGTTGATGTGGCAAATTCTTTATTTTTCGTTCATACCTTTTATCGCTTGTACTCGCGCAATACCGTGTGCTCTTATTGTGACTGCTATCTCACCTGATATGGTGATGATGTGGTCGAAGATGTTGTTCAGGCTAACGTAGAATTACTGCACTGAGAAAAATCTAAAGTCAAAAGCGCCCTAATGACGGCCAATTTATATGGTATAAGGCGAAAACCCGACCAAACGTAAATACGTACAAAAACGCCTTCCAACTAGAAGGCGTTAAACGAGGTCAGTGAAGGCGAATGTTTCTTTTCGTCTTCATTTAAGGTGTATTTTGTGATCTTTCTTAAATATTGACTTTTCGATGAGGCTGATTAAGTCGTACGATATATTGATAATCACCGTATATAAACCGCCGTAAAAGTAAGGTATATTTTATGGTCAATACTGCAATTATTATCGTATAACAAGTTCAATTCTGAAAATACTTTACGGAAGGCGTTTTTGACGGTTGTGTTTATTATAAAACATGGTACATTTTTATTGATTGGTGAAAATCATCTTAAGAGTTGTGAATTCATCTTACGTATTTACAATTCAACGGTAAAAGGTCAAATTTGATTTAAGCCTTTAAGTCGTTTTTCTCAGTGTGGCTCTCAGGGAGAGCTGCCGGAACACCCCGTTAGGCGCTTGGCGACAGATTTTCTACTTGAGGGTGGCAGCTAGCCAGGCGGGCATTCGCAAAATGCCCTACCACCATGCAATAACGACTGCCATCCTAAGACAACAACCGGGACCGACAGTTTAACTTGCACTCCGAAGCACGGAAGCGCTCAGTGGTAATATCACTAGCGGTCACCCATCCACTCATGACCGCGGCGGACGTTGCTAAACTTTGCTAATCCGTTAAGAAGAGCTAAGCAAACTTCGCTAAGAGTGCTTTAAATTTTATGTTTGCTAACAATATACGTTATAAGTTAATATAAAAACTGCTTAGCCCCAGTATTCGATTTCAATTTTTTTTGACTAATATTATTGCCATATCATACGTCACTATCTCCTCATGGTACAAATTGTGGACGGCGCTGAATATCACGAGTTAATAAAAGCTGCTAATGAATAGTTTTCTTTCAACCGTCTGGCTAAGTTGGCACAAGCAGGTAAAGTTATCGCTAGCTACGTAAAAGTTTCCACTGGCAACATTACCCGTAGTTAATGTTTTTCCAATAAAAGTTAGGGCGATGTTACCAAGTTCAAATTTTATGGAAAATCCATAGGTACTTCCTCCACTACAGCCTTCAATACTGTTTCATACTTAATTAGTGGTCATACATGTCTTTTAATCCCATGCGTTGCATGAACACAAAATACATCTTTTTAGCCTTGAATTTGTATATAGAGTAACATCTAAAAAGAAGTACCCAATAGGTGCCTCTAGGGCTGTCACGTAAAACTCACGCACTAGACTAATACATACTAAATTGGTAGTATTTCACCCTCCAACAGTACAACACTGCGTACATTTTTAAAGCGGCCAACATCCCACGAACGAAAAACGTTTCTCCTAGATCACCGGGAGAGCAAACAAAATTACGAATTCATGAAAATGTTAATAATTTTTACGGAGGTATCTTTTTTTCTCCTCAAACTGATAGAGGGGCGGCTTGGGGGAGGGAAGGTGGCCCTTTTAAGTAGATATACAGCAATTTGAATCTTAATACAATCCCATTATTTATTTTAAGTCGGAGGAAAATGCATAGGATTTTAAGACATTCATTGTGATGAAAATTACGATTCGGGTTTTTTTGCTGCGATTGAAATTTTAATTTCGCCTCGGGTCATTTCGTAGGATTTATTAGTTCGTTTTTTGAGATAAGAGATTCAGTTCTTATTAAAAGTTCGCGATAAAAGCAGTTTATTATGAAAATATACGCTAGGGATTTGAAATTCCATGTTATTATAAGAGCTTCTAAACTTTCTTTACTTACATTAGGTATGTTAGAGTGATGGGAATTATTTAGCGCATTGCATTTTTTGTGTTGTGAGGAAGAGATGTTTTAGTTTAAGGATAGAACTGGTCAAAAATTTAGTGATTTTCATATAGTTTATCCCGGACGCAAAACAGAAAGACAAAACTTATGTCAATACACAACGTAAGTTTATGTCTTTGTGTATGTATCAAATTGTCTCGTGGCATCGTAGCTCCCAGGCGACTGAACCGATTTCGATGCGTTTTTTATAAAAACGCTTAAAATTATCTAAGACAGATTGACTAAAATTTAATCATCAATTCCAAGATACCTACTCAATAATCATGTTTAAAACAAAGTTCGCGAACCGCGCAGTACTGGTTTTCGACGAATCTCAGGAGATAGGGCGGATTTTAATTAAAATATTTACTAAGTCGAGGTAATGAGCTTTTATAACTTATTTTTAATATTGTATAAAATTACTTGTTTACACTGCTTCTTGGCCTTTCATTCAATGAATATGTTTTTTTTATTATGAAAGGTATAATTATTGAATAAAGTATTAGCAATCTACTTACTCACTTATTCAACATATACCGGATATGTTTGAATCAAACAAGATTTATTTTCCATCTAACCAATTGTTTTGTAACGTTTAATATGATAAAACAGGACGAGATATGTCAAATAAAGATACATAGTAGCTCTTGAGAAGGTGATCCCTCAAATTCCTCGTTACACGCTGGCCGTGTTTGGAAATCCATCTCTCGTACTCCATCTTCCATCTAGCCGGTCACGTTCCGTAAACAAAGTGAATCTATGAAAATACAGATAAATATTTCTATTGCTTTGTAGTGTGGTGTTTTATATATATTAATATGTATATATTTTTCAGCATGAATGTGGGCAGATAACTGATGGTGAGATATTTTGTTGGTGTGTGTGTGTGTAAAAGTACTGCTTTGGAATCTTGAAGTCTTGGCTTCGATCCTTGTGTCGGACAAGGTACTAGGTTTTTTCTAAGGAAGAATGTTTCAGGAGCAGAACAGGGTCTGTAACTATGCCCCATACGTGCCAAAGTCAATATAATCTATTAAATTTATATAGATTTATATAAATATATATAGACGTCTAAGACGCTCTTACGAAAGAATTTACAAATTTTGATATTGAAATATGAAAATTATTGAAATACATTCTGCGGCCACGTTCAGCACAAAAGTATCACAGACCCACTGTCAGAATTTTGTCGTTTAAATAATCGCAAATTCTATTGTAGGATTTCTTAATCAAAATGAATGAATTTTTCTTCTGTGAGCCTTGTAAGATCTTTACGAACATTTTAAAGCACCTGTATCCCAATGAGAAATACTCATAGTTACAACCCAATTAGAAATATTAATAGTACGTACGGACTTATAAAGAATACGTACATATACGTATGGCCCAATGAGAAATTAAAGCTCCCTTCTCAAGATATATACAAGTTTAATCAATTTTAGTTTTTTGAGTTAGGCCCCTATTATGTAGAGATTTTCTAGTTCTTGACCGGTCAACCAAGTTAAACAACGTACGCTACGTTATTTGAATGGGTGATCGCTAGAAGTAAAAACCAGTTCTTACAAGCCAGTCCCACATCGTCACTTGCCAACAGGTAAGACAGTGTCCAAAGGCAATATTAATTGTCCATATGGATAGCTTATATAGGGATTAGTATCTATTATAGCAGGTCCTAAAAGCCAGTAATTCTAGTTTAGCCTGAACAACACTTCGAATACATCATCACTTACTATTAGGTAAGATAGTGGTACAAAATCTATCAAGAATTAAAAAAAAACAGTGTGCAATTGTTCAACCTTATAAAAATTACATTGTGTACGCCTTTCGAGTGTACGGCTGATATGGAAATAAAATATTACGCTGCAAACGTCCTCAAAATATAAAATGCTCGCAAACTTGTAAACCTTCTTATGCCCCTCCAAGGAACCTAGTCGATAAATATATAAACAAACCACTATGGTAGAGTATACAAACTGTCCCAAGAGCCGCAATGTAATAGTTTTAGCGGACACGGACGCGGAGGATAATGTTTGTTCGTGTAGACGGGGCTTTATTTGAAATATCTGTCGGGGAGGTTTATGTGTTTGAATTGAAAATGGATTGCATCGGAAATATTTATACATTTATTTTAAACGTCTTGGTATATTTTTTAGAAATACTCGTACTGGCCAAATATGACCCGAAAGAGAGCACTCATAAGAGCCAACTCGCCGTGATAATGTATTTTTTTTTAATAAATAGGACCTACTTACGACACTGAAAAGTATGAAATAACTGATAGTTACTTATTTAAAATATTCTGCGCTCACATTTTCATGTTTCTTTTTTATATATTTTTTTTATGCTTTTGTGACGGAACAAGCTCGCGTCCCACCTGATGTTAAGTGGACTAACCTCTGCCTATAACAGATGCATTTCATTACAAGTCATGAAGTGCACTGCGCCCGTCACGTTGAGACGCAGTTGGTAAGTCTCATGTGCCTGTAATTTCACTGGCTCTCAAGGACTGCTGCCGGAACACACCGTTAGCGACAGATTTTCTACTTGAGGGTGGTAGCTAGCCAGGCGGGCATTCGCATAATACCTTTCCACCATACAAAACTATTATACTTGAATTAAAATCAGGCCGAAGCGACACGGAGAAGAGTGATAACAAACACGTGATTACTTTTGCATTCATAATACCCTGAATATAATCACAGTGCAATAATTAATTTATTAGGATATTTTATAGTAAAACGTCTGACATTTCTTCTAAACAGAAGTTTTTTACTTATTTTGTAATATCACTTGTGTTATAAAATACAGAACCTACAATTATAAAATAATTTAGTTTTATTTTCATTTGCTCTCATAACGTTGTCGGTGTGTTTTTTCTGTATCCAACGTACATTTGTATGTTGTGTGAAATTAAATACTAACTTGTATTTTATTTTATCTATATTTAAGGATTCCTTACGATAAAACGGAACCCTGTTACGGACGGGAAGCTTCCGTGCATCCGAACTTTAATGAGCTGTACCTATATTGGTACCGTAATACGTAACGTACGCCCGTGGGGTGCTGGGCTAGAATGTCACCCCCTCATCTCTACCCGTGGGTGCCGTAAGATGCGGCTAAATGTAACCCACCAGAAGCAGCACTTTCTGAGGAACTGATCTCACTCTGCGATCCCCGAGCCTGCCAAGCGTGGGGATTATGGCAAACCCCATATATCGGGGGAGGCTGTGATCAGCAGTGGACTATCCGGCTTATACAGTAAAAAATATAATTATGCTAGTATGTGTCAGAAACAATGCCGATGTTAAATTAATCCAACAAATTCCTTCTTTTCCAGTTGTCGAGACCGGCGACGAGCCTGTAGCCTGCTACAACAGACGGACTCTAGTCCTTGCTAACCACCAGAGCACTGCCGACGTGCCAATGCTGATGGCGGCCTGGAACCCTCGGCCTGGCGTCCTGCCGAACCTCATGTGGATCATGGACCGGGTATTCAAGTTCACCAATTTTGGGATCGTCAGCGTGCTTCACGAGGACTTCTTTATACAAGCGGTAAGTTGTTTTTTTTATAAACGCGGCACTTAGTTGGCCTGAGAGAAGTATCTCTCGGGAATCTGATAATGGGTTGAAGAACTGTTACATAAGAATAAAATTTATATGATATACCGTTACATATTCCAGCCTAGCAGTATCTTCTTTTAACTGTATTGAGAGCACGGGATTTTTTCTGAATTAGTGTCTCTTTTGCCTTAATACTTTTATGGCAATCTAACATCATTGTTATTATGTTAACCTAAACAATGGACCAAAATTATCCTCGTTTTAACTAACGTCGTGTTGATAATCGTGTACATCCACATCAATATCATCATGGAACAGTTGAATGTGTATCTTCTCGAGATCCTATTTAATTGATAATTTTACTCCATTCCGGTGTTCTTAAAAGCGTTGTATTAAAACACTTTAATTGGATACGATTTATACAAAAAAAATATCCAATAATATAACTGAATCCATCGAAAACTTTATACCTCACTACCACCAAGTTATCCTAAGATAACAATCGGGATCAAACGTGCCCTCCGAAGCATGGAAGCGCTCAGTAGAAAATGTCACTAACAGTCACCCAACCAAGTCAAATCCGCGTCGGTTGCTTAACTTAGCTGATAGGTTAAGAACGGCTAAGCAAACATCGCTACTAGCGGTTAAAGAAACACAATAATATGTCATCTCATGTTACGTCAAGCTAAATAAAAATCAACTAAACATAGCTTTTCAATGCTGAACTAACCCAATCGTACGTAGAAACTTTTTCCCACAGCTGTAATAATATACCTAATGTTTTTTTTTGTTATTGTGACGGAACAAGCCCGATGTCCACCTGATGTAAAGTAGACTAACCTCTGCCTATAACAGACTCATTTCGTCAATGACTTAGTGCACTGTGCCCGTCACACTGAGACGTATAGTTGCTAGGTCCCATGTGCCTGTAATTTTACTGGCTTTCAAGGACTGCTGCTGGAACACACTGTTAGGTGCTTGGCGGCAGATTTTCTACTTGAAGGTGGTCGCTTGCCAGGCGGGCATTCGCAAAATGCCCTTCCACCATGCGGTGAAGCTCAAGCCCGCGGCGGGATTCGAACCATGGACCTGCTGCGCGGCAGTGCCACTGAGCCATCACTGCTTAAAACCATATTACTAAATTTATCCAGAATCAATAGCTATCGATATTTTAATAAATATATTAATCGATAAACACGACCGAGCACCACTTCATGTAAAAATTATAGCTAAATAAAAAACAACTAAAGGTAGTTTTCCAGGGCAGCAGTAACCCTATCATTACCTCTAATCTGCGCAATCTCATCTGACCTAATTACCCACGGGTCGACCTGTCAAAGCCCTATAAACCCTTAATTATACCATCAATAAATTTCAAAGTGACGGTTGACGGCGAACATTACATTGTTACGAGCAGTAAGTTAAGTTTCATCGTAAAGTTATTTTTGTATTTCATTTGTATGGCAAAACATGTATGACACACCTAAAAATTTATTGAAATGGTATAATTTTTTTTTCTTTGAAAGTAGAGTTTTATTGGTAAGGCAATAAGATATTTTTTCTGACATTGTAATTATTAACACGTGCTAAGGGAATAAATATTTAACATTACAAAGAAAAAAAAAATAGAACCACTCGTAGTATTCGAGACTTTCCCATCCCTGGAGCTAGGACATGCTCTGTCAATTCGAACTAACTTAGTGAAGGTGAAGTCATGGTTAAAAGTTCAAAACATGTTTTAATGGAAATGCAATGTAAGTTTAAATATTTTTAAACTTAAATTGCATTGCATACAAAATATTTTTAATTCTCAATACTATTTTTTATATAACGTTTAAATAAGATAAAGAAGAATTTGATTATGTATATGTTATTTTTTGTACCCCGCGGAGTGCCGGGTTAGAATGTCACTCCCACATTTCTTCCCGTGGGTTTCGTAAGAGGCGACTAAGGGAAACATAATAGAAGGTGGTAAGCAGCGCCTTCTATCCTAAAGAATTGACAACTTCTACTGCGATCTCCAAGACGCCTGCCAAGCGTCGGAATAATGATAAATTGATAAAAACCCACCGCAGGAGACTTTGTTCAACGGTGAACATTCCGGCTGATGTGATGAATTTGTGTATTTCATTTTGGTAATTCAAAAAGAAGGAATATTTTAAGACAATATTTTACTTGTTACGATTAAATTTTTCTTTAAATCTGTTACTTTTGCAATGAACAGCGTTTCTTCAATGTTTTTTACACCAGTTAAACTAAACATTTTGCGTTTTCATTCTACTTATATTGGTGGATGAAGTTGAGTTACTGAGTTCGTTTTGTACAACTGTGACGTAAATGAAGCTCGTAAATCGTATCGTGTATTTTTCACTCTCTGCGTTGCCTTGGGCTAAAAAGCAACAGTATGATGAGCGTACCTACTTGTTTAGGTTTAGTAAGTACATGCTAATATTATTATTCTGAAATTGATTCACATAAAATTTTAGAATTATGCAATATTATGAAGCGTGGATTACCTAGAATTAAGTGTCAGTAATATTGTTTTACAAATTATTGTTTTTGTGCATATAAAGCATATAATTATGGGATTTATTTTTACAAAAGATCGAGAGTGTGAAAGTGATATAGAACAAAGAGTGAATGCTGGAAACATGGTGAACGGAGCATTGCAAGCGTTTATGAACAGTAAGAAGGTGTCTAAGAGTTCTCGTCTGGCTGTTCATGGAGGAGTGTTGGTTCCGACACTAATGTATGGTAGTGAAAGTTGGGTATCACAGAAAAAGCATGAAAGTAGAATAAATGCAGTGGAGATGAGAATATTGAGAAGCATGATTGGAGTCACAGGCTAAGGAATAGTGTGAGGAGACCACTTTGTTGGTGTTAATGAGGATGTAGTGACAAAAATAGAAAAATGTATGATAAGATGGTTTGTAAATGTGGAGAGAATGAATGAAATGAGAATGACTAAACAGGTATTCATGGGACACGTGAACGGAATTGTTGGAAGAGGAAAACCTAGGCGAACGTTCTGAAATCAGATTGAAGACATTCTGGAAAAAGGCCAGGTTAGGAGTTCCTTAAACCGACGCTCATGTATGAAAGGATTGATGAGTGTAGATGAAGCGAAAGATATATGTAAGGATCGTATTAAGTGGAAATCTGTGGTCTCTGTCTTCACCAACGGGAAGGAGGCGTGATTTTACGTACAAGTATTATTTTAAAGATCATTGACGCATGCTAAGCAAAAACATAGAAATTATTTCTGATGGTAGAAGGTGAGGTCCAGCGGGACTTAAACCCCAGAATACCGTCTTAGTGCATTTCCAATTATGATATGGCAGCGGTGATGGATGGTGGCTGGTGATTTAATTTTAATGATAAGTTTTTACATGGTGTTCCTTCAAATGTAGGAAAACGACGCAGCTTAACTACTCTGGCCTATTTGAATGATAACACAACATTCATATACCAAAGAACACAATAACATTTACAACCTCTAAAGTTTGAAACCCCAATTACACTTAACGACAATTCTATCTTTATACAAAAAATACAAAAAATACAAAAAATCTTTATTTAACAAATGCACAATTATGTTTAAAGGTTACCTGTGGTCATCACACTAGACGTTTAGGTCTGTATCGTGAGGGCCTATTTAGTTTTAAAATTAAGTGTTTGTGCTAAGTTGACAATAAATGAATAAAAGTTGCAAAATAAGAGCTTAAGTTTAAGATATGCTTAAAGTATTATAGTAATATAAGTCCTTAATAAATTAGATACGAGTAAGCATAGATGTACCAATCAACATTAGTTATTTATATAATACTAAACAATTAAAGTAGGTACTTATACATATAATGATATATTCAATACATAAATATTTTAAGTATCGACATATGTATATATATGTTATATATATATATATATATATATGATATGATGAGTATATATATATATATACAAATAAATATTCAATTATAATATGGTAACTAAAGGTAATTATGGTATGTAAGCGAGGCTACATTCTCTCGAGTATTAACTATTTTTCTAATATTTTTTCAGTCTGCTCGTAAGTAAGTGAACCCAACCATTTGGTTATAATACGCTTAGCTTCGAATACTGAGTGGTTTTTAATAACACATTGTTCTAATATTTTGTTATAGATACGTGTTTCTACAAATGGGCTAAATTTTCTAGCAAATGCAGTATTTATACTTGGCAATGGAATTCTAAAAATGCGACGTTTTAACATATGCTCATAGTTGTCTGATTTCGTGACGGCTTTGTGTTTAGAAACGGCAACGTTTACCATGAATAGTTGACGAACATTCAGCATTTGAGCCTCTTTGTATAATTTGGAGGTAGGGTACTTGTATTGCTTTTTGAGCATGACTTTTAAAACCGAGCGCTGAGCCCTCTCAATATTGATCATCACAGTTTTAGCTGAACTTCCCCAACTGGAGATGCAGTATGTTAGAAGGGACTGACACAGGGCATAATAAACACATTTGAGGGTATTCAGACATGCTGAGTTTCGTAGCAGTCGCATAATGCGCGTTATATTACGAACCCTACCCGATAGCGTAGATATATGAGCTTTAAAATTTAGATTATGATCCAATGTAATCCCCAGGTATTTAAGAGTATTTGTCGCAGCTATACATTCGCATGAACACGAGTGGTCTTTGCTATTACAACCATTTATATGAATTTTGATGTTTTTGTAAGAAGGCGGAGCAGAGGCACGTGTTTTATGGAAGCATATATATTTAGATTTTTTTGTGTTCAATGTTAAGAGGTTTCGCTGGAGCCACTGAGCTACCTGGGACATGCCTTCTTCTGCAATTTTTAATTCATCAGGCCAGTTGATTCCGTTATATAATATGACCGTATCATCAGCGTAGCAAATGATTTCTGCATTTCTGATGGGAAGGTCATGCAAGTCATTTATATACAAATTGAACATGGTAGGGCCCAGTATACTCCCTTGGGGAACTCCAAAATTTACTGTTTGTAAATCACTGCAATGTTGGCCCACCCTAACACACTGTTTCCGCTCCCGAAGATAGCTCAAAAACCAGTCTAGAGAGATCCCTCTTATCCCAGCTCGTTCAAGTTTTTTTATTAATACGGGAACAGAAACAGTGTCAAAGGCCTTGGCCAGGTCTATGAAAACTCCAATGCAACCCATATTACGGTCTAAATAAGATGAAACAGTTGATGTTAATAATGATAATGCGTCATTTGTAGATTTCCCATGACGAAAGCCAAACTGACGGGAAGAAAGAATATTTTGTGACTCCAGGTATTTAACTAGCCTTTTGTTCATTAGTTTTTCTAATAATTTTGAAAAAACCCCTAACAAGGATATGGGTCGATAATTGTCAGGCATACTTTTATTGCCATTTTTATGGATTGGATATATTGATGCCGTTTTCCATGGTTCAGGGAAAACTCCAGTTGAAAAACTAAGATTAAAAATTGAAGTTAAGGGTTCAATAATAAAGTTTTTTATTTGTTTTATGAGCATGTTATCTAGATTATCTATACCAGGAGCCTTATCGTTTTGTAGTTGCATTATTAGTTGTTCTACCTCAGCAGGATCTGTTGGTTGCATGAAAAAAGAATTCTGAACACTTTTTTGTGTAATGTTTGATGCAAGGTCGTCCTCACTTTTATTTATCTGTAGCAGAATTTGACTAGCTAATTTTTGCCCAACTGTAGAAAAATGTGTGTTGCAAACATTTAAGGATTGTTTTTCATTAGTCGTATTCGGTATGTTTAATAAATCTATAGGTTCATTTTTCCTAGATGATGTGTAGCATATTTCCCTAATAACCCTCCATAACTTTTTAGGATTTCTCTGGTTTCCTTGTAATTCTTCGTTTTCATATTGCGTTTTTACTTTTCGTAAGAGTTTATTGCAAAAATTACGGTATCGTTTGTATGTGACCTGCAGTACTACGTTGCTTTGATTCTTATTTGCACGAACGTGTAGTCTATCTCTGTGTTTCATGCATCGGATGAGCCCTGGAGTAATCCAGGGCTTAAGGTTGTATTTAGATCGACTGATAATAACTTTTTTAGTATGTTTATTAATTATGGTAGTGATTCGTTGCGAGAAAAAAGCAACAGCGTCGTTAACATCAGTTGTGCAGAGTAGGTCAGACCAGTCAACTTCAGCTAGTTCAGCAGTTATGGCATTAATGTTTCTTTTTATTATGACCCTTTTATTAGGGTCTAAGCGTTCTGATTTAAGTGCCAAACCTACAATGGTTATATTGTGATCTGTAACATCTGTTCTACAGGAGATGCCTATACAATCTTTTGAAGTTTTGACAAATATGTGATCCAGGCAGGATCCATACCTAGTCGGCACAGTAATAGCTGGTAAAAGACCGTGTTCTGCGTTTAGACATAAATATTTTGTATTTAAGTTATCCAAAACGTTAGGTGCTATATTAATGTTAATATCACCTGCAAGTACAAGCTGAGGTCTAGATTTATACATTTCAAAATGAGTATCAAGATCACATAGAAACGAATCAGTTTTTCTAAATGAAGGTGAGCGGTAAACAGCAAATATTGCTATCGTTCCGGGTATATCTATTATTAAACAATCTGCTTCTTTAAAATTGGGCTCTAAAACAATTGCTTTGACACGATGTTTCACAGTAATGCCATTAATTCTCCAGTTTACGGGCACATTATGTATTACGATTTCACTAACTACCCTTGAAACGAGTCTGTAACGATCAAACATCATCACCTTATCCTTATTCCATGTGTGAGAGGTCGGTGTATACGGTGAAAAGAGTGTTTCTGTAGCGATCAAACATCTTCATCACGATATGCCATGAATTCTCCAGTTTACAGGCACATAATACATGACGTTTTCACTAACTCGTTTTAATTACGCTTGAAACGAGTCCTTCTGTTGCGATCAAACATCATCACCTTATCCTTATTCCACGTATGTGAGGTCGGTGCAATGCGGTGAAATGGGTGTTTCTATAGCAATCAAAAACCTGTTACGAGTTCCTTATTTAGCTACTGTTAATCATTTAAGGGCAAATTATTATTTGGCTCACAAGATACCGAATAAGTTCAGAAAAAAAAAATAACATTATTTAAATCCGTTTTGAAGTATTTACCGGCGGTATGCCTTTATTAAACAAATACTACAAACTATATACAACACAACAGCTACTACAATACTACAGCTACTACAATAAAAGCATTTGGACTCATAGGCAGTCCAAATGCTCTAGCCCACTATCAGTTGGCAGCGTGCCCAGCATGCTGGCAGCATTGCCCCGTTGAATTGCAATGCTTATTCTTTGAGCCAAATAGGTGCCAGCATTTTGATCACGCGTCGCATCGACCACGCGCTCTGATAAATTTTGGAAAAATACGATGAGCTCCCGGTCCCCACGGAATTGATTGAAGTAATATTATTAATTTGAAGTTGACTGGCAACAAACACACACACAATTTGAATTTAAAATAGGTATTAGTGTGATGTGTGGATAAATAAAAGAAAAGCTTTCAAATCATACGTCATGCCACGTTATCGAACGTCGTAATTACACACCTGGAACATGTTTCCCACCTTAACAATACGCCATGAAAACTATTTACGTTACCCGCTTGCGTTGCCTCCATAACTATGAACCAATAATTAGTATTTTTTATACATACTGTATCAGCCGGATCGTCCACTGCTGAAAACAGCCTTCCCTATTTCGGGGGTATTTTCCATAATCCCCACGCTTGGCAGGCGTCTTGGGGGTCGCAGTGTAAGATGGCAGTTCCTTAGAAAGCGCTGCTGCCCACATTCCAGCATTTTTCCCTTAGTCGCCTCTTACGACACCCACGGGAAGATATGGGGAGGTGGAATTCTGACCCGGCATTAAAATTTTATTTCTTCTACATACCTATTGTATTTTATAAATTAGCTTTTGATCACCGTACCTCACCTGATGGTAAATGATGAGGCGGTCTAAGTTTTTTATTTGTTTATAGCTGTATTTGTTGATAGGCTAGCCTTTGACCGCTATCTCACCTGATGGTAAGTGATGATGTGGTTGAAGATGATGTTCAGGCTAACCTTTTCAAATTCAAAATCATTCATTCAATTCAGGCCTCTACGACGCTCTTTTGAAGGTCAATTACAAATGTTAATATTGAAATATTATAAGTTGTATTGCCACGTTCAGCAAAAAAAAATATAAAGCCACTGCGAGAAGAACGGGCAAGGAACGGGGGCCATTCTTTTAAATTTCTCTTAACAATAAATTACATAATATATATTAAAATTATTACATTATTTGTTTAAATTGCGTAGGTGACAGGCGATAGCTTGGCAGAGGCGGAGTTGTCCAAGCATATCACAAAAGTAGGATCTCTTAATCGAAATATTTTTTGTTCTTGTAACCTAAAAAGGTTATATTATTTATCTTGAATTACTGACTCTCAAGGACAGTTGCCGGAATACACCGTTAGATGCTTGGCAGTCAGTACCATGATAGTTCAATGTACCTATTATCACAATATTGTGCACGTTCACACTTTTGAGTGTTGAAGTCAGTTCCATTTTGAGGATTTTTTTTTCACCCTTTAAGTGACCCTTGTAGTACCTAGTAGATATGTATGTAAATAATAAAGTTAATAAGAGTATTCATATTAAATCAAAAACAAAGAATAAAACAATTATTACAATCGTTAATATCCAGAGTAAAATTAAGTTTTTAGTAAAAAAAAAAAAACCTTTTACATGCTAGCGGATAAAAAGCACTTTCTTACGCAGATTACGGATGATAAATAAAACCTTTGTGAGCTTGTGGGTAGTATAATTACTGTGCCAACCCAATTTGGCGTGTGCTGAGAACTGGAGAAAGAAGATCGACGCAGAAAACTCGCTCATGGCACCTTCCATTATGTGATGAGCAAGCACGGTAATTAGAACCACATATTATGTTCAGCGGATTGACCAAACCAAATAAAAATATTTCTTAAGGCTGCGTATCCACCACAAAAACTTCGCTTTCAGTATTTGTTGGTTAAAAAGTGGATGGTGTCTCACGCATTAAAATTTCATGAAAACTCATAACTAGTTTAGTTTGATATAGACCCTTTAACTATAATGGTCTCAAATTTAGACTATAGATGTCCCACAAATACTAAATAAAAATATAATTATTATGATACGAGTAGATAAAAATATTATAAATTCATTTGTAGTCGCATGCTGGGGTTTCTTACCGAGGCTTAGGTTTTGAGTGAAAAATCTTCACATTAAATCTAAATTTCAGTTTCGTATATCATTCTCTGCTATTCATCTTGTAGAGTCATATCTCTCATAACTTTACCAAGTCTGTATATATTTGAAAATATTATTACATCACATAATATTAAATCACGATTGCAACATGGTGATAGGGCACTTTGCGAACGCTCGCCTGGCTGGCTACCACTCTCAAGTAGAAAATCCGACGTCAAGCACTTAACGGTATGTTCCGGCAGCTGTCCTTGAGAGCCAGTAACACAGTATGTGATTCAAAAATGCCTGGACAATTCCGCCTCTGCCAAGCTATCTCCTGTCACCTACATAATTTAAACATATATTGTAACAACTATATTATATAGTAAGTATGTAACACATTTTTATAAGACATTTGAAAGAAACTCGGGGCACAAAAAATGGCCCCGAGTTTCTTGCCCGTTCTTCTAACAGTGGCTCTATATTTTTTTTTTCTGAACGTGGCACTATAATATAGAATATTTCAATACTAAAATTTCTAATTGACCTTCATAAGAGCGTCGTAGACGCCTAAATTGAATAAATGATTTTGACTTTGATCCCTTTTATGAGCTAAACACCCTTGACATAAAAGACACGCAGACAGATATACAAACAGATGGTCGAGTGTCATTAAAAGGGGTAAGTATTTTTCCCTTTGGGTACGGACCTCTAAAAATACGACCATGTAATAAGTACGTACGTTAAATAAGTACCTTATCGAAACTTAAAGGCCGGAAAGTCTCATAAAGCATGAACGTATTAAAAACTGCCGTAACGGTGGAGCCAGCTCATTACCATTTGTGCTAAATTGTTGTGTTGTTTATGGGCACCGGGACGGGTCCATGACGAGTCGTAAAAGAAATGTTCCCTGTGAGATAAATGGTAGATTATTATAAACTACTTCTTATATATATAATACCTATATAAGGGACCTTTCCTGTATAACAAAATACACAAGGACAGACAAATTCTAACGTTAAATTCTTTCGAAGTCAAACATATTTTATACAATCAAAGTTAGTAGTCAAAAGCTAATCTATCATGCATAAAGAAAAACATAAATTTGCTTTGTTTATCTATTAGTATATCCTTTAGTCAATGGTTGCATTCATTCTGTATTTAGTGTCCATTCCTTAAATTATGCTATGTTCATGATTACCACAGGTTAAATAATAGTAACTATCATACGTACACCGGGCAATATAACGATTGGACTTTATTAGTTGTGTCTATAAAAGGGGCAGGGGTCGTAAACCCTCGGGCGGTGCACTACATTGTTTTTAATACCTTATTGTGGGACAAGTGTTGAGAATCGAAGATTTTCTGTAACTGCCGTGCCGTAGGTCCGTGGTTGGATTCCCACCGCCGGCTTGAGCTTCACCGCATGGTGGAATGGCATTTTGCGATTGCCCGCCTGGCTAGCTACCACCCTCAAATAGAAAATATGTCGCCAAGCACGTAACGGTGTGTGCCGGCAGCAGTCCTTAAGAGCCAGTGAACTTACAGGCACATGAGACTTAACAACTATATCTCAAAGTGACGGGCGCAGTGCAATTCGAGACTTGTGATAAAATGCATCTGTTATAGGCCTTCTCCTATCCTCGAGCTTGTTTCATCATAAAAACATAATAAAAAATGTACTGCATGACCAGCTTGACCAGCCCATCACAAACCTACTGCTGCGATATTAATCTTCTTTGAGAGAAACAGTCAGTGAAGAAGAATTGATAAATTTTGACTGTTCAAACATCATCAAACTTGATCGTTTGTTATGCACCTAAATTTGAGGAACTCTGATATCATAGTTAAATAAGAATGTTCCAGCACTAGGTTTGAGTCTGGAATTGTGTACAGTAAATGGCCACAAACTTGCCCTATTGCATCGTTTCAAAATTAGTTAGTTTTTTCTGCACATTCAGGAATAACAGGCATAATTTCTTTTTAATGATATTTCAGTTCCTGAAATGTAAGTCATGGTAATTCTTGCGACTTGGTGACGTTAAATCGATCTATTAGGAAAATCAGGTGAAATTATTAATAGACATATTTTAATTTACTATATTAATTAAAATTAGAACAAAGATGGCATGGTCACAATTGGATACGCTGATGACCTAGTTATAATTGTATCTGGACTATTTGAGGCAACTCTATGCTAAAAAATGGAGAATGCATTTCGCGCAGTCGAGATGTGGTGTAAACGCCACAGTCTATCTGTAAACCCACAGAAGACAGAGTTAGTTATATTTACACGAAAAATAAAGTTAGGGAATCTCAAACTTTCCACACTGTTTGGAACAAAATTGACCTTAAGTAAGGAGGTCAAATATCTAGGGATTTGGCTAGACAGTAAGCTTTTGTGGGGAAAACACCTTGAACATATAATAACAAAAGCTACAAAAATTTTGATGCAAAGCACTAGAGCAGTAGGGAAAGACTGGGGTCTTAAACCAAAGCTCTGTCGATGGATCTACACAGTCATAGCACGACCTGTCCTCACCTACGGCTGCGTAGTGTGGTGGCCACGAACAAGACTGGTGACTACAATAAAGAAACTGCAGCAAACCCAAAGACTGGCTTGCTCGCTGATCAGCAGCTGTATAAAATCGACACCATCAGTTGCCCTTGATGCGATCCTGGGCTTGACGCCATTGCATCTTCATATACAGCAAGAGGCGATGGCGGCAGCCCTAAGGATAAAGTCAACCGACCAGTGGATAGGCACGGGTCAAATCACAAACCATTGTCAAATACTAGATAGGGCCACAAAAATAATACCCGAATCGAGGCAAGGCACTGACAAAATAGCTAGTACCTACCTTGACAACAAGAAGTACAAGCTGGTTACTGAAAACAGCGCTACGGCAGACATATCACCGTCATACAATATTTACACAGATGGCGCGAAAAACAAAACAGGTGTAGGCTGTGGCTACTACTCACCGGAACTTGGAATCCTGGACTCAAAAGGACTTTATAAGACGACAACAGTAATGCAATCAGAGGCTATGGGCCTACTGCTAGCTGCGAGGGCATTTTACGTCTAGATTTAACACCCATTTTAGAAAGTGAGCAAGAGGGTAAGCTCCTACTTTTCACTACGGATAGTGCGGCATTAATATATGCACTCAGAAAACCAGTAACCAGGTCTAGAGTTATTGCTGAGTGCCATGCTGCCCTACAAAAATTATCAAACAATTACAAAGTAATAATAACACCCGGGTAACACCATGGCAGATACTCTGGCCAAAGACGGGGCAAAAAAACAGGTATGTGATGACGCAAAGAGCCTTTGCAAACCATCAGTAATGGAAATACGAGAACTATTGCGTCGTCACACCGAGAGAGAACAACAAAACCTGTGGGATAAGTTAGAAGACTGTAAACATGCGAAGGCCATGTTTGCAACTCTAAACAAGAAGCTGACAAATAACTTGCTAAAGCTACAGCGGGATGAATTGCGCCTTGTTGTAGGCCTCTTTACGGGTCACTGCAACCTGAACTACTTTCTGCATAAAACGGGAGCAACAGACAGTCCTCTATGTAGAGGCTGTATGCTTGAAGAAGAGACTGTGGAGCACGTCCTATTGCACTGTGAAGCCACGGAACAAATAAGAGTTGAAACGGGTCTATGTGAGCCATTCTCACCATCAAAATCCTTTCCACCACCACACACGTCACTGGAGCAGCTATGCCAGCGACCCAGAGTCCTTCTCCGCTACGTTAAGGAATTGGGATGGCTTGGGTAGAAGCTGGCGGGGGAAATGCACAATACGCCCCAAGCGGGACGTCAGTGCAGGACATATCGCCCTCAATTAGAATAAGAATAAGAATAAAATTAGAAATACTGCCGCGTAGCAGGTCTATGATTCGAATCCCGCCGCAGGCCTGAGCTTCACCGCATGGTGGAAGGGCATTTTGCGAATGCCCGCCTGGCTAGCGACCTCAATAGAAAATCTGTCGCCAAGCACTTAACGGTGTGTTCCGGCAGCTGTCCTTGAGAGCCAGTAATTCTAGATTAAGCTTGTTAACACCTTCGACCACATTATCATTTACCGTCAGGTGAGATTGTGGTCAAAGGCTTACCTATCAAATTTTCAGGGTATACTTATCACAAGTCTGCTGCTCGTCTGAACATAAGCACTTTTCTTGGTAATGTGATGTTATTTTATTACTATCAGATAATATCAGTATCACAATCGCTTTAACTACGGTTTTAGGCCAGCTTACATCCAACACAACATTCTTCTTCGTCGTTCCAATTAAATGCAAACCTTGTTGCAACGCCACAGAGACCATACAAAATGCACGAACTAACTTTGCATCTATTATATACGTGTCAGATCCTTTCGTGCAGTTCCGTTGCCCATGGTTTTTTAATAAGCTATTAACTTCCTATGCCAGTTGTGCTTTTGATAATCTTTTGGTAATTTAAAAATCTAAAATGTATACAGGGTTATTGGTAAAATGATAATAACCTCTAAGGGTTAACTTCTGCTAGTTCTATGAAACATTTTAGGATGTTTTTTTTTTGTTAGATTTATTTATTGTTTCTTTTTTTGTTTTTTTTTTTTTATATGTTTTTGACTGAATAAGCACGAGGACCACCTGATGCCAAAATACTCTTGTGCCTGTAATGTATAATTTCATATTTTTTTATTACTTTGCTCGATGTAAATATTCAAAACTCTATTCAAAGGGACCACGGCGCGGTCCAGTGTAGCCGAGGCGGGCGCTCTGGCTGGGAGAAGGCATTAAAACACAAAAAAAATATTCAAAACAAAAAAAAACATCTCAAAATGTTTCTTAGGACGAGCAGAAGTCAACCCTAAGAGGTTGTTAGCATATTACCAATAACCCTGTATATTGTACGGTAGGTTTATTGCAAATTACGTCGAATGACACAGAGACCCGTTCAGACTGACAAACGGACAGACGGCGGAGTCTCGTGAACAGGGCTCTATTTTGCCTTTTGGGTATACCTGTATGTAATAGCAGAAGAACTCTTTGTGCGTCTGGGGAAGTCCTGCCATATATGATGTTTCTACCGCCAAGCAGTATTGTTCACATTACTGTGTTCCGGTTTGAAGGGTATGGACGCCGGTGAAATTACAGGTATATGAGACTTAACATTTTTATGTCTCAGGGTGATGGGCGCAGTGCAGTTTGGCATTTGTGACGAACTGTATATGTTATAGGCAGAGGTTATCGTGTAACACCAGGTGGGCTTTGTGCTTGTTCCATCACGAATTCATTTCAATTTCTATTTATTTCAAAGAAACAATTCAGTTACAGCATGAAACATTACCTCTTAAAATTATATTAACAGAACCTACACTAAGTTGATAAACTTGTGCTGTAGGTTACTGTTACATCCCTTCTAAATGGACAATATTTTATAAATTGGTAGGTATCTTTATTCTTAATGTGTATCGTTAAAGGATATAAGGATATAAGGATATATATATAGAATTACAATTTTAGAAAATATAATAAATAACTTATGGAACTCATCACCATGAAAGTGTGAGCTATGAGTGGTTGGATGACGCACGGACACTGATCAACACGTGATTTTGTATATATTTCAGTGTTAGAAATTAGTTCGTATCATTACCTCAAAGCTATAAAGCTATCATATTCCGGGTGAAGAAGAAACCTTAATCAACAATCTCAAAAAAATTATGGACAATGCATATATAAATATTTGTAACTCATCGTGTTTATGTTAGTTTTTAAATTGTCACGGTCTTTAACACTATAATTATTATTCCTAACTGGATATTTAACATGTTTCTTATTACTCTTGAGCTCTCGATATTTCGGCACTGTTGCAAGCGCCATGATCACGAGTTAACTGAAGTCTATGCGAGTGAATCGGCACTAAGAGCAGACGAACCGCTCTACCCCCTTTCTTCTACGTTTTTTCGGCAAGGCGATGCTATTATTGTCACTATCACACACCCACTACTTAAATTTTGACATGCAAAACTAACAATTTTTCGGCTCTTGCATATGAATCAATATCATAGTTTTAAATCAATATTAATCTTCAATAGGGAAGATGGATTTCAACTGTCGAGAACATGGAATACACTGCTAAACCTATGCAAGAGCCGAAGAAGTGTTACAAATAGTTCATCGTGTTTTGTTAAGCAAGTCTTTGAGTTAGCAGCTCTTTAGTTTCCAAAGTAGGTAGCCTGAGGTTGTTTGTATGCAGAGCTTATAAGACGATAAGCTGGTAATGCAATGGGGTGAGTTGTCATGAATAAATTATGTGAGTTGATGAAATGCAAATCTTGATCTTGGGTTACGAATAACAAGTTTGTGTATAGGGGATGAAGGGATCTAAAACTCTATACTAGTTGAATACTGTATACTAGAGTCAGATGCTTCAGTATAATGTGTGATGTGTTCATTTACAATGGATCTAAATGATTTGATTAAGTTAGTTTGCACGTAGCCCTTTCGATACAAACGTACTTTTATCATATTTTATATATAAAGTATTCAAACTCGATGAAATTTTTAAGCAGTAACTACGTTAGTGTGAAAATCGCTACGTTCTTACTTTCTTTAAGAGCTGCAACAAAAAGTTATATTCCTGCTAAAGTAAGAGTTATAACAATTTGATTTTGAAAAAGAAAGATTAATCTGCTGTATCGCCTATATCAACTTTATTGGTATATCAATGGGTTCAGCAAGGTTTTTTTCCGTCTCTTTCCATATGGTATAGGTATATATGTATCATTGACAAGAATCTTAATATTCTGATTTATAGAAAATAATGCAAGTATCATTAAAAATGTACTATTATTATACCAAGAAGAAAAACAACATACTTACAAAATCTCGCCAAAGGCAAAGATTGAAACATTAAAAAAAAAACCCGTGCAGCAATTCCGCACGGCATTTACATGTATTCAAATGAAGAGCTTCGCTTAACCTTAATACCTTTTAGGATTAACATAATGTAGGGCGAAAATAAGAGTAGATTTGGAAAAAAGGGACTTGACTTAAGCTTCCACGCTATGCAAAATGCGAAAAGGTCTCGTGAAGTGCCTTATATTAAACGCGTTATGTCGCGAAAGCTGAAAAAGAATTAAAATGTCAATGTTTATTAACGATAATATATTAAATTTGAGCTAAATATTTAATATCTGTATATGTAATGTCCCCCGTGGGGTGTCGGGTTAGAATTGCACGCCTCCATATCTTTCTGTAAGATAACAGAAGAAAAGCAGCAGCGTCTTCTGAAGAATTAAAATCTAACACTGCGATCGCTAAAACAAAGACATGTGGAGGCTATTGATGTGATGTGATCTGTATATGTCAAAGACAGGTCAAGCGATAGGTTATATGTCAAGACTGCCAAATTTACAAGTCTCGTGGTCCTTAGTTCAGTCCCGGGATTGGACAAGTTAGTGGGTTGTGCTGACAAAGAAACTTTCAGTAGCAGTCTGCTGTCTTAAGCTCTGCTTGATAAGGGGCTCGCTCCCTATTTGTATTGTATCAGCCGAATTGACCACTGCTGAAACCAGCCTCCCCCATCATGGGGGGTTTGCCATAATCCCTACGCTTATCAGGAGCCTTGGGGATCGCGGTGTGAGATATCAGTTCCTCAGAAAGCGCTGCTGCCCACCTTCTGGTGTATAACCCTAAGTCGCCACCTTCTGGTGTATTACCCTAAGTCGCCAAGTACGACACCCACGGGTAGGGATGGGTGATGACATTCTGGCCCGTTACCCCCACGGGCAACCCCATGGTACCCCGGCGCCCTTTATTGGATGGGATCAAAACTCGTCTCGTAACTTCATCAACCTTACTTATAGCCTGTGATTGCTTTAGTCTTTAGTCGTCAATTATATAGTGAGTTGTCGTGTTGCATTTTGGAGTCTGTGGTATCTTATGTTTGTTTATCAAATGTTACCTATGACTAATGTGTAGAATTGGTGATCGTTGATAATATTGGGACCCTACCACAGAGTCCATCTCTTAGTTGTGTGAGGATAAATTTTAAATAGAGTTGCTACGACGTGAAGGAATAGGTTGACCGTTTTGTCTTCGACCATGATCGCGGTTTTTAAGATTTATATAATGACTGGTCGTTGTGGCTACAAGTAAATATAGATAACTCAAAAATATTAAAATAGATAACCAATAGCCCATTTTCCAATGTTCAAAGTTGTAGTTGTTTCTCTGATATGTGATGTACTCGTTTTGGAAAGGGTCATCACAATTATATGAAATGAAATGAAATGAAATTTATTTACTTGTCGTCCTAGGTTACAGTGTTAGGTATTATAATATACAAATAGTCTCGCTAGGGCCCGCTTTACGCATACAAGTATTACCTATGCATTTACATGGGTAATCTTTCTAGCTTGTCAATAATTTTAAGAATTAGTGACTGTCTTTTTAGGGGTAAAGTCATTGTATTGATTTTCTAGTCCAAAAAATCCTTTACATGGCTATGGTAATAAATAACCTTGCTATTTTCGTCTCACAAACCACATTAGCGTCGTTAATGAATCATAATGTACTCATAGTACAAAAAATAAATGACTAAGCGGCAGAATGACAAAATGCACACCAAGTGAGTGTAAAGTAAAACGATCATTAAAACAAATCAGATAAATGTACGAATGAGACAACAAAGACGTTTTCAAGACAATGAGTTATGATGAAGGATGTTTACAGTTGACGATGTTAAATGAAAAATTGTTGTTATCCGTTTACCGAGGTGAAACATTCCCAGAGATTGATTTGAGAAAATATTTCCGTGTAGGAGTTCTGTTGGTAAGTATGGCTCAAACAGAAAAAGAGAGAATCGGAAAAGATGGAAAAGATCGTTATGGATTAAAATGTGGCCAAATAACTAAAATTCCTAGGCTTCAGAATGCTATAAACAAAGTTGTGAAATATATTGAAGTAGTAAAAGCAAATTTTAATGCAAATGAAAACGATTGAAAATTGTCTTAGGCTTTTATTGGGACTGACGAATGAGTAATAATTGTTATTTATTAGGCAAAGTAGTTAAGAGTAGAGTTCACGTAGCGCTTTCCATACAAACGTAGTTTAGTCATATTTTAAATACTAAGGGTTCTACTTCGGTGAAATTTTGCTTGTATATCCTTGCTTATCCCCCTATCTATGCTTCTGGTTTGCCGGATTTCCGTAAAAAGTATAATTATTCAAAAATAATTCGACAAATCGTTTTGTATGGGATTTTTTATTTTGACATTTAGGGATATAATAAATAATAAATGGAAAAACTGGCAAACCAGAAGCATAGATATAAGGCCCAGCATATGACGAAACTACGTTTGTATGGAAAGCGCTCCGTGAACTCTAGCCTTAATTGGCGAGATTACTTGTATTGAAACCTGAGGGAGCGAATAATTTTATGATTGAACAATGAGCGAAGCGAGTATTGTCGATTCTGAGCGTAACGAGCGTTTTAAAGGTGAGATTAGGAAAAGGAACACGGACAGGGATATATGCTATGCTGCACACAGAGAAATGCCCGTGGGGTGCCGGGCTAGAATGTCACCTCCCCTTTGCTACATGTGGGTGTCGTAAGTAACGACTAAAGGTAAAATACCAGAAGGTGGGCAGCAGCGCCTTCTGAGGAACTGATATCTGCTGCGATCCCAAGACGTCTGCCAAGTGTGGGAATTATGGCAAACCTTAATGGGGGAGGCTGTGTTCAGCAGCAGCAGCAAAGTACTATTTTTTTTACAACATTGCAACATTGGTTTTATATACTAAGGTGGCATGAAAACCCAATTATCAGACTAATAAGTTTTACTAGTATTTTCACACTACATAGTTGAGTTTTTTTTTGCGTGAACGTTACATAAATACAAAAAGGGAACAATTTTCAAAATTATGCAGATGCTTTTTTCAGCAAGTTCTTTTCAGTCTCGTAGACACTCATAGATATGTATAGCTATATATCTTAGTGTTACTGAAACACCAACTTGTTTGTGACAATTATTCGTTACTATCGACTTAATACTAATTTGAGGCATTTCGAAACTTAGGTGGATAAAATCCACTGTGTTATATTGAAATATATAGCTAAAGTACGTTACGATTACGATTATTAGTAGGCCGACTCTTATTTTTAACGAAACCATCATGGAAAAGGAGCTTTTGCGCTGAGAGTTTTGTTTCATGATTAAAATAATCATACGTAAACACGAACTATCACCGAAACTCAATGCAATGGTGTCATAAATTGCAGACTTAAAAACAGTTTTTTAAATAAGTATTCATTTTAAATGGCTAAAGTGTTGATAAAAAAAAAAAAAAAACAATAATTGAAACGTAGCAGCTAGGACGAATACCTTGTGCATAACATAAGTGAGAATGAATAATATAGGTACTCAAAAACATTATTACTCGTAAGACATAAAACATGCATTATCTAAACTTAAAGCTGAACTGAAATTATCTCTCAGATTACTAGGATTTTCTTCATTATTCCTGTCAGGAGTTTCCGCAGCTCCGGAGCTAGCGTGCTTAAAGTTCAGCTTGCACCTTGTAAAACCCAAGTTATTACTATAAGTTCTTGTAGGAACTACGTCGTTTGTTGTTGAGTTGTTAACTTTACGATGCATCACTACTAGCAGTAAGGGCTGAGTTGTTTGTTACCGGTAGGATTACTTAATACGAAACTACGGTGAAATTATTTGCAAGCAAAAAAGAAGAATGTCCAAGAGCTCAAATGCATCCCAGGAACACATTAGTACATTTATTCTTTGATGGAACTTAACTGAACTCTGGAATAAATAAAAGACGTGGGTTAAAAATAAGTCCGTAAAGCAGGTTTTTATCTGTATTTTAATATAAAAAGCTTGCGAATGGCTATTAGAAAATTGCATAGTCTTTGGGTAATTTGAAATATGTAGGATATATATCTAATATATATTTTATTACACAAATCAAAATCACATTGAGGCTTTGTATATAATAACTAAACTACATTACGATAATTTATCGAATCCATTCAAATCAGGAGACTATTTACATGCCATCAACGCAACAGAATAATACTAATCTAAGTCTATTGGCTAGACGGTATAAAGCTCGACGATACTCTGCCAGGTTCTGAAAATAAGTATTATGTAGGTCTACTGCGACGGATTATATTAATATTGAAGCGCTCGTAGCGAAACTTGCTTAGCTGTGAATAGGTAGTGAATAGGTTTCTTCTGGGTAAGCGCGCTCTATCATCGATCGCATCATCACTTAACATCTGGTGAGATAGTGGTCGAGTATTACTCAGTTCAGTATAAAAAAAAACTGTTCTTAACCGATCAGCAAATTTAAGCAACGTCCGCACCGGTCATGAGTTGGATGGGTGGCCGCTAGTGACATTACTACAGAGCGCTTCCTTGCTCCGGGGGGCACGTTAAGCCGTCGGTCCCGGGTGGTGTCTTAGGATGGCATTCGTTATAGCATGGTGATAGGGCATTTGACCCGCCTGGCTAGCTGCCACCCTCAAGTAGAAAATCTCTCGCCAAGCACCGAACGGTGTGTTCCGGCAGCTGTCCTTGAGAGCCAGTAGTTCTAGGTTAGCCTGAACAACATCGACCACATCATCACTTACCATCAGGTGAGATAGTAGTCAAGGGCTAACCTATCAAGGATTTAAAAAAAAAAGGAACGCCACGAGCACATTAAAGTAAATTTGTTTTGTAACAGCACAGCGCCCCTGGCGGTGTGTTAGTGAATCAAGCGTGTTGTCATAAAAAAGCATGTTTACGCGCTCGAGAAAAACTTGCACTAGGCCCACAGGTTTTTAAGCATGATATTCACGTACTCTTTAAAACACTTGACACGTTCTTTTGTTATAGATTTAATATGCATGATGATTTCTGTCAGTTTCCTTACTCATTATTAATTATACTGTGTTTTACTAGCTGATAAAACTTTGAATGAAACCACCATATTCTGTTCCACAACTTAGTAACGTAGACAGTAACGCGGTACGGTTTGGCTTACTTGTTGCATAACTTTATGGTAAGAACATTGAATTTACTTTATCATAATGTTATGACTTTCTAATAAGTTCTTATAACAAGAATATATCATTAAGTGGTCATTTAATAACTTCTTAATTGTTTGTACAAATTTACACAATTTTCATTAAACGATCTCTTTTTTTTCACAGATTACAAGTACATTTTGTTGTAGAAAAGCAAAATATATCATTGTTAAAAAAAAATTATAAATAAAAAAAGCGAAAAAAAATAAGAACGACGACAAGCGAAGCGTCGAGAAAATAAGGTTGATATAACAAGCGATCAGGGGGGCAATTCAATAAATTTATCGATTCTCGATATTTATCCCGTGTCACCTATAGACTATTAATAACCCAAAAATATCGACATTTCACAAAAAATGGTATTTTCGCGAGTGGTAGATATAAAAATATGTCCACAGATTAACTTGTGTTCATATGTATAGAAAGTATAATGATAATACCCATATCGCAATGTTGCGTGTCGATTGCTAGGTGTTGATATTTATCGATAGTGATATTGCGAGAATAACACAAAACTACACGACTCGATATTCGCCATGTTTTTTCGATATTTATCTACTATGATATTCATATCACTGCACGAGAATCGCCGTCCTGAGCAAAAAGAGTGGTATTCAAAATTGCTGAAATCGATAATGTATATAATTTTCTTTATATATTGTGTTAAACATACTAAAATATACTAAATAAATATAACAGACGTAGGTAGACGTATTTTGACTTTACTTCGGGATTTGGTTAAATACGCATGTTATTAAGAAAGTATACACTTGCGTAGGGCGGGCTTAATTTACCATTAGTGTGTTTTGGTTAGAATCGTGTCGTGTGCAATAAATTATACCTCGGACGTTAGTGAATCACACCAGTTCTACGGCAAGATGATCAAATAAATACTGGCTGACTATAATGTTGCACCAGAATATCAAGATTTACATTCTTGAGTTAAGATTTAGACATTTATGACCTATAGTAACTTTTATAAATGATAGGTCCTAATTAATACCTCGTGATAGGTATGAGTGATCCGAGAAAGTGTTCGACTTAATACCTGAAGCAGAAATGTGCCATTGGACGTCCCGACAAAGCATGATGTTTCATAAATTCCATGTCGACTAAAAAGAAAAGCCGGCAACGCATCCACTAGACTTCTGTTTTGTGTATGTTCGTGGGCGACGGTGATCACTTACCACCAGGTGAACTGACTGCTCGTTTGTCCACTTAACCCATTAAAAATAAACATCTTAAAATGAAATCTGTATTGAAATTCTTAATCTTCTAGATCAGAAAATTACATGCTCATGTTTAAAAGTTACCAAAACTTAGTAATTAAACTACTTTAAACGGTTTAAATCGCGTATATATTTACCATTATTTCTCTGCAAAGTGTTTGAAACGTCGGGACAAAAATAATGATAAATATACGCGGTTTAAAGTTGTTTAATTACTATGTGTAATAATCGCAAAAACCTAAGACAACATTATGTTATTAAAGCCCTATCAAAGTTTTAAATTTCCCAGGACAGAGGTGATTTTGTCAGTGATTCACTTGCAACTGTTATAACAACGCACATTTATAAACACTTAATATGCTGATGCAACGACCCAAAATTAGTCTTAGCTAACGCCAATAAGAGCCTCCATATCTGTCTGTTTTGCAATCACATTCAATTAGCGTTCTAAAGCAATGATAGCCGAGTGGTTATAGCTATAGTTTACCATGCCTCAGGTCTATGGTTCGAACCCCACCGCCGGATTGAGTTTCACCGAATGGTGGAAAGCTATTTTGCGAAAGCTCGTTGGGCTAGCTACCGCTATCAATTAGTTAATCTGTCGCCACCTAACAATGAGTTCTGGGAGCAATCCAGAATTCTGGGAGCATTGAAAGCCAGTAAATTAATGCCACATGAGACTTTACAACTTTATTACAAAATTATAAATATACGATAGGAAAATTTAAGTCATGTGCGGGATACGAACCCGCGTCCATCCACCCCTTTAGCCGGGGTATGCTCTAACCAATTGAGCTGACATGACATGACGTCATAACTCAAATCTTTCCTATCGTTCTTTAACCATCGTAAGGATTAAAAAAAAAACCTATCGTATATTTGTAATTTAATTTGCAAACATAACAATATTAAAATTTGCAACTTTATTCCTGAGGGTGGCGGATGTAATGCAATTGGTCACTTGTGACAAAATGCATGTGTTACAGGCCGGGGTTACCGCTTAACATCAAGTCGACCTCGTGCTAGTTCCGACACACTCTAATAAAAAAGAGAGTAATAAATAGTTTAACGGAACCCACTAATCTGAATCAACTAAATCTTACTTAATAACTGTAGTTTCCCGATTAAACCCAAATTGAATAGGCCGATTCAACATAAACAGTGGCCATTCGCAGCGATTTCCTATTAAACAAACTATCAGTTGAACTATTATCACAATTGGTGTCTTTATTGGACCTCGAATTTTAGGTGAAAACTTGGTATTTACTTTAGAAGCTCCATTAGTAGCTCTTTGAATATAAGGAATACTCTATATTCTATTTCGGTTAAACTGGTATTATATAAACACATATATTGAGATATCACGTTAGTCCGATTAATGTTTTTTAGGTTAGCCTTTGTCCACTATCTCACCTGATGGTAAGTGATGATGTGGTCGAAGATTTTGTTCAGGCTAACCTAGAATTACTGGCTCTCAAAGACAGCTGCCGCAACACACCGTTAAGTGCTTGGCGACAGATTTTCTACTTCAGCTGGTGGCTAGCCAGGGGGGCATTCGCAAAATGCCCTACCACCATGCTATAGCGACTGGCATCCTGAGATAACAACCGGGAACGACGGCTAGCCGTGCCCTCCGAAGCAAGGAACCGCTCATTAGTAATGTCACTAGCGGTCACCCATCCAACTCATGACCGCGGCGGACGTTGCATAACTTTGCTGATCGGTTAAGACTAGCTAAGCAAATTTCGCTACGAGCGCTTAAAAATTGTATCTAATTAGATTGATTTTATTGGGAAAAGTGAGCGTTTAATTAAAAAGAAAATGGGTAAAAGCACTCGGAGCTCAGATAAATATTATTACCGACAAAAATATCTGCTTTACTTTATAGCTTCTTTTAAAATGCTGAACACTCAAAACAGAAAACATTTGAAACCAAATCCCCCTATTTACTAACCGTTCTTTGTCTTCGAAACTTCCCAAACAGAGGATCAATATCAACTTGCCAAAGCCTCCAAGAAGGCGTATTAATTCCACCAAATTTATCCTCGCTGGCCCCCTACACCCCGGTTCAAATCCCATCTTTAATTACTGGGAAATCAGGTGGCGGCCAAATTAAGGGCGGAGAGGGCCCGTGCCCCACCTGGCGTTCGATGATAACGCTGCGATATTTTATGCCTTTAGAGATATAGATGGGCGCTGGAAGGTTGTGATGGAGTGGTTTTCTTGTCTATACCTCTGTAGCTTATTTTAAGTAGCAGTTAGCAACGATAGGCAGAGTTTATTTCCTTTGAAAGTCCTTGAAGGGAAATTATGTCACCGTTTAGTTTAATTTGCGTGTTTCACGTTTACATTCTGGCTTTTCTAAGTGATCTTATTCACGAGTTGTGTTATGATTTGTTCAAATCATTAAGATTGTGAATTGAAATCATTTTATACGAAATACCTATCGAATATATTGATCTCAGAGACTGTCAAAAACTAACTTCTTCCTGTCCTTATTCCATGGTGAGTTGGGTCGGCACAACATGTATTTTTTTTCAAATTATTCATAAATATCAAACTGACATTGTTATATCAATAATATATTGGCATTGCCGCTACTTATGACATGCATGTTTGTAAATATGTGAATCTTAGAATAAAAAGAAAACTATAATAAAACACTATAAACGGGTAAGATCGCTTATATTTAACATTATTTTATGAAGTGATCGTGGTCACACTATGATTAATTGCATTTTAATCATTAATATGAGCAATTTGAACTCCATGTGTAACAAACGTAAAAATATTGAGTAATAAACCCATAATTCATTATAGGTTTATTTGTCGGTTTTCATAAAGTAAAGCTATTATTATATCAATTCATGTACACAGCATTTACCACAAATCTTATAGAATTGCACTTAGAATATTGTGCCACAAGCATTCTATAAAGCAGTTTAAAAAGGTGTAAGAAACAGTGACCTAATGAGAGTCATTTATCGCCATTTCAGTTTTCTTCCAAGTGTTGTCTTAAAGTTAACAATTAATTTTTTTGCAAATTAGACTACCAATGAATCGAATATTTTGGATCATCCAGAATCTCTAAACTCTTGCCCCAATCTCTGATATAGGAAACGGTAAGAATTGTTAATTTTAAATTTCCCGTGGACCTCGGGCGAAGAAACTCAATTATTGTAACGCCGGCGAATATAAACACCAATCCCGGAATTTATATCGGGGACGCGCATTAACATTTTGCTGATTTCGATACAGTATAACAACTCCGGCGCGACCACATCTGCGGTTTACGTGTCGGCTTTATAAATGTAGCCCTTGAAAAAATCCGTGTAGAGGTGAAATTAACAAATTCTTTTATTTTCATAATTAACTTTGCGGTGAGTTTACCATGACATTACACGTTACAACAATCTTCGGCCGTAATATACAGGGTTATTGGTAAAATGCTAACAATCTCTTAGGGTTGACTTCTGCTAGTACTAAAAAACATTTAGAGATGTTTTTTTTTTAACTTTTTCTTGTTTGATTATTTATTTTAGTCCCTCTATGCTCGGTGAGATAAAACTGCAAACAATAGACAATGCCTACTCTGAGCTAAGAGCGCCCGCCGCAGTAACAATAGACCACGTCGCGCTCCCTTTGAGTATAGTTTTGAATATTTACATCGAGCTAAGTATTAAAAAATATGAATAATTAAATTAAACACAAAATACTTTTAACATCAGGTGGTCCTCGTGCTTATTCCGTCAAATACACATAAATAAACACATTTTTTTTTATTAAAAAACATTTTTTTTATAGCATAATGTTTGTTAGGACTGCTGTTTATGTAATTTTTTCTATGCGATATGCTACACAAAGCAGTAAAATGTATTTTCTGTTACTTTGCCTATATATTTCCTTCTGCTAATCTTACACTGTGTCAAAATCTCTAACAAAGGAACCGTCTCACTTCCCACCGTTTCCTGCAATAACCCTGGCTGTACCGATAAAGGTCGTCGTTATTGCGATGCTAATAGTTTATGTATCGAATATTTCCCGAACCAAAATGGAAGATAATTTGCGAAGCGATATGCTAATTGTCTTTTATGTGCTATAATTTTTATTGATCGGTATAATTTTCTATTTCCTTCATTATTGTTATACGAGTAAAGTTTATATTATTTGGTTTTGTATTATATAGTAAATTTATGTCAACCAAAGAACCTACGGGCATTCTACACATTTGGTGCACCTAATATTCCTCTAAAAGGAAATATGAAATTCTAGCGGGCCGCGCCGGCTTAGCACGGGATTAAAACTATTTTGATTTTTGAAATATTCTATCTTCTATGTTTATCAGGGATAATATAGGATACTAATGTTGAAAGAAAATTTCATATCCGTCTTGTAGTTTTTAAGTTTATTTGTTACACACAAAAATACAAATCATTCCTCTTTATAATATTAGTGTAGATGAAGCCTGGTTCTTAAGTAGGCAATTGGACGAAGAAATGTTTTGTAAGATTATCATAACCAGACGTCCACTGTTCTGCCTTTCTCTTCTAAGCAATGGTCCATGGTTCAAAGTCGAGTGCAATCTTAAGCTTCAGTGTAACGTTTATAAGTCATTTTTGCGAATGCTTGCGTGCATTCTTCATCGACAATTGTTCAGTAAGCACGTAACAATATATCGACTGTGAACTGGCAATAAGTTCTATCAAATTTTTTCGTCATATTATTCGACTTATTGCCAGTATATGTCTTTGAAAGGTAGGTAGTTCAAGTTAAGCCCTGTTTACAATTCTCAATCACATCATCACTTCCCGGTGGTCAATGGGTCAGCTGTTAACAAGCTGTTTGCGTCTATTGGCTTTCCTCGGCTCGTATTTTTTTTTAATGGGATTGTGACGAATCTAGCACCAGTCCCACCTGATGCTAAACGGTAACCTCTGACCACTGCTCCTGTCACCCTGATACAGTTCTTAAGCCTTATGTTCCTGTAATTTTGCTGGCACTCTAGGACCGCTGCCGGAACAGACTGTTAGGTGATTGGTAAAAGATTTTCTAGTTGCGGGTGGTAGCTAGCCAGGCGAGCATAAGCAAAATGCTCTTCTACCATGAGGCGAAGCTTAAGGCCGCAATGGGTTTCGAACCTTGGACCTGCGGCTATTAAAATTCGGCTTTCTCTGTTCCTTCTTCCTACTTCTTCTTCCAAGAAGAAGCCAGTCGAAGACAGAATTCAATGCAGATGGTTGCTTTGACCCTCCGCTCACACTTTCAGGAAGAATTAGGGAAGAGAAGATCTCCGCATCGTGTAGAATATTGATTGGACCAAGTTTGTCACAATAGCCAAATTTTTAATCCACTTATTCAAAATAAGCAATCTAATCACTAACTAACAAGACTCAAGCAATTATCTGAACATAAAGCAGCTCCAAATATAATATAATAATGAATTCAATGACGGCATTAGTACTAACTCGATATTAACAATTAGTGATGTTAATTAGCCATTCGAACGTGAGCCAATTCTGGCTGTAATTAATTTAGCCACAATGGCGTGTAATGTTATGTCATAGCTCGTCAATTATGGAACGGGACTGACGAAGGTTAGATCAAGTTTGTCTTAGGTTATGGACTGAAAAGGTCTTTGAAATTGCTATGGCGTAAACCTTGATATGAACTTATGCATGCTTAAGTTAGTTTGTATTTGAATAGATTCAGGCGTTACTTTGTGGAATTTTTAATAATATGAAATATTTTATGATTTAATTAAACATAAAATCAATATATAAATTCCGCCTAATTTAGAGGAAAATTCCGCCTAATTTTCCTCGTAAGCCGACGTGACGTCACAAATCCACGCAGCCAAATCGGAAGAGTTTTCGAGGTGTTTCGATTCTAAACAAAGTATCCTCAGTAGGTTATTTCTTATGTGATTGTGACGGAACAAGCCCGAGACCCACCTGGTGTTAAGTGGACTAACCTCTCTCTGCCTATAACAGATGCATTTCGTCAACGACGAATTCCACTGTGCCCGTCACACTGAGACGTACAGTTGTTAGGTCTCATGCCTGTAATTTTACTGGCTCTCAAAGACTGCTGCCGGAACACACTGTTAGGAGCTTTGGCATTCGCAAATTCACAAAGGTCTTGGCTCTTCGAGCGTGCGATCGAGACATCGTGACAGACAACAGACAATATTTTTTTTAATATTTGTTATTATTAGTAGTTTGTATTTATTGATTTATCTCCACATTTCACACCAAAAAATAATATAGTCATGTGTGGGATTGGATCCCGAGCCATCCACCCTAAAGCCGGAGTATAGTCAAACCCGTAAGCCAACATCACATATATATTATATGGCAGAAAAAAAAAATTGTTCTTTCGAAAAAAAAAAAAAACGCCTCGTATGGGGATGGAGCGTGAATAAATTTTAATAAGAACGTTCACGTTTGAGTGTCAAAAAGGAACATTTTGAACAAATTTTCAAAGGACTCCCTTTGAAAATTCGCCTTACAGATATGAATATATCATACAATATTCTAGAGTAGAGATTGTCGTTTGGTAACAAGAATCATTTGTTTAGTGTAAGCAATATCTTTTGAATTGAGGACGTTTTGCTGTTATTACGTATTTTACATTTCGGAGATTTTTTTCCAATGAGAACATTTTGCTTTAAGAACAACCGGAACTGTAATATGCACGTGACGTCAAAAGTTTACGCAACTTTGAAACTTTGTTACAATCATACTTCTAATGGGAGGAAATACGTGTTGGAAATTTATGTCTATTGTGACTGTCATAGATTCGGATTGAAGCGAAGGTTTTCTTTATGATCTGGCTAGAGTTTGGGCCGGCCTCTGTCTCCGTCCTTTCTACCACCTAATTATTATTTTTGTGTGAATTAATTCTTTATAAATATAATTGCTCGTAGCGAAGTTTGCTTAGCTGTTCTTAACTGATCAACAAAGTTAAGCAACGTCCACCGTGGTCATGAGTTGGATGGGTGACCGCTAGTGACATTACTACTGAGCGCTTCCGTGCTTCGGAGGGCATGTTAAGCCGTAAGCAGTAATACTAAGGTTAGCCTGAACAACATCGACCACATCATCACTTACCATCAGGTGAGATAGTGGTCAAAGGCTAAACCATCAGGCATAGAAAAAAAAATCCTCAATAGGTAGTATCAAATATAAATAACCCCAGGTCAACATAATTACGGTACTCTAGTTTCGAACAGTTCACCTGACTACCTGCACTGGAAGCGTGCCAACAGGGTCACTATGTTAACGCATAAAACTTATGGATTGATTGCTACATTGACTGACTTTAGTAAGCGATTTCAGTTTGAATTTTAATTATGTGTGGTATATTAATGTTTTATTGTGAATTCAAGTCTATTATTGGAAACGAAGTGTCCATGGATGGCTTATTGACATCTAACAGGCACAGTTCCAGAATCTGTATGACTACTATTTGTAATCCCTGTGTGAGAAAACTGTCTGCCCCGGGGATCAATCGAGGGCTAGATAGGCTATTTGACCAACGACGCAGTCCAAGTAGGATTTCGATAAAATTTATAAAATATGTTTCTTCAAGTATTTTATGAGCTCGCGTATATCGTACTGAGCGATTTTCCACCATCTAGCAGGACTATCATGTAACTTATAAGTATCAATTCCTTATTGAAATTGTAATTCTGACAAAAAGTTACATTGCATTTAAAATACACCAAATCTCTTTTATATTAGAATAAAAGAGCATTGAACAAGTTTAAAACCAGAAAATGACAGTTAAATTTTTTATTCGATCGTTTAGAAACTAAATCTGAACCATAAACGAGCAATTCTTGTGAATTTCATGTATACCGTAAACGACTGTAACGATTTGGATAAAATTATTTATAAAGCTAACGATTTGCGTATATCAACGTAGACTACAAAAAAACGCCTTTTTATAACAAGAATATATTTTGAACTATAGAGCCTACATATTAAGCATCATATAGTGCTTACTATACCGACCTGCATTGTTACTCTTGGGTATTGGCCTACTGGCACCTTAGAACATTGTGAGACGTTTCTATAAAAATGTGATCCGAAGCTTGGTCGCCCAGGTAATTGAATATTAAAATGATCTTACACTGATTTACTAAATGATGTATGGAATACGATCATTACTGCCTAAACCAAGTTTGAGGTGTAACATATATAACATAATTATATGTATTTGTCAAATTTCGCAAGTCCAGCGTACGGGAATTAACAGAGGTCAGTAAACTGAAATCATTTTTGACATGTTCAAGCAATTCTATCCATTTCAAGCATTTACATCAACCAATGTCAATGATAAGTTGAGTCCAGCATGGCGTTTATGTGCCATTTTTATCCATCAAATGTCAAAAATGGTTTAGGTTCACTGACCAACAGTACTCGAATACTGGTTTTGGGGTTTACTCTTTTTTATCGTGCTTGTATGCTTGCTCTAAGTAGTATTAAACGTCGACGGAACTGTTCGTGTGCCTTAGAGGTGAGGTCAATATACCTAATATCAAATTAAATATCGGGACGGTCAGTCGTAAAATAGAGCCCTAATTTTTTGGCTTTAATCATGCCCAGTGTGCCAGTATGGAGATCAATTTTCCATAGTAATGGAGCTCGGTTGGTAATTGGTGGCTGTCAGAATGACATGAAATCGATAGTTATAAAGTTACTTGATTGACAAACCGATACAATCAGCAGTAAGGCATTGAAAACGTAAAAGTCAACATAATTCCTTTATTTTTTAATTGAATATATAGCAACACATATTTTAAAAATGTTTTAAGAAAACATTTAATTAAAATTTTAGTAAAATACTTTAAAATATATCTAGTCATAATTCTTCCTAATTTTTCTGTTAAGCCTACGTGACGTCTTAGACGCCAAACCGGAAGAACTTTTTACGCATTTCGATTCTACACGAAGCATCCTCAGGAGATCTTGACTCTTCGAGCGAACGATCGTGAATAAATACCTATATCAAGCGGAATTGTCTCTAGATATACTATTTAAATGTTTTTCTAAAATATTAATGAAAAGTATTCTCACAATATTTAAAAAAATATTTGTTATTATTAAATATGGATAGTCGCAAAGTAGCAACTGTATCTTTATTTTTTTTAAACGGCGTTATGCCTTTATTAATAACATACTACGAACTATATACAACACTACAGCTACTACAATAAAAGCATTTAGATACCCAGTTACATATTATATGTATGTATTGAATATACAATATATATACCACAAAGCAGCAAAGTTCTTTAAAACGTAAAACGGTGCAACTCCGCCTCCAGTCTCAGCATTTCCAATCTCTGAATAAAACAGGACAATCCAATAAACTTCAAGACGACGCGCACTACTAAAAAGGTGGAATCCGCAAAGTCAAAGTGTCTTTGAAATGCTCTCTCTTCACGGTGGCACCGAACCCGCTACCCCACTTGGCGCTGGCACTGTGCCAGCGGCTGTGTGTAGTTAGGAAATAAATGTATAGACATCGGGCATGTTGGGAATTAAGGAGCTTCATTTTTCAAACAGCACTGTTTATTTTTTATTATTTTTAATATTGTTAGTTATGCAATAACGCCTGCTATGGGGGGTGCTATATAGGTGGATGGACGCGGGTTCGAATCTCGCACATGACTTAAATATTTCCTATCGTATATTTGTGATTTTGTAAACACTGTTTAACATTAATACAAATGTATTCTTAATTTTTAAGCGACTTAAAAAAAGAGGTTTTCTTTTCGGCTGTTATTTTTTTCAGTGTTACCTCTACTGTATACAGGGTGTATCTATTTTTTTTTATATGCGCAAGCTGGTGTTTCTCATGTAAATTTAAGTTGGTTAAATTTGAGTGAGATCTGACGTGTAGTATTTGAGTTATCCCTAATAATTAATTGGCTTCGATACATTGACGATGTTCTAATTTTCACTTGTTGTGATACAAACAAAAAAATATTGTATAAGATGATTTGGTTTATTCACTTTTAGTTGCAGTTTTTGTTTTAGAATATTTTCTGTTTGTAGTCGGGGTTTTTTGGTTAACATTTTAATATAAGAGTTTTTTTTTTTATGCTTTATTGGTTAGCCTTTGACCACTATCTCACCTGATGGTAAGTGATGATGTGGTCGAAGATGTTGTTCAGGCTAACCTAGAAGTACTGGCTCTCAAGGACAGCTGCCGGAACACACCGTTAGGTGCTTGGCGACAGACTTTCTTCATTCGCAAAATGCCCTACCACCATGCTATAACGACTGCCATCCGAAGACGATAACCGGGACCGACGGCTTAACGTGCCCACCGAAGTACGGAAACGCTCAGTAGTAATGTCACTAGCGGTCACCCATCCAACTCCTGACCGCGTGCGACGTTGCTTAACTTTGCTGATCGGTTGAGAACAGCTAAGTAAACTTCGCTACGAGCGCTTCAAAAAAAAGCCTCAATAACGTTTCAGAGTTTGTATACATTGAGTGGTACCAAAAACATCTGTCAAAATGTATTTATATACCTTTGCAAACAGGCTTGTCTACTTTTATATGGATGTATAGGTATATCTACATGAGTTGTTATTAATTAAAACTTCTATTTTTAATAATAATTATTAGATTCAGGCGTTATTTTGCAAATATGTAACTTAAATATTTCTAGTGTCGATTCCGCATAATTTTACAGCTAAGACGACTTGACGTTATCAATGCCAGGTAGGCCATGCAGAAGAATACCTCATCGCTCGAAAATTCAAGACCTCCTGATGATGCAGCGAAACTTGTCGAAAATTCTTCCGTGCTATGTGGCGCTCATGAGATCACTTCGTCTAAGCAGGAAAATTAAGCGTGATTGCCACTAGATATACAAAAAACACGTTCTTAGATTAGCCGCCCCAAAATTATGTTGTATCTCCAACTTTACGTAGGTACCTATAGCAAAAAATCACCAAAGTGGTACACTTACAAATGCAAAGTGAAATAAGCCTGAGAGCTTGTTCTAGGTCACAATAAAAGTTTCAGGCGTGCAAGGCTCGCTGAAAATTTCACGAGTTGTGTACTTACTACACTTGGCCCGGGGCCAGTCGAAATAGAAGTCTTACTGTGAAAGTTCTTTGCGAAATATAAGATTGGTTGGAAATGACTGTGATTAAAAGACCGTAGATTCGCGTCAACTTATCACGTGATCCGATTATGAAAAAATATATCATGTCTTCACAGGGTACATGCCAAGAGAGAAATGGGGGTGATTCTCTGATTTTGGTCACTTTGAAGGTGAACTCCTGGGATCCTCTTCAGCGAATATTTGGATTCAGATAAAATATATGTTATTTGCGGATTTTTTTGTAACACATTCGCGCTGAAGATTTTTTCTGAACTGCTTCATTAAAAGGTTAAAAAATCTAAGTGCAGCTATTTTAAAATATATTTTTGGGAGTCCCCCGAAATAATAACGAATTTTCTAATCTAACTTACACTGAAATATTTGCAATTATCCTTCACAACACTGTGTTGAAAATTTTAGAATGACATCCATTTGAGTACAGTCGCATCCAATTGAAAATTGTAATTCGGTCTCATATTCGCGCATTTTGGACAAGCAAAAGATCGTAGACACGTGCAGCGCACAGTGCCATTGTACTTTATAAAATTCATGTTTTGTTTTATTTTCCGTTACCTACATGATCGTTATTATTCTGAATCGCCCCTTTAATCTCCATATGCCACAGTACCGCTATAGCATACGGAGATGCTATGCCATGGATAAATTGACTTAGTCTTCGTACATTACCAGTAATTTACAGAGAAAACATAGGTTTCGTACAGAACTAGGTAATGTGGAAGGAATTATTTTTTCTTCCTTCATTAGTGATGTTTAATGAAATATTATTCATCGTGTAGAACCAAATGTATTATTTGTTCTTCTTATATTACCAAGTTACATAATCGGTAATGTACAGGAAGGAGTTATTTTTATTACTAAACCAGCTATACTGCAAAGTCCCATTTACTATTTTATTGCTGATAGGTTAGCCTTTGATCACAAACCTGACGGTTAGTGATGATGTGGTCGAAGGTGTTAAAAGGCTTAACGTATAGTGGCTGGCTTTCAAGGACAGCTTCCCGAACACACCGTTAGGTGCTTGGCGCCAGATTTTCTACTTGAAGGGTGTCACTAGCCAGGCGGACATTCGCAAATTCCACCATGCGGTGAAGCTCAAGCCAATGGTTAATATACGTTATTGTGGATTCTAGGCAGTCCTCTTCAAAATGAATATTCTACTTACATTTATGAAAATTTAATTAAAGATGAGATATTTGTAATGCTAGTTAGTTCTAGGTATTGGTTCCAACTTCGTACATTGAATTACGAGAATACTCATAAATATTATTTTCTCAAGCTTATCGTAATTCAGGTAGGTACCGTTACTTAAATAAAGTAAAATATCTGATTTGTAATATTTTTATTACTATATGAATAAAAATATTAAAATTATAGGGTAGCGTCATCGTTTACAAGCTAATTGCAAACATTAGTCTTATTTGTACGTATGTTGAACTATAGGTGTCGCTCCATCCCCATAGGATGATTAAGGATGAGAGCTCAAATTAGAGTCATATGCCATATTGGTTTAGTGGTTAGATCATACCCCGGCTATAGGGGTGGATGGCGCTCGTTCGAATCCCGCACATGACCATAATTTTTCCTCGTGTTGTAATTTTGTAATACTTATCATACTCTGTTTAAAGATGCTAGTATTTATATTAGCATTTTCGAATATCCACGTGTTCATTAAGTAATAAAAACGAAACCTTATCGAAAATTTAACAATGGTTGGCGCTTTAGTTATGTATCTCGTATATGTATTTTAATTACCATTATTATTCTTTACAACTAGTTTATTTTTTATATATAGCTGATAGGCTAGTCTTTGACCACTATCTCACCTGATGGTTATTTAGGTCGAAGATATTGTTCAGGCTAACCTAGAATTACCGGCACTCAAAAACAACTGCCGACAAGTAGAAAATCTGTCGCCAAGCACCTAACAGTGTGTTCCGGCAGCAGTCCTTGAGAGCCAGAAAAATTACAGGCTAATGAGACCTAACAACTGGACGTCTCAGTGTGACGGGCACAGTGCAATTCGTCGCTGACGAAATGCGTCTGTTATAGGCAGAGTTAGTCACTTAACATCAGGTGGGCCTCGGGCTTGTTCCGTCACAATAACATTAAAAAAAAAAAACTGCCTCTACACACCGTTAGGTGCTTGGCGACAGATTTTCTTCATGAGGGTGGTAAGCTAGGTGGGCATTCACAGAATGCCCTACCACCGAGCTGTAACGACTGCCATCCTAAGACAACAACCGGGACCGACAGCTTAACATGCCCTCCGAAGTACGGAACTTGCTTCACGTTCTACATACATCAACGACCATCTGATGGGATAGTTAGAGGCTCAATGCTTGACTATCAATAATAAGAAAACATTTAAATACGACTTTCTTAGTAGTTTCGTTCACATTTATAAAATATCTCGTGAAAGACAAAGTACACCTTTCAGTTAGTAAGTCGGCTTCAGTTTGTGAGGCGTGTTAACGATTGATAGGGTTCCCTATCTAAAGTTTCCGTGCTGAATCGTAAATAGTTACCAACGTAGTGGTTGGCTCTGAGGAAAAGCAGTTGTGAGTCTAGCGGATGTTTGAATATTCAGTATTAGTAGAAGTATAAGTATATAGGTACAATTTCTATTTCTAATGTAGGTATGTGTTTTTCTTTCCTTCACTTGTTTTTTTTTAATTGAAGATAGGTAAGCCTTTGACCACAATCTCATCTGATAGTAAATGATGGTGTGGTAGAAGGTGTTAACAGGCTTAACCTTGAAGTACCGGCTCTCAAGGACAGCTGCCGGAACACACCGTTAGGTGCTCGGTGATAGATTTTGTACTTGAGGGTGGTCGCTAGCCAGGCGGGCATTCACAAAATGCCCTTCTGCCATGCGGTGAAGCTCAAGCCCGCGGCGGGATTCGGACAATGATACTGCTGCGCGGCAGTCTATAGCCTATGCCACTGAGCCATCACTGCTTCAAAATCTTGTATCCCTCTTTTGTTTTTTATGTCGATGTAATTTTGTAGATTTTGAAATTAAAGTCTATTTTATTTAAATTACCATAAACTTTGCCATATATTTTAATTAGATTACCGCGTTTTATATAAATATACGCGCACATCACAAAGTACTGTATACATTTTATATTATTATGCGCACACCAAGTGGCTCACACTATTATGCGGGCTGAGCGCTGACATGCGACAATGCAGTAGTAGTCAGATTTATAACTTATATTTCGCTTTTGAATACAAACTTTTTAAAATTTATTTTGATATGGTAGTAAAATGAAGTAGTGGCGTTCTTGGAGTTTTCAGACAAACCCAGACGCATAACAGATTGCTACGTTATTAAAATTTAAAATACCCTCACCTGGCGCGGTGGCTCGGAGTAATGAAAAAAATGTCAAGATGTTTAGGGACAGACGTTTTAAACCTTAAGAAAATATTTTACTCTAAAGCAATAATAACGGACGTTTTAAACTGTTATTGAAAAAATAAAATAGAAAAATATTTTGATAAGGTGCTAACTCATCACCACAAATATTAGATAGTTTTTACCATTTACAGCCATTAATTAAATTGCCCCGTGGGGTTCCGGGCTAGAATGTCATCCCCCATTGATACCTGTGGGTGTCGTAAGAGGCGACTAAAGGTAAAATAAAAACTGGAAGGTGGGCAGCAGCGCCTTCTGAGGAATTGATACCTTAAACTGCGATCCCTAAACCGCCTGCTAAGTGTGTGGGTTATGGCAAACCCCTCCTCAATGGGGGAAGCTCTGTTCAGCAGTGGGCAATCCGGCTGATACAGTACAGTCATTATAAGTTTTTGTTTTTTTTATGCCTGATATTTTATCCTTTGACCACTATCTTACCTGATCTTGGCGACAGGTTTTCCAATTGAGGGTGGTAGCTAGCCAGGCGGGCATTCGCAGAATGTCTTACCACCATGTTATAACGACTGTCATCCTAAGACAACAACCGGGACCGACGGCTTAACGTGCCCTCCGAAGCACGGAAGCTCTCAGCAGTAATGTCAGCAGCGATCACCCATCCAACTCATGACCGCGGGTGACGTTGTTTAACTATGCTGATCGGTTAAGAACAGCTAAACAAACTTCGCTACGAGCGCTTCAAAACAACATTATAAGATTTTAAAGAAGGTTAATTTGGTTCGCTTTGAGAAACGTTGCTTCTTGAAATATATCCACTACTACACAACAAAAGCTTACTTATTCAATAGCTCTATTGAATAATTTAAGATAAAATGCGTGGAACACTCGGAACCGCCTTTCCATGTGTCCCGTACATTCATTAATAATGAGCCTATTCTAACGTCATGCGTAATTTCAATGCAAAATGATTTATTATTAGACTGGTCTATAATAATAGCTTGAAATAACGTGGCAATTGTTACTTATCTGTATGTGCTTAAGATATATTGAGAACTTTTAAGCGCTTTGATTTCTGCATGTCACGATTCTGGCATTTGTCTTACATCGTTTACTCTCTTCATAGTCTTAACAATTTGTGTATGTTTTTGTGTCAGCGAAAGATTTGTACCAATCTCATGGATGGGATTATGGGATAAGTGTTATGAGGATTTTCTACGCCGTACCCCTTCGAAGAACAGGCTTAGCATTCAGAATGTGAAATAATTATTGTAATTTGTCGTGCAGTGGTAGTCGTATACTGTATCAGCCTAGCAGTAGGCTAGTAGTAGTAGACAATCGACCACTGCTGAATACAGCTTCCCCCATTATGGAGGGATTTGCCATAATTCCCACGCTTGGCAGGCGTCCTGGGGACCGTAGTGTGAAATATCAGTTCCTCAGAAAACGCTGCTGCCCACCTTCTGTTGTGATCCCCTAGGTCGCCTCTTACGACACCCACTGGTAGCGATGGGGAGGTGACATTCTAGTCAGGCAACCCACGGGCAAGTACCGGTACGGGTAGTCGTATACCTATATATGAGAAGTAAGAAAACCAACTTAGTTATAATCGCCCAATACAGAATGTCACCATCCCTTTATACTGTTTCTACGTCCTCTTTAGTAGGCCAGAGGGGTCTATTAAATTTAAAAATGTCGATACCATTAAGGCACTGACATTTTATCAAATGCTCTATGAAAAGCCCCATAAAAAAGGAAAAAAAAGGAATTGCAGACTCGTACGTACCAAGGTGCTGATACACTTTGCTTAAAGAATTTCGGTTCTTGTGGGCTTTATGGTTTTCATCCATTCTTCCAAATATTTTCTATTGACCATAATACTTTCGGAGGGAGATTAGTACTCCCAAAGTTTTTGCCGACTATTGTAAATTTAATATAAAAAAATATTGGGGTTCTTGGTTCATCAATGCTTAGGATCGTGGCTCCTCTTCAGATTAACTCTCAATTCTGTTTGATGATCTTGCACTGGTTTTTATACATAATCTACGTAATAATTCTACAGTTAATTGTAGATTCTTAGCAATATTCTCACCATCATTGATTGAAATTGTACTGTTATCTAACCACGACACCATAATTTGGCAGCGTGCGTTGCTGTATGTACCCACCAGTTGCATTCCGTAATGGGACCAAAATGTATCAAGCTCATGGGACATGGGACATTTGGTACGATATTGCATGCCAAATTGTAAAATAAAACTTTATTGAATTTCATTTCAAGATCTAAATATTAATACAAATGCTTTGTCTAAAGTAGGATTGTCTTCTTCTCAATCAGCGTCGTAACGGCCGAAAGGGTTCTAATTAAATTTTCCCAAAATACTTTCACTGCTGCCGCCCTCATTGAACGCCACGATTAACTAATATTAGCTACTGGCTGCGCCCGCGGTTACACCTGATTGGTGATGGATGACGATGATAAAAAGTATCATACATCCAGCGCCTACCTATTTCCATAACAAGTTTCATCAAATTTGGACAGTGATTTGAGCGTGAAGAAGTGACAAACATACAAAAACACTCACAAACTTTCGACTTTATAATATTAGTTTCATAGGGATCAATTTGTTAATACCAAATACACATTAGAAATAATATTATATTTTTTATAGTATTTATGTTTCACTATTTTGGCGATAATGGCTTACACATAAAACATATATGCTGTTGCAAGATTTTTTGTAGGACAATTTAAAATTATCATTTCCGTTATACCATATATGCGTCTGATACTAAAGGTTTTGTGCAGCGCACGCCAGAATAGGTCGCATACTTTTTTCCTACTTACTTGACACTTATCGTTATTTTTTGCACAATTCACACTTCAATATCTTTATAATTTATAGCCTATGTGTTATTCTGATGTGTAAGCTATATTCTTGTAAAGTTTAATTAAAAAATTCATTTAGTAGTTTTTGCGTGAAAGAGTAACAAAAATACATACATCTATATACATACAAACTTTCACGTTTATAATATTAGTAGGATTTGCATTCATAGGTTCTTTGCGTCTCTCAAGATGTCGTCGGTCTGCCTAGTGGGAAGCATATCTACGTCTTCTGGTGTGTTGTTATAGTTACTCTAAAACCATCCTTCCCCATTGGTTACCGTTTTTCGGATATATCCTGCAAAAAATCTCCCCTTGGCTCGTTGTGCGAACCAGTGCTTGGAAATAAAAGCCATATTGAATTCTGCATATTTGTCCTGCTTTGGTATGAGTGGACTTCTTGAAGTTGCGGTAGACGGCTGATTCTGCCTGGAGTTCTACAAATGCGTTATCGTGGAGAATTAGGATGAAATCCAAACTGGGACTCATCAATAAACATTACCAATGACCATTGTTGGCTACTCCATGCCGATTGATCCCAAGCCCGATTGATCCCACTGCGATTGCCACGTTCGTAACAGGAACTCGTAGCGGTCATCGAGCATGAAGATTAACATCATCAGTGAGTAGCACCATTTTCAAAAATGCGCTTTGGTCGTAATATTTCATCTCTAATCAAATTACGACGTGACATGACCCTAAAAACTCACACGGACAGAAAAAAAAACAATTAAGCCCCCCTTCCATTAACACTTACATATCGGTATTTAATTCATGACAATAGAAATGTATTGTTGACTTGTGCATATATTCACAGCCGATCCTCAGCTGTTATTTATACTCACAGATCAACCAGTTCATAGTCTGTGATTATACTAATTAAAATCAGTATTAATAAGTTTTAATTTTCCTCCTCGTAACGTACTAAGAATTAAGCCGCCGTATTAATTAATTTTGAAAACAGAATAAAAGAGTTTTAATCCGTATATAAACTTTTTCTGAAAACTTAAAAGGTTTTTTGATAACAGGAAAAATCTTAGACGTCCCTAGATTTTGTTATGTGTAATTATATATATTACTTCTGTTGCCTAGCTTTGGACCACTATCTCACCTGCTGGTCAATTAGTGTTTATTTATATTAAAAATAAAAAATAACAATCAGTACTAATGAAAGTTATATTTTCTTTTGAAATGTTAAAACTTTCGAAATTTAGAATAATTTTTCCACACTAGCGGAATTAAAGCTCTTTTTCACGCAGATTTTGAATGATAAACAAAATCTTTCCAAGCTTGTAGGATGAAAAATGTATCTCAGTTCTAAAGATGGTAATAAACCACCAACAAACCTATCTCCTATTACATGAACCCGAAAAAGACTGGCAAAATGAAGATAACATCTTTGCTTACTGTATGAGGGATATTCAAGTGTGAAGTTGTGTATTATTTATATACGGGTATACATATATATATCAAGTGGCGATGCAATCCCGTATTACGAGCATGGGTAAGCTATCCAACCTGTTCGTTTCAACACTAGATTGTATAAAAAATGCCTAATTTAAAGTAGTCAGTTGTTTTTGTTAACTAAATCCGTTAAAAGCGCCCGTAGGGCTTAGCACTCGTTGCTGTAAGCGGCTATGCATGCCTAATTTATTTGGTTTTGAACAGTGCTCGCGGTCCCAACTCGGTTTTGTGGATATTTTGTTACGTGGATTAAAGCGTTTGCTTAACAAAATGGTACAATCTTATCAAGATTTGTAAATTTTACTCGTGGTTTAGGTATTCTCTTGTGAATTACTTTAATGTTTGTTTGCTGATGTTACGTTTGTATTGGATTAGGGTTTCTGGAGGAAAATTAAGAAATTCAAGATTTGTTTGAGTTGCGTAGCAAATTGGAACCCTTTTACTTTACTTTTGCTATACTTGTCTTTATATCACGGTTGGTTTATTCAAAGAATAAAAAATTAACTCAATTTTGTCGCATTTGACCAATCCAAACATTCCCAATAAAGATTTAATGAACGATGATGACGAATGATTTTGCATGGTGGAATGGTATTTTGCGATTGCCCGCCTGGCTAGCTACCACCCTCAAGTAGAAAGTCTGTCGCCAAGCACCGAAAGGTGTGTTCCGGCAGTAGCCCTTGAGAGCCAGTGAAATTACAGGCACAATGAGACTTAACAACTATATCTTAATGTGACGGGCGCAGTGCAATTCGTGACTTGTGATGAATTGCAACTGTTATAGGCGGAGGTTAGTCCACTTTACATCAGGTGGGCCTCGAGCTTGTTCCATCAACAAGGAGATGTACCAAAAGTAACAGGGCTTACTAACTTAGAAGGTGGGCAATTTTCCGCACCCATGCCGTCTGCATGCGGCTCATTGTACGTGATGCCGAGTGGCGTGCTTTACTCTACCCACCCGATGTTGTCGGGGATGGCCAGCAGCTCGCAGATGTTGGTGCAGGCCTGTTGGACGGTCCTCGGTGAGCCGAGAAACTCTACCCATTGTGGCGCCACTCTCTCATACCTACTCGATGAGTTAGTGCGCAGTTGTTGCATCTGCCTCAATGTACCCTCAGCACAAGCGTTATCTGTAAGACATAAAATAAACAGGTTACCAAAGACATAAAATAAACAGGTTAACAAAACCAATAAGGATCATTAAGCCTACTAGGCAAGTATAACAGATTTCAGGCAGTCGAGCTTTCTCGGAACTCTACCCTAGATACACCAGAAAAATCCGCAACCGAAAACGAGACAAACTCTATAGAATCGTCGTTATTGTCACGGACGGACACACATTGCTCACTTAACATTGTTAAGTGAGCAATATGTCTTAAGTGTAATTGTTAAGCTCATTGCTCACTTAACATTGTTAAGTGAGCAATGTGTGTCCGTCCGTAACAAAATAACGACGATTCTATAGAGTTTGTCTCGTTTTCGGTTGCGGATTTTTCTGGTGTATCTAGGGTAGAGTTCCGAGAAAGCTCGACTGCCTGAAATCTGTGATACTTGCCTAGTAGGCTTAATGATCCTTATTGGTTTTGTTTCGTATCCAGGCGCGTATTAGAATAATTACTAGAAAACAATATTTTATGATTGCCCGTGGTATTCCTGGCTAGAATTATCCCCTGTATCGTTATGTGAGAATCGTAAGTGGCAAAGGGGGGAATAATTCCAGCATGCTGGCCATCGCCTTCTAAAGAACTTCCATCTCATAATGCGATACCTGCCGAGCGTGGCAATCTGGCAAAGGCCTTCTTATTTCAATTTTGCACACATTTGAAGTATAATGTTACCCTGAATTATATACAGTATAATAATATATATGGTATTCTATATGTAAGTAATTCTTAATGACAATTTTAACGACCCCAATTAGAGCGGGATAAGCGGAGGAGGAAGAAGCTACTTGTTATAACTTTTTGAAATATCATAACATAAATGTAGAATAAAACGTAAACGTATTATTTTTACGTTAAAAAACAAAAACATAACTTATAAATCATAACATGACTCATAAATTTTAGAATAAAAGAAAAATATATCAAACTTGTATTTTTAAAAGTCACGTAATAAATTTCACCGAAAATGCGGTGAATATTTTATCTTAGTTCAAGTCATAAGTTCCGTGATTGAAACCACCGTCTCCCTTTCCTGTTTAATGGACCATGCTTAGATCAGCCGCGTTGGATAATCTTTAGTGCGAGTAAATATAAATAAGCCGGTAAACGAGCTTAAGGGGTAGTTTGGTGATACTTAAACTAGTTTCCAGGCGTCATAAAAAAACATTTCACGTAACGTTAACATGATACATTATATCATGCCCGCATGCCCGAAAAGGAAAGATAAACGCGACGTTTTGTCTAGACAGCCACTTCTGTGTTTAGAATTATAGGAGCAAGCTTATTGTCATCTACTGGACACAGTGTCAGTCTAGTAATTTGTAGATGGACAGGTAAACAATGTGGCCTAAAGATTGCCCTTTTATTACGTCAGACAAAAACAATATTTATAGACTTATTCCTTCAAGCTATTTTTGCGTGTCTAGAATTTTTCAAAATACTGGATGTTATGTCGTTTTGTATTCAGTAATGTGGAGAATAAAATCTGAGATGGCGTTCGCAAGTACTGAGCAATTACTCAAAAGTGAATTGTGAGTGGGGACATGTAAAAGGGAATATGATCAAAGGTTCTGAGTTCAAAAAGATTTTGATCTAGTCCTAGAGTACGTACCTATATCCAACAATGTCATGCCCTCCAGGACGCTACTGACCGCATTAAGTGGGGCAAAATTGACAATAAAGGTATGGTAAGGAGCGTTTACGATTCAAATTAGCAGTAACGAAACGATCAAACGAAAAAAAGCAGAATGTACCACTAGGTATGACTAATCCTAGATTTTGGATGCCTTCATAGTCATATTTCTCTTCTATCTCCTCCAATTAAATTGGGGTCAGTGTAGTTTGCTCTTTTGTGCAATATCACGCTAATAATGGTTGCTTTAGAAAAAGTCAAATAATCGTACTTTGCAAAGTTTTTTCATGCTGACAGTGCCAGAAATATATTTGTTCCTAAATAGAATAAGTAAACAGAAAAAAACTTCTTTTATATTAATTTAATGTATTCGGGAATTCGATTTAAAATTAATACAAAATTGACTATGCTGATTCAAAACTGTGTAAGTATTGTGATATGTTATTCAAATTATTTCACATATCAGTGTTGGAAGTCAGTTCTATATATTTATTTTTTAAACCTGACTTCCAAAAAAAATAAGTTTGCGATGCTTTCTGTTTAACCAACTTCCAAAAAGGAGAACGTTCTCAATTGGACTGAATGTGTTTTTATGTATGTTTGTTACGCGGTTACTCCTTCAATTATGAAGTGATTTTAATGATTATTGTTTTGGTGAAAGGAGTATACCTCCAAATTATTCTCATTAAAGTTTAATCAAGATCGGTTAAGTAGTTTTAAGGTTATAGTCAATCAACTAAAAATGTATTTGCATACCTGGATGATTCAATGCTAATTGGAACTATTGTCGAATGTCAACAGTTTGAGGCGAGTTAATGACCTTGAAAGCTCTTTATATCGCTAAAAAGAATGAAAATAAATATTATTGAAAATAACGAAATTGACTTCCAACACTGAAAAGTATGAAATAACTTGTTGAAGTCAGTACCTTGCTGATTCAAAACATTGACATCACACTATTTCATAATTTACAGTGTAGGAAATCGGTTTAGTTTTTTTTTTTTCAATAACTATTATAAAATATAACATCACGCCTAACTTTTTATTAGATCATCCAATTTTAATGATTCTTCTTTTATTGGGTATTGTAAGTCTTATTTAAATTACATTTTGCTTGTACTTGGCCATATTCCTTTACCTGGATGACTTAATCGCAACTGCAACTTGTGTAAATGGAGACAAGTAATGTGGGCAAGTGACAATCGGTCTTGTACTCGTAAGCAGAGTGAAGCCAAAAACAGTGATCATTTAATTTAAAAACGGAACCGCATGCTTACACAGAAAAGTTCATCTGGAGGTCGTGCCATGTAAATTATAGCTCAGTCTCAAAGACTTCTTCAGTCTCAGAGACTCATTTTGAATAAGCATGGTACCGATTTCCACACAAATTTTCGTATTTTTCAGTGTTGCAAATCGGGTCCGTTTTTTGCCATCTTCAGATACGATAAACTTTATGGTACGTATGATTGTGTAATTTGTGAACAATATGTTCGACGTGAAGAATAAATCTCATGTCATATACATACATATTCCTCGGTAGGTATCACAGTCGGAGTCATTAGATTACCTAGAGTAATAAGCAGAGATTTTGTTTTTGTTTAAATTAAAACCGAAAATCTACTTATTTCAAATGGAGTTAGTCCTATTTGAATTTCAAGCAGTTTTTCTACTGGGGGTTTTACCTAGAAATAAAACATATTTCGCAACCGGATAGTCTAGTTAAAAACTATGATTGCATTATAATTAATATACAACAGTTTACAGACAATACAGTCAAAAGATGCTCTTAGGCGTACTTTGTTTTTGGATTGAATCTCTCGATCCGATCTAACTTTAACAGCTCCGTTTAATCACCATTGAATGCGCTCACCTAATTTTCACTCTCGAATAATTCATTCTCTGTCGCAATCCTTAATGGAATATTCACGCCGTAGGGCTGTCACCTGTAAAATTGCGAAGACCGCGAAACGTGAAACCGCATTTTTGTGAGGTATTATGGTGTCACATCTTAAAATTGGTTTTGTAGAAAAATTGCTCGGGGGACCATTGTTTTGTTACGGATTTTTCTGAAATGTGCATCTAAAGTGAATGGATTTAAATATAATTTATGTTATGAAATTCTTATGTTTAAATTTTTATGCCACTTATTTTACCGGAGTCTAAAAATTGCTATACTTACACGAGTAAACATTGAAGTTGAACGTTTCTCTATTTGAGTTTACACCCTTAATTTTTTTATTGAATTATGAGAATTATTTTGAACTGGTAGGTTGGTAGCCCTGTGGATGATTTGGTCGACTTTTACCAATGCTAACTGATGGACGTCTTACTTTCCATAATGCCTTAATAAGAAAGTTTGCGAGTGGCAAAATTTTTGTTCGGAAATGGAAATAGAAAAAAAAGTTAAATAGCGTTCCTGTGTTCGACTGATGGAGGGTGACGGGATGCTACTAAATTATGATCAGGTGTAAAGTGTATATATATTTTTAGGATGGTTTATTTCAGAGGAAAAGTTTGATATTGTTAAAGGTTTTCTGTGATACCTATGTCACGTCAATCTGTCGATTAGAAATGTCAAAAGGATTATGATGTCAGGAGTTTTTGCTTTGAATAATTTAGATAGATTTGTGAACAATTTTGATTGAGAGCAATGATTGCAATAAACAGTTTTGCTTATTGTATGCTTAATTTTTCAGGTCTGATATCATTTTAATCTATAGTAGAATATCTTTTTACTCTAAATTCTCTTTTCTGACGTAGAACATGCCAAAACGTCCCCAACTGAGTGTTTGACGACTAAATAATACTGAAATATTATTTCAATCGCTATTTCATGCTAAACTAATATCACATTTACAGATTATTAGGGTTAAAATTCTACTAAAAATGAACAGTTTATGCCAATGTTTTTCTGTGAAATGGTAACTAATTAATGTATTTTGATTTTGTTTTGCCTGACAAAGAGACTTTGACGGCAAAAGTACCTCATTTCATATAGATAGAGCTTTTAAGGCCAGAAACCACACTTTCATAATAAAGCCATGTTTCAATTTTGTCTTCCGTAAAATTCATTATTATTTCCATGTAGTGTAAATTTTCCCAAATCCGACATAAAATTGAAAGCGCAATTCTAACGCTCCCGTCTGCAATAATCCTTTCCACCGCGGCTGTGCTGGGCCTGATTGAAATTCCATTATTATTCAGCCCCCTGGTGACAGTGGATAGGTACAAGCAGTATAGGAGCTTACTCAGAACGAACCAGCCAGTACCATGCATCTACAGTTTTCATACTGTAAAGATTTAAATGACTATATCGTTATAAAAATAAGCAAAAGTAGGATATGCCATAATGGAATACAAACAATTTTAGAACTGCACATTGTTCAGATAAAAGCAGAACATATAATTGCATTAGTTTTGTGTGTTAATATTATTATAGTTTGGCTTCAGGTTTCTTGGACTTTATGTGACTCACGAATGGCAATGAAACTTAAAGTAAAAGTGTATAACACCATCATAATATTAGTCGTTATACATGGATCTAAATCTTGTTTAGTGCATACATGTGACACATACGAATGATTAATGAGATTTTTGGTGTAAATAAAATGAACAAGATTGGGAATGAGCATATGCCAGTTAGACCGTTGATCAAATAACTTCGCCATTGGGCAGGTTTGCCATAATTCCCACATTTGGTAGGCATCTTGGGGATCGCAGTGCACTATGGCAGTTGTTCAAAAAGCGCTGCTGCCCACCTTGTGGTACTTTTCTCTTCGTTGCCTCTTACGAATCCTACAGGACGTTATAGAAGGCTGACTGTTACCCCACAAGGGAGTGATATAATAGTTGAAAAGTAATAGGCGTGCTATGGACATCTAACGAAAACGAATAACCAAAAATATAAGAAAAACGTTTAACCAAATAGTGTCAGATTGGACATTGGTGGACGGAGTTGGATACAGGTAAATGCCGAAGGAGGTATGGATGGCCTACGTGAGTGCTAGTAATAAAACAGGGTGAAAAGGTATACATGTCATACTGACCAAACATATTGTGGGTTTACCCTTACCTGGGCTGGGCCTGCCTTGAGACGGTAAAATATATTGAAAATTAACCATTTTGAATGACATTATTAAGCGCTGGAATACTGATGGAAAATATTAGAGAATCGGTACTTAAATAGCAACAATGTAGGCTCAGTCCAAATTATAGCAATTATTTATTGCATTTTCACGCAAAACCTGAATCTCTGTGTGCTAGTGTATAACGGAACACTCTGGTGGTAAATCTTTGTAACTTGATGGTTTTTTCCTCTCCACTGCCTTCCAGACCTTCGGCCCTTTATAGTAAGGGATTTATTTAGATTCGGGGTGGATTGATAGGCTATTTGCTTAGGTGTGGGCGTTTGGAGGCCGCCGTTACGCGGGGTGTTAGCTTTGACAGCTATCTGAAAATATTTATGGAGTGCAAAAATGTTTTTATGCGAAATTTAGAGAACTTGAGTGACGGCAACACGGGATCTCAGCTTCGCACAGTCCACTGCTGGATATTAAAGTGTTTGAAGAGCAGTGGGCTTAGAGTGATTTTTTTTCACGGAAACGAAATTTTTAACGGCACAATACATAATTTACTAACGCATCGCCAGGGACGCTGTGCTTTTGCTATACAATTAAGCGCTGGGGGTCTGTGAGCAAAACTTGGCCTACTTCCCTTCAACTACGTATTTGTTTACTTCACAGAGATTTCCTCGGGGTACGTGTCAGTATTTCATTTAAAACAATGTTTTGAGAAGATATTGAACATATGAATAATTGTATATAAGAGATATTTGTTTTTTAAGTGACTATATTTTATCTTACAAAATTACAAATATAAAAGAAAAATTTAATTCATGTGCGGATTCAGATATATTTTACCTGTTAAATTAGGTATGATTAAAAAAAGTTATATATTTTGCAATTGATATTTATGTTATAATGGAGCTCAATAATTTGTATAAATACTATAACTTGAACTTATTATTATTTAATATTATTTTTAAGTAAGGATTTGGTTTTTAGTGTTAAAAAAAATTATAAAAATATATCTAGCTACAATTCCTCCGAATTTTCCTGCTAAGTCGACGTGACTTCATAAACGCCAGGTAAAAATCTACACATTTTGCTCATATACGAAGCAACATCAGGAGGCCTTGAGTCTTCGACCGCACAATCTAGTGAAATATAAGTACCTACATAAATGAATTATAGGATTTTTATATATTTGATGATGCTTATTGTAGTGTATGTGGGTAGGCTACCTATTTGCGCATCCTTCGTGATATCATATTTATTAGGAATGGAAAAAAATACATGTATGGCAAACTACAAATGTGTCCACTATATAAAAAAACACTAACTATCACAACACAATGAACCCTGTTGAGCAGCTATTCAGTAAGGTAACGTTTAGAGTTCCATGGACTGACGACGGGTATAATTCAAAGGTTAAAATACATTTTCCCCGTGAAATATCTCGACGTATATTTACTTCACAAAATCTCTTTCCTCCGTCGTAGGATAAAATACTATTTGAAAACTTAAAAGAGAAACCGGAAAACTTTAAAATAGTCACTTTGTTGAAAATAAGGATGGGTAATGTAAGTTGGTGCACAACAACACCTTTGTCTCCGTAAATATATTTCTCTCGTTAACGTTATAAAACTTTAAAATGCATTTTAACTGCCTTGAAAAACATGTATCATTTATAATTAAGTACAAAAATAACAGCTTTGTGTATTGAGGCCGCGTTCCAAAATCACTGGATGTATTTAACACTGAATCAAATGCTTTTTAATATTGTTATATTTGCAATAACACCTGCTCTGCGAATTACATTACAAAATTACAAATTTAAGAGAAAAAAATTATAGTCATGTGTCGTCCCCTTACGATGGCTGAAGAACGAGAGCAAAAATTAGAATTATGAGTCATAATGTCATGTTAGCTGAGTCGATCAGAGCATACCCCGGCTAATGGGGTGGATAGACGCGGGTTCGCATCCCGCACATGACTATATTTTTATTCTCTCGTAAATTTGTAATTTCGTAATGAATCAAGTGCTGTCTGGAAAATCACTTTAGGTCTTTCGGAAAACGAGCATCAGTTCACCTCATAGTTGAAGTTGTTACTTACTATAAAAGCGGGTTAGTGTTTTTTCGTGTCACCCAGTGGTTGTCAACTCATTCAATTTAAAAATTGTATGTATACATTTCAAAATTATTTTCAATCTATCTGAATCAAGGCTGACATTAAACTTAAATTATTACAGAGTATAGATATTAATGAACTGCGATATTATTATAATATATATGTATGGTTACTATGTATATGTATGTATAGGTTACATGACAGCACCGATACATAAAGGGTTTATTTTTAATTCATTTTCAGTCTAGAATACTTTGACAACGTAACCCTATATTTGGTTTAAATAAATAAACATTACTTCCTCTCCTCCTCGAGTCGTAGCTCACTGCTGAGCGTCGTGATGTACCTGATCTGTTTCTTCACTACAGAGCTGTTTCCACCTGCCAAAAATAACCTATATGAAAAATAAAAAACTGAATTAAATCTTCACTATCAGTTGGTGACTTCGGGTGATCATTGATGTAAGTAACTTACTCATGGTGCCTGTCACACTAAGACCGATCTTGAATTTTTCCATCCCTATTCAAATCCCTGTACGAGCGGGACGGGACGCGATCCATCAGTAAATGAGACTTCGGCGTGTATCGGACCTTTTTCGAGATTGATCTCTTTACTGGGAATTTACTGCCATTACTGTCCCCTACTTTTGTCGAAGGCTGATTTGGATCTCGAATAGAACTCGATCTCACTGAAATAAAAAATCTAAAAACAAATTCATCAGAAACAATACGATTGCCGACATAATATTTTATATATAGAATTGACAAATTCAAAACATACAGCAGTCGTCCCGCCTTCATAGGCGGGACGACTGCTGTATGTTGATTGTAATCCTATGGCCACGTTGGTTAAGGAGTTGCGAAATCGTTTTGGAATCTCTCAGTAGCAATCTGGAGTCTGAATCCTTGCCTGCTAGATGACAATAGGCTGCCTTTTACATGTGACCAAAAAACTATATTAGTACACAAAATGTATGTATTAAGACACCACTCCCGGGAATGCTAACGAAATTATGAATTTTTAAATATTTTTTATTTATAGTATTTGTTTACTGACACACAAGTCAGTACATTTCAAACTATTTGTGGCCAATGTCACTAACTACCCAGAATTGTCGTTAAAAATATAATTTGTAATTTATTTGAATTAGTCTGTTGGCTTTACCGCTCATTAAAAGAAACAATCAATATATCAAGACAATTCCCTGTAAGGAAATATAACTACCAAATTATCTTGACGTCGTCGTCGAAAACAATTAGCAAATTAAAAGTCCCGCTTCAACAATGTCAACAACACGCGCCACTTCATACAAGCTCACTTTGTAAATGAAAAAAGTTCGACAACATTCGGTAGGGGACGCCCAACAAAGGCGAAATTGAAAATGCGACCTTTTTCCAATAACTTGGACCCTCGCAACATCAATCAATTAATTCAGGTGCTTACTCTCTTTTATCTCAGCCCCTCCGCACGGAAATAATGCATAGAAACATGTATTATGGGTAGAAACGAAGTTTAATGCGTAAAAACAGAAACACGAATTATCCTTTGTGCATGGGGGCGGATAATATGTTATTTTTAGGAAATTCTGGTGTAGCGAATCGGTGTAATGTTTCTGTACGATTAAATTTGAATTTATTTCATTCAATTTCAGAATATGAATGCTAATTGGGTTGCTTGGTGGCGTGTATACTTGAAGATTTCCACCTATTATTGCAAATATATGTAACAGTTTTATAGTTTCGGGCTCTAATTTCACCCCCTCCTCTCTGCGGGAATCGAAAGAGGCGAAAAATGAACAAAAAAAAACAGATGGTAGACAGCGGCCTTCTGAGAGCCTGCCATTTTACACTGCGATCCCCAAGACACGTACTACAAAGCAGTGGGATATAGGTAAATTCAACGGCTGTTTATGATGATGGCTGAAATATGCACATACCTAAGCACACTCCTCTACCAGTGCGTGGAGGAAACATAATGAGCAATGTATATCAAGAAACTGTCCAAATGCGACATAGTTCACATACCATCAAATAATTAAAACATGAATAAACCACAGCTAAAATAAAGAAACATTAAAGTAAAGCACTCATAATAAATTACCAACAACTGGAATAAATCAAAATTATTATAGAAATACAATATTGTGAAGCAAAAGCTCTATCATTATCCATTCTCAACTTGAGACATCGAACAATAAAAACAAAACTTCACAAAGCACTCTTGATCCGAATCCGTGACAAATCGAAAGCGAAGCGAAAACTCAGCGACGGGGCGGAAAAAATCTCAATACTTTTTTAATGCTGAAAAATCTTTCAAAGTCATTCCACTAACATTCGACTAGGCCGTAATAATGTCTCATTTTTTATACACCTGCCAACAAAGAGCCACTTTTTTTTACTTATTCTTCGACAAAGTTACTTTGTGTAGCGTCGAACTCGAATCTGTCTTGTGTCACTTTGACTTTAAGAGTGAGTTTCACGAGTGAGTGAAGGATGGTACCTTTGTACTTTTTGATGTATTAGGGAAGGAAAGACATCAAGATTCAAGATCGATTCTGAATTAGGTACTTACCTTTTGTTGCCTTTTCCCAGTTATGGTGAAGAGATTTTTTGGAATAACAATGCGGTTGTGTATTAGGTAAGTGCTGACGTCGCCAACCTGTAAGTCATAATATATTTTTCAACACAATCGCTCGTAACGGGCCTTTAATTGCACCGATTTTAGTGTCATAATATAGTCTATTACGCACTCGTGCTTTTTTTTTTACTTTACCGAACTAGTGTTTTAAATTAAAAAAACAACGTTTCCACACTTCTCACCAAGGAGATTGTAGTTTGTTAAACTTTCTTAATCAGATTATTATTCATAGTAATTAAACAACTTTAAACGGTTTAAATCGCGTATATTTATCATTATTTTTGTCCCGACGTTTCAAACACTTTGCAGTGATCGTGGTCACGGGGTGACTGATTATTATTGCTATCAAAAAGATCAAGAAAATATTTTCGTATCGAAATTTTCGTATTCGTTCATCGCAAGTGTGTTGAAAAACGTCGTATGAAACTTGTGCGCTTTTTATTACAATCTCTACTCCATTTAGGCCTGAGATCGAAAGTCTCGATTGTAATAAACAACTTCGCACACTTGTTGCATAATGTACTATTAGTAGATTTTAATCCCGTGAAACTGGAGCTTATAATGTCTATATACTAACGTAGCGTATGGAGACAGTATGATTCAAACCTAAACTAAAAATTACTTTGCGAGAACGTTTACCTTATAAGTTATTTATCCGCCTCTCGTAGGTCAATGCACAGAGTGTGATATTGTGCTCTCAAAATGAAAGTGCTACAGTATGAAAAATTTGGCTCTTTGTAAATGTGTGCATAAGAATTAAGAACAGACGTGTCAGCACTACGTGAGTCTACGACAGCAGCTTTCGTAGACGTTCTACGAGATTAACAGGTTTAAGCAAGGTCTTCTCATCTTATCGCACTGATATAGGGTATACAGTACAGCGCCAATTAAAACATTTATAATTTCAAGTAAGTCTATTGTTTAAAATACATTAATTCTATGCAAGACATGCACAATAATGCGCATAACACACGCGTTTGAATGACAAGTGTTATTAAACTAAATTATTAAATTAAGTTATATGAGCTTAACACATTTTATATGAACTAAACCAACAAGGCTGTATATCATCTTAGTTCCCTGCCAGGGTTTCATACAATGTGATCTTGTGTTCCTGTCTTACAAAATACAAAAAATACAATTAGTAACATGTTCTTGTGAATCGTCCAGTGTGTAAGAGAAAACATTTTGTATGACCCTGAAATTGTGCCCGGTGAATGGTAATAGGCTCGCCCCCTGTTACATGGGACCAAAACTTTATTTGCGAAACGTGGGTGTTAATACAACTCTGCGTACCCCTTCGGGGAATACAGGCGTGATTATATGTATGTAAACTGACATACCCATTACAATAAGTTGATATCCGCCGTTCAAAGACTAGATTCACATCGTAAATGCAGTCAACAGATAAGGGCTTCGGATATGCCCGATATCTAGGTTGTCAATAAAGACATTTCCACGTGTAATGTAGTTTTACTTTATTTAAAAAGTATTTGTTAAAATTATATATGCATCTTTGTTACCGCTATCTATCATAGCTGAGCAGATTTTTACATATCTTACGATCAGGAATGACTACTATACGTGTTTAGCCATATTTTATTTAGGAAACGTACTATCCCATTTTCTCACAGGAAAGCTGCAGGTTAAGACTTATATTTACAAAAATCCTCTAAACTTATTCTCTTCAGTAGCTCCTTTGTTATTCAACTCAACGCCCCTTACTATTCCCGACTCGATCTTTGAAATAATGTCGACTACTTTAATAACTAAACTAATAAAATTACGTACCACTTCAACTGGAAAGCGCAACTCATTTCTATTCTCCTAGAAAACCGGGTAAAAGAATAATATAAACGGAGAGAAATAACGCAATCGCTGGCGTATGAATGGTTAATGTTCAAAGGGGAAGAACAGTGAGATTAAGCTGGCTGCGGCTCGAGACATAGGTACGTTTCCCTATTGAATTTGGCATCGAGGACGTAGATTTGGAAATAGTTACTGTGTGTTAAAGTAAGGTTGTTATTACGTGTCTTATTGTTTCAGATTGTCTATTAATACTATTAGATTTCTTGGCTCTATGGTGAAGAGAAATATTTGAATACATGGTATTGAATATGTGTTTTCATTCATGTACATATATTGCTTAAGATACTGACAAGTGTTTGCTATGTTTACTTGAAAAGATTTTTAGCAAGAAGTATTTAGTTTGTAGCAGTAAGAAAATTATATGTTAATCTTGATCTATAATTAGATTAAATACAAAAGTTCTTATTTTGTTTACGGTAAAATACTAATTGGTATAATACAACGATAATCCATGTATTCAAATATTTCTAAACATTTTTAAGACAAGATAGCGCTAATTTTGATGACGTCAAAATCTGTTTAAACCCGCTATTTGCACAGAATAAATGTATTTAAGGATTATAATTGTTAAATATTATACCAATTTGGACTTTACCACAGACAATATAAGTTTTTTTTTATAAAAATACTACATTATAGTTTAGTTCGTGGTGCATGACAGAATTATGCCCATTGTTGAACAATATTTTATTAATATGCTAGTTACCGTATGTCAACAATATAATGGCAATGATAATCAAACATTTTATTGTAAAATCAGTACGTAAATTGTATTCTACCATCTCGTTTAAGCGTTACTCTAATCCGGCTGATACAGTACAGCATAATAAATGTATAGATAGTGTGTAGTGATGAATATCCCTGGGCCTCTTTCACGACCTTCAAGTAAAGTCTCGAGCAGGCTAATTGTCGGTTTCAGTCACAAGTAACCGTGCATATGAATTCCACAATGGCTGAGCAGTACTAACCCACAGTTAAAGTGACCACTTACTTACTTCTTGGTTCATCCGTATATCATTTTTATAGGTTTCAAAAAGAAGTTGATGTTACAAACTCCATATTGGGTAAAAGATTCTTCATTAAAATTACTTTCGACTTATGAATGAGTGACGTTGTCGACAGATTTTGAACGGATATTTGAATTTACGTTTAAATGAAGATCCTTCAAGTAACCATCGAACTATTAATCAGAAGTCTGTTTTCTATTGTAAAACTGATAAACCATAATTGTAACTTTTATTATCCGAGTAACTTTAACTAGGAAGTAAATAATTGACACTTTTCTTCAAGGTCATGAAAGATGCTCGTGTCAATAGTTTTACAAATGTCCTTACGAATAAATTTAATTCGTAGAAATGTCCTGAAAATATCAAGCAATAATTACAATATGCATGTCAGAAAGAAATACGAGTGATGTGTGCTTTCCAATCTTAACAGATATATAAACAATCACTATTTCAATTCGAATAGCAACTCCTTTACCATCGTATCACCACTTTCTATCTCCATACGTAACCTATCCGATTAGTACACCCCCTTTGATCAGAGGTCTCCCATCGATCGTTATTGGCCTGTGAGGGGAACATCAAGGGGATATTTTTACCATTCAGCGAACCGGAAATTTGACGAATTTACGAATTGGATGTGGGAATTATACATACCAATAATAATACAGGTATTCGACTGGCTTTATACGAGATAAAAAAAATTATTAATATAAAAGAAGTTGCTTAATAAAAACGGTTATACTCATATTGATGCTTGGTTGCTAAGCCTGTGAGAGATCGATAAAGTATGTTTGTTCGGGATAACATACTGTTGAATGGATTCATAACTGGATACTAGCGGGATTTTAAATCGTACTGGACTACCAAAAAATATATTACTGCAAAGAAAAATCTGAGATTACTGGCGTATGGCGGATGATACTGCAGCTTAGAAGTAAAGCGGCAGAGCCGGAGACCTTTAAGCACCGTTAGTAGCTCGTTATTTTCCATTGTATTCTCGTTCAGCATACACAAATGCATAAGGAAACACTTCATATGTGAATTTGTTTGTTGCCGCACCGCACCGTCGAATTGTTGAATTAATTTTGACCAAACTTGGTATATAATATAAATTAAGTCCTGCACTGGGATATAGCATACTTGTATCCCTTTACTAAGTAGGTTTAGAAGGGACGCAATTTCATCCATTTAATGAATAGATTCAGGCTTTACTTTGCGGAAATGCATATGTAATAATAACAAATATTTTAAGAAAACATTATATTAATATTTTTAAGTAAAAAATAATATCAAGTGACAATAACGCCTAATTTTCCAGTTAAGCCGACGTGACATCACAAATGCAACGCAGTCAAACCGGAAAAAAATTCGACGCGTTTCACTTCTAAACCAAGCATCCCCAGGAGGTCTTCAATCTTCGAGCGCACGATCTAGAAATATTTCTACTATTTACCTAGCCGAAGCCGCGGCCGGAAACTGAGATAGTGGTTAAAGGCAAGCCTATCAGCTATAAAAAATGAATACCAGATAACAACGTGTAGATAATTACATTACAGAATTTGAATCGCTCTAACTATACAAAATTACAGCGAAACATTTATACTTGTGCAGTACAAATCTATATTAAAATACCAACTTTTTACACGACTGCCCAAAAAAATAACTGTTATGTTTTCAGGGTTCATGTATGTATGTATGTGAGTTTCTTTATTCCACCATATCTTCCAATCGGCTTAACCGTTAAAATTAAATGTATAAGAAATCATTAGATTCGTCTTGATAGCGCAAGTGACACTAATTATTTAACAAAAAAAAACAAACTGGCGAATTTTAGACGCAATATAACAAGAAGAAACAGATTAAAACGATATATTTCATACCGTCAACAAACAAAGCATCCAACGCATATAAAACACAATCAGTTCAACAACGCAAAATTTCCAATGTTCAAACCGTCCATTACGAAGAAAGGCCTACACGTAAAGTGTCCAAATCGCGAAAATCCAACTCGCAAATTGTCCAACACACAATCAGGATAACTTGTAAACTAATCAAATAGTTTCTGAATGTAAAATCCATTGCCAAAAACATCAAATACGTCTCTAATCGTATATGTCAACGTTATCTAGATAAACTCGGTTGGCATCACGTTTTCTACTTGGATACTAAATACTGGATCTCATATGCTTCCGATTTCCATCGGTGATCCTTAAGCCCTTCACCAAAATACAGCATTGCTATTACTGAGTTCGGCGGAATATTATCGGCTTATAATATTCGACTATTAATCGTGTTGGGCTCTGCAACTATTACATAAGCATAGAGCGCTCTCCTTTCAACAGTAGTTCAATTTTAAATACTGTATGATGTTTACGGACGTTCTTTAAAATTTAGTAGTTTTATTTTTTATAACTTATACATAGGTTATACTTTGACCACTATCTCACCTAATGGTGTTTTTTTTTTATGTTTTTGTGACTGGACATGCTCGAGGCCCACCTGATGTTAAGCGGACTAACATAATTAATAATTAACTGTTTTTTTAGTGTCCCGTTATTTTATAATATTTCTTTTAAATATGTAGACAGTTAAAAATGTTGAACAAAGAATTCTTATACAAAACGATTTTCCACATCATTTTGAAAATATATCACTCTACAGTTAAAAACCGAGAGGTCTAAAGGTAAAGTGTGCCATTTTCACCGAGGTAGACTACTTGGTGCTTAAATTTGACTGAACTACCAAGGAAGCTGTAGACAAGGTAATACGTTAGGAAAGCGCTACACGTTCAGCATACATCCTTTAAGTTATGTCTATATTATTATTTTTTTCAGAATCTGAATAATTTATTGCATAAGCTGTACAGAAAATGGTGTTATAACAATGTTATTTTTAGGGTTTCGTGCCTCTAAAGGAAAAAACGGAACCTTTATAGGATCACTTTGTTGTCCGTCTGTCTATCTGTCTGTCAAGACCTTTTTTTCTCAGGAACGCTTGGAGGTGTCAAGCTGAAATTCATATCAAATACTCAGGTCTACTGTCCCATAGATCTGTGAAAATCAAGCTTCTAAGCCAACGCAATAAAAAGATGCAGCCGTTTATGTCGCAAATTTTCGACACTCGCAAGGGAATCAAAACCTACAGGGTAAACTCACAATATTGAAATTTGGTACAAAGCAACGTTTCGTAGCACAGATATATGAAAAATAGCCAATACATCAATTTGTAGTTACATCATATATTAAAAATATTTTTAATAATTTGAAATTGTTATGGATTTCATTTAGCAATAAATTTACCATAACTTTTACGTATATACCTACAGGTTTGTACGAAACCCTCGGTGCGCGAGTCCGACTCGCACTTGGCCGGTTTTTAATTTTTACCTGCTAATCCAACGCTAATTGCAGTCGACCACAATATTTATTTTTCAGTAAACTCACTCTATTACTTGTCATCTCAGTAGTGACTCCTTTCGCACACATATTATTCTTTAATTAGTCCAGCCTTACTTTGACGACATTCCTGTCTTGTTCATATTCTCCAAAAAAAGTTATGATATCAAATAATATCACATAACCATAAGGAAAACCACATTACGTATTTCTGGTTTTGTATTAGACTGTCACGCTGTCAATAATCTGATCAACACCGATTTATTTTGTTCTCCACGCGTTGAATATTTAAATTTCAGTGTTAAAGATACACCAGACCTCTTCGCCTTTAAGTTTTCCTTTTTTATCTCAAAATTCATTTTCCGAATATAAATTTAAGATTTTCGAGCTCATTACTCCTTATCGGCGATTTAAAAAGGTCCGGCTGCCCTCAGAGGATCGCCATTCTATTATACGTGGGTAGACGGATCTAGGATCGGATAGGACCGAGAAAAAACATCGATGTCCAATAAACATTTTGAAATAAAAATTAAAAATACTGTATTTTGTGACGTTATTGCTAAGCAGTAGATAAGCATAGGTTAAATTTATTCACAAGCTGATAGTCGTAATGGTACTTTTTTTGCATTGTATCAGCCGAATAGTCCACTGCTGAACACAGCCTCCAGCCCCATTAAGAGGGGTGTTTGCCATAATCCCCACGCTTGGCAGGCGTCTTGGGGATTGCAGTTTATGATATCAGTTCCTCAGAAGGCGCTGCTGCCCACCTTCCGATATTTTACCTTTAGTCGCCTCTTACAACATCCACAGGTAGCAACGGGCGGGTGACATTCTAGCCCGGCACCCCACGTTCGTAATGGTAGATAGCATTAATTATAGAACTTATAATAAAAAAAACATTATAACTAAATAAGAAAAATACAGAAAATATACTTTTTATACTAATTATTTAGGGTAAATATCTAAATAGCAGTATTACTACCATTACGCACCTTTCATTACTGTATTCGTTATACGAGCACAAATACAACATCATTTTGTACCTATATGTGTACATTTATGTGTGCCTCATATATTTCATGGTTTAAAGTGTTTAAAATATGTACTTACTCACACTTATTGTTTTATATAAATTATTTAGAATTTATAAGTAAAAAAAACCTGTTTTTCAAACATATCACCTTACCTTAGTTTGTACCTAGAATTAAATACAAACAGTTAAAAAATCTATATGCTGTAATTATTATATATCGGGTTGCACAAGCTGAGTCACCTCCTTTCGCTCTGTTTCTACAATGTAGTTTTTAGTTATCTCGGTACTAAACGAGTTTTTTTTAATTTTTATTTTTAATTCTACTATTTCCGTCCTGGTACGTCTCTGTGTTCGTATCTGGCCAAAACTGGATGAATGTAATTCAGCATCATTCCAAATTGGGACTTTTAAAAAAGTCTCGGATTTGGTGAAGCGTGTTTTCCTTTTTTGCGTAGAATTTTAGGAAAGGTACGTCGGTATTAAACGAATAATTCGGAATATTCTGAGAGAATATTGTCTTTGTTCGGCGTGATTTTTGTTCAGGATTTTTAAAAATGTCCACATGCCCTTTGATCTATATCATCTCAACTCCAAGTGTCGTGAAGGTAGGGAAATATTTAACTTTCACTAAAATGCTCCGAAAGTAATTACCGACTATGAAGACCTACAAAAAATTAAGACAAAAAATTTAAAAAAGTAACGAAATGAAAACTTATTTAATATAGTAATAACAACGCCGCCTCTGCCGCTCCGGCTACGCTCGTCCGCTTGTCTGATGGTACTATCTGATGTATCAGACATAAATATGTCACCCAAATGTGTGAACCAATAAGAATGTCATTAAAAGTTCCAAAAAAAATATTGTGTATATCATTGAGGACCTGTTATTGGCCCACTTCTGTTTTATATATCTTTTTTATGAGGTTGGAGGCCATACGAGCATTCGGCTTACCTCTTGGTAAGTGATCACCGTCGCCCATGAACATCCGCAACACCAGAGGCCTCGAGAATTGCCGGCCTTTGAGGTGGGAATATACTTTCTTCTTGAAGGCTCCTAAGTCGTACCGGTTCGGAAATACTTAACATGGCAGCTGGATCTATATCTTCCTACATAATGGCTGTTTGTCTTTAATGATGGAAATAAATTAAAATGTACATTTATTTTATATTATGAGAGATGATATTATCATCAGACTAGAAGACTAGACTAAGAATCGACTGGCTCTCAGTGCATGGTGATTTATCAAGCAAGCATGTTCAATCCTTCAAGCATGCAAAAAGTTATTTCACAAGATACTTTAAAGCAATGCTTGATATTTCCACGTTATTAGTTGAAGACTACTTACAACTAGAGCGCACAAAATCATCTACTCGTATACCCAGTAAACATTTTGTTTATACAAATCTGTTCAGCAGACATAGCTTCGGGCTGAAAAGTTCCCGAACACAACCCCGTCTAGATCCTAATTAGCGATTGGTTGTTAGCACTCCATAACAAACTCGGGGCGGGCGGGAAGCATCTGATTTTACTGCGTCTGTTTTGAAGTCAATACAGTTTGGTATTCATTTATGTGTTCAATAGTGCATAATAAAAATAAGAATAAAATGTCTTTATCCTGGTTATAACAACAGAAAACTTTTTTACCGTCTACAAGTACTGTTACAGTAACCAAAAGTCTCAAAAAAATTAAGAAAAAATACGTATTAAACTAGCTACAATTAATGCTAAGACACTAAGGTCCACTTGCACCAACGAGGAAACGCGATTTAAACTCGAATTACATAAGTGTAAATTGGCATACAAAAACTAACTTAACCCGGCTTTAGCTCTCGAATTTACGTTGGTGCAATAATCACTGTGACTGTGTGGATTAATTTACTCTTTCACTCTATCACTTTCTTTCCACTTCTTACAATAGTAAAAGTAGAAACTCTTAATAAAAAGCAAAGCAAAAGCAATGCTGTGGAAACTGTGTAACGTACATGCGAAAAACTCAGAACTTTCAATGAGCGCATACTACCCGTTCTATCATCATTTGTATATACTTTTATTTAAAAATAACATTTAAAATAACTTTTTGGTTGAAATTGGGAGCCACTCCATAGCTGAGTTACTTTCAAGTTGCAAATAAAAGGATACTGAAACAGTAAGGTACGCTCGACTCGTCACAGTTGCCTGCCTGCCCCTCTAAATATTTCTATTTCTACTGAAAATGAAATGAAAGCTGCGAATAAATTGCATGTTTGGTTCCTATTTATTTTTAACTTTTTCCATTTAAGTACAAAATGTTCTTAAACATCGTCAGGAGTTTACGTTACGTTACGTTTATTTATAAATGTCGTTACTTATTGCAGTGTCTATATAACGCAGATACTACAGCGGCATGACGTGCAATGCAACCACGTTATATACTGTATCTTTGAAACGGTAACAGCCTATTGGCGACAGAATCTCTTTTTTGATTATGTTATAGAACTGGCCGTTTTACCATGTATCTTAATTTTCATTTTAGAACTTACCTAGTTTGTTTAAGTGTCATTTTGTTTTGATATTAAGTCAGTTTTTATTATGTTTTCGTGGAATGTACTAATCAACTGGTGTTTTTATAAATATTTTATTTTACCTAGTTCCTTGGTGGGTAATGTCGATAAGAAGCTGCTGTTTGGTGTGTGGATATGATCATTAGCGCGTTGGTGTCTTCCGGATCCAAACTTGACAGATGTGAAGTTTTTTAGGGTTCCGTACTATATAACAGGACTCTAATACTAAGCCTTGACTGTCTGTCCGTCCGACCATCCGTCCGACTTTTAAAGGGTTGTATCCTTGGAACCTTAATTGGTATTGGAATTTTCACAAAATACATGTTATTATGGCAGAACAGCTAACAAATAATAATAATAATAAAATGATAATTATAAAAAGAAACATGTTTATTTCATTTTTTTTTGTTTTTGCTTTATACTAATAACGGTAACGTCCCGTGGCATGCCGTGCTAGGATTTCATCCCCCAATATCTACCCGTGGGTGTCGTAAGATGCGACCAGGGTAACACACCAGAAGGGCCAGCAGCGCATTTTGACGAACTGATGAATGATTGGTTTTATTTGTAAATACAATTAATAATTATAAAAAAAACATGAATTATTAATAACAATTACAAAACTTTTAAATTCATCCATCTGTCTGAATAGAGCGCTAAGTAAATGAAGACCTTATTAAATACAGACAGGATTATGTTACCCGAACTTTATCCCCAGGCCACGTCTGTGGCGAACGCCGTATCCTGTGTTTATATACGGCCATGTTTGTCTTAGCATTGCGTGTTAGCTTATGAGTACACACTATCTGCCTGTGATGTTTGGAGTATAGTCCTTCTAGAGTCTAACGAATACGAGTATGTTGACTTTGATTGCATAGCGAGTATAAATATTATTTTGATTCAACAAACGACAATTTGTTTGTTTTTTCACAAATAACTTTAGAATAAGCAAAAGTAATATTATGTTTCATATATTTATTTTTTATTTTTACTTATAACTGATATGCTAGCCTTTGACCACCACCACAGCTGATGTGGTCGAAGATGTTGTTCATGATAACCTAGAATTACTAGCTCTCAAGGACAGCTGCCGGAACACACCGTTAGGTGCTTGGCGACAGATTTTCTACTTGAAGGTAGCTAGCCAGGCGGGCATTCGCAAAAAGCCACCTCCACCATGCGGTGAAGCTCAAGCCGGCGGTGGGATTCGAACCATGAAACGCGCGCGGCCGTCCATAGCCAATGCCACTGAGCCATCACTGCTTCGAAAAAATGTGCGGCGGAAAAAGTTATATAGAATTTCATTCCTGCCCTCCGCAGCAGTGAAGTTGTATGAAAATCCATACCAGCTAGCATTCTTTTGTTTTTTGAGCTGTGAACATAAAGAAATACAAACGTCAAACCTAAAATCTGTTTTATGGCAAATATTATATTATAACGATTTTCAATGAAAGGAGGTTAGCAATCTTTTTCTGAACTACGAAAAAAAAGCGCGGCATTTTTTTTGTTGTTTTATTTATGTTTTTTTTAATTGTTCTGAAAAAAATTGATTTGTACGTAATTTAGTAGTAGTACGCTTTGAATCTTAATAATTTTTCAAAATGTGAAAGTGACGTGAAAATTAAGCTCAAAAAGTCATAAAGATCTTACTTCCTGAAAAGTCTCGGGACAAAAGTTTCGGGAGATGACGTATAAGTTTATTTTTGTGTCTCATCATTAATCTTCGGTAGGGTAACAATAGAAGCGCAAATAAATTTCAATGTTCCCAGTGAAGTTAATTGTCAGGTTAGTTAACACGGAGTAATTTTTTAGCGGATATTAAATTTTTTTAACTAATCCCGTGTTTACTAACTCTTTTTTTATAATGAATATATTCAGGCATTACTTTGCGGAAATCCATATTTAATTATAACCAATATTTTAAAAATATTTCAAGGAAACATTGAGTTCATGTTTTAATAAAACACTTAATAAATGTAAAAAAATATATATCTAGTGACAATTCCGCCTAATTATCGTGTTTAACTGCGTGGCGTTTGTGATGTCATGTCGGCTTAACAGGAAAATTAGGCGGAATAGTCACTAGATTTTTTTTAAAATTTTTTTAGTTGTTTTATTAAAACATTAATTTAATGCTTTCTTAAAATATTTACTATTATTGACTCTTTTTATTTATTTAAGTTGGCCTTAGCTACTTTTCGAAAATTAAAGGCAAAAAGTACCCATTTCGTAAAATTAAATCATTTATTAGAGATAAAGATAAACTTCTTTTCTTTCAAATATTAAACGCTCTTGATATAAAATTTAGGTTTAAGGTATGCCCAGTCAAAACATTTACACCCGCGTACCAGACCGACCCCCTTGACTCCATCCAACGTCGTGCCGTTCGTATTGTCGACGATCCCGTATTGACGGACGGTTTGGAATCGCTTAGTCTCCGAAGAGACTTTGCAACTCTCTGCGTGTTCTACCGTGTGTACAAAGGAGAGTGTTCTGATTAGCTGTTTGATATGATGCCAAATTCTGAATTTCACCAGCGCACTGCTCGCTATCGACCGAATATTCTCCCCCACCACCTTGAGCTTCTGCGCTCGACTACGTGACGGTTCTCTAGAACGTTTACACCGCGTACTATAAAGATTTTGAAGGAACTTCCTGCCGAGATCTTTCCTCTGCGATACGATAGGGGTTGTTTAAAAAAGCGTCGAAAGATTCTTAGAGGTTGGCAGCACGTTGGTAACCTCTCTGGTTATAAACGTCCATAAGCGACGGTGACTACTATCCATCAGATGAGCCGCACGCCTGTCTCTCTAATAGTAGTAAATTAAAAAAAGATATCCCGTGTTTGTAACATGACAGATATTTTCTTACGTTCAATCTACTAAATCTTTATAGTAAATTACTACAGTTACGTGCTGAGGCCCGAACTCGACGCTGTGCACAATCGTGACTCCTAGACGAAGAACTTCAAATAAGTACGAAACTGGTCGGGGCAATATCCGGTAAATATTACGCGAGTCCTAGCCGGTTACTAAATAATAATTATGGACAAAACTCGCGAAAGTTTTATAGCTCAGATATTTTCGGGCGGTCGACAAAATAATATATCTTCTATAATTATATAAAGGATAACATATAACATGACTACGAAATATGATGTTATGATGAAATATGTTTTCGATACTACCATAAAAGACGACATAAGAATATAATTATTGTAAGAAGTTTTGGCTATGGTTTTATGGCCGGTTAATATAAGATCGTGTCTGATAAAAGTCTCAATCTGGTCGTGGTTACCACAGTCACAATATTTATAATTATTGTGTGCACTAAAAGGAAACACGAGTTCTTATTCCAAAAATGCATTTTATTGCGTCTGCTCTCTTAACATTCCTTGAAAAAACAATTTTTCTAGACATCATTATTTTACCCTCTACACACAAGCGCGCGCCCGTCTTCACTCGGCAACCCCAAGTTGTGACTCGCGATGGATGTTTGCTCTGCATTAACAATTCTTTGTCAGTAATAATGAAGGAGTCGGTGGTACCGCACCGAGCGAATGTTAAGTGAGGTTGGTCTTTTCGCTTTTTAGTGATGTGCTTGTTTTGCTACGGCAATTTAAATCAAATCAAATCAAAATTCGTTTATTGCCACACAGTAAATACAAACAATTCTATAAACTACGTCATTGTCTTACATATTCTGAAATATTTTTGAATGAACAGTTATTAGACGGGATTGCTCATATTTGTGTGTCGGGATGAAGAGAGTAGCAAGTGATATAATATTGAACGTGTGAACAAAATGTGAGCATATAACTTATATGTGCATTGGAGCGGATTTTTTTATGGGCGTATGATTTTTTGGTATGGGCATGGGTAATAGCAAGCAAATTATATGGACCGCCTGCTCCAATTACGCTGAATTTTAAATATATTTATGCTCTATTTTAATTAAATAATTCTATTATGAATAAATTTGTGTTCATAATGCGGGTCCGCTCCGATTAAGCTGAATTTTAAACATATGTATGCTCTATTTTTATTCAATAATGTCTAATATGATAAAATTGTGTGCATAATTATACTGAAATATAAACAATTTAATTGAACTCTATGGAATAAAAAAAATATATGCGTGATCTGCGTGATGGACGCAGAGCAGTTCGTCACTTATGACGAAATTTGTCTGTTATAGACAGAGCTTACATCTTGACACCAGGTGGGCCTCGTGCTTGTTCCATCAAAATCTCATTGAAAATGAGCTTTAAAAGACGTGTAAATAATATAGACAATAATTTCAATATTTATATTTAACTAGGAGTCATTCTTTATTATTTTGAGGAACATTGGTGTTGGTGGTTCTGCTGAGGTGACCTAGATAAAACGTTTTATTTTCATTTATTCGTACCACATTTTTATATAATATATAAATCATATTTCAGCGAATAGTAGTAGCGAATATATCCAGAGTGCAGGGCATCAACTATTCGGAAGTCAATCAGTTTTCTCACTCGTCAACTTGTATTTAACAACATAATTTGTGTTATAAACGTCTCATAACATTGTCATCAGCATACTTGTTAAATTTTTGAAAAATATCCCTGAGATTACCCATTTTCTACGTAAAAAATCAACAACAGATATTATATCCATATAGTAACTTTTTATACCAACACTGTACTCAAACTACGGTAAATTTTGGTACAGTAATTCTAGCAACCTGAATCCGGAGTGGTACATCCCTATTTCTCCGCCTTTGCTATTCCATAAAAGTTTATATTCGAGAGTCGGAGCGAAGTTGTTTTATCATTATGGGTTTAAAAAGTGCTGCAGAGTATCAGGAAAGACTTTGGGAAAGGTTTTATATCAAACGTATAGCGTAACGTTTTATTAAAACGAACACGTGTACGTTTATGCTAAAGTATCGTATCGTTACTTAATGGTGGCTTTTTATAAGCTTTGTTTTGGATTTTATTTCGTAAACTATGAATATAACTTGAACAGAAAAATAACTGTGAGTTAAACTTGCACATCAAGGATAAACGACCTAACCTAATCTACACTTAATTTAGTTACCAAAAATCACTCTGACAAATTATCAATCTCTTAATTTTAGTAATAACATTTATGGATAAAAATGTGTGTTTCTCTTTTAAACGTTTTGTGCCTGAAAAATTCCGAGGCCCACCTGATATTAAGTGGACTAACCTCTGCCTATAACAGATGCATTTTGTCAACGACGAATTGCACTGTGGCCGTCACTCTGAGACGTACAGTAGTCATGTCTCATGTGCCTGTAATTTTACTGGCTCTGAAGGGCTGCTGCCGGAACGCACTATTAGGTGCTTGGCGACAGATTTTCTACTTGAGGGTGGTCGCTAGCCAGGCGGGCATTCGCAAAAAGCCCTTCCACTATGTGGTGAAGCACAAGCCCGCGGCGGTATACGAACCATAGACCTGCTGCACGGTAGTCCATAGCCAATGCCACTGAACCATAACTGCTTCAAAAACATTAAATTAATGTTTTAGAAAACACTCAACTAATATATCTAGTGACTATTCCGCCTACTATTCCTGTTAAGCCGACATCACGTTATAAACGCCACGTAGGCAAACCGGAAGAATTTTTGACGCGTTGCGATTCTACTCGACGTATCCTCAGGAGGTCTCGAGTCTTCGAGCGCACGATCGTGAATTTTATTCTATTAAATATGGCTTTCCGCATAGTCACGCCTGAATCTATTGATTCCCTTAGTTTTATTTTGAAGTCGGTAAAAATACTTTATATGAATATAGCAGCATCCAAGTTTTTCTTTTACAGTAGGTAATGTTTCTTTAATATTTTAAAGATACTTGTATTTATACCAAGTTGAAGTAAATTAACTAGGGCGCTGTGTACAAACAGTGTTATTAGATGTGCAACGCCTTATTTCTTTTATAGTGATGGTGAAGCAGTTATGATCCAACGGGTTTTGAATACAAAACTAATTTCTGTTTTCTTATGAGTTTTTGTCGTTATTAATGAAACATAATAATTGTTAGCTTAAAAATACTTTAAATTCCGACGTATACAGAAAAAAAAACACCTTATAAATTGTTAAAATTACATCAGGGAATTCTCTTTAACATCTTCCACCAGTATCAGCCGGATTCTCCAATGCTGAACATAGCTTCATAGGGGGAGGGGTGGTTGCCATAATCCCCAGGTAGGGTACTCATTGTAAGATATAAGTTTTACAGAGGGCGCTGCTGCCCTTTCGGTATTTTACCCTTAGTCGCCACCTACGACACCCACGGAAAGAACTGGGGATTTCGCATAGGACATTCTAGTCTAGCACACGGCAGGGAAGTTATAATCTAAAACACATGAAACGTAATATACATTTAATACATATTGTTATACTTATACATGTGTGCATGGTGGTAGGGCATTTTGCGAATGCCCGCCTGGCCACCCTCAAGTATAAAATCTGTCGCCAAGCACCTAACGGTGTGTTTCGGCAGTTGTCCTTGAGAGCCAGTATTTTAGGTTAGCCTGAACAACATCTTCGACCAAATCGCTTACCTTCAAGTGAGATAGTGGTCAAAGGCTAACCAATCAGGTGTTAAAGAACACATTGATGGTAACGTCAAATTAAGTAATTATAGGATTTTATTTTTAATGCGCATCCGAGTGTCATAGAAACAAAGTTCTGTATATACAAATGTATACATTACAGTATCCCCTACTGAAAAGATTACAACAATCCTTCGCGGCTCAAAAAACATGCTCGCAATTAAAACGACATGAAAATCACATCCAGTATCCTCGTGCCAAAACAAAGCTGGCCACCAAACGGCGTGCCGGCGACTGGGTAATCCTGGGTAAACAACAACATTTATAATTAAAAACAACACGAGAAAATGGTAGTACGCAGATGGTGTTGACGTACGCTTTTCAAAGAATCGGATCGGAATTTGGAGTGAGATTAGGGTTCCATAAAAGTTTAAAAAAGGAATGCTTGGGCGTTATTGTGTAGACATAAACTTACCAACATGAAAACAAACGACTGACTTAATAAAATCAGTTACAATTACTGTTCGTTATATTTCTTCGAAAGACATCATGGAATGGTCGGTACCTTAGATACAAGAAAAGACGAAATGGACGTCAAATAAAGAGATGGGATGATGAATAACCATAGGGATGGAGGTGAGTACTTCACGTATTCTATCGTTAGGAAGTCTATCTCGGAGGACAACATAACAAATAAACTAGTTCCTGAAAATATGATTGTCTGCTTAGACATTATATTAATTCAGATTATACTTTATCGTATGTACTTAATTTTTAAGTTTTTGAAGCAGTGATGGCTCTGTGGCATTGGCTATGGACTGCCGTGCCGCAGGTCCATGGTTCGAATCCCGCCGCGGGCTTGAGCTTCACCGCATGGTGGAAGGGCATTTTGCGAATGCCCGCCTGGCTAGCGACCACCCTCAAGTAGAAAATCTGTCGCCAAGCACCTAACGGTGTGTTCCGGCACAGCCCTTGAGAGCCAGTGAAATTACAGGCATATGAGACTTAACAACTATGTCTGAAGATGACAGGCGCAGTGCAATTCGTGACTAGTGACGAAATGCATCTGTTATAGGTAGAGGTTAGTCCGCTTAACACCAGGTGGGCCTCGTGCTTGATCTGTCACAATAAAAACAAAAAAAGTTGGAAATAGTCAGTGATATCTATATATATTTCCCCGAACTGCTCGTAGCGGAGCTTGCCTAGTCGTCCTCAACCGATCAACTATATAATGAAAGTTTTCAAAGGTGAGTACTTGGATGGTGTCCGCTATTGGCACTACTACTGAGCGCTTCCTCGCTTCGGAGAGCACGTTGGGCTGACTATGACTCGGTCCCGGTTGTTGTCTTTAGGTTCCCGGGGAGGCTGTGTCTGATGCTCTTGTGGGGCCAGAAAAAAAACTTATCAGTTTTATCGCGTTTGGACATACATTTGGTAATCATGGTATTTTCGTGTTTAAAGTAATATTGCTCGTATTATCGAGAAAAGTTATTGAACACCGAAGACGTAACGACGAAAATTACGCGTACGAATAATCAATTTAATATGTACAAAAAACCTTATTGTTTAAAAATATTCCCTGAATCTTGTGTATTACTTATTCATGTACATTAGACGACCTTGCAACAAAGTAAAAGAAAAAAGTAAACAATTTGGAGTTTTATCCTTAGAGGACAGCGTATTAAGTCTACAAACGACTAAAATTATGGTCAATACTACCGGCAAAAAACATACATTGAAGGACCCCATTTGTGAACCTGGATTTTCCAAAATGTGAAATAGCTGTTTAGCACATTATTCTTGGAATATCAACATATTAAAGAGAGTGTTAAGGGTTTAAGAACGCAGAATTTTAAAATGCTATAATAATGTAGTGGATTTCAGTATTGCCAGGTAATCCCACTTTGCAGGTGTTCAATTGTACTTGGTATTACAAGGTGTTGATTAATAATCTGTCACATGCAAAACCCTATTCACCTGTCCGTTTTTCCATCCCCACACCAACCCCACGAAACCCCGAAAAGGGCTTCACAAATACAAAAGTGGCGCGCGACGTGTTTTGTCACGCCATAATCAAACGTCACGTGAATCAGACGTGTTACAGGGACTTGGAGGGAGTGAAAGGGTGAAAACAATTGATATTTATTATAAAGACAGGACAACTCCCTAAAAGTAAGAATCAAATTATATTTTTTAACGATTGCAATGTTACTGAACATCATTATACTTATTCATCAGTCAATATACTTATTTAATAAATGCATCCCAAAGTTGAAATCGATCTTAAAATGACGTTTTATGTATGGAATATCTGTCAAAAAAGTGCACGGAGCGCTTTCCATACAAATGAAGTTTCGTCATATTTTAAATACCAAGTGTTCGAACTCAGTTAAGTTTTGTATGCTTATTGCTGGGCCAGATATCTTTGCTTCTGTTTTGCCAGTTTTTCGATTTAATATTTATTTTATCCCTAAATGTCAAAATAACTATTCCCATACAAAACGTTTTTTCGAAATATTTTTGAAAATACTTAATTGTACGGAAATGTGGCAAACCAGAAGCATATAGTATAGATAATAGTTTGTATGTATGTATATATTATAGCATATACCAAGCGTAGGCTCAAGGACGTACATGCAAAGTTTCACCGTGTTTGAACAGTTTAGTATTTAAAATACGATGAAACTACGTTTGTATGGAAAGTGCCAAGAGCACTCTACCCTCAAAATCGATCTCAACTTTGAGATGCATTTATTGATACGAAGCTAAGACGTTGCTCATAATATATATTCACAGTTATTCGTCAAATCAAGGAAAGGGTGAGGAATTATAGGTTAGACACACGAAGAACTCCAGGAACGGGCGGCTACTTGCTCGCTGGTCGAATCCAAATACAACAACAACTAAGTTCAATATTATTTTTCAAACAATTACATTTTAACACATTTCTATCATATTACGTCGTTTTTCGAAATTATGTATTATTTTGCCATCTTCAAAACCTTCATTTTATACAACAAAAAAGTTGATCATCACGCCTTTATTCCCTGAAGAGGTAGGCATTAGTGTCTAGCACCTACGTTTAGGTCCAATGGAATAAGGGAACGGGTAAAAAGGGGAGTCAGAACTGGATCTGAGAATTTCTGAGTAATCTGCTTGTTCGGCTTAGAGATCTACCTTACCGGACCTTGAGACATAAAACGTAAAAACACATATTTTTGAATCACAGATTCAGAATCACAGATTCAAAAAGATGCGTTTAATACAAATCAGTATTTATTTTTATTTTATTTAATAGTAATTTATTTAATTTGTTTAATAAATGTATTTATTATTTTTAATTTTAATTACAAAAATACGTGGCGATACAAAAATGTATGACTTGCCAATTGACGCGTATATCATATTAACAAAATGCATTTTTGAAATAGCGTAAATTGAATCATCGTCAAGCAGTTTTTTGTTACACTCTAATAATTGAAAGTTGTTTTCCTATCTTGATGATATTGTCATTGATAGTGAATGACAATCGATTCCATAAGTAGCAAGGGTTATTTTTTTTTTTATACCTAAAATGGAACCGACTCCAACACTCAATTGTGTGAAATAACTTGTCGAAGTCGGTACCACGAACACAATTATATTTTTTGGTGAAAAAAAATCACAATACATTCGTTTGACAACATATCCAGACAGAACAGAGAAATAGATCAGTGAACAAAACATCCCTCTCGGTCGACAAACAGGCGTTCTGCACAAACGTTGGATTAAGAGTTTGTCACGCGTCTTTCGAAGGGGATAATGAGGTGGGGAGGGGGGTGTGATTGGACGAGCCTGGATTTGTGAGTCAGAAATGTTTGCTACGCTTGTTTTCAGGTGTATTGATCAAAGGTACGGTTGAAAGATTGTAGAATATTTTTGCTGAACGGATAAATTATCATCTTCTCGCCCTTATCCAAGGAATGTGGGGTCAATAAAATACCTTTTCTAACAACGACAAGGAAAACACAAGACGTATTGAAATACATTTAATGCTTTGTAGGTGATACATGATTCCACGAGAACATAATCGATAAATAAGATAAGCGACGCGTGCACCATCCCTTATGATGGTTAAAGTAATACAATTGGTTCACAAAGTTTGGCTCGAACGAATATGTTCCGGGGGCCGAGTGGAATAGGCATCTGGTGTGAAATCGGAGGATGCGGGTTCGATTCCCGCCCGGGGCACAACATTTAATGCTCCAATAATTTGTAATGTGATAAATGCTATTTTATTTTCTCCTGTTTTGACCCCATTTGTATCTCAGTCTGGTAGGGTATTTTTATCTAAGGCGATTTAAATAATAACATTTTAACCTTGGTTTAATTATTTAAACCAAGGTTAAAATGTTATTATTTAAATCGCCTTAGATAAAAATACCCTACCAGACTCGTACTTGCAGAACAAAATATAATAAATATAACAGTATGTATGATTACTAACACAGCCAAAAAATATAAAAAATATACTTATTTCTTCAAAAGAATTAATGTGCCGCGCTTTAAATCCGACTAGACTACTATAGAAGTTAACATTTTCTTTCATTGAGAGTGAAAAGCCGCTTTTAACCAGAGTTTTAATGGCAAGCTTTCAGCGTCGTTCATAGACGTTAAACTGAGGGTTTCTGTAAAGGTATACATAGAAGAAAACTTTGACTAAGCTTTTATGGTTTTTAATTATATAAGTTGATAAATCCTCTTGAAGAGTTCAAACGATTCCAATAAATAAAATATGTTTAAATTCATTAAATTAAATATAATGTTATTGACTAAGGGCCTGTTTCAGAATGTTCGAGTAAGTTCCGGTTATACTACCCAGAACATATTTAATAAATAAAACACTATCTTTGCATTTCACAGTCATCGATTTAGCCTATCCATCGGTTAAAGCTTGAAACGCGCTGCATGTTAACTGTCATTTTTATCATTCAGTTATTTTATGTTCTGGGTAGTATAACCGGAACTTACTCGTACATTCTGAAACAGGCCCTAAGTCTTTGTAATTATTACTTATCAAAATAACTTTTCATTACTGTAAAGCAAAGTGTTTGTATCTTCGGAATAAAAATAAATACATAACAATATCATCATCATCATCATATCAACTGGAACGTCCACTTTTAATGAAGGTCTCCCCCATTTTGTTTTGCCATAATCCCAACGCTTGATAGGCGTCTTGGTGATCGCACTAAAAGTTGTCAGTTCATGAGAAGCCGCTGAAGCAGCGCCACCTTCGGGTATCCTCCCTTAGTCGCCTCTTACGACATCCACAGAAAGAATTGGGGATGACATTCCAACCCGGCATCCAACGGGGAAAAAGGTAAATACATGTACGTATAATATGATATAAATTTCAGTTTCATAAGTCTGGTTAGCTGAGCTGCTCGAGCTGTGCTGGAAACCTATAAATAAACTCTTAACACTATGGAGCGGTGTGTATGTTGGTGGGGTTTAGAACATTGACCGCAAAGTTAATTAAAAATTTGCAATGATGTAATTCCCTTTATATTTACGAAAATGTTAAGTATAATTTACTCTGTGCCACTGAACAAGGATACAAGATTTTTCATTTTCACATACAAAGAAAAGCTTTAATCCGTAAGTGACCGCACCTAAACTTAACCCTTAAGGGCACCCGCGATTGTGCAGCGATACAAGCCCCTCGGACATTGTAACTAATGCTCGCAATTGGTCAGACGTCTGGGGTTGTTAAGCTTATAAATGTGAAGGAACGGGAAAAAGTAAAGGTTTAAGAGGTTTAAGTGAGTATTTGAGTGTTCATGGTTGGTTACTATAAGGACACGAATAATGTACCTAATCTTATTTGATTGCTTGTATATATATATATACTCGTAGTTCAATCTTTTTGTTCCTTAGTGAAATGAAATGCAGATTTCGTTAGTATCACAAGCATATTTATATTGAAAGTAATAACAATTATTGTGACCATTTCGAATTCAAATTTTATGAATATTGAATTTCTTCTAGGTTGGTTGCGTGGCCTTTGTGACGTCACGTCGGCTTTACAGAAAAATTAGGCGGTATTGTCACTAGATATATATTTAATTATTTTTTTATTCTTAAAGTATATTTTAATGTTTTCTTAAAATATTTGTTATTATTATCTATCAATTTCCACTAAGTAACGCCTGAATCTATTAATTATAATTTTTTTGTCCACAATCTCCCCAAATGGGTAAATGATTTGTTGGTCGAAAATGTTGCTCAGGCTTACCATAAAATAGGAACTCCATATAGACAGCTCTAGGAAGACTTTGTTAGGTAACTAGCAACAGATATTGTTATTTGAAATTGATAGCTATTTCCAATTTGAAGTCGATAGCTATTTTTAACATTTGTATAAATATTCTACAACAATGCGAATCATGACCCTCAGCGTGGCAGTCTTTACCACTGAGCTACAGAGCCACATGGCAACTCCGCTTTTTTCAGGCGTATGGTCTATTTTTATTAACTTAATATTAACTTTTACACATTTTCATCCACCCACTGGCACAATTTCACATTGATGTATCGATTCCCAGTCGATAGGTAGATATTCTACTGTTAGGCATTAGTCAATTTTGCCTAAGGATTTAAATGACATACAGTTTCAATTGTTTTAAGTACTTAACTATTTTTATGGCTTACCAGTCTTCCAACCGTCTGAGCAAAATTAATGGCTTTCCTTGCCGATCTTCTTTACGTCATCGTCAACCATTCGTTGACAGCCTAGCTTTCATAGACGTCAGACTCCGCTAGAACTTCCGCAGTGGAAGTACGCAGCTAGAATGGCCTTCTTTGAAAACACTCAAAGAAGGCCATTCTAGCTGCGTACTTCCACTGGCGCTGTCATAACCTAATGATGTTCAGCTTGCCATATACATATATGCTCCATTTTCGGTTTGCAAGTTTTGAAGTAAATTTTTAAAGACGTACGCATAATATCAATGAAAATAGTAACAAGCGCCACTATTGAAAGAAAAACAATACTAAGTTTACCTCGTTATGTAATTTATTGGAACCTTTTTCTTTGTTTGTATTTTAACTCAATAGATATTCCATTCTCAATGGCCTGGATAAAGTATCTTGGCAATGTCAGCTGTCATTATAATCTACAGCTTTGCTTGCAAGGTGGTGCCACTCCTGCTTTGAGACAGATTAAAGTAGTCGATTTTCACTATTTTGTCTCATCAAAGCGAGCGCTAAGTTTAACTAGTATACCAAGCTCGAAGTACAATTATGAGGCTAAGCACAGCATTTTGACAGATGAAAGCATTAGATCACGATTAGACTCGTCCCACTCTCAGCTTAAGTGGATATATTATAATATGTATTATTTACATAACAAACAAGTCAAAATGGCCATTACATGTTAACCCTTTACCCTCTATCCCCATTTCTTCCCGTGACTAACTCATCAATCTGACGGTCATGCTGAAGTAAGGTTACCCCGACAGCCTGACCAATTGCAGAAATTTGTTAAGTATATACGATAACCTTGTGCGACCTTTACAATTTCTGTACACTTTTACAAGTAGCCATTACCATAGTCTGAGATTTTACTGAGGGTATACCTAAAAAGAGACAGGTTGTGGATTTTGATAACGTATCGAGACTTGGCAGATTTTTATAGTTAAGTGTGATTCCTGTGTATGCCATGCCATTATGCTTCTAATTTGGTGCGACTCTAAGGTACCATAACGTTTTTAACATAGAAATTATCTGGTCCAGTGGCAGATGATATCGTGTTTGCCAGCAAAATCGAGGACAGTGTAATGAGAGATTGGAAAATAAGGTTTAAAAATTAAAAGAAGCAATCCAAACCTTGATTCACTTTTAGCCGTGCTAATCGCCGTTGATATAGTGTTTGTCAGCAAAATCGAGGATAGTGTAATGAAAGATTGGAAAATAAGGTATACAAATTAAAATAACCAATCAAAACCTTGATTCACTCTTAGTAAACATTGACGTAATACCCCGCCGAAACGATGAAGCTTCAAATATAGTAGGTATAGTACTGTTCTTGCTGGTCACGTAGCTAAAAAGTAATCAAAATCTCCTCTCGCTAAGTACCTGTTTGTCCAATTCACCGTTCCATAATCTCACCGAAACGAGTTTGCGTTGATGACGCAACTTTTATAATTTTCATCGGAATGAAGAAACTGAATTGTCATTCCTAACGTAATTACACTTTTAATTTCACTTGTTGCTGGCTGGAAATTACACGAGGAGCCATTAACTTTTTACGGGAAACAAAATGGCGGCGGGAAAAGAGCGCGAACTTTTCCCGTGTTGGGTTTCGTTCGAAAACACGTCTTGAGTGAGTTAGGTTAAGATTGATGGTGCAGGCAAAAGAAAAGGTAGTGTGACTTTATGAGATTCCTAGGATAGCCTTTAATAGCTGGTCCGGGCTTTCCGCTCCCGTGGCCGTAACTTCAAGTCGTAAAGTGAAGTTTGCGGGCTCCTGCCTGGGTTCGCAGTACGTTTTTAGAACTATGTCGTTTATTGCTCACGCTTTCTGCGCCTTCTGGTTATGTTGCCACGTTTTTGTAAAGTACTTTGAGGCGTTACAGCTGAAAATATTTTCTGCTCAAGGTCTTTACAAAGTTGACTTTAAGTATCGTACTTAGTTATAGTTTGCTCTTAGAGCAACTTGTCACACATCCTTCCGTTTACGAAACTTTTTGTCTTCTTTTTTATAACCTTTTTCCTGTGATGACATAAGAGGGTTGATATAATTTTTGTAATGAATATCTTGTGGGTTTCACACACACATTAATGAATTAACTGGCAAAATACTCACGTTTTGGTTTGAATACATCGACCGGGTTTCGAGAATATTAGATGGTCATCATCAGGGTGAGTGCGCAGCTGCGTCTGCGAGCTACCGGCTGGCGGTGTGTGCTCGAAACCCGGGTCGACGTATTCGATCCCTCACGTGAATGTTTTCCGGTTTATAATAAGTATTTAAATATGCGTTAGTAAGTATGTAAATGTATATAATTGGAATCTTTGAGTTTTAAATCGGGGCTATATAAAAAAAAACAATTTAGTTACTAAAAACATAATATCATACTCTACAAGGGAAAACGCGGGTTGCATTAAATCCTACTCACGCACCTTTTAAGTGTGCGAAAGTATATGTGTTTGTCTTAACTCACTTCCGTTATGGTGGAACCGATTTTGCTTAAATTTGGCTTTTGTCTAGAACTAACCCCAAAAATACATCAAAGCTCTCAAAAGAAAACTGAATATGATAAAACACAATTTCAACGGAAAATACAAATTGTTAAAAGGCCTACCACTAAATGTACAAACCAATCAAGTGCGCAATTCCTAATCGCAATTGGTCGGTGTTTATATTATTCACTTTATGTCGATATAAAACTAAATACAGCAATAAAAACTCAACTTGGTTGCAGCAATAACTTTAGGTATTATAGTTTTATCCCCACAACACCACAAACCCTCATAAAGATATCCTATCAAATAATCTTTTCACTTTACGCGTTAACTATTCGACCCTAACAAAATATTATTTAACTCGGTCCTCGTACAAAGCTAGACGATTTCATTAAGGCACACTCTGACATCTATTGTCCTAGCTAGTTTTGCCGTGAAATATAAAAATCGTAGCACAATGCATAGACCGAAGCGATTTATAGTAAAATTTTTGATGTCGATAAGATACAATTATATTTTATGAAATTTTGAACTTATACTGTTTTAAGTCAAATTATTGTTACGGAATAAGGTTGAATTTATGTTACTTTTCGCAGAAATAACTATTAACAATAATGGTGCAATCGGGCATCCGCCTTGAAAAATAACAAAGCTTCGTTTAATTCCATGCAAAACAATTACAACATAAATTGTACATTCAATGTATCAATATTTAAAAGTTACTAGTAAATAATTATAAATTATAATGCGTGCTAAAAGGAAACAAGATATACAGTATTTCCATCCCTTATTTAAGTCTGTAAGGCACCCTTTCGGATATAGGCTCCAGTCTTGGTAGTCACCCAAAATACCTACAAAATTATTCAAGTGAACACATAACATTTGTTTCTGTTTGTATCTAGCCATATTATTATAAACGTTATGGAACTCCTATTATTGGTACAATCAACCTCTAGTATCTAGAATACTAATAATATTATTGACTTAACTTAATAAAAATTAGGACACAAATATTGTTGAAATATGTATTTTAATTTTATTACAAGGTAAAACACCCAATTGTATCAAATAAATTCCATATTAAAGCAAATAAAATCATAATTTGTAAGTATTAAAAATGTAAGAAAATAATATTTTGGAACCCCGCTTCCTCTTTGTTCCTGTGCCAACAGCCGCGCATCGCAAACTACAGCGAATTTGAATTCAAAAGCCTTACCTTTCATACGAAGGGGTCGTAATATGTAAATGAGCCTTTATTAACGTTTGTCGTTTTTGTTTCAGGTAAGTGTGTAAGGCGCTTTATTCGACGGTGAGTGCGTGGCGGCGTGTTTATTTTATAACTTACTGACCCGCCCGGAACTTTCTCTGTGTGGAGTTTGAATATATCGTGCTCCCATGGGATCATCGTGTAAAATCTGCTAAGTATCGTCAAAATCAGTTTCGTAATTGTATTGTGGTTTTAAAACAAGTATCAACCTATACATTCTTATCGTTTACATGCTTTCTCACAAACGTTTATGTACATCTTTCTACCCTATTGTAAACTCCATCTATCTGTATTCATCCACGTCAGCGTCTCCTCTAAACTCTGTCAAATGGTACTTCCACCGTGAACAGAAGTTTTGTTTTCGAAACAAGTTCTCGACTTTTTTTACATTTACAAAAGCTCAAATAATGAAAAATAATTGTAGGTAAAGATTTAAATACGTATGTTAATAAAATTAACATTGACTCCTGATTAGCGAAAAATAGTATTTTTAAAAGGTTGTTTCAACACCTGTTACAATAAATTAACCCATTAGCATCGGCGATAATGATAACAATAGAATTTCATTCATAACTAGGACGTAGTGGTCCTGACGATGCCAATCAAACCATCAGATCAGATCTTATTAATTAAGGCCTGATCTGATGTTTTCATGTAATAAAATAACTGAAACCGTTTACCTTATAAAAAAGTGTTTACGCAGTGAAACCAAAACAGAAACAATACACTCATATGTGTCCTAAATGACTTGCGCCAATTTAATTTCCCTTGCACACATATTTTTTAACAACGTTATTAATTACCAATAATAAACAACAAATATGTATTATAAACAATGCGGATTATAAAGTGGACGGCCTCACCTCGCGACGATAAATCTGGAATCTAAACCACCTGAGCGTTCGACATCCCTGTGATTATGAATGAGGGGACCCCCCTAACAACTCCCTTTAACCACCCACAGCAGCTTATTTCAATATTCAACTCTAAATCTATGCTGATATAATATACTTTTGTGTGCGTGAAAAGCGAGAGCGATAAACGAATTAGTGTTCGGAAAGCAGACCCTATTCCATGTTGCATAGCATACAAATCGCTAATTCTACTTTCATTGCCTCCGTCAGATAGAAATTGATCCATGTTGTAAGGACGTTAAGGTTGATTTCAGGTGGGCATGTTTGAGGGGGGTTTTTGTAAGGGGTCTGTGTGTATCGAGGACGGGGTGCGTCCCGGGCCGAGCTCGTCTCCCGGGCAACCAGCTCGCTGTTACTTCGTTTCGTGTGCACTTGCACAAAAGTACCCGACAAGTGCGCGCCGCACCTAAAAAGCTTGCGTGACTATTGGCCTCTGCTTCAGTTCGATATTCAAACGCGCGCTTTCGAGTGGTCAATTTTGAATTTGGAATTGATGTAGGATAAGCGCGCACTGAATCGTCTTTCTAATCTAGTATTCGATTGGTATAGGTGAATTGCGATGTCCAATTTCAAAGGTAAATATTCTTCGTCTGTTTCTCTTTGTCTGTCTGGATTTAATCGGAGGCTGAAGTTCAGTTACTCGTCATATTGACTTAGAGAGCTTGATTTGTTTCCGTTGATTAAATGTTAGATTACTGACCTGTTGTCACCTTCCATTTTAACATATACTGACTTCGGCGCGTGGCGCACTGTAGTGTTAAACTAGTACTATTATTGGTAGTTTGCAAGGTGGAAGAGCTTTTTGCGATTGCCCGCCTGGCTAGCTACCACCCTCAAGTAGAAAATCTGTCGCCAAGTACCTCACGGTGTTTTCCGGCAATAGTCCTTGAGAGCCAGTGAAATTACAAACACATGAGACCTATGTCTCAACGTGACGGGCGCAGTGCAATTCGTGACTTGTGACGAAATGCATCTGTTATAGGCAGAGGTTAGTCCGCTTAACATCAGGCGGGCCTCGAGCTTGTTCCGTCACAATAATAATAAAAAACAAAAAAAACTAGATGTTAAGATTTCTGAAAATGGAGATGTTTGATGGGTGCGTTGCATACACTATAAGAAAATCAAGAGGTAGAGGTAAGAGCTCTTTTAATAAGAATTCGGCGTGTATAAGCTTTCAAATAACGATGAAAATATGATTTTTTTTAGTTAGAAGTAGGTACTTTGATAAAACTTATCTATTATTGTAACTTATCTATTATGATGAAATTTCGTTAACCACATTTATTTATTACATTAACATGTGGTTAGCGAAATTTCATCACAGCTTTTTTTACATGATAACTAAATTATGGTAAAAATTATATATATTTTTTATCAATAATAACCGCAACGGTTGCAAAACAATGTAAAAATCTACATAAAGTATTATACAAAAAAACTACTCGAATGTGATTCTGATGGTGGAGGGAAGGGAAGTGGAGGGGAGGACAGGATCACGTTATAGGTGGGTTATAGGTGGGGTGGATAAAAATAATTACATATATACGCAAAAGTTGTTTAATTACTCTATGAAAAATGTATTCCTTTCTTTCATTAACATTCATTCAGCGCATTACGATGCTCATTGCCAAGAAACAGTAGCAGGAAGAATTAAAAATATATTCTAAAGTATTATACGTATATAATACTTTAGAATTATATACGTATAATACTGACATTACTACTGAGCGCTTCCGTGCTTCGGAGGGCACGTTAAGCCGTCGGTCCCGGTTGTTGTCCTAGTATGGCAGTCGTTATAGCATGGTGGTAGGGCATTTTGCGAATGCCCGCCTGGCTAGCTACCACCCTCAAGTAGAAAATCTGTCGCCAAGCACCTAACGGTGTGTTCCGGCAGCTGTCCTTGAGAGCCAGTAACTTCTAGGTTAGCCTGAACAACATCTTCGACCACATCATCACTTACCATCAGGTGAGATAGTGATCAAAGGCTAATCTATCAGGCATAAAAAAAAAAAAAAATGTTTTGCCTTGCATTTGAGATCATACGTCCGCAGAAAAATAAAACATTTAGGGCATGGCTTTTTTTCTTAGGCCAATTGTCGCAATTGCTGGATAGTCGTCAATAGGGTAAATAATTCAATTTCAGGCACCTAATATAACGTGTCAGGTAAACCCTTAGACATTTTATAAAATCATCATAGGATATATTGTTGTCTTAGGTTTTCGCGATTATTACACATAGTAATTAAACAACTTTAAACGTCGGTACAAAAATAATGATAAATATACGCGATTTAAACCGTTTAAAGTTGTTTAATTATCATAGGATATGTAAAGTTTGAATCCAACGTCAGACAGCAAACAAATATAAAAAAATAAACGGAACTGACTTCTAACACTGTAATGTATGAAATTATCATATCACCGTTGGTAGTAATTCCGAACCCTGACTTCACACTTTTATGGACCTACTTCTATTTCGTATTTTTAGTGTTGGCAGTTGGTGCCGATTTTTATTTACCTTGTTTTCTCTTTTTGGTGATGTATACTGCTTACAAGATCATTAATTCGTGAAAATACTGTTCACCATCAACAAAAGTTGCTATTACCATTAAGTCGTCTAGGCATACAAATAAATTTCTTAGGTAATTGACGATAACTTAACGTACCACTTAACCAATTTTGATGAAATTTTAATGGGATTTAATGGGATTAATTTCAGGGTATTCTGTAGCCACAAAAATAGCAAAAAATTACTCTTCAAAATAATTTGCAGAGTCATCAAGCAACAAACACACAAAAAATACATTCGAAACAAACCTCTTTTATTTGAGGTTGGTTAAAAAGAAAATATTAAAACAGAGGATAACATACTCAATTAGCAACTCGTTACTGTAACTACCATTGAAATAAGGTTCATATCTGCGCACGCTATAACGTGTTGGCTACGACATTCTTTCTCTCAAAGATGCAACTTTTCATATTGATGCAGGGTAAAGTAAACGAAATAAATAATTTGAATTGCTAATGAAGGGTAAGATTCTTGATCTTGTAAGGTTTCAAGTGTTTTACTCAGTAGTTTGAGAGACAATTCGATATATATTAAAAAAATAAAAAACTGGTCAAGTGCGATCGGACTCGCGCACAAAGGGTTCCGTAACTAAATATTCTGAGTGAAAGCGTCTATCTGTCACCCTTATTAGTATCGAGCAAGAAACGGGAAAAAAAATCGAGTTTGTTGTATGGGAGTCCCCCTTAAATATTTATTTTATTATTAGTATTTGTTGTTATAGCGGCAATAGAAATACATCATCTGTGAAAATGTCAACTGTCTAGCTATCACCGTTCTTGAGATACAGCCTGGTGACAGACGGATGGACGGACGGACGGACAGCGAAGTCTCAGTAATAGGGTCCCGTTTTTACCCTTTGGGTATGGAGCCCTAAAAAGAAGAGAAAGAAAGGTAATACATTTATTTGGAGCCTGCCCGCACAGCGAAATTTACCCGCTCTATGATTCCCGCCGAATTCTGTGACATGTATAGGGAGCAATTGTAACTTGATTGCACTACGCAGCATGATTTAAATTCATAAGCATTGTATGCGTAATGTGACTTTAGACTATTACAACTAAACAAAAAACAAGCGCCAAAATTTACCGTAGTTTAGTCTTCATTGTAAATTTTCTCGACTTGAATAGCGTAAACAATAACAAAAAGTTTATTCAGTATCAAGTATAATTGGTTGTAAAAAGAAAACTCGTAAGGAATGGTCAGAATTATTATCAATTTAGTGTAGACATATTATTATATGTTCTATGGTGTAGATATAGTTACATTAACCCCCCAAATGGAGTCAATGCAACTAATGACAGCATACAACTGCTAGTTCTAAACGTATTTCAAATAGAGAAAGTGATAAAGTTAGCGAATTTAAAACCTAGTTAAAGTCACAAAGTCCAGTTACCCGCGTTACTGAAAAAAATCTCAAGCTTAGGGGCTATTGAATTATTTGCTAATTTGCTTATTGCATTTCATAAAATAAACAGTGGTTCAACTATTCATTGAAAGTTACTTAAAGTTGCAATTACCATATATTACGTTTTTATCGGGGTGTATTTAACTACAGAATAAACTTGACATGTGTTTTACGTAACATACAAAAAATATTTCTAGAAACTGATGATTTTTTAAAAATGCACTCCATTTTATGCAACGGCTCTACAATACTCGAAAATATATTTTTATTCAAATAATTTCATACTTATATACATATAATCACGCCTGTATTGCCCGAAGGGGTACGCAGAGGTGTAAACACCCACGTTTCGCCAATAGGGTTGTGATCCCATGTAATAGGGGGCGAGCCTATTGCCATTCATCAGGCACAGTTTCAGGGTCATACAAAATGTTTTCTCTAACACAGTGGACGAAACATAAGAGCATATTACGGGTAATATGTTGACGCTAACAACATACAAGACAGGAATACAAGAACATATTGTATGAAACACTGGCAGGGCACTTTATTTTCTTATTTTATGTTATTGTGACGGAACAAGCGCCAGGCCCACCTGGTGTTAAGCGGTATCCTCTGCCTATAATAGATGCATTTCATCACAAGTGATGAACTGCACTGCGCCCATCACCTTGAGACATACCTATTAAGTCTCATAAATATGATGGTAAATAGCCCTTTCGTGCGTCTAATGCACACAACACCCTACTCACATCCACGTGAGAAGTGGCATTCTGCTCATTTGGCCCGCTTGTCCCTTAGTCGCCTCTTACGACACCCACGGGAAGAAATGGGGAGGTAACATTCTAACCCGATTCAAATAATTAACGACAACTATTTGAAAAAGCAAAGTATAAAATAATAGATTTGTATATGCTTGGTACTATAAATTTTAACTTCAGTTATGCCATGTAACATTTCCACGTAACAAAATGTTATGGTCCGTAATAAAGGTCTATTTTAAAAAATCTAGTCATATAGGTATAGACCCACTTCGAGAAGAACGGGCAAGAAACTCGAGGCAGTTCTTATTATATGTCTTTACTCTTTTACAATTTGTAATTCTTTCTTAAAATGATTACAATATTTATTACATAGGTGACTTACGATGGTTTGGCAGAGGTGGAATATCCACATGGTCCTTGCTAAGAATACTCGAATAGAACAAACCTTTTGTTCCATATAACTACTGGGTCGACTTTTAACACTAAAATGTGAAATAACTTGTAGTTCATCTTAAAATTCTTAGGCATTTTTTTTACTGATAATAGGTATTATCAGTTATAATTAATTTTTTTATGTCATTTTATAATTTATCAATTTTAATTTGAAATACATTAAAAAAGTCTGTTGTGACTCTTTCTTTTAGACCATATACTTACCATTTAAAACATTTATTGCTGTCATAATTGCAGGTACATTAGATGTTATACAATAATGAGTTTCCGAGTACAATTTACCCTTACGAGTGTTCAGCTTAATTATTTATAGAGTTATATATCTAAATCCACATGCATTAATACAATTCAATGTTATAATTATTACGGAAATATTCGTGTTAATTTCATTCATTATAGTAACGTTTAAACCTTTAAATAATTGTCACAAAATAATAAGCCAATTATATAAACTAAAAATAAGTACATTAAAATTTAAATTGTATATTATGAGATGTCAAAGTATGATTAATATTATATTTTATTACATATTCATAAAAAACTCTTTTCTTTTAAATCGTAAAAACATTTCCCCAAAAGCCATGAAAACACCAAAAACACGATCGAGAATGACGTGCGCTCGTAGAGTCAAGACCTCCTGAGGATGCTTCGTGTAGAAGCAAAACACGTCGAAAATTCTTCCGGTTTGGCTGCGTGGCGTTTGTGACGTCACGTCAGCTTAACAGGAAAATTAGGCGGAATTGTCACTAGATATATTTTTGTATTTTTTAAGTGTTTTCTTAAAATATTAATTTGATGTTTTCATAAAATATTTTAAAAATATTTGTTATTATTAATAATTGTTTTATTCCTTTATTTCATAACCAATCATAAATTTTGATAAACAGAAAAAAAAGCAAATCAGATAACCCTTTAATCAAATACTAAGGTTTTTTTTCCTTTTTAATAACCAGTGGTAATGCTCAGTATACTATTGGGAATAAAGCTTAAAATCGTATTATTAATGAATATTTTTTCGTGGGCTGATACAAATGAAAAATAAAATTCGACTTATAAACCTCATCTCTTTCTTTGGTCGATTAAAAACAGTAAATACTTAAAATCCGAAGTAGAGCATCAAAACATGAAACATTAAGTACGCTTCTCGTTAAGGCCCCATCCCTCGTCACTTCGTATCTGTCATCTGTCATAAGTTTTGACAGCGCGTAACTTTGCCCATCACAATTTGGTAATTTTCTCGGAGTGTTGTCGGAGCTCGAGGTGTTATTGCGTGATTTTTGACGTTTATTTTTTTCCAAAAATAACATATTGGGTCTATTTTTGTAGCTAATAACGGCTTTCGTTAAAAAAATAAAGAGAGGTCAGTTTTCAGTTTAAAGGTATTTTTTATTCTCTTAGCGTTCTGAGTCGTCTGGTTGTTGTTGGTGATTTATTTTTTCAGTGCGTATTATCGGCTGATTTGTTTTTTATGAACAGACTAGCTATTTGCCGCGGCTCCACCCGCGCGGATGTCGGTTATCGTGCAAAACCATTAACCTCTTTTTGCGCCATTGAACAAGAACTATCCGATGTCCTTCCCCGGGTCTCGAACTATTTTCATACTAAATTTCATCCAAACCGGTCTAGTAGTTTTTAAGTGCATACAAAAATACAAATCTTTCCTCTTAATAATATAAGTACAGATTGGATTTTAAAAGAACATAAAAGTGGTATGCAGAAACTTGTTTTTTTTTATGAGTCCTTACAATTAAGAGTAAGTAAGTTAAACCAAAGTTTTTTGTGAAAAATCTGAAATAAAAGTATGTACGTATTATTTTCCAAAACTTGTGTTAGTATCAGAAATTTTATTTTATAATGGTAGATTACTATCTCTTAATTGTCTGAGAATGTGCACGAGTCATTCATGCTATGGCACTGACAAAATGTCAACTTTGTTGTCCTCGACCAATCTCCTCAAATTTATTTTAAATTTATAACTTTACTTGAACATTAATCGGACTCGACTTTGACTGGACGGTATGACTAATATATGACTGCGACTTGACCATCACTACTTTTTACTAAAATTCATCCTTTTTAATGTTGGCTAATAGCAAATTAAATACGTAGGGGTCTAAACAAAAAACAATCGTATGTTTGTAATAATATCATATAAAATCAGTTAATGAAGGTGTTCAACGACTTGCACAGCTTGATTGGCATTACCAAAAAATAAATGGGGTTCCTTTAAACACCATGGTAGGATCGTTTGGTTCTTTTATAAATGAATTTCTGTAGTTCTCGTTATCTATCATGCTGAAAGATTAAGGAGTATAACTAGGTACTTTTAAAGGAATGTTCTATTAATGAAAAGTAAAAGTAAACAATAAATAAGACAGGATAGAAAATTGAAATTTCAGGGTTCCGTACCCGAAGGGTTAAAGCGGGACTCTATTACTAAGACTCCACTGTCCGACTGTCTGTCTGTCACCAGGCTATATCTCATGAACCGTGATAGCTAAACAATTCAATTTTTTACAGATGATGTATTTCTGTTGCTGCTATGACAAGAAATACAAAAATTGAGTGAGTCGGACATAAAGGGTTCCGTACCCTTCGTGAAAACTAAATAAGATTATAATATAGTGTCTAATCTTGTATAGAGGTACGGAATCCTTCGTGCGCGAGTCTGACTCACACTAGGCCGTTTTTTATTGCTATATAAGGCCTTTGATCAGAATCTTACCTGGTGTTATGTCACGTTGTTGTTGAAAGTATTGTTCAGGCTAACCTAGAAATATTGGTCCACAGGAACAGCTGTTAGGCCACACCGTAAGGGGCTCAGGATTTTAGCTAGTCAGGCGGACTTCTCAATGTCCTACCACCATGCGCTGACATTTTTCTATTTCTTCGCATTAAACATATAACTATACATGAAAATATAGTTCAATTTATTGCGCCTGCTGAGTCAGCCAGTGAAATGTAAGTAAAACAGGCCATTCAAGACGGCACCGCTCACGCGTGCATAGGTTGATTTAAGTAGACGCTCGCCGTGAACTTCGTTATGGACGCGAATTTATTTGCTTTCTATGGTATCACAGAATAAGGAAAGACAGATAAGAAGGTGTGAAGGCATTTTAGTCTCAACTACTCCCACCTTTTTTGGCGGTTTGATTTTTCTTTGTTTCTTGTGTCTTCTTGTACCCAAGAAGACACTCGCATCTGATTGCTAGTTTTGTGCAATGTATATGATAAACAAAACGTGTCTTCTAGCGAACCAAAGGCTTGAATGAGTACCTTTTGATAATGAATAGATTCAGGCGTAACTTTGCGGAAATCCATATTTAATAATAACAAATATTTTGTAAATATTTTACGAAAACATCAAATTAATATTTTAATAAAACACTTAAAAATATAAAAATATATCTAGTGACAATTCCGCCCAATTTTCCTGCTAAGCCGACATGACGTCACAAACCCACGCAGCCGCCGGCCGCTCATTCTCGATAGTGCGCTCGAAGAGTCAAGACCTCCTGAGGATGCTTCGTGTAGAAGAGAAACGCGTCGAAAATTCTTCCGGTTTGGCTTAATAAATAATTAAAATATTAATTTGATATTTTCGTAAAATATTTAAAAAATATTTGTTATTATTAAGTACCTAGTTAAGTCTGTAGACTCAACGAATCACACATGTCAGCGTTCTATTTTCTAACAACTGATAAGCTGACTCGGCAGACTTAGCTGATAAGCCCATGCGCTCCCACGGTTGTCTGATGTCCAGACACTAGATTTAATTTAGAATTAAGGCAGTCTTATTATAACTTTTGAAGACATTAAACGTCTTAAATAAAATAATTGTATTTTTAAAAGCTCCTCCCGCTCGCCCCCAACTTGACTGGCGCAGCCGGTAGGATTTCCGCGTCGCGAATACTTAACTTCAGTGCCCCGCGACTTACGTTTTCACACGTTTTACGGGAATCAACGAACCAAATAAATAAGTCAAGAACTATAATATCAAGTGAGTGAGTGCTAACTGGTGCTAACACGATCCGGAGGAGACAAATAAGGCTCAAACAACGAGGGACATGGGCATTCTGTGAGTAGACCTTAATCGCTATTTCCAGTCGTAGTCCAATCCTATTCCATATTTTATTTATAAGTATCTAGATTATCCGAACGCTATTTCCAACAATTGAAAGGTGTTTTGTGGTTTCTTTTAAATAGATTTAAGTGAGTACAAGAAATATAGTTAAATAAATACATAGATTAATAAATTCATCGCATACATACTTAAATTAAAATAGTTACTTTATATACTTCAACTTAAAGTATATAATAGGTTAGATAGATATAAATAAACCAAATAGTGCTTTTATATATTTCACCTTTAAGTATATAACAGTTTATAAATAGTTAAAGTAAGATGGAGATAGTTCACATTCCACGTGAATTTACGAATGTTGTACCGAAGTTCGACGGCGATGAAAAATTATTGAGTTTATTCGTAAGAAAATGCGAATACTTAATAAGCTGTTGTAGGGTCGAAAATAATCCGCATCAGGACCTGTACATATTTAACATTATAACATCACGATTAATAGGTAGAGCAGCCGCTCTTGTTAGCGAACGACAAGACTTAGATACCTGGACTGATTTAAAAGTAGCTTTTGAGCAACATTTTGGTGATCCCCGTTCAGAGGAATGCATAGCAATAGAGCTAGAAACATTAAAAATAAATAATGGCGAATCTTATCTCGATTTCTGTAACAGGATTCAGCACGTCAAAAGTACGTTATTTGCCAAAGTCAATCTAATTGATGACGTAAACTTACGTCAAAGTAAAATCATCATATACAATAACATGGCGAAAAACGTATTTTTGTACAACTTACCCGAAGAATTACTCCGCATAGTGCGCCTTAAAGGCTCTACAACATTAGAAAATGCTTTAAGTATAGTTCTCGAAGAGGTAAACTTTATGTACCAATATAATTCAAAAAATAAAATGTTACGATCTCAGAATTCAATGCAGCCAAAGCCTCAAACAATGAACCATAACCCCTTTATAGAAAAATTTGGAATGAAGCCTTTCTTCACTTCAAACCCGCAGCCTCAAAATAATTTTAAGTTTGGCATTCCCCAAAGTGGTCCCAATACATCAAACTTGCAGCAAATGCAGCCGAAATTTAAATTTGGTACAACACCCAACCAACAGTTAGGCTACCGACCTCAACTCAACCAAGGTCAACAGCAATTCGGGTACAAACCATCATTTAATCAAACTCCACAGCAGTTTGGTTACCGACCTCAACTCAATCAAAATCAACAGCAATTCGGTTATAAACCTTCATTCAATCAAACTCAACAACAATTTGGTTATCGTCCTCAGTTCAACCAAGGTCAGCAGCAATTTGGCTACCGACCCCAACTAAATCAAGGACAGCAACAATTCGGTTACCGTCCCGCACAGAGGTTAGCACCTCAGCTGTCCACTGACGTGAGCATGCGTACAGCACTTCCAACAAAACCACAAGGGTTTAAAATGAACGCATTATATAACCTTAACGAATCTGATACTGACGACGTATATGAGAATCCCGAAAATGAATGTTACTATGAATATAACTATATTGACTCTACGTATAACGTTGAAACTTATGAGGCAAATAACGAACAATACGATCAAGATTCAGCTTTGCAAAATGATGAAAATTTTCAAATCAATGCCTCCAACCAGCCCCTGAAATAATAAAACTTAATTGTAATACACTAAACTTGCCATATATAGTAATACCGGAAATAAATGCTAAACTAATGATAGATACCGGAAGTTCAAGATCTTTCATTAGCCCCAAAAAGGCAAATGAATTATTTGAAGATTTTAAATACCACGAACCATTTGAAGTTAGAAGCACACATGCTTCAAGCCGGCATAATGAAGTAATCGTCATACCCTTATTTCCAACCCTTAACAGTCCTGAAACGCATAAATTTTATATTTTTGACGTAGATAGCTGTTACGACGGACTTATAGGTAGCGACCTCCTGAAACAACTGCATGCAAAAATAGATGTGAAAAATGAAATTCTTTACACTCAAACTACAGCTATACCTATAATATACAATCCCAATAACGTAATTAAACTTGCCCCACGTACCGAACAACGAGTAAAGTTACCGATTAATTTGAAAAACGGTGAAGCGATTCTTAACTACAAACTATTCTGTGATGGCGTCAGAATGCCTACTGCTTTAGTAAAATGTGAAGATGGTTATGCGACAACAATTATACAAAATACTCGAGAAGAAGAAATGACATTAAAAATTGACAGACCACTAACAGTAACAAAATATTGTGACATAGAAAAATGTGACTTAAATAAACTTGATGACAGAAATGACTTTGAAATTGACCAAATCTTAACTGAAAACATAAGCAAATTACGTTTAGACCACATGAACCCTGAAGAAAAAGACTCTATCCAAAAACTTTGTCTACAATATAAAGACATTTTTTATACTGAAAAGTTACCATTGACCTTCACTAACGACGTTAAACACCACATCCGAACACGTAACGAAGACCCAATTTTTGTGCGACCGTACCGACAGCCTCAAGTAATCAACGACGAGATTAATAGACAAATAAACAAAATGTTAGAAGATAAAATAGTACAACCATCACACTCTCCCTGGAGTGCACCCGTGCACCTTGTACCTAAGAAGTTAGACGCGACTAATGAAAAGAAATACCGACTTGTAATAGACTACAGAAAACTAAACGAAATTACTGTCGACGACAAATACCCACTACCAAACATAACAGAACTATTTGACAAACTGGGACGCAGCACTTACTTTAGTACCCTTGACCTGGCTAGTGGCTACCATCAGATAGAAGTAGCTGAAGAGGATAGACAAAAAACAGCATTTAGCTCAAATTCAGGACATTATGAATTTTCTCGTATGCCTTTTGGGCTAAAAACGGCACCAGCAACTTTTCAGAGAACCATTGATAATGTGTTACGTGGCTTACAAGGAATACACTGCCTAGTGTACCTAGACGATATAATAATCTATTCGTCTAGTCTACAAGAACACATAGCTAAGTTACGTACCGTTTTTGACAGACTCAGAAAAACTAATTTAAAAGTAAAGTTAGATAAATCGGAATTTCTCAGAAAAGAGGTTTTATACCTTGGACACACAATTACAAGCGACGGTTTAAAGCCTAACAACGATAAAATTAAAGCAATCTTAGATTACCCTTTACCCCGAACAACCACAGAGATCAAAAGCTTTTTGGGCCTAATCGGTTATTACCGAAAATTTGTAAAGGACTTTGCGAAAATTACGCAACCAATGACAGCTAGATTGAGACAAAAACGTGCAATGCCTGTTGATGACGAAAAGTACATAACAGCCTTTCAAAAATGTAAAGAGTTACTTGTAAATGCACCGATATTACAATACCCAGACCCCGAAAATACATACTCACAACGGACGCTTCAGAATTTGCTCTAGGAGCAGTCCTTTCACAAGGCTCCGTTGGCAACGATAAACCCGTTGCATATGCCAGCAGAACATTAAACGATGCTGAAACGCGCTACAGCGTCACTGAAAAGGAATTACTTGCCATAGTATGGGCAGTGAAACACTTTCGCCCCTATCTCTACGGTAAGAAATTCATTATAGTAACTGACCATAAACCTTTAGCCTGGTTAAACTCCCTAAAAGAAACAAATAGTAGATTAACCCGATGGAGACTACGATTATCCGAATACAACTTTGAAATAATTCATAAAAGTGGTAAACTTAACTGCAATGCAGATGCACTATCACGTATTCGAACAAATGCTTTGGGAAACGAAGATAATATGTCCACACAAGTTAACATTGATAAAGATGAAATTAGAAACAGAGAAATTAGTCGATTAACGAAAGAAATAGAAGAACTAGGAAAGGTACAAAAGAAAACTCTAGGTCAAAATAATGAAATTAAATGCTTAGATTCAGACGACGAAGACACAATAACGGTATCAGATTCTGAAAGATCAATAAAATGTCGATCCCCTTATTCAATACCATGCTCATCTGGTAGTTCAACTTTGACAGCTTCTAGAAACTCTTCCAGCACAGAAACTGCTCATTCAGGGCAGGATACTGAATCAAAAGGTATTCCAATTTTGCAGGAAGCCGTTGACGCCAAACCTAATCAAATACTAGTTCATTCTTGGTCTATAGATAAACTATCTGTTAAAAATCTATCTCGACCTAAACAAAGAATCTTAGAAGTACACTTACCTTTGAATAGAACCGATCTCGTGAAACAATTCCTGAAAGAATACATTAAAAATAATACGAAATATTTCATTTACTTTGAAGAAGAAGAACACCAGCGACAGTTTGCACAAATGGTTATATACTTGTTTAAAAAGGAATCAGTACAATTTTTCGAATGTACTAAAAGAGTAATATTTATTGAAGACGAATCGGAACAAAAGGAAATCGTTAGTAAATATCATACTGGTAAAACTTGCCACCGCGGCATTAAAGAAACTCTTATTCATATCAAGCGCACTTACTTTTGGCATAAAATGGAACAAACTATTTCTAGCTTTATAAATTCATGCGAAACATGCAAACGCATGAAATACGATAGAAAACCCTTAAAACCTAAACTTCAAATGACGCATACTCAATCAAAACCCTTAGAAGAAGTTTTTATGGACCTATTTTCTATTGAAGGACGCTATTATTTAACAGTAATAGATGCTTTCAGTAAACTGGGACAGGCGTTGGAAATACCTAACAGATCAACCCCTGAGGTAGTCAGAGCCCTCATTAAATATTTCTCATTTTATGGCGTACCGCTCAAAATTAGTTCGGACTCAGGTTCAGAATTTAATAATGCTCTCTTAAAAGAACTTCTAACTCTATATAAAGTAGAGCTACATATCGCAACCCCTAACAACCCTAATTCTATGGGTCTTATAGAAAGATTCCATTCTACTATCATAGAAATTTATCGACTGGCCAAATACGAACACAAATACAGCGATGCCGCAACTGTAATGAGTTATGCTATAATGGCTTATAACCACTCCATACACTCATCTACTGGTTTTACCCCCTTTGAAGTTTTGCTAGGACATACTGATTCTAAAAATGTATTTAATTTGGACTTTGAGAAACAATACATGCAACAATTAATTAAAGAACATGCGAACAGAACTAAATTTCTATACAAATATTTATCAGAACAAGCCATTAAACAGAAAGAGAAAATAATAGAGAAAAGAGGTGGAGAAACAGAATTTAAAGTAAATATAGGCGATACAATTTTTGCAAAAGAAGTAAATAAAAGAAGCAGTAAAGACAAACCACGCTATCAAAAGGCCATAGTTTCTGATGAAATTGTTAGAAACATAGTTCCTATTCAAGTAAAGAATCGTAACACTAAGGTTCCACTAAAGAATGTTAAACGCCCTCCACAGGCACATCACTCTGGCAGTAGCCATGGTGACCCAACTGCAGGCACTTCAACTTCAGGTGCTTGATAAAAACCCGGGAATCCTGCCCGTGAAAAATGGAATTGCCGTAATCAGTAGAGACAAATGGACAATCGCAAGAGTGTTGGATATTAACCCTTTAAAAGAAGATTTGACGTTTAACGTTCAACGACTCTCCGATTTAGATAAGTTAGTTAAGGTTAACTTTTATAAGAAATTTGCCGATAATTTGATAGATGTAAGAAGTCAAGTAGAGTACTTTAAAAATATAACCATAATTAAGTTTAACCAAATAATTCCAACGGTTCGAATTAAAAGAGGCCTTATTAACCCACTAGGGTCACTTATAAAAATGATAACTGGAAATCTTGATAATGACGATGCCATTAAATACGACAGATTAATTAATAATATTAAAATCAGAGATAACTACAATAATGAAAAGCTAACGGTTATCACTGAAATGGTTCAACTTTTGACGAACTCTACATTTGTGTTAAATAGTAACCTGATTCAACTTAATAATAAAATAGGTGTAATATTGAAAAATCTCGAAGAGTTAGAGCATTTAGGCATTCAGTTTATAAGCACATATAATCTACTAATCCATAACTTTCAAGTAATCTACGCACAATTAGATGAGATAGAAACCAGTTTATCATTTAGTAGATTGGGAGTTCTACACCAATCCATAATAGAGTCAAATAAGCTGTTGCCTCTACTTGAACGTATGAATAAATTAGAAGAATTAGTTTTTACGCCTAGCTTAGAAAACTTAGTTAAGATAGAACAGTCCATTACATTGAAAGCTTACTTGAAAGTAAACCAAATAACTTACCTTTTGGAAATACCTGTTATTGAAAAAGATACTTATATCTATTATAAATTAACACCCTTACCTGTGATATCCCTCGACTCCACTGTTGTCATATTGCCCAAGTATCCTTACTTAATAGCGAAAGGGTTGAAGATCAGATTGCTCAGTCACCCATGTCAAGAAATCGAAGAGGCCAGCTTCCTCTGCACTGATGATGAAATGTCTCAGTTCATTAACGATCCCTGCGTAACCGACTTGATGACGTATGTTGAGAACGTGACGTCATGCACTCAAATTCCTATAACTATTGAAAGGGTTCGAGTTCAGCTCCTGACGAGAAATAGATGGATACTCTATAGTAGAGATGAAGAGCTACTTACAAGTACCTGCAATAACGAAATGTTTCGTTATAATGTAAAAGGCACCTACATACTTACTTTAGACGACCTCTGCGAAGTGAAAATTCGAAACATTACCCTCAAAAGGCACCAAACGTATATTGAAAATGTAACATACTCAAAATTACCTATTGTAAACTTACCTTTGCTGTACTCACCCGAGAAAACCACATCTGCTACACCTGTAAACCTGGAAGGCGTCGACCTAGCGGATTTGAAGCTCCTGTCATTGGCGCTAAAGAAAAGTTACAGTGATAGTGAAAACAGTGAAAGTGAAAGGGCAATTATTGAAGTGCGTAGCATAAGTGTTTGGACTCTTGGAGTCTACATTCTTATTTTTGTAATCCTGTGTTTCTTATTATATAAATATCACTTAAAGTTATTTTCATGTGTTCGAAGTTCCCCTAAAGAAGAGAACATCGAACTTAAGGAGGGAAGAGTTAAGTCTGTAGACTCAACGAATCACACATGTCAGCGTTCTATTTTCTAACAACTGATAAGCTGACTCGGCAGACTTAGCTGATAAGCCCATGCGCTCCCACGGTTGTCTGATGTCCAGACACTAGATTTAATTTAGAATTAAGGCAGTCTTATTATAACTTTTGAAGACATTAAACGTCTTAAATAAAATAATTGTATTTTTAAAAGCTCCTCCCGCTCGCCCCCAACTTGACTACCTTTTGTATTTTAGTATTTTTCACTATCTAATAATAACTATTCTTTAATTTTTAATTTTAAATGTAACAGGTAACATGAAAAAAAATGTTTCAATACTAGCTTAGATCTAGTTAATAAGGTGGGCTATTCCACGTTGGCACCATTGGAGCGTGCAAAGATTAATTGGAAGAGCTAAAACTATATGTACACAAAAATAAATATTATGCTTGAATTCTTTAAAAGTAAACAGTTTATAGCTTCAACATATACGCACGAAATTTAAATTAGTCTGATTTAGAAATTAAAATAATGATCGTTATTCTGCTATCCAAGAAAAACTTAATACGATTGAGTTAATTATGTACCAAAGTTCTTATTCTGTTTATGATAAAATACAAATTAAAAAAGAGTAGTTAAATAATAACTTATGAAGTTGATATGAAAATGCTTAGCGTACTTCTCTTCCATAAGATAGTACTCGTACCTATAGGTACTATCTTATGGTTCAAGAAAATAATAAAATAGAAAAATGTGAATAGGGTAAATAGTTTCATATCCTTAATATACTATCTTCCTTTCAGGACAGTAAGTAAATAAAATTAGTTATACACATAATGTACATTGAAAATATGGGAAAACAAAGAAATCAATTTATAATATAGCAGTTTACATTTTTCGTACCGCCTAAAAAATTAACCTACCACATCTGGGGGCAAAGGGATAGAGTAAGTACCCTCCATAGAACGGAAGCATTCAGTAGTAAATTCTATAATTGTCACCCATGCAAGTAATAACCGCAGAGAACATTAATTAACCTATGTAGATGATCGGTTGAGAACAACAATGCAAGCCCCGCTACGAGTGCTTCAAAATCAAATCATTCTAAGACAACGCAAACAAAACATTTTCTCAAATTATTAATGCCACATCCACTTTTTACTATTTACTCTTTGCTAGAAAAGGGCGTCTTGAAGAAAGCAGCTCGGATATTGCCAGTAAACGTATGTCGATACTTACCCTCGTCTCCCCTCTCACGTCTCGCCCCACCCCGCGATACTTAAGACTTGCTCCTACTTTGGTACAGTCAGTGGTGTAAACCACCGGAGTTTTTGAAGTATTTTATAAATTCTATATATCAGGCTATGTCTTCGTCAGAGAGCGCATCAACTTCTCTATGAACATGAATCTACGTAGGTATATTTTTTTGTAATGTAAATGTAAACGAAAGTTTTTATTACGCTGAAGGGTATATCCCACAAGACGAAGGCAGAGGTGGTGCCACTCGTCTTGAGCTTCACCGCATGGTGGAAGTGCATTTTCCGAATGCTCACCTGGCTAGCTAGAAGTAGAAAATTTGCCGCCAAGTACCTAACAGTGTGTTTCGGCTGCAGTCCTTAAAAGCCAGTCAAAAAAACCTAATTAGGGTGAAGTCGCCTTTGAGAAATGTCAGGCTCAGGGCGTAGGGTGGAGAGACCTCGTTCGCATGCGAGTGAGCGAAACAGAACTATTCAATATTTAAATAGCGGGAACGAATTTTTCTACATAAATTTATCAAAAAATTAGCTTTTTAAAATGGAAAAAATCTTGCATGTAGTTACTGTATCACATGGTTGCTACATAATTATTATAAATAAAATTTTATACGATTTTCCATGTAGACAAAACTTTGACATTTCACTTCGCCTTAATGCGACACCGCTACCTGTATCTATCTTGTTTGTGCACTACATTGGTAACGACTGATCATTGAGTGGTGGGATCAGGCCTTCCTATAAGACCGAAATATAGTTAGAAAATGTATAAAAAAAAAAATACAAGACGTAGACCAGTGAGTGTCTACGGCGCACGTTATTTTGTGGCCGACTGTACCGTTTTCTAAGGAAACTGTACTTCGTTAATATTTCAGCGCCGACTTAAGAAAATATCATACGTGATCGTGTCGCGGGAATTTTAAATTGTTGTTTGTCTGTTTTGAATGTATTTTCTTTGGTGTAATAATATCGTGTATCTAAGTGACACATTTTAAAAGTGAAAAGAAGGTAGAGTGACATCAGGAAATGTAAATATATTTATTTTTAAAATGTGTTTTCTGTGATTAGAAAGTAAAGAACATGGCGTCACTTTGTTTTTTGACTCTTGGCCACTTTATTGAGAACTACTAAAAAGTCATTTCATAGAAATCATACAAAAGCAGTAGTACCAGAATTAACGTGAAAAGTCGTGGGTTTGGTTCGACAGCAAAGTTTTGCGCCTTAGAAAACCTCCTTACGCTCAAATTTTTTTATTAGAATCTTTCGCTTCCTTTTAGGGTTTCAATACAAGCACTTATTGAAGCGCTCGTAGCGAAGTTGAAGCACACGTAGCGAAGTTTACTTAGCTGTTCTCAGGCGATCAGCAAAGTTAAGCAACGTCGCGCGCGGTCATGAGTTGGATGGGTGACCTTTAGTGACATTACTACTGAGCGTTTCCGTGCTTCGGAGGGCACGTTAAGCCATCGGTCCCGGTTGTTGTCTTAGGATGGCAGTCGTTATAGCATGGTGGTAGGGCATTTTGTGAATGCCCGCCTGGCTAGCTACCACCCTCAAGTAGAAAATCTGTCCCCAAGCACCTAACGGTGTGTTCCGGCAGCTGTCCTTGAGAGCCAGTACTTCTAGGTTAGCCTGAACAACATCTTCGACCACATCATCACTTACCATCAGGTGAGATAGTGGTCAAAGACTAACCAATAAGGTATAAAAAAAAAAGAAAAAAAAACTTGCACCAAGTTAGAAATAAAATTGCAGCAGTGATGCATCAGTGGCATGGGCTGTGGACTGCTGCGCAGCAGGTCCATGGTTCGAGCCCCACCGCAGGCTTGAGCTTCACCGCATGGTGGAAGGGCATTGTGCGATGGCTGCCTGGCTAGCGGCCACCCTCAAGTAGAAAATCTGTCGCCAAGCAGTTAACGGTGTGTTCCGGCTGTCCTTGAGAGCCCCTAATTCTAGTTTAAGCCTGTTAACACCTTCGACCACATCATCACTTACCATCAGGTGAGATTATGGTCAAATGCTTACCTATCAGCAAGAAAAAAAGAGGCTGTGTTCAGCAGTGGACAATCCGGTTAATACTGTAATGTTGTGTTTCATTCAGTACCTCTGTAAATTTTACTTTAAGATAATTGAGTTTAAGTTAGTAAATGTTCAAGTTAGAAGCATTTTCATTAAAGTTCAATTGTAATTTTGAATCGTTCCGCTCAAAATCTCTTACCATCTGTGTTCGCGAAGTTTTCTTGTTATTTCATCCTCTCGCGATGACAACATTCAAATGAAACTTTAACAATTCTATTACATCTTTTTTCTTAAAAATACATTCGAATATTGACTTAATTTGTAAATACGATTTTGAGTTTCAAGAACTTGGATGTTTGGAGTGTTTGTCGATTTGTCCAATATCTTCATGATTAAAAATGTTTTCCTTTGTCAAGATTCTGGAAAGTTTCAACATTCAAGATTTGTCTTTTCGAGGAAATTGGGATCGTTTTGATATGCACAAATACCTACAAAAAATTTGTTGTGTTAATTTATATAGCCATTCGTTTTATTCTCTTTGAATAAATTTAAAAACAAAACATTGATTGTGTAGATTATTTACTTATTGCACCATCATCATCATCATCATCATGAGCTGGAAGACGTCCACTGCTGAAGAAAGACCTCCAAGGAACGCCACAAAAAAGGTAGTTCACAAAGTATTAGTCGCTTGTAACCATTGGCTACCAGCGACTTTAACGAAGTCGTCAGTCCACCGCAGTCTTATTGAACCGCAACACGGAAAATATAGCCTTGCCCGTGAATGTAGTCATAAGCAGTTATTCTCAACGATATGGTTTTATGGTAAAATGAAAAATGGAGCGCTAATAATTAGACTCTGCTGTCTGTCTTTCCGCTCGTATGGCATTGGTCTCTAGCTCGTGAACGAAATTATTTTTATTTATTTATTTATTTATTTATTTGATTATAGGCGAGCAGCGTAATGCTGATGTGCCTATATCATTCTGTGTCGAAATATATATTATGTATTTTTTGTAGTGTCCACACATTTTTTTTGTTTTATTTAGCAGTTTACAAATGGGCAAGAGATTTTTTGCTTTTATGCAACCAGCCATCCAGCTGGTTTTTAAATGCATTTACAGATGTAGCAGAAACAACCTCCTCAGGCAACCTGTTCCAGTTATGAACAACTCTGTTGCTGAGAATATGGTGTGCTGTGTTTGTGTTAGCATGTACACGCTGAATTTGCTGGTTATGCCCTCTGACTTCTTTGTCGCGGATGACTTCCACAAACAGATTATGTATTTCGGGGAGGTTGTATAATCCGTTGAGAATTTTAAAAGTTTCTATGAGGTCCCCACGTAACCTCCTTTCTTCTAGAGTAGTGAGACGCAGGATTTCCATTCTCTGCTCGTAAGATTTGCGGCGTAAGGCTTGCGGTATCTTTGTGGCTTTCCTTTGCGCACTTTCAAGCAGATCTATATCTTTTCGAAAGTGCGGGCTCCAGACTTGACTTTCTCAAGATCTACAAGACATACATAAGACCATTGCTGGAGTATGGAACTCCAGCAATGGTCTTATGTATGTCTTGTAGATCTTGAGAAATACTTCAACTGTCATAGCGTGGAAAGCTTTGCGAATCACATATATAAAGGAATTTGCCTTCTTGACTATCGTTCCTATATGTTCTGCCCATTTGAGGTCAGTGGTGATAATAATGCCAAGATCTTTTTGATGACCGACAGATGATATGATTTGGCCATCCAATGTATATGTCGCTTGTGGATTATTTCTTCCGAGATGTAGGACTCTACACTTGGTAGAATTCAGCTTAATAATCCAATCACTGGTCCACTGTTGTATTCGCTCAATATCTTCTTGGAGCTGGCCTGATTTGATGAGCGGGTTGGCAAAGAATTTACCGTCGTCTGCAAAAAAGGCGATTTGACATTCTATCAGCTCTACCAAATCGGTGACAAAGAGCCCGAAAAGGTGGGAAGCTAACACTGAGCCTTGCGGTACGCCACTGAGGACTTGTTTTTGATGGGATAAGGTATTTCCAACTCGGACTTGAAAAGTTCTACCTGTCAGGTAACTTTCTATCCATTTGTGCAGTCTTCCCCGTATGCCAAAGTGATCCAACTTCATCAGGAGGCGTTGATGAGGAACTTTGTCAAAAGCGCGTTCAAAATCTAGATAAATTATATCTATAGGATTTCTACTGTCGACCTCTTTGCACCAAGTCTGAATACAAGTGAGTAGATTTGTAACAGTGGATCTCTTCTCTACAAAACCATGCTGCTTTACAGAGATAATGCACTCCCTATTCAAGAAGCGGGTTAGTTGCTTGCTTATAATTTTCTCCATCACTTTAACTACTATGCTTGTGAGACTGATTGGTCGAAAATTCTCAGGTTTAGTTTTGTCGCCTTTCTTGAATATGGGAGTTACAATAGCGTGTCTCCAGTCTTGAGGTACATACCCTGTATCGAAGGATCTCTTCATTAAAATGGTCAAAAAAGGGGCAATAGATGTGGCACAGTTCTTAAGGATGTAGCCAGGAATTAGGTCTGGACCTGGAGAGGACTGAGTATTCAAGCCCAGCAATGTCTTTTCCACTTCATTTGTTTCAAATATTATGTCACATAAGCTTTCTTGGACTCTGGCTACAGTAGTAATTTGGATATTCTTGTTAATTGCAGGCTCTGTTGAGTAAGCTTTTTCAAATGTTTCAGCAAATACATCAGCAACCTCATTCTGTTTAGTTACAAGATCTCCATTGTTGTTTCTGATCGCTGGTGGGGTGCAAACTTTGGATGTGATACACTTCCGAATGTGAGAGTAGAATGCCTTATCACCAAAATTAAGAATATTTGACTCATAAATGCTTCTTTTTCTTCTGGACAGAGCCACACATTCATTGTTTAGTTCACGATACATCTTGTAGTCATATTCCTCCTTCGAAGTCCTATACCTGTCCCATAGTTCCTTCTTTTTTAATGTTAATTCTAGTATATCTTTAGTTATCCATGGTTTGTTATTAATCTTACTAGGTTTAACTTCCCTTAGTGGAGCAAAATGATCTGTAGTCCAGTTGATTGCATTTAACATATCCTCCCAAATCTTAGCACTGCTATTAGAGTAGTCAATAGTTGCTAATTTCTTAAGTAGATCTGAATTGTAACTATCTAAGTCAATGAGTGAGTAATTTCTTCTATATTTTGGTAATATGTCTTCTTTTTGCATAAGTATCTGGATTCTAAATTCCAGCACACAGTGATCACTCTTCCCAATGGGTGGTTTATATACAATGTCCTTAATCAGAGCCTCTTCATTTACCAGTATGAGATCTAAGACTGATGGTACCTGGTTAGCTTGAAATCTGGTGGGGCTATCAACTATTTGATACAGATTGCTATTGACATACATATTAATAAAAAGATCTTCAGATTTAGTAATTTGCTGTCTGAACTGTAGCTGTGCAGCTGATAGGGGCCATTTTAAAGATGTGTAATTAAAGTCTCCTACAATCACCACAGTGTTGTTCTCTGAGGCTGCTTGAAGATTCTGCATCAGTTTGGTATCACGGTGCTTCCACATACATTCGTTCTTATCATCAGACCTGTAAACTCCAGCTACCAGGAAATGATGTGTACCATACAGGATATCGAGGTATAATGCTTCCACCTCATCGCACATATATCTATGGTTCGGTCTCGCTGTGACAGGTATTTCGTTCACATGGTTTCTAACATAAATTGCTACACCCCCACCTCGTGTTTTTCCTTCTGATTTCTTCACCTTGTGTTTCCGGTCTAATCTAAAAAGAGTGTAGCCTGGTATGTTGTATGTGTTGTTGCGGTCTCTGCTATTTAACCAGGTCTCTGTAACTATTACTATAGATGGGTTTAATGAGCTCACATGCAATAGGAAAAGATCAAATTTAGGAGCCAATGAGAAAAGATTTGTATACATAAAAGTAAGGTCTTGGTATGGATTTCTAGTGTTGTAATTTAGTTTTTTTGAACTATTTTAGGTGCACCTTTTATGTACTTTATAGTGAGATTGATTTCACCCTTATCTATTCTAGTTTTAAGTACCTCACGCAGGCGGTTAAGTTCTTCTCTTTGTAAAGGCGTTTTATCATCATAAAATCTTACCTCTTGTCTGGCCTTACTTTTGCTCTTCAGTGTTGAAATGGCGTCCTGGCGGGATTTGAGCACCACTTTAAGCGGGCGCTTCTTACCCGGCTCGCGGCGCCCCAGCCTCTGCACCGATACCACCTTGTTCGAGAAGTCCGAACCATGGACCTCTCGAAGTTCCTGGTTGACAGCCAATTCGTCATGAGTTTTTCTCACACTGCCGATGTCTGAGCCACTTTCTTCAATACCTACGAGTATGACATTGTTAGCCCTGCGCTCACGTTCAGTCAATTCCTCCAGAATGGCATTAGTATTTAAGGTATGCGTAGGCGGCGCCAAAGTCGTGGTCGGCGCGGCGGTTACGTCTGGCACAGGCGAGGGATTTTTCCCAGAATGCGTCATCATGGATTTCACTTCGTCTAGTTCCGCTCTTAGGGCATCGTAAGATTTTATTAGTTTGGGCACTTGGAAAAGAGCTTCACGGCATGGGGGACATAAGTATAAGAGCGTTCGCTTCCCTTTGAGCCCCATAACACGCGCCTCACTACTCGTCAGATTGCTACACTGCAGGCAGTTGAATCTCTTGCAACCATCACATTGCACCAAATTGTCTTCAATTAAATCGCCTTCACATTCAAAACACTTCATTTTCGAGGTCGGAATTCGACAATCAACACGAAAAAGTCGTTAATCAGTTTTACACTAATATCACTTCACAGACGCGAAATTAACCACCAATTATATTATGAACACGATTTTTGATGGATAACTAACTATTTTAACACTCTCAGAGTTTAAATAACGAGTTTTATACAATATTAATAGAAATAATAAAATACGACGCAATTTCGACACAGCTTTTTTTCTGAGGGTAGGAAAAAAAAAAAGGATTACTAATTAATTACTAACAAGAAATTAAGATAATTAGTATAGAACTTTTACACAACAAGCTATTTTCTATAAAAATTATATTTTAAAAAATAAACTTTTCTATATTGTTTTTAATAAAAACAGCTAAAAAAATTAAAGTAAAAAAAATACTCGTCAAGATGTTTCCAACAAGCCCAAACTCGATTAGGTTGTGTAGTTTCGTTGCGAAGTTCCTTTGGCCATCTTCCAGCTCCATCATCAGATCAGCACCTTGTCATCATAATATTGCATTATCACCCGATTTACACATGTATGCAAAATTACAGCTCAATCGATAACCGGTAAGTGGATCAAGTTTAACTTGCAAGATTTGATGACAAACATTGTGACAGGTGAAACTAAATAAACTAGGTTAGCCTAAAAAACATCTTCGACCACATCATCACTTACCATCAGGTGAGATAGTGGTCAAAGGCTAACCTATCAGGTATAAAAAAAAGCTTGTAAAAAGAAATACAGTGCTAAAATTCAATCAAAATATTTAAACGAGGGACCCGATACGTAAGGAGATGTCGAATAAATTTTTTTTTTGTACTCAAAATATGAAGTTTAATCTTCTAGAGCTGATAGAGTAAAGAATAAAGAATTGAGGCAAGAATATATTTCATATATAACTATAACGAAATGAAGCGCCGTCAAGTTGACAATTTTAGCATTATTGGGTCTATCTCAAAAACTGATTAGATAAGGAATCTAGAACTTCGGTATAATCGTGAACTGTGTCTTTTAATTCATCGACTATTTTACAAAATCACAAATATACGATAGGAAAAATTTAAGTCATGTGCGGGATTCGAACCCGTGTCCATCCATCCCTTTAGCCGGGGTATGCTCTAACCAATTGAGCTAACATGACATGACGTCATAACTCAAATCTTTCCTATCGTTCTTTAAACATCATATTGAGAAGACAAACTATTACTTAACACGCCGATTTATTGAGTAGTTTTTAAGAGATGATCAAAACAATAGTTATGTGTTATAGCTGCAAAGTTGTTACTCTTTTTTTTATTGCTGATAGGTAAAACCCTTTGACTAGAATCTCACTTGATGGTTATTGATGATGTGGTCGAAGATGTTAACAGGCTAACCTACAATTACTTTCTCTCAAGGACAGCTGCCGGAACACATGATAAGGTGCTTGGAGATAGACTTGAGGGTGGTCGCTAGCCAGGCGTATGGAAAGTGATGCTATGATGGAAAGTGAGGATGTGATCATCTGCTCGTTTATTTTGGATAAAAAATCACCCACCCAAGTAGGTATAAGTAAAGAAGGCAAACAAATAGACACATGGATCTACAATATTGCAAGGATGTCGCAATTGGTTCAAGTAAATAGTTAGTGTGAAAGCTTACTCCAACAGCATCCAGCGAAACAGTAAACAAAGGATTCGTACCGCGTGGGATGCGCGTGGGCAGCTATCGTATCATTGTACCGGAGATAGTTGAGCAACGAGGCGAGGGGTATCTATGAATGCGGTCATAGGAACACCTATTTGAATATTTTATTGCGCTTCCTCCGGAAATAAATAGTAGTTTAGAATAAAAGCATAGTTACCATTGTCTTGTGCCAGGCAGTAACTATTACTATGAAATAAAACAAAGCTAGTCCTTTGTTCTGTTTCTACGTAAATATATAAAACAAATGCATGAACACACATGTTCTTGCATTTATAATCTGCCAGAGAGCTTAAGAGCCTCTTTCAGAATGTTCGAGTAAGTTCCGGTTATACTACCCAGAACATATTTAACAAATAAAACACTATCTTTGCGTTCCATAGTCATCGATTTAGCCTATCCATCGGTTGAAGCTTGAAACGCGCTGCATGTTAACTGTCATTTTTATCATTCAGTTGTTTTATGTTTCTGGGTAGTATTATCGGAACTTACTCGAACATTCTGAAACCGGCCCTTAACATCAAGTTTTTACATCTCCGAAGATGTATAGTTGGTGTGTTATGACCAACGTTTTGCTAGATATGTTGGTAAAGCAAACAAGCATATTGAGTTGCCATACATGCACATATTTACCTGGCAAATCTGCCTGATGATTGTGCCTAACGGGCGAAGCTAATAAATAAGCAATACCTAATATAAGCAGGGCTAATATCAGGCAAATAAATCTATGTCTATTCTAGCCATAAATTCGCATTTTTGCCCGCCAGGCACAACAGTCAGGCAGATATGTCGAGTAGGTATACATTGGCGAGTATGGCTTTCTGTTGTCATCTTTCGGGCACAGTTCTAAATAGTTCCAGGAATGCCCTGACATAGTGCGCTCTGGCTCTTCCGCAGATCCAAGATGTAGATTTTTTTTGACACAATACAGAGTGAGTAAATTATTTGAATTTGAATTTGAATTTGAGAGTTATTTAAAGTTCATGAATATAAATCTTAAATAGTTGGCACTTTAGTATATTACTGTGGGTGCGTTATTCTGTTTAATGAATAAAACATTAATAATGAAAAAGGACTCCAAAGCTAATGCTCCAAAAATAATACTTTTTTTTTTGCTTGATAGGTTCACCTTTGACCACTATCTCACCTGATGGTAAGTGATGATGTGGTCGAAGATGATATTCAGGCTAACCTAGAATTACTGGCGCTCAAGGACAGCTGCCGGAACACACCGTTAGGTGCTAGCCTATCAGCTATAAATAAAAAAAAAAGTATGATTTTGAACAGAATAAAAATTAAATGACACAGATAAAAAAGAAAAAAATAAATAATTCAATGGTTTATATTCCGAAATCCGCTTCCTCTCGAGTTCAGCCCGCACTTGTTTGGTTTGTTACTATTATCAAAGAACGCATCTATACGGTATAACGTATTGATGATAGTGCTAGTTGCGGAATATGGGCAATCGGGACATAACGTCTACGTCTTCTTTGCACATTAGACTATACGAGTACATAGTGTATCTCTACTCTTACATTGCATATTGAATGATCAATATTTTATTGAGTGTTCATAGCTGACAAGTGCGCGGAAGAGGTCATAGTAGAGCTTGCCTAGACCTTATTAATAGATAAAGTAGGTTATGTAACTTTCGCCGCGGTCACTTTTTGGATGGGTGACCGCTAATTCCATTTATAACTGAGAACTTCAGGAGAGCACATTAAGGTGATCGATGACGTCTATGTAGGGAAACTTCGCTATTTCTTTGTTTTATTTTAGCTAGGGTGTCTAATTGTTGCACTTGATCACGTGAAACGTGAGTTGCGAAAAATATTTTAAATAACACTTTTTGTATGATATCGTGATGCAAAAAGCATGAGGCCCACTTGGTGTTAAGTGTAGGGGCAAGGAAACGCTTATGCGACAGTTTGCTTTAGCACCTCGCTCGCCTTTCCTCGCCGCCTACCCAGTCGTCTCCAGTCGTCTACATTGCGCACGCGACTGTTAAGCTATACCGCTAGGTACACTCACGCGCATATTATAGTGTTAGTCTTATACCTGTGTACTGTAATGTGTTAAATAATAAAGACAGTTCCTACAATCGGTGTTTGCTTTGAGTTCCCACAGTACAGGCGAATACGCATACGCGGGCACAGACGATCAGGGCACCTATAGCTAGTGTTATGTATTTAATGTTTTACGATCTAGCACAAAATACGAAAATTCCCATGCAAGGGCGATAAGAGTAATGGACTGTATGACGAAGTGAAATTAGGGCAAAGATATACAATAAGTAAGATTGTGCAACTCACCAGATAATCCGATGGGGTTCAGAGCCGTTATTGGTATCTAAACTACGAATTGGCTCGCGCGCTTACCTCCTCAATAGCTCAGTACCTGTCTTGGCTGGGTGCCGGTTGTGATGGCACAGTTTGCACAAATATAAAGTTTTGGTGACTTATTATACTTAGGGCTTTGCCCTCGACAAAGTTGGCACGAATGCCCGACAAATTAAATAGAAAATGAACGAGAAGCGGCTCCGACACGAAAATTGATCCACTCTCGACGAAAGCGAAAACGACAAGAAGAAAGAGTAAAGGTCATTTTTCAAGGGCAGGTAATTAGAGTTGCTAGTACAAGAAAAATAAGTACCACACATTATGTGATGATACCAGATGAAAATATTGACTCTATTGGCTAAAGTGAACATTCCGCCCACCTAAATGGTTACATTTACAAAAAAACTACGACAAACGACAAATTTACTTATCAAAAATCTTACGAAAACGATATAATTATAGTATAATATGGTTGAAAAACGAAAATTAATGTAGAATTGGCAATGGACAAAGTTTAACAAGTGGTCTTTTGAATTTACTAGTTGCTGTTTTAACAGTTGCGACACGACAAACTCCGTCAGTTCCTTTGTGCAAGGCAACGATACGCCCCATACTCCACTTCATCGGATTGCATTGTTCATTTACAATAAGAACGAGGGTGCCAACCGCTACTTCTTGATGGATTTTATTCCAACGCATCCGTTGCTGTAGAGTATGAACGTATTCTTGATGCCATCTGCGCCAAAAATCCTGGTGCATTTTCTGAAGTAGTTTCCAGCGATTTAGGGTGCTTATATTTAAATCTACAAACTGTTCTTCTGGAAGCATCGACAAGGGTTCTAGCGTCAGAAAATGTCCAGGAGTGAGCGCCGAAAAATCATTCGCATCAGAGCTGAGGGGTGTCAGCGGCCGAGAGTTTAAAAGTGCTTCTATTTGTGCAAGTACAGTATAAAATTCTTCGAACGTTAGTCTCTGCGTTCCTACGACTCTAGATATATGGGTCTTTACAGATTTAATTCCTGCTTCAGCAAGTCCATTAAAGTGCGGAGATCCAGGGGGACTAAACGCGAATTGAATTTCCTGAATCTCAGCAGCATTTTTCATCAATTTCCCGAGGTAGTTGCTCGCACCTACAAAATTTCGGCCTTGGTCTGACACGATTTTACTACAGCGACCACGGCGAGCAACAAATCTTTTTAAAGCCGCAAGAAAAGCTTCTGTGGATAATTCTGATGTCAACTCCAAATGAATTGCCTTAGTACTTGTACATACGATAACACAAATATATCCTTTAAATGTTTTTACTCCTCGGCCACGACCGAGAGCAATGTCAAAAGGACCACCGAAGTCTATATTAACAGTCGAAAAAGGTTTAATTTGGTTGACTCTATATTCAGGCAAATTTCCCATGATTGGAGCTGGAGCAGGTTTAGGATTGACCCGGAAACATTTGGTACATTGTGAAACAACAGCACGGATAGCTCGCTTAGGCGATAAAATCCAAAAGTGTTGAGCAAGAAGGTTTTGTAAGGTCTGTGCACCAGGGTGCATAAATTTCCTATGATACTCGTCAATAATCAAATAAGTGAGCCGATTGTCACGAGGCAAAAGCAAAGCATGTTTGGATTCGAAATCTACGCTGGCGTGGGCCAGGCGACCGCCCACCCTGAGATGACCCGCTTCATCAAGAAAAGGTGCTAATTTTCTCAAACTCTTGGGTAAAGAGTTTGGAAAACCAGATTTAAGTTTATCTATCTCTACCGAAAATGCGCTTCGTTGGACATGTTTGATGAAAAACATGAACGAGCTTCTGATCTCCGATGGTGACAAAGCGCCGACAAGTTTCGGTTCAAGACGTTTGGGTCTGGAGTTGAGCAGAAATCGAAACACATACGCCAACACGCGTTTGGCTTTCGAAAACGACGAAAAGTTATTTAAAATTTGGTCGCACACGTTAGAATCTACAGAAGTCACAAGAGTTAAAATTCTTTGCTCATCCTCTGCGAAAGCTGAATCTGCGACGGAAGACACAACAGGCCATTCCGCTTCAGGTCTGGAGAGCCATGAAGGCCCATTCCACCAAAGAGACTGCTCTACCAAATCTGACGGTAGGATTCCTCTCGAACCGACATCAGCTGGGTTATCGAGAGATCCGACGTGCCTCCAGAGCTCCGGCGCAACTCTTTCCTGAATATGGCTAACCCTATTTGCCACATAAGTCTTCCACCTCGAGGGACAAGACTTGATCCACGACAAAGTAACCGTAGAGTCAGACCACGCGAAACGGTATATGACTGTGTGAAATGGGCTTAGCGCTTCAACAACAGCAGTCATTAAGTCCGACAATAAAACCGCTGCCTGGAGTTCCAGTCTGGGTATCGAAAGTTTACGGAGAGGCGCGAGCTTACAACGTGACGCACAAAAATATACGGAACAACAACCTTCCGCATCGACAACGCGCACAAAAATAATCCCACACATTCCTCTCTCCGAGGCGTCCGAAAATCCATGGATCTGTAAAACGACAAATGATGACACCATACGACGAGGTATCGATATGGCCGACAACATCGATAACTGCGATTTAAACCGCAGCCATTCCGAAACGACAGTTTCCGGTGCATCCTCATCCCAGGATACGCCAGAGATCCATAACAGTTGTACCAGATACTTCAAATAGAAAGTGACTGGGCCGAGAAAACCAAGAGGATCGTAGATACGAGAGAGTTCCGATAAAATTGTACGCTTGGTACATCTACGATTTTCGACAAAAACTTTAAAACGAAAACAATCCGAATGTGATAGCCACGAAAGTCCTAATATCTTCAATGATACGTCAGAGATGTCTTCAAATCGCTTGAAGTCTTCCGAATACAGGTCAGATGTAGAGAGCCCAACGAAAAAATCTCTATGGTTTGAAGTCCATTTCCTGAGATCAAAACCACCCGACGACAAAATTTGGCAAAGTTGTGACCTCAATTCAATAGCTTCACTGATAGAGTCAGCTCCACTAACAACATCATCGACAAAAATATCTCTTTTCAATACCGCGGAGCCAAGAGGATAATCAGTGCTAGCTTCTTGTGCTAGCTGCGCGATGGTACGGAGAGCCTGATAAGGTGCGGATGAAATACCGTAAGTCACAGTTCGAAGACGATAATCACGTACCGGTTCATTAATCGACGGTCTCCATAGAATGCGTTGATAATCTGCATCAGCCTCTGGCACTAAAATCTGCCGATACATTTGCTTGACATCACCAGTGAATACAATTGCATGCCATCGAAAACGAATTAACAAATCGAAAATATTTGTTTGAAGTTTGGGCCCTGGCAACAAAGTATCATTCAAGCTTTTCCCGGTAGAGTCAGAACAACTTGCATCAAAGACTACGCGTAATGGTGTGCTCACTGATTCAGGACGCAATATTCCATGGTGAGGAATATAGTAGAACAAACCTTTATCAACAACAGGTGGCTCTACCTGTTCTAGATGATGACAAGTCTCATAGTCCTTCATGAAAGCGACATATGCTTTCCTATATTCTGGGTTCAGTTGAAGTTTTTTCTCTATTGATGAAAATCTTTTTAACGCTATGGCACGAGTATTTACAAAACATGGCCGATCTAATGACTCTACGAAAGGTAAAGGAACGACAAATCTTCCTTCAGGGGTACGCCGATGTTGTTGAGTAAAATACTCTTCACAAAGCTGGTCCTCTTTCGATAATATTTTATGTTGAGGTCCAATATTTTCTAATTCCCAAAACCGTTTGAGAGAATTATCTAATGACAAATTTGACACGAAAAAACAATTTTTACTTTGTATCTCACGATGAGCATGTGATTTGTAATATGTCGAATCACAACCACCCATCAAAATCCAACCGAAACTGGTATTCAAAGCATGAGGCTGGCCAGCTCTACCATGTCTGAGGCCTGGTAATAAAGATGACGAAAAAATGTCAGCATTTAGCAACATATCAATAGGTCCCGGATGGTTAAAATCAGGATCAGCTAACTTTAATCCAATAAGGTGTGACCATGAAGACGACTCTATGTGTTGCATTGGTTGTTCAGAACAAATAGACGGCAGTAAAAAAGCTTCAACATCAAAACTAAATTTTGAATTCATTGACCTAACTTGACATGACACTGAACCCAATGTGTTTGCTTCTACATTCCCTATTCCACTTACTGTGTGGTGATTGCTTCTTACGAGCAAGCCAAGAGAGTGGGCACAAGACTCTGACATAAAATTACTAGCACTTGCGCAATCTAATAGCACTCTAACTGCCTTAAGGTTACCATCACAATCAGTTACTAAAACTTTTGCAGTACCAAACAACACACTGTCAGTTTTATTAGTTGATGTTAACACTATATTTTTATTGCAATTCTCATCCGCTGACTCATTGACCTGTTTGCTGTCAAAGTGTAATAAACTATTATGTGAATAATTACACTTCTCACATTTAAAACCAGATCGACAACCTCTGACCAAGTGGGAAGGTGAAAAACACAACAAACAAAGTTTCTTTTCTTTGACAAAATCAAAACGAGATTGAACAGACAAATTTAAAAATTTATCACATGACTCGAGGTTATGTTGTTTTCCTGCACAACACAAACAACTTTGTGAAGCCACTACAAATGAAGATGACTTACCTTTACGAAAATTGTTGGTAGATATTCCGACATTATGACTACTACTAGATTTGATATTTGATACATCCAATGCCCGATATGTTTTTTCAATAAAATTTAGTAAATCTTCATAAAGAGGGATTTCATCAGAATTAAATTCTAATTGGAATGCTTCTCGGGTATACCTGTCCAGCTTCGACCACAACAAATGGAAAAGCATGAAATTCTTATCAGGCAATTGATATTTGTTCAAAATTGATAATGTTTCTGTAAATGTTCTGTGAACCCGTTCCAACTCAAAACTAGTTTTAGATTTAATTGTCTCACAATTTAGAATTTTGCCATAATATGTAAAAGCTATTTGTCTTTTCCTATTATAATATTTATTAAGTGCATTGTATGCATCTGGATAGCTACCATCAGACAGGGGAAAGTTTTTTATGATATTATAAGCAGTACCCGTAACACTAGACAAAAGGTAATGCAATTTTTCAACATTTGACATCTCTCTATTATGTACTAATGACTCAAACAGTTGTATAAAGGATATCCAGTTTTCAATATTTCCATCAAAAGGTTTTATCTCAATTTTAGGCAACTTAGCTGAAACACATGACAACTGCCTTTTAACATCACTATTATTTTTGACTCCAAGATTGTGGTTATGAACCGCCATAAATTGACATTTGATCTCCCGAAAACGCCGCTCAAAACTTAATGTCACTGAGAGTTCAGTTTTACGATCAGTGGGACTCAGAGGTGAAAGAACTTTTAACTGTGCTGCATGAAATTCCGCTTCGATGGTGTTCAGGTCGGCTTCTGTATAACCTTTGAGAAGTTCTGTGGACGTTTCTAACAACTCGACTCGCATCAGCTGATAGTCTCGCTTCACGCGGTTTTCCTCGACATCACTAACGGAGCCTGGCGATTCCATTTCCACAATATCCAGTATATACACGCACGTACACAATAATTTGCACAAAAATCAAAACAAACAAAAAACCTACAAGGACGACAACAAAAACACTGTTTGTATTTGACAGTGATATTTTAGAACGAAATCTATTTGACACTTGTTAAAGTTGACCATAGACAATTCAACTTTCAATTTACGGTTTGATATGGCAAGTTTAGTAATAGTTCAAATTAACATGGGCATGAATGTTCGAGCCGACAACTATTTAGTGGGTAGCTAGTGGGTATGACAGAAAAAAGTTTATGTTAGAAATTTCAACAAAATTCGAGAAATATGACCGTAATTCACTAAATATGCGAAGATTAGGTCACTATTCAAATATTCGGCTCGATGGGCCAAAAAAATGTTATGTATTTAATGTTTTACGATCTAGCACAAAATACGAAAATTCCCATGCAAGGGCGATAAGAGTAATGGACTGTATGACGAAGTGAAATTAGGGCAAAGATATACAATAAGTAAGATTGTGCAACTCACCAGATAATCCGATGGGGTTCAGAGCCGTTATTGGTATCTAAACTACGAATTGGCTCGCGCGCTTACCTCCTCAATAGCTCAGTACCTGTCTTGGCTGGGTGCCGGTTGTGATGGCACAGTTTGCACAAATATAAAGTTTTGGTGACTTATTATACTTAGGGCTTTGCCCTCGACAAAGTTGGCACGAATGCCCGACAAATTAAATAGAAAATGAACGAGAAGCGGCTCCGACACGAAAATTGATCCACTCTCGACGAAAGCGAAAACGACAAGAAGAAAGAGTAAAGGTCATTTTTCAAGGGCAGGTAATTAGAGTTGCTAGTACAAGAAAAATAAGTACCACACATTATGTGATGATACCAGATGAAAATATTGACTCTATTGGCTAAAGTGAACAGCTAGATTATTCCCCTGGCAAAGGACCCGCGACATTAAGTAATAACCTCGGCGTAGATGATATGCAGTTCGTTACTAGTGACGAGCTTCCCTCCAACCATCACCCTGAGACATAAAGTCTCATGTGCCTGTCATTTCACCGGCACCCGAACCGAAATACAGTAATACGAACGTAACTGCTTGGCGGTAGAAAGAGGTATGTTGCGTGTTTTAGTGGTAACTTCTGAAATCATGTCCATTGGTGTTCGATAACTAACGAGCAGTATTATTTTATATAATAAATACCATTGTTAACTATACATTGCTGCCATTTAATATGAAGGTCATTTATGCCTTTGCGATAGAACTCTGGTGATCTAGATTCGACAGACTGTGTGAAAGCATTTTGTACGGCCTCCTGAAAACAAGACTTTTATTACGTAGGAAATTGTCCAAATCACGAAAAAAATGGTAGTATGTTAGATTAAGGAATGGCAAAAAGTTTCACTCAAAAATATTAAACCATGAAGGTTCTATGTCAATTCGAAGTACCTATTACATTAAAACGGCAATTTCATACTTTAGTAAAGTATGAAATTATGAAGTATGAAAGCATGATAATGTAGAAGTGTTTCCACCCTTAGACTAATTACTGCAAGAGGAATAAAACTTATTTATTATTTATTAAATATCCCGAAATGGGCGTGAGTTTCCGTCTTAAACTGTTTACGGTCCCTGCTGTTGTTTGAGAATGGCCGTCGTGAATATGTCATTGTGTACTTTGATATATCAAAGGTAGTCGCGATTGATTTTGACGTCACCTGGCTTTGGTTGTTGTGAATATCAAACATACACCGGATTGTTTTTAGTTGTGACTGCATTTTGCACTTGACTTGTCTTGTTGCACGTACTGTTTCCCATGTGATTTGATTGCCTCCACAAGTTAAGCCATCGGTCCCGGGCTGACGGCTTAACGTGAAAATAATATATAGCCAAATACCATGGATAAAAGTACTTCTTCTTCTTCTTCATGCCGACGATTCACATTTAGATGGATGACTGCCAGTACTGGATGGTAGCCACCCCAAGAGTAGATGCCTCGTACAGGTCACCCAAAGTGCAAGCATTGGGACACTGAGGGCAGGACAGCAAGTGACGCATGTCCTGTGTAGCGCTACAACTACATAGGGTTCCTACGTCAGAGTATCCCCATTTGGCGATGTTAAACCAGCAGCGACCTACTTGAGTATGGAGTCAGTTTAGCGACTAAAAGTAAAAAAGTTAGAAGATAAGTACGAGTAGTATGCCAATGCTGGTCACCCATCCAGGTAATGACCACACTAGACAGTGCTTAAACTAGTCGATCGGTTAAGAAGGACTAGAAGAGCTCCACTCCGTAAGCTTTTTTATACATAATGTGTCAATAAAGTGATATATATATAGTACTTCCGCATTATTATATATAAAGTAAATCTTTCCTCGTGCTTACGTAACATATAAATGTACCAGATTCATCGACGTAGTCTATCTCATTTACATTAAGTACCTCATATGAATATCAGAGAAACGTTAAGCGCTCGCCTGAAAATTGTGTAAATTTGATTTTCATCCACATACGCTTCTGCGAAGTTTGCGTTCAGCGCTCTGATATCTCTCTCATTTTACATTAATGGAAAATCTGAAAAGTTTTCATTTTAACTCATGTTCGAGTTTGTATAATTTTTTTGCTGAACAAATCAGCTCTCATTTAAATCTTTTAAGATATTGCGATTTCATCTTTAGTTTGAACATTCATACAAGTTAAGTGTTTTACTTTAAGGGTGAACTGGCCGGCCCGTTCTCCATACAAACGTCGTAGGGTAATCACTCCCTTATTTGAAGACCGATTTATCTCGTCATTATCTAGGCTTGTATGATGCCGAAATTTTAATAAAATAATTAACTTGGCAATTATGAGCCTCGAAACATTTTCATATAAAGGTTTCGAGGCTCATAACTTACAACTTAATAATATTTTTAAAATTTTGGCATCATAAAAGCCTAGATAATGACGATATCAATCGGTATTATGCTTAAGTCTGGACCTAAAATCTCAAATAGGGGATTGATCACCCTACGACGTTTGTATGGAGAAGTGACCGACCTCAACCTTAAGGTAATACTGTTGATTAACACTTGGTGTGCCCCCATGTCCCATAAATAACTTTTCACCCTTAAGGCGTGGCGCGCAGAAATCTGACGTGTAAAATAATTATGAGTCTTAAGAGTTAAATCTAAAATAAGGCCTTTGTAGCGCTTTCCATACAAGCGTTGTTGTGATATTTGTTATGATTTGTTACTATTTGCTCCAGCTAAATAAGTTTCTATTTTGGTATTGTGGCGGAACACGCACGAGGCCCACTTGATGTTAAGCGGTATCTTCTGCATATAACAGATGAACCTTGTTAAGTCTCATGTGACAATTTAACTACTGGCTCTCAAGGACTGCTGTTGGAACACACTGTTAGGTGTTTGGCGACAGATTTTATATTTGAGGAAGGTAGCTAGCCAGGTGAGCATTCATAAATGCTTTCCCATAATGCGGTGAACCATGGACCTGCGGCACCGCAGTCCATAGCTATAACCGCTCGGCAACCATTGCTTCAATATCCAGTAAATATTACGCGAGTCCTAGCCAGTTGCTTAATGATATGTATTGTTGCTTGTTAATGGATAATAGACTAAAATGTAATTGAATTGATGTCCGTTCCACGACGTGCTCGTAAACACGCCTTGTGCCCCATGTCACGTCCACAATGCGTCGGCCCACATCGAAATGCGTTCATATTCGACACACGCACACACTGAAAGCTCTGCGCTCCTGGCTGGTCATAAATGTTCGAATTTCAAATGGTATATTTTTTAAACTCATTAGTTGAATCATTTTTGGCGGAAACTCGCGTGTCTTTTTTTTTATCATAAGTTGAAGTTTGTTGTCCATAGCAAAAAAGGAATAGTTATAAGCAACAACGATTGCGATGATTTTTAAAGTTTACTGTCGCCGTAAGACTTGACTTTCAAATGCTTTTGAGAATAAAAGTACCTCATTTGAGCAGCGTAAGGCGTTGGTACGCAGAATTTGATTTGCCCTCAACTGTGATTACTATGTGGCTACTGTTTACGAGTACGTTTGGAGATTGGTATGAACCAAATTCAAAAATTGTACATCATCATTAAAGAGTAAGAAAACTTTATGCCGCTGGATTCCTAATGAACTCACACCAGAAAAATTACGAGCTTGAGTTGAATAGTATTGTAATCTTTGTAAAATTACACTCACAGACGTTCTAATGCTGTTTATGGCATTGTGAGTTGAAACACGGATATACTTTTACACGCCAGAAGGAAAGCAATCGTCTTCTGTATGGTTATTATATAGTATATATTGTCGCCTTCGAACATTACATACTTACGTTATGTTTGAAGGCGATGGCAATTCAATTAAATTAAGGCAAGTAAGAATTAGGGGGTTGACGAGTCAGGCAGGACCCGTTCGACGATACCGATAGGATTTATTACGATTCTACTTGAAACACAAAAAGACATTTAATGCTGTTCACCAACATATGTTAAACGCCTTTGAAAAAGATTAGGGAAAAACGACCGATAAGCCGTATATGGTTCCAAAAGTCAACCTCGTAATCCATCCTGCTCATAATCCAGGCCTAGAAACGTGCGATTTCTTTATATTCTCAAAAATCAAAGATTTGATGAAAGGCTTACGTTTACGGGGCCAGAATAGGTAGTTCTTCTAACCTTGGAACCAGTACATATAAACATGCATTCAGACCAATGGTCCCACATGATTTAAAAAAATATTTTGAAGCATTCAAATTACTTAAAATGTAATAATACTATGAGAAGCAGTAATAATATTACTTATATGTCAATAACTTTGTATATTAGTTACACAAAACATTCAGTGTTTGGAATTCCCACTTATCGAATCACAATTATGGAAGAAAATTTCGAGTTTCCCTTCTATACTTAGTCACTATTTATTCTAATTATTCTATGAAAGTTTCGGAGCAGTGATGGCTCATTGGCATTGGCTATGGACTGCCGCGCAGCAGGTCCATCGTTTGAATCCCGCCGTGGCTTGAGCTTCACCGCATGGTGGAACAGCATTTTGCGAATGCCCGCCTGGCTAGCGATCACCCTCAAGTTAATAATCTGTCACCAAGCACCTAACGGTGGTTTAGGCAGCTGTCCTTGAGAGCAAGTAATTATAGGTTAAGCCTGTTCAACACATCATCACTTACCATCAGGTGAGATTGTGGTCAAAGTCTTACCTATCTGCAATAAAAAAAATGGAAGATAAGCATTGAAATGTCAAATGACAAGTTACATAGATATTAATTACATTCAACGATTATAAAACCGTTTTCCAGTATAACATATAACATTTTACCATGTATCAATTGTAAACTGTTTGTGTTTTTGTATCAGTACTGAAAATACCATTAAAATGATGGCCGCGCTGCGACTAGGTTTGCGTAAACACGCGGCGCGCCCCCATGTCACGTCAACAATGCGTCGCCCTCGGGGCACGGCGCGTGACATCGGAATGCATTCATTAGGCCGCATTGTGTAATGTCCGATGCACGAAATGCTGGGGAGTGATATTGAATCTGAGCTATGGAAGGAATATTCGGGATATTCGACGTATTTGTGCATACATCGAATGTTTAGTTTATTATATTTCAAGTTATCTTGAGCGTGCCTGATGCGTAGAGAAGTTTCAGTTGGTTATTTACTGTCATGGACAATAACTTAGACAGGCCCATAAAATAATTAATGTTTCTGAGGTTTTCGCGATTTTTACACATAAGATTTTAATTACTTTAATCAGTATAAATCCCGTATATTATTAATTATTTTTATGCCGCTATTTTAACGATTACTGCATAGTGTTTAAAACGTCGAGATAAAAATAAAAACAAACAAACGCGTTTGAAACCATTCAAAGTAGACAGTAGCCCCGTGACAACGATCACTCCAAATGTTTAAAACGTCGCGATAATGACAAATATACGCGATTAAAATGTCAGAATAAAAATAGTGACAATTATACACCATTTAAACCGTTTAAAGCAGTCAGTCACTGCGTGATCATGATCACTGCAAAGTATATCATATGAAATTATGACTTATATTTGTAAATTACGTTTAAAATTATCTTAATACCAGGTCTATATAACTTTAACAAAAAATGCGCTGGAGCAAACCTCATGTTTAAAATCGTCATTCGCGGAAGAGGACTGAAACTTTATTCTCTTGGGTGGTGTTAGAACAACAATATTATTAGTCTCTGGACAACGTAAGACACGTAAGAAACTGGTCGAGATGTTTCCGATAAATATAACGCGGGTCCTAGCTGGTTCCTAATAAGTTAAAACATAAGACATATTTGGAATATATAATATTATTTTGGTCAAAAGCAAACTAACATAGCACGGCACAATCGTATGGTAAAGAAAACGTTTTTGGGTCTATACTCGCACGATTTTAAAAGTCGAATGTCATTTTTTAATAACCTGGGTGTAATATGGTATAAGAGTGTGTTGTGACATGTTAAATAATGTTTCCGTTATGATGTGTCAGAGGTCGTAGTAACCCCAACGATTTCCTTGTAGGTATAACAACCTTACTTTGAACAGCGCGGTATTAAATAAATACACGTAAAAGCTCATATTTCGCTCACAGCTACCTCAGTCTCCCTCAGCGGTGGCCCTCCTGCGTGCAAATGACACAATTTTGTTAACCGATCGCCCCTGGCGTCCGCTTAGATGAAACATGTATGAAATACTTGGATGCCCGACGACGTAATAAACATAATACTGGACAAAGATTATGGCGTACAGATGCCAGATTTTTTCCAAGTATTTCAGCAAGCATTTGAAAGCAATTTCATCAAGTTTATGATATTCGTATTTCCTAATCCTGAAATATCATGCAGACCACTTAAAGATTCAGACTGTGTTACTCGTACAATAGCAAGTAGGTACTACCTATGCTTAAATAATCAATAACGATGATTTGAGATTTAAGACTAGTGTGCACGTAGTACTCCCCATATAAACGCATAATGTTACGAGAATCGGTTGAGAAATACGAACTATAGTGGAGAACAATCGGAAATCCGGCCGGACAGACATACGAAAGCATTTTTCACTTAGCGGAAACGGAGAAACCTCGCTCGCACTTCATGCGCACTTGGTTAAAGGAATAATTTTACGGAATACTGGCTCTAAGAAATGCATATATTTAAAATATGACAACATTACGTTTATGTTTTCAGTTATATTTCATTAAAAGATGAAGCACACATTTACTATATTGTTTATATTATTAAATGTGCATACTATATTTATTCATTTAAATGTCCAACTTTTTTTCTAAAAAGTTATACAAGGTTATTGAAAAAATGCTCACAACCTCTTAAGGTTGACTTCAGCTAGTCCTTAAAAACATTTTGAGATTAAAATTATATTTTTATGAGGAAATAGTTTTTTTTTATAATACATTTTTACACACACAAACTAAAACAATTAAAAAATAATGCTATCTCAAAATGTTTGTTAGGATTACCAGAAGTCAACGCTAAGATGTTATTAGCATTTATCAATAATTATTGTAGTAGTATTGTGACAGTTTTGCCTCCTACCACTATCACACTGTTAATATCTGACAGAAAATGTTCAACAAGCTTAACAACCGCCTGAACAAACTAAACATCTCGCAACTTCACCTGCGTGGACAAGCATGAATAATAATTAAGCTGATTAATATTAATAGTAAGATAGTGTGCAACCTCTACACCTCTACACCCTACTCTTTGTAGTGGTCTAGTTTAATTAAGTCCGGCAAAAGCTTGTTCGTCGGACGCAGTGTATCTATTCGCGTTCCGTACTTCAATAACTTATGAGAGTCTATGTTTACCAACCCACGTACACGACGGTATAATATCTTTGAGTAGGAATATATTCTTTTAACTCCCAAAAAAGAGGACATATCGAAGTATAAGTAACTTTAATATTCAAGCCAAAATCGTATATTACATTTTGACGTCACTTCGCTTTCGTGGCGGTCAAATACAAAAATTTACTGTGAAGATATTTTACTGCCACGTTCATAAAAAATTTAATCTACACCAAACTTGGGGCCGCACAATTTAAATGTCTTTTAACAAGATCATCGCTTGAAGCGCCTGTCTTGTCGTTTTTAACCGAATAGTTAAGTAAAGAAGCAGTGATGGCTCAGTGGCATTGGCTATGGACTACCGTGCAGCAGGTCCATGGTTCGAATTCCGTCGCGGGCTTGAGCTTCACCGCATGGTGGAAGGGCATTTCGCGAATGGCCGCCTGGCTAGCGACCACTCTCATGTAGATAATCTGTCGCCAAACACCTAACGGTGTGTTGCGGCAGCTGTCCTTGAGAGCCAGTAATTCTAAGTTAAGCCTGTTAACACCTTCGACTACATCATCACTCAACATTAGCTGAGGTTATGGTCAAAGACTTAACTATCAATAATAAAGAAATATTTACTAGTTTTATGTCAATAAAATAACGTAAGAATGGTTCTTTCGTTTTTCACCTGAACTGACCGTAAATTTACTATCGCTGCGTCTCTTTTACTCCTTCGCTGTCTACAGATAGTGATAGAATTTCAGCATTTGACATCTTAAGCCGTCGGTTCCTCTTCTTGTCACAGTTATAGCATGGTGGTTGGGCGTTTTACGAATACCCGCCTAGCTACTACCCTCAAGTAGAAAATCTGGTGGTGTTCTGACAGCTATCCTTGAGATCGTTCATTCCTCCTGGTGACGCTTCGCGTAGGAGCAGAACACGTCGAAAATATTGCCGGTTTGGCTGCGTAGCGTTTATGAAGTCACGTTGATTAGCAGGAAAATTAGATCAATTTCGTAAATAAGAATTTTATGTTTTCTCAAAATGTTTTTATTGTTACATTTTTATTGTTATTATTTCAGGTAAGTCCCACCATTCTCTGAACTCTTGGTTTGGCCGAAGACGCGACGCGGAAGTTCAGGTATGTTGTGAAAGGTAAAAAAGTAATGCCTCGTTGTTTTTTATATAATTCGGTAATAAAATGATACATTCAATCAATCACCATAATCTTTTCATGCAGTTGTCGGCTAATTAGGACTGTGTATGTATACCATTTTCTCCCAATCTGAGATCTTAAACCTGACCAAGGAAAAATAAAGCACAAAATATAAACTGATCCCATTTCAGACACTGAAACATCCGTTAAAATTTGAGCTTACACAAATTCGTAGTTGGTTTCTGTCTGCACAGCTTTAATGCACCTAGTTACAAAGTCAAGTTTAGTGTAACTAGATATTATTATTTACATATATATTATAAAAGATCTGTCAAACCCCTTTTCCAAGTATTTCATATAACTGTAGATTAAAGGAATTGCAAAAATCGTGTCATATTAATCATCTCTCCCTCGCATAGTTAGAAGTGTGAAAGGGACGGCGCGACATTCCCAAATCCGGGGTTTAATAAACAACAACGTAATTAAGCCCGCAATGGCAGGCCATAAGTAACGGGGGTGGTACTATGTGAATACGGTTGGACGGGAATATCATGTCCCATAAACATTGTTCTGCGTACCGAATTAGCGCTCTGATTAAGATTAAACTTTAGCTTCAAGTTACAAAAAAAGAAGCAATGATAATAGAGCGGTAATAGCTATGGACTGCCGTGCCGCAGGTCCATGGTTGGATCCCCACCAGATTCAGCTTCATCGCATGGTGGAATCGCATTTTGCGAGTGATCGCCTGGATAGCTACCACCCTCAGTTAGAAAATCTGTCGCCAAGCACCTAACAGTATGTTCCGGCAGCATTGTTTGAGAGCCAGAAAAGTTACTAGTTCATGAGACTTAACAACTGTATGTCTCAGTGTGACGGACGCAGTGCAATTCGTTCGGATAAAACGCGTCTGGTATAGTTATAGGTTAGTCCGCTTAAAATGCGTCTGGTATAGTCAGAGATTAGTCGGCTTAACATCAGGTGAGCCTCGTATATTTTCCGTCACAATAACATAAAAAAAAGAAAAAAAAATTACAATGTTCACAAAAGAAACAAATACTGTCTAAGATTAAAATAGCTTGAACGTGGGTTTCCCCAAATTGGGATCCAGATGGTGCTACATGTTTGTTACATTTAGATCAATTTTCATGGAAATAGTATTTTTTTCTGATTTTATACTTTTATTATAGCGTAGGTTGCTCCTTTTGTCGAGAAACAACGTTCGAGTGCTTATAAGAATGGTTTTCTTAATTATGTTGTATTGTCTTATAAAAAGGCGTAAAATCCCTAAAAAATATATCTTATTTAAAAGAATACCTAATTGGGGCAAATTCTGTAAATGTTTTAATAACAATTAATGAAATCATACGAAGTCAATTCGTTTTATATTGATATTATTTAAATAAAAAAAAAATGTGATAAAAAAAACGATATTTGATAATTTGTAAATGTACTGTAATGTGATTGGCTGACATATATTTTGGTCAATTCATTATTACAATTATATTGGCCAATACTAGTTAAAGGTTGAATCGACTTCAACACTCAAATGTGTGTAATAACTTTTTGAAGTCGGTACCATGATGTTTCAAAACTACCTATTATCACAATATTGTGCGTGTCCATTTTTTGGTATTTTTTTATATTATATTTTCACTAGGTTCTAGTAGCTCATGGTAGCAGCCCATGTGACAGGTCCATATGTCACGGGCACGCTTGCAGCCGAATGCTTCATTTGTCAGATGGACGTATGCGATGTAGCGTGATGTGAAATCTGATGCTGTCTGGTGTGATCTTACACACTTGACAGATTGCTGCTTTAATTCGAAAGGACTTCAAATCACAAAAATCTACAATTAGTTTTATAAAATGTTTTCTTTCCAATAAATTTTGTAATTCAGTTCCGCTTGTTTTATTATCAACGCTTCTTTTGCATTTTTGTGTTGTGGTTCGTGGATCATTCCAATAAAAATGTTTTTTTTTTAATATTTTTATTTTTGAAATAACGCATAATCTGTCGATTACATTACAAAATCTATCCATCCTCTATCCCCATACGATGGTTAAAGAACGAGAGGAAAAATCAGAGTGGTGAGTCATATGTCATGTTAGCTCAGTTGGTAAGAGCATACCCCGGCTATAGGGGTGGAAGACGCGGGTTCGAATCCCACACAATACCATCATTTTACTCTCGTAAATTTGTAATTTTGTAATTATGTCATTGGTTGTGGTACCTAAAGTCAGTGCAAAATCCCAATTACTTAAATGTGACTTATACATAAATGGCCCTAATCGCAATTTTAGTGAAAATGGGCCTAATTTAGATTCCTAAATTAGGCCCATTTTCACTAAAAGACAATACATTCTTCTTAAATATACACACATTATATATACCTATTTATTTGTATATACCTATTTATTTATGCATAAATACCATTATTACAAATTTTCATATTGACCGGGAATCGAACCCGCGTCCCCCGCTCTTATATACCGGGTCCCTTAACCGCTAGCAATCGAGATGGTTATTTTAACTGTAAGAACTCGCGCACCGAGGGTTCCGTACAAACCTGTAGGTATATAAGTAAAAGTTATGGTAGTTTTATTGTAAATGAAATCCATAACACTTAATTATTACTTAATTATTCAAAATATTTTTTTATATAATGTAACTAAAAATGTATGCTTTTTGAAATGTTTCCTTTATCTGTGCTTGCTGTTCACGGGGAGTACCCTGTAGATTTTGATTCCCTTGCAAGTGTCGAAAATTTGCAGCATAAACGGCTGCATCGTTTTATTGCGTTGGCTTAGAAGTTTAATTTTATCACAGCTTCAAGGGACAGTAGACCTGTTTGATATGAATTTCAGTTAAATAACTCCACTTGTTCCTGTGAAAAAGGTCCTTGACAGACAGACAGAAAAAAGTGATTGTGTGATGTTCCTTTTGATATACGGAACTCTATACAGAAGAAGTCTCTGTCTCTCTAAATTATTTTTATATAGACCACCGCGTGGCATGCAGTAGTGCTAAGTAGAAAATTCTCTTGTGGGAATCAACCCGCTCGATGAACGATTGACGTCTTTCAGCAACAGTTTGACCTAGCAACAGGAGCCGTACAAATCATCATCATCACCGACAGATGATGATTTTATTGTCCTCGTTAGTACACTAAGGACCTTTTTCATGACCCTCAAGTAAAGTGTCAATTATTTACTTCCCAGTTAAAGTTACTCGCCTAATAAAAGTTATAATTATGGTTTTTCAGTTTCACATTAGAAAACAGACTTTTGATTAACAATTCCATGGTTACTTGAAGGGTCTTTAAAATAAATACAAATATCCGTTCATAATCTGTCATTGATATGTCGAAAATTATTTGAATCAAAAAGTTTTTACTCAATGTGGAGTTTGCAATACGAACCTTTTTTGAAATCTGTATAAATTATAGACAGATGAACCAAGAAGTAAGTTAGTGGTCACTTTAACTGTGGGTTAGTACTACTCAGCCATTTTGAAATTAATATGCACGGTTACTTGTGATATAAACCGGCAATTAGCCTACTCGAGACTTTACTTGAAGGTCGTGAAAGATGCCCTACGTCTTAGTGGTGGTGTAAATACTAATCTATACTAATACTATGAAGAGGAAAGATTTGTTTTTTTGTATGGTACGAATAAACTTAAAAACTACTGGACCGATTTTAAAAATCTTTCACCATTAGAATTTTACACTATTCCTGATGAACATAGGCTTATAGAATATTTCAAAAACTTAGGGGTCTGTCTGAAAACATCGTAAATATAACCCAACGTGTTAAAAAAAAAAACAAAATAATCGTTATATCGCGTACGCTGCGGAAATTGTTGACAATATAGCAAAGTGATGTACTAAAATTTTATAGAGGACATCAAAAATATCAATACAATATGTGTAACTATTACAGTTATGTCACAATTACTAATTTTTATGTGTTTCAATTTATAATTTTTGTTATATACCCGTGCGAAGCCGGGGCGGGCCGTTAGTGGTACATACAATAAAACTACAAAGTGTGAAACATGATCGCTTGGGTAGGCAGTAGTAGTTGCGATTCCATTGAAAAATATAGAGGGGCGCGCCTTCGAAAGTGGAAAGGTCTCTACTTTGAGTCCCTGGCAACAGGGACCACTTAAACGCCGTTATATTACGCAGCTACCATCTTCCTACCTTCATTAACGATCACACAACACATATCTACTGTATACTGTATCAGCCGGATTTGTCCACTGCTGAACACTGCTGAATCCTCCTCCATTAAGGAGGGGTTTGCCACAATCCCCACAAATGCAAATACAAATATTTTATTTATAGCTCCTTTGCTACACGTCAATATGTTAACATAAATCGTTAACAACAATAATAATCGAAACGCTTGGCAGGCGTCTTGCGAATCGCAGTTTAAGATATCTGTTCCTTTAGAAGGTGCTGCTGCCCACCTTATTGTTACACATGCCGGTACGCCTATATTCTCCGAATATGAGACAGAGTTTACTTAACTCAACGTTTTGGCAGACATTATCTGGTAGGGAGCGAGCCTATTGCCATCTACCGGGTACAATTAGATGCAAACTCTGGATGGTCACGGGAAATAACTAAATAATAGGGATGAAATCCAGGACAACCAGACTCCAAAACATAGTTACATCCACCAACGAGGCAGTGCAATTTTAGAAAACCGCACCGAATACGAGTATTGTTTGCTGATCTTATTAAAATGACTATCAGTCACGTATACAAATCTTAATTTTTTTGCTAGTCTGGTACACATACATTGCAAAATTACATAGATAACTTACGATCAACATCAAGATGCAGGCTTGTAACCGATGGCTTAATTTCAACGAGTTATACGCCGGGGAGTGCCCTAATTCCACTGACGTCTGCATACAAATGGACGTAATTTCGCGACGGTGACAACCCTGGGGCTCTAAACAAATGTTTGCAGATAGGGCTGCGAGATTCCTCTTAATCATGAAAAGAGTCTCGTTAGTAGATAGAATGGTAATGTTAAAAAATGCTTGTCGAAATGACTTGGGAATTATAAAACACTTTTTTTATATAGCTGATAGACGACGTTTGACTACTTACTCAACTGATGGTAAATGATGATGTGGTCGAAGATATTGTTCAGGCTAACCTAGAATTACTGGCTCTCAAGGACAGCTACTCGCAGAGCATGCGTCATAGTAAAAAAAAAGTCCATTAGGTGCTTTGCGGCAGATTTTCTACTTAAGATTTAGCCAGGAAAGCAGTCGCAAAATGCCCTACCATCATGACTGCCGCCTAAGACGCTTTTAGTTAGCTTATATAGCTTATTGTGTTTCTTTGGAATTTTGATTTAATTCAGCGTCTTTTTGCCGAGGTTATCCTTGTTTGGCGGTAAAACGAAAATATATTAGATTGTGCACTTCCATTGCGCAGTCTCCAAAATATACCCGGCAAAAGATAGATAATTAAAAAAAGTGATTGTGGTGAATGTTCCAGATTTTAGAGTTTTATCTTAGCAGGCTTGCGAAACTAATTAAGGCTGCCCGTGGGGTGCTGGGCTACCCGTGAGTTGCCGGGCTGCCCGTAGGGTGCTGGGGTGTCCGTGGGGTGCCGGGCTGTCTGTGGGGGGCCGGGCTGTCCGTGGGGTTAGAACTAGTATAACAAAAAAAGAATAATTTAAATCGGACTGCGCGTTAATAAATTACAACTAAGTGTACATTTTAACTTTCATTCCCATTCCTAAGTATACAATAACCTTCTTCATAGTATGAACTCAAATCGTGTTAAGTTTCATTGAATTCCATTTAGTAGTTTTGGAGTGATGCGCGGTCGGGATACATACAGACAGACAAAAATAAAAAAAAATATAGTTTTGGCATCAGTGGCAGCGACAGAGTGCTCTCATTTTTTTTTTCAAAATATATGCTATGTACCGAATTGGATCTGTTACAGTTTTATTATAAGTATAGATTAATATGTTCACTTTTAAATATATGAATGTGTACAAAGGAAGGCAAAACAAATAGAAACGAGAAAAAGTGTGAACCCTTATATTTTTCACCAATCACAAGTTTGATTTAGAATCAGGGCTGTCAATTTGAATGTATAAATATTTATATGACCACACGTTTCCGGCTGGTGGGTTTCTCGTTGATTGCTCATTCTCCTTTTGATATGCAAATGTGTCGGGTTTTACAAGTTGTGAATGATTTGGTGTATTGGAAATGAAATGTATTAAAATTTTGATACCATATTTAGATTTTTCTGTAGATAAATTACTATGTGTCGTTGATAAAAAAATATTTGTTAATAACTTGTTGATGTCTATCATTTTGAAAGAGGTAAATCACATTACTGAAAACAGAGGCGATTTATATTTGTGAATGTCTAATGTTCTTATTCTCATGATTAAAGAAAAAATATATTTAGAAATATAAAGGGGAAGCGACATATTACGACAGTTAAGTGTTGATATTTGAATATTTTTTTTATGTGTGATGGTACAATCACGAGGGTCACCTGATGTTAAGCGGACTAACCTCTGCCTATTACAGTTGTATTTTGTCAGAAGTGACGAATTTCAGTGTGCCCATCACCCTGAGACATACAGTTGTTAAGTCTCATGTGCCTACAATTTTACTGACTGTCAAGAACTGCTGCCGGAACACACTGTTAGGTGCTTGGCAACAGAATTTCTACTTTAGGGGTGGTAACTAGCCAGGTGAGCATTCGCATATAGGAGAAGATAGTACACTATCGGACACTTAAAGATTTGTTGCTTTATTTTAAAAAATAGTGCTGATATGAGTGAATTTTCAGGTACACTTTGTTTCTCTGATGTTCTATTACCTTATCTCATTTAGAGGCACCTAAAATTAAGAGGTAGGCTACAAATCATAATCCTTTTTTTTTAAATAATTTTGTGTAGTATCGGGTTTTGGTAGTTTGGCCCAATACTACCCAGTATTGGGCAAAAAGTTAGAATATATTTACAGCTTGTATTTTACATGCATGCATGTATTTACATACTTTTAAAGAATGAAATAAAATAATTGTTAGCAGAAATGTTGATATAATAACTCTACACAAATCATGTTTCTGAAACCCAAATTCTAAAAACATTATAACAAAATTTTGGTGGGTTTTGGTGGGTAGTATCGGACAAAAAGCTAGAATATATTTACCTACAGCTTATATTTACATACTTTTAAAGAGTGAAATATAATAATTGTAAGCAGAAATGTTGATATTACTCTACACACGTCATGTTTCTAAAATCCAAATTCAAAAAAAAATATAATAAAATGCTTGTGTACTATTGGATGACATGGCTTAGCATCGGACGTGTTATTAAAATTTTAGCAATAATCACTTCTAAAACGTGCTCCGTGATCGTTGGCTCGCCGAAATCTATTTGACATGTTAGTTAGATGTCACCGTTCCACGTGATTCGGGGGGATTTTAAATAAACATGTAGTTTATGAATCATGTCCGATACAACACGTTGTCCGATATTGTACTACCTTCCCCTACATACCTTCCACCATGCAGTGAAGCTTAAGGGGCCTTTGGGGATCTTCTGACCATGGACTTAAGGCACGACAGTCCATAGCTGTTACAGATTCAAAATACATATTATTGATATTTAGAAATATTCAACAAGTCTCAAAGTAAGCAACTCATGGCCACTTTAATCAACTTTTGTCACTTTAATCAAATATTTTCGCTGCCACTCGTATGTTTGTTAGGTATATACTTTTTTTTTCAGAAAGCGACTTATTTAATCTTTTAACAGAATGACAATCTCTCTTTTTAACAAAGACACGTAACATATACTAAAAATTCGCTTTTCTAACTTAGCGTGATGCTAATGTGTGGGATGCTAAATAATTCGTACAACACAACTGTAATACTTTTATATACTAAATTATTCGCAACACGAGATCTCGGATCGAATCCACCGCAAGGAAATGACTGCGCGGATTTATTTCGACAGGGCTCTATTAAGTTCAAGGGGATTAAAGATTTACAACCTTGTTAATGTAATTGGATAGGTAGGTGTACTGTTCGAAATCAATAGCGTAGTAGGGAACTTAAAGCTTTGATTTTTCGCCCTTATCGCCAAACGTCTCTTGTGTTTTCCTTGTGTCAGCAGATTTTTCGCTTTTGCTTCCGTTATCTTAATACTTCTAACATAATAGGCAGCTCTTCGTCAATACAGGTCAAAATTTCAAAAATATATACCTAATATTTATTCTTCAGGCACAGTTGCTTATTAAACCTTTATAAAACCGAATTAAAAACTTCTTACCATTATGTTCTTGTATTGTCCTGTATGTTCATACAGAAGGCATATATCGACCCCACATAAGTGGGATAAGGGAAGATAAAATTATGATCCTGATGACATTATTACAAAAACAAACAAATATATAGATATAGCATATATCTATATATTTGTTTAGTAATTACACTGAAATACGTATTATACGTATATAATGTACATTTTTCATTTCTAATTATTTTGACTACACCCGCCCCAGTTGTTTTCATTGTTCAACTCTATTCTAAGGTTGCCTGGTAGTGATCACTTTTAGTGATAAGGCCTCCCATTATAACACTGTGTTATGATTATTTATGTATATTACATAAATACTTTAATAGGTATAACAATAAAGAGTTTTCTATCTATCTATCTAAAGCAGCACCAATAAATCCAGGTGCTACAGCATGTCAGATATACACCGTGTCCCAAAATTCAACGATAAGCCGGCATCGGTGCATGGACCTACTCATGACTCCTCGGAAAAAAAAAAAAAAATTATAACTGTTTTTTTTTATTAATTACAGAGACTTTTATAAATTTCATCGATATTCGATACCCATTATGCTATTTTCAACTACCATGACCACAATTTTTGACATATTTTTGATATTTTTTGTGCATTAGCAACCTAAGAAGGACGGCTATCTACCACAATCCTTTAAAATTACAGAAAGTCTGTAGTTATTTTACAAAAATCAGTAAAAAAAAAAAATTTCTTATAATTTTCATAGATTTTAACATTCTATGCACTTTCTATAGTCTGGGTTAAAAAAAAAAGTATGGACACTACCATGGCAAGTTTTATTAAAAGTTGGCGCTGTGTACAGAGACTTTATAAAAGTCTCTGTAATTAAAAAAAAAAGAGTTATAATTTTTTTTTTATTTTTTCCCGAGTAGTCATGAGTAGGTCCATGCACCGATGCCGGCTTATCGTTGAATTTTGGGACACGGTGTATATCAGGTTTATTTATTACCTTGTATTAACTTTGATGATGTTAACAATGGTAGTAGACTTAGGGATAGAAACTTACTTTCAAGAACAGATAAATATCGAAAAATGCTCATCTATATTAACATTAAGGATGAAAATTGTTGTAAATGCTATCATTCACGACCATGATAGGATTTGAATCAACAACCCCCGATCGGCAGTTGAAACTTATAACCCTTTTTTTTTTTTCTTTTTTTTTTTTATGTTATTGTGACGGAACAAGCCCGAGGCCCACCTGATGTTAAGTGGACTAACCTCTGCCTATAACAGACGCATTTCGTCAGCGACGAATTGCACTGTGCCCGTCACACTGAGACGTCCAGTTGTTAGGTCTCATTAGCCTGTAATTTTTCTGGCTCTCAAGGACTGCTGCCGGAACACACTGTTAGGTGCTTGGCGACAGATTTTCTACTTGAGGGTGGTCGCTAGCCAGGCGGGCATTCACAAAATGCCCTTCCACCATGCGGTGAAGCTCAAGCTCTGGGCGGGATTCGAACCATGGACCTGCAAAACCCTTTGGCTATTATCGCTCTCATGATTCTACTTCGAATAGACACAATAAGAAATATTAATTAAACGGTATAAACACGGGCCTATTACCTAGTTTTTCCATTTTCTTCCTACCTTCGTCTCAATTATGGGAAGTCGGCATTTTTTTTTCTAAGGGCATCAAAATGCAGCATATACATTCGCCTTGCGTTTCCCGTGCTCCTTGACAGCATTACGTACACGTATTCGTGTCTGCGCACCGCATTGAATGGGTGCTCTTGCTAACGAGACGAGTTGGGGCGTTGAACAATCCGTTACTCATAATGAGTTTTTTTTAGTGACGAGGTACAGTTGTGGTGCACTAGGGTAGTTTAAGTAATAAAAATAAAAGACATGGAGTCAAATTCCACCTCTTCAAAATATTTATTTATTTCTAGATCTGGAATAAATCAAAAAAATATAGCTACATACCTGTTTACTAACGGACTCCCCTCTATAGTAAATATTTGATGTATTTAAAACGTAATTCTCGTGAGTTTCACACATATTTCATTATTATAAATTAACCAAAGCAATGATGGCCGAGCGGTAATACCTATGGACTGCCGTGCCGCAGGTCCCTAGTTCGATCCCCACCGCCGGCTTGAACTTCACCGCGTTCCGGCAGCTGTCTTTGAGAGCCAGTAATTCTAGGTTAGCCTGAACAACATCTTCGAACACATCATCAGTTACCATCAGTGAGATAGTAGTCAAAGGTTAAACTACGATCGAGGCATAAAAAAAATTGGATCTAAACTTAGCAGATTATTTAGAGATATACTACTTTTTTATTGGTTTTAATATGTCAGGTAAGGTAGTGATTAAATCCTCATTGTTACTGATGATTAAGACTATTGTTTATGTCAATTACATTTATGGTCAACATGACAATTCTCTATCTTCACTATTCCATGGTAGATTTAAATATGCACTTTTCTTTCTTATATAATGTTGAGACATTAAAATGTTGAAGAAAGAGCAGCAATATAAAACAAAGCGGATAACTCCAATCATATTTTAGCTTGAATAAAACGTCCTAAAACGTTCTGTCAAAAAAAAAATACCATGTCTGTAGTAAACGTTACAAAACTTAACACTGTGTCTTGCAATCGTGCAAGCAAAAGTCGACTTTAAGGTGACGAAGCTTTTCATACCGTAACTGTACTATACAAAAACGGTCAGTATGAACAATTAATGGCCTGAAAAAGCGTAGTCCCATGAGAGGGCACTTCAAGAAAGACAAAATTATAGCAGTTATTTCTCTTTACATAATATTTAATACGCTAGAAATGAAGATAGGGAAAGTCTGAAACTCATGAAACTTTTTTACCTGAAAATCTGCTGATAGGCTAGCCTTTGACCACTATCTCACCTGATGTGATCGAAGATGTTGTGTAGGCTAACCCAGAATTACTGGCTCTTAAGGACAGTTGCCGGAACACACCGTTAGGTGCTTGGCGACAGATTTTACTTGAGGGTGGTAGCTAGCCAGGCGATCATTCGCAAAATGCCCTACCACCATGCTATAACGACTGCCATCCTAAGACAACAACTGGGATCGACGGCTTAACGTGTCCTACGAAGCACGGAAGCGCTTAAATGTAATGTCACTAGCGGTCACCCATCCAATCAAGACTGCAGCGGACATTGCTTAACTTAGTTGATCGGTTTAAGAAAGATAAGCAAACCTTGCTTCGAGCATTTCAATATTGTCCTCCAATTTTCTATCCAAAAAATTTTGTATTCCCATTTTGACTTCATGTTCATTTCCTCATAGGTGCTAATAGTATAGCCAACTTTTACAAATTAATAATATTTTATTCCTTTCATTTAATTCCATTTTGTCTAGAAATATGTCATTTAACATGTCTTATTTTGTCTTTATTATAAGAAGGCTATAAAGTAACCCAGTGTCAACATGAAAACGCTTACGTAGTTACTATTGAAATAGAGCACCCAAAGCTAGTTAACGAAATAGCGCAAAGCTGTATTTATGGCGCCAAAACAATTACAGGACTGGTATTAATACTATGAATATTACAGATACTATATTTAGTGGGTGCTTAAATAATAATTGCTTTTCCGATGCTAAACTTGTGCATGCTACGTGGTTATTAAATATAAACTTTGTTTACCATCGTAGAAGCTTCTGATTCATGTCCATTACAAAATTACAAACAGTGGAAAAATTATAGTCTTGTGCGATTGACTCTATTTCGCCCTCACCTAAGAATCCCAAAAACGCTCCTACTTAGTCGGCATCTTCATTACTGAAGGTCGTGTCTAGTCTGATTTGACAAATCGATGCACTATGCTCTTCCACGTGTCTCTGTCCTCGGCGTTCTGGCTCTGGTAATTGGCAGGCCCGTAATCGTCTTGACTAGGTCTGACCACCGGGTACGTGAACGACCGCATGGTCTTTTGCCCTCGATCTGGCTAATTAGCATTAGCTTCTCTTGGTTGTCAGGGTTTCTACAAGCGATGTGTCCAAAGTATTTGAGTATCCGCTGGAAGCAGATACCGGACAGCCTTGTTATTTCGAGCTCCGTTAGAATGAATAAGTTGGTTGCGCGCGCGGTACATGGTATTCGCAACATCCGCCTCCAACACCACATTTCAAAAAACGCTAACAATTCGCAATAGTGTGCATTTTTTTTAATGCAGCCTAAAAATATAAAACATTATATTTAAATGTGCTAAAACACTCGTTATAATAATTTTAACCCCATCTTTACAGCACAATGTAACTTTGACGTCTCGATAACATCATATCAAGGTTGTCACACTCGAGTTAAATTACAAATTGGCATACAAGTTTTTATGCGTCATTCCGTACTTTTTAATTTGCCAAAGTGGTTGTTACAAGGGTAGCATGAGAAATTATAACACCCCCGAATTTCCGTGCTCACCGTAAGGGTTGGGGTGTAAAATTCTCGCCGGTACTCGTTGCGTAGGTGCCTACTTTGTAATTTGGCAAAATTAAGTCAAATTGTAATTTAGAACAACCCTTGTTCTCATATTTTAAGTTTCCGGCTACTTAGTTCTAATTTAAATTATTTTGTTCACGTTCTGGTACTTTGTTCCGGAATATTTGTAAATTATTGTCCGCTTTTATAATATAAGGGTTTTTATGATCTGTGCGAGGTGCTAATAATAGGCGTTGCAAATTTTAATAATGATAAAAAAGTATAATTAAAACTAATGTGGTTTTCGCTAATTTCAGTAAATAATACGGGATGACTTACGTGAAAAAGTCAGATAGCTCCAACTATTGTTTCAACCAGATTCAGTGAACTTTTACAAGTAGAACTCGGGACTTTACTAAAAAAAAATATGAAAATCATAAGAAAAGACATCATTACGGTTTTATATGCCTGGAAAGGGATAAAGAGGTGTCTAATAATAAGTCATGGCTTCGCCTTATGCCTGGAATTGTTTTATACGGGGCAAGTCTATAGCCATCTACGTACCCCTCTGTGCGTTTATTTTTTTTTAGAAAAATCCCAATGTTTATCCGGCCTAGGCATCGAATACAAGACTTCAAATTCCAAAGTGATACTTTACACCACTCAACCAATGAGGCAGTCTAGCACCGTTTCTTGCAAAATTGTCAAAACTTCACTGTATTGCAAGTGATAAAAAAGCGCCTTGTATAGGTGTTATGACGCACATTAAATGACAAAAAGTACATACATAAAAAAACGTTTATTTTAGGCATGAGCATTATATTTACTACTAAAAAGGCAAAAAGATCTGCCGTTTTTTGAACAATTCTAAAAAATACATATCCAACATTAAAACGCCAGGGTTGCCCTAAATGTTATGATCCTACAGCAAGGTCGAGAATTCCCCGCAAGATTATGCAAATGATATGAAAATCCTGCGGTGTTGTGTGCCAACTGTTTCGAAACAAGAGGGGGTTGCCAACCCTAGCGACGTCATCTTGCGACCGTATAATCAAGTGTCTTGTCGTGTCGAGTGTAAAGGGTGGAACGAGTAGACAAATATGGAATAATTGATTTAATTAAGATTTGTCTCTTTGCTTGAAATTAAAAAATAACATATTATCGTGACATCGATAAGGTTAGGGAAAAATTTTACTTCAGCTTAATTGATATAAATTACTTGTTTAATAAGTCAGGCACACTTAACTCTTGTACAAAAATCAAAATTTGAAATTCGAACTTCACGACTTAAAAATAACTGTTATATATAGATTTTTATCTACCATATGTTTCGGTAGAAAATCACTGTCAAATCTTTTACAGACCCGTTCACATTCAAAGGCACCACCGTTTCTTTTTTTATGCTATCGTGATGGAACAAGCACGGTGCCCATCTGGTGTTAAACGAAAACCTCTGCCTATAATAGATACGGTTCGACACAAATGGCGGACGGCACTGCACCAATCGCGTAGAATAAAAGGAAACAAAAATGCCTTTGTCATCATTGCACTATACGCGTAAAGCACAGATATTGTGATCTGATTTGATTATATAACTCCGAAAGTAATAAAACACAACTATCGCCATGGTGTCAATCTCCTGGCAGACGGATTTAGCTAAACTGCATAGTAAAAATGTAAAGAACTTCATTTCGATACAGGTTAAGCCTAGGTAATAGAAGCCTTTATGAGCAAGTGTACTGAACATGCTGTGTCTCTACACACGTGAGACAAGCTTAGGAAGACGATGAATATAAAGCGTCGTCTCCAATTTAGTCGCTTTCAAACACTATAATATTGCTAAAACAGACTTCACCTCGTCTACTTCGCTCACTTCAAAACATGTCTTACGTTATTACGTTGCAATTTCAGACAAGCTCGGGACGACAAAGTAAGCACGAGTGTGCGCGTAATCTTCAAATAATGTTATGAGACATTGACGGCTCTGTCGACGTAATAAGGGACATAATGGGGTGGAAATTATCGACATTCTATACAGCAAAGCGTGACTATATTGTAAATTCAATCAAAGGTTACAGTAAAATTTTGTCAAAGTGTGTGTCAAAAGTCAAAATTAAACGACATACCTTTAAAAATAATGTGTTCCGTTTCTTGCCCGTTGACCATCTTTAACCAACGGTTAGTTTAGATTGATGTGTTCCGGCAGCTGCCTTTGACTCATGCCGGAATACTCTAATGATAGTATCAGCTGTAGGTTATCTTCAAAGATATTTTTGACCGCAGCATCAATCACCAACAAGATAGTGAGCTTGAATGTACTTTCTTTCTTAAGTTCCTCCTAGTTTGAGGTATCAGGGAACCATGTATATAAATTGTCATATTCGAATACCTACGAAGTGATAATTATCATTAGTTAGTTATTAAACATTAGCTCATGTTTTAGAAATTAATAAAGCTTATTATTATTTTTATTACTTATCTAAGTTTTTACGAAAAGTAAATGGCTAACAGTTGCGTGTTGAAATCCTCCGGAAATAAATTGCTAACGTGAATCGAATGATCTGTCTGCTACGTACTTCGTAGCTACCTTCGTAGCATTTTAGGCTTTCTTGTAGCCTTGCGTTACAGCGTAGAAGTTTTAAGGTGATGTAGTAATAATGTCAGGCTGAGGGCGTATAAAGTGCTTTAGGCATATATACCTACTATTTTATTAAAATTACTTATAGACTATTTTACCCAAGTTTACCATTTTATTATGTACAAATATATAACACAATATTAAATATTAATTGAATCTATTTGAAATGTAATTATAATGTAAATCTGTTTTTCAATTATAATTTGTTTTTAAATTGGAAAACTTTACCTCTTTTATTTCAGATAGGTGCGCATACATGTCACTTGTTAAAAAGAGATTATTTACCTGTACAAGCGTTAACAGAATAAGTCTAGAATTTATTGGCACTCAAAATACAGTTGCGGGAACATACTCTAATCATCAAATAGTTAAAGTGCTTAGTGACAAAATGTCTACTTGAGACTAGCCAGGTAAGCATTTCCAAAACGACTTTCAGCATTTGGTGTAGCTGTAGCCCACGGCGGGATCGAACCATGGACCTCCTGCACAGCAGTACTTAGTCGTTGCCACAGGTTGGTAAGAGTTCATGATGGATCAGGGGACCCATCACTAATGAAGGGCAAGCAAGAAGAATGCCCCCCAGAGAGGGGGCATACTTCATGCTACCAAAGGCAGGAGGCTCCAGGGACTCTAGCGTCGGGGTGATTGAGGTTGAATGCGCAAGCGGCCCCGCATCACCCCACATAAGACGTAGAGTCCCACCGCTGGGTTTTTAGTGACTTTACCGGGCACTCTGCCCGGGGAGTCCCACATAACCACGTGGCTTCCCCCCGGAACTGCGTGGTAAGTGTAAGGACTTTTTTACAGCGCAAAAAAAAAAGTTGGTAAGCGTTACGCCTGCCTATTACAGTTGCAGTGTCACCGTTCTCTTTCAGCATGACACTGCACAACCTTAGCTTTTATATTAGCCCAGTAATTTCACTTGCTAAAGTGCCATTTAAGCCTTAACACATAATTTTTTCCATAAAACTAATTCGAGGCAGATTATTTGCTCTAGCGGCCCCTTCCCGCTTGGCATGGTATTTTACCTAAAAAAAAATGTATACCTTATGTTCATCGGGAATAATGTAAAATTCTATTTTGAAAGAATTTTTCAAATCGTTCCAGTAGTTTTAAAGTTTATTCGTTACATACAAAAATACAAATATTTCCTCTTTATAATCTATTAAAATATATCTATCTAAATAATATAGTGTACTTTAGTGTAGATGTAGACTACAGCGAAACCCTTCAAAACGGACTCTTGCTAAAGAGGGATAACACTTAGTTAGTTATAAGCTTCATACACAGTTATCATTGGTCAAACATATAAAGTCAATATATTTTATTATAGGTAGAAGTTTCCATGACTGGATACATTTTACAAAACTCTTTGTTAATTCTTCCGGGGAAGTGCTGTAACGATATTTTTTTATACCGCTAAGCAGTAACGCTCACATTACTGTGTTCCGGTTTAAAGGTTTGTCTGCCGGTGAAATTACAGGCATATGAGACTAAACAACTCTATATATGAGCGTGATGGACGCAGTTCAGTTCTCTACTTGTGATGTACTGCACCTGTTATAGGCAGAGGTGTTGCTGTTCCATCACGACAGCATACTGTATCAGCCAAATTGTCCATTGCTGAACACAGCCTCCCCCATTAAGGGGGTTTTGCCATAATCCCCACGCTTGGCAGGTGTCTTACAGATCGCAGTGTGAGATATCAGTTCCTCAGAAAGCGCTGCTGCCCACCTTCTGGTGTGTTACCCTTAGTCGCCTCTTATGACACCCACGGGTAGAGATGGGAGGGTGACATTCTAGCCCAGCACCCCACGGCACTATACGATAGCATTAAAAAACTTTAAATGTACGGGAATATCCGGTTTTTCTTTTCATCTTTTCCAAAACAAATTGTTTTGGAAAAGAAGAAAAACAACAAGCCCTACTTTTGTTATATTATTTTCTTAAAAGATGAAAGCAAATTTTGTACGAGCTTGATCCCTGATATGGTTTTATGTGCAACATGAATGTGATATGCATCGTCGTGGTAAAGCTTAATGTCGTTTTCATATTATGACTCTAATATTCAAATGGAAAACGTTGAAATAAAAGCTTACGTGTCCTACTTTGCTAAATGTGGACATAAAACTCTTGTTTTGAGAGGTTTTGAGGTCAAAAACCCTGTAAATCTGTTTTACCTTCGAAAATTTAAATAAATGTGTTTCACTAGCAGTATTATCTGCTAATGTAATATTCATTAGAAATAAACTCTAGTGCAACCAGGATTAATAAAGAAACAAATCCAGTATGGCGTTGCAAAAATCATTACATCTCCCTTGCACACAACACCTAGACAATGTATTGTGTGCAAGTGAGATGGAATGATTTACAGCCATCTTTGATTCGTTTCTTTATGAAGAGTAGAGTTCACGGAGCGCTTTCCATACAAATGTACTTTGGTCATATTTTAAATACTAAGCGTTCAAACTCGGTGAAACTTTGCATGTTTGTCCTCGAGGGTAATATCTATGCTTCTGGTTTACCAGGTGTCCCTAAAATTTTGTATTTTCACAAATAATTCAATAAAAATCGTTTTGTATAGGAAATGTAGTTTTGACATTTAAGGATAAAATAAATAATAAATCGAGAAACTGTCAAACCAGGAGCATAGATGTTGGGATAAGCAATATGCATGCAAAATTTCACCGCGTTTGAATACTTGGTATTTAAAATATGATGGAACTACGTTTGTATGCACTCCGTTAACTCTACTCTTAAACTGGATTATAAATAACCGCAACGATTTCAATAACACCTAAATATCTAGTCTACTTCTACTATACTCATATCTGAAAAAAAAAACTTACGGGGCGGAAGACCTTAAAAAATAGACTCTAATCTTATAAAAAGCTCACTGGAGGCAAATTTGACTCATATCACTAATATAATAAATACGAAAGTTTGTAAGTGGACCTCCTGCAAAGCAGTTGATTGACCAAATGTTTGTTACTCACACTGAAATCGCTAAACTGATTTGAATAAAACTTAAAATATAGTCAGATTAGGTCCGTCCCCTATAACGTTTAAAGTAATACCATTGTAGCACAAATTTTGACTCGAAAGAGTTAGGTCCGAGGTTCGAGAGTAATAGACATCCGGCACGAAACCGGAGGAAGAAAGTAAGATTCCCATCCACTAAAAAAAATGCTCTAAAAATTTGTAAATGTAGATTAGGTCCTGCATAAAGATACTTTTCATCATCGTCATCATTATCACTTTCCATCATTTTCTACGCGGGTGGAACCACGGATCGCAGCTAGTATGAAAATGTTTAGTTACTTATGTTTGTGTTTTCCGGAGAAAAATAAATATCGTTCAGTCAACCGACAAAGCAATGATAGTTTAGAAAATATTTTATATCTCAATAAAATACAGCCGCGCCGAAAAATATAGTTATATCTCAAATAATTGTCGTATATTCTCTGTTGAAATAACGTATGAACTTTTATGAGGCTTTATATCGCACAGACTTTATTTTATGCCCCTAAAGTCATACGTGCAGAAAATGTAGTCTGTAACTTCGTTTTGTGGAGATATTAAAGCTCGAAAACGTAAGTCTCCGAAATGATCTTCGAGTGATGTAAGTTGAAAAGAGTAAGTTGTCGCAGTTGGTTGTAGGGGTACCTATTAGGGAGTCTGGCAAGGCATTAAATTTAGCCTCTTGTCCTAAAGATGTTAACGCACGCTGTAGTAGGAATTATAATAATTTATCAGTTTGTTTGCTTTTGTGGCTAGCTTTGGAAGCTATTGTATATATATAATTTTATTTTATGTTATTGTAACGGCCAAGCTTGAGGCCCACCTGATGTTAAGTGGACTAACCTCTGCATATAACAGATGCATTTCGTCACAAGTCACGAATTGCACTGCGCCCGTCACCTTGAGACATAGTAGTTAAGTCTCATGTGCTTGTAATTTCACTGGCTCTCAAGAACTGCTGCCGGAACACACCGTTTAGTGCTTGGCGGCAGATTTTCTACTTGAGGGTGGTCGCTAGCCAGGCGGGCATTCGCAAAATGCCCTTCCACCATGCCACCGCATGCAAAAATGCAACACAAGCCCGCGGCGGGAATCCGAAGTCCATAGCCAATGCCACTGAGCCATCACTGCTTAAAAAAATATGATAAAGGGACTTCCTTTATATTATTAGAAAATTATTTTAACATGAATGTATATGACAGTAACCGTCTCATAAAAAAATACTTTGTATAATGATTAATAAACATCTGAAAATATGCAATACCTACTCCTTACAAAAGCGTACAAAGAGTGCTGGCGAGCATACACCTCAACGGGTAATTCATTAAAATAATTAGTTTTGTTGCGTGCTTTTGATACTGTCTTTGTTGTTCTTCAGCTATGCGGACAAGTTAACAAAATAATTAATTTTTTTTTTTCATAATACAATCTCACATATCTGATTTCCCGCCGAAAATTCCTATCTTTTTAAGGTGCTGTTCCTTATGAATCGTCGTAGTTATGTGACATTTTCATACAATATATAACATAATGTCGGTCATAAATTTCGTTGAATTTTAGTAGCGTCCCAGGATCTAGAGCTGAATAATAATATTATGATTGTTTGGTTAATACATACAAAAAATATATTGTGCGTAGTTACAGATCCATTATACAAGCATCTGTCCTTTATTATTATAAAACATTTATAAAAACGTTCTACAAATACGCTCCACATGCTTATGCGGCTGCACAAAAGCTACGCTCTACGCTCTTCCGAATAACACCACGAAGTGCTACGTAGTAATATGAGCCAGAATCGGTTTATAAGTATTATTTATTACGCAAACTGCTTCAGGGTAATTATTTAGGAGGAAGCACCCCCTCTTAGGGGTGTATTATGTAAGCACGCCTGAATGAACTTCATTAATTTATAGCTCAAGTTTTTGAGTTGGATTATGTATCTTCTTTGTTTTTGTAGAACAAATGACGGTTAACGTTACGAAGGTAATTTTCTTGTTTGTTTGTTACTGCCATTTTATATTGCCATAATCACAAGGCAAGCATTTGTTTCTGCATTTTGCATTAGTAAATGATGATGTGTTAATAGTTTTGGTCTCATTTAATTGCAGGCTAAGAATGGGCATTTTTAACTGTGTGGCTGAAACACTCCATTACGTGTGTGGCAAACAGATTTTCTTCGTAAAGGCTAAGTGTGCATTCGAAAAATAGCAGTATACCTTAACGACAACTGCCTATCCTCATACAAAAACCAGGACCGATGGCATAATGTGCCGCTCAGAAGCATGGATGCGCGCTTTAGTCGATGCCGCTAGCGGTCACTCATCTAAGTTTTTTTTTTTCTGGCGGTATGCCTTTATTAAACAAATACTACAAACTATAAACAACAGTACAGCTACTACAATACTACAGCTACTACAGTAAAAGCATTTGGACTCATAGGGAGTCCAAATGCTTTTACTGTAGTTAGTCTCTAGCCCACTATCAGTTGGCAGCGTGCCCAGCATGCTGGCAGCATTGCCCCGTTGAATTGCAATGCTTATTCTTTGAGCCAAATAGGTGCCAGCATTTTGATCACGCGTCGCATCGACCAAGCGCTCTGATAGATTTTGGAAAATACGATGAGCTCCCGGTCCCCACGGACCCAACGTCTCTACACCAAACGGCTCGAATATGTAACCCATACCGAGTTTAGCATATTTGCGCCGCTTGAGTCGCTCTGCCGAAGTAGCCGCGGCGCCAGCCTTCACGTGGGTTTCAGAAAGGTGTGACGGCGCTAAAGTGTCTACGCATGTAGCGTCCCACACTAAGGGCCGTCCTAACTTCCATGGAACCAGAGTCATGCCGTCAGGTCTTTTACCATCGTCACGCATCAGACCGTTCGGTTCGAGAACAGCTGGAACATTGGCGCTGGTAAAAGCCCGGCGAATGATATCGTTAAGGCTGGCGTGGCGGGAAATTCGACCAGCACTTCGAGAGCAGGAGAGGCCATGGTGACCGAGTTGGTCAACTGCAGTACCACACTGGCAGTGATGTGCAACACAACACCTTGCACCCAAGCGTAAGCTAATAGCGAGACGAAAAGCGGAAGGATCTATAAGCCTACCAGTTTTATTTTTCTCATCTAAGTAATTTATGGCAAATTGTGGAAATAACATGACATTGCCCGATCTTTTTTTGTCAGAACCATCAAAGAAAGTCATTTTAATATTGTTATGTTTGCAATAACGCCTGCTTGGCGTGGCAACATTACAAAATTACAAATGTACGAGAGATAAAATTAGAGTCATGTGCGGTATTCGTATGGTGTTGTTTGCAGTTCAACGCAAGTTGAACTATAGGTGTCGCTCCATCCCTATACGATCTATTATATCTATTATACGATGGTTGAAGAACGAGAGCAAAAATCAGAGTTATGAGTCATTGTGTCATGTTAGCCAAATTGGTTAGAGCATACCCCGGCTAAAGGGGTGGATGGACGCGGGTTCGAATCCCGCACATGACAATATATTTTTCTGTCATAAATTTCAAAATGTCAAAATCATGATAAAAACAATACTAATAAAAATTATGGGATTTTGAACATATCCCCGCAAATTTTTATAAAATAAATGATCGATGTTGAAACCCGCAATTATCCATCACCTCTCCGGTATCAGAATACAAGACGCACAGAAACGCGGCATACATACGGTCGATATTATGTTAAAAATACGCAAGAAGCGTTATCGCTCGAATAATTATCCGTTCGGTTGATTTATGGAACATCCTACCAGCGTCCATTACCATTACCAAGTCCAAAAATATTCAAGAACATAGTGAATATCTTGTTGCCAGTTATGTTTTAGTGGTCGCTCTTCGTCTTTTTCCACTGGTTGAGACTGGTGGTAAAATTCTATTTATCACACTAGTATTATAATTGCGAAGGGTTTTCATTGAAAGTGTGAGTGTGTATGTTTGTTATCATTTAACGCTAAAGGCACTTGGAATATAAATAGTGTAGGTCCTGGGATAACACGTAGGATACTTTTCATCATCATTACTTTATAAATTTGTACGTTAGTTATTAGAGATATAATTCTATAGATTATTAAAGTGTAAGCAAAGGATAAGCTTCCACACCAGTAGAAGTTTGACTGCATAAGAGTTTTATGACCTGGCCTTTCCAGAACGTCTACAATTTTATCAGAATACGTTTGCTGTTAATGTTGTTCCGATCACACTTGCCTTGTATATTTGCCTTGTTATTTTCAACTTTTATAGACAACAGGATATAATTAATTTTACTAGGTTATATCAGTATGATCAGAATCGCCCTATTATAAATTGCAAGCATCAATGAGCTTTAAAGTTTGTTATACATTATGAAACCGAAACAATCGAGAACGACTCGCCTTTGGCTAGTTAAAAAAATTGCTCATATTTTCAACAATATAAAACATACTTTTATTTTTTACCAGTTGATTGGACCTCTATCCGCTTATGTCATAGTTCATACTGCACGGTCCCAAAGCTGGTCCCTACTGATAACACCAACACGTTCGTTTGTTAATGGAACCCGCCGGGGTATTGATGGCGCTTAGCTTTAATATTATTAGTCCTATGAATTGTTTGTCCAATATTGGAGAGTGCATGTTGATTGCAAAGAGATTGTGTAGCGTGATTATGTTAACTTCCAGGGCGGATTTCACAAATCTAGGGTTTAACTGAAGAAAATTAGTGTGGACAGATATGTCCAATGACGTTACAGTATTTAAAATTTAATTTATGATATGGACTTTATGAAATCCGATATCATGCATACATGTGTCGCAAAGGACAAACCAAATCGAAGATTTAAAAAAAAAATATCGTCGAATTTGGCGGTATAGCTCCATAATCTTTGAATTTCTTTTTTATGTCTGCCCAAAAAAAGGAGTGCTATGTGTTTAGGGTTCATGTTTGCATGTATGTTTGTGAGTTTCTTTATTCCACCATAATTTTTTAAGCGGCTTAATCGATTTTAATGTATGATTCATTAGATTCGTCTTGAAAGCGCATATACATAAAAAAACAGGCGGATTTTAGACCCATATTGTGAGACAAAAGCAAAATAAAATATTTCCTTACCCATCGAGCAGGGTACCGAGATGAAGGGTTTTAAAACGGATCTATTAATATATAACTTTTAGGTTTCATGACAATGTAACCATAAAGCGCTTAACGAAAATAAATAATGTGCAGTCGGGTTTTTTACTTTTTTAAATAATAGGTACTTGTTTATACATTTGTATATAATAATTAGCCAGTAATTCTAGGTTAGCATGAACAAAATCTTCGACCACATCATCACTTACCATCAGGTGAGATAGTGGTTAAAGGCTAAAGCTATCAAGCATATAAAAAATGGCCACGGTGCTACCGCTGATAGTACACCGTCTCTCCAAGCCTACATCGGCTGTCACGTCATAAAAGTCAAACCGATGAGTTTCCCTTTTCTCAGCAGAAATCCAACAAATTTAAAAAGCTTCTGCTAGGTTTGACGTACTATTATAGCAAAGGCCTATCATATTTTAATGGTATATAAATTTTCCGTATAGTTAAAGCACAGATAGGCTAAAAATAAGCACCTATATGTTTGGATGTACTGGCAGAGAAAAGGTAAAAGTAGGTATGGATGGATTAAATCATCTTATGGAGCTGAGGCAGCAGTCCTTGGAGCCAGTAATTGTTGGTTAGCCTGAACAACAACTTTGACCGTATTGTAACTTACAATCTAGTCGTTAAAGTCTAGCCTATGCAATAAAAATTAGATCGAGTACATCTATTATTTTTCTTTCTGCCCACACTACCCCACGCTTAGTGGGGTCTCTATAATGTCTTGAGGATTAGTCAATACAAAAGATAATAGAATAACGTACTAAATATATTTTGCAAACAACACTAGAAACTAATTGTAAAAAAATAAATTTCAATTCTTTAATGTAATATTGTGTATATGCAGGTCTGAAATACGTTTTTACAAAGTAATTAGAGTAAATTTAAATACATTTATACATTTTTGAAAATAATACATAGGTATGACCCATTATGATGATGATGATGACCCATTTTGGGTATCAACAGAAATCATGGTGAAGCGATCGATCTTTTTCATAATCATTTCAAATCGTCATCAAGAAACACATTTACGGTGTAAAAAGATTTAGTAGATCGAATGAGGTGATCCGTAGACGAATAAACGCCACCGACGTAGCCTGGCGGATTAGCGAGTTGAAGTGGCAGTGGGCAGGGCACATAGGACGCAGAACTGATGGTCGATGGGGCCGTAAGGTTCTCGAATGAAGGCCACAAACCAGCAAGCACAGCGTCGGAAGACCACCCACAACGTGGACGGACAACCTTACTGAGGTCGCAGAAAGACGCTGGATGCAGGCCGCTTCCAACCGTTCTATTTGGAAATCTATGGGAGAGGCCTATATCCAGCAGTGGACTTCTTGCGGGTGATATGATGAACATTTGGTATTTTTATTATTATTGTTTTTTTTTTGCTTCTTGTTTATCGGGTAGCGTGGTAAATATCGTTATTTGCCATTACATTCGGACCAGAACTGTACATTAGCATAGTTTTGAGCTAGGTAGTGTGAGGTAATGTCTAATGGGATATCTTCTAGGTTGGACTATTTCCTTAATAAGTTTCGCAATTACATGAACTTTTTTTTTATGTTATTGTGGCGGTACAAGCTCGAGGATCACCTGATGTTAAGCGGACTAACCTCTGCCTATAACAGATGCATTTCGTCACAATTCACGAACTGCACTGCGTCCGTCACCTTGAGACATATTTGTTAAGTCTCATGTGCCTGTAATTTCACTGGCTCTCAAGGACTGCTGACGGAACGCACCATTAGGTGCTTGGCGACAGATTTTCTACTTGAGGGTGGTCGCTAGTAAGGCGGGCATTCGCAAAATGGCCTTCCACCATGCGGTGAAGCTCAAGCCCGCGACGGGACTCGAACCATGGGCCTGCTGCGCGGCAGTCCATAGCCAATGCCACTGAGCCATCACTGCTTCAAAACGTAAATTGTAACATGCTACTCTAAGGCAAATTATTTCTCTTAGTCACCGTTTACGACATCGTACTGGAGGATAAAGAACAGCCATTACATTCTTTAGCTAAGATGTTATTGCGATCCTCTAAAAACACCCTTTGAACCTACCTAATATAAGAATCTGGTAATAAAATAAAAACTTCAAATTGAGCTTCGCAAAATGAATATTGAAAACGACAAAGCTAATTTCAATAATAGTCACCCGGTCGACGGTCGGTTGGCTTCCAGTCGTGTTAATCGGCCGGAAAAACAATATCCACCCGCTTCGGATAGACCAAGAGATAGTGGTTTGGTTTTTAAAAACACTGTGTCTATGGGGAGAAATTCAACAATTGTGTTTTTTTATGGCTGATTGGCCACTTGACTACTATCTCACCTGATGGTAAGTGATGATGTGGTCGAAGATGTTATTCAGTCTAGAATCACTGCCTCTCAAAGACAGCTGCCGGAACACACCGTTCGGTGCTTGGCGACAGATTTTCTACTTGGGGGTGGTAGCTAGCCAGGCGGGCATTCGAACAATGCCCTACCACCATGTTGTAACGACTGCCATCATGACGTCATAACTCAAATCTTTCCTATCGTTCTTTAACCATCGTATTGAGATGGATTTGAGTTATGACGTCTTGTCATGTTAGATCAATTGGTTAGAGCATACCATAACAATATAAAAATTATAAGGTTGCGTCATCATTTACAAGTATAAAATTAATTGCAAAATTGGTCTTGTTTATAGTACAACGTAAGTGGTATTATAGAAGTCGATCCATCCCAATACTATAGTTAAAGAACGATAGGAAAGATTTGAGTTATGACGTTATGTCATGTTAGCTCAATTGGTTACAGCATACCCCGGCTCAAGGGGTGGATGGATGCGGGTTCGAATCCCGCACATGACTAAATTTTTTCCTATCGTGTATTTGTAATATTGTAATTTAGCACTCATATTATTCATATGATCCATTTTGAATCAAAACAATTTCCTATTAATATTTCTGTTTGTATCACAAATAGCTCTGAACAAAACTATACGCAGCATTCGTATATACTGTATCAGCCGTTTTGTCCACTGCTGAACACAGTCTCCCCCATGATGAGGGGGTTTCCCATAACCCCAACGATTGGCAGGCGTCTTGGTAATCGCAGTGTAAGATATCAGTGCCTCAGAAAGCGCTGCTGCACACCTTCAGGTGTGTTACCCTTAGTCGCCTCTTACGACACCTTATTCTTACGATATCTAAAAGATGGGGGGTGATATTCTAGCTCGGCACCCCACGGCCATTCATATATACCTATGTTTAATACAAAAATAATTTTATTACTTCGTCTGCCCCTAGTCTAACCTGGAAATTTTTGCTTGTCATTTACTTCCAAATAGTACTGCAACATGTTAAAATTTTAAGTACGTAATTTTTTTTATAAAATTGTTCCAAAAATATATTAAAGCGTAATTCGAAAATCATTTGTGACGGGCCGCGATGAAAGGCTCCGAATAGATTGGATGCCAAATTAAATGTAGTATGGTAGCTGATACCTAGTTACTCTAATATTGATTATTGGATAGTAAGTTTTTATTTTTATTCGAATATATTTAGCGTCGTCTTAATTGCGAGATTCTTGGTTCGAATCTTAGGTCAGACAATGTTATTATTTTTAAGGATAAGAAGTGTGCCAGTATGGTAACACTGAATTCGCTTATATTGACTTACTTATGCAGTTAGTCTCAATGGCTATGAATGGAACCAACTCCCAGGTGAAGTATTTTCGAACAGATACGACTAAGGAGCCTTCAAGATGAGAGCATATTCCTTCCTCAAAGGCCGGCAATGCATCCTCGAGACCTCTGGTGTTGCGGGAGTTCGTAGGCGACGATGATCACTTACCACTAGGTGAGCCGCTTGCTCGTTTACACAACTATTCCATGAAAAAAAATGCAGTGTGTCGTTAGATTGCTTGAATGCAGTGTGATTTAGTTTCACCGCATTTTAGTAGGGCATTTTGAGAATACTAGTCTGGCTAGCTCCCTAATTGAGTGTTGGCACACCAAAAAACAAAACTAGTTTTAAATTGTGGATGGGCTTGTCTTTGAGTTTGACTCCATGACTTGCCAGTTTTAATAAAAGTAAATAACTTAACTGTAAATGTATGGTAATATCTAATTACGATTATAGCTATTATTTTAGTCATTATAATATCTTTGTCTTTTATGACATGATAAAAGACTCCAATATTTCAATTTTCATGATCCTTGCGCTTAGGTTTCAAAAACTTGATTAAGGTAATTTCGTTATAAATAAACCGTTTGAAATATAAAACATATCATAGTACAAAAATAAATCTCAGTACTCCAAATATCCAACAATCCGCTGACAAAAGCAATAACACACCAATATTAGGAATAACTGACACAGTTACTATCGGAAACAAACACAAAAAATATTGTTATTTATTTCCAAACACATCAAACTCAAAAACCGATACATTTTAATCATTCATCCGCCGTAACGAGAATTGTTCGCAAAAACCGTTCAAACCAATATCCAGTAACGCCTCCGGCCCATTTACATTTCAACGTATTCACAACATCAACAAAAGTTAACTTTGATCACATCAAAATAAGGTTCTAAATAGCAATTCCGAAAGCTGGGTTCGACTTTTTGAAATTTCATTATTGTTCAATTGGGCTCAAAATTCTACTTGTTAAGATTTATTTTTGCTTACACAAACAAAAGCTTAGCGGTGTTTGATTTCTAGGTCATCGAATGACGTCTACGCTTATTAAGTCAACGTTTTAAATCAACATTTGAACTAGAAACGTTACATAAACTCAAAACAAACAAAAACCAAAGACTTTTGTTCTGATAACAATTTCTATACCAGCACCTTTTACTTTAACAAGTAAAATTGAGGCAAAAAGTAAACAGCAAATGATTTATTTTCGTTAAGCGGTTTATCGTTCCATTAAAAGTAAAATTGCAAGTTATATTATATTATATTTTTTGAATCGTTTTTTGAAGCCCTTTGTTTTGATACACTAAACAACTGGACTAAACGGTTTGAAAGAAAAAAGTTTTCTCGCTATATTGCGTCTAAAATCCGCCAGATCGTTTTAATTTTTTCTATGTACCTAATGTCGCTATCTTGACAAATCTAACGATATCTCATACATTAAAATCGGCTTAGGCGTTTAGAAATTATGGTAGAATGAAAAAAAACTCAGATGAACCCTGAAAACATAACACTCCTTTTTAGGCAGTCGTGCAAAATAGTGCATCATGTGCTAGTTTTACTCTCACATTGTTGACCCTAGGCGATCAACACGGAAGGTACAAAAAAACCGTTATGTTATTCATAGAGATCGAGACCAAAAGTGGGATTCCGATCCAGACTGCGCCAGTTTTTGTATTTGTTGTTGTACTTTAGACACTGGACTTTAATTATAACAAGTTTGACGCTTATATGTATTACCGCTTGTACCACCATTCTAAGCATACATTTTTTGAAAGGTCGCATAGACGGATGGGCGGACAGCTGAGCCTCAGGGTCGCGTTTTCTATTACTGAACCCTAAAAAACCTAATTTCTCTCCACGCGTACGGGCAATTTTCAAATAATTTCACCTTCTCAATTCTCTGAAGTTCTGCTAAAATTTTAGAATCAACGAACGGTCCACAAAATGTGTAAGACACACATGTATAAGACACTGGCCACTTACAATTTATTTTGTAAATAAGTTTATAAACAAATACAAAATACCAACGTACAAATTTAAAATTACGCTCCACGTTTTTGTGCGATATAAAGTGAAATATTATGTATCATTATCCTAGACATCAGATAATACCATATGACCATTCCTGCAAGATCATTTTTCACTATATCCAATGTCAAATTCGCATAAAATATTTTGCTTTTAGAATCCACCTGCAGCTTTATTTGCGTTGAATGGCTTACTCGTATATTAGATAAAAAGTATCCATAGTCCTTATGCATGACTTGAAAAAGTTACGTTCAGCATCTGTCTTGACGGTTATTTAAAAAAAAAGTGGTAGCTACATACCTCATGAGGTATCTCCATGTTGGCCTCATATAAAGAAATGTAACATAGTTTTATAAGATAGCTGCATTTATTTCCACCGATGCTGCTGCTATCAATGTAAAAACTTCCTCGTCTCTCTACATGATATCATACAAAACAATGTTATTATTCAAAGCTGGCTACGAAATTAGCGAGCTCGTAGCGCTTCTACGCTCGTCGTAGCTCGCGTGCTTCGTCGTCATGTGCTACGGAAACCGGATGTAGCAGTGAATAATGACATGCACACGTCTATTTACACAGTCAGTGCCTTTTGCCCGCGTCTCTGCCTGTGTACAGTACAGAAAAACAAACTTATTTTAGTATGTTGGCAAATATAACAGTTTATTTTCTTCATCTTCTATACTTATAATAAAACTGTAACAGGTCCAATTCTGTACATAAGAGATATTTAGCAAAAAAAATTTGAGAGCACTCTGTAGCTGATACTGATGCCAAAACTATATTTTTTTTTATTTTTGTCTGTCTGTCTGTCTGTCTGTCTGTCTGTCTGTCTGTCTGTATCCCGGCCGCGCATCACTCCAAAACTACTGAATGGAATTCAATGAAACTTAACACGATTTGAGTTCATACTACGAAGAAGGTTATTGTATACTTTTTATCCCGAAATTCAGCACGGTTCCCTCGGGAAAGGGGATGAAAGTCAAAATGTTACTTAGTTGTAATAAATGAACGCGTAGTCCGATTTTAATTATTCTTTTTGGTTAGAATAGTGATGAGTGAGCCCGGAACCCCATGGGCAGCCTGGCACCCCACGGGCAACCCAGCACCCCATGGGCTACTGAATGGAATTCAATGAAACTTAACACAATTTGAGTTCATACTACGAAAAAGGTTATTGTATACTTTTTATCCCGAAATTCAGCACGGTTCCCTCGGGAAAGGGGATAAAAGTCAAAATGTTACTTAGTTGTAATTTATGAACGTGTAGTCCTATTTTAATTATTCTTTTTTGTTAGAATAGTGATGAGTGAGCCCGGAACCCCATGGGCAGCCTGGCACCCCACGGGCAGCCCAGCACCCCATGGGCTACTGAATGAAATTCAATGAAACTTAATACGATTTGAGTTCATACCACGAAGAACGTTATTGTATACTTTTTATCCCGAAATTCAGCACGGTTCCCTCGGGAAAGGGGATGAAAGTCAAAATGTACACTTAGTTGTAATTTATTAACGTGTAGTCCGATTTCAATTATTCTTTTTCGTTAGAATAATGATTAGTGAGCCCGGAACCCTATGGGCAGCCCCGCACCCCACGGGCAGCCCAGCACCCCATGGCCTACTGAATGGAATTCAATGAAACTTAACACGATCTGAGTTCATACCACGAAGAACGTTATTGTATACTTTTTATGCCGTAATTCAGCACGGTTCCCTCGGGAAAGGGGATGAAAGTCAAAATGTTACTTAGTTGTAATAAATGAACGCGTAGTCCGATTTCAATTATTCTTTTTTGTTAGAATAGTGATGAGTGAGCCCGGAACCCCATTGGCAGCCTGGCACCCCACAGGCAGCCCAGCACCCCATGGGCTACTGAATGGAATTCAATGAAACTTTACACGATTTGAGTTCATACTACGAAGAAGGTTATTGTATACTTTTTATCCCGAAATTCAGCACGGTTCCCTCGGGAAAGGGGATGAAAGTTAAAATGTTACTTAGTTGTAATTTATGAACGCGCAGTCCAATTTTAATTATTCTTTTTTGTTAGAATAGTGATGAGTGAGCCCGGAACCCCATGGGCAGCCCGGCACCCCACGGGCAGCCCAGCACCCCATGGGCTACTGAATGGAATTCAATGAAACTTAACACGATTTGAGTTCATACCACGAAGAACGTTATTGTATACTTTTTATCCCGAAATTCAGCACGGTTCCCTCGGGAAAGGGGATGAAAGTCAAAATGTACACTTAGTTGTAATTTATTAACGCGTAGTCCGATTTCAATTATTATTTTTCGTTAGAATAATGATGAGTGAGCCCGGAACCCCTTGGGCAGCCCCGCACCCCACGGGCAGCCCAGCACCCCATGGGCTACTGAATGGAATTCAATGAAACTTAACACAATTTGAGTTCATACTATGAAATAGGTTATTGTATACTTTTTATCCCGAAATTCAGCACGGTTCCCTCGGGAAAGGATATGAAAGTCAAAATGTTACTTAGTTGTAATTTATGAACGTGTAGTCCGATTTTAATTATTCTTTTTTGTTAGAATAGTGATGAGTGAGCCCGGAACCCCATGGGCAGCCTGGTACCCCACGGGCAGCTCAGCACCCCATGGGCTACTGAATGGAATTCAATGAAACTTAACACGATTTGAGTTCATACTACGAAGAAGGTTATTGTATACTTTTTATCCCGAAATTCAGCACGGTTCCCTCGGGAAAGGGGATTAAAGTTAAAATGTTACTTAGTTGTAATTTATGAACGCGTAGTCCGATTTTAATTATTCTTTTTTGTTAGAATAGTGATGAGTGAGCCCGGTACCCCATGGGCAGCCCGGCACCCCACGGGCAGCCCAGCACCCCATGGGCTACTGAATGAAATTCAATGAAACTTAACACGATCTGAGTTCATACCACGAAGAACGTTATTGTATACTTTTTATCCCGAAATTTAGCACGGTTCCTTCGGCAAAGGGGATGAAAGTCAAAATGTTACTTAGTTGTACTTTATGAACGCGTAATCCAATTTCAATTATTCATTTTTTGTTAGGATAGTGACGAGCGAGCTCGGAACCCCACGGGCAGCCCGGCACCCCACGGGCCACCCGGCACCCCAAGGGCAGCCCGGCACCCACGGGCATCCCGACACCCCACGGGCATCCCGGCATCATTATTTAGATTTGCCAGCTTGCTAAGATAAAACTCTAAAATCTGGAACATTCGCCACAATCAATTTTGTTAACTATCTATCTTTTGCCGGATACATTTTGGAGACTGCGCAGTGGAAGTGTACAATCTAATATATTTTTGTTCTACCGGCAAACAAGGAGAACCTCGGCAAAAAGATATCGTTTTATAATCGAAATTCCACAAAGTACTTTGCTTCAACATTTATTGTGCGAACCGCGAAGGAACTCTCTGAGTTACTTAACTACTGTCTTCTGGAAAAACAAGCTAGGAGTTATCAAACCCAAAGTAAAAAGCTCCTTTCTGAGCTATGCTTTACTAAGAGTGCTTTACCACAGACCACAACGTTGCTTAATATGAGATAAACAGTGCTCAAATGTGAATAATTAGTTTGCAGGTACGGCAATCGCGTACGAAGTCGCGGGTACAGCTAGTAAAAAATAAGATTAAAGAAGAAATTTTAATAGTGTTTATATGAATAAAAAATGTTAATGTTTGTCATATGTAACCTCATGTGACAATTATTCTGTAGAAAGACGTTCTTAATTTTATCTGTTTAGTAATTGTACAATCGTAGTAATAATAATCGTTTTTTTATGTAAATTAATGCACGTAAAACTTTCCAATTAATTTGACTTTATAGATAGACATTTCTGAAAGCTTTCAATCTTAAAATTTTATTACCTGGTCATATGGGTAGACCGCGGGGGTTTGAATCCCGGACATGACTATAATTTCTCCTCTGGTTTTAATTTTGTACTGTAATCCGCGGAGCATGCGTCATTGCGAAAATAAAATCTTTATTATTATCTAGCAAGACTTTCACGTTACTGCTCACTTCCTACTTTTTTATGTTATTGTGACGGAACAAGCCCGAGGCCCACCTGATGTTAGGTGGACTAACCCCGCCTATAACAGACGCATTTCGTGAACGACGAATTGCACTGTGGCCGTCACACTGAGACGTACAGTTGTTGGGTCTCATGTGCCTGTAATTTTACTATTTATTATATTCTGGCTCTCAAGGACTGCTGCCGGAACACACTGTTAGGTGCTTCGCGACAGATTTTCTACTTGAGGGTAGTCGCTATCCAGGCGGACATTGGCAAAATGCCCTTCCACCATGCGGTGAAGCTCAAGCCCGCGGCGGGATTCGAACCATGGACCTGCTGCACGGTAGTCCATAGCCAATGCCACTGTGCCATCATTGCTTCATAAACTTCTTGACGATGAACATCTGATAAGGTCGAAAGGGTCTACATATTCGATTATTAACGTGTTCTGCCGATTAACTATAATAGTTTTATATTGTGTCAAAGTCACGAAAACTTCACTTGAAAAACTTTTAATCTTTTATGTAAAATTTAATCTTTAATGCACAGAAACAGCTACACCCCACATTTATTCAAGTATAGATAAAGATGTATCTGTATGTGTACACGGGGTATACGCTTGTTTAATATGACATTTGCATTTATGTACTGCACGTAAGTGTGTGTGACTATATGGGGTTCATTAAAGTGAACTATTTTAATTAGTCAGGCTATGCGTTTGTAGAGGAGGATACAAAGAGATATTGTATAGTTAGTTATTTTTATTATAAATGGAGTGTTTTATAACTAAACTTTACAAAATTTTATTTGATTGATGAAATAAATAGATATCAAACCTTTTTACTACATTATTTTGCAGCCAGCTGAACAAAAAATAGAAATAAATCAATCGTAGTATACGAAAAATGCATTCAAAAAAATATGTAATAATGTAATTCAACAATGAAAATTACTACTATATCCAAGGCCCTCCACACGTTGCTATGGTTACAATTTCTGTAACAGCATTATGTCTTACTATGTATCTTCGTTTGTTTTTCCTTTGGCTTAGTTTTTATATGAATTCCACTATGTAACTTAATATAATTTTTCATTAAGTTTCAGATAACTAGTAAGTGTGTTTCTCGCTATATAGTTTTATTTTTTATGCCATATTTTTTTTTTATGTTATTGTGACGGAACAAGCCCGAGGCCCACCTGATGTTAAGTGGACTAACCTCTGCCTATAACATACGCATTTGCACTTTGCCCGTCACACTGAGACGTCCAGTTGTTAGGTCTCATTAGCCTGTAATTTTACTGGCTCTCAAGGACTGCTGCCGAAACACACCGTTAGGTGCTTGGCGACAGATTTTCTACTTGAGGGTGGTCGCTAGCCAGGCGGGCATTCGCAAAATGCCCTACCACCATGCTATAACGACTGTCATCCTTAGACAACAACCGGGACCGACGGCTTAACGTGCCATCCGAAGCACGGAAGCGCTCAGTAGTAATGTCACTAGCAGTCACCCATCCAACTCACTCGACTGCAGCGGACGTTGCTTAACTTTGCTGATCAGTTAAGAATAGCTAAGCAAACTTCGCTACGAATGCTTAAAAAACTCCGATGCAGTGTTATTTTGATGTTTGTGTTTTGTTTACTTTGAAAACTTAGAAAGACTCATCACTATCAGCGTGCTTTAAACTTTAGTGAAAAAACATTGGTAACGCCCCTGGTGTTGCCAATGTCCATAGGCGACGGTAACCGCTTACCATCAGGTGACCACCGCAGAACAACATCTTCGACCACATCATCACTTACCATCAGGTGAGATAGTGGTCAAAGGCTAACCTATCAGGCATTAAAAAAAAAAATTAAAAAAAAAAACCATCAGGTGGGCCGTCTGATTGTTTGCCATTCCCATACATACAAAAAAAACTCAACGGTACGCTGAAAGAAGATTGACAAAACAAATATAATAAAGGCAAACTTGAATAGAACAGGTGAAAGACCTTAAAAAACTTATTGAGATAATATTTCCGAATTTCTGGTGAGAAGTAAAGTCAAGATTCATATAGTCGTTCCAATTTTGCTCATTGTATTAAAAGAAACGTTATATTTTGGATGCCTACTTATATTAAAAGACTTGAATCTTGCAAGGTAGCTACTTAAATGTCTCTTTCACTGAGCCCTGAACCCTGTCGTAATACTTATATTTTAGTCAACATGTTGAAGATTATGTGGGAGTATAGAATTTTCTGCCGCAGCGGAACTGTTGCTGTTTTGAATCTTCATGAGACGTACGTGTATATGATCCATTATCCCAGTGGAAACGTTTGTCCTTATCTCTCTTACCTAACATTTACTTACGAGAGCCGCAGGGAATCATATAAACACTCAGGCATCCCAATGAGGCTTTATATTTACGAGGGCGTCGCAGCTGTCTTAGTTGTGTAAGCAACATACTGTATCCCACGCCAATCTTAAGCGAGGCGTCAACGCGAACCTCGTTGCAAAGAACACATGATGTGGGTGAAAGTGCTACAGTTTCAACAGATCTATCTGTCCAAATGTATTAACTTGAATTAGAACAGTGAAGTACGTTTGAGCTTGTAACTTAATCGCTAATATGCTGGCGTATATCTTAGAACGTATAATAATACTACGCTAATGACCACTATCTCATCCGATTGTAAGTGATGATTATGATCTACGATGTTTTTCCGGCTAACCTAGAATGACTGGCTCTCAATGACAGCTGCTGGAATGCTTGTCGATTTGGTGACATTTTTTTTACATGCGGGTGGTATCTAGCCAGGCGAGCATTCGCCCTATCACCATGCTATAACGACTACCATCCTAAGACAAAACCAGGACCGACAGCTAAACGTACAATACCTAACGGTCTGTTTCCACAGGTGTCCTTGAGAGCCAGTAATTGTAGGTTAGTCTGAGCAATATCTTTTACCACATTGCGTGCCATCAGCTGAGATAGTCAACGGCTAGCCTATCAGCAATACAAAAGAGGTATATATAAGCTTTAGCACGGAAGTGCTACGTAGCAAACGTTACTTAACCTAGTTGAACGACCAGGCAAGCTATTTTACTACTTACGCCATATAAATACTCACATACATTGCTGAAGCGAGGCCGGTTCTGAGTTCACGAGAAGTTCCCTGTATGTTTTGATTCCCTTACGAGTGTCGAAAATTTACGGCATAAACAAAAAAACTGCTCTAAGGGACAGTAGACTTGAGTATTTGATATGAATTTCAACTTGATACCTCCACGCGTGCCTGAGAAAAAGGGTGTTGACTGACAGACAGACGGACAACAAAGTGATCTTAAAAGGGATTCCTTTTTTTCCTCGGAACCCTAAAAACTAACGTGTTTTTCACTTTAAGTAAATAATACGGGATATATCATGTAAATAAGTGAGCTTGTTCCGATTATAGATGTGAACCATCCGGCGGTCTTTTTCAAGGAGAGCTCGGGACATATAGTGCTTATATATAGTGCGGGCTTTATATAGTGCGAATCGAGACGTCAACATGGGCATCCTAAGCTCTCTTAGAAAAAGTACGAAGCTAAATAGTTTGTGTACGTCCTCCATACATTTAATCATCACCATCAGTTTTATCATTGTCTGCGCGGGTGAAACCACGAGGCACAGCTAGTTGATACAAAAATTACAGTGACTTCGATCACTGGTGTCACGCGCTTTGTGTACGAAAATTGTATATTGTGTATGCTTCATAAGAGCGTCGTAGACGCCAAAATTGAATAAATGATTTTGACTTTGACTTGACTTTGGCTTGTGTATTTTGAATACACAATCTTCGAACGTAAAGCGCGTGTAATCTCTAAGAGTGCCCATCTGCGTGTGGGGGAGAGTATGCCGGCCAGCATACTTGCGCTGGTCGACTATCCTCATTTGAGATGTCGCGTCTAGTATATATAGGTCAATGTAGGAAGATAATGAGATATAGCACAGTTATATTCTTAAATACGCATAATATTATTTCATCATACATCGTATGTTTCTACTTGAAATATATTTATAGTTTTGTGCGCCTCCTTATCAATAACCTCCATAATAACTCCATCGGCTGATCTGAAATACGGGCGCCATCTTGTCATTTAAAATTATAAAATGGGTGGTATAAGAATTGATAGCTGATTTAAGGGGTACTTAGGTACTCGAATTAGTTACGCAGCATTTATAAGTAAAGAATTTTGCTAAACAGCGGATACGTAATACTTAAAATTTAAGTAGCCTTTATAAGTAAGACTAAAATACTTTTATAATAGTACTTACTTAATTCTGTGATATTTCGCATGTAAAATTTTTATTCTGTTAGGTATTGTTCAAACTCAAATTCGTATAACGCAATTGACCGGTATAATAACGGAATTGACCGCCCATAAGGTTGACTTTTGTGTTCATTTTGTGTTCAATTGTGGGTATTTTTTTCGCAATTATGTAGTCGTCATGTAACTTGGTGCTCTCTAAGTTTGCAAAACTGTCTACAATTGAATAGAATAAACCTAGTTTGAGAATGGCTGTTTTAGGTGTTAAGCGAATATGGAATTTGAAAATTGAAAAGAATAAGCTAATACCATTTAGCTTGTAGAATTTTAAAAAGAGAATCTGGGTAGATTTGACAACATTATTTACCAATATTGTTAATTTATCAGTCTCAAAGTGAAATCCCAAGTCATCTATTATTGAAGCGCTCGTAGCGAAGTTTACTTAGCTGTTCTCAACCGATCAGCAAAGTTAAGCAACGTCGCGCGCGATCATGAGTTGGATGGGTGACCGCTAGTAACAATACTACTGAGCGCTTCCGTGCTTCGGAGGGCACGTTAAGCCGTCGGTCCCGGTTGTTGTCTTTGGATGGCAGTCGTTATAGCATGGTGGTAGGGCATTTTGCGAATGCCCGCCTGGTTAGCTACCACCCTCAAGTAGAAAATCTGTCGCCAAGCACCTAACGGTGTGTTCCGGCAGCTGTCCTTGAGAGCCAGTTCTTCTAGGTTAGCCTGAACAACATCTTCGACCACATCAGCACTTACCATCAGGTGAGATAGTGGGCAAAGGCTAACCTATCAGGCATAAAAAAAAAAAAAAAACTCTGTTCTGAAAAAACTCTTCCTACATTTCCTAGCTTCCCGCCGAAACTCCATGGCTTGATGTTACAAACAAAACAACAGTATGACATTTGTGACAAGCTAAGCGTCCGAAGCCTGCGCTATAGGGTACAGCGCCCTCTGTTGCGACATCTCACGAGTAATGCCGTCAGCTTTACTCGTTAGATGGCGCCAGTAGAAAAATTAGCTCGCGCAAGCGTTGTATTCGTGAACGTACAATCCTCGATTAGCTCTTTTATGGTGTTGACGTAATTACTCATCTGTGTAAAACATTTTAGTTTTTGAAGTCGTGTCTATACAGCACTAATACCAGTGAAGACACGTAGGTTTTGATCAGGATTGTTTAACTTTAATTTATTAATAAACTTTAGTATAATATATTGCTGAAAATAAAAAAAAATACTTTTGTTTTGGGACTCGCGCACGAATGGTTCCGTACCATTTTCTGTATCCTACTCTTGCAAGTTACAGACACTCTTTGCCGTGTCCGATTGAGCTGGGTTGGTACGGCGAATATCTCCATTTATTTTATGGGAGCCCCCTTATATACTCAAGTGAGAAATCCCGTGTTTATTTAATACAAATCACTATAATACTTATTTATATCTACTGCAGATAGTTCAGAATCGACATAAACAAAGTAATTGAAATTTATATGTCACCAGCCCAAAAGCTGTCTCCTGATCGACAAAGTATATTCATACGAATCGGCCAACAAAACGAAGAACATTCTAAGTTCATTTGTTGTTCCCAATGTGTAAGCTCTTTGGCTTATTGTCAGTCTTACATTTTTATTTTAAAAATACCACTTTGTAACAACGAAGTAACACGTGTTCGTGATTTATTTTGCTTCCGCTTTGTTTCCTATATTGGAACCATAGCTAACAAATACCTTTGATTTAAATGTCACATTTGTTTTTATGGATTCTGCAATTTTTAATTTTGATTTAAAAACATTGACGTTCAAGTCTCTTATTTTAGCTGACCATATAGGTACCCTGTCCAACATAGAAATAAATATCTCAATAGATTCACTTCTTATCAATAGTTTGTAACATACATATAAAAAACGTATCAGAACGAGAAGTCAAGAGACACAATACACGATGGTAACTTTTTATCGAATATAGAATCAAAGTATTGAAACGGAACATGTCTCCATTCATTTAAAACTAATTTATGTTACGGGCACAAATCAAAGTGGTTATGAAAGACTTCTATCGTTCAAAGGGCTCTTCAGTGGGGACGAAAAATAAATAACTAGAAGCCAAACACAAAGGGCTTGTCAAAACCATCGAACCTCTGAAATAATTGCTAGTGGATTAACTTTGAGGAAAACTTTTGCGTCGTTATATATGCGTTTGGATTCGTTAAGTTTCGTGTTAAATATTAATGGAAATATTACTTACGAGTATAATATTAGTTAAGTTAATATACGTTCTATGTTACTCTGAAGTGACATCAACTTAGTTGTTCTGAGTGGGCTATGTCAGGCGTTGTTTGGTTTAAATCATAGATATATGTATTGATATGGCTTCTATACAAATTATCTAAATTTGAAATTATCTGTACTATAATAGTTCTTATTCTGTTCAGGCTGAAATCCGTCACTTCTAAAAATAGGATTATTCTTTACTATTGTTAGCAATTTTGCATCAGGTTAAAGAGCACTAAGTCTTAATTTATAAGCAATACACGATGTCTTAATTTGCGTTAAACGTCCCACAATCGAACACAAAAGTCAACTATATGGACCACCACTCGCAATTGTTGAAGCAGTGATGGCTCAGTGGCATTGGCTATGGACTGCCGTGCAGCAGGTCAATGGTTCGAATCCCGCTGCGGGCTTGAGCTTCACCGCATGGTGGAAGGGCTTTTTGCGTATGCCCGCCTGGCTAGCGACCGCCCAAAAGTAAAAAATCTGTCGCCAAGCACCCAGTGTGTTCCGGCAGCAGTCCTTGGGAGCCAGTGAAATTACAGGCACATGAGACCTAACAACTGTACGTCTCAGTGAGACGGACACAGTGCAATTCGTCGTTGACGAAATGCGTCTGTTATAGGCCTAGAGGTTAGTCCACTTAACATCAAGTTTTAAGTAAGGCTTGTTCAGTCACAATAACATGAACTGAACCTTTATGGTATTAAAAAAGTTAATTTCATTAATACTGACCAGGCAAGTAGATTATTAAACTCCGGCACATTTTTAGGTGCCTGTCTTTTAGAGCCGTTTAGATTTTAGGTCTACCCTTTTAATATCTTCAACTGCAACTTCTTCCTAACAGGTGAGGTATGGTCAAAGGTCTGGCTAAATATCGTCAAATAAGTTGTTTTTTTAACCTATTTTTTGGATATGCACAAAAGGGATTAATACTCAACGGAGATTGTAAGCTCTCCTCAGCATCTCGACATCAGGTAAAACCAAGCTCTCATAATGTGGCCGTACACATTGGTATCGTGCTAATGAGAAGACACTATTCACTTGAATATTCTTGATTTTTTCTTAATTCACAGTTTATGGGGGGGTGCCCCAGAACGGCTTCCGTCCTCCCCTTTAGCCATTCTAATCTTAGCCGTGTTGTATACTCTCGTAACAATCTCAATCTTTTTATTACTGGTCGTCACTCATCATCACTGTGACGTGTCTGCCATAACGTATCACGTATGTCTTTTTTAAAGTTTGCTGGAACTGCGCCATCTTCCATTCTTGATGTACACATTCACTGTTAATGTAGACTGTCACAAAGTTTCACTCCCTAGTTTGGAGGTGTTGCCCCTTGGGTGGCTGGTACAAGACTGCCGAACCGCCTGCAAAGTCTTATGAACAATGCTTCGAAATCAAGGTCACGGTCTCTCAAATGACTATAGACTAGCAGCGATCAAATACCAGATTACGTCGAAAAATCAAAGTGTTGCCAGTCTCGAAGCAAACATACTCTAGTTACCCTTTTGATGTTTCTGAACGTAACTTGCTTGATGGATGAACGCTGGAGAAGAACCTGACCCGCTGCTGTCTGTGCTCACGCTCCAACATACTCCCTAATAACAAAAGGTTTCTCAGGTAATGAATAGATTCAGGCGTTACTTTGCGGAAATCCATTTTTAATAATAACAAATATTTTAAAAGTATTTTAAGAAAACATTTAATAAATTATTTAATAAAACACTTAAAAAATCTTTATAAAAATGATATATATCTAGTGACAAATCCGCCTAATTTCCTATTAAGCCGACGTGACGTCACAAACGCCACGCAGCCAAACCGGAAGAGTATTCGACGTGTTTCGCTTCTAAACGAAGCATCCTCAGGAGGTCTTGACTCTACGAGCGCACGATCGAGACATCAGGTCTCGATGTTTTCTTAAAATACTTTTAAAATATTTGTTTTTATTAAAAGGTTTCTCCTAGAAAACAAAAAAAAAACAGTGCAGATCTTGCTCATAAAAAATGAATTTTCAATTTTTCCATGGACGTGCAAATGTGCATTATGCTAGCGAATATGGCGAAGCGAGAAATCTTCTTTTAGTTTTTTCAAATAAAAGAAAAATACGTTGGTGTTCTTGTTTGTTATGTTAAGTAAGAGTTACAATAGGGTTTTGATAAAACAATGATATTTCATTATAAGTGCTGTTATTTAAGGTTCTAAGATGACGAAGGTTTTGTAGTACTACGTTCCTGTGAGATAACGCGATGGTTGGTTCGAAATCTACAGTAGACTGAATGTTTATAGTAGAGTAAAAGGTCATTTATTCATGCTTATTTAATCTCAATAATGCTCTAATCACCTAAAAATGTTTACCGGCACCTGTCTTTGAGAGCCATTTATGATTTTAACCTGATCATATTTGAGTGCAACCTCATATAATTACAGTTTAAATAAGGTTATTGATTTCGCCGTAATAATGTGAGATCCAAATTGAAAGAAACTCGTAAATTATGTATATTTTATGTAATTCATGAATATTTGGATGTTAAAGCAATGACATTACTGTCTTGATTTGAGTTTTTTGGATACTGTGTTCTAATAACGTTTATGGAAATTACACATTATGAAAGGTAGTGGAGGGTAGTCAGCGTAATGGTGCAGGCCAAAGCCAAAAGATCCTGCCCACTCCCAGATGAAATATTACGCTGGTAATAACGGTCTCGCGACTATCTTCTTGGGAAGTGTTCGAGTAGTATGGAGAGCCCATAGGCAAGCCACGAATTGGTGGCCGCCTCGAAGCCCATGCTAACGCAGTGGTTACGGCGCAAACATGGAGCACTGACCTACCGCCTGATTCGTTACTGATGGGACATGGTTGTTTTGGTTCCTCTCTATCCCGGGTGGCTTGTCGAGAGCCGTCTATGATCTGCTACGACTGCACTGGACTAGAAACGCGTAATGCTTAGCTTCCGTCATTGGAAATGACGTTGTCAGCCTTGGTTCGTGCCATAGCCAACAGCGAACAGGGATTGTACCGCATTATTACATACAACTTGAACAGCTTAAAAACGTACTTTAAATTTGGACTATACAATATTCCCTTTATGCTCCCTGCCATATGGAAGATGCATTCTACCAAAAGCCCAAGCCTCGTACTACTACGTACTACTCGTGAGCTCTTTGTGGAGGCTGTTAAGACTTGTCTTAACAGCCTCCACCTAATGTTCGTGAATCGTTTATTTTGCATCCATGATTATTATTCTCTCGGTGCATTCATAACTTTATTAATAAAAGGTGGATGCTTAGCTTTTTTGAAAATAAAATAACGTGTGTCGCCACTCTTCGGACTGTGCGCTTTTTAGTTTATTAGCAAAATTTTTGTCCATTTTCAAAGCGTTCTGGCTGAAAATGAATTCAAAATGTTTTAAACAATTTTCTGCTTATTAATTTTCTGTATACCTAGTATTGTATTTACCACAAAATGCTTACGTATACTTTTTTTGTTTCAGGTAAGTGAACGAAATGGTGAAACTATTAACTCAGTTATAATAAATGGAGACAAAAATCGAAATCAGGTAAAATGGGTATCTACTCGTATCTGAAACGCTGGGTCTGAATTTGTTTTACTAACCGACTTGAAAGTAGGAGAAGGCTATCAATTCGATAATGTTTTTCAGTATGTTTGTTACACGATTTGAATTATGAATTGATTTTGATCCCTTTTATGTGTGACAGTTTATACCTCAGAGGTTGTCCCATATCAATTCTATCTGAATCGGTTGATTTAAGTCCAAACTACTGAGTTTGGACTTAAATCAAAAGAACTCGGAAAATGACATATGTAGTTAAATAGCACGAAATAACGACGTATCAAGTAAATAAAACCAGGTTGCGGTTTATGTTTTAAAGTTTCATTTGTAAAAATCAGTTCTTTCAAAACAATTATGATTAAACTTTATATTTAAACAACAAAGACAATTTAATGTCTGTTCGTTATAATTTCAATAAAAACAACGCAATATACTGGTTCATAGGCAACAAAAAAGCTATTTCATCACAACAACAGCTGTTTTTCTTTTCCAAATCTCACAGACCGTTTTCACAATCTAAAACAAAGCCATAACAGTTATCGATTAACGACCGTTCTTGTAATAAATGTCTCGTTTGTCAGATTTTACTGCTCGACCTCCTTGGCGTCATTAATGCAGGAATACAAGGGCGTGTTGAACGCTGTATGTATTCTTGTACGTGTACTTGCGTTAGCTGGGAAGTACTCTGATAGTGGTTTGGAGATAACATACTACTCATAATATAGTGTTTAAAGACAGAAATCTACATGATCAATTCATGGTAGTAGATAATTTTCTGGAAGCGAAATATATAGAATAATCGAAACTTTTTTTTTGGTTCACCCTGGCGTTTGCTGAGTTGGAATTCTTTTTATGGTTTGTTGTTTGGATCAATTGGACATCATACAACAATTTCTGTTCTAAAATATGTGATTTTATCTTTTTGTTCGTTATCATGTATTGTTGTGTGATATCACAAATAAATGTACTTTCTTTCTAGTTCTTTCTCCGCTAATTATTTGTACCACGTGGTGTGATAGAAATCAGAGTTCTCCATCAACTGTCGTATTGAGATTTACGTTTTACCTTCTTGCAGAACTAAAATAACTACCGCTAACGATCACAAAAATTAAATCACGATGAAGCGCTCGGTGCGTAGCTTGCTTAGTCGTTTTTAACTGATCAACTATATTAGACAACGTCCGCTGCGGTCATGAATGGGATGGGTGACCGCTAGAGGTATCTATTATTATTGAGCGCTTCCGCGCTCCGGGGGGCACGTTATGCCGTTGCTGCTGGTAGTTATCTGCATTTTGAGAAAGCCCGCCTGGCTAGATACCACCCTCAAATAGAAAATAAGTTTCGCTAGGCTCAAGTGTTCCTGGCAGCTGTCCTTGATACCCAATAACTCTAATTTAGCCATAACCAGAAGTGAGATCTTGGTCAAAGGCTAACTTATCAGCTGTAAATGGAATAAAACTAATTGAAAAATTTGCTACTTAAATCGAGTTAAATAATCATTGCTATTTAAGTTTTATTTCGTCGCGTCACGCCTTCACGAAAACAGTTTAATAAAACTCTAACGTTTAAAACGTTCGTGTGTACTTCGAATTAAAGGGGCCAAAGGACAGTAGTAGGTCACATTGATCTCGAGTTATTGATGTCACGGGATCAGCCGTTGATTGATTTACATCGTTAACGACTGTAGGTGAGATTACAATCATCACCCACAAGTTTTTGTGTACTATAAACGTATAAGTGTATGTATATTTGTGTCAGAACTAAATCACTTCATGTTGAAGAAGACTTTTTTTTTTACGCTTGATAGGTTAGCCTTTGACCACTATCTCACCTGATGGTAAGTGATCATGTGGTTGAAGATGTTGTTCAGGCTAACCTAGAAGTACTGGCTCTCAAGGACAGCTGCCGGAACACACCGTTAGGTGCTTGGCGACAGATTTTCTTTCTTGAGGGTGGTAGCTAGCCTGGCGGGCATTCGCAAAATGCCCTATCACCATGCTATAACGACTGCCATCCTAAGACAGCAACCGGGACCGACGGCTTAACGTGCCCTCCGAAGCACGGAAACGCTAAGTAGTAATGTCACTAGCGGTCACCCATCCAACTCATGACCGCACGCGACGTTGCTTAACTTTGCTGATCGGTTGAGAACAGCTAAGTAAATTTCGCTATCACTTCAATGGGAAATCAAAAAATTGTACCTACTCGGTTAAGGTATATGTGTAGAAAACGGAGACTCTAACAAAACATTATTTTTATGATAACAATTGTGTTATTTAAAATGTGTTCCAGTAGTACAAGTTATTTTTCCTAAGCCGGGTCGCCGTTCCCCATACACGAGATAGTCGGTTATGATAATACTTATACACAAATAAGCAACTAAATTTGTAAGAAAACTAAAGTTGTAGTTTTATTTCAAAATGGAATCTGTGTTACAACAGTTTGTTATTTTAATACATCAAGAATAAAACGATAGCAACTGATAGTGGGCTAGAGCACTTGGACTCACCAAATGCTTTTATTGTAGTAGCTGTAGTGTTGTATATAGTTTGTAGTATTTGGTTAATAAAATCTAGAATAAAATATAAATATATTTTTACACAATATAACGTATATATAAAAATGACAGATATTGAGTTTAATTGTGCCCAACGGTAATAACGAGCGAAATAAAAAGTATCTGAGTAACTCACAAGTTATTATTACGATGTAATAATAAAAAAACATTAAAAAAACAGCAGCATTATGTAAAAATACTAGTAATGTATATACATTAAAAGATTGCGACGCATTCCTAAAATATATCATATCTACAGCAAGTATTTTTTAATAGACGATTGATGAAATAAAACCCCATAAACTCGCTGAAGTTTTAATTTTTGAAGAAAACGTATAAAAGCCCGAGCTCTCGCCTTTTTCTTCCAAAAACAATATTTCATCCTATCCGATACTTAACTAACCCCTCCTAAATCAAAGTATGAATTTAATATTACACTTTTGCTAAAAAAATGCTTCAGTGTTTTGCCTTGGCTGATATTTTAATTAATTTGGCATTTAATATAATTTATAGTCCTTCCAGCTATCCGCTAGCGCGGCCCTTTTTTGAATTAACAAAACCCTTTTTTCCCTTCAATGAGACGAATCTTTTGTGATGACATAGAATAAAAGACAAAGTAATACAAGTCACCAAATTTGTAAGTGAAAATATATTTAGTTTTTTGTACGTACTAAACAACATTCTAGTTATTATGCCCACATTTATTATATATTATTATTTATGCGTACTTAAGTAATCGTGGCGTAAATAGTGTATACATATACTTATATTAAAAAAGACTTAACATGTTATTTTATAAAATATCAAATATTTTCCATTTATAGTAAATTATAAAATTAATATTTATTAATATGTTCTTGCTATTAATATACAACCCTAAAAAATACTAGGTAGGTACTTATCAAATCACATTTACTGCCATATTCCGCTAAAAATACTATCAAGAACTATGTTTAGAACTTGTTATTTTTGACTGTATTTTTATAAACCATAAGATTAACTAGTTTATTTACTACCCATAAATCCACTGCGGCAAGTAAAAACACAACTTCCGTTTCCGTACCTCTGTCAACCGGTAATTTTTCCGTACGCCTTTTTTCCGGACGAAGTCGGGTTGTGCGTCGTCCCCTTTTTATGTTATCTACCCATTTTCTCTTATTCTTGTTGCTATTTACAAGCTTTTAACTTCCGCGTGTGTTTTGGGACTCGAGAACAAGAATCTCCGCAGATAATGTTGCATAGCGAATAATTAAGAAACGGCCAAGTGTGTGTCGGGACTCGCTCTAAACGGGTTTTACATCGCAACAATCTATTATTATAGTTAATAATTTATGTGTTGTTATATATGTATATGGTACACATCCTGGTTCATAACTAGTTTAGTTTTTAATATAGACACCATTTAAATCAAAATTGGTCTAGTGTGAGTCGTGGCTCGCTCTTTTTGGGTCCGGATTGGAACAGCTCGTACAGTAAAAAAAATATTTGTTGGTTTTGATCACAGCTTCAAAACTAGATTGTAAATTGTTTTCAGAATTTTTGGTTAAATATTGGATATGGTATATAATGTACCGTAATTTGAGGTAACTAATTAATTTCGTTTTTGAGATAGTTGGCTCTGTACTTATTAATTTTTTGACGATATCTTCGCACATGCCAGGGTGCAAAATAAGTTTATGATTTGGGCTACCTTATTAAGTATTGGAGTCCCCTGAAAAATAAATATTTATACTCTAATATTCTATTTTAGGTAACATATCAAAGTTCAAGGTTTGCAAGTAGTTATATTTACGAGCTTGAATCGTATATGTGACATACTAGGACAGCCAAACACATATTCTTATCATTATCGCTCCGTTTTAGCCTTAAGGTACTGAACCCTGAACTTATCTAAAACCTACCAATTGTACTAGCTAGTAGCTCGTTTAATATGTAAAATACTTTTAATAAGTTATTCTTTATAGAGTTTGATTAAAATATAATGGGAATAGAAAAAAAACTAAAAATAATTTGTACGATTTTTTTTTGGTCATCATCCGTACCCGCTAATAACCGCTACCTTATTTTTGGGTAAACAAGACGTAAAGATGATAAAGAGCACCAAAGTACGCCCAATATCCAACAACACCCTACTCACATCGACGTGCGAGGTGGTAAAGACCATTAGCAGCATAAAACAATTTAAAACGCTCGTAACTTTCATTGCTTAGTTATTCCTTACCAATCAACTAAGTGAAGCCACGGCAGTTGCGGTCCTGACTTGGATGGGTGACCGCTAGTGGCATTACTACTGAGCGCTTCCGTGGTTTGGAGGTCACGTCAGGGCGTCGGTCCCGGTTGTAATCTTAGCATGGCAGTGGTTATAGCATGATGGTAGGGCATTTTGAGAATGCCCGACTGGCTAGCTACCACCCACAAGAAGCAAATTTGTCACCAAGCATCTAACAGTGTGTTCCGTAGGCTTGTACCTAACCATGTGTTCCGGCTGCTGTTCTTGAGATCCAGTTATTGTAGGTTAGCCTGCACAACATCTGTTCGGATGCATCATCACTTTCCATTATGTGAGACAATGGACAAAGCCCTTAAATTTTTTTTTATTTTATGCTTGATAGGTTAGCCTTTTACCACTATCTCACCTGATGGTAAGTGATGATGTGGTCGAAGATGTTGTTGAGGCTAACCTAGTATTGATGAGTTAAAATAAATTAGTTATAATGTATAATTGACAAGATTAATAATTTTATATGTAAACAATTTTATAAATGACGTGTAAGAACCCAATATCACCTACTGAATAAAACAGTTTTATCTTCCTTTTCAACTAACCCAATGTATTCACTGCTTAGCCCTCTAGGCCTGAAAGTACGCCTATTGTGTCAAGACTCTTTCAAATTCAAAATCTTTTTATCCACTTGGGTCTTCCAGAGGTTCTTATAAAAGTTAAGGATAACGGGCCCTCGTACGACCGGAATAAAATCTGAAAGACCTGCCCTTCGTTTCTGTGAGGATGGCGTGAACTATTTACTTTATGATAATAACAGTGTGTATTCTTTAGATTTTTTTTCAATTGATAAGTCGATCACGCCTACTTGTACTAGCGGCAGGCGTGTCCACTATACCTGCTATGATTTCTCCTTCTGCTTGACACTGCTCTGCGCCCGACACTCCGAGACGTTCTTATGTCTCGTTCGACCCGTAATTATATTCGCTACAGTACCGTTCACGCCTTAACACGCTAATAATTGCACACTTTTGCTTTGCGGCTGAATGCCAAGGCGATGGTTGGTCAGGCCTGAGGGCACAGAGTATATTTAGGATTCCGGGCTGACCGGGTAAGAAGTAAGATTCATGTACGTATTTATCACACGTATTTCGTTATAAATGAAAATAAGCCCTTGTACTTTTGATTTAATGAAGTACTCTGCAAACAAAAGTAATGAGCCGTGGAGTCAAATTAATTGTTGTGATAAATCGTTAACGGAAATAGTTATTGACTTGGGAACATATTCACAAATAATAAATTACATTAACAATGTGCAGAATTAATATTTATAAATTATACTGACTATTATATATAATTATAAACTTCTATATTTATTTATTGGTTTATTTATTCCTTTGCGCAAATAAGTGTACAAGGATGACTTAATGCTATGTAGCATTTTATACCAGTCATCCTGGATGTGCAAGAAAATGGTAGCGGTGCAGTAAAAGATAGTAAAGATAAAATATGTATTGTACATTTATTAAATCATAGATAAGTGTATTGTGTACATAAAATTATAGATATATTTACTGTTTAAACTATGTTAGTTATTACCTAACTTAATTACCATCATAACTAACAATCGGTCAAGTTTTTTTATGTTACACTCAATTAACTGAAGAAATTATTTGCCAGTATGAAAGCTGGGTGATATAATGGTAATTACGATTCTTGTCTCTCCTGGTGACCAGTAGTGTAGGTGAGTGAACATCGACCTGCAGAAAAAACTCATCCGTATCTTAGCGAACATAGAACAAATTGAAAGATGCAAACCTTATTTTATAAAATACACAATCATAACCTTGGCATGAATATACATCTTTAAAATATGCGTACGTCATAATACAATTTTTTAAAAAAACGTCAAATATTAAATATAAACTACACACTTCGTCATGGAAACCGCTTATTGTTACCTGTGACGCGACTGGAAATGCACTAGTCTGACACATTACCTATGTCTGTAAACATATATAACAAATTACCGAGAGATCTTCTGCGTGAAGAAAATTACAATATTTTTATTAAAAAAATTAAACAGCTTCTTATTAAGAAAGCATATTGCTCAATTGACGAATTCTTATGTGAAAAATGACTAATTAGATCTACTTATTTCTGACATTTATTATATACAATACATTAATTTGAATTTAAAATTAATATACCGTCCTCCTCTCTTCTATGTTGCTGTGCCCGACGGGGTCCATAATATGACTTTGTACTCTTATTTATTGTAACAACTTGTGGATGGAAATGTACTACTTATGGAAGCAATAAATGATCTGAATCTGACCTTGTATGCTGTACGCATCACTGAAAAGGGTGAAAAATATTTGTAAAACACTCACATTTTCAATAGGAACTCAAAGTTTAAAGTTCCCAAACATATTACGACACTCACAGAAGGAAAATTAAAAAATTCAAGTTGCACGTGTAAAACATTTTGATTAAGAAATCCTACTACAAAGTTTGTGAATACTTAAACGACAAACATGCTTGGGGAATTGTCCAAGCATGTTTGTTTGCCTCTGCCAAGATATCGCCTGTCACCTACGTAAACAAATATTGTAATAATTTTAATATATAGTATGTAACACATTGTTAAAAGATGTTTAAAAGAATGGCCCCTAATTTCTTGCCCGCTCTTCTCGCAGTGGTCCTATGGATTGTTTTTTGCTGAACGAAGCAGTACAATGTAAAATATATCAATAGTAAATTTGAAAAATAGAAATCCAAATTTATTATTGAAAATCCTCCTAAAAACGTATAGGTACAATAATGAGAAGCAAGGGATAGTTTACGATTAAGAGAAGCTAAACGGCGCGTTTAAGCACAACCCTATAATCGTTACGTTAACTTAGCCATAGCGATTACCATTTAATTGATAGAGGCCGTTCCCTATTATACTATTACTCATTCTAAGTCTATGCGAATACGACAGACCAGCTGTCTCTCTAATTACTTATTCGGATTGTCCTAACTATAATTAATATGTGAAGATTACAGACCTGTACCTTTAAATGTTCTACCCTCATATAATTTAATCAAATCGATATCCCTCGGAATGACTCAGAAAATAAAGATTATTTTACAAAATCACAAATATACGAGAGGAAAAATTTAAGTCATGTGCGGGATTCGAACCCGCCTCCATCCACCCCTTAAGCCGGGGTATGCTCTAACCAATTGAGCTAACATGAATAAGGATTATTGTCATATATGTCCGGACCTTGTTTGAACTTCACGTGGAAGGGTATTTTGCGAGCAGTCTTTGAGAACCAGTGAAATAACAGGCACATAAGACTTAAGAACTATGTCTCAAGGTGACGGGCGCAGTGTAATTCGTGAATTGTGAAGAAATGCATCTGTTATAGGCAGAGGTTAGTCCGTTTAACAACAGGTGGTCCGTCACAATAACCTAAAAAAATACCTACAAAATTGGATTCCAAACTATTCGTCATCGCCAGTAACAGAGCTCTTTGTCACAGAACTCAACATTGACCTCAAGTACTTGTGTGCCAAATGGCTATCGTTCCACATATTTTTCCATTTATGATGTTTACACAAAGGATTCGTCACACCATATGTATTGAATGCAAACTTTAATCTAGTCGTCACAGTTTATACTCATCAGTCAGTCAGGTTATTTATATAAAAGTTTTATATTGGCTATTGACTGACGCGCAGCAGGTCCATGGTTCGAATCCCGAGGCGGGCTTGATCTTCACCGCATGGTGGATGGCATTTTGCTAATGCCCGCCTGGCTAGCGGCCACCCTCAAGTAGAAAATTTGTCGCCAAGCACATAACGGTGTGTTTCGGTAGCTGTCCTATGACCAAATCATCACTTACCATCAGTTGAGGCTGTGGTCTATTCTATAAGAAAAAAAAATTTGGTAAAGAAAATAAATATCTTCTAGTGTGTCTCGAAATTGTATACAACCAACAACATGGTTGTATACAATTTCGATTGCGATATAGGAAATTTTAAATCAAATCAAATCATTTATTTGCTAGAATACTAAAATACAATTCGATATAAGGTCTTAAAATAATTTCCTCTATTTTAATTAACCTCCTGAAATATTAACTTGTTAATGTATTAGAAATAAAATGTCTTTAAAATTTGCTGTGATTTGTGTGAATTAATACTGTTACTACATTTATGATTTATATGGCGCTAAAATGTGATGTCCTTTCCTTCCTTATTAATGTAGCTAAAATATTACTAGATTTTGTTATACTCTCGAATTATTGTGACATACATTTACAGCTAAAATGTGATGTAAATGTATACTTGTTTGTTATTTTTTGTTTCCATATATACATATTTTTTAATAATTATAGAGACATTATTTTTTTTTTGCTACAATAATAAAATGCTGCTATCAAAATACGTCCAGTGGGCCTTATGTGAGTTTTACTCGTGATACCGCGAGCAAATAATCGTGATTTTGTATGAATAATGACTAACTCGATTTACAGACGCGCCGCAAAGAGCTCTGTGCTTTAACCAAATAAAATCTTATTTACTTGCTCTTGCAGGTTTAGTGGCGAGGACTTGATATTTCCTACTGAACCCTTAAAAAAATAACCTAAGAAGGGAACCGACTTCAACACTCAAATGTGTGAAATAACTTGTTGAAGTCGGTACCATGATTTTTCAAAAGTACCTATTATTACGATATTGTGCGAATGGTACCGACTTCGACAAGTTATTTCACACATGTGGTGAGTATTGAAGTCGGTTCCATTTTTAGGTATTTTTTCTTTACTATATCATTGATGATATTATAAGAATAACTGAAAAGTATTTTCCTATCTTGAGATAGGAAAATACTTTTCAGTTATTGGAGGGTAACACAAAAACGGCTCGACCTGGGGTAGAACTCCCTAAATGGGACCACACGGCAAGCATCAGCTTTCAAGTAAAAAAAGAATCACCAAAATCGATTCACCCATTTTGAGGCAGTGATGGCTCAGTGGCATTGGCTATGGACTGCTGCGCAGCAGGTCCATGGTTCGAATCCCGCCCTGAGCTTGAGCTTCACCGCATGGTGGAAGGGCATTTTGCGAATGCCCGCCTGGCTAGCGACCTCAAGTAGAAAATTTGTCGCGAAGCACCTAACGGTGTGTTCCGGCAGCAGACCTTGAGAGCCAGTGAAATAACAGGCAAAATGAGACTTAACAGGTATGTCTCAAGGCGATGGGCGCAGTGCAGTTCGTCACTTGTGATGAAATGCATCTGTTATAGGCAGAGGATACCGCTTAACATCAGGTGGGCCTCGCGCTTGTTCTATCACAATAACATAAAAAAAAACCCAGTCAACAATTCTGAGGCAACAAACATAGAAACGACGAATTGAGTATCTCCTCCTTTTTTCGTCGGTAAAAATAATTTTGCTTGTCTTTGCAGCTATATGAAAAAAAAATGTCCAATATTACTCTGGCACGAATGGTATTCGCAGTCCGTATAACTATTTTCCTCTCGTGATTGTCAGAGATCAAACAACGCCCGATACAAAAACATTTTTCCGTCCTTACTTCAGATCCTTTCAATATTATCAATAAAGGTTTCCCGAGAACTTCACGTTCACTTGTGTTTGTTTGTGTTATCGGAATGATAACCCCAAAGGGTAAATACGCATCCCCGACGAATGACGGATATAGGCCGACATCTTACCCCGCGATATAGCATTTCATTTATATACGCCTCAATCTTGTTTTTAAATAAATTAAAAATATAAATATACTAGATTTTTGCTGATAATTAATTCAGAAGGCGGCCTCGTTGTTGGAATGGCATGAGTTATCCTTAATAAATTGGTATTCGTAGCTTATTTTTAGTCAACATCATTTTGTATTTCAGTACTACAGTAAAACCATTGTACGCATGCAAAGATTCTTAGTAAGAAAAATTTGGAGTAAAGTCCAAATCGCATGGGATTGATTTCGGGTTCGGACAAAAAGTTCTCAGTTTTCCTACACAAAATTTTCCATAATAGATAATAGTTCCATGTATGCAACTGTTCCTAATAGAAGGCAAAATGCTCGTCTACTAATGCGATCTTAAAACATAAAACCTAATCTTTTAATGTGTTAAGGCTCGTAATCCTTTGGTGTCCGAGATAACGAGAACAATTGAATTTAATTTATAAATACTCGTTATCTTCCACCACGCGGGTTCCAATAAATGCATCTCAAAGTTGAGATCGATTTAAGATGCTGGTTCTGCAAGATGCACCATACATTAAACGTCAAAGTTACATCGGAATAATATACTAATGTACTTATAAAAATTAAGCCGAAACAGATTTTTTTAAAAATAGAGTATGGAATCCTATTTTACACGAGACCTATGTCATTTAACTGTTTTGTAATACCTTTTATTACAATACTCGTAAAACTAAATAATCTATCAATGCTGCGTCAGTAGCCGTAATACTATTTTCGCCACCTATTGACCTTCGTTTTTTTTTATGTTATTGTGACAGAACTAGCTCGAGGCCCACCTAATGTTAAGCGGACTAACCTCTGCCTATAACAGATGCATTTTCGTCACAAGTCACGAATTGCATTGCGCCTGTCATCTTGTAGTTGTTAAGTCTCATGTGCCTGCAACTTCACTGGCTCTCAAGGACTGCTGCCGGAACACATCGTTTGGAGCTTGGAGACTGATTTTCTACTTGAGGGTGGTCGCAAGCTATGCAGGCATTCGCAAAAGGCCCTTCCACCATGCGGTGAAGCTCAAGGCCGCGGCGAGATTCGAACCATGGACCTGCTGCGCGGCAGTCCATAGCCAATGCTACTGAGCCATCATTGTTTCAATAATTTCGTAATGGTATAAGAAAATCAAAAATAGGTGCACACATAAAATAAATAAACCATAAGTAACTATAAAAACTATACTCAACTATACGATATAAGTATGTACACAAAGAAAATGCCCCTGAAGTAATAAGCTAAATTCCATAGTACTAAATTCCTTTCCGTCATGGGCGTAATTAAACATCAAAGTGCATTGTTTTTTCATGCGGAAGTATCCTAGACTAGAATGAAAGGAACAAAAAAGGAACATTGCAAGGTGCCCTACGGCGCGCATAACTTTCCTTAACGGCCGCTTCTCAAACAGAAAGGAAGCGGGGGCGTCACAGAAAGAGCTGGTTACTCTTTTTAGTTTTTGGGTAGGGCATGTTGCTATTCCAAGGGTCAACGGAAGACTCTTTGACTAAAAAAATTAAGCAAATTTATGAACTTCTTCGTGTTATTGAAGCAAGGATAGCCAATGACAAATGAACAGTATTGAACAGTCGCGGAAAGGCTCCATTGTAAGAATATTCTGTTATGGGCTTGACTCAAAATGGTGGTCTGTATTTTGTGAATGCTCGCGGGATAGCTACCATCCTCAAGTAGGAAATTTGTCTCCCAGCATCTTAAGTTTGAATTCCTGCAGCTTTCCTTCAGAGCTAACTCTCATTGGTAGTAGATACTTTATAACATCTTCGACTACGTCATCAAATGATGACTACGACGACTACGTTATCAAGTGATGATTAAGTAATAATTTTCAAAGCATAAGTAGGAGGATAGTGAAGACAGGTGGATTATCTTCAGAGCAAAGTATATCAACAATAATACCAGGAATACAGGCATACTCCAAACGGATCGGCAGAAGTGTCTCAACACTTTTTACCAGACATGTTTTAGTCCCATGTAAAAGGCGGCAAGCATATTCTTATCGATCGAGTACTCCAAACTCCGGGCTGGTACTGATAATTTTTAATTCACAAAACCCAATAACTGTGCAACCCAATGATGGAGATTACAAAACGCTTCACCACTCTACCAGAAGGCAGTATTCGAATATGAATAAGAAAAAAAAGTGATATGTACAAGTTTGCTCTCAGATAAATAGAATCGCAGTGTGTTTGTATTTTGAGGGAAAGTCATGCGTGGGATATTTGGTTGGAAATGAACCGCACTTATCATTTGAAAACTAAATTTATACTGGGATAACTTAAATCACTGTTTACAATATAATATGAAATTTTGTCACCAAATATGTCCAATAAAATGGTAGCATTTTAAATTTACCATGATATTGATTTTTATGAAATCAGGCATACAGCTGTAGCAAAGCAAAAACAAAAGCCAAGATTGAAAAAAAAAACAACGACCAAAATCCAGCAAATTTAAGAACTTCCACAAGGTAATTAAGCTTCGAATTATTGAACACTAGATTGCTGAAATCGGCAATCTAGTGTTCATCAGTTTTATTTTTCAGTAATCGAAAATTCACGGTAAAAACGTAATTAGTTTCTATTTGAGCATTCTTTCCTGCCCTGTTCCATTTTTTCCCCTCTGCTCTCCCTACTTTTCTGTGGCATCGCGCCTGCAAATATGAGGTGGCGCGAAATTAGATTTACGATACTACTTCGGGAATTTTCGGAACTCATCGGAACTCCCCGGATCAGTTTCGAACGCCATCCGAGTCTCGCATTATCATATAAATGCCGAGTTGACGGAAAAATATTGCCGAGGTGTGTAGGTGCCTCCACCTGTAATGGTTGTGGAAATCAGTATTGCAACTTAGCACAAATTAGATATGATATTTGTTTGGTGTTTATACACTTTCTACGCGCGGTGTCACTGCCGTGTCTATAACATAGCTGACGGTTCAAACAATAATGTTCTTCTGAGATAGATCTTACATCTCGTATAATTTACCTGAAGTTTCATTAACCTTCTAATAATAATTTAAAATCCTCATACTTTGATCTGGAATACAAAAAGCAGTGTGAACCTTAATGCTGTAAATTAAATCCTTTTTATTATGCCACAGAAATTAGTACAGAAAATTTTCAGAGGTGCATTATTATGTATTTTTTTATCGACGAAAATATTTGAAATCTTAGAACCTAGTTTCCGTATTTCTTGTATTCTATACAGTTTATGAGAAACACAAAAAAAACTATTCGATATATTTTGTTTATAACTGTAAATATTCTTTGGTTATCATATTGATGACGATAAGTGTAGCTAACGTAACAATAATGGTCATCAACTTCTTGATTCCATCTTCACTTTTCTGGCGAGCTAAACTCACTTTGATGAACCACTTTAAAAAAGTTCAAAATCAACCTTTACTTGTCACATTTCACCTATTTAATTGACCTAAAATCACTTAAGTTTATATACTGGCTGATAGAATATAGTATGCGGCTGTATAGTGAGACGTGCGAAATACGTGAGCCAAATAATTTGGCGTAAAAAGTTCCTATAAAGATGTGGGTGGTGATTCCGTTTTTGTGGATCAATGATTTTATTGTTTTGATGTATGGTAGTGGTTAATGTTACTAACGCATGTGTAAGGACATCAAAAACAAAGCTGTTGTCTACGATTTCAATGTTATGGTATGCTTAAATCAATATTTCAGGCCTATTTGATTATTTTACGGAGAGTAAAAGAAAATAAGTGATTCGTACTAAAAGCGCTTCTGGTAAGTTGTAATACCTTAACATACAGGGTTATTGGAAAAATGCTAACAACCTCTTAAGTTTGACTTCTTCTAGTCCTAACAAACATTTTGAGATGAAATTGATTTTTTTAAGGTGGTCCTCATGTTGTTTCCATCAAATACACATAAACAATGAATGCGAATGCCCGCCTGGCTAGCGACCACACTCGAGTAGAAAATCTGTCGCCAAGCACATAACGGTGTGTTTCGGCAGCAGTCCTTGAGAGTCAGTGAAATTTAAGGCACATGAGACTTAACAACTATTTCTCAAGGTGACGGGCGCAGTGCAATTCGTGACCTGTAATGCATCTGTTATGGGCATAGGTTAGTCCGCCTAACATCAGGTGGGCCTCGAGCATGTCCGGTCACAATAACATAAAAAAAACAAACAAACATGTAAAAATAAAACATTATTTACAAAAAAAATTTCATCTCAAAATGTTTGTTAGGACTAGCAGAAGTCAAGCCTAAGAAGTTGTTAGCATTTTTTCAATTACCCTGTATAAGTAATAACTTGCACTGAAAATTTCACTAAGTCTTTGTACATTAGCAAGTTACATTACCAGTTATATAAAAAGAAAAAAAAAATTCGTATATTACCATGTTACGTTGACCATAATGTAGGTACAAAAAAACATTAGGTATTCGTCATACAGAGCAGGGTATTGTATGAGTGATTATTTGTTCTTCATAAATCATAAAGTACCGGTAATGCAGCAGAAGTTATAAGTATGAATCGGCTTATTAAATTGTGCAAATAAATTGTGAGATGACGTCATATAGATTAATTATTATAAAAAAACGTAATTTTTTATTTTATTTAACTAGTTATTGGTAATCTACAAGTAAATAGGGCGTTTCCACTGTTCATTTATAAGGTATTTTTTTCGCCCCATTACATTAGATATGTTTTAGTCTAAGACTAAAACATATCTAGACAAAAAGCGTACATGCAGCTGGACATAATATTATGTGTTAATTTACGCATTTAATTAGTTACTACTTATAGCAGAACTTTTATGTATTTCGTTACCATATAACGCCTAAATTCCCTAAAGAAGTAGCTAATCACCGATGTTTCGCCAGACATGTTTTGTTGTATGTAAAAATGTGGATGGTCAATTGCCATCACAGGTTGTGGACTCAGGTCACAATTGTGGACTCTGGACACCTAAGTACTGAACATTTCTTTATCAGGAAAACTTTTAACTTGTCCAACCCGTTTATCGAACTAAAGACCTCAAAGTTCAGAAGCATTGCCACACGACACAGACACCAATGAGGCAATCTTTTTTTTCAATGTTTGCTTTGCGTCTAGTAATATAAAAAATCGTTTTATGATATGACAATGGACGTGATTTTGTTTCAACACAAACTAATATTATGTATAATACAAAAGATCTTTTAGAGAAGATTCTAGAAACATACAAAGATTCTGTTATTGCTAAAATTTAAATCGATATTATACCTAAAAACGAAAATTCAATAGAAACGTTTTAAACGTTTCTATTTATTCGCGAGTGTTTGTACCACAAGATAGTTAGCACCAATTTGAAGCCGAATGTACCTAAACTACCCAAAATTTAATAAAACATTTTTAATTAGGGTATTTTTATTCTTTAGTGCGATCATCAGGCATACAGATGTAGAAAAGGAAAAACATAATCAAAGATTTAAAAAAAACCTCGACATATATTCAACAAACTCAAAAACTACCATTATTTTGACGTTCGATATCTATATATTACAACAAAAGCCTATCAAATTTTAAGGGTCTGTAGTATCAAGCTATAATTAAACCTCGTGTTGTTAAACAGCAGATTGGGGACATTGGCCTTGAGTCAGTTTTATTCCTCAGTCAGTCAGTAATTAAAACATTAATTACAGTAGTTTTTATTAAAAAAATACTTAATTTCATTCATAAACGCCATACCAATTTGGATTTTAATTTCAACAGAATAAGAGCGTATTTTACATAATTAAAGTTAGTTTGTGATCGATAACAGAATTGACTCCAATGTTACTCTAACTAAGCCCTGAGATACGCTCACCTCGCCGAAACTCGTATAAAATTGTTATTTTATCAACGACCCCTCTTTATCTAACAGAATTTCACCAACATAAGGCACTTAACATAACAAAATAAAATTTTATCTACCCGCAATAATTTAACCTGTATTTTCGCTATAATCGCTGACGATTAAAGCCGAAAAGGGCTACTTCTGTACGAATTGTTTCGTCATAGGATAATAAAAACCTTTCTTGTGTTAGGGGGGATTAAATGTGGGATAGTTTTGGGTTGGAGAAAATTGCGAGAGGGTTCTAGGATCCCTGAGGGATTTTGCAGGCGGGGGAACTGAGCGGGGAAGGAAACCTAATAGTAGAGATGTAATTTTTCTGCGATATAAATGTCCGGCAACTTTTCTGGTGGTATCTTTGCAACCTCCATGGGTAGCATAACACTAGGAAGGTTTATATTTTAATCTTTACTATAATTTCTTTGTTACTTAATAAGCGCGTTATTAGACTTAGTTAAATAAAAATAAATGACCATCTATGGCCTCATTACGTGACTGATTGCGTGTTAAGTACTGCCAACGCAAACTCCCTGAGCCAAACGTTGACGGGCAGGCGACTGTAAATAAAACTGAAATAGAACTGCTGAATATTTGTTTCACTATTAGACCTGTAAGACGAAAACACATTGTACGCACTCTTTAATAGTAGGATAAGGACAGGAAAGTGATGATCGTAAGGTTGTAACAAAATGAGTTGAGATTTAATGAAGAATCATTTGGTTCAATTGTCTTGAGTTGTACATTATTGCTTGTTAGATATGCTATTATTAATAATATCATTTTTTTTAAAGATTAAATTAGAATATATCAACTCTGCGACATTGCTATTGAATTTGTATATACACACATAGCCTGGAAAAACATGATAAAGGCAAAATTATTTTTGGGAAACTACGGCGAGCAACCCTCCTCGGCAGCGTCTGTACAAATTCCTTTGGATTAAAAGAAGATTAAATATTTCCGAAAAAAATGCAGACGTTTCCTTGCATTATGGCCTTGGAAAGTTTAATTTAAAAAAAATACTCCCAGTTCTTAATAAAGGAAATAGATCTACCAAAATGATATCCCACTAGATTCTGTCTAGCTTAAAACTAGTAATGCATCGTTATTTATGTAGCATTTTACACAGTAAAACATAGTGTAAGACTTACATTAGTTCAATGTGGACCATGTCGGGCACAACTAAAATAAATATTTATGTCTGGTAGAGAGAGGGACACCCATATATATCACTGTGAAAATAAATATTTAGGTAAGTCCTCCTGTAATATACAATTGACAACAGTAATTTCTACAAAGCTATTTTATATCATGATTTAGTGTTAAATTTATAATGTTTTTGTCTACTATTCTAACAAATCATAACATTACCTGAAATAATGAGAGCCCAGCGGTATAGCTATGGACTATCTTACGCAGGTTCATGGTTAGATCCTCACCACCGGCTTTAGCTTCACCGCATTAAGGAAAGGCATTTTGCAATGCTCGCCTAGCTAGCTACCTACTATCAAGTGTAAAATCTGTCGCCAAGCACCAAACATTGTGCTCCGGCCACAGCCCTTGAGTGGCCAGTAAGAAATTACAGCCACATGTGACTTAACAACTGTATGCCTCACTGTGATGGGCGCAATGCAGTTCGTTACTTGTGACGAAATACATGTGTTATAGACAGCTTAACATGAGGGTAGATCACTCGTACGTGATCCGTCAAAATCCCTTGAAAAAATATACTAGCCTTGTCTGAAGTTTGCCTAAGTAATTCTTATATAGATGGTGCAATACCAGTTATAGTATTTTTTTTGGTAAGGTTATTGCTTAGCACTTAAACACTTTTTTTTATTGTATTGTTACAATCATTATTATTTATTCCATCTTGCTGACATTAATCAAGTATAACTGTTATTATAAGTCCTTAAGTATATTTTTCTATTTTAAATCTGACATGCCTATTTATAATTATTTTGCATTAAGATTATGATAATAATTATTCTAAATAAATGATTGTATTATTATTATTTTCAATCATGTTTTACTTCTCTCCGCTGATGGAGTTTTTGATATTTCACGGGCTGAAGCCAAATACTATTACTACTATAAAAAATCTTAGCAGCCTGCAAGTGTTTAGTATGACTGCTTTCTGAAGCACCTTGGAAGCCGTCATAGGAATATCGATATTATCTAAGCTTGTAAGCAATGTTTTGGGCGTTACCCATGGTTGGATAAAACTATAATTTTATTAAATATGCCATTGTCTTTCGGACAATGTTTTATCCGGCAAAATCTGTAAGGCGTCGTATCTCTACGTAATAGTATTTATAATGTTCAGGGAGCGGGATTAGCGGTGTACGTGCTTTCGCCGCTTTTGCTCTTGTTTAATTTCGCTACAGAATTTACCGGCTGGTTGACGAGAGGGATTTAGAAATATTGTCTGGTATATTGTGCGCTCGGTTTTGTACTACAACGTCGCTGTTCTAAAATTAATTTACAATTTGAGATTGAAAACTAACGCGAGTTTTGCCCATAAAGGTTCAATAGTTATAAAGTTATTCATATTTTTACAGTTTAGCTGCAGATGCAGACGCCTCCCCCTTAAGACGGTTAAACAATAGCATACAATAGGAACGAAAGGATAAATTTGAACTATGACACACTCACCACGATAGTTCAATGTGCACAGCATGTCTCGGCTCTAACCCCGCTTGTGGTTTATGTTAGGTATATTCAATACTTATATTTTTAACTTAAAACATTATAATATGCAGATTGAGAATTGAAAATTAATTACTGTATATAATTTTATAGCGACTTGCATGATACAACTATAGTCACTTTTTAGCGGAAATTTTCCGACTAAATTTAGTTTCAGGCGAACGCGGACCTCAGCGCAAGATAAGTGGCTAAAAATGTACATTGAGAATTGAATATTAATTATTGTATATTAAATTATAACGACTTGCATGATAATAACTATAGTAACTATTTAGTCGGAAAGTTTAAGACTAAATTTAGGTTCAGGCGAACGCGGACCTCAGCGCAAGCTAAGTGGCGAAAGCCGCGCACGCCGTTGTGCACAATCGAAAACCCCAGACGAAGAACTTCAAATAAGTTCGAAACTGGACGTCGAAATTTCCGGTAAATACCACGCGAGTTCCAACCAGTTTCTAAGTTATCATTATATCTAAAATTTACTTTAAAACTGAAGCATAAAACTATTTTTTTTTCTGTCGGGTGTATAAACTTTATATGGAACTAGTCTGTTTTCATGATATAGTAGTATTGCGCTCCTAGAGACGTAACTTTTGGTATATAGAACTCTATATTATAAGGTGAAATTAACTTTGTTATTTTCGTAATGTATGGGGAGTGGTACACCTAAGATGGATTTAAAATGTGAATTCCAAAGATTATGTTGTCTTAGGTTTTCGCGATTATTACACATAGTAATTAAACAACTTTAAACGGTTTAAATCGCGAAGAAGTAGAAAATCTGTCGCCAAGCACCTACCGGTGTGTTCCGGCAGCTGTCCTTGAGAGCCAGTAATTCTAGGTTATCCTGAACAACATCTTCGACCACATCATCACTTACCATCAGGTGAGATAGTGGTCAAAGGCTAACCTATCAAACATAAAAAAAAATAAAAAAAAATATATATATATATTTTTGTCCCGACGTCTCAAACACTTTGCAGTGATCGTAGTCAGGGGCTAACTAATAATGATAAATATACGCGATTTAAACCGTTTAAAGTTGTTTAATTTATTCCAAAGATAAGTTTATATTTTAAAAACTATGGCTCCGATCACGCTCTAACAAACAGGAAACGATCGGGGATCACCGCCGGCGAGGAGACACAGAACAATTTTTAAAATGAAATTATGACTTCCAAAAAACACGACATTATTAATTAAAATTTTATAAACTACAAACTATTTTAACGCTGTCATTTTTGCATTAAGGCATGCTAAATTAATTAGCTTAGGACTCTAGGGGCGGATAGTAGCGGGTTTGGATCCGGCTCGAGGTAAAAAAAAATATTTTTTATCGTCGCAATTTCGTATTGTTAAATTTAATTTTAACAAATTTAGTTTATATTAAAGAAGAATAATATGTGTGTTGATGACGAGTATCCAGCAGAGTTATTGTCAGCCAGTTCCAATTCTAGTTCTCTCTTCTCTTTCAGTCTTCGTGCACAATTCAACAATGCAACTCACCAACAGGTCAGATAATGTCACTGCAAAAGTATAGGTTTGAAGCGCTCGTAGCGAAGTTTACTAGGCTGTTCTTAAGCGATCAGCAAAGTTAAGCAACGTCGCCCGCGGTCATGAGTTGGATGGGTGTTCGCTATTGGCATTACTACTGAGCGTTTCCGTGCTTCGGAGGGCACGTTAGGCCGTCAGTTCCGGTTGTCGTCTTAGGATGGCAGTCGTTATAGCATGTATTTTGCGAATGCCCGCCTGGCTAGCTACCACCCTCAAGTAGAAAATCTGGCGCCAAACACGTGACGGTGTGTTCCGGCAGCTGTCCTTGAGAGCCAGTAATTTTAGGTCAGCCTGAACAACATCTTCGATCACATCATCACTTACCATCAGGTGAGGTAGTGGTCAAAGGTTAACCTATCAAGCATAAAAAATGGTACTATAACTTCAACTTACTTTGACATCCATACCTTCTACACTATAATAGAGTACTAACTTCTATATCCATGTAGAGTCTACGTAACGAATGAATATGCAAAAGCAATTACAAAAGTTCCCGTGACTCTATCACAGCTATTTCTGCTGCACTAGCCTGACAGAAGCCCTATTTCTGACGAAATTAAGTTTGCTAAGTTACGATTCAAACGGGAGAGCCATTTCGTAGAGAGGAGTGAGTTTTACCGCACATACTGTTGTGAAGCGAACACTCGGAGCTATGTGGTTTTCATTCATGTTCACATGTCGTTTATTCTTGGTAATTATTAGTTCAATTACTTTTTAGGGTTTCGTACCTCAAAAGGAAAAAACGAGATCTTTGTAGTCACTTTGCTGTCCATATGTTTGTCTGTCAAGACCTTTTTCTCAGGAACGCGTGGAGGTATCAAGCTGAAATTCATATCAAATACTCAGGTTTACTGTCAAACCAGAACCTATTCTGAGTGTTTTTTTTGTTTATATTAAAATAGGTTTATTCGTAAAGAGTTATCGTTTGCATAATTATTAAAATACCATTAGATAGTGTCCATTATCTTATCCATAATTAAGTATGGAAAGTTACCAGACCTATTTATGGAATAAAAACATATTTCCCGTGAAACGTAGGAAGCATTCACCACAAGTAGAGGTAGACCGGAAAACAGTGTTTCTTATTGTGTTTAATTCTTTATAATAGAACGGATTCGACTATTGTGTATAAGTGAAAATTTCCTATTTGATCACCACATTTTGTAACTAGATTGCTGACATTTTGTTGCGTCGAAAAAAACACTAAGAAAGGTCATCAAAATTAGGAACTAAAGTGCATTTAATTTGTGATAGTATATAAGGTTTTGTAAGATACGTTCATACTTTTCATAGTTGCAAGTCGGTGTTTTTTTAAACGACTGCCCAAGAAAAGGTATGTTTTCAGGGTTGATGTATATACATCAACCCTGACAACTGGGTTTGAAAGAAATTCACAAACATATATATGTTTGTGAATTTCTTTATCCTACCATAAGTTCTAAACGTCGTTACCAATTTTAATGTATAAGATATTGTTAGATTTGTCCTGATAGTGCCACTAGAAAAATAAAAAATAAATAAAAAAGCAAGCTTGCGTCTTTTAGACGCAATATTGAGAGATATAATTTTATTTCTCTTTCAAACCCATCGATTGGTGTATCAAAATGAAGGGCTTTAAAAAACGATTCCATAAATATATATAACTTGCAGTTTTAATTTTAACGATAAAACGTTTAACAAGAATAACCACGTTTTTTTTTTACTTTTTTAATTAATTTATACGTGTTAAAACTATTTTCCCAACTAATATCTATTCAGCTGTACTCGTATGCTCACACAACAACTACCTATTAATCATGACTGGGTAAGGTCGAGTGGCTTATTGAATTACACCCTTATCCTTCTCTATTGTAGTACAAGTTTTAATGAATGGCCTCTACCGGTTCCCACCGGTTACTACCAGCCCACTTTATTATTAGAAGGGCTTAAAAGTAACCGAGAAAATTATAATTTAGTGCGTTTTTAATGCGAAAGTGTTGTAAGGCTTTTTGGGATTATGGAGGTGTGGATTAGGGCTCCTATTGGCTGTTCTGGGACTTAAATTACTTTTAATGTTAGTAGGTAAGGTTTGAAATTAATGGATTTAGAGAATATCCTGTGTTTCACAATACTCTTAATGAAGTAATGATTATTAAATTTCATGTTTAAAAAAAAACACACACTAAGTGTATTTTATGTGTTTATAATAATTATGCCTTTTTTTAGTTTATAATATTAATACAAGTATTATCGTGTGCTAAACGAAAAAATTTCAAACTTTTAGAGTACATACCTATCAAATATTTCACTTTGTGTGGAATTCGAACACTCGTGCCCCCTTTACGCAACGGGTGTTTTAACCACTGGGCACACCAAAATTCAGAGAGCGTGGGTTCGATTCACAACACAATCGAGGCGACAAATTCTGTAACCTGAAAATTTGTTAATGTTAATGTTTATTAGCTGCGTCCCGAGTTAACAGGAAAATTCTTATAGCTGTAGACTGCCATGCCGCACGCCAGGTTGAGCTTCTCAGCATGGTGAACTTATCAACTGTATGTCGCAGTGTGACGGGCGCAGTGCAATTCGTCTCTTGTGACGAAATGCATCTGTTTTAGGCAGAGGTTAGTCTACTAAACATCAGGCGTCATACTTGTTCCACCACAATTCCATAAAAAAAATGTGAATGTCACCATCCTCAAGTACAAAAACTGTCGCCAAGCACAGTTGTTTCGGCAGCTGTCCTTGAGAGTCAATGGTTATAGGTTTGCCTGAGCAGGCAAACCTATAACAGCAGGCATTATTATGAGGTCAAAGATGACCTCATAATAAGATAGGTTCTTCAAAGAACCTTCCGACGTGTGACTCCGACTCGTACCAGGCCAGTCTTGAAATCTGTGTATCAATATTATGCCCCTCAAAAAACAGTTTTTTTGGTTTCGTTGGATCTTTTGGTTAAATATATGGCCAATAGTAAGGTAATTGTACTGATACAATTGTAGTAAAAGGTATTAATTTTTACAAATATTTTAGTGCTATTACATTCAGACTTGGACTTTGTTGTTACTGCAACTTATATATGTACTTAGTTTATAATAAATATCCAACAAAAAGTTTTCTGTAAATTATTAGATTATGATTAAGTTTTAGTTAACGTTTAATAATTAAACATGTACCGACCCGACATTAGTGGGATATCGGTAGGAAGATGATGATGAATTACACAAAATAATATAAAAAGGTTTTTATTAAACCTACCAAAGCCCCGTATTAATTATGTTGTGTTCTCAAACATTTGTCAAAGCAATTTGAATTGTAAAATCTAATTAATTTGCTTTAACTCCATTGTGAGGGCATTGCCACAATAAATTCGACTAAATTGCCCAATTTAATTAATACTGAAAACCACAAATTCCGACGCTCAATAAGTTATTTAACCGATAAATTCGACGAATACTTACCTACCTTAAGGCTAAAACCGCATTGTTACCAAAGTAATCAACAAACTAATTTAACTTGAGCAAAAGATAAACTTAAAGTAGAATCCGTTTCTTCACATTATTCAACCTCTTGCACAGATTCCATCAAACTCCTCTGGAAGAGAATTTGTCACCTGGATTTTGATATTACTTTGTGAATTCATTTTACTATCAATCATTCTGGTGTTTTGAGCAAACCGCGCGCAAACGACGAAAAAGGTGAATTGCGGTGTTCCCATCAAAATCTTCGTCAGGTTTAAACTTTTTAGACGATATTGTGATCGTAAACAGCTGCTCAATTTTCCGACCCAACGGATGATTAATTAAACCAACTTTTGCTCCGCGTATATATCCACTCATATTTCGTCACTAAAACCATGTCTGTAAGGTCTGTTTTAGTGTTCATCATTCTTGACTTGGGAAAAAAAAGAGTTCGATCATCGATTCCACCTGATACAGGGTCCTAATAAAACTTTACGGGATGGATATTTTGATCAGTGAGCTTGAAAAATTAAGGAAAATATAAAAGAAAACGGCGCTAATGAGGTGAAATAAGCAGCTTCTCTTTCAGCTATCTTTTTTTTTATGCTCACAGTAAAACATAAACCCCTCCTATACACATAGAGATATAGAAGCAAAGGTACGTATGAATACGAACAAAATCAAATTAGGTTTCTAGATATTTGGTGTTAGTCATTACGTTTACACATAGGATACCTAAACTAAAAAAATATTTTTAATCTGACTTTATTATTTAGTTAGACTTATAGTATTTATGATAATTATTAAAGTGGATAGATATAAACTACATGAGATAGATATCTGTGCGTAAGGCGTGAATAGTAAGATCCTGAGCAACAAAACAGAGTGGACGAAAAATACATTTTACGCCATTCGCGCAGCGTGGAATGAACAGAGATAAAATAATGTAATAGCTTAAGCTAAAAATTTAAGAAACTGTTGCCTTTAATAGAATACCACGACATGCAAAAGCAAAAACAAAAGTCGACGAAAGGAATAACTCAGCCACTTTACCAAATATGTTACGTACCAAATGGGAGAAATACAGATGGCTGCTATTAAAAATTGCGATTGTATTTTAAGAATTCCAGCTCAAACAAACATTAGCATCATAAACAATAACAGGGTGCGTTGAATAACAACAAGTGGTAAAAATTACACTCCGCAGTTGCAACCGCCAAGTTTCAAGTATTCCAGTTCAAATTCAGGTATTCCGTTGTTGAGTTCTGTTTGCGAGTAGCATTAAAAAGGTTACTTTGCAAAGCTTTTAAGCGCATTTGGAACGAAACTAAATTCGTTTTACGGCTCGAATTCGGTGCATCAATTGGTTTAGACGTTATTGTTTGTTCGTTCAAAGGGAATGTACGGTTGTTATACTGATATAGCAGTATAAAGTTTTTATAGGGATCGAATTGAAAGAGCGTATTAAAACTTTGATTTGTTGCAGTATACGCTAGATACATAATTGTGTTTAGTTGCTAAGCTAACATATAAACACGTGGAAAAAATGTCTTTTGAGATCTATCAGTGTACTACAATACCCATAACGAGCTTATGCCTGCGGCATCAGCTTTTTGTGAGTATTAGTGTTAATAATTACATCTGTAATATGAGAAGGAATTGATCCAATCAGGTAGATTTTAACCAGCACAAGTAGAACTATTTTTTAGAAGAAATAGGTATGCTATACATAATTTTATCCTGATTTTCTATAAGAGCTTTTTACAGATTAACCAAAATCACGGGTGACGTCGCGGGCAGAAATTTTTATATCATAATATACCTGCAGATATTAAATAAAACTAACTGCAGTGATTGAAATTATTCGTATTCAGTTAAAGTATCAAAAGCTGCGTGCATAGGAAGAGCTCTTGAAATACACCCGTTCGTTAGATAACGATTGCATGTCTATTTTTGAATGGAACACACCGCTGTTCTCTCGACTATCTGTCTAGTCTATGACCCCTACGAATAGGGGAGCGGGTGTGAGGCGTGGGGGTGTGAGGGCGAGGGGGTATGAGGAAGGGGGGGTTGTACCTGCGCCGGGCGAGTCGAACGTTGGCGGGGCGCGTCCGTATTGATTATCTTCAGGGCGTTCACTTTCGCCTCTGTTTTAACGCGAGCAATGAAAATGTTTTTATTGGCAACTTGGCAGCCCCCGACGTACTGAATAAACACAGGAATAAATGTACGGAAAACACTCGTAATGCCCGATTATTCATTTTACACCGAACGCTTATTTGCCGATGAGGAATTACTTTGTTTTATTTTGGAGCCGTCTTCGAGTTTTTCTCTTCGGTTCTAGATGTTAATTTCTCCGGCGGAGTTGTTTTTCCGTCGTTTGTTCGCGATTATGATGTTAGGTTATTTTATTTTTGTAACAAATATTTGGCTTCCGTTTTAAGACGGTTCGTTTTGTGTGGTCATCGATCATGGACCTGTTGAATCCAGTTTTCATTTCGTATTGCTTATCATCAGTAATAAATCTTTCACTGGTTGATGCGTTTTGACAATGGAATACTGTAGAGACTTCGGTTCTGGTTGTAAAATCAAAGCTATATTTTCGCTTGCTGTTAAAATTATCATTTTTAATTCTAATATATCTTTGCACAATGTTATAATAAAGTTCCCATTTTGTTATGATTATTTATAAATACCAAGACTGTTACTAATGAAAAAAAATATGTAATCATACTATATGTTTTTACACGATTGCCGAAAAGGAGTATGATGTTTTTTGAGTTAAAATAGGTTCATGAGTTTCTTTGTTTCAATAAAACTTTTAAATCTCTGAACAGATTTGCATGTATGGGGTATCGTTAGAGTTTTTTTTTATCATCCCAAGTGATGATGGATATTACTTTTTGGCAGATCAGTCGTGTTTGTTGTTTTTCATACATTTTGTTTATAATTAAAGTTTTTTTGGCTTACTTAACGTCAATAAGTCCTTGAAAATATTTTAATATCAACCGTAACGTCCACCATTAAACAAGGTCTCCTCCATTGTGGAGAATTGCCACAATCCCCACGCTTGGCACGCGTCTTTGGGATCACAGTAGAAGTTGTCAGTTCAGAAACAGAAGGCTCTGTTTCCCACCTTCCGGTTTTTTTCTCATAGTCGCCTCTTACGACACCCACGGGAAGAAATGAGGGTGAGTGACATTCTAACCCGGCAACACACGCGGGGTGTAAAAATACACATTTTTTTTACTTAATTGATGTTGTTCAATTGATAGTACAATGCGTAACCGTGAAGTCACTGCCACCAGACAATAAAATATATCTTCAGAGCCCCTTCCGACACCACATTGCGCTATTGTAATATAAATACCTTGGCATATAAATTTTAATTATGTGGCTGCCATTGTTATATTGACGACGACATGCTTGTATACTAATACTAGGAAAATTACTATTAACTTATGGCATATCTGCCACTCAGATCCTGTAAAAATCTGGCACAAGTGTGTTACAGTTATTTCATATTTTTTCAATACATTGATGAATATTATAGGTTAGCCTGAACAACATCTTCGACCACGTCATCACTTACCATCAGGTGAGATAGTGGTCAAAGGCTAACCTATCTAGCATAAAAAAAAAAATTAGAAAATTTAAAGAGCAACAAAATAATTTTATGGATATCTATTGTATTATTATTTAAAAGAGACTCTTGAACATTATGATCTATTGTCATCTTCCTACCTTCATCCCACGTTTGTGGGTCGGTACAATTTGTTTTGTGTGTGTTTGTGTGTTTATTACACATCTCAGAAACAGCTGAATATTGACAAACTTTAATACGAAGGTTGTTCCTTAGAACCCAATGGTTGGATAGTATAATTGAGGATTCACTTGTTATCTCGATTTCCAGTGTGATTGTCAGAGTGCTGAACCTAGAAGAAAAAATGGCGCGATATTACCAATATCCGATATTTACTTTGCCGATGGCAGATACTAGTTTTAGGGCCTGTTTTAGAATGTACGAGTAAGTTCCGGTTATACTACCCAGAACATATTTAATAAATAAAACTCTATCTTTGCGTTTCACAGTCATTGATTCAGCCTAGCCATCGGTTAAAGCTTGAAACGCGCTGCATGTCAACTGTCATTTTTATCATTCGGTTATTTTATGTTCTGGGTAGTATAACCGGAACTTACTCGAACATTCTGAAACAGGCCCTTAATGTATACTTGGGTGATAATAAAATAATTACCATCAGTGCGCAGATTTTCCGGTTTTAGAAAACAAGAACTGATTCATATCTTCCTATGGGATGTCGCAATTGGTATCTCAGGGACAGAATTCGCAGAATTCGCAGCATGTTAATACATGTGTTGACGTCGTTTCTGGTCTTTTGCAGCACAACAGGACTGTTGACGGTTTTACGCCTTCATGATCCGGACGGTATAACCAATAAGAGCATTTCCATGGAAGGTTGGCGTCAGTAAGCAATGAAATCGAAGCCACAGCTTTCAGTTATTGAGTTGCAAGAGAACCTATATTGTACCGGCTCTATACACGTAGGAAGGGTACTTTGCCTGAAAGGATCAAATTACAAATAATGTTATATTATGTAAAAAACTAAAACTATTACTGATTTAAAATTGCTTATTTTTCAGTTGACGAATTCAAAATGATAATATGCAAGAAATTTTTATTAAAACGACATAAAAACCACAAAAATAATAAAATGAATGACTTAATTAATTAAATTTACGTCAATAATTATATTGTTATTTTTTTTAATGTTTAATTCAGTACTAATTGTATTAACATTTATTATGTATATAACTAATAATGTTATTGAAACTTTAATGGGTTTAATTGAACTTTACATAATTAGGTAAAAAAATAATTTTACTTAAATTTATATTTTTGATCATTTACTTTATTAAAACTTGATTATAATTTGTATACATACCTAATTTATTATATTGTAATGCTAATTCTTTCAGCGCCCTTACGGGGCACACTTAAAAAGTTCATATCATAAAACAATATAAGACTTGTAATTTTATGTGTAGGCATTTAATTAATGATTCAAATTTAGAAAAATAACTTTTTGTAATGACTGCAGACCTAAAAAACAGAAAACGTATATGATCCAAACAATAGGTAATGTAAACAACTTCTTTGTTATAAAAAAAAATTGGGTCACTGGTAATGATAACAATAATGATAATTTTCAAAATAGTTTATATAACTACATATCGGATCTAAAATAATTACTACGCTGATCAAACAGGTAGATACAACGACAAGGAAATATGCTTATATACGATGAAACTTAACTACTTACATCAAAACGCGATTTGCATGAACGTAAGCTTACACGAGACGGTATCACAAACGTACCCTGTCTCAATAAGAACAATCACATGTCTATTCGACAGGTGTTTTATCTGATGAAAGACGCGTGAACAAATTCACTGTGACATAGTGTTCGAGTATTTGTGTATTTGTGGTTTTCGTACAATATAACGTCTCGAAAATTTATCAAAAGGAAACGTTAATTTCCTGTGACGTAACGAGATTGCTCTGAGTCTACGCTGGTTTTGTTATGTTTTTATGTACGTTTGCTGATTTTTAGCGATGATTGGTGTGAATTCAAATGGTTTTTTATTTTTCATGACATCTTCCTAACCTTATCTCACTTGTTTGAAATAGGTACAATTTCTTAAAAGACGTATCTAAAACGTAAGACACAAAATGTTTGCTTTAATAATACAAATCATAAAACAAGAATCTATTATTCTTAAAGTGTTAGGTTTGTTTTAAAACATAAATATTAGGTTTTATGGTCCCAGCTGCCTTATTTACAGAAACCGTCTACCATTCCACTGGTATGAGAAGGGAAAAGCTGCTTATTTGTGAAATATTTTCACTTTGATTACGATCATCCTATGCAGTTAAAGTTCTTATTTTAAGATGGAAACCTAATACGAGTAAATAGTAAGGCTTAAGCTACTAATTTAAAAAACCGGCCAAGAGCGAGTCGGACTCGCGCACCGAGGGTTTCGTACAAACCTGTAGATATATAAATAAAAGTTATTGTATTTTTATTGATAAATGAAATCCAAATATTTTAAAACTATTTAAAATGTTTAAATTATATGATGTAACTAAAAATGTATGCTGTTCGCATTTTTTTATCTTTGCTATAAGACGTTGCTTCGTGCCAAATTTCAAGATTCTGAGTTCACCGGAACTAAAGTTTAGTAGTAATAAAAAAATAGAAGCAGTCTAGAGTCTAGTGCTCAGATGGATATAGGCTCGTCCCTTCTTCTTCTTCTTCGTGTCGACTACTCATTATTATTAGATAGATGACTGCCAGTACTGGGCTGTAGCCACCCCCAAGGGTAGAAGCATCGTACAGGTCACCCAAAGTGCAAGCATTGGGACACTGGGCTGGACAGCAAGTGAAGTAAGTAGCTCGTCCCTGAATACTTGGAATGTCAAACATGGCTGTCAAAATGGCGCACATGTATACAATAGAGCAACTGCCATCCAACCGTAACCACAACTTAGACCTGGAATAATATAGTTTTAATTTAAAACAAATAGATTTACATTTACGAGTAAGAGAATCAAGTGTGTATATTTGAAACGGAGGGGTAAATAAATATGAAATATTCTCGATTTAATCCGGAATCAGTTGTTTGATTGCGAAATAAATACATGTTTGAGGAACTTCGTCCTTCGATCAATATGAAGTTACGGACGGACGGCATGAGAGAACCCCGCTCAATCTAATAACATCCCGTAATTGTACCATAAAAGTCCCCGTTTTTATTACTGGAACAGACAAAATGGGTTTTCGGGGCAATAATAAGTTAAAAAACCGCCTGCCATTCTGTCCTAATATTGTGCGGAGCGGGCTACTCAAAACGAGCCCGACGTGACCTGTGTCTTGATGGTGGCCTTTTATTTTATACAGTGCCTTCAGAAGGGTTTGGTTAGGCATGTAGCGTGAAGCGGATCTTCAAAGTCTTGTAATAGTCTTAGGGTAGCTAACGGTAGTCGAAGGTAGTGACGTAATTAGCAAAATAAACTGTAATATGACCACACCTACATATATACTATTTTATAAAGGGATAGGCACAGGTATGGAAACCCTCACGTTTGGTTATCATGGCTTAGTCTCATGTAAAAGGGGCGAACACATTGTCATCAACAGGGGAACAACGTCAGTCTCAGGATTGACATAAAAAAAATCAGAAAAGCACACTAATTGTTTGAGTCCGTGATTTAACTTAGGATGTCAGAATTCTAAAGAGACTCTTTATGCCACTCGACCAACGACGCAGTCAGGTATAATGACACCTGCCAGACAAAATGATGACACCTGTCAGACAGATTACACCTGTCAGATAAAATGTAAGTACATTCGATTTTGTTAATAAATATAAACTTTTCTCGTTGTGTCAACGCCCTCAAACAAACGTTGGTTCTGAAATAGTACAATTATTTTTTGTGGTGGCTTGAGCTGCCACCTAAAACAAAACTATTATAACTATTAACGGTTACAGACGGCGGAATAAAGTATCAAAAACATTAAAATATATTATTATAGCTAATATCCATCGTAAAGCATCCAATTTGTTCGTTCTATTTCTTTATAATATTTAGAAAAAAAATAGAGTGGAAATATTAAATTCGTGTTGCGCACTTTACTTAACATTAGGGTTAGTGATGCAAGAATATATCAAACATATTTGCTAACAACAAACATCACATAGTAAGACTTCATATAAAGTCTTGGCTTCGATTTTATGTCCGGCTTTTTATGGCTCAAGCAATGCTCATTTTGAAAGATATTATTATTATCATTATGGGTAAACTGGACGTTAAGTTCTGTTTATGCAGCAAAATCCTACTCACATAAAGGTGAATATCGCACAGTCCTTATATTGTTAAGCCAGTAACTGTAAGTATCAAGATCGGGTACAAAAATCGTATAACCTACATTATAATAAAACTGTTTCGCGCAGCTGCAGTATCAACAGATGCAGTACATTTATTTATCGTCTGCAGTCTGCCCAAACCCTGTTATTACATAGTCCATACAAGTTCTAAGGCTGCTTCCCATTCAGGGGTAGAATGAAGGTAGACGATTTAATGCTCCGAAGGGTTACTTTGGTTCTTCCTTTCATCAACGAATTTAATTTCTTGTACCTTTTCCATTTAAAAGAAAATCAAGCTTCATTTCCACGGTTCAGTTAACCGACCAGCTTTGCCGTTAAAATTACATTTTGATTTCGAAATATCTCTTTAGGAAGCAAATATTTCGGTAAGCTTATTTTTATCCTAATTTGATCAGGATTTATTTAAAAACCGATCCTCTCTCCGCGTCCCAAGGATCGGTACTAAGCGCAACGGAATTAAATTTCACCGGCCAAGTTAGGGTATTTTACATTATTTATTCCATCCTTGAAATTATTTACATTTACACCAAATCTACCATTTTGGGTTTGTGATCTGTATCTTCATGTATATAGAGCTGATTTTGGTGTATTTCTATATCCGTTAATTCTGGTCTCGTGAAGCAGAGGTCAATGCTAGGAAATGAATCCGATCCTTACAATTACTTCGTTATGTGCCTTACTTAACGTTCTTGAAGGCGTTTATGAAGCTTTATATATAAAGCTTTTAGATGTGATGGTTCTTCTTGTATGTTAAATCGTTCATTGTCACTTGGAAATAACCTGAAGTGATGCAGATTTAAATTTTGTTTGAAATAGAAGCATTTAACTGTTTTAAAGCTGTTCGTATGGAATGAATAAAGTAAGTCATAAAGCAACTGTCGTTTTAATACAGGAGTTTTCAATTTTTTCTTTTATGTGTGCTCACTACTATATGTATATCTATAAATGATTGTGATATTAATTATTGCTGATTATTGACGAATAAAATTGTAATACATGATTAATTACATAGAAATCATGAACTTGAATCGCTCGTACCGGATCTTGCTCAGATGTTCCTATTCGAACAACTAGGTTAAAAAAAAAACTGCGATTTGCTACAGAGCGCTTCTACTGTGCATCGGAAGGCAGATGCTATCTTAGACAGTCATTATGGAGTTAGCCTTCGTCTTCGTTTGATCGAAGCTGGCCATTATGCTGTCTATAAATATAGCTATATTACAGCCTATTTGTCAAGCCGGGCTGTGCTCTCAGGTGGATTTTTGGGTTTCCAATTAAACTGTATGTTATTTTTGTCTGTTTATTACGCGACTACTCACGCCTGTTATGAATTGATTTGAGCATTTTTGTTTAGTTGAATAGTCGTACCTCTAAGAGGGTTGGATCCCATTTAAAGTTGATTAACATCGGTTATTAATGGAAAAAAGTATTTTTCAACATGCCTATACCTGGATGACATGGTAATTGCAAGTCTTGTCTATGATAACTAGTATAATATTGTGTATTGTAGGATGGGTGAGTGAAAATCTATTTGTAAGCGGTATGTTTAACTAAAACAGAGTGAATATATAAAACAGAAAAAAATAAAAATTGGATTTCAGAGTGATTTGAATCAGCATTGTTTTCGACCGACTCAATAAGTTATTTCATACGTTTCAGTTTCAGGAGACAGTACTGTATCTTATTCAAATGACATATCATATCTGAGAGAAATACTCGTATAGCAATGAAAACGTAATGTTGAAGGTTATAAATAATTAACAATAAATAATATTCCGATCTGGACTTATTCCACTCTTCTAAGCAATAATGCCTTATACATTATACATTCAAAATAGTTGACTTTCTATAATTAATCTCAATTTACACTATACAATAGCCACATAAACACATTTGCAAACAAATTTACTTTTTCCCACACACGCACACAAACACCTACTTTTCACTAGGCAATAGACAATAGACAAATAAAATATTTGTCTATTGTCTATTTTCTGCCACATATAGTGTAAATAAATGTATTTATATAGAACTGAGCCCTACAACAAAAAATTATATGTTTAAATTTGAAATTGATAATAAACCCACCTGCTAGGTACTTCTTAGTAATTTAAGATAATTATTTGTATCCTATTTTGGCTATATTGTAGTAAATAGTAAACCAAGTAATATTATTTGTAACGCTGTATGGATAACTAAATAAAAAAAGTTCAATGTGTGCTTTAGTTATTCTTTTACCTCACGCACAAACATCAGCAAAAATAGCGGTGATATAGCTAGCTTTTAAGGAATACAAAATTATTAATGAATATATATGAAAGCAAAATTAAATGTGGCACTTAAGCGGTTACAGCTCTCGTTTAAAAATCTAAGTAATCCATTAAGAACGAAAGATCTCCATCGGCCTCAGTTTCATTCTCTCCCAAAACACTTTTCTAATTAAGAAAAATACCCGCAACGTCTTTGAAGCTTCCTTTTTCTTTGTCCTCAAATAAAGGTGAAATCAAAACCAATCATTACCTTAAACATCCAGCCGTGAGGGCCATTACAGATAAAAGGCCCATTGCTTCGGGACGTGGAATGTCCCCTTTGCGAGTCTTGCGACAGGGGGCCCTTAAACTGAGGGCCCCCTATTGCGACGGCCGTGACCCTACCAAACAAGACGGTGTTTTATTTATACCTGAAAGTACGGGTACTTAAGTTTTGACAGTAATGTAATGTTTCTATTATACAGCAGATAATAGCGACATCGTCGTGATGAAACTGGCTATGAATTTGTTTAATTGTGGTAGGTTATAAGAGATCATTAAAGGATTTTCAAATAATATGGGAGCTTTTAGTGTTTTTATAATGGGCCTCAATATCAATTTTGGTAGAATCTTCACTACTTACATTTTAAGTACCTACCTAATGCTATCTAATAAGGATTTCTGCAGAGAAAAATCTGTTTTTTTTTTCTGATAGGTTAGCCTTTGACCAATATCTCACCTGATGGCTAATCTAGAATTACTGGCTCTCAAGGACAGCTACCGGAACACACCGTTAAGTGTTTGGCGACAGATTTTCTACTTGAGGGTCTAGCCAGGCGGGCAATCGCAAAATGCCCTACAACCATGCTGTAACGACTGCCATCGCAAGACAACAACCGGGACCGACTCAAAATTAAGGTTAGTGAGCTAGGGTTAACGTGCCCTCCGAAGCACGGAAGCACTCAATAGTAATGTCACTAGCGGTCACCCATCCAACTCATGACCGTGGCGGACGTTGCTTATCTTTGCTGATCGGTTAAGAACAGCTAAGCAAACTTCGGTACGACCGCTTCAAATTTTGATGTGAAAATATTTTCACCGACTGTATATAAAGCGGAACTTTAGATAGAATGTGATGTTTGAACAACGAACAAAGCAGAACAGAATTGAAGCCCCGAACTAAAATCTTAACAAAGCTTAAATTTAAATAACAAATCAGCCAACTTCATCATGATCGAGCATATTTCACTAACAGTATCAAATTGCTGACGTCGAAAAGTCAAGTTAACAAAGTTTGAACTATCTTTAATATTCAATAAGCTTTTGATTTCATCGTCGAATGCCCGTCGTAATAGGATTAGTTAGCTTTCAACTAAGCTCAGGGTTAAAATTCGTTTACTGTTCATTTTAGATATAAATTTCGCTGGGATGTGTCTAGTTGCTTAATTAAATTTCAAGTTATTTATTAGTTCACTTAATTGGATTAAGATGATACATACTTGTGAGGCTGTGTTTGTCTAAGGCTTATAATAATTATTTTGATCATGGTAAGGATTAATGCTGGGTTTATTAATGTTTAGTTTGCTGAGAGTTACTTGGTATGTTGTAATTCTGAGAGTGTGTTAATCAAACATGTTCCACATGTATACTTTAATATCTTTAGAGCTCTTTTTTGTATTTTTCTTGAATGGGAGCCTACAGACACAGCTCACGTCAAAAGTGTCATAAAAATATTTAAGTTAATCGTTTTGATCCAATTAGTTATAGTAGTTTTTTGAACATAAGAATAAGTATCATTCTTTATAGCTGTGCTGAATAAAAAGAAAAAAAATAAGCACTTCAATATGGATCGTGATAAAGAGAATTGAAGAGTATGTGTGCCTGAACACTTAAAATATATAAAAATGTATTTAGTGACAATTCCGCCTCATTTTTCGGCTAAGCCAACGTGACGTAATAAACACTACGCAGCCAAGCCGGAAAAAAAATCGACGCATTTCGCTACTACACGACGTATTGTAACGAGGTATTGACTCTTTTTTACTTTCGGATAGGGACTCGAAGGAACAAGGCCTCCTAAAGATGTTTCGTGTAGAATTGAACCGCATCGAAAAATCCTTCAGGTTATATTTTAAATAGTCTAGGACTAAAAAAAACATATGATTAAACTCATTTCCACCCACCTGAAAATCGGAAATATAGCGCACTTTCAGAAATTACTATCAGTATAAAAAGTACTATATGTACTCAGAGCCATAGAGATATCTGTACTGACTTTCATCAAAATCCATTTGGCTGTTTTAAAATCGACAAAAACACACACTTTCGCATATATAAAATCAAGTTAGTGCGATTATACAACAGGTAATTAGACAGTTACTTTTTTACCAAGTGAAAACTTGCTTATATATTACTACATAAAATAGGACAAAAAAATATTCAACAAATATGAAATCATGAAAATAGCTGATCCAATACTGAAATTAGGAGCGATATTTCCGGTTCTATGAACTCGTAATAGCTCTAAAAATCCTTCGGCCATTACGAACAATAACTCGGGCCCCGCGGAACGGCAAAATCGCTGAGCATTTCGAACAAAATCGGTTTTTATTAAATATTTCCCATCTCAATAGAAAACGGGGCGGGAGCGCTAAATAACACGAATACCGTGCGATCATAAACGGGAATTTTCAAATAAACGATAATATAATATTTATGGCAGAAAATAATGGAAAATATTGTGATGTTACAACATTGTGAGATGAATAAGTCGCTGGGGAAAAATAAGGGTTTTGGTTGCATCAAAGAATAACCTGTATTTTTAATATATTTGTATGTAGCAAATAAATTTAAAAACTATGGACCGATTTGATAAAAATCTTTCACTATTAGAATCCTACACTATCCCTGATGAACATAGGCTACAGACTATTTTCAAAAACTTAGGGATCCGTATGGGAACTTAAATTATGTAAAAGTATGCAAAAGTACCAAAAATAACGTTAAATCTCATACGCTGCGGAAATTATTGATACTACAGCAAAGTATTGTACTACAATTGTATAGAGGACATCAATATCTATGCATTGCAATTTTGGCTAAGAAATTGAATTAAATTACCAAGAAAGCAATTAACAACTGCGACTAATTAAATGGACTCAGCTGGTACTTTGTACTTTTAAAGCCACTTCGGAAGTACTCGGCTGCTCTTGCTGTATTTTAGGCTAGACAGTAATGTATGTTCCAAAGAAAGTACCTACTTGAAATGAATTTTTTCATACATTATCTAAGTATCCGTGCGTCATCAGAATAGTTATGTTCGTATCAATAACGTAAATCTAGATTTATTACAAAATTACAAATTCACGAGGGAAAAAATTAAAGTCATGTGCGGGATACGAACCCGCGTCCATCCACCCCTATAGCCGTTGTTTGTAGTACAACGCAAGTTGAACTATAGGTGTCGCTCCATCGCAATACGATGGTTAAATAAAGAACGAGAGAAAAGATTGGAGATATGAGTTATTGTTATGTTAGCTCAAGCGGTCAGAGCATACCCCGGCTATAGGGGTGGATGGACGCGGGTACGAATCCCGCACATGACTATAATTTTTTCACTCGTAAATTTGTAATTTTGTAATGGAATTCGCCGAGCAGGCGTTATTGCAAACATTTTTTATGTTATTTTGGCGAATCAAGCACGAAGCGCACCTGATGTTAAGCGGAGTAACCTATGCCTATAACAGATGCTTTCGTCACATGTCACGAATTGCACTGCGCCCATCACCTTGAGACATATTTGTTAAGTCTCCTGTGCCTGTAATTTCACTGGCTCTCAAGGACTACTGCCGGAACACAACGTTAGGTGCTTGGTTACAGATTTTCTACTTGAGGGTGGTCGCTAGCCATGCGGGCATTCGCTAAATGCCCTTCCACCAAGCGATGAAGCTCAAGTCCGTGGCGGGATTCGAACTATCGACCTGCGGCACGGCAGTCCGTAGCCAATGCCACTGAGCCACCACTGCTTCAAAAATAATTAACGTAGCATTTCTTGTGTCAGTGTGATTTATATGGAAACATAACCACTACTAATTAGTAACGAATCAAACCAAGCATCAGCTATAATAGACAAAGAAATATAAAAAAAAATTGTCAATCGTAAACATTAGACAAGAAAAATAATAACAGAAATTACAATTGCAGAACAAATAAGCTGTGAGAGACGACAATATTAGAAAAGGAATAAAAGCGAGGTTTCAATAATAAATTATCAAAGAAGGGCCTAGGTGCCTCCCCTGTGGGACCCCGGAGACCGACACCTCCTGGCGTCTTCCTTATTGTGTGTACTCAGCCGCATTGTATGGTTTAAGTCATAAACTGGGAATAAAAGTTAAAAATTTTCTTTAATTTAAAAAATGTAATAAACATTTCAAATATTTTTTAGTAATAACTGTGAAGAAGTCTGTCAGAAGCAATCTCAGGATCAAAACTTTATAATTGAAAAAGAAGCCAAGTTTCTTCACCGCAGACTACTTTAAAGATTTTCGATAGTTGGAAAAAGTTTCAAGAGCTAATAAGATCTCGCTCAAAATCGTAATGTGATTAGACTGATAAAAATATATTTTATAGGCGTAGATATTAATGTATGTTTTCACATTATATATATACATAATAATCACGTCTTTATTCCCCAAAGGGGTAGGCAGAAGTGTGTAAACACCCAGGTTTTGCCAATTGGGTTTTGGTTCCACGTAATAGGGGGCGAGCCTATAGCTATTTACCGGGCACAGTTCCAGGGTCATACAAATAGTTTTCTCGAACACACTGGACGAAACATAAGAACATATTGCGAATAATATATTTACGCTAACAACATCTAAGACAGAAACACTAGAACATATTGTATGAAACCCTGGCAGGGCACTAAGATGGTACACAGTGTGCCGTGTTGTACGTCTAATGCACAAAACACCTTACTCACTTTCACGTGAGTAGTGGCATGCTGCTCATTTGACGCACTTTTCCCTTAGTCGTAGATATTATTGTACGGTTTCGCATTGTATTTATAGAAATATTTATTTTTGTCTCAAGTATTTTATGTTATTTTTAATTGACTATAAAAAATTATGTCTTTGTTAATTAAATTTATAAAAGTCTAAGCATTAAGTTTATTACGACGTCAAGGTACAATTTGTTATTTTTTATGAGTAACTTGTGTTTTGTTTTCAAAAATATCACAAATACACAAGGATCTAAATTCCTAATATAAATCAGAAATCCATTCTCGTAATTTTTTAAACTCATTGATCAATTGAGTACTTGTACCACCCCTAAAAGACGCGTTCACGCAGAACTTCGCTACAAATTAGCGATGGGAGTGAGACAAAGAAAATGGCCCGAGGTCTTCTTGATCATCATGTGGGCCCGCGACTTTGACTGATTGGACCCGGAGTTTCGGCCCCGGTTTGAACAATATTAATGAACCTTGCAAGGAACAAAGCGGCAGATTGGAAAGTTGAAGAGATGTGACAAATTTTGACGTCAAAGACTGTCTTAATCAAAATTATTTTGATTTTAGAAGCGATGCATTGATTACCGCTGTAGATGAGTATCGCATAGTACAAATTTACAAAAGATGTTACATTTATCTTGCTTAAAATTATTAATATAAAACCTTCTACATTCAGATTTATAGTCATAATATAGAAAAAAATAACTAGCAATTTTTTTAAAGTTTTATGTTCAAATAAGCCCACAGTAGTCTGGAGGGTATTTAATTAAACTTTTTGCAAAATTTAAAGCCACTACGCGCCAGTAAATTCATGTAAACAAATAGCGAAACGAAACAAACAAGGTGAAATTAATTTTGATTCGCGATGGAGCTCGTGAAAAATTTAATAAAAAGCATCACCTGTGAGCTTTTTGAGGGTTGAATTTTGTGGATGAAATGAAGGGCATTTTAGACATTTCACTGCGTTTTGTACTATAATAACATAATAGCATAATTCAGACCGGCTTTTTATTTTTAAATATGCAAAACTTTAAAGTCGTTTAAGAGAGATGTTGTCGTACGTATAGATGTAAAACGTTAAATAATATGTTTTCTAGCCTCTGATTTATAGTAATTTTTGAGTTCCAATATATTTTTCTTTAATATTTTATTCATTGAAATAATTAACACGTAGTCCCAAAAATCCTATTCGATCTGTCACATCTCATAAGTACGCAATTCACACCTCAGCTGAATACATCAGTAATTTCTACCTACACCTGACCCTGTACAACTTTCTATGTAGATGAAAGTACAGAGACAGCAGATTCGACGGTGAGGGGAGCCGACAATGTAGTTCGTTTGATAAATTGCGATATTGTTACTGAAGCTCTGCCTGTAAAACAACCAGCCTGAGAAGATCCTTCGCCGTCGACGATAACACTGAAATTAAACAGGTGAAAACAGAAGCACGGGTTCGAGCTATGTTGGATGTTGTCTGATTTTTTTTCCAGGAGAGTCAACGAATTCGGTAATTTGGAGTGCTCCATTGAATTGCATGAAGCTGTTGGAGGAACTTTTAGTATAGTGTTGCATTTATAGGAATTTAGTTCGGTAAACGTGATGTTTTTCGAATATGCTGGGGGAGATTTTTCGATAATTGATTTTTCACTCGCTATACCATATTACTGTAGCCACTATTAATATGTACTGTAGATACATTTGTTACGTTATGTTTTCTTTGCTAAAGTTGCTGCGCTACGTAAATAAAAACTGACCAAGTGGGAGACGTGTCTCGCTCTTTTAGGGTTCCGTAAGTTTTCCAAAAAAATATTCCTAAACATACTAAACAACAGACGTGATCTGCGGATATTTTCTAAACATATTACATTTGACACACAAAGCCCTACACAACGTAACATATTAATCAAACGTCTAATATCGTCTCAGCCCTAACAAACTACTGGAATACTTCATCCGAGTTAACGAGTACAAATGTACGTCAAACATTTGCAAGTCACCGGGTGGTCATTGCTGGTGGCTGACAGGCAGAAATGGGATAATGAGAGGATCAATATTAAATGAAGAAATAACGTAACTGATGACACCTTAAATGCTCGAAGTCACACTAAGGTTTTACAGACGCAGTGCCAAAAAATACAGGCGTTCCGGTTGACCATAAGCTCTAAGGTCTTCTTATTACTTTTTATTAGTCTCCGAGAGACCACGATAAAACCAAAAATCGTGGGCAAAGCTGCAGCTGTAAGTTAGTTCAAACTAAATTTCTATTCATCTGACAATTTGAATTGTAGAGAAAACCATTTCATAAATTCAATGTTGAGAGTTGAAACTAACATCCATTACAAACATCCATAAAGCTTTATAGTGCTACAGATAGAATCGACAATCCTCTCACCGCATTTCTGACGTCATTAACACCAAAACGGGCGAAATTGAAGCGATTCCCCTAAAACTTGGCAATCAGCTATTCAATGTTAAATTATGGTACCGTATATATACGCGTACATAGTACTTTGGTTAAGAACGTTTATTTATCATCCTATGGATTTATGATAGACTGGTACTTGTTAGTTAGAAGACTACTTTAATTCAAATCTGAATAACTGCCATTATTTGTGGCCCCTAGTTTTAAACAGAATCTATTTTTTTTCCTCGAAACAGAAAAAGGATGAACAACAGTGGAATTAAAGCGATTCCCCTGAAACCTAAAAATAGGCTATTCAATGTAAAATTATATTCCTGTAAATATACTCGTACTTAGTACTTTGGTTTAGGACGTTTATGTATCATCCTATAGGCTTATGATTGCCTGGTACTTGTTACTTGTTAGTTAACAAACATTATAAATATTTATATACTACAAACTATATACAACACTACAGCTACTACAATGCTACAGCTACTACAATACTACAGCTACTACAATAAAAGCATTTGGACTCATAGGCAGTCCAAATGATCTAGCCCACTATCAGTTGGCAGCGTGCCCAGCATGCTGGCAGCATTGCCCCATCTAAACTAATATAATAAAGAGGAAAGATTTGATTGTTTGTTTGTTTGTTTGTTTGTTTGCATTGAATAGGCTCTGAAACTACTGGACCGATTAGGATGAAATTTGGTATGGAAATAGTTTGAGACACGGGGATGAACATAGGATAGTTTTTATCCGACTGAGCAAAAAAGAGGTTAATGGTTTTGCGTGATAACCGATCTACTGGACCGATTAAGATGAAATTTGGTGTGGAAATAGTTTGAGACACGGGGATGGTCATAGGATAGTTTTTATCCAACTGCGGAAAAAGAGGTTAATGGTTTTGCGCGATAACTGATCTACTGGACCGATTGGGATGAAAATTGGTATGGAAATAGTTTGAGACACGGGGATGAACATAGGATAGTTTTTATCCAACTGAGCAAAAAAGAGGTTAATGGTTTTGCGCGATAACTGATCTACTGGACCGATTAGGATGAAATTTGGTGTGGAAATAGTTTGAGACACGGGGAGGAACATAGGATAGTTTTTATCCAACTGCGCAAAAAAGAGGTTAACGGTTTTGCATGATAACCGATCTACTGGACCGATTAGGATGAAATTTGGTGTGGAAATAGTTTGAGACACGGGGATGAACATAGAATAGTTTTTATCCAACTGCGCAAAAAAGAGGTTAATGGTTTTGCGCGATAACCGATCTACTGGACCGATTGGGATGAAAATTGGTATGGAAATAGTTTGAGACACGGGGATGAACATAGGATAGTTTTTATCCAACTGAGCAAAAAAGAGGTTAATGGTTTTGCGCGATAACCGATCTACTGGACCGATTAGGATGAAATTTGGTATGGAAATAGTTTGAGACACGGGGTAGGACATAGGTTATTTTTTTCCTACTAAGAGGAAAGATTTGATTGTTTGTTTGTTTGTTTGTTTGCATTGAATAGCCTCTAAAACTACTGGACCGATTAGGATGTAATTTGGTATGGAAATAGTTTGACACACGGGGATGAACATAGGATAGTTTTTATCCGACTGAGCAAAAAAGAGGTTAATAGTTTTGCGTGATAACCGATCTATTGGACCGATTAAGATGAAATTTGGTGTGGAAATAGTTTGAGACACGGGGATGGTCATAGGATAGTTTTTATCCAACTGCGCAAGAAAAAGGTTACTGGTTTTGCGCGATAACCGATCTACTGGACCGATTGGGATGAAAATTGGTATGGAAATAGTTTGAGACACGGGGATGGTCATAGGATAGTTTTTATCCAACTGCGGAAAAATAGGTTAATGATTTTGCGCGATAACTGATCTACTGGACCGATTGGGATGAAATTTGGTGTGGAAATAGTTTGAGACACGGGGAAGGACATAGGATAGTTTTTTTCCAACTGCGCAAAAAGAAGTTAATGATTTTGTGCGATAAAAAACATTAGAACCAAAAAAAACAAATATAAATAAAAGTTCGTAAAAAATACATTAAACATTCTTTATTATTTTATTTTCTTAGTAACCTGACTTAAATAGAAGGGTTTATGTGTTTGTGTAAAAATTATTATAATAATTTTTTAATACCCGTGCGAAGCCGGGGCGGGCTGCTAGTTATTAAATATTTTGATTATAATCTGATGAACTGGCAGTATTCGTAAATACCTGCTTTATACAGTTGTTACATTTTTGCGTATAAACAAGTAGGACAAACAATAGTATAATTGAAGCGATTCCCCTAAAAGCTTAGCCGTATTCAATGTTAAATTATTGCTCCATTTATATACTTGTATGTAGAACCATGTTTAAGTTTGCTTACGTAACATCTTATAGGCTTATGTGTGCCTAGTACTATATAGTTGAAACACATTATATTTAGATTACATCGAACTAGCATTATTCGATTGCAATACACCAGAAGGACTAACACAAGTAATTTTTATTCGTGGCTCTACTAATACAAGAAAATGCTTGATTATTCATGAATTGAAATATAACATTAGGGAGTGTTTTGAACGCTTACCTATTATTTATTACAGGCAACGAGGTTCGATCCTGATAGGATCTGGTCGGAAAACAGAATATAACCTAGTATTAATGTTCACACACTCTAATTATTGAGACGTTAACATCAAGATCGTTTGGAAGAACTACATAATCCGTTATCGTATTTTCTTTTAAAGTTCATGATTTTGACCGCATTCTTACCTGTTGGGAAATTATGTAGTCGAGAATACGTTGACCAGGTCAATAGAAACATAAAATGTCCTATCATTATCCGGTGAAGTCTACCCAGAGGCAGGATTTGAATCATGGACATCCTGCGTACCACTGGGCCACCATGGCTTCTAAACGTATGGTGACGCTAATCTGCACTTAACTCTATTAGTGGTTTACGTAATATCATAAAGTTTAGTAGTACAATTTAATAAATTCGTCCCCTGTCCTTATTAATCCCATCAACTTAATATTGCTAGTTATGGTTTTAGGAATACATTGACTTCTTTGTGAGAAAATTCTATTAGAAATGTCTATCTCTGGCAATGAACTCAAAAGATCGAGCTTTCAAACTCAATCCTAGCTAAATCCATGACAAAAACCGTAACAATATATTTGTGGCCTTCTATTAAAATACTGCTCGTAAGCAATTAAGACAATGTGGTCTTTGTATATATCTTTCAGGTACTAAATCGTATGGTTGCTACATAATAATTAGAAATAAAATTTGTCTTGATAAAGTTTACAATATAGAGATAAAAAGCAGACGTAACACAGTATCACCTAGTACGGCTGCTAATGGAAAGTAAATATTAAATAAGTATACTGTGTATTATCTAAGGACTTTAGTATTTAAGTAATTATTTATATCCTGTTTGTTTTTATAGGAAAATAAACAATTTGTATTTGTATAACAATGGATTAAGCAAAATTGTAGAGCTGTATTCATGATTTTTTTCTACATACATACATAAAATTACGCGTTTTTCCCGTAGTGGTAGGCAGAGACCACAGATTTCCACTCTCTTCGATCCTTACGTATCTCTTTCGTTTCATCTACACTCATCAACTCTTTTATACATAAGCTTCGGTTTAGGGTACTCCTGACCGGGCTTTTTTTCAGAACGTCTTCAATCTGAATTCGGAACATTCGCCCTCTCAAAACTTCCGTTCACTTGTCACATGTATACCTGTTTACTTATTCTCATTTCATTCGTTATTTCCACATGTCAAAACTATCTTAACATACCTTTTGGATTTTTACATCCTCATTCACACCACATAGAAAGAAAGAGAGAAAGAAAGAAAAATAATTTTATTTGACACAAAAGAAATGTTACAAAGAAAAAAGACAGTTAAGAACAGCATTATTGAGTCAAATAGGCCCTACCTCAGCACAAATGTCAGATGCTTGTAAACAACTGACGCTGATTTTCAGGCAAAGCCTTGCAGGTGACGAAAAAATCAAAAAATCACATCGTTCCCTTATCACTATTCCTTGTCCTATCACTTCATTTGACTCCAATTATGGTCCTCAATGCTCTCATCTCCACTGCATTTATTCTTCTTTCATGCTTTTTCTGCCATCCCTAACTTTCAGTACCATAAACTCGTATTAGTGTCGGAACCAACACGGATTTCTATGTCTATATATTCTATGATTCGGATTTTTTTCTATAAAGAGAAATATAAATGGAATCGTGATTTCCGGTCTTGCACAGTGTTTGTCATATATTGTACTTATTCATACCCGAAATGCGCACACTCTTTCTAAAAAATCGTACAAATAATTTGCTTATTGGAATCTCACTTCACCTTAAGTCTTATAGAAAATCATTAGTTTTCAATTTTATTTGCACGTATTATGCTTACGTACTGACTCCGCATATATGATGTCAAGCGATTATTTGGAGCGGAAACACCGGGAGAGGCGTTTTGTGTTAGTCTCTATAGATATATAATTGTTAAAACTTATTAATTAGAGAGTTTGATTGGTAAGTTTATACAATGAACGTTCTGTATTGTCAAAATTTTGGTTTGTTGTCGTTCAGAGGAATGGAAAGCTCATTTGTTGTTTCAGGTAAACAATAGACACGCAGTTCATATAATAATATATTAAACCAGGTCACAGCTGCGGCTTTGCCCGTGTGGAAATCGTTACGCTTTCAAAAGGACTTAATCAGTGAATCGGTAAAAAATATCATATGTCGTTACCCAGGCCAACATTTTGCCCATATCAACAATTACTAAATTATTTGAAGTTTCTTAAAATAAACCCGTTTTGCTGAAAGTTTCTATTCCTTAACCAACTAGATCAATTTCCCATTTTGAAACTTTAGAAAAACTCAAGTCCCGCGGGTCGGTTAATTTCCTTCTGAGTCTGAAACTTAGCGGAACTCAGAAAGCTCAGCGCAACTCCACCAACAAATTCAAGAGAATTTTGTGCTTCTCATTTCCGGCCCGCAGACTTGTCTTTTGTATTTTCTAGTTTCCAGAAATTTCTGTATTGAACGTAGAACCAGAACATTGACAAAATTGTTTTACGTAGTATAGAACAGTGTGTGTTAATGAGTTTTCTATAAAATGTTGATTGTCCTTAATATATAATAAGTTCCCCCGAGGGGTGTCGGGCTAAAATGTCAACCCTCCCCATTACTACTTGTGGGTGTTGTAAGAGGCGGCTAAAGATAAAATACCGGGAAGTGGGCAGCAGTGCCTTCAGAGAAACTGATATCTTAAACTGCGATACCCAAGACGCCTGCCAAGCGTGGGGACTATGGCAAACTCCCTTAACGGGGAAGGCTGCGTTCAGCAGTGGACAATCCGGCTGATACAGTATATGATAAGTTGCAGAGTGAAAACACATGTTTTGTCGAACTAGTCGATATCGATTTTTAAGGTACCGTACCCAAATGTCAAAGCGGAACCTTATTAATTGGACCAAAATCTCTGTCTGCCTGTCTGTTCGTCCATCCACGTCCGCTGGTATGCCACGGGTCTCTAGTTCGTACACTGAATGACATATAAAACCTAAAACGTAGGTATTTTGTGTAAAAAATTTAGTAAATTACTTATTGAGAAGGTAATCGAAAAAGGAACTTACCATAATTGTTTTTAGCTAGTGTTCATTTAGGATAGTTCAAACCTAATAATATGTGTATATTTTTTTAAATAAAATAGGTTTCTCTTTTAATTATTATCACTTAAACGCTGCAATAATCAATTATAATTAGAGACCTGACGACATGTTTCTTTGAACCCTTAGTGTGGGAGGCTACATGCGTTGACACACTTTAGCGCCGTCACATCTTTCTGAAACCAACTTGAGGGCTGGCGCCGCGGCTACTTCGGCGGAGTAACTCAAGCGGCGCTAGTATGCTAACTTCGGTAGTGGTTACATATTTAAGCCGTATGGTGTAGAGACGTTGGGTTCGCGGGTAACGGGAGCTTATCGTATTTTCCAAAACTTGGATATTTTATAAATCAACATTAGTCAGAATACTTTTCTGAAAAAGGCTCAGCGCGCGTAAACCAGCTTGCCGGTTGCAACTAACAATAACCTCAACTAGATAATATTAACATTTTAAAACCCTAAAATTCATTGCAGAGTTTGATGGATTTCCTTTTGAGTCTGAAATGAAACTCAGCGGAACTCTAACAAATTGAAGAAAAGTTTTGCTCCTCATTTCCTGCCCGCAGACTTGTCCTTTGAAGATCTTCATTCCATGCGATTGATGTATTGAATGTAGAATATGCCCTTAAACTTTTGCAAACTAAATACATGTTTAAAGTACACTTAGTGTGCGTATGACCAGTACACTTGTATTTAATTACTCCTCCATAAAACAATGTTTTACTAATTGTTAATACAGTTCTATACTGCAATAGAAAAACTTTTTGCTAATTCTGTATTAATTTTAAAATTACCTACAGTTTCAGGATGATAATAGATTTTTTTACTTTAATTTGTGCGCGAATAGACCCGAAAGTACTTAACTATAAAGTGTTATTTAAACAAGAATAGTCACACTAAAAGAGGTTTTTTATCATTCCAATACGTTTAGAAGTGGGTTAACAATTAGTAGAAGATTAATTTACGAATTAGTAGTTACATACCAGGTAAGAGGAGTTCAAATTGTATCATCATTATCAACAGACATCATCGTTGAACATTACCTGCCCCATGGGCTTAACCTCAACACGCTTTAATTAATTAAATTAAATTATTATATTCGGGTCGGGCTTAGTTTAAAAAAAATGTTTATTGAAATAAATCATTTTAGAGCGAATAACCAGACCAAAATCTTTTTACACTTGATAGGTGATGGCTCTCATCTGCTGTTAGTAACTGATTGCTCGAAATGGAAACAGATTTGTTCTGGAATGAGAGTTGGCTCTTAATAACAGCAGTTGGAATACACCACTAAATGCTTGGTGATAGATTTTCAACTAAAGGGCGGTACGTTATCAGGCGTTTATTCGCTGCTCTACCACTGTGCAGTAAAGCTTAAGCCCGCGGTGGGATCCGTACCATAGACTCACTGCGCGGTTAAGCCCACTGGGTCATCACGGACTCATATATGTAGTAGTATATGTTTCATAATATTAAGGACACTTAACTATATTAACTACGTTAGCGGGTTCGTCACTCGACACGGAAGCCAGACGACCGCCGCGCCGGACCCATTTGCATCGTTCATAGACCGTTTGCCGCATTTATGTGTTAATTCCATTGGACCTGTATACATTTACCAACAAATTATTAATTAAAAATATAGAAAAATCATACTAGACCACACTTTTGTTGATAATTTTTACTCGTAATTGATTAAAACTAACGTAACTTTGACACATACTAAAGGACATTTTTAGCCGATTTAAAAACCGTAAATGAAATCGGCTAAAAATGTCCTTTAATTTTTAATCGGTTTTTGGAATAATTTTAACTATCAAGGGTTTTCAATTAATTAATTTCAATTATTATTATTTAACTCATAAGGTTCCGTCTTAAATTGAACATCTGCTTTATCAGATGTTTCTGGTTATTTTTAAATGATGATGAGTGTATTGACGACACCGAAAATTCAATAGCAAACGTCACATTGCAACTGTCCGGTTCAGTTGCAATGGCACCGTTCCTTTGGCTGTACTGCGCTCGTCACACTGAGACTTTACTTCTTATGTCTCATTCAAAGTGCTTGCACACTATTGCTTTTAACTATGACCTGGTGCTAAGACACTTCGCTTGCTATTGCTGTGATTATCTGCTATCTTCCTTTGGCACGTTTTTTTTTCTTTTTTTTATGACTGTTAGTTTAGCCTTTGACTACTATCTCACCTGATGAAGTGATGATGTGGTCGAAGATGTTGTTCAGGCTAACCTAGAATTATTGGCTCTCAAGGACAGCTGCCGGAACACACCGGTAGGTGCTTGAAGACAGATATTCTACTTGAGGGTGGTAGCTAGCCAGGCGGGCATCGCAAAATGCCCTACCACCATGCAAACATAAATGCGACATAAATAACAATTCAGTAGTTAGGTATGTAAGTATTATTTTAAATTTCACGCCAGCTGCAATCATGACTTAAAAGCGATCTAGTGCTACATATTTTAATAATTAGGTTATATACCTGTCAGTCCACGGAGCACTCGCCCTACGCAAGCACTCACTGTCATTATGTTGCGACACGTTTTTTGTTTTGTACAGCTTCTTTAGTACGTTATTATACTTATATATCAATGGTCTAATCACATTCATACTCGTTATTAGTTCGGTAGGTATATTTTTCATCCTTATTTGGTGCGTGTCTATACCACAGGCCATCATCATCTATGACTATTTTGCTTTACTGTGGTTATAACTGCTAATAAGTACTTTATAGTTCCACTGAAATACTCACTTCTTCTCTAATTCGTCTTATTCTATCTATTCTACCATTCAGGGAAATTATTCGTATGAAGCGCGTAATTTCCTCCAAAATTGTAGTTTTTGATTTTACTGTACCAAATTCTCTACTCCATTCGAAAGCATATCGATTCGATAGTCAAACGCTGTCCGTCGCATTTCATGTCGCTGATATTTAACAAAGCGCTCTGTTCAACGGTAGGCTCTATTCAGTTGGAAGCTTTAATTTAGCGCTTTATTCAGTATAGAACCGCATTCCGTAAAGCGCGTATAGAATGCGACAGACTAAACACAGGTAGTAGGACACAATTACTGCGAAATGCATTAACGATTCAGCTCAAACAATGCAATTGTATCGACACTCGACTACGATGTACTGCTGGCAAATCAAGCTAAACATTGAGTCAGTCAAACGTGAGCTTACAGGTATTAAAAAAGTTGTAAGGATAATTGTATGAAACTAGTACATATATTATAATGATTAACTCTGAGGTAATTGATATATTCAGGCGTTACTTTGCGGAAATGAATATTTAATAATAATAAATATTTAAACAAAAAAAATTAAGAAAATATTAATTAATATGTAAAAAAAAACAACACATATATAAATATTTACAGTACCTTATAACGGGTGGCGCAAAAGTACTGGCACTAAAGAAAATACTTTTTTTTTTTTATATGACATTTTCTGTCATTCTGTTGTTGAAAATTGTGTAGTGAACAAATGTAAAATACACTGAAAATAAACATGGACCGTTTTACTCCCCAAGAACGTGGAATAATTGTGTCAATGTTCTTACGGAATAATTCATCAGTGATAAGAACACAACGTGAATTTCGTCGACGATTTCCCCACCGTCCGGCACCGATTGGTCGCACAATTCGACGCTTTGCCACACGCCTTGAAGCAACTGGCTCAACATTGGATAGACCTAAGTCTGGGAGACCAAGAACAAGCCGTTCAGCTGAAAATATCGATGCTGTGCGCGAAGATGTGGAAGAGTGTCCAGAAACATCAACGAGGCGACGTGCCACGCAATTGGGCATTTCCAGACGGACCCTGCAGCGTATTTTGGTGAAAGACTTAAAGATGTTCCCGTATAAAACTCAAATGACTCATCAGCTGCTGCCTGCTGACCACCGAGCTCGTCTAGATTACTGCCAGCGCGTCATAAACCTCAACCTTGAAGAGGATGATTTTCCTTTAAAATTGGTTATGAGTAACGAAGCGCATTTCCATCTCTCAGGGCATGTCAATAAGCAGAATACTCGGTTCTGGGGCACTGATAATCCGCGCATTATTCAAGAAACACCTCTACACCCACTAAAAGTTACTGTATGGTGTGGCATCTGTGTTGACAGAGTGATCGGACCCTATTTTTTCGAAGACGCTGGAGGCAATACGATAACTGTCACTGGAGAACGCTACAGAACCATGTTACGTGAGTTTTTGATACCCAGTTTGGACGAATTGGGGCTGGAGCACATCTGGTTTCAACAAGACGGCGCTACGGCACACACAGCGCGCGACACTATGGACTTAGTGAGGGACGCTTTTCCAGGCCGAGTTATCTCTCGTTTTGGCGATTTGCCTTGGCCTGCAAGATCACCCGATCTGACCAGTCCAGACTTCTTTCTTTGGGGTTTTTTGAAATCTCGGGTGTATGTGAACAAGCCACAGACTCTCGCAGCTCTAAAAGAAAACATTCGTCAAGAAATAACGAACATATCGCAGAAAGTGTTACGGCAAGTTATGCAAAATGTCATAAATAGGGCTCAAATGTGTATCAACTCTGGAGGTCACCATTTAAAAGACATCATCTTTAAATCCTAATGGTACGAAATTTAATGGCACAAATATACATTTAAAAAAATCTAAATCTAGTTTTCTAATTTAGAAAAAATGTTATAGCTGAACCAAATAGGGTCATTACTTTTGCGCCACCCAGTATATGAGCCCGAAGGCGGTCGCTGTTGAATATAGGAGGCCCTATAACCAATCCTGGCTCACTCCACACTTTATATACAAAGCTACAGGTACATTAGCGTATCCATCCGGACGGGATTATTGTACGGTGCGTGCCGCGTCAGAAGAGATCAGAGCTATGCGATAGAAAGAGAGACGCCTAGTAAATGAATATTAGGTACTCTGTGCTTTGCGAGCTGAAGTGCACTTTATCGCATCGTAGCTAGAGTCGCTTATATATTTAATGGTTTTGCGGATTGATCCTTCCTGTTCTTCTTATTCTGTGCTATAACTTCTGAACACCACAGCGCCTATTAGCCATTTGCATTCATCGGCAGAACGTTACGATGTGGTCGTCGTTGGTCATAAAAATCGCTTATGGTATTAAAAAATTGTATTGTCCGTTTTTGCTATCGCTACAACCGATCCGATAGCGGTGGCGTCCATCCATATTTGCGTCTGGCGACCGCGACTGCAATTGAAATTACGCGCGTAATCCCCGCTCAGACTGCGGTCTCATTCCACCCTGCCGGGGCTCTGTTAGCAATTATTGTGATGAAATTCATTATAACTATACGTACGGATATATGAATAGAATATGCGATGACATGAAGCATGTCTATTGAATTGATTGCAACTGACTTTCTGACTTCCGAGCTTTTAGATAATCAACATGAGGTTTCATTTCCAAGATTCAATTCAAATTACGTGCGTAATTCTCACTCAGACTGCGGTCTCTTGTCCTGCCGGGGCTTTGTGACCAATTAAGCATTTCTGGGATTAGCATTCTGTGTTTCGACAAATGTATGTCTGCATCTGTAATAATACCCCTGATATGTGTATTATGAAAGATCGAGGCAAAGTTTCTACATGAAATATAATATAAACAACCATACCTCTTTGATCAATTAATAAAAAAAGAAAATTCTAATGCACTTGTCCTGCCCTAGTGCATAAAAGCCAATTTAAGTGCATAAAAGCCGATTTTAAAATAGGCTTTTATGCACTAGGGCAGGGCATTAGGGCTTTAAAAACCAGTTTAGCATGCTTACTCAAGAACTTTACGCGCCTAGAAGTGAAAAGTATATTTTACACTGTTCTATAAGCTCTAGAGACAATGGCAACCCTCATTTAAGGGTGTTCTAAATTGCTACTTTCTCTCTTGTATATTATTACCTTATATATTCTCGTATATTTTCAGTCCAATATTTATCTTTGGGTCAACGTTTTACACAAATACCTATATGAAAAACTTTTTATCTACATCGGATAGATAGTGCGGCCGACCATAACTCCGTTATAATTCCTTTGTAACTGTGGAGGCTCCAAATGGTCTTAATTGTTCATCCTTGTGTGGATCAATATAACTGTATAATAATAGATGTAAGCTCCCCAAATAAAAACAAAATAAAAAATAAGGCTCACATAGCAATCATTGTAATTCTATTTATTAACACTATGTAAATCACTCCTCACCACCACGTTAGGGATCGAATACGTCGACCCGGGTTGCAACCATAACAGATGCTCAAGATCAGGGGTCTAACTCTCACCTTTTAAAACCTTTTATAGAACACCAACGTCATTATTTCAAGTTTAAAATATTGGTACTAAATTTCGTACCTCACGAAACAATAATGTTTTGCGCTTTCTCCATCGCACTGACTTGATTCAATGCATGCAGCTCGCTCTCACGTAGAAGTTGTAAGTTTACAATAGTGTTAGGTGGTAGTGCGAATTGCAATTTTTGATTTAAGGTTAAAATAAGACTAAATTAAGAAATGAGATTGGCCTCCAGGACAGTTCTCGCCGGCAGCTCGCCCTTATGATGAGCATCCGATATGCTCGAAACCCGGGTTGACGTATTCGATCCCTAACGTAAGTGTTTCGACAGTTCATTAAAATATGCCTGAAACATAGGTTAATTTAATTTAAAAAAATATGTAAGCCAATCCATTTTATTCGGCATACATATTTCGATAAGTTGATTTCATAAAAGAATTTTGATTGAACATTAATTTTAGTCTTTCATTAAAATCACAATGCGAGTAATTAATTTAAAATCAATTTTGACTGTATTCACAAATTGAAATAACGCAGCCTCCACTCAATGTACATAAACATATCGCTTTTATTGGAAACTGGACGTTATGATGGTAATTATTATTATAAAATTAATAATAACTATTATTGAACGAAATTAAACGCTCTGTTTAATGAATATTGAGCCGGAATTGATGGAGAGGAACGGTATGAAATTGGAAATGTTACCTACTCGTATGATGGTCCAATATTCACGTAAGTATCTGATAAATTAATTGAAATTATAGGTTAATATTTTTTTATTGCTTCCAATATACAAGAGTATTTTTCTAAACATTGTATGTTTTTGGAGCGCCTGTTAAGCAAATAAGATTACAAAATTACAACGAAATGAAAAGTTTTAACCATGAGTGAGATACGAAACTGCAATCATCCGTCCCTATACCCCAGACAAATTCTGCCCATAATATTTTTCATACTCAAATTTATCCTTCCGATCCTACTTTTAATAGTCTTAACAGGCTGGAGCTACATATGCAGACTAACTGAATTGAAGCTATAGGAACGGATGACGCGTGTTCGAATCTCGCTCGTGGTTTGAAAATTTAAAAGTTAGACTTTGACCGCATCACATCTGACGGTGAGTGATGATGCGCAGTGCAAGCAAAGTCGTCGTTACTGTTGTAATTTGAAGCCGTGACGGCCCAGCGGCAATGACTTTGGAATACCTTGCAGAAGGTCCAAAATTCGAACCCCGACGCTGTCTAGAGCTTCACAGCATGGTCATAAAGCATCTTGCAAATGCTTACTTGGCTGGCTATCACCCTCAAGAGCATTTTTTTGCAAAGTACTTAACGGTGGGTTTCGACAGCTGTCTTCGAGAGTCAGTAATGTTAGGTTAGCCTACATTTTCGCATCATAACTTACCATCAGGTGAGGTAGTGGTGAAAGACTGGCCTATAAAAAAGTAAAGAGTAGTTATAAACTTCTTTCAAATTGAGATTGACCTAAATATAGATAAATTAATATAAGATTGTGTCCAATTATATTTCTCTCCCAAATACAAAGCAACGAGTATATTATAATTGTTCATTTGAAACACTAGCACAAAACGTTACTTTTATGTTCATATACTACGAGCTTGGTAGAAGCTCGAAGCTTATATAAAAAAAACAGTGTTAAAAATAAGGTACCGAATAAAAACAAGTGTTGGTTTCCATTCTCTAATTAAATAAAGCGTGCTGGCGTTGTATTCAAATCTATTTGGATGTTACTTGATTGGCGCCGTATCATTTAAAAAATAACGTAAATTGCGTAGAAAGAATGCATTTGTTCAAAGAGTTGCAAAATTAAATGTCCTGATGGATGTCCAGAAGCTGATGGCGATCAGGCATGTTTTTTGTTTTATATGTAATAACCTATCTCGCTGTAGGTTGCTGAAACAAAAGCAGTGTGCGTACATATTGACTTCTTGTTGGTCTCGTTGAATGCCCAACTATCAAAATAACCCTTGATACAAAGATCTAATAATATTATTGTATGCATAATTTATTGTATATGTACTTAATAAATAAAATGGTAAGTTTACTGGACGCCTGATGATATTCTTACGATCAGAAAATATAGTGATATGAGAAGTATTGTAAATAAATCTTTATAAGGCTTGTTGATTTACTATACTCTTTGAGAAACTAGACTATTGTCTGAAGACAAGTCAGACCGCTGATATTTAATTGTTTCAAATGATAACTCCATAAATGTTCAAGTGTGGTCTTAGTGGCGTAGCAGGTATTCTAAAAAAAACATTAATCCAGAATGTCTGTTGCCGAATGGCGAAGGTAGTAAGTAGTATACATGTGCAGAGCGTGTTCCTGACGAAGCATTCATTGGTAGAATTCAGTAGCACCCCACTAATACGTCTCCGTAGATAGTGTGCTGCTACTCATTTGTGACATTGTTGTCCCTTAGTTGACTTTCACGACATTTATTTGCGAATCCAATAGTTGTTAGAAATAATAATTAAATAACTAAATTTGCGAATCCAATAGTTGTTAGAAATAATAATTAAATAACTAAATTTGCGAATCCAATAGTTGTTAGAAATAATAAATAAATAACTGATTTTTTTTGTGTTAAACACTAAGGTTAGTTACATTAGTTTTTAACACATAAAATTTGAACAGTAAATTAATAATGCAATTCTAACAATATTAAAAATTGTTTTTAATATAATTTCCTTGTATTATCTAATGATTTGCTGCTTTACTTGTATAATAATTTTGACATTGAACTTGATTTTTATTTGACTTTGTGACGTACATACCTATTGTTCTATTACCTAACCACTTTCGTACTTATTCTATTTATAAATAGTATCTACGTAATATTGCATGCCTCATGTCAAGACCGAATATAGTGTATCTTAATACGTTTATTGTAAGATATCTGTATCACCTTTATTAAAAATAAATAATTTGAGTTGAATTGAATTAGATAACAAAGAATAAATTCATATGTATTTTTTAATATTGTTATTTTTCCTATCGTAAATTTGTGATTTAGTAATACATATGTATTTGTTCTCTTTGATGAAAAAATAAAAGTTCCAGATAATACCTATCAGAAAATAAATACGCTGCGGGTGTAGCATTCTTCAGCGGACGCAATACATAGTTGAAAGTTGAACGTTGTCCGCTTAAAGAAAGTAGATGAAATATGGTTATGCAGACCTTTTGCACATGTCCGTAATTAAAAACATCTGTTTTGATTATATGTTCGAAGATGCTTAAGAGTTTAGCCTCAACCTTTGTTAGCATTGAGCTCCTTCGCTTGAGGTCTTTCTATGTAACTGCTAAAAATTAGCTTATCTCTTTATGTACCGTATCATTTAGGGATATCACAATGCTCATTCTTTGTTATAATATATTAACAGTTTGCGGTTTTCCTTCATAAATGATATTAATTACGCCAGATAATAACAGCGAGTAACTGAGTAATCCAATATCACATATTACTTTATTTATTTAATTAATGTTATCATTATCTTCCTACGCTTATCCAACAATGCAAACAACGCAAAGGTCAAATTAAGATTATGATAAAATATATTCTTTGCTTATAAACCAATGTATTATTGTCTCTAGTCGGTAAATACGGCGTCTAACAAGGGCACATTGAATAATCTCTACATTCTTAAGCTTCGTAATACAATCGAGAGAGCGCGATATACTTAAATAATAAAAATATACGTAGGCCAAATCGCGTGTAATGCGTGTTCGTCACTTTGCATTGAAGTAGAACCTACTAGTAACTTTATTATTTATTAAAAAACTACATCTAGTTTTTGTTACGGAATTTAATATTATTTTACAGAGCCATCTATTACGCGTCCGTTGAACTTTTATGTGCAGTAGGACAGAATCGCCGTATATGTAGATGCAGTTTACCTAAATACAAAGACTAGGTAAATGAATAAAAACAACAAACACTACAAGAATGTGTTGGAAGCAATGGCAAAAGAATCTTTTGTCATTTGTTGGAAGCCGCTTGAAACTTCAAATGTTTTGGGTAATAATAAATACATACTTTGGTACCGGTAGGAATAATATATAATACTATTACGATAATATATAATACTCAGTTAGTAATGAAATTTACTAACAGTAAAAATGAAGGATTGAAATAAATGCAGTTTTTTTTTTATTACCGTTAGGTTATTTTTGGACCACTATCTCAACTGATATTATTAAGTGATATGCGGGCGACAGTTGCTGGAATACCGTTAGGTGCTTGGAGATTTTCTTTTGAGGGTAGCTGGTCAGGAGGTAAACATTCGCCGAATGCCCTACTATTATGCTATAACGACTGCCATATTAAGACAACAACTGGGACCGACGTTTGACCGTGCCATCCGAAAATGGGAGCGCTCAGTTGTATAATAATATCGTTTATTTGCCAGTACTTTGGTTACAATCATATAAGTAAGTACTAATTAATGAACATATTATATAAGATTTTGATACAAGTAAGCTAAGTTGCTCATTATACACGAGGCTGCGTGTTGCAGCCCGAGTCACAGTTGAGGGTGTAAATCAGCGAAGTGTGTAATGAGCAAGTTGCTCACGAGTTTCATACGCACTTTTTCAACACCTTTGCGAGGAAAAAAAATATATTGCACAAATGGGATACAAACAATATACGAAAATTATGGGAAATAGCGCGCAAGTTCTTTTTTGCGCGCGGCAAATGTATGATGGTTGATTACATTTAAACCTCTTTGATGTTACAAATCTGTATTACCCGGATAAATTGAAAATGCTCTGTTTACTATATGTTTACTGTATACTATATAATTTGCAGTTAGATACTAACTTAACTTTGTAGGGATAAATTACCCGATTAAATTGAAAAAAGGTACTAACTGAACTTTTTAGCGATAATTCTATTACGCACTAGTGTATAATATTATTATGCGAGGATATTATAGTTCGGTTTATGGCCCTAAGAACGGTATAATAATGCTCACTCGAGCAAGGGTGTTGAAACATAAATTATTCATAATATTAAACTACAACTTTGTACACCATAGCTCCCATACTAGGATTCCCTGTGTTGTGGGAGTCTAGTCTCTTCTTTTGGTACATATTTTTTGTAATTTATTTGCTACAAGGAAGTAACTACTAACTACTGATAGTTTGTATCCATCCACTTATATTCATTATTCTTATATTGTAAATGCTACCCGGTGCCCGCAGAGGAAAACGGTTGAGAACGACTAGGCAAGCTTTGCTACGGCCACTTCAAAATTGATAGTGACTTCTAAGTATCTGCAGTGAATGATATCATCAATTTCTACTGTTATTTCTATTGTTATAAATATCAACGGATAGCATGGGTTAAATGGAAATGCTGAAATTGAATTGAAAAGAAAAATGAATTGCTGAAGCAGTGATGGCTCAGTGGCATTGGCTATGGACTGCCGCGCAGCAGGTCCATGGCTCGAATCCCGCCACGGACTTGAGCTTCACCGCATGGCGGAAGGGTATTTTGCGAACTACCTGGCTAGCGACCACCCTCAAGTAGTAAATCTGTCGCCAAGCACCTAACGGTGTGTTCCGGTAGCAGTCCTTGAGAGCCAGAGAAATCACATGCACATGAGACTTACCATCTATGTCTCAACGTGACAGGCGCAGTGCAATACGTGGCTTGTAACGAAATGCATCTGTTATAGGCAGAGGTTAGTTCGCTTAACATCAGGTGGGCCTCGAGCTTGTTCTGTAACAATAACATTTAAAAATATATATATATATATAAATATCATCTGAACGCTTGATGGCGTGAAATTTGGTAATACGCGCTTACTCAAAAACAGCTCATTAAAAAATAAAAAGAAAAACAAACAATTATCCGTGAATCAGGATAAATTTCTAACATCCTAATCCCGTACTTACATATAATTTTATCACATCACATCAACAGCCGCTATACGTCCAGCGTTGAACAAAGCCTCCCCCATTGTGCATAATTCTGACGCAGATCAGGGTTTTGGAGATCTTGTGTAAGATGGCGGTTCTTAAGGTCCTGCTGCTCACCTTTTGGTCTGGTCAAGGGCATTTTTCCCTTCGTCACCTCTTTAGAATCCACAGGAAGATATAGGGAGATGCAAGTAGCTCGGCACTCTATGGCCTATTATATTAATTTTATCGGAATCCGTTCAGTCCGTGAAGTCAGCGGTAAACAACGTTTTGAAGCGCTCGTAGCTAAGTTTACTTAGCTGTTCTCAACCGATCAGCAAAGTTAAGCAACGTCGCGCGCGGTCATGAGTTGGATGGGTGACCGCTAGTGACATTACTATTGAGCGTTTCCGTGCTTCGGGGGCACGTTAAGCCGTCGGTCCCGGTTGTTGTCTTAGGATGGCAGTCGTTATAGCATGGTGGTAGGGCATTTTGCGAATGTCCGCCTGGCTAGCTACCACCCTTAAGTAGAAAATCTGTCGCCAAGCACCTAACGGTGTGTTCCGGCAGCTGTCCTTGGGAGCCAGTACTTCTAGGTTAGCCTGAACAACATCTTCGACCACATCATCACTTACCATCAGGTGAGATAGTGGTCAAAGGCTAACCTATCAGGCATAAAAAAAAAAAAAAACTGTACTGTATCAGCCGGATAGTCTACTGCTGAACACAGCCTTCCCAAATTTGGGGGGTTTTGCCATAATCCCCACGCGTGACACGCGGTTTGGGGGTTGCAGTGTGATATCAGTTCCTCAGAAAGTGCTGCTGCCCACCCTCTGGTGTGTTAGTCTCGTCTCTTACGACACTATGGGTAGAGATGGGGGATGACATTCTAGCCCGGCACCGCACGGGCATGGGCAGTGGTAAACAGTATTTTGAATAGATTGAGGGGTTTCTTTGCGGAAATCCATATTTAAAAATAACAAATATTTTAAAAGGTTTTTAAGAAATCATCAAATTAATTATGTAGTAAAACACTTAAAAAATCTTTATAAAAGTTATATATATCTAGTGACAATTCCGCTGTGTTTTGTGACTGTTCAGCCGACATGACGTCACAAACGCTACGCAGCCAAATCGGAAGAGTATTCGACGCGTTTCGCTTCTAAACGAAGCATCCTCAGGAGGTCTTGACTCTACGAGCGCACGATCGAGACTTAAACTGTATTTTAGTAAATTTAAGAATATCTTTTTGCAATTTGAAGAAATTAAGTTGTTTTATGTCATAAAACCATCAGTAAGGCATAAATGAGTCATCGTTACCCATGCAAATCACTTAGTCGACAAAACTGTTGTGTACAAAATAACAGGTTTTGTGGTTTTTACAAAGTTTACATCCGTTTGAGGTCAAATTGAGGTCCGGGTGCGTTAAACGACATGGAATTGCTCAAAGCGACCCAGCGATGATTTTGGCACATATTATGTATATGATATACAATAAAAATGAATTGGTTCTGTGTACAAATGCTTTGTATTCTTTTTTTTATTGCAGATAGGTAAGCATTTGACCACAATCTCAACTGATGGTAAGTGATGATGTGGTGGAAGGTATTAACAGGCTTAACCTAGAATTACTGGCTCTCAAATACAGCTGCCGGAACACACTGTTCGTTGCTTGGCGACAGATTTTCTACTTGATCATTCCTCGTATTATTCCTGTCCATATACTACTAATTTGGATCAACTTACCCTCCCGGTGCGCGTTGTCGTATGATATATAATTTTCGCTTAGCACGCGATAGTGCTTGGTATCATATTTAGAAATAATTATAGTCTTCTTCAGTTCAAGTATCATAATACAATAATTGAGCGTGTGGAAAAAATGCTTTACATTTGATTCTACCTCGACGTTTTTGAAGCGCTTGTAGCGATTTTGCTTAGCTTTTCTTAACCAATCAGCTAAGTTAAGCAACGACTGCCACGGTCATGAGTTGGATGGGTGACTGCTAGTGACATTACTACTAGCAAAAACATCTTTTAATTGTACCTCGTACAAATTGCGCGAACTAACTATAATTACAAATCACGTACATAAACCCCGATGATATAAAATTGCTGACATATACAATTGTGCGGTGACTCGTACAAAAACTGAGAGTGTGAAAAGAATGCTCTACATTTGATTATACTACGACGTTTGTGTAGCGCTCGTAGCGAAGTTTCCTTAGCTGTTCTTATTTTTCGATCAGCAAAGTTAAGCAACGTCCGCCGTGGTCATGAGTTTGATGGGTGACCGCTAGTGATATTACTACTGAGCGCTTGCGTGCTTCGGAGGGCACGTTAAGCCGTCGGTTGTTGTCCTAGGACGGCAGTCGTTATAGCATGATGGTAGGGCATTTTGCGAATGCTCGCCTGGCTAGCTACCACCCTCAAGTAGAAAATCTGTCGCCAAGCCCCTGACGGTCTGTTTTCCGGCTGCTGTCCTTAAGAGACAGTAATTATAGGTTAGCTTGCACAACATCTTCGACCACATCATCACTTACTATAAGGTGAGATAGTGGTCAAAGGCTAACCTATAAGGCATACAAAAAAAGTTTATCCATCACATCAAGTTCAAAGATAATAAAAAAACTCTGCGCAATCGATTAAAGTATTTACTAATATCTGATGTATTTTTTATCAAAGCTATAATGATAATAATGACAGCTATAATATACAAAAAAGATAATTATGGCTTATGCCGGGAAGTCCGCTTATTTTGCCCAATGATATTTTATGTGAAAATAATGTAGATGTAATACTTCTGCACCTTAAAGGACATCCCAAAATGGCCTTGCACTCAGCTCAAGTTGCAACATTTGAAACCACACTGTGTTTACATTACTGTCTTAATTTGGTACATTTGGTCGTATTATTTTTTGTTTTATGGAATAGCAAACATGCAGGCGGCGCACCTAGGGCCCGATTCTCTTAGCTATTGAACGGCATTAACGCAACTGAATTGCATCAAAATTGTAGTTTTTGACAGTATCCGTAGTCTGCCCGCTATTTAGGTTCAATCGCAAGTCAGTGGCTTGCTATCAATAGGTTTTGACATATTTGGTATGCTGTAAGCTATTTTGTTGCGATTGCGTTTCTACAGTGGCGTAAATATTTTGGAGGATTTTATATAGTAAAATAGCTAAATGATTTAAATATATTTATTTAATGTATTGTTTGCTAGAAAACCACTGCATTGATGTTTTGACTGATGCTTGATTGATAGAAGTTTTCATTATTATTTCAGTGGCTACATTTGACAGCCATACGATAGCGACGCGATTGCTATACAACTGCGATTAGGAGCTAGAATTAGCAGACTACCGAATTTGATATTAACGCAGTTCGATCGCAGAAGCATCGCAGTAGTGTGGCGTTTGGCCAATAGCTAAGAGAATTGGTGTCTAGTGATTACCGTCAACTACGGACATTCCGTTCGTACAGATTTGTAAATATTACACATGGCAGCCTGTTCCACATAGTGGCAGTGCGAGTTTCTGCCATGAGAATCGCATGGCTGCGTATTTTTTTTTATTGCTAATAGGTATGCCTTTCCACCAAGCACACAAGCCGTTCCACAATCTCACCTGATAGTAACTGATGATGTGGTCGAAGATGTTGTTCAGGCTAACCTTTTATTACTGGCTCTCTAGGACAGCTGCTGGCACATACCGATATGTGCTTAGCTACAGATTTTCTACATAAGGGTGGTATCTAGCCAGGTGGGCATTCGCAAAATGCGATTCCACCATGCGTTGAAGCTCAAGCCCGCGCCGGCGGGATTCGAACCATGGACTTGCTGCGCGGCAGTCTATAGCTAATGCCACTGAGCCATCATTGCTTCCAAAAAAAGGACTTCCAGAGATCAACATGATATTGGTGAAACATTATGCTCTGCCTTGACGTCTGATGGCGAAATTCAACTGCAAACCAAGCAACTTGAATCTCTCTGGGACAGAGATTTGAGTGGATCAATAGCTGCAAGTATTATTGTAGTAAAAGATGCAGAGTGATCCAATATCTCTACGCATTCCTTAACGGCGAATTTTGAACATAATGCATTGGGGAATAATTGAGAATACCATTACAATGGCAATAATCTATATTTAGTTAAATGTAATTATTTTTATCTAATAATATTATATTTCATGTAGACTCATATATAAAAATTTGGTTTTTACATAGGTATAACTTTTAATTGGATAAACACTTGTCTGATACCTGGCAACGGGATCCGAACGAAACAAAAAGTGTGTTTACTAAGAATATGTAAGTTTTGGTACGGAATAACATTCCATAACGGAATATAAAAAAATTTACTCGGTATTATAAAGTCGGAAGTAAATTTTGGATAGCCGTCAGTCAGAAAGGCCATAAAACCGAACCCAAAACTTTACACATTTTGTTTGTCTTAAGGGGTCTGTGTATAGTGTGTATACCTAATGTATGGTAGTGAAAGTTGGGTATGGGAAAAAAGCATGAAAGTAGAATAAATGCAGTGGAAATGAGAACATTGAGAAGCATGATTGTAATCAAACGGAGTGACAGGACAGGATAAGGAATAGTGTGATAAGGGAATGATGTGGTGTGAATGAGGATGTAGTGACAAAAATAGAGAAAAGTATGTTAAGATGGCTTGGACATTTAGAGAGAATGAATGAAATGAGACTGACTAAACAGCTATACATGGGACAAGTGAACGGAAGTGCTGGAAGGGGACGACCTAGGCGAATGTTCCGAAATCAAATCGAAGTTGTTCTTAAAAAAAGGGCAGATCAGGAGTACCCTAAACCGATGCTAATGTGTGAAAGGATTGATGATTGTAGATGAAGCGAAAAAGATTTGCAAGGATTTGTAGCAAGTGGAAACCTGTGGTCTCTGCCTACCATCGTTGCAATGTCATGCAATGCATCGTTGCACCATACTTGTTCTGCTTGATGCTGCACTGTACTCGTCACTCCTAGACGTAAGTTCTTATGTATTGTTCGTTCAGTAATTACACATGCTTCAGCGCCCTTCACGCTTAACACAGTAGTGATTGCACACTACTGCTTTATAATAAGGGTGAATATCTGACACTGCTGTGGTTCCATCTAAGATGGAGTTTTACTGATGAGAACTACCACCTGTTAAAAATGTGGTAGTCATTCGTATTGTAAGAGCACATTTGTTGTACCGATTCAACTTGAGTGGGATTCATATAATCAACAATATACATTAGCAAAACATTATCTAGGTATAAGTTTTATGCATCCAATATATCTCATATGAAGTTAATCATATACTATGATTATGTAAACCATAAACTTAGGTTTTCCTTCTAAATTTTATAAATTAACGTTGTTCCTGCATATGTTTAATTGCGGAATGCTATGCGATGATAAAAGTAAAAAAAAAAGGTCAAGGTGAAACAGCCAGTTTAGTTAAAACAATGTAGTTCTAATAAATAATTTATTTTAGAATTACAGCAGTCGACATACACTTATACAAATAAAACACCGCATATTAGTCACAGAAATTAAATAATTATTAATGAGCACATTAGTTCTTGTTGGGTTTCCCATAATGCAAGACCATATTTACAAACAAGAATTTAATTAGCGAAGCCACATTTAATTTGAAGCACAATGTATCCAGGAGCGGAACAATGCGCGTGCGTCGCACGTGCTGTGTGCACCGAACCTTATATCCGGTCATAAAGATCACACTGTAGTTATGAGTGTTTAAACGCTCGATATCAGAAAACGGGAACTTAATACGCATACACTTTCTGTCCGAGAGGCTTCTCCTTTTTTGTTTTTATTTATAGCTGATAGGCTAGCCTTTGACCACTATAACACCTTTGGTAAGTGACAAAGTGGGCGAAGATGTTATTCAGGCTACTCGTAAATTACTGGTTCTCAAAGACAGCTGCCGGACTACACCGCTAACCAGGTGGGCATTCGCTTAATGCCCTACCACCACGCTATAAGGATTAACATCCTAATAGCACGGAAGTGCTCAGTAGTAGTGTCACAAGCGGTCACCCATCCAACTCACGACCGCGGCGGACGCTGATCGGTTAAAAACAGCTAAGCAAACTTCGCTACGAGCGCTTCGATATTTGTGAACAAGATACGTATCGTGTAAAGTTCATGAATAATTTGGAGAACACAAAGTGCCTGTTAACTATAATCTAATCTGTGGCGTTGCACTGGCACGTGCTTTGTGCGCTGAGCCTTACATCCGGTCGTATGTGTAGCGCAGTTGGGTGACGATGTGACAGCTCTGTCAGGCCTTATGGTCACTTTTGTCGCTTGTTTGATGAATTGATCTTGTATCTTTTTATTTGGGGTTATTCACACGGCTTTGTTTTTTTAATGACTTTTGATGTAATAGATGTTTAACTAACTGAAACATTTAATAAAACACACCGGTTACATTATCGTATCCGATAATTTTTAAGTTGAAGGGTTTTGTTGGTAGTATACATAAACAGATGGCGCTGTTGTCATTTCAAAACACAATCATCAATAGTTATTTGTATATGCATGGTTGCTAAACTGTTATTTAGCGCGAGTAAGTACATGTATAGAAACCTAAACAATAATAACAAATATTTTAAAAATGTTTTAAGAAAACACTGAATTAATATTTTATATATTAAAAATTATTAAAAATATATATATATAGTGACAATTCCGCCTAACTTTCGTATTAGCCGACGTGATAAACGCCACGCAGTGAAAACCAGAAGAATTTTCGATGCGCTTTCGATTTTTGTTGCTTATACACGAAGCATCCATAGGAGGCCTTGACTCTTTTAGCGCACGATCGAGACATGACGATCATCATCACCGCAAAGTAACGCACCTGAATCTATTCATTATCTTAAAACTTAAACTAGTCGAAGACCGTATGATTAAACTAGGAGCAAAGCAAGTGTTGATAAAAGTTTAAAAGATCTCCAAGGTACGAGACACATAATAACTTCGCTGCCGTTCGAAAGACTATACAAAAATTCTATAGGTGCAAGAAAAACAACTTAATTTGCAAAGAAAATTCTATAAGACAAAAAGTCAACGCCATCTCTTGAATTTCGTGTGCACTACGTTCAGTGGGAGCAAAGCGTGATACAAGATATTGTAGTAACTAATATTATCTTTATATGTGGTGCGTTGCGCTTCTAGGATTTATGAGACAAAATATATTTTTAATATTGTTAAGTTTGCAATAACGCCTGCTATGCGGGTTTCATTACAAAATCACAAATATACGAATATACATTTAAGTCATATGCGGGCGATTGTAGTACAACGCAAGTGGTACTATAGATGTCGCTCCATCCCAAAGCGATGGTTAAAGAACGATAGGAAAGATTTGAGTTATGACGTCATGTCATGTTAGCTGAAGTGGTGGCTGGACGCGGGTTCGAATCCCGCATATGATTTAAATTTTTCTTATCGTATATTTGTGATTTTGTAATGAGACAAAATATGGTTTATGTTTAGGAAGTTTAATTTTCAAAATGTTGATATAGGTAGCTATTTTGAAAAATGCCAGTCAAAAAGTGAACTTTTGTGTATATTTTCTGCAAAAAAATTACAAGGAAAAAATATCAAGCGTTAAAGCAAAAATTTTATATTAGATTTATTGGGTTGCGTCCTCGTAAACAAGTCTAAAGTTTATTGAAATATTAGTCGTGTTTGTAGATCAATACACATTGACTTTTATGTGGCTCCGCTCCGTCCCTCTAAGACCGTTTAATAATAGGAGCGAAAGGACTAATTTGTTATAGTTTACTTATTAGAACATTACATGACCGCTAATGACATTACTACTGAGCGCTTCCGTGCTTAGGAAGCGCTCAGTAGTAATGTCTAAGCCGTCAATCCCGGTTGTTGTCTTAGGATTGCAGTCGTAACAGCACGGTGGTAGGGCATTTTACGAATGCCCGCCTGGCGAGCTACCACCTTCAAGTAGAAAATCTGTCTCCAAGCACCTAACGGTGTATACCGGCAGCTGTCCTTGAGAACCAGTGAACTCTAGGTTAGCCCGATTGATATCGTCGACCACATCATCACTTACCATCAGGTGAGTGGTGATGGGCTAAGACTAGCCTATCAGCTATAAAAATAAAATAAAAAGCTCCTTGCCCGAGACGGGTTGGTTGCGCATTTTTCGTATTGATCTGATATAAAATTGTTACTTAAATTAAAAAAAAAAACATAACCTTCTTATTTTTCCTGTTGTCAGTAGTCATAATGGTAATAGTTGTAGATATCAAACAAAAAATAAGCTTAATATTGACTTTGAAATTGTAATTATGTTCCGGGAAATACCCAGCGTACTGTATCAATTAATTAAAATAAATTTGAATAATCTAACTGTACATTAATATTAGGTCCTTACATATGAAATTGGCGTTTTGTATGGGAGGAACAAAAAGTCGAATATTTTTTAATATAATATATTTAATTAATCAAAGTATGAACCATTATTTTCTATGCACTTTTGCCATCTCATAGGTAGTTCATTGATCCCTTTACTAAAAAAACCAGTCGGACGGGAATCAATAAAATCTTTGAAGGCGATTTGGACTGCCCCATCGGAGTTGAATTTTTTCCCTTGCAAGAAGTTATCCAAATTTCGAAAAAAATGGTAATCTGTTGGAGCAAGGTCCGGGGAGTACGGAGGATGTCTTAGACTTTCCAATTGAAGCTCTTCTAATTTAGTAGCCGTCTGTAGCGCAGTGTGTGGTCTAGCGTTGTCGTGAAGCAGCAGTGGCGTGGAGCGATTGACCAGCCTAGGTTGTTTAGCCGCTAGCTTTTCCATCATGGTTTGCAATTCCTGACAATAGACATCAGCCGTAATAGTCTGGCCAGATTTGAAAAAAACTGTAATGAACAATACCGGCACTAGTCCACCAAACGCTTACAAGTAACTTTTTTGGGGTTAATTTTCGCTTGGGGCAGGATTTGGCTGGCTGGCCAGGATCTAACCATTGCGCTGAGCGCTTCCGATTATCGTAAAGAACCCATTTTTCATCACAGGTAATGATTCGGTTTAAAATACCTTCATTATTGTGCCGGTTTAGTAATGTAACGCAGCAGTCGACGCGCGTTTGCCGGTTTGTTTCAGTCAATTCGTGAGGTACCCACCTTTCAAGCTTTTTAATCTTCCCAATTTGCTTCAAGTGAATTAAAACAGTTTTATCACTAACATTGCAGCCTGCAGCTAACTCGGACGTGGTTTGCGATGGATCCGCTTCCACAATAGCCTTCAACTCTTCATTATCAACTTGAGTCTCAGGCCGTCCACGGGGCTTGTTCTGCAGGTCGAAATTTCCAGAACGAAAACGTTGGAACCAAAAACGAACTGTGTTTTCTTTTGCAACACGACCGCCATACACATCATTCACCCTTCGAGTTGTTTCCGCAGCACTAGTGCCACGGCGGAACTCGTACTCGTAAATAATGCGATATTTAAGGTTTTCCATTTTGTAAAATGAGTGACGCAAACAGAAAAAAACAGAAGAAAAAAAACAAATGAATGACGATCATCGAAGCACAAATACATGAGTCTATAGCTGTACAAATTTGAATTTGGAATTCCTTACCAAAGAGGAGAAATTCGTGATTAAAGTGGCCAGTACGAAAAACGCCAATTTCATATGTAAGGACCTAATATATCAGTCTTCCTCTTTATGACTCATCGAATATGGAAGTTAATAAGTAATTGGTGTTTATTTACAGATAAAACATAATATATCGTAACGTCTGTACTACATTGTACTAAGAAATATTTTTGTATCATGTCATAGGGGGCGAGTCTAATGCCAACTACCGGGCGCACTTCTAAACTGTTATTGTCATAACCTTGTCTGAAACTTTTACACATACATCAACGTAACAGTCTCTGCAAAACACATAAGTTTTACCCCAAAATATAAATTACTTTTCCCCCGCGAGGTGCCGAGTTAGAATATCACCCCCCCCATTTATACCTGTGGATGTCGTAAGAGGCGACTAAAGGTTAAATACCAGAAGGTAGGCAGCAGCGCCTTCTGAGGAACTGTTAACTTTAACTGCAATCTTTAGGACGCCTGCCAAGTGTTGGGATTATGGCAAACACCCCTTAATGGCTAAGTTCAGCAGTATAGACGGTCCAGCTGATACAGACTTTTGAAATAGTTGAGTGAGATCCCCTTGAAAATGTGAAGCTAATAAGATCAAAGCTTTATATTTTTTCATATTTTTTTATTTGTTTATGCCATATAGATTGTGACTCATTTTGAAAGTTCACGAAAACGTTTTTGGGTTGATCGCATGATGACAGGATATTTAGAGATGCACGCTTCGTTAGCTTGTGCCAATCACATGTAGAAAATGTATCACTAAGCCCTAATGGTGTATTACAGTATATGTACATCACGGATTTTTCCTTAATCCATGGTGTATATAAAGACCAGCTTCAATTCTGTTTAGCTAGAATTACATCTTGAAGGTTTCCTAGAGCTTTTGGACAAATTAGTCTTGAGTGTGAGGTCCTACTTAGGCTGGATTTAGGACTTACGAGTACGGTAAAATGAGTAAAAAAACAATCCATTTTAAAAAAAAACTCCGTTCTGTTGCGATTCCTATGTTGTCTCCTTTTTTATGTGCGCCTAGGTTTCGGAACAAACACGTCGCCCAGTGGTGACCTCGGCCTATAACAGATGCATTTCGTCACAGATTACGAACTCTATTGCCAACTACTGCGCCCATTACAATGAGACAAAGTTGTTCATGTGCCTGTAATTTCACCGGCAACCATACTACAGAACATATACTACATACCCTACACCGGAACACGAATACGAAAATTTCGGCTAGGCGGTAGACATGCATATACAGGGTTATTGGTAAAATGCTAACAACCTCTTAAGGTTGACTTCTGCTAGTCCTTAGAAACATTTTGAGAAAATAAAAAATTGGTTTGAAAAACAATCTTTTATATTTTTTTAATTTTCTTATGTTTTTTTTTAAATGTTTTTGACTGAATAAGCACGAGGACCACCTGATGTCAAAAGTCTCTTGTGTCTATAATGTATTATTTGATATTTTTATTACTTTGCCCGATGTAAATATTCAAAACACTATTCAAAGGGACCACGGCGCGGTCCAGTGTTGCCGCGGCGAGCGCTCTAATCCCGAAATAGGCATTAAAACACAAAAAAAGTAGCAGAAGTCAACCCTAAGAGGTTGTTAGCATTTTACCAATAGCCCTGTATAAATTTCTGTGATAAACAAAATATACATCAAGTTTGATACACAAACAGTACCTAAGATTTAGTGAACTGATATATAGCGTTAGGAAGAAACCCTGAATCAAAAACTTTAAATTATAAAGAAAAAACGTTTAAAGTGATATATCATTTCAGTTTTTAGGTTTTTTGTAATGCCTTATGTATGGGGTTGCATATCCCAGCCTCATGGGAATTTATATGAGATAAACTATGCTCTTCTGTACCTCCGGACTGTAGACGGAGGAACCAACTGTCGGCATCATTGCCGTTGCTACCACATATTATATAATAGTTACCATTTCCCTCTGCTGCCCCGATCCTCGGCTTGCTTATGGCACTTTCTGCCTTGTTTGAACTGTTGAGTGCTGGTATTGTAACCAAGTCGAACTAAGTGGCGTCTAAAGCCGCGCCGCTTGCAATCCCTATAGTCGGTGACGTATACTCGCTGTCAGCAGCTCCAACGCTATTACATTCTATATTACCTGCTCCCTCGCTTCTTATCGTACTCAAGAAATCAAGACCCTGTTATTGAAGTTTAATTAAGACGTTCGAAGCGCTCGTAGCGAAGTTTACTTAGCTGTTCTCAACCGATCAGCAAAGTTAAGCAACGTCGCGCGCGGTCATGAGTTGGATGGGTGACCGCTAGTGACATTACTACTGAGCGCTTCCGTGCTTCGGAGGGCACGTTAGGCCGTCGGTCCCGGTTGTTGTCTTAGGATGGCAGTCGTTATAGCATGGTGGTAGGGCATTTTGCGAATGCCCGCCTGGCTAGCTACCACCTTCAAGTAGAAAATCTGTCGCCAAGCACCTAACGGTGTGTTCCGGCAGCTGTCCTTGAGAGCCAGTACTTCTAGATTAGCCTGAACAACATCTTCGACCACATCATCACTTACCATCAGGTGAGATAGTGGTCAAAGGCTATCCTATCAAGCATAAAAAAAAGTCGTCCTGGACTCGTAATCCTTATGTATAGTTTGTTGTACCGCTGACTTAACAAAACTGTCACTAACTAATTTTCATTTATTAATGTAGGTCCATATTTTTTTTGTACTTTTAACGTTGCATATGTCGATTTTTTCAAGTAAAACCTCTTTATTTTTGTCATTCCCTAGGATAATGCTTACCAAACAAAATTGCCTAATATAAAAAAAATACTTTAAAACATATATTTTTTTTATTATTTTCTGATTATGTTTCTTCGCTTCTGCAAATATTCACTGGAATTAATTGTATTCTCGAACATTGTTAAATGTTGCAACGGTAACATTCACGCATAATCCTCAAAACTTTCCCTAACAACGTCTATACAATACGTGTTCAAATTTTGTTCCCAAAAGTTTCTCCATAATATTCTATCATCGTTGGTACTTTGTCTGCGGTAGGAAACCGACATACGAATGAAACGCTCTCGCTTCGCCACTTTTAACTCTCTAATTTGCATTACAAAGATTCCGCAAAGCGTATAGACATTTTGTATCAGTTTACTAACCATGTCTTACATAAAATATTAAATTGCAGTAGCTCAACTTCTTACAAATTTTACAAAGCTATGCGTACAAAGTCGAAGCCAAAATATTTTTTTTTTATTTAGGCATCTACGACGCTCTTATAAAGGTCAGTTACAAATTTTAATACTGAAGTATTCTCCAAAAAAGTTGTATAAAGCCACTGCGAGAAGAACGGGCAAGTAACTCGAGGGCATCTTTTTAAAACTTCTTTCAACTATCTGTGACAAAATGTATCATAAAAGTTTTACAATATTTGCATCAATGTAGGTGACAGGCGATAGCTAGGTGGAGGCACAATTGTCCAAGTAATTCTGTCGTTAAAATAATTACAAACTGTTTAATAGAATTTCTTATATGAAACTGACAAATGTTAAAATACTGTCACTATCGGACTGCGCGTAAGAATCAGAAAGATTAGCGATGGTGAAACTTCGTTCAGTTTTGGTAAAAAACTAAAAATATTTTATAAACACCAAAAAATTAACTTAAATGAAAAGAAATATATATTCAGTGGGTCAATCCTCTGGATAAGGTTTGGCTATTTTATTGTTATATTTTTAGACACATATATATTATCAAGAAATATTAATTATTAGTAACTAAAATTAAAATTAAACAAAAATGACATTTATTCTCGAGAAAAGTTTAAAGAAAAGTGTTTTTAAAATTAACTGGGCCTCAAAGAATATGATTAATATTAACATATAATGTTTGCTGCTGAAAACTAAAAAAACTGTTTAAATAAAAGTATTAACCACTTCTCAGCGCCTAAGGACAGTTTTTTACACGTGCAACTTATAGTCATATATTTAGGAACTTTATTATAAAATCACACTCATGTCCAGACTTTTAATTTGTTTTTATCTATGGTGCATTTTATTTTGTGTTAAAAGCACAAGGTAATCAGCGAAGGAGCATGTAGAGGAGAAAAAACACGAGTGTATGAGCATCTAGAATGCCTCTTACACAGGTGTTCCCGCAAAAGGAAAAATGATTTTATTGGTGGTTTATATTTTAACTAATTAGCATCAAGTTCAATTCAAAATGTATTTTTGGAGTAGGTGAGACAGTTTTATTTTGTACATTATTAATTTTAATTTATACGTCAAAGTACTGAAAGTTGTAGCCTAGTACGGTCAGTTTACGAGACTTAGCTCTTTCAAGTTTGACAGCTGTCATCTTAAACGCAGATCTGTGTGAGACATTTGACTGCTGTAGAACCAAAACTTATGTTAAGATCGATGTCTCGATAAATATTTGGTTGAAAAAAGTTCAAACGTACAAATACATCATCTGTCACTTTTACAGCTCTCATAGACAGTTTTTCATAGTAACACTAATCTGAGTGTATTTTCAAGTGTATCGAAAGTAGTCTCAAACTAAAAATATGTTCATCGTATATAGGAGTATATAGACTGGTACTTTGATTATAAATGCGAATGATAAACTTAATACATCTGCTACTGTTTGTAATGTATATTGCGCTTCTGTACTGTTTGCGGTTAATTGTCAACCGTAATACATTTTATAATTGTATTTGAAAGGAAATGCGTGGATTTGCTAATGTTGGGTCGGTAATGTAATTTTCTTTCTTCGTTGGGTATTTTTGGCGCGGTACTTGTCTAATCGTTCTTAACTTATGAGGCAAGTTCCGCGCCAAACGTACTTGGATGGGTGATTGCTAGTGACATTTACCTACTGCTGAGTACTTAGGAATATATTTACCTTACAAAACCAAAAAAGTTGTAAATAGCTTGCAACTGTTTTAGCTTTGTAAGGTAAATGTATCGATGTTTCTTAAGTGTATACAAGAGTAACCCTATTTTACTAAACCTACGCCGCTCGAACGTCCTATACGTCCATCTAATCTTAAAAAGCAAGCAGCCCGTGGTGTGCCAGGCTAGATTGTCACCCCCCATCTCTTACCGTGGGTGTCGTAAGAGGCGACTACGGTTAAAATACCGAAAGGTGGTTGGCAGCGCCATCTGAGGAAATGCTATCCAACTGCGATCCCCAAGACGCCTGCCCAGCGTGGGGATCATGGCAAGCATCCCTTAAATTACTGCGTTCAATAGTGGTAAATCCAGCTGGTACAGTACAGTACCTTAAAAGGGACTATATTATGTCACAATAATAAATAAGGGACTATAGTATGCAATGGTTTAAATTTTTACAGAAGATGTGTTATTGTGGTAGATATTAAAAAATGGTACATTATTTTAATACGAGTTCAGGGAGTTAATTCCAAAAATCGAAGCTACGATATTGTAAGCCCGAGCTGTAGTCGAGGGCTATATTAGATCGAGCCAAGATTGGAATAATTAGTATAGCACGATTGTCATACCTACGTCTATTTTTTAAATGTATTAAATAATTTCGCAAATTTTATAAAAAAAAGGAAATAAAGGCCATTGCATTTGTAACATATACCAATACCACCAGCAGTAAAGAGATGAATAAGTGAATATTGTCTTTAACATCGGAGGTGAAAAAAAACTTGGTTTTTTATAATAAACACTATCACCTTCTTGGCGTCAATATGCTGACAGTTTCTTTAAACTAAAAACTTGAGATTAAAAAGAACGTGTGTTGTCCCTTGTGCGGTGCCGGGTTAGAATTGCACCTCCCCATATCTTCCCGTGGGTGTCGTAAAAGGCGACTAAGGGAAAATACTGGAAGGTGGGCAGCAGCGCCTTCTAAAGAACTGCCAACTTGCACTGCGATCCCCAAGCCGCCTGCCAAGCGTGGGGATTATGGCAAATACCCCCTTAATAGAGGAGGCTGTGTTCAGCAGTGGACGATCCGGCTGAAACAGTGTTGAAAAAGGCACATTTCGATACAGATGACGCCTACGTAATAGAACCTTTAAGAGAAAGTGTGTTGAAAAATAACTAAGCATTTTGATATTCATTACGCTTTTTATTATCTTTATATAGATTTCTATTCTTAAAGCTAGCTAGCGCGATAATCACTTGCAACTAGCCCTACTAAAATGCTGCTAAACTCGCAACTACGATTATTTAGCTATTATTTAGCTGACCTGACTAATTAGCACTGGGCAAATATTACTTGAAATAATAACTACTAACTAGCTACTTTTTTTTAAGTACATGTTGAATAGTTGGATTTTTGAAGCGTTCGTAGCGAAGTTTACTTAGCTGTTCTTAACCGATCAGCAAAGTTAAGCAACGTTGCGCGCGGTCATGAGTTGGATGGGTGACCGCTAGTGACATTACTACTGAGCGTTTACGTGCTTCGGAGGGCACGTTAAGCCGTCGGTCCCGGTTGTTGTCTTAGGATGGCAGTCGTTATAGCATGGTGGTAGGGCATTTTGCGAATGCCCGCCTGGCTAGCTACAACACCCTCAAGTAGCAAAATCTGTCGCCAAGCACCTAACGGTGTATTCCGGTAGCTGTCCTTGAGAGCCAGTACTTCTAGGTTAGCCTGAACAACATCTTCGACCACATCATCTCTTACCAATAAGTGAGACAGTGGTCAAAGGCTAACCAATCAGGCATAAATATATATATATATCTTCTTTAACGATAGATATATATCGTTACTACGGAGCCTGAGTTGGTGCTGTATATATTTCTTAAATTTAAGATACCATATATGTTACAGAGATTTGATCGATATGGATAACCATAATATGGTGCCACAAATTAGGGTCTTTTTGTTTTTGCATTAGTGTCGGTTCATTACCCAGGTGTGGCAAGAGTGTTTTAAAAATCTATGAATACAGTTTTTAGAACTGGTTATCTTAGTTATGGTTATATTTCGAGTGCTTTTCGTCTAGGTACGGTTTCCATCCTGTATTTACTTCTATTTCTCTGAAATCTTCTAGGTAGACAAGCCGACCACTATGTGATATAAGCTTACATATTGAAAACATTTGACTAGTGATCTAGCTAGTGGTTTAGCTAGTTGATCTTCAATTTATGGGTCCCACACATATTACGAAATCGAATGCGATCCATGATTCCGTTCAAAACTGTAAATTTTTCCGTCAAACACTATGAAAATCGAGAACGATCTACAAAATGGCTTTGACGGACGACCCTTTTACTTCTAATGTTCGGTATATGAAAAAAAAAATACATACAAATGACGACGACGGACACGAAAATATATAAAATATTGTGAAGTATACAGCAATAAATATTTAATATTTATATTCTAGTAGCTAACCTATAAACTACGTTGCGTATACGACAAGACTGAGCGGTGCGTAATCAATGCGAAACTGACGGCCGTTCGGTTTCGGTTGAAAGGTACATTTCCTCAGATTTACACTACAAGTGGCTTGTGACGACTCTTTAGACGAAAATTTCGCGTGGTTTTATCAGCACTGCCTGATTACACATTCGCTTGTTTTCATTCCTACTTCAACGTGCAGCGTCTACGGTCTATGGTATATGAGTTTAATTTATGTTTTAACATCGTTATAAGCTTTTCTCAAGTTATCAAATAACCTACGAAAAATCATATAGTACATACATTACGATTATAAGAATTAAATGTACTTAAACAAATGTTTTTTTTTTGCAAGTAATTTGCAATTGACAAAAACATGGTTAAAATAACAATTGCTAAGTCTAATTATTTAGATGTCCTTGAATTCATTTTCCGAAGAAAAACCACCACTCATGTTACCTCATGTTGAAATGAACAAGAGCGCGCGAATGGTAATGCGTGCGGCGCGGCGGCGCCGGCGGCGGCGCAGCGAGACACGAGCGTGCTGTTTATACTTGTACCTACTCGTGCCTCGCTGCTCGTCACTCGTCTTAGCACTTGTGCGTTTGTGTAAATGTGACTACTATTGTAAGGTTCTTTAAGTTTTTCGCTGGTAGTTACTTATTTTACTGACATATTAACACTGGCAACTCGTATGGTTAGGATATTTCATTTTTAATACTGGCAACTCTAAATGATTTTATTTTAAAAAGAAACTGTTGTGACTTCCGGAATATCGGGCACGTGGAAAATCGAGTTGGTAGATTGGGCGCATTCTGTTGCGAGCTGTTGAGTGAGGTAGTCTTGAGAGTGAATCGAAGTGTACTTGTTGAAGCACTAGCTTATAATTACCCTTAAGATATTTTATAATATACAGTGGATTTATATAGTGAGTTTTATTGGGTGCTGTCCTCTTTTACACATCAGAAGCCGGGATTGAACCAAGGTAAACTTTCTTATTTTCTTTTACTCTAATTGCCCACAAAAAGAAAACAGATAATTATTATGCATTATGATTTTGTGTATTCTTAATATATAATTGAATGCTAGCGATTTTGTTAGTACGAGCCGGTCGGGATTGCCTCGAGACTATCCGATTGTACTATCTTAATTGCATAAAATGAAATGTCACTGTTCGGGATCATTTGATCGGGGCTACCCTCCGGTAATGCTGTCTGAAACTATTGGCATTTTATAAACATTTTTGACCTTAAAATAGCTTCTTAGAACGTAGTGTACTTTTTATCGGAGTTTTGGATAAACTTGGTTGGGGCTACCCTCTGACAGTATATCAAAATTTCCGTTATGAAGTGCCAATATTTAAATTATATGAAACGGAAAATTTCGTCGGAACTACCCGAGACTATCCGGTCGTACTAACGTAATTGGATAAACTGTGGCCGTGTGCAGATCGTTTGATCGGGGTTACCCTCCGATAACGAGGCCTGCAAAAACGGACACAAGCTTTCATATAATGATAGGAATGACAGATATTAGTAGACAGGTCCTATTTCTAGACATTCTTGTAAGGTAGATAGATATATGTGTATCATTTAAATTCGGGTTACGAAAATTATGTTTGCATGAACGGTCGGACTATTACCGAGACTATCCGATTGCGCAAACGTAATTTGGCAAACACTAGTTCGATGTTCAGATTTGTTAGATCGGGGCTACTCTCCGATAGTAATGTTTGAGCAACGACAGTGTAAAACTGAAACAAATTATTTGTTTTAGTTAGGAATAAAACAATAATTTTGTATATTGAAGTAAGTAAATACTTGTAGATATCAAATTTAAGTAGTTTTTCACGTCAGACATATAATACGACACCACATAATGCATTAGTTTTTGAGTTCAAAATTATTAACATTTTGACGTTTGTGAGTTGCAGAGTCATGGACGATGCCTAAGGAAGGAAGTTGGTATTTCCTCACCACAAATTTTGCATAAGATGCAGCTCTCTCCAGCGCCGTCGATCGCGAAACTGTAGCCAGTTCAGAGGGCGTATCAGTTCTACTCGCTGGAGTCCGGCGAACGGGAGGAAGAATTGGAACGCGAGCGAAAACTGTTACAGCACATGGAGCACACTATTCAAAGGGAGGGCGACAATGGACTCTGGAGGTTGTGCAGCGAGCAACGCAGCCAGTGCCGTGAAGTCTACGAGCAATGCGAGAACTCTTCCCAAGGTCAACGGCGGGACCGTTACGACGAACGCACAAAGGGCCATTCAAGGGCAAGTAGTCCTATTTTTCTTATCCTTCTTTTTCAAATCATACAATTGCTTAAGAGCCATCCTAAGTCCTAACCGGATGAATAGAGAGCACATTCATAAACATGATTTATAAATATTTCTGACAGCATTTGATCCCTCTGTCAAAAACAAAATTGTTGGTGCATGGCTGCGAAAGGTGAACGAATGTGCTTCCGTTATGGTTGGGACGAAAGGATAGATATATCTTAAAGAGGTTTCTTAACCTTACTCACTGGGTTGCAAGTCTCAGGCACCTTGACTTGGGCCTCTTCCTCTGCAAAGCTATGGACCCGGCACCCACACGGTGAATCCATAGAATGCTAAGTAAATTCGTCGTGCCGTCGTCTATTTCCATGCAAAAGCTACAAGGATTGGCTGAAACCTGGTACCCAGTTTAAACACTTGTCTTTGCTTAGTTAGAATGGCAAGAAAAGTTTTGCCTTGTGAGCAAAAATATGGTCAGTCCTTTGCGAATATGCTAAGATTGATAAACAGGTGTAATTAACCCATCGTAAATTATTTTTACGCGAAACTAGCTTTGCTTAATCCATGTGACATAATGGGGATCCGGGCCGTCGATTGTATTTATTATCCATGGTTTAACTGATAGAACTGATAAGTCAAGCGCTTAAGCGCTTCGTTGTTTGGAGCCCGATCCACTTTTGCAATATTTATTAAGTAACAAATAATGCTCAATCCAAATCCCATATTGATACAGAACTGCTGAACGTTTAGCAGACAATGTTCAGTACAGATGGGTAAACATGAAACTATATTGACATTAGTCAATCATCATTAGTTGCCATAAAGTTGGACATAAAGCTTAATTTTGCAAATAACAAACATCTTGTGATACAAAATTTAATGCGGTGTCAGGCTATGTGTATAACAGACACAGAAATCCGAATTAATAATTCATAAAATGCGTTATGGTCAATGGTGTACTTCGGGAGGCCTTTGTAGATTTCGGTAGTGAAGTTACGTTGATAGCTAAATCTATTGTGAAGTTGGAGGTCCAGCATGATAAAGTACCCTCTGCTATGTAGGGTTCCGGTAATGAGTTAGTGCAGTCTCTACGATCAGATACGCTAAATTTAGTAATTGATGGAGTAGCCGCAGTATTTTATGCAACAAGAGTTAAAGTAGCTATGTAGTATATGGAACTGCAAGCTTTAGGGCCACAAAATTGAAGTGTATTACTATATCATACCAAGATTGTAGGGCGACCTAACGAACATTATGCAATATTTGGAGGCATGTATCAAGAAAGGAATGGCACCTTAATGCCTATATCATGACACGCAGTTCCTTGCCAGCTTCATACAATGCTGTAGTAGCAACCGCCCAAACCTACTCGGAAACCATACCAAAACAGTTTTGCCCCGGAAATATTTATGTAGCTCAAATTTAAATTGGGAAATATTTATCAGCAGAATATACTCTTAGGCTTTTGGATTTGCTTCAGCGATAAAACTTATTGATTTGCCAACAGTTTAGCAGGCCGTACATATTTAGCTAAAACAAATATCAGAGCTAAATTCTGACAAACCAGCGTTGTAAATAGTCCAGAAAATAGCATGTAACCCAGCAATAATTTTCACTATGGTTTTTGTAATATAATTACGCCCTCATCTTCAATTCAATTCTTTCAACTGATATAAGATTTTTCTGTAGTTTTGGTAATAAACGTGCTTTTCTAAAAATGTTAATTAAGTTTATTGTCATCTTCGGCGAAGATTAATACATCCAGTATTATATAGACCCATGAGCGCGATAAAGTTATAAATATGATAAAAATGTTAGGCAGGGATCGTCCATCAATCCATATCAAACTATGCCAGCCTGATCATTCTGATAAGACGTATGTGTATAGATTATAGAATGCTCAATGCGGTAACAGTAAAGGAACGCTATCCCATGCTGATAATTGAAGACGAGATATCGCTTTTGTCAGGTCAGGGGTGCTTTATCACTAGATTTTCTTACAAGGCCAGATTGATCACTTGGGGTACGAAATAAACTCTTCTGGAATACGACCAGGTCAGAATAAAATCTGATCTGTCGGTTTCTGCATCCAAGGAAGTCCACTCTGTTTGCTAATTCTTGCTTCAGCTATTTGCTTACCCACTCACGAAAATACAAAATAAAAGGGACGTGAAATGGGAATGGTTGAATGACCAGCAAGAGTTAATGACCAGACCCGTTCTTGTCATATGCTATCACACAGCGGAATCTGAACTTAACTGGTGCCAGCAAATTAAGAGTTGGTAGTAGTTATACTGATGCAAAGCTCCCATGGTACAGGTTGAATGCGTCCAGTAGCATATAACAGTCGGCACAACTGAAAAAATTCCATTCTTACGAGACGTTGGCTGTCGTGTGTGCCTTAAAAAGGTTTGAAGTATTTTTACTGGGAAAGGAGTTTATAATCGTCACCGACTGTAATGCTCTACGGTCTACTTTTCAAAAACGTGACTTCCTACCTCCAATCACCTGCTGGGTGATTGCGTTGCAAGAGTTTGACTGCACGATAGGGTTGGTGTAAAAATGACTCGCGCAGATGCTCGGTAAAGAAAACCGGTAGCCACTCGTGACAATGTGCAGTACTTATCCCATAGGTTTTGTTATCAGTGATCAAGATTAATCATAAATCATTTATTCACTTGCGAAAATAGATAAACAACATTTCATAAACATTGTGGTCTTGAATAGGTTACTCTACTTCCTCTATCTCCGCTATACAAGCATGCAAGGATTACATATATTATACATGGGAAATATTGTTTTCAGATAATATTATAAAACAAAAAAAAAACAATATAAAAAATGTCACACTTATAAAATAATACACTAATGTCATAACTTCAATAAAATTATTTTATATTTTTATAATTAAGAAAGTCATTGACAGTATAATACGATTTTTCTATCAAATATTTGTTAAGAAATTAGAAAGTGCAAGAAATTCAAAGTTTGAAAGTGAAAGTCATTTGAAAGTCCTAATCTCATTTTCAGCACGTATATTTTTGGCTGCTTACAATCTAATTAGGTGGCTCACAGTTAGCCAGGATTCAGGACATTGTTAATAATGAGCTTGATTGAAAGGGGCTAGAACATTCCGGTATAAAGGTTATACTGTACGGGACAGTAAGATATTCGAGGTATTAGATATTAAAAATGATTGTTAAGCTTCCATTGACATATGAAGGACCGTTTAAAGTGGGTTAAGACAAGTTAAAGGCGACGGCCGGTAAAAAGTGCCCCCTGTTCCTGGGTTTTAGGATATGGAAAATAAGCGTAAGACAACAGTAACTCCTGATCGGATGCAATCTTGGATACATACACGGGGACGATGATGATTATGAGATCATGGAGGATGACAGTGATAATGGAACGCGATGCTATTTATTTCATTTGTTGGATATTTACATTTAAAAAAAAATGTTTGCTACAGAATGGTTTTGTAATGTTTCAGGTCAAGAGCGAGATTGGATGGGTTCGCCACTTGACCTAAAAATGTTGGATGGATTCATCGGAGATGGAGAGCGAGATTGGATGGATTCGCTATTTTCAACAAAGGTTACCTCGAGAATTGTTGGGTTCGAGGTTGATGGTTGCTAAAATAAAGGTTGCCTCGAGAAAAGATGGGTTCGAGGTTGTTGGTTGTTTAAGCAAAGGTTGCCTCGAGAATGGATGGGTTTGAGGTTGTTGGTTGCTTAAATAAAGGTTGCCTCAAGAATGGATGGGTTCGAGGTTAATGGTTGCATAAATAAACGTTGCCTCGAGAATAGATAGGTTCGAGGCTCATGGTTGTTTGCTGGAAGTTTTAACAGTAAAAATTGCACTTCTTAGTGAAATAATTTTTTTATGGAATGGTTGTAAGACTAAGAATTCAAATAGATAAATAGATTATTATTTTAAGGAAAACTGATTGTTTTATGGTTGGTGGTTGTTAACTGTTGTCGGTTCTGCTCAATTTGATTAAGTTTATTAGTTCAAGATGCTTTTCAATGTATTGAATTATAAATTATTTCAAAGGTTACATAAATTAATGAATCTAAAATTGATAATTTCATGTTTGATGGTATAGATTAAACAATAATTGTTTAAAATATGCAACAAATTCAAAGGTTATTCAAGACTTTACTCAATGTATTATTTCAAATGTAATGATTTCAAAACTTGATTCATACTTGATCTAAAAATAACTGAAAATGGCTATTTGTAGTTAATTAAACTTTTTGTACAAAATACTGATAAAAATCAATACAGAATGACCTACTCACCGAGTGTAAGGTTTACAACAGAAGGTACGACTTTCCATTGACGGCCGTCGAATCCAGGGGGTAGAGGGGGTGGGGAGAGGGGGGGAGGGGTACCACTCCCGCCTCTTCAAAGGAAAAGTCCCGCATCCCCCCCCCCTTTTTTACTTATTTTAAATTTTCCTCATTTTCTGGATTAAAATTAAAATAATAATTTTAAAATCGATTGCCATTAAGGAGGGCAGTGGAAGGGGAGGGTCATCTCTTCCCTTTCCCACCACTTTTATTACAAGGTAATGCATAGTTTTCGAGTTATGCATATATTTGTAAAATCATCACCTCACTTTTTGTAACACTTCACTGATCAAATTTATTGTTTTGTTGGATGTGTAACAGATTTCTTAGCGCTTCGCCGGCCGCTGCCGCGGCACGCTCGCTACGCTCGCTCGGCTCGCGCGTTGTGTTGTCGCAGTTTCAACCTAACCTAACATAACCTGTTTTTTTAATACAAAACGTTACCGAACGAATTCCACTTGACGCCAATTATTATCGCCGTTATTTTCGATTATTTTTACCACATTTTATATCTATGGTTCATATTAAATGTGGAACCATAGACGCAAAATTATCGACAATATCGAAATTAGCGTCAAGTGGAATACGCCTTTAACCGTTCATAAAACGAAACGTTCATTGGCGAGAATTCTATATTATTTAGCATTAATTTTGCAAAATAATTAATTTTCAATATTTTTTTTCTCAAAAACTACGCATTTTCTGATTTTGAAACTTTGCAAGTGTGCTTATAATAATGTAACCTCTCTGTGAAAAAAATATCAACCCTTAACTCGACGTCAGGCAATGGAAAACTGAGCCCAACAGAATCATGTATGGGGTCATACATGTTATCAGGATGGTCGAGTGTAAGGTTCTTTAAGTTTTTCGCTGGTAGTTACTTATTTTACTGACATATTAACACTGGCAACTCGTATGGTTAGGATATTTCATTTTTAATACTGGCAACTCTAAATGATTTTATTTTAAAAAGAAACTGTTGTGACTTCCGGAATATCGGGCACGTGGAAAATCGAGTTGGTAGATTGGGCGCATTCTGTTGCGAGCTGTTGAGTGAGGTAGTCTTGAGAGTGAATCGAAGTGTACTTGTTGAAGCACTAGCTTATAATTACCCTTAAGATATTTTATAATATACAGTGGATTTATATAGTGAGTTTTATTGGGTGCTGTCCTCTTTTACACAATGTCGATCTCCCATACATACGGTCCGATTGATCGAGATCGTGGGTCTAAGCGCTTAGATCGTTTACGGTTTCGTAAAGTGTGCGGGTCCTATTAAGTCGCAAGAACTTTAATATTTGTAGGAAAAATATAACAGTAGGTGATTTTTGTTATGAATTTTAATTAAATGGCACATTCAGGAAATGGCTCCTTCAATAACAATTATTTTGCGTCTGTTGAAATAGGTTACATATATCTCAGCAAAGATAATCAATTTGCACATTTATGTAGTTTTACCCAATATATCTTACCGTATGTGTATTTTTTGGGGTTATTTGAAGCCATGTTGTACGTACAAATATTTTACAATTTGGACGATATCACATCGAATGCTTTTCATCCAGATTTACCAAATGGTTCCAAAGAGTACAATAAAAATAAAATGTTGATGCCTTTTACAGGCATACATGACACGAACATGGCTTTAATCATCAAAGCAGAACCCAATAACAATCACATTGTTTTTGAATAATGGCCTTTGATGTGGTACCTATAAATAATTTAATTGAGAGGTACCATTTACTTGTGTAAATAATTACACAAGTGATAACAAAATTCACTTCTATGTTTTGGCTTAATGTAAGTACAATTATGTTGAGAAATAAGATCTCCTTCTGTGAGTCTGATGTACTGTGGCGACAGGTAATTAGGAGCGCGTTTTGCGAGAACAGCACGCGTGGTAGATTTAGCGATACACTTGGGTGCATGCATATTAACGTGCAAATGATTAAGTTAACTTATTATATCTATGATATAACTTAATAATACTAGTTATTAAACTATACTAGTGTGAACTATCATTTATTCGTTGCCAGTGCTCTTTACATATTGAAATGTGATTATGATAGTGATATAAAAACATGTGATTTATCTGAAGTACCTACAATGAGTTGCGTTAGCTCTTAAGTTATTTTATAACAAAATTTGTGCCTGATCATTTAAATTAGGAAAGACCATCCTGTATCAGTTTCCCTATAAAACCTTATATTGATTGTCTAATCAAAATAAGGTTTTCACGATTTCGATCACAAAGTTTAAAGTTCTATTTTAACAAGCTAATTTTCTATTAATCATATTGTTAGTAACGTGTTTGGGTATATTGAAAAAAAAATTAATATTAAGTGCCACTCTCAAGTAAAAAATAAACTTTCACCTATCTGGCTTCTTCCGGACTTTTGTATTAAACTATCAGGCGTTTCTGAAGGTTCAGCTGTGTTTGAGAACTAGTTATTAATATAGGCTTAGCCAGCTGTAACATCTTCGACTACATCCTCATTTATGACATAATTTTATATTTTGGAGCAGTGATGGCTCAGTGGCATTGGCTATGGACTGCCGCGCAGCAGGTCCATGGTTTGAATTCCGCCGCGGGCTTGAGCTTGACCGCATGGTGGAAGGACATTTTGCGTATGCCTTTTTTTATGGTTTTTTTTTTATGCCTGATAGGTTAGCCTTTGACCACTATCTCACCTGATGGTAAGTGATGATGTGGTCGAAGATGTTATTCAGGCTAACCTAGAAGTAACTGGCTCTCAAGGACAGCTGCCGGAACACACCGTTAGGTGCTTGGCGACATATTTTCTACTTGAGGGTGGTAGCTAGCCAGGCGGGCATTCGCAATATGCCCTACCACCATGCTATAACGACTGCCATCCTAAGACAACAACAGCCTGGCTAACGACCACCCTCATGTAAGAAAATCTGTCGCCAAGCACCTAACGGTGTGTTCCCGCAGCAGTCCTTGAGAGCCAGTGAAATTACAGGCACATAAGACTTACAACTATGTCTCAAGGTGACTGGCGCTGTGCAATTCGTGACTTGTGACGAAATGCATCTGTTATAGGCAGAGTTTAGTCCGCTTAACATTAGATGGACCTCGAGCTTGTTCCGTCACAATACCTTAAAAAAACAGGTAAAATATGGATCCAAAGGTAGCTTATGACAAATAAAAAACATGCAAAGTATTTTTTGTTATAAAAACTAACGTGACTTTCACTCATTTTAGTAAATAATACGGGATAACTCACGTAAATAAGTCAGGTAGCTCCGTGAGTTTACGTGAGTTATCCCGTATTATTTACTAAAATGCAAAGTATTCTTCAAAAACACATCAAACATGCTTATTTAGTAATGCTAACTTTTCCACTGAAACCTTAACTTAGCTCGGCCAAAAGCATGAAGCAAAAGTCTTAACTTACACTTTATGGTATACCAATACAAACATCAGTAACCGATGTGCGTCACCGTATGCGTTGGTTGACGTCAGTGTTCCTTCTTCTTTTCCTGTAATAATGTTAATGTCAAAAAGTGATATCCATTTGTAACTAAACACATTATTGCTTGTTAATGTAATTAAAAACAATTGATATTGGTCGCATGGAGTTTATCCAAATATAGTTGTATGCAAGGATAGATATTAAAGCATGTGCACATATTCGACGTCCGATTAAATTTATTCGTAATACGGTTAAGGAAAATATTGAGAAATTGAAACGATTAGGAAAACAGAAAAAGTCTAATTTATTCAAGAAGATTATGTATTATACTACCAATCTGATAATTAGCAAAGTGTGGAGCAAGCAAGTCACAATCTGCGGCCTTAAGATTTATCTCGATATGTAAAGATTTATATCAATATCTACCACACAGACTTTGGATGGAGATGGATGATGACGATAACTATCCACACGCACGGTGCCTAATTTTTATCTCGACATCCTGATGCCTCTCGTGACAGAACTTTTTTTTGAAGCAGTGATGGCTTAGCGGTATTGACTATGGACTGCTGCGCAGCAGGTTCATGGTTCGAATCCCGCCACGGGCTTGAGCTTCACCGCATTGTGGAAGGCCATTTTGCGAATGCCCGCATGGCTAGTTACCACCCTTAAGTAGAAAATCTGTCGACAAGCACCTGACGGTGTGTTCCGGCACTGTCCTTGAGAGTCAGTAATTCTAGGTTGGGCCTGTTATCACCTTCGATCACAACATCACTTACCATCGGGTGAGATTGTGGTCAAAGGTTTACCTATCAACAATAAAAGAAAGCCTTACATTGTTTACAAAGTTTTTTTTTTTTTTTTTTTTTTTTTTTTTATATGCCTGATAGATTAGCCTTTGACCACTATCTCACCTGAAGGTAAGTGATGATGTGGTCGAAGATGTTGTTCAGACTAACCTAGAATTTATAGAACACAAAAAAACAACCAAATTAATTATCTCTTGAGGTAAGGGTTTACGTAAAAAATATCTTACGCAAATTGTACAGTGTGATAGCTGATTGTCTACAGAAGTGCAAAGTTCCTTTCTAACAGAGTATACGTTGCTTGACCGAATCGCATATTTTATAAACTAATTCAAATCTGTATAAACTTATATTTTTCAAGAACAGACAAGTTTATAATTTTTGATCTCGATAGCAATAGTTACTTAAATTTCTTTGAGAAAGAATAACATTCAAATAAAGTTGCATAGAACATCGGTGGGTAGTACTTCAAAACACAGAATATAAAAATAATCAAAGATCCTAAAGACATTTGCTAAGGACTATGAAAGTGTTTTGCATGCCTGTTCTAAAAAAATAAACGGTTAAAATACAAATAAACCTGCAATTTATGCTGATGAAGGCCATTTTTTTACCACGCACTGTAAAGGTTAGTAAGATTTTTCTCTTATCTCACCGTGGACCGTAACGAGGCTAAAGTTCTCCGTTTCCCCGCCCTCGTTAAAGCTTCTTGGACATTCGTTACTTTTTCTTTTAACGAATTTTCTTGGACGCAATGTATACTTTTTCATGCCCAGCGTTATAGTTTTGGCGTAGTATAATTGGAACGTATTTGTGGTGATGTTGACACAAGGTTTTAGTAAGTCTTTAAAATGTAGAACAAAGATTTAAGCAAGAAAACTGCTTCTTTCTTTAAGTCCTTCGTAAAGCAAAGCTTCAGCACATACTTGCTGCCTTAAAATGTTCTCGTCAAAGTAATCAACACTTTAAAACAATGGGACAGTAGCTGGAACAGGCCCATTATCTGATCGTGATGATGGCAATGATGAATTGATGATGTACTGTAATTGTTTAATTAAGTTGATTTTGGTACCTGATATAAGTTAAATATATGAAAAATACTTATTATAAATATTTGTTAATTACCTTTTTTATATCAATAAATTGTTTTGGTGGAATCTAGTGCGTTTTAGAAACTGGATTTTAGTAAGATGGAGTGCAGTTTTGATAAGGATGTGCATTTTATTTTCATTAAACTCCAACACTGATTTCTTGGCTATAAACAAGTATCAGCGTTAAAACCCATAAAATACATATAATCACACCTTTTTTATCCACGAAGGTGATGGCAGAGGTTTTTTTAAATGAAGTGAGGAGATGGAAATGCCTGATGGCAGTGATGCTTGTCCATTACAGATGCAGTGTAACTTTCCTCGTTCTGCTTGATACTGCACTGCGTCCATCACTCCGAGACCTTAGTTATTATATCTCGATTGCCCAGTAATCATACTTGGTATAGTACCCTCCCCAATTTAACACAGTAGTGTGAGCATATTGCCATGAGGCAGAATATCTGACACTGCAGTGCCCCTGCCAAACGGACTCTTCCTGAAGAGACCTACCACCTGGTAAATAAGAGGTGTCAAAACACCAACGTTTCGCCATATATGTTTAAGCCACATGTAATAGGGAGCATAATATTGCCACCTACTTCCAAACTTGGAAGTTGCTAAAACTTTTGATGTCAAAATACCCAAGATTTCTCCCCGGGTATAGAACTAATGACTTCGGGCCTTACAGCGACGTTTCATGCCATTCGACTAACATAGTTTTTTTAATACATTATAAGTTAGCCACTATCTCACCTGATGGCAAGTGATGATGTGGTCGAAAATGTTGTTCAGGCCAATCTAGAATTACTGGCTCTCAAGGACAGATTTTCTACTTGGATGTGGTAGCTAGCCAGGCGGGCATTCGCAAAATGCCCTACCAACATGCTTTAACGACTGCCAACTTAAGACAACAACCGGGACCGACGGCGTAACGTGCCCTCCGAAACACGGAAGTGCTCAGTAGTAATGTCACTAGCGGTCACCCATCCAAGTCATGACTGCGGCGGACGTTGCTTATCTTTGCTAATAGGTTCAGAATGGCTAAGCAAACTTTGCTACGACCGTTTTGATATATCTAATATATAATTAAAACTATAATCCATAACTGTGGTTCCCACCTACAAAACATACTAAAGATGCACGACCTTCTCGCACGTGAGCCGTGACCTTTCGTCATCGAGAGTTTTTCCCCAGATTATGACTCACTCATACAAATTATACGACTTGGTCAAAAATTTACGTGCGAAAATAATTTAAGTGTTAAGAGCGATGTGGAATACACTTGCACAACCCAGCCAGGTAAGTTGATGTTATTACCATGTTTCTTTTAAACTATAAACTAATTCTTAATGTGAGCTAATTCTTAATTTGAAGCAATGATGGCCGAGCGGTGATAGCTATGGACTGCCGTGTCGCAGGTCCCTGGTTCGATCCCCACCGCCGTCTTGAGCTTCACCGCATGGTGGAAGGAGGGCATTTTGCACAACCCTCAAGTAGAAAATCTGTCGCCAAGCACCTAACAGTGTGTTCCGGCAGCAGTCCTTAAGAGCCAATAAAATTACAGCCACATGATACCTTACAACTGTACGTCTCAGAGTGACGGGCACAGTGCAATTCGTCGTTGATGCATCTGTTATAGGCAGAGGTTAGTCCACTTAACATCAGGTGGGCCTCGGGCTTGTTCCGTCACAATAACATAAAAAACAACTTGTGAGCTGAATCTATTTTAGAATCGTGTATACCAATTGTTCGGACCGATCAACTTAGCGCGGGCAAGGTCCTGAACGGCCCCCTAGGTAGTCGTCTACTTTGAGTCTATGGACAATTTGAGTGAAAAAAGTAGAAGTTTGCATTGTCGCTTTGTCTCTGGTTTTGGAAAATTTGAGTTCTTGGACCATTTTGGGTTTTAAAAAGATTTCTGAAAATTGATAGCTAGCTCGTGGTAAAAATAAATTTAATAATAACAAATATTTTTAAATTATTTTACGAAAACATCAAATTAATATTTTAATAAAACACTTAAAAAATATAAAAATATATCTAGTGACAATTCTGCCTAATTTTCCTGCTAAGCCGACGTGACGTCACAAACGCAAAAAATTTAAATATTTCACTATACACAAAATAAAAACATTAAGCATAATAGCATATAATATGTAGGTACTTATAATATGACGTAACTCGGTCACATTAGATAGTTGGTGTAATAGGTTAGTACCTATAACATATTGTTTACGAAGCATGTCTGTGACGTTTGTAATGCGGTTTTATATTGAAAAATAAATGTATTGTAAGAACATGCATAAATGTACCTTGTGACGTTTTAAAACTGATTTGTTATTACGTCTATGAAACCTAATGAAAATATTATTCAAACCACGCACATATTCAAATATTTACATATTATTTATTAAAATTTTTGAACGAAATAAAGACGAGCCGACATAATTTTCTGTTGTAGCATTTGAACATTATCTCTTTTTTTATTATTTATAGATTTTATTGATATTTATTATTTTAAAGAGATTCCCTATATAAAACCAATTTCAAATATAGCCCGAATTGCACGCTTTGGTTAGATTAAATATGTGTCTATCTCAGCAGCAGCTCCCCATAACAATATACCATACGACATAATACTGTGGAAGTACGCGAAATAAACTATTCTAGCAGTAGCTACGTCTGTTAACTGTCAAATCTTACGAACTGCATATGCAACAGAAATAAGTCTTCCAGATAGATCATGTATATGTGAATCCCACTGTAAAGTTGAAAATTACAGCCTAGGCGATATTGCTTAACAAGAAAGCATAGGCTGTAATTATCAAAGCACACGTATGTATACGACGTATATCAATACACTTACGAGAAACAAATACGAAAATTTCGTTACGAAAACATTTACTTTACTTTTGATAGCAATAATAAATACTAGAAGATAGCAATAATAGATACTAGAAGGTTTATAATTAAATCTTCTAAAGTTCTACTTCAGTAGGTAAAAAACTCTTTGGTTTGTTTTTATATGAAAAACTAATGAAACGAACTACAATCTCCTTGGTGAGAAGTGTGGAAACGTTGTTTTTATTTCTATTGAAAACACAAGTGCGGTAAAGTAGAAAAAAAGCACGAGTGCGTAATAGACTACATTATGACACTACAATCGGTGCATTTAAAGGCCCGTTACGAGCTAGTGTGTTAAAAAAAGTTTTACAATCTTTGTTTAATTTAAGTTGGTGACCGGTGCAGCGCTTCGTTTTGTATTATTCCTACTCTTCACATCAGTTAATCAAGGCAGTTATCATACAGGCATATATCATACAGGCGCAAAATTGGGCTCTTTACTTTATAGTAGCATATAAAGTGATCTTAAATTTTTAACCAGATACGGTGTGTTCCGGCAACTGACTTAGAAAGCCACTAATTCTAGATTAGCCTTAACAGCACCTTCCCACACCTCATCCCTTGCAATTAGGTGATATAATTGGTCAAAGGCTCAAACTACAGAAAAAAGGCAGACAGAGTCGCGCCAAACACGCATGTGACTGCAAGTTCAGTAATACTAAATGCTCGAGTAATACGTTTTTGCGCTCCCTACCAAACAACAGCCGGGTCGTACGCTTCCATAGTATTGCTTCGCAGTCTAGTTTTCAAACCTAATTTTGCCGTATTGGGTTTTTCGGGATTGAATTGGGAGTTACGATGGAATATCTTTTCACAGGTGACATTGTTGTTTTCCATAATAATCGTTAAATTATTTTTGTCAAACAACCTGGAACAAAAACCTACACAAACTCGAACAAAATTAGTCAGTGTGACAAGTATACATCAAATGATTTTATCGAAACTTTGGGGTGTTTCTCCCTATATATGTTTTTTTATGCTTGATAGGTTAGCCTTAGACCACTATATCACCTTACGGTAAGTGATGATGTGGTCGAAGATGTTGTTCTGGCAACTTAGAATTACTGTCTCTCAAGGACAGCTACCGGAGTACAGCGATAGACTTATATTTCGATTAAATATAATATTACATGAAAATTTACCTATTACCCTATAAGGCTCGTCTTTAGAATCGGTATACCTCGCAAAGCATCTTTATCTTTTTATACAAATAGATATAATTATCGTGAGTAATCACACGACAATTCGGAAATCAATAGTTTTTGAGAAATAAATTATTGAACTCTCAATATTTACTTTAAATAATTGTTTAATAGGTATGCATTTTATTACACATAATCTGTGACCACAGTTTAATGATTGAACAGTGAACAGATTTAATAGGCTATATTGTTTGCGTAATAGTGGTTCATAATGAATGGGATATTGACTATTCAAAATACTGTTCCTAACCGCGAAATATTGTAAACTACTACAATATGAAACGAGTTTTCATGTAATGGCTACAAAACATGACCTATGAAGACACATAAAACCTGCTCAAGTTTCGTTCATAATATTATAATCTATTCTAAAACTTTGATTGTTCTCATTAGGCCTGATGTTATAACTTAGATATTTATTCTTATTAGGTAACCCTGTCACCACCATCTCATACACCCAAATTGCCTTCGCAAACCTTTACCAAACGAAACTCTCAACTTCACGGTATGTTCACATACACACACACTCACGCGCGCACATGTATATGTGCCTCTTCACCCACACACATACACATCTTTCTCACACTTTATATATCACATGTCAGTCTGGATATAATGGTTATAGCATATACTACAGTGTCGTTAATAATGAATTTATAAGTTTTCAATCGTTTATGGGAAGGAACTATAACTCTGTAACACAGTTAAGACTATTACATGGTACAAGGATTTGGATAGTTAGATGTAATTATGAAATAGATTTATGTGAGTATTATTCTCCTGCCCCTCCCGAAGGAGAAAACTAGGTGTACCGATTTTAAAGTCCTTCCCTCTAAAGGGTAACAAAAATCTTAGTTTTCTTATGGTTTTCACGCGAAGTTAATACTAGGGTTAAGTTACTGCTTGTTTATTCAGATTTCCAATTATTTACGCAAACATTGGGTCTCCATAGTATGCCAAAATCGAAACGGCGAAACATGGAGAGAATCAAAGTTTTGCGTTATCTGCTCTGCACACTTCAAAGAAGAAGATATTTATTTGAAAGGGAAAGATGGACATTGGTGTCTCAAAAAAAAAAAACTGAATTTGCAACAAAAAGTAAGGTGACTAAAGAAGAGGAATGCTTCCTTAAATATAATAATATTTATGTACAAGGTTTATTTAAAAAACAAACATAACTTTTAGCATCCATTCACCATATTCATTCAATATTTTTTTTGCAAAACCATAATTTTATCTATTAACGAATTATTTGTCAATATATTATCTTATTCAATATATTATCATTATTTGTCAATATATTATCTATTTATTAAACAATTTCATTTAAAAAATAGTGGTATTTCATATCCTAATACAAGCAACATTACACGCCCACAGACGCACGTATCGCAACAGTGTAAAAAGTACGTGGCTATGTGTGTCACGCACACATGTTTAACCAGTCACAGTCACTCGCGAGCTTGACGCGACTCTGTCTGCCTTTTTTCTTGTAGTCTGAGGTCAAAGGCTAGCCTTTCAAAGACATGTACTGTAAGGTAATGGGTGATTCACCAAGTTATTGACCATAAACCGCAAACAATTGACTCAAAAATAAGACATTGATCGTACAGTGAGTAATAAAAAATACGTCAGCTGTGGGAATTACTTATTGTAATAAGATTGGTTCAGTAGAAAATATAATAGTAGGTAGAAGTTTTCTGTAACTTAATTGCAGTAGAACAATGATAACGTATACTATTCCTTCGATCATCAATGGGTGACCGCTAATGACATTATTACTGAGCAGAAGCGCTCAGCTTCCGTGCTTTGGAGGGCACTTTAAGTCGTCGTTTCCGGTTACAGCATTGCGCGGCATTTTGCGATTGCCCGCCTGACTAGCTACCACCCTCAAGTAGAAAATCTCTCGCCAAGCAAAAAAATCGTTCCGGCAGCTGTCCTTGAGAGCCGATAATTCTAGGTAACCCTGAACAATATCTTTGACCACATAATCACCACAGGCATGACACTACTCCATACGTGTGTGATGGCGCGACGTTGACCTTTAGCATTAGGGTTGGTACAAGGTACTGTAAAAATTCTGATGCAAAATAAGTGTATTTATGACTGTTTCCAGTGATTTATTTTATACAACTCATTTGATGGGGTGTGTATTTCCTGAATTTTGATTGGCCACAATTTGTCGAACTCACACATTGCCGCGAGAAGTTTTAGGAACACACATACTTGAGTGTCGCTTCTTTACTTCAGTATATGTTCTTTGTCAACTTACCCTCATTTGAGATTGTGGTCAAAGACTACACTAGCAGCAATTAAAATAAAACCGGCCAAGTGCGAGTTGTGCACACCCCGAGGGTTCCTCACCATCACATAATATACCAAAATATCATTATTTTATTGAACACAGTTCGAGCCCTTTTTTCCAGTGGTTTTTATTATTTTTTAGTATGCGGTATATAGTACAATAATCAGTAAGTTAATTAAGCCTAGTTTATAACCAATAAGTACCAGTGTGCGTCACTAAAAATCGTGAACAAAATAATTTTCAAAATAATGTTAAAGACTTCCAACTCTAAATGAAATGTATGAAATAGTTGTGGAAGTCAGACCATGTTCTTGTGAAGTCAATGTTTTCAATCAACGTGAAACCGGCTTTTACAAGTTATATCATAGTTTTCAGTGTTGGAAATCTGTATCGTTTTTTGAAAAATATTTCTTTTATATTTTCTATATAAAGACAAGTTTTAACAATAAAACTTGTCTTTATATAGAAAATATTATATGTTGTAGCTTGTATTATTAATCGTATGTTTTTAAGGCTGCGTTTAGAAATCTTTGTTTGAATGTTAGTTACCGGAGTGTAGTCCGAAAACCACTTCCGTGTACTTGTAAATTAAATTCTAAGCTGTTCGAAATAAAATCAAAAGCCCCAATTTTTACCGTGCTGCATATATAAAAGAGACACTTACCTGAAAAAAAATAGCCTGTGGATTCTTACCTGTTTAAGAGATTGGTTGTCAGCTGTCATTTGAAAGGCCATTTATTGCATAATACATAATAGGGTTATTCCTTGTTTACGTTTAAATATTTATAGAATTTAACAGCATTACCTTATCGCCGCCTATGATGAGATCTTTTGAATGTTTGATGTTGGTTTATTGTTATTGAAAATGGTGAAATAGGCGTGTGCACTTATGGTGTTTTGTTCTCGATGGCCATCCAGAAACAATTAGATCTCTAGAATATTTCGAAGCAGTAATCGCTCAGTGGCATTGGCTATGGACTGCCGCACAGCAGGTCCACGATTTGAATCCCGCCGCGGGCTTGAGCTTCACCGAATGGTGGAAGGGCATTTTGTGAATGACCGCCTGGCTAGCGACCACCCTCAAGTAGAAATTCTGTCGCCAATCACATAACCGTGTGTTCTGGCAGCTGTTCAACACCTTCGACCACATCATCACTTACCATCAGGTGAGATTGTGGTGCAAGGCTTACCTATCAGCAATAAAAAAAAATGTTTTACTTAGAGTAACTGATAAGTGTCGCGCTAGGAGACATCATTATTTTCCGGATCCAGCCCATGCTTACAGTAGTGAACATTTCTGTGTTTATTTACTTAAGCTCCGTCCTCCTCGTCCGATTCATATACAGATATTATATGTCTTATGTGCCAGCGGATCTGTATTACCATATCGTTTTGTTCTTGAAATGTCGCCGTATCGACTGAGCCGCAGAAATAAGTATCAATAAGTTTTCCGGCTGGCTGGGTACGGCATAATATGATGATACTTGTGCGAAAGCCCTCTTGCATAATGGGACTCTGTGGGATTCCCCCTAAACGGTTCAATATTGGTGTATTTGAGATGTTATGTGATCTCTACCATGCTTGTAAGGGTAAATTTTATCCCACTTCATGCCATTATCCCACACAATGTGGGGTAGGGACGTTGTATGTTTTTCCTAACCTCATCCTAAACAGATCATAAATTTTCTTTTTTCTAACAACAGTCACCTTACGTCGTACGTCGTCTTACGTCAATATTCTTTAAGAATGCTTCCGAATCATAGGCATATACGTTAGGTAGACTTTTAGATGTTATCGAGCTTTGTTCTAGTGTAATGTGCAGAAACACCATACTTACCTCCCTAGCAGAAAAAAACAATAACAGTCTGGCCCGGGAATCAAACAGTCCTTCAAAATTCTATGACGTACTTTACGCTTTTCGACTCTGATACTTAAAAATATACCTGAAATTTGCCTGCAATTATTTGCGTATTACTGTTCATAAAAACCAATTGACGTTAAGGTGAACGAACGCTCAGGTCTACGGAGGTTCTTTTTTGGCTTTGTTGCTGTTTCGTCTTATAATTGTACTTGGTCAAAGATTCAGAGTATATATTTTACGATATTTAATATACATTTTTAAACTATACTGACTACATTTGTCACCGATGAACTTAATTTTTAATATGTTGACTGTTGCAAGATTAACTTAATGAACGATGTTCATTGGTGTTCAATGACTTCAAGACAATACAAGCAATATTATTTTATAATCGCAGTTACCATATACTACCATTACTACTTGTTCAAGGGCGCAAAATTGTTTAGAAAATCAAAAACCTTAACGGTGGACTATTTCACTATATCACTTCTCCCCAATCATAGTCAAAGGGAAGAGATTTTCAGATAGACTCTCAATTCATTAGAATAGTTGGCTATAATAGTTAAGTAACTTAAAGCTTCTGGTTATGGCATCATTACCTTAGGCTTATTGCATCAAACGAATAAACTACGTACACCTACTAAAGAGCGAAGTTAAAAGGGACTCGGAACCAGCTTACAGAAGCAGAGCAGCGGAAGCGTATCAAAGCTCTCACGGGTTCGTCGAACCGTATGCGAACTACGGACGAGATCCCGACGGGAACTATCGGCAGGACTTTTCAAAACGCTAACGATGGACAGATCGCGGGGATCTTTTCCATTGTTTACGACACACTCGGGATATTTTTAATATATACTAATATTATAAAGAGCCAAGGTTAATATTTTTATGTAACGAATAAAAATAAAAACTACTGGACGAATTTAGAGAGGAACGATTAATATTTTTGTGTTTTTGTATGTAACGAATAAACTTAAAAAGTACTGGACGAATTTGAAAAATTATTTCACCATTAGAATCCTACACTATCCCTGATGCACATAAACTATAGAATATTTGCAAAAAATATATTTTTGATAAGAGGAAAGATTTGAACGAAAGAACATAAAATCTACTGGATGAATTTGAAAAATTATTACACCATTAGAATCCTTTTTTTTTTTTTTTTTTTTTTTAACGTGTGAAAAATGCATTTACGCGTTCCCGTCCACCCCGGGGAAGGTGGCCGGGATATGTCGGGCTCGACACCAACTACTCCCACAGCAGCAAGTGCCCCTACCGACTAAATAACACACGGTGTTCCACCTCTACCGCTTCTCGGCGGGATCGCAGGGTCGCTTTAGCACTCAACCACGAACCCGCCACGGTTGTCCGTTGCCGGACCCCTCCTGGGGTGTTACCCCTCACGACGCACCAGAACACATGGCACGTCGCTACCACCCGGGGACCAAGCCCGCAAATGGGCGTCAGACGACCCCGCTTCCGACGCCCAAGGTCCCCCTGCGACGGGTCAGATGAGTAGCCCCGTCGCCTGCTACTTCGGCCGCAGAGGATAGGGAGAGCGGCGCCTCGCTATACCAACACTCCTCCTCCCCTGCGGCCCCCTCCGCGTCCGCCATCCAACGGTGGCGGCCCCGCCGTGGCCACGGAAGGTAGGGAGAGCGGCGCACCGTGATACCGGCACTCCTCTCCCGCCGTGGCCCCTCACCGTCAGCTGTGGTGTCGCCCATACAACACCACAGCCCGCCTCAGATGCGGTGCTGCCCATACAGCACCGCAGCCTACCCGTTGCCGCTCCAGTCTGGACTTAGAGGCAAAGCCCAGTGGAGCGGCCCCTCTGGGGCCGGCTGACTGCCCAAGCCAGCACGGCCCCTGGTTCCTCTTCGCTTCACCGTGGGTGACGAAGCCACGGCTACTAAGCCCCACCGCCACGACAAGGCGGGAACCCTTCGGGGGGACCATTAGAATCCTACACTATCCCTGATGAACATAAGGTATAGAATATTTTTAAAAACTTTGGAATCCGTATGAATACTTCGATAATATATAACCCAATTTCAGTGTGTAAAAATATCAAGAAATTATTACAAAATTACAAATAAACGAGAGGAAAAATTTAAGTCATGTGCGGGATTCGAACCCGCGTCCATCCACCACTTAAGCCTGGGTATGCTCTAACCAATTGAGCTAACATGACAATGACGACATAACATTTTTTTCCTATCGTTCCTTAACCATCGTATTGGGATGCACCGACATCTATAGTATAACTTACGGTGTACTGCAAACAAGACCCATTCTTCAATTGGTTTTATATTTGTAAATGATGACGCAACCTTATAATTTTAATATTGTTATGTTTGCAATAACGCCTGCTATGTGGATTACATTACTTTATTATATTTTTGGATTACAATTTTCCTCTCGTATATTTGTAATTTTGTAATGTAATCCGCGTAGCAGGCGTTATTGCAAACATAACAATATTAAATAATACCAAGAAATCGTTATATCGCGTACGCTGCGGAAATCGTTGACAATAGAGCAAAGTGATGTACTAAAATATTATAGAAGAGAACATATTCTAAAAAAATAATTGCAATACCATTTGTCTAGCTGTTACAGTTATGTCACATTACTACTTTTTGTGTGATTCAATTTATAATTTCTTAAATACTCGTGCAAAGCCTGGGCGGGCCGCTAGTGGGTTAATAAAGTCATTTAAAAGGAAACCCCACACAGGAAATTACCTCATTATGTCCAAGTTACCGACCATAACTTCAGGACGATTGTCTGTGCGACTTTTTCAAGTACTGTTCCATGCGTAAGTGATGACTGTGTTTACGACGTAATACGAGTATAGCATAATACTTGTAGGTAAAGAAGAAGTTAAAAAAAAGAAACAGAAATACAAATACGCAGGCAAGAGCCCAATTGCTTGTTGTTTTATCTCAGTTTCATACATTTGCAAACAAAATTATTTCCTATCTTAATGTTACTCCAGGTTAGACTTTTTACATATGGTGCATGGCTAAATACTAAAGTACTGTTCCATGCGTAAGTGATGACTGTGTTTACGACGTAATACGAGTATAGCATAATACTTGTAGGTAAAGAAGAAGTTAAAAAAAAGAAACAGAAATACAAATACGCAGGCAAGAGCCCAATTGCTTGTTGTTTTATCTCAGTTTCATACATTTGCAAACAAAATTATTTCCTATCTTAATGTTACTCCAGGTTAGACTTTTTACATATGGTGCATGGCTAAATACTAATATATTTCTACTATTTCAAGGCTTATCTTTATGTTACGTGAAGCTCTAAGATGATCACATAATTTTCGATTACAGTAACGCTTACTAACATAATGAGGTACCTTCTAAGTGATTAAATTAATCCTGACGCCTGGCAGGGGATCGCAGTTCTGCAGGTGCTGCTATCCGCTTTCTGGTTCCAGCGTACAACACATACCGCACAAAAACTATTTCTATAAGTAAACATACGCTGAAATTATATTAGAATAAAAAATAATAACTTAAAGAAGCATACTTATGACCATTAAAAACATTAAATATCCCAGAAAAATATCAGCTGACTTTAACTTTAAATCATAATCATTATCAGCCGGAAGACGTCCACTGTTGCCTTCCCCATGTAGAACGCCACAAAGAAGTTTGAAGCGCTCGTAGCGAAGTTTACTTAGCTGTTCTCAACCGATCAGCAAAGTTAAGCAACGTCGCGCGCGGTCATGAGTTGGATGGACCGCTAGTGACATTACTACTGAGTGCTTCTGTGCTCCGGAGGGCACGTTAAGCCGTCGGTCCCTGTTGTTGTCCTAGGATGGCAGTCGTTATATCATGGTGGTAGGGCATTTTGCGAATGCCCGCCTGGCTAGCTACCACCCTCAAGTAGAAAATCTGTCGCCAAACACCTAACGGTGTGTTGCGGCAGCTGTCCTTGGGAGCCAGTACTTCTAGGTTAGCCTGAACAACATCTTCGACCACATCGTCACTTACCATCAGGTGAGATAGTGGTCAAGGGCGAACCTATCAGGCATAAAAAAAAATAAAAAAAAACGTCTACTGACCGCTTGTAACCATTGGCTTTCAGCGACTTTTACGATGTTGTCAGTCTACCTAGTGGACTAGTTACTTCAATTAAGTATATAACAATTTGTTTAAGTAATTAATTGCTATGAAATCAATAACACGTCAAGAGTTACCTTAAATCTTTCTATCTTTTCGTTGTTTCAGTCTGAAGCTAGGTCTGGTAGATGGTGACACATACGCGTCACATTTGGTGTGATTATATATCCAAAATCCAGCAACAAATAACAAAACCAGCCAAACTCGGCTTGGATACCCGCTATATATTACGAATTGTATGAAAAAAAAAACGATGTCTTGGTACTATCTATATTGTTACCAAACCCTTGGTGTACGATTTTAACTTGTATAATTAGTCAGTTTTTATTATCAAATTATTCTTATATTTGTTGTTTCTTGTTTAATACACTAAGGGCCTGTTTCAGAATGTTCGAGTAAGTGAGATATAGATAAGATAAATAAAACACTATCCTTGCTTTTCTCAGTCATCGATTTAGCCTATCCATCGGTTAAAGCTTGAAACACGCTGCATGTGAACTGTCATTTTTATCATTCAGTTATTTTATGTTCTGGGTTGTATAACCGGAACTTACTCGAACATTCTGAAATAGGCCCTTAGTGTGTCGAAAACAATGGAAAAGCGCGCAGTTCGTGAGGTGGTTCACGGAGCGAGCGCAATCGGGCGTGCGACGAACTCGCCGCGCGGGAACGCCATCCAACAGTTAAAGTTTTACTATAATTGCTAATCTCTTGTCTAGCGAGGACTCTTGTTCTAACAGAATGGCAACTAACGGGTTCCTTGGGAACATTACTATTGAGGTTAGTTGGATAATTATGTGTTCAACGTGAGTATTGCTAAGGCTGTTTATTGCCACGGCGAAAAGTCATACACATCATTGCGAAGCAGTGATGGCTCAGTGGCATTGGCTATGGACTGTTGCGCAGCAGGTCTATGGTTCGAATCCCGCCGCGTGCTTGAGCTTCACTACATGGTGGAAGGGCATTTTGCGAATGCCCGCCTGGCTAGCGACTGAAGTGAAAGTGAAAACGACAGTGAAAAATAAATACAGGCACAGGAGACTCAACAGCTATATCTCACTTCATGACACTTGTGATGAAATGCATCTGTTATAGGCAGAGGTTAGTCCACTTAACATAAGGTAGGCCTCGAGCTTGTTCCGTCACCATAACACAAAAAAAACACATTTCTTAAGAGCAAGTAATTGTTGGTTAGCCTCGACTCGAGAATATCTTCGGCCACATCATCACTGAGATAGTGGTCAAAGGATAGACTATCAGCTATTAATAATTAAGTTAAAGATAAGGATGCAACGAGCATTTTGAAAATGCTCAAAGACCAGTCTGACAAAACAGTGTGTTCCAGCAGCTGCTCTTAAGTGCAAGTATTTTGCCCTTAGACAAGAAGGCTTATTCCACTAAACCCCAAAAATCATTCCACTTCAAACCCCAAGATGATCTGTAGGTATGATTAAATATTCTGTATCTTGTTCCACTCCAACCCCAAGAATTAGAGGTAGAGTCAGTAAGTGAAAATGTAAATGAAAGCGACAATTGCACAATTAGAAAAGAAAGCATCGCCAATGCGACGACGACAACGCCTCGCGCGTGTATGCAGGAACATATCGTGCTCTCCTGCTCTCCCAGCTCTCCCAACTAATCAGACGATGATTTCCTATGTATAGGAGGTAGGAGTCTTCCACCCCGTGGGATGCTGGGTTAGAATATCGCCCCCTCATTTCTACCAGTGGGTGTCGTAAAAGGCGATTAAAGGTAAAAACCGGAAGATGGGCAGCAGCACCTTCGGAGGAACTGATATCTTAAATTGCGATCGCCAAGACGAATCCAACCTCACCCCCCCCCCCCCTAATGGCGGAGGCTGTGTTCTGCAGTGGAAAATCCGGCTGATAAAGTTACAGAGGCTTCTAGGATGCATTTTTGCAACTTGCTCTCTTGCTAATACTGTTAGTGCGGTGTGTATGGGACACCTTTTATGTTGTATGTGGTTGGTTAGAACAGTATTTAGTTCCTAAAGATGCATGAACCTGAGAAAGATGAATGTGAGGCTGGTTCTAGCTTGGCTACGAACTTTTTATTGATCGAAAATTCAAAATTGCATCCCATAGCGAATGACGTACAGTTTCGGGGTCATCTGGAGAGCAAGGCCAATCTTGCCTCTAATACAAATTTTTAGAACAGAAAATTTTCGTCTCGTTTTGTTTCGACGCACCGGACACCGTTATTTTATTAATTTACCCGTCATAGGGGTCAGTGAGACTATCAACCACTAGACTATAAGAAATACTACAAACTTCATGTTACCGAAAAAAGTGCTTTTTAAGCACTTAACTCTCGTAATGTTGTTTTTTTTATATACTACATACTGAAGACTCGTGGTCAGTGCTTTTATTTGTTTTTTTTTTAGTTACTTATAACCATTTTTAACTTTGAAATCATTCTCCAAATTATCAATATTCTTCCTGAAGGGAAATTAGCCTAGTGTTAAAATATCTTAAAGATAAAGTAAGTGTATACTTAAATAAATACATCTATATATCTTTTTTTTTTCTCTTTCCTTGTATCTGTCTTGTTAGTTTATTACGTTATACCGATTCCGGTTGTCATTGAAGGGCCGGCTACAGATTCCGGTGATGCCCTTGATGTTTTGTTGAGAGCCTCCAGTTAACCTACTATATTTCTAAATTAGATTACAAGCACTATCGCTTGCTAAGCGCACATCACATTTACATTTTTAAAGAACAGCATTTTCGTCTATAGGTGATTCGAACCCGTATCTCCTGGCTATAGGCACCAACGCGTCGCTACAGCCAATAACGACGGCCGAGCGGGCCGAGCACCTAACGGTATGTTCCAGCCGTTGTACTTGAGACCCAGTTCACAGATTAGGCTGAGCACGCTTACCGTCTTCGACCACGTCTTCACTTATCATCAGCTGAGATGGCAGTCAGAGGCATTTGTTATTAAAAAAGAAGTAACTTTTTTATATGCAGACACTATGATGTAGAAGCGCTCGTAGCGAAGTTTGCTAAGCCAATTTAACCGATCAGCTAAGTTAAGCAACGTCAACCGCGGCCCTGACTTGGATGGGTAACCGCTGGTGGCATTATTACTGAGTTATCTATCATTGATCTTACCTTCTGGTGAGATAGTGGTTAAAGGCTAGCAGCTATGAATAAAAAATATATACATATTACGTACTCGCAACTCATAAAATTAGAGACTCGTTTCCGCACACCTAAATTGCTAATCCTCGTCAAACTCTGCGCAGAATCCCCGCCATCAAACGTTACTAATCAAAGTTGTGTAATAAAGCTACGTTGTATATAACTAACATTGAAGCTATGGTATGGAATGGTAATTGAAATCTGACCAGTCATTGTCGAACTATAGATAGCTACGATATATCGTATGATATATCATAGCTATATAGGCAGATTTGCAAATACTTGTCTGTAACATAAAAATGACTCGACCGATGTTGATGAAATTTAATCGGAACTAATTTGGAAGTTTATTCTACACAACAAAAATAATCATCAATATCCGATGGTCCTATAAAAAGTTATGCGTGGTCATACATTGAAGCGCTCGTAGCGAAGTTTGCTTAGCTGTTCTTAACCGATCAGCAAAGTTAAGCACGCTGTCATGACTTGGATGGGTGACCAATACTGACATTACTACTGAGCGCTTCCGTGCTTCGGAGGGCACGTTAAGCCGTCGGTCCCGGTTGTTGTCTTAGGGTACGATGATATATCATAGCTATCTATATCTTATAACATTTGCGTCACTTCTAGGGTGAGGAAAAGTGTAAGTATGTTATTGTTTATTTCAACTTTTACATAAGATGTATATGTATGTATACGGCTTAATTCTACAGATTATGGCACAATACCATTTTTGTAGGATTCATGTACAATTTGAAAAATATACGAATAAATATGTAAAGAAGTGTATCTCTCACACAGTAACGGCTTTGATTTCGAACGTGCATATTCTTCCAAGTTGTATTGGATTGATTAGGCGTTTAGAAATAATCACATCTGATTGGTCGTGTCAAGGTTATGTTGTAGCGACGCGTACACTTTTTAAACCACGTCCGCCGCGGTAATGTTTGCGTTCTGCTGTTTTTGAGCTTGACTTACATTTCCTTACATATACAAGGTTATTGGTAAAAGGCTAACAACCTCTTACGGTTGACTTCAACCATTTTATCGGCATTTTACCAATATACCTGTATATTCTTTCTGAACAATGGATGATTTCATTTTGCTGCCCTCTGTTGGGAAAGTATGGATACATTTCACTTAATATAGTAGGTTCAACCGTGTGGTGTCGGGCTAGAATGTCACACCCCAATCCCTTCCCGTGGGTGTCATAAGAGGCGACTATGGGTTAATTGCTAGAAGGTGGACAGCAACGCCTTCTGAGGAACTGTTGTCTTACACTGCTATCCCCAAGACGCCTGTCAAGAATGGGGATTATGGCCAATCCCCCCTTGAGGAGGCTATGTTCAGTAATGGATAATTGGGTTGATACAGTGCTTTTTAACAAGGTTATTTCAATGTTCGAGTTTCCTCCGATACTTTTAACACAGCATGAAATATCTTGTTGAAGTCGATGTCAATTTAAAACACTCTGAGCGCATATTATCATGGTCCGACCTCCACATGTTATTTCATACTATTCATAAACAGTCGGTTCCATATTTGAAAAGAAAGAAAGAGAAGCACTCTTCAGTGACATAATACTGCTTACAAGTCAATCAATTGGGCATTTTGCGAATTCCCACCTGGGTAGCTACCAACCTTTAAGTAGAAAATCTGCCGCTAAGCACCTAAAGGTGTGTCCTTGAGAGCCAGTACATCTAGGTTAGCCTGAACAACACCTTCGAGCACATCATCATTTACAATCAGGTGAGATAGTGGTCAAAGGCCTAACCTATAGGACATAAAAAAAACACAGAAAACCTACTTAAAATTTTCCTATTTTTTTTGGAAATCGAATAAACCATAGTTAAAGCGCAGTCACAATGCAATTCTATTGATTATTTTATGAAAAAAACTATTGAGTTGCATCGGTTTGCTCCGCACTGACTAGTTTAGTTACCACAACTGCCGCACAGAGCTAACTTGGACCTCTGGGGCCCAACCCCCACCTTTTAAAAACTATTATGGAATATCAACGTCATTATTTAAAGCTTACAATACTAATACTAAGATTCGTACCATGACCGTCGCGAAACTATGTTCATATAACTTGATCTCTATCGCGTGAAAGACTTGATTCAATGCGCCCAGCCACCACGTTGAAGTTCTAATGTAAGTTTACTACAATAATATAATTATGATGGTGCGAAACTAATTTGATAATGTAAGGTTAGAATAAGACTGAAATAAGATATGGTAGTTGCCCCCCTAGTCCTTATCACTTTATTACCTAGAATTAATACTCTGGATAGCAACAACTACACAAGGAAAAAGAAAGTGTATAAAGTTAATATACGGCATATTACAGCACTTATATGCGATTTTTGTCGTTGGTATGTTTGATAAAGGTCGGTTTAGCATTTTTAAGGACCTGGGATTTTCCATTCTTATTTCGGAAGTTATTGGGTTTTTCTGATAAAAAGTTTTCGATAGCAGCCTTGGCTTTCACTTCATGGGACGAAAACATGTCTCGCGAAACGAGTAGGTGTTTATTTTTTTATTGCTGACATGATAGGTAAGCCTTTGACCATAAACTCACCTGATGGTAAGTGATGATGTGATCGAAGGTGCTAACAGGCTTAACAGAATTACAGGCTCTCAAGGACAGCTGGCGGAACACACTTTTAGGTGTTTGGCGACAGATTTTCCACATGAGAGTGGTCGCTAGCCAGGCGCGTATTTGCAAAATGCCCTTCCACCACGCGCTGAAGCTCAAGCCCGATGCGGGATACGAACCATGGACCTGCTGAGCTGCAGTCCATAGCCAATGCCACTAAGCCATCACTGCTTCCAACTAAGAATACAGACGCGACGATTTATTTAGGTGTATTTATAGGAGCTATGATGGCCGAGCGTTAATAGCTATGGACTGCCGTGCCGCAGGTCCATGGTTCGATCTCGAAGGGCATTTTGCGAATGCTCGGCTAGCTAGCTACATTCAAGTAGAAAATCTGCGGCCAAGCACCTAATAATGTGTTCCGGCAGCAGTCCTTGAGAACCAGTAAAATTACAGGCAAAAGAGAATTCACAATTGTATATCCGAGGGTTACGGGAGCAGCGCACGAGATGCGTTTGTTATAGTCATAGGTTAGTCTTCTCAACTTCAGGCCTTATGGCTGGTGACGTCAGAATTAAAAAAAAAAAGTTTATGACATCATAACTTGATCTCATTGCTATGTAAACCGTCGTTGAAACTTTCTTGGCGTCGAGCCAGAGAGTAGTCTCCGAGAAGTATAAATATGTTGTTTGCAAAACTTACGTAGGGAATGGTTTGTCCAGAATTAAAACCTTTTGTTAGTCAGGCTGATTTGGATACAAGCTTTTTCCTTATTTCATACCAATGTATGTAGATAGAATGTTTATGAGTTGTCTGCGTATTGACCTAAAACATTAGATATTTTATTAAACTGGTCTTTGAATTGTTGTTGTGTATCTGGAATATAAAAACTGGCTATGTGTGGTGCGTTTTCGGTGCCTTCGGATGATCAACGTTTATTGCTTATAAATATACAAGGCCGCTACTACAATTTAACGTAGTTTAGTTTTTCGTTTTCGAGCGACCTTTTAGTCAACGAAAATTGAATTTGCGGCACGAAGTTCGTTGTTTGATATTGTCTATAGTCGGACCGCATCGTTCATCACAAATCATGCCCGCTATAGAATCTCCCATACTACTCTGCGCTATTATGCTACAATCAGTTTTTATTCTTTAAACTAGAGAAGTTAAAGAACAATTTCCCATGGTCTCAAGACTCTGAGAACCCTAGTTATGGAGCTCGGCGAGAGGTGCGCTACTGTTCTAGAAAATACAGGTAAGATATTTAGAATTTACGTTAATGTCTTTGTTTTCCATTGGTTTTATAGCCTCATTAGTATTTCTGTTCTTTCTGCATATACTCGACTGACAACTTATAAGCAAACGAATAAATTAAAATGTCATATTTGGGAAATGTGCAAACCAGACGAATCCGATAAAAATAAGAATATTCAGAATCTACGCAGGCAAATGCTTGCAAGTCTATGCTACAAACGAAGTTTAACAAAAGTAAGCCAATACGTGTTTTGCGGATACTTTACTTTCGGGCCCGAAGTTCGATACTTCTTCGAATTGTAGTAGCGGCCCAGGTAATGAATACATTTAGGCGTCACTTTGCGGAAATCCATATTTAATAATAACAAGTATTATAATTCTGCCCCTTACACACACGCCCTCTACTCACTCACACACACACACACATACTCTCACAAGCACACGCACACGAACACCCTCTTGTTGCATTGATTGATAATACTGATAGTAATACTCATTTGCTCATTTATAATTATATATACCACTAATTCTCTTTGTTTTTGCTAACCTTGGCTAAAAAACTATATTTTAGTTTAATTAACATGTCAATATCAACTATTATGTAAAATCGCTCCTGAGCCCCAAGATACAACCCTCGTGTCTAGTTTGGGACTCAATAGTAAAAGTCATTCACAATTTATTCAAGTTTGTAAGGTTAGCACCTAGGCATAGAACATATAATAATACTACGTATAGAACGGACACTCCTCACCCCCCACCAAAACCAGCCGTCCTCACCCCGCCACCGGTTCTGAGCTGTCGCTAAGCTGACTTGAGTACGGGACGCGCAACTCGCGCACGATGACGTAACGATTGTACGAGTATTTTAAAAGTTGAGAATGGGGTACTCTTGTGCTGTTCACGGTTGCTTATCAACTAAACGAGAAAAGAATTGGAGTTTTTGTAGATTCCCTAAGGATAAAACGAGATAAGTCATTCTTGGTAACCTACACTAAGTACCTACCTATTTGTCGTTCTTCAGTTATACAGTAGGTAACTTATAAAAACCGGTAATAGGTATTGAAAAAAATACAAACAAGACTTTATCTTTGTATTTTATTCAAACTGTTATTCAAATGATTATTTTAGAAGATTTTCGTTTGCAAAAAATATCCGTGGATATCGACTTCGTTTGCAGCGAAATAAGTTTTGTGTCTTTATAACCTATACCTACCATAGCGAAAAGCAATACCCATACCGACCTTCGATACCGTTGACACGCAGCACATTTCATGTGTGTTTATTATACGAGAAGAACATAAATTATTATTGTGATTGTAATTACCTATCATCATTGCTTGTATAAAATGTGAACTTAGAATGATACTTTTTATATAGTGTAGGTATCTATTATTGTATTAGTAATGGAGTGAAATGTGAAGTTATGTTACCTACTCGGTTGTGTGTTACATATTCCTACGTCGTACATGGAGTTGGATTGTTGTGCTTGTAAATGTTTCTGAGGGTTGGTAAGGTACGCATAACCTACGAAATCTAATAAGTCATAATAACAGCATCAAAAAATTGTTAGGTAGGTAAGTACAACAATTATTCATACGATGACAACCTTAGACTTCACGCACACATTTACGCGTGTACAAAAACTTCATTTGTGTAGTGTCTGTGTAATAGGTAGTTAGAACGCGGCTTTTGTATAGAAAATGAGTCGAGTGTCCAGGCTGTGACCTAGGTAAGACTAAGCTTTTATAAGTTTCTAATCATAACGTGGATGTAAATTAGTTAAGGTTTTGGGATAATAAACTTTTTTTTACTATTACTTATTATTAATAAACAATACTTTAAAAATATTTAAAGAAAACATTAAATTAATCTTTAAGAAAAACAATTAAAAAATATATCTAGTGACAATTCCTCATAATTTTCCTATTAAGCTGATGTCGAGTGCGCTCGAAGAGTCATGACCTCCTGAGGATGTTTTGTGTTGAAGCGAAACGCATCGAAATTATTCCGTTTTGGCTGCGTGGCGTTTGTGACCTCACGTCGGCCTAAAAGGAAATTAGGCGGAATTGTCACGAGATATATTTTTTAAGTATTTTTCAAATAATGTTTACTCTATGTATTTTTTAAATATTTTTTATTTCTATATATGATGACAAGCACTATCGCGTGCTAAACGTAAATCATATATTACAATAGTACAAATTATTGGAGCACAAAATTTTAAGCCCCGGGCGGAAATCGAACCCGCGTCCTCCGATTTCGCGTAATAGCGTGCCCAAGTAGCCGAGTGGTATAGACATCCGGCGCGAAATCGGAGGACGTGGGTTCGATTCCCAAGCGGGGCTTAAAATTTTGTGCTCCAATAATTTGAATTTTTTTTTTTATTATTAAATATATAAGTTTTATCACATAATATGCAAAAAATAGACACTGTTTCCTAGGTCACTTTTTGTGCAAGACCCCTTAAAAAGAGATCTAAAAGTTTGATGGCTCATGGCAACTATTTAGATAAAAAATAATAATATTTCTTATGTACATCCTATACTCACGAAGTTCTGAATGATGACACCCCACAACATGCTTGTAAGTCATTTTATTAAGCTAAAAACCGGAACTAAAAAGGGTTCAACCCTAAAAACATTATAAGGCTTGTTTCTATTTCGTATCCGATAAAAAAGTACAAATCATGGTGTCATACAGCAGCTGCAGATCGCCGACGTTTTTCTAGCGCATTATATGCATACTTATATGTATATGTTTACTAGCTGACCCGGCAAACGTTGTTCTGCCATATAAATAATTTAAAAAATAAGGGTTGATCGTAGAAGGGTGAAAATTGAGGATTGTATGTATTTTTGTATGTTGTATCATAAAAAAATAGAAATTAAAAATGTTGTCTAAAAAATAAAATAAAAAATTTAAGGGTGGACTACCCCTAACATTTAGGGGGATGAAAAATAGTTGGCCGATTCTCATAGATACCGGATAAGCACAAAAAATTTCATCAAAATCGGTCAAGCCGTTTCGGAGGAGTATGGCAACGAAAACTGTGACACGAGAATTTTATATATAAGATTAAAGCGTTTATGGGTAAGACAAGAAATAATGAAGATGACTGCCTTTTTCTAGCACTACGGTATTCATTTATAACTATATGGTTGTAGGGTGTTTTAATCGCTCACCTGGATCAAGTAGAAATATTATATCCTCAATTTCTGAACTGTTTCTTTCGGTAGTATGTACTTCGGCTAATTTTTGTTTCTAGGCTTGCCTGACTTCGTCACGTTGTGATCCTGGCGTTTTCCATAGAAACAATTGGTCATAAGTTGCGTCATATTTTCAATATCAAGAGCTAAAAAATTCTGGAGTATAATATCTATGCTACTGGTTTGCCTAGTTTTAGTTATTTATTTGAATTAAAATGAGAAAATAAAATTACCCTACTAAATATGTTATGACGAAGAATTTGGGTTCAGCACTATGCATGACAGTATTTATGTATATCAGCGGTATGCGTGCATGGCCCTTGGGGTGCTGGGATAGAATGTCCTCTACATCAATACCCGAGGGTGTTGTAAGAGGCGACTAAGGGTAACACATCAGAAGGTGGGCAGCAGTGCTTTCTGAGGAACTGATATCTCACACTGCGATCACCAAGATGCCTACAAAGGATTATGGCAAACCCCCTGAGTAGGCTGTGTTCAGCATTGGACGACCCGGCTGATACAGATATGCATGAAAAAAATCACCAAGTTTAAACGTTACGTTTGTATAGAAATCGTGTACCTTTACCACTGAATGACTTACCCTGTAGTAGCCCAATTGTTGCTGTGAACAAAGTTAGCCTATCAATTGTAATAGACTAACTTTTTGTGCCACAAAAAAACTAAATTTCAGTTAATTAAGTTGATCTTAACCACAATATCCGCTTAAATAATTACATCCGCAATGATGACGTTGACTAGTCATCAATAAAGTCAATTGAAGTACTATTGTGTTTTATCATACCTACATTAATTTTCCTTACATTGTTCATGAAATTTATAATATATATATTATTTAACAGAAATATTTGGTACCTAGTTAGTTATATAATGTTTTATGTTTATATACATTCTAATTTTCTAAACCATGACATCGTACAGACTTATTTTGCAATTCCCTTTAAACTTGGAGTTATGAGTCATTGTCATGTTAGTTTAGTCGGTCAGAGCATACCCTGGCTATAGGGGCGGATGACGCGGGTTCGAAGACCGCACATGACTATAACTTTTCCTCTCGTAAATTTGTAATCTATACTTATAATAAAACTGTAACAGATCCAGTTCTGTACATGACAGATATTTTGAAAAAAACAAAAATTGAGAGCACTGTAGCTGACACTGATGCCCAAACTGTATTTTTTTTATTTTTGTCTGTCTGTCTGTCTCCAAAGCGCATCACTCCAAAACCACTGAATGGAATTCAATGACACTTAAGACGATTTGAATTCATACTACGAAGAAGGACATTGTATACTTTTTATCCCGAAATTCAGCACGGTTCCCTCGGTAAAGGGGATTAGAGTCAAAATGTACACCTAGTTGTAATTTATTAACGCCAAGTCCGATTTCAATTATTCTTTTTTTGTTAGTATAGTGACAAGTAACCCCAAGTGGTACACCACGGGCACCCTTGCACCCCATGGACAGCCCAGCACCCCACAGATAGCCCGGCACCCCACGGGCAGCCCGACCGTAATATTATTACCAATAAATTGGTTATTCTGATTATTCTAATAAAATAAAGAGTAATCATATATTTACAAAAAGGTAATTTATAAACCTGCAACTTAATATAATGATGCTTATGAGGGCACACGTGCACGAGCGAGCAAACAAAGTTAGCGATATGCTACAAATTATGTAAGAAGACATATTTTTATTTTTTTGGTTAATAATAATCACAATTATCCATATAGCTAGCAGCAATCAGCACCAATTCAACCACCACGTACATACATGCCCATAAATAAAACTCTTAAATCTGGAACATTTGCCACATTCAGTTTACTATATATCATTTGCCGGATACATTTTGGAGACTGCGCAATGAAAGTGCATTATTTAATATATTTTCGTTCTACCACCAAACAAGGAGAACCTCGGCAAAAAGACGCCGTTTTTCAATTGAAATTCCATAGAAACGCACAAAGTACTTTGCTTCAACATTTATTGTGCGAACCGCGAAGGAACTCTCTCTGTCTTCTATAAAATACAACCCGGGATTTTTCGAACCCTAAGTAAAAAGCTCCTTTCTGGGCTATGCTTTACAAAGGGTACTTCACCGCAGACCACGTTCAAATGTGAATAATTAGTCTGCTTGTACGATAATCGCAAACGAATTCGCAGGTACAGTTAGTTATGTAAATATGTTTGATTAGGTTTCGCAATATAGTGATAATTATTTGTCCTCAATCATCACAGTACAAGAAACAGGAAATTCTTCTTCGAATACGGAATAGTAATTACGATAAAGATAATTGAAATTGGCAATTATGAAAGATAAAGTCAATTAACATTAATATATAAAAATAAAAAAAAAATGGACTCACTTCAGTGTTAAGATTATAACAAACCAACACCCTTCCCTTGAGGAAGACTGATGTATTGGAGACAACGACTACTTATAAAACTGTATTAAACTGATAAGGAAAAGGAACATCTAAAAAGAGTACGGACCCAGAGTCTGTAGGTAAAAGTACAAAAAAAAAAAAAAAAATTGAACAAGCAAGGAATGAATTATAGATATATAACTAATAGATCTTACTTAATATAGGTTATATTTTTGTATAATCTCACGGTTAATCTTTAGTTATTCGCGTCGATAAACTTTCATTACTACTCGCGTGGGTTCAATTTGACCCGAAAATTCAATTGTCAATAAAATAATGACTGCATGAAAAATCTGATTTTTTTATTAAATAAAGTAATATGTTATACGAATTACTATGACATTGCTATTTAACTGTCTATTATTTAATCAACACCACGTAGAAAACACCTTTTCATTTAGAACTATTTTCCTCACAACAATTTGGGCATCACGCTTTAGTGTTCATTTTATACTATTGAATTGGTTCATACAATCTTTGTTTTTTCATCCTTGGATCTTGGACAAATGTGATATCTGCTACGAATTTGACGTTGGCCAACTTGTGGAGAAGATATGGAAGTGCCAACTTCTTAAATTTTCCGCAGGCGTTTATGCAGCGCACGAGGTAGTTGTTTTATCCTAGATCTATATTAGAGAACTAGAACTAATTGGAACGCTATCACCATTATGAGGGCAAGCTGCTTTTGAGGAATACTCTCCTGCTTATATTCGATTCAACTTTGGCGCTATATATTACATAAGCGTTGATACCACTGATGTTGAACATGTGAAAGAATATTTCTATTGACCATCTACGTAGATGATCACGTTGATCGTCATTATACATCACATTGTAGCTTGCGCACATTTGGTCATTGGTGTCGGTTTGACTTTATATAACACGAAAAAATAAAAAAGCAATTGTTAAATAAACTTCAATGCAATACAAGTAAGCGTATTTTAATAAACTGACAAATAATGCAAAAAAGTGTACTACGTTATTGCTTGTGTGTCTCTTTCTTCATTTTCACGCGCCGGCGGAGGTGTGCGGAGAAAAATGATCAACCTCGTATTTTTGAATTAGCCGCCGCTAAACTTAATAGGAAGAATTTACTTTTGGAAGCAGTGATGGCTCAGTGGCATGGGCTATGGACTACCGTGCCACAGGTCCATGGTTTGAATCCCAACGCTGGCTTGAGCTTCATCGCGTGAAAGGGCATTTTGGGAATGCCTGCCTGGCTAGGATCAAGTAGAAAATCTGTCGCCAAGCATCTAACAGTGTGTTCCGGCAGCAGTCCTTGAGAGCCAGTAAAATTACAGGCACATGAAACCTAACAACTGTACGTCTCAGTGTGACGGGCATAGTGCAATTAGTCGTTGATGCATCCGTTATAGGCAGAGGTGAGTTCACATAACATCAGCTGGGCCTCGGGATTGTTCCGCCACAATAACATTAAAAAAAATACATCTATATTATTCAATTAATTTCTTCACAATTTCTTACTTGAGATGGTGATGATGATGATGTGACGTCAAGAACGCCACGTAGAGCAGCTTGAATGGTTTTGATGAAAAAAAAAAAAAGCATCTTCAGAAGGTCTCGATCCTTCGCACGATCAATAAATAAGAAAAAGAGAGTGGTGAAAGACTAGCCTGAAAGCAATAAAGCCCTTAGTAGACATTATTGTGCGTTATGTTTGCCTTCTGGATTTACTTATGATTTTTATTATTGTTACAGGGCAAAGCAAAACGAGATCAATCTCTGGAAGAGCTTCGTCAGCACATCCACAAGTATTATATGCCGTTGAGTCGTCAGTTTATGGTGCTGTTCCCTGAAGGAGGGTTTTTGCATAAAAGGAGGGAGGTCAGCCAAAGGTAAGCTTTTCATTAAGTCTCTAATTGACATCCAATAACAAAGTTTTGATTTAATTCAAATCTGGGTCATTGTTTTGATAAACTACTATATGATAAACTGCACAAATAGATATAAAACAAATAAATTGCTCAAAAAAATTCTTCTGCGTTAGCCCTACGATTTTTCGTACCTGATAAATAATTAATTCTTAGTTCTCCCCACGTTATATACTTTATTCGCCCTAAACAAAAAAAAAAAAAAAAAAACACAATTTATTATTGTGATTTGCGCGTTATTAGTTCCTCATCCATCTACTGTGTTTCCAATGCTTTTTTTTAGCACAGTAATTATTGGGTTTAAAACGTATTTTAATGGCTCACCGATACCAACATGCTTTATATGTAACTTGTAAACATTTCTAAAAAGTATAAGAACAAGAGATGGAACACGGGTAATGAAACACCGTGGACGTCCGGGTCTCTAAGAAAAAAGGTCTTTACAAGTACCAGGTTAACAGAAACGAAAAGGAGTTTAGAATATACTAAAATTCAGGTTATATGAAATTTAATTATTTGAACGCACCAGGCAAGCAGAAAAATATTATAGGTAAGATTTATATCTATATTTCTATAGTTTATCGTTGTTGAAAATTTTATACAACCATTTCCCCTGGGGAAATACCGAATGAATAACTACGTGATGGTATCGTAGTACAATAGGCAGTTTTACCTTCATTTAGAAGCGTACAAATCTTACTCGGCAGTAAACGCATTACCTACAATATTGGAAATTATTCTCGTGTTGACTGTACTTTAAATAGTATTAGTAATGTGGGGTGAAACCAGAAACAAATGTTATTTGGGACGAAAGGTTTTTGTGGAATCTTGGACGAAACAGGGAGCATCGAATGATCAATCATTGTTTCGGACAGAACGATTTTTGTATCTGCCGTAATAGTAGCGAACGATGATGTTGACCTTACTTCAAATTTGTATTGTTTGGTTGTCATGTAATAATTTCAATTTAGGTTTTATCATCATCATCAGCCGGAAGACGTCCACTGTTGAACAAAGGCCTCCCCCATAGAACGCCACAAAGAACGGCTATTAGCCGCTTGTAACCATTGGCTACCCGCGACTTTAACGATGTCGTCAGTCCACCTAGTGGGAGGCCTACCAACTCTACGTCTTCCGGTGTATTGTGGTAACCACTCGAGAACCTTTCTTCCCCATCGGTTATCAGTTCGTCGAGCAATGTGGCCCGCCCATTGCCACTTCAACTTGCAAATTCTGAGAGCTATGTCGGTGACTTTGGTTCTTTGGCGAATATCCACGTTCGTTAGGTTTTATAGTCCCTCTTTATAACGTGGGTTATACGTATGGCAATAGCTTCATCAAATACCGCTATTTTATAGAACGTGAGTCAATTGTTTTCAATGTCATACAGTTAATCAGTCGTAGTTGCAAAGTAGTTAATATACCTATTTCAAAGTTCATGTTAGCTGTTAAGTATAGTTTGTTTCTCTTGTTGAAATCATAAGAATTTAAATGACTAATAATGAACTTTAAACTCTTCGGCATAACGCATGTGTTGTTTTCTGATATTATTTTCTTTGACTGTGACTGTAGCCTAGCGGTAACTTATGCCAATTTGAACGCGTTATAATCCAAGGCTTACATTATTTTGTTCCCTCACCGTGCCCTATTTCTAAATTCGAACTTTTTTCTAATCAAGCCATGTAGCTTTGTATCATAGAATAGAATAGAATAGAATAGAATATCATTTATTTGCTTCAAATGCGAGTACAATAATGTTGTTGAAAGTAAATCAATTTAAGATCTTACACATTTCACCAAATTACTGGCATGCAAAAACTTATAATGAAAATTTAATTTCTAGAAGTACATATTGTTATGATAAACAGGTTTCTTAAATCTAATCGAATATAACTAACCATGCGCCTTAAAAATAAAATATTCATCAAGAGAGTAGAAGGCATGATGCAGCAACCAGACCCTTAGTTCACGCTTAAATTTGTGCAAAGGTAATTGTTTAATATATTGTGGTAATTTATTATATATTTTGATTGACATAGAGTAACTATTTTTTTGATAGCGTGCTGACTTATGAGCATACTTATTAACCAATCTATCTCTATTTCTGGTATTTCGAGGATAAATTTCACTCGCTGTATTATAAAGATAGCTGTGTTGTTTTACAAAGCATGAAATATCAAAAATATACTGACATGGAAGAGGAAATACTTTTAATTGACCAAAAAGTGGTTTACATGACTCCATAGGACCAACTCCACAAAGTGCTCGTATGCATTTTTTTTGTACAATGAATGCACGATCGAAATTTGTACTCCGCCCCCACAGAATAAGACCATATCTGAGGAGGGATCCAACATAACCGTGATATGCTACTAGCGCTGTTTCTAAGCTTGTAGTTTTTCTTAGCCGTTTTAAAACGTATACGTAGCTGTTTATTTTCTTGCATATTTTCTCTACTTGATTTTTCCAGTTTAATGCATTATCTATTATTAAGCCTAAGAATAAGACTTGATGAGGTCTTTCAATGTTTTGTCCATTATATTCAATTTCAATATCAACATTATTAAAATTCATACAATAAGTTTTAGAAATATTTATAATTAAATTATTAATGTCAAGCCAATTTACTACGGAATGAATCGTTTTCTTAATGTCTAATTTGTGTTTCTCTATACAATCATCATCTTTGTTTTTTTTTGTTGTGACTACAATGGAAAAATCATCAGCAAATAATGTTGAGCTGTATGGAGTTACACATACTATATCATTTATATATACTAAAAATAATAGTGGCCCAAGTACACTGCCTTGAGGGACTCCGGATCTGTTAGTTTTCCATTCTGACCTTGAGCCCTGAATTATTTTATTTTCATCAATTGTCGGTATTTCTACGAATTGTCTTCTATTGGTAATAAAAGATTTAATCCAGTTTAATCCATTTCCTCTAATACCATAATGTTGCAGTTTATAAAGTAGAAGGTCATGAGACACAAAGTCAAATGCTTTTTTCATGTCAAAAAATAAGGCTGTTGTCAGATACTTCCTATCTATATTTTCTATTATAGTGTTAACTAAGTTAAAAGCTGCTAGTGTCGTCGATTTATTCTTTTGGAAGCCATTTTGTTCCTGCTGGATAACATGGTGTTTGGAGAAAAAATCATAGATTCTTCGATGCATTGCTCTTTCATATATTTTTGATAAAACAGGCAAAAGCGCTATTGGCCTGTAGTTGTCAACGTCGTCTTTTGAACCTCTTTTAAAGAGAGGCTTGATAAGAGATATTTTTAAAGCCTCAGGAAAAGAGCCGTGTTCAAAAGATAGATTTATTAAGTATGCTAATATTTCACAAAGTTCTTCCTTACAATGTTTGATAACTTTAGTTGCTACGCCATCTTCACCTTCGGTATTAGTGTTTTTCAGGTTAGCTATGATAGTTTTGATTTCCGTTGGTAATACCGGGCTTAAAAATATAGATTCAGATACGCATTTAGTACTCATATTTTTAAATGTATTTACTGTATTATTGGTTTTTTTATTAGTTATATCTATTAAATGTTTATTTATATAATTTGCTATTTCATCCGGTTTCGTAATGACACGTTCTTTTATTTTTATTTCATCTATGAATTCAGGAAGCGATGGACCTTTGTTTTTTATTATATTCCACGATGCTTTGCAGGTATTTTTTGAATTTTGAATTACTTTGCTATTTTTTACTTTCTGTGCCCTAACAATGCACTTTTTAAGCAAACTAGAGTAGTTTTTAAAAACATTTTTAGAGCTAACTGTCTTATCCCTATAGTACTTTAGTCGCAAATATCTTTTTCGTCTACAACTTATTTTTAAGCCTTTGGTAATCCATTTTATTTTTTGTGTAGACTGGATCTTTATCTTATGTGTGGGAAAACATAATGATATCAGCACCTTGATAGAATTCTGAAAAACACCAAAAGCCAAATTTGGATCGTGTATATCATATACGTCCCTAAAGGACAAGCTGCTAATACATTGTCGGAACTTTTCAAGATTCTCATTTGAGTAATCCTTTTTTTGAACATACCTACTTTCTTACTTATAACCAGAACCTGGGTTTGAGATTCTTATGTCATGTTGCTAGTGGTGCTGTTTAATTTTACTGGCTTTCCTGTCATTTTAACAATAGGGTGTAAACGAAGTTAATATGTAGGTGTTAGTAGTATGATATATTAGGCACCACATAATGTCAAACGCCTCCGAGCAGTAGTGTGTATCGCTATTGTATTCCAGCTCGAATGAAATAACTAGACAAACGAGAACAAGAACTGTACTCTGGACAGAGAGCGCGGTGCAGTGGCACGCACAAGTTTAGTTGAAATCTCTGGGTTGTCTATTAGTCAATTGATATCAGTCATATATTATACTTTATATAAGTTGAGAAGACAACACATAGATTAGTTGGATTATATTATATTACTATTTTAATTCTAAGATATGTTAACGAATAGATTCAGGCGTGACTTTGCGGAAATCCATATTTAATAATAACAAATATTTTAAGAAAACATCTAATATATTAATAAAACATATAAAAATATATCTAGTGACAATTCCGCCTAATTTTCATGTTAAGCCCACGTAACGTCACAAACGCCAAGCAGCCAAACCGGAAGAATTTTCAATCTACTTTCTCGATCGTGCGTTCGTAGAGTCAAGACCTCCTGAGGATGCTTCGTGTAGAATCGAAACTCGTCGAAAATTCTTCCGGTTTGGCTGCGTGGCGTTTGTGATGTCACGTCGGCTTAACAACATTTTTATATTTGTAAAATGTTATATTAAAATATTAATTTGATGTATTCTTAAAATATTTTGAAAAAATTTGTTATTATCAAAGATATGTATATAAAAAATAACCAGCTTCATTCGTTCAGGTTTGCAGAGAAAAACAACCTTCCTAAACTGGAGTACGTCTCCTTACCTCGCGCCGGTGCTTTGAAGGTCATCATGGAAGAAACTGGGCCTCATAGAGACCAAGGTGCTAGCACATCCAAAGAAATTAAGAAAGGTATGTTTTCAATTTTAAAATTACTTAACCTTAATTACGCTACCGAATGTCGTAAGTTCGCAAATAATATGTTTCATATGACTTCATTGTGTAACTCATTATTACTAGATGGTTACTGAAATTTATAAAAGCTTAACACAGCTTAACAAAAGCTAAGTTTGTGCCTTCAGCTTCAAATTAGGTAAAATCTACAAAACTGTTATATTACATAAAATTGACATTAAATCAATTTAGAGTCAGTTATGATTTGGTTCGGATACGGTAAATAACTCATGAGAAGTTTCGTGGACTCATTTTGGCTCCAGAAGTTGGTACTAACTTTGGCTTCAATACTTTTTTGCGAGAATCTACGTAAATAAATAGTAATTCAGTAAAATAACAAATCACTTATGAGATGAATGACATCGTAATCAAGATACAATACAGTGGCAGGTCTCTGCTATTGAAGTGATTTATTGTCAGTAAACTTACTTTTATAAACTTATAAGTAGTTTTTATAAATATTGATATTTAGTTTAGGAGAAATAGACAAAAATCAAAATAATAGTATTAAAGGAACTCTTTATTATTGATTTAATAGTGTCAATAGGTCAAGATTATTCCTTAAGTGAATGTCTTTTTTTACATTAATAACCTAACCTGATCTAACCTTTATTGCTTTCTACTTTGTAATAATGTTAAACAAATTGAATCCTAAGTGTTGAAGTATATGACAGTATCTTTTTCAAATTATAACATCACACATAAATATATTGCTATCATAACTAGAAAACTATAAGTAGCGTGACTGCAGGAAGTACTAGATATTGCATTCAATTTTAAATTTACATCTGTAGTAAACGATGTGTGATTGTTGCTACCTCCGTTATCTGGTAAACGATCTTTAGTGTTTTCTTGATCTCGTTTACGATCCTTGGTGTCTTTTTCATCGAGTGAATGATCTTTACTTTTTTCTTCTTCTGGTATACGATCTTTGTTGTCTTTTATGTATAGTATATGATTTTTAATATCTGCATTATCTGTTGTTATATCTGCAGTATATGTTTTAACTGATGTAGCATCTGTAGTATCTTCTTTATCTGATATGTGGTTGTTTTGATGTTTCTCTTTAAACCAGGTTCGCGATTGAAATTTATCTTCTATTTCAGTATTTGATCCTGTAAAAAAAATATTTGATTTACTTCATAAATTAATTATTCAGATCGTTTTATACAAGTCATCGATCTAATTTGGTGGTATCAAAACGACAGTGATCAAGATTTGCTGTGATTAGGACTTAGATGTAAAATAAATGTTAAGGACAAGTGCCGGAATACAATTTTTGGTGTTTTGCAAGAGATTGAAAACTGAGTGTGCTTACACGAAGACCATTTCAAACGCCCGAGCACCAAGCCAATTTTACATATAACATGAACTTCGTAAAGTATTTGATGCATGTTTATTAATGGGTATGAATTAATTGTAACCACGATACATTCGAAAGAGTATAGAACTATTTCTAGGAGTCTCCAACTTGTTCGTTTTTTTTCATATATAAATATATATGAAAAAAAACGAACAAGTTGGAGACTCCAGAAATCCTATCCGTCGTTCTATACTCTTTCGAATGTATCGTGGTTACAATTTACAATTCCTTTTCTGAATTCGCAAAATACTAATAATAATTATTTTCACATCTTCAGTTATTATATAATCTTAATCATTTAGTTCGATATGAGATGTTTTTTCTAACAGCCAAATAAAATATTGTTCTAAAATATGTTTACATTTTGAGCCCTGTTTTGTACCTAATACACAGCAGGCGTATGGCGGTGTGCTACACCTAATGTGCAGCAACATCCACCTGAAATCGACGTAAGCAGTGGCAAGATGCTCATCTAGATGACATGGAATAGTTTTTATATTTATAAGCCAGGAAATGTTTTGTGAACAAACTTATGTTAGACTAGGTTTTACAATTATTGGTAATTGTAGTATATTGCTGCCCTTTGCCTGCGTGTAATTAGATTAAGGGCCTGTTTCAGAATGGTCCATTATGTTCCGGTTATACTACCCAGAACATATGTAATAAATAAAACACTATCTTTGCGTTTCACAGTCATCGATTTAGCCTATCCATCGGTTAAAGCTTGAAACGCGCTGCATGTTAACTGTCATTTTTATCATTCAGTTTTTTATGTTCTGGGTAGTTAACCGGAACTTACTCAAACATTCTGAAACAGGCCCTAAGTCGCGCTCCTCCAGAAGTTTTAAATAAATTTGTATAGAAGATATTATTACACTTTCGGACTCTTGAACTGGCTTGATTAGTGCTTAACTATTTTAAAATTCAGCATTGCTAAATAAATCAATAAAAATACTAAATCTAAAGGCATCACGAGTTAAGACAAATCTTGCCATGCAAGCCGTAGTTAAAGTCAGTAGCTCCGTTATTTATCTTGGGATAAAGAAGAAAATGAAAAATCTGTAGAAGTGTTTCAACCAGTCCTTTCCAAACGAAGTATTTTAATGCGAATGCTCGTCTGTTTTGCTACAAGAAATAAATCTGTTGCCAAGCACCTAATGTATTCCCCTAAAAATGGTAAAGATTAACCGAAGGATACAAACAGACTCAAGAACGCTTCTACCCACTTGACCGACAAGGAAGTTATTTAATGTAAATAAAATTGCGGCTTTAAATGAAATAATATTTTCTATTTAACGTACCTACGTATTAACTTTAAAATAATTTAGCTTCTTCTGGTGTATTCGGTTAGATTGTCAATGCAACACCTGCCATTCCACCATTCAATTTTGTTTTTAATTTTCCAATGCAATTAGTGTTTCTTGGCTACCAATGCGATGTTATGTGTCTCCAATAAACACAGCGTCGATATGAAGATGCATTTGAAACTATTACCTGAATTTCGCCTTTATGGTATAAATATCACCTGTTTACTGTTCGTTTCCCAGCTTGATGTTATCTATGCACTTCATCTGTCAAAGATTTTGAAGTGTCATATGTCCATAGAGTATGTCATTCATAGCGTTTGAAATTTTTCTAACAGCTTTACGTAGTTTCGCAATAAAAATGAAATTCAATGAAATATAAATCGTATACGACAAGCAACAGATGCATAAAGTTCGTATTAAATGTGGTGGTAACGTATACAGTGTGGTTTACGCACAGCCTGTGCTATGTTTTCCAATAATCTGAGAAGACCTACAGTCCGATGTATTTGAGTTATTCTCCATAATTTATGTATCACACGTAAGTTTTAACATATATTTTGTTACCTACACAAATCAAGTATGGATTTTATCCATCTCATCTTTCTATCTCGGCGATAGATTGCTTTACTATTTTGATCTTGACTAAACTTAATCTACATGATACAACTTGTTGAATACGTAAATATTATTCTTATAAATAAAACACTGTCTGCCGACAATGCTGGCATGAACTTATGATTAAGAATACTAATAACTATGCAAACCATGATAATGTACCAATTCTTAAAAGTAGGTATCTATCATAGTTCAATATAACAACACACTGGAAGCTTAACAATAACTGTCCAGTCTTTTGTATGTTATGGATACATATATAAACTGCAGTATTATATGAATATTGTCTTGTTATTAGTAGAAAATGTTTGCGACAGTATTTGGAGCATCATTAACTGTAACTGGTGTTACTTAAAATACCTATATTACCTTGGCTCCCTGCCTAATCAGATCGGCCATACGAGACAATCAAGAGAATTAGCAACTAAGTAGCCAATTAAAAACTGCAGCTATTAATCATCACTGTACATACATATTTAAGAAAAATAATTCTAACTTCAAGAGGATTGTAAATTTATCATCAAACCTACATCCAAGTATGATTGAAGCATCCAAGGTAAATTTTTCTAAGATTGCACTGAACATGTTAAAGGAATAACCCTTTGAAACTATTTATTAATAAGAAGCGGTGCATTTTAAGTTACAAATAACTGATAATAAATATTGAGCTTCTTGCTCTAAATAAGTATAAGTTGTTTGAACACATTCAGCATGGAAATTAGACTTTTGATGGTAACACATTGTTCAAACTATGCTAGTGCAAAAACTTTAAAGGTAATGGATTGCGGAGATCTTCTATAATCATAGACCTAGCTTTGAATTTGTTGCTACTAGACCAGTGCCCCATTTTTTGGAACAGCTCTGTCAAACTAAAGAGCATTGTTTTTTTTTGGTTAGCAATATAAGAATCTCATTGTGTCAGAGATAACAGCTATGCTTACTTAAAATGTTCATGTATGGGGAACACTAATATAGAGTTCTAATTGATTAATATTATGGACTATATTCAGTCATTCATACTATGGGTGGGAAGCTTCCCAGTCTAGGAATAAGCACTTTTTGTAGTGCACTTGATATTTCTTGTGATACAATAGACAATGTACTCATTATTCTAACAGTAATTAACTTACTCAAAGAGTAATCTTAAGTAAAGTACTTCAAAGTACCTACTTGAGTTGCTCCAAAACATTTACCAAAAAAGAAGTAAATGAATTAGGAGGGACATATTTTCTTTCTTTCATTTTATGAGCATGAGTGAGTACTGAACACATAAATACCCTTACCTAGTGGGTAAGCAAAAAGCATAAATATAAATCTATAAACTGTCTGTAGCATATGGTTGGCTTCAGAATGCATCATATGATATTCAGACTTTCTTGGTAGATGCTATAAAAAAGGTGAGAGAGTCATTCTTTTTTATAAATTTAAATGGGTTCCTTGCAATGGAAACAATTAATGATCATGCTACACCTTACCACTATATCACCATATGCATAGATGCATAATCTCAATATTAAATTATAACATTCACAAATATTTATTATCAAGAACGACTTCAAACCTGCAGCTAATCGCTCAACACTGTGTTGCTACGAGCAATTTTAGTAGCAGAACACCTGAGATAGTGCTGTGGTATTATATGCTTACACCATTTACAACACAAATCATCCAGGCCGATAGACAAACAGATTTTCTTATCAGCTTATTACCCTTACTTGGAGGGTACAAAGCATCTACTACTCTGTGTATTATACTATACAGATGGGAATTCTCTCATATACATAATAATTTGAGAGAGTAGAGATACCAGTTGTTAATGATAAACACACTTATAACAAGGTGCAATATATATACAGTATGGGTGTGGAATACAGGCCACCTAACAACTACTATGAGATAAACATAATGAACGCCACCTCATTACATACAAGTTGGTGGCACACCTCTATCATATTCTTACAGCCCTTCGGGAGGGCATAGTTAACAAGAATGACCGTAGGAGTAAGTACTTGTAGTGCTCTAAAATATTATCTGTACTATACTATTCAGGAGCCTTCTTACAGCCCTTTGGGAGGTACTACAGATACCTTCTTACAGGCCCTTCGGGAGGGTAAAGTTGCCAATCACTTACTGTAGGAGTACATGTATTACTCTAAAATATTATCTGTACTGCATACAGATGCAAGTTGTTGATGCTTATACTACAGTTTATAGCACATTACCTTGCAGAAGGGTACAACTGCCATTCTATGATAAGATCACATAACAAGTCAGCGGTGCATCTTTCCATGTTACAGTCATAGTAACTACCATTGCGTATCACATGGAACCAATGATGTTCATTTAAAGAGTGGAATTTTGTTGTTATTATTATTTACAATGCGCTTGGATTAAAGAGCTTTACTCAGGAAAAGAGTTGAATGGCCATTTGACATATACATTCTATGTTAATATCAACTGCCAAATATAACATATCAAGGAAAATTACTTACTTGAAATTGAACCAACCCATTCAAAGTAGTTTAATGTGCAAACTATTGAAGCTTCGATGGCTTTGGAATGTTCTCCTCAGCAGCCCACTACCTAACAGAAGCAGCAGTGCAGTTGTTTTAAGATGATCAGGATAAGTAATACTTTTGGAACAGGCACAATATTCCACTTCATTTAACATGAAAGCTGTAGAGACTGATTGGGCGATTCCCCCATCAGCCCATTACCCTTCGGAAGGGTACAGTTGCTCCAACATAATCATGATAAATACATATATAATTTTGGGACAGCCACAATATCCCAGTTAATTTAACATGCACTGTTGAGGCTGGCGGGGTGATTTCCCCCCCAACAGCCAATTACCTTACGGAAGGGTACAGTTGCTCCAAGATAATCATGATTAGCACAAATGATGTTGGAATAGACACCATATATTTAAATTTAAATTGTAAACTGTTGAAGTTGACAGGGCAACTATAAGCCTATTATCTTACAGAAGGATTCAGTTGGTCTTATAAGAACATGACACATAAAAGTTTAGCACAGTGCCTGATGTTCATCTTAATTTAATATACAAGCTATTAAGATTGATGATATGCTCTATCAGTCTAAAGACCCTACGGAAGGGTATAGTTGCTACTACATAATAATGTCCTATTTTTGTATTGGGACAAATATGTTATGGATACCACCAAGTGCACAACCATAACATGATATAGTTGGTAATTTTAGACAAGGCTTGGCAGGGTTGATACTTTATACAAACAATTTGTCATCATCAAGCAGATAATATTACTTATTGGATAGGTATCAATACCTTAATCAATGAATGCCATCTGCCTCCCATGGAACAAACCAATTCAATCAATTGTTGGGGCCCTCCAGACAAGTCTGTAGATATCAGCCATGTTCAACAGACCATTCACTATGAAACAGTGTCAACAGCCTAAAATACCAATACCGGAGTAAGTTACTTAACATTGTTTTCTATACATATTAAGGACTTCTGGCAAACTTGGGCCGTTACCTACTTTCAGTAATGGGTGATATGAGTAATGGGAACTTGGTCTCTTAATATACCTACAACACAATGTATGTAAGTATACTGAACTGGTTAGATTTGCAGTTTACTGAAGTTAAGCTCACTTGGTTGAGGGAAGGTATGTACATGTTTTTAACATGATAAACTACTTAACTCAAGGTATATGACTCCATTCTTAGTTATTATAATCACAAATTTTATCCAAGTAACTATTGGAAATAATAATGATTCCAGTATGGTTAAGCTATTGCATATTATACATTGCTTGCAGCAGATTTTCATATACAATAGTGAATAGCAAACCTTAATAGGTAATTCCTATGTTAGTATTCAGTACTTGTAATCTTTCAAAGGAATATGAGTTTTATTTTTTATTTCCTTGTCAGTGCTTAGCACCAAAGAAAATAGTTATTTTTTTTTCTGTGCTTGTTAATTATTTTGTGTTGATAAAGGATTTGATTTTTTGCAGAGGAAGTTGATTTAAGACAGATATTTTCAACATAGCGTTTGTGTTCGTCACCAGCAGATACCAAACAGGTCTTCATATCGACGCTGTGTTTATTGGAGACACATAATATAACATTTTGCATTAAAACAAAATTGTTATTATGCGTAGGAAGATAAACACAGCGTCGCAGTAATATCTTACTGGTGAAGACTCTATGAATGACATACTCTATGGACATATGACACTTCAAAATCTTTGACAGATGAAGTGCATAGATAACATCAAGCTGGGAAACGAACAGTAAACAGGTGATATTTATACCATAAAGGCGAAATTCAGGTAATAGTTTCAAATGCATCTTCATATCGACGCTGTGTTTATCTTCCTACACATAATAACAATTTTGTTTTAATGCAAAATGTTATATTAAATGCAAATTCAATAACTTTTGAGAAAATGCTGCTGACCTTATTTAAATAAAGTCATTACGAAGTTCAGGTCAGCAAAACAGATTGTTATCAAGAATCAATGACAGAGTCCCCGTTGGGCGCAGGCCTAGAATACAACCCCATATCTTCGAAAAAAGAAAAACTCCAGATGGTGGGTGCTTTCTGAAGAATAACCATCTAACACTGCGATCCCCAAGCCGCCTCCCAAGCGTGGTGATGGTGGCAACCCACCTTTAATGGGGAAGGGTGTATTCAGTGACTGACACGGAAAAATAGCTAAAGATCTTCTTATTTAGAACTAGCGGCCAAACCCAGCTAAAAAACATTTATTTTTTCAATACTCTATAGCATATGTTTATAGAGGATAATGTAGGGTTCTAACGGTGAAAGAATTTTTCAAATCGGTCCAGTAGTTATTAAGTTTATTCGTTACATACAAAAATACAAATATTTCCTCTTTATATAATATTATGGTTGATGTAGATTATTATTTTGAAAAGGATATACAGAAAACAAAACAATTCATACTTGATATTAAATCTTTATATTTGCATTAATAGGTACATCGTCAACATTACATATATCATTAATTATGCCTTAATTTACTGTACCTACTACAAACGTCAGTATATTCTTTTACTTGCTCTTGTACCACGCTGAGTAGCATTGTTTTACGTTTATATACTTATAATGCCTCTTCTACTTACCTTTATCAGCTGTCATAGCAGTACTCACGCCGTTATACACATACTCATATCGTCTTACGCGCAGTCAATACTTTCTTTAACGTTGTATAAAATATCTGCCCCGAACCATACCACATCGTAATAAAACATTAAGATCAAGAAAAATCTTTAAGAAAACATTAATTTAATGTTTTCTTAAAGTAGGTTTTTTCACCATGTTACAATTGATTTTGTTTTTCTATCAGTCCAAATAAGCTTAACTATAAATACATGCTGACTTTTCTCTAATTATTATGTTAATAACACCTCTAAATTCATATTTTAATACAAGTAACCGCGCCGTGGTAAAGAATAATTTTATTGGTAATTACATTTAAAGAAAATATACGATTATTGCTGTATCAAACATAACAAATTTCAATAGAACTATTAGTTTTATTTGAACTTAGCTGTGTTATCTTTGACCAATCAGACTTACTTTGTAATATTTACCACAGGCTGTACTTTAAACGTATAGAATCACGTAGTTTAATAAGATAAGAATGTATATAAAGATATTGCCATTATAATTAGAAAACTGGATGTAACGTGTTCGCAGGCAGTATTGAATGGTGGATCAGATTGCAATTTCAGTTCTCTAGGAATCAAAATGCGATCTTTGTTGCCTTCTTTCTCCGGTATATGATTGTTTTTAAACTTCTTTTCGAACCAGGCTCGCGATTGAAACTTATCTTCCAGTGAAATAGATGATTCTGGAAAAAAAATTGTACAGTAGAACGTCGAATATTTTAACAAACTGGTTGGGAGACATAGATCTGGGATAGGATTTATGAGAATGAAACCTGGATGGTTGAAATGCATTTCGTCACAAGTGACAAACTACACTGCGCCCATCTTCCTGAGACATGAATGTGCCTGTAATTTCACCAGCACCCATACCCTTCAAACCGGAACACAGTAATGTGATCATTATTGCTTGGCGGTAGAAAAAAATATGGTGGAATCACTTCCCCGGACGAACTCGTTAACCAATTATTACATGTTATAATTAAGTATTGCATTATTTGAATCTTAATTATTACAATGTCAAGTAGAAATCGAAGTTATTAGATCAAAAATATATCAGCCTTGAGAACATTTTTTGGCGGTTTCCCTTCCTTTTACTGGTTGAGTCTCTAACGGAAAGGGCAAAACAGCAGTATTGGGTTATGGCATGGTGGTAGGGCATTTTGCGAATGCCCGCCTGGCTAGCTACCACCCTCAAGTAGAAAATCTGTCGCCAAGCACCTAACGGTGTGTTCCGGCAGCTGTCCTTGAGAGCCAGTACTTCTAGGTTAGCCTGAACAACATCTTCGACCACATCATCACTTACCAGCAGGTGAGATAGTGGTCAAAGGCTAACCTATCAGGCATAAAAAAAAAAAAAAAATGGCATTTTAAATCGCTTTTCTGGTTGCCCCTTTTTTCAGGGGACAAAAACCGGGTTCATATGTAATGGTATGTATCTAAACCATCGTATACTATCCCACCTACTGGTAATAAATGTTTTATTGAATGCAGTAGCATCTATGACTTTAGATATCTAAATCTTAAGGACTATAGTTGCATTGTGACAGATTTTTATCTGAGAGAATTAAACAGGAGATCTTTTTAAGGCCTTAGTACCATATTATCAGAACTAAGTATTGGTAACGTCAGCGATCCATAAGCTGTCTAGGCAAAACATTTTATTTATATTTTGGATGCTGCAAGTCTCTCATTTCACCATATCTTACTTTCTAAGTGATGATATGTTCAAAAATATTGTAACAGCATAAACCTAGAAAGGTAGCTGACGCTGAAAGACGTTTGCCAAAACACACCGGTGGGTGCTTTGAGACAAATGTTCTACTCGAGGATGGTAATCGTGCAGGCAAGCATTTGCAATATTTTTTCCAAACATAAAATACTTCATTTGATAAAGTCCGGTTGTAACACTCCTACAGATTTTCATTTTCTTCTTATCCCTAGACCTATACAACAGAGTTACTGACTTTATCCGCGGCCCGCATGGCAAGATTTGTTCTAGTCCGTATAGTCTAGCATCATGATTCCTTTCCTTAAAGTTATAAAAAAAAAAGTTAAATATAACATATATTTTGACTCTTGCTTCCGATCTCTATTTTCTAGTTTCTCAGTGCTTTAGAACACAAAGTTTCTAAAGCACTTCATTTATCCACCTTTTCACGACTTTATTTAGTTTTAATTTCAAGTTTAACATACCGTCAAAATTACAAACATTAAATTCAGAAATTGTATTAGATATTCAGAAGGTTAGCGACATTAATAATGTTTGCAAAAACGTTTTATGTTCAGACAAAGTGATCATTGTGATGGATAACCGCAACTTAGTAACCTTAACAATGAATAGGAGCATGACATTTTCTAATTCATAGAAGTCTCGTTAGCGAAGGTGGTAACGCGTCCGATGGGTTTTCCCGTGGATATGTTCCTGATACTTGCGCTCTGAAAAGCCTTTATCCCACGCTTAGAAGGGATTAGCACGTGTGTTTTTTTCTTGCTCAAATGCTCGTACACCAAGTCAGCACATGATTTGGTGTTTTTAAAGCAACTATGGCATAGTGGCAATGCCTATCGACTGCCGCGCAGCATAATTGCAATAATGCCTCTTATACTGCGGGCTCAAACTTCACGGCGTGGTGCAAGAGCATTTTGCGAATGACAGCCTGGCTAGCTAAATAAGAAAATCTGTCGCCAAGTTTCTAAGGGTGTGTTCTGACAGCTGTCCATGAATGCCAGTAATTCTAGGTTACGATTGTTAATATCTGCGACCACATCATCACTTACAACCAGCTGGGTGTATGTACCTTGACGAAACGCCTGCTGCGGTTATGACTTAAATGGGTGACCGCTAAAGGTATTACTACTAAGCGCTTACGTGCTTCGGAGGGCACGTTAAGCCATCGTTCTCTTAGGATGGCAGTCGTTTGTCGTTATATAGCATGTGAGTATGGCATTTTGCAAATGCCCGCCTGACTCTAACAGTGTCATCCAGCAGCTATTCTTGAGAGCCAGTAATTCTAGTTCAGCAAACAACATCTTGAAACACATCATCACTTACCATGGGATGAGATAGTGATCAAATGCTAGCGTATCAGATAGGATAAAAAAAAACAACAAAACCAATTGACATTACTAACCTGTCAAATTTCCTGTCACGTTTAAGTTATTTCCAGTCGACTCTTCTGATGATGGTGTTTCAACAGTGGCAACATTGAATGTACCTGTGAAGTGTTACGAGTATAATATTACATTTCGGCTTTACTGCGCATTGCGTCATTGTAAAAAGTATTAATAAGTTGCCATCATCCTACTTTTATTCCACACAATATAGGGTCGATGCAATGTTATATTTCTAATCACATATGCGAGACAAAAACATGCTTCAAAAATATGTTTACTGTTATTTTAATACTTTCATTTTTGCAATACCGCATGCATTACATTACAAATTCACAAAGAGAGGAAGATTTAAACTCATGGGCGGGATTTGAACCCACGCCGTCCACCCTTATAGCTGGGGTATGCGCTGACCGCTAAGCTACCATGATATATGACTCATTTGCGGAATTGTCAGTGCGAAACTTGGTAAGTAGTTAGGTACTCTGGCGGTTAGTAGCCTTCAAGGACAGCCGCAGTGATACCATATACCTACCTTTTTCTCGTTTGCCAATGGCTTACCTTAGTAAAAGTACGGACAGCAGCTTTATATTAAGTATCTGTTATTTTATAACTTACCATTCAGAGACATGAAATTATTTTCTTCAGTCGAAGTCTGTTCTTCTCCATCAGGCCATAAACTCTTGACGGCGTATTCATCTATTCCTGTGAGAAAATAAATTTATCTTGTAAATAATATTTCTACTAGAATGTCACACATTATACCTATTAACTGACTTCAAAAAAGGAGGAGGTTATCAATTGGACAGTTTTTTTATGTTTGTAAACTCATAATTTTCGACTGGGTGAACCGATTTTGATGGTTCTTTTTTATTTGAAAGCTGGTGCTTCCCGTGTGGTCCCATTTAAATTTCATCAAAATCGGTCCAGCTGTTGTTGAGTAACACTCCAATAACTGAAAAAGTGACTTCCTTTCTTGATGATACAGTCGTTGACAATGGATGACAATAGATCCCGTAAGTAGCAAAGGTCACTAAAAAGCGTGATTTTTTTACCTTAAAACGGAACCGACTTCAGCACTCAAAAGTTTGAAATAACTTGTCGAAGTCGGTTCTATACGCACAATATTGTAATCATAGGTACTTTTGAACTGTCATGGTACCGACTTCAAAGAGTTTATATCAAACCTTGGAGTGTTGAAGTTGGGTTCATTTTGAGGTGAAAATTTGTTTTTGCTATGTTTAATACAATATAATGTTATTGTATTCATTATATGATTAGTACCATTTTTTAGAATGTTATGGGTCAAATAATCTTATATCACCTTCTTTCACACCTGACTGGTTAGCCCTTGACAACTCGTAGCGAAGCGCTCGTAGCGAAGTTTACTTAGCTGTTCTCAACCGATCAGCAAAGTTAAGCAACGTCGCGCGCGGTCATGAGTTGGATGGGTGACCGCTAGTGACATTACTACTGAGCGTTTCCGTGCTTCGGAGGGCACGTTAAGCCGTCGGTCCCGGTTGATGTCTTAGGATGGCAGTCGTTATAGCATGGTGGTAGGGCATTTTGCGAATGCCCGCCTGGCTAGCTACCACCCTCAAGTAGAAAATCTGTCGCCAAGCACCTAACGGTGTTTTCCGGCAGCTGTCCTTTAGAGCCAGTACTTCTAGGTTAGCCTGAACAACATCTACGACCACATCATCACTTACCATCTGGTGAGATAGTGGTCAAAGGCTAAACTATCAGGCATAAAAAAAAAAAAAAAAAACTATCATTTTTTTATGCTTTCTAGGTTAGCTTTTAATCACTACCTCACCTGAGGTAAGTGATGATGTAGTCGAACATGATGTTCAGGTTAACCTGGAATTACTGGCTCTAAGCCTCGCCTCGCTCGTCTGTGTGTACATGCTTTTAGATCACATCTTTTACAAACAGAATTATATGTATACCGATGCAAGTATGGTGGTAAGCGACGGGCGAAATATTTTGTTTTGATTTTAGGCAAAAGGATTTTATTGGGTCATGTACTTCTTTGTGCTCATGGTGATTGTACTATTAGCTTTGGCATATTTGAGCATGCTAGAACGACTGCCATCCTAAGATAACAGCCAGGACTGACGTGCCCTCCAAAGCACGAATCGGCCGTGGCGGACGCTGCTTATCTTAGCTGATCAGTTAAGAACGGCTAAGCAAACTCGCACTTGACGGTGTGTTTCGGCAGCTGTCCTTTAGAGCCAGTGCTTCTAGGTTAGCCTGAATAACATCTTCGACCACATAATCACCTACCATCAGACGACATAGTGGCCTAAGGCTAGCCTATCAACTATATATAAAAAATTAGCATAAAAATCAGTATCGTATCATTCGTATCGATTTGAGTAGGGTGTGGCTCCACATTAGGCGCACATCAAAGATCTTTAACATCTTAATGCCCTGATTATTCGAAAGGTAACGGATATACTACTAATGAGCATTCCGAAAGAAGGTTTGGGTAAGGAAGGCAGCCGGCCTAAAGCCAAAGGCAAAAAATATTTTTTCCAATTAAGACCTTGTGGTGTTTGATGTATTGTTAGAGTGGGTATTTTGTAACCACCGATTTCAGTGGAATAAGAGAACAAAGACAATAATGTAATTGTGTTGTGAATTCACAATGTTGTACAGTGTCCTTATGCTAACATGATATCACTTGAAGATGTATGGATTTTCCCGCTTCAAAGGCTGTTTGGCTTGAATACAAAAATCTTCGTTGGTTGAGTGACCTAAAGTGTCAATTTGGAATTTCAAGGTATTGGGCTTTTATTCCGGGTCGGAGAGCTATAAAATATATTCCAGCTTTCCGGTATGTCAGCTCGCGCGTATGTCAGTTATCGAGCAATACCATCAACATCTTTTTGCGTAGTTGGTGAAAAACTATCCTATGACCTTCCCCGGATCTTAAGCTATTTCCATACCAATTATAATCCAAATCGGTCCAGTAGTTTTTAAGTTTCTCATGGCATACAAAAATTCAAATCTTTCCTCTTTACAAAATTACAAATTTGCAAGAGGAAAACATCCTTTTTATTATATTAGTGTAGATATATTTATGAAAATAATTTTCAGTTGCAGTCTGCACTCGGGAACTGTGCTCCATGGATGGAAATAGACTCACCTTCAATGCACTAGCTTATTCCAATCCAGACTGAACTTATTATGAGATAACCAACAGATTATCAATACAGCAGTCATCCAAATAGCAATTCCTCTGAAAACCTATATTACCTTTCCAGTAATCAGGGTGGGCGAAGGGAAGAAGCTCAGTTATGTGCCTGATAAGCAGCACCATAGCCGGCCATATTGTGACAGCAACAAATAAAGTTCTATATGTTACTGGTCTGATAACATAAAAATAACACAACGGGTACATTTGTGCACTTTAGAAACAGTCCACGCATCTCGATTGAAATGTCGATGAAAGTTAAAATAACATTTTGATATTGAATTGTGCGCGAATGGCCTCATGGTGTACCTAAGTATAATATGAATCTCTTTCGCGAAAGTTTAGATTACATTCTAATCTATAATACATTATTTGTTGGTGTTTCATCTACCAGACCAGACATATTTCTGTACCCAAACAATCTAAAACGCATCGTACTTATAGAACTTACTGTGCCGTGGGAAACAAACATACCTAAAGACCACACAATAAAAACTAACAAATATTATGACTTAACAAATGAATTAATCAAAAACGGTTATGTGGTTAATATAAAAAGGGTAATCTACAAAATCGAAATCAAAGCCTTACTCCATCTTAGGCGCAGCTCCCGGTTGGACTCTTTTGATCGACACGTATGAAAAACACTACAAAATTCCTGAGGATGTTAGTATTTCGTCATCCAGACCAGATATATTTCTATACTCAAAAAATCTAAAACGCATAGTACTTATAGAACTTACTGTGCCGTGGGAAACAAACATATCTAAAGACCACACAATAAAAACAAACAAATATTATGACTTAACAAATGAATTAATCAAAAACGGTTATGTGGTTAATTTATATGCTGTAGAATTCGGAGCAAGCGGTATACCAGCGAAATCCCTATATAACCTACTAAAAGACCTTGGTCTGTCAAGAACAACCGTAACTTCCATCCTAGAACGTGTATCTAAGGCAGCATTAGTAGAATCCTACCAAATTTAGTTAGGTAGGGCAGGAGGCTCGAACGGTGAAGGGGAGCATTGATGCATCATAAAGAGGCCCCTTAACCCTACTCCTGGGTTGCAAGTCCCAGGCCCCTCTAGCTTCTTCCTTTGCAACGCGATGGACCCGGCACCCGCACGGTGCATCCATGGAATGCTAAGAAATTCGTCTCACTGATGATATTATTTCTATGTTTTCATAATTATGTGTAGTTTGAGCGGCGTTGTCGTCATCGCTTTAAATACATTACAGCGAATATGAACGTTATGCAACGTTAGTTAATAGGTACCTATGTTCGTTTTTTGCACTCGCTACAGCGATGTGCTAAATTTACCAACTTTAAAGACCATTATAAAGATACTAATGTTACTGTACTGTATCAGCCAGATTGTCTACTGCTGAACACAGCTTCTGAATTATGGGGAGGTTTGCCATAATACCCACGCATGGCAGGCGTCTTGGGTATGAGATCTTTGATTCCAAATTCAAAAAATATGGTATTTTACGAGTAGATGGTCATTGTTAATAATTTAGAAATGAAATTCGGTAATCTCTACCACTGTCACTGAAACCTTCAGAAGTCAAGGAGCGGCTCTCTCCAAAATTGTTTATAGAAATAAAATTAATTAACAAATAATATGTTGAGATTTAACATCACATTTGCGTGGTAAATTTATTTATTGTATTGATTAGCTATTGTTATGTTATAAGCCTTAAATTATGCACAAAACATAGAACGTGGATTGTATATTAAACTCTAAACAAACACAATAATAGACTGACATAAACCAAGAATTAATTTTTCGCCATCCCTTTCTTGCAACATGATTTTGTAGTTTCTAAGGGCATAGGTATATAGCCGTAGATCTCTTTTCCTCTCTGTCTACCATAACCTTGATTTGTTGTATTATCTTTGATGATACACATATAAAGTTATTTAAATATTACTTGTTATTATGTATTATATATTCTAACAATTATTATCTATGCACCTTTTTATACGCAGAACTTGCATACTTGCTCACCTTAGTAACTAATGCTTAACAAGTATATTAATGATTTGATTTATAGGACAGGTCATATAAGTAAATATAATAGGCATATCCATGTTAAGTCCGAAACTACATATAAAATAAGTGCTTTCAGTTTATGTAATTATTTTTTTATAGCGCATACGCAAATCTTAAATATTGTTTGTGGTCAGAAAAAAATATAGGACTGACACAAATGCTACAAAATTAAAACAATATGATCTTTTAACAACAATAATAGGTTCTTATAATATTGTTTGAGTTAAAGTTTATTCTTAGAAATGGTATCTATGTGATGATTTTAAAACCGGATTTAATTATATATCATAATATGAAACCATGACAATCATCATATCCTCATATTAATATTGTTATAGGTAGTCATATTATGTGCAAACTCCAAACACCCAGTGCTCGTCAGAACTGTTGCGTCCCATGTAAAGTGACATTATATTTGTATCAAGTCCAGTATTGAACTCCAGACGTCTACAGAAAATGTCTCTATAAAAACCCAATAACTAACTCACTGAAGATCGAATCCAGTATCTCTAGATTTTCAAGCGGTCGTTACGCTGTACGCGTCGAAGAAAGATACATTACTACTTAATGATAAATGTAGAGCTTACTTATTTTAGTTTCCTCTATTGGCACTCCGTTCACATATACGTAGATAGACAGCACAACACAAAACAAACCACGAAACATTTCGAATATGAGAATACAACCGCGCTTCTCAATTGACAACTCACCAATGGATTCACAACTCGTTATAAACTGATACAACCAACTCCTTTTGAATGACGTGATTGCAAAGTCCGGGGAAACTGGTTATAGGTATTATAATACTAACGTTTTATATATGTCATATTACTCATTTGATTTCTGCTGTTCGTGAGCAGAGTAAAACGGACAAGATATGAACTCCATTGGGTTTCTTTATAAAATCCATGGGCAGATATTTATTCTAAAGACTAGGTATAGTGTCATGTGTCGGATTTACCGAACTTGGGAAATCTTTAAATTATTTGCAGCGATGCCTTGCGTAATTAACGCCCCGCGCTGCCGCCTTTGTCTGATTGCGCACAGGTTGAAACTATGGGTTACTATTATGGTTATTTTATCATAGATATCAGGTATAGTACAAACGTGGAATGAGAAAATTCACCGTGGAACCAGTCATCATTTTTTTTTATTTTTTATGCTGGTTATGGTTGCCTTTGACCACTTTCTCACCTGATGGTAAGTGATGATGTGGTTGAAGATGTAGTTCAGGCTAACCTAGAATTACTGGCTCTCAAGGACAGCTGCCGGAACACACCGCTAGGTGCTTGGCGACAGATTTTCTACTTGAGGGTGGTAGCTAGCCAGGCGGGCATTTGCAAAATGCCCTACCACCATGCTTTAACGACTGCCATCCTAAGACGACAACCGGGGCCGATGGCTTAACGTGGTTAATGTTGTAAGGGGGTTAATGTTTTCAACTTAGAGCACCAACATTTCAAGAAAGAAACAAATGAAGAATCTAGAATTTAGAGTTTTAAGTGGGAGGTTAAATAATAAAATAATTTGTACATATTTTTTAATACTTTAATATCATAATAGGCTGCCAATAACTTCAAGCCTTCATACAAATACCAAACTTATTACTTATAATAAAGCGAGAACTTAAAATCTAAATGGCACAACATAAATAGTAAATGTTTTATAAATTTAATATATATATATAATTTTTTTAAATTATTATAATTGATATGTACATATTATAATTACTTTCTCACAGCATTATAATTATGAGATTAGATAACTTTTTATTGTTACACTACAACACTAAGACTAACAAACAATAAAACTATAGTACAAGCGTCGTAAATAAAACTATAGTCGCGGTCTCTTACAGACAACTTTTGTATGGAGAGGAATCGTAAAAATGATACAGAGGAGGACGGGGGTGTAATATAAATAAACAGAACTAGCGAATATAAAATATTGTACGTTGATTTAATATAAATACACCTATGTATACATATGAATTATACTTATACAACATTTTACAATAAGGATATATCATCGATTTAAATAAAACAAGGAAAATAGGGTACGCTCTGATGTCACGACAATATAATGTGGAGAGAAAGCATATAATGCACATAGCTATGATTCCATTATATATGATACGTTTTATTGAATGAAAAAACAGGAAGACAAACATGCAAGAGACGCACACTACTAAGACTCAATCAGTAGACGTCCTGATTGGACATTGGCCATGTTTGTGGTACGATTGCTGCTTCTCCGGTTTTTTATAAGTTCAATGGGAGTTATATTTTAATAAATGATATTTTACACTAGTTGCTACCTACACAAGCATATGTGGCAAAAACTCGCGCCAGCTTGCTGCATCTATCAAGCATCAACCATAATATTAAGTTTATTCTTGTTAGATATAGCAAACTTTAATGCTCAAAATCAGCAACATATAATATCATTTACCGCAACCCCAATGTTGTCACGGTAACTGCTGCTATTCCACGCTGTAAATACTTTTAGAATCTAATCAGTGCTGATAGAACACCTGTCAAAATTGATTGAAATTATAGACCTGGGTGTCAATTCAATCAATATGAATCTATAATGGACTCGGCCTGGTCAATTTTGACAGTTTTGGTCTACTAAATTCATATCGTTCATATTGAGTCAATATTTATTCAATATCGGTTTCATATGAAAAATAAACGAAATAATAAAATAATAATAAATAATAACGAAATTGTTTCCTAAATTACCTTACTCTTCTCTTTTTATTTTTGGTTCGCAATACCGTCAAACCAGCCTAGATTCATCATAGATTCATATATTCATAAGGGATCAGCAGACTACTGATTCTGTCTTGTATGAATCTTGAATGAACCTATGTGGAATATGAACATGTAATTAGCAGACTTGGCCCCCTGAATGTTGTTTGTGTTCTTTCATTAGACATAAATAAAGGACAATCAGACAATCACAATCTTTATGGTTTACCAGGCGCAGCTGCTGAAGTGGTAGCTTGTACTATAGTTTCAATTACTATTAAGTTTTCTCTATCACGCAGTACAGTTGATTATGTTATCAATAATTGACATAAAACTTTCCATATTTCTTGATTTTACGGCAATTCTATCAGTACATAAAAATACATAAAAAAATCATCACGCCTGTAATTTCCGAAAAGGTAAACAGAAGTGACTAAATCACACATGTTTTTTCAGACAAATATTAATCTCATGGAAATGAGCCTATTGCTATGCTACAGGGTACAGTTCCAGACTCATAACTTTTATTGAATATTATTTGTCTCAAAAACCCAAGAACTTGTCCGTCCCCGGGTATCCCCATACCAATGAAGCAGCTGTCATACTCCACATAATTATTTAATTCTTTGAAACTTAAATCTTAATAATAACCTAAACAGTCTTTATAAATTATATACATTTAGGTCGCATTTTTTGACACTATTTTATTCTCATGGCCGCTGCAATTAGTAAATAGTAACTACATTGATCTGTTGTTGCCTAGTAAATAGAGCTTATACCTGTCACAAACGGCCAGCTTTCTAACAGCCGCTTTCGAGCAGTCTAACTGCTCCCTTATTGTATTTACACTGATCTAGATTATTCAAAAAAGCTCCAAATAATTTAGTAGTTTCAATAATGGGAAAACAGTATACATATGGATGCGATGATTACAATAAGGAAGCTAGATATATATCTGGGTGAAGCATTCTTTTTGGTTTGAGAATTATTATTTTCACTATTAGTAGAGCGGTGTTCTTGTACTAAAGGTTTTTGATTTGCATCATTGAGATTATGTGGATGATGTTTGTTATTTCTTACGCCGCGTTGTTTTGCTAAAGGATTTACACTTGAAGTGGCATGATTTTCTGGGGAATTGGCATTTTGTTCAGATGAAACGTTACATTCAAGTGTAGGTTTCACATTTGGCTCAACTGATGTGTTACGTTGTTCTTTTGTAGATTCTGAAGGTTCTGCTTTTTTGGATTTTGTAGTGTCCACTGTAAGATTTACCTTATCTTTTAGTTTCATATTCTTGTCCCATAAATATAGAATAGTGCTGAGTGACTGAAACTTGTGATCTAGAGTTATGTTGGTACCTGAAAAAAATCGTTTGCATTAGCCATTTCATACACAAAAGTATTCAATAGTGTTTGAATTTCATTTTGATTCTGTTGTTTATCAAAATGTGTGTTTTGTCCAGTGATTTTGTGTAATAATAGTGCATTATTAACAGTTCTGTTAAGTTTAAGCAAATTATACAGAAATGATGCATTTTAAATTTTCACGTAATTATTCTATAAAATTTCAGTGTTGTACACAACAACTTACAAAAACATGACTTATCTATCGGTGATAGTGAGATAATATAAACTAACCTGTTACATTGCTTATGGAGTCATTTCTCATATCCGTGGCAACTGGCGGTGGTGATGACAGCAATTTAGTAGAATCTATGAAAAATAGTAAATTTAATATAGTTATTATCATGATTGATATATTTTCTTTTACGATAATACTGAATATATTATAACATTCAATTGAAAATTAGATAAGAACAATGAGCGAAGCCATTAGTACATTTTCTGACATATATGACTTACTTAAATTATATGATATATAGATTATCTTAATATATTATAACTATATTAGTAGTTATATTGCCCCAAATGGCGCCGGGCTAGAATTGAACTTCCGATATCTTCCTGTGGGAGTTGTAAAAGGCGACAAAGGGAAAATATCAGAAGGTTTAGGGTAATCTTTGAAGCGCTCGTAGCGATGTTTGCTCAGCTGTCCTTAACCGATCAGCAAAGTTAAGCAACGTCCGCCCCGGTCATGAGTTGGATGGTGACCGCTAGTGACTGAACGTTTTCGCGTGCTTCGGGGGTCACGTTGAACCGTCGGTCCCGGTTGTCATCTAAGGATTGCAGTCGTTATAGCATGATGGTAGGGCATTTTGCGAATGCCCATCTATCTAGCTGCCACCCTCAAGAAGAAAATCTGCCGCCAAGCACCTAACGGTGTGTTCAAACAACATCTTTGACGACATCGTCACTTAACATCAGGTGAGATAGTGGCCAAAGGCTAACATCTATAATAAAAATAAAAAAGATAGACATCAGCGCCTTCTGAAGAAAAACCCTCTTACACTGCCATCCCCAAGCCCTTCAAGCGTTGGGATTATGGCAGACCCCCCTTACTAGCTATGTTCAGCTGTGTACGATCAAACGATTTGTGACGATGCGGCTGGCGCAGTACAGTAGTTTTATCATTTGGGGAATTTATAATATGCAATACGCGTTTATTTAATAAATAAAGCAATGAAAACTTATTCATGTTTAAAACAGAATTAGATTATCAGCTCAAGTATCGGCAACCCATTTTGGCTACGAGCTCAATGGCCGTCAGCATCCCAAAATAAGTTCATACTAAGCGATTATCGTATAATAAATTGTGACTCTTCTGTTAGTCTGAATCTAATAAAACAAGCGGCGATAGTATGTCGAGATATCTATATATAATCAAAATAATGATTACCACCATATACTAGACCATAACCATATACCATAACATAGTATACTCGCCTTCTTACAATCTGCCATTTATCATTGCGAATGCAATCCCTTTAGCGAATTCATGTCGATTATAAGACTAATTCAAATGCAGCGAGCCAAGATATGATTATTGGTATAAAATCCTTCATGCGTACTGATTGCATAGTCAAGGGCGTTTTTAAGCTCTTGGACTCCAATAATATGGTATCAGTATAATGGTACATGTATGAACTTACTTTCCGAAAGCATTGATTTATCTTCCATTGTGTCAATGTCGTCACCAAATCTATTGGCGATATCGACTTCCTCGTCATCGGGCCAAAGACTGTTTAATGCATTCATGTCTAGTTCTGCAAAAGAAAATAACATTACAATAGAAATATTGACCAAGAACTTGTCCATGTGATGAATCTACGAATATATACGTAAAGAAGTTTAACTTTCATACAGTTACTGCTTTGATTTCGGACTCATCAAGTTCACATAACAAAACACGTGCAATGTCCCAAATGAATCCAATTATATTTGGTAGATTGAACGTGTTTTGTTAATTGTGATTGAATCCGATTGGACGCGTTAAGGTACACTTTTAAACCACGCCTGCTGCGGTATCGTTTGCGTTCTGCTATTGTTGAGCTTGACTTATGTTTCTTCACATATTTATTCGTAGTAATTAATATATGTACAGGGCGTCCCACAGCGATGCCACATGGAGGAAAAGAACCTTGAAAATTGTTAACTGGCATTATCATAAGTACACATTACTTATGATAATGCCAGTTGAAAATTATTTATTTATAGCGATCGAAAGATTTCATCATAAGGATAAATTTTTGCTAAATAACATAGTGTCAGAAATAAAAGGAACTTTATACATTCCCTAAAATAGTTTTGATTTATGTAGTTCTGAGAGAGTATGAACCAACGAAATCTCTTCAATGTTTAAATCTGATCATGAAAATATCTAAAAATCGTTCATTGTGGTGTATAAAGTGGGCGGCTTATGTCGAGCAGGGAACGTCTTCGACTGATCACAATAGCGAATAGAAATTACCAATAAAATGTGCAGTTTTTTTTTCGTCAAGTGTTTTAGCCGAAGTCATAGAACATATAATAATACTACGCCGAAGTTTTAAAAAGTGATTGATTGCTATTGCTATGCAAATTCGATTCAAAGAGGTCGAAGCTCGAAATACAGGGAATCTAAAGTAACACTTCTATAATACCGGCAACAGTCGGACTTACATCTTTATGTTCCGGTTTTAAAAGCGCAACTAAAACTCATAACTGACTAATGTGATACAATATTTCCTTGACCTTTTCTAAGCGGTCTATACTTAATATCAACAATCCTAAACAATCCTAATCTGGGACATCCTGCGGACCGTTGTAGGACATTTATTTACAGTTTTTGATCTCAGGTCGCTAGATATTAGCTTGAATTTGGCTGTCATCAATCATCATGTCAAAGTCTTGTATGTATTATATCATATAAAGCTTCGTATAAATATCCAAATATTTATTCTTTACATTAAAGTATGACTACTGACCTAATCGAGGTTTGGTCACTTCTTTCGTCACATTTTCCACAAGCTTTTCCTGTGATCTGTGTATATTTGTAATTGTTTTTTCCATATCTGTAACAAAGAAAAAATATGAATTGAGGAAAATACCTGTGGGGTTTTGGGCTAGAGCAACCCATTTCTTCCTATGAGTCGTGAGAGGCGTTGAAAGTATAAAACTAGAAAGTGGGAAATTACCCCAAATGAGGTGGATGTTCCTCTCTAATACAAATCCGGTAAAGAATCTCTGTTAATTTGTCATCGTCCCCGACGGGCATTGAGGTAAATAACATGCCCACCTCATTTGAAGACTGTCTTTTACCATAAGAGAACACAACACAGAATTTTAAAGTGTCAGTACTAGACAAACGTATTGTTTTAAGATTTGAGTCTCGTAGTAAAAGACAATGCTTACTCCGAGCCAAGAGCGCCCGCCGCGGCAACACTGGACCCCGCCCCCTTTTAATAGAGTTTTAATATTTACATCGAGCGAAGAAATAAAAATTAGGAAATAATAAATTACAGGCACAAGAGACTTCTAACATCGGGTGCTCCTCGTACTTATTCCGTCAAATACACATAAACAAACACAAAAAAAAAACCTCAAAATATTTGTTATGACTAGCAGAAGTCTAACAGGTTGTTAGCATTTTTCCAATAACCCTGTATATTAAACACCGTATTTTTATTTCTAAGGCATCTTTGATGTACGTGTTGAACAAAAGAAATACCTCCATTATTAGAAAGGGTTTTGCCATATTGCCGTTTGGCAGGCGTCTTAAGGATCGCATTGTAACATGGTAGTTGGCTGTTCTTCAGATGGTGCTGCTGCCCATCTTCGGTTTGTTATTTTTTTTTTCGGTCAGTACTTTTACCTGCGTCGCCCCCTTACCTTCCCTACAACTCCTATAGGAATATATGGGAGGGGAAGGGGGATGGAAATCTATCCCGGCATCCTACAGGGAAAATGACGCCTCCTATTACTGGATTTTAGTTACATGTCGGCCTACTGCTTCAGGGATATACATATATATGTATATGTTATGTATGTGATTTAATCAATCAATGTTCTGGCTGTTATTATATTCTTTCAGAAAATCATAAGCTTTGCGACGAAAAAAAGCGTGGCTGCCGATAATAAAGTTATAAATTAATTTATTGTTTTTTATGTTTTCAGAAGTTAATTGGTATACTAGAATATGTGACAAATGAATCATTAAATTAACTTGCTATTGTATGATAAAAACAAATTGTTACATACCAATTAATACTATTAATATGAAACGTTTAAGTTATTGTTTAACAAACCGGGTTTTACCAGTTGCGGGTTTTCCGGATTCTTAAAAATAAACAAAAGCAATGTACAAAATATTTTTAAAAGAGAACGCCTATTAAAAGCTACCAAAACAAAATTCAATATTATAAAAATATGTATAGTAGTTTGTCCTTCTTTAATTAAACACATTTTAAAACTTAAATAGGCGTCTATCGAACATGTATTTACAGTAAACTCGCAAAGCCACAATATTCTTCAAACCCATATTATTTATGATTTAAGAATTCATGAATTGACGTACTCATTAAGCTTCTTTCTAATGGCCAACTATTCACATATCCAACGAGCGACAGCACAACACAAATTAAAACACGATACATTTTTAAAGTAGACAAAAACACTGTAAACACAACCTCACTTCTTTGATGACCATTCACTAATAAGCAACAACAGTAAAGTTACTGCACCCGTGAAGTTTGAGATGGAACGAGTAAAGGTCTAAGCAGACGTATCGCCTCGCCTCATTCGTACGACTACTTCCGAACTTGTCTCGAATCGAAGTGATGCCGATACGACGTTGTTAACTAAGCGTTGTACTATGTAAATTAAAGTACCTATGCCTTAGGATCGTTTTGCCAGTGGTTTAATAGGACAAAACAATCTTTTTTATTTAAATTAAAACTAAAAAAGTATCTAGTGTCATAGAATAAAACCAAATTCTATTAAAAATATACATATTTTTACCTAAACTACGACGCTTTTAGAAATGTATAACCTTTCAAAGAATACTGACATCACTAGTAAACAACTACAAACCAGTTCTAAAAAAATATAAATCAATTTTATGTTAAGTGCTAGGCTCTCAAAAATTTATAAGCATACAAAGTACACTATGTATTGTAATGGCTTGAATTAAGTTTGAAAGTTTCGTTGTTTCGTCGATTAAAAACACAAAAATGCTCAGGCTCGCTCTCATCTTACTACAGAACCCTCGTTTTGCTCGACACCTTTTTGTTCTTTGCGTTACAGTACGTACGGTATGCAACACAGTATGTACGGATTATCTTTTAGTTACACAGTATGTATGAACAATACGGTGCCGAGTCGATCAGTGTGCACCAAACATGGAGATTATGGTGGATGACGTAGTTTCAATCAAGGAAAACTTTTGTTATTGATATATCTGCTTTACTTTAACATTGTTTCATGCTGTAATATGTGTTACATTGTTTTATGTTACATAATAATAATATAACGTAACAATCAAAATATGCCTAAAATATAATCCGATTTCTTACCTATTCATATTATAAAGCTATAAATGCGTTAAACTTGAAACATTAAAAAATTTTAAATTTTAATTCATAAAGTAGTAGTTATTGTTACAACTGTAATAGTTAGACATTTAGTATCGTTTACTTTCTTGTAGATATTGATGTCTTCTATAGAATTGTAGTACATCACTTTTCTCCATGTTCAATAATTTCCGCAGCGTACACGATATAACGATTTTTTGGTATTTTTGTTGTGTTACATTATTCACATAGTTTTCACACAGATCCCTTACTTTTTCGAAAATATTCTAAAGCTTACGTTTATCAGGAATAGTGTAGGATCTAATCGTGAAAGATTTTTTCAAATCGTTTCATTAGTTATTAAGTTTATTCGTTACATACAGAAATTTAAATCTTTACTCTTTATAAGAAGGTTTAAGATGTAGATACAATCTTGCACTGTCATATACAGTTTAAACTGTGTTTCCACTAAACACAGGTTGGTTACTTTTGTGTTCTTAATACGACAGAGTACCTGTTAAGCTGGTTCTCCACCAAACAAAAAATGTATAACAACTTTAAACGGTTTAAATCCCGTATATTTTTCATTATTTTTGTCCCGACGTTTCAAACACTTTGCACTAAGACAACAATAAATTGATAATTTTGTGCTTCTAAGACGTGGTGGTGATTAGCTGCCCGCTATTATTTGGTGGAGATTTTTAAAGTCGCCAACTTATATTTGGTGAAGACATTTTTTTTTTATTCTTGTAGTTTAGCCATTGGCCGAAGATGTTGTTCAGGCTAACCTAGAAGTACTGACTCTCAAGGACAGCTGCCGGAACACACCGTTAGGTGTTTGGTGACAGATTTTCTACTTGAGGGTGGTAGCTAGCCAGGCGGATATTCGCAAAATGCCTTACCACCATGCTATAACGACTGCCATCCTAAGACAACAACCGAGACCGACGGCTTAACGTGGCCTCCGAAGCACGGAAACGTAACCTCCCCAATTCTTCCCGTGGGTGTCGTTAAAGGCGACTAATAGAAAAGTGCGCCAAATGAGCAGCATGCCACTTCTCACGTTGATGTGAGTAGGGTGGTAGGAGTGAGTGTGCATTAGATGCACAACAGGGCTTCAAACTTAGTACCCTGCCAGGGTTTCATACATTTTGTTCTTGTGTTCCTGTCTTGTACTTATGTTGTTAGCGTTAACATACATATTATTCGTAATATATTCTTGTGTTTCGTCCAGTGGATTAGAGAAAACATTTTGTATGACCCTGAAACTGTGCCCACTGAATGGTAAAAGGCTCGCCCCCTATTACATAAAAACATGTAACGGCGAAACATGGGTGTTAATACACCTCTGCCTACCCCTTCGGGGAATACAGGCGTGATTATATGTATGTATGTACATAAAAAAAATTTTGTTGCTAGGTCTTATTTGGAGGTACTTTAGACAAAGACATTAGAAAAAAATAAAAACTTCATCTATTACTATATTAATGAACTAATTTACAGACAGGTATAAAACGAAATTTTTTGGTTGTAAAACGCATGATGAGATAAACTTAGTTTAAGCAACAGTTATATTATATGATGAATTAATAGCTGATAAGCAGATAACTAGCTCGATGGGTGCCGGGCTAGAATGTCACCCCCCATCTCTACCCGTGGGTGTCGTAAGAGACGACGTGACACCCCAGAAGGTGAGTAGCAGCGCTTTCTGAGGAATTGATATCTCACACTGTGATCCCAAAGACATAATCGGGGAGGCTGTGTTCAGTAGTGAACAATCCGCCGATACAGTACAGTACAGATAACTGGGAACCTCAGAATCTGGGCCTAAATAATGGACATTTTGGTTAGACCAATACATGCAGTTAGAGTTGCACCTCCCCATATCATCCCGTGGGTGTCGTAAGAGGCGACTAAGGGAAAAATACTGGAAGGTGGGCAGCAGCGTCTTCTAAAGAACTGCCTTTTTACACTGCGATCCCCAATCCGCCTGCCAAGCGTGGGGATTATGGCAAATACCCCCTAAATAGGGGAGGCTGTGTTCAGCAGTGGACAATCCGGCTGAAACAGTCAACAGACAACAGTCAATACATGTTATACCGACCTCACTAAGATAGGATATATGAAAATGCTGATTAGGGACAAGTAACGATCGCATTATTGTCGGTCATTAATTCAACGTAGTCGCTTGGCGTATGTGTGTGGGTATATATCGGAAGGCTACTAAAGTAAATTACATACCTTTTGTATTAATTACTTCTATTTTATTCGTCCCATGTCGGATGACTTCACCTCTGGCCAGGGGACTTCGTTATCTATCTAACCTTGACACATAGTTTCACTATGCATGTTTAGTTAAAAATAAAATGTTTTTACATGACTGCTCAAAGAGGGAAGTGTTATGTTTACAGGTTTCATGTATGTTTGTGAGTTTCTTTTCCACCGTAACTTCTAAACGGGTTAAGAGGCCTTTTACATTATGCAGCCCTCTCACTCGCACTTTTGAAGATAATTTAAAATAGCAATAATATGGTTTATATTTTTTAAAATGTGGTCAATCATTATTTCGCTGCATGCAACTATAGATGTTCTCTACTAATTTTCATTTTGATATCTGTAATGGGGGATCTAAAACGCGTAATTTAGTTATTTTAAATTTTGGGCCTCTAATTCTAATTGGACTCAACATGTAACAAAGTAAAAATATGTTGATAACATCTATAGTTGCATGCAGCGAAATAATGATTGACCACATTTTAAAAAATATAAACCATATTGTTGCTATTTGAAATTATCTTTAAAAGTACGAGTGAGAGGGCTGCAAAATGTAAAAGGCCTCTTAACCGATTTTAATGTATGAGATATCGTTACATTTCTCCTGATAGCTTCGGATAATACGTACATAAAAACAAAAGTTGAGATAATAACAAATATTTTTAAAATATTTTAAGGAAACATCAAATTAATATTTTAATAAAACACTTAAAAAATATATCTAGTGACAATTCCGCCTAATATTCCTGCTAAGCCGACGTGACGTCACAAACGCCACGCAGCCAAACCGGAAGAATTTTCGATGCGTTTCGCTTCTAAACGAAGCATCCTCAGGAGGTCTTGACTCTACGAGCGCACGATCGAGATTTCTCGAGTGTTTTATTAAAATAATTTAATAAGTAAGTTAATATATTTTGATTTTATTATGTTTTTTTTTTTAATTTTGTTGTCATTGAATTTTGTATATGTATTTTTTATTGTTTTCTCTTAACATTGTATATGGATCACAGAGTCTGAAATAAAGAGCTATTATTATTATTATTATTTAATAATATTTGTTCTTATTAAATATGGATTTCCGCAAAGTAACGCCTGAATCTATTCATTATATAAAAAAGTTGATTTTAGAAACGTCGAAAATTCTTCCGATTTGCGTACGTGGCGTTTGTGACGTCACGTCGGTTTAACAGGAAAATAAGGCGGAATTTAAACAGGATATTTTTTTTATATTTATTAAGTATTTTCTAAAACATTATATTATTGTTTTCTTAAAATATTTGTTAATATTAAATATGGATAATGCACCATGGTACATTAGAACTGTCGACCTCCATCGTGACCTGAAAATGGATGTCACTATCGATATAATAAAAAAACATGCAAAAGCTCACGAACATATACTTCACCACCACGTGAATGTTGAGGCAATCTAGCTCCTAGACAACACAGACATAGTGAGAAGGCTAAAAAGGACAAAACCTTTTGAGTTAGTGTAGTTGAGTGACAGTGATAAGTAGTGAACTGAGTACTACCTACATATAAAGAACACAAGACCACATAGTGTCTTCCCCTTAATAGAGACAATAAGATAGATGTTAATGGACACATTCTTAACTTTACTCTATTTAGCAGTTTAAGTCAAGCTAAAATTACTCATTAGTCCGTATTGTTGCCTAGATTGTAATATAATGACGTACTTACTAAGTATATCATTAGAAATAATTAAAAAATTAATATGGATTACCGCAAAGTAACGCCTGAATCTTTTTATTAACATTACAAATAATTTGTTTTATGCAATATCTACGTTCTTGTGTTCTTATTTATGTTGTTAGATAAGATAATATATGGTGCCGAACCCACTAAGTAGACAAATGTTAGAAAGAATAAGGTTCAGTTAATAACCTCTCAACTGTTGAAGCAGTGATGGCTCAGTGGCATTGGCTATGGACTGCCGCGCAGCAGGTCCATGGTTCGAATCCCGCCGCGGGCTTGAGCTTCATAGCATGTTGGAAGGGCATTTTGCGAGTGCCCGCCTGGCTAGCGACCACCCCAAGTAGAAAATCTGCCGCCAAGCACCTAACGGTGTGTTCCGGCAGCTGTCCTTGAGAGCCAGTGAAATTTCAGGCACATGAGACTTAACAACTGTGTCAAAGTGACGGGCGCAGTGCAATTCATGACTTGTGATGAAATGCATGTGTTATAGGCAGAGGTACGCTTAACACCAGGTGTGCCTCGAGCTTGTTCCGTCACAAAAACATAAAAAAAAAAAATTGCGAGGTAGATGCAGTATAATTAGATGCATGTGCAGTACAAATTCATCGGTTAAACGATCACTGCTGAACTATTTAGTTACAAATAATATAGAAAAAGTTCACGTTATTACGTGAAATATAGACGTGTATGACCGAAAAAGTCTTGCGGTATTTTTCGGGAGGCTATAGGTACAGCAAGGCACTTATTGGTAGGATGCAAGGTGCTCCTTGATAGAGGTCATTATTCCCGTCGTTATGATACGAGTCATCGAAATCATACGGAGGCGGCGAGTTTTTTGGTCTGTCAAGAACAACCGTAACTTCCATCCTAGAACGTGTATCCAAGGCGGCATTAGTAGGATCTCACCAAATTTGGTTGGGCAGGAAAGGAGGCTCGAGCGGTGAAAGGGAGCATTGATGCATCATAAAGGGGCCCCTTAACCTAACTCACTGGGTTGCAAGTCCCAGGCACTTTGATTTGGGCCTCTTCCTCTGCAACACTATGGACCCGGCACCCGCACGGTGAATCCATGGAATGCTAAGTATATTCGTCTCATTATTGAAGGCGCTATTTGCCTCCAAATTTTATTTGGGAATTTATACTTACACCTTTTTATTTTCCTTTTCTATTGCATTTTTGCAATTTAATGACTGTCATGAGCTAAATTGTTCGAACCGTAATAATTATTTTTTAAGCAATGACAGCCGAGTGGTTAGGCTATGGACTGCGGTGTCGCAGGTTCATGGTTCGATCCCCACCGCTGGCTTGGCTTCGCTGCATGGTGGGCGGGCATTATGCGGTTACTCTTCCAGCTAGATACTCTCAAGGAGAAAACCTGTCGCTAAGCACTTCAGTGTGTTCCAGCAGCAGTCCTTAAGAGCCAGTAAAATTACAGGCACATGAGACTCAACAACTGTTTTTCTCAGGGCGACAGGCGCAGTGCAGTTCGTCACTTGTGACGAATTGCATATGTTGTAGGCAAACCTTACCGCTTAACATCAGATGGTCATCGTACTTGTTCCGTCACAATAATATAAAAAAATGGATAACTTCACCTGTGATGTAATAACTTTACTATTTTTTTTGTATCTGAAAGAATATTGTGTTTTATTTGACGCAATAGGTGAGATCGTTGTTTAAGTTTCTTTTCTGCGCTCAGCAAGCCTGGGAAAATGAAGCGATTCTATTTGTGTTTTTTTTTATTTAACATTGGTCATCTACCGCACACGTTTTGGTAGATACGAAACCTAACACGAGAGGCATTTCTTCACAGTGGACTTATTACGGATGTTATTGATGATGACAATAAAACTAGTATACTAATTTACCTTATTTAATTAGATAGATATAAAAGTCTTTATTGTTATACTACTTTTAAATGGTTTAAGTTAACATTTTAAATAATAATAACATAGTGTCACAATGGGTGGCCTTATCACTAAATGTGATCTCTACCAGGCAACCTTAAGATGGAGTTCAAAAAACAAAACAATTGGGGTGGATGTATTCAAAATAATCAAAACTAATAAAAATTAAGATTAGAACATATTTTATGTTCAAATCTTAATTTGTGTGTAATTTCTAAAGAAATGAAAAAAATGACATAGATTTCATATGATAATGAAATACATACAAATACATACCAACATACATAAATAGATAATGATATATACATACAGGGTTATTGGAAAAATGCTACCAACCTCTTAGGGTTGACTTCTACTAGTCCTAACTAAACGTTTCAAGATGTTGTTTTTTTTTCTGTCTTTGCTTATATGTTTATTTGATGGAATAAGCACGAGGACAACCTGATGTTAAATGTCTGCTTATTCTGTCAAATACCCAAAAACAAACACAAAAAAAAACAATCATCTCAAAATGTTTGCTAGGACTAGCAGAAGTCAACCCTAAGAGGTTGTTACCATTTTGTCAATAACCCTGTATCAATTATATAAAAATACGTAGGTGTTAGAATATCATCTCGTATACCTATCTAGATATTGACAGTTATAATTAATGTAGTATTCAATTACACGTTCATTCAAAAAAATTAATCATTTTTGTCAATTTTCTTAGGGATTCAAGGCACGAAGTACGCCTTCAGTCCCTGACGCCATACGCCATGGATACTTTTTATTTATACAGCATTATTAGATCCCACAGTGACACATATTGCAGTAAGTCAACGACAGTGACATAAATGAAATATAATTTAATACAAGCCTATGGGCTTTATTAAAATTATTTGTAATTGTTTCTTCAGCAAGAAGATAACCATCGCCAAGTAAGACATCTCTCTCTGGAACAATATAAAAAAATATTCAGATTAGATAGATAGATAACACTTTATTGACACATTAAAATTTATAACATATAACAATAACTAAGAGTAGGTGTAACAATGGGCGGTCTTAACGCTGAGAGCGATCTCTTCCAGACAACCCTATACAAAGGGATATTTATTAATATATATGGACGGAGGTCTATTTATAACAATACTAATAAAAATATAAATAAAAGTTTTAGTAAGGAATTAAACTAAATAAAAGGCACTTAGTTTAATCAGATTCGATTTCTTCCAGACAACCTTTGGATGAACAAAGAATAAAAAATAAAAAATATTTCAAACATATTTTAAGGAAACATTAAATTATTATTTAAGTACAACGCTTAAAAAATATATCTAGTGACAATTCCGCCTAATTTTCCTGTTAGGCCGACGTGACGTCACAAACTGCACTCGCCTAAACCGTTATAGTATTATTTTTTAATATTTGAATCCAAGCTTTACTGCTTTATCAAACCAATGAATTGATTAACTAATTTAGATTACAAGAAAAAATGCGACGAGGCCTTTTCCTTTTTTGGAAGTCGTTTAAAGATGAGATGTCATAAAATGAATACGAGCTTTATTGTATCTTAAAACAAGAATCATCTGAATCACACAAGAGCACCGCCGCACCTTCAATTAAAATTAAGGAAGCTCACAAATAGAAAGAGAATACAGTCCTAAATTCAACTGCTTAATATTTGGATTATCCAGTGACATTTGTAAGTTATTTTTATGTTATGCTCCACGCAATTTCCCATTTATTTATTTCTGGTCTCTTTGACATGCTGGCAAATCAAACAAAACAAACAAAAAGTTTTCGTAAATCAATTCATATTACTTTCCAAGTCAAATTTAAATGTTTAGGTCATACAATAGCTCAAAATTTTAGGTTTTTTTCTTATTCCGTTAACAAGTTATGGTCCCGTGGAATAAGGACGACGGAAAGACAGACAGACATACAAACAGACAGTGGAGTCTGAATAATAGATACAATGATGTACTATGTACATACATGGCCCCGAGTTTCATGGCCGTTCTTCTCGCAGTGGCTCTATACAATTTTTGTACTGAACGTGTCAGTACAATGTAGAATATTTCAATACTAAAATTTGTTATTGACCTTCATAAGAGCGTCCTGGACGCCTAAATTGAATAAATGATTTTGACATTGACTTTGATAGGAATCCGTTTTGCCCTAACCTAACCTACCTAGGGACTCTAAAAAACAAATAACATTAAAATATTTTTGAATGAGATAAGTAGCTACTCAACTCTACTTAGCGCTACTGAACACACCAGTGTTCATTTTGATTTTCATTGATTTTATCGAGCTCTAAATTCGCTGATAACTTAAGTGACTGCTCTCAAAGAGGTAACACTGAAATAAAAATTAATTTAAGAACGCAAAATTATACAGGCCCTTCCGTGAAGTAATCCTACACTATACAGGGTGGAAAAACTCAATGGGCCTTAAGGGAATCCACTATAAATCCTTAAGATTCATTATTTTACTTGGTGGAAAGATTGAATTTAGTGAAAGAAAATTGCATTCACAGTTTAGTTGAATACTTAAGCTGAGACGAAAATCGACCCAGCACAAAATTTAAAAAAATAAACAATCTCTTATTTTTTCCAACAATACAATCAATGTTGGGGATAAAATGTATAATTATAGATAAATTATAATAATTATCAAATCCTTTATTTACAAAATTACAAATATACGATAGGAAAAATAAAAAAAAGTTTTTCCTATCGTATATTTGTGATTTTGTAATGTAATGTAGCAGGCGCTATTGCAAACCTAACAATATTGAAATCCTTTATTCCTTAATATAAATGAGATAAATACGATTCCAAGGTTATTTTTGCAAATATTGAAATTATAACGTACATAAATATTAACATTTCGAATTTAACGTGTTGCCTGTTACAATAATTGTACTGCGCGGCTCGAATGCCCGTCCACACGTGCGAATAAACCCGTGCATACCAAGCCTGTACAGTCCCCAAGGAACAGTTACCGTTTAGCCGTCCACACGGATATCTTTACTTTGTGTTAACTTAGGGATGCCCGTTACGATACGATATATCGGAATATCGATACAGCACTATACGATATAGCGATATTTGATGCGATATTTTGACCATACGATAGGCTTCGATATATCGCATTCTTATAAAAATATCGCATTACCGTATCTTTTCAAACTATGTCCGTGATTAATTTGTATAATTTTAAAGTTCCTATTACATCATCACTAAACGATAATAGACAGTGCCATTGAATATATTGTTATTAGTAATAAGAGAATGATAACGTCGACAAAATTGTTTATGGAACAAGAACAGCCGGCTTTTGTTTAGACTTGGAGGTAGATTTATATAAATCTTTGGACTTTGTAGTACCGTCAAATATGATTAATGAATGTTTAGTTTATGTTCTCCTTTTGCTGCTAAAATTATTATTTTTGCGTTGTTTAAGTGCTGATCAATGGCAATTGTGATTTTTTGTTGTTGTTACTAAAACTATTTTAACTACATATAATTATTTGTTTCTTTTAAAAAAATAAAAGAATATAGTAAAACTACTAAAAAGATAACCCTTTGCACGATATATATCGATACAAAGGAAATCGATAATATCGCGTATCGATACAACCAAGTTCGATACAGTTACGATGCGATATATCGATACAATACACTTTTTTGGGCATCTCTATGTTAACTGGACTGCAAGCAAGACGTTGCGTGTGGACTGTACACATTTATTCAATTGTTTTTAAGTTCAAGTTTGTTGTAGTTATAATCTCATCTTCTCGATTTTAGTTACCATGCATCTTAGAATTCTTACCTCTGCCATATAGACTGTGCATTTACCCGGCTCTTTAGTTACCAATAACAAAAAATGGAACCGACTTCGACACTCAAATGTGTGAAATAACTTGTTGAAGTCGCTACCATGATGGTTCAAAAGTACCTATTATCACGATATTGTGCGCATGGTACTTACCGACTTCGACAAGTTATTCCACACATTTGAGTGATGAAGTCGGTTCCATTTTTTGGTAAAATAATATTTTTCAACCTTTTTAGTGACCTTTGCTATGGGATTGATTGTCATTCACTGTCAATGACTATAAATCATCAAGATAGGAAAATACTTTACAGTTATTGGAGTGTAACTCAAAAACGGCTTCACCGATTTTAATGAAATTTAAATGGGACCAAACGACTAGCATTAGCTGTGAAATAAAAAAATAATCATCAAAATCGGTTCACTCAGTCAAACTTTCTGAGATAACAAACATAAAAAATACAGATGAACTGAATACCTTCTCCTTTTTTGGAAGTCGGTCGAAAAGGTAAGCATGCTTATTTACGTGTATATTATCAATCACGAACTGACTTAAGTAAATGGTATTTGAGTACATACTTTTTATTTTTATGAAAGTACTATATTCAGTATCGGATTCGTTGAAAAATGTTATAGTATACTCATTGTTTATATTGTATTGTATATGAACGTTTTCTCTTCCTTTTGAATTCGATGTATTCTTAGTAATGTTTCCACGTAAAAGTTGTTTCAAAACTACAATTGATGTATTTATATATCTTTGTGCTCCAATCACATTTATATCTGAAATAAAACAAAAAAAAATACATAGGTACGCCTTTGCATAAAATTTGTAACCAATATACAGGGTTATTGGTAAATGGCTAACGACCTCTTAGGGTTGACTTTTGCAAAACGACACTTGTTTTAATTTTAATTAAAAAAAAACAACTTATTTTTCATTATTGTGTTTTTATGTGTCATTGACGGAATAAGCACGAGGACCACCTGATATTAAAAGTCTTTTGTGCCTGTAATGTATTATTTCATATTTTTTTATTACTTTGCTTGATGTAAATATTCAAAAATATATTCAAAGGTATATTGCGGCGCGGTCCAGTGCTGCCGCGGCGGGTGCTATTAGCTCGGAGTAGGCATCAAAACACAAGAAATGTTTTACAACAAAAAAAAAATCATCTTAAAATGCTTAGTAGGACTAGAAGAAGTCAACCCTAAGAGGTTGTTAGCCATTTACCAATAACCCTGTATATAATTATATAATTCTCTAGAGCGCTCTTTGGGTCAACCTTTTTGACATACAACGTTAATGTATATTTTTATTTCACAATGCACTTTTACCATTAATCGCGCAAAACCATTAACCTCTGTTTGCTCACTTGGATAAAATGTCCTTCCTGGGGTTTGAAACTATTTCCATACCAAATTTCATCCAAATCAGTCCAGTAGTTTTTAAGTGTTTTCGCATACAAAAATACAAATCTTTCCACTTTATAAAATTAGTATAGATTGCAAATGCTTTATATAGTAATCTTTTACCTTTGTTCACATTTTCACCAACACCAGAAAAGCCTTTATTTAAGGATAAAGTAGATAATATAAAATAAATAAATAAATTCATTTTGAGAACCAACTAGTACGAAAGCATATTGTTAAATGAAAACACTTAACTCAGACAACAATTCATATCAAAGATAAATTATATGTACAAATAAATTTATTACTTTATTTTAAGGACAATAATAATATAAGCGACAGTATTTTATACGAGTTGTATGGCGGTTATTATTGAATGAATGATTTCATAATTAGCAAAACTTTTTCTTATATACTTTCTTTCATAGTATAGCTTTCAGAAACTATACGGCTTAGTGTAAACCATTACCAAAAAAGTTAATAAAAAGCGATGTACTTCAATTCGTCAGCAAAACTAAATCTTTTCGCATGAAGGCACTATACTGTATCAGCCGGATTGTCCACTGCTGAACACAACCTCCTTTTTTTGGGTTTGTCATAATCCTCACCCTTGGCAGTCGTCTTGGGGATCGCAATGTGAGATATCAGTTCCTCAGAAAGCGCTGCTGCCCACCTCCTGGTGTGTTAGCCTTAGTCGCCTTTTACGACATACGGGTAGAGATGGGGGGTGACATTTTCATATATCCTATCTTCGTGAGGTCGGTATAACAAAATGTGCACCATTTAGGCCCAGATTCTGAGGTACTCAGTTATCTGTACTGTACTGTATCTGGCGTATTGCTGAACACAGCCTCCCCCATTATGTCTCTGGCATCACAGTGTGAGATATCAGTTTCTCAGAAAGCGCTGCTACTCACCTCCTGGTGTGTTAGCCTTAGTCGCCTCTTACGACACCCACGGGTAGAGATGGGGAGTGACATTCTATCCCAGCACGCCACGAGCCACAATAATAAGGCACTATAACAGAAGATAATTGATAATATATGTCAATAACGACACTTAATAAATAAGAGGAAAAATAAAGAAAGAACATTAGCACAGCAAAATTTGACAAACTATTACCAAACTTATTTCATTTGCGTAAATGGTCTGGCTGATGTCAGTCTTATAAATCAATTGGCGCCAAAAAAATATGCGCATGATTGAGTAAGTATCTATAGTAAGATATGTATAAGCAAATATTGGGAGACAAATAACTACCAACGGGTATTACTTTCAGAAATCCCAACTTAACGTATGTAACAAAATTACATATTAATAATGTAATATGCAGAGCAGGCGTTATTGCAAATATAACAATATTAAAATTATAATAATAAATGGTCTGGCTGATGTCAGTCTTATAAACCAATTGGCGCCAAAAAAATATGCGCATGATTGAGTAAGTATCTATAGTAAGATATGTATAAGCAAATATTGGGAGACAAATAACTACCAACGGGTATTACTTTCAGAAATCCCAACTTAACGTATGTAACAAAATTACATATTAATAATGTAATATGCAGAGCAGGCGTTATTGCAAATATAACAATATTAAAATTATAAAGTTCCGTCATCATTTACAAGTTTAAAATCAATTGCAAATTGGTCATATTTGTAACAACGTAGGTTGAACTATAGGTGTCGCTCCATCCCAATACGATGGTTCAATAAAGAACGAGAGGAAAAAATTGGAGTTATGAGTCATTGTCATGTTAGCTCAGTCGGTCAGAGCATACCCCGGCTTTAGGGGTGGATGGACGCGGGTTCGAATGCCGCACATGACTATAATTTTTTCTTTCGTAAATTTGTATTTTTGTAAAGTAATCCGCAGAGTAGGCGTTATTGCAAACATAACAATTTTAAAATTAAAGTATGTGTTTTACTAGTACTGCGTGTACACCCTGTTGAGATCAGTGTTTTTTGTCAAAGTTGTGGTTGTTTCAACCTCACTGTTTTATTAATAACAAATACTTTTAAAATATTTTAAGAAAACATCAAATTAATATTTTAATAAAACACTTAAAAAATATAAAAATATATCTAGTGACAATTCCGCTTAATTTTCCTGCTAAGCCGACGTGACGTCACAAACGCCACGCAGCCAAACCGGAAGAATTTTCGACGCGTTTCGCTTCTAAACGAAGCATCCTCAGGAGGTCTTGACTCTTCGAGCGCACGATCGAGAATGAGCGGCCGGCGGCTCGGCACGCCTTTATATAGACGGGCCGAGTTAGCACGCCTTTGTCTAGACTCGAGCGTGAGTCACCGCTCTTTGTTGTAGCTAACAATTGGTGAGTAATACGTATTTAAAGTGACAATGACATCATAATGGTCATAAATTGATAACAAAAAATAATTTTGAATTGTTTATATTATGTAATGTGTTTTAGAATATGAAAAATATCGTAAAAAATATAACAAAATTACTACCTAAAACAAATACATATTTAACTATTTTGTAGTGGCAAATTATCACTAAAAATACGCAACAGTGGTGATGAAACCAATTGCGTCTGTTCATTCAACAGTGCAACGCCTGTACTATGTTTTAATATTTCTAACTGTTCCAATACACACAATCGAAATCCCTTATCACAACAATGTAAAATCTTAAAGGTATTACTATCAAGGAGTTGATGACTGCTTTCAATTAAATGTTTTGCAAAGTGAGACTGTTCGGGAGTGACATAGCTCTATTACGCTATGTCACTCCTATATTCTTGCCCTACTGATAGAAATATCAAGTACGTAGGTAGCATTACTTATATGGGTCCAATCTCTCAAAAAATTTCCAATATATTTAAGAAAAATAACGTCCATGTAGCTTTTCGAACAAACCAAAATTTACGCCATTTATGTAACGGAAAAGATCGTTTAGAAAACAATAAAAAATCCGGTGTTTACAAACTTACTTGTGACGAATGTAACAGTGTTTATATTGGTCAAACCGGCCGTAATTTTGATATTAGATATAAAGAACACAAATCCGCGTATAGGAACGACCATCACGAACAGTCTCACTTTGCAAAACATTTAATTGAAAGCAGTCATCAACTCCTTGATAGTAATACCTTTAAGATTTTACATTGTTGTGATAAGGGATTTCGATTGTGTGTATTGGAACAGTTAGAAATATTAAAACATAGTACAGGCGTTGCACTGTTGAATGAACAGACGCAATTGGTTTCATCACCACTGTTGCGTATTTTTAGTGATAATTTGCCACTACAAAATAGTTAAATATGTATTTGTTTTAGGTAGTAATTTTGTTATATTTTTTACGATATTTTTCATATTCTAAAACACATTACATAATATAAACAATTCAAAATTATTTTTTGTTATCAATTTATGACCATTATGATGTCATTGTCACTTTAAATACGTATTACTCACCAATTGTTAGCTACAACAAAGAGCGGTGACTCACGCTCGAGTCTAGACAAAGGCGTGCTAACTCGGCCCGTCTATATAAAGGCGTGCCGAGCCGCCGGCCGCTCATTCTCGATCGTGCGCTCGAAGAGTCAAGACCTCCTGAGGATGCTTCGTTTAGAAGCGAAACGCGTCGAAAATTCTTCTGGTTTGGCTGCGTGGCGTTTGTGACGTCACGTCGGCTTAGCAGGAAAATTAAGCGGAATTGTCACTAGATATATTTTTTAAGTGTTTTATTAAAATTTTAATTTGATGTTTTCTTAAAATATTTTAAAAGTATTTGTTATTATTAAAAATGGATTTCCGCAAAGTAACGCCTGAATCTATTCATTATCACTGTTTTATCTTATATAATGGATCACAACGGTCTTTATGCTATTGTAATTCTTGAATATACTCTGAGTCTCTCGTCCAAATCTCTTATCTAGATTTTCCTGGTTGTTATAGGCATACTGAAGCCTACAGCAATTCCTGTATACAAGATTTATTATAAATATAATCACAGCACTTGATAAGGGCATGGGTACTATATTGGTGTTACTTGATTTTTCACGGGCTTTTGATTCCATTGACACAACATTGCTCTTAGCTAAGCTAAATTATTACGGCTTTGACAAACATGTTATTCAATGGTTTCATAGTTATTTGAGCAATCGACTTCAAGTGGTAGAGTTGAAAAAAGATAATGGTCAGGTTATGTATTTGAATGAATATTCATTGTCGCGCGGGGTACCACAAGGCTCAATTCTAGGTCCATTATTACTTATTCTATACAGTGCAGATATAACAACGAAAATTTTGCACTGTAAATATCACGTGTATGCTGATGACATACAAGGTCTTATTTTTGATGAACAGTTAAGGTTTGAGCGTCATGTATCTGCATGTGTCAGTAGCTGTTTCTACCGGTTGAAAATTCTATATAAAATTCGAAAGTATCTGAGTACTGATCTTCGCATATCACTAGTAGATTCCTTGATTCTCTCCAAATTTAACTATGTTGACTGTGTCTATGGTCCTCGTCTTTTTGCTAAAACCTCTCGCCTCATTCAACGAGTTCAAAACGCTTGTGCCCGCTTTTGTTTTCGAATACCACCACGTAACCACTCCTTTCCTAAACCACCACAACATACTCAATATGAAGCATAGAAGCGAACTTCATCTTGCTACACTTATGTTTGGTGTGGTGAAGTCTCAACAGCCACATTATCTTTATTCAAAATTCGTTTGGGCCAAAGACCATAATAAATATGCCACTAGGGCCTCATCGTATCTATTAATTACCGCTCGACACCGCACTGCTGCGTTTCGCGGAAGTTTTCGTGTCTCTGCCACAAAGTGTTGGAATTCGCTTCCTCCTCCCTTAAGGATATTAAAGCATAAGCCTAATTTTAGGCCTAAATTTAAAGTACATTTGCTAGAATTCCAAAAGAAAATCAGTAATAATTAATTCAAGCAAATCTCAAAAATAATTAAGTTTTACACTAAAGAGAATAAATAATTTATATCAAATGTAATTTTTATTTTTTATTTTTTATTCGTTCGCTTAACTTGAATATATATACATGGTATCTAGATATCGAATAAATTCCAGCATGTTTGTGGACCGAAACGAAACAGAGTGCTTGTAGTCGGTGTGTTTTTTTTGATGGCTGAGGTGTCACGTTTAATATTGAGTTGTAGTTATATTTTTTATTGAGTAGTTTTGTTTTTTTTATTAGTTTTTATCATTGTGTCCGTGCGTCACTTAGGTCTTGGCTGAAAATCAGCGTTGTAGGCTTTGTCTGCAGCACTATGCTGAGCCAAGTCCTTTTTAGGACCGCACATTACAGTAGATTAAAATATTTAATGTTGAACATGTGTTGTATAAATATGTTATTATGTTTACTTAACTTTATGTATAAATAGTGATTGTATAGTTTTATGTGTATATTTATGTGTTTTATATGTATTATGTCTTTTGTTTGCTGTAGTGTGTTTATTAAGTCCTAAATAAATGATTTCTTTCTTATTATGTCCAGAAAGGTTTTGCAGTTGTATATGTAAAACTTGTTACCTATAAACTTAACTAAATGTAACTTTGTAATAATTTTGTAATTTTCTAATGTAAGTCTACGTGCAAGGATGTTGACAAGTTTTTGTGAGTTAAAAATTCGCATTATCTATATTTAGGTGTGATACGAGCGCATGTACATTTTAAAGGGTATGTCCCAAACTTTCTTTTCTTTTATAATTCAAGTAAGTTTATATTTTTTACATATGTATATTGTTTTGCTGATCCTTATTTTTCATTCGTTTATAATAAAATGTTCATTTTATATCCGAAAATAGGTCCTTGTTCGTTACAATGTTTAGATTGCTTTCCAAACATGTTTCTATCGTACTAGTTTTTAATTATTCCTTTAAATGATTGTAATGACGTCTTGTCCCTAAATTAATGTTCTTTGGTAGAAACTAGTCCACCCACAACACAGGGTAGTCTAGTGTGGGGGCTAAGCTAGTAAGACAACTTTCATGTTAAGTATGTTTATTATTATATAGACATATTATATAGATAAATGCTACTCATAAAATGTTAAAATTCCTTATTTGTGTCTGATCTATGTACCTGTTTTTTGAACATTATTATTATAAATGAAAAGTGTTTAATCTTTGTTATAGAAATTGCACTAATTGTTATTTTGATATTTGCAAAAACTTAATCAAATCTATAGGAAGTTGATTAAACAATAACTATCAATTATTTACAGTTATATCTGTTAACATAATGGAAAAACCACTAAAGATAAGTTTTAATAACCTTATATGTACCGGTGTTATTACACTCTACTTAATAATATACCGCTTTCACGGTCAAATTGATAATGGGTGCTCTTCTTCAATCTGTCCTGGAAGTGTTATCGTATATTTTTATGCCGGTCAAGATAACCTATGACCTATGAATAATACTTGCAATACCACAGGCAAAAGTCGTAAACACATCTGCAATTTTTTTTTATAAATGAAAGATACATATGTCATTCCTACTATAAATTATTTATAATGCACATACGAAGTTCATTCCTCGGTTGACTTTAATGTTTCAAGTTTAGAACCATATCGCTTTACGCACGTGAGGGTCTAAAGCAGTGCAAGCGCAAGGATACTGTGTTTGCTTCATCTGGAATAAAGTCCCCTGATGTGCTTACGAGTAATGTTTACATAATTTTTATTCATATCATAGAGTACCGAGCCAATATCATCACGGTTTTTTTACGCCTTATAGATTGGCCTTTGACCACTATCTCACGTGGTGGTAAGTGATGATGTCGTCGAAGATGTTGTTCAGGCTAACCTAGAATTATTGACTCTCAAGGACAGCAGCCGGAACACACCGTTAAGTGCATGACCACAGATTTTCTACTTGAGGGTAGCTAGCCTGGCATTTGCAAAATACCCTACCACCATGCTGTAACGACAGCCACCGTAAGACAACAACCGGTACCGACGGCTCAACTTGCCCTCCGAAGTACGGAAGCGCTCAGTTGTAATGTCACTAGCGGTCACTACTCATGACCGAGGGGGATGTTGCTGAACTTTGCTGATCGGTTAAGAACAGCTTAGCAAACTTCGCTACGAGCGGTTCAATTCAATATAATCCAATGGAATGTTGTACAAGTTGAATAATGGATACGCCAAATGAGTAGCATTCTACTACTAACATTGACGTATTAGTACGAGAGTATTGCTGAGCACTATACATGGGTTAACAGCTTAAGATCGGCTGTGTGAATTCGCACAAGAGGCTAATTAAGATATTTTGCATCCATTAGCTGACCGGTAGTGGGTACAATACTAAGATTGAAGCAGTGATGGCTCAGTGGCTTTGGATATGGACTGCCGCGCAGCAGGTCCATGGCTCAAATCCAGCCGCAGCGCCCGTGAGCTTCACCGCATGGTGGAAGGGCATTTTGTGAATGCCCGCCTGGCTAGCGACCACCCTCAAGTAGAAAATCTGTCGCCAAGCACCTAACGGTGTGTTCCAGCAGTAGTCCTTGAGAGCCAGTAATTCTAGGTTAAGCCTGTTAACATCTTCCACCACAGCATCACTCATATGAGATTGTGGTCAAAGGCTAACCTATCAATAATATAAGAAACAAAAAAGATGTCAGACAGGAACATGGCCTTATTGTGTTACTAGAATGGTAATGAAAATGAACTTCATTTTGACATATGTACTTCATATCCATTTTAAATAGACAATAAGGCCCGGCAGACGGTAATCAAAGTGGAGCAAAAACCAAATTGCATAATTCTCAAATACAAAAACATTTGAAAGCTGACTGACGTACGTCATTCCCCGTGGGGTGCCGGGTTAGAATTGCACCTCCCCATGACCGCCTCTTACGACACCCACGGGAGGATGTCGTAAGAGGCGACTAAGGAAAAATACTAGCAAGTGGGCAGCAGCACCTTCTAAAGAATTGCGATTCCCAAGATGCCTCCCAAGCGTGGGTATTATGGCAAATAACCCCTAAGTAGGGGAGGCTCTGTTCAGCAGAGACGATCCGGATGATACAGTACAGTGCAGTACAGACGTATGTCAAACTCCGTAACTGTCAGCGAAAAAGCAATGCTCTTCTCTGTCTCTCACCATATTGGCTGCAGTCTACACGTTTTGATTCATTTAAAAACTGGTGACTCATCGTTTGCTTAAGATGTAAAGCTTGCCAAATGCATTCATTAACAATTCAATAAGGCGTTTTTGGGACCGTCATCTGTCTCGCTTTGTACCCTTCGTATTATACCAACCCGATATAAGTGGTATTAGATGATAGTAACTTTAGACTTGTTAGTTATAAGTATTTGACGGGACTTAATCGCGATAAAACATGTATATTTCAATATAGAATTAAATAATAGGTAATCGCCATATTGTCAAATAATAGCTGAACTTGCAAGATGGCTAAATGAAGGTCGACACACACTGGCGGGTTTTACAGGACAAATAATAGCTTAGCTATTCGTTTGCTACCAATAAAACATTTTTTTTATCATAAAAAGAAAAAGACAAGCTTTTCTTCTTCCTTCCTTCCATCTTCATCTAAATTCTTTGTTGTATTTTGTTTTAGAAAACAAAGTTCTTGTGGAAATACCCTTTATAAAAAAAACATTTTGTAGCAAATTTGTAAGCTTATTCGGTTAGGAGGCGTTGTGTGTGTAAATGTTAGAATTATGAGGTTCCGTCATCGTAAACAAGTTTAAAGCTAATTTTAAAATTTGGCTTGTTTGTGTCGTACTGTACCCTTAAGACGGTTTATCAATAGAAACGAAACTTGAGCTTTGACTCACTCAATACGATAGCTCAGTTAGAGCATGTCCCGGCCCGAGGGACGGGTGAACGCTGATTCGCATCCCGCTCGTGGTTGAAATTTTTCCTTTCGTTGTAATTTTGTACGTTATTTTTTTTTTCTGCAGACAACAACTCAAACCAGAGTCGGAAGATGATCGTGGACAATGACGTTGGAGACAGCGTGGAGTGGGTCCTCGATGTGACCATCGCGTATCCTGACCGAATCCCTATCCACCTTCAGGACGTGGTCTGCGGGTTTAGACAGCCTTGCACCACGCATCTCCATTATAGACTATATCCTAGTACTGAGGTAAGACAGTAACATCCGAGAAGCAAGCGAGTTAGCATATATTCCTTTTATAGCTGATAGGCTAGCCTTTGACCACTATCTCACCTGATGTAAGCGATGTGGTCGAAGATGTTGTTCAGGCTAACCTAGAGTTCTCTGAAACTGGCTCTCAAGGACTCCTGCTGGAACGCACTGTTAAGTGCTTGGCGACAGATTTTCTACTTGAGCGTGGTCGCCAGCCAGGCGGGCATTCGCAAAATGCCCTTCCACCATGCGGTGAAGCTCAAGCCCGCGGCGGGATTCGAACCATGGACCTGCTGCACGGCAGTCCATAGCCAATGCCACTGAGCCATCACTGCTTCAAAAATGAGCTGTAATATGATCCCTTCATTCGCATCTTGAATATGTGTACCCATTTATTTTGTTTTATTGTTCGCGGTGTTTGAAGCCGGAGCTTGTGATTTAGATGTAGCACTCACGATGCTTCACCAACAGCCCAACCAACGAGACAGTCGCCGAGAAAATATAGCCAAAACACGTCAATAAAATAAATTTTGCTTGGATGTCTTCACTTTGCAAGTCACTAGCTCATTTCTGAAATTATGCTCTTTTATACTGTATCATTCAGATTGACCACTACTGAACACAGCCTTCCTCATTAAGGGGGATTTGCCATAATCCCCCTAGTAGAAATTCTGTCGCCAAGCACCTAACAGCGTGTTCCGGCAGCAGTCCTTGAGAGCCAGTAAAATTACAGGCACATGAGACCTAACAACTGTACGTCTCAGTGTGACGGGCACAGTGCAATTCGTCGTTGCGAAATGTGTCTGTGATAGGCAGAGGTTAGTCCATGTAATATCAGGTGGGCCCCGGGCTTGATCCGTCACAATACAAAAAAAAATTACGATGATGCTATAATAATGTACTCATAAGAAGGTACACCCCTCCCCCCATTACTACTTGTGGGTTTCTTAAAGGCGGCGACTTAATGTAAAATTCTGGATGGTGGGCAGTAGCGCGTTCTGAGGAACTGCTATCTTAAACTGTGATCCCCAAGACAGCTGCCAGGCTTAGGCATTATGACAAATCCGCCCTTAGTGGAAGAGGCTGTGTTCAGCAGTGGACAATCCGGCTGAAACAGTAAGTAGGTACTATGTAAAGTCAAGAAACAATATACAATTGCCAATTCATATTCTGTAAAACCAAGACCCCACGTTAAGGCTGTTTATTCACTAGAAATATTGTGCTAAGAAGATGCGCAGTGTGCGAGGGAAAAATCTAACAATAGGATTGTTTCATTTCCTAGCTTCTCTGGGCGCAGCGGTCTTGTTGATGGATATATACATGCTTTACGGAAATACATATTTACTAGTAACAAATATTTTAAGCAAACAAATTTGTATTTAAATCTTCTTCTTCTCTTAGTGCTTCTTCAATCAATGAAGGTTGGCAATCAGCTTTCTGTACTCGTCTCTATCCTGGGCGAGGCGAAAAAGTTCAGCGGCACTTCCTAAGTATTTAAATAAAACACTTAAAATATATCTAGTGAAAATTTTGCCTAGTTTTCCTGATAAGCCGACGTGACCTCACAAACACCACGCAGCCAAACCGGAAGAATTTTCAACGCGTGTCGCTTCTACACGAAGCATCTTCAGGAGGTTTTGTTTCTTCGAGCACACGATAGAGACTGTCACTAGATATACTTATTACATTTTAAAGTGTTTTATTAAAATATTTTTATTGCTATTAATGGATATTTTACTCGTATACCGTTCACCTTCTTCACATATGTCTAGTTATAGATAGATATATATGCAGCCTAAGAAAGGATTTCAAACGGTTGATACGAAATTTTTGGAACTAACGTTTAATATGTAACTAAGTGGACCTAAGAGTTAAACATTTACCTGTATTTTTCAGATACCGTCAGACACGGAAGGGATGACGCAGTGGCTGTACGACCGTTTCGTGGAAAAAGATCAAATGCTCGAAGAGTTCTACAAGACCGGAAAGTTCCCAACCTCAGGAAACATTCCGAGCGTGCCTAGAAAAGTCAGACAAGACAACGTAAGATATTTGATCTTACACCTTTTCTTCATAGCGTCGGCTGTCTTACAATTTAAGATATTGTGTTGGGGCTTAAGCTATTTATGGTAGATAGCGACCGTTCCTGTTTAGAGAAAAGACTGCGTGAATAAAACCTTGACAAGGTTGACAAATGTGTGCTTTTCTTTCCAACACTAATTGGGTGCAAAGATTTCGAACAATACAGAGGTATCTCTTGATTATTTCTAATTAAGTCGATGAAATTGATGATATTGTTTTCTGAACTATAATAGAGTTATAATGACACCAAAGACTTAAAGGAAGATCAGGGTTTTTAAAAGCTCTTAAAATGTTCTATCTCCATGATTCGTATATGTAAATACCATTTTGCTAAAATGATAATTAGGATATTTAATACTAATCTAGTACCAGGAAAGCCGTACTCGCTTGGTACCGATTTACCTATATACATATTTTATTACTGCACCATAATAATTAGCCTATACCAGCCTATTGCTTGAAAATAATCATCTCCTATTACCACCTCCAGTCCTTTGTAGCATAATATGATAATTTAAATCTCTATACCTTCTAATGTTCCTTTTGTTTCTATACATTTTAGTCAAATTATTATTTAAAATCAAAGACAAATAAATTTCTTTTTAATATATATTTTAACTCTTAAGCATGAAATTAATATTGATAGCTGTAAATAACATTCAAATTCGACGTAAGAAAACCTCTAAAAAATTTTTAAATATTTCACATATTGAACGATTTCTTTGCATTCATTTTGATAATTGTCTTACCTTACATGATAAATCCTACCAAGTTTGTCGTAGTTTGACATTTTACTACTGTTTGTCACTTTTTTGTTGTGAACTTTTACTATTACAACGAAACTACATAATACATTAGTTATAATAGGAATAATTATAATGTATGTACTTTTTGAGTCATTGTATATAGGTACCTACTAACAATTACATACTATGTGGTACTAGTTATTAGTTACTATTTTTAAGGACTGGACGTGACCTACTCGTAAATATATAAAAAACAACTAGTGTGCATTTTTACATTATTATTGTACCTCATTGTAACACAATCTAGCCAACGACAACTACAGATTAATGAGTAAAATAATTTGACTTAAGGGCCAATTTCATCAAACTAGTGTAAACGGGTATAACTGTAATTTTTGTAACCAATAAATTATAATGGAATTTTGTCACCATTGACGTCCAATGATGTTGCAGTATTTTAAATTTGCCACGGTATTGATTTTTATTACGTAGATGGCTTTTGCAAAGGAATATATCAAAATCAACCAAGATTAAAAATGTACACCGTTGAATTTGGCTGTATAGCTCCATAAAAACTAGTATCTACTTGCTATAGTTGATAATACATAGTACTATGTTTGTAAGAAAAGTCAAACAAAGGGGTTTTCTTTTTTCCATGACAGGAATTTAACAAATTTAAAATCTGCTGTTAAGTTTGACGTTCTGTTTTAGCAAAGGCCTTTAAAATTATCCGCTTGCTAATTAAACCATTGAGAAGTTGGGCCTAAAACAGCTTAACAGACTATTATTGGCGTGTATTTAAATGCAAGTATTTACTCTTAAAAAATAACGTATTTTTTTAAATACCTTTTGGACACTAATTATTCAATTTGGCAAGAAAATTTTCTCGATCAGTATGTGTAAATATATAATAATAATTCTACTGTATTTATTTAGTATGCATAGTGATCCGGTTTTTTTTGTAGTTTATTTGTTGGCCTAAGATGGACTAAGTGATAAAAAATTACACATTCAAATACTCGTTAGTACGCGTCATACATACGAATACATATTTGTGTTTATCAAGGAGTGTAGAGAGAAGTAACAGTTACACAATTTTCAAGGAATAAGTACCAAATCACTTTGAGGCAAACTGTTAGCACATTTACCACGTAAGTTAACTTTTGGTGGTAATAAAAATTCAGACTATTTGAACTCTATAAGCCAATCCTAATATCCAATCTCTATCCTGGGAATAAATAATTCTCAGTATGATTTTATCCTAAATTACTGTATAGTACTGTGTGATATAAAACGACAAATATAAACGCATTAATTCGCGGGCCAGCCATTCATTTTATTTTTATTTTTATTGGTTTGTTTTAATATTATTTGTGTGTGTAACTCCAAAATAGTTTTGTACAAACTCTTATGTTCTTAAAAACCAAAAGAGATCGCATCCTCGCATATCTTTTATATTATTTCTGTAGAGTTTACGTCCAGTCTTAGGTTTTTTTAGATAAGTCAAGAAACACCCTACAATAACAATTTGTTATTATTCTATGACGATGTAAAGCAAAAGTTACTTTTGATTATTAATATTTGATAATTTTCTACCTAAAAAAGTAAATTAGTTTTCCATCAAAACGGGATCAAAATTAGATTTTTTAACTATAAATCTATATATTAACTTAAAAGTAATTTGCGCTTACTACTTAGTAAGGTGCATGGGGAAGTACATTCTTTTTAATAATTGTCCTGTAGTAATAATTTTTATCAATAAGATGTTTTGTGTTACCCTTTTTTTGACATATCGAGTTTAAGTCTCGGTTACACTTTGTGCTATAAGCACGATTTAGTATATTAACTTGGAATTTCTTAATAAGTTTGTAAAGTGAGAATATCCGGCATTCGTTGTACGGATTGCTCTGAATGTCGGATATCTTTATAAAATAATGTTGACAGTGTGTGCCGAGCCTAATTTCTATACGTGTTATATCAAATCGTGCTGTGACATACAAGTCAATATGTAAGTAAAATGTAGCTTAAGACGTTGCTTCACGCTATGTACAAAAACTTCAATATAATATATTAGATTATCGTGGTTCATAACAAGAGTCACTGACGTATTTTATTTGGATCCATATAATATTCTCATTACGATTTCGAGTGGGAAGCGGAACGTATCACTTACCGCTCTTGCTTAGAAAATACCACCGAATTTATATATGGAACAATCCAACTTACATACGCAAGAAAATATCCTGATGCCTCTTATAAATAAATCCTACGCGACAATAATAAATATGTTAATGTTTTATTCATTCAATTCTATCACGTTTCACCTTATAATTAATCAGATCCTCTCACTTCCAATTTTGAACGGTACTTTTTACGATCCTTCTCTTAAACATTCGTGACGAGAATTAAATAGAAATAAGTGAATTATTCAAGATTGGCGTTTAAAAATCCTTTATAATCCGTTGTCTTAGGTGAGCGACCAAAATCGCCAATTTGCGACGCGATGCCACCTAATACGCAAAACAAACAAATCCACAAACTGATCAAAATGATACTTTAGGTGGCGTATTTATTTGTACTACTAATTGATATATTTGTGCTGAATCGCGACGAGTTACATCGCTTCGCATTGTCGTGTTTATCGCTCACGTAGGACAGTGGGCTATACATTCTGTAAGAACGAACATTTTTAGACTTGATCTAATCAAAGTCTGAGCTCTGTGGATAGTAAATTAAATAATAATTAAATAACTACCATTTAAAATTTAAATTTATTGGGTCTAATTTAATAAAAGTGTATTTTTTATCTGAAATCTTTCTTACTTAATTCTGCGTAATAAATTGCTATTACAATATTAAAGTATTTTTTTCGGGACGTTTAGTTGTGGACACTCATTTAATTAATGGACAAAGTACGTGTAAGTTACGATTTAAAAATATAAATCTAGGTATCAAAACGAATAGTTTAGTAATTGATGTGGAGCCTGAAAAAAAAATTGCAGCAATGAGTCAGTTGTATTGTATGCCATCGTGTTTAATAAAGCTTTCAACAACTTTTATCTTATGAAAAAGCGTTAATAATGAAATGATGTTATTGAGATTATACTTAAAATTATTTGAATAACAAAGAAAGACACAATCGTTTAACAACATACGCAGGTATTGCGATATTATAAAAGTCAAAACCAACATCCGGAAAACAGTACACATAATGTGTCTTTATTCGTTAATTATGGAATAAATCAAGGACAAACAAAGCTAACATTAACTTACTAATAAAATACACTGAGTGCGTTTGCCGGGGTTGTCGCGGAGAGTACTGAGTAGTGCAAGCCGAGCGAAGCGAAAAGGTGTTAAACGAAGCGAGCCGGTGACCTTCAAAACCAAGCGAAGTCCTTAAGCTTATCTGCCTTATTCTGGTATCTGCCTTTTGATAATATTTCGCGGCCAGTTACCAAAATATATTTTGATGGCAACTTTTAAATTTTCATTAAATTAATAGTGGCCCGGCTTATTACTTACTACTTACCACCACAACATAATATAGTAGGCTGGCATATATGTAGAACTAAGCATCAAAATACTGTAGGTAGCTACTTAGAACATTCTGTAGACTGCACGGCAGAAAACGCTGGTGGCCGTGTTTTAGTTTTCGCATGGTAATAACTTGTTGGATTTTAGCAACACTGAATATACTTCGTCGGCAAATCATAATTTCAAAGTACATACAAAAAGGATTTTTAAACTTCAATTTTGAAGACCAATGAATATTTTATTAACGGTTTATGAATAACCTCAACCAATGTCTAAATTAATATTAAATTAGTGTAAGTAAATTTAATTGTATTGTTAATTAAGGAACGCATCTTTGGAGTTAAAGTGTGGGCTCGATCCTATTGTTGTTAGTTTTTATAGCACAGGCGACATTGCAATTGTAGCGAAGTGTGCAACTAAACTATACACGTAAAGCTAAGCTAAGCGAGCGAACGTATCCGAATTCATGGTTGTCGACTTAGTTTAATTTCCCGTTGACGTTCGTCATTCATAAACATTATATAAAGTGCTACAAAAATAATTTGACACACATGACATAGTTCGTTCCGCTGGTAATAATTCATTTTTTAGTCTATAATTCACAGTTTGCTCGCTCAGCATAGCTTTTCACAAAATGAAACGAATAAGTATGAAGGACAAGAGGCAGCAGCTTCGTGATGTTCATAAGCTAAGTTCGAGTTTTGTTTTACGTTTAAACGCATGTTTCCAATACACACATGCCAAACATATTAATTAATACCTGGTAAATACAGCCCGGCACCTCTCCCCGTGGGGTGCCGCGTTAGAATTTTATCCCATTTTTCTATCCGGGTGTCGTAAGAGGCGATTAAAGTGGGCAACAGCACCTTCTGAGGAACTTATATCTTAAACTGTAATCCTCGAGACACCTTCCAAGCGTGGAGATTATGGCAAACCCCCCTAAATGCGGGGGGCTATGTTCAGCTGTTGAGAATCGGGCTGAAACTGTAATAATTATATGTTATGCATATACTATATACCTTTGTATATTGACTGCCATCTCTTCAAACCATGCCTCACTTTGTGACCATGTCATTAATATTCTTTTTAATATCTTAATTTACATTCATTTCTATACTTCGTCGATAAGGGTTTTCCTAATCTCTAGAATACCTTATACAGTTTATTAAAAAGAAAATATTTTGGAAGAAGTAGGCATTAACGATATCTTTTTTTAATTCAAGATAATAAAGTCATAAAGAAATAACATGGTTTCAATAATAATATCATACTGGTAATAAATAACGGTTATAACTTAACATTAAGCTATTGCCCTAGCAAAGGTCATAATTTATTGCAAACCAAAGAACTCGATGTAAATAATGGATTCTGTATTGAACTGCAACCTACTGGACTCGCTAGAATCCAGTAAGTTGCAGGAACTCACCCTTTTTAAGTTTGCGGTAGCCATTACCGGAAAAATAAGGTGCGTTCAGAAATTATTTATAGATAGATATACTCATTGACGCCGCGCATCGCTATTGCAACTAAACCTGCGCGTTCCGAACCAATATGTACGGGCGATTATTTCCATATATATATTATACTGTCCTGTGGACATATATATTATACTGACCTATGGAAATTCATTGCACTGTACCTACTGCACTGGCTTCACCTCTCATATTTTAAATATTTGATGTCTTTCATTTTAATGTCTACCTTGTTATTTACTCTGAAACAGAGCAATGTAAAGACTTTTTCTTGGTGGCTAAATTAATCAGAACCTTCTGAGGTTTCGTTCAATGTAGAATGTTTAATTACGTTTTTGTCTGCCATGACGATGACGTCACGTTTTGACAAAGGAAATATATTACTTGCTTAATCTGAGAACCACAATAAAACAATTGAAGTATATACCTACACGGAAAGGCATATTAATGTTACAGGCGTTTATTAAATCTCTTTAGAAACCTCACTTTGTTTGAAGGCTTAATGAGATGGCAGCAGTGAAAGTTATATTTGTAAAATGGGAAACGTTATGATTTATGACGAACGCTTAGCTGATTTTTATACACAAAGCAGGGCATGCGCAGGACTTGTGCTATTTTAAATTTTTATGTGAAGAACGTATTGTTACGTATGTCGCTTATTGTCGCCTCGCAGTGCACTTTGGGTCCTCTGTTTTGTCTTAAATACTCTATAAACATAATCTAACGTGCTATCAAAATCGTCATCATAGATATTATTTTATTAATTCTTAGAAATACCACCTGTCGTACTTACCTTAATGTAGTGTGTCCTGATTTTGAACCATATGACCCATCGAAAGTCGGTTGATAGTCGGTGCACAATACATTTCACAATAAACATAATTTTGAACGTCTATAATTGACGTCCTATATTATATTCATAATATTGGGCATTAAATCAATTGACGTCCTAATTTATATTACACATAGTATGTTCATATTATTGGACATCAAATAAATTGAAATCCTTTATTAAATTACACATATTACATTAAATCCAATCTGGCTTTGCCCTGACCAAATAACCCGCGAATATATGTATTTATTTGTAAAATTCCGTATTCGCTCTACTAGCTTACATTATATTCTTACGTAAGCTCAAGTAGCCTACACAGTCTAAACACAGTCTGCCTCAATAAGGGGTTGTTGCCATAATCCCCACGCTTGGCAGGCGGCATGGAGTTCGCAATGTAAGATAGTAGTCCCTCAGCAGGCGCTGCTGCCCACTTTCTGATATTTTACCCTTAGTTGCCTCTTACGACACTCACGGGAAGAGATGGAGGGGTGACATCCTAACTTGTTATCCGACGAGCAGGTTAACTATGATACATAATTCGTAAAGTTTCCTGTTATATACTGGTTTTTCCATCACCAGGTAATCCGTGTATAGTGTTTATTTGTAAAATGCCGTATTCGCTCAAGTGGCTTAAATTATATTCTTACTTAAGCTACTTGTGTTAATGAACTCTATGAAACATAATTTATAAAGCTTACTGCTAGGTAATGTATTCATTATGACACTATAAAGCCGAGGATACACATGCCTGTAGAAAGGAACAGTAGCTTGCATGCTTGTTAACGGCATATTAAAGTTACTGGCGCAATGTGGATAGATTTGAAAGTTAAACTTGCATGTAATTTGCGTCCTTGCATGCCTGTATTTGCAAGACGTATACAAAAACCAGTTCACGAGATAACCCCCTGCGGCCCCTCCCTCAAGTTGCATGCCAGTATATCAAATGTATATCTACTTGCGTGGCAGATACAGGCATGCTAGTAATTGAATACACAAGAAAGTAGGCGGCATGTGCAAGGAGCTTTTATGCAAGTGTGCCAGCTACAGTCATGTGTATTCTCGCCTTATGCGTGCTATATTAAAATACTCAATACATGAAAGATAATTTCGAATGTTATGAGTTTTTGTATTACAATAAACACCAGACCTGCTGCGATGCGCGATGCATGAGCATGCCAAGCTCCCGGTATGTTCTGTTCGATATAATAAGTTTAGACCACATAAGAAGAAGGTACACACCACAGTAACTCAAAACACATATTTTGAATCCTTAGAATATATATCGAGAATCCTTAAAACGTTATATTCAACGTTTTGGATTGAAAAACGTTACGTTGGTAACGGCTCGTTTAGTTTCTTAGTAAATCGCGTGAGAAATTGTGATTAAATATTAAGAATAAAGTTGTTGTTTTTTTAAATAATTGAGTTAAGTTTGTTGTTTGATAACTAGATTAAGTAATGTTTTGTGATGCTTTTGTATTTTAAGTTATTTTCAATGCTTTCAGTGCATGTCGTATTGATAAAAAACATTCAAAATTGTATGACTGCTTTACCTGTCTCTGCTTCTTACATTGCAAACTTTCTTTGGATAAAATTTTAATTTCTTTTTTATCGGTGGACGTAGATGATATATTATTGAAATATAAATGTTATTACGAGCGAATTTAATCATTTGATGTAAGGAAAATATAAAAAGCGTTCACGGCCATAAAACTAACGATATGAAATTAATATGTATATAGCTTTAGCTACAATAAGGACCATTGTGTGAAAATTTCCTAAGATTTTATGTGATTACTAAGTATGGATGTAGAAAACCTATTATCATATAATAGGCTAAAATACTGTATAACGATGGAGCAAGTTATTTTAAATTCATTTGGGATGTTTCCGGATATAATCAATTAGGCGATAATTAAAATATATTATGGATGTACATATACTTATATCATCGGTAATAAATTAATGGGGAATTAATAAAAAAAACTGACAGTGAAATGGTTGCCAAGGAGATGAGTTTTTACCGTCAGGAAATAATATTCAGATGGTCCGGAAACTTAAGTAAATGTTTAGATATATAACGTGGGTTTTATTTTGTTTTTAAATGTGCCGAACTATGTGTTATATTGTAAATATGTGATTATGTCCTGTTAAATAAAATAATCGATGGCGGAAAAATATAAGATAATAAAAAAAAACTTGAACTAGTAAAAGTAACAATGACAATGAATTCAAAAACAAGAAATTTGTTACTTAACTGTTGTAATTCATTTACTTTCAAAAACATTGCGCAGAAGTTACATATATGTTGTGGAGGCTCAGCGGTGCTTGGCTGGTTAAATATTTCTTTCTTGGTACAGCCCATACTGGCTCCGCGTATATTATCCGCTATCGCTTATTTCTCCATTATGTGTGATGGATTATTATCTATCAATAATAAGTGTTGTAATCTACTTTTTGTACTTGATGACCCAAGATTTTGATTCGCTTATCTTGCTGTAACTAAAATATGGACGATTTTCAAATGTTTTTGTCATTAAAGCACGTGTGGCACTATTTTGTAGTTTTATTTGTTGTTGCACTTCTTTAGATACTCAGTAATTATACTCTTCGAGGTAAATAGAAGGTTCTAATAATTATAATAGTTAACAGTTCTAATAGTTCTATTAACCGTCCGTTAGTACAAAAAAAGTGACTTGATAAATTTTCTACGTGATAAAAAGATTTTTTTTCAGGAGGCAGTACAAAATGCTTTCATACAGTTTGTCGCACCTAGATCACCATAGTTCTATAGCAAATGCATAAATGACCTTCCCATTACATGGCAGCAATGTATAAATAATAATGGTAATTATTTTGATTAAATAAATATGTTAAATTAAAGAAAAAAAAACTAATTACCATTTTTCGGTACAAATCGGCAATTTCATACTTTAACCCCCAATACTTAGGATTACGTTTGTTAAAATACCGAATCAATTAATACGTTTTATTTAAAAGTGACTATGTAGAGAAGTGATACAATTCTCTCTTAACTGAACTTTAAAGTTTTGTATATCTACATTAATTTACCTACGAAAACATGTACCTATCCTAAATCACTTCCAACTAATTTATGGAATAACTAGGCGTGTACATGTGATTAGTATAACTATGTAAATGTTATAGGCTATTGCAGTATTGCAGTGCCTCAGGAATGTTTGCGGAGGCGCGAACAGATTGTTTTCATGCGACTATGCGAAAACGTGCTATTTCTTTGGTACGTCGCGTGCGGGCCAGCTCCAACACCGTTCTGGCGATGATTGCGGCCAGGCTCGATTGCACTTTCCTTCGGCATTGTTGCAACAGACATGTTGCTGTAGCAATGCCGAAGCGAAGGTATTAAGCTAATCTGTAGGGGTATTACATTATTTTTATATTATGACATTTTAATTATATTGTATTTTATTATTATTTTGATTATTCTGGTGACTTTGTTTATTCATTAATTTTATTATTATTCATTCATATTTATATTTTCGGATTATTACATTGTCATATTGTTGTACTGACCACTTCATAAATTTACTATTTAATTATTTGATTTTTATACATATTGAAAGGATTTATGGGTTATTTTACCTGAAATAAATGAATTTGAATTTGAATGTAAGTACTACTCGTCATATGCCGTGAGCGAGTAAACGCGATTTTGAATGCCAAAAGCATAGCGCCCCTTGTGGCGCGTTTGTGAATCAAGCTTTGCGTCATAATACATTGCGTTTACTCACTCGCGGCGTATCATGTGTAAACCTTACAGTAGACCCACTGATTTCAAGTAAAAACGTGCTAATTTGGTGGAACCATTTATTCTAGATTATGTAGTAGTTAGTTCTCAAAATTTATGTATAATTATATTATGAAGATCATTTCTTATGACAGCTGTCAACTTTAAAAGTGTAATATTCCGGAAACTATTAATCCGAGACTATCAATTTCTTTACAAAGTGATAGAACGTATAGAGATCTTCACTTCGGATAACGGCTGTCATACTGAAAAGAGTTTTATTACAGAGAGTATTTAGCAAGTACTTTTGTTCCTAGACCAGGCTGGCTTACTCCCACTTTAGGTACAAACTACAGGTACGTCGGCATATCCGTCCAGACGGGGTTACTCACTGTGGGTTGTCTCGCGCCGCGTCGCCATCTTATTCTGTCTAGTTGCTTAGTAAGTACGTTTAAATGTATCCACACTGCATTGTATAAGGTTCCGTAAGTACCTCAATGTTTCTTTCTTCTGTAAGACATCGGAAGGTAAGTAAATTATAATTATAATTATAGTAAATATACACATTTATAAATATTGGATTTATTTAGTTCTGTTTGTTTGGTACTTTGACTAGTATTACATCTGTTGGTTAGTGATTATGTGTTCGAAGGTGTTGATTAGGCTCAACCTAGAAAAGAATCTGCTTAGGAGAATAACTTCTATCGGGAACTGCCACTCAGGAACTTATTTTGTTTCGTTTTTGTACAACTTAATCTTTTATAGACCAAAAATTATGACAAGTAATGTCAAAATAGTTACAAAAACTAAACTAAAAAATAGTTACTCGGCTTATTAGTAAATTTTCTTGAAATGTAATTCATAGCAATGGAAGAATGGATTTACTTAAATACGTTAGTTGTATTGAAGTAAATTCACTGATAGGTAAAAGACTTACGCGCCGCAGTCAGTCTGTGCTTTGAGAGCTGAAGTGCACTTTATTGCGTCGTAACCAGAGTCGCTGTTTTATTTGAATAGCTTTGCGGAGTGCTCCTTCTGGTTCTTTTTATTCTGTATAGTTAGGAACATTTATTCCTAACTGATCAACCAGGTGGATAACTCAGGTGGTCGATTGGGAACGTGGGAAATTACGAACCATACATAAAAGAAAGATTTGCAAAACATAAACAGTCAATGACACAAAATGGTTACATTTTATTATATAAGTAACATTATTTGATTAAAACTTTCGTAAGTAGTACACATATTTAAACAATTATGAAACCGATTTCACTTACGTTAGAACAGCCGAGTAGTTCGATCTCGACCGGTTTCGCGACCTTCAGAGTCGCTTCATCATGGAGTACGTACTTGGACATCAGTAGATCCGCGGTTGCAGAACACGCTCAAGAGGCGAGCCATTTTTTAAGGTTTGACAAGGCTACCGTATTAGCAAGGGAGAAGTTCCTCATACCCCGGAAAGTACGGGAAGCTATAGAAATTGGCCGTCATCCCAATTTCAACCGCGACCGTGGATGGATGTTGGCACCAGCATGGAAACCAGTTCTGAACAGTACCACACAGTATAGTCAATTAAACACCTTGTCGCAAGACACAATTAGTACGGCGTGTACGGGAAGTTTGGTTATAAGCGACAGCAGTGACGACGATGAAGATAACGATAATAGTGCACCTGTGCCGGCGCCGCCGGCGGTACCGACGGAGCGTGCGAGGCGAGCAGCAGCGCGCGCGGCCCGCTCCGCCGCCACCGCCGCCGCCGCCGCGCAAACAAACAATAGTGCTTGCGCGGACGCGGTCGGGAGCGTACGTACTTCATGATGAAGCGACTCTGAAGGTCGCGAAACCGGTCGAGATCGAACTACTCGGCTGTTCTAACGTAAGTGAAATCGGTTTCATAATTGTTTAAATAAGTAACATTATTTTCACACATTTTGAAAATATTAACGAGTAGGGATTACTCACTTACCAAAAGTTGGTTTGTTATAAGTATGGTTTTAACCACATAGGGTCGTATTTTTAAGGAGTGCTCGGGATGTTTGCGCCCTATCTCGCCTCGCACTCGATTTTATCTATTAAACTAGTTGAAACGATCCAATTTTGTATAGGTGAGTAACACCTGTTTACATACTTGTATGTATATATTTCATAATACAAGTATATGTTTGTTAAGAAATTAATACACATTAACACTAATTTAAAAACTAAAACCTAATGTAAATTGCTATAAATCTAGTATCACAATAACAAAAACTAAAAATAATTCACTAGATAAAAAATATTTTAATAAAAAAAATTATTTCAGTTATTAAACCATATTATGTAAATTCAAAAAATCATAAAAACTAAATAAATATTAATGATATATCGTTATACGGTGCGTCCAATGTAAAAAAAAACATTATTTAATATTTACCTTTTTGTGAGGATACATTTAATATACCTACTGTTAATTTAATTATGTACATTTAATGAATTAACTGTAGCTGAGAATCCCGTAAATATGTATTTCATTATTTTATTCTGACGTTACAATCACCAGTCAGACTGCGAAGTCAATTCAATTTAATTTTCAAATCAACTTATAACAAAATATCATCAAATTGAATTTCATCTCTCTTGAAAAAAAATATTCTAAATAGAAAATAAAAGTTATACTATGAACATTACTTTTAATTTGCCTTCTATGCGAATAAAAATTAAATTATGATTTTGTCTATTAAGACCCAGTTTTTCAATCATCACATTCACAACCAACATAAAAAGAACGAATGTTGGTTGTCTCAAGTTAACTGAGAGTTCCTGTGTTTTTTGGTGGCGTAACATTTTATTAGTATCATATTTTTTATATGATGATTGAAAAACTAGGCCAGAGCGCACACAACAAGTTTACATGGAAGGTCACGTTTGTTGTAGGTTTGTTTACTATAAAGGAAATAATATAAATAAGGATATAAATACTACCAGGAAGGTAGACATATCATGTTTACATGCACCGTTAGGGTTTGTAGTAGGTTTTTCAGTTGAAGTGACGTTCTCTTGCGGTCTTGGATCTTTGTCAGTCGTAGAAACAGTTCCTGGAACAAAATGGTTTATGTTGATATCGTTGTACTAAGCAAATTTTCAGCGGGTTTTTATGATATAGTGCGATAGTCTGCAACAGGATGATTAAGAGAGGAAAAGTTATAGGTACTGAAGTTGCTGTTTTAGTGCAGTTCTGTTACACATTAGGCTCATTAATGGATTAAAACTGTATTTTTTGCTTTTGGTGTTTGACTAATCACTGTAGCATAAACCCATACAATAAACGACAATTTCTAAGGACATTAGCATCAGGTAATCGCCAGCCATACATCTAAAGCAAAACTTTATAGTAATATCTTGTATACCTAAATCAGTTTATATGTACAGTCCCCACATTCGTATATGGAATTAATATATTTTTCATCACCCCCGTTCGAAAAAGGTTAATTGGTTTAGAAATTAAGTTTTTTATAATTTTAATAAATTTGATTCCGAAAGGAGTTTGAGTTTCCTTCTTTCTAATTAATCCATATTCGTGCTTCTGATAGGCAAGGTTAGTTGGGTGAAATATTCCTAAAACCATTATAATTGATGTGAAAAATCATAAATATTTTGATATGAAAAATGTCTTTAACTCGGTAGATAAGGGCAGCTTTTTGACCCTTTTCCCTTGCCAATGCTACGGTACACTGTAAAAAGTAACCTACCAAAATACCGTAATATTATCTTCCTTAGGATGTAAACGGATGATCATCTTGGTCCAGCAGTCTTCAGTCTTGCTCTCAACAATTCATCGGTGATGTATTTTTGGTTAACGTGAACTTTTTGTGTCTGGATGAATTTTTGATTATTTAAAAAACAACTTTCTTGTGCCTAATATAAAATTGATAGGTAAATGTTTGCTGCGTCTTTTGTTGCACCGATTTTTGACTAGTCATTGTCACTTTTTGTCGAAGAACAAATTAAAAGCTTTAGATGTGCATCTAGCAGATTATTCAAAATTCATGTCCGTATGTATTTTATTATAATTCGATTTTGCCTCTTTGTTTCTAAATTAACATATAATTTAAGAAGATATCAGCTGTGGAAACACATTCAGCTTCACATAATCTTTGACAACTTAGTAAAAGACAACGTGTCGGTGTCGTTAGTGTCGGTTTTGAATTGGAAGATAGGGCTTATTTCCAAGGCTCAACCCGTGAGTTTGGGAGGCATAGGGATACGCAAAATTGTTAGTGTGGTATTACCAGCTTTTTTGACTTCCGTACACAGTACATACAAATAAGTACAAAAAAATCTCGCTCCATCTTTAGATTTTTTTGATGAAGCAAATCTGGGGGAAGCCAAAAATACATGGAAATAGGTTTGTCCTCTTACAGACTTGTTTGCGTAATATCAAATCAAATATATTATTGGTAGATTTACATGTATTAAATACAATTATATAGAACAAATATTGGGGTCGATGGTCGTGACATAATATCCATGAATATTGATGTTATTGGTATTCGCCTATTATTGAGACATTCGCGATTATAAATGTAGTAAAAAAATAGTTATATATAAGTAAATGTAAGTAGGGAATAAAAAAAAATGTAATGAAATTTGCAGCTGTCAATATTTAAAGTAATCTAAATGAATAACTATTTTTAGGGTTCCGTACCCAATATGTTGCTATAAAATATTAATAGTATGTTAATGTTGCTATAAAATTAGTAGGTACTTATATTGTTTAATAAAAAGAAAAACAGATAAGCTGTTTTTCTTGGCGACGAATGCTAAGTAGGGAATAAAAGTATTTATCACAGGTACTGAACTAGTTTTAAGGGTCCCATTTATTTGTTCTTTGTTAAACAATATATATGTAATAATATTTTATGGCAACATAACCATCGTCAAAAAAAAATATACTTGTGCATAAAAGTCGGCCATTCAATGTATCATTCGTTTGAAAATTAAATCAACGGGAATAGTTTTTAATCATAACCTTCATAGCCATCATACCTAACATAATTCCTAATGAAGTGTTGAGAACGGGAAAATAAAATTAATCGTTCATAAAAGTATGGTATTTTATTGGTTCACAGTTCAGCACTGCTTATTTCCTAAAACTCTTCCCAATTCAACAAACAAACAGCGCAATGGAGAATCTTCCACAGATAATCTCAATGAATAGATCTTAGCGTGGTACGGCCGCTGCTATCGTCCGCCACTTGTCTCTCGTGTCGTGCGTGACATATTTCTTATTTGCACATGCTAGCGAGGCATAACTCTTTTCTGTCTATGAATGAAAAACTCCTGCTAAAGAAAAAAGGAAACAATCAAGGTTCTAAAACGGTTGCAGAAAGGTTTTTCTGAGATGTTATAATCTGATGTTTGGGCCTAAATAGTGAAAGTTAGATAATACGTTTAAGTCTCCAGGATGAGGTTTGATCGAATACGAATTATTGAAAATCAAAGTATAAGTGTTTCTTCTTATATAATATAGGAAATAAGTTTCTTATTTTATCCTTCTACCTGCATGGATGCTGTGACTTATTTGCTGCATCAAGCAATGGAGTATTTTATTTCATTTTGTGATGCCCTGCAGACCAGAAAACTATTTTCTTTTATGGTGTTTATTATAGACGCACTGAAGCGTTTAAGAATGAAGCATACTTAGCCCAGGTCGATGCTCAAGACCGCAAAAGAGAGCATAATTTAATATTTTTTAATATTCTGAGATGTACAAAATTAAATAAAAAATGACTCAAATGTAAACCTTTATACAAAAAAAACAAAACGTGCAATGGGTCTCTATCACTATCAAAATGCAGCGTTGGCATATAATTTTTGAGCAAATCAAGTCTTTGTCCTCGTTCAGTAATGGCATATTCTCATATCATATCCTATCTCTGATTCAATACAAATGGCGAATATATATGAAAATTATTTTTCTAACTTACCCCTAGAAATCACTAAGTCATTGGATTCTCGTCCCAATGTAGCAGAAACACTGTTAAAACATAACTTTCCCAGCAAATCACCGGACTGACCTTTGCAATTATAGACCTATTTCCATCTTACCTGTTCTGAGTATTGATTTTTTAAGACAAAACTACTTTTTTTATGGAAAGCGCTCCGTGAACTCTTTAGTGGCAAAATCATGGAAGCTCCCAAATGTGCAGACCGGTGTGTGTGCAGCCCCATAAGGGCAATCGTCTAAACCCTGTTAACTTCAGATCTATATCAATCACTTTAATAAATATAAAAAAAAAAAGATTCAGGCGTTAATTTAATACTTTGTAAAAGCATAAGAAGGGTATTGGAAAATAGGCTCCCGTCATACCTGGAAGAAAATTATATGTCAGTACCTCGGTGGTTTTAACGGAACCGGGGCCTTCTTGCGGTTGCTACTCATAATTGGCGCGAGGCCATTGATAAGTATGGAAAAGAAAGAAATAATAGAGTATATAAGAATAGGTTCCTACTAGGGCTAAGGCATGCATAAAAAATAATAAAACACGCAATCATTGCACTAAATTAACCCCCGCCCAACCCCCGCCCGAATCACGTTCTCTTATAATGTTCACCCAGTTTCGTTTAGTATCTATATATCAATATTGTACTTTTTAACTTCTTTAACTTTAGAACTGAAGCACTACATATTGTTTTTATGGTATAAGTTTGAATATTATAAAGTGTTTAACTAACCTTCTTGAACCTCTGGATCTTCTGCTAATGACGGTGTTGTATCTGGCCAAAGAAGTTTTAATACATCTTCATCTATTTCATATTCTATTTGACAAGAAAGAAAACTGCGATTAAATTTCTCGTTTAGTGGGAAATGTTTATAAGATGTGTACAAAAAAAATAAAAAAAAATTAATTAAAAACCTATTTGGTTCAAAGAATAAGCATTACAATTCAACGGGGCAATGCTGTCAGCATGCTGGGCACGCTGCCAACTGGTAGTGAGCTGGAGCATTTGGACTGCCTGTGAGTCTGCAATTACTTTTGGGTATCTAAATGCTTTTATTGTAGTTGTAATTTTAAATTCACACTTGCATGCAATTTATAATTTGAAATCCATCCTCATACTAGTTAACTTGATAGCAAATATTTCACTATTCAGCCTGCCCACATGTGGAATTCACTTTCTGTTTCAATCAGGCTTTCACTGACTTAGGCGTAAATTTTATTATGTATTTATTTATAGAAAAATCATAATGCATATTTATGTTATTATTATACGTTTGTCTTAAAATTACACGAAAATATGTCATATTTTTATTTTGTTTTTAAAATATCATCAAGTTATGACATTTGAGTTCTTTTATTATATCTAATTATTTTGACTACACCGGCCCCAATTGTTCTTGTTTTTTTCAACTCCATCTATAAGTTGCCTGGTTGATATCACTTCTAGTTATAAGGCTGCCTATTGTGACACTTTTGTTAAATATTTTAAAAGTGGTGTAACAGTAAAAAGATTTCTATCAATCTATCTCAATTATAATTTTTCGTACAGAAGAAATCAACACCAACAGATTAGATGAAAATTGCTTTTGACCCACTATCTCACCTGTTGGTAACTGATGATGTAATCGAGGAGCCAAATTGGATTGAACTACAAATAAGGCGTATTTTTCAATTAGCTTTAAACTTATTTACGATGATGTAACCCGATCATTCTAACATAGTGAACAGCGAATAAGATTACAAAAGTACAACAAAATGAAAAATTTTGTAAACGAGCGGGATGACAACCACGACCAGCCCCATATCCAAGACATGCTCTGCCTATTAAATTATTGTAGTGAGTGATTCACAACTCAAACTTGGTTATTAAGATGAAATCCTATAATATTAACATTATATTGTTTGCATTAAAGCCTGCTTAGCAAATAAATTAGGTATACAATAAAAACGAAAGGAAAAACAGACATTGCATATACGAAACCAGGAGCGTACCAATTAATGTCCGCGCGTTTTCAAATTTGATTTAAATGACTGGTATTATTATGCAATCAAATGCTCAGACCAGAATCTGCAATATATTTTATTACTTCTGTAACGATAATAGAAGCGTATTGTGTAAAATTGTCACTATAAAATCTATCTGGATTGCAGGCAAAAGGCGGCCATTGCCAAGCTAAACTAGTACCTACGGCCATCGCGCTTGTTGGTTTCGCAACCATACTTTTCGCTTGATTTACCACAAACATAAAATACATTACACCATGGCTGTTATATCAAACTGTAGTAAAAATACTCTAAACCAAAATGTAGCGACTTGTTGAAAATATTATATGGTCCAATGAATGTTCAATTAATTTATCAGGAGTGCAATGGCGCAGCAAGAAATAGACCGAGTTTCTTGGGCTACCATAGTTCACATGTTGTTTCAAAGTGTTTCGTTATCGTCATCAATGGCTAGACTAAGCCAGCGCAGCGATGGGCCCATTATAGGAATTGATACGATTTATGTGGAGAAAGAGGTTTGAAGGAAGATGGAGAGTGCAAAGCGAGATACCAGCCGCCTAATATAAATAAAAAAAACACTGCTATGACCTCCATCGAAGTCTACTGACTTATTCATGAAATGCACATGCATATAAAAATACGTTCTTATGTGCTTGTTTATGATTAGGTACCTGATTTTTTTATTGGAATTATATCTTGACCTTCGGATGGATAGTCAGAGTCATTTAATTCAGTTGGCCACACGGTATCTGTATCTGTAAACAACCAAGGTATAAATATGAAACTACAGAAATAAAAGGATACTCATTCCCTTCTCTTTAATGGTTGGTACTGGTTTTTAGGGATTAAGATAAAAAATACCAGATTATTTAAATGTTGTCCAACTAAAATCAAATGAATTCTTTTTTTAATCAAACAACATTAGCTTTTTTAATTGCCGCAGTAGGATCATTAAAGGGTTGCGCTTCTTTCTAATAACAGCCACTAAAATTGCAATTATCTCTTTTACATCCAATTCCTGAATACGCTGATGCCTCACACGGAAGAACGTAAAGGTATGCTTCTTCAAAATTATTGCTTAGATTCATATTTGGTTTACGCAAATAAAACTACGTCTCTTAGTTTCATTCTAAGCTCAATTGGTTTGCATGGTAGTATAAGTAAGGCATTTTGCGAATGCCCACCCGGCTAGCAACCACACTCAAGTAGAAAATCAGTTGCCAAGCCCCTAACGGTGTGTTCCAGCAGCTGTCCTTAAGAGCCAGTAATTCTAGGTTTAATCTGTTAACACTTTCGACCACATCATCACTTACCATCAGGTAAGATTGTGGCCAAAGGCAATCATATTCTCAGTCTCCCTTACACTATAAAATGCTTCAATCCTGCATCTTCTTTTCATCTTAGAGGTCGTTTTGATTTCTTTCAACGTTCTTCATACTTCTAAGGTCATCAGAAAATCTCACACTTGCAGTCCATCCTCTAACTAGTTTATTTTAAAGCATACCCACTATTCCGCCTGCCAATTTGTGGAATTTTCTTCCTGACTCGCTTGACAAGCATTGGTGAATATGTTTAAGGAATTATTCAAAGGTTTTATTTGTCCACTTAAAAGTAGATAGAGTTCACGGAGCGTTTTCCATACAATTGTAGTTTCGTAATATTTTAAATACTAAATATTTAAACTCGGTGAAACTTTGCATGTATATCCTTGAGCCTTAATATATATGCTTCTGGTTTTCCAGTTTTCCGTAAAATTAAGTATTTTCAAAAATAATTGGAAAAACCGTTTTGTGTAGGAATTGTTATTTTAACATTTAACATAAATAAAAAATTGAAAATCTGGCAAACTAGAAGCATAGATATTAGACTCAGCAATATGCATTCAAAATTTCACCGAGTTTAAAGACTTGGTATTTAAATACCAAGTCTCATATTATTAACAATATGACGAAACTATATTTGTATGGAACCGCTCCATGCACTCTACTTTATTGCACTACATTTTTAGCTGTAATGAGAGCTCATGTATATGAGATAATATTGAAACACGAATGTATTTTTATATAATATGAATTTATCTAATCTAGTTATATGTGTTGGAATGTGAATATTAATTTCATTTGGCTAAAACAAAATATCATGCAAACTTATGTTATTTTTGAACATTTGTCATCACACAAGTATGTATTGTTTTTATAGTATGTTATGAAATTTGAACCTCCGCCCCTATTATATTATATATTATTATGTATGTAAATTTATTTTCATTACTATAGCGATAGAAGAAGCACGAGGCCCACCTGGTGTTAAGCGATAACCTCTGCCTATAACAGATGCAGCCGGTCACAAGTTGCAAAATGCACTGCGTCCATCACCCTGAGACATAAATATGTTAAGTTTCATGTGCCTCTGATATCCGTGGCACCAATTAAACCGTTCAAATCAGAACACACTGATGTGAGCGGATCGGAACACAATTATAAGGTTGCGTCATCATTTACAAGTATAAAACCAATTGCAAAATTAGTCTTGTTTGTAATAAATCGTAAGTTGTACTATAGATGTCGCTCCATCCCAATACGATGGTTAAAGAACGATAGGAAAGATTTGAGTTATGACGTCATGTCATGTTAGCTCAAAGGTTAGAGCATACCCCATCTAAAGGGGTGGATGGACGCAGGTTTGAATCCCGCACATGACTTAAATTTGTTCTATCGTAGATTTGTAATTTTGTAATGTAATCCGCATAGCACGCGTCATTGCGAAAATAACTATATTAAAAATATACATACTTCTATCAATCTATCTAAATACTTATTATACGTATGTATCACCACCATCTCACCTGTGTGTCTACACACAGGTGAGATTGTGGCTAATGTGGTTGGGGATTTGTTAAGGAAATAATTGCTCACATTTTAGTTTGTGAAAATTTGCTATCGCTGAGGAGGATTCCCAAAAACAGTTGCACTTCATTTTTTTTCTCATTAATCAAGTAGTTAAAGTTTAAGTTAAAAAAGTGGAATAAACCTGTAGAACAGAATTGATACCGAAACGTCGGTAGATAAAATATATCTTATTCTGAATTCAAATAATGATCTTCTAAAAAGGAGTTCACCTTAAAAGTGACTGAAATCATGTAATCGTCCCCTTAAGCTAGCTTCGGGCCCATACTATTGTATTCCTTGGGAGGATTTTGTAGAAAGAGACGTTCGAAGAAAGATGTTGATCCTGCCACGTGATATAAATAAAAACACACTGCTAAGAATTTCGTCTGAGGCGACTGACTTAGTCATAAAATGCACTTCATATAAAAATATGTGCAATGTATCAGCCGGCTCGTCCACTGCTGAACACAGCCTCCCCAATTCAGGGGGTTTTTGCCATAATCCCCGCACTTGGCAGGCGGCTTGGGGGTCGCAGTGTAAGCAGTTCCTTAGAAGGCGCTGCTACCCACCCTCTATTTATTTTTCTCTTAATCGCCTAATACGACACCTACGGGAAAATATTGGGAGGTGGTTAGAAACCCGGGGACATCTATGATTAGGTACCTGAATTTTCAATTGGAATTATATTTTGACCTGTGGTTGGATAGTCATAGTGTGTTGGTTCATCTGGCCACAATAATTCTTCGTTAGACTTTATTAATGTAGGTGTTCCAAATATGGTATCCATATCTGTAAACAACCAAGGTTTAGAAATTAAATTACGAACATAATGACCTTTGTTTCGTCTGTTCTTGGCTATACATGCATACTATGGCATTATACTCGTTTGTCAAGCACCAGATAAAAATATCAGATTATGAAGGGTTAATGGTAAATGGCTAACAAACTCTTAGGATGAGCGCTCTTTAAAACTACGAGAGTCCGATAGTGCTTATATATATATATATATATATATATATTATGTATTTTAGAAATGCATAAATGAATATGTATAACTTTGTTACGACAACATTAACTCAAGTCAAAAAAATAACTATTACCGACACGTGAAACTTAACAACTATATGTTTCAGGCTGATGGGCGCAATGCAGTTCGCCATTTGTGATGAACTGCATCAGTTATAGGTATAGGTTACCGCTTAACAGTAGGGCCTTGTACTTATTCCATAACGGTTGCATAAAAAAGGTGAGATTGTGATCAAAGGCTAACCTATCAGCATTAAAAAACCCTAGACTAGGTCATAGCGATGCGATACTGATGCGTGATTGATACCTGCATGGCTAATTAAGGCCCCTACTAATGGGTTGCAAGTCCTAGGCCCCGTAGTAAAGGAGCCCTTTTACGTATAGATGCTCCCCTTCACTGCACGAGCCTCCTCCCCTGCCTAACTAGATACACGTTCTAGGATGGAAGTTACGGTTGTTCTTGACAGGCCAAGGTCTTTAAGTAGGTTATATAGGGATTTCACTGGTATACCCCTTGTTCCAACTTCTGCAGCATACAAATTAACCACATAATTATTTTTGGTCAATTCATTTGTTAGGTCATAATATTTCATTTTACTGTGTGGTCTTTAGGTTAGGTTTGGTTAGGTACATATTTTCCCACGGCACAGTAAGTTCTAGAAGTACTATGCGTTTAAGATTTTTTGAGTCTAGAAATATGTCTGGTCTGTAAGACGAAACACCAACATCCTGAGGAATTATGTAGTGTTTTTCATACATGCCCATCAAATGAGTCCGACTGGGATCTGTGCCTAAGATGGAGTAAGGCTTGGATTTGGATTTTGTAGATCACCCTTCTTTTACAAAATCGACGTGTCATTTGTTCATGGTCAAACTAAAAACAAAAGATTGGCCGTTTTTAGTATGATTTCGAGGACTCTATCATGGCGACGTGAATAATAACCCCTACCAAGAAGCACCAACGGGCTGACCAATAAGTGCATTGCTGTACCTATTGCCTGCCGACACATAACACACGACTTTTCGGTGGCTTTTCCTCATCTTACTAAGTTACTTTGGTCTGGGCTTTGTTAATAGGGATTTAATAATGTCGTATACTAAAAAGCCAAGCCAGACGTGATGTTAAGTGGTTGTAGTATATCCAAGCTTTTTTAATGTTACTTTATTGGTTGTTGGTCTACCTTACTAAGGTCTTTTAGAAAACTATCGACAACTGCTTTTAAAGAAGATGTGCGTTCTTTGTTATTTTGTGTTTTTAAATAAGTTACCTTTTTGAGGTATTGGTGGTCTATCTGGGTAATCTGTGTCGTGGCTTATATGTGGTTCCGGGGGTGGTCCGTATATATCTGTAATCAGTTCTTCGAAATCTGAAAAAATAACACTTGTGATTTAATGTACCATTGTAAGCAAGTAGGATAATAAGAATAAAGTTTTTAATTTCCATTGCATACAAAAATTATTTAATATTTTGCACTTATGATAATTGGAATTGATCGTGAAGTTAGTTTCTTACGGCCAGTGATAACTAACTCTCAAGAAAATAATATCCAGCTTTTGATTACATGTAAAATCTGAAATTTTCACAAATCTTATTTTATGCAACATCTCAAATTATTTTGAGGAACCAGTTCTTTTCAACTGTTGTAATTTATAATACAATATATACTTCCATTAGTATAGAAAACTTATTTTTTCTATTTGGAATACAGTTGTATGTTATATATCTATTTTATTATCATGTTATTATATATCATTAATACAATCATATTATTATTAATCAATATTTGTAGCTTGCCATCCCTTAAACTAGCTTTAACTTGTCTATGGAAACGTGGGTGACACCCACTTCCTACTTGAGGAGTACAGACGAATAAGTCAAATTGGACCAAAGGCCAAATATTCCACTTCGCTGTCCGACTATATTAGTGCTATGCGAAATATCAAGGTGTCACGGTGTAACTTGACGCCTTTTCAAAACTCAAAATTAAAATCAAATATGTATATCCGGTATTTAATAAAAGAAGAGAAATTGGAAATATAAGAATGTAAACCTCAAAAAAATATATATAAACCTCAAAAACAAACCGCACTTTGATATTTGAAATGGTAGTTGTCTCTAGAAATTTGTTCAGAATTACATTGGAATTTATTTGAAAAAGCAAAATTAATTATTAGGATTATATTGGATGTGCCGGATATCGATCCCGGTACCTCCCGCATGCAAAGCGAGTGAGATCTAGTCTGGCTTCACGTTATTTCTATTATATACTAATATAAATATACGTTTAGCATTACACTAGTGTATTTAATGAATTGTAGATACTATTGAAATATCTTCTATTTATTTCAGTACATCACGGCACGGCTATATACATAATTACACTTGACACTGATAAATCTTGGCCGCTTGAGAGCAGTCATGAAGCAAGAGTAATTTACATTAATACAGCATCAACAGGGATCATTAGTACAGAAAAAAGAGTTGTAGGAAATCTTAAAACTATGTTACTAGTACCTAGAGGTTCAGCATGGATGAGCAAGAATACAAAGACTTACAAGACAGCTGATTAAGTGTGGTAGACAATTCACATTGTGTTATCTCAGTTTTCGTAAAATAAGGACAAAATGAAGATGTTTTGTATTGCCATATTACAAAGGACAGTTCAAATCAAATCAAATCATTTATTTATTTGCTAGAATACATGTCAAAAGGATCTTAATATTAGTCACACAGATACAATGGATTCAGTCTACACGCTACGTGACGTGCAAATGTTTTAATGAAGCTATATTAATTAAAAAAATATTTATTTATAATAATCTAAAAATTTCTTAACACTATAAAAACAATTGCTAAGAAGCCAGTCAGTTAAACATTTCTTAAATTTACATTCATTTAATATCCTAATGTCATTAGGTACGCAATTATATTTTTTTATACACAAATTATAAATGTTTCTTTTATATAAATCTTTTCGGGCTAGAGGTTCATATAATAGGTTACTGAACTTGGAACGTTGTCTGTGGTATTAACAACAAATGTGCAAGATTCAAATTGAACCGAAACCTTCGTTTGTTAAAACATAATGTGCATCCCGGAAATCGGACCCAGGATATCAAAACTCTGGCATATCTCTTTTGCCTCGTGACCAACACGACATAAACAAGGCAAGATAAAAGAAATTACTTTAACAATGCATAATTGTGTGACGGGAAAAACTCATCTATTATTTCCTTCGCGTGATAGCGATAAATCAGTATTAAACTCATGATGTCATCACATAATTTTGATCATTATATATAATGCAAAAGTCGTAGTGAAGTATAAGTCATCATCCCTTAAAATAGCAAAGAACACAAAGGAGGGGGAAACTTTGTCACCTCTGTTTATTTACCTTCTTAAAGGTTAGCTTTTGACTATGTTTTTTCGCGTTGGTAAATGAAATGTGGTGCAAGAAATCAGCAAAGTTTACTTAGCAGAGCGACTGCCAGTTAACGACAGTTGCCGAAAAATTCCGTTCCATAGAGAAACTCAGGACACAGTAGATATATGAAGCTGTGTCAGTATACACAGTATGGATGGCAGTATACCATAGTCGTAGTATACAGTTACCAGAACTATTAAATTCTAGATTAATACCTAAACAACACCTCCATGCTGCACTTTCGACTGTAACATCGCGTTTGATCGTGGGAAAGTGTTTGAACGTAAGCACAGATATTAACATAAATTAGCCACATATACTTGTACTGACGTTCAAGTCTTTCGAGTACTTAAAAAATTGCTGCTCTAGCCAATTAGATACTAGTTATTTGAATGTTCTATAATGATGACTAACAGCAGTACAATTACTCATATACATACAAAACAGGTATTTGTAACGCAATAACTTTGGCGTTGTACGTTGACCTCAACATTGTTAAGAATACTTTTTTAAGCCAAAATTTGTAGGCAATCTATCGAGTTTGCTAACATAACTTCTACACTTTATCTCGTAAAAGCGGTGCCCAAAATATTGGTAATGTTATTGGCAGGTTCGAGTTAGTATGAGTATTTACATACCCTATTATGTTTATATATTGTATTGTGTAATATGGTGAGAATATGCTATCTTATGGGTACACTTTTATTCACTATACTACTGATTATTCTTGTCAAAATATTTAAAAAACTGCTTTGAAATCAAACCTGGGATCAATTTGGAAAAAATGCTCTATGAGTGTTATTGTCATGTTGTATCTGTTTAATTTGTTCATCTAACAGAATCTTTATATGCTAGTTTAGCTATAATGATTTGATAGTAAAAAAATACACTTACTTTTTTTGTTTTCTTCTACTGGCATTCCCATAACATTCCATAAGGATGTCAATACAACACAAACCATAACACAGTACATTTTTAAATAAATATATTTAATATTATTATCACTACTTTCAACGGAGATGACACGACTTGTCTTCGGAATTGACTGTTGGGTTATGAGTAACCTGTTCTGAAGTAGAGTTTATTAACAAGGGGAAAACCCAACCTTAATGTGACGTAGTTGGAAGCGCTCGTCTTGTATCTGTTACGGATTTAATGTTTGGGTTTTACCTCATCTCTAAAGTTATTTGAATATTTTATTCAAAGTGTTAAAATAGGCAGGCCCTTTGCCTTGGGGCACCTGACTGCATTCTAGCCAGAATGCTACCTATGCTAATCTCTATTCCTAGGTGTCGTAAGAGGCGACTAAGGGTAATACACCAGAAGATGGGCAGCAGTGCTTTCGCAGAATTGATATCTCACACTGCGATCTCCAAGACGTCCTACCAAGCATGGGGATTATGGCAAACCCTCCCATTATGGTGAAGGCTGTGTTTAGCAGTGGACGATCTGGCTGATATAGTAGTAGTTATTAAAATATAACAGTTTCGGGCTTAAGAATCATGACTATCCATTTTCTCCCATTAGTCGATAGTAGCAGCAGAGTTTCTTCTTCCTGTTCTTATCCAATGTTTAATGGACTCGGGTATTCTTTACAAACTCAGTTCTATTTTCTTGTTATATGAAACTTTTTACAGGAGTTCCAAACTCCATTTGTGAAGTAAGACGCGGCTTGCGATAAGTAATCTAGAAACTCCGAGAATATTTTCAGATTTGGACACACTCGCAAGTCCACGCCTCTGCCATGGTCTATCCCCATGGTCAAGTAGTTCTCACGTTGGCTTACCCAACGATTCGATGATCAACTGTAAGTTATTTTAATATCTGTCGGCTTGGATATTTTGCAATAGTGACACACAATTTCTCACTGCGTTTGGGTAATTAACTTCCGTTTGCCACTTTAGGCAGCGCCTTTATTATTCTTATAGCATACACTTTATATCTGAACTCCGAACATCACGTCCAGGTTATAGAGGAAAAACGTATAAGGCGTATATACTTTCCAAGTCACATGTTACTATTTCTTATAGTTACTGTTCATATGATTTACCTCAGAATTTGACATCATTCTCGGCTGTTTATTTATATAAGGTGTATATACCCCATATACTATTACCCTATTCCAAGACCATTTTCCCTTGCACGATTTTCCTAATTTGATACAAAAGGAAAACGACCTTGATATAAGCGGCTCTCATATTGGTCACCGCATTTATAAATAAAAAGTTTTTAGCTTAAATTTTCACCTTATGTAAAGTATACAATGCTCTGAAACTTTATGATTCGTGGTTTAACATTATATTATATCTGTAACGAAACGACCCTGCCGATTGGCGTCCTTGAAGTTACTCTGGGTCAGAGATGTAACATTGAAGACTCCGCCGTTAGTAGAAAATCGAGTGTGGTTCAGTGGTCTAGATCCCTATATAACAAGTACATTTACCCTACCTACCTTACCCTAGCTGTCCAGCCTCCAAACGTACCTCGTGAACTTTAAGTAAATTATATCTCGATGGCGTAGGGTAGGTTCCTTCTGCGCGTGCGTTTTGCCCGTGAAATTTCTTTTTCGTGGTACACAGCTATATATTATAAGGTTTTCACTACACTACACTAAGAAGATAACTATGTTGATAAAAGTTCTAATAAGTTATCGTTTTGAAAAGAAATACCGACCGTTTCTCAACATATTGTAGTCACCAATGCGCACAAGGTACGTTTGATCTGGGTTACAGAGCCTTATTATTGGTTACCACCGAACTAACAAACAGATAATTAAATATACAATTTTGCTAATTTAAATATACAATTTAATGCAATAGAATATATAGTGAACAATATCTATATCTATACTTATAGTATAAAGAGGAAAGATATTTATTCATATATTGCTGGAACAATTTGAAAAAAATATTCACCTTCGAATCCTACACTATCCCTGATGAACATAGGCTATATAGAATATTTTAAAAAACTTAGGGCTCAGTATGAACACTTCAATAAAACAACTCAAGGTGAAAAAAAATACCAAAAAAATCGTTTATATTCCTTTATTTACATGCACTTCGTCGAAATTATAGACATTCCTCTACCACTGTATCCGTCCACATTCATACGTAATTCTAGTAATAAAATCCTTCTTCAATATAAAATGTGTTTTTATATATAACGCTTTTTTTACTTTTCTATCAATGCTGCTACTTTCGAGTTTTCTCTGAAATCCTCATTCTAAGTCAAATTTTTATTGTACATCCCAGTAACAACACATATCTTAACATTTACTTCCTTGTCACACTGTTTCTTTTATATCACCAAATTGGTTGCTAAAAATGAACGACCGGTGTACCTATTTTTCGTATCATCTTTAATTGACCAATAACATCCTTTGCAGCACTTAAAAGAGTATTTTTTTTTTCAAATTCGATTAAATTATTCTGAATTACTTTTATTATGTAATTTTAGTGTAATAGATTTATTGTAATATTTGAAAGATTTCGTTGCAAGCATATAAAGTTATTTTTACTAAGGGCCTGTTTCAAAACAAAAACCACTATACTAGTTATAAAAGCGAAGAAGCGCTCGTAGCGAAGTTTACTTAGCTGTTATTAACGGATTAGCAATGTTAAGCAACGTCGCGCGCGGTCATGAGTTGGATGGGTAACCGCTAGTGACATTACTACTGAGCGCTTCCGTGCTTCGGAGGGCACGTTAAGCCGTCGATCCCGGTTGTTGTCTTAGGATGGCAGTCGTTATAACATGGTGGTAGGGCATTTTGCGAATGCCCGCCTGGCTAGCTACCACCCTCAAGTAGAAAATCTGTCGCCAAGCACCTAACGGTGTGTTCCGGCAGCTGTCCTTGAGAGCCAGTACTTCTAGGTTAGCCTGAACAACATCTTCGACCACATCATCACTCACCATCAGGTGAGATAGTGGTCAGAGGCATAAAAAAAAGCCTTAACCGATGGATAGACTAAATCGATGACTGTGAAACGCAAAGATAGTGTTTAATTTATTAAATATGTTCTGGGTAGTATGACCGGAACATACTCGAACATTCTGAAACAGGCCCTAAAACTATATATAGTGGTTTTTGTAACGGATCCGTACCGTGTGCTACACTTTGTTTAATCTTAATCCACAGTTTATACGGTGGGGGGTCATCTCCTATCTATCCCTATTTTCATTGATTAGAAGGCTAAGGGAGAATATAATTATCTATTATATATAATATATTTGTATATATATATATATATATATATACAAATATATTATATATAATATAATATATTTGTATATATATATATATATATATATATACAAATATATTATATATAATAGATAATTATATTAAGCCAATAAAATAAATATATTATATTTTTAATACTATTACACACTATTACAGTACACACATGTTAATTTCATAACCTCAGTTTAGAAACCTGAGGGCAGAAATATGGGGTGCCGCCGTTATTAGGAATCTGAGATGTAGCTATAATTATGGATAATATCCTCTTTTAGGTCAACCAATACTAATTTTAACTTAGTTTTTATGCTGAAATGGAAACCTTAATTTTTCCTTCACAAGTCGTTGCGATATGAAACCTTACTAGACTTGGCCAATTTATTATATTGCAAGGACAAAAGCAGAAGGCGCTTGCAACAATGGCTTTTTGGTTGCTATTTCTATCCTTGTCTTTTGTGCGTTCTTTGATACCCTGTATTGTGTATATTCTTCAAATTTGTCCATTAAATCACCATTGAGCAAGTGCGATAAACCACTTTTCTAGGGTTTCAAAGAAACCAGGGTCTCACGTGGGGTACACATATTTTAAAAGGTTATTACAGAAGGTATCTGCTGTCGTAGAACGAGCCTCTTATTTTGTGACTTTACGTTCACTCTTCTTTCCAGTAGGGAGTGAAGCTGTAGGGGTGCGCCGCTGACAGAGAACGCGCCTTCATCATGCAGAAGTTTGCTGCGAGGGCTGTTGCAAAAGTCTCGCAAGAAACGTCAACAAAGCCGTACTCTGAAGACACTCACACTCCCTTCAATCGTGATTTACCTATGCTATGCTATGTATGTGAGACAAAACTTTCCAGAGCTTAAAACTCTTGCGGACTTGCATCCGCAGCCTGTCAATACCCGTGGCTCTAGTAAACTCTCACTAGTTTCTCACACACTAACTAAATCTGATAAACTGACATATATTATCGGACTTTCTGTGTACAACAATGCCAGAGCATATTAAGGACGCAACTAGCTTATCATCTTAAAAAAAATTTCAACAATTTTAGTGACCCTTGCTACTTACGGGTTCGATTGACATTAACTGTCAATGACTATTTCATCAACAGTTATTCGAGTATAACTCACAAACGGATGAACCGATTTTGATGTAATTTTAATGGGAACACACGGCAAGCATCTGCTTTCAAATAAAAATCATCAAAATCGATTCACTCATTCAAAAGTTCTGAGGTAACAAACATATAAAAAAAAACCTCCTTTTTTGTAGTCAGTCAACAATATCTTCTCACACGAGCATTCCACCACTTACAGTTCCAAGACCTGTTAGCATACTATAAAAAATAAAGTAAAACTAAAACTATTAAGCGAATTTTTTAATATTTGAAGCGCTCGTAGCGAAGTTTGCTTAGCTGTTCTTAACAGATCAGCTAAGTTAAGCAACGTCCTGGTTGTTGTATTAAGATGAGAATCGTAATATCATGATGGTAGGGCATTTCGCGAATACCCGCCTGGCAAGCTACCACCCACAAGTAGAGAATCTGTCGCCAAGCACCTAACGGAACTAAGACAACAACCGGACCTGACGGCTTAACGTGCCCTCCGAAGCACGGAAGCGCTCAGTAGTAATGTCACTAGCGGTCACTCTTTGAACTCATGACCGCGGCGGACGTTGCTGATCAATTAAGAACAGCTAAGCAAACTTCACAACGAGCAATTCAAAAATAAAACTATATCATTAAGTTTTATTAAAATAAAACTTGATAAGCCACGGAAAACATTAGACCAAGTTTTGGTTTTGACCGTAGGCGTAGACAAAAAAATGTGTTTTTGTGTAATACTTAGGGAAAATTATTAGGACGAGACGCTCCTTAAATAAAACATTGAAAAGAGATCTGTCTGTAGAAGGAGATTCCTGGTAAAATTAACTGTGGTGCTCCGACAAAACACTGCGTTCCATCCTAGTGTTGCCACCACAGCAATATTGTTGCTAGACTTACGAAAAATACGAGTAAGTAGCACTCGCTCAACAAGCGGGTGGAGCGGGGCGCCCCAGGCGCCCCTTTACATGTGGCGCCCTGGGTGGTCGCCCCTTCGCGCCCTACCCTAACGCCGGTACTGCTTAATGTTCTAAACACTATGCTTTGCAATCACAGCAGTAAGCCACCACAAAAAAATGCAACACTTTTATTTTGCAAAAGTTTAAATAATTTAGTAGTACTTTGGCTTTAATTAATTGGTTCAAATAATTGGTAGGACTTCGGCTACAATTAAAAAAAATATGAGCAAAAAAGCAATATTTTTAATAAAAGCGTAGACAATATCTTTACATGTTACATAAAATGGCGCTTAGTATTACATAATATATAGGGCTAATAACATTTTTAACTGCAAGATTGTGATAAATTGTAATTTCATTTACAGTTCGATTGCTACTACGTATTTTCATATTCTCAGACATTCCGCTGTCAAATTGGGTAATTTTTCGCTTCACTGTTTTTTTTCCTTTGTTTCCTGTTTTGATTTTTTTAATGTCCTTCATCATTGATTTCTGACCTCCAGGCGTGATATTATCATCTGGAAAGAAAGGTTTATTAGTGTCCAACATTGATTAATTCCCGCATATGAGATGGTAAATACACAAAGTAAGTTACTTTTAAGAAGCAGTGATAGCTCAGTGGCGTTGGCTATGGACTGCCGCGCAGCAGGTCCATGGTTCGAATCCCGCCCAGAGATTGAGCTTCACCGCATGGTGGAAGGGCATTTTGCGAATGCCCGCCTTGCTAGCGACCGCCCTCAAGTAGAATATCTGTCGCCAAGTACCTAACGGTGTATTCCGGCAGCAGTACTTGAGAGCCAGTGAAATAACAGGCAAAATGAGACTTAGCAGGTAAAAAATACGAACAGTTTTTTGATTTACAAAGAATTTTAAGTAATTAATGTTTAGAATAATAAATAATATAAGAAGTTGATTTTGAAATATAGAATACTGTTATGAATTATTTTTTTCGGCTTATGATTTTTTTTATCATAGCTTGTTTTTACTGTATCAGCCGGATCGTCCATTGCTGAACACAGCCTCCCCTACAAGGGGGTATTTGCCATAATCCCCACGCTTGGCAGGCGGCTTCGGGATCGCAGTGTAAGATGGCAGTTCTTTAGAAGGCGCTGCTGCCCACCTCCCAGTATTTTTCTCTTAGTCGCCTCTTACGACACCCACGGGATGATATGGGGAGGTACAATTCTAACCCGGCACCCCACGGGGTAACTAGTTTTTACATGTTTGCAATCAAATATGAATACAATTTAATAATTTCTGATAAAATTCTCTAAACCTGAACTCCACAAATTGTTCAAGAACATTTTTGAAAAAGTTGTCCGTATCGCGGAAAAAGTAGTAGTCCGTCGTCCATTCGGATCCACTATTATTCTCATGTCACAATTTGTCCCAAAATATATTAATTTCAGCACCGGCATATCAAGATCAGGCAAGCTTCACTGGGTACTTTTCTCTGCATATTCGTCAAATCAAAGGCACCCATATTCCAAGTTTTTATTTTTAATTTTGACGATTTGCAAATGAGGCAATATTGTGGATATGCTAACGTCAAACCATATCGTAATTCTTTGGTAGTTTGACATGGGTCGGCTACCACCATCACCTTCAGTTCATTGTTATTTCATTTAGTGGACTTCCTTATGGTTAATTCTTTAGGTCGAAGTTATATATAATATATAGCATTACGAGCAGTTTCTGCTATGTAAGTCTTAGAACGGAACTCCAATTAAAATTTTACTCTGTTATTTACCTACTCATTTTAGCTGTATTCATATTTTTTTATATTGTTAGGTTTGCAATAACGCCTGCTATGCGGATTACATTACAAAATCACAAATATACGATACGAAAAATTAAGTCATGTGCGGGTTTTGCGATGGTTAAAGAACGATAGGAAAGATTTGAGTTATGACGTCATGTCATGTTAGCTCAATTGGTTAGAGCTTACCCCGGCTCAAGGGGTGGATGGACGCGGGTTCGAATCCCGCACATGACTTAAATTTTTCGTATCGTATATTTGTGATTTTGTAATATATTCATCTTTATATGCTTATATTTATTATATATTAAGCTGAATGTAAAAACTATTGAAACTAAAACAAAACGTTTATTTTTTAGTAGGAATGTATAGTTTTTGTGAAAAAATTAGCAAAATCGAAGTAACCTCATAAAATAATAATATATCAATAAGTTTTTGTAAGTTTCACGATTAGTTATAATTTATGAGTACGGTATACATTTAGAAAATGCTTTTTAATGTAATAGTGTATTCCAATCTAATTTAATTACATAATATCTATAAAACAATAGTTGCAGGTGAACTATCAATATTTAATATCTTGTGTGTATAGCGAAATCGATCTATAATCATGCCATTTTAAGTTCTGTACACTTAAAATCAATGATGACATGAATGACAGAAGTAATCATACTAACAGGTTAAACATATTTTACTTTAAATACGTATAGACACTCTCCACTGTAGGAAAATAAAGAAAGGGGGAGATTAAAGAGATTAAGATGGAACAAGTTCAAATATAGATGCGTAAAATCAGTTATTAAATATAGATGATCAAATTATGACTTATAACAGTTTTTTTTACGGTTCGACAACGACTAAACAAAAGAAAATCTGACTCTATACAGAACCTTTAGTCATGCATATGTATCACTTAAGAAACATACAAACATGCGTATTGAAATCTAAATGGAACAAATTTGAAGTACACTCTACCCAACAAAAAAATTTTATTAAGATTGTATGATCAAGTAAAATATTAGGTCCTTACATATGAAATTGGCGTTTTGTATGGGAGGAACAAAATGTCGAATATTTTTTAATATAATACATTTAATTAATCAAAGTATGAACCATTATTTTCTATGCACTTTTGCCATCTCATAGGTAGTTCATTGATCCCTTTACTAAAAAAACCAGTCGGACGGGAATCAATAAAATCTTTGAAGGCGATTTGGACTGCCCCATCGGAGTTGAATTTTTTCCCTTGCAAGAAGTTATCCAAATTTCGAAAAAAATGGTAATCTGTTGGAGCAAGGTCCGGGGAGTACGGAGTATGTCTTAGACTTTCCAATTGAAGCTCTTCTAATTTAGTAGCCGTCTGTAGCGCAGTGTGTGGTCTAGCGTTGTCGTGAAGCAGCAGTGGCGTGGAGCGATTGACCAGCCTAGGTTGTTTAGCCGCTAGCTTTTCAATCATGGTTTGCAATTCCTGACAATAGACATCAGCCGTAATAGTCTGGCCAGATTTGAAAAAACTGTAATGAACAATACCGGCACTAGTCCACCAAACGCTTACAAGTAACTTTTTTGGGGTTAATTTTCGCTTGGGGCAGGATTTGGCTGGCTGGCCAGGATCTAACCGTTGCGCTGAGCGCTTCCGATTATCGTAAAGAACCCATTTTTCATCACAGGTAATGATTCGGTTTAAAATACCTTCATTATTGTGCTGGTTTAGTAATGTAACGCAGCAGTCGACGCGCGTTTGCCGGTTTGTTTCAGTCAATTCGTGAGGTACCCACCTTTCAAGCTTTTTAATCTTCCCAATTTGCTTCAAGTGAATTAAAACAGTTTTATCACTAACATCGCAGCCTGCAGCTAACTCGGACGTGGTTTGCGATGGATCCGCTTCCACAATAGCCTTCAACTCTTCATTATCAACTTGAGTCTCAGGCCGTCCACGGGGCTTGTTCTGCAGGTCGAAATTTCCAGAACGAAAACGTTGGAACCAAAAACGAACTGTGTTTTCTTTTGCAACACGACCGCCATACACATCATTCACCCTTCGAGTTGTTTCCGCAGCACTAGTGCCACGGCGGAACTCGTACTCGTAAATAATGCGATATTTAAGGTTTTCCATTTTGTAAAATGAGTGACGCAAACAGAAAAAAACAGAAGAAAAAAAACAAATGAATGACGATCATCGAAGCACAAATACATGAGTCTATAGCTGTACAAATTTGAATTTGGAATTCCTTACCAAAGAGGAGAAATTCGTGATTAAAGTGGCCAGTACGAAAAACGCCAATTTCATATGTAAGGACCTAATATAATACGTGGTCATACATATAAGTTAAATATTCTGTCCCTACCTCCTTTTTTTGGAAAACCGTTATTGCTAAGTCTGGATTGAAGGGGTCATATGGGATTTCAATTTTAAACTTATTACGGTTATATTTGTGTGCGGTGTATAGTTTGATTATAATAAGTGATTATACGGGTATAAAACTTACCGAACATATCAAATAATTCTTTACTTGTACGCCAATAATTGTCACTTATCATGGGTGCAGGCATATTTGGGGATCTCATATCTGTAAAATCAACCATTTGCAATGTAATGATATGATGATGGTAATAATAATTAACATGTCAAGATTAAACACAAAACGCCCGAATACAATTTGCATTTTAGCTTTCGCAACAGTTTGGATTGCCTTAGACACGATGCACTTATATCAAAAGCGCAATACTATAAATTTTGTGGTAAAGAAGTAAATATCATCAAATCTAATATGTATCAAGTTGTATACGTTAAACTAAAGAGTTCGGGATTCCCATACCCTTGCACTTACTATTAATTCGACTCTGTGTTGGTCGGTTTATTGCTTTGTCCTTTTTTCACGCGAAGGCCGAGCAACCGATCAATGTTTTAATTTCAACAAAATAGTCTAAGGGCTAGAGATTGCTATAGATTGCTTATGATTGTTGGGGAATTTAAATGAGCACTTGTCATTAAAACTCGCACGCTGGCTACAATTCACTCTTAGCTATTTTGCAGCGTGGCTTTGGGATATTTTCTGGCAGACTGAGTGTACACAGTATTGTGTTTTTGTGTTTGTCTTGCTATAGGTACAAAGCAATCACAAAACAATACATGTAGGAGAACTGTCTCCCGATAGAGGTAGAGAGGCGGACCCTTTTCGGAAAAACACGTCATCTTGAAAAAAACGTGTTAGTTTTCTTCTGGCTATCAAACAAGGCATACATTTTGAACTTGTTGGTGATCTTTCGACGGAGGTGATATTTCCTGATACGCTGCTTTAGATGATTTTGTGACAGGGACTTCAGTCACTGATCTGCTCTGATGTTGGCATCAATTACACGGTATTAGGACCACCGAAATTTCGCAATTCTGTAAGATATTACGAAATTTTGTTTAAATATATTCAAGATGTTACGAATTTTTGTAGTATTGAGGTGTCTCTCAATATCCGTCCGTTGGTAGTAGTATTTAGTCTATGCTCTAGTATATTCCAAGTACTAAGCGTTAAAATAAATAAACCTCGTTCTAGTTAAGGATGCGAACATGTCACCCATGTGTTGGTGTTGGGGACGCATTGTTAACTTGTTCCCTAGTAAAGATAGGACGCACAATTTCGCCAGGTTTGTACTTTATAACTATATAACCTCAACTCTTAATAACTGAAGAAACAGTGATTGCTCAGTGGCATTGGCTATGGAATGCCGCGCAGCAGGTCCATGGTTTGAATCCCGCCGCGGGCTTGAGCTTTTCCCCGCATGGTGGAAGGGCATTTTGTGAATGCTCACCTGGCTAGCGACCACCTTCAAGTAGAAAACCTGTCGCCAAGCACCTAACGGTGTGTTCCGGCAGCAGTCCTTGAGAGCCAGTGAAATTACAGGCACACGAAACTTAGCAACTATGTCTCAAGATGACGGGCGCAGTGCAATCATGATAAAATGTATATTTTTCATTTCAAGCCAGAATTTCCAATAAAATCGTGTTTCTGTGTGCTAATACATATGGGCTGTATACAGTACGTATTTGAAAAATTTTACATATATATTTACCAATTGAAACAGGATGAAACATTGAGAATGATCTTTCATATTTGTCAAAAAAGAGTTTAAGCTCTTTGAGCCTAAAAGGATCATTGTCTGGAGATATCATTGGCGGTGGTGGTATGAAAACGCCCACACCTGAAAGAATGATAAAATCTCAAATTATAAGACTGTCGTGTTCTGTGCATTGATTGAAATTATCAAGTTTGTAACGTATCAAGTTTGTAACGTAGGTACTAAAAGGTTTTTCAACACGATCGCAAGTTTAGCATATAAAACATTTACAGAGCAATATGTTCATTCAAAAAAATTGAACCATCCTGATAAAATCGTAAATGGTTACTATCGTAGTATAATTATTATTAAACATCACAACAATTAAATAAACATTTTAGTTTACCTTGAAACGAATTTTGATTAAATCCATCTGAATATCTAGTTCTCAAAATAAAAACAATAATAATCTGCACAAAGTACATTATTTTTGTATTTTTAAAACAATTACAAATATATTATTTAGGTTCACGTGTTTGTAACAACTCCATATACGATCGAATGCGGTGTGCGGAGTTGTTGATAGATAAAATAATAGGGTTGTACACATTTATTGTCATAAAACTACCGTATGAGGACATAAAATATCTATCATTTTTTAAATAATGAAATTATAATAGCAGTAGATGACTTTCAATACATAATAATTTGTTGAAGTCCGTGGATTTAGGTTTCATTACACGTTGATGGCATAGTCTTTATATTGTTATTTATTGTTGTTAAGAATAGGGGTGATTATTTTTAAACGTTCCTTATTATTCCCCTATATTGTCTATACTGCATATTGCTTTAATCATAAAGAAGATACCCTGACAGCTTAAATCATCTACTTTTATTTCAAAAGCGATCCCGCTAGAATATGTTTGGTAAATGGACTATTTTAAGGACATTATCAATTTGATGGATGTGTATTATAATATAACGTAAATATTTGAATACAGAATTGATTTTTATAAATTATTTTTAGGTAGGTAATTTCAATTAAATGCTTACCAAATGCATACTTGAATTTTCACGAAGTCAATATATATGATATTATATTATTTTATCTACTAGCTTAACTGTGACTTTACCCACATTATTTGACATAAATGTCTACTATGTCGTTGATCAATGTCATATCATCTGCAATTTTTGAAGCGTTACTGATCAGGTCACACTGTGCGAATAGCGTCTTACACTATTCGCACACGTGTGAAGTGTGAAGAAGACGTGGATCTCTAGAGAGAATCTGGTGCCTTAAGGGGGGGAGAGGTCGCCATATCCTCCATGCTTGGAATATGATTAGTTATTGGTTAGCTGTTCCTCGAGAGGCACTGCTGCCCTACATATGGTCTTCTTCTTAGTCGCTACACTCTTGACGGAGTGGTCGTGGTCATCACATCAGGAGTGGTGACACGCCTCACAATCCGTCACCATTCCTCTCACACCGCTTCCTTCCTGGTACACTCGTGGAGTGGATCTAGAGCAGCTTTCACTTGGTACGTCCAATGCGTGTGTGATCTACCGCGAGCTCTTGCCGTCCCCTTATCCCTGCACTGCAAGGCATTCCACAGACATGGCTCCATACCGTGAAACATGTCCAAAGAAACTGAGAATTGGACCCTGTACAATGGAAGAAAGTTGTTTGATTTTCAGTTCGGCAAGTATAAAAATGAGTTCGATTTTGAGTTCATGATATGCTTAGAATTTTTCTCTAACAACACATTTCCAGAGCGTCTTCTTTTTTTTTCTCAGTCTCTCTTAGCGTCTATGTCTGCAACGTAGAGAAATATAGGAAACACTATTGCCCTAGCAAGTCAAAATTTGGAGCTTTTGTGATGATCTTGTTTCGCCATATTTTCCCAAGCCTATCCATAGCCGACCTTGTGATAGCCATACGTCGTTCAATCTCAACATATGGTATTATACCCTTAGTTGTCTCATATGACACCCACAGTAAGAGATGGGGAGGTGACATTTAAGCACACCGGCACTCTACGGACGATTGGTGATAGGATCACATTATATTCAGTCTTGTAATATTTTACCGTATGTATTAGTACAACACTATTTGTATTATACATTGTGCAAACCATATCTCAAGAAACGGTTCAAAAGACAGAGCTGAAAAACATGCTTATCTATAAATTACAGTCGTTTTAATAGCATAACATTTGATAGTATACTTTATTATTTCTACATTTTATCCTTATATCACTTATTAATAATATTCAAAATTATACTTTTCATTCATAATTTTTTAATTGTTTTATTATTGTATGAGTAGCTAGTTCACCAGTGATGACCATTGGGGTCCATTTCCACATGTAAAATTTAACTTAAGATAATTTTATTATTAAAATTAAATATAACTGATTCTATTACTCAAAAATGTCTTAATTTTTTTTGTTACTTCTATACGCTTTTTACATGTAAATATCGGTGTTTAGTGTTTTACACGAAGATATAAGTTTTAGTTTTTTATTTTTTATTCCTGATAGGTTAGCCTATGACCACTATCACACCTGATGGTAAGTGATGGTCAAAGATGTTGTTCAGGCTAACCTAGAAGTACTGTATCTCAAGGAATGCTGCCGGAACCCACCGTTAGGTTCTTGATGACAGATTTTCTATTGAAGATAGTATATAGATATGATAGATAGTCTATTGAGGTAGCTAGCCAGGCGGGCATTCGCAAAATGCCCTACCAGCATGCTACAATGGCTCCCATCCTTAGCAACAACCGGGACCACGGTTAACGTGCCCCCCGAAGCTCGGAAGCGGTCAATAGTAATGTCACTAGCGGTCACCCATCCAAATCATGACCGTGGCGGACGTTGCTTAACTTTGCTGTTCGGTTAAGAACAGCTATGACGTCACGCGCGCTAGGAGCTGCCGCCCGCAGTGCTTAGCGAGACGTCAACGCGGACGTCCCGGGCTCTCCTTGAAAAACACCACCGGATGTGGTTGAAACTATAGTCGGGGCTATTTGACTTATTCACGCTAGTTATCCCGCATTATTTATTAAAATGAGTGAAAACCAAGCTAGTTTTTATAACAAAACAATAATATGATACTAGTTTTTTATTTATTTATGTGTCTAAATATTCATGTGTTTGCAATCTGCACTTTTTAATGTGGGTAGGATATAAAGAGAATATCAGTCGGAGATCCTGTAATAGATGTGTGATATTGTGGCTATTGAATCATGTCTATGTGAGCACTTGCAGCGTTGCAAAGGGGAGTGTATTGTAATGTTGTCGTCTCCTTGTATGTGTGAGTAAGATTTATGACATAGGTTTGAGTGGTATGAGTAGAGTAGGTTTTTTTTTCCTGATAGGTTACCTTTGACCACTATCTCACCTGATGGTAAGTGATGAAGTGGTCAAAGATGTTGTTCAGGCTAACCTAGAAGTACTGCCGCTCAAGGACAGCTGGCGGAACACACTATTAGGTGCTTGGTGACAGATTTTCTACTTAAGGGTGGTAGATAGCCAGCGGCCCGATCGCACTAAAAATTTAAAGCTTAAACGCAATTGAACCTTAGCCACGTCGCAACTTTTCGAACGTTTCGTATCGCGCTAATCATTTTACTAAAGAGTTAACTCGCAAACCCTGTTGGTTCCTCATGTGCCACGCATGCTACGTTCTGATGCTTTGGACGCTGAAACTGAGGTAAGAATTTTCTGCAGAAGGTAAAGCAATCAAATTCGAACATTTTCGCTTGCTTAGAATGGGTATGCTAACCCTTGTTTAAGTTACAAGTTTACAAATTGGTACATGCAGCCAGGCTGAGCTTTAATGCAGGCAAATAATATGTTGTAAATAAATAACAAAAAATCTGTTTTAAGTTTTGGTGGCATTGGCATTCTATGCCAGTGTCTTTAAAGCAATCTGGCAAGTTACAATGGCTCTGTAGTTAAATAATACTGCTTGCTTGTTGATACGGTTTACTTTCAGTGCTGGTTCTAAATAATCATTTATGTTATACAAAATACAAAGATAGACGAGATTTCTTGCAAACGTTTTATTGAGACTAAAGATTCCAAAGACAATAAAAAGGTGTTGCCATTCTATAACACTCTCCCCGGGGGCCTATTACTAGCAATACTTAAACAAAACAAAATTATAATCAGTTCACATATGTAAATAAATATGAAGTTAGTTGCCACCCGAGTTTCTCAAACAATCTACGGTTTATTTAGCTTATTATCCATAGGTATATAAGTATTACAACTGTTTACATTAATAATAATATTAATTCTACAGTACAAAATTTATGAAGGCATATACAGTCACAAATGTCACAGTAGTTTGTTAATTATATTAGGAACTTCAAAACTATGTAACAATAAAAAAAAAACGCAAAATTATACAATACCAAACTAAGTAATAGTATTTCCTTTTTAATTTATATCTAAATTACAAAGCATAAGTTGAATTATTGACCATAAAATGTATGATGCATTTACGCCGAAAAGCACCCTATCACCCATAAGTCAAATAAACTATTCCAAAAACCTGTATGGTAGTTTTATTGTACGTCCAGACCTAGTAGTCGAGGCTAATGGCACAGGTATAGATGTGCTCTGCGTATCTATTTCTGACTCCTGAGAAGATAAACCTGGGACTGTACTTAATGGAGCTGTGTCTAGCCATTCTTGCGTGACAGTAGAAAGTTCAAGTGGATAAAGTCTTTGATATGGTCTCACCTTTTCTCCTGATGCAGTTAGAACACGTGCTGCCCTGGTGAAGCCATCTTTACCTGTAAAAACTTCTTTAATTATACCTACAGGCCAGTGTAGTCTACCTTTCTCTGTCTCTATGAGAACTAATTCTCCTACCCGTGGTTCAATTCTATTGTCATTTCCTTTACTTATCAGTAATGACAAATATTCGTTTTTAAATCTTTTCCTAAAGTCATGTCTTAGCTGTTGCAAATACTTATAGCGAACTTGTAAGTTCCTCTCATCCATCTTGTCTAGATCAGGTGTTTCGCTTGTTGGTAAGCTCTGTATTAGTTTTATTAGTGTTTTTTCTGCATTTTCGTATTCTTCGTATGTTATATTTTCTGAACTTATATCATACATTTTTCTTAATCTTGGACATAGTCTTAGTAATCTAGCAACAAGTCTTACTATCTTATTGTACTGGTTGAAGTATAACAATTTGTTATGGAAGTCTTCTGTAATTATCTCTACATTAACTGTAGTACTTCTATTCTTCTCACTACTGATGATTTCTTCTTCATTTCTTGTGTAGTTTACTGTAGACTTTGGCCAGTTTTCTTCTTTCAGATATAGCCATTTTGGACCCAGCCACCATTGTGTCTCCAGCAAAGTTTTTGGGTTGCAGCCGCGTGAAGGTAAGTCTGCAATGTTATAAACTCCAGGTAAGTGGTTCCAGTCTTCTTTGTGTGTGTTGGTACAAATTTCTCTTACCCTGTTCGTTACAAATGATTTCCAGGTGTCTTGTCTCTGTACCCATGCTAAAACTATAGCAGAGTCAGTCCAGCAGTGTACTTTGTAGTCCTTGCAGGCAGAAAGCAGTCCTGATTTGATGACTTCTAGGTACAGTCTCGATGCTATGACCACTCCCATTAATTCCAATCTCGGTAGAGACAAATTCTGTCGTTTGACAGGAGAAACTCTGCTCTTAGCTAGTACTAGACGGACCGTTACCTGTCCTTGATGTTCTGTTCGCAGGAATACACAACCTGCATAAGCATCCTTGCTGGCATCAGCAAAAACATGTACAGTGATGTTACATTGCTGCAGTGGAAACTCTGAGAGTCCTCTTGGTATTCTGCACTCTTGGAGGCAGTCAATTGTTTGTATCCATTCCTTATATTCTTTTTGAAGCTCTTCTGGAATCTTTTCATTCCATCCCACTTTTAGCAGCCATGTCTTCTGAATAATCAATTTTGGTATAAGAGTGACTCCACTAAGGTATCCAATTGGATCAAAAATTTGCTGGGCAATTGATAACAAGTCTCTTTTAGTGATGTTCTCGGGTACAGCTTTTAGGTTTAAATTGCAGTGCAATTCATCTGTGTATCTATCCCACACTACTCCCAATACTGAGACTGTCTCTTCCTTTTCCTCTGAATTTGTCATCCATCCTCTTAATTCAAATTTACCTTTGTTCATAAGGTCCGTTGCCTCCTTTATAAAGTTCAAAGCTTCTGATTTAGTGTCAAAGCTAGTGACACAGTTGTCTACATAAAATGACTCTTTTAATCTCACTGCTGTTTCCGAATATGTCTGGGCACCTTGTTCCAGGTGGTAGTTGATGGTTGCTGCCAATATGTAAGGACTACATGCAACTCCAAATGGTATTCTAGCATGTTGATATGTGAGAACGTCATCCTTTTTGTTGGGGTCCTTCCACCATAGTACTTTCAAGTACTTCCGGTCTTCAGGTGCAACTGATATCTGAAGGAACGCCTTTTTTATATCTCCTATTACTCCATACATGCCAGCTCTGAACATAATTATCATTTTCGGAATTATTTCAATAAGGTTCATACCTTTCTCGATACACATGTTCAGGGATAATCCGTTTTTATCTTTCGATGATGCATCCATGACCGGTCTAATCTTTGTAGTCAAACTGTCCAGTTTGACAACGGCATGATGTGGTAGATAATGTCCATCATGCACATTGTTCGTCTCCACTACTTCTAAGATGCCTTCTTTTTCCCATTCTGTAATAATGCTATGGTAGTCTTCGAGTCGTCCTGTATTAGACAGTTTTGCTGTGGTACTATGTAGCCTTCTTTGTGCTGCTTCATAGTTCGATTCGATCTTGGGGTAACCCTCCTTCCATAATAGTGGCACTTCATAGCGTCCATCCTCATTCACTGAAATGTCAAGATTTTTTAATTCTTTGTCATATGAATCTTTAATACCTAACGTCTCCAGGTTCCATAGAAACTCCAGTGAGTCATCCATTTCTGGTACTGCTGTTGTGAAACCAGTGTGTACTACATTGCTGCATACACCAGCCTGAATGGGTCCCTGCAATGTCCAGCCCAACTTTGTCTTGATAGCTACTAAACTTTCGGTGATACTTACTATATTATTTTCTAGAATCAAACCTAGTTGGTCTGAGCCAATCAGTATCCCTATCTCTTTCATTTCAGCAGCTTCAGCATCAGATAAATGTATCTGCTTTTGTTGCAGCTTCATTATGAGCTCTTTTTCTTGGACTTTAGGTATGTTACCACAGAGTACCTCTTGTTCCAGACCTGTCATCGTTGTAATAAATGTATTGTCCAGGTTACTTACTTGAAATTTGAAATTTCGGTGTTTTTGTGGTGCTTTCTTCACTCCACCAAATAGTGAGTGGCTGAGACATTCCTGTCCCGTTACCTGTAGACCAAGTTCCTCTGCTAGTGATGCTTTCACATATGTTCTCTGCGATCCAGAGTCAAGCAGTGCTCGCACACATCTCTCCTGTTTATTTCCTGAAATTTTTACAACAACTGTTTGTAACAATGTTGTACTGGAAACATCATTGCTGGAAAAATTGTTAGTAACCTCTGTCTTCGGAGACGCAGAGTTTGTATGAAGTGTTGGACATAGGATAATCAAATGTCTTTTGCCACAGCTCATACATTTGATAAATGCTTTACAGTTTTTGGCTAAATGTCCCTTCTTTAAACATATGTAACAACCTCCTTTTTTCTTGATTGCCGCCTTCTTTTCTTCTAAGCTAAAGCTGTCAGCCTTCCCACATTCCAAAGTGGCATGTGTTTTGTCACATAAAAGACAATTTTGCTTACCTTGGTTATTTTCTTTACCTTTTACCCTTACTTCATTTACCAGGCAGGCTGCAGTTGCTGGTGGAACTGGCAGTGACTCGCACAAAAAGTCACATTTTGCTATCTGCACTCGGCGCTCAGCTTCTACTTCCATCTGTAAAAATTCTAGTAATTTTGAAAGTTTAGAGCCCCCCCCTCTACATTGTGTTTTGCTCCAGAGCAATAAGGTGCTTTCCGGTAGTGCAGATTCTATCATAGGTAGTAAAATACACTCATACTTGTCTTTAGCAATTCCTAGTGATTCTAAAATTTGCAAATTTGTAGTTATTTTGTCATACAACATATCTAACGCAAAACAGTTTTTGTTTGTTACTAATTTTAAAAGTTCACGCACATAAATTTCTATTAAAGTTTCGTCTTTTGCAAACCTCTCTTTGAGTGTTTTGATCACTTTGCTGTAGTTTTCCTCTGTAGGAGGATAACTTTCCACTAAACTTCGTGCCTTGCTGTCTGGAACCATCGCTTGGGTCAAATATTGGAATTTGGTTTCGGCGTCCATTCTGCTGTCTTCGTGAATTTTTTTGTACTGACCCCAAAAGCTCAGCCACGTCTTCGGATTGTCATCAAATTTCCTAATTTCTAACTTCGGCAAATTGAGGATATGTTTTTCTGGTTTTGGTTCTACTTCTTGTTTTGTACAACTAACTTTCTTCATTTTATTCTTCAGTAGCAGCCATCTTTTTTTGAATTCATCGGCTTCGTCGCATTCTTTGCCGAACGCCTTTTCGTCGTAATTTTCTGCGTTCAGCATCTCTTGTTGTATGTATGTATCGAGCCGCGTTATTCCTTCATATTTTTCTTCCAGAAACTCGAAATCGGATATAGTTTCTGTCGTGGTCTCGTGTCTTGCAAATACTCGCCGTAATTGGGCGCGTTCCCGCGTCCATCTGTTTATCTTATCCATTTTGTAATTATCGCACATAAACGATTTCTCATTCCAACGGTCGCCACAATGTAGTTAAATAATACTGCTTGCTTGTTGATACGGTTTACTTTCAGTGCTGGTTCTAAATAATCATTTATGTTATACAAAATACAAAGATAGACGAGATTTCTTGCAAACGTTTTATTGAGACTAAAGATTCCAAAGACAATAAAAAGGTGTTGCCATTCTATAACAGGCTCTAAGTAAGCCAATTGTATTAAACAAATACATAGCTTTCCCATTTCAATAATCTGAGAGGGAACAAGTTAAAAGAGAGTATGTATCAACTTATTTAATATGTACTATGTCCACATCGAACTAACCTATAGTTGAGCAGAATATCATTTTATTTTATTATATTTTGTTCGGAAAACTAACAGCTAATTAACAAAATATAATACATATCTAAGAAACTTATGGCTAATTAAAGTCATGTATATGATTTTTTTTTTAGTTATGTAATTAAAATACATGATCATTTCATGTATGTGATGCAAGATGATACCCTGGGTCTACTCATGATAGTGTTGTATGGGCTAACCATCCGATGCGTGCTTATCTTGAGAGACTTCACACAATTGCTGGCGAGTATTTATATCTTCTGTGAACCTACACGCTAGCTAACTAATCTCATATAATTAGGGCCTATTTCAGTATGTTCGAGTAAATTCCGGTTATACTCGTACTACCCAGAACATATTTAATAAATAAAACACTATCTTTGCGTTTCACAGTCATCGATTTAGCCTATCCATCGGTTAAAGCATGAAACGCGCTGCATGTTAACTGTCATTTTTATCATTCAGTTATTTTATGTTCTAGGTAGTTTAACCAGAACTTACTCAAACATACTGAAACAGGCCCTTAGTATGATAATATTATCGGAGATTATAACAATTTCTTTATTTTAGATGCCTCAGGATATCCTTTGAGACTCACAATGATGAAACCCATCTCAGATCCAGGACCTGCTGAGAATTATTATCAAGACAAGAACTTGACCACTAGAAATGTTGTTGAGCATTGTATAGGTGTTTTAAAACTCACTTTAAGTATTTTTTTTTACTTAGCTAAACACCCTTATAAAAAAATATTGATGTTGTTAATGTAAAAACTGTTTCAGTACAGGTGTTTATTGGTGGATAGAAAGTTGCATTATTTACTAGTAGCTGCTGCAAGAATAGCAAATGCATGATGTGAACTACATAATATAGCACACAGAGCTCACATCCCATACCATCCATTGACAGCAGAGGAAGGAGCTCGCGAGGGCAGACTGAGGGTACCGGCAGCGGTAGCAGTGTGATAAGGATATGGCGTGGTTCCTGCGCCCTTAGTGAGCTGGAACTGGGGCGCGATCGCCAACGAGCACTTATGCGATGCATGTGAGCAGATAGGGCAAACAACCATATATGTATCTACATCATTCTAATTACTAGTAATGGTGTAGAAAGTATGAAGAGAAAGTTAGTATTTATAGGGGTTGCTTTACTATCTCTCGTACCACTTCACTGCACTGGCTCGACAATGTCCGTGTATCTCGCAATAGTACTACTGTCCACTCTCGCCCATGGCTCTCGTGACAATGACGTTTGCTAACCAACACAGGGACACACGAGACAGCGTATGTATGCTTATGCGCATACACTACATCCCTTCCTTATTGATAAATTTGAAATAGACAAATAAAAGACATTTATTCTAGATAATTTTTATTTAGTAGGTATGAAATATTAATTCTGCATTTTTAGTGCTTTAGATAACATTTGTTAGGTTCTATCAGTATTATAGAAACAGGTCAAGTATTTAGGACTTTAGGATTATCCATTCAACAATTTCGAATTATTTTCATTATCTTTACCTTCCTCATCAGCTGCTTCATCATGATTCTGTTCTTGAACTGATTTCCATTGTCCTTCTATTCTTTTCAGGTGAACAATATTTCTTCTTAGTACTTGACCCGTTTGGTCGTTTCTTAGCGTAATATCTCCTCCATTAGTATTCTGTACAGTGTGGGGTGTTGGGTTATAGTTTGAGCTGAGCTTATTGACTTTATCCATATTTTTGACGTAAACTTTATCTCCATCAGTCAAGGTCGATTCAGTTGCTCCTCTTCTTCTATCTCCGTACTCTTTTCCCTTTTCCTTCTGGATTTTATCACGATCTTGGACATCAAGATCAACGTCTGTACCTTCTAGCCTATCAATTGATGGAATTTTATCTCTGTTCTGCCTTCTGTAGAATAATTCCGACGGCGTTTTACCTGTTGCGCTGTGAGGTGTGCTGTTGTACATAATGAGGTATTCCATTAGGCTCTCCTTCATGTCTTTTTTCTCAAAATGACTAATTTTGAGACGTTTCATGATGTCGCGGTTTTGTCTTTCGACCTCTCCGTTTTGTTGAGGCCAATATGGCACTGTATTATAAAGGATGATATTACATTCCTCACAAAAAGAGCGAAACTCGGCGCTGACAAATTGTCTCCCATTGTCAGCGGTAATTGAGACTGGGTAACCAAGTCTGCTGAAAATTTCCTTAAGTAATTTTATAATCTGGCAGCTGGTTACTGTCTTGGTTATCTTGACTTCTTTGTAGCGACTATAATAGTCAACCATTACGAGCAAGTAGTCGTTGTTAGGTAGCGGGCCCAGCAGATCCATTGCGACATCAACCCAAGGAGCTATAGGGAGTTCACGTCTCTTCATAGGCACAGGGGGATTTGGCAGTCCAACTAAAATGCAGCTTTTGCAGGATTTTACTAGATTTTCTGCATCTTTGTCAATTCTTGGCCACCACACTTTTGACCTCAATCTTCCTTTCATCGCCACAATCCCAGGGTGACCCTCGTGTGCTGCATCCAGTACGTTTTTCCGTAATTTCTGTGGTATGACGATTCGGTTTCCTCGAAGTAATATGTTTCCGTAGAAACATAACTCATTCTCGAATATCTTGAAACCTTTGACAGATTCGTGCCACTCTTTTTCATAGATTCCTTTTTTAACTTCCGTGATTTCCTTGTCACTACCTGAAATTTCAATAATTGCAGTCATTGAAATTGCATGAGGTCGTGCTTGCTCAACAATTTGATGTATGTGTTCGTCTCCTCCCTTAGGCATTGCTTTTAAATGTTCGCACAGACGTGATAAAGGATCAGCGATGTTCACCTTTCCCGGCTTGTATATTACATGGTAACTGTAGGATTGGAGTCTAAGCACCCATCGTTCTATGCGTGCACAGGGTTTAGATTTTTGTCCAAACAATATTTCCAGTGGTTTGTGATCAGTAATGAGATCAAACTCTTTACCAAACAGGAAGATGTTGAAATGTTCTACAGACCAAACTAGGGCTAAAGCTTCTTTTTCCGTTTGGCTGTATTTCCTTTCACAATCTGTCAGTGTCCTGTTTCCGTATGCAATTATTCGTGGACCCTTCGAATCAGTCTGTACTAAAATAGCGCCAAGACCTACAGGACTAGCGTCTGCGATAACTTGTGTTTTGTCATTAATGTCGTAGTATCCTAGAGATTGTATTTGGGTAAGCGCTTCCTTCAGTTCTACAAACGCCTTGTCTTGTTTGCTTGTCCAAAATGGTTTGATGTCAGTTTTTCTTCCCAGTTTTTTCCTTAATAACTCCTTCAAGGGTTCCGTTTTTGTAGCCAAGTTGGGTAACCACTTATTTACGTAATTCACCAGACCTAGAAAACTTTGTAGTTCTTCTATGGTTAAGGGGACTCTGAACTTGGCAATGCTCTCCATGTACTTTGGTAACGGTTTCACTCCGTCTGTTGACAATTCGTGTCCTAAAAAGTTTACCTTCTCTACTTTGTATATGCACTTTTGTTCGTTGAGTTGTACGTTATTTTCTTTGAGAACTTGCAACACCTTTTCTAGTTTTGAGTCATGTTGCTCTTTGCTGTCTCCAAAAACCAATATGTCATCAGCGAAATTAATAACTCCGTCACATTTTATCAATATTTTTTCTAGTACTTTCTGAAAGATTTCTGGAGCACAACTGATTCCGAACATAAGTCTTTTATACTGATAGAGACCTCTAGCCGTTATAAAGGTCGTTATGTGTCTGCAATCTGGGTGCAATTCTAATTGGTGGAAAGCATCTTTAATGTCTAACTTGCTAAAACATTTGGCTTTACCAACTTTCGGCAAGAGTTTGTCCATGCAAGGCAATGGGTGATTTTCTCGCATAATAGCAGCGTTAGCGCGTCGCATATCTACGCACAGTCGCAGGTCACCATTTTCTTTCATAATAGGTACCATTGGGGAAACCCATCTCGAAGGTCCATGTACTTCCTCTATTATATCGCGGTTAAGTAGGTCTTGAATCTTGCTTTCGACTTTCCGTTCAATAGGCAGTGATATTCTACGATATGGTTGTGATACTGGTTGTACGTTGTCATCGATAGGGATTTCTACCAGCACATTTTTAATTTTGGGGAATGGTTGTGACATCTGGCCGTTTTCAATGTTATTGATATCCACTCCTATTTTCAAAACGCCTAAAAGAGTGGCAGTTTCTTTCCCCATCAGGTCTCTTGTACCTCCCGCAACAACATAAACAGTTGTTTGTTCTTCTCGTTCATTTATTCCTATTTTGGTTTCAAACGATCCTTTGATATTAAGTGGAGTGTGACTTCCATATGCCAGTAGAGTCTTGTTTGGTTTGGGTATCTGATTCATTGCAATGGCTCCTTTATTTTTCAAGGTCTCCCATGTTTCTTCGGTTATCAAGTTGACTATACAGCCTGAGTCAACTAACATTTTCGTCTTAACCCCACCTAGGGTGCACTCAACTGTAGCGTCATCATCAATGTGGAAAACATAATCTACTTCAACTCTAGCTTTCTTGTTACCTTTTGTATTTGGTGGGATTCCTGATTTATTTTGTTCATTTGCCTTCCTTTTTATTCCTATTGTTCTGCAGTGTTGTCGGAAATGCCCCAGTTTGTCACATTTAAAACATGTTTTTTCCTAAGGCAGGACATTCTTTATAATCAGATTGATGCGTTTTACTACCACATCGTCCACAAAACTTTAACACTTGTCTAGTTTTTCGGATTCCTTCCTTTTTATTTCTGTTGTAGATAGCGTTAACTTCTTGGTGACTTTGATTTTTTTCTTGAATGTCCTGTTTTTTTTCTGCATATATTTCTAATTGATCGGTGACAACTTCCAAGGTGTTGGCTTCAGTCACAATTTTTTCCAGGGTTATGCTGTCACCTACTGTTAGAATTTTTTTACGTAATTCAGCCGATATACATTTTTCCGTGATCTGGTCAATCAGGTGGTCTTCTTTTTTGTCAAAATTGCATTTTTCCGATTGTTTCCGTAGTCGTACTAAAAAGCTTTCAAACTTCTCGTTATCTTCTTGCTTTATCAGTCTAAACATGTGACGTTCAAAAACGCGGTTTTGTTTCGGAAGGAAGTATTCGTCAAGTTTTTTGATAGCAACCTCAAAAACATCAACTCCTTCGGCAGCTCGAACGTTAGCGCCTGGTAAGTTATAAAATATGTCTTGCAAGTTTGATCCTCCAAAGTGCAACAATGTTGCTCGTTTTTTCTGCGAAGACACAACTTCAGTCGCGTCAAGATATATGAGTAGGGATCTTTTCCATCTTTCCCATTTGCAACCGATGGAGGTTCTGTCACCGTCTAAATCTAGCCCTTCTAGAGCCCACAAAGGTTGCTGAGCCATGTTTCCTGGACCCGTTGGGGTGACCTAGAAAATTTAATTAATTGGGTAGTATATATTTTTTTTTTTTAACTACCAATTAAAACAACAAAAACTAATTAAATTAATTGAGGCGTTCATTTGAACTGCCAATACAGTTTCCAATTTAATGGAGGCGTTCATTTGAACCACCAGTCAGTTTCCAACTTAATGGAGGCGTTCATTTGAACCACCAGTCAGTTTCCAATTTAATGAAGGCGTTCATTTGAACCACCAGTCAGTTTCCAATTTAATGGAGGCGTTCATTTGAACCACCAGTCAGTTTCCAATTTAATGGAGGCGTTCATTTGAACCACCAGTCAGTTTCCAATTTAATGGAGGCGTTCATTTGAACCACCAGTCAGTTTCCAATTTAATGGAGGTGTTCATTTGAACCACCAAGCAGTTCCCAATTTAATGGAGGTTCTGCTGACCATCCCTAAGCAATAATAATGAATTTACTTTAATTACCAGGCAATGTTTCAATAGTGAAGATAAATTAACAATTCTACTGAATTTGTGTAACATCTATATTCTAAAATAAATGTCATAGCAATTTACTCAAAAGATTATAAAAGATATGTAACATCCATATTCTAAAATAAATGTCATAACTAATTTACTCAAAAGATTGAACAAGGTCCCCAGTTCCTTTAGCATTTATAAACACACTCTAGTTAAGCCAGTTTAACATACACTCGTTGGTATCTATCTATTAGTATCAGATGTGTAAAATGTACACTTGATACATGATGAGCGCAGTCTTTATGCGGGGTGAGGCCGCGCAATACGAAGGTGACTCTTTATGACCCAACGCAAAAAGTACTTTATTACCGTGGATACAAAATGTTAGTAAAATACATTATAATTGTTCATGATATGGCTACTAGTAAATCAACGGTAAGTACGTAGCTCAAGTAGGTAGCTCCCTCCATCATTTTACGAAAATGATTAGTCGGCGAGTAGGTAGGTTCCCAGTTAAACAAAAATCTTAACAGTGCCTCCTACAATGCGTTTCAACTTATCGAGTTATAAATAAGTACCCACTTAAACATTACACGACAAAGTGCGTTATCTACCTACGTGTTCCAAGCATCTTACTTTGTTTACATTAAGCTGGCCACGCCACATTTGTACCCACATACATTTGTATCACGAATTCCGATTTGTTAAGTATTCCACTAATATTATCGTTACAAACCATGAGCGGTATTGTAATTAAATTAATAGTATTCTGCTTTGTCAATATGATGGGAGTTCGGCATTTCTACGAAAATATTAGTATTTCGGGTTAAATTACAAAATCGGTGGGTGTGCTTCGTACGCGTGATTTTAGTAAGTTTTGTTACCTTTTACTCGTCGCCACTTATAGGGGTTGCTTTACTATCTCTCGTACCACTTCACTGCACTGGCTCGACAATGTCCGTGTATCTCGCAATAGTACTACTGTCCACTCTCGCCCATGGCTCTCGTGACAATGACGTTTGCTAACCAACCCAGGGACACACGAGACAGCGTATGTATGCTTATGCGCATACACTACAGTATTTATTAATAAAAAGATTTCAATGTCAAATATTTTCTTTTATTATTACAACCTAGCTACCAACATCATTCTGAAACAATTAGGTGGCACAGTAACAAAAAACGGTCAAGCACGTGTCGGCCCACGCGCAATGTAGGGTTCCGTAGTAGCCCGTTATCATAATATAGAATAATTATGTTGTTCTTTTTCTTTTTATCTCTCTACCTATAACTTTCTAAGCAATTTGTTCTTTTGTTTATAAATTGTGATTGCTTGCACGTGTTGATTGTTGTTGACCGTGACTATTAAGTAGGAATCATGGATTATCTATACGTTTCTTAGTTGCTCACAAACTTTTTTCTTCTCTACATTAACGTCACCTCTCTATAACGCCATAAAATGCACAGTCCCTTGAGTTTACACTGTATATGTATATATATAGCTATATAAAGTGTAAACTATATAACGACACTGAAGGGACTGTGCATATATATATTCAAGAACCGACAAAGAGAGTCACAATGTTTTTCTAATTAAAAAATATTCTTATTTATAATAATAATTATAAGACGGCGTGGATGAGGTCTAAAAAGTACCTTATACTGAAGCTAATCGATCAACTCTGTACAGTCATATCTGTTATGACTTATGATATAGGTCATACGGAAGCATAATATCTAATTGTTGCCTCCTAAAGTTTAATTGCAATAATTTTTATATTTGTTTGCAGTGATCGTGGTCACGGGGTGACTCCACGATCACTGCAAAGTGTTTGAAACGTCGGGACAAAAATAATGATAAATATACGCAATTTAAACTGTTTAAAGTTGTTTAATTACTATGTGTAATAATCGCGAAAACCTAAGACAACACTGTTTGTTTGTTTGTTATTGTCTACGTTTTAAATATTTCAGTAAAGCTTCGATAAGGTGGGCAAAATTGAGATTGGGAGATAGTTTGCTACAACTTTAAATAATCCTTAGGTTGAATATATGGTGGACTGGGAAACAAATGGTGTCAGCGGTGTATTTAAGAACTTATGGTGAAACATTACTAACTCCAGCGCCCTTAGTTGGATCGAGCCTACGTAGTTCCGATTAGATATACATTTGATATACATTATAGTAAAACAAACATCACTGATAATTAAATCTGACGTGTGGTTATCTTCAGAAATATAAAATTTATTATCTGCATTATAACCGTCGGTAACAGTTGAGGGTTCAAATACTGATTGGAAGTGATTCGAGTAAATGGTACTAATATCTACCGGGTTACTTGCTGTTTTTGGAGCACCCATCTTCCAAGCAGTCTTGTCTGCCCTACCTCTAGAGTGTTTTTTATAAGCCAGAGATGCGGAGAGGGAGCGGCGCAAGTATACTGCAAAGTTGTAGCGAGTACGCTGCGATAAGGTTCCTAGAAGACTAAAGCTGCGTACCCACAGCGCCGGAGCTTATAGTCATATAGTCATAGAATTACTTCACTTCTAATAAGACATTTTTCTCTAAACCTAACCATTTTTTGTTGACGTTTTCGTGCTTGTGATTTATGATTAATTATTTTCATGAAGAAGAAGCTAATTTTGAGAAATTTCATTAGTATTAAAAAAAATATATACGTTTCTGGAACCCCCTTCACATCAATGGGGAATATTCCGCCTTCTTTGCCCCTCCCCATTGCACAAAATATATACCTATATACCATACCTAAAGTCCTTGTAATGTATGTAGATACACATTTTTTATATTATTATTTAAAAAAAAATAGTTTCCTTAATCCCCCACCCCTCTGGGGGGATGCCACAACCCCCCCCCCCTCCTCCTCCCTCCACCCCTTCTTATAGTACATAACTATCTATACCGATTCTAGTCATTCCAGTACTTCATCTTAGTAACTTTAAAGGATTTATTCTAAGGATTTTGTATTTGGTGCATAATTATCTAATACCCAAATTCAACGACTATTACTGCTAAAGTAATAAAGTTATCTTAATCCCTATAATTTTCCTTGAAAGTGCATGAACCGCACTATCATCATGAATTTTTTCAGACATTTCAAGCCAGCAGTATAGGTTTTAGAGGGGGGGGGGGGGACGCCCTACTGGAACAAAAATTTGCACATTAATGTTGAATATTTCGTAAATGGAGCATCAAATCGAAAAATAGTGTTAGCAATCCTTTAGTCATTTTACAAGACCTATTCAATGATACCCCTCACGATGAGACAGACGAAGAAAAAAAAATTCATATTCACACCACTTGTATGGGAGCTACCACAAAAAAAAATATTTTTCCAAATTTTATTTTACCACTTTGTCGGCGTGGTAAGTTTACATACGCGTACAAAATTGCAGCTTTCTAGTACAAACGGTCTCTTAGCAAAACCTCGGACAGACGGACAGACAGACGGACATGACGAAACTATAAGGGTTCCTTGTAGGTACTACGGAACCCTAAAAAACAAAGAAGGATTTTATACAGACATGTAAATTACTAACTCTATATAATAAAATTCTTACCTATAAATATATGTAATATGCTTCATAATAAAAATCCTAATAACAAAGTACCTTAACTAACTACAATGAAACATACGAGTATAACAGTAAGAAAAAAAACAATGAAAGATGGATTTTATACGGACTTGTAAATAACTAACTATATAACAAGATTATATTTTTAGATTTTTTTGGACTGTGTGTGTTGTCTGTCCAAGAAAATCAATGACTCGCAAGCCCCAGCGAAGGCTACTTGTATCGGAAATAGGTAATACAACGGTACAATAATTTTACATACCTGGTAATGTATTTATCTCGAATTAATATACTGGCTACAAAAACATGGCAAATAAATAATTATTTATACGAGAGAGAGAGCATATCTCTTTTAGGCAACTGACATGCGTATCAGAACATTGCCATTACATTAAGCGCAGGCGTCCATACTTTCAACACCTTATCATGAATATCTCTGTCAGTTTGAAAAATTTCCGAAAACAAAATCGACAAAAAAATGGACTAATCAAACCTGGTCACAAAATTGTGTGATAATCGGTTGAGAAATGCGATCTGTGGAGGAGAACAATGGGACATACTAAAGCATTTTTGTCAAAGTTGGCGCAGAGACGCTTCAACTTAGACATGGGTGTGTCCGATGATGTCCTTAGTAGCTACTTGACTAAGTGCATACACTTATTCAAGGAGCTAAAATCATGCCGCTCCTCTGTGAACTTATTTATAAAGTCGCTCTTTTCACGCACAATAATATCGACAAGTTCCAGGAGAGAGGCATGAAGACTTACAGCGCTCTCCGAAGTAACAGGTTCGCTCACGTCCTTGTCACCCCATGCACAGGCTGTGCAAATCGGAACGGCCTGTATATATTATGGGTCCTTCCGTATACAACGGCTGCCGGACTCGATAAAAAGGGACGCAACTTCCACCATGGTTATTAAATCGAGACTGAGAAAATGGTTGTCTGCCCTATGCATGAACCTCTTTTATAGCAATCTGTAGCTAACACTGATACCAAATCTTTTTTTTTTTAATATTTGTCTTTCTGTCTATATCCCGGCCGCGCATCACTCCAAAGCTCTCTCTCTCTCTCTCTCTCCAAACTAGATGGAATTCAATGAAGAAGGTTATTATATATATTATATAATTCCGAAATTCAGCACGGTTGCCTCGAAAGGGGATGATAGTCAAAATGTACACGTAATTACTATTAACGCTTCCTCCAATTTCAATCATTCTTTTTTCATTATTTGTGAGAATAGTGACGAGTGAGCCGGGCACCCCACGGGCATCCTGGCACCCCAAGGGCAGCTCTGCACCCCACAGGCAGCTCGGCCCCCCCCCGGGCAGCTCGGCCCCCCCGCCGGGCAGCCTGGTACCCTTATTTAGTTTTGTAAGCTTGCTAAGATAAAACTCTATAATCTGGAACATTCGCCACAATCAGTTTTTTTTACAATCTATCTCTTGCCCGATACATTTAGGAGTTTGCAGATCTCGGTACTCTGCTGATGAGATTGGTTTTTCTGTTGACGCATGTTTGGCAAGTCAATAAGTATGGGCAGATTACTCTTTCTTAAGTTGCTCTTGAGAATAACTTCTTCAAAGGCATCATCATTGAATTCTGTTTTATAAAATAGAGACCCAAGTTTCTCGCTGCGAAACTGCCACCAAACGCTTTCAGATATTTAGAAATCATTCCCTCTTATATTTTGTTTTCGTTGAACGTACGGTCGTGATTTTTTATACAGGTGTGTACAGGATTTTACACACGTACGCACAGGAAGTAACTCATTTCCATTTCGTTTACATTATATGTGTTACGGCCGGCATGTTTTTATAAATTTTATAACTGTGATCGTGATGGTGATCGTGATGAAAATGCTAATAAAGCGTTAATAACTTTTAAACTATTTAAGCTATTTATCTGAAACTAACGTGAAACGAACCGCTACCAGCGGCCGCTAAGTACAAAACACAAAAACAACATACAAAATGGAAACGAACAAAGACAACACAATAAAATCGACGTTATGGCTATTGATTGAAGTAAGATGAAACTTTTTGTTGATACCGGATCACTTATATCACTAGACCGTAACAATAGTTTGTTTTTTACAACATAGACAATTGATGAAACAAGTTTATAAAATTATGGCATAGTGTGAGAGATTGCTGTTTTTTCTGATGGATGGATCTGGTCCTCTTGAGACTCTTCAACGTCTCCAACAAATTTAAGTCATTCAAAAATCCAACAATCATTCAAAAACAACACGCGCGGGGTTGTCAAACAAGGCGATGTCCCCAAAATCAAACAAATAATGTAACACGACACTCAAAAGCAAACTTTTTCTATTCAACTCAAAATTTCTATAGACTAGTAGACTGCCTACGCTAGGGAGGCGTTCAGAACCTTGCCTGCGCAAAGTTGACGTTCCAAACAGTAATTATAATCATAGTCGTAGTCGGGGTCGTGATCTTGATCATGATCGTGATCGTGGTCGTGATCATAATCGTGATCGTGGTCGTGGTCGTGGTCGTGGTCGTGGTCGTGGTCGTGGTCGTGGTCGTGGTCGTGGTCGTGGTCGGGGTCGTGATCGTGATCGTGGTCGTGATCGTGATCGTGATCGTGGTCGTGATCGTGGTCGTGGTCGTGGTCGTGGTCGTGATCGTGGTCGTGATCGTGGTCGTGGCCGTGGTCGTGGTCGTGGTCGTGGTCGTGATCGTGGTCGTGATCGTGGTCGTGGCCGTGGCCGTGGTCGTGGTCGTGGTCGTGGTCGTGGCCGTGGTCGTGGTCGTGGTCGTGGTCGTGGCCGTGGTCGTGGTCGTGGTCGTGGTCGTGGCCGTGGCCGTGGTCGTGGTCTTGGTCGTGGTCGTGTTCGTGTTCGTGGTCGTGGTCGTGGTCGTGGTCGTGGTCGTGGTCGTGGTCGTGGTCGTGGTCGTGGTCGTGGTCGTGGTCGTGGTCGTGGTCGTGGTCGTGGTCGTGGTCGTGGTCGTGGTCGTGGTCGTGGTCGTGGTCGTGGTCGTGATCGTGATCGTGATCGTGATCGTGATCGTGATCGTGATCGTGATCGTGATCGTGATCGTGATCGTGATCGTGATCGTGATCGTGATCGTGATCGTGATCGTGATCGTGATCGTGATCGTGATCGTGATCGTGATCGTGATCGTGATCGTGATCGTGATCGTGATCGTGATCGTGATCGTGATCGTGATCGTGATCGTGATCGTGATCGTGATCGTGATCGTGATCGTGATCGTGATCGTGATCGTGATCGTGATCGTGATCGTGATCGTGATCGTGATCGTGATCGTGATCGTGATCGTGATCGTGATCGTGATCGTGATCGTGATCGTGATCGTGATCGTGATCGTGATCGTGATCGTGATCGTGATCGTGATCGTGATCGTGATCGTGATCGTGATCGTGATCGTGATCGTGATCGTGATCGTGATCGTGATCGTGATCGTGATCGTGATCGTGATCGTGATCGTGATCGTGATCGTGATCGTGATCGTGATCGTGATCGTGATCGTGATCGTGATCGTGATCGTGATCGTGATCGTGATCGTGATCGTGATCGTGATCGTGATCGTGATCGTGATCGTGATCGATACATCCGCAGAGCGTGGTTTAGATACCTATTTTTGTCAAACTTTCATGTGAAAATAACCTTTCTTTGGCAGGACCATTGTTCTATGCAATAATTTGTTTGAAAGGTTATGAAAAACTTTGATTTGGTTAATTAGAGCTTTTTGTATACACTTAAAATACAGTGTATACTCTAATTTACATTTTTTTTCGCAGATACTTGGTTAGAGTTCCTTTGCAGTTCGCACAATAAATGTTGAAGCGGAGTACTTTGTGCTTTTATTTGGAATTTCGATTGTAAACCTGAGTCTTTTAGCCGTGGTTCTCCTTGTTTGGCGGTTAAACGAATATAAATCATTTCTTAGATCTGATCAGTATGCTCTGAGGTATATAGACATAAAGCAATTCATGGTGTGTTAGATTTTTATAATACTAATGAAATTTTACAGGTATCCTATTAGTAGGAGTTTGCAGATCTCGGTACTTTGCTGATGAGATTGGTTTTTCTGTTGACGCATGTTTGGTAAGTCAGTTAGTATGGGCAGATTAATATAATAATAATAATAATGTTTAATTCTCATATATAGTATACGATTTGTTAACAAACTAAATTGGCACTTATGTAACATTAACTAATTCTTACAAAAAAGACAATGCTTGTACAAAATTCCTTAGTATGTTTTTTCGCAGAACCTACACTAAGAAAGTGATTTCTTGTGTTGCAGGTTCTGCAAACCCTTCAAGTGTACTTTAAAATATTACGTGTGTTACATGACTATGTCTAAGTATTAGTTACATGATACAGATTAAAAAAAAAATTACTCTTTCTTAAGTTGCTCTTGAGAATAACTTCTTCAAAGGCATCATCATTAAATTCTGTTTTATAAAATAGAGACCCAAGTTTCTCGCTGCGAAACTGCCACCAAACGTTTTCAGATATTTAGAAATCATTCCCTCTTATATTTTGTTTTCGTTGAACGTACGGTCGTGATTTTTTATACAGGTGTGTACAGGATTTTACACACGTACGCACAGGAAGTTACTCATTTCCATTTCGTTTACATTATATGTGTTACGGCCGGCATGTTTTTATAAATTTTATAACTGTGATCGTGATGGTGATCGTGATGAAAATGCTAATAAAGCGTTAATAACTTTTAAACTATTTAAGCTATTTATCTGAAACTAACGTGAAACGAACCGCTACCAGCGGCCGCTAAGTACAAAACACAAAAACAACATACAAAATGGAAACGAACAAAGACAACACAATAAAATCGACGTTATGGCTATTGATTGAAGTAAGATGAAACTTTTGTTGATACCGGATCACTTATATCACTAGACCGTAACAATAGTTTGTTTTTTACAACATAGACAATTGATGAAACAAGTTTATAAAATTATGGCATAGTGTGAGAGATTGCTGTTTTTCCTGAGGGATGGATCCTGGTCCTCTTGAGACTCTTCAACGTCTCCAACAAATTCAAGTCATTCAAAAATCCAACAATCATTCAAAAACAACACGCGCGGGGTTGTCAAACAAGGAGATGTCCCCAAAATCAAACAAATAATGTAACACGACACTCAAAAGCAAACTTTTTCTATTCAACTCAATATGTCTATAGACTAGGTAGACTGCCTATGTTAGGGAGGCGTTCAGAACCTTGCCTGCGCAAAGTTGACGTTCCAAACAGTAATTATAATCGTAGTCGTAGTCGGGGTCGCGATCTTGATCATGATCGTGGTCGTGGTCGTGGTCGTGGTCGTGGTCGTAGTCCTGGTCGTGGTCGTGGTCGTGGTCGTGGTCGTGGTCGTGGTCGTGGTCGTGGTCGTGGTCGTGGTCGTGGTCGTGGTCGTGGTCGTGGTCGTGGTCGTGGTCGTGGTCGTGGTCGTGGTCGTGGTCGTGGTCGTGGTCGTGGTCGTGGTCGTGGTCGTGGTCGTGGTCGTGGTCGTGGTCGTGGTCGTGGTCGTGGTCGTGGTCGTGGTCGATGGTGATGGTGATGGTGATGGTGATGGTGATGGTGATGGTGATGGTGATGGTGATGGTGATGGTGATGGTGATGGTGATGGTGATGGTGATGGTGATGGTGATGGTGATGGTGATGGTGATGGTGATGGTGATGGTGATGGTGATGCGCCATCGCCATCGCCATTTCCATCGCCATCGCCATCGCCATCGCCATCGCCATCGCCATCGCCATCGCCATCGCCATCGCCATCACATCACCATCACCATCACCATCACGACCACGATCACGATCACGATCACGACCACGATCACGATCACGATCACGATCACGACCACGACCACGACCACGACCACGACCACGATCATGATCACGACCACGATCACGACCACGACCACGACCGTGACCACGACCACGACCACGACCGCGACCACGACCACAACCACGACCACGACCACGACCACGACCACGACCACGACCACGACCACGACCACGACCACGACCACGACCACGATCAAGATCATGATCACGACCACGACCACGATCATGATCACGACCACGACCACGATTATGATCACGACCACGGCCACGACCACGACCACGACCACGACCACGACCACGACCACGACCACGACCACGACCACGACCACGACCACGACCACGACCACGACCACGACCACGACCACGACCACGACCACGACCACGACCACGACCACGACCACGACCACGATCACGATCAAGATCATGATCACGACCACGACCACGATCATGATCACGACCACGATCACGATCATGATCACGACCACGACCACGACCACGATCAAGATCATGATCACGACCACGATCACGACCACGACCATGACCACGATCACGTTCATGATCACGACCACGATCACGATCAAGATCATGATCACGATCATGATCAAGATCACGACCCCGACTACGACTATAATTACTGTTTGGAACGTCAACTTTGCGCAGGCAAGGTTCTGAACGCCTCCCTAGCGTAGGCAGTCTACTAGTCTATAGACATTTTGAGTTGAATAGAAAAAGTTTGCTTTTGAGTGTCGTGTTACATTATTTGTTTGATTTTGGGGACAGTGCCTTGTTTGACACCCCCGCGCGTGTTGTTTTTGAATGATTGTTGGATTTTTGAATGACTTGAATTTGTTGGAGACCTTGAAGAGTCTCAAGAGGACCAGGATCCATCCATCAGGAAAAACAGCAATCTCTCACACTATGCCATAATTTTATAAACTTGTTTCATCAATTGTCTATGTTGTAAAAAACAAACTATTGTTACGGTCTAGTGATATAAGTGATCCGGTATCAACAAAAAGTTTCATCTTACTTCAATCAATAGCCATAGCGTCGATTTTATTGTGTTGTCTTTGTTCGTTTCCATTTTGTATGTTGTTTTTGTGTTTTGTACTTAGCGGCCGCTGGTAGCGGTTCGTTTCACGTTAGTTTCAGATAAATAGCTTAAATAGTTTAAAAGTTATTAACGCTTTATTAGCATTTTCATCACGATCACCATCACGATCACAGTTATAAAATTTATAAAAACATGCCGGCCGTAACACATATAATGTAAACGAAATGGAAATGAGTTACTTCCTGTGCGTACGTGTGTAAAATCCTGTACACACCTGTATAAAAAATCACGACCGTACGTTCAACGAAAACAAAATATAAGAGGGAATGATTTCTAAATATCTGAAAGCGTTTGGTGGCAGTTTCGCAGAGAGAAACTTGGGTCTCTATTTTATAAAACAGAATTCAATGATGATGCCTTTGAAGAAGTTATTCTCAAGAGCAACTTAAGAAAGAGTAATCTGCCCATACTTACTGACTTGCCAAACATGCGTCAACAGAAAAACCAATCTCATCAGCAAAGTACCGAGATCTGCAAACTCCTACTAATAGGATACCTGTAAAATTTCATTAGTATTATAAAAACCTAACACACCATGAATTGCTTTATTTCTATATGCCTCAGAGCATACTGATCAGATCTAAGAAATGATTTAATTATAATAGTTTTTTTATTGGTTTTTCAAAGCTATGTATTGATTTATTAAATAAGATTTTTAATTATTTGTTTTATTACAGTCTACTTAATTCTTATTGTGGCTTGTTGTTTTGTTGTTAATACTTGAATTGAGTTTTTGTAATTACAAAATATTATTATAAGCAATGCTAGGTTATGTTCATTTTGTAATTTGTTGTGCTTTTGTTTGTCTTTTTTGCATATAAACTAATTACCTATTAGATTAAATTAGGTTTAAACATAATAATACTGATTACGAATATACTTAAGTACTTTCATTTTATAAATATCTATATGGACAGGTTTTATTAGCAACCGCGCTAGTAAATATCGAGTCTGAATCTAGTGGAAACCATGTTGTAAGAGCTTTGCTGGTCCAAGGGTCACAGGCATGTTTTATTACGGAAGCTGCAGTACAACTTTTACGACTCAAAAAGAGTCCCGTCAGAGGAACGATTACTGGCCTAGGAGGAGATAAAGCGTTAACATCAAAATATGTAGTCACAATAAATCTGAAATCGCGAATGAACAATGAGTTTAAAATACAAATTCAAGCCTATGTACTCAAGAACATCACATCATACTTACCAGAACAGAAGGTAGATTCTATCAACTGGATAGACCTACAGGACTTGTGTTTGGCAGATCCTCAGTTCAACACTCCTAACAAAATTGACTTACTATTAGGCGCTAATGTATACAGTCAAATGTTAAAGGATGGTGTAAAGAGAAGTCTGAATGGAACTCTTATTGCCCAAAGTACAGCTTTGGGATGGATTTTGTCTGGCACAGTTGAAGAACAGCATGCTAAGTTTCGTCAAGGCATTTCAAACATCACCGTAATGCACGCACAAATAGACGACAACGATGCATTGAAACAATTTTGAGAAATAGAAGAACAAACTAGTACAAAAAGAATATGGACAGAAGAAGAACAAAAGTGTGAGGACATCTTCACTAGGACAACCAAAAGGACACCCGAAGGACGCTACATCGTGAACCTGCCATTTCGTGACAGCGAGCCACGCTGCATTGGTGGGAACTCACGACAGATAGCTATAACAAAATTCAAGGCATTAGAGAAGAGGCTATCGAAAGACATCTTAAGAAAAGTTACGCAAAGGTTATGAACGAATATCTTGATTTAGGACACATGCAACCTGTAAGAGAAGATGACGAAAAAAGAGATGAAGCTGTTTATCTGCCACATCACGCCGTTGTAAGGAACGATAAAACAACATCAAAAGTGCGCGTAGTCTACAACGCTTCTAGCAAGAACAGGAATCAGGTTTCACTCAACGACTGTTTGATGATAGGACCGAAACTGCAAGCAGATTTAAGGCATCTAGTACTAACCTGGAGAGTTCACCCGATAGTGCTAGTAGCCGACATAATAAAAATGTACAGACAGGTCAGGATTGCGGAAGAAGACAAAATGTTTCAGCGCATTGTGTGGCGTGATAACCCTGAAAGTGAAATTAAAGATTATGAGTTAGTAACGGTAACTTTTGGAACAGCATCGGCTCCGTACTTGGCGGTTAGAGCATTACACCAGGTCAGCTTTGATGAAGGCAAAGATTTCCCCTTAGCTGCACCAAAGGTAGTACAATCATTCTATATGGATGACCTTATGACTGGATGCTCTGACGTCAAGCAGGGAGTAGAAATCTACAAACAAATGACTGAGCTATTATCGAAAGGAGGGTTTAAATTACAAAAATGGAACAGTAACAATAGAAAGCTGTTATCTGAGATCAACATTAAAGAAACTACAGAGGACAAACTACAGGACACAAAGGACAAACTACAGGACACAAAGAACAAACTAAAGGACACAAAGGACAAACTACAGGACACAAAGGACAAACTACAGGACACAAAGTACAACACATCTGATAATATGGACAACCAAAAAGGAGAAGAAAAGGATTACGTACAGGACATATTTCAGGAAAATAATAAGGACAAAAAGGAGATAGAAATTAAATTAGAAAATACAACTAAGATTTTGGGACTTACCTGGGACCGCAGTGTGGATCTCTTCCGGTACTCGGTGAATCTCCCGATGACGACGACTACCGGACCTGAAACAAAAAGATCAATAATATCAATAATAGCACGGTTGTACGATCCTTTAGGGTGGATCGCACCTACTATAATCTTGGCAAAAATGTTTATACAAAAACTATGGCTAGGAGGTACGAATTGGGATTAACCAATATCAGCCGAGTTACAAAAAGAATGGATCACTTACCAGAAGGAGTTGTACCAAGTAAGTTCCGTTCAAGTCCCACGATGGTTGGGCACGTCACCTGAGGATACCAGCATTGAATTGCACGGCTTTTGCGATGCCTCTAAATTGGCCTACGCAGCTGTTGTTTATATTAGAGTAGTGGACAGTATCGGTGAAAGGCACGTATCACTGTTGGCAGCGAAAACAAGAGTCGCTCCAATCAAGCAGGTGAGTATTCCTCGACATGAGCTGTGTGGTGCTGTGCTTTTGGCTCAACTTCTAGCTGAAGTAGCTGAAGTTTTAAGCATCCATAAGAAAAACATAAGAGCTTGGACTGACTCGACGGTTGTGCTCGCTTGGCTCAACAGTCACCCCAGTAAATGGAAGACTTTTGTTGCCAACAGGGTCTCTACGATTTTGACGACTCTGGATTCATCACAATGGTACCACGTGACCTCTAAACAAAATGCTGCAGACTGCGCGTCACGCGGGATACAGCCAGGACAACTAGCCACCAACGAACTCTGGTTCTTCGGTCCGCAATTTCTTCGAGAAGAAAATATCCTTTACAAAAGGAGTGATATAAAAGTTAATTTAGAAGAAGCAGTCACTACGTCACATTTTAGCACAATGACAGAAGACGATAAAATAATACAACGCTTTTCGTCTCTACAAAGACTACTTAGAGTTATAGCGTGTTGCAGACGGTTTTACAAACGGAATTTAATACAGAAATAATACCTGACTAAGACGGAAATAGATCAAGCTCTAGTATGTTGCATTAAGAAAGTACAAAGAGAAGAATTTAGTGGCGAATATTTACAGTTACAGGCCAAAGGTTGTGTACAATCAAAAACTAGTAAATTAAAATCATTATGTCCATTTCTTGATGATCAAGGAATTATGAGAGTTAGTGGTAGACTACAAAAGTCACATTTCGCTGAAGAGACCAAACATCCCATTATACTACCACACTCTTCTCATTCCACGAAACTGATCATATCAAATGCACATCAGATCACTTTACATGGAGGTACCCAATTGATGGTGAACTATCTAAGAACCAAGTACTGGATCATTGGTGTGAAGCCCTTGGTCAAACAGCATCTCCACAGATGTATTACCTGCGTACGACAAAAGGCAAAAGTTCAAACACCATTTATGGGGTCTCTGCCATCAGTTCGATGTACACCTGCAAGAGCATTTTTGCATTCTGGAGTAGACTATGCCGGACCTATCAAAATTAGAACATCAAAGGGTCGCGGCAATAAATCTTACAAAGGGTACATATCTTTGTTCATTTGCATGGCCACGAGAGCTCTTCATTTAGAGGTCGTGAGTGACATGACCACGCAAGCCTTTCTTGCAGCTTTTAGGCGGTTTACAGCTAGGCGGGGACATTGCTCACAGTTATGGAGCGATAATGGAACGACGTTTGTAGGTGCTTCACGAGAGCTCCAGGAGCTGAAAATTATGCAGGAAGCTGTTGTCAAACAATTAGAGACAAATGGAACCGAATGGCATTTCATTCCACCTCATGCGCCCAACTTTGGAGGCTTATGGGAAGCAGGAGTGAAATCGACTAAATTTCATGTGAAGAGGGTAATTGGTGATTCTGCTCTTACATTTGAGGAAATGAGTACACTGTTAAGTCAAGTAGAAGCATGTTTGAATTCTCGGCCCATAACTGTAGACAGTTCAGATCCCAACGATCCTCTCTCGTTGACTCCGGGACATTTTTTGATAGGAGGACCACTGCTCAGTGTACCTCACGTTAACCATTTGCAGTCCAGCATAAATTCTTTGACGAGATGGCAACTCGTCCAGAGGATGTTACAGAGTTTCTGGCGTCGATGGTCCCAAGAGTACCTTTCCACCTTAATGAATCGGTACAAATGGGCCTCTCAAGTGCGTGAACCGAATATAGGGAATTTAGTCTTAGTTAAAGAGGACAACTTGCCACCAAGTCGTTGGCTAATGGGTCGTATTGTCGAGAAACATACGGGCACTGATAATGTTACCCGTGTGGTCACACTGAAGGTTAAAAATGCTACGATCAAAAGACCAATATCAAAGCTATGTGTATTACCAGTTAATGAGTAGCCTACAATTAGATTAAGCTAAAGTTTAAGTTTATATATCGATATAGTTATTAAGTTCATTATGTAAATTCAGTTCACCGATGACAGTAATTTTATTCAAACCGTTCTGCCACGGTGGGCGGTTATTATGTTTAAGAACATTTCGTCACTAAATGTCCTTGGTGGGCGGAATGTTGAGGAATGGTTTAAGTTCACGCCAAAGTGGATAGATGGCGTGTTAATCAACAGATCAAGTTTACTTCAAAGTTCACTAGATGGTGTTACGGTCGCGACGATATTTCGTTAACACACGCAAGCGGTGTTCGCACGCTTGCATATGTATTTAATTGGTGACTGAAAATAAATTGTCTCTTTTGTACCAAAGGTCGTGGCGTATTATTTTATTATAAATAATCCCGTAATCCCTCCTGGTCAAACTCAGAGGTACCACCTCTAACAAACTTATTGTAGGCCTTACCTTCCTAAACAATACAGTACAAAATAAAGATGTAAGAGACTATCAGGACTTATTTAACAATAGACTTTATAATAATCAAACAAAACCAGTACCATAAAGTCTCATGTAAAGCATATTACGGCCTTAACTGCAGCGTCAGAAAAAGTGTAATGTTATTTATACGAGTCATATGGTATTACAATAAGGTAAGACCAATGTATGTTTTATTTTCTTGAGTATGTAATGTCAGAGCTAAACATAACGCCACAAACAAGCTGCATAAATCATTATTTTTCCGAACCATATGATCTGTTGTTTATGTATATAATGTATTACTTTTACACACCACACATATATTTTGGAACCAAACGGTCTGATTGTAATATTAGCCAGCATATTTTTAAAACTAAAATTCATTGTTTGGGACCAAATGGCTTGATATCAACATCGTATACAGATATAACTGTAAGATTCATGGAAACATATGGTATTTTGTCAATAAAAAATCTTTCCGTTGTAGCCAGACCTTGAAAATTGGGTCTGATGTAACTACTTCAGTATATAAAAGTTAGTTTTTTTCTGGATTACTTACAGAAATCAAGTTAAAAATAATCGTAAACGAATATGAAATCAACGAGCATATACAATTATAGCGATTTACTCCAGAAACTTCAAAAACATTAAACAATAATTCACATTAAACATTTATTTTTGCTCTCCTGAATAGTTGTAAAATTGGATATCCGACTAAATGGTTCTGATGTCGAGAATTGTTTTAAGAACTTTGGCGGGAAAACTGTATTGGAGTGCAATATTTTTTTCTGAAAAACTATATCACCTACGGCTTTGCTCCTTCTTTGATATTATTATTTACATATAATTTATACACTTGTATTATTTCAGATTTTTTGGTTTAGAAGTTTAAAATTAGTTACGAGATTATTTAATACGCAAATTTGCATCGGTATGTGTTTGCGTTGCAAAATGTATCGAGCGAAAAATTACTTATACATATGCAAAATTCCGTTTTTCTAGGTTTATAACTGTTGACGTAGTTACGAGATTAATATGAAATGACGTAATATTTTGGGGCCAAAATGTAATTTGTGATGGTTTCAGATTTCATCAAAATATTCAAAATACTTCCGTTATCTCAGAAAAGTATGGATTCTTTCTTGTATGGGCAAGGATGCATCATTTTGAAAACCATTTGGATTATGAAAGTCGGACTTTTTTTTTATTTATTTTTTTATGTCATTGTGATGGAACAAGCGCGAGACCCACCTGATGTTAAGCGGTATCCTCTGCCTATAACAGATGCATTTCATCACAAGTGATGAAATGCACTGCGCCCATCACCTTGAGACATACCTGTAAAGTCTCATTTTTGCCTGTTATTTCACTGGCTCTCAAGAACTGCTGCCAGAACTCACCGTTAGGTGCTTGGCGACAAATTTTCTACTAGAGGGTGGTCGCTAGCCAGGCGGGCATTCGCAAAATGCCCTTCCACCATGCGGTGAAGCTCAAGCTCTGGGCGGGATTCGAACCATGGACCTGCTGCGCGGCAGTCCATAGCCAATGCCACTGAGCCATCACTGCTTCAAAACTTAAACTTACGCAGAAAACACTTACGCAGATTTTATGGTAAATTTGTAAATACGACTATCGACCGCTAACTGGTATCCCGGTTTGTACAAATGATGGAAAAGCCGGGAGGCCGTTTTGTACAAATTAGGAAGGTAGTTTAATTTCCTGCTGAAGTTATCGCTGTGTTCACTTATAGACATTAACTGAATCCAAAAATAGTGGAAATCAATTATTCGCCTGTCATCTTATCCTTCTAAAACAAAAGTTATAGTGAGTTACTAATTTAAACTAGAATAATATAAAAACTAGCAGACCAAAAAGAAGAAGTCAACCCTCTGAGGTTGTTAGCATTTTTCCAATAACGCTGTATAAGGCTGCATAATTGTGACGTTTCCTTTTTTTAACACAATGAATGAACAGAAACTAAAGATGTAGTTACTTAACAAGAGAACAATAATTATATCATGGACAACAAAAATAAAGTATAGTTTGTTACTTTAAAAAATAAAGACATGATCAAAACTCTGTAGTCGCACTATAAACTTGCGTCTACGCGTTCCGCGTACGAGACGTCAGAGCAAGGCAAAACGAACGCAGGTCCTACCTCGATGAGCGCTCGCGCGGTACTGATCGCCTCGCGCTTGTACATTTCAATTTATGAGCATTTCGAGTTATGTTAAATATTTTTTCTTGTCTAACAAAACAGAGTTAATAGCACAATTTATACAAGATCAGATTAATTAAAGAATAAACTTTCTTTTCATATAATATCTGTTTGGAATTACACTTTATTAAACGCAATATATCGTGTTAAACTGCTGATATAATTCGTGGAAATTGGCGCAAGATCTTTATTTTTTTTTCTACAATGACCATTAATTATCGACTTTCTAGTACACTATGTGTCAACAGGATTATATGCCTGATGCACAGTTTTTTTTTTTAGTTAATTTGATGAATCTTTATACAAGAGATAGAACTCTGAAGTTGGCTATGTGTACCTTAATTCGTAAAACAAGGTGCGGGAGATTGGTCACTACAAAATAATTAATGTTATGTTTGTAAATCTGGTACATTAACTGATAAGAGAACAGATTATTATATTTTTATCAATTATTAAACAACTTGTAGATATTTCCTATTATGGTAAATTAAGCGCTTAAAATCTTCGTATACCGCATTAAAATGTAAAATGCCTCTTCGCGATCGACCTGCAGGCGGGCATTCGCAAAATGCCCTAGCACCATGCTATAATGACTGCCATTCTTAGACAACAACCGGGACCGACAGCTTAGCGTGCCCTTCGAAGCACGGAAGCGCTCAGTAGTAATGTCACAAGTTGCCACCCGTGCAACTCATGACCGCAGGCAATGTTGCTTAACTTTGCTGATCGGTGAAGAACAGCTAAGCAAACTTCGCTACGAGCGCATCCGGTAGGTAATAGCAAAGGTAATAGTAGGATATGAATGCAAGGGTGTACCAGGAATGTTTTATTGGGTGCGTGATTCATGTTTGTGTGTACTTAATTAGCATGTGCAACACTAGTGCTGCATGTATTTGAATCGGTGGACGAAACTGTGGTATGGTTTTTCTATATTTCAGGTAAAGTAGTATTATTAAAACTTAAAAGTTAGTCGGTGCAGCTGATGCAATGTTCTCCATTTTTTCTATTTAACGCGACCTGCTTAACTTCATTTTAAGCCATGACATTTACTTGTTCTTTTATTTGGCTCATGTACCTTATCCGTGGCCTACCCCTTCCTCGCTTTCCTTCTATTTTCCCTTCAAATATGTTTTTAATTAAATTGTCATGTCGCAAAGTGGCCTATAATTTTACCTCTTCTCTGTTGTAGGGTTTTGAATAAGACTCTTTTTTCATTCACTCTTTTTAGGACTTGTTCGTTTGTCACCATTTCAGTCCATCGTATTCTCTCCATCCTTCTCCAACACCACATCTCGAAACCTTACTTTTTGTTAGTTACTACTTTACTTCCTATGTATTATTCTATATACTTACCATAGTCCAAGTATATAGGATAATACATAGGAAGTAAAGTAGTAACTAACACAAAATTATTAACCAACCATATGCTGAACTATATGAAATAAACACCTTTATGGTCTTTAAATGAATATGAAGACAACACCCTTTACGGTTGGATATCTCAAAACTCTCGATCTGTTGTAACGGTGCATCCAATGAAACGTTGAATGGTTTATCTAAGCAAACTATTACATCACTACACGGTCCAGGCTGTAACAGCTTCCTTTTTCGTTTCTTTCCCAGAAGATGTTAAGATACCGCAGCAGAACAATTTTTTTTATCTGAAATCGCTTTCAGAGAACAAATAGTAATAAAAAAATACACTGATTTAACTCATTAGCCCTCTGTCGCTGAAACAACTATTAACATTTAGTGCAAGTTGCTCCTCAGACCGGCCAGCAGCGTAGAAATCTTCTCCCTCTGTACTCCCAATGTACAGGTGTACATTGTAATAGTACCTGCTTGACTCATATAGTGGATGAAGTATCAAAAGCGTAGATTTAAGGCTCTAGAATTTTACGCTGTCATATAATGTTACATCACTACTATTGTGCCCCAAACCTACATCGCATATACTCCTTGTCTATGAGATATATACGTCCACTGTACACAGCTCTTTTTGTCATCTTATTGCAACCTATTTAAATCAAATTATATATAAAATTAATTGTGCCTTTAACGTTATTCTATTACACAAGGCTCATAATTTCTGATCATATTTTATTTGAAATGTAAAACAAAATTCAAAAAGTTAATAAATAACAAACGAAATGCCAAACATTACAAAGAGCTTCGTATATACTGAAAGAGAAGATAAACATCTTTTGAATAGAAAATATTTAGTCATATTACATTCAATTTCATAAATTATGTCACTATTTACGCTGGATGACGACACTTTTGTAATGGTATCGAGTTTACGTTAGCCAAAAAACGATGCATCGTGCTGTCTGCTTTTGTTTGTCTACTGCTGAACACAGCCACCCTCATTAAGGGGTGGTTTGGTATAAACCCCAGGCTTGGCTTGTCTTGGGGAACGCAGGGTTAGGGACGCTCACGGGAAGAGATAGGCGGGTGACATTAGAGCCCGGCACCCCACGTGCATTTACATCATCGTAGCACTCAAATTTTCTTGAACGAATAGCATATGTTATCAATATTTTCTTTGCTTCACGCGACATGTCTATTAGCTATCATCAACAAGCAAGTATTCTGAATGTTACAAAAGCTGCTATTACTCCTTATAGCCGCCATTCATTTTCATTTTTATATATAAAAACAATACGTCAATCCTGTAGAGAAACTTTCACTTGTTACAAACTTAGTATATCTTTCTCATTTCTTTCCGTATCATCTTGGTTCGATCAATAGTTCATTCATAACAGTTTTTAATCGGAACTCTTTTAGCCGTTTAAGAGGTGGAGCAACAATCAAACAACACACATTCTAAGTTAAAGAACCATCGAAACTAGGTATTTGCAATTTTCGTACTAAAGAAATTTACCAAAACTTTATCAGATATTCATTGAAATTCCAAAAATATCTAAACAAAAGGGTAATAACACTCTTTATCCGTGAGATAAAAACACTTCGTTGCCAATAAACAAAAATTCAAAGTGGCTGTAAACGCAAAAACGAAGTGACGGAAAAGACGGACACAACGTGAGAAGTAATATGTCTTGGCAGCTCGTCTAGCCCTGGGCGAATCCTCCCGGTCTTTAGTAGCGGCAGTCAAGCTTCAGGCTTTGCACTACGGCACTTATATAATAGAATATAGTAACGGATTACATACATTTTCACAAACATATTTTATACCTTTTATTTTGTTTGTAACATGCATTACGCATATTTCAAATTAGCAATAAGACGTACAATAGAGCTACTTATTTATTTATCAGTCTGCACATCTACCACTACTTATCGCTGCTTAATTACAAATTGTGGCGCTACCACGAAGAAACACACGTTTAATTTACAAATGTTTATATAATTTGGCAGGAATAAGTATTTGATTCAAAATATGTCAATACTTGAATAAAACCTTGAGTATAATATTACAGTATTTCTAAATTATGTTACATATTATGGCGCACAGTATTATACAGACCGGATTATTTAAATTTTTGGTGGCCAAATTATTATCTCGCGTAATTTCATTTACAGATTGAATAGTACTGTTAATTTTAATATTCTCAAGCACTCCGCTGAAGTTGGACTGGGACATTTTTCGCTTTGTTGTTTTTTTTTCTTAATATTCTGTTTTGCTTTTCTCTATATTCTGCAACGTTGATTCATTAACTCTAGGCGTGTTATCATTACCTAAAAAGGTAAAAAAAGGCTCATTATTGCCCAATATTTACATAACCTTTGAGATGGACTCGATAGAAGATACGCATATAACAAACATTTTTATGTTTTGGCTCCTGTTTTATGGTCAACCACCTGCCTGATTATTCGAAAGAGAACAGATCGATATTTTTGAAATGAAATGAAAATTATTTATTCAAGAGAGAACTGCACACAACAACATTAAATAAAGTATAAATAATGATAAAAAAAAACAACAGTATATTAAACATTAAAAGTATTAATATTATATTATAACATGTGCACATTTACTAGGAGTGCTGTCATATGCAGGTCTGCCAGAAATGGTCTGAGCTCAGCATAATGCTGTGAATTGATTCACAGGCGCTGGTTTTAAACTTTGACCATTATTGACACACGGACACAATAAAATAGTTTTAAATATAAAAAGACTGTTAAAGTGTTATTATGTATACTTATACAAGAATCTTAATAATAATATTAATAAAAAAAACTAACAATGACAGAAGTCGCCTGTTTTCATAAAACAATTATAAATAGAATTTTTACACTTTTTGCAATATATTTCATTACTTCATACCATTTCCAGTATTTATTAAAACCTGCTATAACATAATAGAAACACAGTTAAGAGAATATTACAAAAAAAACAACAAAAATGACTCCAAAAGGTAATATTGACACCTTACGTCAAAGAAGTATAAACAACAACAAATTACGAGTTTAAACAGATAAGTAAATGATTACAAGATCAAAGGCGAGGGAGAAAACTACAGCGGCGACCACCTGCGCACGTCCAATCATCGCCTACCCCATCAGCTAAGAGCTCCTCGTCGGGAGACGAATTACACACTCCCCGCGAATCGAGTGCACCGTGTGGGTGGGCCACCGACGCCGCCGCCGCCGAGACTTGTCGACGGGGACGTCCCCCGCTACCGGCACGCTTGGAGCCTGTGGAACAATCTGCTCCGCGCCCGGCCCCCGCTACCGGTGGTGTAGTACGCCGCATGTGATGGAGCCCATCAATAAATGAAAACTGCATGAGGCTACAGAGGGAGGAACCATCTTGACCGCGTACCGTGATCGTATGCTGCCTCTGTTTCAGACCCTTGACCCGGCCGTCGCCGTATCCGCTCTACGCCTGTCGGATCAAGAGCGGGCTATCCACCGATGCAAGCTGTATGACCAATCCGTGCTTGATCGGCTCCACCTGGAGCCGCTTACTACTCGCGCGGCTCCTCCCATAATACAGGATCTACCTACCGCGTTGTGGACCCCGGCCCTGGCTGTCGACGGTATAACAATACCGTCACCGGAGGTGACACCAGTGGTAATGGTTGATCTTGATGTCGGTGAGGGAGATTATGCGAGTATGAGCGTGACTAGCCAGGTGAGTGAGCAAGTGAGGAGGGCTCTGGAGGACGCGATTAGCCAGTATCGATACACACCCGACTCTAGGCCGCGACTACCACGTTTGCCTACTCATAGACGCAATCTAGCGATAATGGGGGCCCTAATACTTTGCTAGCCCCGTATTTGCGGGCTAGCGAAGATTTATTTGATACCCACTTGATATTGTACTGTGGTGCCATTCCGTAGTACCTACAAGGAACCCTTATAGTTTCGTCATGTCCGTCCGTCTTTCCGAGGTTTTTCTAAGAGACCGTTTGTACTAGAAAGCTGCAATTTTGTACGGGTATGTAAACTTACCACGCCGACAAAGTGGTAAAATAAAATTTTTTTTTTTTTTTTAGGGAAGCTCCCATACAATTTGTTGTAAGTATGAATTTTTTTTTCGTCGTCTATCCCATTGAGTGGGGTATCATTGAATAGGTATTTTGAAATGATTTAGGGGTTGCTAATACTATTTTTCGATTTAATGCTCCATTTACGAAATATTCGACTTTAAAGTGCTCATTTTTCTTCCAGTAGGGCGTCCCCCCTCTAAAACCTAAACTGCTTGGTTGAAAAATCAGAAAAAAATCATGATGATAGAGCAGTTCATGAACTTTCAAGGAAAATTATAGCGGTTTAGATAACTTTATTACTTTAGCAGTAATAGTCGTTGAACTTGGGTATTAGATTATTTTGCACCAAATACAAAATTCTTAGAATAAATCCTTTAAAGTTACTAAGATGAAGTACTGGAAGGCCTAGAATCGGTATAGATAGGTATGTACTATAGGAAGGGGTGGAGGGGAGAGAGGGTTGGATTGTAGCATCCCCCCAGAGGGGTGGGGGATTACGGAGACTATTATTTATTTTAAATAATAATAATTAAAAAAAAATGTGTATCTACATACATTAGCAGGACTTTAGGTATGGTGAAAAATAGTTCTCACTAGTTCCAGTGCCCAGTTCCATGGAACTAGTGAGAAAAAAAACTCCCACTAGTTCCATGGAACTAAAACACGATGGAACTAGTGGGAATGATCCGGGTATACGAGTATATGTATATATTTTGTGCAATGGGGAGGAGGAAAGAGAGGGCGGAATATTCCCCATTGATGGGAGGGGGTTACAGAAACCTATAGTTTTTTTTAATACTAATAAAATTTCCCAAAATTAGCTTCTTCATCATGAAAATAATTAATCATAAATCACAAGCACGAAAACGTCAACAAAAAATGGTTAGGCTTAGAGACATATGTGTTATTAGATGTGAAGTAATTCTATGACAGCTCCGGCGCTGTGGGTACGCAGCTTTAGTCGTCTCGAAACCTTATCACAACGTACTCGCTACACCTTCGCAGTAGACTTGCGCCGCTCCGCGTCTCCGGCTTATAAAAACACTCTAGGGGTAGGGCAGACAAGACTGTTTGGAAGATGGGTGCTCCAAAAACAGCAAGTGATCCAGTAGATATTAGTAACATTTACTCGAATCACTTCCAAGCACGTGGTTTAAAAATATTTAATTTGGTCATAAGGTCCTCTAGTAACTTCAACAACGAATTAACGTATTTATTGCATAATATTAAACCATTATGAAGAGCTGCTAAACAAATATAAATTATTGCAATTAAACTCTAGGAGGCAACACTTTAGACACCGCTTACCCAAAATCGCTAATTTTTCTTAACAAATCAAAATTGTCCAGACTACTAAAGTTTTCAAAACCAGAGAGAAGACGACCAAGCAAACTTTTTTCTTTTTCAACTCAAGTTGTCCATAGACAAAAAGTAGACGACTACGCTAAGTTGCGTTCCAAACATCCATATTACGAATTTGTAATTTGTTTTTCGATGACGTGTGCCAAGTGAAACATGTTTCTCCGATTTGGCTGAAATCGATGTCTAGGTTGTTGTTGACGTCCTCATTCCGAATACGGAACTTTTTTTCGATGACGTCTGCCAAGTGGAAAAAGTTTCACCGATTTGGCTGGAAATCACTATCTAGGTAATTCTGGACATCCATATTACGAATTTGTAATTTGTTTTTCGATGACGTCTGCCAAGTAAAAAAAAGTTACTCGAATTTGGCTGAAAATCGATGTCTAGGTTGTTCTGGACGTCCTCATTCCGAATACGGAATTTTTTTTTGATGACGTCTGCCAAGTGTCACCGCGTTTCTCCAATTTGGCTAAAAACCGATATCTAGGTTGTTCTGAACGTCCTCATTCCGAATTCGGAATTTTTTTTCGATGACGTCTGCCAAGTGAAAAAGTTACTCCGATTTGGCTGAAAATCGATATCTAGGTAGTTCTGGACGTCCATATTACGAATTTGGAATTTGTTATTGTATAACGTCTGCCAAGTGAAAAAAGTTACTCCAATTTGGCTGAAAATCGATGTCTAGGTTGTTCCGGACGTTCTCATTCCGAATACGGAACTTTTTTTTCGATGACGTCTACGAAGTGCAAAAAGTTACTCTGATTTGTCTGGAAATCGATATCTAGGTATCTCTGGACGTCCATATTACGAATTTGTAATTTGTTTCTCGATGACTTCTGCCAAGTGAAAAATGTTACTCATGGCTGAAAATCGATATCTAGGTAGTTCTGGACGTCCATATTACGAATTTGGATTTTTTTTTTCGATGACGTCTGCCAAGTGCAATTAGTTACTCTGATTTGGCTGGAAATCGATATCTAGGTAGTTCTTGACGTCCATATTACGAATTTGTAATTAGTATTTCGATGACATCTGCCAAGTGAAAAAAATTACTCAAATTGGCTGAAAATCAATATCTAGGTTGTTTTGGACGTCGTTATTCTGAATATGTAATATTTATGAAATCGATATCGAGAAACATTAAAGAAAAATCAAAATAGATTTTAATCTCTACCTACATATAAACTCTAAAATCGACTGTCACTTCTACATCTGTCATGTCCGCCCATCATTCTCTCCGTTCATTTGCTCGTATGTCCTGATACGCTGATTGCTGAATCCCAACCCGCACTTGCCCAGTTTTTCATTTTCCATGTACTTGTGACAGCCCTATGAAAAAAGGGTGCGGTATACTTAATTCACCTGGGGTAATTCACCCAGGTGCACTAAGTACACTTTTCGTAGACTTGATTCACCCTGGTTATTTCGGGTGCATTAAGTACACTATTTAGTAGATTTAAATCACTCAGGTGATACCTAGGTGAATTAAGTGCACTACATGGTATACTTAATTCACCCTTGTGCTTACAAACTATCGTGTAATGCAACCTACGTGGACAGCGTCACAAGTAAGCAAATACATGCAATTGAACGTGAATTTTTGAGAGTATATTTTTACGTTTTTATTTATTTATATATTTTTACTTAATTCATAAAAAAGAACATAAAACATTAACAATCACTTGAAGCACATTCTTAAATCTAGATTTATTTGGAATTTTGTCAGAAAACCCATAGCAACTAAATCGAGATTTAAGAAAGTGCTGCAAGCTTAATGATAATGTAGTAGTAGTAGGAATGGATCCCTTTATACATTTATTTTCATTAAAGTCATAAGACAGTTTTAAGTTTGACAGCCGTCATGCAATAGTGAATTTACAGGCACATGAGACCTAACAACTATGTCTCAAGGTGACGGACCCAGTGCAATTCGTGACTTGTGACGAAATGCATCTGTTATAGGCAGAGGTTAGTCCGCTTAACATCAGGTGGGCCTCGAGCTAGTTCCGTCACAAAAGCATAAAAAAAATTGATTTCGGTGAGACCTTTCATTGAGCGGTTTATGTTTGGCAGCTGTAATCAATAGGTATGTTGGTTAGGTAATTTGTTAATTTATGATATTTTCTATCCATATGTTTCCATGTATTTCTTTTTTTTGCAGCACTGGACGTGCTGTTTCTCTTTTATCTAGCCCCACTTGCCGCTTACAGTAAATGACGTAATTTTTATGAATTAAGTAAAAATATATAAATAAAAACGTAAAAATATGCTCTCAAAAATTCACGTTCAAGTAAGCAAATACATGCATTTGCTTACTTGTGACGCTGTCCACGTAGGTTGCATTACACGATAGTTTGTAAGCACAAGGGTGAATTAAGTATACCATGTAGTGCACTTAATTCACCTAGGTATCACCTGAGTGATTTAAATCTACTAAATAGTGTACTTAATGCACCCGAAATAACCAGGGTGAATCAAGTCTACGAAAAGTGTACTTAGTGCACCTGGGTGAATTACCCCAGGTGAATTAAGTATACCGCACCGAAAAAAGGTAGGAATTTTGGACTTTGGAAGCTTTCCTTCTGTACAGTTATTTATTTATGTGCTAATATTCTATCACGAGGAAAAAAACAATGAAATTAACGGATGCCTACAAAGCAACCGATAACATGGTTATCAGAAAACGGTAACGTTAAAATGACGCCAGTAAAACTTTATTATATTACTTAATTAGTTTTGTGCCAACTTATCCTATTAACACGTTTTGTTTCATTCACTATTCCTGAATTGTTTGAATATTAAATTTATTCGTAGTGCATGCGGTTTGTATCACGCGGCGCCTATATCTTCGTTTATTAATGTTATTCAATTGGTTACATTATCTATGATCAGGTGAATACTTTTTGGAACGCCTTTGTTCTAAATAATATATTATGAGCCCAAATAATGGCTTAAATTTTAACGCTTCAAGGTTGATTTATTAAAATCTACACTGCAGATAAAATAATTAATGAACATGGTAACAATACACTCAACTAACTAATTCCACCTCTACGGTTTAAAAGGATATATATTTTTAATGTTACTATGACGGAACAAGCACGAGCTCAACCTGGCGGTGGGGATCGAACCAGGGACCTGCGGCACGGCAGTTCGTAGTTATTACCGCTCGGTCAACATTGCTTCAAAATTTTAACTCTTTCTTATAAACGCTATATCCCCTACATCATTCAAACATATTATTTATAAAATTATATTACAGTATTTGTTTAAATAACGTAAGTTATACAGACAGGCATATAGACAGGCGATGGCTTGGTAGAGGCGGAATTGTCCAGGCATTTTTGTCTTTTTTCATAATCATACGTTTTACACGTTCAACTTGAATTTCCCTTCTGTGAGCTTTGCAATATGTTTGGGAACTTTATTATAAAACCGTACACAATTACCTAAAAAGGACTTTTTTTTTGATTTTGCTAATCTAAAACCTGGCACCGCTATTTTATCTTTATTCCTAGTGTTGTAATCGTGATTCTCACTGTAATTTAAATTTACTAAATTTTTTACGAACATATATAATATTTTCCATCTATTTTGCTATCATTGTTCGGAGTTCGGCACGGTAGAAATCTGCCGTGATTGTATGACCAGATCGGAGAAAGCTATAGTGAATAACACCACGCTGACACCAACAAACAGTTACCTTTTTCTTGGTAAGCTTTGCTTTAAGTTATATAGATATATTAGATACTGTTGCGGCGTTTGACCTGAGGACAGCCGTTGCATTTTTCGCTTACCGTTATCGTAATGAATCCACTTTTTCACATTTTGATCCAATATTCATTCATTTCTGTATCGATTTAACAAGGCAACACAAGTTTCTTTCTGCAGATCAGTCAAATCATGATTTATTTATTTGACGCAAATGAGTCAATATTGTTGGTCGCAAATGAATAAACATTAATAAGTTGTGAATGAAATTCTATTGTTATCATTATCGACGATGTCAAAACCATGCCGTTAATTCCTGGGTAGTTAGGTTCGGATCCGCTTCCACTATCTCTTTAAATTCATTGTTGTTCACCTGTGTGAGGGGTCTTACACGTGGTTCGTTCCTTAAATCAAAGTTTCCATCACGAAAGCGTTTAAACCAAAATCGCACGGTGCGTTTATTATCAGTCCCGTCTCCAAACGCAACATTGATATTGTGAGCTGTTTCTGCCACGTTAGTTCCGGGTCCGGAACTTGTATTAAAAAATCACTCGAATTTTCGAAGTATCCATCTTTCTTATCTGAATAAAAAAAACAACTGAAAGTCGATACTGGAATAATGTTTTTTTTTTTATTAAAAAGAACCTCATATCTCAAACCATGAAGGTTCTAAGTATGTCAATTCCAAGTACCTATTACAATAAAACGGCAATTTCATACTTTAACCTTTAATTAATAATTTTTATAAATTATTATTTTAGTAATAATAGGTTATTACTAAATTAATAATTAAAAAAATGATATGGTCTAGAAAATTATAGTTTCAATTGGCATTTACGGATCAGATTGAAGCAGTGATGGCTCAGTGGAATTGACTATTGACTGCCGTGCCGCAGGTCCATGGTTCGAATCCCGCTGCGGGCTTGAGCTGAAGGTCAACCTCTCTGCATGGTGGAAGGGCATTTTGCGAATGCCCGCCTGGCTAGCGACCACCCTCAAGTAGAAAATCTGTCGCCATGCACGTAACGGTGTATACAAGCAGCAGTCCTTGAGAGCCAGTGAAATAACAGGCACATGAGACTTAACAACTATGTCTCAAGGCGACGATGCTGAACTAATGTTGCATGGTATTCGAATCAGTGAATGAAAGTGTGGCATGGTATCACTTTTATTCTGTTAGAGACTAAAAAATCCAATCATATGCTGAACGATATGAAATAAACATCTTTATGGTCTTAAAATGAATATGAATTGTATAACACCCTTTACTGTTTCATATCGCAAAGCCCGCGATCTGTTGTAACAGTGCATCCATGAAATGCTAAGTGTTTATCTTAGCAAATCCTCATCCTCTCAATCCTCGCGGGCAGGCACTTTTATATAAAACTTAAAATACGTGGACTTCCAAATGGCATACACAATAATGAATATGATTATATAATCACGGACAAAAGGGGTACTTTTCGTAATCTCTCGGTGCTTGGCACCTTTTACACATGAAGCGACTTGTCCGCGCTTCATGCACCATCAACACGAACACATGTGATCATGAAGAATCTGCCACATAAGAATAAAGTCGAGGTTTTAATCCAAAAGATGTTTTAGTCGAGTTATTATATTATAAGTTTACTTAAGCATTTCTTATCTTCAACACAATTGACGCATTTCTGTGATTGCTACAATTCCTAACGTAGAGAAAATATTTACACATTTCTCCTAGATTTAAGTCGTAAATATATTTACCATGGAGTATATAATATGTATAATAACTGATTACGCATATTTCTGATAACATTCACTTATTTTGTTTTATCTTTCGCTATGAAATATTTCATATAATAAATAAAACGTACAATACACAATTTACTTTTCAGTATGCACATCTACCACCACTTATCGTATAATAATTACAACATTATTAGGCAATATAATTATTTTTGCAAATGTGGCGCTACCACGAAGAATCACGCGTTTAGTTTACATTCATATAATTTGATCTTAATAAACATTTTGAGTTAAAATATGTCAATACTTTAAAAAACAAGTTTGAATAAAATGTTATTATACTGTATTTCTAAATGATGTTACATAATATAGCACTTAGAATTATAGAGACAAGATTAATCACATTTTTGGTTGCAAAATTGTAATTACTTGTAGTTTCATTTACAGATTGAATAGTACTGTTAATTTTTATATTCTCCAACACTACGCTCAAGTAGGACTGTGTAATTTTTCGCTTCGTTGTTATTTTGTCTTTGTATTCGGTTTTGATTTCGTTTATGTTCTGCAACGTTGATTCATAAACTGTAGGCGTATTATCATTACCTGAAAAAGAAAAAAACAAAGGTTCATTATCGTCCAATATTGACCTCACCTTCAAGATGGAGTCGGTAAAATATAAGCATTTAGCAAACATTTATAAATTTTGGCTCCAGTTTAATGGTCAAACACCTGCCTGATTCCAACCCTTCAATTGAAAAAAAAAAACAGATCGATGTTTTAACTCTGCATCACTGAAAATATAAATTCTTAACCATTACATAATTCATATACAACATCGAAATGTATAAGCAAATTCGTACGTTTTAATCCTTATATTTAATAAATAAGATGAGATAATTTTATTGCCAAAAAAGATTTATAAGTAAATACAATCGTTAACTTAGATTCTAGAATATTTAAAATTTTTATAGGGTAGTAGATTGATAGCGAGCCCCAAACTAAGCACTAAGCCTGTATCTTGGGGATCGAGTGTGGTCTTCAAAAAGTTCATTGTTATGTTCATGACAAAATAAAAATAGATACAGTGGAAATGTAAAATTAAGTTTAAATTAAAATACAATGCGTTGCAATACCAAGGTTACAGAAATTTTTTGATGATTAAATTACACTGCATAATATAATAATGTGCCCATTATTTTCAAGTAAGTGAATAAGAATTTCTTCAAGCGGTTAGTTAGTTACACGTAATAATTTTAATTTGCTAAGTACTTATAATATAGATGTAAAGTGTGGAATGTATGTGTGTATGTGTGTTGTAGGATGTGTGTAAGAGAGTGTGTATTGGACTCATATATACCCGTTCCCTCGTCCACTCGTTGGTTTCATACGAACCTTGCGTGTGAAATGTATTAACTCCTTCAATAGAACAACTTCATAGCAACACACTCATTCAATGAGTGTGTTGAGCAGTAGCGGTTTCATATTAATTCTTCTGTGTCTTTAAGAGAGTTTGAGCAGCCAATCCTTTACAGTTCTTTTGGAAGCATTGACTGAGAGATTTTTTATATCACACTCTATTGCCCCTTTGTTGTGCGTATGTGGTTGTAAAAAAGAAGGGCAGCATTTTACTAATAAAAATTTAACAAACGGTTTCGTTATTCTAAAAACACGTCTTGTCAGGATTGTTTCATTGTGTAAGTGATTTTTTAGATCAATGAAAGTTTTTATTGTAGCCCTGAAAATAAAGAGCTGGCGAACACGTAAAACTTGAAATTCATTGTAAAGAGCATTTGTTGGAAAACGGAAAAGCTTCCGTAGTGTGACTTCTATAAGAGCACGTTGTGCTCTTTTCGATTTTCATAAAATGAGTTATACCAGCAGCACCCCACACCGTTACACAGTACTGGATAATAGACTGACATGAGACAAAATACACTTGACGTCAAGTGTATTTTGTGCAGTGGAACCGGAGCACAGTCACGAAGGTTTTTCATAACATGGATTAGTTTACGTGTTTTTGATGACAAATCTGCTATATGATGTTTGTTTAGTAAATTTTCATCAATTGACACACCTATATATTTTATGACAGGAACTCGATATATGAACTTACAAGTGCGCGTTGTATGATCTAAGCTTCTATCATCCTTTGAAAAGTGATGGATTTTCAGTACAAATTCAGGTGGTGGAATAGAGATGATGGTCTTCGCAAAAGCAATATATTTAAATTATTGACATAGTGGTAAAAAAAAATGTTCAAATATATTTTTTAGTGTAGCTCCCGTACTCGTGATGCCGGAATGAATATTTTTTCGTCGTAAAGACATATATCCCATCGTGTGGGGTATCATTGAATAGGTCTTTTAAAATGAGTTAGGGTTTGCTAATACTATTCTTCAATTTAATGCTCCATTTACGAAATATTAAACTTTAAACTGCAAATTTTTGTTCTAGTAGAACCCCCCCCCCCTCTAAAACCTAAACTGCGGCCTTGAAAAATCTAAAAAAAATCATGATGATAGTGCATGTTAGTAGTGATTGTTCATGAACTTTCAAGTAAAATTATAGCAGTGAAGATAACTTTATTAGTTAAGCAGTCATAGTTGTTGAACTTGGGTGTTAGAAAATTTTGTACCAAATACAAATTCTTAGAATAAATCCTTTAAAGTGACTAAGATGAAGTAGTGGAAGGACTTTAGAATCAATATACATACAAATGTACTATAGGAAGGGATGGAGGGGGGAGAGGGGGGTTGTAGCATCCCCCAGGAGGAGTAGGGGATTACGGAAACTATTTTTTTTTTAAATAACAATAATTTAAAAATATATGTTTATCTACATACATTGGAAGGACTTTAGATATGTATATATATCATATTGATATATGTGTATTTTATGTACTACGGAGAAAGGAAAAGAGGGCGGAATATTCTCCATTGAGGAGAGAGGGGGGTTACAGAAACCTATAGTATTTTTAAAACAAATAAAATGTTTCAATATTAGCTTCTTTTTCATGAAAATAATTAGTCACAAATCACAAGCACGAAAACGTAAACGAAAAAGGTTAAGCTTAAAAACAAATGTCTTATTAGAAGTGAAGTCATTCTATGACAGCTCCGCTGCTGTAGGTACGCAGCGCTTTAATCTTCTCGATACCTCGTCGCACCGTACTAGCTACGCATTCACAGCTTCGACTTAAGGTGCAAGTAGACTAGCGCCGCTCCTCCGCTCCTCCGAGATTCTCGATCGTGCGCTCGAAGAGTCAAGACCTCCTGAGGATGCTTCGTGTAGAAGCGAAACGCGTCGAAAATTCTTCCGGTTTGGCTGCGTGGCGTTTGTGACGTCACGTCGGCTTAGCAGGAAAATTAAGCGGAATTGTCACTAGATATATTTTTATATTTTTTAAGTGTTTTATTAAAATATTAATTTGATGTTTTCTTAAAATATTTTAAAAGTATTTGTTATTAAATAAATTATTGGTTTTATCCTTTAAAGTTTTAACCTTTATTTGTGTTTATTGTTTTTCTGATAGGTACAGCATTGCCAATCCAACAAACACCCGATAGCGATTTTCGAAAAGCGTTCGATAGAGTGGGTCACAGGACTTTACTAGATAAAAGAGCTTACGATGGTATTCGATGTTGATTATAGCGCTGGTTTAAATGTGTCACTAACCGTTGCCAGAAAGCAGTGATTACTTTCGGTGGCTTTGAATCAGATGTGGTTTCAATTAGTTCTGGGATCCCCCAATAATCAATATTAGGCCCATTAGTTTTTGTCTTATACATCAATGATATTGAAAAATATTTTGAGTTATGTAAATTTCTATTATATGTCGATGACTTGAACATATATAATTTTATAAATACTTATCAACTTTCTCTATAAATACTACTTAAAATTCCAACAGAATCTTGACAGATTTAAAGTGTTATAAATAAGCTCAGGGTTAAAAATAAAAACGTTAATTATAATTATATATATATATATATATATATATATATATAGCATGTGGTTTTAAAACGTTTAATTTTATCATAAAGTTCTCTGGTAACTTCAACAATGAAGTAACGTATTTACTTTCTGCAATGAATTATAGGTCGTCTAAATGCTTTTATTGTAGTAGCAGTAGTGTTGTATAAGGTTTGAAGTATTTTGTTATATTAAGGTTGTTGAGCTAAGAGCGCCCACCATGGCAACACTGGACGGCGCCACGCTCTCTTTGAATAGAGTTTTGAATATTTACATCGAGCTAAGTAATAAAAAATAAAAAATATTAAATTACAGGAACAAGAGATATTTAACATCAGGTGGCCATCGTGCTTATTCCGCTAAATACACATAAATACACAAAATAAATAATTAAAATTCTACAAATTCTACAAATTGTTTGTTAGGAGTAGCAGAAGTCATCTCTAAGAGGTTAGCATTTTACCAATAACCTTGTATATATCAACTATTTAAATGGTTAAATAACTTTGTACTTTTTACCTATACACAACTCACAGAAAATGTTTACTAAATTTGTGGTTAACGATGCTGGTCTCAAAATTATTATTATTTAAGAATAATTTTGCAGTAAGAAAATATTGTGACTGTGTCTGGATCGATAACAAAAAAATATATATTGTATTTGTCACAAAGTTGCGATAGATAGCAATGTACCAACGGAATCTGAATCGCTCTATTGTTGCGTTTTCATTCGAGTAACTACAGAATTCACAACCGAATTTTCGAATTACAATTGAAAAAATAACTTGGCAGCAATCGTACTCTTATATTTTAGCTTTAACACGAAAAATGTGAAAGTGTTTTTTTATGCCTGATAGGTTAGCCTTTGACCACTATTACACCTGATGGTAAGTGATGATGTGGTCGAAGATGTTATTCAGGCTATCCTAGAAATACTGGCTCTCAAGGACAGCTGCCGGAACATACTGTTAGGTGCTTCGCGACAGATTTTCTACTTGAGGGTGGTAGCTAGCCAGGCGGGCATTCGCAAAATACCCTACCACCATGCTATAACGACTGCCATTCTTAGACAAACACCGGGACCGACGGCTGAACGTGCCCTCTGCAGCACGGAAACGCTCAGTAGTAATGTCACTAGCGGTCACCCATCCAACTCATGACCGCGGGCGAAGTTGCTTAACTTAGCTGATTGGTTGAGAATAGCTAAGTAAACTTCGCTACGATCGCTTCAACTAAAAAATAACTACAAAATTGTTCTGTATCATGATAACGGGCTACTACGGAACCCTCAATTGGCGTGGCCCAACACGCGCTTGACTGTTTTTTAACTTGCTTGCTGCTGTTTAGGTACCTACCTGACCAATTTTATTAAGATCTCCAAAAATATCGAAAAAGTAATGCAATTATAGTTCTAATTTTATATTTCCAACAAAAAAACATCAGTAGGTAGATTATTATAAATAATTTACAAGATTAGAAAAGGCAATTGTACTCTCGATCACCGTAAATTTCATATTGTAAAACTTATTTCAAATTATTTCCAATAGCCATTGCAGCACAAATATTTCGAGGAACCTTTAAGGGAGATCACGAGGTACTGGTCAACGGATAGTTGATTACCTCATATGAGGAGTTTTCTTGAGGAGGTTTCAAGTAGAGAAATACACCCAGCAGCACGAATTGGTCAAAATTTGTCGAAATTCAATGCTTCGAAGCCCCATTCGAGGCTTGCCTATATACCTAAATTGATATGCTTGACACACTCTATAAGAGACTGGATTAGAACATCACTACAACTGTGCTGTCGGCTGTGTTCAGAAATTACCAAATCATACCGAGTTTTAGCAAATCATTTATTTGTAGCAAGAAGAGAGTAGCACAGAGACACTTGCATTAATCGCCTATAACGGACGTTCCTACAAGGATACAATATACAATACAACTCAAATCAATATTTCCCTCAAGAAACCGAGAACTCATGAGCATAAACCAACGGGTAAACCGTAGGATGGAAGCTTTAGCAAGACTGGCGTGTCTGTGCATTGTTTGTTAATTCTTGGGTGTAAAACTTACCGAATATTTGAAACAATTCATCACTTGTACGCCAATAACTGGCACTAATCATGGATGCAGGCATATTCGGTGATCTCAAATCTGAAATATCAAACACGTAAAAAAATTGTGATTTGATAAATTATCTACACATGAGTAGTTAATAAATCTGTGTAATATATGTCTAGTAAGGATCACATTCTGGGCAACAATGTGATACGGTAATTTTTTTCAATGATGATGACAGCATATACCTATGTACTTCTTACTGTTAAAAATACGTACCCAATACTGATTCTAATGGTTCGTACTTAAAGGGTGGTAGCATATCTGGAAGAATCGTTGATGGTGGTATGATTATGTCCGCATCTGTAAGTATAATAAAACTTATCGTCTATCTGTATCCGTCGTAGTATTATCCTCGCATAAACAAAAAATACGTATTAAGCAAATCATTGTGATAATGTTATTCAATACAAATAATGCAATATTGAACATTATTATCTTATATAGAGAAACAGAGTAAAAAACATTTTTTTCGAGTTTGAAGTTCATTTACTCATTCACGATGAACGGTGTAAACCTATTTCATTAAAATGAAAAATAAAGTTAGCCATGGTCCTGGACAAAGAATACCATTCATCAACATTACTTTTTATCATGGTCTCCGTAGGTGAAACCATGGCGCGCAGCTCGGATAAAACCTATACGGCGTCCAGAGACAACTAATATGTTCGGGCGCTATTTTCACCCCTTGCAATAAAATACTAATAAGGTAATCACACATATCGATGTTTGAGATGGCAGGTTTATGTTACACGATTTACAAAATAATACACTACTTATGGTAAACTATTTTATAAGCTTATTCCGGGCGACTGTGTAAAAATAACAATGCTGGAATTAAGGACGTTGCGACATTGTAAATAAGTTTAGAGTTATTTGTAAAATTAGTCTTTTTTGTATTCCAATTCACTTTAACCTGGATATCTGTGACTTTAACTGTAGTTGTCACTCCGTCCCTTTGAGAATGTTAAACATTATAAATGAACGTATAATTTTAAACTATAACTAAAACTTACAACCCTTTTATAAATCCTTAACTGGTTTCAACCGTTCCCTATATACTATATAGGGAACGGTTTCTATATAAGGAATACCTATATACTTTTAAACTAAAATCATAACAATTAATTTTAGGTTTTTATTTACCTTGAAACGATTTTTGTGATAATTTGAATCCATTTAAATATTTGGTATCCAAAATGAAAATGATAATAATCTGAATAAAATGCATTGCTTTTTGTTAAAAATAATAAAACAATGTAAGCTCACGTACGTAGTCACAACAAATGTTATCAAATGCAGTGTTGTGAGTTGTTATAAAATAACTAAATGCTTGGAATGATTAGTGTTGTATATAACATTTTCATAAAATGACCGTATGAGGACATCAAACACCTATAATTAAAATAATACCACCACTACTTAAAAGGATTAATGAAATGAAGTCGCATAGCTAATTAAACCGGTTTAGGGTTCATTATACGTTGATGGCCCGACTTCGAGAAATTATTATTAATGTTTGTTTAGAATAGGTTTTCTTCTTTTAATTTTCTTTTTCTATATAAAAGGATCTGTACTGATAAGTATGATTAACAGCCTCAACACATAACTTACGTAACACACACACAACAAAGCACACAGCATCACAGTCACAGCGATATCACAATAAATCTGCGCGTACAAACATTGGCCTGCAAACGTAAACTGCTCGCTGATTGGATAAGAAAACAAGCTATCAGCTTTTTGCCGTATGTATTAGTACAACACTATACTTTGGGAAAACCAGAGCTTAACTAATGGTACCGATATACCTAAAGTAGAAGTTGAAACACTAGCTTATCAATGAAACCGTAATTATATTACTTAAAAACATTTTATAATTAACTTTATTATTTAGCATTAAAATATCCTTAACAAAGCCCTTATTAATTTAAAAATGATATTTGTAGAGAATGACTACTTTTTTTATCGGCGGTATGACTAATCTTTTGACTTTTCGATAAAAAACTATATGAAACAAAACAGCTACTTCAACGAAAGATTTAGGCAATCCAAGGGCTATTGCAGGCCTACAGGTAGTCCAAATGCTACAGCTACAAGTGGTCAGTACCGTATCCAGGATTTCCCATTAGATTGAAATGATTATTCGTTAAGTCAAATAAGTGATTACAGATTTTGATCACATATCGCGTCGACCAAGCGCTCTGATATGTTTTGGATAGTGCGATAAGCTTCCGACCCCATGGACCCATTGTTTCTTCACCGAACGGCTCAAATATATATTTGTTACAGCCAGAGTAACAAATCTGGATATTATATATTCATATACGGCTTACGCAAATATGATCATGTCTCCGAATTTCGTACCAAACTCAAGTGGCTACCTATTCGTCTTCGCCGGAATGCTCATATACTACATCTCCTTTACAGTATTCTGTTCCTTCCTTTGTCTCCGTGGTACCTCAAGGAACGTTTCAATTTCCTTCATACTACCCATGCTTTATCATTACGGTCATCAGATAATTTATTGCTACAGGCACCCGTATGCGGAACCTCTTTCTATCATTGTTCTTTTACTTCTGAAGCTGTTAGATTGTGGAATCCGCTACCGCTTGAAATAAAACGTGCTCGTTCATTGGAATCTTTTAAAAATCAGCTTAAAATTTACTATCTTTCGCTCTAACTGTAATATTTACAAACATTACCGACCTTAGTTATTCTATAATATTCTTACCATGTTTTGTTGTGTTATGTCTATTTAGGTATTTTATCTTTATTTATATATGTTTAAAAATATGTATGTATATATACTTATTGTATGTTATGTACTTATATAAATATATATCTATATATCATCATTATACTTTACGTATATTGTTGTGTATGTGTATAATATAATAAATTTTTGTCTTATTTAACTAAGTTCTCTATCTATTTTTTACTGTTCTAGTATTTGTAACATTCGATTTAAAAACCCTGTCCATGTACTGTCAAAATGTCCAATATTGTTGGGTTGTCTGGAAGAGATCGCTTTAAGCGATAAGGCCGCCCATTGTTTCACTTAGTTATGATGTATCTTTAGTTGTAAGTTTTTTATGTTAATATTAATCTTTGTGTTACAATAAAGAGTTTATCTATCTATCTATCTATCTATCTATCTATATACTGTCTAGCCATTATATATAATGTCTACTTAATTTAGATAAAGTGATAATTGACCCAAAATTTTGATATTATTTATGAGACTCATATTTCTATTGGTCACGGAGGGCGCACCAGAATGGTTAAAGAGCTTAAAAATAAATATAAAAATAGTAGTAATTTATGTGGCGCATCGCCGGCCGCTGCCGCGGCGTGCTCGCTTCGCTCGCTCGGCTCGCGCGTTGTTGTAGTCACAAGTAACCTAACGCTCCTCCTCGCTTCGCTCGTCGTCGCACCTAAATATGACTTTGCCCTAGACTAAATGATTTTTAACCCCTTTTTATAACTTTTACCAATATGTGTCGTGAATTATTAATAATTACTACTAAAAGTAATACATTTCGATCGTTTATTCACATTTACCAAAACAATTTTGTGTCAATTATCACTTTATCTAAATTGAGTAGACATTATATATAATGGCTAGATTAGGCAGTATATATAATATCCAGATTTATTACTTTGGCTGTGACATATACACTACCAAAATTAGCATACTGTGAGAGAGGTCACAGCACAACAATGCGACGTGTACTCCCATACTCCACCCACACTCCGCACGTGCCTACTGCTTCTCGCACGACATCGGATGTAGCGCGCTTAGCTCTGTGCTCGTAGTCTATTTGAGAACACGTTGCGCTCGCTTAGAAAAAACTGAAGTCTTATATTTAGTCCAACATCGAACATTTTGCTTACCGCTGGGATAAGAAATATGGGACAGTATAATAATAACAAATATTTTAGGAAACATTTAATTAATATTTTAATAAAACACTTAAATATATAAAAAATTATCTAAAGACTATTTTGTATAATTTTCGCAGCACACGATTGAGAGTTACTCGATCGAGCGCTCGTAGAGTCAAGACCTTCTGAAGATGCTTTGTGTATAAGCGAAACGCGTCGAAATTTTTCCGGTTTGGCTGCGTGGCGTTTGTGACGTCACGTCGTCTTAACAGGAAAATTAGGCGGAACTGTTACTAGATATATTTTTTAAGTGTTTTATTAAAATTTCTTGAGGACTCATAGCAGCACATACCGTTAAGTGTTTGGCGACAGATTTTCTATTTGAGGGTGGTAGCTTGCCAGGCGGGTAATCGCAAAATGCCCTACTACCATGCAAAATTACTGGTTCTTGAGGACTCATAGCGGCAGATACCGTTAAGTGATTGGCGACAGTTATTCGACTTGAGGGTGGTAGCTAGCCAGGCGGGCATTCGAAAAAGCCTACCACCATGCAAAACTGCTGATTCTTACGGACACATAGCGGCACATACCTTGAAGTGCTTGGCGACAGATTTTTTACTTGAGGGAGGTAGCTAGCCAGGCGGGTATTCGCAAAATGCCCTACCACCATGCAAAATTACTGATTCTGGAGGACTCATAGCGGCAGATACCGTTAAGTGATTGGCGACAGATTTTTTACTTGAGGGAGGTAGTTAGCCAGGCGGGTATTCGCAAAATGCCCTACCACCATGCCAAATTACTGGTTTTAGAGGACTCATAGCGGGACATACCGTTTAATGCTTAGCGACAGATTTTTCACTTGAGGGAGGTGGCTAACCATGCTGATATTCGCAAAATGCCCTACCACCATGCAAAGTTATTGGTTCTAGAGGATTCATAGCGGCACATTCCGTTAAGTACTTGGCGACAGATTTTCTACTTGAGGGTAGTAGCTAGCCCGGCGGGTAATCGCAAAATGCCCTACCACCATGCAAATTTACTGATTCTGGAGGACTCATAGCGGCAGATACCGTTAAGTGATTGGCGACAGTTACTCGACCTGAGGGTGGTAGCTAGCCAGGCGGGCATTCGAAAAAGCCCACCACCATGCAAAACTGGTGATTCTTACGGACACATAGCGGTACATACCGTTAAATGCTTGGCGACAGATTTTCTACTTGATGGTGGTAGCTAGTCACGCGGGTATTCGCAAAATGCCCTACCATCATGTAAATGAACTGGTTATCAAGGACACATAGCGGCTTTCGCCGGTAAGTGTTTGGCGGCAGATTTTCTTGTCATTAATATAACTATAATTAATATAATCATAAAACCTTAAAATTAACTTAGCCGTGATGTTGATAAGTAAAAGGGACTATCATATAATATCATACTATCTTTCTCTAAAACAATAAAGATATAAACATGGTCATACATAAAAATAACTAGATGGCGCTCCAAACAAATTTCTAACTAAATAAAATATCGCCACTGAATTGGCTTCAGCACATACTATCGTGTGTGACAAGATAGTTTCTACTATTTTTACTAGATGGCACTCCAAACAAATATCGCCACTGAATTACGAACGTGGCGCCGTGTACCCCGCAAACTAAAAACGCGCGGAGAAGTGGGGAGAAAATCTAACATTTTTCTCTACAATTCGCTCCCTTAACAAGGATATGGTAAAGCCAAATCTCAGGCGAACGAAGCTGCGGGTACACCACAAGCAGCAAGTATCAAATAAAATGCAATCGAAATAGATTGAATAAGATATTATAAAAATAGTACACATAATATAATAGTTTCTTTTTACAATTTGTAACAATATTTTATTTATACGTGTACAAACCAGTTGCTGACTTTTCTTATGACAGTTCAAACCGGGATCCCATTCAGCGGATTAACACAATTATCCTGAGACTTTCATTTCATATTTCAAACGGTTTTCGAAATAAGACATTCTTGGATATACTATGAAAAAAATAGTATTACTCTACAATTGCATGCTGTTATAACGATAAATGGATTTCGGTTTTTAAAAAAAAACTATTTTCCACTCGCGACTTTATTTAATTCGAGGGAATTAATATATCTATATAAGTTTTTACAAATATATCTTTAGGCAACCGCTCTGTATGAAGGATGAAAAAAGACTGACTTTAAATTGGTACTAAGAGTAGAACCTCGACTCCAAGACCGCTGAGCAAGCTAGATGGGCTGCCAGGGCAGCACTAAGGCTAACTAAATAGGTGTATAACATCTCCCCCTTTTAGAGGAGACTTTGGGGTTAGTTCAAAGTCTCTGTTAAATTCTGGTTCTAAGAGGAGCGACAGGGCTAATCATTTCTATTTCAGGGTCTTGTCCGTCCGTCATGTTCGTGGTTTTGGGTGTAGGTTGAGGTGATAATTTGTTTATATTAAATTTAAACTGGAAAGGTCGGTTGCTGCCAGACTTACACATTTTCTTAAGAAATAAACAAATTACTAATAGAAATATTATCATAGAAACTGTAATTATAAGAATAGAGTAATGTGTCCCATATTGAACAATGTGTGGGTTTTGCGGATGTTCGATGGGTTTCAAATTGTTTAAGATTGATTTCATTCTTATTTTATTATCGGAATTAAAGTCGTCTAGGTCTATGTTGTGTAAGTGAATAGGAGACACATTTTCTATTACATGGTTTAACTGAACTAAGTTGCAACAAGTATCGTTGATTAAGCTAAAGTCTGGGAAGTGGTTGATAGGTGATGTGATATTTACAATGTTATATTTCGGTATGAGCGTAGTGCTTTTACAGTATCCTACACAATCTTTAGGTACACTGAGTATACCCGTTCCCAGAATGGTTGTTTCATACAAATTTGAGTTCAGACAATCAATTGAAATTTTATTAGGTTCCGATTGTATGTAGATCCACCTATTGTTTGTTATTGGTTTCCAAATATCCAGGTTTCCTAATATAACTTTAGTTTCACATTGTAATGGTTTTACACTGATCACTTTTGCTAAAAGTTCACTTTCACAGGTAGGTTTTGCGTCGGTGGAGTAAACATTTTCGATGTCACAAATGAAGTTTCCTGGATTCACAGTTTTGCAGATTTTCAGGTCGTCAAATATGCAGTAGTGGGATTTGTCTTTGGTCATTGCTATATATTTATTATCAGGTATAATTAAGCTGAATGAGTTTGGTTCATCAGGTTTGTAGGGAGTAGGAAGTGCAATACTATGAAACAATATATATTCTTTGATATTTACTAAAGGGACTTGTAGAACAAATATAATCTTATTGCTAATATAATAACATACTAACTTAGAAATATTTAAAATAAGATGTTCAGAATTAATGTCTAAAACAACAGGCAATTCAAGGTCACTAGGTAGATGTCTGTAGTTATCGGCAAGCTCTTGGTGTAACTGACTTGGAGTTATTATCGCAGGATGCAAGATGTTTTGACTACTGAATAAGATGGCATTAGTTATATCTTCCAACTGAAAAGACAATGTTAATATCGATGCTTCTAAAATATCGAGTATTTCGTTAATATTGATAAGTAACTGTAGTCCATTTGTTATTTCAGTAATATTTTTAACACCGAGTGAGAGCTTGTCGATAGCTTCATTGAGGTTGGCTTCATTTTCTCTTATTTTATGTAGGGTGTTATTATAACATGTTAATACTGAAGTAGTAACTAAAATATTTTGTTTCATTAGCGAAGCCAACTGTTTCTCATTATTTTCCAGAGATCTTATCGCTGCATCGTATCTCAGTCCATCGTTCTCATCTAGGGAACCAAAAACCTGTTTCAGGATTGTTCCCATACCTCCTATCCATGCGCTACGTTTGGTTCTACTATCTATTAAATGCGAGATGGATTCAAACTCTCTACTCATGTCTCGGAACCGCGCTGCTAATGGTTGCAGCATGTTATGACATTCTGCATCAATTTCTACAATTCGGGTCTGATTACACAGATTTCTTGTAACCCCTAAAGCATTTCCAATATTTTGTATGTGCGGGCCAAAATGTGAAACGTCTATTGGTATTACGATCTTCAATTGAACATTATTAATTTTGAGTTTCCCTAAGTAATCATAATAGAGTCCCGAACTTGAGGTGATTGGCTGGATGAAATCTTGGTGAGATTGACCCCGAACTGAACTGCAAATAATAATTATCATTAACGATAACCTCAGGTAAGTTTATCCTTTTTATTCCTACCATTAATAAGTTTTAATCTATTTAGTTTTATTTCTACCCTTTCTATGTACCTAACTAAATTTATTTACAGGTTAACTTAGGTGTATTGTCACGTTTGCAGTATAGGTGCGAGGTAAGTATTACATTATCTAATCTATTTATTAATTAGCATAGTTAAGTTTCTTAGTTTACACGTGTGTTCCAACGTCGGCTGGCTTCACCTGATCGAAGTGATGCGTAACGTGACGTCGGTTAATAAGCAAGGTAAGTGTATTATTACCGTTTATTTTTACAATTTTATAGGGTCCCTTCCACAGGGGTGAAAGCGCTTTACGCATTCTTAAATGGTTTTTCAGATAAACGTAATCGCCAGTCTTGTATTTGGCTGGACGAGTACGAGTGTCATAGTAGGCTTTAGAAGATTCCTTAGATTTCCTTATGAAATCCAAGGCTTTCTCTCGTGAATACTTCAACCGGTTTTGGAGCATACGGACATAATCAGGATATGTGGCTCCAGGAGATTCCTCATAGATAGAATTTGGGATTACAGGCTTACTTCCAAACATTAATTCGTAAGGTGTGAAGTGGGTTGTGGAATGGACTGTTGTATTATAGGTGAGCATGGCTGTGTAGACATAGCGGGGCCAGTTGGACTGTTCTTCATTGGTAAAAGATCTGAGATACTCCTTGAGAGTTGAATGGCTTCGTTCCAGGGCACCCTGGGTTTGAGGATGATATGGAGAAGACCAAAGGTTCTTTATTTTGAGGAATTCACAAGTCTTCTTGAAAAGGTCAGACGTGAAGTTGGTTCCCTGGTCCGTTAGGATCATTTTCAGATACCGTTAAGTGATTGGCGACATTTACTCGACCTGAGGGTGGTAGCTAGCCAGGCGGGCATTCGAAAAAGCCCACCACCATGCAAAACTGGTGATTCTTACGGACACATAGCGGTACATACCGTTAAATGCTTGGCGACAGATTTTCTACTTGATGGTGGTAGCTAGTCACGCGGGTATTCGCAAAATGCCCTACCATCATGTAAATGAACTGGTTATCAAGGACACATAGCGGCTTTCGCCGGTAAGTGTTTGGCGGCAGATTTTCTTGTCATTAATATAACTATAATTAATATAATCATAAAACCTTAAAATTAACTTAGCCGTGATGTTGATAAGTAAAAGGGACTATCATATAACATCATACTATCTTTCTCTAAAACAATAAAGATATAAACATGGTCATACATAAAAATAACTAGATGGCGCTCCAAACAAATTTCTAACTAAATAAAATATCGCCACTGAATTGGCTTCAGCACATACTATCGTGTGTGACAAGATAGTTTCTACTATTTTTACTAGATGGCACTCCAAACAAATATCGCCACTGAATTACGAACGTGGCGCCGTGTACCCCGCAAACTAAAAACGCGCGGAGAAGTGGGGAGAAAATCTAACATTTTTCTCTACAATTCGCTCCCTTAACAAGGATATGGTAAAGCCAAATCTCAGGCGAACGAAGCTGCGGGTACACCACAAGCAGCAAGTATCAAATAAAATGCAATCGAAATAGATTGAATAAGATATTATAAAAATAGTACACATAATATAATAGTTTCTTTTTACAATTTGTAACAATATTTTATTTATACGTGTACAAACCAGTTGCTGACTTTTCTTATGACAGTTCAAACCGGGATCCCATTCAGCGGATTAACACAATTATCCTGAGACTTTCATTTCATATTTCAAACGGTTTTCGAAATAAGACATTCTTGGATATACTATGAAAAAAATAGTATTACTCTACAATTGCATGCTGTTATAACGATAAATGGATTTCGGTTTTTAAAAAAAAACTATTTTCCACTCGCGACTTTATTTAATTCGAGGGAATTAATATATCTATATAAGTTTTTACAAATATATCTTTAGGCAACCGCTCTGTATGAAGGATGAAAAAAGACTGACTTTAAATTGGTACTAAGAGTAGAACCTCGACTCCAAGACCGCTGAGCAAGCTAGATGGGCTGCCAGGGCAGCACTAAGGCTAACTAAATAGGTGTATAACATCTCCCCCTTTTAGAGGAGACTTTGGGGTTAGTTCAAAGTCTCTGTTAAATTCTGGTTCTAAGAGGAGCGACAGGGCTAATCATTTCTATTTCAGGGTCTTGTCCGTCCGTCATGTTCGTGGTTTTGGGTGTAGGTTGAGGTGATAATTTGTTTATATTAAATTTAAACTGGAAAGGTCGGTTGCTGCCAGACTTACACATTTTCTTAAGAAATAAACAAATTACTAATAGAAATATTATCATAGAAACTGTAATTATAAGAATAGAGTAATGTGTCCCATATTGAACAATGTGTGGGTTTTGCGGATGTTCGATGGGTTTCAAATTGTTTAAGATTGATTTCATTCTTATTTTATTATCGGAATTAAAGTCGTCTAGGTCTATGTTGTGTAAGTGAATAGGAGACACATTTTCTATTACATGGTTTAACTGAACTAAGTTGCAACAAGTATCGTTGATTAAGCTAAAGTCTGGGAAGTGGTTGATAGGTGATGTGATATTTACAATGTTATATTTCGGTATGAGCGTAGTGCTTTTACAGTATCCTACACAATCTTTAGGTACACTGAGTATACCCGTTCCCAGAATGGTTGTTTCATACAAATTTGAGTTCAGACAATCAATTGAAATTTTATTAGGTTCCGATTGTATGTAGATCCACCTATTGTTTGTTATTGGTTTCCAAATATCCAGGTTTCCTAATATAACTTTAGTTTCACATTGTAATGGTTTTACACTGATCACTTTTGCTAAAAGTTCACTTTCACAGGTAGGTTTTGCGTCGGTGGAGTAAACATTTTCGATGTCACAAATGAAGTTTCCTGGATTCACAGTTTTGCAGATTTTCAGGTCGTCAAATATGCAGTAGTGGGATTTGTCTTTGGTCATTGCTATATATTTATTATCAGGTATAATTAAGCTGAATGAGTTTGGTTCATCAGGTTTGTAGGGAGTAGGAAGTGCAATACTATGAAACAATATATATTCTTTGATATTTACTAAAGGGACTTGTAGAACAAATATAATCTTATTGCTAATATAATAACATACTAACTTAGAAATATTTAAAATAAGATGTACAGAATTAATGTCTAAAACAACAGGCAATTCAAGGTCACTAGGTAGATGTCTGTAGTTATCGGCAAGCTCTTGGTGTAACTGACTTGGAGTTATTATCGCAGGATGCAAGATGTTTTGACTACTGAATAAGATGGCATTAGTTATATCTTCCAACTGAAAAGACAATGTTAATATCGATGCTTCTAAAATATCGAGTATTTCGTTAATATTGATAAGTAACTGTAGTCCATTTGTTATTTCAGTAATATTTTTAACACCGAGTGAGAGCTTGTCGATAGCTTCATTGAGGTTGGCTTCATTTTCTCTTATTTTATGTAGGGTGTTATTATAACATGTTAATACTGAAGTAGTAACTAAAATATTTTGTTTCATTAGCGAAGCCAACTGTTTCTCATTATTTTCCAGAGATCTTATCGCTGCATCGTATCTCAGTCCATCGTTCTCATCTAGGGAACCAAAAACCTGTTTCAGGATTGTTCCCATACCTCCTATCCATGCGCTACGTTTGGTTCTACTATCTATTAAATGCGAGATGGATTCAAACTCTCTACTCATGTCTCGGAACCGCGCTGCTAATGGTTGCAGCATGTTATGACATTCTGCATCAATTTCTACAATTCGGGTCTGATTACACAGATTTCTTGTAACCCCTAAAGCATTTCCAATATTTTGTATGTGCGGGCCAAAATGTGAAACGTCTATTGGTATTACGATCTTCAATTGAACATTATTAATTTTGAGTTTCCCTAAGTAATCATAATAGAGTCCCGAACTTGAGGTGATTGGCTGGATGAAATCTTGGTGAGATTGACCCCGAACTGAACTGCAAATAATAATTATCATTAACGATAACCTCAGGTAAGTTTATCCTTTTTATTCCTACCATTAATAAGTTTTAATCTATTTAGTTTTATTTCTACCCTTTCTATGTACCTAACTAAATTTATTTACAGGTTAACTTAGGTGTATTGTCACGTTTGCAGTATAGGTGCGAGGTAAGTATTACATTATCTAATCTATTTATTAATTAGCATAGTTAAGTTTCTTAGTTTACACGTGTGTTCCAACGTCGGCTGGCTTCACCTGATCGAAGTGATGCGTAACGTGACGTCGGTTAATAAGCAAGGTAAGTGTATTATTACCGTTTATTTTTACAATTTTATAGGGTCCCTTCCACAGGGGTGAAAGCGCTTTACGCATTCTTAAATGGTTTTTCAGATAAACGTAAGCCAGTCTTGTATTTGGCTGGACGAGTACGAGTGTCATAGTAGGCTTTAGAAGATTCCTTAGATTTCCTTATGAAATCCAAGGCTTTCTCTCGTGAATACTTCAACCGGTTTTGGAGCATACGGACATAATCAGGATATGTGGCTCCAGGAGATTCCTCATAGATAGAATTTGGGATTACAGGCTTACTTCCGAACATTAATTCGTAAGGTGTGAAGTGGGTTGTGGAATGGACTGTTGTATTATAGGTGAGCATGGCTGTGTAGACATAGCGGGGCCAGTTGGACTGTTCTTCATTGGTAAAAGATCTGAGATACTCCTTGAGAGTTGAATGGCTTCGTTCCAGGGCACCCTGGGTTTGAGGATGATATGGAGAAGACCAAAGGTTCTTTATTTTGAGGAATTCACAAGTCTTCTTGAAAAGGTCAGACGTGAAGTTGGTTCCCTGGTCCGTTAGGATCATTTTGGGGATACCGAAGATGGATATGTAGTGGATTAAGCATTCACTAGTTTCTTCTGCTGTAGTGCTGCGGATTGGATATGCAGAAGAGAATTTGGTGAGGTCGTCTTGTATCGTTAGTATATATCTTAATTTTGCAGGTCCTGCTTCAGGCAGTGGCCCAACAATGTCGAGAGAAATTCGTTGACAAGGTTCAGTCGAAGTGCTGGTTATTTGCATGGGAGCGCGATTTATTTGTCTCAGAGCTTTATTAGTCTGGCACTGCGGGCATTTCTTTACGAAAGATTCGATGTCACTGCGCATGTTTTTCCAGTAGAAGGTTTCTTGGATTCGTTTAAGCATACGACTACTACCGAGATGTCCGGCAATAGGGATATCGTGGTTTTCTTTGAGTATTTTAGGGATTTCAGTGAGAGACGGATATATGATTTTTCCTTTATATATATGTATATTGAATCCCGTGTTGTTGAACAAGAAAAGAAGCATATTGTACAATTTTATATATTGGTGGGTATCGAACGGGTTCTTGAAATCTGTTATCGCGATATCTGGGGTGGTGTCTTTATCAACTTGGATAACTAGTTCGTTTCTGAGTGATTTTAGACTCTTGTAGATATCCCCGTAAGAGGATGCGTCAAAATGGTATACTTTGAAGAAGAGAAGATAATACGTTTTGCCTTCATGTGTAAATGATAGGAAGGAATACAGAGGCCTCTCTTTGTTTGTAATATCAGAGTTGTTTGGTAAATTGTCAAGAATATTTTGTACATAGGGATTAGATTCATCAAGGTCAATAGAGGAAGGTAAAATAATGATTTTATATTTTGATTTTGTGATATCTTCGTTGTGTTCTTGTATATTTGTATTAAAAGATTTATTTTCATTCGCCATTGTTTTTAGGAAAGCAGGATAGTCGTCGTCTGGTAAGTCTGGTAAGGCACTCGTGGATGGCGTTGGGGTACCAACAGGATGCGCGTTCGGACCTGGTGACTGGGTTGGAGTATGTTCAGGTAAGTTATTCATTTCATTTTCGATTTCTCCTCTAAGGGTGTCAGGGTTATTAGAAGGTAAGTTAGTTTCAGGTGAGGGCAGGATTTCTTCACTAGGATCGAGGAGGTTCGGAAATGGTGAGTTTATTTCAGGTAATGGCAGGAGGTCGGCACTAGGATCAGGGGCATCTAAAGAGTGTAAGTTCAATTCGTCTGGGTTGAATGATGGTGGTGATATTAATAAATCCATTAAGTCTTTGTCTAATCCCCGAGTAGGCTCTTCATCTACGTTGGAATTGGACGGGTTGTTTTCAGGTTGAATTGGATTTACTGGAAAACGAGACAAGGCATCGGCGTTAGTATTGATTTTCCCTTTTTTGTATTTAATGTCGTATTCGAATTCTTCTAGTTTCAAACGCCATCGGATAAGACGTGATCCTGGGTCTTTACACTTAAATAACCATTCCAAAGGTTTATGGTCTGTGAGAACCGTGAAACGATGACCGTACAAGTAGGGCCGGAACACTTTGGTACCGAAAATTACGGCAAGGCACTTTTTTTCGGTGACGCTATAGTTGCACTCGGCTTTGTTGAGAGTACGAGACGCGAAAGCTATAGGTCGATCTTGCCCTATAGGTCCTTGCGACAATATTGCCGATATAGCGTAGTTTGAAGCGTCACATGTCAAAAGGAAGGGCTGAGTAAAATCTGGGTATGCCAGAATTGGGGCAGAGACGAGTTTGTTTTTCAGCGATTCAAAGGAGAGCTGTTGTTCGTTTTGCCATAGAAATGGGACGTCTTTCTTAAGAAGAGACGTGAGGGGTTTTGCTAGTTTTGCGAAGTCAGGTATAAATCTTCTATAATATGATACTAAACCTAAAAAAGATTTTATATCTTTAGGAGATTGAGGAGTCGGGAACTCGGATACGGCCTTGGTTTTTTCAGGGTTTGGTTTAACACCATTTTCGCTAATAATGTGTCCTAAATAGGCCACTTCTTTACGTAGGAATTCACATTTTTCTGGCTGAAGTTTTAAGTTGAAATTGCGAATTCTGTTGAAGACCGCTCTTAGATTTTCAATCTGTGAAGTCAGGTCATGAGAGTAAATGACAATATCGTCCAGGTAAACGAAGCATCGTGAGCCTTGGAGGCCAGAGAGACAATTGTTCATTAGTTTCTGGAAGGTAGATGGGGCATTTTTAAGTCCAAATGGCATTCTATTGAATTGGTAATGACCTTGCGGTACTGAAAAAGCAGTTTTAGGAGAATCCTCGGGAGAAATAAGGATCTGATGAAAGCCGGAAGTGAGATCTAGGGTAGTGAAATATTTACTATTTCCCAATTGATCAAGAATTTCGGATATTTGTGGAATGGGGTATGTTTCACCAATCGTTATGTCGTTCAATTTTCGATAATCTATAACTATTCGCCACTTGCGTTGACCTTGTGAGTCTGTCTTTTTGGGCACTATCCAGATTGGTGAACTCCAAGGGGAAGATGAAGGTTGTATGATGTTCTGATCCAACATTTTATCAATTTGGGTTTCCACCTCCTTTTTATGGCATTCTGGGAACCTATATGATTTTGTGTGAACAGGTACATCGCTATTAGTTTTGATTTGATGTTCGAGAGCGGAAGTAAATGTAAGTTGATCATCGGGTAGGTGAAAAATGTCTGAATATTGTGAGCAGACTTCTATGAGAGCGTCTCTTTCTTCCTGATTCAAGTGGTCAGTTCTTAGTGAATTGATTACTTCGCAAGTTCGTTCAGATGTTTTTTGGGGGTTGGCATTAATTGGGTAAGCAGTCGAATGTAGAGGTTCAATATTAAGGTTTAAGTTGGTTTTGACATTGACAAAAGTTTCTGAAGTGTTGGCAATAGTCAAATTAATGCGATTGTTATCCTTGACTCTAACTATGCAGTTGGATATTAGTAAATTATCAGAAAGATGTTGATCTGTAATGATACCTTCTTTGAGGCTAGTTTTCTGAACTGAGCATTCAATAACGGCTTCAGTACGAGGTGGTATGACGTAAAAAGGTTCAGAAAAATGCAATCGAATGTCGAGTTTTCCTATTTTCAGGATATCATGGGTGTAGTCAATTTTACAACCAAAGGCGGTTAGAAAATCTGTTCCTAAGATGCCATCATATGGCAGATTAATGTCTCTAACAACATGAAATTTGAAGTGTATGGGTTTTTTCTCATTTAATTTTAATTTAAGTTGAAAATGACCTTCGGTTTGAGTAGGGTCATCGCCGGGGTCTATGCCCTTAAGTTTGATCGATTCTTTGATTAGTTTTTGACTTTTATGAATACTAGATTCTTTCAGTAAACATATGGCAGAGCCTGAATCAACTAGTAGTGATAGTGGGGTGTCAGAAACTTGCGAATCTAATAATACGTGTGGTAAAAGCCTTTTTGTTGTGTCTATGTTCACTTCATAAATTTCCTTGTTAGCTTCAGTGGAAACTGGGGCAGTTTTTAAATTTTGGGTATCATCGGAAATCGATTCAGTTGTCTTCTGACATTCGGTTAGGGGCTGATTACCCTGTCGATTGGTTTTAGTTGACTGTGATGATTGGGTTCTTATTTGGGGCTGTGTACCCATGTGGTCCCTTGAATTTTGAGATTGGACGCATGTTCGGGGCTGATTACCCATGTGGTCCTTAGAACTGGAAGATTGGGCACTTATTTGGGGCTGTTTACCCGAGTGGTCCCTACAGTTTGACGGATGGGCGCTTATTTGGGGCTGGTTACCCATGTGGTCCCTAATATTTGAAGGATGGACGCTTATTTGGGGCTGGTTACCCATGTGGTCTTTAGGATTACAAGAATTGGGTATGGTATCGACTTTTGTACCTTGTCTCGTGCGACACCATGGCGAGACTTTTATTCGTTTAAAGTATTATCGCACGAGAGGTCTACTTCATCATGGCCGGTCTCCTCGTCGGGTTGTTCGAGAAAGTTTACGCGCGGGGGCATCCTATAATTGTTTTGGTTGGTCGTTTGATTTTGTTGAACCTTGAAACGATTGTTATTATATTCGCGTTTTCTGCATACAGAGATGTCGTGTCCAGGTGTTTTGCAGTAGCGGCAAAACACGTTAGAAGCCCCTTGTGGCGCAGGGTTGAATGATTTTTGAGACGAGGAAGACGGATTAAAATTATGCTTAGACGGCCCGGCTTTAAACTTATTATTATTGTTGTTTACAGATCTTTGATCTGTTTGTGGGCGTTTATACAAAGTCTGCTGTATACGTTCTTCCGAAATAGCAAAATTAATAGCTTCGTTCAATGTTTTAGGAGACTTACATCGTACAATATTTGAAATTCGGGGGTGAAGCCCCATTAGGAAATGATGTAGAGCAAGGTCCTCCATAGCTGCGGTACGACCAGGTAATTCTTTAACTTTAGTATTGGACAAGGATATTTCTGTCAATAATTGTGAGAGGTAGGTCTCCATGCGTAGTGCATATTGACTCACGTTGTCTTGCGGACCTTGCCTGCTCTCTTGGAGATCCGTGAGAAGATGCGAATAATGCTTTCGCTCACTGAATTGTGTTTTTAAAAACTCCTTAAGCTGTTCCCAGGATGTGAACTCCTTAATAGAGCAGGCGACTTCCGCTTTCCCATTTAATTGGCTGAGAATAAATTTAAATAAAATAGGCCTTTGGGTTTCCGTTGCTAAGTCGAAAGCATTATCACAATTCACAAGAAATGAGTTGAGAGTTTCCCTACTGCCATCGTATGTTTTAATAAATTTAAATAAGATGTTTAGTTCTAGTTCGGCCATCGCGAGAGCTGCGGCAGTTCTCCTGGTAATGCGTGGAGATCCAACAGGTGACTTCGCTACAGTTTCACTTGCAACCTGTTCTGGTCCAGGGATATCAATAGTTAATTTGCCTTCTTCAACTTTCGGCAGTTTTGGCATAATTAAACCTCCAAAATAAAATTAAAAACAAGTTGCAAATAATAAAAGAACATAGAACAACATTAAGAAAACATAGAGTAAAATAATAATTAACTAACGGAACCCTAATATCTCAACTTAGCTAAAACAATGACCAAAGACTTACAGTACGGACAGTGCGTGGGCGACCGATAAGAACACGACGGCGGCTGGGTGCATTCCGAAGAGATAAGGCGCGTCTCGGCGTATCGTTCTCCGGTCGCTGATTTTTGAGTGATTTTAATTGATGGAATGAACTTTTGATTTGCTTGTAGGTGCAGGATGCTATGTTGAACAATCACGAGGCAGGATGGAAGCACGGTGAGTACTTCTGAGTGTTTTCTTTTGCAGGTCGGAACTTGGAGCGCTCCTCACACGGCTGAAGGTAGGTAGATTGCAGTGCAGGCTGCAATTTTCTTCTTTAGAGGATATGCAGATCCTTTCCAGGATCTAGTAGAGTTTTATGACGACACGTTAAGGATACTGTTTAACACTAGTGTTTTAATCACTATCACAAAATAAGTTTTAGGACACTTAATTGTTATATCTTAGGATAAGGATCCGGAATGAGTCTGCGAAGCGGTGCCCGGGCACTGGGGATTTCCGGATCCCACCGCTGCCACCAAAATGTTATAACGATAAATGGATTTCGGTTTTTAAAAAAAAACTATTTTCCACTCGCGACTTTATTTAATTCGAGGGAATTAATATATCTATATAAGTTTTTACAAATATATCTTTAGGCAACCGCTCTGTATGAAGGATGAAAAAAGACTGACTTTAAATTGGTACTAAGAGTAGAACCTCGACTCCAAGACCGCTGAGCAAGCTAGATGGGCTGCCAGGGCAGCACTAAGGCTAACTAAATAGGTGTATAACAATGCGTATAGACAACAAGCCAATAATGGAATTAAAATAAATTTCAAGGACAAATGTTAAAATGTTTTACTAACAATATTTTTTATGATATATCAGGAACTTCATATCTTTTATGTATTTTTTTACTAGGTCATCTAACTAAAAATATTAATTATTAACTTAACAATGAAGTGGCTCGTATAATCGTGATCGACATACCCTTCCTAGTCCGTTGGATTTCATAATATTGCGTGCTTCATGTTATACACTAGGTTCAGAGAATATTTTTAGGCGATATTCACTTTTTGAGTTTTAAAAATGACTTATGAATTTCAAAACTCATTGAGTTTTAAAAATTATAAGTAGATGATAAGTAATAAATAGATATAAATGTTATTTTTAATATTTCACGGTTTCGGAGGTAACATATATGGGGCCGTGTGTATTGGTGTTCAAAAAATATTTTATTAGATAATACAAGCAATTTTATTTAAAACTTGCAATTACAATGGTTAGATGAAAAGAAGGAAACAAGAAAAAAGAAGGGTTACCAAACCTAGATATAAGCGCAATACAATTGTATACATTTTGAATTTCCTGCTATAGACGTATTATTATATTTTTACTTATAATTTCTAAAATATTTATTTTGCCATGCCATTGCCATGTTGATTTAATCAATCTGAGCTCACAACTTTATGTTCCTGAGTTCCACAAGTAACTTCATAATAACGTTTCGGTTATGCATGTACGAGTGTTTAAAAAAAAAATCTTTCTCTAATCAATAACATTGATGATGATTCACTTGTCTTGTTGTTAACAACAAATTTTTAGTATTCCATATAATCAATTAAACGTACTGTTGTTTTTAAAGTCAATTCATTATTACGTAATTTATCGCAGCGTATGAAATAATACAGACTAGACCAACTGGGTACAGATAATAATCTAGCCGCGCTGTCAAGTAATTAGTACAATTTCTCGCAAATCTAAAACATTAGTTCAGGTTTTTTAAATCATGTACAATAATAATTAATTCAAGTGTATGCACAAGAAATATCTTACTTTTTGATCAATACATTAATTTAAAAATATGTAACCCAGGAATATAAAAGTTTGAGTAATTTAAAGATTCAGTAAAAAGTCTACAGTATTTTTACATGTAACATAATAAGGCACATAATATTATAACGAAAGGGTTTATGATCTTTCCGCTTCCAGCGAAATTGGAATTCCTTGCGACTTTCAATATAGTTTGAGTAGTACTATTTATTTTTTTATCCATAGACACTTCTCTGAATACAGACTGTGAAGTTGTTTCATTCGTCGAATTTTTTTCTTTGTCTTCTATTTTGTTTGCTTGTTGATCCTGCAACGTTGATTTACTTGACTTACGAACTCCAGGCATATCATTGTCATCTGAAATGAATAAATAAAACAAGGGTTCATATTTATTATCATATTATCCCACCTCTGACTTGGGGTCGGTAACATACTGTATCTTGCGCTAATCCAACATACAGCTAATATTTATAGGTATTGGCTTCATTTTTAATTGGGGTTTAAATATTCACGACATTAGTCGACGGACTAAGCAGGGATTAATGGACATCTACAAATTCCTCTGCGCAGGCAACGCATCGGCAGCGCAGCAAGTGTTGCAGATATCCATAGGCGGCGGTTACCGTCTACCATCAGGCGGGCCGTCTGCTTGTTTGTCACCCATAATATATATATATATAAAAAGTTTATTAGGCGGAATTGACACTAGATTTTTTTTATAATTTTTAATACTTAGCTTTAATTTTAATTTAATATTTGCTTAATTATTTTGAAAGTATTTAATTATTACACGATAAAAATATGTATGTTTGTGAATTTTTTTATTCCACCATAACTTCTAAACGGCCTCACCGATTTTAATGTATAATCTACGAAATAAACAATTTAGATTTGTCTTGAAAACAAAAAAGTAATAGAAAACAAACTAGCGGATTTTTAAACGCCAAATAGCGAGATGCAAGATGCAAGATAAACAGTGCTGAAATGTAAATTATTAGTCTGCAGGTAAGGCGCAGGTAGAGTTAAGCACATAATATGTGGTTTTGGCCTCAGCCAGATATGATATATAGCATATCTGGCTGAGGCCAAATCCACATGGGGACTAGCTTGTCCAAACACTGAATTCCCAAAAATGTTGTCATCACAGAAACAGTGGGATAGACCCCTATGCGAGCTCGCACGGAAAAATCTTTTAAATACGTGTCCTAGTATCGCAGATCGTGCTCGTATTCTCGCTGTTTCTGTGTGGGAATCTGGTCTTTGGTTACAAGCTGCGTGACTATGGTAAAAGACCTGACGTCATGACTCTGGTTCCTTCGAAGTAAGGACGGCCCTTCGTGTGGGACGCTACATGCGTATAAACTTTAGAGCCGTCGCATCTTTTTGAAACCAACGTGAGGGCTGGCGCCGCGGCTACTTCGGCGAAGCAACTCAAGCGGCCCAAGTATGCTAACCTTGGTATGGGTTACATATTTGAGCTATTTGGTGTAGAGACTTTGGGTCCGTGGGGCCGGGAACTCATCGTATTTTCCAAAACCTATCAGAGTGGTTGGTCGATGCGACGCGTGATCATAATGCTGGCACCTATTTGGCTCAAAGAATAAGCATTGCAATTCAACGGGGCAATGCTGCCAGCATGCTGGGCACGCTGCCAACTGGTATTGGGCTGGAGAATTTGGACTGCCTACGAGTCTGCAATGACTTGTCAACTCAAAATGCTTTTATTGTAGTAGCTGTAGTGTTATCAAGGTATGTTTGTAGTGTTTGTAGTATTTTGTTAATAAAGGCTTAACACCGCTTAAATATATATATATATATATATTTAGCTCTTAACGTTATCCGGAATCTGTTCTTGATAACCAATAATTCTAGGTTATCCTAAACAACATCTTCGACCACATCATCACTTACAATCAGGTATAATTGTCAAAGGTAAGTCTAAAAGCTATAAATAAAATAAAATGTAAGTATACTTCTAGCTCTACTAGCTCTTTTCCACCAGAGATCAGCGCAATATTCAAGATTTCTACCTCGTGCACCACCAGTAATTCCCGGCTTACCAGGAATTACTGCTTCTTCAGGCTAACCTGAACAACATCTTCGAACGCATAATTATTTACATCATTCTAGGTTGGTCAGGCCAACGTCTTCTGCCACATCATCACTTACCATTTCCAGGTGAGATAGTGGTCAAAGTATTGCCTATCGGCAATAAAAACAAATGATACTATATGAACATCTCGTGAAATTCCAGTTGGACGACTAAATAAAACGAGTGATGACGAAATGGAACTGTAACGAGAAGTTTCGACCAACTTCTCAAAAAGCTCTTGTTAGACAGTTGGATCAACGTTCAGATACTAAAATTATTCAGAATGGTATGAATAGTCAAATACACTGGCAAAATACTTGTTATAAAGTTTTTTATATTTTTAAACATGTAAATAACAAAGTTTTATCAATAGAACCACGGATGTTAGATCTTACGATACAAATATGTTTAGCGATAAAACTTGACTTGAGACTAGTCAGCAGTACATCTTATAATCTAAAATTGAACTAATTGCTTCATTACAAAATTATTACATGCATATATGCATACAAATTATGTACTTTTTATGATAATTTATTGTTAGGCTGATTTTTTTCTCGCTATTCGTAGACTTACCGTGTATGTAAAAATTGACATTTTTCTTAGATTTTTCAAATCGTCCTCTCCTCCAGAATCTGGACCTTATAGCCGGTCCTGGGCCTGAAATATTTACCATTAAATATATAATCATGTAAGAAATAGCATCACGTTGATTTAAAAAACATAGGGTGATAAAAAAATTATAATATATTCTAAGAATGGCTTACAAAAAGGTTTCAACTGCTTGATGTGCTTTTAATTGTACAGGACTTCTTTGGATTTACTCATCATCATTATCATTATCAACAGTTGTTATACGTCCACTATTGAACAGTCACCGACATAGCTCTTAGAAATAGCAAGTGGAAGTGGCAAGGGGCTGATCTCGTCGCATGGCGAAGCAAACCAATGGGAATTAAAAGTTCTCGAGTACAAACCACACTACACCAAAAGACGAAGAGTACCACTGTAAAACCCTTCTAGGGTGGATGTAATGATGTATAAACATTTCCACACTTGCTCCATCTAAATCCAATTTTTGAAATGAATATGATACTTTTCAGATACGCTATCTATTTCAGTTTAACAATTAAATTTTTGTACACGAAAAGTAATGTATGTAATGTTAAAAAAAGATCAATCCTGGAATCTGTTTAAGTCTAGATTGACATAAAATACTTGATAAAATTCTTAATTCTTTTTTTTATATTTAATTTTCAGAAGGTACACAAAAAACATTTAACAGAAGTTTAAAAAGATTCAATAAATAAGACACAACTTTTTATGTGCTTTAAAAAAATGTTTCATTAAACGATTTATTTATCATATTTCTATAAATACTAAGCTGCTGACAGTTTGAAATCAAGTTCACGCAAATGAAAAGAAAGTACCTATTTAATTAAAGAATTATTTAAAGTATTGAAACGACAAGTACTTCAACTAAGTATGACGATAAGTTTTTTTTTTATCGGCGGTATGCCTTTATTAACCAAATAAGATTAATAATTGATGACGATAAGTAGATTTGATTTGTAGGGAGATACTCATCTAAGGCAGATTGAACTAATGTTTCGTTACTATATTAGACAAGTTGAATTACACGTGTGGTAATATTAGATTAAGGAATAAAACTAATCGTGATGCAATGAGCCGGACTTTTATTAGATTTATCATTCACTATCATTCATGATAAGCAAAATTACTAGTATTGCACCATTATTGTTACCAGTGTTGTTTTTTTTTATAATATATCCACATCAAGTTCTCCCGTTCGTCATACAATAAATTGCAAATTCACAACATTTTAATTCAGCAGCAACCTGGATATCTACAATCTCCAACTTGATATTGTCCTAGTCTTCAAGTACTAACCGTTTTGGCAGTTGTCCCTTAGAGCCAGTTTCCATTCAAGGCTAAGCCTGTAAACCATGTTTGACTACAGCATCATCAGTAATTCTAAACCTAACCAATGGCCGAAAATAAATGCTTCTTTTAATATTAATAGGGTCATGAATTATGTAATTGTTGCTTATGATAATTCTTATTGCCTATTATTGTATAAGAAGACTTTACAAAACTTATCTCTACTACATAAAATGATTTCGACACGGTTGTATCTTTTTATTAAGTAATAAACCAAACACATAAATGTTATGTTGTCACAGTAAAATTAATTTTGAGAAATAAATTTAAGATTACTGGTAACGTACGCTGACCAAATGTCGTCTCAAAGAAGCTACCTTATAAAGGTGAAGGAGGAACTCATACGCCGTGAAGGTGACCGTGAGGTAGACCTTAATAATAAGGTCTAACTCACCGTCACCTTCACGGCTTAATACGTAAAGGGAGTTCCAAAAATAATGAAAAAAAACTTCAAAAAACTCTCAATAAATCAGCAGCTAAGCGCGACTCCCTTCAGTAATTCCGGAGAAGACGTTAACCAATACATAAAATCAGTTTATACAAACATATCTTACAGCACTTATTCTTTGAAGATTTTATATGCAAACTGCGAAGTATTCGTACGAAGGTAATAAGCAATAATAACGTTCTCTAAAATAAAAGAAACAATGGTTTATGTGCAGGACGGAATCGAACCCGGAAATATAGAGACCTTAAGATAGTAGATAAGCATTGAGATACTTAACAAGCGATAAGAATCAATGTAATTTAAGATAGTATAGGATATCACACTAAGTGATTATGTAATATGTCCCTATAGAATAAGTATGCAATGTAACGTTTTTATAAGGCGCTACCTTATGTAGCTACCATTGTATAATAAAGGAACCCTTTATTATAGTATAGAATAGGTCGCATAAATGAATGTTTATTATAGTATCGGCGTTGCCCTATGCAACTACCGTACGGATAGATATATAGGGACCAATGTACTCCAACACATTGTAAACAGTAGAAATAACTTAGCATAGGTAAATATAAGTATATAGTAGGGCCTTACTTAGTATATAAGGACCCATTGTTTATAGAGAATAAACAATGCAAGTTTGTGTGTCCTCATTGGGTGAAGAGACTATAGGTAAATAGATAGGTACATAACGTACAAACAGCGAGTACATGACAGACAGTATATAAAGGCATATAGGATTACATAATAAAGGTAACAGGAGGTAAAGGTATATCAAGGTAAGAATCCTACATGATTCACAATATAGTATATAGGCACTGACACACAATAGGTGTCAGGTATGTGCATATAACCGCAGCCGTGTTATATGGACATAACGTCTTATGTACCTACGAGCATGTATACGCAATAGGTATAATGTGTGTATATAACCGCTGCCGTGTTATATACACTGTGGGTACATAACGACATCGTATAGGTAGGTACGTATAGCCACCGCCGCGTTATATGTACCATAGCAACAACGCATCCAAATAGATGCATACAAACATATAGGTAGGTATATATAGAACAGGGGGCGCGTACCGACGCCACGCCACGCCGGCTTGGCTTGGGGACGCTACTCTCGCGACCGACGCATTACCATATAAGGTAATAATCTTGTCATCGGTGGCTTGGGACGCTATCCCAGCAGCCAATGAGATGAGGCCTAAAATCTAGATGGCTTTCCAGGAATTCTAGACTCGAAAACGACCGTTACAGCTATCTGTCTTTGTCATGTCTTCTCGCTCCCGCATTTAGGCGTTTACGCGCTATGATTGGCCGAGACGTATCGACTTGACGCTCGGAAGCCACAATCTAGCTTGCCTAAATAGCTTTCTACTAATATTAGATAGACACTAAAAACTATGTTCACTCGTTGCCGCGCTACCGTCGAGTATAGAAGTCTCTCCGCACCCAATTAGGACTCCCGGTCTTCTCGTCACTTACATCAAAACGGCGGTTTTATTCATTCATCCAAGCAGCCTTCAAAACAACCCCAGCACCCCACATGTGAAAGGGATCAAGTGACCACATCGAAGATCCGAATAGTAGAAAAATACAGTCCATTTCGCCGGTGGTTATCGCGTCCCCCACATTGTAGGTCCAACACGAGCCGAATAGTTTGAAGTCAGCAGAAATTTGGAAGAATTAACAGCAAGCCATTATCATGCCGGTGACGAGAAGCACGAGCGGGAGAGGATTGGGTGCCCAACACACCTCGACGAGCTCGGAAGAGACGGAGCCAACAACGAGTGGATCGGCGGCGGCAATTACCGCTGTCGCCTCATCGCCAGGCCTGGCAGCAGAACCCGCTGCCCATCAGGTCTCGGCCGCCCGCGCCGCAGTGAGGAGCGGCCCAGAACCGACCGCTGCGACGCCCGCCGCCGGACATAGATCGCCCAGAAGAGGGCGCATACACGCTGCAGGAGTGCCCGGGTCCGCACAAGAAGAGCCGACGCCGACGGCACTCGCTGCACAATCGTCAAATGTAAAAACACGCGCCGCCGCCGCGATGCCCTACGCCGCGGGGCCGCCGTGTCCGAACATTATAGTGCACAACGAACAAGTGCAAACGTATAGTAGTGCCGCGCATAGTATCGCGAAGCCAAGTGTCCACTTCGAGGGGTAGCCGAAGATCGACATTCACAGTGCGACTGGCGCACGCTAAGAAGGAATACGCCCGCCTGCAGGTCGAGCTTGCCGCTGCAAAAATCGTATCGATAGAAGCCGAAGAATCGGAGAGCATAGATGACGCCAGAACGGAAGTCACGGACAGGAGAGCAACACATCGGGTCAACAGTTGGCTACATGACAGCGAGACGCGTCTCGCAATAGCAGAGCCGCCAAACGCCGGGGACACAGAACGCCCGCCGAACAACAACAGCCGCCGCTGCAGCCACCGCCGCTGCTGCAGACCCCGGCACCACCACCGCGGATACAGCCGCTGCCGCCGGTGGAGCCAACGGACAACCCGATTAAAAGGTATGAGTATCAACCTTATAGTTACCCTTCTCATGAGGCCATTGCCGCGCCAATTGATAGGGCTGTTGCCATCCCATCACCCAAGTCCGATATAGCAGAGCTAGCCGCGGCTATAACAGCCGCCGCCAAGCAGTCGCAAGTCACGCGACACTTCGCCGACCTACCTATCTTTAATGGTTCACACCAAGACTGGCTATTGTTTAAAACCTCTTATAATGAAACCGCATGCATGTTCAGTAATAGTGAAAACGCCCCTAGACTGCGCCGTAATCTTAAAGGCAAGGCCCGTGAGGCAGTTGAAAGCCTACTAATAAATAGATCACACCCAATAGAGATAATTAGATGTCTTGAATCGCGTTTCGGAAGGCCTGACGCTATTGCCTCAACCGAACTAGAACGCTTGAGGAACCTTACGAAACCTACTGATAACCCACGTGACATATGTATATTTGCCAGTAAAGTATCCAACACTATAGCATCCCTACAAGCTCTTAATAAAACACATTATTTGTATAACCCTGAAATAACCAAACTAACATCTGAAAAACTTTCACCCACGCTACGTCACCGGTGGTACGACTTCGCCGCCGCACAACACCTGGAGGAGCCCGACCTGATCAAGCTCGCTAGGTTTCTAAACAGAGAGGCAGAGCTGTGCGGCCCCTTCGCGCAACCAGAGAACGTGACGTCGAGCTGGAACGAGACAGCAAACAGACGACCACAAAGCACCAACGTGACACTGGATAACACGGTAAAGTGTGCACACTGTAATAATACTGGTCACTACATAGTAGATTGCAAAACGTTCCTGGCAACCGACGTCAACAAGCGATGGGATATAGCAAAGGAGCAACGGTTATGTTTTAAATGCCTAAAGTTCCGTAATATACAACATGCATGCAAACCAAAGAGGTGTGATACGGACGGATGTACTCACACACATCATCGACTTCTACATAGCCAGAAGCAGGTAAAGACGGAATCAGTCACTTCCACGTGGACTAGGAAACGCGCGCACGCTTAAGGTAGCCCTGTGATGATAGCAGGTCCAGCGGGAAAAATAGACACGGCGCTCCTCGACGATGGCTCTACGGTAACCCTTTTGAATGACAATATAGCTAATCAAATAGGTGCAAGGGGACCGCACGAGCAACTGAATATAGAGGCGATCGGGGACACCACACTTCAAGCACCACGATCACGCCGTGTATCAGTCACATTATATGGTAAAAACGGTAAGAAATACCAAATAGCAAGTCGCACAATAGACGGTTTGAACCTCTCACCACAACAAGTGAGAAATGACGACATGGCGGGCTGCACGCATCTACAGGACATCGAGCACCTACTCTTAACTGACGGAGCGACCCCGCAACTGCTCATAGGTCAAGACAACTGGCATCTACTTATAGCCGACGAGATGAGAACCGGACGCCGTGATCAACCGGTAGCTTTACGCACCCCTCTGGGATGGGTACTTCATGGCGCACAAACTCGCACCATAGGCCACAAAGTAAACTTTTCAGTATGGACGAGCAGCTGCGACAGCATTTCGCAATAGAAAGTATGCTCATCACGCCTAAGCGTCCGCACAACGATCCCAATAGAATAGCGCAGGGGATACTAGACCAGACGACCGTTCAGTTACCTGACGGCCATTATCAAACCGCCTTATTGTGGCAAAACGACGATAGAACAATGCCATATAACTATGCAGAAAGACGCTTACTGTCTATAGAGAAAAAGATAAGGAGTTAGCACGTAAATATAGTGTGTTCACTATATTGAGTTCTTTGATAGAAAAGGGTTATGCCGAACTAGCACCCGCGGAGAAAACACCACATAAGACATGGTACCTACCGCACTTCGCAGTCATCAACCCGTTTAAGCCCGGGAAGATTCGTATAGTACACGACGCAGCCGCCAAAACACAAGGTAAAAGTCTCAATAATTACCTCCTACAGGACCCGATCTACTGCAGTCGTTACCGGGCGTGTTGATGCGATTTCGTCAGCATGAAATAGCCGTCTCTGCTGATATAGCTGAGATGTTTATGCAGGTAAAGGTAAGACCAATCGACCGTGACGCTCTACGCTATACTAAATTTTTCTAAATGTGAACTTTTTGTTTGTGATTGACAAACAAAAAGTTCACATTTGGAAAAATTTAGTTCAAGGCCAATAAGACGAAAATCATCTATAAGTACTCGCAAGTCATTCAATACCGTGTTCGCATCGCCTCCTAAGATTCCGTCATCCAAATACCAAACGTTAAGTTTTGATTGGAGACGTTGAATTATTGAGTGGATGGCAAGGCTAAAGATGGCTTGTCCCAGAGGATCCCCCTGTTGACATCCTACGGAAGATAATATAACATTCTTTTGGTATGTTAATTTTGATGGTTTTCCGTAACATTGCCAAAGAAAAGGGTATAATTCCGGAATTTTATCTTCACTTCAGTCAAAAGGGTGCCTCTATCTAATGAGTTGAATGCATTTTTAACATTCACCTTCAAAAGCACATCTCCACAATTTTGATCAAGAAATGTGCGAAGTGAATGTACAGCAGTCTCACAACTACCCTGCGAACCAAAACCGAGTTGTAGTGGTTGAAAAAGATTAGGTACTTAAAAAAGCAACCTTTTTCCTACAACCACATTTGGCTGTGAGGCGACGATAAGTGGTGCCTACTGCTATAGGCCTAATACCACCATCTTTTTTATTGAGGGCACATAAATTCGCACCGTAAAGAATTTCGGTAATTTCATTGTTGACCTGACCCGACAACATTAAATTAACCAAAGCCGTCACATCTCTTAGAAGTGTCTCGCCTACTTCACCAGAACTATAAGATAAAATATCTTTTAAGTGCTGAGGCGTCAGGTCATCTAGACCACCGGCTGAGCCACTTAGAAAAGATGCCATGGCTGCAGAAACATCCTGTGGGGTCACCTCAACAATGTCATTATTTTGTTCAGGAGAGTCGGGAACGTGGAGACCTGCAATTGCAGGCGGATGCTTTTCTATTAGGGAATTCAACGTGTCAGATGTGAAAGGGGCGATTGTATCACTCGAAAACAAGATTTGTGCCGCGTTTTTGATGTCACCATCATTAATTTTGTTTTCTACTATTTTAATAGTAGCTGAATCGACATTATTTGTTTTTGTATTCCGCCGCAGTGGCGGAATTATTAAAGTTGAGCCAAAAGATTGCTCTTCTCGTGCCCTGTATTTCACGCAGTTTTCCTTTACTCTAGCTGTAAGGGATTTTTTGTTAGAAGGATCAAAATTTACGTGAAATACGTGGTACAAAATGCTCCCAGGCTTGCGTAGTATTAGTAGCCAAAACGTTTTTAATCGAACAAGATAACGATTGGGCAACAGAAATTCTCGCACCCCGAGGTATGCTTTTTATAATAGGAATATTATTTTTGTAAAGTTGTTCGATGATTAATAAATTAAAACTCATTACTTGAGCATTGACAATACAGACTGGGCATAGAGCGATAAAAAAAGAAAACAAGACAGCGACTTGACTTATTATGTGAGAGACGATTTTGGGATACAGAGTTTGGGAGAAGAAAAGTAATATATTGTTAAGATTATTATTGTATAACGAGTCTACAGAATAATAAAGGAAGTTTATAAGTACGAGTTGTATATGGTGTTTTACTTCACATCAGAAGTGGTATGTACAATGCTCACACTCTAACTTATTCTATTGCTACCCGCGATGGCCTTTAATTGGCTTTATGTTTCTATTTATTTGTTTTGAAGCAGTGATGGCTCAGTGGCATTAGCTATGGACTGCCGCGCAGCAGGACCATGTTTTGAATCCCGCCGCGGGCTTGAGCTTCACCGCATGGTGGAAGGGCATTTTGCGAATTCCGCGTGGCTAGCGACCACCCTCAAGTAGAAAATCTGTTGTTAAGCACCTAACGGTATGTTTTGGCAGCAGTCCTTGAGAGCCAGTGAATTTACAAGCACATGAGAGTTTACAAAAATGTCGCAATGTGACGGGCGCAGTGCAATTCGTGACTTGTGATGAAATGCATCTGTTATAGGCAGAGGTTAGTCCGCTTAACATCAGGTGGGCCTTGTGCTAGTTCCGTCACAATAACATTAAAAAAATGTATAAGAAGTTTATCCTAGCTGTTGGTCATCCATAAAAATAAATAAGTAATGCTACATTTGATATGTACTGACATGGGTTCAATTGTGTTTTAATGGTTAATAATCCATAATAAAGTTAACCGTGAACAGAATGAGTAATGAATAAATAAATAGAATGTTTAATTAGCAGTTGCCATCATATACTATCCTGAGCCTACCCTACTACTTTTTAATAATACTATATAACAAAAGTAGTGTTGCGCTAATAAAAATAACTTGTTGTTTTATCTTTTCCGAACGTAAACGATGCTGGGAGCTCGCACGACGATGATGGTTATCGGCTTCATCTGGAGACACCCAAGGGCACGGCTGCAAGACCACGTGATGGTGAACGTGAACGAGATGGGACGTGAAAGAATCAGGCGGTTGGAAGGTGACGTGTATCGCGAGCGGAGCCGCTTACGACTACTCCAAGACGTCGGGCGTCCTCCAGGAGCATCACGGATTGCGTGGCTTCACTGCAACCTGTTCGATCAGACGAGCATAAAGTTGATAGTAATCAACATAGGCAACATAATGACAGATCTGCTAGTCCTTCGTTCTCAACTAAAGATATAATTAATTTACTTAAGACACTGAAATCGACATCTCAGGCAACCACGGGATGAGCACATTCAAATACTAATTTAAGTCATAAATATATGGCCTAACTTTGACCCTTCATCAAAATGTCAAAGAACTGACATATGGCTACGTAAGGTTAATATTCATTTCATTCTACTACCATTCATTCATGCTACCTGTATGGGTGGGATGACAAAACAGTTGTTCATTTTGCAATGCAAATCTCCAGGGTTTGGCCAAGGTTTGCTATGAAAGATTAACCATATTATACAGTTGGCCTGAGTGGTAAGAAATTATTTAAAGTGAATTTCCTTGCGAAGAAAACTGGTCAAATCCTTGAAGATATGTTAAAGCGTAGAAGTAAGTTTGATAAGTTGGCATCATCAGAACCACTATGTCCTAGACTCCTAGTTATGAATGAAATTCTATTGTTATCGTTATCGCCGATGCCAATGGGTTAATGAACCAATTGAGGTACGAAAAACTGGCATTATCGAACCGGTGCGGTGTGATAATCATGGCAACCGTGCGGTCGATTGCATTATATATGGTTTGAGTTACAAAACAATGAAATCTAATATATATCTAATGCCTCTTGCATTACGTCGTTCTACTCCTGAGACACTTTTGCAATCCCTCAGAAGTAATAAGGACATTGCTTTACGGCAGCCTTATACGAATCACTCTAGTTTTAGGAGTTAATTCGTTGCAGAAAGATCCATTTAAAAATATCCGGAGAATCAAAACAGAGCGATTAACCGTGGTCACCCTTTTATAGAATTCCCTAAACCACTACTGAAGTGCGCTATTTGTAATAAGTAGGTTTGATCATAAATCTGAAGCATGTAAAACTGAACTTATGAATTGTTTTCTTCGGAATCTGACATGAGAGGTGAACAGGCAGTTTAAGTAGTCGCCATTATCCGGCATCGGTTAAAGCTTTCACTGAGCCGCCAAGAGAAGGAATAATTTGTCTTAATATTTATGGAGGGATATATCATGTGACGAATGGGATAGTAAATATGACTGTTGCACCCGTCGCTTCACCGTTGAAATTGCTCAAGGGAACTACTCTATATCGCGCTATGAAAGTACAGGTGATCAATCGCATCATACTACCTCAGCATACATCTATTTTTAAAATAACGGATAACAGTAAAATTGATGAGGAATTAGTGATCATAGATTACGAATACGATAAATAAAAACTTTTATATATACTTCATAGGCACAATAGGTGTTTTGCATCTACGTTGAAAGAGCTAGGCTGCACTGACGTTACGGAGATACGAGTAGGAAACGCGTAGTATACCGTCCATATCAGCCCTCACATAAAAAAAGTGAAGAAGCTCGTTATCTGATTAGTGTCATGTTTGAAATTGGAATCATACAAGAGCCTGCGTCTGAATACATGAGTCTGGTTATTCCGGTGCGCAAGAAAAATGGCAAGCTATGAATGTGTTATAGACTATATATTCAGGATGCTGAATTCCGGTACTTGCCCGTGGAACACCTCGTAGAACACCTGTGTGTTCCACGCGGTAATACGTAACTATGCTCAAGTTGCTCATCCTATAAGTTCCTAAAAAGAAAAGATTTGCTCTGAAGTTGGACAAGTGCAAAATAGGAACCCTTTAATACCCTCAAAGTTATGTTAAAAGATAGACTTGTCTTATATACGACCCAGCTGCTGAGACTGACCTCCACACATACGCAAGTAAAGTTGGTATTGGTGGCATCTTGTTTCAGCGGATTAAAGGAGATAACCTGTTTCACCCCGTGGTTTTTATACAGTCACCAGACTACGCCTGAACATTTTCATACTTATGAATTGGAAACTTTGGCGGTCTATTCAATGAGGAAGTTTTGTGTATACCTGTTCGGACAAGATTTTAAAGTCATTTCTTTTACCAAACGGCATATCATACCAGAAGAAGCGCGATGGTGGCTGCTTGTTCAGAAATTTCAGTGTGACATAGACCAGGTACAAAAATGGCTAAATGGACGCTTTATGGCATAATCCAATTGGAGACAGTTAATGGGTTAAGCCAATATTTAACAATAATGGCTATTAGCAACGACGACTGGTTGCAAACGCTGCAAATAGGTGATTCTGAATTGTGCAGGATCAGAGACATAATATCTTCGGATATTGCAGTGGATGAATTAAATAAATTAGGGTTTTGGAACTACCTCATCAAGGATAATAATTTATATAATAGCATGTCTGGCGACAATTAACAGTATTCGATAAGTAGTTCCGAAGGGTGCAAGATAGCAATTGTGTAAAATATATCAAGATGATATTGGACACTTTGGGGTACATAAAACCCTTGAACGAATCAAATAGTCTTCATGGTTCCCAAAAATGTCAAGGTTCATTTAAAGTACATTCAAACCCTTTGTTCAGTGTAGGACAGATTCTGGATTGGACAGATTCGTAATTTGGCAGATTCGCTACTGGACAGATCGTGAATTGGGCAGATTCTTGGATTCGACTGATTAACTGCGTTCAGTTTGCATATTTATACATACGCTTTAAAAGTTCGAGGTTCCTTTTCACACAGTCCATATTTACCATCTTGGACCCATCGTTAAGCCTAAGCGCGGCAATACCCATATATTAGTCATGGTAGATGTTTTTACAAAATTTGATTTTATTAAGTCAGTGCGGAACACTAAAAAACTGTATGCGTTATGTGCTTTAGAAGTTGTGTTTTACATATGTAGATTTCTAGACCGTATTATCAGTGTACATGGGTCATGTTTCACATCACACGCATTTAAAATATTTTGTCTAGGTAAGGGAGTGAGACATATATTAAACACAGCATATAGACCACGTTTAAATGGCCAAGTAGAACGAACGGTGCAAGCGTTCTATTTTGGATTAGTTAACTGCGCTGAATTTAGACAAAGATGAAAAAGAATTGAACGAAAGAATCGGTTTAGTTCAATGGGGCTTGAACAACATTAACTAAAAGAGACCTAACCTTACGAACCCTAGCGGAAGTGATGGTGGCACATCGACGAATGCTCAACTCTATCCGAAGCTTAAAGTAATATGCTGCTTATGATAAAGGTAGGAAACCAGCCCGAACATACAACGAGGGAGCTCTGGTACACCTAAGTTGCTTTTAATAATGATGGAACAGGTATAAAACTAATGCCATCATATATACCCTATCGCGTAATAAAATGCTAGATAATTGCTATCACTTAGCATCAATACCAGGATTATTTGGTACTACAAACATACTCAAAACGACCGTCCGTATATACCCTATCGCGTAATAAAAGTGCTAAATAATGATCGCTATCACTTAGCATCAATACGAGGATTGTTTGGTACTACAAACATAAACTTACAGCCCGTATATACCCTATCGCGTAATAAAAGTGCTAAATAATGATCGCTATCACTTAGCATCAATACTAGGATTGTTTTGTACTACAAACATACGCAAAACGACCGTCCGCGTTGCTGCCAATCAAATGTTGCCCTGGGTTCACGTGCCAGCCCTTGAAGTAAATATTAACCCACTTGAAGAAAGTGCCCATAATTCGTCGATATGGATAATTAATATTATGACCTATATTTTTATTGCTATGTATCCTCAAAGAGTACGATTAAGAAATAGTTAACAATTTCAATACAGAATTGTAGACATAAATTAAAAAAAAAATACCCTGTTGGCATACAAATCAATTATTTCAATATGATATATGTATTTATGTTGTTATATTATTAAAACAGTTTTATATTCATTTCGACAGTAGGACTGCTAACTTTATGTCTCTGATTATTCTTGCTAGAATTGGATGGGTTAGCAATAATAATAATAACATAATATTTTACTGTATATTTTCGGTTAATATTGTAAATTAAATACTGATTGTTCTTGCTAGAATTTGATGGGTTAGCAAGTATAATTATCTTGTGGTACACATTACGTTTTTTTACTTGTCTTGCGAGAATTGGATGGGTTCGCAAGTCGTTTACCGTAAGAATGGGATGGGTTTGCGGTAAATAAAAAAGGTTAATTCAGTTATAAGTAGGTAGTGTAAAGTATAATGGTACTGTAAGAATTGGATGGGTTTGCAGAACCATTATTCTTTTCACGATTAATGATGCAGGTAATGGCTATGTAAGAATTGGATGGGTTTGCATAGCCATTGCATGTGATGTATATGATATAGTAAAGTGTAATGGTACTGTAAGAATTGGATGGGTTTGCAGAACCATTATTCTTTTCACGATTAATGATGCAGGTAATGGCTATGTAAGAATTGGATGGATTTGCATAGCCATTGCATGTGATGTATATGATATAGTAAAGTGTAATGGTACTGTAAGAATTGGATGGGTTTGCAGAACCATTATTCTTTTCACGATTAATGATGCAGGTAATGGCTATGTAAGAATTGGATGGGTTTGCATAGCCATTGCATGTGATGAAGGTATAATTCAATAGTTCAGTAAGAATTAGATGTTTTTGCAGACTACCTATTTATAAGTATGACAAGTTTTGCAGATTGGATGTTTAACTGTAGACTTTTTGTTACTAATATATTGTGTCGTTTTTGTTTTTTTTTTATACTTGTTAACAGTGTCTCGGGATCTTCTCTCACCGAGTGTAAGGTAGTTGAGTAGGTATATATAACTCCTGATTCCGTGTATGGGGACATACACGAGGTCAGGATGGACGAGTGTAAGGTTGTTCGATGATTAATAAATTAAAACTCATTACTTGAGCATTGACAATACAGACTGGGCATAGAGCGATAAAAAAAGAAAACAAGACAGCGACTTGACTTATTATGTGAGAGACGATTTTGGGATACAGAGTTTGGGAGAAGAAAAGTAATATATTGTTAAGATTATTATTGTATAACGAGTCTACAGAATAATAAAGGAAGTTTATAAGTACGAGTTGTATATGGTGTTTTACTTCATTTTTGTACGAGCTTAAAACCTCCCAAAACGGTTTGGCAGGGGTAGCAGGGCTCGCAACACTGCTACTACTCACTGTTTGATTATTTATTGGCGCCGAAAGGGGAATTTCCAAATTTTTATGACACCTTTTTTGGTGAAATTTGTGGCCTTTTAGACCTTTAAAATATCGAGCCTGGGGGCACTGCGGACACAACATCTGGCTGTCTTGCGATACAAAAGTCCCAACTACTGCATTCATTGTTTGGGTACAAAGCATTGTTTACAAAATAGATCAAAGCTTATCTTAGAATATCTAGGGTGACGTCTCGACCCGGATGAAGTCTCGCGTCAACAACGTCGTCGAAGTCCGTAGTGCGCAGGTGTCGCAGGCAGCGTTGCCATGGAAACAAAAAATAACCGATTAGAAATTAATAAGCTAATGAAACTAACTACAGAGGCCCACAGGAGCCCTACAAACAATACCTCGCAAAATTCCAATAGGAAGAATGCGGTTGATAGGCAGATAATGCCCATCTACAATCTGAAAATAAAATTAATTATTTTTTGTAAACAAATCTGAAATTTACTGACCTGTCAGTTCTTTTGATCATAGACAACTCACTTCAACTGCGTGAAATAAGTAATAAGTACAGTACAGTAATTTAAATAAAGTCTTAACATATTTTTTTAAATGTTTATATTTATATTTGTGTATTGAACAAATTCCAGACATTCCATTTATAATTATTTTACTATGTATACTTCTATTATTTTGATTTTCCTTATTTTTGATATATTTTTTTCGGAATCTAAACTAATATAATAAAGAGAAAAGATTTGATTGTTTGTTTGTTTGTTTGTTTGCATTGAATAGGCTCTGAAACTACTGAACCGATTTTGATGAAATTTGGTATGGAAAAAGTATGAGACACGGGGATGAACATAGGATAGTTTTTATCCAACTGCGTAAAAAAGAGGTTAATGGTTTTGTGCGATAACCGATCTACTGGACCGATTAGGATGAAATTTGGTATGGAAATAGTTTGAGACACGGGGATGGTCATAGGATAGTTTTTATCCAACTGAGCAAAAAAGATGTTAATGGTTTTGCGCGATAACTGATCTACTGGACCGATTAGGATGAAATTTGGTATCGAAATAGTTTGAGACACGGGGATGAACATAGGATAGTTTTTATCCAACTGAGCAAAAAAGAGGTTAATGGTTTTGCGCGATAATTGATCTACTGGACCGATTAGGATGAGCTTTGGTATGGAAATAGTTTGAGACACGGGGATGAACATAGGATAGTTTTTATCCAACTGAGCAAAAAAGAGGTTCATGGTTTTGTGTGAAAACCGATCTACAGGACCGATTAGGATAAAATTTAGTGTAGAAATAGTTTTAGACACGGGGATGGTAATAGGGTAGTTTTTATCCAACTGAGCAAAAAAGTGGTTCATGGTTTTGCGTGATAACCGATCTATTGGACCGATTAGGATGAAATTTGGTGTGGAAATAGTTTGAGACACGGGGATGAACATAGGATAGTTTTTATCCAACTGCGCAAAAAAGAGGTTAATGGTTTTGCGCGATTACCGATCTACTGAACTGATTAGGATGCAGTTTGGTACGGAAATAGTTTGAGACACAAGGAAGGACGTAGGATAGTTTTTATCCAACTGCGCAAAAAGAGGTTAATGATTTTGCGTGATAACCGATCTACTTGACCGAGTAGGATGAAATTTGGTGTGAAAATAGTTTGAGACACGGGGATGAACAAAGGATAGTTTTTATCCAACTGAGCAAAAATGAGGTTAAGGGTTTTGCGCGATAACCGATCTACTGGAGCCATTAGGATGAAATTTGGTGTGGAAATAGTTTGAGACACGGGGATGGTCATAGGATAGTTTTTATCCTACTGCGCAAAAAGAGGTTAATGATATTGCGCGATAAAAAAACATGAGAACAAAAAAGAAATATAAATAAAAGTTTAAAAAAAAAGTATATTAAACATTCTATATTATTTTCTTTTCTTAGTAACATGACTTAAATAGAAGGGATTATGTGTTTGTGTAAAAATTATTATAATTTTTTTTAATACCCGTGCGAAGCCGGGGCGGACTGCTAGTATATAATAATTTTGATGTGACACATACCTAAATATTTATTACTGTTTTGTATGTATGTAAGATCTAAAATTATTATTATATTACATTGTACAGCTGACTTGCCCAGTATGACAATCAATGTAATAAGGGCAATAATTATATTCTATTCTATTCTCACTGTATTTGTAGGTAGCTGTTGACTTGTGAGAAATTTTTATTCTTACAACACGCGAGTGGTATGCGCATCGTAAAAAATTATAACAATAGAAATAACAATAGCAATGGACGATAACAGTGTGCGTGTGGACTGAGTGACCACATTTTTTTTTGTTTATTTTTGTTAAGTTAGTAACTTCAAGATTTAGTAAAAGTCATAATATAATTTGTAAAATGCGAACTGTAATTTGTAATGAATTAATAATAAAGTTATGACTCATAAACTATGGTCTCTCAGTTCACACACTCAAAATTCCAAATCTGCGTAAATACATAACTTATAGTCACGTATTGTATACAGATATTTAGTAAAACATATTTTAAAGTGTTTAGAAGATAACAAACCACAACGTGGAAACTAAAATTGCAAATTACAAAATTCTTCCTGGTGTCACTGACCACTTATAAAACACATATACTTTATTAATTATGCCACAAAAACTATATATTTTAACTGCTAACTTTAGTAAAAGTTACATGTAAATTTGTAAAAGTAAAATAAGAGCATCGTTTTTGGCTACTTTAGTAAAATTAACATTTAATTGTGGTCACTCAGTTCACACATAGTGAATATGTAAATTAATTGAAAGTTCATGAATTATAAGTAGTAGATTAAAATTAAATATATCAGTATTTAGTAAATATTTTTTACTGCAAGGATGTGTGTTTTTATCATGTATTGATTGCTCTTAAGACAAGATAACTGCTATTCAATATGTTCTATAAAATGTATGAAGTAGGGTGACCACATTGACAATTTACTATGCAAGTGATTTAGTAATACAATTTGGGTTTTTCTTAACCCGTGATAATATTTTGCATCACTTTACTGTTTTACAATGTGTAAAACCAATGCTATTAGCAATAATTATTCGTATTTTAACACTTCTTTGTAAGTTTTAAGATTTTTGTGCTATTTTCCTAATGGCGCCAAATTTCAGGTTTTTTTTTTATGGCTTTTGTGTTCGTGTTCTTACTGCCGTTGTCTTATAGTTGTTTTTTACATCCTTGACATTTTCAACAGACTTGGGAAATTAGGGTAATAGTTAGACACATATTTTTGTAAAATTATAGAAACTACTTATTCACATAATTATAGTGAGGGCCTCCATACAAATATTAGTACCTACCTGTCAGTATCGAACAGAATATTGAGATCCACCTTTGTAGCGATATGATACCGACTTTCACGAGTAATTTTACGCTTTCTAGTATAAGAAGCCAGTTTTATTTTATATTTTATTCCATATATCATTTTATCGTAATACTAAATTCAGTGAGTATAATTCGTAGTATTTAAACAACTTTAAATGGTTTAAATCGCGTATATTTATCATTATATTTGTCCCGACGTTTCAAACACTTAGCAGTGATCGTGGTCACGGGGTGACTAATTTGATAAAAATAATGATAAGTATACGCGATTTAAACCGTTTAAAGTTGTTTAATTACAATGTGTAATAATCGCGAAAACCTAATTTAAACAACTTTTTTACATTAGACTCTAATTCGGTTATATTTGCTTTGTCGTTATAATTTTTCTTATTTAACTTGAGAACGAAAGTTTCGCGTTATTAATTTGTTTGAAATAGGTATTCGGTGCTCGCGCGATTGATTTGTTTTTTTTTTACTACACATACCGACGCAGCGACGACGGTACCTACAGTGTTCCAAATTGTCAGTAAGTTTTTCATACTATATTTTTGAATAATCTCGTAGAGTGCATAAAGGCACTATATTACATGTTCCAAATTCAAATCTCATTACTGCCCTCCAAAACATCTAGTGGAAGATTTAGGCGGGAAAGAGTACGAGAGGAAAAGTCAATTTTGGGGACTTTGTATTTTTTACTGAAACTAGTGTTCCTTTGAGTTTTGATATTATGTACAATTATGATGTAGAATGATTCATTGAGTGTTCATTATCGTGCACAAGTGTAAGCAAGTACTACAACGTAGAAAACATAACTTTTGGTGATTTATTCTGAGCTCCATGAAAAAATCCTGTAAAATTTCCACCACTTCAAGAAGGCATGAATGACTCACCTTTGTCTTGACCACAATATTTTACTAAGCTCTGATTTTGACTTAACCTACTTTGTACTTGAAAATATCTGTAAAACTGTTATTTCTAAAACATGACACTGGCTAAATATACACATGTATATATATATGTAGGTATATATACATACCCTTAATCGTGAATTTCATCAGATTTATAACAGGTATTAGTGTGTGTGATGTCACGTGGTGAAATTTATTTATGCCATTATTAAAAACGTCATCAACGTATTTCATTACTGGCGAACTTGGTGGTTCTAAATAAGCTTAATAACTCAAATGAATTTTCATTGTGTGGTCACCCTACTACATAAATTGTATTGAAAATATTAAATAGCAATTATCTGATCTTAAGAGCAATCAATACATGATAAAAATACACATCCTTGTAGTAAAAAAGATTTACTAAATACTGATATATTTAATTTTAATCTACTACTTATAATACATGAACTTTCAATTAATTTACATATTTACTATGTGTGAACTGAGTGACCACAATTAAATGTTAATTTTACTAAAGTAGCCAAAAACGGTGCTCTTATTTTACTTTTACAAATTTACATGTAACTTTTACTAAAGTTAGCAGCTAAAATATATAGTTTTTGTGGCATAATTAATAAAGTATATGTGTTTTATAAGTGGTCTCTCAGTGACACCAGGAAGAATTTTGTAATTTGCAATTTTAGTTTCCAAGTTATGGTTTGTTATCTTCTAAACACTTTAAAATATGTTTTACTAAATATCTGTATACAATACGTGACTATAAGTTATGTATTTACGCAGATTTGGAATTTTGAGTGTGTGAACTGAGAGACCATAGTTTATGAGTCATAACTTTATTATTAATTCATTACAAATTACAGTTCGCATTTTACAAATTATATTATGACTTTTACTAAATCTTGAAGTTACTAACTTAACAAAAATAAACAAAAAAAAAATGTGGTCACTCAGTCCACACGCACACGACGATATCGTCCAATGCGGATGCTAAGAAGTCATACTTACGGAAATGCCTAGGACTAGTTCTTAAATAGCCAAAGTCATGCAGGTCAGTTTCATCAATCAGGTCAATATTAAGATTATCAGGACGATCTTCACTTCTTATCATGGGTTCAGGCTTAATCGTTCTAACAGAGTCGATCCGATCTGAAATATTAATCGTTAACAAAATGTTTTACTATGATATGGTGATAAATTATCATCACGTCAAAGTTGACTTGTGTGCGTGAGAATAAGTATACATCAGGCAAAATCTTCTGATGCCAAGTTATTCAAAAATATTTATAAACCATGCCATAATTTGTCTTATCTTATCTTATCTTATCCCGGCGAGATGGGTGTGGCAAATTGTTACACGGAGTAGGGGAACGGGTAATTATTACCGGAACAGAAAATGTCATATTTCTCAGTATCTATTTAAGGAAATTATTATCATTTATTACGAGCATTATGTTTTTGAGGTAATAAAACACCAAAAAATCTTAGTAATAAACTTTAAAGTATAGGAAGAAGGCTTTGCAACTTGATAATGAATAGATTCAGGCGTTACTTTGCGGAAATCCATGTTTAATAATAACAAATATTTTTAAAATATTTTAAGAAATCATCAAATTATTATTTAAAAAAAACACTTAATAAATATAAAAATATATCTAGTGACAATTCCGCCTAATTTTCCTGTTGAGCCGACGTGACGTCACAAACGTCACGCGGCCAAACTGAAGAATTTTCGACGCGTTTCGATTCTACACGAAGCATCCTCAGGAGGTCTTGACTTGAGTCTAGATCGAAGACCAACAGAGAAGAGAAGAAAATTCTTCAGTTTGGCTGCGTGGCGTTTGTCGGCTTAATAGGAAAATTAGGCAGAATTGTCATTATATATATTTTTGTTCTTGTTTCTTGTTTGTCAAAATTGGTCTTGTTTGTAATACAACGCAAGTGGTACTATAGATGTCGCTCCATCCCAATACGATGGTGAAAGAATGATAGGAAAGATTTAAGTTATGACGTCATGTCATGTTAGCTCAATTGGTTAGAGCATACCCCGGCTCAAGGGGTGGATGGACGCGGGTTCGAATCCCGCACATGACTTAAATTTTTCCTATCGTATATTTGTGATTTTGAAATGTAATCCGCCCGTGGGGTGCCGGGCTAGAATGTCACCCCCCGATCTCTTCCCGTGGGTGTCGTAAAAGGCGACTAAGGGAAAAATACCGGAAGGTGGGCAGCAGCGCCTGAGAAATTTACACCATATATACCAATAACTGCAATCCCCAAGACGCCTGCCAAGCGTCGGGATTATGGCAACCCCCCCCCCCCTATGAAAAGCACAACAACAACTCGGCTAGCAGGCTAGGTAACGGTGGAGCAGGGGGTGCGAAGAATCCCCGGCAGATGCACGGCTACCAACCTCAAAAACGGTGACCCTTGGCTTGGCAACACACAACATACGTACGCTCGGGGAGGACCACAAGATTGTCGAGCTGAAAAGAATTGATCAAGTTACGCTCGGATGTCATGGGATTATTGGAAGTCCGAAGATAGGGACAGGACACCGTTATCCTTGACTACGGTAACTTGTTCTTCTACTGGGAAGGTCACCAAAAGTCTCAGTGTGGTGTTGGGTTTCTCGTCCGGAAGTCCCTTGTTAACAACGTCGTAAACGTAGAAAGTGTGTCGAGCAGGGTAGCGTACCTTATACTTAGAATCACCAAACGGTATTCGCTGAAGGTCATACAGGTTTACGCACCACCCTTGACACGCTCAGATGATGAAGTAGAGGCTATGTATGAGGAGATATTTGAAGCCATACATTCCTCCGAAACATACTACACCGTTGTGATGGGGGACTTCAACGCTAAGTTGGGCACACGGAATGGCGATGAGTTGAGAGTGGGGCTATTTGGATATGGGCAGCGGAACCAGGGGGGCCAGCGGCTGGTCGACTTCATGAAGAAGGAGGGACTCTCTTTGCAATGAACTCCTTCTTCGAGAAGCGACCATCCAGGAAGTGGACGTGGATAAGCCCCGATGGTTCAACAAAAATGAGATCGAGTTTATCATGACGACCAGGAAGCAAATATTCAATGATGTCTCTGTGATCCATAAGGTGAAAACCGGTAGCGATCACCGTATCGTTAGAGGCACATTGAATATCAATGTAAAGCTTGATAGGTTGCATCTGATAAACTCCACGCTCCGTCCTAGCGTTGCCCAAATCCAAAACCCCGAGAGCTTTCAACTCGAACTACATAACCGCTTCCAGTGCCTAGCTGAATGCGAAACCGTGGACGAGATAAACAACGGGTTGGTGGAAGCTGTCCAAGCGGTGGGGTCTCAGTTCTTTAAGACCCCCCGCCAAAATAAACCAAAGAAACTCTCAGAAGTAACCATCAAGCTGATGGAAGATCGGGATGAGATGAGACTGCAATCTTCAGCTGATATGTCGAACTACGGCAAGCTCAATTGACGAATCTCGAAGGCACTGCGACAAGACTTGCGCGCCTTTGATACAAATCGTATAAAGGCCGCAATCGAGCGTAATCAAGGCTCCAAAGTGTTCGCTAAAAATTCGTCTATAGGGCAAAGCCAAATGACTAAGCTGAAGATCGACGATGGCAGAATCATCTCATCAAAACCGGAGATTCTGAGAGAGCTTGAGAGGTTTTATGGACAGCTATACACCTCGAAACGAAAACCCGTTGTCAGTACAGCTCAGGACATGAGAGCTAAACTGACCCGACACTACACCGAAGACATCCCGGGCATCAGCCTATACGAGATTAGAATGGCTCTCAAACAGCTTAAGAACAACAAGGCGCCAGGTGATGACGGAACCACGACAGAACTTCTAAGAGCGGATGGAAAACCGGTACTCTCAGTCTTCCAGAAGTTATATAATTCCGTCATCCTAAAAGGTAAAACGCCAGAAGCGTGGAGCACAAGTGTAGTGGTACTGTTTTTCAAAAAAGGTGACAAGACTTTGTTGAAGAACTACTGGCCCATTTCACTTCTGAGCCATGTTTATAAGCTGTTCTCGAGAGTCATTACGAATCGTCTTGCTCGTAGGTTTGATGACTTCCTGCCTCCCGAACAAGCTGGATTTCGAAATGGCTTTAGCACCATAGACCACATTCATACGCTCCGCCATATAATACAGAAGACTGAGGAGTATAATCGGCCATTATGTTTAGCGTTTGTGGACTATGAAATAGCTTTCGATTCTATTGAAACCTGGGCCGTACTGCAGTCTATTCAGCGATTTCAAATTGACTATAGGTACATCGAAGCGCTGAAGTGTTTGTATAGAAACGCCACCATGTCGATTCGAATACGGAGCACGGAAGAGCACGGAACCAATCCAACTGCAACGAGGCGTGAGACACGGAGACGTTATTTCTCCGAAACTGTTCACAAATGCGTTGGAGGACGTTTTTAAGCTCTTGAACTGCAAAGAATTTGGCATCAACATATATGGCGAATACATCACTCACCTTCGTTTTGCCGATGACATAGTCATAATGGCAGAATCGCTTGAGGATCTCAGTATAATGCTCAGCGACCTAAGTAGAGTTTTCCAGCAGGTGGGTCTTAAAATGAACATGGACAAGACGAAAATTATGTCTAATGTCTATGTTGCACCCGCACCAGTAGTTGTTGGGAACGATACGCTCGAAGTTGTTGACCATTACATATACCTGGGACAGACTGTCCAGTTAGATAGGTCCAACTTCGACCAAGAGGTCGCCCGAAGAATCCAACTCGGATGGGCAGCGTTCAGGAAGTTACGCGACATCTTCTCGTCGAAGATCCCGCAGAGCCTGAAGACCAAAGTCTTCAACCAGTGTGTGTTGCCAGTGATGACATATGGCACTGAGACGTGGTCCCTGACTGTAGCCCATATGGACAAGCTCAGAGTCACTCAACGAGCTATGGAGAGAGCTATGCTCGGAGTTTCTTTGCGCGATAAAACCAGGAACGTGGACATTCGGCAAAGAACCAAAGTCACCGACATAGCTCTCAGAATTTGCAAGTTGAAGTGGCAATGGGCGGGCCACATTGCTCGACGAACTGATAACCGATGGGGAAGAAAAGTTCTCGAGTGGTTACCACACAACACCGGAAGAGGTAGAGTTGATACGCCCCCCACTAGGTGGACTGACGACATCGTGAAAGTCGCGGGTAGCCAATGGTTACAAACGGCTAATAGCCGTTCTTCTATGTAATCCGCATAGCAGGCGTTATTGCAAACATAACAATATTAAAACAAAGTATAATGGTTGAATCGCTTGACTCAGCCATTATATTATATTATGTTCAGCGACCTCAGTACAATATTCAGCGACCTTAGCACAGTTTCCCATCAGGTAGGTATAAAAATTAACATGGACAAGACGAAAATTATGTCTAATGTCCATGTTGCACCCGTAAAAGTAGTTGTAAAGAATGATATGCTCGAAGTTGTTGACCATTACGTACACCTAGGACAGGCTGTTCAGTTAGGTTGGTACAACTTCGACAAAAGAGTCGCCCGAAGAATCTAACTCAGATGGGCAGCGTCCGGGAAGTTACGCAACATCGTCTCGTCAAACATCCCGCAGAACTTCAAGACCAAAGTCTTCAACCAGTAAGTGGTGACAGTGATGGATGACTTATGGCTTTGAGACGCGGCCCCTAACTGTGGCCTTCATGGAAAGCTCAGAGTTGCTCAATGAGCTATGGAGAGGGCTATGCTTGGAGTTTCTTTGCGCGATAAAATCCGAAAGGTGGATATAGGCCAAAGAATCAAAGTCACCGACATAGCTTTCAAAATTAGCAAGCTGAAGTGGTAATGGGCGGGCCAAATTGCTCAACGAACTGTTAACTGATGGGGAAGAAAAGTTCTCGAGTGGTTACCACATTACACCGGAAGACGTTGAGTAGGTAGGCCCCCCACTAGGTGGACTGACGCTATCGTAAAAGTCACAGGTAGCCAATGGTAACAAGCTGCTAGTAGCCATTATTTGTGGCGTTGTATGGGGGAGGCTTTGTTCAGCAGTGAACGTTTTCCGGCTGATGATGATGAAAATAATGATGAAAATAAAAATTACCTCATTTGAAAATAACAGTTGTCGTAGGTGCAACTGTGACAGTAAATAGCTCAAGGAAATTCATTAAAAAACCGTAAGCAACAAACATTTGAAATAAAACAATATATGGTTACTAACAATTTTGACGCGTGCAAATTGTTATTATAATTTTGACTTAATAATTAAACCCAGTTTACTTAAAATCACGCTATTATATATTAAGGTTTCTACTTACCTTGCGGCACATATTTAGATATGCCATCTATATATTCATTTTTATAAATGAAATTGGTAATAATGTGCAAAAAATGCAATATTTTCATTATTATCATTATTTCTGTTAAAAATAATTAATGATATATTATTAGGTTCACGTATGTGCTACAACATCACTTGCGATAAACTACAATGTATTTCAAGTTTTTATTATAAAAGTGTCGAACATTATTGTGTTGTACATAATATAATTTTTAATAAATTTACCGTATTAGTATTTTATAATGATGTTCTTAAAAAATATTGGTTAGTTTGATCATGTGTTGGTTATGGAAATGGTTTATTGATATATTTGTATTGTCTTTAAGCTAATGTGATCAGGTTTCTTAATCCTCAAAATTATATACATGTCATGATGTAATAAAACTTCATACCGTCTTCAAATTATTTGCATTAAATTTCTGTTTACATACATTTGGTATTTTTGAGATCAGAATACAAGATCGCATAAGTCATTGAAGTGATCTATTGCTGCAAATGCAATATTATGATCAGCAACGGAAACGCTCAGCTTATTTTATGCTTCCATTACAAAGTTACTAGAATCATTAGAAGTTGAAGCACTTTCAAAAAATGATAAGATTTATTTTGATTTGTTTATATTCTACTTATGTTTCTTATGCAACTTAAAGTCAGCATGTCTTCTTATATTTGATAATTAAGAGCTTAATTTTACGACACATACCTTATATATGGCCTTGTTCACATCGTTTTCAACAGGTTCAATCCAAGCCTTCATCAACCTTTTTGGCCCCACTGTGAATAATAGTTTCAGTTATATGTTTTCTTGAAGAAGAAATTAAAATAATGAATAGTTTCAGCCGTTACTTTGCTGATATCCATATTTAACAATAACAAATATTTTAAGAAACCATTGAATTAATATTTTAAGAAAAACACATAAAAAATACAAAAAATATATCGAGTAACAATAAGCACACGATCTAGATTCTCGATCGTGAGATCGTAGAGTCAAGACCTCCTGAGGATGCTTCGTGTAGAAGCGAAACGCGTCGAAAATTCTTCCGGTTTTGCTACGCGTGGCATTTGTGACTTCACGTTGGCTTAACAGGAACATTAGGCGGAATTGTCACTAGATATTTTTTATATTTTTAAATGTTTTATTAAAATATTAAATTAATGTTTTCTTAAAATATTTTAAAAATATTTGTTATTGTTAGATATGAAAATATTATGGTCTGTGACACAGAGTACTCTTTAGGGGATTTTCTCACTGTAGATTCGTCTCCCTGACTAGTGGTGTCTCATTTTTTATTCATAGTTAAATTGTCATGAATTGGAAATGGGACTAGCTGAGAAACCATAATTGAATATTTCGTGCACGTGACTGTAAGTTTACTTAAAAAATAATGAGATGCTCCTTTTTTAACCAATGCTCTGATTGCCGTGTTTAATGACATGGCATTTGATGTTCTGCCGTATAACATGAAGTTTTGCAGAATAATATAATTTGCTATAAAACACAGCATTTAATGTGGGCATTTTACAATGGAAACCCTGGATCAAAAATATTTCTTTAGAGTTTTTTAATAAAAAATAATGGATTTGAGCAGAATTTAAAACCAACTAAATTCTGCGTTTTTGTTTTTATTGTATCTAGACAATTATTAGGAGACATTCTTTGCAATCTAATTTATTATTACTTGTATCCTTGAGTATCGTGTATATTAATTGCAGTACCATGCAGTATCTGGTTTATGAGATTTTCTATATATTACTCGCATTATTTCTTATTTTCTGGGCCTTAGGGAGTAACAAACATACACGCTCCCAAACATTCGCATTTAATTATGCATGCAGGTAGGGCATATTGCGACTAACCGTCTGGCTAGTTACCACCCTCAAGTAGAAAATCTGTCGCTTAGCACCTAACGGTGTGTTCCAGCAGCTATCCTTGTGAACCAGAAATTCTAGGTAAGACTGAACAACATCTTCGACCACATCATCACTTGCCATTATGTGAAATAGTGGTCAAAGGCTTAAATATCAGCTGTTAATAAATAAAAAATACAATATTAGTATAATACCATATTTTGCCTATAATAAAGTTAATTGTTTATTTTAATTACCCCCTTTAATTAATATTGGTTTATTTTAATAGTATATACTATGATAAACGTCCCTGATTAACTCATAACAATACAATTTCAACTTTTGGAATAAAAAGGCGCTGGCAGAAAGACATGCAGGGGATCTTTTGAGAGGGTTCCTGTTTTTATTTGGATCCTATAAAAAATCAATTTAAGAATTATGCTTCTGTGTTCCGTTTAGATTATGATACACTAAAATAATAAGTTTAAATTGAACTCAAGATGATCACGAACATAACTTTGTGTATAATCAATGTGATTTTTAATTCATATTATTTCAGTTTTATGGTTGGAATTGTACGGTATGTTTTAGTACAACACTAATAAATTTCGGGAAAACCAGAACTCGACCCCAAATAGGAGCTTAAAGATATTCTTATCAAATAAACGGCAATTATACTTGTTAAGGAGTAACATTTGATAATATCGTACCTACTTCGTTATTTTGCAATATTTTATCCTGATTAAAGCACTTGTGAATAAAAAATTATTCTCGGCTTCACTCATTCTTACAAGTACTTTTATTATTTATTCAGGTATCTGTGTATCGAAGTGTATGTCTGTGGCCTCGTAGATCCCGAACATATGGACTGAATTAAATGTGTTTTATTTACAGCAACTTAATTTGCAATTAAACTTAGCAAGTTATGGTCATAAATAGTCACAACTCGCAATAATCCTTTTGTCCCCCACTGGGGGCGAAAAACTGGGTGACAACAGGAATAATCAAAGCTCTTGTCAAATAAAATGTCACGCCGTCGTCTAGTAGCACCACTAAACAATGAAATTATAATTCCTTAGTCTTGAAATTTCGCCTCTCTTTTTAGTTTATACAAAAATCTCACCAGGGTATGTTTGTGCGGCATACATGCGTTCAATATCCTATACCAGCCCTCGACAGCATTATTCCTACGATGCTCAACATTTTCGCACCCAACAAAAGACACACACACAAACTCATCCATTACTTAGAGAAGTACTTTTGAAATTTAATCACTTCTGGAGATTGAGGGAACAAAGCTTCCAAAGATACCCTATGATTTTTTTCTTGGGTAATTAAGGTAAATTAGCACATATTCTAGCTAATTTTCTATTTTCCATAGTGCTCTGTTGTAATGATAGTAACAGCCACTGGTTTATGCAGACGGAAAACCCTCTTTTACGGCAAAGATGGTGATCACTGATCTGAATTTTACGAAGATTTAGCTAGTAAGATAATAACTTATTTTAAGATGGATGGATAATATCATAAGCACGGTTTTAATAGATCCGAATTGTAGTTATTTAAATGAGCTAGCATATTCCAATCGGTCCATTAATAAGTAATTTAGTACCCTTAGCAGTGAGCACTTTTAGAACTGTTGGCTTAACTCGGACCGTACCCTTCCTGATCTATGATAGAAATGGCGCTGAAAAAACCACGTTTGTGGTCTATCAACTTGCGTGCAATTAGGGTGAAATCACTTAGTTTTAGACGCGTTTTTTCGTCAAAGTTGCCTCGCCATCCTTGTTTTATTCTATGTTATGAACATATTTTTATGTGGAAATGATTTTCATTTTGTAGCTTATAATAATATACAATATCAGGTTTTAAAAAAATACAAAATACACGTGAACGATTGACATTCATGTTGATAACTAAGATACTACTGCAATAAAATAGAATGAATGGTCAGACCAATGCAAGCGGGTTTTTGAAGTCCACGAAATGAGGGGGCACTATCCTATCATATCGGATGATTCATTCTCTGTCTGTTGGGAGAGTGATATATACGTTTACACTGCACACACAATCGAAATATGGACTAAGACATACCTTATTGTGGGTGATGCCCCGTCCTGTACTCATTAAGTGACAAAATACAACAGTAATTAAAAAGTATAGTTTTGGCATTACCGTTCATATTAAAAATGTGTGTTCTGACTTTTCACCCAGTAAAACGTAAACAACAAAAAAGGAAGCATCTAGCTCTAACGTATATGCAACTGCTTTCCGTATACTTATATACTTTCAAAGGTGTTCACCAGTTCAAACCCTATTCTCTTCATACTGTACAGTACGAACATAATAAATTGTGTTAAACACTGTAGTTATCATATTAGTGCAAACAATCTTCAAGTTTCATGTACTTTTTCTAAATCTAATTAAGGCTAGATGTTACACTCTGTGTTTATGGTTTATGATCTTTATTATTTTACGATTGCAAATCAATTACGCAAAAAAATAAAATAAATACATTACATTTCACTCACATATTATCACATCAACCGAAACGCCCACCGTTGAACAACGTCTCCTACTTCTCACTTATATATACGAGTACATATAAATATTACTAAAATATTACTTATGCAAATCGTAAAATGTTATCATTGCGAGAATAACGTGGGTATAAAAAAATAAAAAGGTAGGCAAGTCACGTACCAAATCCATTTGTTAATCTGATGAACAAGACCAGCTGCGGTAGACGCTCTTTGGTCTCGTGGTCGGCCCGGCAGGACCATGTCGTTCGCGTAGCTTATGCTATTGACTAATGTCAAGGTACTGTTGCTGCTGAGCTCTGAGAAGTTGAAGAGCTATTATCAGCAGGTCCATGGTTCAAATCCCGCCCAGAGCTTGAGCTTCACCGCATGGTGGAAGGGCATTTTGCGAATGCCTGGCTAGCGACCACCCTCATGTAGAAAATTAGTCGCTAAGCACCTAACGGTGTGTTCCGGCAGTAGTCCTTGAGAGCCAGTGAAATAACAGGCAAAATGAGACTTAACAGCTATGTCTCAAGGTGATGGGCGCAGTGCAGTTCGTCACTTGTGATGAAATGCATCTGTTATAGGCAGAGGATACCGCTTACCATCAGGTGGGCCTCGCGCTAATTCCTTCAGAATAACATAAAAAAAAAAAAAAAAAAAAAGCTTTGGAAATGGCAATGCTCACTGCCTCATCTCTCACTCCAATCGTATGTTTCAGAAACTGTTTAGGCTATTTGACATAATTAGTCTATTTTGCATAATAATACTGACTTTTTTACATCTCCGATGGTATACCCTGTCCGCCATCTTTCTCTAGAGCATATCATAGGAAACAAGATCGAACTCTTTGGAGAGATTGAATAAAACACGGACGCTTGAGACTTACGATTGTGCTTTCAGTTTATAAAACAGACTAGAACCTGAATTGATCGTATAGGTGATTTTTATTAGTAACTACTTTTATTACGTTTCATTTTTGTGGCACGTAACAAAATTTGCTTTATGTAATCTGTGAAAATGTACAATCACAATAATATTAAATAATCGTTTAATATAAAAAGGTGATCATAAACAAAAATCTATTAATAAAATAGTGAGTATACTATAACATTAAGTAAATAATAACAAGTATAGTTTATATTAAACAAATGAATATACCTAAAATCAAACAGATCAGATTAATACTATTTTTAGTAGTATAATTGGAAGAAAATGTAGTTTCATGTCCACTTTTGCAAATTCTATCTGTTTCATTTTTTTCAACCAAACTGCTTGTGGGTTGTGATATTTCACCATCCATTCTGCTTTGTGTTTTCGCATCTCGTATCCTTGATAAAATTTCTCCATGCGTGCTTTTCTGATCTGAAAATTAAAGCAAAAGTTAGTATCACTCATTAAATCCGTAATCAGTGCATAAATATTTTTTTGTTACAAACGTTAGGTAAGGCCTATTTAGTTAATCAGTCGCTAATGAGCAATTACTAATTTTAATATTGTTAAGTTTGCAATAAACCTGCCTGCTAAGCGGATTACATTACAAAATCACAAATATACGATGGGAAAAATTTAAGTCATGTGCGGGATTCGAACCCGCGTCCATCCACCTCTTGAGCCGTGGTATGCTCTAACCAATTGAGCTAATATGACATTACGTCATAACTCAAATCTTTGCTACCAACGCAACCTTATAATTTAAATATTGTTAAGTTTGCAATAACGCCTGCTAAGCGGATTAATTATAAGGCTGCGTCATCATTTACACATATAAAACCAATTGCAAAATTGGTCTTGTTTGTAGTACAACGCAAGTGGTACTATAGATGTCGCTCCATCCCAATACGATGGTTAAAGAACGATAGGAAAGATTTGAGTTATGACGTCATGTCATGTCAGCACAATTGGTTAGAGCATACCCCGGCTCAAGGGGTGGATGGACGTGGGTTCGAATCCCGCACATGACTTAAATTTTTCCTATCGTATATTTGTGATTTTGTAAGCAATTATTAAGAGGCATTTCACATTTTAATGCGGTATACGAAGATTTTAAGCGCTTAATTTACTATCAAAGGAAATATCTACAAGTTGTTTAATAATTGATAAAAATAGAATAATCTGTTCTCTTTTCAGTTAATGTACCAGATTTACAAACATAACATTAATTATTTTGTAGTGACCAATCTCCCGCACCTTGTTTAACGAATTAAAGTACACATAGCCAACTTCAGAGTTATATCTCTTGTATAAAAATTCATCAAATTAACTTTTAAAAAAAACTGTGCATCAGGCATATAATCCTGTTGACACATAGTGTACTAGAATATCGCTAATTAATCGTCATTGTAGAAAAAAAATAAAGATCTTGCGCCAATTTCCACGAATTATATCAGCAGTTTACCACCATATATTGCGTTTAATAAAGTGTAATTCCAAACAGATATTATATAAAAAGAAAGTTCATTCTTTAATTAATCTGATCTTTAATAAATTGTGATATTAACTCTGTTTTGTTAGACAAGAAAAAATATTTAACATAACTCGAAATGCACATAAATTGAAATGTACAAGCGCGAGGCGATCAGTACCGCGCGAGCGCCCATCGAGGTAGGACCTGTGTTCGTTTTCCTTGCTCTGACGTCTCGTACGCGGAACGCTTAGATGCAAGTTTATAGTGCGACCACAGAGTTTTGATCATGTCGACATTTTTTTTAAGTAACAAACTATACTTTATTTTTGTTGTCCATAATATAAGTATTGTTGTATTGTTAAGTAACTACATCTTTAGTTTCTGTTCATCCATTGTGTTAAAAAAAGGAAACGTTACAATTATGCAGCCTTATACAGCGTTATTGGAAAAATGCTAACAACCTCACTTGGGTTCAACTCATGGGTTGACTTCTTCTTTTTGGTCTGCTAGTTTTAATATTATTCTAGTTTAAATTAGTAACTCACTATAACTTTTGTTTTAGGAGGATTAGATGACAGGCGAATAATTGATTTCCAATATTTTTGGATTCAGTTAATGTCTATAAGTGAACACAGCGATAACTTCAGCTGGAAATTAAACTACCTTCTATTGAAAATTTGTACAAACCGGCCTCCCGGCTTTTCCATCATTTGTACAAACCGGGATACCAGTTAGCGGTCGATAGTCGTATTTACAAATTTACCATAAATCTGCGTAAGTCCGACTTTCATAATCCAAATGATTTTCAAAAGGATGAATCCTTGCCCATACAAGAAAAAATCCATATTTTTCTGAGATAACGTATGAAGTAGGAAGTATGTTGAATATTTTGATGAAATCAGAAACCAAATTACGTTTTGGCCCCAAAATATTACGTCATTTCATATTAATATCGTAACTACTTCAACAGTTATAAATCTAAAAAACCGCAATTTTGCATATGTATAAGTCATTTTTCACTCGATATATTTTGCAACGTAAACACTTACCGATGCAAATTTGCGTATTAAATAATCTCGTAACTAATTTTAAACTTCTAAACCAAAAAATCTGAAATAATACAGGTGTATAAATTTCATGTAAATAATAATATCAAAGAAGGACCAAAGCCGTTGGTGGTATAGTTTTTCAGAAAAAATAATTGCTCTCCAATACAGTTTTCCCGCCAAAGTTCTTAAAACAATTGGGTTGTTTTAATTTTGTTACTTTAAAATATTTGGCGTAAAAATCTGTAACAATTAATGGCTAAAGAACAATAGTAAATTATCATATTAAAAGAAGATCGAAGTTCTAGGTGAGTAAGTTACGAAAAAATAGAAATAGCAATTAAATTACTATTTTCCACCATTTTTGCCATGTGTTCAAACCCCATTTCCAGTATTTTTTTGTAGAAAAAGGTGTATTATCATTTATATTCTATAGAGGAAATAGTGAGCATAAGAGTGTATAGTGAGGATTGCATTGGTACCAAGAAGTATATACATACATACATAAAATCACGCCCCTTTCCCGTAGGGGTAGGCAGAGACCAAGGATTTCCACTTACTACGATCCTGACATATCTCTTTCGCTTCATCTATACTCATCAACCCTTTCATACATAAGCGTCGGTTAGGGTACTTTTGACCTGGACTTTTTTCAGAACGTCTTCAATCTGATTTCGAAAGGATATATATGTTGATTATAGATTGCATCAAAGATATTCGATTTAAAAATAAAAAAACCTCAAAATCTATAATATATATTTACATTTCGCTGTTTGGTCTACTCAAACTAAATGGATGAAAATGTTATTTTTGTAATGGTGTAGGTGATATATTATGGTATGGGAATATGAGGGTGACATGTTAAAGTAATGGAAAACCAAAAACGTCATGGGACGTTTGTGGTTGGTACTAAGTTGTTTTCCGGATGCACAGAAAAATAAACCTCAATCCTATGCATAGTCATTATGACAGATAGTGTTAACGACTGGATATATATACTGAAGAGTGTGAACGAGGAAAACAGCAATTTTTGGAAAATTTAAAAGAAAGAGCTTTTAGTCCGCAGCTTTTAATCAATGCCGTTACATCAAATATTTATATAATTTTAAGCCGTATAATTTTTTAATTATTTAGGTTTTTTGTTACAATAAATGATTCAAACATATCTATTTTTTATTCATCAAGGATGAAATTTAAATAAAAGATTCACGATGCAGGTTGACAATTTAATGTACATGCCTACTTCTTTTCTATAACATTAGCAAGTAATCGACAAGAAATTGATTATCTACTCATGCCAATTACACAATTTTTAAATTCGCAACTTAGATTTCTTTATTAATGAGTGCTAGTATCAAAACATGTTACTCACAGTCACGCTATTCCCTCGTCACTTTTTTCGCTTGTGTAAGCGATGCGCTGGCATTTACCTAAACTTCAGTAGCGTGATTTTGTGAAATGGCTCTTAAAGTTGTGTTTGGTTGTGATCTAATGCCGTTGGTATTATTTTCCGCTTTGCAAAAGCCATCAGTAACATTGTGGGGCTCTTCTTGCAAGTGCTGTAATTTTTTCAATGTCCAACAGTAGTAAAAAGGTATATTTAACAAATTATTGGAGTACAACATTTAGAATAAAATTAAATTTATTTGCCGTGTCCAGGTTGCCGATGAGGTAAAGGCATCCGACGCGATATAGGAGGACGCAGGTTTGATTCTCGCCTTGGGCATACAATTTTGTACTCCAATAATTTGTCAAATATATTTTCGCTTAGCACGCGATAGTGCTTGTAATAATATTTAGTAAAAAGGTAGTTTAAACAATTTAACATTCCTAAGCCCGTTACGTAAAACATCATATCATCATACGCAACTTTATATTGGTACAAAGAAAGTTCAAAAACAAAAGCGCGCACACAAATAATCAAACTAGGAACTAAACACAATCATAACACGACCATATGCCAGGCAACCGACTGGATCAAATGTACATACATCCGCCATCTTGTTAAAAAATTGGCACCACATAACGTTCGTACTCTCTGAGAGTACCACAAGATTCTCGAGCTGGAGGAAGAATGACATGGGATTCTCGAAAATCCGAAGACAGAGACAGGACACCGTAATCCTTGACTCCAGTAACTTGTTATTCTACCGGGAAGGTCACCAAAAATCTCAGGGTGGTTTTGGGTCTCTCGTCCGGAGGTCCCTTGTTAACAACGTTGTAAAAGTCAAAAGTGTGTCGAGCAGAGTAGCGTACCTTATACTCAGAACCACCAAACGGTATTCACTGAAAGATATTCGGGCTTACACACCGACCGCGACACACTCAGACGATGAAGTAGAGGCTACGTATGAGGATATATCTGAAGCCATAACTTCCTCCGAAACATACTTCACCGTTGTTACGGGGGACTTCAACGCTAAGTTGGGCACACGGAATGGTGATAAGTTAAGAGTGGGGCCCTTTGGATATGGACAGCGGAACCAGAAGGCCCAGCGGCTGGTCGACTCTTTGCGATGAACTTCTTTTTCATCATTTCATGGCGCTTGAGGAACTTAGTGTAATACTCAGCGTCATCAGTAGAGTTTCCCAGCAGGTGGGTCAATGAACACGGACAAGACGAAAATTATGTCTTATGTACATATTACATCCGTGCCAGCAGTTCCTGGGAACGATACGCTCGAAGTTGTTGACCATAACTATACCTGTCAGACAGACTGTCCAGTTAGGTAGCTCCACCTTCCACAAAGGGGTCGCCCGTAGAATCCAACTTGGATGGGCAGCGTTTGGAAAGTTATGCGACATCTCGTCGAACATCCCGCAGAGCCTGAAGACCAAAATCTTCACCCAGTGTGTGTTGCCAGTGATGACATATGGCTCTGAAACGTGGTCCTTAACTGTTGCCCTTATGGACAAGCTCAGAGTCGCTCAGCGAGCCATGGAGAGAGCTATGCTCGGCATTTATAAATTCGAAGTTGCTAGGTGCGCGGTTGACTCGTTGGGTTCATTTCATGGGACGTTTCAACTATAGAGATGAACACGTGCCGGGGATAACAAACGTAGCGGACATTATATCCAGGTATATACCAACCATCGAAGTAGGTCGCGAAACACGTGTTGTAAATCCTCAACTTAATATGTTCAAGACGAAAAATTCACAACATATATCTAAACAATTAAAATGTGTTGGCAAATTACAAAAAGAAGATGCGGAATTGCGACTTATATGTAATTTGAGTGACACAAAGGCAAAAAAGGTAGTTAGAGATAAGCAACTCTATAGTTTGGATAAAGACATTTCATTCTATAAAGATACAAGTTGGTAGCGGACGACATGAAGCTGCAGCAAACGACGTGTCGCAGCGACGCTACTGGTTTCTACGTATTTCTATGAAATTCCTTCCGTAGTTAACGACATGAAGCTAGCGACGCGTCGTCGAGCGGCAGACGGCAGTTTCGTCCGACCGCAGATCAGTAGTGATCATAGTGATCACATTTTTTTTCTCGAACTCGTCGCACATCTTGTTTGACGGATCACTCAAAACCATGGTTGCCATCTGCTGTTGCCGTCTGCAGTCGGGTTCGAAATCATGACTGCAGCGACATGACGCAACGACGTGTCGTGACGACATGTCGCTGCGTGCAGTCAGCTACCAACTTGTACCTAGAGATTGGAGTCTGGGAAAAAGGTTTTGTTGTGCCGGAAGCAATTACAGATGTGTTAATAATGAACATTCACGAAGAAATAGGTCATTTTGGTAGGTATAAAGTCCATTCATTCATGAAGAAGAGGTTCCAGATGCGCGGATGTCACGGGAAATATGTAGGGTAATACGAGCTTGCGACATATGTCAGAAAGCTAAACATCGTTTAATGACAGGAGTAGGACCTTGTCAATCAGTAAAAGCTTTGACGATAGGAGAGCTGCTAGTATTCGCAGATTTGTACGGGCCGCTACCTACTGAGAAATTTGTGAAAATAAATGTTTTTGTAGTGAAAATGCGTAAGTACATTAAACTTTATTCCTTGTGAACAGCGAAATATCGAAGACACATAAACAGAGTTGATCCTGATACGCATCGAATAAAAAAATAGTAAAAAAAGGTGTTCCACAAGGACACGTGTTGGGCCCACTCCTATTTACCATTTATGTAGTTGTTATTCAATAAATAAGGTAGCTCTTACTCTCTACGTATCGAAAATTCTAGTTTGAATTCCGGAGTGCGAAATGCTTAGCACTATTGCTAAGCGAGACGTCGACACGGGCGTCCCGAGCTTTCCTTGAAAAAGATCACCGAATGTGGTCGAAACCACAGTCGGAGCTTTCTGACTTATTCATGTAAGTTATCCCGTATTATTTACTAAAATGAGTGAAAACCACGTTAATTTTTATAAGAAAATTATTTCGAAGTCGAAAAAATAATAGCACCAACATAGCAAAAACTGTTTGCAATCCTACAAAAATATCTATTGTTATTCATAGACGCATTCTGATAACTTTGTTCTACCTTTAAAATTGACAGCAGCTGAAGAATTATAACATATATAAATATAAATATGAATGTTACATAAAATGATCAAAATTAACGCGGACAAAGTTGTGGGTAAAGGCCAGTAATTTTATATTCGTAAATGCAAAGCTTACCAGATTTTTCCATAGCAAAATTGTCGTATTTGTAGTCGTAAGATGTAGATACAAGGACCTGGTTGGCAAAAAATTTTTTTGTTATTGTTTTACCGGCCAGATAGGGTCCTGAAACATACTTTGTTATTTAATATATACTTAAATACATGATTTTATCATTAAAATATGGTTGACGGATGCAATACGAAATTACTTTGTTTAAATAGATTCAGATGTACGCGTGTAATAATTGCAAAACCTATACAACTTCATTGGTAGGCTAGTTTAATCGTGTTTACTGCGTATTGGGTGAAAACTTAACTTAACATTTAGGCCCACGTTGGCACTAAAAAGATGTCAAAATATTTGAATAATAACAACTAGAGAAGAGTCCATTCAAGGATAGCTATATCTCGTACCCACAGTAGATTAGGAGTAAACCTTCTTTTATATAAATATTAGGTCCTTACATATGAAATTGGCGTTTTTCGTACTGGCCACTTTAATCACGAATTTCTCCTCTTTGGTAAGGAATTCCAAATTCAAATTTGTACAGCTATAGACTCCTGTATTTGTGCTTCGATGATCGTCATTCATTTGTTTTTTTTCTTCTGTTTTTTTCTGTTTGCGTCACTCATTTTACAAAATGGAAAACCTTAAATATCGCATTATTTACGAGTACGAGTTCCGCCGTGGCACTAGTGCTGCGGAAACAACTCGAAGGGTGAATGATGTGTATGGCGGTCGTGTTGCAAAAGAAAACACAGTTCGTTTTTGGTTCCAACGTTTTCGTTCTGGAAATTTCGACCTGCAGAACAAGCCCCGTGGACGGCCTGAGACTCAAGTTGATAATGAAGAGTTGAAGGCTATTGTGGAAGCGGATCCATCGCAAACCACGTCCGAGTTAGCTGCAGGCTGCGATGTTAGTGATAAAACTGTTTTAATTCACTTGAAGCAAATTGGGAAGATTAAAAAGCTTGAAAGGTGGGTACCTCACGAATTGACTGAAACAAACCGGCAAACGCGCGTCGACTGCTGCGTTACATTACTAAACCGGCACAATAATGAAGGTATTTTAAACCGAATCATTACCTGTGATGAAAAATGGGTTCTTTACGATAATCGGAAGCGCTCAGCGCAATGGTTAGATCCTGGCCAGCCAGCCAAATCCTGCCCCAAGCGCAAATTAACCCCAAAAAAGTTACTTGTAAGCGTTTGGTGGACTAGTGCCGGTATTGTTCATTACGGTTTTTCAAATCTGGCCAGACTATTACGGCTGATGTCTATTGTCAGGAATTGCAAACCATGATGGAAAAGCTAGCGGCTAAACAACCTAGGCTGGTCAATCGCTCCACGCCACTGCTGCTTCACGACAACGCTAGACCACACACTGCGCTACAGACGGCTACTAAATTAGAAGAGCTTCAATTGGAAAGTCTAAGACATCCTCCGTACTCCCCGGACCTTGCTCCAACAGATTACCATTTTTTTCGAAATTTGGATAACTTCTAGCAAGGGAAAAAATTCAACTCCGATGGGGCAGTCCAAATCGCCTTCAAAGATTTTATTGATTCCCGTCCGACTGGTTTTTTTAGTAAAGGGATCAATGAACTACCTATGAGATGGCAAAAGTGCATAGAAAATAATGGTTCATACTTTGATTAATTAAATATATTATATTAAAAAATATTCGACTTTTTGTTCCTCCCATACAAAACGCCAATTTCATATGTAAGGACCTAATATCATTGGAGTTTAAGGATTAATATTCCATATCGTCTTGTTCAATGTTGACTAATGGAAAGAACGTGACGGAACTTCTACGTCACGTTCTTTACGTGTAGTATAATATGTTGATTCTTGAAAACTACTAAAATATTCAAATAATAATGGCCAGAGTGAAAAATGATAACGCACTAATATTGTTACTTTGAAAGTAAGTGAATTGTATGTTGTGTATGTACACTCACTATAAAATACCTTTGTATTTACTGAAGGATACCGATGAAACCTTTATACATGTATAAAAATACCAGGATAATAGAGTGTGTCTGGAGGAGAGCGATATAACCGATTTCCTGCCCTTTGGGTTCTAAACCTTAAAAAAAACTGATTCTGTCATTTTTCATGTCGATTTCCTAGGTTTTATCCACGGGTATGGTTTTATGACAAATACATTTTTAATGGCAGTTCAGTGTCCGAACCTGGGTTTAGTAGATAAAAAATAGGTTTAGCCATTATTACACGGGACCAGAAATATACAGCCAGACGGTAAAACAGGCATTTATAATCGTAATCGTATTTGTATGTTTAAAAAAATATTGCAACCATTTCATAAAAATATATAAAAACCTTTTTACATTTTATTCTTTTTACATGTTACCTGAGTTACTGTCAATGTCTTCGACTTCAGTGTCATATAAATTTGCTCCATCGTCATTGTCATCATTGTTCACTAAATTCTGAAATCCAATAAATAAAATGCATTATATAAAAAATATCACCAAATCAAATAAGTACAATGACAAAGTTTACAAATTATGAAAAACAAATTTAAGAACTTCCAATGTCAAACTCAATGTGTAACAACTATTTCAATACAAATCCGAAACAAAATCTTAATGCCTGCTTTAGAAAATAAAAACCAACTTCAAAATTGGTTCAGCGGTTTGGGACTAGAAATAAATGAACTCATGCACACAAGACAAATATTTTATATTCATAGTACCCATGCAAATAAATAATGTTCTTTATCCATTTATCTATCGAATGCCGGGATAAATAAAACGAGTTAATCAGTTTGCTATCTATTCTGAAACACACTACATTATTTTCCGTAATGCCGAATTTTTGAATTGTTTACTAGTTCTTACTACATACCAAAATTATGACAGAGTAGGTTTCCCAGACAAAATAAAATAAAAAGCATCAGAAATGGGTGATTGGTTTATGGTTCCAAATTAATTTTTTGTGTTGTTGTTAGATTGGTGCAACTGTTTTCCATTTTGGCTCAGGGTTTTAGTTGCGTCTGTTATTAAGATTAAATACAGTACAGTTTTTAATAATATCAAAGCTAGTATGTATTGCAAATTTCATATTGAACAAAATCCTCGAACTTAGAGTTTGTCTTTTTGAAAATCAGGCTTTTACTGTGCGATCTGCTTCTACTTTCTCCATTTAATTATTGTTGTGCAGTATATGGGCCCAGGTTGTATGCTAAAACTGAAAATGCTATACAAAGAGTACAGAATGCATGTATTAGATTCTGTTTTAGTATACCTCGAAGAGAACATATTACTCCTCATCTTGTTCAGAAAAACATCTTGAATATGAAAGCAAGAAGAGAGCTTCATCTAGCATACCTTACTCAAAAAGTTATTTGGAACAAAAAGCCTGAATATCTTTTTGAAAAACTGATTTTTACTAAAGATATACACTTGGTCAACACTAGATCTAAGGCTCTTCTCATGTTATTAATACCTAAACACAAGACCACTAGAGTAAAAGGTTGCTTCAAATACAGTGCGTTCAAAATTTGGAATAACCTCCCTCCTCCAATGAGAAGAAAAATTAGTTATACTTTATATAAACTTAAGTACAAAATTATATTAATTCATAGGCAAAGGACAAATTTTGAAGCAACCTTTAAAGTCAAACGCAGCCGAGCGATACGAAGCAACAACTAGTTATAATCACCTTACACAGCTCACACACGCACACAAACACACTCTCCCACACACGTTTCCTCACACAGACACACACCGTACCGAATACTACCAATTACAAATAATTTTATAATACCTTTAGAATACCAAATTTTAATATAATAAATGTGTACCTTTACATGTTTACCGGTTCTATACACCTACTATAAATTTTTAATGTGTAACAATTTTATTTTTTATTATATAATGTATTGTATTTTTAATTTTCATTAACTCAGCCGCCTTTTTCTTTTTCTTTTGAATAAGTTTATGATTTTTTTTATAGATGTAAGCGTGTTACGTGGATAACTTTAATTTTATATGTATTACATATATATGTACCCGCATCACTAATCTTCACTCGATTAACACCCATGTTCGACCAAAAAGGTATGCTGAAAACCAGCCCTGCGTGAACCATCCGGCTTACGCAGTACAGTGCTGAGCCTACCCCCATTGCCAGTTGTTTATTAGATAGTGTTTTTTAATTATTTTTTTTTTATGGACAATGTTCAATTTGTTAAGTTGTGTTTTACTGCCAATAAATGTTATTCTATTCTATTCTAATATATATTGTATACTCGAAAGACCTCAGATAAATTCAAATTAACGGCGAGCACCACAGCTACAATATTAGAAATGACAATAAACTAGCCATGCCTGATTTCGAATCTCAACGGTAAATTAAAATCTTTCTTAGGTCATTTAGATTTTATAATAAAAGTCCTAAAGATCCTAAAGATAGAACAGTTCTTATAGAAAGAAAATTCAAGCTGTATTTAAAAAAGGTTTTAATAGATAGAAAAAACATATTATATAGTTTGTGATTATTTTGTCTTAGGTTTTTGCAATTATTACACATAGTAATTAAAAAACTTTAAACGGGGTGACACCCCGTGACGACGATCACTGCAAAGTGATTTAAACGTTGGGACAAAAATAATAATAAATATACGCGATTTAAACCATTTAAAGTTGTTTGATTACTATGGTGATTATTTACGAGACAAAAAAGTGCTTGCGATATTCCACCTCTGCCAAACTACCGCCAACTATGTCATAAATATTGTAATCATTTTCACCTATGTAATAAATATTGTTATAATTAGATAATAGACTTACACATATTGTAAGAGTAAAGACATAAAAAGAATGACCTCTAGTTTGATTAAAGCTTTCGTAAGTAGACATATTTAAACAATTATGAAACCGACTTTACACCGCACTGGTGCAGTGCTTGTGCGGACGCGGTCGGGAGCGTACCTACTCTATGATGAAGCGACTCTAAAGGTCGCGAAACCGGTCGTGATCAAACTACTCGGCTGTTTTAACGTAATTGAAATCAGTTTCATAATTGTTTAGACCCCAAATTTCAAGCATGTTCTTCTCGAAGTAGCTTTATACCATATTTGCCGAACGTGACAGTAGACTATTTTAATAGTTAATTATGTAATTGACGCTCAAACGAGCGTCGTAGACGCCAAAATGAAAAAAAAAAACGATTTTGGCTTTAGGAAGGCAGTTCGGCCTTGTCAGAGTCCTTTAGGATTAATCTTCAATACGCCTTACAGCCAAGTAGTAAGCGGTTAGCATTTTTCGAATGCCCGAATGTGTAGCTACCACTCTGAAGTATTAAATCTGTCGCTTAGCATACAACTGTGTATTTCGGCAGCTGTCCATGAGAGCCAGTTGACATTTTAGGTGGAGCATGTTTACCACCTGCGACTTCACTGTCACCTACCGTCAAATGAGATTGTAGTCAATAGCTTACCTTTACTGTATTATAGCCGGATTGTGTACTGCTAAACACAGCTTCCCCATTAAGGGGGGTTTTGCCATAGCTTACTTACGGCGCTTAGGAAAAGATGTACTATCATGATGATATAAAAAAGTTCCTTTTCTTAAAATCTCAAACATGTTGTTATATCTTATCAAATCAATGGATTTGCTTAGAGTCGTATATTTAAGGTATCATTTGCAACATTTCATATAATTTTTAGTAAGCATTTTTATTGTTTATGTCATTTTCGACATAGAAACGGGATTTATCACATTTTTCATAAATTAGGTAAGAAAAAACAGAAGAAAGAGTTCAGAAAAGTTGTTAACTTACTGTTACGGTTGTACCATGTAGAAGATCATATACCTCCGAATATTGATCACGAGACCAATTAGCTTCATCGATTATTTGATTTGAACTGCTACTTATATCTAAAATATGAAAATATGGTTACATATACACGTTGCATAACTTTAGCATACGCTATAATACACACATCACACGTGCTAATTCGTTTTCGAGTGGATCAAATACATTTTCGAGTATTATCGCAATAGAGGATTTTATTCCTGTGCTTTTCTGACGAGTCTCGTTTCGGTATGCGGCCTAATACAAGACGTACTCAAGTTTGGAGGATATCTGGACGTTAGAACGTTTAAAATTCTGTCAAGAAGTTCACCCATGTGGTGGAGGAACAATAATGGTTTCTGGCGGTATTTGGATGGGTGGAAGAACAGATCTCATTTAGATCAGGGGAAACCTCAATGCTCAGATTTATGCGGAGAGTATTGTTTCAGAAGTTCATCTTTTTGCAAAGCCGTTTGGGTAATTCGTTTCGTCTAATGCACGATAATGCACGTTCGCACACGGCTAGAGTCGTACTCGAACTCTTGCCGATGCTCGTATCAACATTCTGCCGTGGCCTGCTCAATCGCCAGACCTTAACCCCATTGAAAATGTATAGGATATACTACAAAGAATACCTTTGCCAAGTATTGATGCCGTGCATACCCCACAAACCCCACAACAGCTTTTTGACTTGTTACAAAGAACGTGGGCGGGCATTCCTCAAAGTGATTTTGATGAGCTGATTTTAAGCATGCCAAATCGCTGTGCTGTGATAGTAAAACATAGATTATTAATTATTATAATTTTACAATACACATAGCAAAAATCATTTTTTTTTTGTTTTTCTGCCATATGATTGCCGACATCTTAGGTCACATTTCTTCAAATTATTTTTTTTTTTCTTGATGCATACATAATATGAAGATTCATTGTTAACTTACACATAGGAATTATATTAAAAAAACAGTCTGTATAATTAGATTTGGTATATATTAATTGAGTATTTTTTATAGTTCAAAATGTACATGATCAATAGGCACTTTTGATGTGTGTAGTATTGGAGGAGATATACTTATGCAAAGATACCTTACATCTACATACTCGTAGATAAGACTTTAATATTGTGCGCGGTACTATACATCGTTTTATAAGTAACAACGATTATGAGGGAGTGGTTATCTATAGAAAACAAATTAACTAATTTTTATATTGTTATGATTGCAATAACGCCTGCTATGCGGATTACATTACAAAATTACAAATATAGGATAGGTTTTTTTTTTTTAATTGCAATCATATCAATATAAAAATTATAAGGTTGCGTCATCATTTACAAGTATAAAACCAATTGCAAAATTGGTCTTGTTTGTAGTACAACGTAAGTGATACTATAGATGTCGCTCCATCCCAATACGATGGTTAATGAACGGTAGGAAAGATTCGAGTTATGACGTCATGTCATGTTGGCTCAATTGGTTAGAGCATGCCCCGGCTAAAGGGGCGGATGGACGCGGGTTCGTATCCCGTACATGACTTAAATTTTTCCTATCCTATATTTGTAATTTTGTAACAAATTAACTAAAATGTACCTAACGGACAAAAGGTTAAAATCAATATGAACATATGATTAAATTTACATAAACTTACCTGTTTCACTGCTGACAATCTTATAAGATTTTATTAATCTCGTGCCCAAAGTAATTAAAATAATAGGAACGAAATACATGCTTGTTAATATTATTTAAGCCCACGTTAGTATCAAAAGTTTGCAGAAGTTGTAATGTAACTGCTGCTAATGGTGGAATACCTACTTTATCAATTTTAATAATAAGGTACCGTATGAGGATTGAGGACGTTATTATAGGGTTCATTACAGTAAAAACAAAAGAGATACAAAATATATGCAACATTACTTTTGAAATGTAATAATAATGTCCCTATGTAATCAAACCTTAATATAATTTTCTCGGGTGCAATTTGTTTAGTGTCTAGCTAGAAGTAAATAAGCTATAAAATGGGAAACAACTATATTTAAACTGTTTTAAAAAATATGCTGCTTAAAATATGCAAAGCGTAGCCTGTTACTGAAGTAGAGCATGAACGGACCGATGGATGTGATAATTTATGCAGACTCAATAAATATATTTATATTTTTTTTACTCATTATTTATAACATATATTGAAACATTGGTATATTATAGTGCTAATTAGTTAAAACTATTTCACCTTTTGGTATTGGAAATATAGTCGAATTGTATACTAAGCAGGCCAAATCTAATATTGGATAGAGCTCAAAAGCTTTTGCTGTAGGCAGTAGTTATTGTTGACATGTTTTATTTTAAAATCTATTCATGAAATTTTAATTTTTGTTCAGCAATAATGTTTATAAAGACGACCCTTAAAAATACAAACAGAAACAAGGTTCCAATACATTTATTTAAACTTATAGATGTATAAAAAATTCTGCTTGTAAAAAATTAAGATAAAATCAATTTCATTATTGCGAAATTTCTCGTTGGATGAAAGAAAACTTATTTACAAAAATGCATACACGATGAAATTTCACGTCACCTTTTCATAGAATTAAATTGAGAAGAAATTACTCACTCCTACTTAGTGTTAATAAATAGATTATTTTTAACTAGCGTAATGAAAACTATAGACCACGGTTACCAGTGCACGTATCTGTGGGCTTTGTTGTAAATCAGGACTTCAAAGGCAAACATACATAATTTATATTGTATACTGATATACTGTTTAGTGCTTGGTCTCATCTGCTTTTCGTAGATTACTTTTAGATTTCTTAATTTTTTTTTACGTACTAGGATTTTAAGAAACTATTTCACACATATAGACGCAATTGTAACGTAATTCAGTGATTTGCTATATTGAAACATCATCCCTATGCTGTCTCCATTGGTGTTATGGATTTACTGAAAACTTTGAATTCCTTCATTAAGTAAGGGATAATGGGATTCATCTTGGAAATTATCATCGTACTATGGCGGTTTAAGGACTCCTTTTGAGAAAGTGGGACTCCATTAACTTTGCTCTTACTTAAAACATAATTAAGTGTCCATCCATATTACCCATTAGTTGACGAACACTAGAAATGCTTCAAAAGTTACTTTCACTCGTGGAATATATGTTGTTATTTTATTACGATCGCCTAACAAATATAATTATAAAAATTTATTAAGATGAATTCCCACACAAGACATGTGGAATTATAATTTAAAATACTTTTTTTAATATATATATCTATTCATACATATCAATTTCAAACTTGGTGTGGTTATAGTACTTAATAATGAATTAAAACAACAAATAATAAACACTGCCGATCAAAGCTGGACATGCGCTCGAAATACCGAACCAAATCAAAGAAATATAACGAGATATTTTATACACGTATAAAAAATACCGGTCCCTCGGTGTGCGAATTTGACTCCCTCTTGACGGGTATTGTTATTGTTGATACACGAGTACTTTAGATTTAACTCTATTGTTACTTTTATCACGCACAGTCATAACGTTATTGCGATAGAGTCAATTTACAGAATATATATGTTACATATCCAAATATAAGGACATTTTTTTATTTATTAAAAATGATATCGCATGAATGAGTATAAAAACTTTCGGTACATGTTAGTCGGCTGTGGAAGCTTGTTTGAAAGATGAAATAAAATTGGGGAAATATACAAAGAGAGGCCAACGACCAAAAATATAATATGCTGTTGTACAGAATGAAAACATAGAAATGTTTTTTTTTTACTTGCATGTAAAATGGTACATACTCGTATATATGTCCCGTGGATATTTTTTATTTGTTTACATTATTTATCTGTTTTGTTAATATATTTTACCCAAGTTTGTACATTCAGTGATTATATTAAGTGTCAGTTCCTAATTAATATTAATTTATTTCATATTAATATAATATTATATCATGATACAAGGATCGTTTGTAGTAAAGTTACCTATCTTTATTACAAACGATTTGATGATTTCAATATTATTTTAGGACTCTTCTTACCTATCATCGCCTCGAGTATAAGCATAGCCAGCCTATCACACGTTTTATTCTAAACAATTGTGAGAAAACGGCTATGGGTAAATAATATCAATATACCCTGAGTAAAACATTAGCCTTCATATGATAGTGCAATAAATATATACTAGTAATCGGAACAGGTCCATTTTACATGTATAAAAATCACACAACGACGAATCCGCCTGGGGTGCTCCTCACGACGCACCAGAAAACATGGCACGTCGCTACCACCCGGAGACCTAACCCGCAAATGGGCGTCAGACGGCCCCTCTTCTGACGCCCAAGGTCCCCCTGTGACGGGTCTGATTAATAGCTCCGTCACCTGCTACTTCAGCCGCAGAGGATAGGGAGAGCAGCGCCTCGCTATACTGATACTCATCCTCCCCTGCGGCCCCTTCGCGTCTGCCATCAACGGTCGCGGCCCCACCGTGGCCACGGAAGGTAGGGAGAGTGGCACACCGTAATACCGGCACTCCTCTCCCACCACGGCCCCTCATCGTCAGCTGTGGTGTCGCCCATACAACACCACAGCCCGCCTCAGATGCGGTGCTGCTCTTACAGGACCACAGACTACCCCTTGCCGCTCCATTATGGACTTAGAGGCAAAGCCCAGTGGAACGGTCCCTTTGGGGCCACCCGACTGTCCATGCTGGCACGGCCCCTGGTTAGTTTTTGCTTCACCGTGGGTGACGAAGCCACGGCTACTAAGACCCACCGCCACGACAAGGCGGGAATAGTCGGGGGGACCCGTATTACTAAGTCTCGGCTGTCTGTTAGTATTGCAGATTGACTTACAAATAAGACTCATAAAAAATACCTCCATAATAGAACGTGTTGTTTTAACTTTTTTCTACTTTTACTTATTGTTAAGCTCCTATAAGAACGTATTTGAACATTTTCCTTTACATACACGCGTAAAACTTATTGCCATTACAGTTCAATATCTAATGTACTAAAACTTGGCCAAGTGCACCATTCTAGCTAAAGATCTTTGTGGAAAAATTACGATTTGTTGGTACATTCTGTGCTGGTTAGAAACCCCTAGGTGTGGGAGTAGATCTCGCACTTGACAGGTTTAATTAATAAGTGGGCTTGCTGCTGTGGGAGTAGTTAGTGCTAAGTCATGTTGACTTAGGTGGACAAACAAAAGGAAATGTATTTATTACAAAAAAAAAATCGTTCAAGTTAGTGAGAGCACAACTGTCTTAATTAGTCTGTGTTAAGCAATATAAAAATATTTTTTATCCAGTGCCCTCGAGCTCGTTATTTTTAATGTCAAAAAGACCTGAAAATTCACCAAAAAGGGTGTCATACAAATACCGCAATTCTCCTTTTGGCACCAATTTATTATCAAAACCTAAGTAAGTAGTACCAGTGTTGCGAGCCCTGCTACGCCTTCCAAACAGTTTTGCTCGTACAAAAATAATATTCCTATAAAACGCATACCTTGGGGTGCGAGTATTTATGTTGACTTATCGTTATCTTGTTCTATTAAAAAAGTTTTGGCTACGAATACTACACAAGCATGGGAGCATCTTCTAGCATTACGTTACCAGGTATTTCACGTAAATTTTGATCCTTTTAACAAAAAATCACATAGACAATTAGTATAAAAGAAAACTGCGTGAAGTACAGGGCACTAGCAGAGCAATCTTTTGGCTCAACTTTAGTGTTATTATAATGGAGTGAGGTTTTCAGACAAAAAAAAAACGTTATCTGGAACCACGCCTGATGGCCTCGTATAACCATATCTGTATGAATATTACGAACCATATCTAAAAAATTGCGGATGTCTTCGTCCTGCCACCTTCAGAGTACACAAGTAAACGTGATATTTATTACGATTTTTCATATTTTTTTACATACACCGAGGTAGGTATGTATTTAGTATAGGAAAAATACAAAACAATATTTTTTCCTCACCATATCTCCCCGTATCCGTTCACCATGACTGTTATCGGTTAATTATTAAGTGTTTTCCTGAACGTTCCTACGTCAAGGAAAAAAATAATAATTAAGTGTTCCGGAGTTTTATTGATAAATAAGTGGTAACAGTTACAAAATTATTTTATCCTCAATGTGATCAGCTATCTAGCGTTTATATGCAAATTAATCTTTTAAGTCACATCTTCCTATACTCATCTCATTCTTATGAGTCTTATGAGGTACCGACCTCACCAAGTGCTGAGAAAATATATTTAGGTATTGTTATTGTGCGTGCCACGCCGTCGTCGGTCCTGGTTGTTGTCTTAGGATGATAGTCGTTATAGCATGGTGGTAGGGCATTTTGCAAATGCCTGCCTACTTACCACCCTCAAGTAGAAAATCTGTCACCGAGCACCTAACGGTGCGTTCCGGCAGCTATCCTTAAGAGCCAATAATTCTAGGTTAGCCTGAACAACATCTTTGACCACATCATCACTTACCATGGTGAGGTAATGGTCAAATTCTAGCCTATCAGGTTTAAAAAAAATGTCAAATATTCTACAGCCAATCTAGCCGCACTCGCGTTTTCGTCAATAAGTGTCCAACGGTTAAAACAAACTTTTATTAACAACTAGCGACCCACCCTTGCTTCGCACGGATGCAATGTTGATACTTAACATACTACAGTCTTTATAAACAACGTTCGCAGCTTTTATGTCATTAGACAATACAAACATGTTTTCTTTAGAGGTTACTCTTGAAAGAGCAATATATAATTAGCCATGTGAAAAATACTCAACGCACAACGAACAATACTGTAGTTCATTATTTTGATCTATCTCTTAGGGTTCGTAGCCGGCGTTTGTAATGCGCAAACATGTATTTATTTACGACATCACATTAAAAACCTGTAATATAATCAGTGTTTCGCTACTACATTATGCATACATATATATGGCAATATGCATATATGTCGCGCAGTTATAACAGTTGTGTTCTTATATATTAGGTCCTTACCTACGAATAATAATGAAAAGAAATGTAATTCATGCTCAAAAACAACACAACGCAAACTATACCGCAGCGGGCGTGGCTTAAAAAGTGTACCGCGCGGCGCTGTCAGTTCGCCGTGTGGGTTCGAGTCATGCGGTTGTACCACGGGAATTTTCAACTGAATTTATCAATGTTCTTCTACGTTGTTTAATTCTGAAAAAATACCATACTATGTAGTAAAATGGTGAAGAAGCCATACGGATATAAAAAAATCGGGAATAACTTGTATAAACGAGTAAATAACAATATTTTGGAAAGCCATACTTGACTACCCTGGATAGTTTTATGCAACATGAATTTTACATTAAGTCAAAAATAACTTCGGAACATTGTTAGTCTGAGATTTTTTTTTGTGAAAACAATTCCGATATTTTTTTTCGTGTGCTCGATTTTTTATGTCAAACATGTACTACAAATGTCATTAAAAAACTTTGATAAATTCCTCAATTCTAATTTAACATTTGTGCTTCTAATGACATAAAAATATCCTAGAAGTAGGGTTTAGATCTGACAACTGTCAAAGTGTCAGTTGATGTCGTATTTCCCAGTATTGATTTAATTTTTGGGATACAAAGGACATAAAAATTACAAATAAATTGATTTTAGGTCTTATAGCTGTTATAAGTAAGAGTAATTTCTAGGTACTTTATTGTCATTTTAATCCAAAATATGAAATAGAAACGGATAAATATGATATTAACTGTCTTTTTGGCAGCTGTCATGCTTGAGATCTATATCTAGATAACTATAATGTAATATGTACCTAAAACATAAATAATTTTTTAGGTACAAATTACGTACGTAAGGCTGCGGTATTGTTACTTCCAATAGGTATATATAATCTATCTACATAATTTGGTACAATGGAATACTAGAATAATAGTTCTGGGCATGCTGGGCACGCTGCCAACTGGAGTGCTTAGACTGCCTGCAAGCCTGAAATGGCAGCTAGGTTGACTAAATGCTTTTGTTGTAGTAGCTAAAAGTATTTATTATAGTTCGCAGATTTTTTTTAAAATACAAAAAAAAAACTTGATGTACTTATTCATCTAATACACGCAATAAGACATTTTTAAAATCTAATTTAATTCTGAGTTATATCCTACTATCAATATTGCCTTAAATAGAACATTTTTACTTGAAATCCATTTCTTTTTTTCAGCTCATTATATGTATATACCGACTTTTAAATTATAGAATATTATTTCAAAGATAAAAATTCCAATCTACTGAAATAAATTGCATGAAAAACCTAAAATATATTATTGAAAAACCTGTAATAGAAAATGAATACGTAAACAAGCTTACATATTGTAGCATAACGCCATCCACGCGTATCTAAAGCTGGGAACGCACTACAGAGTTTCGTCGCGAAGCGGCTGTCACTACCTAATATGCATTTACAGAGGTGCAGAGCAGTGCTGCAGCTAAGCGGCGCGACTTTTTCGTTCACAATAGCAATACGGCGTAGCGGAACGGTTTTTCCAACTAAAGGCAAAAATTCGAAATGTATGAAGTCGTCGATGTAAAATAATCGTGGTTTCTTGCAAAGAAGCAGATTTAGCTGAAAAATTAATATGTGTTATATTTGGGTGCAAGATATAACAAAATTTTCGTTCGAAAAAATCTTTTTTACGACTCTTTAGAGATAATGATCGATTTCACACAGATTTTAGAACCTAAAGTAAGGTCTTATGAATTGTTGAAACGTGTTTGGAAATTGAAATAACTAGATGATTTACTGCACCGCATCTCTACTCATAGAGCGGTTTACGCCATTTATAACTCCATACAAATTAATATTTCCCGAGCCGCGCCGTTTCGCTGCCGCGCTCTGTACCGCAGTAGTGCGGTTTGACCTTAGGCAATGACGGCGGTGACAACATCACTTTGACGCGACCAATCAGATGCAATCATTTCTAAGCGCCAAATCAATTAACCAATCCAATTGAATTTGGAAAATAGTGCGTGTTTTGTTACTTGTGAATTTGATGAGGCCGAAATCAAAGCGTTCACTGTATCAGAGTTATACTTCTTTACTTTATTTATTCGTAGGGCCTTACATATGAAATTGGCGTTTTGTATGGGAGGAACAAAAAGTCGAATATTTTTTAATATAATATATTTAATTAATCAAAGTATGAACCATTATTTTCTATGCACTTTTGCCATCTCATAGGTAGTTCATTGATCCCTTTACTAAAAAAACCAGTCGGACGGGAATCAATAAAATCTTTGAAGGCGATTTGGACTGCCCCATCGGAGTTGAATTTTTTCCCTTGCAAGAAGTTATCCAAATTTCGAAAAAAATGGTAATCTGTAGGAGCAAGGTCCGGGGAGTACGGAGGATGTCTTAGACTTTCCAATTGAAGCTCTTCTAATTTAGTAGCCGTCTGTAGCGCAGTGTGTGGTCTAGCGTTGTCGTGAAGCAGCAGTGGCGTGGAGCGATTGACCAGCCTAGGTTGTTTAGCCGCTAGCTTTTCCATCATGGTTTGCAATTCCTGACAATAGACATCAGCCGTAATAGTCTGGCCAGATTTGAAAAAACTGTAATGAACAATACCGGCACTAGTCCACCAAACGCTTACAAGTAACTTTTTTGGGGTTAATTTTCGCTTGGGGCAGGATTTGGCTGGCTGGCCAGGATCTAACCATTGCGCTGAGCGCTTCCGATTATCGTAAAGAACCCATTTTTCATCACAGGTAATGATTCGGTTTAAAATACCTTCATTATTGTGCCGGTTTAGTAATGTAACGCAGCAGTCGACGCGCGTTTGCCGGTTTGTTTCAGTCAATTCGTGAGGTACCCACCTTTCAAGCTTTTTAATCTTCCCAATTTGCTTCAAGTGAATTAAAACAGTTTTATTACTAACATTGCAGCCTGCAGCTAACTCGGACGTGGTTTGCGATGGATCCGCTTCCACAATAGCCTTCAACTCTTCATTATCAACTTGAGTCTCAGGCCGTCCACGGGGCTTGTTCTGCAGGTCGAAATTTCCAGAACGAAAACGTTGGAACCAAAAACGAACTGTGTTTTCTTTTGCAACACGACCGCCATACACATCATTCACCCTTCGAGTTGTTTCCGCAGCACTAGTGCCACGGCGGAACTCGTACTCGTAAATAATGCGATATTTAAGGTTTTCCATTTTGTAAAATGAGTGACGCAAACAGAAAAAAACAGAAGAAAAAAAACAAATGAATGACGATCATCGAAGCACAAATACATGAGTCTATAGCTGTACAAATTTGAATTTGGAATTCCTTACCAAAGAGGAGAAATTCGTGATTAAAGTGGCCAGTACGAAAAACGCCAATTTCATATGTAAGGACCTAATATATATATATATATAAGAACACAACTGTCATAACTGCGCGACACATATATATATATACACCGTGTCCCAAAATTCAACGATAAGCCGGCATCGGTGCATGGACCTACTCATGACTACTAGGGAACAAAAAATAAAAAAAAATTATAACTCTTTTTTTTTTTAATTACAGAGACTTTTATAAAGTTGCGCCAACTTTTAATAAAACTTGCCATGGTAGTGTCCATACTTTTTTTTTAAACCCAGACTATAGAAAGTGCATAGAATGTTAAAATCTATGAAAATTATAAGAAAAAAATTTTTTTTTACTGATTTTTGTAAAATAACTACAGACTTTCTGTAATTTTAAAGGATTGTGGTAGATAGCCGTCCTTCTTAGGTTGCTAATGCACAAAAAATATCAAAATTATGTCAAAAATTGTGGTCATGGTAGTTGAAAATAGCATAATGGGTATCGAATATCGATGAAATTTATAAAAGTCTCTGTAATTAATAAAAAAAAAAACAGTTATAATTTTTTTTTTTTTTCCCGAGTAGTCATGAGTAGGTCCATGCACCGATGCCGGCTTATCGTTGAATTTTGGGACACGGTGTATATATATATAACCTGTCCTCATAAATAACTTTATCTATTAAAAACAACCGCATAAATATCCGTTGCGTAGTTTTATAGATCTAAGCATACATAGGGACAGACAGACAGCGAGAAGCGACTTTATTTTATACTATGTAGTGATGAGTGTTTTCATGAATTAGACGCCAAGGAAATTCCTTGAAGTACGATTTAGTTTAACATGGTACAACATTAATTTAATTAATTTGTCAGACAAACGTAAATACCAAAACAGTAGTCAGTAATATATGGCTCACCGAATAATCATTGCAATTCAACGGGGCAATGCTGCCAGCATGCTAGGAACGCTGCAAAGTGGTAGTGGAATCAAATGCTTCAGTTTGGACTGCCTGTGAGTCTGCAATGACTGATAGGTGGTCTAAATGCTTTTATTGTAGTAGCTGCAGTTTTGTATATAGTTTTTAGTATTTTGTTAGTAATAAATGATAAGAAACAGGAACTTTTCAAGATACAAGGATGTAAATAAAAGCAGCATGAACTAATTTCGCAGTGGTTGAGTAAGGACATGCTAAAGACACATGGACCCTTGTCATTGGTAACGAGATGATTTACCAGTATAGTTTAGACGTTGAAATGGGATCTAAGGTTGTACCCATTGTACCGCACTTGATTATAAGTAGGATACAGAACAAAATAAAAACGATAGGAGAAAAATGTTGACTGGCACATTTTTAATTTTAAGAACCTTTTGAGTTTTGAAGTTGGTTCCATTTCTAGCAAAAGAATTTTAGTTACACACTATTTCCTTATTATCGGCATAATAGTACATTTGTGCATTTGGAAGAGAACTAGACCAACCACTGCACAGGGTAGCCTAGTGTGGGGGCTAGTATGAATTAGACAGTAACTGAAAGTAAAGTTATAGCACATAAAATAATTTAGATTATAAGTTTTTTTGGTAAAATTTTATATTAACCGCTTTTGCTATATTAACTTATAACTAACTAATTAATTTATAGTGATGATACCTATACCATATTTTTTGTCTGATCAATGTTAGAAAAAAAAACTGTTTCTGGGCACAATAAAGTATATTATTATTATATAAAAGTACATATGAACTGTTACGACTATAGGCAGTTTTGTCGTTTTTTAGGTATGTAGGTTCCATGTACTTATATTAGAGAACTAAGTTCAATACACAAATGTCAATAATCGGCGATGTTAATATCATTTGACAGCTGTCACGTCTTAGCTTATAACTTTGAACGTGACGTCATCTGAGAGCGTAATGCTTGTACGGTAGTTTTATATGGCAAAAGAAGAAACTAAGTCGAGTCAATGAAATGATGAGACCTTTGAGAAGTATGCGTGCTATCATTTTGGAAGACAGAGTGAAGATCAGTATGTTAATTGAGCAAAATTGAATTATTCGCACAAAGATTTCTACTGTAGTAGCAGTTAAATTCTTTCTAAGTTTTTCTGGAAAAGTACTGCAACCATATCAATATCTAAATATTATTTAGTAACCGGCTAGGACTCGCGTAATATTTACCGGATATTGCTCCGACCAGTTTCGAACTTATTTGAAGTTCTTCGTCTGGGAGTCACGATTGTGCACAGCGGCGAGCGCGGGCCTCAGCACGTAACTCAATCATACCAATATCTACTATAAACAGTAATGTCCACTTAACTGGGTTCTTGTTTGAAGGGTATGGGTGGTGGTGAAATTACAGGCACCCTGAGACATGCAACTTTATGTCTTAGGGTGCTGTATAATATATAGGTAATAGACGTAGTGCAGTTCAGTGAAGAACTGCGTCTGTTTTAGGTAGATATTACCACATAATACCAGGTGGGCCTCGTGCATGTTTCTTCACGATAAGATAAAAAGTTAGAATCCAGCACAGAGAAGTTACCGCTGGGAAGTCTATTCTGGTTTATGGTCGAACGTTCACCTAGGCAGTTAAAATAATAAAAGTAGAGCATATAATTTGTGCCTGCCTCTGTCTCGTTGACCGAACGGTTAAGCATTTGGGCTCTTATTCTCTTTGAACGGTTAAGCATTTGGGTGTCCTAAGAGACGACTAAGGGTGACACACCAGAAGGTGGGCAGCAGCACTTTCTGAGGAACGAGGAACTGATATCTTACACTGCGATCCTCAATACCGCCTGGAAAACATGGGGATCATGGCAAACCCCCCCCCCCCTCCCCCAATATAATGCACGTTACTACCAAAATATCTGTGCAAGTTTATGTGTGTTTGGAACTGTCAAAATAATTCAGTTCAACGACATCAAACGTTTTCTGAGAGGCCTTTATGGATAAATCTTATGTAACGGTGAAGGTAAATTAATCGATTGATAAAGATTTCCTACGCATTCACAAACTCGCGCTAAACCTTTTTCGGACGCCTCGTGGAAACTGACATTATAAGAATTAACCACAATTTACCTTGTGGCGTACGCAATACCACACAATGCTAATCCTTATTTATCTACAACGTTATTAAACATGGTACAGTTTACGGTACGTTATGACATCCCGCGTTACTTGCACGGAATTGATTGTGTCCTAGCGAACCTAAGATTCATATTTATTCGTAGTAGCGAACCAAGGAACGGATCAAACCGAGACCTTGCAATTTAGCTGTAAATTTCCTGTCACTGCGCCAATGACGTAGCCTTATAATTTATAATATGCATATTTAGTACATTACACGAGTATGGAAATATGAAGTTCAGAATAATTCTATTTAATAATATCAAATAATTAAAAGTACATTAAGAAAAAAAACTAAATCAATATTTTAATAGAACGCTTAAAACATATATCTAGTAAAATATAGTCGAGTAAAGTCGCCACCTCCTGAGGATTCTTCGTGTAGAAGCGAAACGCGTCGATTTTTCTTCCAGTTTGGCTGCGTGGCGTTTGTGACGTCACGTCATTAAGCCAATTTAACGGGAAAATTAGGCGGAATGTCACTAGATATATTTTTTATTTTAGAAGTGTTGTATTAAAATATTAATTAAGTTTTTTCTTACAATACTTTTAAAATATGTTTTATTATTAAATATGGATTTCCGCAAAGTAATGCCTGAATCTATTTATAATAATTCTGTTCATTACATTCACTTTAGCTGTCAACACATTATACAGTAATGTACAAGTATATATATCTTCTATAACATCCACCGGAAGCGACGAACCTCTGTGGAGATGGCAGCTTTGCCGGAAATGAAAGTCTGTTTGTCTTCCTCTACTGCGCACCTGAAGAATTTCCGGTTGTCGGTTCCTTTTCAAAACTTTTGCGTTATATAGAAAGGTACTTATGAAATCAGTTTTAGAATTTCAACTCACCTTTTTGGGGTTCCGTACCCAAAGGGTAAAAATGGGATCCTATTACTGAGACTTCGCTATCCGTCCGTCTGTCACCAGGCTGTATCTCAAGAACGGTGATAGCTAGACAGTTAAAATTTTCACAGATGATGTATTTCTATTGCCGCTATAACAACAAATACTAAAAACAAAATTACATAAATAATTAACGGGGCTCCCATACAATAAAAGAGGTTTTCACCGTACCTACCCAGCTCAATCGGACACAGCGAAAAGTGTCTGTAACTTGCAAGATTATGTGACCGATAATGGTAAGGAACCCTTCGTGCGCGAGCCCCGCTCGCACTTGGCCGGTTTTATGTGATGTAATGTTGAATAATAAATTTACAAAATCAAAACTAATCAAACGAATTGGTCTTTTGTCAAATAATATGTGACACATATAAAAACTTTACCAACTTATAGTCACATAGAAGTAATTTTATTTCACTATAGTTGTATCCTAGATGTGATTACGTAAAGTGATGGAAACATTACTAAAACGATTTAAGGAAAGTAATTGTGAACACGAAAAGTAATATTTCTTGCTATTGCATCATTTACCTACATACAAACACATTGTAACAGTAAATACTCTACCATTAGTAAAAGCAATCGAGACAATACAAATTTTGAAAAAAGAAACACCACAATAATGATATTTACTCGTACACATCCAATTTTATTACGTAAACATAATAAGAAAATAATAACTTATATATTTATATGTATATTTATACCCTTGGGTTTAAGGCATTTTCTGTTACCTAATGGTTGGAGACCATCCTGTGTAACTCTTTAGTTTGCGGAATCCAAACCCTATTCAGCATAATTGTTACCACTTGGCCATCACTGCTTTACAACTCACAGCTGTAAGGTGACGTTGACGAACGTAGTTTTACGACCAGTCAAGCAAAGTTCGTTCTGAATTTAAGCAGTCTAGGATAGTAATTAGGAGATTATATGACGTAATGATACACATTTCGTTTTTGTATCGAAATAATATTCTGATATTCATATAAACAAACCTACAGTAGATGAGAAGTGAGAGAAGTGACTTCACTGATGGCTCGCATATAATATGAAACAAGGCTTTCCTACGGCTAATTGAATGTCGATAACAAAACTTGATGATGTGTTTTTTTTTTTTTTTTTTTTATTTTTAATTATGATAAGCAAGCATTTGACCGTAGTCTCACCTGATGGAAAGTGACGACGCGGTCGACGGTGGAGCATGCTTGCCTAGGAAATACCTGTTTACTCTGTACTTGAAGACCGCCAGATTATATATATCGGTAAATAGAGACGCTGGTAGGGTGTTCCATAATTCGGCCGTACGCATTATAAAGCTAGATTTAAAACGCTTTGTGCGTATTTTCGGGATATCGACCATGTATGGATGCCGTGTTCCTGTGCGTCTTGTTGTCCGATGAAAAAAAGGAGAGGAAGGAATAAGGTTGTGTAAATCGATCGCACATTCTCCGAAGTGTAGCCTGTAAAAAACCGATAAACTAGCAACTTTGCGTCTATGCTCGAGGCTTTGGAGTCTAGCCTCCACCAACGCATCGTCACCAAGGAGCCTCTTAGCTCGGTTATCTATAGAATCCAAGGCTTCAAGCTGGTGCTTTGCCGAACCGTCCCAGAGATGGCTGCAGTATTCCATACAAGACCGGACTTGAGCTTGATATAGGTTTAGAAGCTGTCCCGATGTGAAATACCGCCGCACTTTCCAGAGAACACCCAGCTTTTTCGCAGCTAATTTAGCCCTGGACTCAATGTATGACCCGAAATTGAGTTTTGGTGTAAGAGTTACACCTAGTAGCTCGAGTTGGTTCGTTATCGGCACAGGCACACCTTGGAAGAGAGGAGTGAGAGAGAAAAGACTCTGTTTAGCACTAAAAGCACACGCCTGGGTCTTTGTAGCATTGAATTTGACTAAATTAGCGTCACCCCATTCGCAGACTGCCTCTAGGGCCAAATTCATTCGCTCGACCATCGCCTCTCTATGAGACTGGATATGTACATCGCCGGCCCGCGCATCGGATATATACCTCTCTACAACTGTGCTGTCATCTGCATACTCAACGATACCGGGTTTAAGCAGATCATTTATGTGCAGCAAGAAGAGAGTAGCAGAGAGAACCGACCCTTGAGGTACCCCGGCATTTATTGCCAATTGATTGGACGAACATCCATCAAGGACAACTCGTAACGATCGTTCCCTCAAGAAGTCGGAAATCCAAGAGCACAGGCCAGCGGGTAAGCCATACGATGGAAGCTTATTCACAAGACAGTCGTGCCAGACCCTGTCGAAGGCCTTTGAAATGTCTAGAGAGACGGCGAGCGCTTCTCCATGCATATCAATGGCCACGCTCCAGACATGAGTGACATACGCAAGAAGGTGCCCAGTTGACCGGTTTCGGCGAAACCCGTACTGTCGATCACTGAAGATATCATTTGCTTCCAGGTATGCCAGGAGCCTGTTATTCAATACACGTTCCATACTTTTACAAAGTATGGAAGTGATTGAAATGGGTCTGTAGTTAGCAGGGTCTGCACGACTGCCCTTCTTGGGCACATGCTGCACATTTGCGAGCTTCCAAGATTTCGGCACTTTACCAGTCTGTAGAGAGAGGCGAAAGAGACGTGTCAAAACAGGAGTCAATTCAGGTGCACACGATTTTAGGACTATGGCGGGAATTCCGTCCGGACCACTAGCCTTGTTCACGTTTAGATTGCGAAGCGTCTTACGCACTTCGGTCTGACGAATGTGAATTTCCGGCATTGATGCCTCGCATCGAAGTAGACATGGTGGTGTTTTGCCCGCTGCATCCAAACGTGAAGACTCCGCAAACAGAGAAGCGAACAAGTTCGCTTTCTCTTCGGCAGTGTGAGCCAATGATCCGTCAGGCCTTAATAGTGGAGGTAGATTAGGGCGGCTGAAATTGAATTCGATCGACTTCGCCAGGGACCAGAATGCTTTGCTACCCGCAGGGTGAGAAGCTAATTTGGACCCAACACGGCTTATGTGATCGAGTCGTGCCCTTTTTACAGCCTGTTTGCATGCCTTGGCAGCCTTGTTAAAGGCTCTCTTCTTGTTACGAATATCCTTAGTTTTGCGGGTTCGAGCATTGACCCAGGCTAATTACGCTACATGTTTCAGCGCTTCAGCGCGTCCGCAATCAACACTAAACCAAGGAATTGCTTTGCTGGTCTGCGGTGCATCACAAAATGGAATAAAATACTCCATTGCTTGACGCAGCACATCAGTCACAGCATCCGCGCAAGTAGAAGGATCACAAGAAGAGAAGCAAAGAGACTGCCAAGGATAGGATGCAAAAAAAGACCGCATCCCATCCCAATCTGCTGACTTGTATCTCCATATCCGCCGGGTGCCTTTCTGGCAGCGGTCGGGCGGAGAGTATAGAGATACAGATTTCACCAGACAGTGGTCAGAGCTACCTAACGGTGAAGAAACTGACACAGAGTAGCGATCTGGATCTGTGGTCATCAGAAGGTCGAGGCAGTAGGCTGTATGCTCAGCAACGTCAGGTACCCTTGTAGTCCCATTGACAAGCTGGGTGAGGTTTAAGGTCAGGGCTAACTTATGCGCCTCTTTCCCAGCGTGATTAGTGTCCTGGTATGGGAATAACCATTCGTGATGGTGAGCATTAAAGTCCCCCAGTAACACAAGTTGAGCAGAAGGGTACCGTTGTTGAGCTATATCCGCCGTCACACTTAGATAGTCCATAAAATTGGTAATCTCCTGGTTACAGGTGTGCGATCGATATACTCCAGCGTAAAGAATTTTCTCTACACCGGTTTCTACCAATAACCACAGAACAGAGAATCTGGAATCTTCAAGATTACGGAGACGCCGAAAACAGATGTCATCACGAATAAATACGCACGCCCCGGCACGTGGGTTAAAAAGAATGCTCCAGGACGTAGCCAGGGTATGTCAAATATGACGTGTCATCCGGACATCTGATCTGCGTCTCCGTTAAAAACAAGAGGTGCGGTTTCGCAGTCTCGAGGTGATGATGGACTGGGCTGAGATTTGAGTGCAGGCCTCGGATGTTAGAGAGATGCACTTTAAGTGAGAGGACGTGCATCCGCTGTGAAACCGTTTTCTTGATTCTTGCTTTCATACATTTAAGAGTGAGGTATAGAAGGGCGGCAGTGAAACGAGGTATCACCTACCAACTCAGACACACACACGCAAGATGCTGCATCAAAGGATAGCTAGCTCGGAGACCGCGGGGACGCCCGAGTCCCCCCAAGAATGTCCATCGGGTCCTCTCTTCCGGTCGCCAACCGGCACGATGGCGCATTCCCGGGATTTTTCGCAAGATGGCGGGGCAGCCTTTCGTGTGTGGCTAGCACATTACTTTGGCCCCCTACTATCTGCGGTCGGCCAGCGGAGAACCGTGCCTCGGAACCCGCTGCTCTCCGGAACTAGCCATCGGGATGCTACAAACATGCTGTGTGTGTAAATTCAGTCGTTTTCGATGACGGAACTGTTTCGACCCGCCCTTCGGTGTGGCTTCATCAGACATCATGCCGGAACACGACTAGGCCGTTTGGCGACATGGCTCCGTCTGATGGGTGGTGACAAGCCGCGGCCGACGCCTACCACCAGATTTTTTTCGCCCATTTAGCACCACCCAGGGATCACGTGTAGGGTCTCGAGGGTAAACCTACGGACGCGGGCGAAATGACCCCCAAACACAAAATGACGGGCGAAATGACCCACAAACAAGGATCTGGGGTTCCGTGGGTAATCTGTGGGAAAAATCTGCTCAATATTTTAACCAGCTTTTTAAACGACTTCAGAAAAGAAGTGAATGGGTGGAGAGGAATGGGTGAACTGATTTTGATGTTTCTTTTTTTATTTGAATGCTGGTGCTTCCCATGCGGTCCCATTTAAATTTTGTCAAAATTTGTGTGGCCGTTTTTGAGTAACACTCCAATGACTGAAAATTGTTTTCCTATCTTGATGATATAGTCATTGACCAATGACAATCTATCCCGTTAGTAGCAAGGGTCACAAACCCTTTTTTACCCAAAACTGGAACCGACTTAAACACTACAAAGTGTGAAATAACTTTTTGAAGTCGGTACCATCCGTACAACATTGTGAAAATAGGTACAATTGAACTATCATTGTACCAACTTTAACGAGTTATTTCACTCTTGATTGTAGAATTCAATCCATTTCCGGTTAAAAAAATTTAAGACCTTCGAAAGAGAAAACGAGCTGAAATCCCTGTTATCAGAATTTGGAAACCTACCTGCTATATTTTGGTTAATAGCAGCGTTAGGAAGAGACTTAACAAAGACTGAAAGGAATTCGATTATGCACCCAATGTGCAGCAGTACCGTAGTATATATACGTGAGCATTGGTTTGTTGCTCATTTACTGAATATTTTACTCCATTTGTAAGCTTTTTCAGCCATACCCAATGTGAGGTAACGATTCTGAAACTATCACGCAAATTGGGAGCTAATTTAATACTGTTGCTAATATAATCTTCGTCTATAAAACAACGATTTGGCACAATAAACAATATGGCAATAGTCTTACATCAAAGTAAAAATGTACGGTCAGAGTGACCCCCATCCCATGTCCATATTATATTTTTCCACCTCGACACCGCGCCGGGTTAGAAATAACTCCATTCGCATCTGTATTTTATTTTCCAAACTATGATAGTAGACGTATTCACAGAAAAACCACATCAAATATACAAAAACATGAAGTCTTCCCTAAACTACATCGATAAACACTGATGAAGCAACCGACAAATTAAAAAAGTTAGGAAGTTGATCAGGCCTATTCATTACGAACCAGGAACTAATCGGGAAAAAATCCGACTTTGCCGAACTTTCCGACAGTTGCCGAAGTTATCAGAAGTTGTGAAACGGAGCCTTTGATATGCCACCAACTCTGCTTTGGTTAGTTTTCCAATGAAAATATTCCGAGGTCTAAGGTATAAGTTAATGGTCTACAGTTTTAATAAAATATTTTGTTTAGCACAAATTTTCATCATCATTACTTTCAGATTCAGATTCTCATCAGCAAAATGCATTTAGTACAACGTAACTTTTACTATAGATGTCGCTCCATCTCAATACGATGGTTAAAGAACGATAGGAAAAAAATGAGTTATGACGTCATTGTCATGTTAGCTCAATTGGTTAAAGCATACCCCGGCTAAAAGGGTGGATGGACGCGGGTTCGAATCCCGTACATGACTTAATTTTTTCCTTTCGTATATTTGTAATTATGTAATAAAAAAATGCATTTGTTTCTTAACTAATAATTTTTCTCTGATTTTGAGACTGAAATTTTGATACGATCTCTAAGTACGATTTAGGGTAATTGAAGTACGACTTAAGACCAGTGGTTTTAAATAATGTCTTTAATTTTTTTATGCCTGATAGGTTAGCCTTTGACCACTATCTCACCTGATGGTAAGTGATGATGTGGTCGAAGATGTTGTTCAGGCTAACCTAGAAATACTGGCTCTCAAGGACAGCTGCCGAAACACAGCGTTAGGCACTTGGCGACAGATTTTCTACTTCAGGGTGGTAGCTACCCAGGTGGGAATTCGCAGTGTTTTCCGGCAGTTGTACTTGACAGCCAGTCATTCTAGGTTAGCCTGAGCAACATCTTCGACCACATCATCAAAAGATAACCTATCAGGCATAAAAAAAAACAATGATAGTGCAAGCAGCATGAATGAAACAACACATTGTCATTGTTTATATTCTATACCAAGTCCATCTTAGCTTATCCTTGCCAAGAATAGTTGAGTCATGAATATGGTCTTCTTATGAAAAGCCTTTAAATATGTAACATATCAGTCAAATCACGATAGCAAAATATCTGAATGGGCTGGAGCTGCTGAACTTGCCCGCATAAGCCATAAATGATATCAACAACTCATACGTACACCCTTAAATAAAACCTAATCAAGGCAACCGATTAATAATTAACTTTACACCTTACCATTTTTTCAATGAACCTCCATGGCTCCTCTTATCTTTGGTGATCATAATCAATGCACTTTTTTATTGATTGTGGTATTTACTTGATTAGACTACCGCAATTGTGTTCGGCCCTTTGGTATTATCTCATCGATTTTTCTAGTGATGTCACGTTTTTATAGGTTGTAACCAGGCTACGTGGCAATCAATATACTCAAGTACTATTTGCAGGCCAATTATTCAACTCCTTGGAAAGTTGTTTTTTTTTTTTTTTTTTATACCTGATGGGTTAGCCTTTGACCACTATCTCACCTGATGGTAAGTGATGATACGGTCGAAGATGTTGTTCAGGCTAACCTAGAAGTACTGGCTCTCAAGGACAGCTGCCGGAACACACCGTTCAGTGCTTGGCGACAGATTTTCTACTTGGGGGTAGTAGCTAGCCAGGCGGGCATTCGGAAAATGCCCTACCATCATGCTATAACGACTGCCATCCTAAGGCAACAACCGGGACCGACGGCTTAACGTGCCCTCCAAAGCACGGAAACGCTCAGTAGTAATGTGCGGTCACCCATCCAACTCATGACCGCGCGCGACGTTGCTTAACTTTGCTGATCGGTTGAGAACAGCTAAGTAAACTTCGCTACGAGCGCTTCAAAAATGAAGTGAAAGTGTTCTATTTACATAACAGGTAATTATAGCTAGATTCTATCTTGGTCGTTACCACTGCAGTGTCAAAAATAATTTGATAATCTACCTCGAAGCTGTTGTGTGTGATTGGGTGTGAAATGTACGAGTACGAAGTAACGAGCGCAGTGCAGTGTTAAGCAGAACGAGGATGGTGACATTGCAACTGTAACGGCAGACTTGACGATTAGTATAAAGCGTGCGACTGGACTTAAAGTCTTCATAACACCATAACATTAAAAAAAATCGAGTCAATATTTAGATCTGTCTTACTTCTTCTCTTTCTCTGTCTTCCCCCGTGATGTGCCGGGCTAGAATGTCACTCCGCCTTCTTTACCCGTTGGTGGGAACACAGAAGAAGAACACAGTGCTTTCTGAGGAACTGATATCTCACACTGCGATCCCCAAGACGCCTACCAAGCATGGGGATTATGTATATATTCCCCCATAATTGGGGAGGCTGTGTTCAGGAGTGGACAATCCAGCTAATACAGGTACAAGGTTACTTCTTTTAACCTGTGTACCTATTGTTCAACAGTTTATATAAGCTGGATTATTTTATCACATGCACCACACTCTATGAAACACATCAAAGAAACCCAACCACGAGATCAATAAATGACGAACGTATGTAAACTAATTCACACCTACTTTGCTTATGAATAAGGGAATATATAAGCACTATTTTCCCTTAAGCTTTGATCAATTATATTTGTTGTATGAGCATATAAAACTTCCATATACTAATTACAGAGAAATTACCAAACAAACTAACGAAAACCTTACTTAATTGGAATTTTAAGTAAAAGAGTCGTAATATAAATAACAGTGAACTAGTAATTTTGATAACTAGTTCAATTTTTACAAGTGATACATTCTAATTATAAAGAAAAAAAAGAGACAAAGAATTGCAACAGAGTCAGAGAAAGGAAGAGAAAGAAGATAGTGTATTTGTAATGTTTTTTGATTTGCAGGTAGTCTGATTAGCTAGTGAGGAATACGGAAGGGCTTTGTGCAATAGTGACTACCTAACCAAGAACTTGAAAATAGTCCGGAGCTGGTCGGAATCTTTCATCCGGTCCCTCATACATTAATATAATTTATTTGTGTGACAACAAATATAACATTGATTAAATTTGGCAAAATACTTCATGTTATGATACTCAGAAAGAAAATAACCCCAGGTACCTACAAAGATTCTTCGCATAAAAGCTAAAGAGCAAGGAAAACTCAATTTTCCTGAATAATCGTTGGAAAGCTATTAAGACAGATTTTAATATTGAAAATAACGTTTATAGACGTCTAGAGTAATACATCAAGTGAACCAAGCGTTCAATGGAAAAAATAGCAGTAACGCAAATTGTTTGAAATTGGCTATCATTTTGAGACAACAGATTGAGACGAAAATGACTTATTATATGGCTAAAGCAAAGTGAAAAGAGGAATTGGTGCGCCTTATTTTAACTTTGGTTTCGACACTTTGCATAAAACAAGAAATATACAATTTTGACAACTGGCAAATTGAGGGCAGTACGGCTGCAATTTAGATTTGAAATTTGATATATTTTATACTCCGTTATAGACTAGATGAACGTCATGAGTACGCGTATATGACAAGCCCGAATTTGAAGCGCTCATAGCGAAGTTTGCTTGGCTGTTCTTAACCGATCAGCAAAGTTAAGCAACGTCCGCCGCGGTCAGGAGTTGGATGGGTGACCCCTAGTGACAACTACTGAGCGCTTCCGTGCTTCGGAGGGCACGTTAAGCCGTCGGTCCCGGTGGTCGTTTTAGGATGGCAGTCGTTATAACATGGTGGTAGGGCATTTTGCGAATGCAAACTGCCGCCTGGCTAGCTACCACCCTCAAGTAGAACATTTGTCGCCAAGCACCTAACAGTGTGTTCCGGCATCTGTCCTCGAGAGCCAGTAATTCTAGGTTAGTCTGAATAACATCTTCGACCACATCATCACTTACCATCTAGTGGGATAGTGGTCAAAGACTAGCTTATCAAGCATAAAAAAAATAAAAAGCCACCATTGTAATTTCAACCCTTTTAATGTATTCGAACTAAGGCATAAAGCTATGATATGCTTATGATTAGTATGCCTACTTTCCAGATATTTTTCGTATAATTCGTCTGTACACGATTTATTAAAATAGCACACGTGTATTGATTACACCTTTGTCCAGAGAATGTACTTGAATATTGTTCAATATTATTACGAGTTAATAGTTCTTGAATTTTTTCATTAACGTCTCTTTTAGCAATTATTTTCGTCCATACTTTACAAAGGGTGTAGTTTGAAGGAGTATAGTCTATTATTGTGTTGAAGTCACGGATTGCACTGCGCAAAATGCCCTTCCACCATGCGGTGAAGCTCAAGCCCGCGGCGGGAGTCGAACCATGGACCTGCGGCACGGCATTCCATAGCCAATGCCACTGAGCCATCACTTTTTCGTTTGTTTTTTATATAAAACAAACCAAAGAGTTTTTTACCTACTGAAGTAGAACTTTAATAAAAACCTTCTTAATCAGATTATTATTGCTTTTTCGTTTCGAAATTTTCGTATTCGTTCCTCGCAAGTGTGTTGAAAAACGTCATATGAAACTCGTGTGCGCTGTTTATTACAATCTCTACTACATTTAGCCCTTCGATCTTCGATATCAGGCCTAAAACCCGTCTCGATTGTAATAAACAACTTCACACACTTGTTGCATAATGTACTATTTTATTACGTTCTTATGTATTAAAGCTATATAAAATAGATTAATCAAGTTCTAGTACGAGTATTTAATATTTTTCTTCGAGCCAACGTTTAATACAAATCTTTATTTTTTGTTTACTGGATACAAGCTTGTAAATTTAATCGTCTATGAAATAGAGATATAGGTAATTTTAAGATAGACAGACAAACACTCAGAGAAGTCTTGTTAATAGGGATTTTCGTAGATTTTGAATATGCATCAACACAAGTTGTGACACTGTTTTCACAGTACGATAAAAATCCAATAACTTAGGTGCTCGACTTTTATAAGCTTTTATTGGAGTAGGCTTTAATGGAACGGCTATATTTTTCTAAAGTCTAGGATGGAATAAAGGCAACGTATTAGAAGGTAGGTATTAAAATAAATAAAGACATTTTTACAAAAAATTAACTTACTTAATTTTAGAGCACGAAATGCGGTGTACTGCAATGATGAGTGTTTATATATGAATTTGTCGTTTTAACTCACTGGCCACTATGAATAACAATGAAACCTGTTTAGTTTCAGATTTTTTAGTGAATCTATTTTACTCAAAAATCGGATTGGTTAATTAATTTGGCGCTTAGAAATGATCGACTCCGTTTCGTCGCGTCGAGGTAATGTTGTTGCATTGCACGGAAAACAATTTAATCCACGCCCACCCCGGTAATGTTTTCGTTCTGTTTTTTTGAGCTTGATTTAAATATCTTTAAATATTAGTTCGTAAGTAATAATCAAGTACAAGTTTCTGCGTGGGTTATATGCAGCAAAAACTGTTCGTTACGTCAATGTTGTGTTTGGAGAAAATAAAGCTTCGAATGCAAAATCAAATTCATTTATTCAATTTTGAAGCGACTACGACGCTCTTATGCAGGTCAAATACATAGTTTTACCATTAAACCATTCCATTGCTACGTTCAGCAAAATTGGTATAGAGACACTTCCAGAAAAACGTCCTTAAAAGCCAGTAATTCAAGGCTAACGCCTGAACAACACTTACCAGATAGTGGTCAAAACCTATCAGGCATAAAAATAAGAAAAAAAGGGCAAAAACTACGGGCCATTATTTTTATATATATTTACTGTTTACTGTTTTTACCGTTTACAATTTAGAACATATAAGTGTAGTATTATATTATCACATTATTTATTACATGAGTGACTGATGGGCAATTGACAAAAGTGAATATCCTAAGCATTTTATCTTCTAAACGTTATCTAACGTAAGCACTGTACGTTATTGGTTAAACAGCTTTTGTAGTGGAAGCCTCGACCCGAAGAATGAAATATCAGTAACACTATGGTAAATGACGATAAATTGAAGATGAAGGTAGAACTCGATCCGTGTCAATTTAACAAAAAACTAGCGGCACGGTTTGTCATTAGCATACATCTCATAAATAACAGCAAATCGGTAACATGCAATTTTTCCTAAAATATTTACTGTTCATTTTCTCTCATTCAAATCAATCGTTTTCCCAGTTTCCCCAGGAATCCAACCCATTGTACCCCACTCGCAGTTCTATTTTTTTCTTACCGTTGTTATTTTCTATACCCTTATTGGGAATGTTGAAAACTTTTCTAAAAAAAACTTACTACTTGAGAGAAGTAGATAACCGGGTGCGTATTTGAAAAAGCCTTTTACCAATCTCAGGTTTTATTTTTATATTAGAGTGGCAAGACTTTGACCATAGTGACGATTTAGTCGAAGGAATTAAACAAGTTTTATCTAGAATAGGAACTGGCTCTCTTAGACAGCTACTGAAAAGATAAAGATACTGATCTTAATTCACTAGTGCTAGCTCATATAGCTTATGCAATGAGTTCGAAAATTATAAATAATATTTTTTTAGAATTACCGCCACTGTTGTTGTTCCCATAGGGATGATTTCTTTACTAATACTTCTGCCAACTAAGACAGCGATATAAAAGTAACATTCACCCACTTCCTCCCATCTCCGAAGTGCGTTCACTGGTCAAAGTATTCTCCACCAGCTTACACGTCCCCACGTGTCTGTGGGGCATCCTTGGTAAGCAAGTTCGCGCCTTTACAGTCGCAGAGGCCCGATTAAGTTCAGGCCCACCGCCGGGGCAAGACAGAAAATGCTAACGCGACCTCATTTTGTCCCACCTCTCCACCTCTAGTGTATTGATCAAGGAGGGTTCAAGTCCCAAACACGTCCTAACTTAGTAGCGCAAAGTCATAAAACCTGTTATTCCAAAGTTCTTTACCATCCAAAAATAAGGTTAATATCAAATTGGCACCATAGCATTCAACGCATTTAGTTAACAATAAACCCATTTCATTGCTAGGTTTCGCAATATCACTTACATACATACTATACGTTTTTGTGTTGTACAACTTTATTCTTATATCAATCACCCTTATTTGCTGTCGACCTTGTTGATATTTTTCAACTCCAACTCCGCGTTAGTGCAATATCTTCTCATCTTACACTTAGACAGCAGAGACGAACTGAAATAGATCGTTGTTCAATGTACTATTTATTGGGCTTTTTCACTCACTAAAATACTCCTTTATTATGTTATCAAATACAGGTATGGCATCAGTTATGTCCCTATTTCAGAAGCAATATAACTCTACACATTATTGTTTATATATTCAGATCTCTGTCAGCTTACAGATATCATAGCTGAGCTTTATCCCAGGAATATAGCCCTGAAACCGGAAAGATTTTGTTGATTCCATGTTTGTTTAGGCCCTGATCTAATTGATGTTCAGAGTTCTAATTGTGTGATTTTCAGCCAAAGGGAGGATTGTACTCGGCCAATCAGTGTTTGACAATCCGATTGTCTTATTTGTCTTTTTGGCCAATGTTGTCTGGATTGGGAAAATTAATAAAACTTTTATTATTTTATTTATCAGGCATAAAAATAAGAAAAAAAGGGCAAAAACTACGGGCCATTATTTTTATATATATTTACTGTTTACTGTTTTTACTGTTTACAATTTAGAACATATAAGTGTAGTATTATATTATCACATTATTTATTACATGAGTGACTGATGGGCAATTGACAAAAGTGAATATCCTAAGCATTTTATCTTCTAAATGTTATCTAACGTAAGCACTGTACGTTATTGGTTAAACAGCTTTTGTAGTGGAAGCCTCGACCCGAAGAATGAAATATCAGTAACACTATGGTAAATGACGATAAATTGAAGATGAAGGTAGAACTCGATCCGTGTCAATTTAACAAAAAACTAGCGGCACGGTTTGTCATTAGCATACATCTCATAAATAACAGCAAATCGGTAACATGCAATTTTTCCTAAAATATTTACTGTTCATTTTCTCTCATTCAAATCAATCGTTTTCCCAGTTTCCCCAGGAATCCAACCCATTGTACCCCACTCGCAGTTCTATTTTTTTCTTACCGTTGTTATTTTCTATACCCTTATTGGGAATGTTGAAAACTTTTCTAAAAAAAACTTACTACTTGAGAGAAGTAGATAACCGGGTGCGTATTTGAAAAAGCCTTTTACCAATCTCAGGTTTTATTTTTATATTAGAGTGGCAAGACTTTGACCATAGTGACGATTTAGTCGAAGGAGTTAAACAAGTTTTATCTAGAATAGGAACTGGCTCTCTTAGACAGCTACTGAAAAGATAAAGATACTGATCTTAATTCACTAGTGCTAGCTCATATAGCTTATGCAATGAGTTCGAAAATTATAAATAATATTTTTTTAGAATTACCGCCACTGTTGTTGTTCCCATAGGGATGATTTCTTTACTAATACTTCTGCCAACTAAGACAGCGATATAAAAGTAACATTTTGCAAGAAATGATAAGACTTAGTCATCCTCCGCCTTGTTCTTGGTGGGTACCACTGTAGTGTCAGAATTTCTACTTCGATATATAGCAGTGTGGAGACAATAATGTGTTAAAGAAAGAAAAGCCACTGTATAAATTGAAATTACTGGACAAACGAGTCATAATAACTAACGACTCGAAGTGATGAGTGCAGTCTATATAAGGAAACCTTGGGACCTTGTAAGAGTAATATTTCTTATGTTTAAGCTATAGGAGCTCCCACGAGCCAATTAAACTTACCTTACCACGATGTATGTTCTTAAATTTATTTATTAATTATCAAATAAAGCTCTAACACACCTCGAATGTCATAAAAAATAGTTCCTAGTACCTACTCTGAGTTTAATTAGAAAATCAATGAAAATTACAAGTATTTGACTATGTAAGGTATTAGGCATAAATCTGGAAAATTGTCTGACTATACATCGAGTTAAGGTTAACCTTCCCAATTTTCCAATAGCAAATACCCTAAAGGCGATAAGTCCATATTATTGTAATCACACAAATTCCCAGGACAAATACGACGCAGCAATTAAACTGGCGAAGATCAACCCAAATAGGGCTTGTACAAACTGTAACCCTTGTTGGTATAGTGCCATAGATTACTATTAAGTAACTTTGACAATAAAGCCTGACATCCACTTCGCTTGCTGTTAGTTGAACAAGGGTCGTTTCAAAATTGGGTTGCTGACATTACGATTGGTACTGGTGCTTTCCGGACACGGATGATTCAGAAAGTACCTGCACTAGACCAGCAGAAAGGAGGTGAGCCCAGCCTGCCACAAGTATGTGGCGCTGGGGGATACAGTGTTGAAAGTGTATGGCGCACACTTTCAGCTTTCATTAGAGGGAACAGTCTCAGCTAAGCGTGTTAAGCGCCATGTTTAGCGGAGAGAGATTGTAGCGGGTTGGTCTCTTTAATAAATTTAATAATAATAAATAATAAATTTGTTTATTGATCAAAAAAGTTACATTGCTTAAACACTAATTATAATACTAGATCATCAAGGTAACAAAAATGAACATTAATTACAAAAAATTTGAAGTTATTTATGGAGACCTTATTTGTGAACAAGCAAAGACTACCTTTAGCTAATAGAAGAATTTTAAAAAATAATTTAATTTAATTGAAATTGAAATTTAAAAAAGAGCGACAAAACAGTGGCTGGCAGAATGTTGTAAATGATCATAACATAGGTACAACAACTGCGAAAAGACTGAAAGAATGTTATATTATAGTCGGGACAACAATTTAGAGGTTCGTATAGTATAGTAATATTTACAGTAGTGGAGATCAATACATCAAACATGGTTTCAGCAGGCATCAAAATTAGAAATGGGCACAACCTGAGTATGATATGTAAAAAGAATTTCTGACGAATTTCTGCGAAACGTTGATGATGCAGGGAGGTTGCGCAGTTAATCATACAGAAAGATGTCCAATCTCAGTACTTTGGCGCAGTTGAAACGGGGTAAAGAAGCGGTAGTTCACCCACTTCCTCCCATCTCCGAAGTGCGTTCACTGGTCAAAGTATTCTCCACCAGCTTACACGTCCCCACGTGTCTGTGGGGCATCCTTGGTAAGCAAGTTCGCGCCTTTACAGTCGCAGAGGCCCGATTAAGTTCAGGCCCACCGCCGGGGCAAGACAGAAAATGCTAACGCGACCTCATTTTGTCCCACCTCTCCACCTCTAGTGTACTGATCAAGGAGGGTTCAAGTCCCAAACACGTCCTAACTTAGTAGCGCAAAGTCATAAAACCTGTTATTCCAAAGTTCTTTACCATCCAAAAATAAGGTTAATATCAAATTGGCACCATAGCCTTCAACGCATTTAGTTAACAATAAACCCATTTCATTGCTAGGTTTCGCAATATCACTTACATACATACTATACGTTTTTGTGTTGTACAACTTTATTCTTATATCAATCACCCTTATTTGCTGTCGACCTTGTTGATATTTTTCAACTCCAACTCCGCGTTAGTGCAATATCTTCTCATCTTACACTTAGACAGCAGAGACGAACTGAAATAGATCGTTGTTCAATGTACTATTTATTGGGCTTTTTCACTCACTAAAATACTCCTTTATTATGTTATCAAATACAGGTATGGCATCAGTTATGTCCCTATTTCAGAAGCAATATAACTCTACACATTATTGTTTATATATTCACATCTCTGTCAGCTAAATGATATCATAGCTGAGCTTTATCCCAGGAATATAGCCCTGAAACCGGAAAGATTTTGTTGATTCCATGTTTGTTTAGGCCCTGATCTAATTGATGTTCAGAGTTCTAATTGTGTGATTTTCAGCCAAAGGGAGGATTGTACTTGGCCAATCAGTGTTTGACAATCCGATTGTCTTATTTGTCTTTTTGGCCAATGTTGTCTGGATTGGGAAAATTAATAAAACCTTATTAGGTTTGTGGGATATGGAAGGGTAGGTTTACGGTGTGAGTCAAAGACAAGCGTTTTCATAAATAAACGCTTTTTAATTTTCCACGTACTTTAGCTATTCATTTCTTATTTTCTTTCGGATACGATATATAAAATAAACTCATCTATTTCTTGCATTATAAATAAAGTAGACGCTAAATCAAAACTGCATATTTTACATATTGATATTATTATTATGTATGTATCTGGTTCATTATTTAATTTTTATTTTTCGCCGATATTGTTCTATTAGGTCCTTACATATGAAATTGGCGTTTTTCGTACTGGCCACTTTAATCACGAATTTCTCCTCTTTGGTAAGGAATTCCAAATTCAAATTTGTACAGCTATAGACTCATGTATTTGTGCTTCGATGATCGTCATTCATTTGTTTTTTTTCTTCTGTTTTTTTCTGTTTGCGTCACTCATTTTACAAAATGGAAAACCTTAAATATCGCATTATTTACGAGTACGAGTTCCGCCGTGGCACTAGTGCTGCGGAAACAACTCGAAGGGTGAATGATGTGTATGGCGGTCGTGTTGCAAAAGAAAACACAGTTCGTTTTTGGTTCCAACGTTTTCGTTCTGGAAATTTCGACCTGCAGAACAAGCCCCGTGGACGGCCTGAGACTCAAGTTGATAATGAAGAGTTGAAGGCTATTGTGGAAGCGGATCCATCGCAAACCACGTCCGAGTTAGCTGCAGGCTGCGATGTTAGTGATAAAACTGTTTTAATTCACTTGAAGCAAATTGGGAAGATTAAAAAGCTTGAAAGGTGGGTACCTCACGAATTGACTGAAACAAACCGGCAAACGCGCGTCGACTGCTGCGTTACATTACTAAACCGGCACAATAATGAAGGTATTTTAAACCGAATCATTACTTGTGATGAAAAATGGGTTCTTTACGATAATCGGAAGCGCTCAGCGCAATGGTTAGATCCTGGCCAGCCAGCCAAATCCTGCCCCAAGCGAAAATTAACCCCAAAAAAGTTACTTGTAAGCGTTTGGTGGACTAGTGCCGGTATTGTTCATTACAGTTTTTTCAAATCTGGCCAGACTATTACGGCTGATGTCTATTGTCAGGAATTGCAAACCATGATGGAAAAGCTAGCGGCTAAACAACCTAGGCTGGTCAATCGCTCCACGCCACTGCTGCTTCACGACAACGCTAGACCACACACTGCGCTACAGACGGCTACTAAATTAGAAGAGCTTCAATTGGAAAGTCTAAGACATCCTCCGTACTCCCCGGACCTTGCTCCAACAGATTACCATTTTTTTCGAAATTTGGATAACTTCTTGCAAGGGAAAAAATTCAACTCCGATGGGGCAGTCCAAATCGCCTTCAAAGATTTTATTGATTCCCGTCCGACTGGTTTTTTTAGTAAAGGGATCAATGAACTACCTATGAGATGGCAAAAGTGCATAGAAAATAATGGTTCATACTTTGATTAATTAAATATATTATATTAAAAAATATTCGACTTTTTGTTCCTCCCATACAAAACGCCAATTTCATATGTAAGGACCTAATATTATACATATTGTTAGATAAGCATTTATGATTTTTAATATGACGTCTTGTTAAAGTAAAGGTTATGGCAAATAATGGTACTGGATTTCTTAAATCTCAATAATAACGGAGTGGCTGAAAAAGATGATAAATAAGAAACTAACAATGAAAAATTTACTTCTAGTTTATGTTCAATATGTATTTTTAGGATGATTGAATGATGTCACTGCAACTGTTACGGTAAATATGAATACTGAGATAAATTAACTTTTATTTATGATGCATTAACACGGTGGTAGGGCATATAGAAAATGCCCGATTTGTTACCACCCTAATAAAGAAAAACTGTCGCTAGACACCTTACGGTGCCGTTCTTGAGAATCAGTTTCAGTTTAGGTAAAATCTGTTTATTAATCTCGACCGCACCTACCGTTAGGTGAGGCTGTAGACAAAGCTTAATCTATCGACAAATAAAAACAAATGTTTATTTTAAAATATCATTATAACATTCATTTAAAATCATCAATTCTATCAGGTGTATTAAATATGTCCTACAAAATCCAATGGTATTCTCTCAAGTGGTTAACACTCTCTAAAGATGGAATATTCAAGAAACTAGGGTGAGGAGGGGGTCAGGAGGGTGCAATGCAATCTATATGGAAATGTGCCTTCCATCCAATTAGAAATGACACTTATTTGATAAATACAAGCTTGAAAACACGACGCGTTTTTATGAAGGTTTATTGTTTAGACGTCAGAAATGAGATCAATGCTATTTTAATTAATGGATTGAATATAATTGCTGGTATTTTCACTTGTTATTCAGATCTGTAGTCATCTTGTTGATTTTTTTTTTTTATAATGTCACGTTTTTTGAAATGTCAATCTTATTTTTGCTTGTACCTTTTAGGGGGTATCAAATCTAACATTTAGGTATGAGAGAATATTGCAAATATCATAACTTTCATTATGTATCAGAATCTTCATTTATTCATCATATCCATTATTTTAATCATTTCACATCATATTAAAATTATATATATATATATATTTTAATTTGTAAATAATAAAATTTCTAGCGGCGCGCCCCGGCTTCGCTTTTTGTTGTTAAATACAACAAAAAAATCAAAATTTAAAAACATAAAAAGTATTATGACATAACTGTAATAGGTGGACATATTGCATTGTGGATTTTTTTATAGGTATTGATGTTCAGAAATTTGTGATACATAACTTTGATCTATTGTCAATTATTTCAGCAGCGAATGCGATTTAACGATTTTTTTCGTTTGTTTTTACGGGTCCCTAATTTTTTTCAATATTTTACGAGTATTACCTATGTTTATCAAAGATACTATGGGATTCTATTAGTAAAATAATACTCAATAGTTAACTAATTTAATTTTCTTTAAAATTATAGGGCTATAAAATATTGTAAAAAACATAGGTCTCATCTGTGAATAGAACATATGAACTCATAAACAATCTCAACAACATATGTTTTTTTTTTTTTTATGTTATTGAGACGGGACAAGCCGAGGCCCACCTGATGCTAAGTGGACTAACCTCTGCCTATAACAGATGCGTTTCGTCAACGACGAATTGCACTGCGCCCGTCACTGTGAGACGTACAGTTGTTAGGTCTCATGTGTCTGTAATTTTACTGGCTCTCAAGGACTGCTGCCGGAACACACTGTTAGGTGCTTGGCGACGGATTTTCTACTTGAGGGTGGTCGCTAGCCAGTCGGGCATTCGCAAAAAGCCCTTCCACCATGCTGTGAAGCTCAAGCTCGCGGCGGGATTCGAACCATGGACCTGCTGCACGGCAGTCCATAGCCAATACCAATGAGCCATCACTGCTTCAAGTCATCAATGATATTTTTACAACTTGCGTACGTTAGATAAAAGCTGACACTTTCCTTTGAAACGTTAAGGACTATCAATATTTGTTGGGTCATGATACCTACTAGTAAAACAAACAACCTGCCTTTAAAATATGATTTACTTAAATATAGTACCCAAACTGAAAATAACACTTTTGAGTGCGAAACAAAATAATATCGACAGTTCAAATTTCATCCTTTACTGCAGCGTTTTTTGACTATGTGCGAATAAAATCTCCTCAGTACCCAGTGTGGCGCGATAAACTATTGCATCACCTTGTCATTTACATCTGTGATTGTGAACATTTGCGTCCCCAGAGATCCTTATGGCAACACCTATTTAAATATCGGGGTGATAATTTGTAGGTGAATATAAAGTTATGCAGGAATATTTTTTAAGCAGAGAATAATGTAAGTGATACTTTAATAACTAATCTGATACACCAAGGTATTTGAGTGAGAATAATAAATTATATTCACTCTTATTATCAGTGTCTTATTGTCACTTATTGTTCCATATATATATCAATCCAAGGTATGGTCCTAAAAGCCACTAACCACACCTTACTAACGTATAATAATGTAAGTTGTTGTTGAATACTACTGACACAGCATGGCTTGCTATAATTTGGCCACCTTATTTTTCATGAAAAGTTATCCTCGATTCTTGATGATCGATACTTATGTTTCGGTTAGTATCAGCCAGAGCGGCTATAAATCGAACCATAAACAAGCAATTTGTTCCTTTACGGAGTTAGGCACTACACATATAGGTATTTTATTGTGTGAACCTTTGTGTTGTTGCAGAAAACAATTATATCAGTCCTACAAAAGGGTGCAAAGATTATAATGACATTTTGAAATATATTCATTTATTTGCATGCATGCTCATGCTCTCACACTCACACGCACGCACTCAGTAGCACACACGCACACACTCTTATATTAACCCCACCACCACACATACACTCTCTCGACCCAATATACCACGCACACACACTCTAATACACACACTAAATATAAAATAACCAGTTTTGTTTATACCTTGAGATATTTCATTTATGTAACCAGTTAAAAATTTTAATATATTAGGTTTTTGTAGGTTATTTAATTAGGTTTCTTTCTGCAACACAGTATTAATACTAAAGCAGAAGGCAGGGCTTCAACTATACAAATAAGATAACCTATTATGTTGAACAAGTAATAAATATTTTGTATTTTTTGTATTTGTATTTTGTATTTGAATTATAATGATTTTTTTGAAGTAATGATGGCCGAGTGGTACTAGCTATGGACTGCCGTGCCGCAGTACCCTGGTTCGATCCCCACCACCGGCTTGAGCTTCACTGCATGGTGGAAGGGCATTTTGCGATTGCCCGCCTGGCTAGCTGCCACCCTCAATTATTGTATAATCCATTTATGTCACTTAGGTAATTTTTTTACTGGCTTTTTTGCCAAACTTTTCCATTAAGTCTACTGCAGAGGCAACAAGGATTAGTGTATAGATGTCTTCATACTTGATTAAAAAGAAACTTTTCAATAAGTGAGATAACCATTTAAGTTTGAATAAATACCATGACCTATAAACAACACTACAACCTATAATACTACAATAAAAGCATTTAGACAACCTATAAGTCATAACGGACTCACAGGCAGTCCAAATGTTCCAGCCCACTACCAGTTGGCATGAGTTAGCATTTATGTTTGTTTATGACTTCTTGAGACTAATATATAGTAACTGACATAACTGGCCTGAATTACACGAACCAAACCATCCAAGATACAACAATTTATACGTTCTCTAAAATATGTAATTACCTCTAAAACCGTTAATTTTACCCAATCAAATTGATTTGAATCAATCTACTCAAGAAACTTCTCAATATCTTCGTTAATTCGTAAACTTCTTTGTTCCCCTTCTTAATTGAATCCCTCGGTTTAATTACGAACATTTTAAATACCTAGCCAAAAGTCGTTTATTAGCCGTTTGTTTGTTAAATGTTTCAGTTTAAATTGAACGGTTGCGCTGGTGGTATTTTTAATATCGGATGTCGGAAATTCAGAGTTAGTCAATTAAAAAGTTATTTGAGTAATTAATATTCGAGAGAGTGAAACAAAATCTTCAATAGCATGTAGACGATGCTTGTATCTGTATAATTTGAAGTTTATAAATATGTTAAAAAAAAACTGGACAGTATTATTTTTACCATAAAAATAATTATTTTTTCTCTTCAGTAGCTCAAACATGTAGGCATTGCTGCCTGAAATCAGAGATCAAAATGCAATTATGCTCATGCATAAACATAATAAAAAGATACAAAGTAACTTTTTATTATGTTTATTTCAGATAGCCTCGAATATCTTATTCAGCGTTGGGTTAATCATACAATTCGAAACATTCACACTCTATCTCTTTCCCGCCATTAGAAAGAGACAAAGACAAAAACCAGCCCTTTTGAAGTTCCAATTTTAAATTCGACCTCAAAGACAAACACGTTCGGAATTTAGTACTAACTAAAGAAAATTTGCCAAAAAGATAATTATGTCTTTTAATGTAATTCATTGAATTTTAAACGTATTGTTGTATTTAAACGAATATAAGAATTTACTGCAAATAAAACTGAAATTTAACCTGTAAATATTCAATTCTAGTTTTAAAAATGTTACGTAATATATTTTGAATAATAAAATATCATGGGTGCTATTACCGATGTCGGTTGTCTGGAAGAAATTGCTTTATGCGATAAGACCGCCATTTGTGTACGTTTATTTGTTGTTTCATTGTAATGTTATTTTTAAGATATGCAAATACATAATTTTCTAGATAGATCATCACTAATTGTAAAATATTGAAAGGCGCTATTTACAACATGTAAAAAAAGTCATGAACATAATGTATGTTGTCCATCCAGCCGACATAAATACTTCGGTCCTGTATGAATCTCCTAAAGAAAATGACGTAAATCAAGTACGATTTACCGCAAGTAAAGGGCTAAGCGTATGCAAGCCTCTCACCGCAACTGTCGACGAAGTGATTTTCATCCTCTTTCAAGGCATTGCCAAGAATATAGTTTTACTGGAAATACTATGAGAAAAAGGTACATTACTTGCTGTTAAGAAAGTGCAAATATATTAATTTAAATATTCTGCTTCGCTGTTTTATTATGGAAGGAGTGTACACAATATATATATCCATCCCAAGCTTATTTGAAATGTCATATAATAGGGCTTTCGCCCTTATAAAAACGGCGAACTCATCTATTTACATAGCCGTCCCTTACCACCAGAACTGTTTCATATCAATTACATAGTAATTATCACAGTAATTACATATTTATCACAAAGCTATATGATGATAAAATCTGACTTACAAGAGCTCCAAAGTTAAGCACGTTTTACTCGGCATCCGCACTTCGACTGTCACTCTCGCTAGCTGTAAGGGCACTGACAGCCGCCATCTTGTTCTTTCACCCATAGTACTAACTACCGTCATTAGACGTTTTTAATTGTAGCGGTAGTATTTATTTAATTTACTATTTGATCAATTTAGTACTTGTAATGTATAATCCACTACGCCGTCCAGTGTCGCTTGGCAAGTCATCCCTAATGTCGGAGATTTAAGACCACCTTATAGCCAACTGCACAAATTAACCGCTGCCATCCTAAGACAACAATTATTGATGTTGGTAATTTATCGTGTCCTCAAAAGCACTGAAACGTTCAATTGTAAAATACCTCTAGCGCTCACTAACCAAGCTGTTACAGTACCGAAATTACCCAGTCACAATTACATTAAAAAAAAAAACTTTTTTTAACCTCGTTGAGCGGTACGTAAAACGATTAATTAAACTGTACAAGAAACACTCACCCTATTCCCATTTTTTGCTTAAAGGACTCATTAGGTCGTTATTATCCACGAGCTAAGAAATCGAGTCCGCTCTATATCTGTGATCCTCTTTTGTATTACGTTCCCCGTTCTCTTCGCTTGATCGCTCGCTCATTCGTGATTACGCTCGTTTGCTCACCATCTTACGTGTCATCGCTTGCGCGTTTCACACACTGTATCAAAAACCAAAGATGAGAGATATGAATTACATTACACCAAAAACTGGTATGTATGGTTTTTAAGTCAATATATTCAAATGTGATTTATAATTTGAACATATTCTTTATATACGGCTAATCCAAATTATTTATAACATACAAAAAAAAACATTTATTCTTACTAATTGATACACATTTTTGTAAATTGATATCCACCTTTTACCACATACATATCTATTTTAACATAATATACACAATGTATACCTTACAAATCTGTATATATAAGATATATAACATTCTAGAAGATATGACAAATACTACACACCCTACACAAAATCGTGATTCTTTCAAAAAAAGGTCTTCCATTGAAGTACCTTTCTTCCTCGATAAAAAAAAAATTGACTTCTGTTTAAATACACATTAAGTCTTGTCAAATCAAATTTGATGCCTAATGTAACCATGCCATGTAACTTCGAAGCGAATGTTACTGCACTGGAGAAAGACATTGATAACTGTAACACAGATACGACTTAGCACAGTTGTCAATGTCAATAACTGTACTATAAAATTAGATCATATACCATAAAAACAACGTTATAAATGTATAGTTAAAAATTAACCATGCGATTTTTATAAAATAAATATTTGTATTTGTATATAGGTGTATAAAGAACATGTAATAAAAATAAAATGGAAAGTTAAACACGATTCGTTCTTAAAAAGCTCATAGTTATGGATTTATTATTAAGATGAACACTTTACTCAGATGGTTCTTGCTCACGCTATTTCACTAGGCGTTGCGCGGTCGCTCGTATCTTCGTCTGGTACGCTCAAGCCAATGCGTTCAAGCTATGCGGTCAGTTCTTATTATTCGTATTTTTTTAAGGTTCTTTTATATTATGTTATTCTTTATATTACTAGTTCTTTTACCTGATCACCTCGTGGCTGTTGCACAAACATAGGATGCATTTATTTTACACATACACGGGTTAAACGCATTGATTTTGGCTTACCTTTACGATCTCAGTCTGTATCTTTTCAATGATGAGTTTACCTTACCAAATTAAATATTGTAGATTACAAATGCACTACTCATTTATACCATATGCTTAGGCCAAGTCTATGATAATAACCTTGACAAAAAACATTTAACACCATGAATAAATAACCTCACATTGCTTTATAGTGCCTCCAAAATATTTAAATAGAAACAGAAACATATAAATATGTATTAATACACTATTAAAGGTGGTACCTATGTGTTCGCTTAATGCTAATAATTTTGTAAGAATTTTGCCCTTATGGGACTGTGTTCTCCATATGGCAATAGGCACATATGTATTGATTGATTTTACCCATGGAGTATCAATCACATATGTAAATATCAAATTTGGAAAAACGTGTGTATGTGACCTCCGAAATAGATTTTATGTAACAAAATACTCCAACATTTTAGAGTAAGGAACGTAACAGTCAGTTTCATAAACTCTCTGTCAAAGAGTAATATAATTAGTAGAGTTTGTCACCAGCTTTTATACTCTCCTACATTTTGGAGAAATGTATTTCACTCTCACAGTGCCCTCGATCTACCGTATAGTATATACGTAGAATCTCGGCCACCTCCATAATGTTTTCCCTTTATACCTCAGACAGGATCCCTGTTTTTTTTTTTTTTATGTTATTGTGACGGAACAAGCCCGAGGCCCACCTGATGTTAAGTGGACTAACCTCTGCCTATAACAGACGCATTTCGTCAACGACGAATTGCACTGTGCCCGTCACACTGAGACGTCCAGTTGTTAGGTTGGTACTAAATGAACGAAAATATCATTATAGCCTGCAGTCATGGGTTGTAACCCATCAAAAGGCCATATCGGCGCCGCCCTGTTCCAGTATGACGTCTGATGAAACCTTTTCTTCGAAACAGTTGAAAGTTATTGAAAACGGATTACCTTAGACATAATAAAGCATAAATGTCAGATCCTAATGGCTATCCTTATTTCTTAATAACTCATGTGGCAAAGAAAATCACTTAGTCACCCCGTGACCACGACCACAGTGCACGAGCAAAGTGTTTGAAACGTCAGGACAAAAATAATGCTAAATATAGGCGATTTAAACCGTTTAAAGTTGTTTAATTACTATCCTAATGGCTATTTTCAGAAAACAGCAGAACCTGAGGCATGGTTTTTTCCCCTAGCTGACGAAGCTTATTTTTAGTAATGTATATCTTGTGAGTTATACTATGTGAAACGATCACCCTTAATAGATATATTAGCTAACTTTCTTAACGTAGCAATAACTTTTTATAAAGATTTCCAGTCTTTATCTTCGGTAGCCATACGTCATACAATACGCAATTTTTTTTCTTCGTATTATGATGGGAACAATTGGTTTCTTTTCCGTCGTGTCTCAAACTATGAACAATGATTTTATAACTTGTAACAAGAAAAAAGTACATGAGACCTGTGTTCGAAAAAATTTAATTGTTAACTAAAATGGAGTAACAGAACACTCAAGTTCGCATACAAAATGACAAACTTAGGTAGCTTCAGTATGGCGGTATATGTTGACTGTATCCAGAACATTTGCAATCAGTTTAACAACTTGTTTAATGACCAGTCGACCTGTAACACATACGTCTCATTAAACATTACCTGAGAATTAAACTGTAAAAAAAAATTACTTTATTGATAACATTACTCGATGATTGAATACTTGATGGTCTTGTAAAAAGTGTTTGACCATATATGACGCATGACAAAGAAACACGTAAACTAAAGAATTGTAAGTAAATCTACGTCAAAAGGTAGCCAATTTAGAAATCAGGTCTCGAAAAGAGAAGTTTTATTTTAAAACAAACCTGTGGAGATTGTAACAAAAGTATATACATATAACTGCTTGACATTGCTTCCTTTTAAATCCATAGTTCCTTCCAAAAAGGTATTTCTCAAAATGTCTGATCTCTAAACATTTTCCTAAAATCACAAGATTCACAAAGCAGGCTTTATCGAAAGCCTCCTACAGGGTCCTAAAAACACAGAACCTTCACGTAACAGGGGTACAAGCACGCTAATCCCCGAAATAACTTGTCGACACAACCGCTCTATATATAGTAGGGTTACCATGATTTATCACATATATATGGACAATTTCGTAGGGAACAGATGATTGGTTTTTTATTAAAATTGCACCCCTCCGTTGGTGTCGTAAAAGGCGACTAACGAAAAAATACTGGAAGGTGAGCAGCAACGCTTTCTCAATAACTAACATCTCACTATCTTACCCTGCGATCCCCAAGCCGCCTGTGATGCGTAGGGATTATGGCAAATATTCCTTTATACCCAGGTTGTGTTCAGTGGACGATCTTGCTGATACAGTACAGTACTCCCTTAACAAGCTTAAGCTCTAATTATTGGCAATTAAATAAAGCTGCCGAAGAGCACAGTTAGGTACTTTCCTAGGTAGCTACCAAGCTAGCAGGGTATCCTTGTCTATTGCAATGTGATGTAACATATACGAGGCCTAATTGGTGTTAAAGTCTAACATCTACTTACTTATAACATATGCATTTCGTCATCAGCGACAAACTTCACTGCGTATAAAGTACACCCTGAAACATACAGTTGTTATATCACATATGCCTTGAGATTTAACGGCATCTATACCCATCAAACCGGGAAACAGTAATGCAAACAATATCTACTGATCTGCGTAGTACTTCCCCAAATAACAAACTTGTACACGAACACTTCTACTGCTATAAGAGCAATGCATTTACAAAATGCCCTCCCACAAGGAGATTAGGTTCAAACCCGTGTAGTAGGATCGACTTATGTCGTACTCATAAATAGTCCAATGAGATGGGTTTCTCATTGGACTATTTATGAGTTTAGTGTAATAATGGACCTGAAAGCTCAGCACAGGATTTTCTTAACTAAACAAGATCATGTATTTGTTTTGACAAGCACATATTATAATAGAGTAGATATTTTAGATGCCTGTCAAAGTTCTGACCTCTAACAAAAATCATAAATAATATCGCTATTTACATTTGAGAATACACTTTTTTTATATCTAGCATACATTAAATCAATAACTACACTTCCTGTTTCTTAACCCTAGATAACTAAACTATGTTTGAAGTTACATAGTAACTAAACATTCGTCGAGCGGACTACGGAAATAAAAATGTACATACCTTCAAAATGTTGTAATCAAAACTTATTTTTTTTATTAGGCTCAAGAGTTTATAATTAAATAAAGAAAATAATGCTTCTTAATTAATATATACACAATTTTACACAGCAAATACACATATCGACAGTATGGGGGCCGCAAATTGGTTTCTAACATTTAGTGCAATAGTGTTTGGTCATGCTTCGGGCCTTGGATGGACAGACATAACATATTTTCCGCGCATTCGGTACTGCTTGAACAGGAGCTTCAGTATTAGGTGAGACTCCTAAAATATCTTCAATCATGGCTTTGACATCGCGTCTCAAAGTCGCCGTCTGCAATCACTGCTTCAGCCATGGTTCCATGAGTTGGGCTCCTTACTTCATTACAAAATTTCACCATTATACTGATTTCACTTTATTCTTTATGCTGTTTGAGACATGAATTGCAACGTTGACTGTAGTTAAGTTTATCATGTTATAGAAAACACATAACGGCCATCTTTTGGTTTTCCTATTGGTACATACATTTCAGCGCATTTACTAGATTTTCACCTGAAGAATCATCTGACTCAATAATTTGGGTCCTTTGTCTCTTGCTCGGCCGGATATCATAATCGCCCGAATTCATTGGTTCATTTATAATATCCGAATCACTGTCAATATTATGATGGTTTTCTATTTCTTCATTATCTTTGACTTCCGAGGTAGAGTTTTCACCTCCATCCTCCTCGTTCTCATCATTTTCATGCCACTAGGGTATTAGCTCTTCATCACGTCTCAAATCCATCTAAAATAATAAAAACATAATGTTAGTAACCCAAAACAACCAAAAGTAAACAAAAAAGTAGTACTGGTTGAAATTTCTGGAAGTTAACCTCAATTTAAGTAATTTTACACAAAATTATACTCGGAACAATCACTAACTATTGAAATATATAAATAGTTTGACATTATTCGGTTGATAAAATAATTATATCAATAAATAAAAGTGTACATACCTCACCAATAAAGTAACGTAATAACTAAACTTTCGTTGAGCGGACGACGACGCGGTCATATATCACTTCCTAATAAACATGCGACTGCAAGCCCATTACGCACTACACTGTTTCCGGGTTTTTTTTTTTTTTTTTTTTATGGAGGACATAGATGCTGTCTACCGCTATACGGACGTACAGCTCCACCGGACTTTGGGCGAGGGGAGGCCCTCTTATAGCCCAGGAGGAAGAAGCGCTGAGGGCACTTCTTCTGAGACGGGCGTATAAGGCGAAAAGCGCCTTATACCTCCGTCTCCTGCGGGCGCCGAAAACGCCACGCTACTATCGGGAGGGGTGACAGCGAGCTCAAGGGCACCACTGTGGTTCGGACCTCGGCTTGTCTCGCTGCCGAGAGACAAAGGGGGAATCGGAACTAAATGCCCCGGTACAACTGCAGTGTTGTACCGTTGAGAATGGGCCCTATTGAATATTGCTCTGTGACTATTTGGAGAGACACTAATCGGGATTTTATTTTTGCCTCGAGCTCGCCGGCGAGCTCGGTGTTTGATCGTGTAACCTCTGATTACCGCACACCTGGGGATGTTACCAGGACGACTTGCGGACAACGCTAAAGCTGCCAACGTAATGGCTGCGATGGGGTCATCCGGGTCGTCCAATACCTGCCGTGGTCGGCGACGGGGGGGTTTGAAGTATGGGTCGGATGAGGCAGTCGAATAGTTCGCTGCCTGGACAACCAGAGGGTTCGGGTGGTGGGGGGCTCGATCAAAGTGTCGGCGGACGCAGCCCTTATTGAACTGCGCTAAAGAGGGAAGGTTTAGGTCGCAGTGCAACTCGGCGCTCCGGACGTACCAGGGAGCGCCGGTTGCCCTGCGAAGAAACCGGTTTTGGAGGGCTTGAAGTTTATGTAGGTGGGCCTCACTAGCATGACTGAACACTACGGATGCGTACGTCATGATGGGGCGGATACAAGCAGTGTAAAGTGTCTTCTTGTTACTAAGAGACATTTTACTTTCTTTACAGATTAAGGGACTTAGGCGACCCATGACAAAGGCCGCCCTGTTACGGACCGTATTAATGTGATCTTTGAAGGTGAGATTCCGATCAAGGGTTACTCCAAGATATTTGGTTGTTCTCACCCAGGGAATGGGTTCATCGAACAGAATTAGTGGCTTCGGATAGCGGGGGCGGGTTTTCTCAGTAAAGCACATAGCTGTGCTTTTAACTGGATTGACCGCTATGCGCCACTTTCGGAACCAGTCACCGATCTCGGTGATGGCCCGTTGAATGACGAAATATGTCTGTCTATTTACATGCCAGCCAGTGGAATAAATGGCGGTATCGTCCGCGTATTGGGCTATAAAAACTTTGGGTTGGGCGCGAGGGATGTCACTGGTATACAGTGCGAAAAGGATGGGTGATAGCACGGAGCCCTGAGGGACTCCGGCTCTGACTGGATGAGGAGTGGAAAGGGTGCCTTCCACGCGGTAGCGAAAGCTTCTGTCCCTTAGGAAGTCTTGTAAGGTGAGCACAAGACGCTCTGGCACGCCAAAGTGGTATAGCTTGTAAATCAAGCCATTGTGCCAGACTTTGTCAAAAGCTTTCGCTACGTCGAGGAAGACTGCTACCGTCGATTGGGGTTTGGGTTTCTTATTGAAACCCTCTAGGATGTGCTCCGTGAGGCGGTGCACCTGTTGGACGCATGAGTGTTTGGGTCTAAAGCCAAACTGCTCATCGGGAATAAGGTGGTGTTCCCGGGCATGGGATTGAAGACGGTTCGCTAGGATCCGTTCGTAGAGCTTCCCCAGGGCGCTGAGGAGGCTGATGGGACGGTAGCTGGTGGGATCAGAGGAGTTTTTGCCTGGTTTGTGAATGCCAATGACATTTGCACATTTCCAGGTGTCAGGGAACACACAATGGTTCATAGCCGCATTGAAGATGCTGACTAGGAGATGGATGAGAGGGGGGGAGAGGGTTTTAAGAACCTTGTTAGAGATGCCGTCGGCACCGGGGGCTTTACGTTGTTTGAGGTCCTTGATCAGTCTCGTCACCTCAGCGAAGGATACTGGGGTGAGTGGGGGGAGTTCAGAGATGACCACAGAGCTTTTACGTTCGACTTCAGCGTCCACCGTATCGAGGTGAGCTTGGTCAACGTGATCGACATTGGGGGAGCATTGAGCCTCTAGGCTGTCGGCTAGGCACTCAGCTTTGTCTTCGTCAAAGAACGCTGGGACGAGGGGGACAGGTCTGTATAGGGGGGGCATGTCGCTTTGTCCGACACCTTTCATACCTCGAGCGAGATGCCAGTAAGCCTGGTGGCTCGGCACGAGGTTTGAAAGTTTGTCGCCCCAGCTCTGATCACGCAACTCGGACATGCGACTTTCAACCATGCGTTCAAAGTGGCGTTTCCGAGTTTTGTTTACTTTGCTTGGGTAGGAGTCGTAATGTCGGGTCACTGCTTTACTCTTAGTCACTAATCGTCTCACATCCGCTGGAATGACAAGGCGCCGGTCGTCCGGCACTATGACTTCCTTTGCGGATGCACCTACTACGGTGGAGAGGTGATTAGTGAAAGAGTCGATAGCGAGGGATACGTCATCTTTAGTCACAATGTCGTCAGGGATTTTGTCAAGGTCGGGTGAGCTGATAGCCTTTAGGGATTCACCTAAGAGCTTCCAGTTCACTATCGTCTTGGTCGGGCAGGGTACGTCAGATGTTGGGTCGGGGCCTAGTCGCAGTATTATGGGGCGGTGGTCAGAATGTAATTCGTGACACACCTCCATAGAGCGTAACTGAAGTGTTACGCCTTTGAAAAGTGCCATATCGAGTAAGTCGGGACGGCCGTGGTCGAAGTAGGGGTAGTGAGTGGGCTCGAGTGGAGCTATTATGTCAAAGTTTAAGTCAGCGACTAGGCGTTCAAGGTCAACACCGTTGGAATTGTTGACATTACAATTCCACAGGACGTGTTTGCTGTTGAAGTCACCGATCAGAAGGACGGCGCTTCCTAGTGAGAAAAGTGCTACTAAGTCAGCGCGGGCGACACGCTTTTTACAAGGTAGGTAACAGGAAACTATGACTAGGGGTTGATGACCCGTCATGGCTAGCATGCAACAAGATGCTTCCATAGTAGTGAGAGTCGGGGTAGGTATGGGGATGCAGTGCAGGGACCTTTTGTAATAGATGAGAGTGCCTCCTCCACGACCGGTCACTCTATCATTACGTACCGTTCTGAAATTGGCAAACCTGGGGTTCGCCTTCCCCGGTTTTAGTAGGGTTTCCTGCACGCATATAATGTCGATCAGGTGGGTATTACAAAAGTCGTGTACAAGGTCACGTTGTCTGAAGAGGCCGTTAGCGTTGAAGGACGCTAACGAAACTGAGCGCGGTTTATTCCTTAAGGTTGTACTACCCATAGTGGGTGTAGTGAGGGGGAGTTTGGGGGGCGAAGCGCTTTAGAGCGCTAAGAAGGCTGGCATGTTCCAGCGTGTATTGGATGACTTCCGCAGGTGATTGTGCGGAGTGCATCTTGCGTGCTAGAGCACGGACCTCATCTATATTGATGGACATAGCAAGGTCGCTGACTAGCGCTATATCCTCTTGAAGAGAGGAGTCCATCAGTGGCATAGGAGGTGGGGCCACGGGCCGGGCGACGCGAGGTGCGGCGCGTGGAATGAGGGCAGGAGGTGCCGGGGGTGCCGCGCGGACCGGGGCCGGTGCGCGGGCAGGGGCCGCGGTACGGGCGGGGACGGGTGCGCGGGCCGGGGCGCGGGCGGGAGCGATGGTTTTAACCATGCTCGGTGGCTTTGACCACGCGTTCCTAGCTGGGAGAGGAGCGGGAGTCACCTGTGAGGCAGGTGCTACTGTCAGCTTAGGGCTGACCCGCTGCCACCTATCATAGGTGGGACGAGGAGGTGGCGGAGGTCTCCTTTCCGTTGCCGCCCTGCGGTTTGTGCGTGGCGCCCTCGGGCAACCGCGGTAGTTGGCGGTGTGCCCCTGGGTGCCGCACAGAACGCAGCTGGGTGGGTCGGGTGAGTCCCTCGTGCGAGAACAATTCTCTGTGGCATGATCGCCTAGGCACTTAACGCACCTAGGACGAGCGAAGCAGAAGCGGGCAGCGTGCCCGTATAGTTGGCAGTTATGGCACTGTGAAGGAGAGCCATTCCTGAATGGGGACTGAACATCTAGTCCGGAGAGGCCGCAGACCGTCTTCAGGTTGAAGATGGTCTTGCCCTCCGGGGATCGGTCTAGTACTACGAGTACTAGGTCGTATGGGCTTTTGTCTTTGCCACTGTACATGCGGTGTACGGCAAGGACAGGGAAGTCCTGTCTTTTAAGGTCGTCAAGTACAGCGTCTGTACGGACTTCCTTCGGGACACCGCGTATGACGACGCGTAGGACTTTCTCCTCTTCGAGCGCATAAGTGTGGAAGCTTATGCTCTCTTTACGGAGGAGTTTGGTTAACGCTCTGTGGTCGTTAACTGAGGAGACTTGGACTTTAATGCCCTGCTGCGTGGAGCGGGCGTTAGTATAGTGGATCTTGCGATCCGTGAGAAGGCGGGATAGCATATCCCATTTGCCTTTGTCCTGTATGAACAAAGGCGGAGGCGGCTTTTCGCGGCGTGCGTTAGCGTCCTGAGAGGGCGCTGTTGCCGAAGCGGTTGCGGAAGGCGGGGACGCGGGGCGCGGGGCGGGGGTCGGCCTATTGCCGGCGGTAGGTGCTTTGGCGGCTGCCTTAGCGGGCGGGGCGGAAGGCCCGGAGTTAGCGGCCTTAGGGGCGCGCTTGCGTTTTCGATCTACGACGGTGTAACCGTCGTTGTCGGAATCATCAGAGTCTGTGCGTGAGGCGCGGGGTTGGTCGACCTCCATGTCCGTTTCCGAGTCTGAAACTGACTCGACAACGACATAGGCAGGTTCGATGCTCGCAAACCGACCGATCGGTGAGCGAGAGCGAGAGCGGGGTTGGGCTACTACCGCGCGCCTGTTATCAGGGCCGGGGGCGGGGGAGTCCGGGCTCTCCTGTAAGTAGGATGGCGCCGGAGGGTCGTCGTAAGCGGGGACAGAGGTCCCGGAGGGAGCAATGGGAGTGTCCGTGAGGCGGGCACTCTCTGCGTCTGAGGTGAGGGCTGCTTGATGAGCAGCATAGAGGTCGGGGTACCGTAAGGCAAAGGTCTGAAGGACCTCTACCTCACTATTGGTAGGGCGGGGCTGCATCCTGAGGGGTGCACTCAGGATGCCCTAACCAGGGTAGTGTCTCCCTCGCACAACCTGTGAGCTCACTGTGTGAGAGGGAGTGAGTACCTACTGTGTATCCCTAGGTGTGTGTCCCTATCCGCACTTTTTTTCTGGGGCGGCGAAGGGGTGTCCTAACGACTCCGGGATTGACTAGGGGCGACCCCAAGGCCAGTTGCCCCGGAGACCTGCTTGTTTCGGCTGATCCCGTGAGGCGGGAAAAGGCCGCGGTACAAGGTTAAACCAAAAATCAACAGAGGTAGTTGGCACCGTTAGGGATCACTCTGCGACCGCAGCGAATGGCGGATTTGATCGTTCGAGCGAGCTTAACCCGGTAGGGCTCCACCTGCCTGAACGATGCCGCTTAACAGCACAAAGTGTGTTGTTGAGCGGGTGGCGTTGTACGTGCAGAAACAAAGATGCGAAACAAGGATAAACTGCACTTTTCAGTGCAGTTTACAGCAGCAACACCGACCCGGGCTTGTCCGGGGCGGTGGTTGCTCGACGGTGGAGCGCCGCCTCAGCAAGCACGAAGCTCGCGTCGCACGGCGTTCGACGAAACTCTCAGCTCCTGCACAGACAAACACAAGCTGAATCGGGATCACGCTCTTCAATGCGCACTGTAGCAACTAGCGTCGGAACGATGGTCCAGGCGAGACGGCAATAGTGCGGGGACTATTGCGGTCTCACTGGAGGGTCACTTGCAGCTGCGGAGAGGTGCGCTCGGCGTGGCGGCGCAAGGCGGAATGTGTGTGTGTTTTGTTTCCGGGAATTAGGAAGGTACAATAAATGGCGCGGGCAGGGGACACGTGGTTATAGGCGAACTCGTCATACGCGGGGGGGGGGGGGGTGCGTAGTCGAACGGACGAATCATTAGTTATTTAGGGTTAATGCACTATTATTTCTAATCTGGTTTTATAAAAACACCAACGAGATTTTCAATACTTCAACTAAGATGTAAAACCAAATCTGGAAATAATTCAAGGCATATTAAAATCACACGAGAATTAGTTTTATTTACAAAATTGAAATTTGCAATTTGCCAAAACAGTTTTATTTATGATTTAAAATATGGCTGCCCTATCCGCGGCTAAGTTTCAATTAAGCCACCCTACCTCGTCGCGAGCTGCCTAAGCCCACATTCTAACGCCCGCCTCTACTGAATAGATTACAGGATTTGCCCACAATAGTATAAGCGTTCATTTTGATTGAAAGGACCCTTGAAAACGTTTTGTTAAGTTTTTTTTTATCAATATTTAATTTGATTCTATTGGGAGAATTGAAGAGTAGAGTTTACGTAGCGCTTTCCATACAAACGTAGATTCGTCATATTTTTAATACTAAGTGTTTAAACTCGGTAAAACTTTGCACGTATATCCTTGAGCCTAACATCTATGCTTCTGGTTGACCAGATTTCCGTAAAATTAAGTATTTTCAAAAATCATTCGAACCATCGTTTTGTATCGGAAATGTAATTTTGACATTAAGTGATATTATAAACAATAAATTGAAAAACTGGCAAACCAGAAGCACACATATTAGACTCATCAATATGCACACAACATTTCACCGAGTTTGAACACTTGGTATTTAAATATGACGAAATTACGTTTGTATGGAAAGCGCTTCATGAACTCTTAAAGCAGTTACAGGTTTAAAACTAAAAAAAAAGCAAATATACAAAAAAAGAAATTAATATAATTAACAAGTGTCCAAGATTCCACCAAATTTGTGTTAATAAAAGCAAGCGTTTGACCGAAGTCTACATGTTCCGACGTGATCTTTGTTGGGACATGCCTCTCTGGAAGATACCTATCACTCAGGACTTGAATACTCTCATATTATATTTATACAGGAACAGAGACACTGCTTAATATAAGCGCTTAGTGCGTATTTTTGGGATATGATATAGAGACAAGCACTAGCTTCCGAATATAAAAAATATCATCAAAATCGAGTTATGAATAACACACACAAAAATATACAGTCGAATTGAGAGCCTCATTTAGTTAACTTCATATTTACAATTTAATTAAAATGTTATAAAGTATTTAAAATACCAAAGTATATATATCAACTTTCTAAATATTTTTATTTAGAGTATATATATGAGGAGAGGGCGCTACTGCGACACTGTCAACGTCGTACTCGCTATTCAATAAGTTTTAAAATTATTTATGTGTTCCAAAACAAAGTGATACAATCAAAATATAAAACCAGTGCATAAACTACTTCGAACTATATATAAAACATAGTGCATATACAATTTAATTCATTAAAAAGTGCATAAAATCGTTCTGTCAAATCTCACTAGAAGTTCGTTAAGATACCATGAACATTATCAATATTTAAGTGCAAAATATTAGTGTATCGTGTGTACGACAAAACTGGAACTTGAATTACATTAAAACAGTGCGCAAACCAAAAGCATCATAAACTATAACCTCAAAAGTGCTAAATAATCATAATAATATCTCCGTTCCTATATCATCGATCAAAGTATCTATCAGCGCCATCTATTATAATCCATCAGAACTTTCTAGCCAGTTCCTAGTTCGACGCGCACTCCGTTAAGTCGCAACATTTAGGACACTTCTAAATACGCTAGACAACTCGATCGCCACTAAGCCAAGAAGTACCTACCTGTTCTCAAAGAGGGCGCTAAACGAAAACGAATTATAAACAGATATGGATGAAATAAAAAATATGTTAATTAGCATGCAGCAAGATATCAAGCAGCAAAAACAAGACATGCTAGAGATGAAAGAAGATATTAAAGGTACAATAATCAACAGCCTAAATGAGAAGTTCAATACCCTAGAACTGAAAAATGAGCTTTTGGAGAAAAAATTAGAAGAGCAATCAAATAAAATTAACAACCTAGAAAGACAGTTAAGACGCAGAAATCTGATCTTATTTGGCGTAGAAGAGATAGAAAAGTCGTACGATGAATTGGAAAAAATGGTAATAAATATTATAAATACGTACATAAAAGTTTCATGCGACACGTACAACATAGAAGCTATTAGAAGAGTGGGGAAAAAGGGTGAAAAAGTTCGACCGTTAGCAATAACATTCAACACCTTAGGTTTCAAATTAAAAATACAAAAGAATAAACATAACCTTCAAAATATTTGCTATTACTTAAAAGAAGACTACCCAATCGAAGTCTTAATTAAGCGTAAAGAGCTACAAGTACAATTACAGAAAGAAAAAGATGCAGGAAAAACAGCTTTTATAAAATATGACAAAATTATTATACTTAGTAACAAAACACCCCCACAGAAACAGTCAAGCAAGAGAAACCTATCAGAGTCCCCGGAGACGCCCCACCCTTTCAACCAAAATGTTCAACAGACTAGTAAACAACCACCTAAGAAAAATAAAGGGGACATTAAGAACTATATAATACAAAAGCCCAAACTAACTCTCGCTCAGACAGAATCAACTCAACGCCAAACGAAGATATCAGACCACAACACAGCATAGCAATCAAAATCGGACCCTCTTCCAACCCAAAACCTCCCAGTACGGCCGGTCACCGCGGGAGAGTTCGACCAAAACCCCCCAAGAACAATTATCAAAACGAAAAAAACCGCCTACATTTCCACCCTCAACGTAAGATCATTATCTTCCGATCAAAAATATATTGAGCTCAAAGCTGCACTAGAATATATAAAGCATGATATAATAGGTTTGAGCGAAGTTCGCCGCCTAGGAGAAAAGACAATCGAAGACAAAGAATACATCTTCTACTACATTGGCCAAACAAAAGGACTATATGGAGTAGGTTTTCTAGTAAAGAAGAAACACAAAGATAACATCATAAAATTTACTGGAATATCTGAAAGAGTGTGCGTACTGGAAATTAAAATGGAAAACTTGTTTTTTGCAGTAATTCAAGCGCACGCCCCCACTGAAAACTCATCACAGGAAGATATAGACAATTTTTACGAAGACTTAGCGAAAGCTCATGATACCACATCTACTGAGTATGTATTTTCTATAGGTGATTTTAATGCTCAAATTGGAATTCCAGAAAAATACGAACGTTCCGCTACAGGAGAGTATGGTTACGGCAACAGAAGCGCTCGAGGTACAAGACTAATTCAATATGCGCAAGAGTACAACCTAAAAATTATAAATACAATGTTCAAACTAAAACCAAAAAACCGCTGGACATGGATCTCTCCAGACAAAAACACAAGGAATGAAATTGATTATATCATGACTAATAAGCACCACATGATCTCTAAATATGAAGTACTGCCATCTTTCTCTTTTGGATCGGACCACAGATTACTAAGAGCAACAATACACCTAAACTCAACAAAGAAAAGTAGGCGCAATTTCTCTAATACATCCACTAAGCTAAAAACTCTAGAGGAACAGGAAACGTATCTTACAAACCTCTACAGCTTTATACCAGAACTTATAAAGAATCAAAACAACTATAACGTTGAGGAGTACTACCAACAAATCATGCACTGTATCAAGATAAGTCTAAAAAACATTGAAGGAAAACATAAGAACAAAATCCTATCCGCGAAAGCGCTAGAACTCATGAAGGAAAGAAGCGAGCTACAAAATAAGCCCAAATTAAGCGTGGCTGACAAAGAACAACTAAAAACTTTGTATAAACTTACCAATAAAGAAATAAAAAGGTGCTACGTTACCTACAGAACAACAACTATACAAAAACACCTCAATAATACCAGATCTGCCAAAAAAGCTTATAAAGAGCTAAATCAAGCCAAAACATGGGTTCCTTCTCTCAAATCTGGCAACAACAAATGCCATTCTCGCACAGAAATCATAAATGCCGCTACTGACTTCTACGCTAACCTATACAGACAATCAGACACACCTAATCAAAACTTACCTACCTACGAGTATAGCTACATAGATACCTCTCCAATACACCAGTTTACAGAAAATGATATATTGAAACAAATAATGAGACTTAAGCCAGAAAAAAGCCCAGGACCGGATGGAATCACCAATGAATGTATCAAGGTAGCGAAGACTCTACTACTGACACCAATTACTATCCTATGGAATAAAATACTTGGTAAAAAAGCTGTGCCACATCAATGGATGACATCGGAAATTATATTACTATACAAAAAAGGTGACCCAGCTGATATAGGCAACTACCGTCCTATAGGCCTAATGCCTTGTTTTTATAAACTTTTTGCGTCCTGTCTACTAGAAAGGATAGCCCCAGTCATTGATGCTCACCAACCGATCGAACAAGCCGGTTTCAGAAGCAGTTTCAGCACGATGGATCACATCCAGGTGGTTGACCAGGTGATAGAAAAATATTCAGAATTCAACAAACCCCTGTATTTAGCTTTCATCGACTACAAAAAAGCTTTTGATTCAATTTCACACGAGAGCATCTGGGAATCGCTGAAAGCACTAAACACAAATGAAAATTATATCAATATTCTAAAAAATATTTACTCTAACAGCACAAGTAGAGTTAAACTGGATAGAGTAGGCGAAATAATCAACATAAAGAGAGGTGTCCGGCAAGGAGACCCGATCTCACCAAAATTATTCATAGCCGTCTTACAACATGTAATGGGAGAGCTGCCATGGTCTAATCAAGGTGTGAATATAAATGGGAAATTTTTAAGTCATCTCAGATTTGCCGATGACATAATTTTATTTTCGGAAACCCCTCACCAATTAAACAAAATGGTAAATGAACTAAACCAGGCTAGTATAAAAACTGGATTGGAAATAAATCTGGAAAAAACTAAAATTATGTCTAACCGCAGTGCAACGCCCATCTCAATAAACAACACTCCCATCGAGTTTGAACTTTTATTAAACTACTACATATACTTAGGAAAACAAATATCCTTTAGGAAGGAAAGAAACAATGAAGAACTTAACCGAAGAGTGGCGATTACCTGGAACAAGTTCTGGCACCATAAAGAAATACTAAAATCGCAACTTCCGTTACCGACCAAGAAAATAGTCATGGATACAGGACTTCTACCTTGCCTCACCTATGGTTGCCAAACTTGGACCTTCGATCTCAAAACCAGGAACAAAATTCAGACTACCCAGAGAAGAATGGAAAGAAGTTGCCTTGGTATAAAACTGAAGGATAAGGTAAAGAACGTTGACATTCGCAAGAAGACAAAAGTATGCGATGCCTTAACTTTTGCAATGAAGGCCAAATGGAGGTGGGCGGGCCACGTAGCCCGTTACAAGGACGATAGATGGACTCTACGGTCGTTAACGTGGTCTGGACCAAAAGGCACCAGATCAAGAGGTCGACCAAGGGCCAGATGGGCTGACGAAATTGTAGCGTGTGCGGGAGGTAGGTGGCTAGACAGAGCTAATGACAGAGAAGGATGGAATTCCTTGGGGGAGGCTTTTACCCGAATGGGGTCCATGCATTAAATAATAAGTAGTGAAAATTAAAACAAATTAATAATGAAACTAATTACAAAATAGAATCTATTATTAGAAACCAAATTCATCTAACTGTATTAAATGTAATTAATTTATAGGTTAATAAGTTACCAATTGTTGCTTACTATGCATGGAATTAAATAAAGCTTTATTATTATTATTATTATTATATAACGTATAAATAGATTATTTATGCCCATGGGAGTAGCGCTCTGGAGTCACGCAAGACCGACAATGACGTGTAGCCTCACTTGTCAGCCATTTCAGGAAATATAGTTAACTATGAGCAGCCTTTTGTACGAGTATCTCTTATAGAGTAAGACAGGAAGTTGCTTACGGCCGTCAGTGTGATATGCAGAATGTTCCTATTATATATATATATAAGATACAGTCAGCCGTTTAGTCATAAAAAATAGCACCACTACACAACAATATTTTATAATATAAGTGTGGATACTAAACCAATCTTTTAACACGTATAAATTAATAGCAAAAGTAAAAACCCGACTGCAAATGGTTGATTTTCGCTATGCGTTTTATCGTTCCATTAAAATAATATTAATAATAATATTTGTTTATTTCAGACATAAACCTATAGTTAAATTAAAGTTACGTAAAATAGAGAAATGAAAAAAATAATAAGCGGTCAAGCGCGTGTCGGGCCACGCGTAATGAAGGGTCCCGTAGTAGCCCGTTATAATAATATAAAATAGTTCTGTTGTTCTTTTTCTTTTTATCTCTCTACCTATAACTTTCTAAGCAATTTGTTATTTTGTTTATAAATTGTGATTGCTTGCACGTGTAGAATGTTGTTGACCGTGACTATTAAGTTGGAATATACGTTTCTTAGTTGCTCACAAACTTTTTTCTTCTCTCCATTTAACGACACCTCTCTATAACGCCATAAAATGCACAGTCCCTTGAGTTTACACTGTTTATGTATATACATCTATATATAGTGTAAACTATATAACGACACTGAAGGACTGTGCATATATATATACATATATTATATATTCAAGAACCAACAAACAGAGTCACAATATTTTATAATAATAATTATGACACGGCGAGGATGAGGTCTAAAAAGTACCTTATACTCATACCGAAGCTAATCGATCAACTCTGTACAGTCATATCTGTTATGACTTATGATATAGGTCATACAGAAGCATTATATCTAATTGTTGCCTTCTAGAGTTTAATTGCAATAATTTATATTTGTTTAGCAGCTCTTCATAATGGTTTAATATTATGCAATAAATACATTAATTCGTTGTTGAAGTTACTAGAGGACCTTATGACAAAATTAAATATTTTTAAACCACGTGCTATTATTATATTTTGAATATTTACAAGAACGACTAATTTATTATCTAATATTATTACTTAATCCTTTATGACTTGAACTTCATCAAAGTTAGAATCCCATAACACATATGTAAAATTACACATTACAAATCACATACCCTTCACGTGCACGTATACTCAAACATACAGAAACACGCACCGACACATACACCTTTCAAATTCCTCACAAACACTCACTTAAACTCGTACATCAATACTACACCACAGAATAATGACTACACGTAAATATTAATTATTAAAAATATACAAAATGACGTTAATTTCGAATAAAAACAATTTCGTTAAATATTTTTCCTATATGTATATATGTTTCAATGTATTGGTTCAATTTTGAATTGTTACTAAATAGTATATATAAAAGAAAATATATAGATGTGTTACAGATTCTCTAAAGCCAGGAAGAACCTGGCTCTTGAGATACAGGCCACCAGCCTAGTTTTAGAGTCATAGACTTATCATAAATGTATCACAGTAAGGAAGAATAAAATTAATTTGTATTTGTATTAAATTATTTGTTTTTCGTCTTAGGAGTAAAATTATATTAAATAAAATACACTTAAAGTCTGCCCAGATCCTTTTGGAATTTTAAGTGGTCTTGATAAGTATTTATAGAATGATACATTTTCAGGTCAACGGCATGTAAAAGCAATTTAAAAAACTTAAAATATTTTTTAGTAAACACACTGTTTGTTTGTTTGTTATTGTCTACGTTTTAAATATTTCAGTAAAGCTTCGATAAGGCGGGCAAAATTGAGATTGGGCGATAGTTTGCTACAACTTTTAATAATCCTTAGGTTGAATATATGCTGGACTGGAAAACAATAGTGTCAGCGGTGTATTTAAGAACTTATGGTGGAACATTATTAACTCCAGCGCCCTTAGTTGGATCGAGCCTACGTAGTTCCGATTTGATAAACATTTGATTATAGTAAAACAAACATCACTGATAGTTAAATCTGACTTGTGGTTCACGTGCATCATCTTCAGAAATATAAAATTTATTATCTGCATTATAACCGTCGGTAACAGAGGAGGGTTCAAATACTGATTGAAATTCGAGAAAATGTTACTAATATCTAATGGGTCACTTGCTGTTTTTGGAGCACCCATCTTTGGAGCAGTCATGTCTGCCCTACCTCTACAGTGTTTTTATAAGCCGGAGACGCGGAGAGGGAGTGATTAATCAATTATTTTCATGAAGAAGAAGCTTATTTTGGGAAATTTCGTTAGTATTTAAAAAAACTATAGGTTTTTGTAACCCCCCCTCCCATCAATGGGGAATATTCTGCCCTCACTCCCCCTCCCCTTTGCACAAAATATAAACATATACCATACCTAAAGTCCTTCCAATATATGTAGATACACATATTTTTTTAATATTATTATTATTAAAAATAATTCGTTTCCGTAATCCCCAACCCCCCCGGGGGGATGCTACAACCCCCCTCTCCCCCCTCCACCCCTTCCTATAGTACATAAGTATGTATATCGATTCTAAAGTCCTTCCACTACTTCATCTTAGTAACTGTAAAGGATTTATTCTAAGAATTGTGTATTTGGTACAAAATTATCTAACACCCAAGTTCAACGACTATTACTGCTAAAGTAATAAAGTTATCTTGATCGCTATAATTTTCCTTGAAAGTTCATAAACTGCACTATCATCATGAATTTTTTCAGATTTTTCAAGCCAGCAGTTTAGGTTTTAGAGGGGGGGGGGACGCCCTACTGGAACAAAAATTTGCACTTTAAAGTTGAATATTTCGTAAACGAAGCATTAAATCGTAAAATTGTATTAGCAACCCCTAAATCATTTCAGAATACCTGTTCAATGATACCCCATTCGATGGAATAGACGACGAAAAAAAATTCATACCCACATCACTTGTATGGGAGCTATCCTAAAAAAAAAATTTTCGAAATTTTATTTTACCACTTTGTCGGCGTAGTAAGTTTACATACCCGTACAAAATTGCAGCTTTCTAGTACAAACGGTCTCTTAGCAAAACCTCGGACAGACGGACAGACAGACGGACATGACGAAACTATAAGGGTTCCTTGTAGGTACTACGGAACCCTAAAAACTGCAAGTTATATAATGAATTCCTTTTTAAAGCCCTTCATTTTGATGCCCCACTCGATGAGGACTTATTACTCGTAAATAATATCCTATCCGTATATACTTCTTCCGTTTAATAAGTATTATAAATACGGGATATAAGGGTATGAGTTTTTGTTGCCGCTGACCAAAATGGCAACTATTGATGCAATTTGGTATATAGATTATTAAGTCCTGTGAAAGTTCAAGTCAAAAATCAATTATTCAAATTAGGATGCTGGGCACGCTGGTACTGGTAGTGCGCTAGAGCATTTGGACTGCCTATGACTTATAGCTCACGCAGGCTCCTGTTTCGATCCCCACCGCCGGCTTGAGCTTCACCGCATGGTGGTAGGACATTTTGCAATTGCCCGCCTGGCTAGCTACCACCCTCAAGTAGAAAATCTGTCGCCAAGCACCTAACGGTGTGTTCCGGCAGCAGTCCTTGAGAGCCAGTGAAATTACGGGCACATGAGACTCAACAACTATGTCTGAAAGTGACGGGCGCATTGCAATTCATGACTTGTGATGAAATGCATCCGTTCTAGGCAGAGGTTAGTCCACTTAACATCAGGCGGGGCTCGAGCTATTTCCGACACAATAACGTAAAAAAATTAACAGATGCATGAGCTAACTATTGGAGGATGATGAACTAAAATCGTGTATAACATATAATCATCATCAAACAGAAGACGTCCACTATTGAACATATACCTTCCCTAGAAATAAAATATTAGATGAAATTATAAATTAATGGAAATAGAACTTTGCTTAAAAACAATCTTTATTTATTAAACTCTCTGAAAACGATACGCCCATTAGAAATTTCTTGAGTACTCAATGTTATTTGATATTACTTTTGTTTTGTTCATTCCCAATTGTATAGTGAAATCAACTTCTGGGAATACCGTATTGGGTTCCATGTAACTTGAATATTCTCTGTTTACTAGGTTTTTTCATTTGAAGTGAGAGGATTTTTCTTTTAATTTATTCTTAGAGTTATGTTTTTCACGCGAGAACAACTATCTTGATATGCTTAACTAGAAAACATTTATTCACTAATGCTTTAAAGACACTCAGATTTTATGTATCTAAGTATCAGGTGTACACTTTTTTATTATATAAAGAAATTGGTATGTAAAATGTGGCCTGTAAATAGCCTACACCTATTGTGTACTTTCGTACCGTTAATAAGTTGGTGTCAAAGGCGCCTTAAATTGTGGTTGACCTTTTGAAAAAATTATGAACCTCCCTGAAAACACGAATACATACACAATGCAGTAGTAAATAGCCCACGTACCTTTAGCAATCCTTGTTATGCCAACAAATCCTTCAATTTGGGATTTACAGCAGACATCTTTCCAGGCGTTCCCATATGGCAACCGGCTGGCGACACAAATCCAAAATAATCGGGAGAAAGTCTTGCACAAAATATGTAACATACACTCACTGCACTGTGACGTTCATACAATATTGATTATTATAGCAAGATATATGTATATTGTATTGCAAGTGTCTATATTATATCTTGCGTCTTCAATTGTTCAATTATAATTAATAAAATTAACACGGAGCGGCGACGCGCGTTTTTTAGCGGAGAAAAAAAAATAGTGTACACGTTACCCTCCATACAAAACTATTTACTGCGAGCATCTTGTATGGCTTTTTTAGATAGATTATAACACCAAATATCTACCGAATAGATACTGATAACGCCATCTCTGGGATCTGTTGAGCTAAAAACTCAGACAGCAGCTGAAACGATGGTCTCTGCAGCATTTTGGCGCTATCCTGAGGGTTCACCAATTTATAACTAAGAAATGTTATATTTATATGTGTGAAAGTTAATATGGCATTGACGCTTCACCAATAATAGTGTTATATTTTCATTTTATTCTGATCGATATCAATATGAAAACAAACTCAGCAAATTAAAATAATTTAAGGAAAACTTATGAAAACTGTGTGTGTATAAAAAATGTGAAAACTTCTTCAACGATGTTTTCACATTTTTGACGTAAATATGAATTATGAGAGATATGCTAGATTTTAGATCTAAAATCTTATGTTTAATTATATACTTGTATTTTGGCTTGCATGATAAATAATAATCCACCTATTATTTGTCTTCAACTTTGATTTTTTAATATTTGAATTATTTTGAGTCTAAGATAAATGTTTTATTTTGAAAGCTGCAAAGTCTGCAACGAGCCTCCCACCATGGTTGTAAACCATGGTTTACAACTGTGGAGATGGTGGTTTGCCACCAAATCATGTTTGACCTTCCAACACCCTTCGCGGACGAGCATGCGTTGACGACCGCGGTGAACAAGCACTATTACCGACTGTGTGGACGCCGGTGGCACACCACGTGAGGGCAGTATGTCGCTGCAGCCGGTGAGAGCGCACGCATAGATGAATATATGTCCTGCGGATGAATATATGTCCTACGAATAGATAGCAATCTTACGATTTTATAAAAGTGCTGCCATCTATTTACCAACCTCAGAACTAAAAGCTCTTTCGGAGTGCTATAACGCACACATACACCCGTACACACAAGGTTCACGCACACATTCTCACTTTAAAGTATTGAATTCATTACATTATTATTATTATTATAGAAAAAGTTACAATTTTATTTTTGTTAGTTTTTGTTTCTATGAATCCTAATTAACACAATAACTTACGAAAATAAAATAAGAGCAACTTTATTAGTGGACAAATAAAAAACAGTAATTCAATAGTTTCTTGCTTTATTAAATTATTACACATACATATGGATACTTTATTTGATCATGAATATACACAAACCATCTCACAGTATTTATTCACAACCCCGGCTCCCTGGACCGTGTCTTACTTTTGTGTTTTAGAAAATAACTATGAGCCAATTGTTTCATAGGATCATTTTTGTCCCAAACTGTATTTACCTACTATAGAATGTTACTAATTTCATTACTCCCATCATTCATAAAGAAAACTATGCTTTATTATGGTAAGAATTTAGACACTTTGTCTCTATGATCTTTACATTTTAAAAAATCAAATGATATAAGAGAACCGGCCACAAGGTCAATATAATCTGATATTTGCATGAGTTCACAGTTCGTTTTCAATATTTCAATTGTGATCTTCATATGCACTTAAAAAAGCAAACTTTTGTTGGGATAGTGAAGCAAGCATTTATTTGTGAATTTCTTCATTGTAATACATTTTGAATAAGATTCTCCAATATCACCCTCTAGATCTGTTTTACACATGGCGCATTTTTTTAAAATGAATTTATCCAGCCTCTGCAATATGCTGCTGCTGCACATTTTTCTAGATCAGTTGGATCTTGGCTTTGCGATTTAGTGTCAATTTGGGACAATTCTATGAACAAATGCTCAAAAATTATTTCAATGTATTTGCTTACAGGTTGCACTATACTTTGATCTAAGAAGTATTTTAAGTTTTGCAGACAGTAACTGTCATCACTCTCGCAATTTTATTAATTAGCCCCTACTGATTTAGGTGAAACCATATTGTTTATCAGTAGGGCTTTGTATGAGGTTTCGAATGTAGAGGAACTGGGCATAATATTACGGTATCCGTGAGATCGAATTGCGCCGAAAAAAAATTCCAATGGATCTTGACTAAAATAACGGAGGAGCAAAGATTTTAGTCCTAGATGATGTAACTTTATCGTTATTTTCTGGAATGCTTTTATAGTTTTGATCCGACTAGAAATTGATGGGACCACCCCTGCTCGTCCACCAATAAATCTTATTGATGTTAAAACCGGCAAGCTTTTGTACCACTACCTGGGATGTGGCGATTTTGGTTTGACCGCTGATCTATAGATTTTCCCCCTAAGGGGTTTGCTATAACTGCCATTAATAGAGTAGAATAACCTGTCCCAGGACATTAACAGGTCGGCGGTTTCGGTGCTTTCACGAGGAATCCTGCCAGTTCCTAAAACAAAAAAGTACAATAATGTTGTCTTAGGTTTTCGCGATTATTACACATTGTAATTAAACAACTTTAAACGGTTTAGTCACCCCGTGACCACGATCACTGCAAAGTGTTTGAAACGTCGGGACAAAAATAATTATAAATATACGCGATTTAAACCGTTTAAAGTTGTTTAATTACTAAAAAAGTACTAGTTTAGCTTTTGGAGTGGCAGTGTGGACTGCCAAGCAAGGGATCCATGGAATGAATCCTGCTGCGAGCTTAAGTTTCTTTAGATGGTGGTAAGGCATTATTCTTATCTGGCTACCCATTTTCAAGTAAAAAAATCTGCCGCCAAGTTCTGAATAGTATGTTTTAGTTCCCGCAGCTGTCTTTGAGAGCCATTACCTTATGATATCTTTTGACCACATCATCAAAAGCAAAAACAAAAAAAACTGTACCTGCTGTGAATCCCATAGCACCACTGACTGATTTGCTAAGCACTTGGGTGCAGTATTTAACCTTCACTTTAGGTATGAGATGTGGTATGACATGTCGCGACGTCAATTTTGGCACCAAGCGCACTCGTCTATATCCAGGGGCATTTTGCAAACTTTAAATATTGAAACTCATAAAATGAATGGTTTATGGCCACCGTTATTTATATTCATCCTCACATAATTGCCAATTAATCAAAGGCATCCCGTCAAGTCTCCTAACATCGTTTCGCATTAGACTATTCGGTTCGAGAATAGCTGCAAAATTGCCGTGGAAATAGCCCTACGGATAATATTGTTTATATTGGGCTATAATTGACACAAAAAATAGCTAGAAATAGATACGTTATGCGAAGGCAGAGGTCATTGTCGGTCGTATGCAATTTCTACCCAAATAATGTAATACGTAACATTTCTTAAAATAATATTATTTGAAGAAATGTGTCGTATTGATTAGGTAATTTTATTTAGGAAATGTTAATATTTATATTTCTGCATTAAAGGTAGTTTTTTTTTTAAAACTACCTTTAATGTCCAGTGTGTTATGTTCAAGCCTGTGAAGTCACAGGTCGCAAGCTAGTACTTTACAAAATGGAGAAATATAATATATGGAATATATTACTATCTAAAATGGGTTGTCTCTTACGAACGGCAACCCTCTCAGAGATCACAAATTTTATGGCTGCATTCGAAAAAATATATTTTAAGCTACTATCGTTTGATTTATTAATTTGAGCGAATAATAAATACGAAGAGTTTTAGAATTTTGTAAACGTATTTGCAAGTTAAAATATCAAAAGAAACTGATATAAATTTTTGTCATAAAAAAATTAACGCAATACTACTAATATATTCATAATTGAGGAGGTGAAGAACAAAACCTCACAAACCCCTTTTTTTTCATTTTGGAGAAAACAGTAAAATGTAAATAACTAACTAACTACAACATTTGCAGTTTGTTTTAGTTGTGTCATGTTTAACTAGTGTTTCAGTTGATATTATGTTCCAAATGGTTGATTAAAATGATAAGAAGCTTAGCCAATATTTAAAAAACAAATTTGGAAATGTGATGTTTTGATTAAACATATTTGGAAAAGGGTGGTTTTGATAAAGACTTCTGGAAAAGCTAGGTTTTGATATTTACCTAAAAAAAAAGTGTGGTTATGAAAATGACTAATATTGTAATACTAATATTGTTTATTAATTTTATTTAAGGCTAAAGACAAAATCACTCATTATTTACAATTATTGTTATTAATTATTATTATTATTGCACAATCAAATAAAAAAAAAATGCCTCCTGTTCCTGGGTAGTATGGGAAGGCTTAACTTTTTGCATTTAAAAACACTTTTTGGGCCATGTTTGCAGTTCTTCTGCAAATTAAGTGCAAGTGGATCAGTATCTGCATACCTGTAACAGGAAAATATTATTTGGTTCTTCATAAAATTCCCACTCAAATTGATGTAATACATTACTCACTTGGATGCTGATATTGTATTTCGTGTACGTCCTCGCCGAGGCCTTGTTTTTGTACCACAATTGATTGTTACAACTTCGGCAGTACCGTCTTCACCCATTTCAATATAAATTTACAGAAAAACAGCACTTTTTCGATCGCAAAATAAAATTAACCGCCGAATACAGAAATATCCGATTTGAAATCTTTGGCAACTAATATAGGTTTGACAGATAACTTCAGACGTCAAATAATTGAAAAAGTGTTGCCAGACATTTGATAAAATAAAACTACAATAAATTATGAAGCAAAAAGACCAGGCATTTGAATTTTTGCACCTTTATTCTAAACTCAATGTTTTTAAGAGGTTTCGATGCAAGCTTAGTGATACAATTGAAATTTTCAGCTATAAAGTGAGCTTTTGATACAAATCAAGAGACACTGAATTTTTTAGACGGTAATGTGTGGTTTTGATCGAAGCTCTCGATTTGAAATGAAAATTTTTATGAGAAATGAGATGTTTTTGATAAGATTTGACTTATTTGCTTCGATCAATTTATCATTATTTACACATAGCAAAAAAAAAGGGATTTTTTTTCGTAAGTCACATTTCCATGTGAGGTTTTGTTCTTTACCTCCTCAATTAATCTGGGGTTAGCGGATAGACAGCGCTGGCGTACTTACTTTAGCCCTTAGCTTTAGCTAAAGTATGAAAAATAAGTGATAAGTTTAACGGCCACATCAGAGATCATTTGTTTTAACCGATTATGACCTAACAATTTTTTGGGCATCGATTTGAGTAGTCTTTATTAATTCTTAAAAAAAACTTTTGGAAAAACCATTTGGCACCGCTAGGCTATGGTAGAAACCATGGCATTTTTAGACATAGCAACATTATATCTATTTATAACAATTCACTTACTCCTACCCCAAGTTTCTGAAACGTTTGTCAGTTTTGAACAGTAAACTGAACGCTCATTGGTCACATATCGCGTCATAGAATGCTATTGACCAATCAGCGTACAGTATTTCATCTGTTAACTAATCAAGCCTTTGACAACAGATTCAGAAACTGGGAGTAAGGCTTTTATTAGGACACCATTTGACGAAGTAATGCATTTGACGGAACTATTTTCCAAATGGCACAGCAAACTTTTAATGTGCTGGGATTTAAACATAAAAACAAAACTGATTAACATATTGACAGAAGCTTCGAAATCCAAAATAAGGTAGTGGAAGTATGATATTGCAAGCGATATTGAAACAGTGATGGCTCAGTCGGATTGGCTATGGACTGTTGAGCAGCAGGTCTATGGTTCGAATCCCACCCCGGGCTTCAGCTTCACCGAATGGTGGAAGGGCATTTTGCGAATGTTCACCTGGCTAGCGAGCACCCTCAAGTAGTAAAATCCGTCGCCCAGCACCTAACGGTGTGTTCCGGCAGCTGTGTTTCAGTGCCAGTAATTCTAGGTTAAGCCTGTTAACACCTTCGACCACATCTTCACTTACAATCAGGTGAGATTGTGGTCAAAGGGTTACTTATCAGCAATAAAAAAAAATATGAAACAAAATGAAATTAGCTTTGAGCCACTTACTTGAAACTTGCATACATTATTTGCAGTAATTTCACAACACTAATTTACAAGCGGCTGGACAGGGCAGTAACAAGTAGACTGTTGGGAATTATGTACTGGGGATGAAAGCTACATTGTATCACTTAAACTGGTTACTGAATTGCTCTGTCACATATGACGGCGGCAATGCGCAATAGATTAAACTCCTGAAACGGGGTGCCAAACGGCACCTCTACGTCATAGTGGGTTACTCAGTATGTATAACTATTAAACACATTTTTTTTGCAATAAACTATGGTATCATCATCATCAGCCGGAAGACGTCCACTGTTGAACAAAGGGAGAGGTCCCATAGAGCGCCACAAAGAACGGCTACTAGCCGCTTGTAACCATTGGCTACCCGCGACTTTCACGATGTCGTCAGTCCACCTAGTGGGGGGCCTACCAACTCTACGTCTTCCGGTGTAGTGTGGTAACCACTTTTCTTTTTGTGATTGTGATCGGATCAATCACCCGCGGCACCGCAGTACCTAGGTGTGACCACTCGGCTATCATTGCTTCAACATTTCATGTAATATATATTACTTCATCTAAACAAATTGCACGGATTCAAACCCAAAACTGATCCGTACCTCCAGGTGAGTCATATTCTACCAATTAAGCAGTTATAGTACTGATCCATGGTTAAGATTTATCCTTCCTTTCCTATTATAATATTTTCAGCTTTTCCAAATCCCTACTGAGATAAAATCACGTCTTTTCCCCACGTTGAAGATACTTTAATCCGCTTAAAGAACCGGAACGGAAAAATAACAATAACAAAGGAAAGGGTCAATTGTTTGTCCAGTCACCCTACGGAACCTAAATTAATATGAGTTCCGTCGGAAACATGTGTCGTGAGGGAAAAACGAACGATTATTCCCAGTCAAAAACTGGTGTTCCCGCCCTAGGCGGAAGTATGAAAAATGGATTTTTCCGTTAATGATTGTGTAAGGAATCAAGCACGATATACCTAATATAAGAGAAAAATTTTTTATTTTTAAGAAAAATACTTGCTCTGTATATACATATATACAGAGCAAGTCTATATATATATATATCTAATTAAAATATATATCTCTTATTAAATTATACACTAATTCAATCTTTATATGAGATACATAATTTAATTAGAGTATATATATATACAGAGATATATAATTTAATAAGAGTATATATATGTATATATATATATACAGAGCAAGTTTTTATATTATAAATTAAACCGGCAAAAACACTCACGTTGAGGATCGAATACGTCGACCCGGGTTTCAAGCATATCAGATGCTCATCATCAGGGCGAGTGCGCAGCTGCGAGTCGAGGTCTGATTGATAATGCGCTGAACTGAGCTGCGGGTGCCCCCCGGCGGACACTGCGGAGCACCGCCCGCACGGCTCGGCGTGATATCGGCGCCAGCAGGAGTGGAGAGCTGGGTGGGGGTGGAGCGAGCCCAGCGCTGCTGGTGCTAGGTGAAGACGGTGGGCCTACTTCGTCGTCTGTGATCGCATGATGCTGATGATGATGATGATGAAATATGCTCTGTATATCTGTATATGCTAATATTTTTGGATAAAATAGTAATAAAAATGACTCGGGAGCATAATACCAGATTCGCAAAACAACAGATTATCAGAATACCAGATTAGAATTGCACACATCTCCATTTCTTCCTATAAGAGTAGTAAGAAGTTTTGAAGCGCTCGTAGCGAAGTTAACTTAGCTGTTCTCAACCGATCAGCAAAGTTAAGCAACGTCGCACGCGGTCATGAGTTGGATGGGCTTGGATAGATTTTGTAATCTGATAAGATCTTTTTTTACTTAAATAAAAGCGTGCTAATTTCTCGGCTGACACTGTACCAGCGATGTCAATTCGCCGCGGAGCTGTCACAGTTTAGGTCACGGGAGTGACTGGGGGTGGGTTCTGGCAAACTTTTTGATTAATTACATTTCGCTCGCTGAGAAATATGGGCGCATACCGGCCAGGTGAAAGTTATGCAGGATGAAGAGCTACGAACCATTTGATAGGTTTTCGTTCCTAGTCAGTTGTTTTTACTGAAAGGCGAATCTCTGAACATTACATTGGTGGAAGGGCATTTTGTGAATGCCCGCCTGGCTAGCGACACCCTCAAATTGAAAGTCTGTCGCAAAACACCTAAGGGTGTGTTACGGCAGCTGTCCTTAAGAGCCAGTAATTCTAGGTTAAGCCTGTTAACACCTTCGACCACATCATCACTTACCATCAGGTGAGATTGTGGCTTACCTGTCAGCATTAAATGAAATAAAAAAAATACCAATTGGAAAGTAATGATTTGGTTATTATGTCAGCAGGCACAGCCTTCATTGAGAAACGGCTCTAAGCGTCTGCTGCTGGAACAATGGTACAGGTTTTTTGTGTGGAGAGATCTGGAGAGATCTTTGCTTAAGCTTTATTTAAATAATGCTAATTCAGACTTCTAATTGGCCGTGATAGATATTATGATTATTACTATCCATATAATCAGTTTATAAAATTTAATTAAAGTATAGTACTATGAACACTAGTTTAAATACCTACATACTGCACACTAGTGTAAAATGCAATAACAATAATAATAATATTTTATTACTCAGTACTCATTAAATATACATCAGTACATTTCTAAAACTAACACAGTTCAAAAAGAAAAATTACAAAGTTTAAAATATATACAAATGTAGTTTTAATGGTTTTTACTATATAAATGTCGTGCATAGCCCACAGTAAGAATAAATCTTGTATCATGAGCATCTGCTTCCTTCAAAGACACCATTTTTAACTGACAGTGAGGACATAACTTTAGTTTTAAATATGTTTTTAAGTTTACTAAAAATATTTCTCCCTCCAAATACACATCCATAAGCAGGTATACAATAATCAATAGACCGTAATCTAATTATTAAGGATATTTAATAAAATCACGTCGACTCAAATAACACGAGAATAAATGTATTTATTTGTTTCATAAAATTACTTTTTGAAGCTTGTTTATATAATATTGATGTTATTGGTCTTGATGCCATGTCTTCCCATTATTAGATCTAAACGCAAGGTGGAGAGCGACTTCAAGTTTATTACCCGACGTGTTTGAAATACCGCTTTTATTGTAGGGTAGGGTGAAAGGAGCTGGGCGGTATTTTTAAGTATTTTGCAGAAAAAGTATGGCAGGAATTAAAATTGACGCCAACGAAGTAAAATAAGTCTACTAAAAAGTTTTGCTTGTATAAACAAAATAGTATGTACAACGAAACAATTCATTCTTCATCCTCCTATTCCTATCCTTTTTTTATGTCTGATAGGTTAGCCTTTGACCATTAATTTCACCTGATGGTAAGTGATGATGTGGTGGAAGATGTTGTTCATGCTAACTTAGAATTACTGGCTCTCAAAGACAGCTGCCGGAACACACTGTTAGGGGCTTGGCGACAGATTTTTCACTTGAGGGTTGTAGCTAGCCAGGCGGGCATTCGCAAAATGCCCTACCACCATGCTATTACGATTGCCATCCTAAGATGACAACCGGGACCGAATAATGTCACTAGCGGTCACCCATCCAACTCATGACCGCGGCGGACGTTGCTTAACTTTGCTGATCGGATACGAACAGCTAAGCAAACTTTGGTACGAGCGCTTCAAAAATCTTGTGCTAAATGTGTGTAAAGCGATATAAACAACATGCTTATATCACTTTGAGCTTGTTTTAGCAGGATCTATAATTTGCTAGTAGTCTAAGTCTAAGTTTTGAAGCAGTGATGGCTCAGTGGCATTGGCTATGGACTGCCGCGCAGCATGTCCATGGTTCGAATCCCGCCACGGGCTTGAGCTTCACGGCATAGTGGAAGGGCATTTAGCAAATGCCCGCCTGGCTAGCGACCACCGTCAAGTAGAAAATCTGTCGCCAAGCACCTAACAGTGTGTTCCGGCAGCAGTCCATGAGAGCCAGTGAAATTACAGGCAAAATGAGACTTAACAAGTATGTCTCAAGGTGATGGGCGCAGTGCAGTTCGTCACCTGTGATGAAATGCATCTGTTATATTCAGAGGATACCGCTTAACATCAGGTGGGCCTCGTGCTTGTTCCGTAACAATAACATAAAAAAAAACCTCGTCTCGCTGTTTCTGTGTGGGAATCTGGTTTTGGTTATATGTCTCGTTGCAATTTTGCGTGCATGTCTTTGAGACTAAAGTCTATGCATCTGGTTTGTCACTTCAATGTTTTGTACGGGATTACCTATTTTTACATAAAGAGATAAAATAAATTATAAAACGATAAACTGGCAGACTACAAGAATAGGTAATGTTGTCTTAGGTTTTCGCGATTATTACACATAGTAATTAAACAACTTTTAACGGTTGAAATCGCGTATATTTATCATTATTTTTATCCCGACGTTTCAAACACTTTTTTTTTATGTTATTGTGACGGAACAAGCCCGAGTCCCACCTGATGTTAAGTGGAATAACCTCTGCCTGTAACAGACGCATTTCGTCAACGACGAATTGCACTGTGCCCGTCACACTGAGACGTCCAGTTGTTAGGTCTCATTAGCCTGTATTTTTTCTGGCTGTCAATGACTGCCGCCGGAACACACTGTGAGGTGCTTGGCGACAGATTTTTTACTTGAGGGTGGTCGCTAGCCCTGCGGGCATTCACAAAATGCCCTTCCACCATGCGGTAAAGCTCAAGCCCGCGGCGGGATTCGAACCATGGACCTGCTGCACGGCAGTCCATAGCCAATGCCACTGAGCCATCACTGCTTCAAAACTTTGCAGTGATCGTGGTTACAGGACGTGACTGTCGGGAACGTCGGGACAAAATAATGATAAATATACGCGATTTAAACCGTTTAAAGTTGTTTAATTACTATACAAGAATAGATGTTCGACTCAAGGACATGCATGATTATTGCAACGAGATTGAACACTTGGCATTCAATATGTCGAAACTATGTTTGTATGCAAAGAGCTACGAATAAATAAGACTTATCATTTCTTCGTAGGCAAAGAGCTAAGAAGACACAAAACGTTTTCTATATAATTTGCCGGGCTACCAGTGTGCAGCTATTATTGAACCGAATTGTCTAATGCGTGACGATGGTAAGAACCTGACGGCATGAATCTAGTTCCATGGAAATTTCCAAGGCGGCAGTGACTGTGGGGTGCTATATGCGTGGACTGGGACACTTTAGCACTGTCACATCTTTCTGAAATGAACGGGCTGGCACCGCATCTATTTCAGTGAAGCAAATGAAACGCCGCAAGTAAGAGTATGCTAATCTCGATAGTGCAATAGTTTGTAGGTTGTCTAAATGCTTTTGTTGTAGTAGATGTATTGTTGTATATAATTTGTGGTGTTTTGGTAATAAATAGTATACTGGCAGTAAAAAAAGCTTGACTCTCGCTTTATTTGATGCTTGAAGATTGTTTAGGTAGCAGATTGAGACACCCGCACCGGCTAGATGCAAGTCGGACTCCACCAAAAACGGATCAGTTCCGTTCCACCACAAAGTGAGTTTCCGTTTATTCAGATCTTTCCCGGACATCCAACTTGCATTTTATCAACATTGTCTTCAACAACAGCCATGACGTCCGCTCGTTGAACAAAGGCCTCATACTTAAGGAGGGATTTTCCATAATAGGGTGGGGACCCTTGAGTCGTCCTCGTGATTACAACTAAATTTAAAAAAAAAACATACAATAATTCAAGTTAAGTAACTAAGTTTACTAAAAAAAAATGCATGTTTTGACGACCACTCATTTGTGAAATTATATCACATGCAATAAATGTACTTGTTTTTATATTAACTACAGGATAGTGACTAAACTTACTATAGTAATTATATATATGTCTTCCTGTGGTTGACGTAAAAGGCGACTGAAAGAACAGTACGAAAACGTAGGCAGCAGTGCCTTCTGAAGAACTTCCATCTTATATATAAGATTCTGAAGAACTTCCATCTTATATATAAGATGGAAGTTCTTCAGATATATAAGATGGAAGATGGTTTATATGATATATAAGATGAAAATTCTTTAGATATATAAGATGGAAGATGGTTTATATGATATATAAGATGGAAGTTCTTTAGATATATTAGATGGTTTATATGATATATAACATGGAAGTTCTTCAGAAGGCACTGCTGCCTACGTTTTGGTACTTTTGTTCTTCTGTAGATATAATCAAAACAAAAGCATTTATTACATGTGAAATTATTCCACAATTTGGTGGTCATCAAAAACATGCATTATTGTACGAACAGTTTCTATACATAGCATCATGCCTGTATTCCCCTAAGGGACAGACAGGGATACTTATAAATAAAATGAAGTATCTACAAAGTTTTTTTCAAAGAAATTTGATAAACTCTGTTCGTATTGCAGTGACAGTGTATTTGAATCTAGCATACAACTGTATTTCATCTGCGTTGTTTCATACCAATGGTTTTAGAAACGTCTCGACTTTTAAGTAGATTTTATATAATATGAAAAAAGGTACAAACATAGGCTGTATTATTCAACACAAAGTAAGTAAAGAAAGATAAAGCCAACTAAGTAAGTAGGGTATTTCCCAGAGAGATTTCATTTAATCTCAGCCAAAAGCGGTGCTAAATCGCGATCATCAATCCGAGAGATTACGCGAGTTCGTCTTATCTTTGCGAGGTGTAATGTACTAAGTTTGAAGTAGGAATTTGGACGTGAAAAATAATGGTATGTAAAGTGAAACTTCACATTGAAAGTGCTCAAGTTCAAAGAGATTTCTGTTTCACCTATTTACCTTAATGCCTCTTCTGGTAGGGTGTTATAGTACCACCAACTTAACTGTGCAGTTCTCGAGGGCGCTACTGGTCAAGAAAATCAACTACAAACTGTCACAATTTGAAGGAATGTTGTTGTTCTTTTTTTTGCCGCCTGAACAGATAATTTGGTGGGACTATATATATTTTTGCTTACCAGAAATGTTTTTGTTTTTGTATAATCCTTTTTTAGATAAAACTGTAATTACTATTAATGATCATCAATCCGTGAGACTACGCGAGTTCGTCTTATCTTTGCAGCGTGTCATGTACATTTTGAAGTAGGAATTTGGACGTGTTTTTTTTATGTTATCAGTCAAATGGACTAGCCACTGTGCCTCTGCTTAGAACAGATGCATTTCATCACAAGTGACGAATTGCACTTCGCCCGTCACCTTAAGACATAGTTGTGAAGTCTTATGTGCCTGTTATTTCACTGGCTTTTAAGGACTGCTGCCGGAACACACCGTTAGGTGCTTGGTGACAGATTTTCTACTAGAGTGTACTCGTAGTAGTACTTGTCGTAGCTAGCCAGGCGAGCGATCGCAAAATGCCCTTTCACCATGCAGTGAAGCTCAAGCCAGCGGTGGGGATCGAATCAGGGACCTGCGGCACGGCAGTCCATACCGCTCGGCCATCATTGCTTCAAAACTGGTATGTAAAGTGAAAATTCACATTAAAAGGGAGCAAGTTCAAAGAGTGTAATTTCTGTATAACCTATCTATCTTAATGACATTTCTGGTAAGGTGTCATATAATTTTACTTACCAGTATCTTTTGGTTTTTGTTAAAAGTTTTTGGATAAAACTGAAATTACTATTTATAATGTTTGGTGATCGTCAATCCGAGAGACTACGCGAGTTCGTTATAACTTTGGAAGGTGTATAATGTACTAAGTCTGAAGTAGGAATTTCGACGTGATAAAATAGATAGATAATTCTTTATCGTTACTCCAATAAAATACAAATTAAATCTTAAATAAAACTTTGACTAAAATTTCACAATCGGCGGCCTTATCACTAATAGCGATCTCTTTTAGGCAACCTTTGTATGGAGAGGAAATACAGAAACAATGTCGGGGGTGTACATAAGCCATATAAACAATTATCGAATTACAGAAATTATGCTACGTTACAATCTAAAACACATAATATAAAATCTAGTAATACCTCATCATCAGCCGGAAGACGTCCACTGTTGAACAAATGCCTCCCCCATTGAGCGCCACAAAGAACGGCTATTAGCCGCTTTTAACCATTGGCTACCCGCCACTTTCACGATGTCGTCAGTCCACCTAGTGATACCTAGTAGTAATACCTACAATTATTATACTAATACACACATATAATATATAATACAAGTACATAAACAAAATAATGGTATGTAAATGTAAAGTGAAACTTCACATTAAAAGTGCTCAAGGTCAAGACCATAATGCCACTTCTGGTAGGGTGTCACATGTTTTTGCTTACCAGAAATCTTTTGGTTTTTGTACAACAGTATTTTGGTAAAACTTTATGTACCACTTTTGGAATGGTCCAATTTGTTTATACCGTATTATGTTGATCATTGTGCTCCAAAAAAGCACATTTTATAACACGTAATACATTACAAATATTCCTATCATTCTAAAACCTGTCTGAACATTATTGCTTCTAATGTTAAAGGACACTTAGAAGATCTGTGGTGTAGTAAAGATTCGTATATGGCAATACTAGTTTCTCGAGCCTTTTCGTTCGTTTAAATATCGGTTATCACGTGTACCACAGTGGAAATAGATATAAAAAGCATCATAAATGTTCTAAAGGAAAATATGTATTACTTTTCGTTGTTGTTCTGTTCTCTCACTCACTTGTTCTCTGACTCAACTGTTCACCCATATCGACAGAGCGTGGCAACAAACTTAAATTAGCATTCATAACCACCCTTTTCCATATAAAGTTCTCAGCTCAAAAGCAACCAACTTTACCTACCTACAAAAGCTGAAAATTCTCGCTAGAAACGTGAATCCATTTCCTAGTGGCCATCAATGCCTACCAACCCCAAAATAGAGGGAAACTCACCCTTAACACGTAAAGTTTTCCCCCGTGCGTTGTAAAACTACCCTTCCTTATTCAAGCCTTGGGATACAGCATAGAGCCTAGGGGAAGCTCGCCAAAGAATAAAATAAGTCGACAGAAAGTATTTCGTAACTTACTGAGGTGACATATACAGAACTTTTAAGTATTTTATTGATAACATGTATACATTAATTGAAAAGTAAAAAAACCCGACTGCAAATTATTATTTTCTTCACGCATTTTATTGTTCCATTGAAATTAAACCTGCAAGCTATTATATTTATGGAATCGATACTTAACGCCCTTCATATTGATATGACCCAAGGTGGGTTTGGACGAAGAAAAAACAATTATCGCACAATATGTCGTTTAAATTCCGCCTGTTTCTTTTTTTATTTATTTTACGTACCTTGTGTCAGTAGCGTTATCAAGAAAAATCTAACGATACTCATACATTAAATTCGATTTACTTATTTAGAAGTTATGGTAGAATAAAAAAATCACCTACATACATAAATCCTGAAAACATATTTCTCCTTTTTGGGCATTCGTGTACAAAGCTGGTTTTTGACTGTTATCTCACCTGATGGTAGATGATCTTGATACTCAAAAAGGTGAACGGGATCTGGTTCTTAAAAACAGCTGCCAGTATACATTGGTGCTTGGAGAAGAGAAAGCTTTTATTCTTTAAAGTGTGTAATCAAAATAAGGCTTGCATAAATTCCTACCACCATCCATGCCTGATGACAAACATAGTGATATCACATAGATATTATAAGATAAACATTTTATTTAATGTAGCCACCTATAGCCATGCATGAGATTAAACAAAGTAGTGTATGCAACTGCATATAATTAGGTATTAAAACACTCGTGTAATCTTATATTGAAACTCGACTGCGGCTCGTTTCAAGGAACTACACTCATGTTTTAATACCCTCTATTATATGACAATTGCATAAACTACTATTATTTTACCTATTGGTAGTATTATGCATGCTGGTAGGCAGGCAACAGGGCAACAATGTCTTCGACCACACCATCACTTACTATGCAGTGAGATAGTGGACACTGGCAAGCCTATCAGCTCTAAAAATAAACTAGGAAAATGAACAAACAACCCATCTGAAACTTCTGTTCCGAGCATTCTGTGCCGCCACATCCGGCGTATTTTACGGCCTATTCGCTATGAAGGAGTTTTATAACCGCCCTGTATCCGGTTATTTCCACTTATCCAGTTACTAACCTATGGTCATGACTACGATCGAATTCATTTTTATAAACATTTTTATGTACAATGAAAGACCTTAGGTTGAAAATGGAAAAATCAACCGATTATCGATATACACTGATTGCTTTCGTGTTACTCTAAAAATTTAATTCAGTAAAAACAGATAAAAAAAATGCTTTAATTTAATCAAGTGCTCTCATTTATAAAGAATGGACGAAGTTTTAGCAATGTGTATCCAAGTAATGATAGCCGAGTGTTAATAGCTATGGAAGCCGCGCAGCAGGTCCATGGTTCGAATCCCGCCGCGAACTTGAGCTTCACCGCATAATGGAAGAGCATTTTGCGAATACCCGCCTGGCTAGCAACCACCCTCAAGTAGAAGATCAGTCGCCAAGCACCTAACGGTGTGTTCCGGCAGCAGTCCTTGAGAGCCCGTGAAATTACAGGCACATGATTTAACAACTATGTCTCAAAGTGCCGCGCAGTGCAATTCGTGACTTGTGATCAAATGTATCTGTTATAAACAAAGGCTAGTCCGCTTAACATCAGGTGGACCTCGAGCTTGACCCGTCGCGATAACATAAAAAACAGATATTATGTTATTTGTCCCATGTATGAGTTCCTTTCACTATATCACACAATAAAACTGTTAAAACTAGTATAAAAAAATATCTTGTATAATATGATCGCCATAATAAAAGAAGTAAAATTTTTCATAACAAAAGCACCAGGCATATTTATATTTTTCATACCTGGCAATACAGAACATCTGCCTTCGCGATTAAATGCGACACAATGAATTGTGTAAAAACATTTATTCGTTACTACGCAGTTTTCCGAGAAATACGTGTTTCGCTTAACATAGCTCTCAGTCTCTGTATATAACGAAGTTGTCTTTATTGATTTTTTGAATAAATATTGTAATTGCTCTGTCAAGTCATTTATTTGAAGCGCTCGTAGCAAAGTTTACTTTGGTGTTCTCAACCGATCAGCAAAGTTAAGCAACGTCGCATGCGGTCATGAGTTGGATGGTGACCGCTAGTGACATTAATACTAAGCGTTTCCGTGCTTCGGAGGGCATCCCGTCGATCCCGGTTGTGCATGGTCTTATATCATGGTGGTAGGGCATTTTGCGAATGCCCACCTGGCTAGCTACCACCCTCAAGTAGAAAATCTGTCACCAAGCACCTAACGGTGTGTTCCGGCAGCTGTCCTTGAGAGCCAGTACTTCTAGGTTAGCCTGAACAACATCTTCGACCACATCATCACTTACCATCAGTTGAGATAGTGCTCAAAGGCTAACCTATCAGGCATGAAAAAACATATATTATTGGGAACAACGTGAGTATTGCTTGCAATGTACCTGATACAGTTGACATTGTGTAGATTTCATGTTACTTGATGATTATACTCTCAACCCTTTTTTACTTCAGATATAACATAAGAAAACAACTCTCAACGAGCTTAAGACGATGACAATCTATATGTTAGGGAGTAATAAAGGTATTTTTGACCGACTTAACAAAACGGAGGAGGTACTCAATACGGCTGTTTTTTTATGTTTGTTAACTCAGAAATGTTGACTGGGTGAACCGATTTAGATGTTGTTTTTTTTATCTGAAAGCTGATGCTTGCCGTGTGGTCCCATTTAAATTTGATCAAAATCGTTCAAGCCGTTTTTGACTTATACTCCAATAACTGAAACGAAAAACGTTTTCCTATCATGTGCTCAATATTGTTATAATGGGTACTTTTGAACCATCATGGTACCGACTTCAACAAGTTATTTCACACATTAAGAGTCTTGAAGTCGGTTCTATTTTTTGGTAAATAAAATCCTGATACCTTCCATCTACAGGAGCCACTTTAAAATAACGTCATTGAATTTTTTATCCCATCATAGGTACATTTCTTATTTAACAGTCAGTCAATTTTAGTCAACATATTACATTAAATATCTAAAATCACGTTTTGAATCCCATTCCGTATATGAGCCACAGACTTTTGAAGCAGTGATGGCTCAGTGGCATTGGCTAAAGACTGCCATGCAGCAGGTCCATGGTTTGAATCCCGCCGCGGACTTCAGTTTCACCGCATGGTGGAAGGGCATTTTGCGAATGCCCGCCTGGATAGCGAACACCCTCATGTAGAAAATCTGTCGCCAAGCACCTAACGGTGTGTTCCAGCAGCTGTCCTTGAGAGCCAGTGAAATTACAGGCACATGGAACTTAACAACTATGTCTCAAAGTGACGAGCACAGTGTAATTCATGACTTGTGATGAAATGCATCTGTTATAGGCAGAGGTACGCTTAACATCAGGTGGGCCTCGAGCTTGCTCCGTCACAATAACATAAAAAAAGACTGTGACATACGGACGGATGAATGGAAAGACAGACAGAGAACAGTCTCATTAAAAGGGCACTTATTTGTCCTTTGGGTAAGGAACCCTACATTGAAACTTTACATTTAGCCTGCGGCGAATCACACTGACATTTACATATACCTAGAGTCAATAGCACACATGATACATTTTCAAGAATTTATAGAGATATCATGAGTACTATGCTATTCTACGATATTTTTTATTAAAAAAGTTGACAACCCTGACTAATGCTTTATAAAAAAAATATTTAAAATTTGGAATGTTAAATACAACGACAACAGGATAGATCTCATCTCCAAAAAGTAATTCGAGCGATGCTCAATAAGTGTTAACTATCGATAAAACTAAGGCGTGCTTTTACCTACATCACAATACAGTCCCACCAACTTATCTGTTCAGGTGGCAGAAAAAAGAACTACAACATTCCATCAAATTGTGACAGTTTGTAGTTGATTTCCTTGACCAGTAGCGCCCTCGAGAACTGCACAGTTAAGTTGGTGGTACTATATATTTGAGGGTAGCAAAAAATATAAACATAAACAGCCCGCACTCGATGAAACGTGACAGGCGTGACTGTGCAGTGACGGCTCATGTATGGAGCAAGGGTTCCCTATGCCTAATTGAATGTCGATGACAAGAGTTGATGACGTGGAACGGAGATCCGTGGGTTAATGGGAAAATTAGATCATAACTTAAACCATTTTTAGGGTTACTCGTTTATTGGTATGAAATAAATGTTTTATTAAAAACGGATAAGCAAACTTCGCTACGAGCGCGTCTTTTGGAAGAACAGTTTATTTGTGGGTTTTCGTACAAGACACCCCGCATTCAGAAAATCATTTAATTTATTAGAAGTAAATATACCTATCCTGGTAAATATCTATTAAATAATAGCTCGATTGAGGTATACTCGGGTAATCTGATAATTTCTAAGAAAATCTTCTTCAATTAATGTGAGCCTGGTACTAATCTGTAACAAAAAATACAGTTTATAATAATAAAACTATAACTTATATATTTGCATCGCATCTTACAGCCTCTAACAGTGTTGTTCTAACTTTTTGATTGTTTTAGCAATGGCAGCCAAATTGATTGTTGTCAAGCTGTCATGTGATCCAGATTTGAAGCGCTCGTAGCGAAGTTTACTTAGCTGTTCTTAACCGATCAGCAAAGTTAAGCTACGTCGCCCCCGGTCATGAGTTGGATGGGTGACCGCTAGTGACATTACTACTGAGCGCTTCCGTGCTTCGGAGGACACATTAAACCGTCGGTCCCGGTTGTTATTAAAGGATGGCAGTCGTTATAGCATGGTGGTAGGGTAATTCGCGAATGCTCACCTGGCTAGCTACCACCCTCAAGTAGAAAATCTGTCGCCAAACACATAACGGTGTGTTCCAGCACCTGTCCTTGAGAGCCAGTAATTCTAGGTTAGTCTATAAACAACATCTTCGACCACATCATCAGACGTCTTTTTCACCACGTACAATAGAATACAACGTATCGAGTTCTGAAAGAAATTACGTAGAACTTCATAATACGTTTATTTATCGCTGGTAGGCTAGCCTTTGACCGTTATCTCGCCTGATGGTAAGTGATGATGTGGTCGAAGATGTTGTTCAGGATTACCCAGAACTCCTAGCTCTCAAGGCCAACTGTCGGAACACACCGTCAGGTGCTTGTTGACAGATTTTCTACTTGAGGGTGGAGCCAGCCGGGTATTCGCAAAATGGCTTACCACCATGGACCATTACATAACGACTGCCATCCTAAGACAACAACCAGGACCGACGGCTTAAAGTGCCCTTCGAAGCACGGAAGCGCTTAGTAGTAATGCCACAAGCGGTCACTCATCCAAGTCATGACGCGTCGGCTAAGCCAACGTTGCTAAGAGCGCTTCTAGATTTTTTTCCAAGTGTAGGTTTTTCCGTCTTCCATATTGTAAAAAAAATTAAAACGCTATATTCCTCTGGAGCCGAATTTTGTATTTGTATGTAAGGCTAATATAAAAAGAACTTAAAGAAATTGTTTTTAGTTAATAATAATAATAGATTTATTCATCATATAAAATTACTTACAGTGAGTTATACTATTTGGTGCAAAACCTGAAAAGATAATTATATTCAGTTTATTTTATTAATAAGGCTATCTTGATTGACGTCTCGAGTTTCAGAACTTTTACCACAATTCAACACCAAAGTATTGTATCTAAAGAAATAATTTATTTCAGCTCGCTAGAAGTTTCAAGCATTCGATACCTGGAATGTATTAGAAGGAACGTTTATTTATGCTTGTTTCGTCATCTACCAACAGAGAAGAGAAATAGCTTTCGTAACGAACTTGAGTCATAGATTTTTTGTAAGATGTTGTTTTTCCAACGTTTGCAGCTGCGAGATAGTATGTCATAATATGCAAAATCTAACTTAAAACTTGACACAAAATACCTGCCATACCATCAACATCGCATTACCTGCATGACAAACTTTGTTATAAAACAATGCAGACGCAATACAAAGCCCAATTACGGTACGCAACACGTAGGAGCAAAGTTCATTCATGCAAGAGCTTGTTAGACGCTCGTCTGCAAGAGTTAAGGTGGAGTTTCACTATTGCGATTTTTTTTGTTATCTATCATTCAAACGACTCAATGTGAAATTATAACAGCTCAATTAGGGTAAATAGGAAGTTGATACCAAATTAGTTTTTTCACTGTAACGATTCTTTCTGATTTTTTTTACGGATACCTGAGGTAAAAAATCTGTCACCAAGCACCTGCTCCAACTACTATTCCGGCAGCTGTCCTTGAGAACCAGGACCCAGTCATTCTCGGTTAGCCTAAATAACAAAATTCAACCAAACCAAAAGTTACCATCAAGTAAGGTTGTGGTCAAAGGCTGCTAGTATCTCTGTATAAAAAGAAAATAATTTAATTCTGTTTGTACGCAATACTTTTGTTTCATACATTTACACGTATTATACGTATTTTGGTAGAACTATGTATGTGTACACTAAAATGTATATTGGCATATGTTATACATATAGACAATAATCATATATGTTAAATATTTTTCCGGTGTAATTGTGTGCTCCCCTGAGAACAGTACACTTAAAAAAAATATTTTCACTTATTCCACTTTGATGTACGTTGTGTTTTCACACCTAAATACGTTTGATATGCGTTCATAATAAATAATATTTTCAAATATATTACGAGCTTATTTTCATAAACAGATCTGTTTTAAATTTGATATGTTAACATTTCACACTAAAATAATAACATTTCCGATTTTATTCCGATTATTTTCTTAAGATATATCTTTAGAAAATGATATGGGAAAAATCTTTAAATATTCATTAATACGAGCACATATCAAACGTATTTAGGTAAATGAAAACACGACGAGTTTGTTCAATAAATAACAAATTGGAATCCCCTGCTAGGTATCTACTGACACCGACCATCCAGCCTGTGCTTGAATTGATAGTGTCGCAGTGCAGTTCGTCACTTGTGATGAAATGCATCTGTTATAGGCAGAGGATACCGCTTAACATCAGGTGGGCCACGTGCTTGTTCCACCAATATAACATAAAAAAAATACACCCCATATTTGGTAATTTTACTGCATCCATTGAGGAACACATCGTTTTCAGTCCTGCAGCATCTTGGCTGCTTCAAAGCGAACGTATATAATGAATACCAGATTCCAATGCATACAACAATCCCTAAATGACAAAAACCTCCAAAGTTAGAATCTGTATAGAAATGAAGTGGTTTCCGATAAATTAAAATTGCAAGTATGTGTTTATGAAATCTCAACTTAACACAGGATATTTCCGGGGCGAGCACCTGCGCGGGGGGAGTGCCAGACGTCAGCTATCGATTATTCGAGAGCGGACTCACTCTTACCAGGGAATGCGTTTCCTTAACAAACACCTAAAGAAACATTACCAACCTTACATGACACGACATAAGGTTCATTTTGATATAACAAAAGCAATAAATCACCCGTGCTCATCCATGTATCCATAATGACGTGTCAATCTGTCAATTTTACAACTTAAAGGCTTGATTTTTAAGTTGAAAATCGCGTATTTTGAACGCACATTATTTAAGTACACGACATTTTTTGAAGGGAAATGATTTTCGAGATTATTATTAGAAGGAATTAGGGGACGTGAAATGTTATTTCTGTTTTATATTTTTAGGAAAGTGTTTGCTTTTCCTTTGAGTAAGATTAGTAAGTAGCTTATTATTTGTGACGTACGTAAAACATTAAATTACGACGCAAAACAAAGGCAACTGATATCAATTATTATTATGGGTTTGTGACGGAATAAGCACGAGGCCCACCTGGTTTTAAGCGGCAACCTTTGCCTATAACAGACGCAATTTGTCACAAGTGACGAACTGCACTGCACCCACCGACCTGAAACATTTAGTTGAGTCTCATGTGACTATACGTCACCGGCATCAATAACTTTCAAACCGGAACACAGTAATAAAAACATTACTTTTATTTTAAACAATGACTTGCAATACAGAACTAGTATAATTCAATACTTTTACAAGAAAGTAAATAAATGTACTGTCTAATAAAACATCTAATATAAGGCCCCAGACGGAGGGACTAAGCCGTGAGCAACTTAATGAAGCCACCTATTACAGAAGGCTCAGAGAGGATTACTGTAATTTCGCCATGAGCCCAAAGCCCTTAGCCCTTCCCGAGTCTCAGCCGCTTATGCAAGTTTGTAGACTTCGTTGAATAAGAAAGTGATATAGTTTTATGAGTGTTATCAGCATTATTATCAAAATTAAATAATAATATGCATAAATAAATAAAAGAACGTTATTAACTATTATTTGTTATAGTTAAAAGTTTATAGGTCCATTGAAATTACATTATTTAAATATTAAATAAATAAATTAAATAATATATAAAATTATATGAGCTTATTTTTAGTGTTTAGTTAGCTTACAGCTTAACAATATTAATAAACATTTATATATATATTTTTAAATATTTTTGCAGCTTGCGCCAAGACGGTCAATATCAAGATGTTAAGCGTTTCACAGACGACATCTGTAATATAAAGCTATATATTAATAGCTCAATATATTTCAATACATCTCAACACATTTTCCATACAAATTGATAGGTACAACACACGGCAGCTATAATATATAGCTTTACATTTTCTTTTCTTAATACCGACAGTTATGCTATAATATATATTATAGCTGCCGTCTGTGAATTCCTTTATGAAATAAAGATTTTGGGCTAAGCTTAGTTATAAACTAGATTAACTTAGTCTTGCACCACAGACTTAACAGATCGAGTTTAAGTTTTCTGACGTTCCAATGCTCGCAAAATTTTATTTTACTATTATAAACATGAATCATACAAAAGTCGTTTCACAAAATTATGTTTTGTCTTTCTGTTGTCAAACAAATCAGAACAAATATGTCACTTAAATATATAAACAACCATCCAATACATCGTTTGTCATCGCTAATAGCTTTAATTTGGTTTGTGGTTTTGGTTTTCTGAATATTTTCTAAAGTATTTTCTGACTGCCGAATTACAATACTGCGGAAATAAAGCATCTATTACATATTGCTGGTAGGAAAGTTCCCTGTTTTAGAGAACAAAAAAACTGACGCAGTAACATTTGCCAACAAGCAAGACACTTGACTGTCGATGGAACATAATACAACTACTTAATCTGCTGGACCTAAGAGTGCTGAAAGTCATATGTCGAACTAGAAACTCGTTTATCACTGCTAATATCCAACCTAAATCTTTTTGGAAAAAATCGTATTAATTTATTGTTTTCGCCATTTTATCGTGTGTTCAAACCCCTATTCCAGTAAAATTTTCCATGAAAAGGTCTATTTTCATTATTTTCCCGTAAAGCCTATATGATGAGGATTGTATTGATACTAAGAAGTTTGTTTGTTGTTCGTTGGAGATTGCATCAAAAACACTCCATTTAAATACAGAAAACCTAATTATCTGACAAAATATTTTTACATTTCGCTATTCGGTCTACTCAATATAAATGATTGTTATATATATTTTTTTTATGTCATTGTGACGGGACAAGCCCGAGTCCCACCTGATGTTAAGTGGACTAACCTCTGCCTATAACAGATGCATTTCGTCAACGACGAATTGCACTGTGCCCGTCACACTGAGACGTACAGGTCTCATGTGCCTGTAATTTTACTGGCTCTCAAGGACTGCTGCCGGAACACACCGTTAGGTGCTTGGCGGTAGATTTTCTACTTGAGGGTGGTAGTTAGCCAGGCGGGCATTCGCAAAATGCCCTTCCACCAAGCGGTGAAGCTCAAGCCCGCGGCGGGATTTGAACCATGGACCTGCTGCGCGGCAGTCCATAGCCAATACCACTGAGCCATCACTGCTTCAAGAGCCATCACTGCTTCAAAATGTATGGTATAGGTAGGTGATATATTGGGGTATATGTGGATATGAGGGTGTCATGTTTAGGTACTTGAAAACAACTGACTGCATGTGTGCCAACTGCAAAAATTAAAATAATGTTACCTAAAAGATAAAACTGATTTTGATTCATGATATAACATACGTATTACAAATTAAAACCATATTTTTACGTACAATTATTCTATTATTATCCTATATTTAGGATAAGCTTTCACTATTATCTGATAGAAATAGTGAGATGTATTGATGCAATTGTAGAAACTTTCAAGAATAACTGACAAATCGTACTGTTGAGTAGCTACTTGGCTACAAATATGTAATATTTTTGACATCCTAAGATATCATTAGGGGCCAAAGACTTAACGTGCCCTACGAAACATGGAAGTGATCAGTAAGCAGACGTAGCGTCAGTGTACAGTTAAGATGACAGAAAACAGAAAGTAATGTTATATTTCCCTATGGTTAAGAATCACTAGACACGCGCTATGAGCACTTCTAAAATCTAAGATATTTACAGGGCCCCGATTCTCTTAGCTATTGACCAAACGCCACACTACTGCGATGCTTCTGCGATCGAACTTCTGTTAATGTCAAATTCGGTAATCTGCTAATTATAGCTATAATGTATAGCAATAGCGTCGCTATCGTATGGCTGTGCTATGGCTTGCGAATTTTGCCATTGAAATAATAATGAAAACTTTTATCAATTAAGCATCAGTGAAAACATCAATACAGTGGTTTTCTAGCAAATAATACATTAAATAAATATATTTAAATCATTAAGCTATTTTTCTATATAAAATCTATGCTATGCTATCTATGCCACTGTAGCAACGCAATCGCCACAAAATAGCTTACAGTCCCACCAACTTATCTGTTCAGGCGGCAGAAAAAAGAACTACAACATTCCTTCAAATTGTGACAGTTTGTAGTTGATTTCCTTGACCAGCAGCGCCCTCGCAAACTGCACAGTTAAGTTGGTGGTACTATACAGCATACCAAATATGTCAAAAACTATTGATAGCAAGCCACTGACTTGCGATTGAACCTAAATAGCGGGAAGACTACGGATACTGTCAAAAACATCATGCACACATGTCATGCAATTAAGTTGCGTTAACGCCATTCAATAGCTAAGAGAATCGAGCCCCTGGTGTAACTCATCCTTAACGTAAGAAATTTTAATATAACTCACATAAGAAATTTTCAATTTTGTCTACCTCAAAAATTAGTGTTGATATAGATACACAAAAATAATGCCACTATACAAAAAAAATGCAAATATAAAATGGTAAGTTTGCTAGAATGATATCATTCGGACGTACTCACCTATTAACCGTGATATCTGCTAAAGAAAAATAGTGTCTCCATAACACATCAAGATTCTATACTAAGGTCTCGTGGGAAGTAAAATTGAGTGGGATTCAGCCTAGCGTGCTTACTCATACCCTATATCTCAGAAATGACAGCAAATATATATTTGAACTTGATCTAAAAACGTTAAGGGTGAACTGGCCGGGCCGTTCTCCATACAAACGCCGTAGGGTGATCACTGCCTTATTTGCGGATTTAGGTCCAAAACAAAGCATAATACCGATTGATCTCGTCATTATCTAGGCTTGTATGATGCCAAAATTTTAATAAGATAATTAACTAGAGAGTTATGAGCTTTGAAACATTTTCATATAACATTTTCAAGGCTCATAACTTTCAATTTAATTATATTTTTAAAATTTCGGCATCATACAAGCCTAGATAATGACAAGATCAATCGGTATTATGCTTAATTCTGGACCTAAAGTCTCAAATACGGGAGTGATCACCCTACGGCGTTTGTATGGAGAAGCGACCGGCCAGTTCAACCTTAAGTATTAAAATAGTGGCTAACAATGATAAAATTTTAGCGATTTTGTTCAGAACATAGAACACGTCCGAAAACACAACAGAACTCCCTCATACAAAGTGCTTTGGTATAGATAGACTATTCCAAAAGGGTAGAAAAATCATAGGGCATTGTACCGGCCTCACATAGACTTTTAGTGAAGGAGCATTAACCCTTTTTATCTGCCTTTATAATATTTTTGATCGTTGCAGAATATTACTTTGTCATTATGTTAGTAACTAACAGTTTTTCCTTAATAAATTCAGCTAATAAAATAACTATGTTTGACTTTATCTTTAGTTTGCGGGAATTTATGATATGTATAAAAATATATACTTAATGTAATATTTTTGTAATTGTTCCTGATTGAACATCCTCTAAATTTTATCAAAACCTTTGGGAACCGTTTTTTTTACAAAGCAACTTTAAACAATGGATGTAGATAATGTCAGACATAAAAGAGGGTTTTTGTGTTTCTGTCACATTAGAAAGGTAAAAGTATTTAAATGAAAAAATTGTGCATTAGAGAGGAAATATGAGATAAAGAGAAACTCTTGTTCGTTGGAATTTAAGATTTATATGAATTTTATTTTAAATTATTAGCATTAACCAACAAACTTGAAGCGCTAGTAACGAAGTTTGCTTAGCTGTTCTTCACCGATCAGTAAAGTTAAGGAACGTCCGCCGCGGTCATGAGTTGGATGGGTGACCGCTAGTGACATTACTATTGAGCGCTTCCGTGCTTCGGAGGGCACGTTAAGCCGTCAGTCCCGGTTGTTATCTTACGATGACAGTCGTTATAGCATGGTGGTAGGCATTTTGCGAATGCCCGCCTGGCTAGCTACCACCCTCAAGTAGAAAATCTGTCGCCAAGCACCTAAAGGTGTGTTTCAGCAGCTGTCTTTGAGGGACAGTCATTCTAGGTTACCCTGAACAACATTTTCGACCACATCATCACTTACCATCAGGGATATAGTGGTCAATACTAAACTATCAGGCGTAAAAAAAAAACTTTTATCATGCCAGGTAGATGCATACTAGATGTAAGTGCAACCAGGTGTGCGAATTCACATAGCCGATCTTAAGCGGTTCAGTTACTTATTGCTATAAAATAGTTAGACATTATAAGAATTTAATTGCCATGAATTCACTTACGACGTACTGTACTGAGTTGTATCAGCCGGATTTTCCACTGCTGAACACAGCCTCCCCATTAAAGAGGTGTTTACCATAACCCCCAAGCTTGGCAGGCGTCTTGAGGATCGAAGTTTAAGATATTAGTGACTCAGAAGGCACTGGTGCTCACATTCCAGTATTTTACCTTTAGTCGCCTCTTACTCCACAGTCACAATGGGGGGTTGACAATCTAGCCCAGCTACACACAGTGAACGAAGTACTCGTAGCTGAAATTGCCAAACCATTCACAACTAGATTATGCAACGTTCTGTATGCTCACCGCTGGAACGGGTGGTCGTTTGCTTGATATTAACAACCAAGCGGTCCCTTGCTTCAGAGTCGTTGATATTGATATTCAATATCGTCGTCCGCGGACGGCATCGCATTCATCAGAACTTACGGATTTCGATTATTCTTCAGTTAACCAATATGACCTGGGTCTGCACTTAACATACCGCTACTGGGAAACCTAGAAGGGTGTAAAGTCTAATTCACTCGCTCGTTTCGTTTGTTGCGATTGATTGGGATCTTTTTCTTGAACATGACGTGTATGTGGACTTGAGGATTGGTACTAGAACTCGTAAAAGGGCCCAGGTAGATTTACCGTTTTTTTATGTCAGTTGTCTATAGTAAAAATTTTATAGTTGGGTAGAAACTTTCCATTGTTGCTTTAGCACAATCACATTTTTTTTTTTTCGGGGTTGTATTTTGTGACACAATGTAAATATATTTTGTTAAAATGATGACTTAGTAAAGTAATTATTATGTAAATTTTAAAATAATTATAAGCACAGAATGTTTTTACTTATGGTTCGTGTTGGTCACGTCGCCTTATTTTTAAACAGCGCCATCTAGCCGGTTGACACTGAACTGTTTACCTATTACTTTTCGTAAAACACCGCAGTGCAGCATCGTTACATTGTATTTGTATAAAGTTCGACTGTTTGGGCCTAGATGTCGCTGAAGTAAAATGCTTAAAATTGTCATAGAAGATAATATTTTTTTTACTGACTTGTTTAAAATGAGTAAAATGTGTACAATTATACATTGATCAAGTTACTTACTTTTGTTTTTGTAATATATTCGTCGGGATTTATTTATACAACGAGCATTTTGTCGTCGTGAAAGTAACAAAACATGCGTACAAAAATGCGAAAGTAAAGTTTCTGTATTCAAAGTGAGTAGGCACCTGATCATGACCTGAGAATTAATGCAAAATGATAGGTCATTTTACTATGTAAGTAAAATAAGAAATTGATGTCATAAGTAGGTACCTGGCCATTTATAGCTTAGAAAATAAATTAAAATTGTACCGGTGATCTCAACTTTTCCTAGGATTTAAGTAGGTATGTTAAAAAGTGGCCTGTTCGCATTACAGTGCTCAAAATTCGTTGTTTCTGAGCAAATACTTGATTATTATAAAATCAGGCGTTACTTTGTGGAAATCAAATATTGAAATGACTTAATTTTACGAAAATCTGGCAAAGTTTCACCGAGTTTGAACACTTAGATAATATTTAAAATATGACGAAACTACGTTATATACACGGGATACGTCTACTACGTACACGGGATACGTCTACTACGTATCCTGTGGGGTGCCGGGTTAGAATGTCACCCCCCTATCTCTATCCGTGGGTGTCGTAAGAGGCGACTAAGGGTAACACGCTAGAAGGTGGGCAGCAGCGCTTTCTGAGGAACTGATATCTCACACTGCGATCCCCAAGACGCCTGCCAAGCGTGGGGATTTCGGCAAATCCCCCCATAATGGCTGTGTTCAGCAGTGGACAATCCGGCTGATACAGTATGTTTCCGTATGGAAAGCACTCCGTGAACTCTACTATTAAATCATGTGCTATAAATTAGTTTCTGCTATAAATAGTAATACCTAATTACCAAGAGGGTGGCCGAGTTAGAATATCACTCCCTCATTTCTTCCCGTGGGTGTCGTAAAGGCGACTAAGTATTCACTTAGAAGCCTTTATTTTGGTATAGCAAAGGTGGGAAGCAAAGCCTTCTTAATAATTGACGACTTCTACTGCGATCCCCAAGAAGCTTGCCAAGCGTGGAGATTTCATATCAAATGGTGTGTTTATGACTAAAATAAGTACCTACTACTTAATTATATAAAAGAAACAGTTACAATAATTATTATATCTAAACGCATTTCGTTAACGACGAATTGCACTGTGCCCGTCACACTGAGACGAACAGTTGTTAGATCTCATGTGCCTGTAATTTTACTGGCTCTCAAGGACTGCTGCCGGAACCCACTGTTAGTTGGCTTGGCGACAAATTTTCTATTTGAGGGTGGTCGCTAGCCAGGCGGGCATTCGCAAAATGCCCTTCCACCATGTGGTGAAGCTCAAGCCCGCGGCGGGATCGAACCATGGACCTGCTGCGCGGCAGTCCATAGCCAATGCCACTGAGCCAGCACTGCTTCAAAGTGGATGTCATTGTAGAAGCAGAAGTTTCGATTCATACGGTCAAATTTTTTGGTAGCAGCTTGGAGATGTAGTTGGCAATACGCTTAACCCATGTTATATGTGAACAAAACATATATATTCATAATATTGTATGTTTGCCCACCTCTGCCGACCCGTCGTGTTGATGTATGTAGGCAAAAAGGTAACAATGGAAAATGTTTTCTATATTCCCATGCTCACTTGTAATCAATAGCATGTAGTATATGACCCACATATCTAAGTATACCTATACCTATGTAGTAAATATGATCACTTTAGTAATCAAATTGTCTCTATTGAAAAAATTTGGTATCCAAATTTAAAAAACATGGAGAGTGTGAAAGTGATATAGAAAAGTGTGAACACTGGAAACATGGTAAACGGAGCATTGCACGCGTTTATGAACAGTCAGAAGGTGTCTAAATAGGCTCGTCTGGCTATTCATGGGGGAGCGTTGGTTCCGACACTAATGTATGATAGTGAAAGTTGGCGTGGCAGAAAAAGTAGAATAAATGCAGTGGAGATGAGAGCATTTTGAAGCAGTGATGGCTCAGTGGCATTGGCTAGGGACTGCCGCGCAGCAGGTCCATGGTTCGAATCCTGCCACAGGCTTAACTCGTTGTCATCGGCTGACCCACTATGGCCAATTTATGAATGAAATTCTATTGTTATCATTATCGCAGATTTCAATGGGTTAAGCTTCACCGCATGGTGGAAGGGTCCGCCTGGCTAGCGACCACCCTCAATATAGAAAATCTGTCGCCAAGCACCTAACGGTGTGTTCCGGGAGCATTCCTTGAGAGCCAGTGAAATTACAGGCACATCAGACTTAATAACTATGTCTCAAGGTGACGGGCGCAGTGCAATTCGTGACTTGTGACAAAATGCATCGGTTATAGGCAGAGGTTAGTCCGCTTAACATCAGGTGGGCCTTGAGCTTGTGCCGTCATAATAACAGAAAAAAATAATAATTGAGGAGCATGATTGGAGTCAAACGTAGTGACAGGATAAGGAATAGTGTGATAAGGGAACGATGTGGTGTGAATGAGGATGTCGTGACAAAAATCGAGAAAGGTATGTTAAGATGGTTTATACATGTGGAGAGAATGAGTGAAATGAGAATGACTAAACAGGTATACATGGGACAAGTGAACGGAAGTGTTAAAAGGGGAAGACCTAGGCGAACGTTCCGAAATCAGATTGAAGACGTTCTGAAAATATGCCAGGTCAAGAGTACCCTAAACCGACGATAATGTATGAAAGGATTGATGAGTGTAGATGAAGCGAAAGAGATATGTAAGGATCGTAGTAATTGGAAATCCGTGGTCTCTGCCTACCCCTAAGGGAAAGAGGCGTTATTTAATGTATATATGATATGTACATATTTAAAAAACTTATGTGATGTATATTAACATCGAACAATACAGTCTGTGCCATAATAAAATACTGGTTTCTCTAATCAATAGCATGTAGTATATGACCCACATATCCAAGTGTATACCTATACCTACATATGTAGTAAATAGATCACTTGAGTAATGAAAATTACCCAATTAAAAAAACTGATTTGGTGTAAATAAGCATGAAACAATACAACTGTGCTCGAATAAAATACTGGTTTCGCTAATCAATAGCATGTAGTATGACCCACATATCCAAGAGTATATACCTATGTTGTAAATATATCACTTGAGTAATGAAAATTAGCCTATTAAAAAACTCATGTATATACATCGAACAATACAAGCTGTGCCCTAATAAAAAACTGGTTTCTCTAGTAACACAGCTAGACTGTGTTTACTTTTCATCTGATCCTCGCTGTCAAACAAAACGTTTATTCCTTTATACTGCAGTTGCAGGCTATGTTGGTTACCCGAAACAGGATCTGTTTCCAATGAAGTTAATAAAGATCGTGAGATGTAGGTGCTGTTATTTTTTTGATTCCATCCCTTTGTCTGTGGTTAATCGCGGTCTCTAGCTCGTAAATGGAATTAATTACAAACCACTAATGATGGGTAGTAGTGTAGAACGTACACCCAAAGAATACCGGGAGTAGAAAATAGAGGAGACTCGAAAAAAAAACTGCGCCTTGGCATGTGGGATACCTTCGTTTTGAGCTCAATATAAAGCGATGTTTTATTTAAATCTATTATAATAAAAATATGATCCCGTTTATTAACTTCTGAAAATTCTGTCAATGTAACAATAATTAGATCATTTCGTGAACGAGCCTATCTCAAAAACTGAACTAGTTGGGAATCTTAATTTTCGGTATTTTATGTACAATATCTACTATTAACATTGTGAGCTCATCCTGAACACAGACTTCTATTCCATACCATTAAGGGGTTTTTGACATAATCCTAACGCTTGGCACCTGGTTTTGGGATAGCAATTATTCTGAAAGTGCTGCTGTCCACCTCCTGGTATATTTCCTTTCGTCACCTTTTACGACTTACGAGCCCCACAAGAAGATAATATGAAAAGTGCAGTTTTAGCCTAAATGTAATATATATTAGTATAACATAAATCTTGTCCATATTTATTTACCTAATACTGAAAATATTGATTTATAATGTAGGTTTGAAGCTATCACTGGAACAAACAAACTTTTTCAAAAACCCAAAATGAGCGAGACCTAACATGCACTTGGCCAGTTCATTTTATATTTGTGACACTTCTGGGAACATGGCAGATAAGCCAAAGTACAATATCACTCTTTCAATTTAATTATACCTCCCAACTTAAGATTTAGAGCTAAACACATAAACGTGACGTAAAGATGTTTCAGTGGGATCAATATTCAGGCTAGAGCTTCAAGTGGCTTAGTCTATTTAATCATGTAATAAAGCTTGACGATTACCATTAAAAATTTCTTACAGATGTTATATTGCGAAGTTTTGAAGCGCTAGTAGCGAAGTTTCCTTAGCTGTTTTTAACCGATTAGCCTTTGACCACTATCTCACCTGATTGTAAGTGATGATGTGGTCGAAGATGTTGTTCAGGCTAACCTAGAATTACTGGCTCTCAAGGACAGCTGCCGGAACACACCGTTAGGTGCTTGGCGACAGATTTTCTACTTGAGGGTGGTAGCTAGCCAGGCGGGCATTCGCAAAATACCCTACCACCACGCTATAACGACTGCCGTCCTGACGACAACCGGGACCGACGCGACGGCTTAACGTGCCTTCGAAGCACGGAGGCGCTCAGTAGCAATGTCACTAGCGGTCATCCATCCAACTTATGACCGCGGCGGACGTTGCTTAACTTTGCTGATCGATTATGAACAGCTAAGCAAACTTTGCTACGAGCGCTTTGAAATTATATTATTATATTATTTTCAGTGCACCTCAGTAGAATCAGATTTGAAAATAAAAAAGTCGTTACGCAAAGCCAATAGTAATCCATTTTCAACTGTCTTCCGTGACAGTCAAATAAATTCAAACATCAATAACTTTGATCCAGTAAAAATAGCAAAACAAAGGTTTTCTTCACTTTTACCACGCATAAACCACGTTGATTCAGATCAGTTAATAATAAGCCTTATATTAAAGTTGATACTGTTACTTTTCATATAAACAATGAAACCTAGGGTATACGATCTGTGAATGACGGTTTGAGCATTGCTCTACCACGAATCAAGGAGAACAGTCGTTGCCTGACATTTGATACGGTTGTTTTTTGTGATATTTGGTGCATTTTGTATATTTTGTTAGAGGAGATATTATAAAGAGGTTTTGATGTGTTTGAAGTCATAATTAATTGGGTAAGTTTTTTTTATTGCTCATTTCAAGCCAATTAATTTTGGGTTTTTAAATTATACAATAAAAGGCTAATATTCGTATTAAAATTTAACAAAAAGTGAGTGTTTTTGTTTAGAGAAATGTAGAAATAATTGCTTAGAATTAATTTTATATTAATAGTAAAATTGTAAACAAAAACAATAAGGAGTAGTAAATTAAGTATTTCTTAAAAATATACCTAAAATGCATTTAAACTACACTGTCATATAAGTATTAAGCGCATTGCTCAAATATCTTATACGTTTATAAGTTGGAAAATGTGGTTATTGCAGAAAAAATAAACCAGTTAAAAATAAAAATTGGATCAGTATAGCAGGATATATTTTTGAAAGTAAGCATAATGCTAAAGTGAAAAATTGAGGTCCCCTAGCAATATAAAGCGCTTTTTGTACTTGGATCAATGTGGCATCAATTGAATATTTTTTTCAACTTACGAGTCCCACAAGAAGATATGAAGAGTGCAGTTCCTTGCATTTGTTGCATATAACTCCAATATAGAAAAAACGTCACTTGGATCAGTATGGTTCTACCTTTTTTTTTTTTAATGTTTTTGTGAAGGAACAAGCTCGAGGCCCACCTGATGTTAAGCGGTATCCTCTGCCTATAACAGATGCATTCCATCACAAGTGACGAACTGCACTGTGCCCATCACCTTGAGACATACCTGTTAAGTCTCATTTTGCCTGTTATTTCACTGGCTCTCAAGGACTGCTGCCGGAACACACCGTTAGGTGCTTGGCGACAGATTTTCTACTTGAGGGTGGTCGCTAGCCAGGCGGGCATTCGCAAAATGCCCTTCCACCATGCGATGAAGCTCAAGCTCTGGGCGGGATTCGAACCATGGACCTGCTGCGCGGCAGTCCATAGCCAATGCCACTGAGCCATCACCGCTTCAAGCCATATATATATATATATATACATACACAGTGTAACAAAATAAAGCTCAACAAGGGTTAGTATGAAGTAAACCAGGACGGTAAACTGTGTCACAGTAATTGTTTAGTTTAAATTGCTGCTATTACAAGATTACGATCAAATGCACTCACATGGCACAAGTGACAAACTAGCTTTAATTTTATTTTCCTATATTATTTGTCTTAAAATACAAGTTCATTCTGTAGATTATGAAATAATAAGTTGGTAACCCAAAATCTCCAAAGATCTTTAAAAATAATAGATTAAATATATAAATATGCATTTAAAATTAATATTAAAAGTTAAGAGAAAAGGGTATAAGACATTAGAATGTTATATTTAAAGAATTGTTTGATATTGAATTTAAAATTAAATGTAATAAGCAATATTAAATATATATTTACACAATATAAAATATATATTTAATATTGCTTGTTACATAAATGAACATTATATTAATACTTACATAAACAGAAGTAAAATTTAAACAAACTAAAAACGACTTTAAATTTAAAATAAGCCTTACTAGGGATAATTTATATATGACTTGTCGGATCTCACTCAAATTTAAAAAAGACCACATGACAAGCATCAGCTTTCAAATATAAAAAAAATCATCAAAATCGGTACAGTCTGTAAAGAGTTATGAGATAAAAAAGTCAAACCTTGCACCACTTTTGAACGTCTTTTCCCTTTTAAGGAAGATACTTTCTCCCTGGGATATGTATTCATAACAAAAAAAATTATTTATCCGTCAAAGTCATTTGTCAGAAATAAATAATGAAATTATATTTTTAATTGCTCTATGCTTATATTTTCTTTATTTTATTTAAATCCAAATAATGGTTATCTTTTTTAGAAATACCATAACATTATGCTTCACTGTTTCAATGTTCGCTAAGACGGTAATTCTCCTTAAAAAGCTGAATAAAATGCCATATAAGTTTACATTATTTTGGAATTAATGTATTTATTTAAGTCTTCTTGAAATTTAATTTTGCAAACAAGCCAGCTAGACTCTCAAGATAATAACTAGATACATGATAACAGTATCCTACAAAGCAGCGATTTTGTGTGATTTCTCTGTTAACGATTTCCCTCGGATGGTAATAGAAAATATACTATTATTAACTGGTTTTATTAAAGTTACCTTGTCTAACGAACTGTGTAGATGATAATGCAGATATTCAAATTGTAGGATGATATCGCAATCTGATTCAAAAAGAAATTTTTCAGTCGTAACGTATTGTTAATAGCGGCACTGATGCATCCCATCTGCCATAGTATATCTTTTATTTTTATTTATATGTTTAGAAATCGGCTTTTGTTTCAGCAGGAATCATTAAAGTTTACTCTGATTGACTTCTCCACACGTATATCGTTGTTACTAGGAACCGGATCTTTACCATGTATTTAAGTAAGCTCTCAATTTCAAGTCAAATAAATATATATTTTTTTTAATACAAAATTACAATATATTTTTTTGTTTGTGCAAGTGACCGCAAAAGTTTTATTTGAAATTTTATTTTAGATAATTTCTGAGGCAGTTATCTATATTTTATTAAAGATAAACTGACACATAGTAAACAAAAATATACGTTGAAGCTTGTAAATATATACATAAGTAATAACATTCACAGTGTGACTTGATCCTACTGTTGATTTATGTGTTATGAAAGTATAAAGAATGTGTTACTACGGATAATTTAGTCATAAACTACGTTTTAAGTTAATATAAATCGAACTATAACACACCTACAATGTCAATTATGTCTATAAATGATTAGGTAGTAGTTATTTGATAATATGAGTATGAAATGATTGAGTATATAACTAGTAGCTTGCCACGTACCTAAAACCCATAATTAATATTGCACACGACCAACTTTTGTCACTAAACGGTGAGGCCCTCATTAAAGTCTCCCATATATTAGGAGTAATTCAATAACCTCCCTCTAGAAATTATTTAGGCTATAAACAAAATTTCAATTCATTACAGGCCTACCTACGTTTAATGTAGATCAGTTTAAAACTAGCCCTTAAACAAATATGTAAACGTATGTTTAACGTACAAACTTGCAAATTACCATTCTAGCCTTTAAATTGCCAAAGGAACATTGCCTCACTTGATTGAAAAAATATGAATCAAAAACGTATCTTTAATAATTTTATTAATTAATAACTATAGTTAAGCCCGAAAACCTTAGTAGCTTAAAAATTAAATATTTTAAAGCTAACTGAGTTTATACTAAGTGAAACCTATCAGTATTGTACCATAATTTGTTTTCCCATTGTAGTCCTTAGAAAGTTTCTCATTTCTAGGGCACTGCATAGCTGCACTATGCATCATTCTATTAAATTAACATAGCCTACTTTAAAGGTAAGGCAAGCGAAAATTTGTACATGGAGGTAGCGTTTTGATTTACAAATAATTATCGATCTGTAAAATAAGTAGGTACCCAATGTAGGTTAAATTAATAATTATATGCCATGTAGTTACCGGCTTGAAAATATATTGACAGTTTTTTGTCCGATGTGGTAATAGATGTCGGAAAATTTTGCGTAATAAACATCATAAATGCCACCACTCACGTCGATTTGTGCTAACATTGCGCGCTTAACAGATCTTCTTACTGTTTTAACGTCTTGATTGTCTGAACTAACTAACTGGGTTTACTATTAACAATAGCAATCCCAAGGATATGTCACTAGGTCAGCCATCTATAAAACTGAAGCCCAAAACAATAAATACCTATATGTCTCTGTAAGGATCGAGAAGGACTATTATTAGGTACGTGTAATATACCCATCTTCCAAAGATAGAGCGGATGAAACAGCGCGTAAAAATATCATATAATGCGACATGTTGCTTGGTGGCAAGCCCACAAAAGAAGAGTCCAGTAAATTTCAATACATCGTTAGATCAAAATTGTATCCTTAGGTTTTTATTTTGGTCTAGGAAAACAGGTTAACGTCAAACAAATCACCTGCACCTACTATTTATCTTACAAAATCACTGAAACTAAAAACATTGTCAGCTCGTTACTACCCAAACAATCATATTGTCATTTCTCTATTCATCAAGTTTTACTCTTGTTTTGCTAATAGACTTTCTTCGTTGTATTTAAAATCGTCTCACATTACAAATTGCACATACGAGTACATTGAGGACGTTATACGCACGACTTACCTTAAATCCAGGTTGGAGATGAAGATTATCATTTATGAAATGAAATGTGAGCTATGATGAGGTTGAAGCAGTCACGATGCAGAGGGTTGGATGTTTGAAAAAATTTATAAGATTAATGGATACTCTTAATTTTGAGATAACATCTAAATGGCTTTGGATTTCTTACGAATCTGAGCTTGAGAATTTCTGTCAGTATCTTGTGTTATATTCAGGTGCCAAATATTTTGAAATAGTTTGTAAAATTATCCTTTCGAAAACTTTATTCTATATTGATATTATCGTTATGCGTTCACTTAATAAGTCTTAATATTGATCTATTTTAACTTACTCGTCATTTGCTTTTGCACATTGCACTTTACAACTGGAGAGACGTCATAACGTCTCTCCAGTTGTAAAGTGCAATGTTTAAAATATGTATACTGCTGGTGGTGTATATTCTACGAGATAAATTTACTGATAATGTTGTTTGTAGTACATAACATATGGAAAATTCAGCGCACAAACCATTTATTATTCAAAAATAGTTTGTTTTGATGTTGATAAAATTTTGCACTCGGACATTTGCATTCTTCCATAGTCATTTAACTACTATTTTACTTCACATTCCAATCTTTGTATATATATATATTAAAATATGTACATTATGAGCGACATACTTGTCACAAAATTTTATAAATGATTTCTAATGCACTAACTTTTTTTGCGTCTGAACTTTGTAAAAGAAATAACAAATAGAAGGATTTTCTTGACTGTCTATATTATTTGTCTATATCATTTTCACTTCAGAGACACAAAACAAACCACTAACGAAATGTTTAAATAAGCCTTTGTTTCCAAGATAGAACTGCAGGTTTTCGTCACCATCGATATGATTTATATCAGTCTGTTTAGATTACAATCTAAGCTTTCGCAAACTATTTATGTTTAGCTACCAAACTGCGTTATAAATTGTACTCCAAACGAGCCATTGTTTCGTATCGATGAATTCACATGATTTTCCAACAATGCCTGCCTTATTGCTTCAAACTTGCAGTATATAACTAAAAATCTCACGTTTACTAAGAAGAATGACAGAAAGTAAAATTGCTCTACAAACGTTTTTCTCGCAATCTTAATTTTATATGTGGTGGTTGTAAAATAACATTTGCGCTTTTTAATGTGCTGGCCAATTTGTTACTTGTGACACAAGATCTGCGGTTTTCTCTTGGCTTGAACGTACCTAGTAGTAATGTGTGAATATTATATGTAACCCATTTATTTGAATACATAATATGATATTATAGTTATATTTGATTCCTATTTATATATTGAACTAAATTCTTTAAAAAGTATATGTTTAATCTGTTCTATTCTATTATCAAATTAAAATATAAAAAAGACTGTTATACAAATAATGTTTAAGAGTGTTAGTTCTTAAAAAAAAACAGTAATAAAACAATACAATTACAATAAATATAATAACTCAACTAGGTATTTTTTTCACATACTTTATTCGAAAAATGTGAGGGCAACTTCTTAATAGTTCTAACTAGAATGCCACACAAAAGGTTCATTGTTTGAATCTCTTGAAGTTAGCCACATGATGATAGCCCATTTTGCCATTTCCACCTGTCTTGCTAACGCCATTTACGTTTATGTTATGAAGCAGTGATGGCTCAGTGCTATAGACTGCCATGCAGCAGGTCCTTGGTTGGAATCCCGCCGCGGGCTTGATCTTCACCGCATGGTGGAAGGCCTTTTTCGACCACCCTCAGCACCTAACGGTGTGTTCCAGCAGCAGTATTTGAGAGCCAGTGAAATTACCGGCACATGAGACTTACAACTATGTCTCAAGGTGACGGGCGCAATTCGTGACTTGTGACAAAATGCATCTATTATAGGCAGGGGTTAGTCCGCTTAACATCAGGAGGGCCTCGAACTTGTTCCGTCACATAAACATAAAAAAAAACCTTCTTGGAAATTATCTCTTAAATAAAATGCCATAACGTTAAGTGCTTGGCGATAGACTTTCTATTTGTGGCAGGCGAGCATTTGTTAATGCACCACGGCAGTATTCGAAACACGAACATTCGAAACACCACCATCAATGCAAGGCTTATCCTGTTAACTCTCTTAGGCTACTTTATCACTTACAAACTGTGGTTCTCAACAATAGGCAAAATCATAATGCTGGTACACATTTGTAGTTACAATTTAACCATTGAGTTCAACTAGTAGGTTTTACATTTTACGAAACAGAAAGTGAACCTGGCTAATCAGCTTTTTTATTTTCAGCTCATAACATACATCACCGACCATTAGCGAATAAAACAACTGCAAGTGCGAAAGGAAATGGCTGGACATTGACATTAACCTCACCTTTCTAATAAGTAATACTTATACGTACATTCTTGAAATGAGGTAACCGATAACGATTTTTGCTAATGAGCCAATTAAATACACCCTCGAAGAAGAAAGAAACCAATTGATGGATTGATTGTAAAGAGAAATTGAAATTGAGATGACAATACAGATAAAATAATTGAATGTATCATCTTTTCTCTTCCTTCGGAGCGTCATTGGTTAGATGTTAAAGTAGCTAACTGTTGAAATGTAATAGATATACATGGTACATTGCAAATACAGGAGATAAAATATGAAAAATAGTTATCAATTTAAAAATAAAATCCTAGTTGAAGAATGAATATTTTTTGAGATTTGGTACAAGGTACAAAGACCATTTCAGCTGCTTACAAAGAACAACGCTTCATTAACGACATATAATATAAAGATAATCAAGACGAAATATTGTAGTGCTTACGTATGAATAAACGTATGAGTCAGAGATGGTAATATCGACGCAATCGTTATAAAGAAATGTTGAGTAATCGAGTATCAAATAACTTTGCCTATAATCATCTAGATTGTATACGGCTGCTGGAAAGAAAGCAAAAGTCATCTTCAATGATATTACAGTAACTACTAATGTTTGCCAAGTTACGATCGAAGTTCCGGAGGAAAAACTACATGATTTGATACTTACAGTGAAGACAATAGAGTGGAGGATTTGGAAGTTACAATTATATTTCATGGAGTAAATTTGTATCAGAGTAACCTTTGCAAAGGTTAGACAAAAAATGATTCGGTAATGGAGACATTATAATTTGATGAAGCAAAAAATGCTTTTACTTAGGCAATGGATGTTTCCGTGACGGAATAAGTTACTGTTATTGTATGAAGGAAAGTGGTTCGAATGCAAATGGACTGGATTCGAAGAGCTGGCAGTATTTAAATCAACGGCTGGACTTTGGGACTAATGAAGATTCTTGGTAAATATCATTATTTTATATATATACTTAAAAGCAATTAAGTATACTAAGGTAAGTAGCATAATTATTTCATGTTTAAGTAATTTGGTTTTTGTTTTTTTTTTGTTTTCTCGAAAAGCATACATATCTTTATGATTTTCATCAAAACACATCCTAGTAGAAGAAATCAATAATGTCTAGAGAATTAAAGCACGCATCACGGGTGTACGAGGATTTAATTCTACTAATCAATTTATAGAATTCACATATTTTTTTACTTAATCTGGTAAAGCTTATGATTCAATCTAAAGACAGTAAAATATTGACTTAGTACGAGTATCTCACCAAAATATTAACGAGTATGAGTACGATAACCTTATATAAAAAAAACATGCAAGTTGACTCACTATTTGTATTTTTTTATTTACTGAATTAATAATAAATACAATTTGCATATCAAGAACCTATGTACCACCATGTCTGAAACTATCACCACTGTAAATAAAAAAATAATTACGATATTCATGATTATGTTAATTCATTGAATTAAGGTCTGACATAGCTGACGTCTTTGGCGGGATATAAATAATTTTATAGGTTTTATTAGTTTGGTTTAGGCACAGGAAGTTGTGCATACTGATTGAATTATAAGAAACTCCTCGTTTTTGTTAGACCGTCTACATATTGATTAGGTGGACATAAGTAACCATTTTAAGCCTTTATCTTTACACGACTGCCCAAACCAAGAGTGTTATGTTTTCTGGGTTCATGTTTCTATGTACAGTCGCCTGCAATAAGAAGTATACACTTCTTAATTTAAAAAATACTGTGATGTCGCTATGTTATTTAATAATCGAAGTTAACATTAACATGAGTAAATATATTCAAATTATTCTTTGATTTTAAAATACTTATGATAACAGAGAGAAAGACAGGAACTCTTTGCCACAATTTTGAAAATTACAATGTGTATAGTTCTTATTGCAGGCGACTGTACATACGAGTGTGTATTTTAGTGAGATTCATTATTCCTACATAACTTCTAAACGTCTTAACCGATTTTAATGTATGAGGTATGTAAGATTCTTCTTGATAATACAAGTGACACTAGGTATATAAAAAAATATTACAAACTGGTGGATTTAAGACGCCGTATTGTGAAAAAAAAAAACGTCTTCTAAACCCATCGAATCGGGTATCAAATTGAAGGGCTTTAAAAACGATTTTATAAATAATATATTTAACTTGCAGTTTTAATTTAAATGGAATGATAAAAATGTTTATCAAATTAAATAATTTGCAGTCGGGTTTTTTTCGTTTTCAATTAATTTGTTTAAGGGGAGTGTATTCAAGCGCTTTACATAAAATTTTGTTTAGTCATATTTTCAATACCAAGTGTTCAACCTCGGTGAAAATTTGCACAGATGTTCATAGGCCTACACAATTTTATATATATATCACAGTATATATATATATTCATGAACATATCTACATATATTTTTCTGGTTTGCCTGTTTATCGTTTTATTATTTATTTTATCACATGTGAATATAAGAATTTTCATAGAAAAGGATTTTTTCAGAAATTTAGGGAATTCAAAATTTTACGGTAAATTAGAACATCAGTACCATAGATGTTAGGCACAAGGACATGCATGCAAATTTGAGCGAGTGCTTAAAATAATTACAACGAAACTACCTTTGTATGGAAAGCGCCATAAATACAACTCTCTTAAAATTAACCTATACTTTTATTTATATACAACTAAATAATATCTATACATATTAGTGTTTGATGCTGTAGCCACAGTAGTCTGGGGCTTTCGTTCAATTCTTTTTCTTTAATAATTAGAGATTTCCACAAAAAGGCCCTTTCTACGTGAACAGTTGTAAAAACTGTAACCGGATTAACAATGAGCCCTTCTCTAAATCTTGTTACGTAAATGTTTTAACTTGTCAATCAAAATTTAAACTTTATACAGAAATTTTGACAGTAATTTGTCCGATGTAAATTTACTATTTTCAGAATATGTTAACAGGTTTAAAATATTAAAGCAATGATGGCCAAGGGGCTTCGAGAAAGTAACCGAGGGGTAATAGCTATTGACTGCCGTGCCGCAGTACCCTGGTTCGATCCCCACCGCCAGCTAGAGCTTCACACATGCTGGTGGAAGGGCATTTTGCGATGGCTAGCTACCACCCTCAAGTAACGGTGTGTTCCGGCAGCAGTCTGAGAGCCAGTGAAAGTAGAAGCACATGAAACTTAATAATTATGTCTCAAGGTAACGGGCGCAGTGCAAATCGTGCCTTGTGATGAAATGCATCTTTTATAGGCAGACATTAGCCCGCTTAAACATCAGGTGGGCCTCGAGTTTGTTCCGTCACAATATAATTTATTCCCAAGAATTATTAAAGAACCCATCTCATGAAGCTTTCGTGGCGGAGTTTACTATCGATCAACTAGGTTGCAGTCATTTCTTGGATTTACCCATCCAGGCCACTAGTGGCATTTTTACTACTGAGCGCTTCTGTTCTTCAGGGTACGATAAGCCGTCGCGTTGATCCCGGTTGTTACATTAGGATGGCATGGTAGTAGGGGGTTTTGCGAAAACACGTCTTGTTTGCTATCGTCCTGAAGTAGAAAATCTATCGCCAAGCAACTAACGGTGTGTTCCGGCAACTCTCCTTGAAAGCAAGTAATTGTATAGGTTAGCCTGAACAACATCTTTGATAGCATTATCACGTAGGTGAGATAGTGGTCAAAGGCTAGCCTGTAATATACTAAGATAGAATAAAGCGTTTTGCAAACCGTACTACTAAAGCTAACAAAAATATATTGTGTCTATTTGTCGTATACGATATAATTTTTTACCGAAAATCAGCCATTTTTAAATATTATCATAGCTGCCTATTGACTTATCATGATTGACTTAAGGGATGATGGGCTTTTTATGCTTGTTAGGTTAGCCCTTGACTATTATCTCACCTGATGGTAAGTGATGTTGTGGTCGAAGATGTTGTTCAGGCTAACCTAGAATTACTAGCTCTCAAGAACAGCTGCTGGAACACATCGTTAGGTGCTTGGTGACAGATTTTTCTACTTGAGGGTGGTAGCTAGCCAGGCGCGCACTCATAAAATGTCCTTCCACCATGCGGTGAAGCTCAAGCCCGCGGCGGGATTCAAACCATGGACCTGCTGCGCGGCAGTCCATAGCCAATGCCACTACTTCAAAAACATTAGAGTTTACACACAACTAAGTGCATCGAGGCCTGCGAATAAATAGTTCATGACAGAATACTGACTCCTCAGTAAATATAGTATAAATATAATATAAATACAGAACACATCAGAAGTATGAAAGTAAGAACTACCCAATGTATTTTATTCAGTTTTCTCATTAATGTTTGTGAATCCTACCTTTGCAGCTACTAAGTTACTTATCCACGTTTTGCCCCACATTGACTATCTGCACCGCTAAGTTACTTTCTGTCTAAACACACAATTTGCTAAACTAACCACGCAGCCCTTTACTTAAACATACATTGAACTTTATTGTTATAACGATAGTGCTTCTTTTCGGTTATTATGCTATGATAATATCTGATGGAATATGTCACGATTCGCGCAGTGAGAACAACTTGTGAGAACTAAGAGTTTAAATGAAACAAGAACTTTCAATTTCTTTTGCATAGATACTTCTTACAGTGATTACCTACTAGCTAGCCTATGTTGGTCTTTGTGTCCTTTGGGTCCTTGTGTAATGTTGACTTCAAAACGAATATTTGACTAGAAACTCGATTAAATCAATTTTATGAGGGGCTTCTTTCATTAGAAAATAGCTGAAATAAATTGCATTTTTATACAAGGGTCCAAAGAAATCTACATACGAGGTATTTTACTCGAACCTGTGTTAAACATTCTAATATCTATCTATATCTAAACTAATATTATCGAGAGGAAAGATTTGTATTTTTGTATGCAATTAATAAACTTAAAAACTACCGGATCGATTTGGATAAAATTTGATATCAAAATAGTATGAGACCCGGGGAAGGGGACATGGGATAGTTTTTATCTAACAAAGAGAGGCTAATGGTTTTGCGCGATAGCCGAAATATGCACGGGCGGAGCCGCAGCTGGAAAGCTAGTGTAAAGTATAAAGAAATTTTAGGACAGTATTTTTCATAAATGTATTGATATATATATAACATAAGTTGTGTTTAAAATTAATTATGAAAAAAAAACAGTTTGTGAAATTTAGGGTAAATTTTTTGTATACAATATTTAGGTATCTACATACTTTTTTTTGTTTTTATTTCACTATTTTACTATATTTTTTCTTAATTTACTTCATTTATAGTTAGTATAGCCAAAATTATATTCTTTTTTAAATATTAACGGAACAAACTGCATTTCCGCCGCGGGCCGCTCAATAGATATTTATTTTAATTCACACTGGATTTTTAGCTCAAAAAAAGAATTACTGACAGGCCTAAACTTTCTATATTTACGATAAATTGAGAAAGTCTTATTCATTCCTGTCTTAGAGAGAGAGAAGCAAAAATGTGTCTTAATCGGCCTAAGGTGGAGAGCAGCGAGTTCCGCCAGCTGCTCTAATCATACAAACACTATTTTCCGAGTACCTATGAAATGAAAAATAACTTCTTGCCTCTTAGCTTGTGGATCACGATGATTTCATGGGTATCTCATATCACTGTCTAAAAGTCATTCAGATGAGAGTAAATCCAATTATCTAGTTTTTGTAGCTTATTTATTAGTAGCAATTATTTTTTTTATGAATTTTATTTATAGCTCCTTTTAAACTGCATTCGTTTGGAGATCGGTATTGAGACAATTTGCTGAAGGTAAAAGCCTAACTCGGCTGTTCAATAGCAAATGTATGGCGTGTGATTTAGAAATATTTTATGGTGGAGGTAGGCTTCTGACAACAGAAAAAAATACAACAAGCTGTGCTGTGTGCGCACGTAGGTACCATAACAACCATGGTGTAAGAAACTGATTTCAAGTGTAATATCTTACCTGGCTATGAACTTTGAATGATTTTTAAAGTTATATAATCTATTGGAAATTATCTATAGTAGGTAATGAAAAGTTATCTACCATAATACGTGTTATCTACATAGAAAACTGTACAGTTTATGCAATGAAACGCACTTCGGTACTTCGTTGTTATAATGCCCTTTCTAAGATAGCTTTCACCGAGAATCTAGATCTAGAATGATAATATACAACAATTTAGGAAAGGTGTTTAATATAACAAGCACCTTAATTTATTGTAAATCTTATATATTAACAGAATATTACAATAACATAATAAACATACTATAATTCACCTTTGCAAACCTTGGTCGTGCAGACTGAGCTCTGTCACATTGCTGGTGGAAAACTAAGTCATAATATTTATAATATTTTAATGCTGTTTTACACAAATATGGACTTCTTGTTAAATGTGTCAGTCTAAGAAAAAAGTATTACTTTAAACAATGATGATAAAACAATTTTACATACATTGCATCAATACATAACTGAATGATACATATTATAATCATCGTTAATGTGTAATAGTTGCAGGCTGTTAAGAAGAAAATTGTATAGAAAGCGAATAGAATCGAATAAAGTAGACGCTTTCCAGCAATAAAAGAAAATAAATACACGTTGTTATTTTATATCTCGGTCGTTTGTATTTTTATGTTATTGTGACCGATGAAGCACGAGGCCCACCTGATGTTAAGCGGACTAACCTCTGCCTATAACAGTTGCTTTTCGTCAAGTCATGAATTGCACTGGGCCCGTCACCTTGAGACATAGTTGTTGAGTTTCATGTGTTTGCGTAACAAACCCGACTTTTTTTATATACAACCTAGAAATTATTTTTTTTGTTCTTGAGCATGCTAGACCATACAATTCAGCGTATCAAGAACTATTTATGATAACAGCGCTGTACATAATGTTTAAAATTACTTTGATAACAGTGCCATCTGGCATTGTGTAGCGGGAGCTTGACTAAACGTTTATTTTGTAGCTATGTTAGTAGTTCGACTGAGTCATTACAGGTGGCGCTTTTTAACAATAATAATTTATGTTTTGTTCATGAAATATTGGTGTCTTATTACGATGCCAGAATTAAATTTATATACTATAAATTATTTATATACTTTAAAATTGATGTTAGTAGGTACTAATATGCACTACACATCAACTATCTCACATAATTATAATCAGGTAGTGGAAGGTTATTTAATAAAACGTTATAATTTGTAGCTCTGTAAGTAGTTTGTCTTAGTCAACACAGGTGGCGTTTCGAAACAATAATTATTATTTTATGTTAATATTATTAAATCTTAATATATCCGTTGCCTACCCATTCGGGAATAAAGGTGTAACGATGTGAGTGTGTTAGATGGCCAGGCAGATATCGTAGATAAACAACCAACTCGTAATTTTTGCTTCTATGTTACCTACTCATTATTGTGTCATCATCAGCAGCATCCATGGCGTCCACCGTAGGAAAAAGTATTACTTTCCCATTAGGTGGGTTTAGCCATAATCCCTACGCTTGGCAAGCGTCTTGGGGATAGCAGTATAAGTTAGCAGTTTTTCAGAAGGCGCTGCTGCCCCCTTTTGGTATTTTTCCTGTCGCCGCTTACGACCACAGAAAGATATATAGAGGGGGTGCAGTCTTGGCCCGGAACTCTACGGTCCAATTATTTATCTGTTCTGAGGTTGAGACGGAGCAAGAACGAAGCCCACCTGGTGTTAAACGGTAGCATTTTTCTATAACTAGGTTCATCTTGTTTAGGATAGATATGATTTATTGTTATTATATTAAATATGATTTTAATAAACATAAAATTATATTATTCGTTTATTAAGAACTTTATTTAAATATACTGCCCTTGTTGAATGAGTTGCGTAAAGCTAGATTTAGGGCCTGTTTCAAAATGTTCGAGTTAGTTCCGGTTAAACTACCCAGAACATAAAATAACTCAATGATTAAAATGACACTTAACATGCAGCGCGTTTTAAGCTTAAACCGATGGAAAGGCTTTATCGATGACTGTGAAACGCAAAGATAGTGTTTTTTTTATTCTATAAGTTGTTGGTAGTATTACCGGAACTTACTTGAACGTTCTAATAAAGTTTCGGGTTGCTAACCAACACATAAAATAACTGAATAATAAAAATTACAGTTAACATGCAGCGCGTTTCAAGCTTTAACCGATGGATATATAGGCTAAAGCGCTGACTGTGAAACGCAAAGATAGTGTGTTATTTGTTAAATATGTTCTGGGTAGTATAACCGGAACTTACTCGAATATTTTGAAACATGCCCTTAGTATTTTTAATTTTGTTATGTTTCCAATAACGCCTGTTCGGCGGATAACTTTACAAATTACAAATTTACAGCTCCATTGGGATCAATACGATGGTTAAATAAAGAACGAGAGGAAAAATTGGTGTAATGAGTTATTGTCATGTTAGCTCAAGCTGTCAGAGCATACCCCGGTCCCCAGCTATAGGGGTAAATGGGTTCGAATCCCGCACATGGTCTAAAATTGTCAACTTTGTCAGCTCCCTCTTTTATTTATTTTTAAATACTTAACATCAGAAAATGTATTAGTAACTCAATTTATATTATTTAATACCTAATTTAAAAAGAACGTATAAATAATACAAAGTAAATAACAACATAAAATATGATTATAAATTGGTCAAAAAATATGTAGCAAAAATCGATACCAATCGATATTATATGCTATTGTCGATAAAGGATAATAATAATGCAGAACTCAAAAATATTATCAACGACTTGATTTAGCATATTATTCGAGCTTGAAGGTGCTGACCAGTTTATTTTAAATGTCTAGTAAAGGTGCTTTTTTGATATTGACTGGAAGTTTATTACATACCTTCGTTACCGTATATTTATAAGATTCATCCATAAATTATTTTAGGCTGAATTATCAAGGAAGAGGAAATCGACCGATCGATCGATGTGTGAATCAGCTAAGGGGGTGAATTCTTCCTTGATATTTAAGCTATAAAAGGCGACTAAGGATATAATAATAATAATAAATAAATAAATAAATGTTTATTTACAACAATAAATTTACAAACTCATGACTAAATTTACGGTTACACTGCTTTAAGGTATAATTATTGATCAACTTATGTTAACCGTGAGTCTCAAACTAGGTGAGAACCTGTGTCTTGAGACTCAAAGTGCGTGTATTTCAGGCCAACCTACCAGTTATACAAAGCAATTAGTGGTAGTGTTCAGAAATTAGGTGAATATTGAATGAGTTATTGTTCAATGACTTCTATACGATGACACCCCAGATGCTATGATGCACAAAAGTTTAAGTTTTCATATTATGTATTAAAACCACCCTGAAAAAATATTCAATGGAATTTCTAGTCCAATATCTTGGAAACCTGATATTGGTGAAATTGGTCCACGATTTACACCAAATGTTAAAAATGTCATATTTGCAGTCCTCTTACTAGCGAGAGACCCGTAAAATACAGACGGATGGACAGACAAACCGTATGAAATCTTGAGCTCCATCCCCGAGTACGATAATGTTATTGAGTTTTTTAACAAAAGAATTCTCAGCAGCGGTTTGGTGTCCTTGGTAGATCAAAATTGGCACGTCCATTGGTCCCTCGCACTTAGCTACTGGAAAGTAAAATTCAGTTAAGATTAGGTATTCAGGTTATTTTTTTGATAATGTATCTGTGATCACGCAAGTGTAATGTAATAATATGGTTGTTAAAACTATGACACAAGAACTACTTTTAAAATACTTGATAAACACGAAGAAAGTCAATGTGTAATTTTTTTATTTCAAGTCAAGGTGTTAATATTTTTTTTTAACTTATACAGGGTTATTGGTAAAATGCTAACAACCTCTTAGGGTTGACTTCTACTAAAAACATTTTGAGACGAAATATTTATTTTTTTGTCATTGTTTATGTGTATATTACGGAATAAGCACGCATAAGCAGGACCACCTGATAAAAGTATCTTGTGCCCGTAATTTAATATTTCATATTTTTATTACTTAGCTCTATGTAAATATTCAAAAGGAGCGCGGTGCGGTCCAGTGTTGCCACGGCGGGCGCTCTTAGCTCGGAGTAGGCATTGTCTTTTACTATGAGACACAGAACACAAAAGTGTCAGAGAGTACTAGAAAAACTTATCATTTTAAGTTTTGACTCTCCGAGCCGCGCCACGGCATCACTGGACCGCGCCGCGCGATAACACGAAGAGTTTTTAAACTCATCAACAAAGATTGGCCGAAGCACCTAACGGTGTATTCCGGTAGCTGTCCTTGAGAGCCAGTAATTTTAGGTTAACCTAAACAACCACACCATCACTTACCATATGGTGAGATATTGGTCAAAGGCTAGCCTATCAGCAATAAATATTAGAAGACTGGCCTTAAAACTCACCTTTTAGTGGATCAACAAACTTTACAAGATAGCCGAACACCCATGTCTTACGAGAAGCCTTGGTTGTTTTAATCCAGGTATAGAGAAAACATCTTTTGACAGCGTCCTTCACAAGTCACCTTAAAATCATGATGCGCAGGATATGGATACCGTTGAATAAACAAACTGGCAAGCAAACTGGTTCCAGCCACTCTCCCGCTGCTTTTCACCAAAGCCAAGCACAGTTAAGGAAGTAGCACATAACACCGTTAGTATGGATGGTTAGCCAGTCAGTCGGTACGTCTTAAAGAGATCGTTCGTACGCATCTCTAACGTGAAGTGGTTGTGTTTATAGTTAACGGTAAGTTGGAAACGATTTTATTGTTTTTTTTTTTTGTATTGGAATTTTGTCTCTGCTACTATCTACTAAGTTCAATCAAATACACTTACCTATATATATTATCTATATACGTATCTTTATAGAATGTGTCATCTTGATCATGTTTATGTGTCACACATTAACATCTAGTTTTTGCCGTTTGATTAATTGGGGCACAACTTTGAAGGTGTATGAAAGATGTTAATATTGAGGAGAACGAATGAAAAACAATGATATCTTGTATCGACCTAACTTTGTGTGAAAAAGTTCTAAAGAATATTTACTATATAAAAATATTCAATATGTAAGAAATTCTATGGTTTCTATTGTCGTCGATATTAATTTCCAGCAATTTAATATATTTTTTTTTATGATATTTATTGAATATTACATTTCAATGTTTGTGGACTGATTTGTATAATTGTATTCCAATTTTGTTGGTACTGTCTATTACAAAAATGAAAAAGTATTAAATTCAATATATTTATGATCAAAATAAGAAAGAATAAGAAAGTATTAAATGAATAAGACCTCCTAATAGCGAGACAGATTTCTGAACTGAAATTCCGTTCCAACCGACAAAATATATAGTATGGTATAAGTGACATATACAAAATTGTTGTTTACATTCAGTTTATAGATTATTTTTGGAATCTTTGTCCTATCTTTAGAAGAAAAAATGCGTTTTGTACTTGGCTTTATTATACGTATAAATCATCAAGTTATCAATCATTAGTCATCATCAAGTTAAAAATCTGTCGCCAAGCCTATGCTTGGTAGAGTGTTACGGATATGTTAGGTTAGTCTGAACAAAATCATCAACCGCATCGTCACCAACCGGCCAAAAGGCTAGCCTATCAGCAATAAAAGAACTACAAAGTAAAATAATTATATAACCAACAGGTTAGCTTTTGATAATACAGCTGAAAAAAACGTTACCCAAAACACTTAACACAAGTAAATGTTTTCACTCTTAAATTAAAATCACCAGATTTTATTATAATTTGTTATTGATTATTTCAGTTATTTACCTCATAAGGTAATGTAAGAAAGCGCTGGTGACGACTATTAAGGCCTAATAAAAGAGTCCCATTCTCACCCAACTTTCACTCGTAGTACACCTTAAAAAGGTAAATTTAAATTCTTGAGAATTTATTAGCCGCATTCCGTTTACATTTTCATGATTAACAAGCCGGCAATAATGCATATTACGATAAGCTTCATGCTTCACATATTAATACGAAACACTAATTATATAATACACTAGTAAATTAATAAAACATAATCTGGTGATGAGCACGTAGCTAGCACGGGGATCAAAATTAAGGTTATACATGGAGAGATCAATAACATTGGATTCATCTCTCAGTTCGCGTATAGATCTATATTACCTACTTAGGGAGTATTCCATTGGACGCCAATTTCGTTATTTTCGATAATGTTGCTTACATTTGTGTCTATGGTTGTTATCACTGTGATCGTTTGTAACTGTTATCCCCTGTTCCATTTAGGATAAGACGCTAAGAATGTCACTAAAATTTGCCACTTTTGTCACTTTTGACATTAGATGTATGTACTACAAACTGTTCCAGTAGCTTCATAGCGTTTATGGCGAAAATAATGCCAAGACCCAAGTGGAACAACTTTTTAGGAGTGTGATCGTTTTATCGTTTTTGCGCGAATTTAATTCCAAATTGTACGCACCCCTAATTGTAAATTTAAAGGCGTAGATAGTATTTTCATCCGAAATTAGAATTAGATATTTCAACTATTTCTTTATGTACTTCTCATCACAAGACACAACTTCCGAATTCACATCTGGATCACACAAATGCATTCATAGACCAATGTTATACAAAAATCTAACATTAATTGTGAATCTGCTTGAATGGTGAGTACTTCTAGCAAACTTTATATCGATATCGTAATTTTTGTTTTTTAATAGTTATCCAACAAATAAGCATATGATTTTTTTCCTAATACTTGAACACAGGTTTTGTGTCTACGTTATAACCAAAACTAAATCATTAGCAAAATATTAGTCATTAAGTAAAAGCATGTACTGTGACGAATTGTATATTTTCCTCGTTCTTTTACACGCACCTGTTGAATTCTTGTCATTGTCCAAGAGAAAGGGTAGAGTTTGCTATTTGTAGTGATTCACTGGTTTATACAGAATACTAGCAGTATGAAGGATTACAAAGGATACACTGTTTTTGGTTTCAACTGACATATAAAATAATAAACATATATTTAAAACAAATGTGTAAAATAAATCACGTTCTATAAGAGACAAAATCTATTAGACCGTGATGATTTGGAACTAATTGAAAACTCATCATATTCTCCTATTAATATACTCAAGTTTAAATTATTTTGGGTTCGTTGCATATGCCCCCAATGTCAGCTCCCCTCGTCTCAGTTACCCACGGCCTTAAGTCCCCCCGATAAATTTAATTGAAAGAAATTACTACCAAACTATAAATGTACTGTTAGCAAAAATTCGTTTCTATTGATAATAATATATTTATTTTAATATTATATTTAAATATTATAATTGATAATATTGTATGAAGTTAATTGTTAGTTTTTATATGTTATCCAAATATTGCGTATTAAAGTGAGAAGCTAATTTTATGTGAAAATTTGCACAGATACAGTACAATAACGAATGATTCCCGGTGTATCTCAATATGTTAAAATATCCATTAAAGTTTGTTTTTTACGTAGCTATAAAACAATAAGTTTGTTCGGAATGTATACAGAGTGGAAACTTACAGCGGGGCAGTAAGGGGAAGTAACTTATCCGTTGCAGCTACTCGGAAATGGTCTTATAGGAGACTATCCATAACTTTTAAGAAATTAGATTAAGAAATTAAATTATTATCCCCATTCACAGATATTAAAAAAATACAGTTAGCAAGGAAATAGCAATTTGACACAACAACATTTTTTTAATGCCAATCGATCTTGTTTCTTATACTGATGAAAACTTCTATGGGACCAACCATCGTTGGAGTACTCAAAAAGTCACAAATTGCAAAAAACTTTTCCCGTATATTTTGTACGAAAATTTTACACAAAAGCTTTTTAGTGACAGTTGAGATCTTTTTGTTGACTGAATAAAAATATATAACATTAAAAACAATTCAAATTTCGGACTCGTTATTACTAAAAAAAATAATCTTGACAGTTTAGTGAACAATGGATAGGAACACTATCCAGTCCTATTTCTTGGCTAGCGCGTAGTTTTGGGATATGTCATCCGGTTGTTGGACAACATTTACCATACTCATCAAAATTCAAAACACCTAACGTAACTACAATTAATGCAAACGAAACATTATAAACGAGTACTTTTTAAAATAGTTTCTTTAAGTAAACGATTGTTTACTTAAAGAAACTCTTCTTCTGATATAATCATGTCAAAGAAAAAAGACTACGAAGCTCGATATTTTAAAGCACGTCTTAATGTTATTGCAATGCAGATACGTCACTAAAAGACCGTTAGCACAAACGAAAGTGTTATTAACAGTTAACCGTGGTCACGTTGTGAATGATGTGGGTAAAACGAACAGAGTTATTGGTCAATTTAGGTCAAGGTTAGCAAGGAAATTTATATATAAAAAAATGCATATAAAACGGAAGCCACTTCTTACCATAAAATGTATGAAATGGTAGGTTGAAATACGATACTCATTCAAATCACTCCGAGCTCCCATAGTCATAGTCTGACTTCCACAACTTATTTCATATTTTGCAGTGTTAGAAGTTGGTACCTACTGTGTTATAAAACATATATTTCGAAGCGCTCGTAGCGAAGTTTACTTAGGTAGCTGTTCTTAACCGATCAGCAAAGTTAAGCAACGGCCGCCACGGTCATGAGTTGGATGGGTGACTGCTAGTGATATTACTACTGAGCGCTTCCGTGCTTCGGAGGGCACGTTAAGCCGTCGGTCCCGGTTGTCGTCTTAGGATGGCAGTCGTTATAGCATGGTGGTGGGCATTATGCGAATGCCCGCCTAGCTAGCTACCACCCTCAAGTAGAAAATCTGTCGCCAAGCATCTAACAGTGTGTTCCGGCAGCTGCTCTTGAGGGCCAGTAATTCTAGGATAGCCTGAACAACATATTCGACCACATCATCACTTACCATCAGGTGAGACAGTGGTCAAAGGCTCACCTATCAAGCATTATATAAAAATTAAAAAATAAGTCGGTTTTTAATAACAAAATACATTTTCACTTACCCACAATACACAGAACATGTCACCATTATCAAGACTGGCAATTTTTTATCGGTTGCAAATTGAAGTGTTCTAACGTATCTATAAATTTAAGTTTTTGGTTCCAGTCATAACCAACACTTTCCTTATATGAACCACAATTTACTATACGTTATTTTGAAATAAAAGAATTTCCAAATTCTTCACATATGTTTATAGTTTTTGACCACAATACATGAATTTGCATTTATTAGATTGCCTATTTACATTTAATTATCAACATAAATAAATTAATCTGATTCGATGTTCTGAGGTTGTGAAAGTTCAACTCTGAAAGTTCCTTACTGTACCAATATGAAGGCAGCTTTAACAAACCAGCAGTGCATTTTTGACCCTGCAACGGCCAAACTGAAACATTAAAGCAAACTGATAAGACTCAATATTAAAATTCAAGCTGTGTGCGTTGCTTGTTCGGTACTTTAGTTATTATATGGTTCCGTGGGTAGTGTAGTATTTCAAGGTATTAAGGTTACTTTCTCTGGCAATCGTAACACTAACTTTAAAGGGCACTCTCTTTAGTATTTAGTGCTTCTATAAATCAGGACTTTCTGATAACTCAGGAGTGAACAAGTCAACAGTCAAACAGTGAAAGTTCTTTCAATCATAAGTAATATATATATATATTTTATGTTATTGTGACGGAACAAGCTCAAGGCCTACCTGATGTTAAGCGGACTAACCAACTAACCTCGGCCTATACCAAATGCATTTCGTCACAAGTAGCGAATTGCACTGCGCCCGTCACCTTGAGACATAGTTGTTAAGTCTCATGTGCCTGTAATTTCACTGGCTCTCAATGATGGCTCAGTGGCATTGGCTATGGACTGCCGTGCAGCAGGTCCATGGTTCGAATCCCGCCGCGGGCTTGAGCTTCACCGCATGGTGGAAGGACATTTTGCGAATGCCCGCCTGGCTAGCGACCACCCTTAAGTAGAAAATCTGTCGCCAAGCACCTAGCAGTGTGTTCCGGCAGCAGTCTTTGAGAGCCAGTAAAATTACAGGCACATGAGACTTAACAACTGTACGTCTCAGCGTGACGGGCATAGTTCAATTCGTCGTTGACGAAATGCGTCTGTTATAGGCAGAGGTTAGTCTACTTAACATCAGAGGTCCTCGGGCTTGTTCCGACACAATAATATAAAAACAGATACAAGGATAATTAATATTAAATTAAATGTAAATGTGCTATTTTCTCTTTCATTCATCTAATTAATCGCGTCATAGCTTTATGACAATAATTTCTTTATATTCGCCAAAACTTCAGGCTAATGTTACAGAATGGTAAATAGATATATATTGGCGCTATGTGTGTGATTTTGTCTGCGTTTCTATTACAATATATATCTATTATAATCACAATAATTAATATTAGTTACACAGTTAAAATTGTATTTATTCATTCATGTTACTGGCAACATTTTATACCGTTAACCCAATTATGTCCGGTCGTTAAATAAACGTTTTATTTTAATATATTTAGCATTAAATTTTAAGGCCAGCCTGTCGCTTGTTTTTGTGAAGCTTTTGTAGGTCGTATATTATTATACGACCTACAAAAGCTTCACAAAAACAAGTGTATCTAAATTATGTATAAGTAGTATCTAAGCGCTCCTTTAAGCCTGCTGGAAACGCGCTAATTCGAAGCATATAACCATATAATTTTACCTTAATTTCTATTTATTTACTACCTTTATCCCATTTGTATGTATCTGCCGAAGCAAAATAGTTTTATTAGTTGTAATTTAAATTTCTAATTAACCATCTCCTAATCAAAACAACAAATAAAAATAGAACAATAACAAATATCCATTCTATACTATGGAAGTCAATATTTCTATCACAGTTTCAAAAGGCTGAACTTAGCCTAGTTTTCTTCAAACAATACAATGAACTTCAAAATCTTTCTAAATGTCGGTTAGACAAAAAGACTTCGCTTATGGCCATCCGTGCCAATCGCGTGCAGAATAATGCTTCAACGGTACTTTAATGGCATAGCATAGTTAAACTATACCATGAAAATGATTTTGTACTAAATTTTACAATAATGCTAATGTGGAACCAACATTATAATGATTCTACTTCATGCATTTTGTTTTTCACAAAAAACCGCATGTTGGAAGGGCATTTTTTTTTTCGTCAAGTGCTTGGCTACAGATGTTCTACTTGAGGGTGGTAGCTAGCCAGCCGGGCATTCGCAAGATGCCCTCCCACCATGTAGCGAAGCTCAAGCCCGCGGTGAGATTTTAACCATTGACATGCTGCGCAGCAGTCCATAGCCAGTGAGCCATCATTGACTTATCATACGATCTTATCATCGTACGTACTTAACAAATAACCATACCTTATAGTTACTCATACAGACTAGGACTCATACAACTATTTGTTGTATGTGTCTGTGTATGTAAAACACAACTAAAGGTTAATATAAATTGTATATGTATGTTTTTGTTGTGTTGTTGAGTTTGTGTGGACTAAAATGCCCTGAATATTATGACTAGGTGTGTTCCATCGTTTCATATTTGAAAGCAACGACCTCTTTTCACTAATTACCCACGAAATGTCGTCACTTTCTTGCATTTTGCACTTTTTGTACAGAACAAGTTATTTATCTTCTTTGCTTTTCGTTTCTTAACTTCTTTTATTTTTAACAGTGTCACTTATTTTAACCAACTTCTAAAACACGTATTTTAGAGTTTGCTGAATTTAAATTACGCAAAAAAAAACATTTTGAACCAGTGTAAACTCCAGTTACAAACATAGACTAACCGGATTATTTTACAGCACTCATTATTGATGGTTTAAACACTAGAAAAACAACAGACACATGGCAAAAGGTCCCCCAAAATTATGTAGACAATTGACGCATAATATGATTCACTTCGTAAGATTGACAAGATTTGACATTTAGTAAGAATCTTTTGTAATAAATAAGCTTTTTCACATATAATTGTTACTGTGGGTGGAACTTACTTCAACACTTAAATTTGTGAAATAACTTGTGGAAGTCGGTACCATGATGATTCAAAAGTACCTATTATCACAATATTGTGCGCATGAGACCGATTTGGATAAGTTATCACACATTTGAGTGTTGAAGTCGGTTTAATTTTTTTTTTCCTTTTTAGTGACCCTTGCTACTTATGGGATCGATTGTCATTCAATATCTCTAAAATCATCAAGATAGGAAAATACTTTTCAGTTATTGGACTATTTCGGTGAAATTTAAATGACACCACACGGCTAGCATCAGCTTTCAAATAAATAAAAAACATCAAAATCTGAATCACCCAGTCAAAAATGCTGAAGTAACAAACAAAACACACGAATTGAGTACCTCCTCCATTTTAGAAGTCCGTAAAAATGTGTAACAAGTTTTTAGTGCGTACAAATAGTTTCTTTTCACAACAAACCATTAATTTGACAAATGATACGAGAAGTTACAACATAGCGCCACAAATTGTATACATACTGTTTTGACCTTTTATTTTAATTCAAATGCAGACCTTAACAGTAATGTAACAAGTATGATAGTTGCATAAAAAATTGAGTGATATCAAGCATAAAGTGACATAAAGTGGAAAGTGTTTCCGTCTGCGATGAACCAACGGTATTGCACACAAATTGATATGTGTTCGAAGCTGTCTATTATGGTGTCTAATGTCTTGCTTATGTACAATTTTTATGGCAAAGAATGTATGATTTGGGTTGCGTTGCGTCATTTTACCGTTAATCTGTTTGATTGGAAATATTTGGCAACCACATATACGTGCTTGTATACTACGTGGTACAAGTATAACTTTGAGAAAAAGGTGATTTTTTGTCAATTTTGTATGATGTTGTATCAATAAAAAATACATTATATGGACCTTCTGATAGAACCAAAAGTTTTATTACGGTACGTGTGTTTTAAGTACGTAATTATAAGATTTTTACAAACAGTAGTGGCGTAAGCTGCCTCGGGATAGCAAGGGTGCAAAAGCCGGGCATTAATAGACTTACTTAAGTCACGTTACGAGTATCATTTACTTACTATTTTATAGCTTCTTATTCTACGTGTGACATAACTTCTTATTGTCCGTTATGTGTAATAATAGACTATTTAAGTCACAATGAAATTTGACCTAATAGTGGGTTTAGGCTACATAGTGTTATTAAATTAATAAATTATTATGGACTTTATAACATAATAATGAAAAGATACAGTTCTTCAACATACACTTGTATATAACATATCTTCACGCAATCAATATAATATAAACACATATTTTGTCAGACTTAATAGGGGGCGAGCTTTGTAGGTTTTAGTGATAGGATAGAGATATGAATAAGACGATAATGAACCAACATCACTATTTGTGTATGTCGCACCGTCTACCTTGCTGCATTACCTTGTTGATTCCCGGGGCTTAACTTTAGAGCCGTATGCGTCGGCTCTGAGATCCCCCGTGGCAAAGTCTAATTTGGCCCAGATGTTTTTTTTTTGTTGAACGACCTATTGGTCCTTTTAACAACCAGTGCAATAAAAGTGTTGTGTGCTCTGAGTTGTAATTGAGCCTGTTTGGGTACCAGAGTGTCCTCACAAGCGGCGTTCCATACCAGAGCATTTCTGAGGCCAGCTTAGCACCCTCTGTTCTATCGTCATCTCTTACCATTTTATTGATGTGACAGTGCCTGCTTGGATAAATCCCCTAATGATGCTATAGTTTAATATCATATTAGATTTTATCCAACTTACGAATCGTTTGTTTTTCTTAAAATAAACCCTCTTAAATAGTGCATTAGTATAAAATTGTGTCCATTGTGCATTGAATTATATATGTACTATATAATAGGCTCACCCTTTTTGCACCTAAAATCATTCGGAAAAATGTAGGTACTATCCGTATCTTTCTAATTTTTAAATAAAATTTACCTTATTGCTTACTTATTTGAGTTGGAAAGTAGTAAGCCCATGTCCCCGGTAAAAACAAGAACACGGATAGAATGGGAACGAATGCCGACGCGCAAGCGTTCGCAGTTATATCATTAACATAAGTAATAATCGTGCAAGTCGGGTAGGTCTGTAGGATAGGCCATGTCTCAGGCTGAAGCGAAAATTCAATATTATTATGGACACCTTGTTGAATATTACATAAAACTGTAAACTTAAGAGGAACGGGAAGAGAAGCTCCTACAGAAAAATAGGTATTTTAATAAAGTGATGCTGTCTCGCCGCTAAACGCCCGAATAGAATTGTGCGATAAGGACAATAGCAGGTTCTTTAAGTTTTGACTTAGAATACTTGCGCATAATTTGCGTTCTGGGAAAAAACTTTTCTCCTATAGTAAATATTAATAAATTTAAAAATATTGGTCTTATTTTATAACTGACAGAATAAACTAGGTCAATCGGTTTTCTTTTTTCTTTATTTATCACAACTTTACCTAAAAATAATCACTAACAAGACATACAAGTTTTGAGAAAATATCGGTATTTAAATACCCATTTATTCAAATTACTTTAATATAATGATAAAAATCAAAACCTATAAACCTGGATATATTGATTGATAACATCTATAACATGTACAAAAATCATCAAAATCGGTGATTGTTTAGGGGGTAGAAACGTTTTCTCTTTTTGTATGAAAATTCCAGACTTCCCTCCAGTCTTAAAATAAAGAAAGTAGAGGAGTAGCAAGGTACGGGTAACTTTTTTTTATCAATAATAAATAATGTTGTGTATAATGTGGATGGTTGTTAGGGTGGAGGACGGTAGGAAAAGATTTGGGTGAAACGAAATGTAAAATATGTTTACGTTAGTTGTGTGTTCTGAGATGACAGATAATATAATTAGAAGAATGGAAGAATAATAAAGAATGTTGTCTAAACTAAAACAAATGCGAGGTTAGGGTAGAAATGAAACCGTCCAAGGCGAGTTAGACAAGCATACAAATATTTCCGTACACAGATTGTACCAAAAAAAAATTATGTTTTACATACAACTCGAGATTTTTAGCAAGAATCTAACCTGAATTAGGCTTTGGAGTAGTTAATATTTGTTTTAATACGATAAATAGTTGACTTTCGTATTGCCAAGTTTAACTCTTGTTTTTATTACCATTTTTACGACATATAAAAAACAAAACACTTTAAAAACATGTTTCTTAAATAATAATCATAATAAATTTCTATCAGGCTACAATGATCTAACAATTAGTATACATTCAATAAACTGTATTGTAATGTTATTACAATACAGTTTAAATATTTAATAAATAGAAAAAACACAAATAGTATATATAATAGAAGACATTATATTTATATGGAGGCTCAATTTTATTTGTTACTGTATCAGCCAGATTGTCCACTGCTAAAAACATCTGCCTGGGGGAAGCTGTGTTTAGCAGTGGACAATCTGCCATAATCCCCACGCTTGGCAGGCGTCTTGAGGATCGTAGTGTTAGATATCGGTTCCTCAGAAAGTGCTGCAGCCCATCTTCTGGAGTATTACTCTTAGTAGTGTCTTGGAACAACCATGGTTAGAGATGGAGGGGGAGGGGGTAACATTCTAGTAGAGCACCCCACGGGATAGAATGTCATACTTCCACGTACATAGCAGAAACTACGTTGTTTGTATCTACTTAGGGCACCAAATTCAAAAGCACTTAAAAAAAAACACCTTTATTTTTTCAGGTTAAGCGACGATGAATTTTGACTTGGTGCTTTAAGTGGAAAAGCAATAAAAATATTACTCATTTCAACAATCAATTGAGGAGGTAGTAAATTATATTCTTACAATAGAACTAATGCCTACAAGTAATTTTAATCAATCGAAATAAGTAGTACATACAATTATGGATTGCGGTTCATTTATTAATAATTAGGTCAGAAAAGTATATCGCATTACCTTAACCAAAATATTTCCTGCCTTGTAACACATCAATTGATGTACCCACACATAAAATTACGTTGCTATTTATTCTGTAAATAGTTGAAATTCCACTTGTCCGCACACTTCCTTTGACTTGGACTTAGTGGCAACGCACTTTGCAAGTTGTTGAATGTTACGGTCATGTATAAACATAATTATGCACTTGAAGGAAACGGGAAAACTTGATTTGAACTGATCTGAATAAGTATTTGTAAACCTGGCAAGACGAATATACATGAATAGATGTCAACCCTAAATACCCTCTGTAAAATAAAATTTTATAAATATTACAAAAATATAGATTATGTCATTGTCATTTCCTTAAATATATCTTAAATATCAAGAAGAAAATAGTTAGTCCATCAGAGAGTTACTTATTATTTTCATCATACTGTTTTATTATATTCTTTGTATGTTTTCTCCGTGGGGTATATTATTTGTCCGCGGTATTACCCGTGCATATGAGATTAAAAGTACATTCGCTGAAGTAAAACAAAAATAGTAAAAACTGACTAAAAGTCAGTTGGCCTTACGTTGAGGATAGAATTGCAATTATTTTTGTCAATATTTACCATACATAGTTATAATGTGTGTTATGTATTCGTCGTGTGAGTCCGACTACAACCTGGCTAGTTTTTTTTCCATTAAAATATAAAATCGGTGTCAATGTATTAATCTTTTCTAATGATCCCTTGACCCTAATGCTGTTACAAGTTATGCTACATAGTAGGCAACAAAGATTTACAATAATTTTCACCAACGTAAAAAAATCTAAGCACATTGCATTTCGTGCTCCACTCTCAAATAAAGAGATCTAAACAGTGTTTTGTAATGTAGCTTTGTTTTATTGATTCTTATAAACAGATAATAGAGTGTACAAAGGCAAGCTTGTCATGAACAAAATAATTTTATATAAGGAAACTAATTCAGTATAAATTAGAAAGTCAATAAACCCTAATATTTCCTGCAAATATCACATAAATAATACGATAAAGCAAATATCGTCAAATACCATTAAAAAACAAGAAGACATCAACATAACGGAATCAAAATTAACACGAACTCTTTCCATTAAGCCAAAAGTATATATTATCATTCATCATCCTTTCATTTGCCTACTTTTAAACCTGATCGTGATATCATTATGGACGACAGTAATTCGGTCAGATGAAATTCGGTCAAAGTCTGCGTACCACAAATTTACAAAAAACTTCTACAAAGTTGTAGTCGTAGGGCAGTCTAGTGTTTACTTTAACAATTGATACACTGAATTTATCTCAGCTGTTAATAAATGAAAATGTGGGTGAAAATAGTAAGCTGGACCTAATTAGTGAAATGGCTCACAAATACTATTAATTTACAAATACTCACAAAACGTTAGGTCTATTTGAGATCTCAAATTACAAATGACAGTTGTCAAACTTTAAAAAGGGTTTATTTCGGAAACTGTTGATTCTAGATCACTAATTTCGTTTTAAAAGTTATATATCTAGTCAACAATTAGATAGCAGCTGCCAATCTTCAAATGGGTTTATCGTGAACACTTTTTATTCTAGACCACTAGTTCTCTATAAAGATGATAAGTTTAGTTGTTATCTCAATGATGACAGGTGTCAAACTTAAAAAACAATTGACACAAAAACTATTGATTTTAAAATACTAGTACCTTTATATAAGTACAAATGCTTCCCCCTTAGAACGCCACAATGAACAGTTATGAGGAACTTGCATGCATCAGCTCCCCATGACTCTAACGATTGTGTCAGTGCACCTAGTGGACTGTCTAGCAACTCTAACTACAGGTAATGTGGTAATCATTCAAGTACAATTTTATAAATTAACGGGAATATATTTTAAATCTGATACACGGAAAAATAATAGGCTACTAGCAGAATTTAAGAAAAACAAAACTTATTAAAGAAAAGCATTTCAAGGAATTTATCCATTTTCAATATATTAACTATTATACCCACTTAAATCGTATTATCAAAGAATATATCTGTAGATACGGAAAATTAAAATAATATCTCAGAAAGCGAATGAATCCATCAAATCATCCCAAAAACGTCACGGAACATCGTAACGGAACCAAAAACCCAAATATCTTGTTCCAAACCGGGTCAGTAATACCATATATAAATAAAAGATACCAGTTGACGGTCATGGCCGCTCGGTCGTTCACCTTCCGCCAGCGTTCTCTTATGATAGCTTTGCATAAACATGAAACATCGATGACTATACTGGGAAAAACCCAATGCATGCTGTATGAATTCATCGATGTATACCAAACTTTCTTTTTATATTAGACGGGGATTATTGAATCACGGTAAAGTGAAAGTGCATTCCGTAATAAAAATATTAGTTTAAATACAAAAGACAGGAAAATATTAGGGATATGACTATTAATATGATATAAAATAATATTAAAATTGTGAAATAACTTATTGATCGCTAGCAGCTTATTAACTTTCGAATGCCCGCCTGGCTAGCTACCACCCTCAAGTAGAAAATCTGTCGCCAAGCACCTAACGGTGTGTTCCGGCAGCTGTCCTTGAGAGCCAGTACTTCTAGGTTAGCCTGAACAACATCTTCGACTACATCATCACTTACCATCAGGTGAGATAGTGGTCAAAGGCTAACCTATAAAGCATAAAAAAAAAAAAAAAAAAAAAAACGATTCTCCTTGAAGTTTCCAACATGCTTAAATTGCCGCAGCTCTCTTGAATTGCAGTGTACATTTTTACACGACTGCTCAAAAAAAGGAGAGTTATCAAATTAAAGGGCTTTAAACAAGATTCCATAAATACATATAACTTGCAGTTTATGTTCAATGGAACGATAAAACGTTTAACAAAAATAAATAATTTGCAGTCTGTATTTTTACTTTTTTAATTAATTTATACTTGCTTGGCAAATAATTTATATATCAGTTTTTTTGCGGAAATTTCGGAGTAACATTGAACTGATGATGGTAGACGTCATAGAAAAAATGATATTTAATTTTTTTTTTATTGTTCTTCTTCTCTATAAAATGGTGATATCAATAATAATAAATTGCTGTTTTCACTAAAGTTAATTTATGATTATAAAAACTGAAAATGGGTTACACGAAAAAAATTCTAATAATATTTAATTTATTTAATTACAATACATAAATACGAGCATGCAAAAAATATAAATGTAGTCTTTAATTGCTGGCTTTCATAATATTAAGAACTGCTAGAAAGCTGTCATTCTTTTGCTTTGTCTCTTATGAGTAATTGTGGGACATGACTCAACATATAGACTAAACATTTGAAGTTAAATCACATAACTAACCACAAAAAAACTGACCACAATGTTTTGAATGTATTTTTGGAATACTAATTGCTTATGTTCTCACTACATTAAAATGTATACACAATAAATCTATATCTACACTAATAGTTTGAAAAGGAAATATTTGTATTTTTGTAATTTTGTATGTAATGAATAAATTTAAAAACTACTGGACCGTTTTGAAAAATAATTTCACCATAATAATCCTATACTTGATGAACATAGGCTATAGAATATTTTAAAAAATATAGGGATCCGTATGAAAACTTCGATAATGTAAACTAACGTGTGAAAAATATACCAAAAAAATCATTATATTGAGTACGCTGCGGAAATTGTTGATGATAGAGCAAAGTGATGTACTACAATTTTATGGACGACATAAATATTTACAAACACGTTCGGAATACAATATTTCTAACCAATGCATTTATGTAACAATAACTACTTTTTTATGTGTTTAAATTTATATTTTTTTGTTAAATACCCATGCGAAACCGGGTCGGGCCGCTAGTTTTCAATATTTTTATCTTGCAAATGTATTATATTTTTATATCTCTTCACATATTATAACAAACACTGATATACGTATATTGAAAAAATTGTAGTAGTTATTATGTAACGACGATTTTAGAATGTGTTTGATATTACAAATATGTTTGATATTTTTGTAACATTTGCGTCTCTAACGGTTTTTATTATGTTAGGTTAACGATGTTATAACGGAAATTTGTTCTATATTCCCATTTTACCGGTCCATATTTACATATTATTGGATATTCATTAGTTGATTTGTAATAATATATTTTTACTCTTTTACAGGTAATTACGGTATCCATGATGGCGAAGCGAAAAAGTGCTTGTTTAAACTGGACTTTAATATTACTAACTGTTATGTTATGTCCGTATGTTTATGCGAGACCTCAAGATTCATCAATAGCCAGTGTTAATACAGAAATTACTACAGAAAATTTATTAAGGTATACAAATAATAATATTAGTTTAAGGTATATTATTTTTAAGTTACCCTTAGTCAGAACTTCTTCAAAAAATGTAAGTTTTAGCTTAAGTAACGATTTTGAAACAAAAGTTCAAAACAAAAGTGTAATTTCAGATCCACACTTAGTAAAACTTAGTCGAATGTCACATAGTACTAATCGAGTAAGCCGATTAGTGAAAAAAATTGTTGTTCATGATATGACCAAAAATAAACACAAAAATGAACCAAAAGCAAAACCAACTCCTACACCAGCAAAGAAAAAAAAAATTGTTCATACTGACTATCTGATTCGAAAACCTCCAATAAGAAAAGTTTTGACAAAATGGAAAGATGAAACAAAATATGAAGATTTAAACTTTACATATGAGACTAGTACATCAGACGAAATTGATTCTACTTCATCTAATGACTTAAATCACTTAAGTGATCACACAACTACAGAAAGTACAAAAAACGATCCGATGGCAAAAAAACATAACCCGCCAAAATATTTTACCGCCGTGTATAATCCACAGAACCAGTATTCTGAGGAGACACATGTATATTCCAGTAATTTTCAAGTAGTTGATAAATTTCCCAATCAATTAACATACATGTATACAAAACGACCAAGCCCTACACCAGAGATTACCAATGTAGGTTACCCAAAACCGTGGCATCACCAAAATCCTCAAGTCTACAAAAAAACAACGACACATAAACCACCGCAGGTAACTAGACCATTAAATTATAATTATCAAAATTTTATTTCAAATTACCCAAGTAATTATGAGGTCACAACTTTTGAACCGACATCAACGTACACAGAAAAAATAATCATTAGACCAGAAGAGTATAGTGGTTCTAATAATGAGTGTCCCACCATTTTTTTAACTTTGAACAACACATTTCAAGGTCAAGCTAAAGAAGCTTGTCCTGATTTAAACATTGCTGTAAATACAAACGTTATCAATAAAAATAATGTTATAGAGTCGGAAGAAGATGATACTGACAATTTATTTCCCAACGGTTTTGGTATTCCTTTAGGTGATGACTCTGCCCCTGAAGATTTTGCAGGAAATGACTACTCTGAGTCAAATGAAAATCAGGCACAAGGTGAAAGTGCTTCCGTTGAAGGCACTGAACTAGCAAACTATAATGCTGCTGATGGCATTCAAAGTGATGGCTCGGAAACAGGTAGTTTCGTTTCTCCGTCATCCCCTTTACATGCCCTTAGTAAGCCTGGTCGTCCTAATAAAGATGAAGATGATATTTTTAGTTTTTCTTCTTTGGTTGATTTTTTTCGCCCAGCAATTAATGCATTAGGTTGGTTGGCAAGCATTAATCCTTTTGCTATTGGACTTTTTCCGTTATTCTTGGCTCCACTAGCCTTTTTATTTGCGGGTTCGGGATTAGCAGCTTTATTTTCTCCTTGGTTTCTACCTCTTGGTAGAGAAGCCCCCAAAGTCATCCATGTTTATAGACCATATTGGCATTGGGATGATACTATTAAGACATGGCATTTACACTCTTTCCCTGATAATAGAAAAGGGCAGCCATTTACAAGAAGTAGCAACGATAATCAAATATATATAAGTCCAGTAACATCTGTGTTGGAGAAATTAAAAAATTGGATGGTAAAAATGACCAAAATAACAAGTGTAAAGAATCAAACTAAAAATAACTCAAAAATATCTACCGATTACAGAAAGGGTACGAGAAAAAAAAGAGAAATTTGGTCAATACGCGTGAAGTAGTTATTAACAATATTATCAGATAAAAATACATAATAAATAAAAGTTTCCTGACTAGATACCACCTTCAAGTAGAAAATCTATCGCCAAGCACCTTAATATGTTTTAGCAGATGCTAAAACATATTAATATCATCATGGCCAGATGGCGTTGATGATATTATACTCTTTTGAAGTTTGTAAGCACAGTAACGAATCTAAGTAACGAGTTTTTTTTATGTTATTGTGACGGAACAAGCCTGAGGCCCACCTGATGTTAAGTGGGATAACCTCTGCCTATAACAGATGCATTTCGTCAACGACGAATTGCACTGTGCCCGTCACTCTGAGACGTACAGTTATTAGGTCTCATGTGCTTGAAATTTTACTGGCTCTCTGACTGCTGTCGGAATACACTTAGGGCAAACCACTCTCTGCACACACAAGCACCTAACTGTGCTTAGCGAGAGATTTTCTACTTGAGGTTGGTAGCTAGCCAGGCGGGAATTAGCAAAATGCCCTTCCACCGTGCGGTGAAACTCAAACCCGTGGCGGGATTCAAACTATGGACCTGCTGCACGGCAGTCTATAGCTAATGCTACTTAACCATCATTGCTTCAAAAGTTTCGAGCTTATGCATAATACTGTGGAAGTAACTACAGTAAGGACGTTCTAGGTCTAGCTTAGTTTTCAGGAAAGGTTTTCTTGCCAGTTAGTGCATGTACTGAACCGTACATGGAATATGCTCCCTGTCTACCTTGACCACACTGTTCTGCTGTTCATCACAAACTAACTTAAATTAAGTGGTGTACAAAAGAAACAGCACAAAATAGATCTTATTTTTAGGATTAAAATTTTTAAGTAACATACCAATTTGGATCTTAGCGCAAATGAAATGAGAAATGTTGTATATAAACTCGATTTTAGTTGAGTTTGGGTGCACAACAGAGTGACGTCAATAAGCTTAGTTAACCGACAAGTAAAAAAGCTAGGCAAGCATTTTTTTTTTTATGCTTTAGAGGTTAGCTTTTGACCACTTTCTCACCTGATGGTAAGTGATGATGTGGTCGAAGATGTTGTTCAGGCTAACTTAGAAGTACTGGCTCTCAAGGACAGCTGCCGGAACACACCGTTAGGTGCTTGGCGACAGATTTTCTACTTGAGGGTGGTAGCTAGCCAGGCGGGTATTCGCAAAATGCCCTACCACCAAGCAAAATTATTAACACCATGCTTATTATTTGCCTAATAATAAGCATGGTGTTAATAATAAAAGTCTAGTCGTCTAATAGATCTCTCGTTTTGCATAATAACTTTAAATATAATTTTACATACACGGTTACGATATATTTAATTGGTACAATATTTATTTCTACCACTCGTAATAGAGATTTGATGTACTTAATGTTTTCTTTAGAGAGTCTTATTACGCGTAACAATTATTTTATCTATTTGACAATGCTATAGAAAGTAATTAGAATCCCTATCGAAAGTTCTGACAGGTATTGAACAAACCTTTATACGGGACATTTGTATCTCACACCTGCTGAGAAACAAAACATAAATAAACCTCAATTATAATTACGCGCAATATTCCGCGGAGTATCTAGGAAGAGTAGAGTCTTGTAAATGTAAAATGAAGGGGATGACCACAATAAGGCAAATAATAAAATATAAATTTAGGACCTCGATGTAAAAAGATCGAAGATTGTTCTTTACTACCACGACAAATGGAATGACTGTTACACTACGTATTAATATTTCTTTATGCTGAGTGATAAAGCATCCTAAATTTGATTTAATAAATCAACAATGATTTCACATGAATAAAGTATTACAATATTTTGAAAGATTATGCCAAATGAAAGAAATATCATTAATATTTATAGCAAATGAATGTTTCATCCAACTATATTACAAAAATGAAATTCAGTTCAAGATATCTATGTAAAATAAAAACTTATTTGAAACAACAACACGCAAATATAATAAAATAGGTAAGCAAATATACGTCGTACGAATTAAAATTATCATCATCATCATCAACTGGAAAAAATCTATTGTTAGAACAACCCCTTCTCCAAAGAACCGTACAATTAAAGGCTATAAGTCGTAATAAGCTCTCGTAATCCTTTACTATTCACTACTCTTAGGATGTCATTTGACTATCAAGTGGGAGCTCACCTTTCTTTCCCATCGGATATCTGTTCATCGAGCAAGGTGGTGTGCCCATTGAAACTACAACTTGCAAATTCTTAAAGCTGTATCGGTGATTTTAGTTTTCGGCTAATTTCTTATTTGGGATTTTTTTACGCCCTCAAAATTGGGCATAGCTGTGTCCGTAGGTCGTTGAGCGTTTCGTACGTAGACCCAACGAGAGATCGAAAAAAAATAGATGCTCTTGAGATATGGTGCTTGAGAAGAACGGAGAAGAAATTCAGAGAAATGAAGGATCACGTCACACCAAGGTGTGAGGTGGACCGATTTTCGTACAAACGTCTCGATACTTCAAGAAGAAGCATTAAGCAGCGTCTTTCCGCTATAGTGCAAATGCGGATCCTCACTTTCTTCGGACATGTTTTTTGGTGAGGCCAGTCTATTGAGCGTCTTGTCCTTTAGGGAAAGTAGAAGGCGCTAGAGCGCGTGGGTGTGCATCCATGCGATGACCAAACTACATCTGCGGTGGGTGGTCCTCCCTGAGCATGCGTATGATGTGATTTTGCTAGGACCAAAAGAAAATGAAGTAGACGGTGGTGGTCGGGAATCTGCCTGGGATTCTTCACACCCCCTACTCTACTTCTACCGTGACCTGCTACAAGCTCAGGGAACATGGAGCCACTGAGTAATGGGGGCCATGTGAAATTTGTGTTCAATCCCCAAGCTAGGCAGGCCGATCCCCAACACGATCGCGATCGCAGTTAATGTAAATTTCTAAAAAGGTACTGTTGCTCACTCTCCGATATGTTTACTGTACCCTCGCCTCTTACGACAATCTCGGGAAGCTAAAGGAAGGTTGTAAATTTAGCCGGACACCCCACAGATTGTTGCAATAATTCATTAATGATGCAACAATTAATCACATTACTGAAATTATGCAAAAAATATATATTTAAAGTTGTTATACGAAATTAGGGAGAACCCTAAGAGATACATCTTTAAGACGACAATGTCCATAATACCAAGTACCAAGTCTATTCAATTAGTAATAAAAATAACATCGTGGACTTATACGAGAAGACTCAGATTTAGTTTTTAGTTCAGACAAGTATCATTGGTTTTTCATACAAGAAATGTATCATTATCAGTAAGAGATATTAAGCCTTACCCAGTAGCAGACAATATGTATATCTTGTTTACGATTGGATCTTAATTAAAATAATGTAGCCTATAATGTGGTCTGTTGATGCGTTTACTTTAGTTTTGTAGATATATTTTAGATAAGATTAAGCATTTTTGTTTTATTTATTACATTTTGCTGATAATTGAAATATAGGTAAAATTTTGTAATCAACTTAAAAAAAACTTTAACTGTAAGCATCTATATAATTAAGTATATTAAGAAAAAGTATTATCTGAGCCATTTAGTACAAAACAAGATAGTTTTTTATATTTGTAATGATGTTTAAGTCTTGTTAATATAAATATTATACCATATTTAATGTTTAATTCGTATGTTTAATCTTTTTCTTCTCATATGGTTTTCTGACAAAGAATTTTAGACAAATTATAAGTAGCAGTCTGGAGTCTGAAACTGTGCCCAATATATGGCAATGGGCTCGCCCCGTATTACAGGGATCGAAACATAGGCGTTGAAATATATCTGCCAGCGCTTCGGAGATTAAAGGCGATGACGATGATGATATGTATGTATGTAATGTTTTCACAAAGGCTTTAATATTATTTCCTTACTTGAAATTATTACAGACAAATTATAAGTTTGGTTTTATAAAATTAATATTTTGATATAAAAATATGAATAATAAGATAATAGAGTACAAAAACCTGCAATCCATTATACGATAACCTTATTGCAAATCCGATAACACAATTAAGCTATCGAGTTCACTCGACCAATGAGTTTCCATTTTAAAGAACCTTATTTTTTAGCAATACTTCATTGTTTTATTTTGTTTGATATAAATAAGTAATTGTAAGTGTTTAGTTTACAACTGTATTATATATTTAATTAAATTTGGGCATTCGATTTTTAACAATAAATACTAGTTGTAAAATACAAATGTTTTTGTTTTCAGTTAACTGTTTAATTTCCTGTGTTATTATTGTCTTAAAAGTACCTGGTATCTGGAGTAGTTGTATTGATATAGTCATAGAAGTAAATTCACCTATATTATGCCAAATATCCTTATTAAATCCATACCGGTAGTACGATATTTTTAAAATTGTCGACAAAAATTTCTAGTACTGATTGATTAAATATTTTATTTTTTATTTATTTCTGGTCAATACATTTTTATCAACCACAATAATTACATTATTTTGATCATAATAAATATATACATACTGGTTTATACCATAACATATTTTTATTCATAGGCTAACAAAACACGTCAAAGGTAAACAATCCATTTTATGACTACATTTATAAAATCTCATTGCATGGCTGAAAATGTACCAATTAACTGAACCAATTGACATATTTTATTGTTTATTTTAAATTATACTATTATTATTACAATTTTTCCTATCCTTTATACAAACAATAAATACAAATATTTTCAAATACCTAATAGTAGAATGTGTGCTTCTTTCTAATCACCTTGAATGATTATTACAAAACCAACCTAGTGATTCCGCAAAAGCATTAGTTGCCACAAAAGTTATAAGACCTACTTAACCTGAAACAACGGTTTTCCTAAAACATTATGTTAAAAATGAGTGATGAATGAGTTCTACATATCCACCAGGATAACTTGTTGGAACCTTTAAACGATATTGACTGATCTTTCTACGGCATTTTTTATAGTTTTTTGACAGTATATAACAGAACACTATGTCCAATATTTATTCTTAAAACGTTTCAACGGTTTGTCGTAAGATTAAATCTTATTATGTATATCAATACAGATAATCTTTTTTGTACCCGTTCAGTCTTAGTGTACCTTGTGTTGTAAAATAAGGCGAGTCCAACATTGAAAAAGAGGGCATCTGAAGAAAACAACTCTGATGGGAAGCGTTCAGGAAATTACGCGACATCTTCTCAATAAACATCTCGCAGAGCCTGTCGACCACAGTCTTCAACCAGTATGTGTTGCCAGTAATGACATACGACAGTAAGACGTGTTCCTAAACTGTGACCATTTTAAACAAGCTCAAAGTAACACAACGTGCCACAGAGAGAGCTATCGAAAACAAGGAAATTCGCCGTAGATCCGTACTCATTGACATAGCGCTCTAAATTTTCAAGTTGAAGTGGCAATAGGCTGACCATGTTGCAGAACGAACCCATGACTGATGGAGAAGAAGTGTTCTCAAGTGATTACCATGTTATACTGGGAGACGAAGACTACCTGCTCTTCGTCTCCCGGACAATTATATATAAAGGTTTAGAGAAAACCGCGGCAGCTGATGGATTCAAGTCTAAATAATAGCCTTAGATTCATGAAGCAATGATGTCCGAGGGGTAATAGCTATAGACTGTCGTGCTGGAGTTCTATGGTTCGATCCCCATCACCAGCTTGAGCTTTGCATCATGGTAGAAGGGCATTTGTCGAATGTTCGCTTGGCTAGCAATCCAGTAGAAAATCTGTCCCCTAGCACCTAAGAGTGTTCCGGCAGCAGTTCTTCGTAAAATTACAGGCAAAAGAGACTTAACAACTGTATGGATTTACCTGTTTTGCAGTTGGAATACTTATATATGCCTCTTTGCTTCAAATGATTTGATTTGTCAAATTTAAGATTAATAGATTGTTACTATTATTGGGAGAATATAAATCATATGTTGTCTTTTTATGCTGTTAGGTAATGCATTTTGCAAATGCCTAGCACCCTCTAGTAGAACATCTGAGATTGTGTATTTCGGCAGCTGCCCTAAAGAGCCAGTAATTCTAGGATAGACTGAACAACATCTTCGATCATATCATCACTTATCATCCAAGTAATATATGGCTAGCCAATCAGCTAATATAAATAAAAACTAGACAAATGTTTAAAATCTCACAACTTATTAGTACAATAATGAATTAGGGGTAAGAGTATGAAATTACCAATTTAAATTAGTTTTTTTTTATGCAACATATTTATTTAATAAAAATATTTACTTTTATTATTTATACATTGCTGCCATCTTATAGGAAGGTAATGTATGCCATTGCGATAGAACTCTGATGATCTAGTTTATTTTATGTTATTGTTACGGAATAACCTCGAGGCCCACCTGATGTTAAGCGAACTAACCTCTGCCTATAACAAATGCATTTCATCCCAAGTCACGAATTGCTCTGCGCCCGTTACTTTGAGACATAGTTATTAAGTCTCATCTTCCTGTAATTTCACTGGCTCTCAAGGACTATCTGGGTACTGCGGCACGGCAGTCCATAACTACTACCGCTCGGCCATCATTGCTTCCATCTGTTCGTGTGTTACAAGTTTCTAGCTCGTAAATTGAAGTAAGGAGTAACGGACGTGACAGTAACCAAACAGTTACCAACGTGAACATCGCGTGTAAATAAACAGGCAAAACTGCAGTCTTTGAGGGAGTTGATTATCAATATTGTTATGTATTAAAATTATATTTAATAAAATATTTATCGATGCACGTTTTTGTAATATCCATGACTGTTTAAATGACAAATATTGTATTTATTTCGTGTTCTATTGCAGTGTAATTATATTATTTGTAATTAACACTGCTGAAGTTTTATAAAAATACATGCACCCTAATAAATGTGTGGTGATACGAGTATTACAAATAAGGTAATACTATTTAACAAATTATTGGAGTACAAATTTTTTTTATGTCCAAGGCGGGAATTGAACCCGCGTCCTCCGATATCGCGTCGGATGCCTATACCCCTCGGCCACTTGGACACGGCAATTGTAGCCGAAATTTCATACTCCAATCGTATTACTTTAACCGTCATAGGGGACGGTGCGCGGCCATCAACCAGACTACTAGACTTCATCTGATCGAAAGAAGTGTTTTTTCAAACACTTAACTCTCTATGATGTCGCTACCCTTCTATATTTCTAAATATAATTACAAGCACTATCGCGTGCTAAGCGAAATATATTTAACAAATTATTGCAATACAAAATTTTTTGACGGTTAAAGTAATACGATTGGAGTATGAAATTTCGGCTACAATTGCCGTGTCCAAGTGGCCGAGGAATATAGGCATCCGACGCGATATCGGAAGACGCGGGTTCAATTCCCGCCTTGGGCATAAAATTTTGTACTCCAATAATTTGTTAAATATATTTCGCTTAGCACGCGATAATGCTTGTAATTATATTTAGAAATATAGAAGGGTAGCGACATCATAGAGAGTGTTTGAAAAAACACTTCTTTCGATCAGATGAAGTCTAGTAGTCTGGTTGATGGCCGCGCACCGTCCCCTATGACGGTTAAAGTAATACGATTGGAGTATGAAATTTCGGCTACAATTGCCGTGTCCAAGTGGCCGAGGGGTATAGGCATCCGACGCGATATCGGAGGAAGCGGGTTCAATTCCCGCCTTGGGCATAAAATTTTGTTCTCCAATAATTTGTTAAATATATTTCGCTTAGCACGCGATAGTGCTTGTAATTATATTTAGAAAGGTAATACTAGCAATTAAATAATAATTAATGCATTTGACATGAATATGATTAAAATTAATTTGTTAATCTTAGTAGTGGTTACATATTTGAACTGTATTAGGTGTAGAGACAATGGGTTTGCGGAGCCGGACTTCATTTAATTCTAAATAACTAATCAGAGATGTTGGTCAATGCGACGCGTGATCACAATACTGGCACATGTTTGGCTCAACAAATAAGCATTGCAATCCTATGCCTAAATGCTTTCATTGTAGTAGCTGGAGTGTTGTATATTTTTACATTAATGTTTTATGAATAAAATCACATCACCAGTATAAAAAATATTATTATTTTAGTCATTCGTAAATTTCTTCCTATTTTTATTTTTGTGTGTTATGTAATAATTGTTCGCCCATAGACAAAATATGGTAAACTAAATATACAGACCCACTAACTTATCTGTTCAGGTGGCAGAAAAAAAAACTACAACATTCCTTCAAACTGTGACAGTTTGTGGTTGATTTCCTTGATCAGCAGCGCCCTCGCGAACTGCACAGTTAAGTTGGTGGTACTATACTAGCAATAAGCTGAGCTTTGTGAGGGCTTGCGTTTATATGAGTATTGAGTTTAGTTCTGTTGCAGCGATGTTAACTCGTTGGTTTTCTAACAGATGGCGTTAGTAGTACAATAACATTCTATCCAATATATACAAAATTGTTGTGAAACGAAAATGTTTTTTTTTCCTGGGCAAATAACATTATATTTTTTGACAGAAAACACATCTGGATAAAAAGTAAAATTACTATGTTATAGCACAATTCTATAGGCGGGATAGTTTTTCAGTAAAGTATGCCATTAAATGTTCAGGTTGTGGGATTGTGATAATGGGGTAATAAACATTATATTTGCATCATTTTTTTTATTTTTTATACCTGTTAGGTTAGCCTTTGACCACTATCTCACCTGATGGTAAGTGATGATGTTGTCGAAGATGTTTAGGCTTACCTAGAAGTACTGGCTCTCAAGGACAGCTGCCAGAACGCACCGTTAGGTGCTTGGTGACAGATTTTCTACTAGAGGGTGGTAGCTAGCCAGGCGGGCATTCGCAAAATGCCCTACCACCATGCTGTAACGACTGCCATCCTAAGACAACAACCGGGACCGACGGCTTAACGTGCCCTCCGAAGCACGGAAACGCTCAGTAGTAACGTCACTAACGGTCACCCATCCAACTCATGACCGCGCGCGACGTTGCTAAACTATGTTGATCGGTTGAGAACAGCTAAGTAAACTTCGCTACTGAGCGCTTCAAAATATGTGTATCATGCATGTTCCCATGTTTTTAGCAATATATATATATTTATTCACCATCAGATCCCTTTTTTATTAATCTACAGACACAGAAACCTATTAAAAAATTTGTATGATCGTTATTGATAAATCTATTTACAAATTATTACAGCAAAAAATGTTTGTTTTGAGCGGAAATAGAAACTGTGTCCTCTGGATTCCTCGTGCAGGTGGAGTGTCCTGACCTGGGACACTGCACTCAGCACTCGGACAGGGTATCGGAAAATGCACGACTGAACCAAATCTTATGCTCCTATTTTAAAATTATTTCTGAATGATTTTTTACTTTATTACGCTATAATTCCGCAAATATTGTGGAAATACACTTTTCAATTTATGGACTGAAGATGAAAAACCACTTGACCGATGGTGATAAAAGAAATATTTATGGGACCAATTTGGAGGTATTACTGACCCAACGAAAAATATTAAATCAATGCATAATTATGCATAAACATAATTATTTTTTTCAGCTTCAGTCAATAAATTTAAAATTGTATTTCCACATCTAAGCGAGTTTATGGCTTGTACAGTATTTAACGCAAGTGACAATAATCTTTTCAGAAGTTTGCATCACTCGAATGAGTGAAAAAAGAAACGTATTTCACATCTTTTAGTGATAGAAGTCGATTCCTTTTTAAATTTTTTTATCCGTCGTTATAAGGGACTGTACGGCCATCAGCCAAACAACTAGGCTTCGTTTGATCGAAATAAATGATTTATAAAACACATCTCTCAGAATGATATCGCTACTCTTCTGTAAATCTAAATAATTATTAGAAATAATTACAAGCACAAATTATAAGAGTACAATATTCTTGTTAGATAAACCTATTATTTTCTTAAGACATTGCAAAAACTATACTTTAAAGCGCTCGTAGCGAAGCTTGCTTAGTCGTTCTAAGCAGATCAACTGAGATAAGCGACGTCCACTGCGGTTGGATAAGTAACCGCTAGTGTCATTACTTATTACGATGACCTTAAGGATAATGTGGATATATAGAGGGAGCGCAGGGCATTGGCGGTAAGAGGAAATATGTTGGCCCGTGGATTTGCTCGCTTTACTGAAGAGCTCAAGATCATGCTTTTTAAAGCGTATTGTCAGGGTTTTTACACGGGTGGTTTATGGACTGACTATACCAAAAAATCACTGGATGACCTTCGTGTCCAATACAATAATATTTTTAGGATGATGTTTGGGCTTACACGCTTCTGCAGTGCTTCTGAAATGTTTACCGAGTATCAGATAATATGTTCACGCTGTCATGCGCAAAAAAGTGGCATCTATAAGAAAAAGAGCGTAGAGCAGTCACAACATCATCTTGAATCTGTATCAGAAGACTTAACTTCTCCATTTATAAGTCATTTTATACACGTGATGGTGAAGTAGTAAAAGTTGTTCTGCAGTCATCATATCAAACCCGCTTTAATTTTCATAAATCTCTGTTATTAACACTAAGTGCTAATGCACCTAACATCTTATACCCTACCTTATCATTACTATTAATAAATATGGGGCTATGATATCTGAAAAAGAAAACAATTTTGAATTACTACTGAGCGCATCAGAGGGCACGTTTAGCCATCGGTCCTGGTTATTATCTTATAATGGCTGTCGATGTAGCATGATAGTAGGGTGCGAATGCCCACCTAGCCAGCTGAAACCCTCAATTAGAAAATCTGTCTTCAAGCACTTAACGATGTATTCCAGCACCGGTATTTGAGCGTCAATAGTTAAAGTTATTCTAAATTGTCTGAACAAAATCTTGGACCACAACTTCACATGCCATCAGGTGAGATAGCGATCAAAATCTAGCCTTTCAGGTATAGATATGAAATAAATGGGTATGAAGTTTAAAAGTAAAATCTATAAAAGTAAACAGCCTTGCACTCAAGGCGACTATTTTGGAAAAGGATTGCCACGTGTTAAAATTTCTTATGAATGTAAAGTTGGAAAAATGTAAGCGTTTATATAACTGGAAACCTTACTACGTAAAACAAATAGCATTAAGTTGCTATTGTAATACGGAATGCATGTTGAAACTCAAGCGAATAAAGCACTCCACACCTTCTCATCACTAGACAACCGTACCTTAAAAGGCACGATTGATATGTTATATGTTATAATATAAATTTTCATTTGTTTAATGGTAAAGGCCATGCGTAAAGCCGGAAAAAGTGGGTTTGAATCCTTATCAAGGCCAAAAATTTAGAGCTCTTATAAAAATGTGTTAAGTATCTAAAATATAAATTTAAGTGTATTTGAAAACTACTATAATATTTTTGTTTCTTTTTTTCAGTGAAACGAGCACGAGCCAAATAAAAAAAAATGGATTAGTCGAGTCCAAGCCACTGCTAGCATTGACAGCTTCACCCGAGACATCGAGAGACGTTAAGAATAAGGTTCCAATCCGTGAATCTATTAAGCTAGTTACCAATCAACTGCTTGATAAGCCTAATATTACAAGAGATAATACAGTAATTGTAAATAATAGAGACCCACCAAAGATCAAATTTCAAACAAAAAGTAAAACAAAATCGAAAACTGAAACTGAAGAGGAATTAGTAGAAAAAGCACACATAGGTGAAGCAGTTCCAGTCACAATAGAAGAATTGGAAACCGAAAAAATTGGAACAGAAAACGATTCCACAACCTCTTCTGAAGGAATTTCTACTTGGGTGCTTGTTAGTAATCCAATGAGCAAAGATAATACAACAGTTTCTACTGAGCCAACAAAAACCGAGGATTCAAAAAAACAGAAACCAACGATGCCTAAAAATAAATATAAAAAACCACAAAACAACAAAACACAAACTAAACAGCCCACTAGTAACAGCGCAAATAAATCTGATTTTACTACTGAAGGATCAACTAGTGACAATTATAGCATTAACAAAATAAAAGAATCACCTAACTTACAAAAAAACAGAACTTCTTCAATTTCACGACCTGTCAAGATAAGCACTACAACAGCTGCACCATTAACTGAAATAACTATATCCTCAGAAGTAACAAAAGCGCCAGTCAAAAACTCTTCGACTAAAGTTCCTAAAGTAACAACTAAAACAAAAAAGAAGAACAAAAACAAACAAAAAGTAAGCACCACTACTGAAGAACCTGTATTTGTTGACTCAGCTTTGCTTCCAACGGAAGCTAAAGAACAAGAGATTGAATTAGAAGTCAGTACTCCACCTGTTACTACAAAAAAACCAAAACGCAGTGCTACGAAGAAGAAAAATAAAACAAAAAAACGCAAAACAACAAAACCTAAGCCCGAAAATGCAACAAACGTTTCAGAAATTAAAACAAACAGCAACAAAACAAAATCTACGAAACCTGGCAAAAAACCACAAGCAGTTCAAAGTGCTATAACTTCTCAATTATATAACTATTTTTCTAGAGAAGTCATGCCTTCAGTTGGTGTTGGAGTTTTAGGACTAGCAAGTATCGTGGGGATCGCAAGTTATTTCTTGTATCCATTTTCAACTCCAGTCAGAAGAACTTACGAAGTAGACAAAAGAGATGACCTTTACAAAAATAATGCTGAAGATTATGCAAACGATGGTAATGGTCAAGCAGAAGAAGACATGCTGGGCACTGTCCTGGCAGGAATGCCTACTCATGCAAAAAATAAACTTAATCCTTATGCTGGACAAACTGCTTACATAAACAGGTACCCCATTAAAAAAGAACAGGACTTAAGATATCGTCATGTTGCCACTAAATACGAACCTAGTTACAACCCTCGCTATCCACAGCAAAAAACTGGCATTGCACATGGAGCCGTATATTCCAAACCGGTTAATTATAGCCCCCATTATGAAACAAGACACGCATACACAACAGAAGGAAAATTTAACTTTGATAAATTGCCTACTTCGTATGCTCCTTATCCAGCAATAGAACCAATATATGCTGCTCCTGAGACTGCCCCATCGTCTGCAAGTATTACGTCGTATGGAAACGATGCTTCTAATTCTGTGGTATATGGTGTCAAGCCGTCATCAGAGACAGATTTTAAACCTGTATATCCTTATGAGGGCCAATTTTATAGTGACACCACCAATAATCCTGTTACTTATGCTCCTACATCACTTTATCTTGGAGCAAACAATGATGATCAGCAGTCAGAGCAAAATTTTGGAGAAACGTCAAGCGCAAGTAGTGAAATTGACGAGAGTAAATTTGTCGTTGGTAATGTTCCTAAAGAGCTAGCAGACAGTGTTACACCTGCAGTTGTCCCCGAACATGGCCCTAGAAAGCTAAATAGAAAAAAAAGAAGTGCTTTTGGTAAACGGAGTATTTCAAGTTCACTGGAAGAAATTATACGAATGGAAAAAGATAACAAGGATATTTTAATCAGCAATGAAATTGACGACTCATATGTTGTACCATTGAGAAAACTTGCACCTATGACTGAAATTGTTTCCATTAATGATTTACCTACGGCTGCTATGTCAGAAAAAATATATACTGATAAAAATGCATCTGTGGAGGCTACAAAAATAGGTAATGATATAACGACGGTTAAAAATGAAATTGTTGAAAGCGTTTCAACTGTCCCATTTGGCGATGAAAAAAAAGTTTCTACTTCAAATACAGAAACTATGAACGATGTAGAAGTGACAACTAAAACTTTCAAAGTGTATGAAGTATTTTCATCTCCAGACGTAACTGCAAGTCCGATCCTTAATGAATTAACAACAATTGCTGAAGCAACGACGCAGTTCCGTAACATGATGACTGAAACAACAACTGAACTGAAATCGGACTCTACGTCTACAATGCCGCCTTCTCCAACGCCTTTTTCGGACCCAAAAGAAACCCTTACGCCAAATTTAAGACCAACTCCTACCTTACCTGATGTTGTGACATATCCACCACTGAATGAGCCTAATACATTTTTTTCATTCTTAAAGAGAATGCTTGAGTTCAAAGTAAAACTTGGCATGAGCATTGTACAGAATGTTGGTGAATCTATGGAAAAGTTTTTAAAAAGTTTTGACACTCAAGCTACAGCACAAAGATTTGCTAAAGCATCTCAAAATATTTAACTTCATATATAACGATATTTGCTGATACTCACCGAGAAAACAATAGTTACGGCATTTTTTATTATCACCCTAAATTAATTTTAATTATGAATATAAGTTATAAATAATAAATCTCAAAAAGTATTAAGCTAAGATTTGATTTAAGTACAGGGATATTATAATGTTTGTAATAAATTAAAATTATATTTTCAGAATGTTGTCCTCGGATCCTAAAATATTTATATAATTCTGAGGGAAGCCTACTGAATTTATATTGTGATAAATTTATTATACTGTATGTATTTTTTTTTATTTGTAACATAGGAATAATTGCTGTTGATAAAAAATAAATTAATATTGGTATTTAAATGATCTATATCATGAATTTCGGACTTTTGTCAATTAATTTTCTATTACACAGACGTAATGTACATAGATTATATATTATATACATTTGATAAAATAAAAGACAAAATTATATTGATGATATTGGTGTAGAATCGAAATATTAAAATAATAATATTACATTTTACATTATTTTTTATTTTAAACTATCGCACGCACTAGAATGACTTATTTTTGTAATACTGAACAAATATTTGTAAATAAAAAAAAATATTCAATATAAATATATGTGTGAATAATTAATTCCTTGTAAATTACTTTAATATTTCCACAAAATAACAAGGGAAAGGCTTGCAAGTCAAAGTATTTTCACGATGCACAAAACGAAAGCAGAAAAGCTCAGAAATTCCAACGACTCCGTCAGATTAATATACAGGTTTTCTGAAAAGAAGAAATGAAGAATTTAACTGCAGTCTTTCCATCACTCACCGATAGCTTTTTACCATTTTCCGTACTGGTGTAGCGTTGTGATGTCCTATCGCTTCACAAATTAACTTTTACACAAAAAACGCTTACACAAATGATTATGGCCATCTTTTGTCGTACACTATACCACAGAATATAAAAAGAACTGTGGTGTCAGGCAATAACAGGAATATTGATATACATCCCAATACGATGGTTAAAGAACGATAGGAAAGATTTGAGTTATGACGTCATGTCATGTTAGCTCAATTGGTTGGAGCATACCCCGGCTCTAGGGGTGGATGGACGCGGGTTCGAATCCCGCACATGACTTTAATTTTTCCTATCGTATATTTGTGATTTTGTAATATTGATATACATTTCCCTGTAGGCAAATGTACTTTCCGTCGAGTCAGCGACTTTTGCTTTATAAAGTACAATCGCACTCACATTCTTCTGAAGCGCTCGTAGCGAAGTTTACTTAGCTGTTCTCAACCGATCAGCAAAGTTAAGCAACGTCGCCCACGGTCATGAGTTGGATGGGTGACCGCTAGTGACATTACTACTGAGCGTTTTCGTGGTTCGGAGGGCACGTTAAGCCGTCGGTCCCGGTTGTTATCTAAGGATGGCAGTCATATGCCTAAGCATAAGCATAAGTCATAAGCATGGCGGTAGGGCATTTTCCGAATGCCCGCCTGGCTGGCTACCACCCTCAAGTAGAAAATCTGTCACAAAGCACCTAACGGTGTGTTCCGGCAGCTGTCCTTGAGAGCCAGTACTTCTAGGTTAGCCTGAACAACATCTTCTACCACATCATCACTTACTATCAGGTGAGATTGTGGTCAAAGGCTAACCTATCAGGCATAAGAAAAACATGGAGTACTACTCTCACCTCTGAAATGGCGCACCAAAGTACCAACTCCAGAACTCCAGATTCTCGATGCTATTCAGCGTCTAGCGGTCTGAAAAGACGATCAGTGCTCTCTTACCACCTTGAGCCACAGAGCCTCCGTAGAGACATCGGTTCGCTCTGTATATTCTACAGTGTCTATAACGGAGAATGCCCTAATGGAGCTTTTTGATCTAATACCGGCACCGCGATTCTATGATCGTACCTCGCGTCACCGGTTAAAAGTTCATCCACACATAATCGAGCCCTGGAAGTCTCACAGGGATCGATTCATGCGTTCCTTCCTACCGCACACTTGCAAATTGTGGAATTATCTTCCACCTAGCGTTTTTCCGCAGAGCTTCAGTATGGATTCCTTCAAAAAGGGCGTAAAAAGAGTATCGCCTGTGGTGTTGCAAATGTCCATAAGTAACGAATTCCATATCATCCCATTTCGAATATTATGAAAACTACAAGATAAGGGAAAAATGGTAAGGTGACCACCTATATAAGTTGCACAGACACAGACAAAATCAATCCCAGGAGCAGCGGATGATGGCATGAGTGGCAATTTTAATTTATCTGAGGTGTATGTGGATGTACCCCGGGGGGTGCCGGGTTAGAATTGCACCTCCCCATATCTTCCCGTGGGTGTCGTATGAGGCGTCTCAAGGAAAAATACTGTAAGGTGTAGCAGTGCGTGCAGTTTTGAAGCAGTGATGGCTCAGTGGCATTGGCTATGGACTGCCACGCAGCAGAACCATGGTTCGAATCCCGCCGCGGGCTTGAGCGTGAAGCTCAAGCGCGCGCAGTAGGTCCATGGTTCATATCCCGCCGCGGGCTTGAGCTTCACCGCATGGTGGAAGGGCATTTTGCGAATGCCCGCCTGGCTAGCGACCACCCTCAAGTATAAAATCTGTCCCCAAGCGCCTAACAGTGTGTTCCGGCAGGAGTCCTTGCCAGTGAAATTACAGGCATATGAGACTTAATAACTATGTCTTAAGGTGACGGGCGCAGTTCAATTCGTGACTTATGACGAAATGCATCTGTTATAGGCCGAGGTTAATCCGCTTAACATCAGGTGGGCCTCGAGCTTGTTCCGTCACAATAACATAAAAAAATGGTTGGCAGCAGTGCCTTCTGAGGAAATTCCATCTTACTATGCGATCCCCAAGCCGCCTGCCAAGCCAATGTACAGGAGTGGATGATCCAGCTGATACAGTACAGTACAGTATGTGCATGTACTAATCCATCTGATGGCGAGGTAAAATGCCAAAGGCAAAGACTGCATACCTATATCAATTTGGAATCGGTGATGAACTTACAAGTCATAGGAAATCACAGTTGTAACAACACTACAAATTAATTATGTATATTTAAACCTAGAATATAACACTTTGACTATGTTGACGGTCATCACGCCTGTCCAGTATGTATAAATAGAAATTAGTAAAACATCAAATCGCAGTAAAATTTATGAGTCGTTATTTTGTGATCGCCTGAAAGATGGCTAAATCTTTTGTAGGAATAGGGTTTTGAGATCCAGCTGCACGTTGTGTCATCAAAAATCGTTGACCTATTTTTTAGACAATCGTCGTCTCTTCAGAAATGTATTTTCTCGCGCTGCAAAAATAAAAACTGACGACTGAGTTAGAATAATATAAGTAATCATTCCGTTCCCCATCAAGGCAATAAAGATATCTGAATATTATAGTTATTTATTTACTAATACATTTAACAATACATGTGTTGTTTAGCCGTAGCTTGCGCATCAATTTTCGTTAGATAAGAAAACCAAAGCTCAAATATATAAATAAATGAATATATCCAACAAGCCATCCAATGTCTTGAAATATTCAATACACTAACGTTTAAGCCATGGCCTGATGTTGAAGCTGGAATGTGGCTATTAGGATTTTTTAAGTAAAGAAAGCCCTGTCACATTAAGGGCATATGATTTGCGACGCCTAGTAATACTCACTGGTTTGTTACACCTTTACAAACTTGTGTTTAGTTCACGGCGCGTATCTTCTAATCGTGCACAGGTTTAAAAACCTGTGGTTTAAAAACCTGTGTTATAAACGAAAATTTGCGTGCGCAATCATAAGGCGCCTTAAAAACGGCAATGGCAGTGGCAGCGGCATGAATATGGCAATTTATGACATAGCTTAGATGGGTAAGTAATGTATAATCAAATAATATATAACAGGTAATTTGGTTATATATATTTAGTTTTTAATGAAAGTTCGACCGTCAATGTATTTTATGCTTATTTGTTTCATTTGTAACGAATAGATATAAGTATATATTGATTTGGGAAATCAGACCAAGATATTTAAAACACTCACGTATGTAAAGCAGTTAACTAACCTATATATGTAAATATATATTAATAATTCATATAAGTGACAAACATGTGTGTAGTATCTGACTTGAGTCTTGAGGTAAATGCGTCATAGTGAAAGCGCTTCCCCCAACAAGGTTTGAACTACTTTCCTCTTTTAATGGGTTATCATAAAGGATTTGAAACCATCGGTCTCTATAGCTCTATAGCGCTAGATATGCTCTTCCAAGTAAACCATCGTATTGTCTCATCAGTCATAGGCCAAATTTATCTCTTCTCTTCACTCGTAGTTTGGCTGCAGATGTCGCTCCGTAACCTTAAGACGGTTAAACGATAGGAAAGAAATATTAGTTGAAGCTATGACACGCTTTGTTACAATTTAACCCATTACGTACTTCTAATGCTAAATATTTATTGAGATCAAATGACACAGAACATATTCGCGATTTATGTTAAGTCAAAACATGATACACCATCTAGGATTTCATTTTGAAACTAAATTTGTGTCGAACTTTAAGAAGAGATGGTGTCTTAGTAAATTACTCGATTTATTTCTGAGATTTTGATAATGGAGGCTCTTCCCCCGCCCCGTAGGCACATGGCCTGACAGACCTCACAAAAAATATACACAACAGCTGTTTTGTCTATGGTCACTTAATAGCAGCTGTGATGTTGCTCTGAGTTTTCAATATATCACAATTTGGATTATTCTAACTAAAATTTAGTGCTGATATTTTAGTTATTTGTGTCGAGAACCTAAACATTAGATCGGCAATCTACATACAGATTGCCGATATCTCTTGTAACTAGATAAAGAATTGTATATTGACAATTCTTAATTCTTGTGAACTTTGTACTGAACTAGGAGCTATATTTATACTATAATTGAGAACTGGACCGCAATCATCCAATTTAAAAAGGAACAAACATGTTTCATACAGTTTTGGACCAAATATTAATAGTACCAGTCAACAAAAAAGAAATTAATATTTTGGTAGAACTTAACATTATGATAATTCTTTGCCATCGCGGCTATGCGAAATATTATTAGAGTTGTAAATTAAGGTCAAAAACCATCTTAAGCGTTTATATTTATTTCGAATAATATTTCGCATACTTACGAAATGTGTAATATTTCGTATTCATGCATTACTACTTAATAAATAAAAATGCTTGTGTGTATTATTTCACACAGACAGGTTAACGTATTTACAGTTTATTATAATTGACGTAATTTTTGACCTACAAATAATTTTCATCTATATTTCGTAGGCAATTGCTTGCCTAGTAATTTTTAACTGATCAAATAAATGAAGCAACGTTCACTGTGGTTATCACTTAGATGAATACTAGTAACATTTACTATTAGACGCTTCCATACTTTTGATCCATCTTTTTGCCCATTGACCCCGGTTGCTGTCTTAGGATGAAAAGGCGTTAAAGCATAGTGGTAGGACATTTTGTAAATGCCCGCTTTGTTACCTACCACCATCAAGTAGAAAATCTGTTGCCAAGAACCTAACTGACAGCTGTATTTAAAAGCCAGTTCTCATTCTAGGTTTTGCCTATTTACCTCCTTCAACCACATCATCACTTACCATCAAGTTTGATTGTGATCGAAGGCTAGTCTATCAGTACTAAAAACAAATCGAAACATTCATCCTCGGACTCTTGTTCTAATAAATATTGCAATTTTCCGTAGTTTTTAAAACTCTTCCATTTTGGGCTATATTAGTCTATATAACCTTTCATACATTAAACTTAAAACACGCATTTACATTGTTCTTCATATATAATATTAGTGTTCATCCAATGCTGCGAACGCCACGCAGTGAGTACTTGTCGCTATTGTATATATGTACATTACACCTGCTACTTTGGCCCCAGAGGACAGCGAGAGTGGCTAGCGCCATACCGACAGTCCTCTTCCCCCTGCGGCCCCAATGAATCCATCATCACACGGTGACGGTTCCAATAAAGCCACGGAAAGAAGGGAGAACGGAACACCGTAATACTGGCACACCTTTCCGCCACGGCCTCTATCTTTCAGCCACGGTGCGGCCTATACATCACCGTTGCCTGCCTCAGTTACGGTGCCACTTTCCCGCCAAAGCCTCTATTTTTTACCCACTGTGCCGTCTATACAAAACCGTTGCCTGCCGCAGTTGCGGTGCCATCACAACCGCCTAAGTATGTGCTTGAGGAACAAAGCCCAGAGAAGCAACCGTTGGGGTCGCTTCTCGTTCTTAAGTTGACTTTGTTTCCCCATAGTGACCAACCCACTGTGCTACGCCTTGTCTCGGCAAGGTTCACATAATTACCATCCTATACACCTATTATACTCACATGGAAAAGTTGGAATAATTATAAAAAAATTATAAATAGATGGCAACTCGAGAAAACAAAATAGTTTTTAGGTGAATTTTATTTTATATATCATTGTAGATAGATATATTAACTGTCTGACATATTTTTTTTATTTGTGTATATTGTTTATATATATAAGTGGTCCATTTAAGCACATTTTTGCAACGTTATAGTATTGAACAAATTCCTCCTCCTCCTCCTCCTGATCTTCTGTTTTGGAGCTCTACAATTTTTCGGTTTTGTTCAGCAATTTTCGCTTCCAATCTCTTCATTTCCAACTCTATATCTCTTGTCATTTTATTTCCTACTTCTTGTAAATCTTTCGCTTTTGTTGCACTTTTGTTCAGGGTTTGAAGTTGAACGAAGTCATTTGTGATGCCCTGGAAAAATACTTATAGTTTCATATAGTGGCTACCGAAGATGCTGAAATAAATAGCTCAATGTGCCAATTTGCTTCAAACCTTTTGTGTAAAGATGCCGTAATTAATTGAAAATTTTGCCAAACGACATGGAACATAGCAATGCAAATTACTGCCATTCCCGAGAGATTCCATATTAAAATCCAGTCGTGACAGTAGAATGTTATAATAATTACATTTATAATAATTTCAGTACAGAAACCCGTACGTTGATAAAAAAAATAGGAATACTGACTTCTAGGTGATTGATTATTTTAAAGATGGGCAATTGATGATGACCCTTGAGACATTTTCGAAATATTCAAAAACATACACTTGAAAACTAAGAAACATGACAGAACTAACTAAGTATACAGAACATCCCACGGCGATGCCACATGGAGGGAAAGTACCTTGAATATTGTTGATGAAACATTTTACTGAAAGAAGACATTATTTAAATTTTAAGAACAATTTAAACTGCATTCATAGATATTTAAATAATTAAATGGTTCAACCGAGAATCAAAACCGTTACATGAGAAAAAAAAACATCCAGTAGTTTTATCATACCGATCGAAAGATTTCATCACAAGGATTATTTTTTGCTACATAACATAGTATCAGAAATAAAAGGAAGACCATGAATTTTAACATTTGATGTTTTAGGATGATTTCGGTTAACGGGTTCGATTCCCGGTTCAACCATGTAATTATTTAAATATCTATGAATGCATTTTAATTATTTATTTTTAATCTAATAATGTCTTCTTTTAGTAAAACGTCGAGGATATTCAAGGTAATTTCCCTCTATTTGGCATCGCCGTGGGATGCCCTGTATAGCACCTAAAGCTAGTTCCACGATATAATTGTTAAAATGTTAAGGCTACTAAAAATTTACAGATAAAGCAAAGGAGCCGTTATTATGTGTTAAGTGCTACTGTGCTCATTTAAAAATAATATTTACCGTTGTTAATCTATATTTGAAGGCGTCTTCCGAGTAGGAATTAGGGATGTTTCTCTTAGATTCAAAACCTTGGAGTGCCTTATTCAAAGCACCTTGGTGTTCATTCTTTAATATTCCTTCTGAAAGTGGCGGGTCTAGCAAGCACTTGGATTGCATGAATTGCCAGTAATCCATACGAAGCGTAGACACCGCTATGGTATTGCTTTGCTCGTTAGACAGAGTCAAGACCGAGAGCTGCTTCTCTGCACCCTGCAATTTGATATGATAATTATTTTAACGTTGATATAAATTTTCAAATATCATTTGGATGAAGCTACAATGGTTTTTTTTTTCATCTCTCAATGGAAAGTTGTTTCGTCATCATCACAGCAAACAAAACGTCCACTATTGAAGACTGGTCTCGAGGAGTTGCCATAAGCCCCATGCTTGGCAGGTATCTTGGGGATGGCTAAGTAAGATGGCAATTCTTTAGAAGGCACTACTGCTGAGCCCCTGGTATTTTACTTTCTTCGCCTCTTACGCCTTTCACAGAGGAGTGAGGTACAATTTTAGTGCGGCACACCGCGGACCAATTTAATAGTTTTTCCAAGAATTAAAAGGTAAAAATTATAAACTTGGTTCTGTGAGGAGCCACCGACTTGCTCAGGGGGACTAATTGGTGGCACAGATTTGCTTGAAATGAAGAATTTACTTCAAAATGTGTGAACATATTGGATTAAAGAGCAGGGACATTCAAATAATCAAAAAATGAGATGCATTCATTGTTTTCTATTTGAATTTCGTGCTTATTCGTGTGGACAGTGAAAACTGTGAAATAAGGTATTAATATTATAAAAATAGTGATTTCGTCAAAATATACTCGTCAAATGGCAGCGTCTATGTTATCAAGCAATATTTGCTTCTTTGGAGATGCTACTGATTAACCGTTGATAATTTATGAGATAGAGGACTGAAACTAAAGTAGGTAAGAACAAAGTTATAGATGTTAACATAAAAATAAATAATGTTAGAGTTTGTAAAGATAAAAGGTAGAGATAAAATTTATAAAGTTATAGATTTTGTTTATCAAGGAACATTATTTGGGAAGACTGTAGATCAAGTGTAAAATGTTGAAAAAAGACTAAATCATAGATTTCGAGCAAAATTTCAAGTGATTTTTCTTTAAATACTTGACCAGCACTGCATTGAAGAGTATAAGTGGGTAAGTGGGGGTTTGCCATATATCAATTGAGACCTGGTTCTGTTTGAGTTCCAGTTGATGACGATGCAGGATCGCAGTAGAAGTTGTCAGTTCTTCTGGAAGTGCTACTTCCTACCTTCTGGTATTTTACTTTTAGCCGCCTCATATGACACCTACCAGAAGAAATGAAGGAAGACGACATTATTAAGTGGCACAAAACGGGGTAGGCTAAATTTCAATTTAGTTCATTTATATTCGGTCCCAGAAATTCATAATTTCATGTTAGATTATCTGAAATATACTTACATAAAAATATACTTACATTTATAAATTGACTTCTTTCATCATCAACTTTGTCAGTGACCCTCTTCCTAGTACTATCAAAAGTTTCAGTAGCGGCTCTTAACCCAGCTCTGTGAATTTTTTCAACATCTAGTGGGTGCACACACAGAGGCTGATCCTTGGTTATTCTCCTTACAGCTTCTTCGTACGCCTCTTTGGCTTTGCTGATGCTAGCTTGGACTTTTGCTAGGTTAATTTGGATGAACTGAGGCAGTCGCTGCTCCAACTCCTTAAATGAGAATTAACGTTCATGAAAATGACTAAAACTTATTTTTATTTTATGTTCACATATTATTGTGATAAAACCATAAATTAAATATATTCAATTTAATAATACGAAACAAGTACGAGAACATGTATAAGTATTGATTAATTCATAAGATTAGATTTTTATAAGATAAGATAATCTAATAATTTATAAGATTTTATAAGATTTAGGTACACCAATGAATTACTTCAAGCATAATATAAACGTATTGAAAATTATCCGACTTGCTAACATTTCTAGGGATACGTGTTTTTTTTAAGGTTTATGTACCTTTGTTGTAACATTGTGGTAAAGCTATTCCTTCTTTTTAATTTATGATAAACAAGCTTGATCTAGGATGGGAATATGATCTCAAGGACTGCTACATTAACACATTGATGAAATACTGAAGCAGTGATGGCTCAGTGGCATTGGCTATGGACTGCCAATTTAGATGTCCATGGTTCGAATCACGCCGCGGGCTTGAGCTTCATCGCATGGTGGAAGGGCATGTTGCGCATGCCCGCCTGGCTAGCAACCACCATTCTGTAGAAAATCTGTCACCAAGCACCTATTGATGTGTTTCGGCAGCAATCCTTGAGAGCCAGTGAAATTACAGGCACATGACGCTTAACAACTAAGTCTCAAGGTGACAGGCGTGTGCAATTTGTGACAAGTGACGAAATGCTTCTGTTATAGGCAGAAGGTAATCCGCTTAACATCAGGTGAACAACGAGCTTGATCCGTCACAATAACAAACAAAAAACTGGTATATGCTAAGAGAAAGATTATCTTCTTGAGATTGGCGAGCATTCTTAAAATGCACTACCTACAAGTATATCTCTGACGTAAGACTTTTCTGCAAGGAGTATAGAATAATATAAAAGCATAACGGAGGAAAAAGGTCAATAACAATATTTAAAATACTATTCCGTACCGTTGCGGGAGACACTCCGGAATTATTCGCTATTCGCTATGCCGAGCCGCAAGGTTTGCTCTGGTCTGTGGTATGATTGCGTATGAATAAGCTGAACTGTTTATTGATTGCAGTTTGTTGTTAAAACTCGCGTTTTGGATATAAGATATATTTTTTTATGCTTGCTATGTTGACCTTAGTCCACTATCTCACCTGATGGTAAGTGATATGTGGTCGAAGATGTCGTTCAGGCTAACCTAGAATTACTGGCTCTCAAGGGCAGCTGCTGGAACACACCGTTAGGTGCTTGAGGGTGGTAGCTAGCCAGGCGGGTATTGACAAAATGCCCTACCACCATGATATAACAACTGCCATCCGCAGACGATAACCGTGAGACGGGAGCGACGGCTTAACGTGCCCTCCGAAGCACGGAAGCGCTCAGTAGTAATGCCACTAGCAGTCACCCATCCAAGTCATAACCGCGGCGGACGTTGCTTAACTTTGCTGATCGGTTAAGAACAGCTAAGCAAACTTCGCTACGAGCGGAAATGCGAAGCGATGTTTGTCACTGAACTTTCAATGTTAATGGTTGTTGTAGAAAAATCTGTCTTGACCTGGCTGGTAAGCCGCCGCGAGTGTAGTCTTGTAAAAATAACATAATATTTATGAGCAACATTTTTTAAATAATCTATCCGAATACTAAATTTTAAGAACTGTAAGTTAAAACACAGGACTTTTATACAAATGTTTCACCCATTTTTATTCCGTTAGGGGTTGAATTTCAAAAAATCGTTTCTTAGTACTCCCCTACGCATCAAGAAAGATACACCCTCCAAATTTGAAGTCATTGCGACCAGCTGCTTGTTTGTCAGTTTGTGAGTCAGGACTTTGATTCTTATATACATATAGAGAGATTACTGCAGAATACAGTAAGTAAACCTTCCTTAACTAAAGTAACCGGACCGAAGTGCAGGTTAGGTCCGGTTATATACGAGGTCAAGATGGCTTTCATACTGGTTGAGGCTTATTTAGTGCTTTTCTCAGAAATTAAAGATAGTTTAACAACAAATTATTGTTTTTGAAACTCCATGTTAATTTTAGAATGGAAATTTTTAATCCAACATGATTTATTAACTGAAATTACCAAATACAAACATAAAATCCCACAATAGACTTTTACAACATTACTAACAATGATATTATATATAAAAGGAGGGAGATATGTTATATGGCACACTGAAATGGCCCCATCTAAACGACTCCCGGGACAGTCTCGTATCTGACCGCACTCATTCAGCGAGAGACAGTCCAACGTACGCACGTCTCTTTGAGACGCATATAATTAAAAATAAATGTCATTTTGCATGTACAGAGCTGTGGTTATAATTATAGGACAGTATACAAACTAAAGGAATTATGTATCAGTTATAACTCTGCATAAATTGTCATTTTCTTTTAGTATTTGATATATTTTTATGTATTTCTGAAAACGAGTGCTTGAAATCATAGAAAAGGATAGTAAAACGTATGCCGTAGTGCACCGGACAAGGATGGAGAGCGCGGTTATCAAACGCGACCCGTGGCATAGATGAATATAGTAGATGTGAAATTGCATCTATGATTGAGAACCTACTTTACTAAATTAATATTCAGTAAGATAGTGCATATTCTTTTGAAAAAAAAATAATTAACGTAATAAGTTTACACATGATATATAGGTAGATATAAATAATGATTATACACGTAAGTTTTTAGTACTAATATTAATTCCGTATTATTATATCAATAATTTAACACAAAATGAATATTCAATTTCAATGCGCTGTATTTTCTACAAAAAAATATGTACCTAACCATAAACTTTTCACTAAGTAACCGATTAATAAACGATTAACATTCGATAATTAAGTAGCTTGTGATGGTAAAAATAGATAATTTTAAATACATTTTACACAATAATATAAATTTATAAGTATGCATTAATCCTCCGAATCACCTAATTTTTCCTGTCGCATCTGTAGAAATAATAAGCTTAATTCCGACATCGTTGCGCGCTTTCCCTGTTGCTCACATAGAATGTCCGATTTTATGTCGCACTCCGGCGCATCTTCGAAACATAATCTATCTATACAAGTACATATATTATTTGACGTCACGGTGTCGTTTACAAACGTTGTTTTAATACATATAAACGTATCTTTCGTAATCTTTGATTACTAAGTACAAAAACAACGTGCATATTTTTTCTCATTCGCGTTAAGTGTCACAAACTATAAAATGGCTGTTTAAGGCTCCAAAAATATATCTACCATCTACCGTCATACCAAAAAGAGAGATATATATCTGGAGTCTCCCTCCTATAACCATGTTATAATGGCTAGAGTTAGTTATGATCTATGTCTGGTATTATGTTTTTTTTTCTAGGCAGATCTAAAGAGGATGACGAATAACTGTCCAGTAAGTAAATTACATACTTACTTACTGGGCTTAGAAGATTCCAAATTTAAAATCTCGCTTCTTACTGGACAGTTCTGAATAAGTCACCGGTAGAGTTTACTTTCTGGCTACTTTTTAGAGATTTTATGACAACATTACATACCATTTTTGAGAAAACAACCTTTACAGCGTTATAGTGTTATCAGTACTCATAAGTGAGTACATAAAAATTTCTAGTTAGGTTTAGCTCCGCGAATCGCGGACAACAGAGTCCGTTACAGCATATTCAGTGCTTATTCCAATTGAATCCATTTTTCCTCGGGCCTCCAGGCTGTCCTTGACTTGAGCCCCTACCATGATACCCTACCCTACTATTACAATCTTCGACAGATTTACTACATGAGCTTGACGAGTATTCATAAAATGCCTTACTACATGCATAACTACAATATGCATTTTCTAAAGGCTTTCTCCGAGGGATTACTAATACTAAAACTTGACAGCTGTCAAAAGCCTATCAGTATAGTTTGCGAAGACCCTAAGCATACGAGACGAGTGAAATGAAGACAGTGAAAGTTACGCACGCGCCCCTACCCTGCCTGCGATGCCATTGCTGCCCGCTGTTCCTCAAGTTTCGCAGAGGGCGTTGCGAGCACCTGCCCACAGTACGCGTCTAGCAACCCTCGAAGCTGTACGTATTCCTTGAGAATGAGCATCTTTACTGCTCGAACACTGGTCGGACATTACGACCAATCACCATGAATGCTAGCCAGTACCTATATTTAGTTAATAATCTAACAGTAATAAAATAAAAATTAACCTGTGTAAGTTCATCGCGATAGCTGTGAGCTAGCTCCAACGAACCCATTTTTTTCTTCTTTTCGAAAAAGTCGCGTGCTGCTGTCAAATATTTGGAGTGAAGGACTTGAAGGTCAGCAGTCGGATAGTTGGGCTGCTGCGGTCCGCAATCAGCTTCCATTCCATTTTCATAGACCTCGCGAGCTTCATTTTGTACGGATAATAGGCCAGCTTTAACTGTTGCCTGGAAAATAATAACATACGGTTTTTAATTTTCAAGGTTAATACTATGAAGTCTGTTTATATTACATCTGAAACTACGTGGTGCATATTTCCTCAACAAATAGTGTCATTTCTTCCTTTAACCAATAGCCTTAGTATGTTAACTATCACGTTTTAATGTATAAAAAAAACATATCGTAGCATCTGTTTTTATTTTTAAATTATTCTGACACTAGATAAAAGGTAAAGGAAAGTAAAAGGTACCAAAATAAAATACTAATTTGATTGATTTAGGACGAATCGTATGAGAAATCCTTATCGGGGTACTGAAAAGTTGTGGACAAAGAGGCATAGAGGCTGGATCCCAAAGGCATCGATAAAACCAAAAATGTGAAGGCATACTAAGTAAGCTGTCACGTAGCATTCAGCATGAACGAGCTATCCGGTGAACGTTCATGGATTTGTAGTTATCGTCGATACTTTGATCATTTCAGTATCAAAGGCAAAATTTGAGCATTTTAATCTCTAAAGCAAACTTATAAGTTGGCTTACAGTTTTTTAGGGCTCCGTACCCAAAGGGTAAAAACGGGACCCTATTACTGAGACTTCGCTGTCCGTCCGTCTGTCACCAGGCTGTATCTCAAGAACGGTGATAACTAGACAGTTGAAATGTTCATAGCTGATGTATTTCTATTGCCGCTATATGCAAATACTAAAAAAAATAGGGGGGCTCCCGTACAACAAACTTGAGTTTTTTACCGTTTCTTGCTTGATACTAATAACGGAGACAGTAGACGCTTTAACTATTTGCAGAATATTTAGTTTTGTTTTCTTTAAATATAATTAATTAAAATAAAATAAATAATTAAGGGGGCTCCCCTAACAATAAAAGAGGTATTCGCCGTTTGTTTGCTAAAAATAATAATAATTAAATTGCTAAAAATATTATAACGATACAGAACCCTTTGTGCACTCGCGTGCGTCCCACTCGCACTTGGCCGGTTTTATTTACTATCGCCAATAAGTGTTTTTTTTTTTTGCAAAACACGATATAATTATTTTAATTAAAGGAGTTTTCACATTTACGTTACGTACGTTGTAGTAAGTTTATCTCATTGCTAATGTTTAGCTTTAGTAGCGTTCTATAAGAATAAGAAATACGTCAAATTTATAATGAGCAATCCTTTATATGGTTCACAATTTAATATATATTGTTCAATTAAGCATAAACCTACCCAAATTTTTATAAAAGTATTTCGTTTATAAATGTAAATATATTGTGTTTCTCATCCTAAGGATAATGTATGTCGTCTTAAGAAAATTAATTATTTCTATTCCTATTTGGATTATTTTTTATAGGATTAAAATAAATAAATTATATAAATAAATATATTTTAGTTTTTATGCCTGATAGGTTAGCCTTTGACCACTACCTCACCTGATGGTAAGTCATGATGTGGTCGAAGATGTTGTTCAGGCTAACCTAGAAGTACTGGCTCTCAAAGACAGTTACGTGCTTGGCGACAGATTTTCTACTTGAGGGTGGTAGCTAGCCAGCAATCCTAAAACAACAACCGGGATCGACGGAGTAACGTGCCCTCCGAAGCACTGAAACGCTCAGTAGTAAAGTCACTAGCGGTCACCCATCCAACTCATGACCGCGCGCGACGTTGCTTAACTTTGCTGATCGGTTGAAAACAGCTAAGTAAACTTCGCTGCAAGCGCTTCAAATTTTATTAATTTCACTTACACGTGCGAAAGGTGATGAATATTTTAAACGAAGGAAGAATATTGATAAGTTGGAGATTCATCTCAAATTAAGAAAAAAATATGTTACAAAATAAAGAGTACAGACCCCGACGTGTCTGTAGAGCGTAGAATGAACTAAACAAAAAAAAGAATTGAAAAATAAACTGATGAGAATAAAATAGATGGATATTTTGTACCGCGATTATAAACTTATGTTTAAAAATATATAATCTGTAATTAAGTAAAACAATACTAATATTGTGTATAGTACCTCCATAATGCTCGTTGGGCTCGGAATCTCACCACTATTGAATAAATCCATGTAAATTTTGAAGTAGTTGAACATGTCTCGAGCTTTGACATTTCCATTAACTGCTTTAGCCAGTAGCTTCTCCGGACCAAATATAGACTTCACCAGTTTTATCAGATACATTCTGAACTCCTCATCAATATCTGAAAACAATAAAGTTATTCAATATTTTCTATTATCAAATATTATTATATTATTATATCTTGGTTAAAAACCAGCCGTTCTGAAATTATTTTTTCGTTCAAACGTGTGGTCTAGGAAAATTAGTCAAATAAGGGCCGTATCTCGTAATGAGAGATAATCAATTGACCTTTTACCTTGGAATAGGGTTGTTGACTTGTTTTTTTAAAGTATGTTAAATTATTTAGGACACTGAAATATACACCTAGCATTTTTAATATTTTTTTAGGAGTCCTGAAGTACTATAAATCCATCTTTTTATTTCAACTTTTAAAATTGGCGCCAAAACATCATTCAATGGCGGCCTGTAAGCTTATGACGTCACAAGTGCAAAAACAAATAGTGCTGAAATGTAATACGTTTTGCTTGCTTGTTGTAGTGCCGTGCGTAATCGATTATACAGGTTGTTCGGCAGAACGTGTACCATAGTGTAGGGGTGTATGTAGACTGAATAAAACAATCACAGAACCAACACAGTTTGAAGCACGGATACATGAGTGGCAGCATTATCAATTCTTTTTCATACATGGTAATTAAACAACTTTAATCGGTTATAATATTTAATATTTTAGAATAAATAAACTTGTGCGTGCTATACGCTTACTGTCTGTATATGGGCTTGTCCATATATGGTGGAGCGATTAAATAAAATAATATTCACAAGACACGTCCGTTTATTGCTGCTCTACATGATTACACTAATATCCAATGTCTATACTACTTAGGTAGGCACAGTACATCCCCCTTTATTTTATTTTTTAAACATTACTACATGGGTATATAATATTGATACATAATTGAAACTATGATTACAAAACTAAAAATAACATACACGTAACTTAGCTAAACTCATTTGTTAATACATCTTATCGTCTACGATACAGAAGACCTAAGATTAATATTGTCAATACACTAGGTAGGTATACGGTTACACTCAAGTTGCGCTTAATAGCTTTATCAGTCACAATATTGTCATAGTTAGTACATATTAATAAATAAATCACTATTTTATTGAACATTTTTGTAATCTCGAAATGGAACACTTTCAAGTGATCGAGACAATGGCGTGCAGTGACATCGGAATAAAAATAATGATAAACATAAGCTTTTCCAACTGTTTAAAATTGTTGTATTACTATGAGTAATAATTGCAAAATGTTTGCATAGATTCTTGTTCCGAGTTTGGGTTTTATTATCTATGCTGATCTTTGATCAAATCTCACGGCGAAATATGATCAAAGATAAGTGAGTCAAATGTACGTATTACACTATTAAATATATGGGTTTCCAATGGATTTGATAGTGTAATAGGGGTCTAAGTAGTAAATCGAGAGTGATGCGACATTTTGTGGGTTGCTTGCTATTTGCAATTACTAATGTCAACTATCACTGTCAAAACCTTTGGAAGCAAACTCCCATAATTACTATTACCTATTCTGTGGCTTTGTTTTTGTCCTTATGACATCATTTCCGCCTTTACTTCCGTTTGAGATCACGTGACTTAAAGAAAATTTAAACACATTTAGTTTATTCAAAATAAAAGTAATCCAATGCAGAATAAATAATTTGTTAATTTCATCGAATTATGTGCTCCAACTACTATCATGTTAACGTTACACTGTATTTTATTTTAGACTGTGTCAACTACCCTATTTCTGTAGTGGCGGAGATCCTACGATAAGTAGGTTTTGAGACAAGTTTTAGGGTGCCAAAATAAAGGCTTATACAAGTTTATAGCTGACTATCTCTTATTCCGAGGTTGAACTTTTACATATCTTGTTTGTCAAATGGCTCAAGCATCACATTTTACCCATGAGTCCTGGTTTCGTATCCGAATCTAAATAAGGTATATAGTATTTTCAGATAAATTATATTTAAAAAAATGTTCCTAAGAAAAACTTTTATAGTAAGAAACCGAAATAAAGACTGTTTGGCAGATTGCTAGGCTCTTTGTTAACAGTGCGGTTCAAACCATGTAAACACTAGATAAATAAGCAGTGTTTCACGCAATCAACTTCAACTAACTAGCAGCTTCGCTAACGGTATCTGTAAATTATAAATTTCTTGAAATATCGATATTCGTATTATTCAATGTTAACGCATATATATTAGATTGTTTAACGTATACAATTCTAATCTCAATTTAATGTTTTGCAGCACAAAAATCTCCTCATCAATTACTCAAAATTTGAGGAATTGACATTTGTGCACACACTGCATTACCTCTTTTCTGTGAGCATTATATGCGGCCGGAGATGACATCATAAAGACTTTATATGATACTAACGGTCCCCCCGGCTTCGCACGGGTAGTTTACAAGAAATTCAAAAATTATAGATAAATAAAATAAATAACACATAAAAAAGTAGTTATTGTGACATAACGATTTTTTTTGGTAAATTTTTTGGGTTACACTATCGAAGTTTTCATACAGATCCTTAACTTTTTTGAAAATATTCTATAGCCTTTGTTCATCAGGGATAATGTTGGATTCTCATGGTAAAATAATTTTGCAAATCAGTTCAGTAGTTTCAGAGCCTAATCAATGCAAACAAACAATCAAATCTTTTCTCTTTATTATATTAGTTTAGATACGCAACACATCCTGAGTCACATTAACGCATAAAAACAAAACCAATGGTGAAAGGAGTAAGCATCAATTAAAGGATTTGCAACTTTTTATCTCTGAGTCGATTGATAATAATAAACTATCATAACTCTATTTATTATTTACGTATTATAACTATATTATACTCGTAAATAACGTTCATTCCGTAAATAGATATGCTAGAAATTAGAATTGTCGTTGCGTTAGTATAAGTAAAGTAAATATTTATTTCACACATATATAAATTTATGTTAATTTACAGTTGCTTAATTAATTGTAAAAGTAATTAAGATGATGCATATCTAATATAATTATTATGTAGCACATACTTAATTATTCTGTGGTGCCGGGTAAGAATTGCACCTCCCCATACCATCCCGTGGGTGTCGTAAGAGGCGACTAAGGGAAAAACACTGGAAGGTGGGCAGCAGCGCCTTCTAAAGAACTGCCATTTACACTGCGATCCCAAAGGCACCTGCCAAGCGTGGTTGTTATGGCAAATACCGCCTTAATAGGGGAGGCTGTGTTCTGTTTGCTGTGTGTACAGTACAGTAGATACTAAATAGTAACAGTGTGCCCTAAACTCGACTAGGCCTGTATCTTGGGGACCCGATACGTATAAGTACTTATGGTATACAAGTTGGCTTCCGTACTATTTATTTTATGTAACTTGATTGAATCTCGACCGTTTTTGCACTAGTTAAATTTTGGGCCTTTATGTAATGGAGATGAACATGATCTTGACACAACAATCACCTTAACCTATGTATCGAACGGAGTCGTTATCGTCCATTTATGAATGAAATTATATTGTTATTATTATTAAACTAAACTATGTGCATTATGGAATACGTATATTAAAAATAAGGTAATTTTTATTACTAATCGTATTAGTTATGAAGTAGTGGTAACTGTGTTCCCAGCTAAATATGTAATGCTCCCCATAGTAATGTAATTAATTAATAAATTTCTAAGTTAACCTAAAAAATGGCACGGACCCTGGAGTCTGTGGAAAAACTAATAAACCACATAAAAAAAAAAGAAGTAGTGATGGCTCAGTGGCATTGGCTATGGACTGCCACGCAGCAGGTCCTTGGTTCGTATCCCGCCGTGGGCTTGAGCTTCACCGCATGTTAGAAGGGCATTTTGGGAATGCCCGCCTGGCTAGCGACAACCCTCAAGTAGAAAATCTGTCGCCAAGTACCTAACGGTGTGTTCCGACAGCTATCCTTGAGAGCCAGTAATTTTAGGTTAAGCCTGTTAACACCTTAGACCACATCATCACTTACCATCAAGTGAGATTGTGGTCAAAGGCTTACCTATCTGAAATAAAAAAAAAAAGATAATACGCCCCCAGAACAGATTATTTTTTACTGACCAGATATTTTTCCAGAGAACTTTTTTTTCAAAACTTTGAAGCCTGGATGGGGTAAAAGAAAACAGGACACTTTTTCAAAACAGGAACGTATATGTTGTCGCAAATCCTGCATCTCCTTTGGAAGTTTAGGCGTTAACTGAAAAATACATGTCTAGGATAAGTATCTTCATGCCACTCTTAAGAAAGTACGGTAACAACTTCGTAACAATAATTGTTAAAGATGAAAAGAGAGAGGTAAGTCCTGGTAATACGCCTTTGTATTGATTGCTTCATCTTGCGGATCATTTTGTCTACAAAAATCAACAACACACTGGAAACCCCTGCATAACCCATGTTACCAGCGCCAGAAAGCGTAAGCGTAAATTAAAAAAAAAAGTTGAAAGTGGACACAAATCTCAGTAATAAACAACACTCTAATATGCTGTACTGTATCAACTGGATAGCCCACTGCTAAACACAGTCTCCCCCAATATCGGGGGGCTTGCCATAATCCCCACGCTTTGCAGGCCGCTTGGGGATCGCAGTGTGTAATAGTAGTTCCTCAGAAAGTACTGACCACCTTCTGGTATGTTACCCTTAGTCGCCTCTTACGACACCCACGGATATAGATTGGGGGGGGTGAGTTCTAGACCGGCACCCCACGGGCTAATACTCTAATAAAGGATACATATTACTTAGACATAGTTGTTAAGTCTCATTTTATAACAGTGTCTATTTTATTAAATATATAAATATCGGGAGCTTTTTTGAAGCAATGATGGCCGAGAGGTAATAGCTATGGACTGCCATGCCGCAGTACCCTGGTTCGATCCCCACCGCCGGCTTGAGCTTCACCGCATGGTAGAAGGGCATTTTGCGATTGCCCGGCTGGCTAGCTACCACCCGCAAGTAGCAAGTCTGTCGCCAAGCACCGAAAGTTGTGTTCCGGCAGTAGTCCTTGAGAGCCATTGAAATTACAGGCACAATGAGACTTAACAACTATGTCTGTGTTAAGTCTCATGTGACGGGCGCAGTACGATTCGAGACTTGTGATGAATTGCAACTGTTATAGGCAGAGGTTAGTCCACTTAACATCAGGTGGGCCTCAAGCTTGTTCCGTCACAATAACATAAAACAAAAACTCCGTTTCCGTTTCTAATAATAACTATGACAGTGTCTGTGTTGCTTTGCAGGAATTGGAGAGTTTGGTTGTGTACAGGCTTTTGGGAGTATTTGCATAGGCGCGACATAATACAATAAGATTGTTTTTGCTAAAATTACATTTGCATGATTCCTCATGTCCAAGATTCTATTACATTTTTTTAGAATGTGCAGTACATTATCATAGTAGAAAGAGTGGGAAGTAGGCCATCTCCGACCCGATTCGCGATATATTATTACCTACCATACTTGCCTTTTTCGAGTTTGTTACTTATATAATAATGTATGTACTCGTATATGCTAAATTTTAATTCAGTACCTAGAAATAGGCACAGGTCGAGAAGTTGTATTTTTTACTTGTGTTGTCTGGGTTCAGGGTTAGTGAGGTCGGTTTTATACCTAAACAATGATAACACCTTTCACGATAAAAAAAATACCGACTGGCGATACCTATGTGGGTGCGGGGCCAGAGACGTGCGATGCGGGGCATACCTAATACAACAAAAAAATAAGTATGCACTCATCATCAAGTAAAAATCATAGGTATGCTAGAATAAGTGACTTGCTTACCTTTCTTGTTCAGTAGTGATCTGAACAAAGACAACTCTGAAATCTATGAATTATTTAGACAGCCGAACACACAGCAATAAGTTCTCACGCGATTATCAAACATTTTTCATTTATTTAGCGGTGCCAAAAAGCCGTGACGCGCGAACCTTGTTCGGTGTTAGCTCCGGCTGGCGCACTGAGAAACGGGTCGAGATTGTGTTAGAATGTGCTTGCGGGACGCATATATACTATGGCGCACACAAACAAGCCGCGCGCGGTGCGTTTGTATGAAGATAAGTTACTTTCCCACTCCTTCTACTATGACAATATATTCACAAAATGGGAAACTGTGAAGGTAAAGCTTAACAAGCTTTATTTGATATATCACAATCATATCATACAAGCGAAAGTTTCTGAATGAGGATGTGTGGGTGTAAGTTTGCATGTTTGTGTCTTTGTCATGCAGAAACGGCAAAACCGATGTGGTTAAACTTTGAATACGGAGAGATTAGGTTCTGGCACAGCCTGGACACTCAACTCATTCTCTATACAAAAGCCGCGTTCTAACTACCTATTACACAGACACGACACAAATGTTGTTTTTGTACACGCATAAATGTGTGCGTGAACTCTAAGGTTGTCATCGTATGAATAATTGTTGTACTTACCTATCTAAAAATCTTTTGATGCTGTTATTATGACTTATTAGATTTCTTAGGTTTTACGTACCTTACCAACCTTCAGAAACATTTACAAGCACAACAATCCAACTCCATGTACGACGTAGGAATATGCAACACACAACCAAGTAGGTAGTTTACTCCACATTTCACTCCATTACTTATACAAAAGGTATCATTCCAAGTTCACATTTTACACAAGTAATGATAATAATTACAATCACAATAATAATTCATGTTCTTCTCGTATAATAAACAATCATGAAGTGTGCCAACCGTAACGAAGGTCGGTATGAGTACTGTTTTTCTCTATGGTAGGTACTATAGATTAAATTTTTCACTGCAAACGAAGTCGATATCCGCGGATATTTTTTTGAACAGAAAATTTGATTATTTTAGAAACGATAATCTTCTAAAATAATCATTATTTAAATAGCAGTTTGAATAAAATACAAAGATAAATTATAATGTTGGTTTGTTTTTCAATACCTACTGTAAACTACTGGTTTTTATAAGTTACCTACTGTATAACTGAAGAACGAAAAATAGGTAGGTATGAAGTGTTGGTTACCAAGAATGACTTACCTCGTTTTATCCGTAGGAAATCTATAAAAACTCCTATCTTTTTCTCGTTTAATTGATAAGTAAGCGAAGACAGCACAATAGTACCCCATTCTCAACTTTTAAAATACTCGCACTATCGTCACGCTTCGTCGTCACGTCATCGTGCGCGAGTTGCGCGTCCTATACTCAAGTCAGCTCAGCGACAGCTCAGAACCAGTGGCGGGATGAGGAAGGCTCGTATTGGTGGGGGGAAGGGGTGTCCATTTTATACGTAGTATTATTATATGTTCTAAGGTTCTGGGCTAACATCTATTATGTCTATGCGGCTGAATGCATAGTGCGCAGCTAGTATACATATAACATATTTACCTGAAATCTTTCCTGTAACAACTTTTCTCCGCCAACTTCTCCATAAGGATAATCCTCAGCAAACTGCCAATCTCGAACAAGGAATTCAAGTACTTGAAATGCCTTTGTTCCTTCATGTTTCGCCATTCTTCCATACTCAGCAAACAGCTTAAAATAATGTTAAGTCAGTATATTTAAATTGATTTTTTTATAATACTACGAGTACGTTTGTTCTAATAATAGTTTATAGTTATTTGCATACAATGATCTTATTGAAGCCATTTTAGGTTAACTAAATTGTGGTTTATTTGAGTTTTAAAGACTTAGGTATATATAAGTTCTGTGTATATTATAAGTTTTAATTTCAGTCCATAAAATATTAAATCATTGTCATAAAGTAAGCGTACCTGCAAATGTTGCAGATCGTCTTCCTGGATGTTTAGAGAGAGGTTGTAAATCTGGACAGAAGACAAGAGAGTAGACATTGCAAAGATAGTTGAACAGTCACGTACAGTGCTCACGTTGTCGAAGGTACCTTGAGTGTCCATCAAAAGTATCGCCATCTGCAAATCAATGAGTAATTATGTTTTTTTTAATGGCATGGGAGGCACATTTCGCCGTCGGTCCCGGTTTTCGTCTTATGGTGGCAGTCGTTAAAGCATGGTGGTAGGGCATTTTGCGAATGCCCGCCTGGCTAGCTACCACCCTCAAGTAGAGAGTCTGTTGCGAAGCACCTAACGGTGTGTTCCAGCAGCTCTCCTTGAGAGCCAGTAATTCTAGGTTAGCCTGAACAACATAGTCGACCACATCACCACTTACCATCAGGTGAGATAGAGATTAAAGGCCATCAGATATAAAAAATATTACTAAAATCATACGCCTATATACTCATATCATACTCGCATTATTAATTATTTATATGGCTCAGCCTATGAGTAAAAAAATATTTTCATATTTTTTAGTCTTACTAATATTTTTTCTTTATACCTTATTTCCATTGGGTAACGTGGTGATGAATGGTTCTGACCACATGAGAATACCTGTAGTGGTTCTTTCAACACCACTACGCCATGTAAATCCTGTTAAAGGCTCACTGTTTTCACCCAGCCATGAATCATCTTGACGAGCTTCTGCCTAAAATGACCAATAAATCTAAATTAATATACAAGGACTCAAAATATCATATATTTTGTTAGTGCATTAGAAAATCATAATTATTTAACATTTTGATGAGTGCTGTACCCGAAAAATATTTAAAAAACGTACATTGTTTTTATATTTGTAATGTTACCTTTTTTTATGTTATTGTGACGAATCAAGCACGAGGCCCACCTGATGTTAAGCGGTCTAACCTCTGCCTATAACAGATGCATTTCGTCGCAAGTCACGAATTGCACTGCGCCCGTCACCTTGAGATATAGTTGTAGAAGTCTCATGTGCCAGTAATTTCACTTGCTCTCAAGGACTGCTGCCGGAACACACCGTTAGGTGCTTGGAGACAGAGTTTCTGCTTGAGGGTGGTTGCTAGCCAGGCGGCCATTCGCAAAATGCCCTTCCACCAAGCGGTGAATTCCTCGATAGAACATATACACTGAAGCAGCGACACTCAAGTATGTGTGCTCGTAAAAGCGTTCGTGGCAGTGTGTAAGTGCGATAGAAGGCGCAGGTGTGTGGGTTGGGCACCACTAGTGGTGCCTATTGCTAACGCGCGCCCGGCACAAGTTCCACGTCGCGTGATCTCACACGTACGATGAGTGTCACGGACCTGATACTGAGGAGATCTGACTGTCCAATCGTGCGCCATTGGAATGAAATACGAGTACATGCGCTGATAGCTAAATTCATTTTGATGTAGTAATTAAACAACTTTAAACGGTTTAAATCGCGTATATTTATCATTATTTTTGTCCCGACGACGTTTCAAACGCTTTGCAGTGATCGTGGTCACGGGGTGACTAATTGGTTTTATTTGTCACATGAGTTATTAAGAAATTATTTTTCCTACTGTCCGAAATTACAAATAATTTCTTATTAACTCATGTGACAAATAAAACCAATTAGTCACCCCGTGACCACGATAACTGCAAAGTCTTTGAAACGTCGGGACAAAAATAATGATAAATGTACGCAATTTAAACCGTTTAAAGTTGTTTAATTACTATGTGTAATAATCGCGAAAACCTAAGACAACATTAATTTTGATGTTTTTGTTTTTTGTAATGAAATAATAATTAAGAATCTATTAGGTATGAAACTAAGATGAAACTTTTTGTATGACAAACATCGGCAATCTGAAATATATGTGGAATAAAAAAATAAAAATAATGCACTTTGCTACCTGCCACTATCAGTAGAAAATTTGATGATGAGGTAATTTCCCGAATAACCTAAAATTAGTTTTCGTCTGATTTGAAGCAAATACCTTATTACATAATTACAGAAAATGTAGTAGTCATCAAATCTAACCCATCAATAAAACATAGACTCACAAGGCCTTGATATGATGTTGTTCTATTTGTTATTTCCAGGAGCGTGCAGTACAACAGATACAGCAACTAATTCTACTATTCTAGAACGACGCAAGAACGCAGTGTGATCGTATCAACTCCGTTCGTTTAAATTTGTTAAAAATATAATTTCGCTCTTTTTTACTTATTAAACAAGTGTCAAGCGTTAATATAGTTCTAAATATTTAATAGTAGTGTTATCTCGTGTGAAGACTAAGTGGAACTTTAGTAAAACCCAGAATAGCTAGTGAACAAATCCCAACTAAAGTCCAGTGTTTATATTGTTCAAACAGACCACTATATAGTTCTAAAATTACGATCCAACTAATACTGAGTGATGTATGATATGAATATCATAAAATAAACGATAACAGAAATAATAGTGTTAAGAAAATACTCAGAAAAACAAATGTTAAATATTAAACTACCCTACATTAAAAAATAATCTACCAGTGAAGTGTTTACGGAGTTGTGACTCATTCATCGTCTGAATATATATTTGTAGCCTGACCAGTTTACTAAATATCGAGCCGCAACTCCAGTACCTTAATTTCGCTGTCAGCAATATCGTCACCGTGGCTCGAACTTACGAGTGTTCGCCTTGCGTATCCAAAGGTGCGAGCTCGAATCTCACTGAAGAGTTATCTTTTTGTGTTTGAAATTTGTATATTTGTTATTAAAATGGATTGCAATACAACTGGACTTAGCTCTATTGAACATATCACATTACGAGTTAAACCAAAAAAATTATTCACACATTCAAATTCTTCCGATTCTGCACAGAACTTGTCATTAAACTCGGTGGAGACAGAATTACATATGAGAAGCCTCGGGTACCTAGACTTATCAACAAACGAATTAAACGGAGACCTATTAGAGAGCATAAAGCTTGAAAATATGAGTTTGCAGAGTAAATTAGAAAGTGCTAACAACGAGATAGATAATTTGACATTAGAGAACAATAAACAGAACATTATTAGTCAGAAAAACAATCAAATTGCTTCACTCAAGGAAATCTGCAGGAGCCCGAGGCACAATTTACGTAACAGTATGCAGAGTGGGCGAAAAAAATCCAGGACGATTGTTGCAGACAAGACACGCTTCTCCACACCTTGTGCGGAGCAGAGGGGAGGCATCCTAACATATATAAATCAGAGTTCCACGGCAGCATACAGTAAGAACGACGACCAAATTGAAATTAAGTCACTTACTCCGCAAAGCGTAACAAGACAACATGACGAGGTTAACAACACTACGGCAACATTGGACGCTCGCTTGGGGAACAGGACCCAGGACATACTTACCACGCGTACAAAAACACCAACTACACTAAGACGCATCTATATTTTTGGTGGTAGGCAGTGTCGTGGACTTTCTAGTCGACTTACGGACGGTCATGATTGCAATATAACTGCATTTGTCAAGCCGGAAGCAGATACTGAACAGATCCTAAACGCATGTAACTTTTTTAATATTGACCATGACGACGCTGTAGTACTTTCAGTTGGAGAGCATGATAGAAATCCCACTAAAGTTATAACGGAACTTTCAGCGACGCTGAAATTATTACAAAGCCGACGGGTCATTGTACTTAGTGTTAAGAAAAATCTATACCTAAATGAAAAATTACTTAATAATAATTTGAAAATTATCTGTGCGCAATACCGAAACTGTAATTTTATAGATCTATCACTTAAAATGTTGAACAATGTAAATCATGATAAATTGACTCAAGATTTGTATAAACTACTTAATTTGACGACAGTATTAGACCGGAATGCATATCTTTTATGGCCAGTGATACCCACGGAAACTGCTGTAAGCTTAAATAAGAATAATAAGATGTATAATAATAATTGTAATCGCTCGTACAGATGCTTGCGAAATGTACATGTATTAGAAGCTGAAAAAGACGTTTTGACCCAAGAGGAAAAAATGCCGCCACGGCGTGGTACAATTCCCTTCTACTTTTCTCCAGAAAGGGAAGGTGAGCGCAAGTCCACCACGTGTACGAGAGCAACCAGTAAAAGTCCTAACAAAAAAGGCACCATTCCTTTCTATTTTAATATCATTAAAAAAAATAACGTTACAGATTCTCAAAAGTTTTTTCGTTGTTGACAATAAATTATCTGTTAAAATTTTACACCAAAACATAGCTGGTCTTAATAGTAAAATTGATAAACTTGAAATAGCGCTAACGGATCTAAATCAACAAAATAAATTACCAGACGTTTTATGTTTCACCGAATCTAATATCAAAGAAGGAAATCAATGTATGGTTAGAATAAGAGGTTATGAATTAGGATCTAGTTACTGCAGGGATAAATCACGGGGTGGATCATGCATTTATATTAGAAAAGGTTTAAAATTTAAGGAGATATGTTCTATTAAAAACTATGCATGTCGCGGTATTTTTGAATGCTGCGGGGTGGAAATTATACGACAAAATCTATTAATAGTCTGTGTTTATAGGAGAGGCAAATCAAATGTCGACATATTTTTTGAATATTTAGAGACACTATTATTTAAGCTATTATTCAACAGTAAAAAAACTTTAGTACTAGTAGGTGACATCAATATAAATACACTAATACAAAGTAATGTGGTAAACAATTTTATTAACTTGCTAAAGAACTACGATTTAAGTTTGAGAATAAATGAACCGACAAGGATGAAGGCATGTCTCGATCACATAATAAGCAACGCAAAAAATGGCTTCAGTGAAACATTAAAACTTGGTCTCTCTGATCATGACACAGCCCAAATGATTAGCTTACCATGTAAGAAGAGTGTACTCCCATTAACGACCTATTATATTACTAAACGAGACTATAGTCCAGATAACATAAACAAATTTATTGATTGTTTAAATTGCTTAAGTTTTCATGATGTTTATTCTTCCACAGACTTAAATAATGCTTTTAATAGTTTTCATGAAGAGTTTTGTTTATTCTATAATTTATGTTTTCCCAAAGTAAGGTTTAGAATTACGCAGAAGCGACGTGACCTTAGGTGGGTGACCAAAGGACTTCGTAGAAGTTGTCAAACTAAGAGGACACTGCGCTGTAGTTTCTATAAACAGAAAACAGTCCAGTCAAAGAAACGTTATGAAAAGTATTCGAAAATTTTGCGGCGTTGTATTTATAAGTCACAGCAAATTTTTAATCATAACTTTATTTCTAACTCCTTAAATAAATGTAAAGCAGCTTGGCGTGTGATTAATGATGACACTGATATATATTTAAAAGATAATTTTATTGCTAGCATTAAAGTTGACAATAAATCGCTACAATCACCGCAAGAAATAGCAGACGAGTTCAATAGGCACCTTATTGCACAAACAAATCTAAATGAGAACTCTTGCAAAAATACCAATAAAACCCGTGTAAATAGTAGTATTTTTCTGACTCCATTAAGCTGTACAGAAGTTTATAACATCATAATGTCTTTAAATAATACACATGCTGTGGGATATGATGAAATACGAACTGATATTTTAAAAAAATGTTATCCGCTAATCGTACCTGTGCTTACACATTTGATAAATCTATCCTTTGAAAGTGGAGTGTTTCCAAATATACTCAAAAAATCAATTGTAAAACCTGTCTACAAAAAAGGAGATAGGAATGATATAAATAATTACAGACCTATTACAATAATTCCAACAATGTCAAAAGTTTTTGAAAAAGCAATGCATAAGAGATTGAATAAGTTTTTTAACAAGTTCAATGTAATCAAAGAAGAACAGAACGGATTTCAAAAGGGTAAATCTACAACTTTAGCTTCATATAATTTAATACATAATGTGTTATTGAACTTAGGCAAAAAGATGCAAACAGTAGCAATTTTTTTTGATATGACAAAGGCTTTCGATTATGTGTCACATTCGCAGCTTTTACAAAAATTAGATAATTATGGTATAAGAGGCCCTGCTTTAGAATGGATAAAAAGCTACTTAGCGAATCGAGAACAATGTGTAGAAGTATGCAATTTAGGTGAAAAATCTGAGATATGTCAGAATCGGTCAACATATAAAATAAATAGGTACGGAGTGCCTCAAGGCAGCGTTTTAGGGCCGTTACTATTCTTATTGTATATTAATGACATACCTGACATTACAAATTATAAATGTACATTATTTGCGGACGATATTTCTATCCTATTGACATCAAACAAAACAGATAAAAATTTTGACATTGAAATAAATAAAACAATCAATTTAATTATTAAATGGCTTGAGGATAATAATCTTAAGGTGAATCTGACGAAAACACATTATGTTCAATTTTTAACTTATGGGTCGGTATGTACTTCTAGAAATATTACGTATGATAATGTTAAGATGAATGAGACAAATACCGTAAAATTTTTAGGTATCACGTTGGATCAGTATATAAACTGGAAAGACCATATAAAAAACGTCTGTACTAGGGTTAACAGATTTGTATTTGTCTTAAATAAGCTACGAAAAACTGCTCCACGAAAAACCGTGTTATTAGCATACCATGGCTATGTAAGTTCGGTACTACGGTATGGCCTGCTTCTCTGGGGAAATTCGACAGATGTTAACAAAGCTTTCATATCGCAAAAAAAGTGTATACGCGCGATGGTAGGTATTCGTCCATTCGAGTCTTGCAAACCGTTTTTCAAAGATCTTGGAATCTTGACGCTAACTTGCATGTACATTTTCGAAATAGCATTATTTGTACGTAATCACCCCAATCTGTTTACTACGGCAAAAGACATGTATCCACGAAATACGAGAAATGGACAAAGACTTGTTCACAATCAATATATGAATTTGTCTCTCTTTCACAAAAATTGCTTTGCCATGTGTATCACTGTGTACAATAAATTACCAATATCGCTTAAAGAGCTCCCATATGAATTGTTTAAAAATAAACTGAAATCATGGTTATTGGAAAAAAGGTTTTACTGTATTAAAGACTTTTTAAGGCTCTAATAATATTTAATTTATGCTATATAACTAGCAATTTCTATTTTCTTGACATATTAACTTAAATTTTATTTCCCTAATGTAATTGTATAATTTGACTATGATGAACGAACTTTGACATGATAATTATTATGAATTTAAGTACACTATTATTGTTATTAATTTTAAAATTTTTTTTTTTTTTATTGTATTCATTCCATTTTATAATTTGTTTTCATATTTTTAACATAAAGCAATTATGCAATTATAATGCCACCAAATTCACATGCCGAGTGACGGCAAAATAGGAGAGCTTAATCTAAAATACCTAAGATCTATGTAATACCCTATTTTTAGTGAATTATATATTCATTTCATTTCATTTCATTTCATTCATTTCATTTCATTTCATTCATTTCATTTCATTTCATTACTGATTATCGTCATGAACTATATATAATCAGTAGAAAGCCTTTGAAACACTGATTTGCTCCGTGGCATTGGATATGGACTACCGCACAGCAGGTCCATGGTTCGAATCCCGCTGCGGGCTTGAGCTTCACCGCATGGTGGTAGTACATTTTGCGATTGGCCGCCTGGCTTGCTACCACCCTCAAGTAACACCTAAGCTAACACCTTCGACCACATCATCACTTAACATCAAGCGAGATTGTGGTCAAAGGTTACCAATCAGCAATAAAAAAATGAACACTCTTTGTGCTTATAAAATATAGAGAAAATACACTCTTTACCGATGAATTGAGATATCTGATGAAGAAATTGAGCAGAAACGACTTGCCACCGCGATAGGCTCCCGCTACGCTCACCACCACTAACGGTAGGTCCTTGATTTCATCCCTGAAGAGTAACTTTTCCAATTCTGGTATATTCAGCTCATAGGAGTGATCTTCCAAAACATTCACAACTTGCAAGCCGTGTCCTGAATTCGCCATTTCTAAATAACAGAAGAGAACACTACATCAACATAATATTGTATATGCGAATTTTTGTGAGCGAGGATATGAGTCACTATGTAAGTTTGTAACACCAGCACGTTTAAATGGCTCGATGGAATTAGATGAAATTTAGGTTTAAGATACCTTATAACCTGTATTAAAACACAGGCTACTTTTAATCCCGGAAAATTGCAGTGTTTCCGTGAGATTACCAAATAATTAAAATATTTTTTGACTATTTTATGTTCAACCGGCAAAACAGATTTAGACAACATTTGGTACAGGTATGGCTTGAACAGTAATTTAATACAAAACCAGCATATAACTAATATGACATAAAAACGCAGTATTCCGGAGGATAAGCTATCGTTACTCAACTAAAAATGTCTCCTTCAAACTCAAACTGCTGAACAGATTTTCTTGAAATTAGGCGGGAATGTTACCTATTACTGTTGTACTCTTAATCAGATTTGATTTACTCGTAGGTGAAATTTACAAAGGTAATAACCACATTGAAACAAGCTACTTTTGTTTTTTTAGAAAAGCGCAGTAATGCCATGGGAAAGTCATCGACATTCAAGTACACTTGTCACCCATGAGAGATAACCAACAATGACCTGTAAAAACAGGCCATCTATATAACTAAGTATGATTACAAACACTGTTACGTGCTGAGCGACAGTAACATTGACACATTATTGGAGCACTAAAGGCAATCTATTTTTCTTATGTTCAGGTGTGTAGACATCTCTAAGAAATTACTTTTTATGGGCAGGAGTAGGGGAGTATGGAAGAAAGTAAGGGTGGGTGTATATCCACCTACCTTTACTGCCTTCTTAAGATGTCATCTTAATGATGATACTGGTACAGTTATGGCATGGCTACTTAGGGCGTAATTACGCTAAAAGTTAGGGTGTGGATCTCAGATCTGGAAACAAGGGACATAGGTAATGCAGGCGTGGCACGTGCGAACGCATCTGGCCTCAATCAGGCTTGTTTGTGAGAAAAACATTGCGCGCTTAGTACAAATCAACAAACGAATGAGTTGTGCCGGTTACGCAATGGATCAGTGTTTAAATATCTGTATCTGTGAGAGTAACTAGTGACCGTAGCTATAGCACAGCCTGGACACTCTACTCATTCTCTATACAAAAGCCGCATTCTAACTACCTATCACACAGACACTACACAAATGTTGTTTTTGTACACGCGTAAATGTGTGCGTGAAGTCTAAGGTTGTCATCGTATGAATATTATTGTTGTAGTTACCTACCTACCTAACAATCTATAAATGCTGTTAATATGACTTATTTAGATTTCGTAGGTTACCTCTGCCGTCCGATAACTATAATGCCGCTAACCCCAAAAACCAAAATTCGAGAAAAGCGCGGGAGAAGTTAAAATCACTGCTGTTCAAAAACCATTTTACCGATTTTAAATGTTAAAATATCATAAAATAGGAAATTTTAAGTGCTATAAGACGGTTTTAAATTAAAACCAAAATATTTAGCATATTTTGAGATAATGCTATAAAACTGATTGCAGTTAGTATTCATTGCATAAATTGATAACAAAAGCCACAGCTATAACGCCATTAGGACAACCCTAGCGGCATTCTAGTGATTGGTTTTGCATAAATTTTAGGAACTTGTAAAACACTAGAAATATTGTTTTTGTTCCCAATCTATATTGCCGTTAAACGTTTTCAGAATTTTATTGCTAAGTTTTTTATTTTTAGCTTATCGTATAATGCAAAACTAAAATGCGGTTAACGTAATTTAATTGCAATTTAGTCTAAGAAAATACGTAAAACTTTCATACGTTTAAATTTCTATTTATTTTATCAGCAGTTACTACACTTTAATGCAGCTAAACACTAAACCATCTATCTTATCGGCAATTTAGCGATGTATATGTTACATCATGATTGAAAAAATACAACAAAATGCATCTAAAGTGAACATTTTACTAAAGGTATTTAGTTAATTTCAGGTTGATTACTGATTATTTAAATGAAATAATAAATAACAGGCCATAATTTTAAATGAGTATTTAATCATTTACTTAAAAAATAGTTATTATAAATGAGATCTTTTTGGAAAAATTATTACACTCACATAATATAGTTTAACTCTGGACAAGTATTTAGTAAGTCCATGGTTTAACATAACGATCAAATATCTCGGTCCTTTAAAACGACAAAGTGTGAACTTAAAAGAAAGAAAGACATGTCGAATAAATGTTTAGAAAAACTTTTAAACTTTACAATAATACAAATGAAAATAAAATACAAGCTATCACTTGTAACGTAACAAAAATATAAACTTTCTATAATAATAAATTGTAAGGACACTTCACAAATAAGACTATTCCAAACTTTAAAACATGAATAATTATAAACTCTATTACTCCCAAACTCTTAATTAATTCTAATTTGTACCTTCTTAAAAATCAGTCACAATAAGTGTTCTCAAATGAAAAACTTTTATACTTAACTAATAAACGTATCTGTAAAAGGAACATTTTTAATCAACAAATAGGTAACAAATAATCTTACACTACTTTTCCAACTATTAAGTGATATAATATTGATCTTGTTCTTGCATTTTAGTATCAATGTGTGCGTCAGATAATGAAAGTGTCTCGTCACAGTACAAAAAACCTGCAGACATCTCGTTTTCAATTTCATTCTCTTTTTCTTTTTGTTTCTCGTTCTCCTTCTCACTCGATTTCTGGTTCATTTTCTTACTCTCTTTCTCACTCCTCTTCTCGCTCTCCTTTTCACTATCCATTTCACTATCCTGTATGTTCTCCTTCTCGTTATCTATCTCACTCTTTTTTTTGGTCTCCTTTACGTTCTCCTTCTCGATCTCTTTCTCATTCTCCTTTATGTTCTCCTTCTCGATCTCCTTTTCACTCTCCTTTATGTTCTCCTTCTCGATCTCCTTTTCACTCTCTTTTATGTTCTCCTTCTCACTATCCTTTACGTTCTCGTTCTCGGTATCCTTCTCACTCTCCTTTACGTTCTCCTTCTCACTGTCCTTTACGTTCTCCTTCTCACTCACCTCCTTAATCTCTTTCTCACTCTCCTTTATGTTCTCCTTCTCGATCTCCTTTTCACTCTCCTTTATGTTCTCCTTCTCGATCTCCTTTTCACTCTCTTTTATGTTCTCCTTCTCGATCTCATTCTCACTATCCTTTACGTTCTCGTTCTCGGTATCCTTCTCACTCTCCTTTACGTTCTCCTTCTCACTGTCCTTTACGTTCTCCTTCTCACTCACCTCCTTAATTTCCTTCTCACTCTCCATTTTGTTCTCCTTCTCGCTCTCTTTTTCACTCGAATTTGCGTTTTCCTTCTCATTATTCTCAGTTTTCTTCTCCTTCTCCTGATTTTCTTTTTCGCATGTTTCACAGAATCCGACTTTTACTAGTTGTCGATGTCGATGTACTGGTTTTTCTTTCAATTCTACGGTATTATTTACGGGCTTTATATTTTTTTGTTTTTGAATGGATTTTATTTCGTCCAAATAGTTTTCTATGTTATCAAATTTTTTTAATAAGTGTGGAGAGTGCAAGGTGGTTTTGTATTCATTTCTATAGTCAAAAATTGCACCATGTTTTTTGAAGTCGTATGGCCGGGAAAATATAGATTTTATGTCAGTCTTTTTAATATTTGGTGATCTTGTTTTGTGTAATATATCCTTTCTTGTATACATGTTCTGAAAAAAAAAAACATTTAACCATTAAACCAACCATAACAAAACAATCGACCTAAGGTGATTGTTATTTTATGTTAATATTATTTTCATTAAAAAATCAATTCACAGTTCACATTATTTGTAAGTTAATTACTCAGGGACGTTTCATTAAATCACTACAAATTTATATAAGTATGTATGAAGACAGAATCTACAGTTATGGAGAGTTTATGTATGATAAACCCAAGCGTCCTGTCACCGATCAGTAGGCTGGCACATGTCCGTACGCAACGTAAAGGTAGCCATACACGTAACGATATACTTGCGCAAGTTTAGATTGCATTGCTATATCCTGTAGCTAGCATTTCAGTAGCCTAAACTAAATAATAGCATTCTAGTCTAAACTTGCGCAAGTATATCTTTACGTGTATGGCTACCAAGTAAAAGCTTTTCAATCCCTCTCCGGCTAAAACCTAAGCGTTTTACTTAATTACATGTTTTTGTCCGATAAAAATGTCTAATAAAATAATATGTGATAGAAGACCCAATTCGTAAGAAAAAACAAAGGTTGTAATATAGATTTTGTATCACGTTTTGATCGTACAGTACGGTCATTCCCTGCCACCCGCGCTCGGTTACCTCACAGTTACCGGTTGGCAAGGACGCGACGACGCGGTGCGCAGAGTGGAGGTCACGTAAAATATTCAAATATTAAACAAATAATTTACAAATACTTTTGTAATGGGCGTGTGTTGTGCTGTGTTTAAAGTATTTTACAGTTATTTTTAAAGTGTTTTATGTTTTAGTAGAAAACCAACATACAATAGGTACTTATGTTTAGTATTTCATTTACCCTATCGGTTTAAGACCTAAACCTATCAGATCACACTGAAAACAACACAATATCTATATCAACAAAAAATCATATTTTCAACTTACGTAACGTTTTGGTGGCCTGAATTTCCTTACAAAAATTTAGTTACTTCGTTTATACTGATTCAAAATAGGAAACTATTGTAAAAAACGAGCTTAGATACCCACCTTACAGCATAATATGATTCTTATTTCTTCCTAATTCGCGCAATAAGTTTGTTTTGAGTCATTGAGGTCATCGAACTTGAACGCGCGGCGTTTTCTGCGCATGCAACCCTAGCATTTCTTATCTCACTTACACAAGCATGGTACGCGTTCACCTACACGAGCTTAGATTGTGTGCGTAGGAAGTGTAGGAACGCGTTTGTTCGCCAGTGACCGAGGTAGTTTGTTAGGTAGGTAGTTTTTTCGCCAGTGACGTATGACTAAAACCGATGTAAACTGATCTCCAACTGCAGTAGTTGCAGTATTGAGGCGAATACCATTTTAAACCGAACATTCGACATCCCAGAAACGGAACACAACGCGCTCAGCCACCAACACTTACGAATTGAATTGAGATGGCAAATATTTATTTTATTGTCCTAGGTAATTTTAAAAACGTCTTTTAAAAGAAATTTTACTAGCTTAAGATTTAGTTTTTCAAAATAAAATGGGCAATAAAACTTACGTAGCATGTAGATGTGATTTGGCGCCAAATAACTTCCCGCGTAAGCGCACTTTGGTCACCTCTGCTGATGCGTGACACGTCCGTCTCGTCTAGACTCCTGCGCCAAACTGCGATCGGATTCGCACACTCCGCGACCGTTGAATGAACGAGAGTTTATAACCGCATTTTAGCTAAGTAATGTGGGATAGTCGCGTTTTAGTCTTGACTAAGTGTAAAATTATTTCAGTTTTTATTTTAATTTGCCGTCATAAGCCCTTTAATAATTGCAAAGTAATGATAAAAAAATTTGAATTAAAATGCTAAAATGCCGCTATTGCATTTTAACTACATTATTGCTTAGTGTTTTCACTTAACGGCATTAAAGCTTTGGATTGTTTTATATTAATGAAAAATATAACACAGCTATAACGAGTTTAAAGTACTTTAACCTCATTATTGTTAGTGAAAACAAAGTAACGGCAATGTAGTCATGCAAATGCTTGCTGAAATTGCTTTTAATCGCGTTTTAGCCATGCATTTACTATTTACTGCATTTTAGCATTGTTTACATTCAAAATTTAGGCTTATAACGGCATTTTTCTTTTCATTATCTCGAAAACTATTATAGATAGAAAAATACGGGTAAAATCAGTCGATAGAACTTTTTTTTCTGATTCAGAATATATTAAAAAGTCGAAATTGACAAAGTGTGGGTTAGCGGCATTATAGCTATCGGACGGCAGACCTTACCTACCTTCAGAAACATTTACAATCACAAAAATCCAACTCCATGTACGACGTAAGAATATGCAACACACAACCGAGTAGGTAGGTAACATTACTTCACATTACTTATACAATAATATAATATAATATACCTACACTATACAAAAAGTATAATTCCAAGGTCACATTTTGTACAAGTAATGATAATAATTACAATCACAATAATAATTTATGTTCTTCTCGTATAACAAAAAAATCATGAAGTGTGCCGCGTGTCAACCGTGGTGAAGGTCGGTATGTGTATTGATTTTATATATGGTTATAGGTTACAAAGACACTTGTTTTGCTGCAAACGAAGTCAATATCCACGGATATTTTTTTCAAACGAAAATTATCTAAATTAATCCATATTTGAATAGCAGTTTGAATAAAATACAAAGATAAAATAAGTATTATGTTTGTATTTTTTCAATACCTACTGTAAATTAACGGTTTTTATAAGTTACCTACTGTATAACTGAAGAACGACAAATAGGTAGGTACTTAGAGTAGGTGACCAAGAATGACTTACCTCGTTTTAGGGAATCTATAAAAAGTCCTATCCTTTTCTCGTTTAGTTGATAAGCAACCGTAAACAGCACAAAAGTACCCCAGTCTCAACTTTTAAAGTACTCGTACAATCGTCACACTTCGTCGTCACGTCATCGTGCGCGAGTTGCGCGTCCCGTACTCAAGTCAGCTCAGCGACAGCTCAGAATCGGCGGCGGCCGGGTGAGGAAGGCTCGTTTTGGTGGGGGGTGAGAAGTGTTCATTCTATACGTAGTATTATTTTATGTTCTATGGCTATAGGCTGAAGCGCAATCCATTTTTGCATATGTATGATTATTTAGTATATTAGTTTGCAGCAAAAACGTTAGTGCGCGTGGCAAAAGTGCATATGTACGCCATACTTATTGTTTTTACTGATCTGAGAGTGAAATGGGTGGGAGAGACGTGAATACACTTTTATGTGAACAACGGAATGAAGGCAAATCTCCCTTATTTCTCTGATCTGTGGTAGGGATAATGAAATTGGTAACTTGGAGTCAAAATCCAGTGAAAGTTGAGGGACGAATATAACATTAATTGTGTAAGAATCAGAAATTAAATGTGCAATACAATTTAAAAAAGACCGAAGTAATATTAATATAAGTACTAATCTTTCTCATTTTGTTTGACTTTGGTTAAAATAATTATCACTTACCGAATAAAATAAACTGTATACCTACTTGCAGTGTGGGTACAGTAGTTTCAAAACAAAGTTTTGGACATATCAGTCGGTACTGCAATGCACCACTATTTATATGCGAAATGTTATCAGTATAGTCCAGTTATCACTTGTTTTGTGGTCAATTCAACAGGAACTTGGTGAATGGAAATTTTATAGATAGTAGTATTCTCGTCCAATAACAAGAACCGCATGTTGATAGTCTCCTTATCTCTCACTACTTACCTAATGGTACTAACCGGCAATAGTTTGGCTTGTTTTGATAACAAATCTAGCTTGCATATTATTTTCAAAGATATTAATCAAAGCTTTTATAATCACTCTTATTCATTCACAGAAAGTTTATTACATTATAAAAGTCGCAGTTCAAGTTCAAGGGCCGGTTCTCTCTGCAAATCCCTCTTTTCTGCATCTGCGCAAACCCGGTATATCGTTGGATTAGCAGACGCACCGCTGTAGGGAGGTATTATCATAGTAGAAAGAGTGAGGAAGTAAGTTATCTTCATACAAACGCACCGCGCGCGGCTTGTTTGTGTGCGCCATAGTATCTATGCGTCCCGCACGCATACTCTAACACAATTTCGACCCGTTTCTCAGTGCGCCAGTCGGGGCTAACACCGAACAAAGTTTGAGCGTCACGGCTTTTCGGCACGTCTAAATAAATTAAAAATGTGTGATCGCAGGAGGACTTATTGCTGTGTGTTTGGCTGTTTAAACAATTCATCAATTCCAGAGTTGTCTCTGTTCAGATTATTTTGAAGCGCTCGCAGCGAAGTTTACTTGGCTGTTCTCAACCGATCAGCAAAGTTAAGCAACGTTGCGCGCGGTCAGGAGTTGGATGGGTGACCGCTAGTGACATTACTACTGAGCGCTTCCGTGCTTCGGAGGGCACGTTAAGCCGTCGGTCCTGGTTGTTGTCTTAGGATGGCAGTCGTTACAGCATGGTGGTAGGGCATTTTGCGAATGCCCGCCTAGCTAGCTACCACCCTCAAGTAGAAAATCTGTCGCCAAGCACCTAACGGTGTGTTCCGACTATACTTCCGCAATACGTTAAAAACTGTCCTTGAGAGCCAGTACTTCTAGGTTAGCCTGAACAACATCTTCGAACACATCATCACTTACCATCAGGTGAGATAGTGGTCAAAGGCTAACCTATCGAGCATAAAAAAAAAAAAAACCTATTGAACAGGAAAGTAAGCAAGTCACTTATTCTAGCGTACCTATAATTTTTACTTGATGATGAGTGAGATACCTATAGATTGTATTAGGTAGTTTTCTATCAGACAGATGAAGTAGGCAGGCCTACTTTCCCACTAGAATGGTAGGTAGGTACTTTTAGACCTAGGTAGTTTTGATCTGTCAATTGATTGTTTTTTTTACGTTTAGTCATGCCGATTTCTCAGCATTGTAGGTAGGTATAGTAATTAAATACTTACAGTTATAAAATCGTAATTGTAAATCAGATAAATAGAGCAAAGGTCGAATTGTAACCATTCGTAACAACAACAAATATTAATTATGGTGTAAGGGACGGGCGTTAGTTTTTGAGGTTGTTTTACGATGTTTTTTTATGTAATAGTTTAATCACTTCTTATGAAAGATACTAATGTTTCGAAATTTAATTACAAGCACTATCGCGTGGAAACTGAACTGTCGAAAATCATATTTTGAATTTTTGAATTGAAATTCTCGTGAGTTTCACACATATTTAAATATTATAAATTAAACCGGCAAAAAACACTCACGTTGAGGATCGAATACGTCGACCCGGGTTTCGAGCATATCAGATGCTCATCATCAGGGCGAGTGCGCAGCTGCGTCTGCGAGCTCCCGGCGGGCACACTTTATAATATTTAAATATTTTGAATTGTTTAATATATTAATAAAAATTTTAAACCTACACAATACAAGTAAAAAACACAACTTCCCGGCCCTTGCCAATTTCTAGGCACTGATTTAAATTTTTTCTAAAAGTGACGACCCTAGACCTGGTTTCACCATACTCTGTTATTTATTTAACGCCTTGTTAATCCTTTTAACAGACTGTTAACTGAAGTGAGTGTCCCACCAAGCGTTAATGGATGATTAATTCTCTTAACAAGGCGTTAAATCTAATCACTGCCCTAGAGGTCCGTTAAATAGTTAACAGGCTGTCAGTGATGTGACATATGAATTTATTGTCATAACATAAGTAGATCAAAAATGGAAGATGATTATTTTTGAAACTGATGTTTTATAAAATTTAGATAATATGGACAGAATAGTACTACATCCAGGAATTAATAAATAATAATAAATAAATAATCCAGGAGACTGCACATAATTTTATGTGCATATTCGTTTATCGGGTGGGGAAAATGCAGAGTAGTTTAGAAATTGGAAGGGCGTTATGTCCGTCAGTTGCTTGGCGACAGATTTTCTACTTTTTACTATCTATTAATGTGCAAGTATTGGCAGTGCAGTTTTATTTTTGCCTGATAGATTAGCCTTTGACCACTATCTCACCTGATGGTAAGTGATGATGTGGTCGAAGATGTTGTTCAGGCTAACCTAGATTTATTGGCTCTCAAGGACAGCTGCCGGAACTCACCGTCTTGTGCTTGGCGACAGATTTTCAACTTGAGGGTGGTAGCTAGCCAGGCCTTTTACAGAAATGCTATGTTTGATAGTGGGTGGTATGGTAATGCAGTTTATTGGCTGATAGTAGATAGGGTCAATCCTCTAGCTACCACCCACAAGTAGAAAACCTGTCGCCAAGCACCTGACTGTGAGTCATAGTGCCACTGGAAAATCCGAGAACACACACTGGTGGAGGTACTCTATTATGAATCTCAAATAAAGAACATAAATCCTATTGATTGCTTGTATGGAAATGTTGATACCCCGAGCTTGAGTTGGGCATGTAAATGAAATTAAATAACTGTCTGTTAGTACCACAGGAGTACTGAATAACTTTTTAGTAAAGCAAAGGAAGGTTTACCAACAGATGACCATTACCTTGACTTACCAGCACCATGGGAAGAATAATTAGATCAAGGCTACATCACAGAACAAAGAAGTGAAGATGCAATCACAAGAAACATAAATGTGTGTATGTGCAAAGATAGCTAATAAATAATTATTTTAAAAGTTTTCACCTGTGCCAGTCAAAAATCCTAAAACACATTTATGGCATAATTCAATACTAAGACAAAAATTACTAAGGTAAGGCTAGAAATGATAAATTAAAATAAATATATTCAATTTTTTATTTTATTGCACCATACATTCAAATATTATATATATATACCTAACTAAAAACAAATACTTCTAGGTTAAATACTAAAATTACTCATTTTAGGATTTTTCATATTTTTTAATTGTTCTTGTAATTTTGCAGTATTAATTATTTCTTGATTTATTTAACTGCTTTTCTTTTATGTTACCGTTGGTTTCTGCATTTCCTTTTCATAATTTCCAATAAGTACAACTTATTTCAGGATATGTCTCCTCTATTAACAGAAAGTGTAGTGACTGCTATAGTTTTTAATGCTTCTGGTGTTCAACCGTTCCAAATATTTATTTTCTGCATTCTGAAACAAAAATAAATATCAATTAAAATACTTTCAATGTACATATATAGATAGTCCTATCTTTAATTAAAAATGAAAATTATTACAATATACTAAAATCCCATTCATACTATTTTTGGTTTAATTATAATTTAAGTTAAACCAAGAATAGTAAGAATTATTAAATTAATATATTATACAAGCAGACGGACCAATACATTTTGTATGCAGCTGTTATCGGAGATGTGAATTGAATGGGATATGATTGCAAGATTTTTAGAAGTGAATACACTTAATAACTTTCTGGATATTTCCTCTGCCATCAACCATCCTGTGTATATAAATAAAAACAAAGCTGAATAGCCACCACCTACTTCTAGTGGTATGTTTTCATCTGCAGGTTTATATATTTGCGATGGTCCAGCATCATAAACATCTGCGTTGTCATCCTGGTATCAATAAAGTAATAAATTTACTGCGTATCATATCAACACACAATTACAAACTGTATTAGTGAGGAATGAGAAAAGCAAGTTGCGTGCAACAAGTGTCACTCTGAATTTGGAAATCTACAATTTAAGAACTTGCACAGCAGTGCACTGCGCTCATCCATCAGAAGATAATAGATGTTAAATATCTTTATGCCTAGTAAATTCATTGAAAACATTGCCCTTCAATCCCGACTTCGAACACAGTAGTGTTTGCACAATACCTATTGCTTAGCAGTTGTATAATTGCATGTGGCACTTTCCAAGACAGACACTGCAAAGACGCTTATCACCACAAAAATAGTGAAATATGAAGCTAACTGTGAGATATATAAACATTTTAATGTATGAGATGTTCGTGAAGTACGATCATCAACAGTGCATTACATTAGCAAATATTAAAGCCAAAACTTACTTGAGATTCAGTAACTTCTATAGTTTTGAAATTATGAGATATTCGTTGGTCTAAAAACTGGATACCTATCAGAATCGTATGGACTGTCTAATGCTGTAAAAATGTCAGGCCTCCTTCTGCAAAGTAAAACCAGAGCAATGAGCGTGTTACCTGGATGGAATAACTGGGTGATAGGTACGTATGAAAATAATACTTGTTCCCTACCTGTTAAAAGGGCTTGTTCCTTTGTTGCTGCTTTATCTTTCCTCGTGGTACGTTTTATGTTGTCTCAGGACGTTTTGAGATGATATGTGTGGTGTGCTGATCCCAAAACGAGCTCCTGAACTATAATTTTCTTCTCATTTGTAAAAAAATAAGCCCGTGAATTTTCTTGAACATCGTGAATTAAATAAAAACTTGTTTTATCAACACTAAAAAAACAAACAATACAAGCACAACGTAAAATTCTGAAACTCAAATTAACGGGAGTTTAACATTTCAACCAGTAAAATGAAAAGTGGCCCGGTTGCATTATACTCCTACTGCGTGAACGTTATTTGAATTCGGCCGCGTAGCTTAACATGCGACCGAATTCAAATAACGTTCACGCAGAATACTGAGACCTGTAGAATATGGCCCCCCGATTTGGTCGTATTAGAATGAGAGTGAATGATTTATGTTTCGTTCCTGTCATAGATCAAATAGAATTTATTACTACCCCGTAACATGGGATTTACTAACGGTCCGCTAATTTTTCTTCATAGCACGTAAACTGATTTAACAGCTCTGTTACTTTTAAAGACCCATTAGCTAATGCCTGATTTAGAGTAAACAAACATAGCATGGTGAAATTAGGCCTAGACAGGCAAATGTGGTAGGTAATTATATCTCGGATTAGGCCGGAGATGGCCTACTTCCCCACTCTTTCTACTATGGTATAAACCATATTTTTAATACAAAGTGTACTGATTTTTTCCGTATATACGTCATTGTAAATTGTATATATATGTTAACTTTATATAGACATATTTTGAAATAAGGCCGATTTTTAACGTTTGCTCTTTAACTTGCCTTTCATTTCGTCTGCAAGTGTGGCTCTGGATCACTGTTAGTGCTCCAAATAAGTCATTAAGAGTCAAACCTGGCGACGGATGGTTGCGGGTTCGAATCGGTATAACGCAAGTGGTACTATAGATGTCGCTCCATCCCAATACAATGGTTAAAAAACGATAGGAAAGATTTGAGTTATGACGTCATGTCGTGTTGGCTCAATTGGTTAGGGCATACCCCGGCTCAAGGGGTGGATGGACGCGGGTTCGAACCCCGCACATGACTTAATTTTTTCCTATAGTATATTTGTGATTTTGTAATGTAATCCGCATAGCAGGCGTTATTGCAAACCTAACAATATTAAAATTATAAGGTTGCGTCATCATTAACAAGTATAAAACCAATTGTAAAATTGGTCTTATTTGTAGTACAACGCAAGTGGTACTATAGATGTCGCTCCATCCCAATACGATGGTTAAAGAATGATAGGAAAGATTTAAGTTATGACGTCATGTCATGTTGGCTCAATTGGGTAGAGCATACCCCGGCTCAAGGGGTGGATGGACGCGGGTTCGCATCCCGCACATGACTTAAATTTTTCCTATCGTATATTTGTGATTTTGTTATGTAATCCGCATAGCAGGCGTTATTGCAAACCTAACAATATTAAAATTTGAATTTAATGTTTTATATTAGCCTAGTGTTTTCTGTTTTGTGTTTGTAATATCATAGAAGTTGAATTTTATACTAATTTACCACTAAGAATGATATTAATTTACCACTAAGAATTTATGTACTTTTGAAATGTGTACTCACACATTTTTTTTATAAAGTAGTTTAAAATAATGTCTATAAGTACACACTGTACTTACACAATTTCTTCATAAAATAGCTTAAAATTAATGGCTTAAAGTAGAAATATGCTTTCTTTGATTTTGTGTGTAATTTCTGGTCTAAGGATTATGTATTGTAAGTTGTGCTTGGTATGAAAATTCTAAGCACTAGTAAAGGTTTTTATAAAACGAAACCTGCTTGTATAAAAATGAGATAATTTGCGTGTACGCTAGTACACGCAAATTATCTCATTTGTTCAATTACCGCATGTTATTGCTTGATGTAATGTGGGACGGTTATTAATGCCACAACGCTGTACTTTTACTTTCAAATATTAAGGAAATATGAATAATATTACAAAATGATGTACTTATATGTTTTTACTGAAAGTTATGTGACATAACCTATTTCCTTGAAAATTCGTCTATGAATACGTGGCAAATAATAAGATAACTTAATAACCCCGTGACGACAAGGCACACCAACAGGCTTGCGTATTTTTTCTCTATCTTGGCTAGTGATGCCATGTCCGCCACGCATAGGTTAGAAGTGCATTGCCTTAGATAAATCACGAATTTAAGTTGACAATGGGGTCGATTCCATATTACGAACTTGATTAAAACTATACATATTACGTTGTGATTAAAACTTAACTATAATTGGTCTTAGTTCTATCAGATCCATTATTTGGTGTTCGGAATAAGTTGAACTGATTTAATTTAAGTAGCCAAAATTAAAATAAGCTTTCTTGTTTATTTTACCACAGATATTCTAGACAATAATCGATGAGCGTTGAATCGAATCGAATATAATGATTGCAGGCATAGTTTTTTTTTATATCAACCACATCATCATATGCTTAGTAAATAATAACAAGATGAAGTATGCGGCCAGCATTCTCAAAAAATCGTAAAATATTATTTTATATGTATGTTTTAAGTTGTAGTGGATCTAACAAAATCATTCTTAACCAAAAAACTGAGTCAAGCGGTTGAGTTGTTTGGATGGATAGAGTGTCACCTTGCTAAAAGCTAGGTGAAAACATATTTGAAAATCATATTATTCTTGTAACAAATTACATAAAAACTCAATTAGCGCTATCTACTCAGTTAACAACATAATAGAATTATCAATCGGTTCTCAATGCAATTTCACTACCAGCACTACTTGCTGAAGTAATTCATCAATCAACCGATAGAGGTCGCAAATTCTAAAAGAAACCTTCGATCGACAAATGTAAATGTCAACTTCCTACCTATTCCGGGTAGTAGGGAGCATAAAGGAAAGAAGATAGAGACAGATGTAAACTAATTATCAAGAATAGGGTCGTGCAATTATGAAAACCATTTTGTGAAATCATGAATACCAACTCAAAATGTTGGTGCCAAATAAACTTCGACGCTACGTGTGATTATTAGTGTGTTAGCTGATGTTATGGTCTCCAGTTAATACATGCTGTATATACAAAACGGTTAAAGATGTGATTATATACTATAGACATAACACAAATTATGGTCAATTAGTGTTATGTATTGTATAGTTAATCCCTGGGGATTTAGAGCATAATTTGTGCCACTGGCACAAAAAAATTGGAGCGTCCCACTTGAAAGCTGCAGTATTTATGACCCGATTATAACGTGTAAGCTGGAAACCACGTGTCTACAGCTGCTCATCTGTATCTTCTGAACGAATGGATCTTCGACTTTGTTTAATATGTCAAAATTTAGAACATAGTTTGTGCCATAAGCACAACAATTTTTAAGTCTCTAGCATTTAAGATTTATATGTAATGACAAAATATAACCAAATTTTAATAAATAATATATATAATCATGATCTCTGATTCAATATTAATAAAATATTGGTATTTCTATTTTTTATAAACTTTTATATTTTTTGAGAGCACTCTATATCTATCACTGATGCCAAAACTGTTTTTTTTGTCTGTCTGTCTGTCTGTCTGTCAGTCTGTATCTCGGCCGCGCATCTTGCCAAAACTACTGAATGGAATTCAATGAAACTTCACATGATTTGAGTTCATAATACGAAAAAGGTTATTGTATACTTTTTATCCCGAAATTTAGCATGGTTCACTCGGGAAAGGGGATGAAAATTAAAATGGTCACGTAGTTGTAATTTATTAAATTTCAATTATACTTTTTTTGTTAGAATAGTGATGAATGTCCGGGCTAACGGGCAACTGGGCAGCCAACGGTTATTCCGGCACCCCATGGGTAGCCTGGCACCCCACGAGCAGTCTGGCACAACACAGGCAGCCCTGCACATCAGGTGTATCCCGTCACTCCACGGGCACTACAGGATCCCACGGGCATCTCGGTACCCCACGGGCAGCTCGGCACCCTTATTTAGTTTTGCAAGTTTGCTAAGATAAAACTCTAAAATCTGGAACATTCACCACAATCCGTTTTTTTAACTATCTATAGTTTCACTATTCGTCCTCACGAATATCCAAAACTAGACCGTTGGAAACAGTTGATTAATGATACATTTTTATATAATAACAGCTCATAAAGTAATTTATCCGACTGTGAGCCCCAAACACATTTAAGTAAATTTGGTTCGAAAGAAAAAATCGTAAACTTTCCTAAAAATCACCAAATGGTGAATTGGTGTTTCAGCAGAAAAAGAGGCTATTGAGTTCAAGCAGTATATTTTATAAGCTCTAATTGTTCACTAAAAGTGATTCTCGACAGAACTTTCATCTCCAGCGGTATTTTACAGTCTTTTCTGGGAAAGAAGAATGCTGTGAAAACCTGGAGCACGTAGATGTACCTAACAGTTTTGCAAAGACAAACCACGTAGCATTTCATGAATGCGCCCTTACTACAAATCGGGAGTGCTGTGACTTGTAACCGTCTAGGCTTAGTGTTGTTTTAAGTTCATATTAATTTTAGGATCATAAAAGTGTTTATTTTGTATGAGTCAGCTTATGGTTGGTTTTTTTTTTTTGTGTTATGGTTGTGTCTGTTATTACATTACCAAAAATAAAGAAATTACAACTGTTGGTGTAGTTTTGTCTTTTTATTTATCTACTTTCCTTTATTTTTTAGGAATAGTTTGGCAAAAGAACACGATATCGAGCTTACCTAGGCCTATAACAAGATCAAAGAGGGAAGAAAAATGCTTCTCACGGCACTGTTATGAGTTCGCCACCCAATAGTCTTTTATGCGCCACCTTTAGGAACACACACTGGTCCATCTCCTCATCACTTTTGTATGCTCAATACGTAGCAACATCCCACTCACACCAACCTAAGTAGTGGCATGCTGCCACGAATTTTGTCTTAGTCGCGTTTCACGACATCCAACAGGCGATCCTATTATTCATAATTCATAAGCCACAAACAGTTCGGTGTATACCAATAAATGAAACGCACAAGTGCACTTCGTTTATTTTTATTAAGAACCAAAATTCCAATAATACAGCTTCTACGTTTCACATTAAAATCTTCTTCTTCGTAGTGGTTAGATTGTTGGCGTGAGCATGGTCATAACCTCAGAGTTCGTAGGTAGTTTGTCTGACAATCCGTTGGTATTCCTTTCGTGTCGCTGCCTGTGTTCTTCTAGTGCATTTGTTGACACCTTTGGTTGATCTTGAAATCTTGAATGGATAGGTGATCTGCCTTATCGTTTTCGATTTGACCATTCACAATGAAGAATTTCATAGCAACATCGGCTGGAACGGTGGAATATAGACGCTGTTTGATGCAGAGTTTTGGAAAATGTCCTGAATTGGGTCCATCGTACATTAGCATTACTTCCCACCAGTGCCATAAATTAATAAATACTTACCTACCTACTTTGTGCCTGGTAAACGAAATGGTACATTTCTACTTGTAATCTTGCTGCCATGTTTGTAACTCTTTTCATAGGTAAATTATGAATAAACAAGCACATTAATAACATGAATTTTCGAAGTTTTATTACAATTGAATACGCTTCGTCAACCATCTCACTGAAAATTTCTCAGTGACATATCATTAGTAGATTTTTTACAGACCCTCGATAGCCAGCCTTCGAGCTTATGTTAGAATTATGGGTTTCTAGGGTTCGTGCTCGCGATTTCATACTAACATTTTTACGTTACAAAACGTTCACGTTAAAATCTCGACACGTTAGATGTCAAAACCTTTTTTTCTGCCTAAATTTAGTTCCTTTTACGCACAGAGGCGCTGATCAAATCCTATACAAAATGGTGAAACTTCAATACGTTAACGAAATGGTTACGATTTCGCAAGTTATTCGTGCTTGGGCTTGTACAGTAGTTGTACAGTAGTACAACTTTTTTCGAACTTCCAGTGAACGTACGGGACGTTCGACTACATTTTGTCCGTATCATTTTTTGTGGGCGACATAGAAGATTATATGAGTTAATGTGAAGATATATTGTTGTTACGTGTAAAAATAATAAATTGGAAGTAGGTTAGGTAAGTTTTGTACCAGTCTGTTGACTAGGAAACATGGGAAATAAAGACAAATTTATTCAAAAATATACTCGGAAATACAAGAGAAAGAAATTATCGCAGGAGAAAATCTATCGCTAAGCACCTGATTCCGGCAGCTGTCCTTGAGTGCATTCTAGGTAAGCCTTAACAACATCTCATATGCGCCCGAAGCTAAAAGATTCAAGACGAAACCGAAGCATGCCATTGAAAAGTTTAGAGATACAACGATTTGTGATATATCTTACACCTAGCTCTTTCTCTTATTTTTTATGCCTTATAGGTTAGCCTTTAACCACTATCTCACCTGATGGTAAGTGATGATGTGGTTGAAGATGTTGTTCAGGCTAATCTAGATATACTGGCTCTCAAGGACAGCTGCTGGCACACACAGGCGCTTGGCGACAGATTTTCTACTTGCGGATGGTAGCTAGCCAGGTGGGCATTCGCAAAATGTACTACCACCATGCTATAACAACTGCCATCCTAAGACAACAACCAAGACCGACGGCTTAACATGCCCTCCGAAGCACGGAAGCGCTCATTAGTAATGTCACTAGCGGTCTCCCATCCAACTCATGACCGCGGCGGACGTTGCTTACAAAGATAAGCTGATCGATTTAGAACAGCTAAATAAACTTCACCACGAGCGCTTTCTTTCTTTAATCTTATTGACTTGACATCTTAAATCTTATTGCGTAAACTATCTACCATCGGTTTCACTCCAAGTCTCCTCAATTTTTTCTCAGACTACTTGAGAGATAGGCGTCAGTTTGTTAGACATGGCACTTATGTACTCAGCCATATCATACTAGATCTGGGGTCAGCCAAGGCTCGGTATTGGGACCTCTCCTTTTCCAGATTATGATCCATGACCTCCCCAAAGTGTTGCGAACCGCTAAGTGCCTCTTGTACGCTGACGACCTCAAACTGTTCCTTGAAATTAAATCTAGCTATGACTGCTTATGCATGCAAAGTGACATAAACCGAGTTTTGGAATGGTGTGTGGAAAATAAAATGATGCTTAATTATAAAAAAATTAATATTTGTACTTTTGACCGGAAAAATAATCCAATTAACTTTAATTATTATTTGAATAACTTGATTGTCAACAAACTTAATAGCATTAAGGACCTAGGAGTTACATTCGATCGCGGCCTAACCTTTCACGATCACATCTTAAATCTCACCAAAGAGACTTACCGCCGCTTGGGCTTCGTAATGCGCAGTTCGAAGGATTTTCAAAATCCTCTAGTTTTTAAGATATTGTACAATTCCTTGATTAGGAGTAAACTCGAATCAAGTGCTTGCGTATGGAACCCTTATGAGGTTACCTATAGCCGTATGTTTGAAAAAGTCCAAAAGGCCTTCTTAAGATCACTGTATAAAAAACTTTACGGCTACTACCCTTATCTCTACCCTTCTAAGTTTTTGCTAGGTCAATTAGGCTATAACTCGTTAGAGGTAAGGAGAATAGTAGATCAACTTACTATCTGCTATAAAGTACTTAAAGGGCCCATCGATTCCTTATACCTGCATGAGCTACTTTGCGTTCTGCATGTGCCGGATGAACCCAGGGTTCCGGCGAACGGGCGTGGGCGGCCTCATGATCTGTTTCATGTAGACTACACACACGACTGTCGCACTGTGGCGCGGTCTATGTCACCGCTTATCCGAGCCCGTCGCCACCTCAATGCACTCCTCGCCGCCAACTCTGAATGTGATTTAATGTTTGACAATTGGAAATCTATTGCCACTGTATTTTTGACATATTGTGAAAGTCTATTAGACCAATGGGATAGATGCAAAAGGCGAGACAGCCCAATCGTGTTTGACTTTGATTTTGACAAATTTTAATGATTAATATTGTATTATGACATTGATGATTTCTAATTTTTGTATATAATTTAAATTGTAATTTTGACATTGTATTTTAATAATTGTATTCTATCGTTATTATTGTATTGACATCAACATTTTTGTTTGTCGTTAATTGTAATTATTATTTTGAATTTTATATTTTATTCTTATTATGTAATATGTGAGGTAAATGTTATTGTTCATCGTTTTTATCTCAATAAATATATATATAATAAAAAAAAAAAAAAAAAAAAACGGCGGGTGGTTAGACTGGCTTAACCTCTCGCACCGCGCGGTGATCTGCGTCTGCTTTACCCCTTCAAAATCTGTGCAACGTCGCTATCATGTCGCCTTAAACAAAAATTCATAGGTACTAATCCCGCACATGACTATAATTTTTCCTCTCATAATTTTGTTATTTATGCGTACTAACTTAAGTAAACAAATCATACATTTTTCTATTTAATAAAAATTTGTACAAAGGTACACAAGTATCAAAATACTTCACACCAAAAACATGAATTTAATACATTACTTTGAGAACATTCGACATGTATATCTATAGGTACACCTATCTTTTTCTAATACGCTACGCACAACGGCTGCCTGTTAAAACATCGTAATGCTAATTTTCACAGAAATTTCAACCGGCTACCTATTACCGCTCCAAAGATACAGACCTATAAAGGTCAGCTATCCATGCAACTTTGTAATAGGGTCCCAGTTTTTAGTACTGAACCCGAAAATCTGTTATTTAGTGCCTACACTATACTAAAATGTGTACGTATTTCCACTTACTAAGTAGGTATCTATTTACTAATATTCACCATTTTATTTGATCCCATTAACGAAATACACTATTACTTTACCTACCTAAATTTAATAACAGAATATAAAAAAATCACGCTCTATCAAATAATACAAACATCAGCAAGCTAGTGAAATAGGTATATATACCTACCTACCTGATATAGGTACATACGAGTGCGCATGCATACCATTCATGAAGCGACCCGATGAAACCGATTGTAGCTTTTTTCATACCTATGCAGCCAAATTAAATTGCGCTAACTAGCTACAAACGTGAAACTTTCGCGTAATATATCGTCATACAACACATCGGATTTTCAGAACTCAGAATATCTATATAGTTTCATTTTAGAACGATAACTGCTATTGCACCGATAGATAATTTTGGAAACCAGTAACGTTTTAAAACGACCACTCGTAATGACGACTTCAATGCCTACGCAATCCGGGAAACGTCCATAATATAAAATATTTGTCAGATTACATTAAAACCTCTACCCGACGGCTTTTATTTTGTATGAGAGTGAAAATTGGTTCCAAAGCTATAGAAATAAGGTTCAAGACAGATTGCAGCTACAGTCATCGGGGCGGCAACGCCGCGCTCAGAAATGTTTTTGTCCAAATATTTAAATATTTTGGCGGGAAGAAATGTTTCTGCTTATTACACAAAAACTCTGAGGCCCATTGTTTTGAAAATTTTGGTGCCGATGGCACTAATTCTACCCAATACTTGAAGCTTTTAAATAGTAATCTAGCCTTTTCCGTTTGAGCTGTACAGCATGTAGCACAGCTCAAACGGGAAAGCTGGGGACATGTGTCTCCAGCTTACACGTTTGTTTGAGCTTGTAGCTCCAAAACCTTAATAGCTAGATACTTGAAAATTTTAGTGCCTATGGCACAAATTATTTTCTTATGCTTTGACATATTAAACAAAGTCGTAGGTCCATTCTGTCAGAAGATACAGATGAGCAGCTGTAGACACGTGGTCTCCAGCTTACACGTTATAATCGGGTCATAACTACTACAGCTTTCAAGTAGGACGGTTATTTTTTGTGCCACTGGCACAAATCATGGTCCAAATCCCTGGCTATATAATCACATCTTTAGCCGTTTCGTATATACAGCATGCGTCAGCTGGAGACCATAACGTCAGCTAACACACTAATAATTACACGTAACATCGAAGTTTATATGGCACCAAAATTTTGAGTTAGTCATAATTGCTCAAAATATGCCTAAATATTGGTATATTCAGTATTAAGAATTTTCAATTGAGTAAGCTGGAGACATTCACATGTTTTCATCTAGATCTAATGAATGTTCCCTTAGAAACACGATATAATCATTTTCTATGTGGTTAAATGTAATGAGTAATGATATTTAATTGTGTGGATTATATTTAATATTGTTAAATCGAGCCAGAACCCTTCCTACGGGGCAATAAAAATATACATGTAGGGTAAAATAACACTCAACTACACTAACATCATAGAATGACGACCTTCATTGATATAACAAATCAATTACAATAATAAAAATGTAAAGCTTACGGCATCAATAGTTGCAGAAACAGTTATTTAAGTGTTTCTACCCACTATTTAGATTAATCTGTAATTAAATATGCCTCCGGTGCAGAAATATTTCAGTTACTCTAAATGTATGTGTTTCAATCGATGTAAGTATTTTTGTACATCGAAATTAGAAATATGTTTGCCTTTTTGACTCAAATACATAGATGATGTGAGTGAGTGCTATTTCAAACTTAGAATAGAAAACCTGGACAGCGTTTCGTGAATAATTTAATAATGAATACTTTTTTTATTTCACTACTCTTTCTTTTATCTTTATACTGGTACCTATACAATGTTTATCAACCATGCTTTCGTAGGCAGTAAAAAGATACACCCACGCATGTTTTGGTAGATTTAAAAAAATATATATGTTATAGGCGCAGAGACTTTTGCCATTTTTAGGGTTCCGTACTATAAAACGGGATCATATTACTAAGCCTCGGCTGTCCGTCCGTCCGATTTCAAAGGGCTGTATCTTTAGAATGATACAAAATAGCTTTCAAATTCTCACAGATTATGTGTGATCATAGCGTTATTACCAAACAAATAAAAATTATAACAATAATTCAAAAATATAAAGGGTTCCTATCCAAAAAAAGTGTTATTTTTAAAGTTTTTTCTTTTAACTGTTTCGTAAAAAACGTATAACATACAATAGGCAAACTGGTTATGGTTAAACCTACCGAGTACAATATCTAACGTCCAGTAGAAAATACTCAAAACCGGCCAAATACAGGCTAGACTTCCGCTAGAGATCTCGATTTGTATGAAAAAATAACGATTTTTTAAAAGTAACGACATTTTGTATCTAACGGAACCCTCAGACCGTGAACCCAACTTGCATTTGACCTGTTTTTGTCTTTGTTCAAGTTTTTTCTAGCTATTAGAAAAATAAAACGATTGATAGAAAAATCTTCATATGAACTCAAGAATCTATTTCACATAGGTACAGCAAGAATTAAACGTAAATTTCTTAAAATAACGAAAGTCTACAGTTTCGCAGCTGCTCCTCACAACAATACACCATAAGTTGTTTTCCTGTGCACATAAGCAAAATAAACTACTTAATCATGACATAAAGTTAAAGACTTAACCGTACTTTAGGAATCTAACCGAGTTAATTGGTGAACATGAAAATCTTTAGTGTTCAACGTGTGTATATTTCAAATTCTTATGGAAGTAGCCAAATTGAAAAAATAATGATATATATTTATGCACCTTATTCTATTTATTATTTTATATTGATATTCGATGTACCTTAGCCAAAAAGCCATTTTAGTGTGAGTGGTAATACTGGTTAAATAAAAACACTTTGTTTTGCGGGATATTATATTTTTACAGGCTGGATGACAGGTTAAAATTTACAAGGTGTGAATTTCATACAATAATAATTGCTTTTTAACGAAAAGTGTATGACTGATATGTAAATATGATAATAATACAAATAATTATTCTCACTTACGGTTGGAGAAATATATCACTTCAGATATAATCAAATATGTTTGTATGATATATTTATAGGTTAACTCACACTTTATTGCGTTCTTTATTTGAGAAAGGTCTTCTTAATAATATTTTTAATAAAATATTAATAAAAAGATAATGTTATTAATACAGTTTGATCAGTATTGATGGAAGAAATGAACACATTGATATTAGGTTATTAACGCAATTCCTTTAAATCGTTTGCAAGTTTGTTTTAATCATAATGATGTACTGTGAACCAATAGTTTATAGTATTGTACAGCCTCCTCCACTAGATGGTCTTGGTTTTCGGAGGTCTGCGATAATTCTGGCTTGGTCAGCTATAGCTTGTTCCAATCGTTTTATTTCCAATTCTATTTTCTTTTCCTTTTCACGTCCTGCTTTTTCTAGATCTTTGGCTTTTGTTGCACTTTTGTTTAGGGTTTGAAGCTGAGTGAAGTCATTTACGATTCCCTGGAATTTTGTTCAAAGTATTTATAGATTAAGTATCATAATATCTTCTAAATAAAAGCTGTTCTGAAAGTTTAGTATGCTATTAACATAGCTTTCTGTAATATTTTGTAATTATGAAGCTAGTAAATGTTCTGAATTGTTTAGGTGAAAGGTGATCACAGAATGTATTCAATATATCAAAAATTTTCGTGAAGCAATGAGCTTCACTTCATGGTGGAAGGGCATCCTACACCATACCACCCTCAAGTAGAATAGTATAAATATCATAGTTCTAATTTATTAAACGAAGCGACATATGGAACTACTACAAACAAGATCAATTTTGAAATTAGCTATAAACTTGTTAACAATGGGGCAACTTGATTATTATATCACTGTTATTTTCAATTAAAGTCTGGTAAGCCATGATCGCGGGTACGAAACCCGCTCGTGGTTCAATATCATAATGTTCAAGCTCATGTCCTTATAATATTTTCCACAAATTATTATTATGATATTTATATTCATGGTACGAGGCAACCTAGTTTGAATATCGGCTATGACCATCATTTTACCCCGTGGAGTGCCGGGCTAAAATGTCACCCCCCATTTGTAACCGTGGGTGTCGTTAAAGCGACTATGGTGACACACCAGAATGTAGCCAGCACTTGCTGGGGAACTGATATTTCACACTGCGATACTCAAGTTGACTTGGGTATCGCAGATGGTAAACCCCCCATAATAGGGGAGGCTGTGTTCAGCAGTAGACAATCTGGCTGATACAGTACAGTACAATCAGTTTTATAACAAGAAAGCAGTTTTAATGTATAAGTTGGATCATTCTAATATTGTAAGGCCCAAATTCACCAAACTAAGGTATATCTAATACGATGATAACTTTAATCTCTGTAACTTTCTGAAGCAGTGATGGCTCAGAAGCATTGGCTACGGACTGCCACGCAGCAGGTCCATGGTTCGAATCCCGATATGGGCTTGAGCTTCACCGCATAGTGGAAGGACATTTTGCGAATTCTACTTGCAACCAAGCACGTAAGCACGTGCCAAGCACCTAACGGTGTGTTCCTGCAGCAGTCCTCGAGAACCAGTGAAATAACAGGCAAATAAGATTTAACAGTATGTCTCAAGGTGATGAGCGCAGTGCAGTTCGTCACTTGTGATGAAATGTATGTGTTATAGGCGGAGGATACCGCTTAACATCAGGTGGGCCTCATGCTTGTTCCGTCACAATAACATAAAAAAAAACAGTATGATTAACCTTTGACACCGTCACATGATGTTCTGTCCAGTATTTATATATGCTATTGGGTTTTACGAAATTTGACATCAGCCATATATGGCTGTAGCAAACGTAAATCAAATCCAAGAGTAAAAAAATATCCCGCTAAATTTGGCAGTATAGCTCCAAAAACTAATAACACTCTGCTACAACTGATAATACTAACCATTTCTATGTCTACAGCTGCTAAGACGTGTCATAAAAATCAAACTTAGGTCCTTCTTCTTCTACTACAGAAATCCAATAAATTTAAAATCTAATAAGTTTTACGTTCTATGGTAGTAAAAGAATATCACATTTGAATGGTTTATGGTAATAAGTTAACCGCGTGTTCATTTAAACTAACATCGGTGAAATTGGGACTAAATGGAATAAGTTCTGGAAAATTTTACGACTTTCAAATATTGTGCATGGTGGTAAGGGATTTTGCGAATGCCCGCTTGGCTAGCTACCACCCTCAAGTAGAAAATCTGTCGCCAAGCACCTAAATTTGTGTTCCAGCATCAGTCCTTGAGAGCCAGTGAAATTACAGGCACATGAGTCTTAACAACTATGTCTCAAAGTGACGGTCGCAGTGCAATTCGTGACTTGTGATGAAATGCATCTGTTATAGGAAAGGTTAGTCCGCTCAACATCGGGTGGGCCTAGTATAGTTTCATATTTACCGTTGTTAATCTGTACAAGTACACGTCTTCTGGGTACGAGTTTTGGATGTTTCTCTTAGCCTCGAAAGTTTGGAGTGCCTTATTCATGGCCTGTTGATGTTCATCCTTTAGTTGTCCCTCTGAAAGTGGCGGGTCGTGCAAGCACTTAGCCTGCATGTATTGCCAGTACTCCATACGTAGCGTAGACACTGCTATAGTATTACTTTGCTCGTTGGTCAGACTCAAGAATGCCATTTGTTTTTCGGAAGCCTGCAATTTTATGAATAATGATTAAACTATAATTGAACACAACGCATAAAATAGCCATGTAAATTGGCGATAACATTGTGTTGATAAATATTTAGAGATAAAATGAATAAAATCATAAACCTGTAAATGATTGAATCCCGAGCAGATTGCCCTATCCAATATAAATGGATAAAAATTGTTACTGGGCAAATTAATTTATGTTTAATCATAATTTATTTGTTTAACATGATCACATATCTTCCTATTACTATTTGACATTATGTTTTTTCTAAATTTTTTGACTTATTTTACTATTGTAATTTTATTGGAATATTGCTAACTAGCTTGCCGCAGCTCCGCCCGCGGGTTTATCGGTTATCGCACAAAACCATTAACCTCTTTTTGCGCAGTTAGATAAAAACTATCCTATGTCCTTCCCCGTATCTTAAACTATTTCCATACCAAATTTCATCCTAATCGGTCCAGTAGTTTCAGAGCCTATTCAATGCAAACAAATTATCAAATCTTTCCAGTTTATTTTTTTCTTTAGATTTAAATTCTATATATAAATTTAATCAATTCAATATATCAAAATTTTATGTATTAACATATTTAACTTAAAAAAACTTAAAATTAGCTAAAAACAAAAAAAAGAAACTAATCCAATGTTCCGCTACCATTAGGCAGTGTCCAGTTTATTATATTAGTTTTGATAATTATATATGATTTTTCTATGAAGTGAATAATATTTAAGAAGTTCAGTTTTGTTATTACTTAATTTTTTTTTTGTTGTTGTTATAGGTATTATTATCCTGAATACATACCATTTTTCAAACTGAATTAAAAAAGGATGAGGTTATCAATTCTTAAGTACGTTGTTTGTTGTTTACGCGATTGGTCCGATAATTTTACCATAAATTAATCCTAATGTATTTTTTTGTTTGATAGGTCATCAGAAATAATGTTATTAAAATTTCATTTTAATTTTTAAAGTAGTTTTTAAGTTACAGATATTTGGTTAGTTTTCATAAAAGACATTAATGTCCACTAAGATATCAATACAATAATTAAACAAATAGTTTATTTAATGTTTATGGTATTATTTGGTTTGATAAATAAATAATGCAACTGCAAACAATTGTACCTAAAGGTAGTAGATAGAAACTTTCAAGTCATTCTACAATAAGTTTCGTCTATGTTAGCATTTTTTTTTGTAATATTGATATTTTACCACAGCTACCCTGTTTTTGTTACATATTGTTCCTAAAATATTATCCGTTTTCAACAAATTTTTTTTAATTTTTATCGTTTTTAACAAATAGTTAAGAGTACATCCGTTTTTGGTATGATTAATAAATATTGCAATTGTTTAGGCAGTAGACATAAACTTTTTAAGCCGTAGAACGAGAAACCGTTATACTTTCTTTTTCATCGTACAAGAAAGATAAGTCATGTGTATGACCACGCAACGTAATACAACCAGAACAACCTAGTATAATATGGACAACTCGCTTCACGTATCGCATTATTCAAGATTGGAACTTAGTTATGTTTGGCACATTTTGATATTTTGCATGTAATTATGTTTTGTTGTGTGTATTTTAATTTAAATAACAATTAAAACGCGTGGCAATCGTATTAAAATACAAGCAAACGCCGTCAAAACATTTTTAAGTTAATGAAATAAGTTCGTTTCTGAGTCATATAGTGTAAAAAACATTAGTAGTGAATATTTTTATTCGTAGGTTTTACAGTTCTTAGTCCCTCTTTACGGTTTTAGTATAGTTTTTGTGTTCATTATTTTGGATAAACATTACAAATTTTATAATTTGTATTGTTTACTTTCGTAATACTTGTAGAATTTCGTATTAATTTGGCGCCATATTATTCCACTGATATTCCCTTAAACTTCCTTTGATATTTTATATTGTGTGAAAAATAAATCTGTCATATTAGTTGCATATGGTTTATTTGTTTATTTCATAACTCAAAACGTACAAGCTGGTCGTTGCACTATTAAAGGTGATTATTTAAGATATTCAAATAATCCATACCAACGAAATCTTTGGTTTGTAAAGTATTCCTGAATAAGAAGAAATCATTTCGCTGCCCAAAAAGCTGAAGAATCATTTTGCATTTCAACGAAATGAACACTGACATGTAATATAGAGTTCAAATCATTTTGTAATTGTTTTTTTGAAAATGAGTATTTTGATACACTTATTTTTCTTTTGAGTACTAAAATAAATAGCACCAATGTGACTTTTGTCTCCTTTTTCCTTATCAAATCGTATAAATGAAACCACCGCCATATAAACTCGCAAGTTCATGGAGATCTTATTTTTTGTTTTGCACGTGACTACCAATTACCTTTTTAGCAAGAATTTATCTTGATTAATATCAAGTTATTATCACAATGTCAGATAATATTCTGCGTCTCTGCTGAGATACTCGTACAATAAAGATTGCAAAACCCCGCCATATTTTTGATCAGTTGAAAGCAATTGCAATACTCATGTGAAGTGGGACATTGCGATAAAATTTCATAAAGCTTAATTGTACTGTTTTTGTAATTCAGTTGAAAATATTTTTTTTCAAAATTCTATCATTAACTTGATTACGCAACATATTAATTACGCAGCTTGTCATTTCCAGATCGGTTAGTAAATATTGAGTAAAAGATTTATAGTTCTTATCTATTCACCCTACCATATCATGATAGAACTCTCACATATCTCATTATTTATTGTTATTTGTTTGTACTCATACAGATTGTAGTAAACTTTAAAAGAATCTAATAATATTATTAGTAAATTTTGTTATAAAAACTAACGTGGTTTTCACTCATTTTAGTAAATAATACGGGATAACTCACGTATTATTAGTAAACTTTTGTACATATTTTTCATACAGATTCGTGTAGTTGATTATATTCTGCTTTATTATTATATAGCAGTTTAACTATTTGGATGGTAAAAATAATAAACATACTTTTATAAATTCAGTCCGTTCGTCATCAGGATTATTCGTAATCCGCTTCCTGGTTTTGTCAAACGTTTCAATAGCAGCTTCCAGCCCAGCTTTATTAACTTTTTCTATATCCATTGGGTGCACACACAGTGGTTGATCTTTGGTTATTTTTCTCACAGCCTCTTCATACGCCTCTTTAGCTTTGTCGATCGCGTCTTGAACCTTTGCATGATTAATTTGCATATACTGAGGCAGTCGTCTCTCCAACTCCTAAAAAAATAATTTGTGAATTTATATTAAAAATAAAGGAAATTTTAACACTTTTATGCCGACTAAAACCAAAACAAGCTGTTTTTTAGATTAAACCAAAGTATGAAAAAAGGTTGAAAGGTGAACACAATGATAGATATATTGCTCTCACTCCAACGTTAGACAAACTAGCTTATTCTATATTTCGAGATCACATACTAATTATTCAGCTAACTCAATCATCATTAGAATGCAGAAATGTTATAATAATAAATTAAGTTCTATAGATCTTTTTAACAGTAATAAACAGATATTTAGAAACTTTGTTATTAATTTAATAGTCAACGAATTAAGTGACTTTATTTAAAGGTTTTATTTTAATATATAATATTAACCTTGTCTCTATATTATTTTTGAGATATGTTTAAGTAACCTAATGAAAAACAATTTCATAATTTCTAACAAATGTTTATTCAATTTCTAGAATACCTAGCCTATTATATAAACTTTGTTTTTGCTCGCTATTAATTAAGGTCATTAACATAAAATAAATCCGTCATTGGATGAAAGAAATATGATTGTATTAATTTTGTTAAAATTTGTGGATTTTGTGAATTAAACAAAATCAAAATAAATAAATATTGCATTAAACTCACGTTCAGAACGCACCAATGTACCTAACTAGTAAAAGTACCTACCTATCTGATTTTTGTGAGATGTCTAGTAAGCTACTATTTCATAATACAGCTCCAAATGTATACACTTGCATAAATTACTTGTTAATATGTAAGAATTATTTTTATATGTTATATTTTTTGTCCTAATAGTGATAAATATATATAAGTTAATTGTTAAAGAGAAGAAAAAACTAATACGTATCATCATCAAAATCGGTCGCAATACGTCCACTGCTGAACAAAGCCTCCATATGACCACCATACAAGTAGAACGCCACAAAGAACGGCTATTAGCCACTTGTAACCATTGGCTATCCGCGACTTTCACGATGTTGTAAGTCCATCGTTTAACAGTTCGTCCCATCGGTTACCAGTTCGTCGAGCAATGTCGCCCGTCTACTAAGTTCTTTAAGCGACTCTGCCGTTATGACTATGTTATCCGCGAAACAAAGGTATTCGCCATCGATTATGCTGCCGAGTTCTTTCCTGTCCAAGAGCTTTAAAACGTCCTCCAATGCATTTGTGAACAATTTTGGATAAATAACGTCTACTTGTGAGACGCCTCGTTGCAGTTGGATTGGTTCCGTGCTCTAGTCCTGTAGTAAAATCGTCAAAGTGGCGTGACTATACAATCTATTGCTTAGCATGTAACCGTGTATAAGTAACTAGAGTGTGTTCCGGCAACTGCCAGACACTCTCTCAGGAGACCTAAAAGTTTTAGATTAGCCTGAGCAACATATTTTACTTCATCATCACTTACTATAATGTGAAAAAGTGGTCAAAGGCTCTCTATTCGTATAGAAAAATTTGCAAAGGTTCTGGCATATTGATCCTATACATTATAACTGATGATGTTGTAGAAGAGACGACCAAATGGCGCGACCGCCTGCATAAAATAGAAGCAAAGACTGGGCTCAGTAATGTACGTGCTTGAGTGTAATTGTTGTATTTTTTTAAGTGCCGGCTGTTGGTATTTTTCATAGACCGATGATAATTATTAAACCAATTTATTTTTTCGTATCCAAATTAATATAATTTGAACTTTAAATTCATGAAATGAGCATTATTTATTACCTGTGTAAGGTCTTCGAGGTAGTCATTGGCTAGCTCAAGGGAACCCATTTTTTTCTTACTGTTGAAAAATTCGCGTGCTTCAGACATATGTTTGGAATGCAGGACTTGAAGGTCACCAGTTGGATAATTGGGTTGCTTCGGTCCACAATCTGCTTCCATTGCCTTTTCATATAACTCACGAGCTTCATTTTGCACAGAGAGTAGACCTGCTTTAACTGTTGCCTGTAAATGTTAAAATATTTAAGAAAAACTAGCCATTCGGAAATTATTTACTTAACTATTTAAAAACTCAGGTCAGGGTTATTTCACTGCTTTATAATTATATGATAACATAAACAAATACCAATAAACAATACCTCCATAATACTCGTTGGGTTCGGAATCTCACCACTATTGAATAAATCCATGTATGTTTTGAAGTAATTTAACAAATCTCGAGCCTTGACTTGTTCTGAATTGACTGTTTTAGCTAGCAGTTTCTCCGGACCAAATAAGGATTTTACCAGGCTTATCAGATAACTTCTGAATTCAGCGTCAATATCTGAAAACAAAATTTGTTTTACCACCTATTAATAAACAAAAATCATTTTTATGTTCTTTAGCTTCCATTCTGTCAGATTGGTTAAGCGTCAGGTTTGAGTTACTGCTTGCTGGATTTTAATTCTTAGACAAGTAATGGTGACGGGATATTTAGTTTTTCTTTTACGAAGTTATGTTAAAATCTGTGAGCAGCAGATAGCTTGCTATCCATTATTTATACTAATACTATAAAGATTAAAGATTTATGTGTTTGTATTTTTTTTGCAACAAATAAACTTAAACTACTGGACTGGATTTGGATGAAATATGGTATGGAAATAGTTTGAGACCCGGGGAAGAACATAGCAAATAGGGGTTAATGGTTATGCGCGATAACCGACATTCGCGCGGGCGGAGCTTTGGCTGGAAAGCTAGTATAATATAATCTGAGAACTTCATTTACTTCTGACCACTTTACATACACACGTGATTGTATGTTTTGAATTGTTATATATTCACAATTATTAATCGTCAATCAAAAACATTACACACGTTTAAGTTTTTTTTATGCCTGTTAGTTTAGTCTTTGACCACTATCTCACCTGATGGTAAGTGATGATGTGGTCAAAGATGTCAGGCTAACCTAGAAGTACTGGCTCTTAAGGGCAGCTGCCGGAACATACCGTTGGGTGCTTGGCAACAGATTTTCTACTTGAGGGTGGTAGCTAACCAGGCGAGCATTCGCATAATGCTCTACCACCATGCTATAACGACTGCCATCCTAAAACAACAACCGGGACCGACGGCTTAACGTGCCCTCCAAAGCACGGAAGCGCTCAGTAGTAATGTCACTAGCGGTCACCCATCCAACTCATGAACGCGCGCGACGTTGCTTAACTTTGCTGATCGGTTGAGAACAGCTAAGTAAACTTCGCTACGAGCGCTTCAGTTTAAGTACTAATAAATTCCCATTTACTCGAATAATAAATAACGCTGTATATATAAATCAAAATCCTAATTTAAATAGAGGTAGAGGGATTTCAGATCTCAATGTCATGTCTACGCAAAAGGTGTAAGGTAATCTAGAATACGACACAGGAAGCGCCGTATGTCACGGTACATGTAAATACGATCACAGACGATGAAATGTTATCAGTCAGGCATGTTAGGTAGAACTTAGTAGTCTAGCGCCGGTGCCACAACAAGCCACGCGAACGTATCGTGATGCCTGATGGGAGCTCGCAGACGCTACTGCACACATCAAACGCCTTACTCTACAACGGTGTTCCTCAAGACAGTGTTTTAGGACCACTGCTCTTTCTGATTTATATTAATGACCTACCAAAATTTACACCCTTCTCAATAACATTGTTCGCTGGCGATAGTACGATTTTATTAACGGATAACAAAGCAAATTACGACGGTTAAAATATCGATATTAACAATACATTGACATCGCTAATCAGCTGGTTTGACATGAACAATTTAAAAATTAATTTCGAAAAGACAAATTTAATTAACTTCAGATAAAGGCCTAATAAACTGATGATTAACTTAAACGTAAATTACCAGGGGAAAACGATTTATGAAATTGAGTCAACCAAGTTCTTGGGTTGAAAAATGACATGGAAGCAACACATAGAAATAATATCTAAAAGAATTTCACAATTTTCATATGCCTTAGACAAACTGAGTAAAATAGCAAATCAGGACACTGTACTCACAGCAAATCATGGCTAAGTAGCTTCGGTCTTAAGTTTTGGCGTCATATTTTGGGGTAATTCTACAAACAAGTTGGATGTATTTAAAGCACAAAAGAAATGCATTCGTGCTATTTGTAACCTAGCTCAAACAGACTCTTGAAAAACTCACTTCATCAGACTTAACATATTAACATTTCCGTCTCTGTATTTATACGAACCTGCTCTGTTTATCCGACAAAACTTACACCTTTTTATTAAATATGACTTTCAAGGTAGACGAGGAAAGGATCTACGACACTTTGCCTCAAATACGTTACTAAAAAGTGTGTTCTGTATGGCTCCAATTGTCTATAATAAAATTCCAAACATTATACGTGATGTAAATAATATAATACTTTTCAAAAAAAAAGTTACATGACTTCCTGATTTTCAAGGCCTACTATACAATTAATAAATTCTTAGATGAGAAAAATATGTTAATTTCCTAATGTTTGTGACTATTTTGACAATATACCTGTAAATGCATAGGTAATACTTGTATGCGTAAAGCGGGCCCTAGCGAGACTATTTGTATATTTTAATACCTAACACTGTAACCTAGGATCACAAGTAAATAAATTTTATTTCATTTTCATTTTATTTCATTTTACAAATAACATATATATTGTTATTCGTAGGACTTACCATATTTTTTTCAGATTTTTTTTTAGAATATTATACGAGTATTACGATATTATTTGGTTTGGTTATTACGTTTGGAATATTTACGATGTAAGTTAAGAGTCCTTATATTATTACTTACCGGATATTTTCCCCGAAAAATTTTTTCTCAAAACTTTGAAGCCGGGATGAGGCATAAGGAAACAAGAAACTTTTTCAAAACAGGAACGTATATGAGTTCGCAACTCTTGCATCTCTTGAGGCAGCTTCGGATTTATCTAAAGGAATTATGCAAGTATTTTAACAGTATAATCATAACACATGACAGTTCTATATCCTACTATAGGATGATCGAAAAGATGCGCCAAACCATTATTCAGGTCGTTGACATACATATATGAATTACATTTTTATCACCATACTGGGATTATCACAAATGGCTGCTTTCGAGCTTTTTCTACATGAGTTAATTTCTCCAGTTTTACCTTTAGAAAGGCGATAAAATTTCTTTGTAAAACTTGTTTTTTTGACTGAGCAATTGAAATATTCACATAATGACGTCGTGTGCTCTGTGTGCTAATGCAATAGCTTTCTATTAGTGGTATCGTGTCAATAAACCTATGAGTTGCAGCAGTTCATCCGTCAATTTAGCATGTTTCGAATGCTTTCCTCTCAAATACTCAGTTAACAAAATATATCCTTGTTAGTTTTTTGTAACAATTAATAATACATCAAATCAATGTCTGATCTATTACTTACAAGTACGCTAGAAGATTTTTGATGACAGCTAATTAGGAAGAGAAACACAATGAAATTGTACTACTGACATACCTACCAAAAAGTTCTGCAAGACTTATCGAACGTAAAATTTTATAAATTACTAAAAATTAAAATAACATAATCCAAGCTTATATGTACAAAAAATACCATTGTAAAGGTCATAGTGGATGCAGAAAGATATGCTATCTGCTCAGTGTGCTATCCGTCCGAATAAATTAATTTAAGCCAAACGATATCTTTTCAGACATTGTAAGACAAAGTAATTAAAAATCAAACACAAATTGACAGAAAGAGCTATTGTGAAAAAGCTGAAGAAAGAAGAACTGAACTGAAAGAATGAAGCTGAAGAAGGGGAACTCCCTCACAAACATCCACATTAGATAAATTCAGAACATGATCGTGCCAGGTGGAAAAAATTAACAAAAACTTTTACCCATCAAGTAAGAATAGTTTTGTGATAACCATCAGTAATAATTTTATAAATATATGTATTTATATAATAATTATTTTATAAATCAATGATAATTTAGATGGGTGGCATTAGACTTGTATTAAAAAGTTATATTAATTATTCATAGTTAAATGCTAGGCTTTAAAATGTTTCTCAATCACGTTTGCCAAGCTTCACGTTTTCATCAAACATGAAAGTAAACAATCAAACTAGTTTGTAAAACTTGCCCGTAGTTTTAGCTTTATCTTTAAGATCTTGTTTGACTTACACACCTTTACACCTTAAAACATGTTTACCAAAAATGCAATTTGCAGTGGCCTAACGGTAACAGCTACGAACTGCCCTGACGCAGGTTCATTGTTCCAGCGCCACCGCCAGCGTGAGCTTCACCGCATCGTGAAAGGGCATTCTGCAAATGCTTGCCTAGCTAGATACCACTCTTAAGTCGGAAGTCTGTCGCCTAGAACCTAATAGTGTGTTCCTACAGTAGTATTTCACGGATATGAGCGTTAGCAAATTATACGGATATGAGAGTTAGCAACTGTATGTCTCTATTTATATGGTTGACGAGCGCAGTTCATCATTTACGATAAAATGTATCTGTTATAGGCAGATGTTATCGCTTAACATATAATGAATCATTATCATATAATGAATCACTACCTATTCCAATGATTGACACCGTGCTTGTTCCGTCACAATCTCATAAAAAATATTTTATTTCCATCAATCAATATTGACACGTATATTGTGTGACAATCGTGTCTAATAAAGTTTTCTTTCAAATAATTTGGCAAACACGTAAGTAATGTTTGACGAACATGTTTGATCCTTTACAGGGCACTTTACTCATGACCTCAAAACATATGTATTGAGTCTCATCAGCTTTCTAGCTGTTTTGGAAGTAAATAGCAAACCAGCACACACTTTTACATTTATATAATTTTCAGAATCTGTTTAGCAATCAGTAGTAACATTATAATAAATTATACTCAACCAATATTAAAAGTTCTTCGAATGTTAATTGTTGAACAGAAAAAAAACCTGTCTTAAATTTAGTCGAATAACATTTTTTCATAGTAATTAAACAACTTTAAACGGTTTTAATCACGTTAGAACTTGTTAATTGCTTAAAACCGTTTAATTTGTTTTATTATAATGTGTAATAATCGCGAAGACCTAAGACAACATTAACATTTTATCATTCAGTTTTTTTATCTGATGATTGGAAAACGTGACCTTAGTGTGATATGTGTAGTATTGATCAGTAGTCATACGAGGGAGTTGCAGTTTATATTTAGTAAATATTACAAATACCTCTAGTCTTTCTCTTAACAACTTTTCTCCTCCAACTTCTCCAAATGGATAGTCTTCAAAAAATTGCCAATCTCTTACGAGGAACTCCAATACTTGAAATGCTTTTGATCCTTGATTCTTCACCATTCTTCCGTACTCAGTAAATAGCTGAAAACAATGAAATAATTACAGGCAGTAATACATAGTATTTTAAATTGAAATCTTCATGGTCATATTAATATCGATACCATTTATGTTATAAATCAAACACTCAATTTCTAGATTCAATAACTAAATTGTAATAACTTCAAACCAGTAATATATTATTAAAGGATTGTGAAAAGTACCTGTAAATGTTGCAAATCATCCTCTTGAATGTTCAAGGAGAGGTTATAAATCTGAACTGACGACAAGAGAGTAGAGAGGGCAAAAATAGTAGAGCAGTCCCGGACAGTGCTCACGTTATCAAAGGTGCCTTGAGTGTCCATCAAAAGTATTGCCACCTGAAAGTGAATTAGTATATTATGCCAAATTGAAAAGATATAAAATCTTTTTCCTGCAAAAAAAAATCACGACTGGGCGAAATATTATTTATATAATAGGTGTACACAACATACTTTTAATCGATATCACAGTCGACAATGTCTCGGCTTCTATTTGAAGCCTTCATCAGGATCTTGGGTGTGGTATGTCTGCCACGATCACGTCACTTATAAAGCAGATCGTAATATCGACCAATAGTAAGTTTTATATGCTCTAACGGCCGTGTTTGATTACATTAAATATTAATATGAACATTCGTGAAAATGATTACAAGCAATATTGCGTGCTGAGCGAAAATCACACTTACAAATTATTGGATTACAAAATGTTTTGTTCCAGACGGAACAAAAAAGCCTGCGCACGATTCCGGTGGCCGAATGGATTGGGCATCCGGCGCGAAATCTTAGGACGGCGTTCAATTCCCATCCGGAAAAATAAACTACAATTTGTAAATATGAACATTAGTATTTTTATGATTTGGTTACTATTCTTCTGAGCCTTTATCAATAACGCACGAGCCCAGTCCATTTTATTATTTCAAAAAAGGTAGATAATTCACGTTGAGGTATTTCAATGTACATTATCATAGAAATAATATGTTGTTACAATTGAAAGTTACTATCAACGTTAATATAATGCTAATTTATAATGAAATATTTATAATTTTCATTATAAAAACTTCTTTAAAGTTATATAAGTATGCATATGCATTAAAAGTATTCATGTATTCATTCATAAAAATATTCATTTTCTTTTTAATAATGTTTTTTGTGAAGTTGCCATTAAATGGTAGAGTTGTGCTGACTTTGCTTATGTACTGGCTGCGCTGTAGCCTGCTCTAAAACCCCTTTGTGCCGCAAACGTAGACGGAATCAATGCATTCCTAACTGCCACCACAGAATATGATATCTTCTATTCTATTTTCAATTTATCATTGTAGTTTTGTGAAGTTATATTTGCATGCCATGAACTATTCTTATTTAAATAACAATTTAATTTTTAAATGTTAACTGATTATAGCTACTATGACATGCAAATTCTGAATTTGTATTGTTGACATGTTAAATTTTGGTTATTTGTATAACAGAAACTATTTAATGATTTTATTTTATTTTAAATTTATTATTTATACGTACATTTATTATAATTTGTATAACAGTACTTAACTATTTCTAAATTTTGAATAATATTGTTAGTGGTTTACATCACTCTATTTAATAAGTATAACTGGCATTGCCGTTCTTATGTTATAAGTACATTAATTAATTAAATATATAAAATATTGAATGTATATAATATTGAAATTTTTTCTTGCAAAGTAGTATATTTTTAAAGTAAGATTATTAATATCACACTAGTTTACTAAAAATTGTGTTCAAAAACCCAAAATATTAGTTTATATTTATTTTTAATATATTACTTGAATTGTTTTGCTGAAAAGTTACAACACCATGCATTTTGCCGGGTTAACTATGTTTTCTATTATCACTCCAAAAATATATGATCACTCTGACCTTTCTGACACAATAACACATAAATAACTAATTGTGATTTCTTTCTCGGTATTTATTACACCATCCATGGATGACGTCGACGAATGCGCAAGTGAATCCGTTGCTCTTTCTTATAGTTTATAAACGACAACCAACCAATCAACAAACGAACACTTTTGTATTTAATATTATGTCTGAGTATGTTGTCGTTGACCATACCATAAAATAAGCGATAAAGACCTTTTTTAAACTCAGGCACAAATCAGTGTTTTAAATGTGTTTTCTAGCAACAAACCTTATTTCCATTGGATTGTGTCATGATGAATGGTTCTGACCACATAAGGATTCCTGTAGTAGTCCTATCAGCACCACTACGCCATGTAAATCCCGTCAAAGGCGCACTGGTATCCCCCAGCCAGGAATCGTCTTCACGAGATTGAGGCTAAAATTATAACAAAAGTTAATAGTAAAAATCAAAAACAAATAAACAGCAAAATATTTAATAAGTGTGTCAAAACAAAGGCAAGGTTAGCTACAACTGTCCGGGCATTTTACAAGTTTTCCGACGCCCGACGCCTAGCGGCACTGAAAAACCTGCTTTGTAAATTCCTTTCTGACTCCCTTCTTCGGTAGCCAGTAAATATTAGTAAATAGAAAACTGCTTCACTAGCATCTCACTCAAATAGATTTTTTTCCAAAACTTGACATTCATCTCAAGTTCTAGAAAATTGAATTGTTAATATTATTTATAACTTATTTGACCAATTCAATGATAGTAAACAAAAGCATGCCCATTCATTTAATAACATAAAATGTACGTTCCCTTTCTATTGACATCATCATAATTGTTGTAAAGTATCCTCCAAAAAATCTTATACTGTTTCCAGGTAAAAGTCTGAAGTCTTACCGATGACTTGAGATATCTTATAAAGAAGTTTAGCAGGAAGGATTTCCCGCCACGATAAGCGCCCGCTACGCTAACAACCACTAATGGAAGATCCTTGATTTCATTCTTCAAGAGAAGCTTCTCCAACTCTGGTATGTTCAGCTCATAGGTGTGCGTCTCCGTCACATTAACAACTTGCAATCCATGTCCAGAATCCTCCATTTCTGAATCCAAAAGAAGGGTATTGGGTTTTAAAGTGTTTATGAAAAAAATTGAATGTGTTTATTCTGATAAGGCGCTGTACAGTTACAATGGGATTGTTGAGCATCTGTTTTCCACACAGTTTTTTACTATACGGCGCTTTCCGCTACCAAAAGGTAAACCCAGTTCTTGTAGAACTAACTGCATCATGGGAAATAAACCTTAACACCACCAAAATATATTATACCTTAACAAAAATCTAACTAGTAGTTAATTAATATTGTGTACAAGTCGAAGCATGGGATATATCAGCGAAGTCCCTCTGTTACCTAACTAGCCTTAAGCTTGTCAAAAATAACCGTAACCTCTATCTTGAATGCATTTCCAAAACGACACTGATAAGGTATTATAAATTTTAAATAGGCAGAGAATGAAGCTTGACGAGTAAAGGCAAACGCTCTCTATACTTTGCACTACAAGTCCGGGGAATTGCGTTTGCATCTTGCACTGTTCTATGCTAGACTTTGGTTTAGCAGGAAGAGATTAGAACAACCATCCTGGTTTCAAGTATTTAGTCTAAATGAGAAACAGCGCAAAATTTTGTGTAATACGTTTTAATTGACTACATAATAAAGAGCTCATAAATTTTTATTCCTAGTAATTATAATATTTTTAACATTCGTATATCTAGAGCCACTCTACTATAAATGATATCTGGTAATAAATTACGAACAAAGGCTGGTCAATTGCAAGTTGGATTCACACAGATAAGGGTTCCATAGCAGCATAAATGGTTCAATAAAATCGTTTTTAATAACTCATTATATAAAATTTAATATTTTATGTAATAAGTTAAGTAAATAAAATTTTATATTTTATTTAATATGTATTATATAAGTCTTTTTTGTTTCTTTTTCGCGAAATGCCCTACCACCCCTCGTATGTACAATCTGTCAATGGGGTACGACCGAGTTATCCTAAAATGTCCACGTTTTTTTTATCCCGCGACGCCCCGTGACGTTTTTTTGTAGTACTAAGTAGTTTTCCATTACCTACACATGTCACGCTAACATTCCCATACCCTAATATATTACCTATACCATACAAAAATAACATTTTCATCCATTTAGTTTGAGTGGATCAAACAGCGAATAAAAATATATTTTTCCAGATTTTGAGGTATTTTGTTTTTTAATCGAGTTTATTTGTGGCAGTCTCCAATCAACATATAAACTTCTTGGTACCAATGCAATCCTCATCATATTCGCTTTACGGGAAAATAAATGAAAATAGACCTTTTCATGGAAAATTTTACAGGAAAAGGGGTTTGAACAGACGACGAAAATGGCGGGAAACAGCATATTATTTTTTTTTTTTTTCCGAAACTATTCCACCTACAACTTTGTTTTTTTTTTTAATGTGAGTATTTATTATGGTTCTTTACCCATGAATTATACCACATTGAAAGGATAAATATTTAATAAGTAGTAACGAGATTAAAACAACGCGATTTTTTTAAAGAATTTTGGCGGGAAAACTGTACATAAGCGCTTTTTTTTTTTTCTCAAAAACTATACCACCTACGAATTTGGTTTTTCTTTTGATATGATTATTTACATGTAATCTATACACCTGAATTATTTCAGATGTTTAAGTTTATAGGTTTAAAAGTAGTTACGAGATTATTTATCACGTAAGTTTCGATCGGTGAGTGTTTGCGCGGCAAAATGCATTGAGTGAAAGTTTTTTTTTTCATTTCATGATTTGAGTAACTACTCGTTACCATAGGGTAATGTGTTTTTTTTTGTTGTATAGCCAATGATAGTAGCTTACTAACAACGTTTGAATAATAACGATCGGATAAATACAAGCTTCACACTAAACCTTTTTTTTAGACCACCGGAATTCCGTCGGGACAAAAACGGGGGTCAAATAAAAAAATATATAAAAAAAAGTTATCAATCCTTATCCTTTTAATTTCTTTTAACATCGTTATTGACTTGTTGCCTATACAAATGCAAAATTACAGCTTTCTAGGTTAATTACTGTAGAAGTAGTTACGAGATTATTTTTAAATGACATAAATATAAACAATATTTTGGCGCCAAAATGTAATTTGAGCTGGTTTCAGATTTCATATCAATTTTAAACATACTTTCTGTTATATCAGAATATTATGGATTTTTTCTCGTATAATTAAGGATCCATCCTCACGAAAACCGTTTGAATTATGAAAATCGAACTTACGCAGATTTTATGGTGAATATTTAAACACGACTATTGACCGCTCTCCGGCAGGCCGGATAAGACAGATAACCGCAAATCCGGCAGGCCGGAGGATACTTTTTAGGAGCAAACATCCATACTCACCGGATTACGGGTGATCTGAATTAATACAACTTCATATTTTGATGTTAATATCAAGACCTTTACTTGGGGAGTTCGAGAATCCTGCTCGCATGTTTCAGCTTCTTTTCTAGTTACTACTAATAACTCCAATATTTTATCTTAATACGAGAAAAATCCAAACAAATTTCAAAGGATAATTAACCAATCTTTACATACAAACAAAGCTACCAAGTACTATTCAAAGGGTGAGAGAGGAGAATCATTTGCAAAAAGTTTCAAGAAATTTTTTCTTACAAAATCCATAGATCACAATAAAACGACTGCAAAGGGGTGCGTTCCAATTGCCCGAGAAGTTGATCGGTCCGAACACCTACCTTAGACGAGTAAATAGCTGATTTAATAAAAAAAAAACGATAATATGCATAATCATCATACGAATTCCTATATAAGTGCAAAAATAAAATGATTCTGTTTCGCTTAAACATTATTTTTAGTAGCAAGCATTAACATGCAGCTTTGCAAGTCGCCCTACAAGTGGGTCGGGGTAATAATAGCTATATTATTGCCCTGATTCTCAAGAAATATAGACTGTACAGCTCTCTGTGTTTTTTTTTACTAGCACTAAGCTTGGTATTAAGCGGTAACCTCTGCCTATTACACTGATTGTTTCTATGGTCTGAGCACTGCACCCATCACCCTAAAACATAAGTTTGTTAAGTCTCGTGTGACCGTAGTTTTACCCGCTTCAAACCGAACCCATTAATAAAATGCTTGGTGGTTAAAAAAGGTATAGTGGAAGTACTTCCCGGAACAAAGAGTTCTACTGCTACTAACTACGTCTCTGGGACTCTGTCTGTGATTCTAATTAACTTTTTTTACTATCACTTTTGTGTACTGCCTATCAGCACAGTGATTTTTTACAACTAAAATAGTGAAAAATTAATGATAAAAGATCTTGATATCTTATTCCTATGGTTAGCAAGATCATTTATAAGGAAAATATATTGTTAATGTGATTTTAGCATATTACGCAGCAGTGCTTGTAGTCATACCATTAATACGTCTTTAAACAAAAATTTTAATATCAATATATTGTGACTTGAAACAGTATAAATTAAACATATAAGTATAAAACAAAACAATGACTTACCAAATAATATTGACAGAGCTTTAGTTGGATTGTGGGTTCTGTAGTTCCAGCACAAAGTTTTTGATACAAGTGATGGTACAATAAAGCGTCACTATTTATATTAAGCGTAGTGTTATCTGCGGTATATTATTATCATATACTGTGGTTACTGTAAAGGAAATGAATTCATGAGAATTGAAGTAAGGTACGTTTGACTTATAATATAAATTCACATGGCGATAGGCTACTTATCTGTAACCACGTTCATGATGGTCTTTTCCGGTAATGATTATTATGTAATTATAAGAATTGTTTCGAAGTATGAAATTAATTTAATACTTTTATAATAATAACAAATACTTTTAAAATATTTTAAGAAAACATCAAATTAATATTTTAATAAAACACTTAAAAAATATAAAAATATATCTAGTGACAATTCCGCTTAATTTTCCTGCTAAGCCGACGTGACGTCACAAACGCCACGCAGCCAGCGCACGATCGAGAAATTTTCTTCACTTTCTCGATCGTGCGCTCGAAGAGTCAAGACCTCCTGAGGATGCTTCGTGTAGAACCGAAACGCGTCGAAAATTCTTCCGGTTTGGCTGCGTGGCGTTTGTGACGTCACGTCGGCTTAGCAGGAAATTTAAGCGGAATTGTCACTAGATATATTTTTATATTTTTTAAGTGTTTTATTAAAATATTAATTTGATGTTTTCTTAAAATATTTTAAAAGTATTTGTTATTATTAAAAATGGATTTCCGCAAAGTAACGCCTGAATCTATTCATTATCTTAATACTTTTATAATTTAAACTTTATAACGTAGGTACGAGTATATATACAACCTTTCATTTACCGTTTTTGTTGTTTAAGACATAGCTCTCGTGGGATACTGCGCTAGAATGGACCTCCTTCCATCCCTCTTAGGATAAAGAAAACATCCAGAAAGTGTGGTAATTATGAAAAAATAGGGGTCATTGTTCAACGCTGGACGTTTCGGATGTTGCAATGTTAGCCCCTCTTATGAGTGTAGCTCTAGCAATACCTTCATAACGAACTTCTAATAATATAATAATTATCTTCGAAATAATTTGATTTACATTGGCTAAACTAAAAAAAAACTCTTTTTACATGGTTGGATTATATGGTTGTAAATAGTTATTTTAAAATATTAGGGCAGGATAATTAAAAATTAACAATTACAAAATAGATATGAAGGTCAAAGACATTGTGTGCGTTGGGTAAAACATGTACAACTGCTTTTTTTATGCCTGATAAGTTAGCCTTTAACCACTATCTCACCTGATGGTAAGTGATGATGTGGTCGAGGATGTTGTTCAGGTTAATCTAGAAGTACTAGCTCTCAAAAACAGCTGCCGGAACACACCGTTAGGTGCTTGGCGACACATTTTCTACTTGAGGGCGGTAGCTAGCCAGGCGGGCATTCGCAAAATGCCCTACCACTATGCTGTAACGACTGCCATCTTAAGACAACAACCGGGACCGACGGCTAAACGTGCCCTCCGAAGCACGGAAACACTCAGTAGTAATGTCACTAGCGGTCACCCATCCAACTCATGACCGCGCGCGACGTTGCTTAACTTTGCTTATCGGTTGAGAACAGCTAAGTAAACTTCGCTACGAGCGCTTCGACTGCTCGAGTGAATTTCAAGACACAACATTTTTGGTTTCTTTCCGATTGCCTTAAATATGATGTTGATTTTTTGTCGATAGTGCTATGTTCTCTGGGCCACAAGCCTGATTGATGGAATTCCAAGGTACAAGATTTTAAGTTAAGTTTAAATTTAGGTTATTTATTCGACGCTGCTTGATTCACTGCGCTACTATCTAGCTCATGTGAATGAATTTCATATTAAAAGATATTAGGTTCATTTTCTGTTGCTCTAATGATGATCTTTCATGGCGCGTAATTAACTGGGCCGCAAGTAGCCAGCGCTTTTTCCATGTCGCTACACTGCAAGTAGGGAGTGAATTCCAAGCCCTTAGATTTTTGTTTCTTTTCCTATACCCTTAATTTGATTTGGTTTTATTTCGTGGTTAAATGTTTTCTAGCCTGCAAGTGGCCTGCTTAAGTTAATTCCATGACACAAAATGTTAACTTTTCATTGCCCTTTATTTTGTATCATTATTTTTTTAATTTTTGCTTTTTGGTTTATTGCGATGCATGTTACTACAATCCCACTGTCCGAATGTGTCGCCAATATAACGAAATCCTTGAAAATCACAACTAGATGTGAATATTTTCAATCATGATTATAATAAATTTTAAAAATATATTTTGACCATCCTATCCACCGAGAGGACACCAAGTCGCCTTTTGATGTGACTTGATACTTATCACGATCTATGTTACTATTACGATTATCGTGTCATTTAATCTATTTTAAGTAACTGTTTTTCTAAATTTATTTTAAACTGTTTTATAAAATAAAATAAAATATCTTTATTGCAGGCAAAAAGTACCCATACCGTAAAATTAAACTATAAATAATAAAATAGTATGAATTGCAATAACATATTACAAACATATATAATAAATAAAATTGCAATAATACATGTCATTTTTTATTTTCGTTCTGGTGGACAGAGAACCAGTGTCTATAAATAGGACAACACATATTCACCGAGACACTTCAAAATGCCATTATCCGTTTCTCGTATTCTGTTCCAGAAGGACATGATACGAGACCTTATAATGGCAAAGAAATCGGGAACACGTGCATCAGCGAACAAGCCCGACGCGCTGCAGTATCTCTTTTTCTTCATAATGATGCGGAATGCGTCATTATACTGCACCCTTATGGTACTGTATGTTTTTCTACTGTACCTTATCCAAAGCTGACATGTATATAAACAAATACAATAAGCCTTGAATAAGGTAACCTTCACATCTTCAGTTCATTTCGCGAATCTGCGTGCGCGCATGTTACACCTGATGGACAGGTTCCTTCTTTCCCTCTCCATGTCCTTGTTGTCCGACATATCTTCGGTCAATATGTGACCTAGATACCTGAACTGCTGCTGATTTTTGTCTGTAAACTTGTCACCTCCATCTTTGTAGCACAATCATTACAGATCGTTTGTATTTCAGACGTCATACCTGCCATGTCCTTTAGGAGTTTTGAAATATTTATACTCTCAAGCGAGACTTCTGGTAAACGACTTAAGTTCTTAGCAACACAAACAGGTTGAATTGAAGGGTCACTTTCTTTGGAAAGCTTGATAATATCTTTCACGTTTTTCTTGTTTTTGTCTTTACCTTTACGAAATACGTTTCTATTTCTTTCTGGCAAGCACTTAATCAATACCGATTTTCCTGTTTCAATCTCAACATCATTAGTAGCGCATATTTGCACTAAACATAATTCGTCGAGAACGTCAACCTTGTTTTGGACAAAAGTCAAAAACTCGTCAATAACGATCTGCGGCTCCGCCATAATAGATTCTTATAACAACATATTAGCATAACACTGATATCGAACAGCTGACGTGTGACCACTTGCAACAAGTACCCGCGTGCGACCTTATATTATATTCATGCTGTGTACACATAGTTCAGGGACATTGTTCTGTCCAAAACCTTATGCATATTGTAAATTTCTGTAATTTTATTGACGCTGTCCTGTTTTGTGTGCCTAATAAATAAATAAATAGACGCAACTAGCCCACGTAAGTGAAGTTGTGCTAAAATATTTATGTTCCTTTTTTATTGCTCTTACATAAATGATACTTTTTCTGAATGTGCGTAGATTACTAGATACAAGCGTGTTACACAAGCTAAGAGATTATTGATACTGTTTTTTTTAAGTGTCTTGTCGCGCCTAGTACGGTGAACGGTAACTATTTGGTTCATTTTCATTGCCATATAGTAAGGTTTTTTCAAAAGTGCTTCTTTCGCTGTACTGCAAGTCATCTCCGTGGGTGAATTCAAAGTCACAAAATTTTTGGTTTCTTTTTCCTTGCCCTATATATTTTTTTCGATGTTGCCGGGGCACATCAATGTATGTGGGTCGCCGCATGTAAGAGTCTGCCTGTAATTGATATTGAATACTGAGGTGCTGATAAAGGGATTAGACCTTTTTGTTTGTCATGACAGTCCAATACCTTACTCAGTAACTCAACAAAATCAATAAAATTAGATAAAATGAAAGTTGTATCAGCCATTTCTCTTCTTTTAGTAAGATGAAATAGGTGAAACTTCTTGCGGAGACTTAAGTAACCATCCGATTTATATGGAATTTTTAAACTAAAGCATAATTTATTTATAAAAAGAGCCAGAATGCGTTCAATTCTTGTATTGTGTTTGAAGCAGTGATGGCTCAGTGGCATTGGCTATGGACTGCCGCGCAGCAGGTCCATGGTTCGAATCCCGCCCAGAGCTTGAGCTTCACCGCATGGTGGAAGGGCATTTTGCGAATGCCCGCCTGGCTAGCGACCACCCTCAAGTAGAAAATCTGTCGCCAAGCACCTAACGGTGTGTTCCGGCAGCAGTCCTTGAGAGCCAGAAAAATTACAGGCTAATGAGACCTAACAACTGGACGTCTCAGTGTGACGGGCACAGTGCAATTCGTCGTTGACGAAATGCGTCTGTTATAGGCAGAGGTTAGTCCACTTAACATCAGGTGGGCCTCGGGCTTGTTCCGTCACAATAACATAAAAAAAAAAAAAAAAAAAATTGTAACCTCATATTGCGGATTCCGAACCTGAGGGAGTAATCATGTAGGCTATGAATAAATGTACAGTAAAGGATTTTAAAAGTATTGACTTTGCTGAAGGTACCTAACGGAAGTACGCATTTACTATCTCACCTGATGATAAGTGATGAAGTCGAAAATGTTGTTCAGGCTAACCTAGAATTACTGGCTCTCATCGACAACTGCCGGAACACACCGTCAGGTGTTCGCCAAAATACCCTACCACCGTGCTATAACGACTGCTATCATAAGACGACTACCGGCAAGGACGGATTAATGTGCCCTCCGAAGCACGGAAGTGCTCAATAGTATGTCACTAGTGGTCACCCATCTAAGTCATGACCGCGGCGGATGTTGCTTAACTTTGCTGATCGATTAAGAACAACTACGCAAACTTCGCTACGAGCGCTTTAATATCCTAGCTGTATATAGTAATATTGAACAATTAGGAGATCGTAAAAACTCTAGGCTTTGCGAACGTGACATACTTACGACCCGACATGACCAGGCAGTATGTATAAATAACTAAATACTCCGCGTGTCTGGTGGAACTACAGAATATTGCTCCATTAATAGGGTGGCAGGGGAAACTACATACACAATAAAAAATTTAAATTCCTTGTCTGCCCCTGGACTGCCTTCTTACACCAGAACTTTAAATGTCGGAGTGCTAATAATCCTGTTGCGTAATTTATGCCCACCTTAATTATGCAACGGAACTCGGCTAAGGGTAGGTAGTCAGATTGCAACTAAATGTAATTGAAGCAGAAATTTTAACTAGGAGCGGTGCTGGGGGGAACAAGTTTTTATTCCCCGGATACCACTTGTACCTAATATTTGTCCATTCCGATTTAACCGCGTTTAGTTTCCAGTGAGTCTTTGCTTTGCGATGACTATCAACATGGCACAAGGCCAAACGTTGCGCACCGCAGATGTAGACTTCGACGTGAGCTGCTTTAGCCACGGACAGCTCTATGTGGCTCTGTCGAGAGTCAGCAACGCTGCTAATATGGTCGTATATTGTTCTGAAGGCGTTACGTAACGTAGTATATAGGGAAGCTCTGTCAATACACGTAACAGTACCACAATATATCTACGGATATAAGTATTACCGAAATTACATATTTATTACAATAACATATTGGAATATTCGTCGCAATCAGTTTTTTTAAACAAACTCTCTTTTGCCGGATATATTTCGGAGATTGCGCAATGGAAGAGCATTTTTTTTATGTTTTGGTGACGGAACAAGCCCGAGGCCCACCTGATGTTAAGTGGACTAACCTCTGCCTATATCAGGTGCATTTAGTCAACGACAAATTGCACTGTGCCCATCACACTAAGACGTACAGTTGTAAGTTCTCATGTGCCTGTAATTTTACTGGCTCTCAAGCACAGCTGCCGGAACATACTGTTCGGTGCCGGGCGACAGATTTTCTACTTAAGGGTGGTCGCTCGCGAGGCGGGCTTTCGGCAAATGCGCTTCCACCATGCGGTGTAGCTCAAGCCCGCGGTGGGATTCGAACCATGGACCTGCTGCACGGCAGGCCATAGCCAATCCGATAAATTACTGCGTTTGCGCGAATATGAACCCTATTCGTCTAGAGATAGGGTTAAATTAGAATACACAGTTTAGCGAACAGAGGGTTTACTCAAAAAGTAAAGTGTTTAAACATTTAAATGTAACTAAAATGAATATTTCACGAAAACATGCAAAATCAAAAAGAGGTTTCTTTCACTCCAACTATTTAAACATTTTCCGATAATTTACATTAGACATTATACCGTTTACTCTTAAAACATGATCTGAGAGACGGCTTAATTGTATATTTTCATATTTTTCGAAACATGATCTAAGAAGCAATTACAGTTAAGTTTCGTATTTTTAGCGTAAGTTAATTAAATATTGTTTTCGTCAAAATACTATGCAGTGAGAAAGCTGCAGAGAGAATGTATCAAGAAAATTAATTGTGTCAAAGCAGGACTTTCCGGTAGGTTCAACCGTGACACAGCGGGACTGTAGCATAGGAGCGGGGATTACCTAAGCTCAATTTTCTATATCTGATCGCGACGAAATTTGATACCCTGTTACATTAATGATATACCAAGAACATTTTTTTTTTTTTTTTACATTTGCATTGCAGTAATGACAGCCGAGCGGTCATAGCTATGGACTGCGGAGCCGCAACTTCATAGTTCGATCCCCACCGCTGCGCTGGCTTGAACTTCACCACCGTATGGTGACAGAGTATTTTGTCCTTTCACTATGCTCGTCTGACTAGCTCAAGTAGAAGTACAGCCAGTAAAATTACAGGCACGTGAGATTTAACAACAGTATGGTCTCAGGTTACGGGCGCAGTGCAGTAAGTCACTTGTAACGAAATGCATCTGTTAATGGCAGAGGTTACTTTTTAACATCACACCTCGTGCTTGTCCATCACAAAACCATATAAAAAACTGATGCTACCGTAACGCATAGAGTCTGCAGTATACCGAATTCCTTACCAACTTTTTTTTATTTTATTTATTTAGTTATTGGTCATCCAACAGCCTATTAACAATTTTAAATAACATTTTTAGAAACATAGGGCCAATTATAGGACAACGCGTATAACAATATGATAGATTAATTTTGACCATGACCACTTACTTCTTAGTTTAGAACAAACAACTTACTCGTTACTCACTACGTTACTCTTGAACTTGTTTACAAGGTAAAATTTATAACAATATAGAAAATAAAGTCGTAATTCCTATAAAAACACATTTTAAGCAAAAAACTCGCTATTAAGCCGCCGCTTCGCCGATGCGATGCTTGAACAGTATAAGTCTATGTCTAATCGTTTATCCGCCGCATTGAAACTTTTACTCACTCGCACCAGGTACGCGTTTGCGCTGTAGCTTGTATGCACCAATGGGGTATATACTAAGGGATCGAGCCGAGCTTGCCGTGAAGAACAATTACATCACATTTATATTTCAGTTTCTTGATTGAAACCTTATGAATAATAAAATGAAAGTTTCAGGGTAGCTACCTGATAGATAGAATAAGTTTTTAAAAGCCAAATGATATTTTTTTTTGTGATTTTATTTTTTTAAGAGCCCTTGAAGTTGTGAACTTTTTGGGTAATTTTATCTTTCTTGAAATTTTTTTTTTAATCCGTTTAAAGATCTAACGATAGTAAATGTTACGATACTGAATTGGCCTATCTATCAGCTTTTTTACTTAAATTAAATAAAAGTCATGACTCCGAAAATACGAAAAATCACGGAACATACCTGGGGGTGATTCAGATAGCCCTCTAGGTCCTCTACCTCCCAGTTTCATTATCTTGAATTTAAAATGAAATAGTATTCCAAAGAAGACAGTTTTCTTATTATTATATACAGGGTGTCCCAAGAAGTATTTATCTTCTTGGGACAACCTGTATATAATAATAATAAAACTGTCTTCTTTGGAATACTATTTCATTTTACTGGGGTTTAAGGATTTTGTTAGGTTAAAGCATTGTGTCAGCAGGGGTTTTTCGTTGTTAATAGTTAGTCATATTGGTAAGTGTTTAATTTTCTTTTAGTAAGATGTAGTTACCATTGTTTGCGTTAAATTAATTGTAAGTATTTAGTTTTACTTTCATTTTAAACATAAGCTTTATTCATACAGGCCCACGGGAGGCATCACAATGCTGTTTTGTGGGGACTTTGGGTCTGTCAAAAACAATGCCTGTAGTCCCACGAGGCAAACGAGCAAATAAAGTCAACGCTTTCTTGGAATCTTCAATCGTAGTTACCCCATTTTTTTTTTGAGCGGGGAAATGCCTTCTCTTTGCCCCTCCACCGCGGGGGTGGTGGAAGGGGATGTGTGGGACTTTAACCCACTAAAACCCCCCCGAGAGCAGTCCTCCGCCAAGGTGGGGCAAGATAGGGTCGCGTTAGCAGTCACCATCTTGCCCCGGTGGTAGGCCCGAACTCCGTCGGGCCTCTGCGTCTGTGGAGGGGCGACCTTGCTCACCAAGGCCACCCCCCAAACGTGTGGGGTCATGCAAGCTGGTGGAGAATCCCCCGACTCTCCACCAGTGACCTCACTTCGGAGGAGGGAGGAGGCGAGCAAACTGCCACCTCCTCGCCCCCGTTCGTCTGTGCCGGAGCGGGGCAGCATAGGCACACTCGTGGCAGGCTGGGGTCGCCTCTCGTCTTGCGATATGATGCTTGCATTTTTTGGTTGGGCAGCCGCTTACTGCCGTGCCTTAATACTCGTGGAAGGAAGAACATAGGACACGGTTATCGCGTTTTCAATTATTACAGCAGATGGGCCAAGACTTTGGTCCCTGGAGTATCTGCACTTATTGCAACAGCAGCGGGTCAAATAGGCAGACCGGACGGATCCCCCCAAAGTGGGTTATTTGGTTTTGTTGAAAGAAGCCAACTCGCCTTCTTTTTGCTGGCAAAGGGGGCGCATTTGGTAATTGTTTCTGGGTCCAGATGGGACACCACGCGACGCTGAGGTGCTGGTCAGAGGATCGATCTTGCAGCGGGCTCTAGCGACGCTCTCCCACCTTCCGGTAGAGTAAACTAGCGGACGGCTTCTTCGTCTGGGGAAGGGGGTTGTTTGGTAAACTATGCATTCGTGTTGAAGCCTATCTCTAGGCATATAGTGTTCATAATCGTTAGGACGCGGATACTGTAGACAATGTTATACAGAGGTGGCGCCGGCGGCAGTAGGGGACGCGGTTTGCGTCGTTCTTCAGTATGGCACCTTCTCCAAATTACGCGCACGGTCGTGCATAAATAATTGTTATAATTTTGCCCCTGGTTTTTAATAAGACAGTGTTTGTTTGTGAGTTAGTAGTGTTATTTTGAGAGGTAACGGCGACCTATTTTACATTAATTCAGACGCCGGGCGTCCAGGATTGAACATTTAATACACACTAGAACTATCAGTGTCGTGGTGAACTCGTGGGTGACAAAGGCGGACCCCTACCTAACTTCGGGCTGCCAGTAATGTCAATTTCTGGACCGATGGACGTTTATGCAAAAAGAATCCCTAGATTTGTTTAACTGCAGTTAAGAATATAGAATAAGTTAGGAGTTTTAGCATAATAATCCCTTCGGTAGAATGCTCAGCGAGCCGCTAGTTGGTGAGTGGATTACCGCTAGTTATAATTGTTCCCCCGTATTCACATACATAGATCGGCTGGTGTCCTCCTGTGACTTCAAGGAGCCCAGGCGAATACACCGCGATGTACGTGGTCAAATGTTCAAGTAAGTTCCAGTTATATTCATTGTCAGCCGGAAGACGTCCACTGTTGAACAATGGCCTCCCCCATATAACGCCACAAAGAACGGCGATTAGCCACTTGTAACCACTGGCTACCCGCGACTTTCACGATGTCGTCAGTCCACCTGGTGGGAGGCCTACCAACTCTACGTCTTCTGGTGTAGTTTCTTCCCCATCGGTTATCAGTTCGTCGAGCAATGTGGCCCGCCCATCGCCACTTCAATTTGCTAATTCTGAGAGCTATGTCGGTGACTTTGGTTCTTTGGCGAATATCCACGTTCCGGATTTTATCACGAAAAGAAACTCCGAGCATAGCTCTCTCCATAGTTCGTTGAGCGACTCTGAGCTTGTCTATAAGGGCCACAGTTAGGGACCACGTCTCAGTGCCATAAGTCATCACTGGCAACACACACTGATTGAAGACTTTGGTCTTCAGGCTCTGCGGGATCTTCGACGAGAAGATGTCGCGTAACTTCCCGAACGCTGCCGATCCAAGTCGGATTCTTCGGGCGACTTTTTTGTCGAAGTTGGACCTACTGAACTGGATAGTCTGGCCCAGGTATAAATAATGGTCAACAACTTCGAGCGTATCGTTCCCAACAACTACAGGTACGGGTGCAACATGGACATTAGACATAATTTTCGTCTTGTCCATGTTCATTTTAAGACCCACCTGTTGGGAAACTCTACTGAGGTCGCTGAGCATTGTACTGAGTTCCTCAAGCGACTCTGCCATAATGACTATGTCATCGGCGAAACGAAGGTGAGTGATGTATTCGCCATAAATGTTGATGCAGAATTATTTCCAGTCCAAGAGCTTAAAAACATCCTCCAACGCAATTGTGAACAGTTTCGGAAAAATAACGTCTCCCTGTCTCACGCCTCGTTGCAGTTGGATTGGTTCCGCGTTCTTGTCCTGTAGTCGAATCGACATGGTGGCGTTCCTATACAAACACTTCAGCGCTTCGACGCGTCTATAGTCGATTTGGCATCGCCGGAGAGACTGCAGTACGGCCCAGGTTTCGATTGAATCGAAGGCTTTCTCATAGTCCACAAACGCTAAACATAATGGCCGATTATACTCCTCAGTCTTCTGTATAATCTGGCGGAGCGTACGGATGTGGTCTATGGTGCTAAAGCTTTTTCGGAACCCGGCTTGTTCGGGAGGCTGGAAGTCATCAAACCTACGGGCAAGATGATTCTTAATGACTCTCGAAAACAGCTTATAAACATGGCTCAGAAGTGAAATGGGCCTGTAGTTCTTCAACAAGGTCTTGTCACCTTTTTTGAAGAATAGTACTACTACACTTCTGCTCCATGCTTCTGGTGTTTTACCTTCAAGGATAACGGAATTAAATAACTTCTGGAGGACTGAGAGAACCGGTTTTCCACCCGCTTTCAGAAGTTCTGTCGTGATTACGTCATCACCCGGCGCCCTGTCGTTCTTAAGCTGTTTGAGAGCTATTCTTATCTCGTATAGGCTGATGTCCGGGATATCTTCGGTATAGTGTCGGGTCAGTTTAGCTCTCTTGTCTTGAGCTGCACTGACAATGGATTTTCGTGTCGATGTGTATAGCTGTCCATAAAACCTCTCAAGCTCTCTCAGAATATCCGGTTTTGATGAGATGATTCTGCCGTCGTCGATCTTCAGCTTGGTCATTTGGCTTTGCCCTATAGACGAATTTTTTGCGAACATTTTGGTGCCTTGGTTACGTTCAATTGCGGCCTTTATCCGATTAGTATTAAAGGCGCGCAAGTCGTGTCGCAGTGCCTTCGAAATTCGTCAATTGAGCTTGCCGTAGTTTGACATATCAGCTGAAGATTGCAGTATCATCTTATTCCGATCTTCGATCGACTTGGTGGTTTCCTCTGAGAGTTTCTTCAGTTTTTGTCGGCGGAGGGTCTTAAAGAACTGGGACCTCACCGCTTGGACAGCTTCCACCAACCATTGTTTATCTCGTCCACTGTTTCGTATTCAGCTACGCACTAGAAGCGGTTATGTAGTTCGAGTTGAAAGCTCTCGGGCATCGATTTGGGCAACGCTAGGACGGAGCGTGGAGTTTATCAGACGCGACCTTTCCAGCTTAACATTGATATTTAATGTGCCTCTAACGACACGGTGATCGCTACCAGTTTTCACCTTATGGATCACAGAGACATCATTGAATATTTGCTTTTTAGTCGTCATGATAAACTCGATCTCTTTTTATGTTTAACCTTCAGGGCTTATCCACATCCACTTCCTGGAAGGTCGCTTCTCAAAAAAGGAGTTCATCGCAAAGAGTCTCTCCTTTTCCATGAAGTCGACCAGCCGTTGGCCCCTCTGGTTCCGATGCCCATATCCAAATGGCCCCACTCTCAACTCACCGCTATTCCATGTGCCCAACGTGGCGTTGAAATCCCCCATAACAACGGTGAAGTAAGTTTCAGCGAATACCGTTTGGTGATTCTGAGTATAAGGTACGCTACCCTACTCGACACACTTTCGACTTTTACGACGTTGTTAACAAGGGACTTCCGGACGAGAAACCCAACACCACCTTGAGATTTTTGGTGACCTTCCCGGTAGAATAACAAGTTACCGGAGTCAAGGATAACGGTGTCCTGTCCCTGTCTTCGGACTTCCGATAAGCCCATGACATCCCAGCGTAACTTGTTCAGTTCTTCTTCCAGCTCGACAATCTTGTGGTCCTCCCTGAGCGTACGGACATCATGTGTTGCCAGGGCCAAGGGTCGTCGTTTTAGAGGTTGGTAGCCGTGCATCTGCCGGGGATTCTTCGCACCCCCTGCTCCACCGTTACCTGGCCTGCTACCGGGGCCAGGAATAATAGAGCTGCCGGGGACTAGGGGCCGAGTTGTGTTTGTGCTTGTCATGTGGAGGGTTTTGCCATAATCCCCACGCTTGGCAGGCGTCTTGGGGATTGCAGTTATAGTTGTAAAGTTCTCAGAATGCGCTGCCGGTATTTATTCCCTTAGTCGCCTTTTACGACACCCACGGGAAGAGATGGAGGGGTGACATTCTAACCCGGCACCCCACGGGGCAGTTATATTACTCAGAACTTATTTATTTAATAAACACTATCTCTGCGTTAAGCCTATCCATGTTTAAATCATTTGTAAGCCAATAATTATTTCAAGCCATGCGAGATGCTGGGCTAGAACTCGCATCCCTCCATCATTTCTGGTGGAAGTCGTAAGAGGCAATGAAAGGAAAAGTCACCAAATGAGCAACATTACATTTCTCATGTGGACGTGAATAGAGTGTTGCTTTACATTGAACGCACAATAGAGTTCTTTACAATCTTAATGCCTTTATTACCTGAAAAGTAGCGTGTTGTTCAACAAAGAGTATTGCCGAAGAGGGTAGGTGTCAGAGAGACAACTGACCATAAATCTGAAACCAAAACTAATTATTTCCGTGTTTTTTTTATTAATCGTTATTATATTTTTAAAAATATTATTGTGATTGTCAACGTAAAGTATTGTTTCTGAAAAAAAATGTACCAACATACACAAAATGGGATATTGGTAGGAAGATGATGTCTTTAAAAGAAAATTTCTTTTTAATCATGTGTACAAAATGGTAATTTAAAAAATAAAAACAACAATTCGTACACAACATGATTTTAAACTTATTATGAAAAAATAAATTGTTATTCAAAATTATTGATGCAGTAGCTTAAATGTATTAATACGGCGCCCGGCGTTGCCAGCTTGATGTTCAAATAATTTTTTTGGAAGATAATCTTTTGAAAAAAAGTAAAAAAAATCTTAAGTTTCAGTTTGAACAAACTATATTTTAAGGTGGTAACACTTTTTGGTAATTTATTATACATTAGTATTTTCGAATAACGACCTTGTTTCTGTACTTTAGCTAATCTGATTTTTGGAACAACCCGAATTTCATTATGTTTTATAATTCGCTTTTCATTATTACGCAGATTGTAAGGTAAAACTTTTTCCTATTTTTCTGGAATATCCCTATCCTCATGAATTTCTAATAAACAATTATAGATGTAAAGAGAAACCACTGTCATGTAAATAATTGCATCATGATCTGCCTACCATTATCACACATCTGAAGTGGAGTCGGTAAAATGTGTATCGCTAAGCTTCGCTAACTAATACGCGTTATTTATGGACTTTTTATAGGTGTAAGCTTCCAATTTGTTCAACCGTTAGCAATTAATTACATACATTATTCAATAAAGACTATTTTCTTCGTAGCAGAAGTACTATCTTGTAATATTCTAATTCAACCGCCGAACAATTAACGCTGCACACCCTTGAGTCCAAAACGCGCGTTTGCTGCGCTACTTAGTAATCTGCAGCCTTACTTATAAACGCTACTTAAATTTTAAACATTACTTAGCCGCTGATTAGCAAAATTTCTTACTCATAAACGCTACATAACTTTATCCAGTACCTAAGTACTGCTTAAATCAGCTGTCAATTTAAACACCGTCCCACCCTTGTTTAAATTTTAAGTAACAAGATGGCGCCCATATTTCTGATCAGCTGATTTAGTTACAGACCCACCAACTAATCTGTTCAGGTGGCAGAAAAAAGAACTACAACATTCCTTCAAATTGTGACAGTTCGTAGTTGATTTCCTTGACCAGTAGCGCCCTCGAAAACTGCACAGTTAAGTTGGTGGTACTATACAAAGAAAAGTATTATATTTACTTTTTAATTTCAAGATATTTAGCACTAGATACATGCTATTTGGCCATTTAGGTCATTCATAATACTTTTTAGTACAATGTTGACAGTTTAAAATACGTTCGACCTCATTATCCATTGCTTAGCTAAACAGGTGCTATGTAGCGTTTATAAGTAAGAAATATTTAAGCATTACTTAAACACTGTTTAGTTATCCATTACTTAGCAACTACATAGCGATGTTTTTATAAGTAAGGGGGTAAATGTATTGGGACACTAACTATTTCACAGATGATAACAACCAATTTCCATAGATACATCCTGTTTTAAACCACAAAATATGATAAACACCACCACTGATATCATTTTGCATATAAATTGCGACATGCTTCTAAAAATATCATCATTATTTCCAAAAACTTGTTGCGGTATTGTACTGAACCAACTGTTCAAGTGCTACTATTAACAATTACTAACTAATAACTACAATCAATTTTATTCGGTAAGTAATCATTTTAATAATTTTATGTTGATTTTTCGTATATATTTTTTATTTTATATAGCTTGTGTACTAGCCCTTGACCACTATCTCACCTGATGTTAGGTGAAGATGTGGTCAAACATGTTGTTCAGGCTTACCTACAATTACTGGCACTCAAGGACAGTTGCCGGCCGTTAGGTGATTGGCGATAAACTTTCTACTTGAGGGTGGTAGCTAGCCAGGCGGGCATTCGCAATATGCCCTATCACCTTGCTATAACGACTGCCATCCTAAGACAACAACCGGGACCGACGGCTTAACGTGTCCTCCGAAGCACGGAAGCGCTCAGTTGTAATGTCACTAGCGGTCACCCATCCAAGCCATGACTGCGGCGGACGTTGCTTAACTTTCCTGATCGGTTCAGAAAGGCTAAGCAAACTTCGCTACGAGCGCTTTGAAATATTTTTTGTTGCTTAACTTTCCTGATCGGTTCAGAAAGGCTAAGCAAACTTCGCTACGAGCGCTTTAAAATTTTTTTTATTGTCTTTGACCACTACCACACCTGATAGTAGGTGAAGATGTTGTCGAACATGTTGTTCAGGCTAACCTAAAATTACTGACTCTCAAGGACAGCTGCCGGAACACAACGTCAGGTGCTTGGTGACATATTTTCTACTTGAGGATGGTCGATAGCCAGACGGGCGAAAAATGCCCTACCACCATGCTGTAACGACACAACTTTGAAATAAGCCGCTTCATTCATTTGTCTGGTAGGTATTTAATGAATAAGGGTTTTTATTCAGTCATGAAATAGTACATTACCGCAGAATCCAGTAAGTAAGTAAGCCTTCCTGGCCAAGTATGAGTAAACCGGACTGAACTGCAAGGGAGGTCCGGTTAAATACGAGGCCAGGATGGCTTTCTTACTGGTTGAGCCTTGTATAAAGCTTTTCTCACAGATGAAAGAAAGTTTAATAACACACTCGTTAAATTAATATTGAAAGTTACATTCATATTAGGGCATTTTTTATAGCTTATAGGCTAATTATTTACCTTTATCTCACCTGATGGTAAGTGATGATGTGGTCGAAGATATTGTTCAGGCTAGCCTAGAATTACTGGCTCTCAAGGACAGCTGCCGGTACAAACTGTGAGGTGCTTGGCGATAGATTAAAAGGGCAATAACTGATAGATATTCATAAGTTTTCAAATATCGCTCTTTGGATTTTGGAGGAAGTAAATTGTTTTTTGCTAATTCGGCCTCAGCTTTTATATAAGGAGGAGTGCCATTTATTTCCGAATCAGATTTGCTTGAACTAATTTTTTTAGATTATCTATGTTCACGCGGTAATTTAAAACACAATTGTCACAATTGAACGTGAAATCCCGGCAGTCGTTGTTTTTTTTTACTTAAAAGTTTGCATTTAGTTTTAAACATAGCTATGTTTTTATATTACATTTAGTAAAGAATGATTTAGTAAAAAAAATAATCTTAATTATTGTTTTTAAAACTCCATGTTAATTTTAGAATGGAAAGTTTTAATCCAACATGATTTATGAACTGAAATTACTAAATACCAACATAAAATCTCACACTATACTTCTACAACATTACCAAAGTACAAAACACAACGTGCATACTTTTCCTGCATACCGTTAGTATCAGATCACGACTATAAAATGTTAAAAGCCATCTAAAGAAGAAGAAGAAGACTACTATAAAATGGCTGTTTAAGGCTCCAAAAATATATCAGTGTCATAAAATGTCATATCAAAAAGAGAGATAGATATATATTTGGAGCCTCTTTCCTACAACCATGTTATAATGGCTAAACTTTTATCTGTGTTTGGTAATATATATTTTTTTCAAGTAGATCTATAGAGAAAGACAGTAAATCAATTACATACTTACTTACTGGACAGTAGGAGATTCCAAGTTTAAAGTCTCGCATCTTACTGGACAGTTGTGAATTAGTCTCCGGTAGTTCACTTTCTGGATACTTTTTAGAGATATTATGACAACATTTCATACCATTTTCGAGAAAATGTGATAGTATATTATAGTTTATACCAACATCATAGCTTAAACCAACTTCCGAAGAAACGAAACGCCATTAATTCGACATGAATTATCCCGTACTATGCAGATGATGTATGATCCAGGAAAACCCAAGAATCATATCTGATAAATGGCACCTTAGACTTTAGGGTTAAGGAGCATAATATTGTGCGCACAATAGGGCGTTTTACAACACAATTTCCTAATAACTGAAATATATCGCATTAAATCCCAAAAACGAGCGTATCATTATAAAGATCTTGCAGGTGGCTGACTATAAATTAACAAAGCTAAAATCTATATTATATACGCATGTATATAAGTTAAGTTAAGTTAAACACATTTACTGTACCGACTCTTTCTCGGAGTTGGAATAAGTAAAGGAAGATGTAATTTACTTTTATTTAATTTTTCGAAGCAGTGGTGGATCAGTGACATTGGCTATGGACTGCCTTGCAGCAGGTCCATGTTTCGAATCCCACCGCGGGCTTGAGCTTCGTCGCAAGATGGAAGGGCATTTTGAGAATGCCCGCCTGGCTAGCGAAAACCCTCAATTACAAAATCTGTCGCTAAGCACCGGCAGCAGTCCTTAAGAGCCTGTAAAATTAGAGATACATGAGACCAAACAGCTGTACGTCTCAGTGTGACGGGTACAGTGCAATTCGTGTTATAGATATGCATCCATTATAGGCAGAGATAAGTGCACTTAACATAAGGTGGGCCGCGGGCTTGTTCCGTTTAACTAAAAAAAATCTGGTCCTCCTGAGCGTACGTATGATATGTGTTGCCAGGGCCAAGGGTCGTCGTTTCTGAGTGCAGTAGCCGGCTACCTTTCAGAGATTCTTCGCACCCCCTGCTCCGCCGTTACCTGGCCTGCTACCGGGGCCAGGAATAATAGAGCTGCCGGGAACTGGGGGCCGAGTTATTATTGTGCTTGTCATTGGGGGGTTTTTGCCATAATCCCCACGTTTGGCAGGCGTCTTGGGGATTGCTGTAATATGATAACAGTTACTCAGAAGGCACTGCTTCCTTCCGGATTTTTTCCCTTAGTCGCCTCTTACGACACCCACGGGAAGAAATGGGGGGTGACATTCTAGCACGGCATCCCACGGGCAGAGTTGTTTAAAATATGAATTTAACTTTAAAGTTTTCTTTCAGAAATGGAAGGACATGAGTGCCAAGTTGTAAGTGTGAAAGAGAATCACACCTTTGAGCTTCACATACCAGAGTTAGAAAAACTACTTCTTCAAGATGAAATCAAGGACCTTCCAGTGGTGGTGGTGAGCGTGGTTGGTCCACCACGCTGCGGAAAGTCTTTTTTACTCAACTTCCTCCTCAGATATCTCACTTCATCGGTATGACTGTACTCAATAAAATGATGATATAAAATAAAATTAAATGACAATTTATAATTTGCATGGTGGTAGGGCATTCATCATCTAGCTAGCTACCAAGTAGAAAATCTGTCGTCCTTGAGTGACACATCTAGGTGTAGTCATTCTAGGTTAGCTTAAAAATATTGTCTACCACATCATCACTTACCATCAACTTTCACACTATTGAAGCTATTTAACTGAAACTAACGTCTGGTGTAGAAAATTTCTATAGAACAGTACCAATTAAACTGTCTAAATGAGTTAAGCTACCGGAGACGCAACTTTTGGTAGGCTACACTTGGTATTAATACGTGACATTGACTTTGTTATTTCCGTAATGTATGGGGACGTGGTACTGGTACAGTACCAGGTGAAATTTTAAGCAAAAATTACAAGTGTTTTTAGAGGTTTCGTGAATAAAATAATACAAAAATATATTCCGAACTAACAATTTATCAACTTACAAAAAAATAATTATCGAAATATATTTTAAGTCAAAATCCATGGTTTTATACTATTGCTGTCTCATTTTTAGCGTTCCGTACACTAATTGGAGTCATTTTAATGCGATCCCGCGTGAGTTTGTTTATCGGTATTTTTCTCTGTATATCCGTTGATGATGGATATCATAAGCGGAATAAGTTACAAACATGTACATATTTTCTGCAGAACGTTGTCCCCATAACCAAATATTGGACTAAAATTTAAATTCAATTATTTTTGAGAGGGCTGCAATTGTGAAAAACTAATATTCTTCAAGACCTCATTAAAAAGAGCACTAACACATTTTTATGCAAAATTTATAATATCCACAAAAATATTGAATTCGGAGTTTATCATATTCTAAACAAATTTTCTTACAGTTTCTAACTGCACTGTACTGTATCAGCTGGATTTTGCACTGCTGAACACAGTCATCCCCGATGGGGGAGGGGGTTGCCATTATCCCCAAGCTTGGCAGTCGTTTTGGGTATCGCAGTGTGAGATATCAGTTCCTCAGAAAGCACTGCTGCCCAAACTCTGGTGTGTTACCCTTAGTCGCCTCTTACAACACCCACGGGCTCTAGCCCAGCTCCCCACGGGCTCTGGCCCGGCACCCCAAGGGCGGTATCTATTTATTTTCTTCTACGGTTTGATAGATTAATGGGTTGTTACGGATGCAGAATCCTATTAGTGTATCGTTGAACTGCACTGTCGGGAGTGTTTTGACTCATTCTCTTAAAATGTTGGTAACAAAATAATCAGTAGGGGTAATTACTTCCAGCCGCAGGCTCGCGCGGATGACTCATGGATGGAAGACGATAATAAGCCACTGACAGGATTCACATGGCGTAGTGGCATTAGGAACACTACGAAAGGCATCAATATGTGGTCAGAACCATTTATCAGCACGCTACCTAATGGAGATAAGGTTATCATAATATTTCTAAATGTTGCGTTGGTTAGCTAATGTTGTGCATGTTGGTGTAAATGTCTTACCAGCATGCAGTCTGTAGTAGGATTCGAACTCAGAATTACTGCCTGATCGATAGTTCATACTTACATCTAGGAACTGGTATTATTGTCTGTACGTTTCATTTTTAAAATTTTGACAACATTATTATTTCAATCCATATTACAATATGGATTGAAATAATAATGTTCATAGAATTGAAATGCCAATTCTATGTTTTAATGTTATGCTGCAAGTTGCTTTGTTAGATGACGTACTATTTGTAAGAATTAAGAAATAATTTACCTCTTCTACCCACGTACGGTATATGTCTGTTGCTTTTTCACTCACACTTTAATCTACGTGGACAAACAGTACGTCGTTTGCGTGGTATTTTAAGGTTAGAATTGATCAAGATTTAATATGAACTTTATGATTTACAGGTGGCAGTTCTCTTGATGGACGCGCAAGGTATTTACGAGAACAGGTATTCTGTCCTTGACAGTACGACTGTTTTTACAATCGCGGCTCTCTTATCTTCTGTACAGATTTATTACGCCAATAAAAATATTCGAGAGGATGACCTGCAACATTTTCAGGTATACCTTAAATATAAGTAAAAGGTAAATGACTAGTAATGCTTACATTAGATGTGTGCACATCTACTTACTTAAGAATATTACGAGACTGATGGAAAAAATGGTTCCCGTATTTGATTTCGTAGAGCAAGATTTTGTCATCTCGATAGAGATAATTGTAATATTACTCAATGGTTTTCACTGTAGCGCGCAGCGCAATATTCTCGTTGCATCAACGTCTCTGAAATTCTTTAATTTGTGGGTTGCTATGTTTGTTCTTGAAAACCTTTGCGAGGTGTTTATTAACAGATAATTTTAATATAAACCAATCAACTATGGACATAACGAATATCACCGTTTACTGAGTGTTATAAATATTAAAACGCTTATACTTGTAAAATACTGTATAACTTCATTGGCATCAGGAGATCAGTGTTATTCATTTATTTAGTATATGTTATCCCTTAAATTGGCTTTTTGATTACGCGAGTAAGGTATAATAACTTCACTCAAGAGCCACAAGACGTCTACAGTATAATAAAATGTTAATATGGGTTTGCCATAATCCCGACACTTGGTAGGTGTCTTTTTTGTGTAGTACCAGACGAACTGTAAAATTTGCTGGATTAAAACAACGTCCGGATGAACTTTTCTAATGGAAATGTTCTAGTACAACTCTCATATAGAAATCAGAAAAATATTAGAAAGCAGTGCCTTCTGAAGAACTGTTTCTACTAAAATATTGTTCTGGGATTCCCAAGTCGTCTGTTATGACTACTACAGAAAGATTTCCAAGCAGTGATGGCTCAATGGCATTAGCTATGAACTGCCGCGCAGCAGGACCATGGTTCGAATCTCACCGCGGGCTTGAGCTTCATTGCATGGTAGAAGGGCATTTTGCGAATGATTCAGAATTTTTCCTGTATAGTTCAAACTTATGCATCTCTTTTGCCTTCGGAGGTACAAATAATACTCGAAAACACAAAAAAAAATGAAAAAAAAAAACGGGAAGTAACGTTTTATTTTGGTTGGATATGTATGTTGTTTTTTACCTTATTATTTGTTTGTTTTTTAGCTATATACTGATTTTGAAAGAAAAACAAAAGAAGAAAGCTCAAAACCGTTTCAAGTTCTGCAGTTAATTGTTAAAGATTGGTGGTACCCTGATGAATATCCTTACGGAGCAGCAGGGGGAGAAAAATATCTGCAAGAAAAACTAAAGGTAAATGACTTTTAACTTTTTTTTTTAATGTTTTTGTGATGGAACAAGCTCGTGGCCCACCTGGTGTTAAGTGGACTAACCTCTGCCTATAACAGTTGCAATTCATCACAAGTCCCGAATTGCACTGCGCCCGTCACATTGAGACATATTTGTTAAGTCTTATTGTGCCTGTAATTTCACTGGCTCTCAAGGACTACTGCCGGAACGCACCTTTCGGTGCTTGGCGACAGACTTTCTACTTGAGAGAGTAGCTAGCCAGGCAGGCAATCGCAAAATGCCCTTCCACCATGCGGTGAAGCTCAAGCCGGCGGTGGGGATCGAACCAGGGTACTACGGCATGGCAGTCCATAGCTGTTACCGCTTGGCCATCATTGCTTCGATATTCTAAAATAGCATAGGTACTGAAATGATTTAAAATTCTGTGTTTAGGCCGTGAAATTCTAGGTTACCATAATTTTAGTAACAGGTCGGAGTAAGGCTTTATGTAACGGATAGCAAGTTGGTTGTAGGAGGATCTTTTATTTTCCACCTAAAATTATACTGCGTTCTCTATATACCTCTACATATAAGTATTTTGCCTTTTCTATGGTAACAGCATTTTTTTTAATAATAGTGGTTCTATACAGTAATCGGGTGCAACATCTTACGGCCGCAGTTGCAAGCCAGGAAGCTCAAATGCGACAACGTTACAATTACTAGCGCAGTTATTATATGAGTGAATTATCAAAATAAGTATAGTATGTAAGCATGCTGCCATTACAAACTACAATGTGTGGTTTACGACCATAAATCTGTTCTGCATTTATTATATTAATAGCTGAATGAAAAAATGACACCAATTTATTGTTTTAGAAAACATCCAACATTTCAGAAGAAACTGATGGAGTGTGGCATAATATAAATACTCTTTATGAGAAGGTATCGTGTTTTCTCATGCCTCACCCTGGATTTAATGTGTTAAGAAATATATATGAAGGTAAAATGGCCGGTAAGAATTGTCAGATTTATTTTTCCTTAATACAAGAATAGCTTGTTATATGCAATCCGCGTGATAGAAAAACATAAATGACACGTACATAAATATTATTTTTATTTACTTTGGACTTTGAAAGTCTAGTGATTGGAAATAAGTTCTTAAGCAGTGGATAAGCGATCTCACCATGATCTAACAAAGGGCTAGGGAATTGAGCAAGCAAGCCCGCCTGGATACAGATTATACTCAGGAGTGACTCAAGAGGGAGCCAGTACCTACTCTGATTTTAGCCTCCCAACATCATTGACTACATCATCACTTACTATCAAGTTAGATAAAGATTCAGAAATGGATGCCATTTGGTTATTCCTTATATTATATTCCTTATACCATTAATAGCTTGCTGCGATCTCACTCTCACTTAACCATGGTGTGAAACGTAGGAAAGGAAACAAAACCTAAAATAGCAGATGGTATTCAATGACAGCTGGCGCTAAAAGCCGGTATGTAGTTGGCGATAGATTTTCTACTTAATGGTGATAACAAACCAAGGTAGCATTCGCAAAATGCCCAACCGCAATGCTGTAACAATTGCCACGCTAAGACAGTAACCAAACCGAATGCGTATCATGCCTTCCGAAGCATGGAAGCGTTCAGTCGAAAATGCTATTAGCGGTGTCCCATCCAAGTAATCACCGCAGCGAACGTTGCTTATCCTACGTTGTAGATTGGATGTACGGCACTTCCATCGATTCCATTATTTTTGTAACATGGCTATATGTAAGGATTAAAATAATATTGACAGAAAAGTTGTAGGAAAACTAACCTATTGTATAATTTCAGACATTGATGAGGACTACAAAATTCAAGTTAAAGATTTAGTCAAGTCCTTACTCACTCCGGACAAACTGGTCACAAAAAAAATAAACGGGCAACAAATTAAGGCTCAAGACTTGTTCAACTATGTGAACACTTATATAAAGTTACTAACAGAACAGGTCCAAATTTGATAAGCATTATTCAGGTAACTAACAAATGTTTACTTACTGTAATATATTAATATAGTATTATTGTTGATATAATTTTTACCAACCTAAGAATTTTTTTCATTCATTGAAACAAAGAGAATAATGTATCTGTATTTATAAATGGCTTTTCATAATCGAAACGTCTATGTTCTGGAAAAGTTGTATTCTATTTCGCGTTTTAGCTAAAATTGTATTGCGTTAATGAAATTTGGAAAAAAAAATAAAAAAAATAAAGAAGCTTTATATTTAAATAAAATACATCACTTAACTTCACTTTATTTATAACTGATTTTCTTGCATCTCTCTTTTGCTTGCGTTGTCGAATCAAAGACTTATTATTAGAATATTTAATCTAACTGCGCTCATACATGCTTTGAAAATAGTATAATAAAATATACTGAACATCTAAAGTGTGCAATATGTATGATTGTATGTTTAAGGTTTCTCATTTCGGACAATCAAAAGGTGGTAGTCACCACGTAAAGCGCGCATTGATATTAAAAACTATTTATTTTATAACGTTGTTCCGTTACAGGATCATAATTAAGTGGCATTAACTAGTTTTTTTTTTTTTTTTTTTTTTTTTTTTATTTCTGATAGGTTAGCCTTTGACCACTATCTCACCTGATGGTAAGTGATGATGTGGTCGAAGATGTTATTCAGGCTAACCTAGAACTACTGGCTCTCTAGGACTGCTGCCGGAACACACCGTTGAGTGCTTGGCGACAGATTTTCTACTTGAGGGTGGTAGCTAGCCAGGCGGGCATTCGCAAAATGCCCTACCACCATGCTATAACGACTGCCATCCTTAGACAACAAACGGGACCGACGGCTTAACGTGCCCTCCGAAGCACGGAAGCGCCCAGTTGTAATGTCACTAGCGGTCACCCATCCAACTCATGACCGCGGCGGACGTTGCTTAACTTTGCTGATCGGTTAAGAACAGCTAAGTTAACTTCGCTATGTATTCAATACTTTTAAATGAGTGTTTTTTTTTTCAGATGACAGATAACAACTACTGTTTAAATAGCTGTAACCTGACTTTCAATGCTTCAATACTTTATTTTAACGTAGTAGTGTTAACTTGTGATTTATTTGGAACATTTATACAAAGTCCTTCGCATTTATATATCACCTCTTAGATCTCAAAGGCTCTCTTAAGGCTTGAAATAAGGTTAATATATATATATATATAAAATAAGTACTGTCATCATAAGAGTCTTGTTTGTTTTACAAATATACCGCTCAACCGATTTTTATGTTGTTTTTTATCAAACTTATGAAACTATTATTTTGAGTTTGTATTTCCTATATTTTTATGAACCAGTTTCCTGTGTACCATTTTCCCTCATCAGTACCTTATTATTTTCCTTACCTGAAATTTTATTTTAATTTAATGTATGTGAAAATAAGGGCAAATATTGGTGTATATTTTTTTTGTAAAATGCATATTAATATTTTATTAAAACAAATGTCATGTCACTCTTGCTCTATTACAAGTAAATACAAATAGTACAATATAATAATGGAATGTTATATTTTTGTATTTTGCTTTTAGAACGTTTGAGTAAAACGAAATTAATCTAAATGGAACCCTGATGTTAGATCAGATCAAAATAATTCTTCTGAGAGTGTCTAACGACAGAATGAAAATATAAATAGAAGAAACGATTACTAACTGACAATTAGACTGTAACATAGATAGATAGATAGATTAACTCTTTATTGAACACCTTAAACTAAAACAAAATTAAAAATATTAAGATTATAACAGTGAACAACAGGCGGCCTTATCGCTCAAAGCGATCTCTTCCAGACAACCTTTGAATGGAGAGGAGTAAGTTTTGACAAGGGATGGCGGTGTACAATATACTTATTAGTAGGTATTGATATTTATACATATCTACAATACTATATACAATATAAATAATTAATATAGTCTTACATAAGACATATATACATACATACAAAAATACATACACATATACATAAAAATACAAATACAATATATAAATATGATATTTACATGCATGGAATTTATGCTAGCATAAATTAACATATTTTTTTTTTATTATTTTTTATGCCAATATCATGGATTGGTTAAATATGTAAAATATCTAAATCTAAATCTATTAAATATTGGCCAGAGAGGATTCTTAGTATTGTTTTATGCTTCATAGAGATCAATTAGAAGCAAAATTTTCTTGCTACAATGATATGCACTTCTCGCCCCATTATATTGACCCACCTGCAATTATCAAAGTTTTAATATGCTTACCATTGCAATTTATCTTATATACATACACACCACTGATTTGGCATCTACAATCTTTGATAGACGCACATTTCACGCATTATAGTCTGCGAAAATAGTTAATAATGAAGCTCCCTTTTTTTTTTTTTTTTTTTTTAACGTGTGAAAAATGCATTTACGCATTCCCGTCCACCCCGGGGAAGGTGGCCGGGATATGTCGGGCTCGACACCAACTACTCCCACAGCAGCAAGTGCCCCTACCGACTAAATAACACACGGTGTTCCATCTCTACCGCTTCTCGGCGGGATCGCAGGGTCGCTTTAGCACTCAACCACGAACCCGCCACGGTTGTCCGTTGCCGGACCCCTCCTGGGGTGCTACCCCTCACGACGCACCAGAACACATGGCACGTCGCTACCACCCGGGGACCAAGCCCGCAAATGGGCGTCAGACGACCCCGCTTCCGACGCCCAAGGTCCCCCTGCGACGGGTCAAATAATGAAGCTCCCTTTCCCAATGTATTCCAGGGGTAATGTAGTGTGGCTACACGATGACAAAAGGATATAAATGTGCCCACTCAGCTGTGATACCCGTTTTTGGATAAATATTAATGCTTTAATGGGAGTATAACATTAAACAGTAACTCATATAATGCCTTAATAGGTTTATTTTAATATTATGAAATACGGAAAAGGTTTATAAAATGGTGTAGATTGCTTTACTGCTAAGCTATATAGCTAGCGGCGTCCAATGAAAACAAGTTTTCAGAATATCAAAATTTAGTCAAAATTTATATCATATAAAGAGAGTTGATCAACTGCAGTACCACACTGGTAGTGATATGCAACACAACACTTTGCACCCAAGCGTAAGCTAATAGCGAGACGAAAAGCGGATGGATGGAACAAGAGGAAAGATTTGTATTTTTGTATCTAATTAATTTAAAAACTATCGTACATTATCCCTGATGAACATAGGGAACATATACATATTTTTAAGTATTTATTTAATTTTTGTTCAATACCCATGCAAAGCCGGGGCGAGCCGCTATTGCATCATAAAAAGAAATACATCGTTTTGGCGATGACTAATTGAATCCAATGGTGATTGGCATAAAGTTGATCTACTGGATGACGTTTTATGTCAAGCATCAATCCTATGGTAACGACATCGTCGTCTGGAAAATACATTAATGAGCAGATTTTTATTTAAACTGCAGCAATTTTCTAGCTTAATTACGTTAATGCAGATTTGAAATAAAATTTACAGTAAGTAACGAATAATTAAATAGCCCATATATAAATTAACTTTTGGATATCATACATTTCATATAGGTAGGTACTATAGTGTATCAGCCAAATCGCTCACTATTAAACAGAGCCTTCTCCATTAAGGGGATTAGTCAAAATCCCCGCAGGGTAAGATAGTAGTTCCTCAAAAGGAGCTGCTGTCCACTTTCCGGTATTTATGACTTTGTCATCTCTTACGACACTCATGTGTGGAGATTTGGGGAAGACATTGTAGACTATTACCCTACGGGCACATTTGACTGGTTATTGGCCAATACCATGATTTATAGTTCTAAACATTGTATGTTTATGCAACATGAAGGCGAGAAAAGAGCAATGGACCAAAAATTATAAAGTGTAGTAGATTCGAATATTCAGTACGGATAAAATTATCTTAAATAAACTCATTTCAAATACTTTGTGCTTGGAGTTACATAGTTTTATTATTACTGTTCATAGCATATGTTTATAACATACATTTTGTGAAGTTATATTTTTAATAATTGAGGCAGGAGCATAACTAACTATTTACCTTGATAAGGAGCACGAAATAATATAAATATAAGGTAAACTTCACTGTTAAAAATTGGAACTTAACTCAACACTCAATACTATGAAATAATAATAATAATTACGTTTTTTTTTTCATCGGCGGTATACCTTTATTAACAAAATACTAGGAACTTGAACAATACTAACTAAAGCTTAAAGGCAATCTATAAGTAATTGCAGATACAAGCAGTCTGAATGCTTCAGCCCACTATCAGTTGGCAGCGTGCCCAGCATGCTGGCATTATTGTCTCGTTGAATTGCAATGCTTATTCGTTGAGCCAAATAGGTGCCAGCATTTTGTTCACGCGTCGTATCGACCAAGCGCTCTGACAAGTTTTGGAAAATACGATGAGCTCCCGGTCCCCACGGACCCAATGTCTCTACATCAAATTACTCAAATATCTAACCACTACCGAGGTTAGCATACTTGCGCCGCTTGAGCTGCTTCGCCGAAGTAGCCGCGGCGCCAGCCCTCATGTTGGTTTCAGAAAGATGCGATAGCACTAAAGTGTCTACGCATGTAGCGTCCCACACTAAGGGTCGTCCTAACTACCACGGAACTATGCCGTCAGGTCTTTTACCATCGTCACGCATCCGACCATTCGGTTCGAGAATAGCTGCAACATTGACGCAATGATATCGTTAAGGCTGGCGTGGTGGGAAATTCAACCAGCACTTCCAGAGCAGGAGAGGCCATGGTGACCGAGAGTTGATCAACTGCAGTACCACACTGGCAGTGATGCGCAACACAACACTTTGCACCCAAGCGTAAGCTAATAGCAAGACGAAAAGCGGATGGATATATAAGGCTACAAGTTTTGTAAGAAGGAATAGCCTGTAACCACAGACCAGATTCCCACTCAGAAACAGCGAAAATATACATTTACTGCATAATAAAAACGTTTTTAATTAATAAATACGTCTATTTAATTATAAATTCGTCTATTTTCCTTGAATTAACTTGATTGGACGAACCCACTTCGGGTTCCATGCTGATTCAAAACACGTAATCTTTTTTGTATTTTTGTTAATGACACGAATAAACTTAATAACTACTAGACCGATTTGGATGAAATTTGGGATAAAATAGTTTGAGACCCGGGGAAGGACCAAGGGTTCTTTATATCCAACTGCGCAAAAAGAAGTTAATAACCATTTTGCGCGATAACCGAAATAAAAGCGCGCGGAGCCGCGGCCGGAAAGCTAGTTAGCAATAAATAACAAAGTTTCCGGCTTCAGAATATAAGGACTGCTCCATATCTTCCATATGGTGGTCATAAAAGGCGACTACGGGAAATAATGAACCGAATAAGCAACATGCCTCTACTCACAATGGTGTGTAACTGTCTACTAATCAGAGGTGGTACAAATGACTCATTGCCCTCAATGGTACAAATGGTGCAAGAGAGGGCTCTTTGCCACTTTGACGCTTTGATTTCCTGGAAAGTAGTGGGTACCTAGCCCCAATTATTCCCAAGAAGAGTTATCGTCAGGAAGAGGACAGCTATCTAACAATTATACCTTTGTATGAGAATATTTTGAAGCATTGATGGCCAAGCGGTAATAGCCACGGACTGCCGTGCCGCAGTACCTTGGTTCGATTCCCACCGCCGGCTTCAGCTTTACCACAAGGTGGAAGGGCATTTTGCGATTGCCCGCCTGGCTAGCTACCACCCTCAAGTAGAAAATATGTCGCCAAGCACCTAACGGTGTGTTCCGGCAGCAGTCCTTGAGAGCCCGTGAAATTACAGGCGAGAGTGGCCGGTGAGACTTAACAACTATATCTCAAAGTAACGGGCGCAGTGCAATTCGTGACTTTTCATGAAATGCATCTATTATAGGCAGAGGTTAGTCCGCTTAACATCCGGTGGGCCTCAAGTTTGTTCCGTCATAATAACATTAAAAAAATAGTTATACGTATTCTTATTTTGTTTCTGAGAGAAAACATATTGTACTGACCTCACATGCGTGCGACAAGGTAAGGAAAATTATGACATATATTTAAGATATAATTCATTGAATCTACGTACGTTTTATTTGTATGCATAAAATCGAGCCGAAGACAGCAAAGAGCTAATTTCGATAAAAATTACACGCGTGAGCAATATGACACATCTATCTAAAAAACTTTACCGAATAACTTTAAAGAGCAATTCTGGTAAACTTACCCTATATATATATGTATGTCTCAGATCTCGAAAACAGCTGTACCGATACTACCGATACGGATCAAATTACGTATATACAATATAAAAAATAGTTTGGTGTTTAAATTTACATTACTATGCGTCTTCCCTAAAAAAATACGCGACTATTTTTTTAATTCTTCTCTTAATTCATTTAGCACCATCTCGTAAATGTTTGAGGTGCTTGCAATGTTCTTGTTGTAATTTAGTTATCTGGTACCATACAACTTTGAGAAATAGCCAGGTTTTATTATATAATACGCGAATATCACGTATGTACAAACTCTTACTTAACAATAAAATTTATAAAAATAACGATTTGTAAATGTTTTGAGAGTAACCGTAAAATGTATGTCGGAAATATTATGGACCACAAATTTTAACACCGTCTCAGTTGAAAAACGTTAAAAAGTTATACGTAATTAACCACTTGATACAAGAAAATTTAAACTAACAAAACTACCACTTGAATAAATCGGCCACCAGTAATAAGTACCATTGTTCTCTGGCTTCGTACTTCATATTGTTTCTCGCCTAGCATAGGCACGGCGCGGCGCTCATTACGCGATTTTCACCTATCAGTTCAACTAGTCAGAGCGTCTCAATCAGTCGAGCAATGTCACTGCTTTTATCAGTCTATTGTAAGTGAACTGACCAATGCGTATTTTGGACTGATTTTGATAGACTTTCTTGACATGTGACAGTGGCATGGACATAGAAATAATAAGACAGAGCACGGTGCACGGCGTCATAGAATGTGAAACCTAGTGGCAGTTTCTGAATTAAAAAAAAGGGATTTAATAAGGTCACGCCATGGCTAAGTCATAATGTTTTATCTCTAAATGCTGAAACAACTAAACGTATGTTATTTACGAACAAAGATACCTCTTTAATACCTGATATTTATATATATTCACACAATAATGTTTGCCTCGACACTGACAACAAATTCTGTTCTTGCAAAATCATATTTAAAAATGTTGGAGGTAGCTCAACGAGCTGATTTAAAGGTTGCCACCAATAAACCATTTTGGTATCCAACTGCACTTCTTTACAAATTTTGTGATGTACTTACAGTTCGTCAGCTGTTTATTGAAAGCACTAGCAGCCCGCCCCGGCTTCGCACGGGTATTAAAAAATTATTATAATAATTTTTACACAAACACATAAACCCTTCTATTTAAGTCAGGTTACTAAGAAAATAAAATAATAAAGAATGTTTAATGTATTTTTTACGAACTTTTATTTATATTTGTTTTTTTTGGTTCTAATGTTTTTTATCGCACAAAATCATTAACTTCTTTTTGCGCAGTTGGAAAAAAACTATCCTATGTCCTTCCCCGTGTCTCAAACTATTTCCACACCAAATTTCATCCCAATCGGTCCAGTAGATCAGTTATCGCGCAAAATCATTAACCTATTTTTCCGCAGTTGGATAAAAACTATCCTATGACCATCCCCGTGTCTCAAACTATTTCCATACCAATTTTCATCCCAATCGGTCCAGTAGATCGGTTATCGCGCAAAACCAGTAACCTTTTTCTTGCGCAGTTGGATAAAAACTATCCTATGACCATCCCCGTGTCTCAAACTATTTCCACACCAAATTTCATCTTAATCGGTCCAATAGATCGGTTATCACGCAAAACTATTAACCTCTTTTTTGCTCAGTCGGATAAAAACTATCCTATGTTCATCCCCGTGTGTCAAACTATTTCCATACCAAATTACATCCTAATCGGTCCAGTAGTTTTAGAGGCTATTCAATGCAAACAAACAAACAAACAAACAATCAAATCTTTCCTCTTAGTAGGAAAAAAAATAACCTATGTCCTACCCCGTGTCTCAAACTATTTCCATACCAAATTTCATCCTAATCGGTCCAGTAGATCGGTTATCGCGCAAAACCATTAACCTCTTTTTTGCTCAGTTGGATAAAAACTATCCTATGTTCATCCCCGTGTCTCAAACTATTTCCATACCAATTTTCATCCCAATCGGTCCAGTAGATCGGTTATCGCGCAAAACCATTAACCTCTTTTTTGCGCAGTTGGATAAAAACTATTCTATGTTCATCCCCGTGTCTCAAACTATTTCCACACCAAATTTCATCCTAATCGGTCCAGTAGATCGGTTATCATGCAAAACCGTTAACCTCTTTTTTGCGCAGTTGGATAAAAACTATCCTATGTTCCTCCCCGTGTCTCAAACTATTTCCACACCAAATTTCATCCTAATCGGTCCAGTAGATCAGTTATCGCGCAAAACCATTAACCTCTTTTTTGCTCAGTTGGATAAAAACTATCCTATGTTCATCCCCGTGTCTCAAACTATTTCCATACCAATTTTCATCCCAATCGGTCCAGTAGATCAGTTATCGCGCAAAACCATTAACCTCTTTTTCCGCAGTTGGATAAAAACTATCCTATGACCATCCCCGTGTCTCAAACTATTTCCACACCAAATTTCATCTTAATCGGTCCAGTAGATCGGTTATCACGCAAAACCATTAACCTCTTTTTTGCTCAGTCGGATAAAAACTATCCTATGTTCATCCCCGTGTCTCAAACTATTTCCATACCAAATTTCATCCTAATCGGTCCAGTAGTTTCAGAGCCTATTCAATGCAAACAAACAAACAAACAAACAAACAAACAATCAAATCTTTCCTCTTTATTATATTAGTTTAGATTATAACAAAACAACACACAAAATTAATTTATGAACCTCATTTTATAACAAAACGGCGAAAACACAGCGTGTGCAGCCAACCATATCGTTTTAATACCACTTTTTAATGAAATTCTTTGTGTTTTTAGGACCGTATTTATATAATTCTATAAAAAAAAAAATTATATATATCTATGTACCAAATCCAATATAAAACAAATTGTTACGAACTGGTTAAAAAGTCTGTCTTATGACGAGACAGAAGAACTTCTAAAATTAAATATATAAAATTTAATATTAATGTATCTCTAATGCATTATAAACAATGTGATCAAAAGTAAATCAATACATATTGAACATATATACACACCCTCTTACAGCTCACACACACATAGTACACTCAAAGAGGAACAAGAACATACATTTTTTTCTCCTAGCTTATAATAGGTTGTTAAAATAATGTATTATAGATTCACATCTATTAGCAGACCTGCTAGTATATAAGTCCAAAATATGGGAAAGAGCGCTGTATGCTGAAACACGGGTGATGAACCTAGTTCAGCAGCAGATACTCTTGCACAAATAAATGATCATAATTACTAGCAAATTTTTAAGAACGAATCAATGTACACTTTTTTACAAAAAGAGATTATTATTATTATTATTGTTGGCCTTCAGTCGAAGAAAAATTTTAACTGATTGATTTGACTTTTATGCCATGTGACAGCCGCTGTAGGCATAGAATGCAGTGCTGCCGTTTTGGCATTTTTAATGCTAAATTTGGCATATTTTCACCTAATTTAGCATGTTAATTTGGAACTTAGCATATTGCATTATTTTAGCATTTTTTCAGCATTGTCTAGGGCTGAGGAAACTGAGGAATCGGATGTCGTTGACGACACTAAACTCTATACTGTATGTCAGATATGGACTCCGAAGATCAGGAAAATGTTGCAATTCTTATAATATTCCTGATGACGTACTGAAACACATTAAGGGTATTAAAGAACATGCAGCGACTGATGATAGTGGCCCGTCAACGTCACAACAAGAAAAAGACGAACAAGTTGATGACCTTCAGATATTTTCCGAAATAGATGACTAAGATTTAGATATTTGACTTATTAATACGTTACCTTCAGGTATTGTTCAAAATAGAAGAGTCATATATTGTTTTTTGATGAATAAATACTTTAAATCAAATTGGCATTTTATTTAGCACTTTTTAAATTGTATTTAGCATTTTCTAGCATAATTCGGGCGAAAAGTTAGCATTTTTCTAAAATATAAAACGGCAACACTGATAGAATGGGGTGTATTATTAACTGTCGCAAAGTCGTCATATTTGTTTTTTGTTTTTAGAGCTCGATAGCTAATTAAGAAGCACATACAAAATTTAACAATTACTAAAATTAATGAGTAATTTCTTAATACTATTAGGATGGTCAACTTGTGGAGCGACATTTATTTCCTTGACGTTCGTATGTCGAGTATTCTTTGCAACAGGAGTGTGTATCGAGTATTGTTTGCGCAAGGAGGTTATATAGCATTGAGATGGATGTCGAAGATATTGGTGGTTTTCAATTTCAACACCAACAAACATCAAAATAGTGTTAATGTTTTCAATAACTGGCTGTACTCAAGCGTATTTGTTGAGATTGTCGACCTAGGTTTCGGGAATATCGTAAATGTTCTTTTTGATTTTGGTCAAAGGTTTAATAACTCTAAATCTAAAGTTCAGTACGGTTAATTTTGAATCGCTATTTTGCCTTACAGTAGAGTAAAGTAAATAATTATTGAAAGTAATTATAATTTAAAGCACATTGTTGAGACAGGGTACTGTAGCTGAAGGCGGTGGATCTTGTGGTTGTAAATGACGCTTGCTGTATTGTATTAACAGTTTAATGATAGGAAGCTTGACAAAATAATTTCTGAGTACATAAAAAACTTTCGTTGCGTGTCGCTTGTCTGATGTCCTGCGAGAAGTGAGTTGCTTGAGAGCTCGTAGCGCCGTTCAGGTTAGTCGGTATGCATGTGTGTGAGTGGGAGTACCAGACGTATTACAACACACATGCAAGGCGTCAACATATTGCCACCCCGAGAGTGGATTCATGCTCCTCATCATCAGGAGTGTTTGCAGGTGCGTCGAGCTGGAACTGGGCTTGAGACACTTTAGATTGCTCGATTGGTAGTGGGCATAAGCGGTTAAAGGCACGCCGGAGGGTCCCTGAAGTTGTCCGTACGTCCGCTACTCTAGATACGCCATCGCTGCCAGGAAATAGGCAGGTCACTCGCCCGAGCAACCATTTATTAGGGGGTACGCGATCGTCTTTAACAAGTACCATTTCTCCTAGTTGCAGGGTTCCGCCATCTCGAAACCATTTCCGTTTTTTCTGTAATTCTGAAATGTATTCCTTATAAAAGCGGTCCCAGAAATGGGCTTTCAACTGTTGAATTCTCATATATCTCGAGAATGTGCTTAGCTTTTTGGGCTCTTGTGCTGGAGGAGAAGGTAAAACTGTTAAGGTTCGTCCAATGAGAAAGTGTGACGGCGTTAAGGCTGCCAGGTCTGATGGATCGGTGGATAAAGGGGTAAGAGGTCTTGAGTTTAGGATAGCCTCGATTTGGGTAAGAACCGTATTCATTTCTTCGTAATTAAGGTTAGCATATGATAGAATCCGTTTTAAAAGATTGTACAGTTTTGTAAGTTCTGTACATGTGAAGTTAGAGTTGAGTAGTTGCGGAGTGCTGGTGGTGGACTTGAAGACTTGAGGTAGATAGAGTCAAAACACTGTGTTCACCGTTGTTTTTAATTATTAGTTAGTAAGTAGTTAAATTACATTAAAGGTTTAGGCAATTCACATTCGGTGCGCGTGTATATAGTTAGGCGTTCGATTGATCACTCTCTCTAATATTTTACTGACTGAAGTATAAATGCAATGTGCGCTGTATATATAAATGCAACGCAGATTGCATCACAGTTACTATGCTGGTAAGGAATGTACGTTGGATCGTACATATTGCCAACGCCAAAAAGATAGAAAAGAAAGTAAAAAGGTACATGTGAATTGCCAGTACAAAGTCAACAAATAGTAACTTAAGTGCTAAAGAAAAATATAATAGGCTTTCAAGCTTCTATCGTTATAGGTCGAAGCAGTAAATACCTAACAGTTACAATGTTAAAACGAACTCAAAGGAACCTATATAATTATTATATTTACATTTTGATGCAGATATTAAATAAACAGTGACGACCTTATCCACTCAGTGGTTTAATCGCCTGCTTGCAGTTTTGATTGTTAAGTGCATCCAGTGTAGGTGCAGGCTCGTTATCGCTGGTCTCAGGTTTCTTAATTGTTGTCGCGTGCCTTTGATTTCATTAAGTATCTTGTATTTATCTTTAATTTGTTGAAATGGATTTATTTGAAGTTAGGGACGTAGTACTTGTTTCAATCGGAAGTAGCGCCAACTTTACAATAGGTCGTTTGATTATGCCGGTTTGCGTTTTTACGGTAGTAGCTCGCACGCGGCCATCGCTGCCGGGATGAACGTCTATGATTCTACCCAATGCCCATTTTCCCGGAGGAAGGTTATCTTCTTTCACTAACACAATGTCTCCTTTCTGAAGGTTATGCGTTGGTTTTTGCCATTTACTGCGAGCTTGTAGTTGTGTGAGATAGTCGGTGGACCAGGTTTTCCAAAATTGATGCACCATATGTTCAACTAGTTGCCATCTTTGGCGTAAATCTAAGTTTCTATCATCTTGATAGTCCGATAGTGGTAGAGTCAACGTAGGGCTTCCAGTTAGAAAATGTCCTGGAGTTAAGTATGAGTAAAATTCTTCTGGATCTTCTGTGAGTGGACAAAGTGGTCTTGAGTTCATACATGCCTCAATTTTCGCCAGTAATGTAGAAAACTCTTCGTAAGTGAGTTTTTGGTCTCCCAGAACCCTCTTTAAAAAATGTTTCATGGAGCGTACTGCAGCTTCGCACAACCCATTTGCACTGGGCCACGCAGGTACGTTGAAATGCCATTGAACTTCCATTTGGCTGATTTTGTCAAAAAAATCAGATGACAGTTCCATCTTAAATAGTTCAAACTCGTTGCGTAGCGTCTTTGAAGCTCCAACGAAATTAGTGCCGCAGTCAGAGTAGACATGTTTTGGAGTTCCACGCCTAGCACACAGTCTTTGGAAAGCCGCCAGGAATGTTTGAGTGCTTAAGTCCGAAACCAATTCAATGTGGACACTTCTCGTCGACGTACAAACAAAGATTGCTATATAACCCTTTGAGGTTTTCACTCCTCTCCCTTTATTTAATTTGACTTCCACATGCCCTGTATAGTCAACTGCCACATAGGTGAAAGCACGAGATGGAGTCACTCGTTGCTGTGGAAGATCCGCCATAAGTTGATAGTTGTTCGTTGTGTTGAACCGATAGCATCGGACGCAGCGTCGTAGACAAGTTTTCACTGCTCTATTGCCTCCTACGATCCAATATTTTTGACGAATGTATGCGAGAGTGAGCCGGGCGCCGCCATGAAGAGTGGCGGCGTGAGCTTGTTCTATCAGTAGTTGCGTCATTCTTCCGTTTCTAGATAAGATGATAGGGTTCTTCATACCAATAGGTAAGCTGGATTTATTAAGTCGTCCAGAAACTCGTATGATACCGTCTGTATCTAGGTAGGGACATAGTTTATAGATTTTGCTTTTAGTGTTTAAGGTTTGTTTCTTACACAAGTTTTTATATTCTTCACAAAATTCTTTCCTTTGTACATACTGCACAATCGCTTTAGTTGCAGAATGTAGTTCGCTTGTTGTCAAGTAGTTAGGTAGAGCGTCGTATTTCGTCATTGTTGTAAGTTTGTTTCGTAAGTTTCTGCAAAATCGCATAATCCATGCGGTTATTCGTGTGACCTTAGTCAGTGAGCTTCGTTTATTTAATAAGTTATTGATAACATTATCTTCATTTTCTTGCAGGGTTGTTAATACTTGTTTTTTTTCAATATTTGTTGTAAAAGAGCGATATATGGAAGCTTCTGCTTGGGTGCCCACAAATGTTTGGAGTAGTGTAGGGCCTTCCCACCAGAGTTTGAAGTTTAAAACCTTTTTCGGCGACAACCCCCGCGTAGCACAATCTGCAGGGTTGTTTTTCGACTCGATGTATTTGAAGTTTGAGGCTGGTATGACTTCCGTAATTTTTCTAATTCTGTTCGCGACGTACTTCTCCCATTTAGATGACTCTCCTTGTAGCCATGCCAAAACCACCTTAGAGTCACACCAGGCCCACATTGTGATGTCCAAGTCGCTTAAAGCGTTTTTGCATTTTTGCATGAGTTGTGCTAGTAGTAATGCACCACAAAGTTCCATCCGTGGTAAAGAAAGTTTTTGTGCGAGTGGTGCAACCCTAGTCTTTGCAGTTAGTAGTTTGATTACAGGCAGTCCGCCATCATCGATTGCATGCGTGTATATGACGCACGAATAGGCCATGATGCTTGCATCTGAATATCCCATCAGGTTAATGGTTTTCTGAGTTGTTCCAATCCATCGATGTATTTTTAAAGACTTTAAGTAAGGCAGCTCGTCTCTTAGTTTTTTCCATTCATTTTCTATATCTGTCGGTACCGGTTCATCCCAGGTTAAGTTTTCTTTCCACACCTTTTGGAAAATTAGTTTTGCAGTAATAGTTACAGGTGAAAGCCACCCTAATGGGTCATAGAGTTGAGATATTTGTGAAAGAAGGGATCGTTTTGTAAGTTTTTTAGGGTTTTCGTTAATTTTCCAGTTGAAAGAGAAAGCGTCTGATTGAGGACTCCATCCTAGTCCAAGCGTTTTCATAGAATCTTCATGCTTAAAGTCATAGCTAGTATTTGAAATTTGATCTTCACTTAAGTCTTCGAGTAATTTTAAATCATTACTTGACCATTTTCTTAAGTTCATGCCTCCTCCCTTGAGTAATGCAATAAGTGTTGTTTGAAGTTGTTTCGCACCCTCTAGTGTATTATGCCCGCTAATTAAGTCGTCAACGTAGAATTCATTTTGCAGTACTTTTGCAGCCTCTGGGTACTTATGACCATCGTCAATTGCTAGTTGTTCTAAAGTTCGCATAGCTAACCACGGGGCGCATTTTGTACCGTAAGTCACAGTACATAGGGCATATTCTCGCAGTATTTCAAAGGGACTGTCACGCCAAATAATTTTTTGTAAATTTTGTTGATCTTCGTTAATCCAAATACATCTGTACATTTTTTCGATGTCAGCAGTAAATGCATATTTATACGACTTCCACTTCAGTATAAGAGCTTGAATATCTTTTTGCAGGTTAGGGCCTTTCTCCATAAGATTGTTTAGGCTTTTACCACTCCCAGAGTTGATTTGGGAGCCGTTAAATACCACCCTTAATTTGGTGGTAGTGGAGCTTTCCCGTAGGATGCCGTGGTGGGGTAGGTAACATCCGTCGTTGCCAGATGTTGTAATTTGACTCGCCATTTTCATGTGATCCAGTTCTTTATATTCATTCATGAATTTTTTGTACAATTCACCAAGTTTTTGGACCCTGCTCAGTCGTTTTTCCAGTTGTAAAAATTGTGCAACCGCAGCTGATTTTGAGTTTCCTATGTTTTCTTCATAATTTGGAACCATAGGCATTTTTACAATATATTTTCCATCTGAATCTCTTCTGGTAGTTTCTTTATAGTATATTTCACAGTGGTCATCTTGACTTATATCCTGGATTCCTGGAGTAATGTCTTCATTTTCCCAGTACTTTGATAAATTGGATAAGTTAGTTGTTGTCACGTGACAGTTAAAAGTTTGGTGTTTTCCGCATAAGATCCAGCCTAGTTGAGTTTGTTGAGCAATCGGAGATAGATGATCACCTTTCAGAACTCCATCCAAAATTATTTCTGAGTAGATGTTAGCCCCTAGTAGTAGGTCTATAGAGCTGGACACGTTGTAGTCAGGGTCAGCCAGCTTCAAGTTTTGAAGATGTGGCCAGTTAGATTTCTCAAAAGTACGGTTTGGCAGTTTGTTTGTTAGTTTGTTAAGTACCAGGGCTTGTGTGTTGATTGTGTAGTCAGAATGTATTGATTTGCAGGTAAGTTCCATCAGTCCCTTGCAGGTTCCCGACTCGGAACCTATTCCGGATACTGTCGCGTTATATTTGGTTCGCGGCAGTCGCAGTAGTTGTGCAGCGTTCTCAGTAATCAGATTGACTTGAGAGCCTTGATCCAAGAGAGCACGAAGTTTGATATACCTTCCGTCGTTCGCTTTCACATTGAGTTGAATGGTGGTAAGTAGTATCTCCAAGTCATTTGTGGAGAGATGATGAGATCCCTGCTGCTGTGAAGTAGTTGGGTGAGGTTGAAGGTCATTATTATTTTGTTGATTCATATAATTCCAATGTAGCAAAGTGTGGTGCTTCAAGTTGCATTCCTTGCACAATTTCGCTGAACTGCAGTTATTGTTTCCGTGACTGTATAAACAGTTTTTGCATAGTTTGAGTTTCGCAACCGTGCTGTTTCTAAGTGCACTGTTCATGTGCAGGAACTTCTCACATTGCATCAACACGTGTTCGCCATCGCAAAGTGGACATTTTCCAAAAGATGATAGGTGGAAAGTTTTTGTGTAGTTTTTATTGGTTTCATATAAGGTTGATTTTTTCATGTAGTTTTGTTTGTCGTTTGAGTTCTTGTAGTAAAAGTTCTTGGCAGTAGGTTTATTAAAATTTTCGCTGGATTGCTGTTTTGAAGTAATATTTTGTTCTTTATAAAAACCTTTTGATGTTTCTAGTGCCATAAACTTGCTTTCCAAAAATGATAAGAATTCTTGTATGTTCGGTAGATCCCTATTATTTTGCATTTCTTTCGTATATTCATTGAAAGTCGTAGAGTCTAGTTTCTGTGACATATAGTATACGAGTACAGGTCCCCAGTTTTTTACATCTATTGCCATGTTAGCGAGCCCATTGATGCTTTCAGTTATGATGTCATGCATTTTCTTCAGGTTATATGCATTGGGGTTTTGAATGACAGGTAGTTGTTGCATGGTATTCATTAAAGATGTAAATTGAAGGCGACGATTGTCATACCGTTGAGATAATATTAACCAGCAAGAATCGTAATTCTCAGCACTAATAGTGAGGTGCTGGACCAGACGCAGTGGGTCTCCTCTCAATTTAGATTTCAAGTGTTGCATTTTTTGTGCTTTCGATATTGTAGGGTTGCTGTGAATTGATTCCCAGAAAAGATCTTTGAATGATACCCATTGAATATAATTGCCGGAAAATTCAGGAATGTCAATTTTTGGAGTGGATTGTTGGTAATATAAGTTTGACCAAATTTTGCTATTCAAGCATTTTCTTAATGAGTCGTACTTCTGTTCAATCTGTTCAAATTTTTCGTTGTATTCTGTATATAAGTTAGAACTTTTTAATGCGCCTTCCAGTTCCCAATGTAGTTTGTCAATGGAGTCCCATTTAGTTTTTAAAATAGAGAGATGATCTTCAACTTCCCATTTTTCAGTAAGAAGTTCCATATTAATTTTTGACATAGCTCTGTTCAGTGCTTTAAAGTTACATTCTTGATTGTTCATAAGTTGTTTGATGTTATCGTTAGTTTCTTCAAGCAGCATCCCGCTGAGATCGATATCTAACTGTTGTTGTTGCTGGCGGAGTGAAACCAATAATTCATTCATACTAATTTTAGTGGTTTCGTACATTTGCTTAGTTTTTTCGTAAATCCCCTCGGTGTAGTAATTAACACGAATTGGTTGCGTTAACACTTGCAGAAGAACTTCATGCCGCTCGTGAAACTCCACCCATAGTTGCTCCAAGTTCGCCAGACGCTTTTCTAAGTATTCTACAGTTTTCCTGGCCGCACTATCTTTTTTATAGTTGGTGCACAAAGATCTAATGTTCTCACAAGTAGTAAGTTGTTTATTAAGTAGATCCATTGTAGTTGAAGTTGCTTGATATTATAATTGACGTTTAGTTAATGCTCAGTTGATGTTACGATGTACTTTTAGTTAGTAGGTAAGTACCTTAGTTTCTTCGGTATTCAGCGGAGAGTTAGATATGTTGCTGGTTCAATTTAGGACACGAAGACGACAGTAGCAGTAGCACTCCCGTAGTCTCCTTCTTCAGACTTCCCTCAGTGCTCGCCGCATTTTAAGGTTAAGCTTCGATGAAACCTGAAGGTCCGTTACACCAATGTCCTTGCAGCCGCGACTGTGAATATAACGCCTTCTCAATTTGGCTGGGGAGACCCGCTTGTGGGAGGCCAGCAAACCGATTCGTAATCACAGTTTAAACCACAGGAAACATTAGTGACCTTGTCGAAGGACCAACATGTACAGTTTTGTAAGTTCTGTACATGTGAAGTTAGAGTTGAGTAGTTGCGGAGTGCTGGTGGTGGACTTGAAGACTTGAGGTAGATAGAGTCAAAACACTGTGTTCACCGTTGTTTTTAATTATTAGTTAGTAAGTAGTTAAATTACATTAAAGGTTTAGGCAATTCACATTCGGTGCGCGTGTATATAGTTAGGCGTTCGATTGATCACTCTCTCTAATATTTTACTGACTGAAGTATAAATGCAATGTGCGCTGTATATATAAATGCAACGCAGATTGCATCACAGTTACTATGCTGGTAAGGAATGTACGTTGGATCGTACAAAGATACTTTACTGATTTTACCGCACTCTCAGCTAGTGCATTAAAATGAGGACTGTATGCTGGTGAAAATTTGAAATTAATAGACAAATTTGACGCGTAAGAACCGATATACTCTGCATTCGACCTTAGAAAACGAGCTAATTCATTACAAGCGCCTACGAAACATGTGCCATTGTCCGAGAAGATGTTAGCTGGTTTTCCTCTGCGGGCAATGAACCTGCTTAAGGCAGCTAAAAAGGTTTCAGCGCTCAGATCGGTTACAAGTTCTATATGTACTGCTTTCACGGCCATGCAGGCAAAAATGCATAAGTATGCCTTAATTAGATTACTACCTCTGCCCTTGCGGTTCAGTATCATTACTGGACCACAGTAGTCAATGGCTGTATTTATGTATGGGTATTCAGTATGGAATCGTGTTTCAGGAAGGTGGCCCATGATTGGTTGTTTTACTCTTCCTGAAAACCTACAGCATGTGATACAGTTACGAACAGTTTTTCGTGACAAGTTTCTACCATTCAGAGGCCAAAACTTATGACGAATACTGGTAAGCAATAACTGAGGGGCTGCGTGCATAAGTAATTTGTGATGATGGGTAAAGATAAGTGTAGTTAGATGATGAGAAGCGTGTAGTAAGATTGGATGTTTAGTGTCATAGTCGTAATGAGAATTTACTAATCTACCACCTACTCTTATCAAACCATCAGTATCCAAAAAAGGGGTTAAATTCAGCAACTTATTCTTTGAAGGGAGTTGTTTATTGTTCTTCAGCAGCTTATATTCGTACGCAAATGTTTCCTGCTGTGATATTTTACAAAGAGTGATTAATGAACTATTTAATTCGTGCAATGTTAGGAAACCAGTGTTTTTAGATTGTGGGTAGCGGCAATTATGCGCAAACCTTTGTATATAGGCCGTGACCCGCTGTAGCTTACCAAATTCAGAAAATCTAATAATAAATTCATTCGGCTGTGGCTCTGATATCGTCACGAGAGTTTGAACTTTAAATTCTGGCAGTTGACTGTCTTGTAAATGCGGTGCTGGTTGAACAGGCCACTCGGTTTCGGGTTTCAATAAGAATGCCGGGCCTGACCACCATTGACGGTTTGCTTCTAGTTGTTTTGTGTCTGCGCCTCTGGTTCCTATATCACTAGGGTTACACTGGGTTGGCACAAATTTCCAAGCACAAGGGTCAGTAAGAGTATTGATTTCATGAATTCGATTGTAAACGAACGTTTTTAGTAGGTGAGCTTTAGGTGACTTGATCCATCCAAGGACAATGGTTGAGTCGCACCAATATACTGATCGAGTCGTTTCCATACCTAATGATGATTTGACCTTGTCAGCCAGACGGGCTGCTAGCAGAGCACCGCAGAGCTCCAATCGCGGCACAGTCATGGGCTTGAGAGGGGCCACACGACTCTTTGCCGTCACCAGTTGTACCGAAGTATTATTATGTTTGTCGATTGATCTTATATATACATTTGAACTATAGGCGAGAGTAGATGAATCACTAAATGTATGAATTTCACATATTATCGGATTGTCACAAATGATACGTCTAGGTATTTTAATATTGGAAACACTCGCTAAAGACGAGATGAACTTGCACCAAGATTCTTGAATGTCGGAAGGAACAGGTACATCCCATGCTATTTTTGATGCCCATAATTTCTGCAATATTATTTTTGCTTGTAAGATGCAGGGCCCTATTAGGCCAAGGGGATCGAACACCTGCGCAATAGTTGACAGGATTGTACGCTTTGTTGTGTGTTCGTGTAGTGTAGTGCTGACTGAAAATAATAATTTATCTTCTTGACATGCCCAATGTAATCCTAACGTTTTTGCATATTCGTGATTGCTTAAGTTTAACAATTGGTCGTGGTTGTTTTCGCCTATGATTTTTTGTAAAATGTGGTGACTGTTTGAGTGCCATTTTCTTAAGTGAAACTGGCCACTGGCTAGCTGGCTTATAACATCCTTGCAGATATCTATCAGCTGGGCAGGGTTGTCGTGCCCGAAGGTGAAGTCGTCGACATAAAAGCCTTGAAGTATCGCGTCAGAAACGGGCTTCTTTGTGCATTCCCTTCCCAGCTGAATTAGACATCTGGTAGCGAGAAATTGCGCGGCAGCAGTTCCATAACACACAGTATTTAACTTATATTGTTTAAGCTCTTCGTTTTGTTCAAAACGCCATAGAATCTGTTGTAACATACGTTGACCTTCGTTGACGTTGACCATGCGATACATTTTTTCCACATCAGCAGTAACAACATATCTATGTTGGCGAAATTTTATTAAAATAGTAATGAGATCATTCTGCAAGGTAGGGCCAATCTTTTGAATTTCATTAAATGAAGGGGAGTTGGATGAACTCCGTGCTGATGCTTCAAAAACGACTCGCAGTTTCGTTGATAAACTCGTTTCGCGTAAAACGCCGTGATGAGGCATGATGTATCTATATGTATCCTTCTCTGGTGTTTTGTTTTCTGTCATGTGACCTAGCGCAATGTATTCCTTAATGAAGGCAGTGTATAGAGCTTTAAATGAAGGGTCGCGATTGAATCTACGCTCTAAAGTAATAAATCTAGATAGTGCTTGTAAATATGTATCACCTAACACCTCAGGGGATTCCTTTAGTGGTATTGTAACGACAAATCTACCATCTTCTTCGCGGGTGGTAGTTTGTACAAAGTTGAGCTCGCATTCTTCTTCCTCGTTGGAAATAGGTTTGCGGGCTGAGACTGTTTCTAGGTCAAAGAACTGGGTCAATTGATCTTGAAGCTGATCATCGTAATTTGTAAAGGAATGATTGCAGTGGACTGTAGTATTGTTATGTAATGCTTGTACAGGCCCGGATATTAGCCATCCGAACTTAGTCTCGGTTAATGTAGGATTGTGTTTACCTGGGCGGGTCTGTGTTTATTCATTAATAGTTGCTTTGCCTAGCTTGCATGCCTCGCGCTGCTTGTTTTGGATAAACTCAGGCCTTCCTTACTCATCCCGGATGGGTAAGGAGGCAAGGGTCTTGGGGGAGAGCGCAGGTCGTGATGATCCCCAAGGCAAGTCTGACGGTTACCTTCCCGTGGTGCTGCCTGTTATTGGTTTATTTCCTTCCGAAATAAACGCAACAGAACACCGTCAGGCGCCGCGTGTATTGTTATCTATATGTGTATGTATATGTATATATTGTCTCTGTATAAATTAATATTATATGTGTATATATTTTAGTTCACAGGGCTATTTAACCCCTTATTAGTAACAAAATTGTAAAATGCTCGGTACAGACCGGGGCCGTATTTAACTGTTTGTCATCTGTATTATACGTGCTAAGGTGCTTAGTACCTCTGTAAGACAGATGACAAAATAGACTTACGGTGTATAAATTGTAGTTTTAAGGCAAGGCTACAGATAATTTGTCATGTTTATGAGTAGATGAAAAACAGTTTGGCGGTGTGTGTGTTAAAATAGGGACCCCTCTAACTGGCAAACACCAGCGCCTACTACCGTCAAACATATTGTTACATAATCGAAAATAACCGCTGTCTTTTATTTGGTAGTGACCCCTGTTCCGATAACTCACGTTGTTGGAGGCGGGGACAAACTGGCTGGACTAGTTCCAAAACCCCGATGATAAGTGTATCCTTAGACTTCGGGAAAATACCTCCAAGGTATTGTCAGTCTTCTGAACTCTAAACTTCCGGAGGCTTGAGTAGAAAGAATGAAGCCTGTCCATTCCCCCCCAAATTTTGCTTATGGTCACGAATAATAATTATATCTTATAATTATTTCTTATGTCTAAATCAGTGCCCATGTCGAAAGTGAACAGAGACGCGAAAGGTAAATTTACCAAAGCTATGCCTGAAGACCGCTCGATCGGTACTTCTTCTGAGAGTCGAAAAAACGGCCCTTCTCAGGGCCAAACTCCACCGGGTCCTTCGCGGGATCCATCGGAGGTCTCCATGGGGGACGATAGGAGGTCGGACGTGGAGTCCGTGTTTGAGGAGTCGGGTGACGAGGGTGACAGCCGGAGGAAACGGCCCTACTCCTCGTTCTATGCACCCGGCTACCTAGAGTCGGATACCGAGACCGAGGGAACAACGGCCGCCAAGGTCAATACGGCGCGGAGAGGAAGGTCGAAGGGCACCAAAGCAGGCCCCACAAGAGAGGAGTTTTTGAAGCCACCGCCAAAGCCACTGGTGGAGGAGCTGGCGGAGGTCCTGCAGAGCAGGAAGTTCAAAAAGGGGCAGGCCGCTGTGGCCGCCGGAAGTCTGCTCGACACCGGAAGTGATTCCGATTGTCTTTCCGGGTTCGCTGACCTCAGCACGTTAAACGCCCAAGAGCTGAGGGCTCAAGCAGGAGGGATGCTCGCCTGCATCTTGGAGGTTGCCAAAAAGTCTGGCAACCTAAAAGGCGAGTTCGTTGCTCGCCTGAAGAGGTCTGCGTCGACCCTGAGGGAGGTAGTCGACGCCCTGGCCTGCAGGAGTGAGGCCGAAGAGACGCGGCGGCTAAGAGCCGAAAACAGTCGCCTGCGCCTCGAAATGGAGGCCTCCAAGGCAGAGGTGAAGGCGCTGCGTCGTGGCTTCACGGAGGCCAAGACTGAGGCGGCTGCCGCTACGTCTGCTGCTGCAGCAGCCGCTGCCGCCGAGACGCCAGCCCCCCCTGCTGTTGTACTGGGGGCAGATCTAGTGGAGAATATGACGCGGTCCTTGACCACCACGTTCGGGCAAATGCTCAATGCCCGACTCGCTGGTATCGAGGATCGCCTCCTGCCAGCGCCGGTCCTTCGCCCGCCTCTCCGAGCGGACGCCAAGAAGGCTGCGGCAGCGGTTGCCCCCCCACCCCCGAAACCGATCCCTCGAAAGCGGGTTGGCCAGGCCTCGCAGGCTGCCGCTACCCCCTTGACTGCGGCTCCCATTGCCCCCCCCTCGACTTCGGCTCCCATCGCCCCGAAAACGACTCCGACTGCTGTTGCCAAGGCGGAAACCTCCTGGGCAACAGTAGTAAGAAAGGGGAAAGGCAAGGGGAAGGGCAAATCCTCCTCCCCAGCAACGCCCGCTCCCGCTCCTGTCCCAGCAGCTCGTGCCCCCCCCTCCGCCGTGAAGCCTAAAACAAAGAAGGCTTCAGCTGTCGCCGGGCCCAAGAAGGCAAAGGCGCTAAAAACGTCCAAATCCGCGGCTGTAGTGCTGACGCTGCAGCCCGAAGCCGCGGAAAAGGGCGTTACATACAGCGCCATCATTGAGACGGCGCAGGAGAAGGTCGATCTCCAAGGATTGGGTATCGACCGGATCCACTTCCGCCAGACGGCCACGGGAGCCAGGATGCTCGAAATTCCTGGCTCCCAAAGCAGCGACAAAGCGGACAGGCTCGCGGAGAAGCTCCGCGGTGTCCTGTCCGAGGTGGCCAACGTCGCGAGGCCCGTAAAGTCCGTGGATTTGCACGTGACGGGCCTGGACGACGCCGCCACAAAGGAGAAAGTGGCGGCGGCGGTCGCCAAGGTGGGCGGCTGCGACGTACTCCACGTCAAAGTCGGGGAGATACGTCGCAGCTACGGCGGGACCGGCTCCTCCCTGGTTTCCTGCCCGATTCCAGTAGCCAAAGTGGTGCTGGCACAGGGCAGGCTGTTGGTGGGGTGGAGCTCGGTGCGAGTGGTGGCACTGGCGGCGCGTCCCATGCGCTGCTTCAAGTGCATGGGACTTGGGCATACGCGCCCCCAGTGTCCCTCGTCGGCAGACAGGGGGGACCTGTGCTTCCGCTGCGGAGGCGCAGGCCACAAGGCGGCGAGCTGCCAGAGGAGGGCCCCGCACTGCGCGATATGCGCAGAGTCGGGGCGACCTGCCGAGCACAGGATGGGGGGACAAAACTGTGTCCCCCCAAAGACGAAGGGACAGGCCGCCAGGACCCCGGCCATCCCCCGACCGGCCGCCAGAGCCGCTCCTGAGGCTGTTCGCCGCGCGGCGAGCATGGAGGTTGTGACGTCCGATTGATATGGATCAAGTCGGACAACACAACCTCCTCCAGACGAATTTAAACCACTGCGTCAGGGCTCAGGACTTGCTAATGCAGTCCCTGGCGCAGTGGCGGATTGATTTGGCGGTCGCCGCGGAGCCGTACTACGTTCCCCAGTCCCATCCCTACTGGGCTGGGGATCTGGACGGCTCCGTAGCCATTATTGGACGTGCCGGTGGCGGCCCCCCCCTCTCAGTGTCAGAGAGGGGTTCGGGGTACGTGGTGGCCAAGTGGGAGAGGTATGCGGTAGTCGGCACATATTTCTCCCCCAATAGAACCGTCGCGGAGCTGGAGGTTTATCTGGACCTCCTGGCCGCGGCGGTGAGAAGGCAGGCGCCACGTCAGGTCCTCCTCATGGGGGACCTGAACGCCAAGGCCCAGGCCTGGGGCAACCCCTCCACTGACTCTCGCGGGGAGATTGTCAGGGAGTGGGCGGTTGCCGCAGGGCTGACTCTGCTCAACAGAGGGTCAGTCCACACGTGCGTGCGACACAACGGGGGGTCCGTGGTGGACGTTTCGTTCGCCACCCCGGAAGTCGCAGCACGTGTCCAGGCCTGGAGAGTGGTGGAGGACGTGGCGACTCTCTCGGACCACAATTATATTCGGTTCGAGATCGCCACCTCCCACCAAGGAGGGACTCGGCGCGTGGAGAGGGCGGGTTTCCCGCGCTGGGCGATTGGTCGCCTCGATGCCGAGTTGGCTGAAGAGGCGGCTATGGTGCAGTCGTGGGTTGCCGGCCCCACGCACCCGGAGGTGGCCTTCGCGGCGAGCCGGTTCCGGGAGGCGGTGACGGCCGTCTGCGACGCCGCCATGCCGAGGTCCCGACGCCACCCCGAGCGCCGCCAAGTTTACTGGTGGTGCTCGGAGATTGAGGATCTCCGAGCGCGATGCTCGGAGACGCGGCGCCTCTACTACCACTGCAGGAGGCGCCGCCACGGCCGGACGGACGACCAGCTGCCGGCGGAGCAGCTGGCGGCCGAGCAGCTCCTGTACGGCGATATGAAGAATGCCAAACAGGAGCTGAAGATGGCCATCGGCCGGGCTAAGGCCCTAGGCTGGTGCGAGCAGCTGGAGGGCCTCGACAGGGACCCATGGGGGCGCCCTTATAAGTCTGCCCGGAATAAGTTCCGGGGCAGAGCGCCCCCTATCGCGGAGTCCCTGGAGCCAGAGCTCCTGGAGAGGGTGCTGGGGGGGCTATTCCCCGACAGCGACCCCCACTACACCCCTCCACCGATGGCCACCCCGTCCTTCCAGGAGGAGGAGGACCCGGCCTCCATTCCGCCTATATCAGAGGTGGAGATGGAGGTAGCAGTCTCCCGCCTGAGAGGCAAGAAGACTGCCCCGGGACCAGACGGGATTCCCGGGCGGGTCCTCAGGATCGCCCTTAAGGAGATGGGCGGTCAGCTTCGGGAACTGTTCGACGCGTGCCTCACGTCGGGTCAGTTCCCGAAGCTCTGGAAGGACGGGCGATTGTGCCTGTTGCGGAAGGAAGGGCGAGACGCAGACTCGCCCGCCGCATACGGGCCAATCGTGCTGCTGGATGACACGGCGAAGCTGCTGGAGAGAATAGTGGCTTCCCGTGTCATCCGGCACCTGGGGGGAACTGGGCCTGGCCTTTCAGAGGCCCAGTTCGGATTCAGGGCAGGGCGGTCGACGATAGACGCCCTGCTCTGGATCAAGGGGTGGACGCAGGACGCAGTCGGCGGGGGGGAAAAGGCGTTGGCTGTCTCGCTTGACATTGCCAACGCCTTCAACAGCCTACCGCACGGGACAATACGGGAGGCGCTCCGCTATCACGGAGTGCCCCTGTATCTGCGTAGGCTGTTGGCCGACTACCTCCGGGACCGCGAGGTCCTGGTGGAGGGACGCGACGGTCTGAGGCGACGTCGCGTGTCCTGCGGGGTTCCACAGGGGTCAGTGTTGGGACCGCTCCTGTGGAACATTGGCTACGACTGGGTGCTCCGCGGCACGTTTCCCGCAAGTATGCGGGTTGCGTGCTACGCGGATGACACGCTAGTCGTAGTCAAGGGGAGGGACCTCGGGGAGACGGTGCGGCGGGCCACGGTGGCCACAACACTCGTGGTCGGCCGCATACGTGCCCTGGGGCTGGAGGTCGCCCTCTCCAAGACCGAGGCCCTAATGTTCCATGGGCCTCGGGGGGGACCCCCTCCAGGAACGAGGATAGACCTGGACGGGGTCCTGGTCCGGGTTGGGACCCAGATGAGGTACCTGGGTCTCATCCTGGACGGGCGGTGGACTTTTGGGGCCCACTTCACTCAACTGGCCCCAAAAGTCATAGGCGCCGCTGCCGCCCTTGGGAGGCTGCTGCCCAACGTGGGCGGCCCGAGCGCCACATGTCGTCGCCTGTACTCCGGAGTGATCCGGAGTATGGCCTTGTACGGGGCACCTGTCTGGGTGGACGCCCTCGGTCGCGCCAATAAGGCCCTGCTGCGACGTCCGCAGCGGGTCATCGCGACGAGGGCGATACGCGGGTACCGGACGGTGTCCTGGACGGCGGGATGCGTGTTGGCCGGTGATCCCCCCTGGGAGCTCCAAGCGGAGATCCTCGCCGAAGTGTACCACTTCGTGGCGGCGAGGAGATCCCGCGGGGAGCCTCCAGCGTGGGAGGAGGTAACGCGCATGCGACGGCAGGCGCGGGCCGCCCTGTTGCGGCGGTGGACGGAGGACCTGGCTCCACCGGTCCCTGGACAGAGGACGGTGGATGCCATTCGCCCGGTCCTTCGGAGGTGGGTAGGGCGGCGATTCGGGTCGCTCACCTTCCGATTGGTGCAGGTGCTTTCCGGGCATGGATGTTTCGGAAAGTACCTGCATCACATCGCAAGACGTGAGGCGACCCCCGCCTGTCACGAGTGTGGAGCGCCAGAAGACACGGCGCTCCACACGCTGGAGGAGTGCGCCGCGTGGAGTCCCATGCGGCACACCCTCACAGCGGTCATAGGCGCAGATCTGTCGCTGCCGAGCGTGGTTAACGCTATGCTCGGCAGCGACGGATCGTGGCAGGCGGTGGTCTCTTTCTGCGAAGAGGTGATGGCGCAGAAAGAGGCTGCGGAGCGGGCGAGGGAGGACGACGTCCTCGCAGACCCGCTCCGGCGTAGACGAACTGGTGGAAGGAGAAGGCGATTCGGGCGCCTTCTCGCTCTATCCTAGTGCTGTGCGGATCATCGGTGGAGAGTCGGGGGATTCTCCACTGACTTGCACGATCCCACACGTCTGGGGGATGGCCCTAATGAGCTGGGTCATCCCTCCATTGGCCGGGGCCCGTCACCGGTGACGGGCCAACCGCCGGGGCGAGATGGTGATTGCTAACGCTACCCCATCTCGCCCCGACTAGGCGGCAGACTGCTCATCCCGGGTTTTTAGTGGGTAACCTCACTTACTACCCCCCCGTGGGGGTAGTAAGGCCCCTCAGGCGAGGACTCCCACATAACCACTCTGCTCCCCCCGGAGCCGGGTGGTATCCATAAAGGATTTTCCCGGGTCAAAAAAAAAAAAAAAAAAAAAAAAAAAAAAAAAAAAAAAAAAAAGGATTGTGTTTACCTTTGTCAGGGAGTGGGCGGTTGCCGCAGGGCTGACTCTGCTCAACAGAGGGTCAGTCCACACGTGCGTGCGACACAACGGGGGGTCCGTGGTGGACGTTTCGTTCGCCACCCCGGAAGTCGCAGCACGTGTCCAGGCCTGGAGAGTGGTGGAGGACGTGGCGACTCTCTCGGACCACAATTATATTCGGTTCGAGATCGCCACCTCCCACCAAGGAGGGACTCGGCGCGTGGAGAGGGCGGGTTTCCCGCGCTGGGCGATTGGTCGCCTCGATGCCGAGCTGGCTAAAGAGGCGGCTATCGTCCAGTCGTGGCTTGCCGCCCCCACGCACCCGGAGGTGGCCGTCGCGGCGAGCCGGTTCCGGGAGGCGGTGACGGCGGTCTGCGACGCCGCCATGCCGAGGTCCCGACGCCACCCCGAGCGCCGCCAAGTTTACTGGTGGTGCTCGGAGATTGAGGATCTCCGAGCGCGATGCTCGGAGACGCGGCGCCTCTACTACCACTGCAGGAGGCGCCGCCACGGCCGGACGGACGACCAGCTGCCGGCGGAGCAGCTGGCGGCCGAGCAGCTCCTGTATGGTGATGTGAAGACAGCCAAACAGGAGCTGAAGCTGGCCATCGGCCGGGCTAAGGCCCTCGGCTGGAGCGAGCAGCTGGAGGGCCTCGACAGGGACCCATGGGGGCGCCCGTATAAGTCTGCCCGGAATAAGTTCCGGGGCAGAGCGCCCCCTGTCGCGGAGTCCCTGGAGCCAGAGCTCCTGGAGAGGGTGCTGGGGGGGCTATTCCCCGACAGCGACCCCCACTACACCCCTCCACCGATGGCCACCCCGTCCTTCCAGGAGGAGGAGGACCCGGCCTCCGTTCCGCCTATTTCAGAGGTGGAGATGGAGGCAGCAGTCTCTCGCCTGAGAGGCAAGAAGACTGCCCCGGGACCAGACGGGATTCCCGGGCGGGTCCTCAGGATCGCCCTTAGGGAGATGGGCGGTCAGCTTCGGGAACTATTCGACGCGTGCTGAGGCACGCGTCGGGGACTGGGTTCGGGTCAGTTCCCGAAGCTCTGGAAGGACGGGCGATTGTGCCTGTTGCGGAAGGAAGGGCGAGACGCAGACTCGCCCGCCGCATACAGGCCAATCGTGCTGCTGGATGACACGGCGAAGCTGCTGGAGAGAATTGTAGCTTCCCGTGTCATCCGGCACCTGGGGGGAACTGGGCCTGGCCTTTCAGAGGCCCAGTTCGGATTCAGGGCAGGGCGGTCGACGATAGACGCCCTGCTCTGGATCAAGGGGTGGACGCAGGACGCGGTCGGCGGGGGGGAAAAGGCGTTGGCTGTCTCGCTGGACATTGCCAACGCCTTCAACAGCCTACCACACGGAACAATACGGGAGGCGCTCCGCTATCACGGAGTGCCCCTGTATCTGCGTAGGCTGTTGGCCGACTACCTCCGGGACCGCGAGGTCCTGGTGGAGGGACGCGACGGTCTGAGGCGACGTCGCGTGTCCTGCGGGGTTCCACAGGGGTCGGTGTTGGGACCGCTCCTGTGGAACATTGGCTACGACTGGGTGCTCCGCGGCACGTTTCCCGCAAGTATGCGGGTTGCGTGCTACGCGGATGACACCCTAGTCGTGGTCAAGGGGAGGGACCTCGGGGAGACGGTGCGGCGGGCCACGGTGGCCACAACACTCGTGGTCAGCCGCATACGTGCCCTGGGGCTGGAGGTCGCCCTCTCCAAAACCGAGGCCCTAATGTTCCATGGGCCTCGGGGGGGACCCCCTCCAGGAACGAGGATAGACCTGGACGGGGTCCTGGTCCGGGTTGGGACCCAGATGAGGTACCTGGGTCTCATCCTGGACGGGCGGTGGACTTTTGGGGCCCATTTCACTCAACTGGCTCCAAAAGTCATAAGCGCCGCAGCCGCCCTTGGGAGGCTGCTGCCCAACGTGGGCGGCCCTAGCGCCACATGTCGTCGCCTGTACTCCGGAGTGATCCGGAGTATGGCCTTGTACGGGGCACCTGTCTGGGTGGACGCCCTCGGTCGCGCCAATAAGGCCCTGCTGCGTCGTCCGCAGCGGGTCATCGCGACGAGGGCGATACGCGGGTACCGGACGGTGTCCTGGACGGCGGGATGCGTGTTGGCCGGTGATCCCCCCTGGGAGCTCCAAGCGGAGATCCTCGCCGAAGTGTACCACTTCGTGGCGGCGAGGAGATCCCGCGGGGAGCCTCCAGCGTGGGAGGAGGTCACGCGCATGCGACGGCAGGCGCGGGCCGCCCTGTTGCGGCGGTGGACGTAGGACCTGGCTCCACCGGTCCCTGGACAGAGGACGGTGGATGCCATTCGCCCGGTCCTTCGGAGGTGGGTAGGGCGGCGATTCGGGTCGCTCACCTTCCGATTGGTGCAGGTGCTTTCCGGGCATGGATGCTTCGGCAAGTACCTGCATCACATCGCAAGACGTGAGGCGACCCCCGCCTGTCACGAGTGTGGAGCGCCAGAAGACACGGCGCTCCACACGCTGGAGGAGTGCGCCGCGTGGAGTCCCATGCGGCACACCCTCACAGCGGTCATAGGCGCAGATCTGTCGCTGCCGAGCGTGGTTAACGCTATGCTCGGCAGCGACGGATCGTGGCAGGCGGTGGTCTCTTTCTGCGAAGAGGTGATGGCGCAGAAAGAGGCTGCGGAGCGGGCGAGGGAGGACGACGTCCTCTCAGACCCGCTCCGGCGTAGACGAACTGGTGGAAGGAGAAGGCGATTCGGGCGCCTTCTCGCTCTATCCTAGTGCTGTGCGGATCATCGGTGGAGAGTCGGGGGATTCTCCACTGGCTTGCACGATCCCACACGTCTGGGGGATGGCCCTAGTGAGCTGGGTCATCCCTCCATTGGCCGGGGCCCGTCACCGGTGACGGGCCAACCGCCGGGGCGAGATGGTGATTGCTAACGCTACCCCATCTCGCCCCGACTAGGCGGCAGACTGCTCATCCCGGGTTTTTAGTGGGTAACCTCACTTGCTGCCCCCCCGTGGGGGTAGCAAGGCCCCTCAGGCGAGGACTCCCACATAACCACCCTGCTCCCCCCGGAGCCGGGTGGTATCCATAAAGGATTTTCCCGGGTCAAAAAAAAAAAAAAAAAAAAAAGGATTGTGTTTACCTAATGAGATATTATTGGATGACAGTATACTCCAAAACACGTCCGCACCAAGCAGCATGTCTACTTGAGACGGTGTGTGGAATGAAGAATCCGCTAATGTAATGTTTTGTGGAATATCTAGCTTTGTATAATCGACTCGCACCGACGGCAGCAGTTGTGTAATGCGTGGAACCACGAAGCACTTAATAGTTTCAGTGTAAGGGTTTAGGAGTGACGATATAATGACGTCACATCGTTTAGATGAGACACTCTGTTGGTTGTTCAACCCTTCAACTAATGTCGAAGTCGAAGAGGTTGCCAGTTTAAGTTTTTGGCATAAATGCTCACAGATAAAACTAGAGGTGCTACCATTGTCTAACAATGCACGCACAGTATGTTTGCGGCCCTTGTAATCATTGACTTGAATGAGAGCAGTTGACAGTAATACTACACAATGATTGCTAGGAGTAGTAGTGAGACTGATATCCTGCGGCCTGTTTCCTTCATATGGTTGATGGGTTGACGGCGTGGCACAAAGCGAGACGCTACTGGTTCCCGAAACAGGCTGTGACAGATCCATGGTATGTTTCAATATGTCAGATTGTGTTTGATTTGATGGGCTAGATGACTCAACGATATGAAGCAATGTGTTGTGAGATTTATTACAAAGACGGCATGATCCTAATTTGCATTTATTTGCGGTGTGTCCTTGCCTTAGACAGTTTAGGCATAGCTTAAGGAATTTCACCTTTTGAATACGAGTTTCAATAGGGAGCGATTTGAATTTCATGCAATTATAGATAGCATGGCTATTTTTGCATAACGGACAAGAGTATGATTTCTTTGAGGTCGGTGATTGTGAGTTAACTGTGAACGATTTTTGCCTAACGTGCGTGACGTCACTGTGCCTACGTCGTGCGCTGATATGCGCTTCTTCCATAGTCTCTAATAGATCAGCACGGTTTGTGAGAAATCTATTTAAGTCTGCAAGGGTAGGCAACTCATTTATTGAATTACGATATGTTTCCCATTCACGGTTTGTTACTGCGTCCAATTTATTAGCGACTATATGTATGATAAGCACATCCCAACCGTCAGTGGGCAAGTTTAGTGTTTTTAATGCTCTCAAGTTACGATTGATTGTGTCAATGAGATTACGCAGAGCCTTAGAGGATTCCTTTGCTAAGGGTTCAATATTAAAAATAGCCTGAACGTGATTGTTGACAAGAAGACGGTTATTATTATAGCGATCGCACAGTAAGTTCCAAGCAACATCATAATTTTCAACTGAAAAGTCGAGACATCGAATGACTAAGGCAGCAGAATCCTTTAAAGCAGCGCGTAAATAATGAAACTTGCTAATTTTCGGTATTGTGTCGTCTGAGTGTATGAGAGACATGTATGTATCGCGGAATTCCAGCCAGTCATGATACTGACCCGCAAAAACGGGCAAATTGATAGTAGGTAGTTTTAGTTTGGGCCCACCTCTATTTCCAGGCACAGTACCAGAACCTGCAGCCGATCCGAAGTCCGCAGAGGTCTCCTGCTTGCTCATCACCTCGCGGGCAGCCGCGATCGTGCTGAAGTACTGTGTCTCGAACGTTTCTCGCTCCATGTATTGATCAGCTGGAATTTCACACACATTTTCTATGTCAGTTTGTGCGCAGTCAAAATCTGTATAAAGTTCTTCGATTTTAGCTAATCGTATATTTAGTTCATTGATTTGTAATGTGCTTAAAGAATTACAACTCTGAATTACGTCTAAATATGCTTTAAACTGTGTGAGTTTAGCCTTATAGCTTGCACGCTTTTTGATTAATGATTTAAACTCCATGATTGTGGACTTTATTTCAATGATTGACTTTATTGACGCTGAAATAAACGTTTAATTAGGTTGCTATGCAATGAAAGTAAGAGGAAAAAAGAATAGCTGATAGTGATAGACTAAAACTGAAATGATACGTAAATTTTATATTACGGAGTGCTGAGCGCCCGCGTGGCACAAAAATGCAGTGATAACAAAGCGAACGAAGCACGGTGCGCTGACGCAGCGGCCGATAGCTGACGTGTGGCGAGATGCGGCCGGCATGCAGAGGTAATCACGCGTCTATCGCGTGACCCCAGCTTACACTGGAATGCGAAATAGAATGCGATTAAGCTAAGAAATGAATATTATCCCTACACAATCACGGGCATCCAAAATTACTGAGGCCTGAATGAACTAAAGATAGGTACTCGGTACATGTACGTATGTTAGACTCATTGATTACAAATTGCAAAGGTAAGAATAGAATTCAGCAAAGTTTTCAAAGGTTTTGGCAGGAAACAGTTGATAGATCTGATAATGCATAGATATTTATTGCAATGATGACTTCCTGCAGTATCCAGAAGCAAGGAGTGCGATTGACTTATGGCACGGTTTGTGATTAATGCGTTTGGCAGAAAGAACTTAATGCTTAATGCGAAGAAATAATAGATATCTTTGTATGTAAAGAGAATGATTAGCTATTAGCAGGTGAGGATAAATTGGAACGAACTTACAGTTATGCTATCTTTCCAGGTTCTTACACTACACACGTCGAGCCCTCGACAATATTTTATGCCATTTGATTTTCCTTTCAAACAGGTAAGTTTTCCGTTAATCCACTGGATAAATAATACTTCTTCGATCTTCTTTCTGCGCTCCAATAATTGTATGGAATTATCTTGCCAGCCACAATGACGTAGTAACACGATCCACGTAATGGCCGCTCCGAGTCGCCTTCACAGTATTTCCCGTGTCAGAAATGCAGCCGCTGGTTTCATAGAAATCCGGCTCGAAGGAACAATTGTTGAGACAGGGTACTGTAGCTGAAGGCGGTGGATCTTGTGGTTGTAAATGACGCTTGCTGTATTGTATTAACAGTTTAATGATAGGAAGCTTGACAAAATAATTTCTGAGTACATAAAAAACTTTCGTTGCGTGTCGCTTGTCTGATGTCCTGCGAGAAGTGAGTTGCTTGAGAGCTCGTAGCGCCGTTCAGGTTAGTCGGTATGCATGTGTGTGAGTGGGAGTACCAGACGTATTACAACACACATGCAAGGCGTCAACACACATAATAATTAACAAATTTTCTACTTGAGGGTGGTAGCAAGCCAGGCGGGCATTCGCATTATGCCCTACCATCATGCTGTAACGACTGCCATCCTAAGACAACAACGCCTTAACCTGCCTTCCGAAGCATGAAAGCGCTCAGTAAAAATTTCACTCATCCATGTCATGACCGCGCGGACGTTACTAAACTTAGCTGATCGGTTAAAAACGGCTAAGCAAACCTCACTACGAGCGCTTCAAGCGCTTCTTATACATATCGTACAGTTCATGCTACTAAAAATACAACTACTTACTAAACATATTGATCTCTTTCATGTGTTTTACGTAAATCACATGCTATGGGACTCTTACGAAATATTTACAAATTCGTTTGGCTATATATATATGATAATATACCTATTGGAGCTAAGTAAAATTCTATAGTATCCATCAAGTATAATAGGTTATCTCGTAATACATTCTTGAAGATCAATCTAGACTGCGTCCAGTCTATAGCAAAAAAAAATGGGATTGATGTCTATCAAATGATATTAAAATAAATATTGAATGGCCAAGTTCACAATAGATATATGGAGCAAGAACAATCCTGAGTGAATTTATGGTTTAGAAAGTAAAGAAGGAGGGTTTGACAACCCTCATGCATTCAACCCCTACCGTGTGATTATTCCACCAGGCACCACAATTGTTCATTGGAAAAAAAAACATGCTATCTCAAACCACAACCGATTGTTCTCAACCCCAAAATATCATAAAGTGTCGAAATCAATGGTGTACGAGTAATTCAAACAAATAAATAAAAACAGTACTTATAGTTAACCTTATTCCCAGATTGATAAGTTATCAGTCGGTTTTTATATCAAACCAAAAGCCACAAACATTAAATATAATAATTTACATTTTGTTGTCAGCTGTAATCAAAGTATTTTTATTTATAACATACAAAAAAAATATGTCTTTTTACTGTGATCATCTGTATGTATTATTCAATTTGGAACTGATATGAAGAAAAAAAAACGAAGTGAGGATATATATACTAAGAATATACCAAGTTATTATAGGTATATAGAATATTTAAATTGTATCAACGTCAATCGAGTACTTTTTATGTTTCACTCAAACAACTGAAAAAAAATGTCAACATGTTTATTCCTGGATAGTAAAAGCTACTATAGTCAATGGTGACTAGCAGTGCAAGTATAGTACCACCAACTTAACTGTGCAGTTCTCGAGGGCGCTACTGGTAAAGGAAATCAACTACAAACTGTCACAATTTGAAGGAATTTTGTAGTTCTTTTTTTTGCCGCCTAAACAGATAATTGGTGGGACTATACCGTAGTGTGGCTCGTTAAATTATCAAATCGTTATGATCGATAAATTTAACAAATCGTATCGCCCATTGCAAGTATGGAACTTTTGCCGATAACTCTTATCGACGGCTTACGATCGTAAAATTGGGGGCTGTATGTCGATTATTACGAAATGGCAATTTTGAAACTAGACTGCTTTTGCACAGATTATTCATTAAAATCGTTCATCTAAGGGGAAATTAGTTATTCTGAAAATAATTGTGATCAAAGCATTCCTTTTTGTAAAACGGATAATAACGGTATGTGTTTGATGAATTAATAGAAACATAAATAATTACGATTCTTTATTCACGTCGTTATACTGAGTTCTAACAAGGGAGAACTTGAAAGTGCAGATTAAGTAATTTATTAGTCATAGACCTTTTTGTTCTTACTTTTCGAGTGCAGGGTCTGGATTTATACTCGTAATACTAATTTTTAACTTTTTCGAATCTCATGCTCGTAAAGTACTTGTTTAGGCCCGGTGTTAGAGGACTAAAATTGCTTTTTATACTCTAGTGTTTAGCAGACCTTTTTAAGAAAGTGTTGCAATGGACTGAATTAACTAAAAATGAGAATAAACTCATACAGTACAGACTGTATCAGACGAATTGTCCACTGGTGAACACAGCCCAGTTTAAGGTATCAGGTCCTCAGTAGCCGCTGCTGTCCACCTTCCGTAATTTACCTTTAGTCACCTCATACGACACACACACAGCAATGGGGGGGATGACATTCTAATCCCAAAGGATTTTGATTAATTTGGATTATTTATAAATTATACTGACTTCTAGGTATTTTGATCGCCAATGTCTATAGACAAATTTCTGTCAGTTATGTATCGTTACCACTTATTTTAATTTTATTTATGCAAGAGAGTGTAATAAGCCCTATACCTATGTCAAGCATGAAAGTTTTTGAATGTCCATATATCGCATATTGATCATATTATGAGTATGAGGTGAATACCGTACACGATTTATTCGTCATCATTTTAAGTATCGTATCGCATGATTTAATTCAGAAGTTTATTTAGCTCACATTAAGAACCGCGGCACGGTTCATTTAGTCAGCAAATTATGTGTCAAAAAGTCGTTTAGGCCCCCATGGGAGCGCGTTGGATCGAACACGTAGAGGGTTAATCAAATGAAATGAGAATATTATCCATGAGTCAAGGTTATTGGTTCAGGAATCAAGTGAGGCGAAGTGATTCGTCACAAGGTAAATGATGAACATGTTTTTTAGAGAGAGTTGTATGTCTAACAGATATGAATAAAACATACGATATTTTAGGATATGATTAATACTAAGCCTGATCTGAAAATACAGTTCCATATATCTTGATATAAATACATAGAATTTCAAAATTTCGCGTAATCAACATTTATGTCTGTATTAGTATATCGTTTCAAATAAAATTGTATTTCTAATGTTTATACTGTGGCAACCACGTTTAGTACCTACAGGTTATTCCGTACATATAATGCACTATTTATATAAACATTTTACAAAAATAGTTTTTTTTTAGGGTGGACAGAGGTGCTGTCTACCGCTAAGCAGACGTCCAGCTCAACCGGGTTTTGGGCGAGGGAAGGCCCTCTTATAGCCCGGGAGGGAGAAGTGCCGAAGGCACTTCTCCTGAGACGGGCGTATAGGGCGAAAAGCGCCTTATACCTCCGTCTCCCGCGGGCGCCAAAAACGCTCCGTTACTATCGGGAGGGGTGACAGCGAGCTCAAGGGCACCACTGTGGTTCGGACCTCGGCTTGTCTCGCTGCCATCAATGGGGGAATCGGAACAAAATGCCCCGGTACAACTGCAGTGTTGTACCGTTGAGAATGGGCTCTACTGAATAATACTCTGTGACTATTTGTAGAGACACTAATCGGGACTTTATTTTTGCCTCGAGCTCGCCGGCGAGCTCGGTGTTTGATTGTGTAACCTCTGATTACCGCACACCTGGAGATGTTACCGGGACGACTTGCGGACAACGCTAAAGCTGCCAACGTAATGGCTGCGATGGGGACATCCGGTTCGTCCAATACCTGCCGTGGCCGGTGACGGGGAGGTACAAAAATCGCTCAACCTCTACGAATAAATTCATAGCGCACCGTATTCAAATATTGCTTGTTCCGTTTCGTTCATATTTTCAAACAGTGCGTTTTCTGTCCGTTGAGGTTGGGGTCCGAAAGGGCTCAACGGAGCACTATTAATGGAACTCCGCTGTCTGTCTGTCCGTTTGTTACGGATCTTTAGCTTAAAAACGGAAATAGTATATTATCTTTTATATATATTCTATATCTGCTGAAATTTATATTTGAATATTTTATCTGATCTGTACCAACGATATTTATTTTTGAACGGGTTTTATCAAACTTAATGGAGAGTCACAATTCGCATTTTGCTCGATTTTTAGATACTCAAACAATTGCATCTCTTCTTTAGACTGTTTATTACTAATTTGAATTTGATAGAAGATGAAGGGCTGTTTGCTGTAACCACTCCTTATGTCTGTAGTGCTTTATTTTCAACTCTTTCTCAGACTGCATATAATTTTATGTTAACAACATTGGTAAAGATAAAATATGATATCAAAAACAAAATAAAAAAGCACATTAAAAAGGTTAGACCTAAACTCTTACTATTTTATCATACAACTTAATTCCTCACACTGTTTGGTGTAATTTTTTTAATTCTATTAATATTATTACAGATTATGGTAAAATATTATGCAGAATTGTTATTTCATATTTTTTGTCATGTACCTACATTTATGTCATTGAGTGAGAACACAACTATTCCGAGTTATCGTTAAATTTGCAAACTTAGTCTTTAAAAAAAAAAAGACTAATGGCCTGTTTCGGAATGTTCGAGTAAGTTCTGGTTATACTACCCAGAACATAAACTAACTGAATGATAAAAATGACAGTTAACATTCAGCGCGTTTCAAGCGTTAACCGATGGATAGGCCAAATCGATGACTGTGAAACGCAAAGATTGTGTTTTATTTATTAAATATGTTCTAGTATAACCGGAACTTACTCGAACATTCTGAAACAGGCCCTAAGTTTGCAAAAAAATCTTTCAAAAAGTAATATCGCAGATAAAAAAAAAACAAATATTGTCAATTATTTGAGATTTAATAGTTAATTATAATTTTAATAGACGTAGGCTTGGTTAACTGATTTTCACTGAATGATTGAGACAGACCCGACTTTCAGGCGCGAGTCTAACACCATTGGATGAGTATCTATATAGATGCATAACAGGAGTTTTGAAGACAGACCCATTGTATGTATGTATTTCTATAGAGGTATCTTCAAAGCACCGATTAAGTTAACGTCGTTAATCAGTTTCTTTATATTCTTAAGATCACGCAGCTGTGGAGATGGCTAAATTACCAAGTTTTCGTCACAGTCGTACTTATTTTACACATAAGGTATTTTACAAAGTTACAAATTTACGAGGGAAAAAATTACAGTCATTTGCAGGATTCCAACCCGCGTCCATCCACCTGGGGTATGCTCTGGTCTTGAGTTAACATGACAATCACTCATAACTCCAATTTTTCCTCTCGTTCTTTATTTACCCATCATATTGGGATGGACATAAGGTATTGTTATTGGATCCGCTTGTCCCAGTAAAAAAGTTTTTTTTCCAAAACAGCCATCTGAAACTAAACATTTTATTCTAAAAACTTTTATATAATATTATTCGAATATTATAGCAAATATTAGCTTAAGACTTATGTTTTATTTAATTATTACCATTTATTAATTTTCATACAAAACAATATTAAATTTTGGTCTCCACTTATATTCATAGTGAATTTTGTATCAGCTATTTTTACATTTGTATTGTTTTTATAACTCTGACATTTACTACTGCGACCAAAAAAAAATTTAAAAATATGGACGACCCCTTTTTACTATGGTGAATAAAAAAAGAACAGAATGTAATAAGAGTGTGAGAGTGAAATAGTCTTAAAGAATAATAATAAAAAAAGTTTGTAGAACAGCAATCTGAAATTTTTACTCTACATCCATTCTATTGAAAAAATATATACGTATTTACTGGCTCTTTTTTGAATTTTTTTATTAGTGACCAACTGATATCTGAGTTCAACCCTTGCTGGAGCACACTATGGTCAATAAGTACAAAGGTAAAATAAAAATAAAATAAATAAAAGTTATCATTTTTATCACCCCCAACCTTGAAACATACAGATTTTAAGCTTCATATGCCTGTAATTTTATTGTTTCTACTGGCTTTCAACAGCCGGGACACACTGTCTGGACGAACCACGAAACATGGACCTGCGGCAAGGCAGTTCTCAACTATTACATCTCAGCTATCACTGCTTCAAAATAAAGAGGTCTGGGTCCTTTACTAGATACTAGAATCTTACTCACCTCTAATAGGAATATCATTCACAGGCAAATGAATTTGTAAATATTTTGTAAGCGTCACTTAAGAGTTTATAGTACGTTTTTTCATTTTTATACGAGTATTTTTCACTTGAAGTTTATATTTGAATAACGTCGACCTGATCAACCGAATTGTTGATTATTCAGGTTGACTAAAATAAAGCCATTTGATAGGATGATGTACAAAGTAGATAGCTATAAAAATACTGCTTTCCGATAAGTTGGTCTGTAAAACAATCGTATCCCTTACGATAAACTAACCCTATCTCCCACGTACAGATCATCAACATCGGAGCTCAGATGACTTTTCAATAGTATTCTTTCTACGACTGACTTTTTAGGAGGTGCGATTTTACTTTGAAATTTGCTGATTTCGGCGATATGTAGGCATATGAAATAGTCAGGATAAGGTTTGAGTGATTTGGAGATGTTTAAAGAGATAATACTTATTTATCTTTTTATGTTCACATACCTATGCAGAAATGATATTATAAAAGGTGCATTGGCCGTTAGCAGAACAGACACTAGTGCGTTATAGCACAGCTTTTATTGCGTCACTAAATAGAAGTTAGTTATCGTATATAGCTCATGTTTTTATAATCAAACTGTCTCACCGTTCCTGCATTGTGTCAAAATAAAAACTGTTGACGGTAAACAAATTAAAAAAAACACCGTACATATCTTGGAAACATGTATTTGGGTTAAATTATAAGAGATAACAAATGCAGGATGTTGTTGGTAAGTACGAAACTGGTTGATTTACCCAATTGTCTCTTTTCTTTATCTTTACAACGATCGGTTGCTGTAAATGCCTTTTAATATTACCAAGCGCTGTAATGTGGTGATTATGCTGTAGGTATGTATGCTAAAATGTATCACATCATCATCGACAGACATGCCGTATAGTCGTTGAATACATGCCTCCTTCTATTGTAGTACTATTATAACCCGGCACCCAGACTGCTATATTATAATATATCATATACCACATGTGCGCGAAAGAAATACTTTCTTGACTAATTTAAAAAGAACACAATGTTTGCAACCGCGTGATCACAGTATCACCTGAGTCTTACATTTGTTTCTTGTATATATCCAATTCATAAAAATCGATATCGACTACATCGCATAAACATTAAATTTTACATAATGAATACATTCAGGCGTTACTTCGCGTAAATCCATATTTAATAATAACATTGTTTATCATGCGGTAAATAGTTTGAGATTACACGTTAACTATTTTTAAGGATTTACGACCTTCTGTTTATTTATACCTTTAGTTTAATTTATTTCTATGAGTAAAAATGTACTGTTTGAATGTTTTCGAATGGATTAATTAGAAAATTCTTAATAGATGTAAAGCGAAAAAAAATACTGTTAGAAAGATGGTGGAAAAGGCACCGCGCCTGCCACATAAATTAAATTTTGCAGCAGAATTTTTGACCCTGATATATATAAAAATATTTTGAACATCACATATAAGTTTATCGGAGATCACATTGTGTAAGTAAGGAAGGCTTTCTTCTTGACATCATTAGGTTTAATGGCAGAGCTCTCATAACGTGGGCGTACATGTGAGTATCGTGCAAATGAGAAGACACAAAATACTAGAATACTTGATTTATTCCTCAATCCACAGTTTATCGTGGAGACCCCCGAAATGGCCTCCGTTCATCCCCTATAGCCATTCCAGTCCTCCCCGTACAGAACAATCTCTTCACTATTAATTCCGGATATCACTCAGGTCACTGGATAGGTAACCTCTTCATTATTGTGGTACGTCCACCACCACGATGACATCTTTAGGCTGCTCCAGATGATGTGTCATCTTCCATCATCACGGTGTAAGGGAAAGTGGTACATGATGATCTCTTTAAGGGTGAACTGGCCGGTCAGTTTTCCATACAAACGTAGTTGGGTGATCACTCCCTCATTTGAGGATTTAGGTTCAAAACAAAGCATGATGTCGATTTATCTCTTTATTATCTAGGTTTGTATCGTAACATTTTCTTAATAAGATAATTCACTTGAGAGTTATGAGCCTCGAAATATTTTGATATAATGTTTTCGAGGCTCATGACTTTCAAATAAGTTATCATTTTAAAATTTCGTTACGATACAAGCATAGTTATTGACAAGATCAATCGATATTATGCTTAATTCTGGACATAAAATCTCAAATAAGGGAGTGATCACCCTACTACGTTTGTAAGGAGAAGCGACCGGCCAGTTCAACCTTAAGGGAGAATGATTATAAGTCCAAAAATATTTAAAATAACTTTGATATTATTGCGCTATCTCATAGTTAGTATATCCTTCAAAGTAATAGCAAATTAGTATTTTGGATAATGATATATTGTTATTGAATTATGCATCATAATTTTTAAAAAGGTACTAATGGCTCATCTTGTACATCGGGGTGGCCAAGATAATTCCTAGGTATGGTTAAGATGGTCCGCTGGGATCATCTGGACCCTATTGGTAATACATTTTTAAATAGATATCATATTAAGTATAAATATTCAAAAAAGAAGCAGTGATGGCTCAGTGGCATTGGCTATGGACTGCCGCGCAGCAGGTCCATGGTTCGAATCCTGCCGCAGGCTTGAGCTTCACCGCGTGGTGGAAGGGCATTTTGCGAATGCCCGCCTGGCAAGTGACCATCCTCAAGTAGAAAATCTGTCGCCAAGCACCGAACGGTGTGTTCCGGCGGCATTCCTTGAGAGCCAATGAAATTACAAGCACATGAGACTTAACAACTATGTCTCAAGGTGACAGGCGCAGTGCAATTCGTGATTTGTTACGAAATGCATCTGTCATAGGCAGAGGTTAGTCTACTTAACATCAAGTAGGTCAGAAATAAAAAACATCATGGTTTCAAAAGTAAGTCTTTATTGAAACAGGTACAATCATTAAACACAAAACAGCCATTTGCGTACAAATCAATAAATTAAAGCTTAAATTTAAGTTCAACATTATTCGTATGAAATCAATTATCAAATATTATAACATATTACTTCTTCTACTTATTTAACAATCTTTTAACTAGAATGAGATCAATTAAAAATTGAGGATAGGCCGTATCAACCTCTTAATTAGAAATATTTTCCAAACTTCGACAAATAACTTTGCTTAAATTGTTTCCATGTGTTTTATGTCTAAAAAGTTCAAATTCTTGCGTAAAAGTGAACACTGATCTTATGCCGCCCAAATATTTCACTCCACCTACAGCCTCTTTATTTTTACCCTTTGCACGTCTTTTCAGAGACATTACGGGAACAGACATTCTTGACTCGCCGTTGTATATAGCATTCCAGCTTTCACTGCATCTGAAGCCTTAATCATTGAGCTTTCATCCCAAGCTCCACGTTTGGTTTTCCTTTTACAATTACGCGTCATTTTTCTATAGCACTTATTTTCATAAAGCAAGGTGATCGCACGGATCAAATTGACTGCAAACAGAGGGATCATCTTCCCCGCACCCGGTTTTAGCACATTGAGGTCAATGTGCTAAAACGCGGGTGCTTACCTTAGATCAGCAGTACACAATTTTTATTTTTTTAACCACACATCACCCTTTGCTTGCGCCGCCATGACACTTTAACAGGCGGCTGGGTAATGCTGGGCCTATACTTTACCTGAAAATCAGGTAGATGGCTTTAGTTGTTTTGTCATAACAGAGAAGGATCATCATACCCCAAGGGAACAACTTGTACCACTATATCCTACACTGTTCGCGGTCTTCACTGTTCAAGCTAACTGTCACTAGTTTCACTCCTTAGGTATTGCCTCTGCGGCGGCTAGTATAAGATTGCTGAGTCAACTGCAGTGTCTTGTGACGTAAGCTTTGAGAGTAACAGTATTTCAAACTCCTATAGACTAGTAGCGACCACAATCTAGAATAAAGTTGGTATATCATAGTGTTGCCAGTCTCGTAGTAAACTAACTGCTGACGCTCCGGCAAGTTTATGTATATATAATTTTAGAATGTAAATTTTATGCATAATGGAACGATTTATATTACAATATAAAGTTCATTTTCTACTTATTATTTTATAAAAAGCTACAATTCATCTTCGCCTAGTTAGGTTATATTTTGAAATTACAAATTGTATATTTGTTCAATATTGTTTGTATAATATGCGATAGCGATAAAGTTCCCACAAATACCACAATAACAAAATTGGTATTCCGGTTAAAATAAGTGATAATTGTTTAGAGGTCATTTAGATTTATGAGTATTACTGTATTTTCCTTATATTCGCTGAAATACATGAGTATACAAGTACTGACCTGTTTGAGTAACATACCTCTGTTACGGATCATAGGTTACTAACATTCTTATGTTCTGCAATTTTCAGTGACGTAAACTGTGATGTGTCAGGCAGCGCTTAGGTTGCACCATAAATACAACACCTTTACTGAACAAGAATTTCTGCCTTCAGTAACTAGGTGGTGCTATTAAATACAAATTAATGTATAAAGTTTGAGTTAATTGTTTGCAGAGTTATGAAGATAATTATCAGATTTTTTTCTTTATAAGTGGATAAAGTTGAATACCATGCGGCATAACTACATATTTTTTAGAACAGAAATAATAATAGATACATATATATTGTTTTAATAATAGATCGATGCAACCTACTGATGGTACGTATGGAATGCTGATGCAGTTGAAGATGTTGTTCAGACCCTAGAATTACTGACTCTAAGAGACAGCTTAAAACTGTACATATAAACACAGCAAATGTAAAATGAAGAAAAAAATTAATTGTATTCTCATGAGACAATTAAGTATGTTTCATGATTTAATAAAGGACTTACGTTCTTAATTACAAAATCCTACGAAACATGCCCCTTGAATTGTAACCCAAAAGCATCGCGGGTAAAATACGTCTTTGTATAAATCAAACCTTATCGAGTTTAAAATCAAGTTGATTTTCTATTGCTCGATTGACATTTGGCATTTTAACTTCTGTATTCTTAGAGAGGAAATTATTTTTCCGTATCGTTTTACCAGTTCCGACATACAGGATCATATCATAAATCGTGTCAGTGCATTAACTATTCCTTTTTAATAGAAACCATGTGACCAGACTGATAAGAAATCTACCAGTAAGGTATAAACGACATGTAGGAACGAGTATGTCCATGACAAATTCTAATGTTTCTTAAAGATTTGTGTATAAAAAAGTGTGTGCACATGCTTGCTAACCCAAGCTATAAATATCAATTATTACCATTAAAGTAGGTAATGTTTGTACAAAGCTACTTTTAAGCAAAACATATGAGACAGTACATCTGGAATCAGACTTAATGAAAACTTGTCCAATAGGCTTACTACTTAAACTTGAATGATCTCGGTGTAATCAACCTCATACGTTTTATTGTATCATTATCCATATATATTATTTAGAATATACATATAAAAAACACATTGTTAAAATTATGTTTAAATTGCCCCTTTGATTGTGTGATGTAAAAAGTCGGTTTTGAACGATGTCGTGTTCGATCTCCGGGTCAGACAAGTTATTGTTTTTTTTAAGCAGTCCAGAGACCGAACCTGTTTTGGGTAGGTGCAAGAGTCGCCTCTTATCATAGAGTACTAACAACATATAAGCAAAATGGGTGTATTTAGATACCTCTGTTTAATGTTTGGGGCATACTTAGATGTAGATCTGATCTGGTGGTACTAGCAAAATATACGTTTGAAATCGATTCCGATACGAACAGTCAAATACAAGAAAGGTAATGATAGCTATAGTGTGTATACCGTATATATATTATAGCGGCTCTGCCCGCGCGTATGTCGGTTATCGCGCAAAATCATTAAGGCTAGAATGCTCGTGGCGCTTTTCATACAAACGTAGTTTCGTCATATTTCAAATACTAAGTATTCAAACTTGGTGAAACTTTGCATTGTATCTCCTTGATCCCCTATTCATATTCATATTCATATTCATTTATTGGTATTATTCTATACACGTCAACACTTTAAATAATTACATTGTTAGAAAAATCTTAATCTCAATATAATGTGTATAACAAGTATACATTCATTTTAAAGAGATCATAAAAATAATTCTTAAGAATCATTAACATCAACATTACTCAATAACAATGTATTAAATAATTCTACAATCTATAACAATGTCAATAATTTTCATAAGTCAATACATAATTAAATTCAAATAATAATTAATGTAAAATAGCATAATTTAGGTAATCAATCCACAATGTCTATGATAATAAAAGTCATAATATAAATAAATTCATCTTACAATTAATATAAAATAACATAAAAATAATTCAAAAAGAATTTAACACATAGTTATAATTCGTCGTATAAAGTGAGAAGTAGTACTGTCACTATTTAATTACACACCCATTATGTATGGGAATTTTGTCGCTCGCTACATATGACAGATACTCCTCACAGCTGTAGAACGCTTGCTTGATAAGCCAGCGCTTTAACCTCGACTTAAATATGCAAACATTTGATGCACTGGTTATGTCCGTTGGAAGCCGATTGTACACCGTCGGTCCCAAGATGTGTGTCAACCTATTAGACTTCATAAGTGAACGTTTGACGGATACCAGCTTCCCTCGGCTTCGGGTTGGGTATTCGTGTGCTTCACCAAATTTAGAAAAAGAGTCTAAGTTATTTCTGGTGTAGACAGCGACTTGAAAAATTATAATGGAAGGAAGTGTCAATATTTTTAGTAATTTGAAGTATGGTTTCGCAGAAGTGTCCTGTGATACTCGTGCTACCGCACGAACGGCTCTCTTTTGGAGTATCAGGGCGCGTTCTGACTCTGCACCGAGCCCCCAGAGTTCAGCTCCATACTGCAACAGCGAGTGTACGGTAGCAAAGTAGCAAGACCTCACCGCATGTGTAGGCAGAAGTCTGGCTAAACGGCTAAGTGCAAAGCTAGCAGCACTCAGTTTTCCACACACTTTATTTATCTGATTCTCCCAGGTGAGGCCGCTGTCCAACTCAAATCCTAGAAAGGCGGTGCTGGTCACTTGTTTAATGGGTATCCCGCCCGCGAGAACGGAAAGATTATTGCGAATGTGGCCAGAGAGGTTTATATGCATTAAGTGCGTCTTCGTGAGGTAAAGTGCGAGCCCATTTTCACTAAACCACTTGGCCAATTGCCCTGCAGCGTGGTTTAGACTCTGTTCCATTTGATCATATGAAGGTGCTGTCACTATTGCAGCCACATCATCAGCGTACATCAATATTTCAGCGTCATTAATTGCACGAGGTAGGTCGTTCAGGAGTAACGAGAATAAAATATTCGACACCGACGACCCTTGGGCCACTCCCATCGTAGTGGTCAGCGGGTCGGATCTCTCATTCCCGCCATCTCCTACAACAATTTGTGACCGCGAACTCATCAGTTCGCTAAATAGAGACAACGCCCTGTCATTAATGCCGTAATAGCGCATTTTTAATGTAAGTACATTGTGATCTGCAACGTCGAAAGCCTTTGAAAGGTCACAACACAGTATTGCTACGTGCTGATTCCTCTCGCGGGCCTCCATTACTCGCCGCAGCAATTCACGCGTCAAGGATGTTGTTGACCGACCTTCGCGATACGCGTATTGTCGGTCGGACAACGCTCGTATAGCGGTCAAATGGGCTACCAAACGACAGTTTATTCCATTTTCCAGGATCTTTGCAATAGCAGGTATAATCGAAACTGGCCTGTAGCCATCGATGTCCTGCCTTTTGCCCTTCCCTTTAAATATGGGTACGATTTTGCTTGTTTTTAGGCACATAGGATACATCCCGTCGCGAATGAACTGATTAAATAGGTCGGCTAGAATAGGTGCCAGCGACGAGGCAGCCATATGCACTAGTTCCATAGATATGTCATAGATATCTTTAGATTTTTTTGGTGGTATGCGTTTAGTGACGATGTCATACACCTCACATGCGGTAAATCTGCGTAGTCGCAACGAGCGATCAGCGCGGTCACATGCCCTGTTAAGTGCGCGTTCTACCTGCCTAACATTCGCTCGGGGCGCCCCACAACCCATTACAGCTCCTACAAATCGCTCATTCATCGCATTTACAACTTCCTTTTTTGTCTTGAAGTCCTCTCCGTGCAGGTTTTTCACAATATCAGTGAAGTCTATTGAACAAGTATTATTCTTCCCTCTTTGCTCGTTTACTATCGTCCACATACATTTCGAAGTATTTGTACTATTTTGTAACATGTCACGATAATAGTTACTCCTTGTTTCTGTTAACAAACTGTCATATTTTTTATTTAAATCGGAAATAAATTGTTTTAAGATGTCAAAATCATGGGATTTATTCTTAAATTCAATCATGTCAAATAATAATAATCTTAAATTTCTTATTTCGTCAGTAACCCACGAGGGTTTCATGTTCTTTCTACGTGTACGTCTCAAAGGGAAGCATGTTTCAAATAGATTGCGTAGCCTGTTTATTAAAGATATTGTTAGTTGCTTGGTCGAGATATTACGATTATTTATTTCTGCCCAGTCTACGCTCTCCATGGACCGAACGAAGTTAATTCTGTTCATTTGAGAAAAACTTCTACTCATAACGGTCGATGGGCCCCGAGGATGCCTCACTGTTCGCACTATCTCGCCACGAGTTGCCAAATGATCGCTTTATTCGGTGGTCACAGGTGTCACAGTTATATCAGCTGACGTTATGGTACTGTAGAAATGGTCAAGACAAGTGGCACTATGCTATGCTTTTAATTTGCCGTACAATTAAGTATTTTCAAATTTAGTTCGAAAAATAGTTTTGTATGGTGATTGTCATTTTGACATTAAGGTAAACAATAAATAATAAGACAAAAACTGGCAAATCATATTAGGCTCAATATGCACACAAAATATCACCGAGCTTGAACACTTGTATTTAAAATATGACGAAACTCCGTTTGTATGGAAAGCACGTTCTGTACTCGTAACCTCTTTTTGCGCAGTTGGATAAAAACTATCCTTTCCCTGGTCTCAAACTATTTCCATACCAAATTAAATCCAATTTGGTCTAGTAGTTTTTAAGTTTATTATTTGCATACAAAACTACAAATCTTTCCTCTTTATGAAATTATTAGTATTATAGCTTATAGATAGATACAGTATATACACTATAGGTAGAAGGCGTTGTGCCCATCAAAAAACTTTTATTAGTAATAATAGTTAATCGGTACCTATTTTAAATTACACAATAAATTAATAAACTATGTAACCTATTTTCGATGGAAGAGTTTGGTATATTTTGATATTTAAGCTACAACTCATAATCGCAAAACTTACTTTCAATATTAAAAAAAATATTGCAAATACCGACACACCAAATTTCAACAAAATTGGTTGAGCCGTTTGAGCGTGAAGAAGTAACAAACATACAAACACACTCACAAACTTCTTGCCTTAATAATGTAAGAGTGATTATTAAACACTATTATGTGTTTGCCAACATGTGTTTTACCATAATGTTCTTAGATACATTTTCTAGTTGTCTAGACTATTACCTAATACAGATAATTATCATTTGTGCGCTTGAAGATTCATGACCTCCTGATGATGCCCTGTGTAGAAGAGACTTTCAAAAAATCTTACGATCTGGCACCCTAGTTGAAGATTATGCCGTCATGTCGTGTGGGCTTAACAATAGAATTAGGTGGAATTGTCACTAGATATATTTAATAAGTAACAGATTTTCTTTATATTAATTTTTTTTCTTTGATTATTTTTAGATTATTTTTAAGTTTATTAAATGCGGATTACCGAAAATTAACCTGAATTTATTAATAATAATAATTTCTCTTTTTTTTTAATGTTTATTTGATAAAATTTCAATACGTCCTTAAAACTTATAAATCGATTTTGTGTTGTGCATAACGCTTTCAGCTATAGTGTCTGAAATGAACAATGTTTTATATGCTATTTTATGAGATTTTACAGTTAAAGCGAAATCTTTTTCGAACGGTAGTTGCTATAGCGTGTATGTTTTGTGTATGTATATTCTGTATCGCGACAGAAGGCGTTTTGATCGATCCACTCTCTTTAATTGTAAAGATAGATTTAAGGCATGTCCTTTATATCGACGATAAGCAGTGATGGCTCAGTTGCAATGGCTATGGATTGACATGCCGCAGGCCCATGGTTCAAATCCCGCCGCGGGCTTGAGCTTCACCGCATGGTGGAAGGGCATTTTGCGATATCCCGCCTGGCTAGCGACCACGCTCAAGTAGAAAATCTGTCGCCAAGCACCTAACGGTTTGTTTCTGAGACTTAACAACTTCGTTTCAAGGTGACGGGCGCAGTGCAATTCGTGACTTATAAATAAATGTTTCTGTTATAGGCAGAGGTTAGTCCGCTTAACATCAGGTGGGCCTCGTGCTTGGTGCGTCTCAATAACATAAAAAAAGAACCGAGCTTTAGGTTTTGTTTTTATATAATATGCGACAGAGTCCTGGCGGAAATCTTCATTTCTCGCGATAAGAATTTGTGCTTCCTTATGTGATTTCGATTAATTTTGGCTTTAAAAGCATGTGATTTCAACGAATTATGTCTTTAATAGCAAACCAACGTTGAAAAATAAAATCATCTATTTATTACCAATTAAAAAGAGGATATTAATATAAGACATCGCTATGTCATTAGAAAATTACGGGTAAACTGTACTTGGTTGCCACTTGAGTAAATTTGCTTACGTCTTGATGAGTTGGTTTCTTTGAGGAAACAATAAAATACTAGCTTGTTGAAAGCGCACCTAGATTACATAAAAACTTGTAACCTAATATCACATTCCTTGCAGGTATGTCGATGGAGTGCATCAGTAATTTTATTTAGCACCATATTCTGTCGTAGTTTTTTCCCAAAATGAGCTACGTACGCAGGTACGCATCTAGTATAGGTCAAATCGTGGAGGCACTAATATGGGAGTCCTTCACTATATACATAACGAACTCTTTTGTTCTTCTAGGTACGAGTATTTTTTCCGCCCTGCTCGCAATATTTTCTTCCACAATTCTCCCGCCTCCTGAAAACAAAAGCTATAATGAGATATTCGCGAACTAATTTCTACTTCTTATGTTGAGATAATCGTTATCCTTTGCCTGAGACATTTCTAAAGCTGACGATTACATACTACATCTCCTTCTAAAATAGGCATGCCAAGCCACCTTTCAGTATTCCCAATCGATATAGTAGCCGAATTTTACAAATGCTGAAATTCACGAGCCGGTAGAGGTTCCTTAAGAGGGCCCTTCCCGGCCCGTCTATCGTCAAAGCGAGCATGATTGAAAAGCTTGTTGTTTCATCTTTTTTCATCTTCAGCCCTTGGAATTCAACTCTCCGTCTCACTCCGACTCCCGCATGCCTCTTTCCGTCACTTGGATAACAAGCAAGTGAGAATGAGATAACATTTAACGAAAAATAGTGTGCGTAAACTTCATAAAACTTCATCCAGGAATTACGTGTTTTTCAATAAACCTTATGAAGTTTGTAAAATAAATATGTATCATTTAGAATCTCCATTAAATTTGCAAGGTTTCTATCAAAATATGTTCTGTACTTTTACAATTTATGAGTACATTCTGAACTCCCAAAGTTCAGGCAAAATTTGTGCGAAAAGGCTGATTTTTGGAGGCTTATATTGAAGCTGCTTCTCCAAATTTTACTATTTTGTTTGCATAAAAACCTAGATAAAGTGCTCAAGATACCTATTAGCTCAAAAGTTTCAAAGAAATATCTGTTTCAACGCCATAATCACGTACGAGCGTTTGTATGAAAAGTAAGACGGGTTGGCCGCTCTTAAGATCACGTGCTGGTTATGCAGTATCATTGCAGCTTGTGACATTTCACCCAAAGATTCATGGGTAAGAGGTACCCTCAACCTATGCATAGATAGCATTTGCTGTATTTGTGTGGAGAGAGCTTCCAAAAAAATAAATTATGGCACACTTATATGGTATGAAATGCTAATGCAGTGCTTAGTGACCCACGACGAAAGATCTTGCATACTAAAAATTTCTACAAGCTGGCCTCTGCATCCATATTTTATATTTTGATTAATTTAAATTTGAAAATTTTTATTAGATGTGTTAATAGCATACAAAAAGTAAAACTAAAATTTATGTTAAAATAAAACAATGCAGGTTGCTGGTACTAGAATACAATGTATACAGAAAAGTATGTCGTCCTTTTCCGTATATATTGCGCTGTTCCTGGTGCTAATGAGCAACTTAAAACTAAGGTAAAAATAATGTTTTACTATGCTTGGTTTTCTTCTACTTGTGCTTCCGCCAGAGCTCTTTTGATGATCTAAAGACAAAATAAAATCCTTGTATAGTGGCTAAGCTTACGAATAAGCGTTAAAAATGTTTTCTGACAACGGATATAAGAGTAACGTTTAAAAAAAAACACGTCTAAAGTTTACCTCTGCAATGACGCATATGAAATATACTGGCACTAATTAATAAAACCGGTAACCTGCTGATTAATACTGCAACTGATTAATGTTACATTTCATGTTCCTAAGGTATTTCCACCAGCGAAAAGCTGAGCTATGTGAAGGCTCGCGTTTATTTTACACCCTGGTTCTAGTGGTATCATCTAGTATTAAGTAGATTAACTACGATGTCTTTGAGTATAGAGTTTAGTTCTGTTGCCGCGATGTTCATTCTTTTATTTTCTAACAGATGGTGTAAGTATAATAAAATAACATTCTAACCAACGAATACAAAATTTGATTTTTTATTGGTTATGAAATTTTATTTATTTGACAGACGACATATCTCATTATGAACTTAAATTACTGTGTTAAGGCACAAATCTATAGGCTTGATAGTTTTTCATTAAAGTGTGCCACAAAATGTTCATGTTGTGGGGTAGTTATAGGTAATTTATTACTGGTACTATAATAACTCGGTAGAGTTATCACTCAGTGATACGGAACTGCTTGCTTACAATAAAACGTTTTAGATACAAAGGGGTTCGAACATTTTTGTATGGAGGATTCCTCAGCCCCTTTTTTTTTCAATTTCTTTGCTCTATGAGTGTATTACTAATAAAATATTTGTAATACTTTGTAGTGAATAGGTAAATCTCAATCAATCTAGAAACTCTTATCTGAATATAATGGAATGCGTGTTATTAATCACATCGCGACGTTATTATTACTGCATTTATAACCATTGTAATTCTTCACATAAAACGCGATCTTAACCTCAAAATATTTCAGAAACGTGACAATAAGGTTTCATAAAATTATTTGTGTGTATTAGTTAGTTATACCCATATATAATGCTTTGACAGTGCGCGGAAATTTGCTTGTAAATGGATGGATCAAGTTGGCGGTGGATCGATATGCCACGAAGGATCTATTCCCTATAATTGGCGATGAATTTGATGCAACGGGATGAGACTCACGCACACAAGTCACGCACATAGCTACAATATAAGTATCACTATTATTTGACTGATACATTAGAAAAATATGATATTCTTTCGGATTCATATAAGTCAAAGTCAAAATCATTTATTCAATTTAGGCGTCTACGACGCCCTTATGAAAGTCAATTTTAAATTTACGTATTGAAATATTCTACATTTTACTGCCACGTTCAGCAAATTAATTGTATAGAGCCACTGCGAGAAGTACGGGCAAGAAACTCGGGGCTATTCTCTTAAACATCTTTTAACAATGTGTTACATACTTACTATATAATAAAGTTATTACAATATTTGTTTAAATTATGTAGGTGACAGGCAATAGCTTTAGCCTAAGGACAATAGCTTGGCAGAGGCGTATTTGTCCAGGCATTTTTGTTGTTTAAGTAATCAGAAACTGTGTAGTACGATTTTTTAATCAATATGTTTTTTACGTGCAACTTGAATTTTCCTTCTGTGAGCGTTGTAATATGTTTGGGAACTGTATTATATATACTATAATATATATATAGATATATACTAACATAGTAAATGGATGCACGTGAAATAAGGTATGCTTTACCCATGCCCTATACATCATGTTTGCAAGTTTCCAATACATATTTTTATTACATTTCGGAGTAAAATTAAGGGACAATAAAATTAATTTATTGAAATAATAAAAAAGATTAATTAATTGGTCCACTGACAAAATTCCGCAATGATTTCTTATCTATCATTCATTGTAAAAAAAATAACAATTTATTACTCTTAATAAGGGATCAGTGTATCATCACTATTTGATTTTTTTTGTAATGGCATATGATGTTTTCTTATACGTGTACCAGCTCTGGTGTTATAGTGAAAATATTTCGTTACTTAAAATATCATGGAAAACCTAAGGGCAAGTAATACATATTTTGTATAAAATATCAGATACTAAAAATTACCTGATATGGTTTTAAAGATACTGACTGACCTTTAAAAGTAAGACAGACGGATTGATAGATATCGATGTAGAATTATTGATATTCCGTTTTCTTGTACGGTACATTTAAAGCATGCGGTAAACCATTATTGAGTGGCCTATTTCCCAATTTTTATACATAACTTATAACCCGTACCTAACTAATATTGTATATTTATTGGTTAGCAATGATGTAGTCAAGTTTGTCGGCAGTTAAGAGTCAAAAGGGGACTAAGCACACAAAACCAGTAATAAAAACATAATATCAGTAAATTCCAGGTGTTAAATCAACTCAAAAATGTACTTTTTACAAACCACTAAACATTCTGTAGGTTTGAAAACATTACATTTATGAAAGGGAAAATAAATAAATCAGTATAATTATTATTTATCAAGTGTATTTATTAAGTGAGGGTTCCCACAACCTTCTACAAGGCTTCCCACTAACACTGATAAAGGTTAACATTATGATAAAAGTTGTATATAACATCAACAATTCTCTGACAGCTTCAAATCTTTCAGTTACCAGTTTGAAGAAACATTGTTGAGTTAAACATGGCAAATTCAGGACAGGGAATGCAAATAGTGAAGGTGTTGGATAACCATTCGTACCAGTTGGATGAGAAAATGCTGGAACAAGTCCTGTTGAAGAAAGAAATAAAGGACATCCCGGTGGCAGTAATAAGCGTGGCTGGTGCTTATCGCGGAGGAAAGTCATTCCTGCTCAATTTCTTCCTAAGATACCTCATGTCTCCGGTAATTATATTTATATAAAAGTAGCATTTACCAGCGGCTTTATCTACGTCAGAGAAAATACTAAGTCTATCAATAGAGACTAAACCCATCACACATCGAATAGATCAATATTTTAGGACCCTATTGTACGCAAAGTTAATATGCCTGGTTCATAGTCATTTAAATCAAACAAATTCTGCTCTCGTTCAACTTTATTTGCGTGTCTCAATTAACAAAATGTTTATTCAATACCTGTCGGTAACTGTTCCTCCAAAATCTTCTAGTGAAGGAATTTAAACATAATGGCTGTAATAGCTATAAGGTGCAATTGCTGTACGCAAAGGTCATCCTATTGTGTTTGTGAAATATTTTTTTTCAAAAAGCAGCCACTTTATTGGTTGAATTTATAGAAGGTACTTTTTCCGTTCAAAATACACCAACAATTGCACATTATTAGTTACTAAAAACTATATTAAAACAAAGCATCTAAAGGCAATTAAATTAAATAATTTCAAGAATAAATTACGCAAAGAGCAGCGATTTAATTAGAACTTTTAATATATTAAACTTGCGCAAACTGTTTATTTTTACCGCGGCGGGCTTGAGTGTCGCCGCATGGTGGAAAGGCATTTTGCGAATGCCTGCCTGGCTAGTGACCACCCTCAAGTAGAAAATCTGTTGCCAAGTACCTAACGGTGTGTTCCGGCAGCAGTCCTTGAAGGCCAGTGAAATTACAGGCACATGAGACTTAACAAACTATGTCTCAAGGTGACAGGCGCAGTGCAATTCGTGACTTGAGACGAAATGCATGGTTATTGGTAAAATACAAACAACCTCTTAGGGTTGATTTCTGCTACTCCTAAGAAACATTTTGAGATCAATTCCTTTTTAGGAATATGCTTCTATGAATTTTAAATAATTGTTCCAGAGACATAATTATTGTTTGCGCCGCTACCTACGCTACCGTATAGAAATATGTTTTTTCTTTATAACCGGTGACATTTCTTTATTAACAAAATACTACGAATAACGCACTAACTACAGCTACTACAATAAAAGTATTAAGGCTATCTATAAGTTATTCACAAAAATATATAATTATACTACGTACCTTGTAGCAACCACATAATAAAACAAAATATAAACTATAACAAAAATATATTACACATAAAATAAATGAAAAGAGGAAGGCATTGTTTTGAACATCTCTTAAACTTATATTGCAGCAATCAGCACGACAAGATGGCTCTTGGCTGGGCGAGGACAGCGCACCACTCATTGGATTCAACTGGCGCGGTGGTAGTAAGAGAAACACTACAGGCATTCTTCTGTGGTCCGATCCTTTTATCGTCACATTGCCTTCAGGAGACAAGGTTTTGTATCATATTCTTCTTTACAGAGCACATGTGCTCCCAACTGCGTCCGTGTTACGCGCACTTGTCGAATTGTTGCGATTATGTTACTAAACAAATGAACAAATAAACAGTGTGATATTAAACATTGTTTGGCGCATAATATTAACTAACTATACATACTTATACGACGATTTAAATTTAAACACATTTTCTACTCGTGAATAACAATACACTATTTTGTAGGTCTTCTTCAGAAATATTACTTATAAATTAGTTTTAAAGCTCAACAAGCACATTTCTTATCCATATAAGAAAATAATAAGGTTATTAATTATTATTCTATTTATTTAAGGTGGCAGTGCTTCTGATGGATACCCAAGGTACATTCGACAGCAAAAGTACCGTTCGTGACAATTCTACTATATTTGCTCTTTCAACTCTCATATCTTCAGTTCAGATATATAATCTGTCGATGAACATACAGGAAGATGACTTACAACATTTGCAGGTATGAAAAAAAACGGTATTAAATAAAAACATGTTAAGAAAAAAAAGTTTGTTTAGTTTTGTGGAGATACTCTCATATTTAACTTACGTTTTACGGGATGATATGCAATCTACAAAGTATTATCTTCAGTTAAGTAATACAGTACTGGCATCGCAGAAGCAACTAATAACATTTTTAAATTTAATAAGATTAACGTTTAATTCCTCTAAACATGTTGCCGTTTCTCTTGTTGTGCATCACGTGGCACATTGTATTTTAGGGTCTATGAATTGTTCACAATTCTGTTTTATATATTTTCCCCCACTCACTCCCAACTCTGCACGTTTTTGCATAGATAGAATCAAAGAATACCTGCCTTACAATCTGCGTAACAATTGGTATTATACATATTACATTGGGGCCACACTTGCTGTCTCTTGTCACATTGTACTGCATTCACTATGGTTTTTATTCAAAACTATTAATTCAGTGCAAATATATTAGAGCAATCAAATATCTTTAAATATACTGTTCATTTATGTAGCTCTTTACGATGTATGGAAAAATGGTTCAAGAAAAAGACGTCGGCAAAGCATTTCAAATCTTGGAGTTTCTCGTAAGAGATTGGCCGTATTCTTATGACTACCCGTTTGGTGCAAATGGAGGTAAACAATTCATTGACGAAAAACTTCAGGTAATATATATTTCTCATGAACTCATTGGTATCATCGATAATGAGAACGATAGAATATCATTCAGAAATAGAACCAAGTGGTCCTGATAATGGTCCTCATGGGTACTTTCTTATAAAAAAACAATGCTTCTAAATATGATTACAAGCACTATCGCGTACTTACCAAAATTACACTTAAAAATTATTAAAGCACTATTTTTTTTGACTTGGGCGGACAAATGTTTGCAAATAAACAATACTGTTTTTAAATGAATTTATGGCATGATGCTCGCGCAACGTATTATTAAAAAATTTAATGATTCCCTATTTTGGTATAGATGGTAGAAAATTTAATACCACAAGTGAGAGGTTTACACACACACCATGTTACTTAGTGATTTTTAAATCATACAGAATTGTATATCGATAAAGAAAAACTGTCACAACAAATAATATATAATTTATGTCTTCCATCATAGACTTTGTGAACTATTTTGAATTCAAGATCTATACTATTTTAATCATCACTTACCCACAATGGCGGCGTCAATAAAGAAAACCTTATCAGTTGAAAATTAAATGTATGAGGGATGTGTTTTTTTTTGCTGAAGAAACCAGAATATCTTCCATAATATTTAACTAGCTAAAGTATTGAAGCACTTGTTAACAAGACACTTTCCAAACGAAAAATTTAACCAAGTTCCGGGGATGTTCATGATAGCATTTAGGCTTCTTACCAAAGAGCTCAACAGAATCACTTCTGCTTAACCCGGCGAGGATGTGGTAGGGTCAATTTGACCCTGCTCATTTTGTTTGATGTACAGTTTTTTTACCTGCAGTCGCATGCTGTCGAGTTTATCAGTAGCTGTAGTCAATAAAATACCCTCCCTTTTTCCCACCTCCACTTAGTCGGGTGCAACACGTGCAAGCAGGTAAACGTGCGCAAACTCAAATAGGGCGATTATGACCCATATATAGAGATGATTAGTAGCCTAAAAGACTGGATAATTACTGATTTTGTGATAAAACATGATATATCATATAAATTCCTACCAAAAATTACCAATTACTTGTAATAATATTTGTATGTGTTGTTTTTTTTTAATGTATGGCACAGTCCTGCTAAAGTTGATTAAAAAAAGACTTTTTGTAAAATGGAAATAATGAAACATTTTATACGCATAATAGTGTTTCTTTTCATGAAAATCCTTATATAAATAACTAATGCGTAAGTTAACTTACTATCCTATTTAAAAAAATTGCAATTAATACTTTTAAAATATGAATTAAATACAGGGTCATGAAGACCCTCCACATCCTCGATGTACCCTTTTTGTACCACATCCTCGCCGGGTTAAAGCCCAAACTAACACAAATTGTACAAAAAACCTTGTTCCTTGACTTAATAGTCAAGTGAAAAGTTAAAATATATATAACAAATATATACAATTTTTTGTATCGAGCATTATCGCTTTTTGAAAGTTTTCAAAGCCCTCCTTAAAAGTTTTCAAAGCCCCCCCTTAGAGTTTTGAAAACCCGGTGGTCACTGAGGTTCAAGGTCTAAAGTACAAAATCGATTTCATGTTATTGTTTTACATCTATAGATATATTAATCTGTTTGTCATCAATTTGAAGTCAGAATTTAGAAATTCAAAATAAAAAATATAAACATTTGTGAAGTGGCGGTAATATTTTTATTTTCTCAATCAATTTTTGGTTTTACTGGCCTTGCTAGTTAACTTTTCAAGTATTGAAAATTAAACTTTATTTTAATATTTCTTAATATGATTACAAGCACTATCGCAACAAGACCATCAATCAGACTACTAGAGTTTATTTTACAAAAGAAGTGCTTTTGCAAACACTCTGGCTCACTTCAGGCAGACAGCGGCCGCAGTCTTACTGTCAAACCATTTTGACTTTGCCACTACAAGACAATTAAACGTAATGGCAAAAGAATAAATAATGCACGGGTTTTTATTCATGTGGTGACGGGCCCCAGCCGGCCACACTTTGCTAGTCTTGATAACTATGCATTGTAGTGATAAAAATAAAGTCATCAATGGGCTAATAGTACAACTGCCGCTGTCTAATCACAATCGACGCTTAACACGTAATAAAGTTGCCACCATCCTATATTTCTGTGTATGATTTCACGCATTATCGCATGCTTATCAAACATCATATTTACAATTTTTTACGGCTTATAATTATTTTCGTTTCAATTGGAATTCAAAAAGCCGGGTGCTTTATGCACCGGGTTCCACCTCTCAGCCATTAAGACTGGCTGGACAAAAATTAGTTTAATGCTCTTTTATTATTTTACCGTCATTCAGATAGGACAGTGTCATCATCAGCCAGACTACTTAAATTTATCTGAACGAAAGACAGATACTTCTACTTTAATTTCTTAGAATATAAAATTTATTAAAATGTTGTATTTTTAGATAACTTCAGAACAACCTAAAGAATTACAAGATTTGCGCACCCATATACGTTCCAGCTTTGAAAAAGTTCTTTGCTTTCTGATGCCCCATCCAGGTTTTAATGTTCAAAACCCAAACTTCAAAGGAAATATAAGCGGTTAGTTGTTTGTAATCTAGTGAAAAATACACATTGACAAAAATTATTCCTTCTTGCAAAATTTTGCATATATACGTACCTAATGTACGGTTTATGTTTAGGTGATAACGTCTTGTGATTAAAAATATATTAAATATTCTGCCTTTGTTGTATTTGTGACAGATTTTGTATTCTAATTTTCAGACATTGAGCCTAATTTTAGGGCTCACTTAATTCAATTGGTCCCATCTTTACTCAGTGTAGACAACATAACGCCAAAAACTATAAATGGACAAAGAGTAAAAGCAGGAGATTTGTACAACTATTTTAAGATATACATGAATTTATTTAACAGTGATCAGATTCCTAACCCAAAGAGCATTATGCAGGTAAACTTATATCTTTATATAGTATACTTTCTAATTATATAGAAAAACAAACAAATAAAGAAGCACACAGAAACAAAGGACAACAAAACTAAAAATGTGCATTCGCCTAAATTCTGAGGAAAATAGAAAAAAATAGTTTAATCACTATGAGGATAAGAACAATAATATACCGAGATTCCTAAGAGAGATTCCTAACTAGTCTTGAAGCAATGATGGCCGAGTGGTAATAGCTATGGACTGCCGTGCCACAGGTCCCTGTTTCGATCCCCACCTCTGGCTTGAGCTTCACCGCATGATGGAAGGGCACCCTCAAGTAGAAAATCTGTCGCCACCCACCCAGCAACGTGTTCCGACAACAGTCCTTGAGAGCCAGTGAAATTACAGGCACATGAGACTTAACAACTGTATGTCTAAAGGAGACGGGCGCGATGCAACTCATGACTTGTGATGAAATGCATATAATAAAAAATATTTGTTAATATCTAATTTTTATATATTTTTTTTTATATATAATCAGTTATTTCACATGAATATATATTATACCTACCGATACAAAATAAAATATAATTGCAAGGAACTATTTTTTTTTTGGAGGCAACTATTGAAGCAGGTCTTCTGTCAACGATGAATGAAGCTCGTGATTTATATGAAAAGGGAATGGATTCTGAGTGTGGGCCAACAAAACCAGCTATGATGGTTGGAGATCTCCTAGATATCCATCAGAAATACTTGGGTATAGCAAATGCAGCTTTCACAAACAAAAAAACTATGGCCACTAAGGAAGAACTTAGGAAGTATACGGACACCTTAAATCGGGTAATTATTCCATAATTATGCCTTCCAAAAATAACACTTGATTGTTAACTGTACCACAGATAAAAAATATTAAGAAATACCTAATTATTTTCAATTTGATCCCATTAAAAACATCAATTCCATTCAAATGCAAAGGTCATGATGACTAATGATATATTTAATTATACGCAAAACATTAATAATATTATCTCATGGGTTTTACATGAGATAATATTATTAATGTTTTGCGTATAATTAAATATATCATTAGTCATCATTTTCTACCTACGTTAAATCCACGTATTTCGAAGTCGATACAATATGTTTTCCGAAACAACCCAGAGGATGGTGTATTATAAAAATATTTGGATTCGGCTTAATGACAATCACCGCGCCCCCTGACACAAGCAAAAGAAGTATTGACAAATGAATTAAGGAATAATCTCGTTTGTATCTACTACGTTATAAAGAAGAAAGAAAGAAGACCATTGCAAGCCTTATTTGCAGTAGCATTCTATTAATGTTAAATTGAGTGATGGAATGCTGCTCATTCAGTGCATTGCTTTTCTTAGTTCCCTTTACGAGAATAAACAGGTACAATCGTCAAATTGTAATCAATTAAATTCAAATTTAAATAAAGTAAATTTTCAATTTTATGTTTATATGAGCTTATCGGAATATATTAGAACCTTAGAATAAATATTTATAAGATTTGAACGGTTGCATATCTCATGTAGAATGATTTTGCTTCCTTGATTAACAATCGGTATTATATATACATGCCATATATTTAATTTAAAATAATTATTAATGTTGCACACCCAGATAAGAGGATATTGCACTTTTGTAACATCCTTATGTATCCTACAATCTTAACAATAAAATTAAATACATATTTCATTTCATCGTAAAAGGCGACTAATTGAAGGATCACTTTAGATACATGGCATCACTTCTCATATTGGATTGTAACTACAGGTTTTCAAAGTAAGAAAATAATATTATGATTATCGATGAATTCATCAACAGGAGTTAGAAAACCGGCGTCCTCAGTTTGAACAAAGCAATCTATCGAAGATACAAATACTAATACAACAAGCTAATGACGTATATGAAGAAAAAATACGCAATATTAGCAACAACCAGCCGTTGTGTTTGCATCCACTGGACCTTGAAAAAGTCCACCATGAAGCAGTACAAGCAGCTATGAAACTTTATGATGCACGTATGATCAAAATTTCAAATAAGTTGGACCAAAAGAGATCAGAAACCGCACAGGTTTGTACCAATAATCTAAAACTACTTAACCATATAAAAATCATTCCTGATCGTTCATCAACATTTTGTGATCGATTTGACCAAGCGAGTCATTAATAAACGTCAAAACACAATCATTTGTGATGTTTGCCCGAAACCCATAAAATCCATAAAAATCAATACAGGCTGTTTTTGGATTTGTTTGTTCAAAGATGGATGGTTTTGTTTGCATTAAGGGCGATTAAATTCTATATAAATTAAGATCGTTATGTAAAAAAGACACTAGAAATTGATCCAGGTGCATTGAGTTCGTCAGTACCATTTATATTTACCTTCTGTGACTCAACATTACTAGATGTATATAATGCCAACATATTGCTATTTTTTATTTTCTTTTTTGCTACAGGGTTTTGAGAAACGATACGTTCAGTTGAAGTTGACAAATGAAATAAATAACCAAAATGTTATAAAAGATTTGCAAACAGAGTACTCGAAGGCCATGGAAACTAAGTCAGTAAACCCTCCAATCTCTGACACTGATTTTCGTCGAGAACATGATTTAATGCTTAACAAAACATTAAGTGACTTTCAAAACAGAAGGAATCGCACTAATTCTTACCCTGCAGACATTTACAAAGAGGATTTGGTCAAGGTGAATAGAACAATTAAAATTAAGTTGACTTATTCATACGTTCTACTATTAACTATCCCATTTATACAAGGCGGGGCAAAAATATTCACCGAATGTTCTTTTCCTGTATTTTATTATGAAAAACTTTGGTTATGCCTGTGAAATTTCTTTATTTAATCCGATATAATTAATTCCATATAGTTGTGATAAATATATCGGCCACGTGGCCACCGCCACAGTTGTTACGGGCTCGTTTTATAGCATTTTTCATCACTCTTGCCAGAACTTTTGGCGACAAATTCTCGCATTGTTGGCGAATGTTCTCCTTAAGGGCTTCAAGAGTCTGAGACTTGTCGACGTAAATCCGCGACTTCAGAAAACCCCATAAAAAGAAGTCTGAAACACATATATTGTTTTTCATGTTAATTCTTTTTTATTGTTGTTTGCACATACAAATAGAAACCTGATTACTAATACGAATACCTGATAGAAACCATTACTAGTAAACACTGCAATAAATAATAGAGTATGATCTTAGATAAGACAAAGCTATATAGGACTCTATCTTCCAATACAAAATTTGAAGAAGCCGTTGCTTGGCCAAGACTTATTTTAAACCGTCTTACATATATGTCTCTGAAACCTTGGATCATGACTCTATTTATTTATTTTTTGTAACAGTTATCATTGCCACCTATTTTAATAGTGATATTGACTGATGCTATTTTCAGACAATAATGACCACTTTCACACACCTACATGCAATTAACCTCCGCAAAATAGAGCAAGAAAGAATAAGAATAGAGCAAGGAAAGCAAAAAATTGCGCAGGAACAACGAAGAATTGAACAGGAACGCATAAAAGCAGAGCAGGACAGAATCAGAGCCGAGCAAGAAAGGATAGCGAGAGAACAAGAACTACAAAGATTAGAACAAGAAAGACAAAGAATAGCACTAGAAAACGAAAGAATTGCAAGAGAAAGTAGAAGAAAGAAAGGGAAAAAGTGTCTCATTATGTAATGAAATAATTGTCGTATTTGATTCATAATAGTAATAAAAATAATAAAATCATTTATTTGGCAAAACAAGGCATAATGATATCTTCACTGCTATAATATCAAAAATAATTTAAAAAAAATTATGTGTAATAAAAAGTTTATATATTATATAATTTTTATTTACTGTGTACAAAACATTAATAGGTCGATGTAAAATGCATAATTTATATTGATTTAGCGTATTTAAGTATGTCATTGGTCTGAGCTAAATATTGCCTATGATGTATGGATACTTACCCTTCCGTGGTCATTACGAACATAGTTTTAGATACTGACAACCCTGGATCACCCAAGGATACTCTTGATATGTAGGGTATCACTTATGCTGGTATATTTTCAGGGGTAGTCTGTATAGTGGTTTGCTCTGCACAGTACTTCTATGTACTTTTCTTCTACTTATGACAAGATCTCAAAAACGATCACTGCATTATCTGCATACAGGAGCATTTAACAATTAAATTTACTATACTGGCTTTCAGATTATTCGACATATTGTTTGATAAAATTGACATTGCAAGGCTTTTTCCCAAAAATGCATGAATTAAAAAGGAATCTGATTTCTCGGACAATATCCAAATTGTACATGTCCACTAAAAGTGCAAGGTAATGTTTGTGGACTTATGTATGTGCTCGTAGTTCTAATCATATTGGTTTAGGGCTCCATCAAAAGTCTTCCTAGGGTCCATATTAACTAATTAATCTTAACTTTGAGTGTGCTGTAGAGAGACGCATAATTAATAATAAATTAACTATTAATAAATATACTAAACATAAATATTTGATAGGTATTAGAGTCACCGCTAACGAAACCTAAAAAAGTTTCACGCAGCGCTGGCTATTTGCAGCAGTAAACCCATGGCGGACGGAATTTACAGGAGGCAATATATTTGCTTGTTATGTGTTAGGGTTATGTTTATAAGCGCTCTTAGCGAATTTTGAACACTAAGAACTAGATTGCAACCCGGTATGTTTCTCAACCCGGCCGGGCCCAGTTGCATTCGACGCCAACCTGGCCGGGCCTGGTGGACCCGGCCGGGCTGTGTGTTAGCGATGAAACTTTTAAAGTATTTTATGAAAATTTCCTATAAATGAATGAAAAATCACAACCATTCAAGTTTAATATTTATTGTAAACTGGCTTATGAACAATAATCACAATAATCACGTCTCAAAATCACACTTAATACAGAATTGATTAATTTTACTTATGGACGAAAAAGTAACATCAGTATTAGTAATTATTCATTTTTAACCGACATCAAAAAAGGAAGAGGTTCTTAATTTGTCTGATTTTTATGTTTGTTACCTCAGAACTTTTTACTGTGTGAACCGATTTTGATGTTTCTTTTTTATTTGAACGCTGATGTTTGCCGTTTGGTCCCATTTAAATTTCATCAAAATCGGTCAGCCGTTTTAGAGTGACACTCCAATAACTGTTTTTTTTCCTATATTGATGATTAGCATAGCTAGTGAATGACAATCGACCCCGAACTACTTTCGGGATCGATAGTCATTACTATTATGTCATTATCAGGGGACACTTAAAAAGGTGAAAAAAATTATGAGTTTAAACAAGCAGATCTTTATCTTTACTCGTTATAGCGTCTATTTAAATACAAAGTATGAAAATAAGAAACAAATAACGGTTTAAACAAAAAAAACTTATTTGCTAAAAGTAGAGTATTATGTTTTTTCTTAAACTTTGGCTATTAAAACTAGTAAGCGTTACTATTACTAATTGAGCAAAAAGCAAAATCTTATTGGCTAGACTGTACTGTAACTGTAAATAACCAAACTTGTATAGTCTTAATTAGCAAAATGTAACGTTCACGCGCCGCGGTATACTTACCGGGTCCGGTCACCGGACCCGGTAAGAATGCCCGGGCCCGGTGGGTTCCTAAAGAGCCCTGCTGGGCTCGGTTTGCAATCTCTACGTAAGAACTTAGAGTTGTTTGGTTCAGCTGTGAACTTCTTTCAGAATATTGATGATGATGATAAGCGGCTTATATGCAGATGGATTTGCTGTCGTCTTCTTAACATCGGTACCTTTTCTGCACTATTATGTAAAGTACTTCAGTATTGAAGTATAATTTTGTTTATAGTGCATTTTATATATTTTCCGATCACCAGGCTCCGTATGCGTCCCTTATTTATATTACCACGCGCACATTGTTGCGCTGCCCCCTTGGCCTCTTTTAAAGAAATATTAAATAACAGATAGCGTAATCAGAGTTCCACTGATAGTCATTAAGTGTCTGAAAAATAATTTGGAGCACAGGTTTCTCAAATCAGTGCAGCTTATGTATTTTGATCAATACCACCTCTGTCTACAATCTACATCATATTAATTATTCTATTCATTTACTTAATCAACACGGGTAAACCAATTACGCTAATTGGATAAATACAATAACACATTATTAATATAAATTGTAGTCAAATGAAAATATGACCACAGGCAAGGTCATATCATAATATTATGTCTCAAAGCATCTACAAAGTACATATTACAATTAAATTTTACTCAATAGCACAGTCGTCGTCCAATATATCAGAAATAATAAAAGTAATAAAAATCAAAAGTAACATAATTCAAATAATGATAGTTCTTACCGTTTTAGTGCAAACGACGTGACGGTATGCAGCAAAGGTATGTGCTATTCATTTGTCAATTTAGTAAGTTACGAAATAATATTTTATTAGAAGATTAGAAAATAAATTATATAACAGAAATACCAGCATACCAGTAGCATTGATATTAAGCTCGCTGAGTAAAAATACAGTATTACGACTGGAAAGCGTACACTATATAAAAACATAAAATCAGTAAAAATTTAAACACAAGTCTAACATAAAATTTCAAATTACTTCAAAATATGTAATGGAAAATATAATTACCATTTTATTTAAATAAACTATCATGAAATAATATACACCATCTTTAGGAAAAAAATAAAGGTACCATTATATCATATTTAGTCATTCAACCATTTGCCATCAATTATGAGCTGCCTGTGGGGTGCTAAGCTGCCCATAGGGTACCGGACTGCCCGTGAGTTGCCGGGCTGTTCGTGGGGTGCTGGGGGGCCGTGGGGTGCCGGGCTGCCCGTGGGGTACTGGGCTGCCCGTTGGATGCTGGGGTGCCCATGGGGTGCCGGGCTGTCCGTGGGGTGCCGGACAGTCCGTCGGGTTAAAACTATTCTAACAAAAAATAACAATTGAAATCAGACTGCACGTTAATAAATTACAACGAAGTGTACATTTTCACTTTCATCCCCTTTCCCGAGGGAACCGTGCTGAATTTCTAAATAAAAGTATACAATAACCATCTTTGTAGTATGAACTTAAATAGTGTTAAGTTTCATTGAATTCCATTCAGTAGTTTTGAAGTGATGCGCTGCCGAGATACAGACAGACAAAAATAAAAAAAAATACAGTTTTGGCATCAGTGTCAGCTACAGAGTGGTCTCAATTTTTTTTCAACATATCTGCTATGTACAGAATTGGATCTATTACAGTTTTATTATAAGTACAGATATAGATGTATTATCTTCTTGCAGGCGGCTATTACATAAACAAGTGCTGGCGGTATCTCTACAGTTAGGTACACGTCTACAACAGAAGGCACTCAAAATATTCACAAAATTGTGGTATTGGTTTTAGACAGGAACTAAGCGTGGGAACCATTTCATACCTAGTTCCTGTCTACTACCACAAAACAATGATAATAATTTGTTTTGATAACAAATTGCATATAAATTATGACGTCTTTCAAGGGCCACCAGTTATACACAGACCTTAATTTGGAAACTTCAATACGAGTCTCGTACTAAACCTACCTACAGTTGATATTGAGAGGTAAGTGATCGTATATTTTTAAATTACGTATTAGAATATTGAAACTAGAGTTTTGTGATGTCAACCACTTGAGAGAGCTAATTGGTAATTATAATTTTTCAAATATACCTACTAATTGATGACGAGCGCGAACAAATCGCGAGCAAAGTATTTGCTTGGGTAAAAATGCTTTCGTATCTCTGTTCAGCGGATATCCGGTAGAGGTTAGTCTCTTCTCCTCTACAGATCGAATTTTTCAATCTTATACCTAGTATTATATAATACGACCTGTGTAGGGAATCAGCCGGACAGCTGCCGGCTAGCATGCGCCCCGCGAGTAAATTTTGTCTACCCATTATCTCGTGTAAAATAGACATATCGCACTATATCTACGAGTGCTAACATGGCAGGGCAAAAAACTCGTCCTTGTTTACCTATATTTTGTGCTATCCGTGGCAACTTGTCGACCAACACTAACATGCACGCCTCAGTTTAATCGATTTTTGACACTTATCTACGAGTATTTGCGTGAATTATCTCTTCCTACTTTTTGAAGACGAGATAAATCGGTTGTCTATCTCGCGCGTTTCTGTATAATGGGGCCGATCGACGGCATAGTACATATTAACTTTCCGTCCAGTTTTAGCAGACCCGTAATATTTGTGTGTGTAATCAATACAATAACGAAATTTTAACAAAACTCACGATCTCTTGTGCGTAGCGTGTTTTGAAGCAGTGATGGCTCAGTGGCATTGGCTATGGTCTGCCATGCCGCAGGTCCATGGTTCGAATCCCGCCGCGGGCTTGAGCTTCAAAGCATGGTGGAAGGGCATTTTGCGAATGTCCGCCTGGCTAGCAACCACCCTCAATTAGAAAATCTGTCGTAAAGCACCTAACGGTGTGTTCCGGCAGCAGTCCTTGAGAGCCAGTGAAATTACAGGCACGTGAGACTTAACAATTATGTCTCAAGGTGACGGGCGCAGTGCCATTCGTGACTTGTGACGAAATGCATCTGTTATAGGCAGAGGTTAGTTCACTTAACATCAGGAAGGCCTCGTGCTTGATCCATCATAATTAATTTTTTTTTTTTATGTAATTTTGTAAAAAACTTTAATTTATCTTTGAAGAAAGCGGAAGGTAGTGTTTTCAACTATTTTTTATTATTATATATTAAATGTTGGAGATTACTAAAAAAACAGTTATATGTAAGTAAATTAGTAGGTATTAAAAAAAATATTTGTATTAGGTATTAATGAAATCCGCAGCAATCAACATATAAAGTAATCTAAATGAATAACTACTTTTAGGGTTCCGTATCCTATATGTTGCTATAAAATATTTTTACTTTTATTGTTTAATAAAAATAAACAGATATGCTGTTTTTCTTGGTGACGAATGCTAAGTAGAGAAGAAAATGTTTTTATCACAGCTTCTGAACTAGTTTTCAGGGTCCCATTTATTTGTTCTTTATTAAACAATATAAATAATATTAGGTCCTTACATATGAAATTGGCGTTTTTCGTACTGGCCACTTTAATCACGAATTTCTCCTCTTTGGTAAGGAATTCCAAATTCAAATTTGTACAGCTATAGACTCATGTATTTGTGCTTCGATGATCGACATTCATTTGTTTTTTTTCTTCTGTTTTTTTCTGTTTGCGTCACTCATTTTACAAAATGGAAAACCTTAAATATCGCATTATTTACGAGTACGAGTTCCGCCGTGGCACTAGTGCTGCGGAAACAACTCGAAGGGTGAATGATGTGTATGGCGGTCGTGTTGCAAAAGAAAACACAGTTCGTTTTTGGTTCCAACGTTTTCGTTCTGGAAATTTCGACCTGCAGAACAAGCCCCGTGGACGGCCTGAGACTCAAGTTGATAATGAAGAGGCTATTGTGGAAGCGGATCCATCGCAAACCACGTCCGAGTTAGCTGCAGGCTGCAATGTTAGTGATAAAACTGTTTTAATTCACTTGAAGCAAATTGGGAAGATTAAAAAGCTTGAAAGGTGGGTACCTCACGAATTGACTGAAACAAACCGGCAAACGCGCGTCGACTGCTGCGTTACATTACTAAACCGGCACAATAATGAAGGTATTTTAAACCGAATCATTACCTGTGATGAAAAATGGGTTCTTTACGATAATCGGAAGCGCTCAGCGCAATGGTTAGATCCTGGCCAGCCAGCCAAATCCTGCCCCAAGCGAAAATTAACCCCAAAAAAGTTACTTTTAAGCGTTTGGTGGACTAGTGCCGGTATTGTTCATTACAGTTTTTTCAAATCTGGCCAGACTATTACGGCTGATGTCTATTGTCAGGAATTGCAAACCATGATGGAAAAGCTAGCGGCTAAACAACCTAGGCTGGTCAATCGCTCCACGCCACTGCTGCTTCACGACAACGCTAGACCACACACTGCGCTACAGACGGCTACTAAATTAGAAGAGCTTCAATTGGAAAGTCTAAGACATCCTCCGTACTCCCCGGACCTTGCTCCAACAGATTACCATTTTTTTCGAAATTTGGATAACTTCTTGCAAGGGAAAAAATTCAACTCCGATGGGGCAGTCCAAATCGCCTTCAAAGATTTTATTGATTCCCGTCCGACTGGTTTTTTTAGTAAAGGGATCAATGAACTACCTATGAGATGGCAAAAGTGCATAGAAAATAATGGTTCATACTTTGATTAATTAAATATATTATATTAAAAAATATTCGACTTTTTGTTCCTCCCATACAAAACGCCAATTTCATATGTAAGGACCTAATATAATAATATTTTATAGCAACATGACATCGTCAAAAAGTTAAAAATGAAATACTTTAATTTATCACTCGTTTGAAAATCACATCAACGGGAACAGTTTTTAATCATAACCTTCATAACCATCATACCTAACAAAATTCCTAATGAAGTGTCGAGAGAGGTAAAAATTATTAATCGTTCATCAAAGTAGATAATTTCAATGAACAGATCTTAGCGTAGTGCGGCCGCTGCTATCATCCAACACTTGTCTCTCGTGTCATGCGTGACACATGCTAGCCGGGCTGGACAGACATACGAAAGCGACTTTTCCCAATTGAAACGGTTTGCTTGCGCTTTGCACTCTCTTGGTCAATCAGTTGGTTGGCGATGTATGCTGTTATGCCTTTATATTTTTACAACTTTTAAATCTCAAACCATGATGGAAGGGCATTTGTAAATTCAAACCAAGTTAGCAGAAAATCTGTCATCAAAGCACCTAAATGGAATGGTCTAGCACCTGTCCTTGAGGGTCAGTTCCTGTTTCTCGGTCTTAATATAGATAAAATGTAAACTTTCGGTGAGTAGACCTTGCAAGCCTAGGATTCCACTTAACAACACACTATATACTCTCGTCATACTCATTTATTATAAAAATCGTTATTATTTTGATTTTTGCGTAACCTAACCGTGGACCTTTGGCGTAATTCTGACTGGAATTGACCATTTCTTCATATTCTTCATTTTTATCTGATTTAACCGTCTGTCTATTTATAATAGTCACATTCAAGAAATCATAAACAGAACAGATTTTTTATCACGGTAAAATCACTTAAGATGAAAAGTTTAAATAGCATTTTGCACTCATAGTTAAGTAAGAACCATTTTAGGTTTAAACGAACCAAAGGTTAGGTTTAGGTTTTAACAAAACCATAAAAATTTATAAATTTTGACTTTTCTGCCATAGACGTCAGCTTTCACCTTTACATGCAAATATGGAGGAACACGGATCTGGAGTGCAGGTGATGATTAAAAAAGCTCCTCCTGAATGATGAAATTAAAGATCTCCCAGTAGTTGTGGTGAGCGTGGCTGGCGCCTACCGCGGTGGCAAATCCTTTTTGCTTAACTTCTTCATCAGATACCTCGAGTCTCCGGTAAGAACGATTCCTGCGTCCGGAAACGCTCCGATATAAAAATAATCACTTCATCACCAATATGCTTTGTCCTCGATTCGTACACACAAACCGTTTAAGACCATTCGATCGATATATGTTAGCCGACTTACAAAAAAGTGTAAGGGCGCAGCAGATTAGGTACGTATAAAAAGTGTAAGGGCGCAGCAGATTAGGTACGTATAAAAAGTGTAAGGCCGCAGCAGGTTAGGTACGTTTAAATTTTAATATCATCAAATTTTAAAACAAACACTTTCTTAACTTTGCCTGAAACTTATATGTTTATAATGCGAAGCGAGACCTCTACAAATACTTGTTTACGCATAACTTTCGTTTCATACGCGTTAATGTTAAACCTCCTCGGTCAGGTCTATATTCTTTCAAAATTAAAATGAAATTTGACCGTTTGGTCAGTTTTTTTTGCTTGAATTTGCTTATTTAGAAGAAGATGCCTGAAGGCGCTGTTGCCCACCTCCCGGTATTTTACCTTTAGTCGCCTCTTACGACACCCATAGGTGGCAATAGGGGGGTGGGTAGGGAGGGGTGATATTCTAGCCAGGACCCGAGGAGCACATTTTTTCAAATTAGAAACATGATATGCCAACAGAAAAGGCTATAATCATGTTACAACAATTTTATTTAAACATTATATTTTCTGTGCCACTATTAAAGATCACCAAAAAAAATTTATAAAAATGTATACTCTCGGGTCACACCATCTATCTAAACAGCATCTTAAGATCAATTTCAACTTTGAAATGCATAGGGTAATAATACTTTAATGTTTTTTTGTAAATTACGTTTTAGACAAAAACTCGTGAAGACGGAACGTGGCTGGGAGAAGACAGCGAGACTCTGACAGGATTCAAATGGCGTAGTGGTAGTGATAGAACAACAACAGGCATTCTCATGTGGTCAAATCCATTCAAAATAACTCTTTCTAATGGAGAAAAGGTCTGTTTTTGATTGGCAGATTGAGCAACGTGAACGTTAAATGTGTCCAATGCAATAGAAATAGCGTTTTGGTGACTTTGTTTAAATTCACAACTGTTTAGGGATAAAATTATGTGAGATGTGGTAATGTTTATAAATTTATTAACAAAATACTACGAACTATATATAACACTACAGCTACTACAATAAAAGCATTTAGATCCCTATAAGTCATAGGCATTCCAAATGCTCTAGCCCACTACCAGTTAGCAGCGTGCCCAGCATGCTGGCAGCATTGCCCCGTTGAATTGCAATGCGTATTCTTTGAGCCAAATAGGTGCCAGCACTTTGATCACATTTAATAAATTAAATTGATTTATTAATGCTGACTATCACATCCAACGCATTTAATTAGTTTTTTTATGTAATTCAATTTAATTTGTCGTTAGAGGGATCCATAAAGCTTAACTTCTTTTGACTTTGTAGAACCGGATGCGCGTTGCAGTACGTTGGTGGCTATTCAGTAACCATATCTCAGTATTATATTAAAAGTCATTTCAATGTCAAAAAGCTCGTAATAATTTTATATCCTGTATTGAACCATCCCCAATAATACATGTATTATATTTTTTATATATTTGAATTACTACTTTTCTTGGTCTTGGATCTTGTATTTAAGATTTCCGTTACTTTTGTAGACTCTGAACAAAACGTCAGACCCATAAACAGACATACAGAGACACCCAACCACTGACATTGAATTGATAAATCAGTTAGAAACTCTTTGAAATTTTACTTATTTTTATCTATGTACCTACCGAGTTTCTCCATCTTCATGTGTATAATAGATATTAAATAATTTAATTTGAACTAACAACATGAAACCCTGATAGGCACTATAGAGTTATTGGACTCTGGGTAGAACTAAAGTTTTATAACAATGATCTTAATTAAAGTTAGTTCAAAAGTGACCGAAAGTAAATATTTTCCCCTCAATGGTTTTGTGATTTGCAGGTAGCCCTACTTTTGATGGACACTCAAGGAACATTTGACAATCAGAGTACTGTTCGTGACTGTTCTACAATATTTGCACTATCTACTCTCTTGTCTTCGGTCCAGATTTATAACCTCTTCCAAAACATCAAGGAGGATGATTTGCAACATTTAGAGGTATCATCTACGATTCTTTATAAGAATATTTTTATACTAAAAATGGGAAAAAAAAGTGCGAGTCGGACTCGCGCACCAAGGGTTCCGTAACATACCTGTAAAGTAAATGTTATGGTATTTTCATTGCTATATGAAATCTGTAACATTTTAAAATTATTAATATTTTTATTATATGATGTACCTAAACATGTATGCATTTAGAAATTTTTCGTTTATCTGTGCTATAAGACATTGCTTAGTACCGAATTTCAAGATTCTCAGATATTGGGGAGTACCCAGTAGGTTTTGATTCCCTTGCGAATATCGAACATATGCGGCAACGGCTGTAATGCTAAACCATGTAACGTAACGTAATGCTGAACCAGCATCAAAAGACATAGATGTCAGCATTGCCGATGTCTAAGTTTTTGGAGAAAAATATGTATTTCATTTTCTTAGCTGTTTACCGAGTACGGAAAGATGGCTAAAGATCAAGGATGGAAACCATTTCAAATACTTGAGATCCTTGTACGTGATTGGCAGTTTTGTGAAGACTATTCTTATGGAGAAGTTGGAGGACAACAGTTGCTTCAGGAAAGATTTCAGGTAAAATAAATGTATTTCATCGATAAAAATTACTATTTTATTTAAGTTTATAATTTTCCAATTTAGTTAATATACTGGCAATAAATCAATCACATCTATAAATACGGAGTATATAGAAATTTTAAAACTGTTAAGTAAATTACTAGTATATCCCGTATACCTGTCAAGGATATGATAAATATCATAAAAGATATTAATTAAAGGTTGCATATAGCAATGAAAAAAATTTCATGAAGCAGTTCTTAAATCATTCAATTCATTTATGATTTTATTAAAAATAACATATTGTTACGCGTATATTTCCTGTGAACAAAAAATAATTAATGTTTAACTTCAATCCTTGACTTGTTTTGTGCGGGATTTTTAAAATAGAATATAGGGTACTTAAGTCGAGAATCGTTACTACGTACCATAGGACATCTAACAAAACCTGTCCAGTCGTTACTAAAGTGGAATATACACATACAATGTATACCTATGTCATAGGTACACACCATTTTCCACTTACAAAAGTTCACGTACACTTAACATCGCCTAGTTTAATATATGTTATAAACAAATTTATATTCTACAGTAATTATTGTATTACGTTATTGTATTCCAGATTACTCCAAATCTGCCTAAAGAGATGCAAAATTTGCGACAGCATATAAGTTCCAGTTTTGAAAGAGTATCATGTTTCCTTATGCCACATCCAGGATTTAAAGTATTGCGAAAAAATTATTCTGGCAAAATATCTGGTAGGAATCAAATAATAAATGGCTTCAAAACTGAATGGCATAGGAAATACGAGTGCAAGCTGCCCTATTTTATTATAATTTAATTTTTTACAGTATAGTAAATATATGCATTTATATAAAGTTTTCTAGTAGCCTTAAAGATATTGGTGCTTTAAATTAAGATCACTATTATTTGCTTATTCAAAATGCGAAGTATTATATCATAACGTCTTCTGATAAAGTGTTTCTGATTTACTTTAAATATGCTAAGCTACGGTATTTTCCTTTCGACTGTTATTTTTTTTTGTGTTACATATATATATTATCAATTAATATTTCAGACATTGAAGCCGAGTTCAAAACTTACTTGAAATATCTAGTAACGTCCTTATTTCGTCCTGATAAATTAATGGTTAAAACAATTAATGGGCAACCAATTAGAGCTCGGGATGTTTTTAACTATTTCCAAAGCTATATGGACTTATTCAACAGTAACGAAATTCCAAATCCAACTAACTTAATGGAGGTACGGTACTTCCACGTGAAACATTACTATTTTAAATTATCAGTTTGGGCAGAATATTTTCATATTATATTACTAAACAAAACAAATTCTTAATCCAACTAGACAAAAGAAATTATTAATCCAACTAGACAAAACAAATTATTAATCCAATATTTTTACAGGCGACTATTAAAGCAGGGCTATTATCAATAGAAAAAGAAGCTCTTGATCTTTTTGAAAAGGGAATGCAAGCTGATTGTGGATCTTATGAGATAAACTATCCGAGTCTTGACCTTGCCGTCCTTTACTCAGAACATATGCGGGAAGCGTGCGAATTATTCGCAAATAAGAAAAAAATGGGTTCAATTGAGCAAGCAAATCAATATCTAGATAAACTTAAAGTGGTAATTATAAATTAGTTTTTTTTCCTTTTTCGCAGCTTATTTCCGCCTCACAATAGATTGTTTAGTATCACCATAAAAATTACACAGTATATTTAGAAAAAAAAGCCTTCGTTTTTAAAAATACTAATTGAAATTGAAATTGTTTAGTTGTCATAAATGTAAATAGAATAATAGCAGAAACATATAATTAATATTTAAACTTTTTATAAAGTGAGATTCACACTTCATAGTTCTAAGACTATTTTCTTTTGCTAACAACCCCGACCTTTGTGAGTCTAAATTACAGTTAGGTTAGTATATATACAGTATTACAATACGCGTGTTTTGTTTAGAAAACGTATTTGGTTTCACATCAAGCTGGCTGAGTGAGATGAAAAATTTCACAATCTATTTAGAATGTTTTTCTTTTTAAATATGTCAACCTACAATATGCCCCAGTTAATGCTATATCTCACGTTTACGAGAGATTTAAACATAAATTTTGTTACGTCAATAAAGAAAAAAAATGAGTGATGAAACACTGTCAGTCCTAATACATTAACTTCGACTTATGAAATACTTAACTTCAAATGAGTTTAAAATTGCGGTAAATAATGACTATTATTAACCTCCACCTTTGCATCTAAAATACGCCGGATAAAGATTTTTTCTGTGCATACTGCAGAGCTATTTCATATTAGCTTATTATAATTTATTTGTATTTTTGAAATAAACTAATATGATATTTACCATTTTTTATATTTAAGGAGTTGGAGCAGCGATTTTCTAAGTTCAAAGAAAATAATAAGGCAAAAGTACAAACTACGATCAACAAGGCCAAGGAAGCATACGAAGATGCTGTAAGAAAAATAAGAAAAAATCAGCCTCTTTGTGTGCACCCACTGGATGTTGAAAAAGTTCACAAAGCTGGATTGGATGCCGCTATCGAAACTTTCGATAAAGTCAGAAAGAAAGTTGTGGGCCATTCTGATTACGAACGAACACTTTTCATACAAGTATGCAATTCAAAACCTATTACTACTGACATAAAACTTTATATTACTAACAATTGCAATAATTTTTTTGCCTTTATTACTAAAGCGGTTAACATGATTATTAAATTTACGGGATTTTCAGTTGTTTATTTAATGAACAGTGAAAATTGTTTATCGAGTGTAGAAAGTAATCAATAACCAACGAGGGTATTGTTTATGTTTATTAACATGAGTCTAGGATAATACATGCGTGAAAAATAAAAACAAAATATTATTTACAAAACTACAACGAGAGGAAAAGTTATACTCATGTTCGGGATTTGAACCCCGCCTTCCACTCCTATAACAGGGGTATATGCTCTGACCGCTAAGCTAACATGAGAAATGGCTCACAACTCTTATTTGGAGAGACACCAGTTCAACTTACGTTGTACTAAATATATGACTAAGTTTTGCAATTAGCTTTAAACTAGCGTCATGATGTCTTACGATGGCAGTCGTTATAATACGGTAGTAATAAATTTTGCTAATATCCGCCTGGCAAGTTACCACCCTTAAGTATTTCAGTGGCTTCCTTTGATAGCGAGTAATTCTAGATTAGTTTGAACTACATCTTTCGACACAAATTACCACTCACCATCAGGGGAGGTAGTGGTTACATCCTAGCCCATATCAGCTATAAATAAATAAAAAATCGTATACCACATAATATCCATCTTACGTAATATTCACACGCGTACTTTTCTTTTATCCAACTTTTTCCTTGCCCAGATCTGAACTTCTTAGGTCTTATATATTTGTCCCATTGCTCTTTAATGGGCATGAAATATTGATTACCCCAGTTAAAAGGATTATACGCAGTTTTATGGGCATACGCGGGTAACATTTGGCCCGTTAATATGTGGCTATTACATGCATCCTGCATGCCCATTGTTCTGGATTTCCCGGCTAAGACATTCTAGTCCGGCGCCACACGATGTTGTGGCGTATGTGAATACAACAATAATTAATCAGGCCTAGCTCTTTAAGCAAACAGGTGTTAAAAGCTTTATTGAGAAACTAGCTGGTAAGTAGAAGAATTTTCCATGTCATCCTTGGATGTCGTAAGAGCCGACTAGAGGAACTATGCGCCAAATAGGCGGTATGCCCACTTATCACTTTTAAGTCTGTAGTGTGTTGCTTCGCACATTGGACATAACAGGACACTTTACCATATCAACGCCCTTATTAACATATTTTTTCATATATTAAAAACGTTACATTTTATTTTATTAAGACTAAAAAAAGGTCTGGAAAATGTAACCATTTTTATTGAAATAAAGCAGGTATAATACGTGCATTCCCAGAGTGGTTTGGTATCAGTCACGACTTCACAGAGTTAACCAACTCTGTGAACTCTAATATCGTAGTCCTAAATTTGTTGAATTGTCTCTACTATTGTAGTCTAGTCTTTACACTTTAAAGCGTGTTTTGTTCTTAAGCAAACCATTTTGCACCGACCACACATGTAGAGGGAGGAGAGTAAAGTGAGACTGTCTTCTGGTGACATTAACTATATTTTGACAACATAGTTCTTGCAATGATGCAGTTTTGTTCAACATTAACATTACCAAAGTAATACACCTAGAAATCTCTAACTCATTTCTATTATACCTAATATTTCGCATTGTGGAAGGGCATTTTGCGAATGCCCGCCTGGCTAGCGACCACCCTCAAGTAGAAAATCTGTCGCCAAGCACCTAACGGTGTGTTCCAGCAGCAGTCCTTGAGAGCCAGTGAAATAACAGGCAAGATGAGACTTAACAGGTATGTCTCAAGGTGATGGGCGCAGTGCAGTTCGGCACTTGTGATGAAATGCATCTGTTACAGGCAGAGGATACCGCTTAACATCAGGTGTGCCTCGCGCTTGTTCCATCACAATAACATTAAAAAAAAAAATATATATATATATATATATATATATATATTTTCATAGATTAGAAATGAGTTCGAGATTTCAACGTAAAATGGGGACATGGAAGCTTGCCTATGAATATATACTAAATAAATAAATACGTTTAAAACATATTAATTATTAATATGCTAATATATTATTGTGTTTGATACTAATCAGGCATAGGTGGATATGCTATTTTATATGTCTTTACAGAGTTTTGAGAAGCAGCTCTCATTGTTACGGGTCTCCAACGAACAAAACAATACGAATGTGGTATCGAGGCTGCACTCCGAGTACTGGCAGTACATGCGTTCTAAAACCTATCTTGATCCTCCACTTATACTCTTGGACTATCTTTACGAGCATGTCTCTTCAATGTTAAAGGCATTTGAAAGTTTTGATTTGAAGAGAAATATTCCTAACTCGTACAAGGAAGACATCTACGTAAAAGAGCTGTTGACGGTAAATATAAACAACATATAATGTTTCTTTATTTATATACAAGGTGTCCTAAGGAGAAGTGATATACTGAAGCTGGGACGTAGAGGACCTAGAGGACTCACCCACATGTATTTTCCACGATTTTTCGTATTTTCTGATTTGTGACATATTTTTTTATTTTTCACCTATCGCCGAGTACGATGAGATTTTTATGGTGACGTGATTTATTGCGGTAGATGCTTGATTTTTTTTTGTGTGCTAAACTGATAGATAGGCCAATTCAGTATAATAACATTTACTCTCGTTAGATCTTTGAATGGAACAAAAAAAAAACCTGGAAAGATAAAATTACCCAGTATGTTAACAACTTCAAGGGCCCTTAAAAAAATAAAATCCCATAAAAAAATTACCACTTGGGTTTTAAACACTTGCTCTATCTATCAGGTAGCTACCCTGAAGTTTTCATTTTATTACTCATAAGGCTTTAATTAAAAAAAAATCTAAATGTGGTAAGTGCCGGGGTGACGCCTGCCTTATAGCCTGGCTTCCACGGTCCCCCGATCTAAACCCCACTTACCACATTTATATTTCAATTCTTTGATTGAAGCCTTATGAATGATAAAATGAAATTTTCAGGGTAGCTACCTCATAGATAGAACAAGTTTTAAAAAGCCAAACGGTTATTTTTTTCTATGTGATTTTATTTTTTTAAGTGCCCTTGAAGTTGTGAACATAGTAGGTAATTTATGCTTTCTTAGATTTTTTTTTTTGATCCGTTTAAAGATCTAACGATAGTAAATGTTCCCATACTCAATTGGCCTATCTATTACCTTAGCACACAAAAAAATCAAGCATCTACCGCAATAATTCACGTCACCATAAATAAAAGCCTCATCGTACTCGGCGATATTCATAACTCTGAAAATACGAAAAATCGCGGAACATACATGGGGGTGATTCAGATAGCCCTCTAGGTTCTCTACCTCCCAGCTTCAGTATGTCACTTCTTCTTGGCACACCTTGTATATTTCAGACGCATAATAATATAACGCAGATATAATCGATACGAGAAAAACTTGTTTTTTAAACATTCATGTACTAATCTCATGTTTATAAATCACTTACGAGTCTATTAACGCACAAATTTACATCATAATCATATTTTGACTAACCTCGACGTTTTAAACAACTTGCATTGACCGTGGTCACGATTAAACTGAAAAATTGGGTATCCTCATCTTGAGGAGCGGTGAGAGCGATTTAAACCACCCTCGTTTGGTTTTCATTTATGTCTTTCACCACTCTCACCTCGACACACTACACTAACAGTATTGGAAACTATACGTGCAAGCAAATTACAACGCGAGCATTTTCTTAGTACCGGATTTCATGATGTAGATAATTTATAATTGTAGGATGAATTGATTAATATATTTATTTTCTTAATTTTAATCCATCCTTATAAGTTTCTTAAAATACATTCATATTCTGTGAAAATGTAAATTGGATCTCTATTACGATTCGAAAAGATACAGATCCCTTAAAAAGTTGGATGGACGTATTGCGGTAGTATAGTGGCATTGGCTATGGACTGCCTGGCAGTCTATGGTATTTGCAGGTCCATGGTTCGAATCCCGCCGCGGGCTTGAACTTCACCGCTTGAAGAAAGGGCATTTTGTGAATGCCCGCCTAGCTAGTGAACAATCAAATATAAAATCTATCGCCAAGCACTTAACGGTTTGTTCCGGCAGCAGTCCTTGAGAGCCAGTAAAATTGCAGGCTAATGAGACTTAACAACTATGTGTCAAGGTGACGGTCGCAGTTCAATTCGTGTCTTGTGACGAAGTACATCTGTTATAGGCACAGTGTAGTCCGCTTAACATCAGGTAGGCCTCGAGCTTGTTCCGTCACAATAAAGTAAAAAAAAAGTATTAAAATAAATTTGGTGTGTAAAATTAGTCTGGCTACGAAATTAATTGGTTTTAACCTCCTTAAGGTAGTTACTATGTATGTGATACTTACCTCTAACATCCCTTTTCTCTAAAATGCATAACCAAATATCTTTTTAAGAATATCACAACCTGCTTAATATTATGGTGTATATTAAAAATATTTGTGCTTTATAAGCCTCTTTATAAGTCCCTCTTGATAAGCTAAACCTACTAGAAATTCTGCGTATTTTCCAGAAAATGCAAGACACGTATACTCAGTTTCGCTCTATACATAAACAAAAACTGGAAGAAATCAAAAGAGAACAAGAAATGAGAGCTGAAGAAGAAAGGCAAAGAATAGAATGGGAAGCATATATATATCAACAAGCAATAAAATTATCTGAACTACAGGAAGCGATAAGACGCCAAGAGGGGGAAATGAGGCGACCTCGAATACTCCAGCGAGAACGAAATAATCCTAACTGTATCATGCTTTAATATTTTCTGCTTTATCTAATTATTATATATAAGCAATTCTTTTATAAAAATAATGTTTTATTTATAACTTTTGTCTTTTTTATCTGATAAGCTAGCTTTTTAACAAATTTGTAATATACAGCATATTTAAATACTTTGAAAAATGCATGACGAATGATATCGAATAAAGATGCAATGAAAATGTAAGAAACTTTTTTATGCCTGATAGCCTTTGACCACTATCTCACCTGATGACCTGTTCAGGCTAACCTAGAAGTACTGGCTCTCAAGGACAGTTACGAGCTTGGCGACAGATTTTCTACTTGATGGTGTTAGCTAGCCAGGCGGGCATTCGCAAAATACCCTATCACCATGCTATAACGACTGCTATCCTAAGACAACAACCAGGACCGACGGCTTAACGTGCCCTCCGAAGCACGGAAACGCTCAGTAGTAATGTCAATAGCGGTCACCCATCCAACTCATGACCGCGGGCGACGTTGCTTAACTTTGCTGATCGGTTGAGAACAGCTAAGTGAACTTCGCTACGAGCGCTTCAAAAATTATTAATTAATATAATTGTATATTATGTTAATTAATATATAATTAATTAATATTATTAATTATTTATTTGCATAAAATTACATTTTAGTTAATGAATCCATAGGCTCCCGAACTAGTTGAAAACTATGTTTCGGGTGCCAGTGGCTTCTCCCATCTAGATTAATATTTTAGGCTTACAAGTTGAATTTAACAAATAAAATGTACAAACATATACACCGTGTCCCAAAATTCAACGATAAGCCGGCATCGGTGCATGGACCTACTCATGACTACTCGGGAAAAAATAAAAAATAAATTATAACTCTTTTTTTTTTTAATTACAGAGACTTTTATAAAGTTGCGCCAACTTTTAATAAAACTTGCCATGGTAGTGTCCATACTTTTTTTTTTAACCCAGACTATAGAAAGTGCATAGAATGTTAAAATCTATGAAAATTATAGGAAAAATTTTTTTTTTTACTGATTTTTGTAAAATAACTACAGACTTTCTGTCATTTTAAAGGATTGTGGTAGATAGCCGTCCTTCTTAGGTTGCTAATGCACAAAAAATATCAAAAATATGTCAAAAATTGTGGTCATGGTAGTTGAAAATAGCATAATGGGTATCGAATATCGATGAAATTTATAAAAGTCTCTGTAATTAATAAAAAAAAACAGTTATAATTTTTTTTTTTTTTTTCCGCGGAGTCATGAGTAGGTGCATGCACCGATGCCGGCTTATCGTTGAATTTTGGGACACGGTGTATACATATATATATTTACGTAGAAAAACATAGTCTTTATAATTAAAAATATATATGGGACAATAAAGCATACATATAAAATTTATAAATGCTAAGCAAACATCTTTTAAAATAGATAAAACACGTTTATTTTATAATGTTTGTCAGAGTGTGTTGGAATGTCAGTGTAGAGTATCTATGTGTGAATGTATGGTGCAGTGTATATCATCTCCCCAAAGTACCCTTCTCATAAGAATGGGTTGGAGGAGATGTGTGAATGTTTTTATGTGAGGGTGGATGTGTAAGTATAGGTATGAAATTGATTTATGTATTAGAAGACCTTAACCTTTTGCGTCCTACCAGTCAAATAGTCCGTAAACCAGTCAAGTGCCACACTTCTTATACCAACATTATTTAGCCGCGTTAGTAGAATAGGCATGGAGACGGTGTCAAAGGCTTTTGGAGGTCCAAAAAGACCCCTAAGCATTTGTCTCCATTATCTCAGTATGACATGACCAAAGAAGTTAGCATCAGAATAGCGTCTTCAGTAGACCTATCTTCTCTGAATCCATGCTAGTTTTTATGCAATAAGTTGTTCTTTTCCAGATACCGCATCACTCTTGTATTAACCAGTTTTTCTAGAAGGAGTTGAAAAAAGCGATATGGGTCTATAACTTGATGCACTTTTCTTATCACCAGTATTAAAAATAGGGCAAACAACAGCTTTTTTAAAAACAGAAGGAATAAGTCCAGTCTCTCGACTTATGTTACATAAATATGTGATTGGTTCTATAATAAACTTTATGAACCTTATTAATATATGTGTGGTAATTTTGTCCCATCCGGGTGCACTGTTTGATTTAAATTCAAATATTATAGTTTTAACTTTAGCTGGGTCGGTAGGAAATAGAATCATTTAGTTGACTGTAGAGTTTGGTGATTTAGGAAGTGAGGCCAATTGACTTTTAGTGACATCTAACTTATTAAGAGTTTCGTTCGCAAGGATACCTCCTATAGATGTCAAATACTCGTTTACTATATTAGGCGATTTAGTTGGGCTATTAGCAATTTTCAATTATTCTTTAGAAGGCCCTTTAGATGGTTTAATGTTACACACTTCTTTTATTATTTTCCAAGTTACTTTTACATCTCCTCTAATTTCTTAAAAAAAGAATACTCCCCCCAAAAATTAAAAAAAAGAATACTTACCACAAAAACAGACTAATGTTTGTTTTTGTAGTATTCTTTTTCTAAATTTCTTATGATTTTATTACCTATATTTCTATAGTTACTATACTTATTTTTTAGCCTCTCATTATTAGGCGATTTCTAGCGTTACTATTTATTATGTTGAGCATTTTAGTTGTAAATAATTCGGTTGCAATATTAACATGATTTATATTATACAATTCCTGCCAATTTTCTTATAAAAATAGATCTTTTATATTGTCGTTATTAATTATTATTATACTATACGTTGTAAGTTTCTTTGTTACTTTGGCATTATGAATGTAAAGTAGAATTGGTGAATGGTCAGTAAGTTGTTGTTCAAATAGGATAGTTTTCCACAGTCCACAGGTTTTTACCATAAAATGATCAAGGCACGTAGATATTCTCGTCGGACGATCACTTCCATGTCTTAAGCCGTGCATAGCCATCAGGTTTAGGTAATCTTGTGAACAGGCAGATAGATTATTAGCCAAAATGTCTAAGTTGATATCGCTAGTAAATATTTTATTATTTGTACGTATACGTACAAATAATAAAATATTAGGGAAATATATTTCCCAATATGATATTAACCGATTCCAAGTATTTACTTGCGTTTCGAAACATGGGGGACGATACGAGCACACAATAGTATAATCTGGTAAAATATTAACTATAAGGCAGTTACCTTCGCAAAGAGAAGGTTCAATAGCAGTGGTGGCGAGTTCGTTTCGGACGTATGCTAACACCCCATCATTCTTATTAATACTATGTTTAGTTCAAAAAACGTTATAACTATCTAGTGCGGGTAGAAATATATTACCACTCGTCCAACATTCTGTCAGAACAAATACATCTACCGATACGTCCAGGCTAGAAACAAATGCCAAAAATAGGTCGAAATTACAGTTAATACTTCGTATATTTACCGCTAAGCAAGCTAAGATTTATTGTTACTATCCGTATTTAGTAACTAACCAGTAATACTACTGAGTGAGAAACATTCAATCTTGCCCATATCATCGACTTCTGTAATAAGAAATGAATTATTATCCATTATTGAGAAGCGAAGTAATTAGGTGCCAAATAACATATATTTAGGCATATTTCTTGCAAATATATACCTAAGTGTAATTGATATATTTTACTGTGTAGTATAAGAAATAAAATGTTATGTTAAGTGTATGATAATAAAAAGTATGTATCAGGAGATTCAATATAAGTGTGTAATTTATGTACATAATGTGTGTATGTGTTGACAGGTTGGTTAATGTTAATGTTTGCTTGTAATTTGAGATTGTGTTTTAAATTTACAAAAATATGGTATAGAGAAACATAAAAATATAATTTTACATGGATGCTAAATGCTGTTTTTAGACAATAGCGCAGTATAATTAATAATGAAATGAAGACAAAATAACGAATTGTACCTAGCCATTTACTACTTAAGTTTTCTAGGTAGCTTTCGTGATTTACCCGTATAAGTGGCGCTCTATTTGCTCTTCTCAGATACACTCTGCTTCTCGAGGTCCAGCAATACTTGTATTCGTTTCTTTTTGAAAACTTCCTGGCCAGGAAGAACAACTTCCTATCCTGCATGGTCAGGCTCTCGGACACAAATATTGGCTTAGGTGGGCCTTCAAGTTTTATATTCGAAGTACTGAACTTGCAAATCGTATATTTTTTACTGAACACCTTGACGGTTCCAACGATCCTTTCTCTAAGAGTTACACTAGTGAGCTCTGATTCTTTGATCTGGTTGTTTTCGTTCTTGGTATTAATTCTATACACATCGCGAACCTCAACCGGCTGGAATGATACATTGCACATTGTACGCAGAACTTACTTTCTTAATGATGTTTAATAGGTCTTCCTTTGTTTCACCTGCTTTTTTAGGAACATTGCGCACTTCTAGGCTCGAACTACGAACGTTTCGTTCCATCTGCTCCAACCTGGCTTCTAAACACTGTATATTCTTGCGGTCCGATGCCTTTTCCTGTTCCACGCAGTTGACTTTTGAGACTAGCTCATCATACTTTTTTGCAAGAAAATCAATTGAATTGGCGATGTCCTTTTTTGTCTCCGTGTGTGTATTTATTACCGGCACCAATCCTGTGGCAGAAAGGCGAGACGATTGCAAGAGCAGAAGCGTGCGATGTCGTTAGTTCTGAGGTGAGCTCTAGCTTATTGCTTAGTTGTTGCGAAACAGATAAAGTAAAATCTATTGGTGGCGTTCAAATAAATGATATAGATGTAGGTACGATACTTGAAGAGTGTGATCAAACTAAACTAATCGAGCTCTTAATGAACTATTCAGATTGTTTTGCTAGTTCTACTCAGGAAATTGGCGTTACAAATCTTGGTAAAATGAACATTAAATTAACTACCGATAAACCTGTGTAGAAAACCTTATTCGTTGGTTTATTCAGAACGGGAGGTAGTTGCAAAAAAATAAAAGAACTACTTGAAGGCAACATCATCCGCGAATCTACTTCGAATTATTCCTCACCAATTATATTAGTGCGTAAACAGAATGGTGACCATAGGTTATGTGTGGATTATCGAGATTTGAATGCATTTACAGTCAAAGAGCAATTCCCTATGCAGCATATAGATGATCAGTTAGCCAAGGCGTCAGGAAAAAAGGTATTTACAAACTTGGATCTTTATTTGGGGTACCACCACGTTCTTTTGGATTCTGAATCAATACATAAATCAGCTTTTGTTACCACTGAGGAAAGTTATGAGCACTTACGTGTCCCATTCGATTTAGCCAATTATTTGTCGGTTTTCATGCGTATCATCCAAAATTTGGTCAAATTGGTTGGTAATGAAGATATAGTGGTTTTCATGGACGATATTTTGTTACTTACCAACGACGTTAAGACTGGTCTACAAGTAATAGGCAAGGTATTCGAACAGTTCCCCCCGAAGGGTTCCCGCCTTGTCGTGGCGGTGGGGCTTAGTAGCCGTGGCTTCGTCACCCACGGTGAAGCGAAGAGGAACCAGGGGCCGTGCTGGCTTGGGCAGTCAGCCGGCCCCAGAGGGGCCGCTCCACTGGGCTTTGCCTCTAAGTCCAGACTGGAGCGGCAACGGGTAGGCTGCGGTGCTGTATGGGCAGCACCGCATCTGAGGCGGGCTGTGGTGTTGTATGGGCGACACCACAGCTGACGGTGAGGGGCCACGGCGGGAGAGGAGTGCCGGTATCACGGTGCGCCGCTCTCCCTACCTTCCGTGGCCACGGCGGGGCCGCCACCGTTGGATGGCGGACGCGGAGGGGCCGCAGGGGAGGAGGAGTGTTGGTATAGCGAGGCGCGGCTCTCCCTATCCTCTGCGGCCGAAGTAGCAGGCGACGGGGCTACTCATCTGACCCGTCGCAGGGGGACCTTGGGCGTCGGAAGCGGGGTATTCTGACGCCCATTTGCGGGCTTGGTCCCCGGGTGGTAGCGACGTGCCATGTGTTCTGGTGCGTCGTGAGGGGTAGCACCCCAGGAGGGGTCCGGTAACGGACAACCGTGGCGGGTTCGTGGTTGAGTGCTAAAGCGACCCTGCGATCCCGCCGAGAAGCGGTAGAGATGGAACACCGTGTGTTATTTAGTCGGTAGGGGCACTTGCTGCTGTGGGAGTAGTTGGTGTCGAGCCCGACATATCCCGGCCACCTTCCCCGGGGTGGACGGGAATGCGTAAATGCATTTTTCACACGTAAAAAAAAAAAAAAAAAAAAAAAAAAAAAGGTATTCGAACAGTTAAGAAAGGCGAAACTAAAGCTTAATGTGAAAAAATGTGCATTCCTTAAGTCTGAAGTGACGTATCTGGGTCACGAACTCAATTCAGATGGTATTAGGCCAAGCAAAAGTAAAATTGAAGCCGTGATGAGATTTAATACTCCCGCCAATTTGCACGAAGTTCGTCAATTTTTGGGCTTATGTAGTTGTTTTCGAAAGTTTATAGATAAATTTGCAATTTTATATAAACCACTGTCAGTTTTAACAAAAAACAATGCGTGTGGATATGAGGAGAATAACAAAGAGAAAGCTATGAAATTTTGATAAGCAAATTGTGTTCGCGTCCTGTTCTAGCATTATACGATCCGGCTAGTTCTTGCGAAATTCACACCGACGCGAGTAAGCACGGTATAGCTGAGATTTTGTTTCAAAATCAAGGAAGCGAAATCAACCTGACAATCTTGAAACCAGTATTTTATTTTAGTAGACACAGATTCCTCACGACATGTGACATCTCGTGAGGAATCTGTGTATCACAGTTACGATTTAGAAACTTTAGCTGTTATCGAGTATTTAAAACTGTTCCGTGTATATATTTTAGAAAAGACGGTTGTAGTGGTTACAGATTGTACAGCAGTTTGTCACACACTACAAAAAAAAGATTTAGTACCGAGGGTAGCAAGATGGTGGCTTTCAATGCAAGAATATGATATACAAATAGAATATTGTCCCAGTGTAAGAATGAAATATGGTGATGCTCTAAGTCGTAATCCTCCACAAGATTCACTGAACAATTTAGATGATTTTGACGCAAATGTCAATGTCATTTTGGGACGCGACGTTAGCATTAACATCAATGTAATTTCTAGTGATGATTGGTATTTGACTACTCAGTTGCAAGATGATAAATTAAATAGTATTATAAATCAATTAAGTGAAGGCAGTGGTAGTGAAGAAGTGAGGAACAATTATACAATCAAGAATGATCGGCTGTATAGGAAAACCTTACGTGATGATAGGCTGGTTGTACCCTCAGACGCCAGATGGAGAATATTGCAGAAGTTCCACGACCAAATAGGACATGTTGGGCTAAAACGGTGCGAGGAACTTATTAAATCTGATTTCTGGTTCCCTAAAATGACTCGCTTTATTCAAAAATATGTAAGATCTTGCTTAGAATGCGCATATGGTAAACCATCTGGTGAGCTACACCCTATTCCTAAACCTTCAGTTCCAATGGAGATGGTACATATTGATCACCTAGGGCCTTTTCGCAGAACTAGCAAAAGATATCAATATATCCTTATGATAGTAGATTCATTTATAAAGTTTCTAATAGCTCGACCAACTCGGACTATAAATTCAGTAGAGACGGTAAATACACTAAGGGACATGTTCAGTTTATTAGGGCACCCCCGAAGGGTTGTTTCTGATCGGAATTTGGCTTTCACTAGTAGGGTCTTCAAAGAATTCTCTTCTCACTACCAATGTCGTGACACATTGAATGCAATAGCGTGTCCTCGTGCGAATGGCCAAGTAGAGCGCTACAACCGTACTTAACTTGATGCCATGCGTACACGAACTATAGACCCAAACATGTGGACAGAATGTTTACCTGATGTTGTTTGGGGTATTAACAATACCATCAATGATAGCCTAGGTTATCACTTATCACCCATGTGAAGAAATGTTCAGTAATAGAAGCAGGTTGCTACCAGATATGATAGGTCAACAGGATTCGGTGCCCATTCAGGAGAAAAGTGCTAAGGCTACAAAACGACTACAGGAGCGTGCTAGACATATGAAAACTAGATATGATAAGCATCACAAACCGGAGAAAACATTTAGTTAAAGATGATTTGGTTTTGTGGAAGCAGGCTCCTACAGAAGCAGCATCTAAAAGTGTCAATACTAAACTCCAAGTCTTGTACTCTGGTCCCTATACGGTACAAAAGGTTTTAACAAATAGATGCTATGAAATTAAAAGTATAAAGGGTATGAGGGGGTATAAAAACTTCTCTGGTATAGTAGCTGCTGATTCATTGCGATGCTATCATAGTGTTCCTCTATGTAGTAAAAGTAGCAGTGACGAGGAAGTAGTTACCAGGGATGAACTCATTGACTTACTAGAGAGCTAATAAGAATTTTGCCGCCAATTGTGGTGCAATTATTACAGGATGGCCGACTGTAATGGAGATATTTTGCTGCGGTCTGTGGTGGATGGCGAGAGGCGCCTTATCTATGGTGAACGAGTGAGTGAGTGAGCAAATGGGGGTACAAGCCAGCACATTTTGGCCAGTCGGGCGGCATGGGTGGTTGTGCGGTGAAATATTTTTATATAGATATATTTTTCCATCTTAGAAGCATACAAGAATTATTGTAATAAGACAGAGTGTTGATTGCTAATCTTTCTTTTACTCTTAGTTCTTAACAAATATGTTTTTCACATGCAACTTGAATTTCCCTTCTGTGAGCGTTGTAATATGTTTGGGAACTTTATTATAAAACCGTAAACAATTACCTAAGAAGGATCTTTTATTTATCTTTGCTAATCCTAAACCTGGCACCGCTATTTTATCTTTATTTCTAGTATTGTAATCGTGATTGTCACTGTTTAATTTAAATTTACTCAATTTTTTACGAAATAACATATTATTTTCAAATATATACAGACTTGGTAAAGTTAAAATATCAATTTCTTTAAAAAATCCCTCTGAGATTCCCTACATATGGCTCGAATCGCACGCTTTTATATGATAAAGATTGTCTCTATCTCAGCAGCAGCTCCCCACAGCAGTACACCATGCGACATAATACTGTGGAAGTACGCGAAATAAACTAGCCGAGCAGTAGCCACGTCTGTTAACTGTATTATCCTTAGATCTGCATATGCAGCAGAACTAAGTCTTCCGGAGAGATCATGTATATTATGTGGATCCCACTGTAAAGTGGAATCCATTTTGATTCCCAGGAAGACTGTCGCTTTGTCAATAAGCGAGCGTCAAGCTCGTATTGATGTATGGTGAAGATGGCGCGGTGGGCAGCGGTCTCCCTCCGCGCTTACGCCATTCGTCTTGTGGGAACATTAACATTTGGATTTTTTCACATGACAACACAGTAATATAAAAAAAAAAGTAATTATTTCCTTGCATAAACAGGTTTAAGTAACAAGTTTGTATTTCGATATTCGACACGTATCGTTAAAGTAATAGTTGACGTAATATTTATTTGTGACCTACGTAATAATTATAAATGCATATGCATCTGAGACGCCCTAGGAAACAACAGTCTCATTTCAGGTCTCTTAAGAGGAACGGGAAGAAAAGCACCCACAGAGAAATAGGTATTTTAACAAAGTGATGATGTCTCGCCGCTAAACGCCGGCCTAGCGCTTCGCGCCCCGCACCTTCGTCAAATCCTATAAACATATATGTATAGGTACTACAGAGAGACATGCAGTCGAGTCTCACGATCACAAATATTATATTGTAGCCAGGCCACCGCGCCGCCCGCCCCTGTCAGGACGAATCGCACGTCTTCGGCCGCGCGCCGCGGCGCCGCTTACTTCTCGTCAACTTGAGTAAAAAAAGGTATTATATAATATGAATATACTACCTTGAAATGTATATAATAATAAACAAATATGTATACATTTCAAGGTAGTATAAATTTGCTTAGTTTATCAAGTGAATAATTCAAACTGAACAAACGATCGATGTTGGTCTTAATATTATTATTATAAATAAGAATACTTTTACTTAAGAAAGTATTGTGAAACTGTTTGTTTGTCCTTATACAAATAAATCAAGACGAAGGAACTCATTGGGTTTTACAGTTGTGCTGTAATTATTACGCTTAACAATCTACTAGCGTCTACAAAGTACTTGTCAACAATACTAAATCGAAGGGCAAAAGACTGGTGCCTTGATAAAGGTCGCATCAGAGATGGCTGGTGTTATATAATGAAGGACTCACGAGAAGCTGCAGAAGTACAAGACCTTAAGGACTACATGGTGACTCAATGGCTTGAAGACAAAAGTTTCGTATATATATGGTGTACTCATAAGGAACATATCCGAACATTTTGTGGAAGTCTAGCCTTTTAAATTAAATAATATCATTCTCAAAATGCACCTCGATAAAAACCAATTTCATTAAATTATTTAGAAGAAGATGCCAACTTAAATAAATTGCCTAAATATCATTTAATAACAAGGCAATAATTCATTAAGCGTAGTTTTATAAATAATTTGGAGAAATACACGAACTATGGTACAGATCAACTGCAAAAGGCTGAAATCACAGTTGGTCATTTATTGGAAAAGTTAAGATAGTTCACATTTTGTTGAGTTTTGCATATTTTAATGTTGTTGATTTCTTTTTGTCTGCATGACTTTATAGTCTAATTACTTTTAGCAAATTCGTTTAATTGTTGTTCAAGCTATTGACATCTTTAATTAATATTTCGTTGGTATAATGTACTATATTGTATAAAAAATATAAACAGTATAGAAATATTATATGGCATGCTTTATAATATATCTATACTGTTTATATTTTGTATCACAAATTTTACATAAAATTACCTACTTGATTGTTAATTATATGATAACGTAAATTCGCTAAAACTTTTTAAGATTATATTGATATTACCGGTCATACAGTTGAGTCACCAATTTTATTATTTTTAATCCTGCTAGATGGAAATATAATTGGCTACTGGCAAGATTCGAGCCCGCAACTACAAGTAACTGTAATTGTAGCTTCCTTGCCTAATCAATAATTTTTCCATCAAACATTCTGGCTAAGCATGCGTAAATGGTTGTAAAAATATTTTCTTATGGTATTTTTTAGGAAACTAATGTAAGAAAAGTAGTTTCAATACCTTAGTTGAATTTTTAGAATAAGGAGTGAGGATTTTGAAGTACCTTGTTTTATTTTTATGTAGGTACATTGTATATATATATATATATATATATATAATGTACCTTCATATCTGTAACAAGATTCACAGACAGGGCCATAAAACAATGAGTGGGATCGGAACGAAAAATAATGTAAGGATAAGGCCTAAACTAAGAAGTGTTCAATAACTTGTCGAAGACACCATGACCACAATATTGAGATCATACGTTCAAACTGTCATGTTACCGACTTCAACAAGTTATTTTAGACTTTTTGATATTAGAAGTCGGTTTTATTTTTGTTCGTTTTTTATTAGGTGATGAGTCCATTTTATAGCAAAAATCATGTTTTATGTGTCACGAAGAAGAAATATCCTATTCCCAGTAATTAAACAACTTCAAACGGTTTAAATCGCGTATATTTATCATTATTTTTGTCCCGACGTTTCAAACACTTTGCAGTGATCGTGGTCACGGGGTGACTGATTAATTATGATTTAAACCGTTTAAAGTTGTTTAATTACTATGTGTAATAATCGCGAAAACCTAAGATAACATTATCCTATTCCTACTTACTTGAGAGACTACTAGATTTGCTACAAAAATATTTATAATAAATATTTTCGTCATAATGTAGTCGTAGGCTTTAGAATATAAACTAAGATTTTACGACATAGATATACTTAGAAGAATAGAAAAAAATATGAAATTTATTAAGATGTAAAAATTTATCTTTGGACATGTTTAATTTTATAAATGATAGAAAAAACTAGGTTTATATGTTTTCCTTTTGCTTTATTTATCATTATTTTTCATAGAAATAATTCACAAACTAAAGGTGCAAGTTTTGAGAAAATATTGGTATTGAAATACCCATTAATTCAAATTCCTTTTATATAATGATAAAAATCAAAGCCTATAAACCTGAATATTGATAACGTTTCCAAAAATCATCAAAATCGGTGATTGTTTAGGGGGGAAGAAACCTTTTCTCTTTTTGTATGAGAATTCGAGACTTAACTCAATCTAATGAATTCTTAGAGATGGTAAAATCTCAAGATATCTTGAAATTCAATGGCTTCTATTTTGTTTCAAAGTAGATACTGTGAAGGTATTTCACATACAGGTGTTATATGGTGGCATACAGGTGGTCTATGTCATATGTTACATTTACCTAAAGTTGCATTGAGATTTGTTTCCCAGCATCAAATTTGATAATGTCACATAGAAAAAAATAATCGCAGACCCCAATAAATTGTGACTGTCGACTTTTGAGTTAGGTACAAAAAAAATATATGGTGATTGAATAGTTAGGTATATATTACGTTTGTATGTGTTATGTGCTTGTTTCATGTTTATTTTGTCTAGAATTAAGAAGACGTAAGGTTTTTTTAGCTTCGTCAGTCCTATTTTTTGCCTTACATAAGTCTAGGAAATGGACGACGAATCGTGAACATATATATATGTAATACATATATATATATATATCTCACGGTTTAATTCACTGAAGAGTTTCGCAAATATACAAAAAAAAATTCATGGGTCATAACAATAAACTACTAATGATCTATTATTAAAATTCTTTAATTTTATGATAAGAACCATACCCATTTTTAATAGAATAACTTCATATATACATTATTCCTTAGTACGGTAGTTACTTAGTTATTTATTGTTCTAGAATATCTTTAGAAAGATTTAAAGTAAAGTAAAATGATTATATGAAACGTACTTCCTTTTTAAATCATATAATACAGAAAATCATACCTGTTAAGATTTTGAGATTAATTTATAATTCATTTTGATAACTAATTTACAATAGTTTATTGAACTATCGGTAACTACGAAGTTCAATTAAAGTTTTGAGATTGTAGTTATTAGTATAGTAAGATTCCCTTGAGTATAAAGTATTCTTTAAATAATTTTAAATCAATAGTTCTCTAACATTTCATGAATGGTATGATTATATATTTAATAAATCATCAACTAGACAGTGTTGTTGATTTTCTTTAGTAACTAGTCTATATGGGAATATATCTTGTTAGGACTGTAATATTGAATCCATTGTAGATATAAAATTGGTAGGTCATATAATTATATACATTTAGCCCAGCGACCTGCGGGGATTGAACAGCTGGCATGTTCACGATGCATTGCAGAACTACAAACAAGGAAAGTATATTAAGTAAACACTAAGTATTTCAGACGATTAAATTCAAGAGTAGAAATGAGCATTCAATACTAGGTTGATAATATTCAAAATTACTAGTGTTGTAGGAGAGTAAACTTATTTTGTCTTATGTTGAGGCCCAACAGTGATGAAATTGTGGGACCTACATTAATAAGTCTGTACATGGCTGTTGCAAAGTTGCGGTAGTCCAGTGCGTCCTGAAACACGCCCTCTGAAACGAAACGACCTATAGATTTCTATAAGCCTGGCCAGGCAAACACAAATTTTGTGTTGAATCACGTGATAATTGAGATATAATTAAATCCATGGTTTATAAAGGGCTAAAAGAAAGAAATAGCGCTGATCGCTATCTAATTTTGGGTTCGAACCCAATAGGTTTAAATTCAAAGGTCGTTTCAAGCCCTATAATTTGCTTCGAGCAAAGCGTTGAGCCACGCCAGTAGGAATTCCCTTTGACGTTAGTTGGACTAGCAGCTATTGGGGAGAGGCCTTTGTCCGCCCACATGAAATATTGCACTCTTGTATAAATCCTGTCACTTGTAAGGAATGGTCTAAATATAGACAACCTTGTCTATACTATTCAAATGCACACTTTAACGTGATTATGTTATAAGATCAATTTAATTTAATCAATAAATATAATACTTATGGCCATCCTTCAATAAAACAAGCCAGGAGGAATATAGTAGTGATTATTTTATGGTCATTCAGTCTTAATGTACAGACATAAACTTTGTATAAGACATGAGTGATATTTAAAATCACATGTAATTAAACTCTCCTACAATATTGTATCTCTGAATCAAATAATCACCTTCTCAGTATAATATAAATCTGAACTTAGACGATCACGCATAGGCTGTACCACCACAATACCTATAGCAATATTGATAGTAAAGTCTTCAGTAAACATTCAAACAAAACATTATACAGTACTATACAGCATTATTAATTTATTCAGATATAATTGAAACGACAGCAAATTACAGAATTACACATTTCTTTTCGTTTTCGCGTCGCCTTTTATCTTCTAAATATCTCTCCCATTCCCGTCTTTGTCTTTCCCTTAGATCAGCTAGTTCTCTTTCCCTTTGACGCATAAGCCTTTCTCGCTCTCTTCTTTGTCTTTCTTCCTCAGCTCTCATTTCTTCTTCTATTCTGATTTGTTCTAATTTTCGACTGTTGGTGCTTTGAAGCTGATAAAAAACTTCCATTATTTTCTGAAAAAACAATTTTGTTTTCAATAATGGTAATAAAGCTTATGAGTAAAAAATTCATCACCATGTGAATGTTGAGGTTGTATAGTTACTAAACTATGGTTTTAATTGCTGTAGAGGAGTGACATTCTTTAAAAATGGATTATATGAATGTTATCTTCAATTAACAAACAAATGAGCAAAGCATAGTATCTTATATAAAGATGATAAGTAAGTTCATTCTTGATGACACTTTGCAAAGTTAGCTTTTTATGTCATGTCAATGACTTATTAGTCTTAAACAATAAGATTGAAATATTTGTTAAATATAAACGTTACGTTTATAATAACAGATAAATAAAAATTTTAAATATCAGGCATTTTAAAAGCAAAGGTACCAAATTACCAAAAATGTTTTGTGGCTATCGTGTCGTGGCGGTGGGGCTTAGTAGCCGTGGCTTCGTCACCCACGGTGAAGCGAAGAGGAACCAGGGGCCGTGCTGGATTGGGCAGTCGGCCGGCCCCAGAGGGGCCGCTCCACTGGGCTTTGCCTCTAAGTCCAGACTGGAGCGGCAACGGGTAGGCTGCGGTGCTGTATGGGCAGCACCGCATCTGAGGCAGGCTGTGGTGTTGTATGGGCGACACCACAGCTGACGGTGAGGGGCCACGGCGGGAGAGGAGTGCCGGTATCACGGTGCGCCGCTCTCCCTACCTTCCGTGGCCACGGCGGGGCCGCCACCGTTGGATGGCGGACGCGGAGGGGCCGCAGGGGAGGAGGAGTGTTGGTATCGCGAGGCGCCGCTCTCCCTATCCTCTGCGGCCGAAGTAGTAGGCGACGGGGCTACTCATCTGACCCGTCGCAGGGGGACCTTGGGCGTCGGAAGCGGGGTCGTCTGACGCCCATTTGCGGGCTTGGTCCCCGGGTGGTAGCGACGTGCCATGTGTTCTGGTGCGTCGTGAGGGGTAGCACCCCAGGAGGGGTCCGGCAACGGACAACCGTGGCGGGTTCGTGGTTGAGTGCTAAAGCGACCCTGCGATCCCGCCGAGAAGCGGTAGAGATGGAACACCGTGTGTTATTTAGTCGGTAGGGACACTTGCTGCTGTGGGAGTAGTTGGTGTCGAGCCCGACATATCCCGGCCACCTTCCCCGGGGTGGACGGGAATGCGTAAATGCATTTTTCACACGTTAAAAAACAAAAAAAAAATGGGGTTGAGATTAGAATTAGGGGTGAGACCTAGTGTTATTAGCCATTAACTGACTATAACAATAAGGGGTTTCATGGTTTGAGACCCGAAGTTGAGCTCCCCAGTATATATATTGGCAGGGCTTTCGAGATGCGCCATCTACCGCCTTCAAGCAAAAATTGCCAAGCACCTCACTGTATGCTCTACTACTTGTCCCTGAAAGCCACAGTACCTTCTTAGTAAACTCTATTAACCATCTTCGATTACATCATCACTGAAAGACAAACCACTAAAACAGTGAATATGAATGTGGATATAAAAAGAGTAAGATGAAGCTAAAATAAAGTATAGACGGACACGGATAGCGTGAGGAAAGATTTATATCAAAGGTGATTTGTTTAAAGATGTCAAAATACCACCCATCTTAGCGTAACATAAGCGTAGGATGAAAAGAAGATATTACCGATGTCAATTTTTCTTTGTAGAAATCTTCAGCATAAGAACTGGGAATGTTCCTCTTTGAATCAAAATTTTCCAACGCCCTGCTTCGTGCATACTCATGCTCATTTCTGTAAGATCCGTATGAGAGCGGAGGATCAAGGGCGCACTTCGAGTGCATGTACTGCCAGTACTCCATGCGTAGCGTTGACACCACACTCGAATTGTTTTGGTCATTGGTTATTTTTAACAATGAGTACTGCTTATCGAAACTCTGTAAATATACGTACAATATCAATTAATTAAAATAAATAAACGTTTTCACGTCCTGGGCTTCTTATGTAACACCTCTAAGGCATACGTTTTACATAAATTTTGAAGCAATGATAGCCGAACGGTTAAAGCTATGGACTGTGGTGCCGCAGGTCCATGGTTCAATCCCCACCGCCGGGTTGAGCTTCACCGCATGTAAAAGAGCATTTTGAGAATGCTCGCCTGGCTAGCTACCACCCTCAAGTAGAAATCTGTCGCCAAGCACCTAACAGTCTGTTGTGGCAGCAGTCCTTGAGATCCAGTAAAATTACAGGTACATGAGACTCAATAACTGAATGTCTCAGGGTGACGGACGCAGTGCAGTTAGTCATTTGTTACGAAATGTATATGTTATATAGGCTGAGATTACCGCTTAACAACAGAAAAAAACATTAGGGATACATTTTTGAAGATTTATTTCTGAGTGTCCAGTATCAGTGAGTCGGGGGTGCGGAAGAAGTGTAATTGTTAAAATCCAGCTGCAGGCTTTATTGTTACCACAAGATAATAGTGCATTTTACGAATGTTTGGCTAGCTAGCCAAGATATACCTGTGCTGAAATAAAAAATAGGAAGGCACGTAAAATTAGTTAAAATAGCTCCTGGATAGTCAGTATCATGTTTGTTTAAGTCATATAATCAACGTCACTAATGAACAGGTAAGATAAAGGTCATATCAATGATAAACTTTATGAGTTTGAAAGTGAGTTGAGAGTAGATAGAGAATATCTTCTGGGAAAAAAACAATTGCACATGCAGGAATCAAACTCGTGACATCATGGCTTGCTTGTGAACCTTATGCCAGTGCATTATGAACTTACTACATTTTTATATATACTTGTGAAATTTTGTATCCGTTCACTTTGAAAATCTAAACAAAATAATAAATGTAAAATTTAGTGATTACAACCAATACTGTATAATTATTTGCACTTTTCTTTTGAGTTAACTTAACTATGTTCATTTAACTAAATTTACTTAAAAGAAAAGTTACAAATAACATGTTTTGTCTGTATTATTCAAAGGGGTAGATAGAGGTACCCAAACACCCATGTTCCAAAATTCTTTAACAACCTATGGTATCGCTCATGATCAGAAATGTAAAAGTGACTTTGCCTTGTAAGTTTAAAAAAACTAGTTTCCTTAAACTTCAAACTTAAACAATCATTTTGGATACAGATTACAAACCTGTATGAAAACAGTTCGCTCATCATCAGGTTTGTCCGTGATTCTCTTTCTGGCTCTATCAAAAGTTACTTTGGCGGCATTCAGCCCAATTTTGTGAACTTTTTCTACATCCAGTTGGTGCACACACAGTGACTGATCTTTGCTTATTGTTCTAACAGCCTCTTCATATGCTTCTTTAGCTTTGTTGATACTGGCTTTAACTTTTGCATTATTGCCTTGAATGAACTGAGGCAGCCGCTGCTCCATCTCCTAAAATGATATATTATTATTTTTTTATTTCTCATAATAAAATTTTAAGCTACCTGATTATGTAAAAAGAGCTTTCAACTTTTTTAATATCTGGTAATTTTAGGAATTTTCGCAATAATGTTATGAAAACTAGCATTACACTGGTGTATAATGTAATGCTAGTTTGTGTGTGTTGTGTTAAAAATTTGCAAAATAAAAGTGATTTATAAAGTGAAAAACAATGAAAAATTTAGATGAAAATTAAATATAAATTTGCAGCGGTTCCAGTCAACCAGTAATGAATTTCAGATTGAAGTTGTCAGCAAATATCTATGAAGCATAAGTTGAAAATATTAAATAATTACAAAGTAAAAATAGTAGATAATTCATAGATTCAGACGTGAGTTTGCACTGATCTATATTTAATAATAACAAATAATTATAAATATTTCGAATTAATTCTCGATTGTGTGCTCGACGAGTCAAGTCTTAGGTATACTTTTTTAGGTTTTTAAATAATTTCTAAAATATTAAACATATCCTTAAAATATTTAAATATATGTGTAATTATAGTTAAATACCTCGGCGAAAACGTAATGTAAGACAATATAACCTACACCACTTAGCTAGAACATACAAGACCAAGCTTTGATTATGTTGCAGCAAGCAACTGGCATCGACTTCCTAAACATTAGATGATTTGATGGAGTGATGTCATTGTATCATATAATCTGCCTAGTATTTTCCGATGTACATTTCAAAACTAAATTTCGAACTAATTAAGTAACTACATATATTTTAAATTTTAACGACCAGTTTAGTTCAGTTTTTCCCAGAGGGGCCGCTCCACTGGGCTTTGCCTCTAAGTCCAGACTGGAGCGGCAACGGGTAGGCTGCGGTGCTGTATGGGCAGCACCGCATCTGAGGCGGGCTTGGTGTTGTATGGGCGACACCACAGCTGACGGTGAGGGGCCACGGCGGGAGAGGAGTGCCGGTATCACGGTGCGCCGCTCTCCCTACCTTCCGTGGCCACGGCGGGGCCGCCACCGTTTGATGGCGGACGCGGAGGGGCCGCAGGGGAGGAGGAGTGTTGGTATAGCGAGGCGCTGCTCTCCCTATCCTCTGCGGCCGAAGTAGCAGGCGACGGGGCTACTCATCTGACCCGTCGCAGGGGGACCTAGGGCGTCGGAAGCGGGGTCGTCTGACGCCCATTAGCGGGCTTGGTCCCTGGGTGGTAGCGACGTGCCATGTGTTCTGGTGCGTCGTGAGGGGTAGCACCCCAGGAGGGGTCCGGCAACGGACAACCGTGGCGGGTTCGTGGTTGAGTGCTAAAGCGACCCTGCGATCCCGCCGAGAAGCGGGAGAGGTGGAACACCGTGTGTTATTTAGTCGGTAGGGGCACTTGCTGCTGTGGGAGTAGTTGGTGTTGAGCCCGACATATCCCGGCCACCTTCCCCGGGGTGGACGGGAATGCGTAAATGCATTTTTCACACGTTAAAAAAAAAAAAAAAAAAAAAAAAAAAAAAAGGTACCTATTACTTCTATTTAACCGTTGCTTAGACTGTCACTGGGTGATAAAAGATAGGCGATCATAATCAAGTAAGGTTATTCCAAAACTTAAAATAAGCCAATTGAAATCGCTGTCATCTACAAGCAAAGCACCTAGTCTATTGATGATGGTACTATTGTTAACACCTAAGTTTATAGTAATTAATAATTAAAACCACGATCACTGCAAAGAGTTTGAAACGCCGCGCGCCGGGACAAAAAAAAATGATAAATATACGCGATTTAAACCGTTTAAAGTTGTTTAATTACTATGTGTAATAATCGCGAAAACCTAAGACAACCTAAGATTATTTTATTTTACCTGATTGAGTTTCACGAGATAAATGTCAGCTTGCTCTTTTGAACCCATTTTTTTCTTTTGATTGAACAAATCTCGTGCTGCAGATGCATTCATGGTGTGCAAGAGCTGAAGGTCAACAGTTGGCATACCGAGCTCATTAGGGCCACAGGCCGCATCCATTTTCTTCTCATATAGCTCACGAGATTCGTTTAGTGCTGATAAAAGACCTGCTTCAACTGTCGCCTGTGAAATATTCACTTATTAGAAATATTCACGATGTTTTTATTTCTTACAAAGAAATAATTGTTATTATATTGCTTTGTCAATATTAAGGATTTTCATAGGAGCTAGCTTGAACAAGCAGATAGCCTGCCGTCAACCACTGCCACTTTTAATTATAACATATACAGGGTTACGAGTAAAATGCTAACATCCTCTTAGGGTTGACTTCTGCTTGTCCTAAGAAACATTTTGAGATGTTTTTTATTTTTTTAATTTCTTTCGTGTTTTTTTATATGTTCTTGACTGAATAAGCACGAGGACCACCTGATTTCAAAAGTCTCTTGTGCCTGTGATGTATTTCATATTTTTTATTACTTTGGTCGATGTAAATATTTTAAACTCTATTCAAAAGAACCAAGGCGCGGTCCAGTGTTGCCGCGGCGGGCGCTCTTGGCTTGGAGTAGGCATTATTACAGAAAAAAAACAAAATGTTTCTTAGAACCAGCAGAAGTCAACCCTAAGAGGTTATTAACATTTTAGCAATCACCCTGTATATTAAGAAGCGCAGTCACCAATAATAATTATTATTGGTGTTAATCATAGTTATTTCAGATACCTGGGTGGCAAAGTGCGCGGTGACACAAGAGCTACCGATACTTACTTAAATTTGGAAACACTTATGATAAAGTAGAGAAGAGTTAATTCAGGTTAGACTGTTGATGTATTGAGTTAGCAGCAACCTCATCTGAGGACTGTCATTTCAATCAGAATTTCAGCGCTTGCGTTTTGAATGACTACTATTCATTAAAAATAAGTCTTATATTGTGCCACACTAAACAAATATGGTATCAGACAAGGATGTGTAGCGTGATTTTAGCTATTGAGACTTCTCATAGTCAGTTGTTTATTTCACTTCACTATAAAGGAAGCGAAGGGTGATAATGAATAATCCGATCATACCTTCTTCATCAGTAAACTAATAACAGGATTTTATGCTTGAAAACAAGGGTGTTCGAGCGCGAACAGTAAGTTTACTATGAGTATCACTATCGACAATGTTTCTGCATTGTGAAAGGGCATTTTGCGAATGCTCGCCTAGAGCTACCACCTTCAAGTAGAAAATCTGTCGCCAAGCACCTAACAGTGTATTCCGGCAGCTGTCCTAGAGAGCCAGTAACATTACAGGCACATGAGACTTAATAACTGTATGTCTTAGTGTGACGGGCTTAGCGCATATGCATCTGTTATAGGCAGAGATTAGACCACTTAACATCAGGTGGGCCTCGGGCTTGTTCAGTCACAATCACATAAAAAAATAATTGTTTGTGATATCAGAGAAAATAACTCTGACAAAAGAATCAAAACTGTTTAACATTATTATATTATGGTAAAAGTAAGTTTACATAAGTTTATATAATATTAGTCGCACCGAGTCAAGTGAGCATACAATACCTCTAGTATACTTTTAGGATTCGGAATCTTGTCACTGTTGAATAACTCCATATAGCTTTTGAAATAGTTAAACATATCTCGAGCCTTGATTTGTTGTCCATTCATTGTTTTAGGCATCAACTTTTCTTTACCGAACAAGGACTTTACCAAAACTTTCAGATACGTTCTGAAGTCCACTTCAATTTCTGAAATATAAATGTTGAAGTGAAGTTAAAATAATATTATAGTAACACAAGTTTTTTAAGGTTAGAAAAACTTGAGTATATAGAAAAATAAAACCGTTTTCAAATTTACATACGTACAAAATATATAAGAACTAGGAATGGCAGTGCATGTTTATGTAAAGTATATAGTATCCTTCTAAATATAATTACAAGCACTAACACGTCTTAAGCTAAGATATTACTTTAAATTAGGATTTTAATCATGTAAGCGTAGCTTAGTAGATTGACTTGGACTATGAACGCATCAATGTATTGGCACAACCCAAAAAATATACATATTATATCACAAACGCCTTTCTGCTTCTTTTCACTATCGGAATCTTTAGCGTCGTAATAATAACGTGTGTTAATTTCTAAACAGGATTCCTAAAAAAAAAAAGGATAGAATAAGATTTTGAAGATAACTCGAAGTTGCGCTTGTAAAGTAAATATCTGAATGTACGTTTAATAATTTCATTAAATCCTTACCGGAAATTTTGCCCGAGAAATTTTTCCTCAAAACTTTAAATCCTGGGTGTGGCATTAGGAAACAAGACACTTTTTCAAAACTGGTAATTATATGCCGTCGCAAATCTTGCATTTCTTTAGGGAGGTTTGGAGTAATCTAAAAACACAGTTTTTATCATTACAGAATGAACATTCATATATTTTTTCTACCTTCTACATTTCTAATTCGATGTGAGGCAAAATCATCCCGTAATCCAGCTCCATACAAAAATAATTTTGAATTGTTTTTACTTCAGTTTTGATTGTGTATTTCTGAATTAGGGGCATGGGTTTAAATGGGCATAACTGAAAAGAAAGACATTTTGAATACCTGGAAAGAGACCTAAAGTCAGAAAATCAATCTAAAAACTATTAAGAGGGCCCCGAGCTTTTTAGGAATTCGCGTATGTGTGCGTGAGTAAGGCACGCCACCAGCATCCGTCCCCGTCCCACGGCCGAAGCTGTACTAAAAGGGGACAGGGACAAAACATCGCGGCTCTGGCTACAATGGGCGGAACGTGCGTGAATTTAGCTCTTTCCTATATTTCTTCGTATAATAAAAACAAATATTAATTCCAAAAATATAATGTGTATACATTATAGAAACTACGTTGTTTTTATTGTTCAAAAACTGATAAATTTCCGAGAAGTATTTACGCCGTACTAAGGGTTTATTTAATTGTTTAGATATACCTTATTTTGGGGGTGGTCAGCGGGGTAAATACAAACTCCTCATATATATATCCACTCTTTCGTATAATATCGTTTTCTCTTCACTGTCACATAATCACCACTTATCACTTTACACTAACTTATAATTTTGTAAATTAATTATAGATTACTCTAATAGCGATATTACTCTAAGCACGACCGTTCTGTTCGGCACCAAAAGCGAGACTGCTTTTTGCAATACCCGTGTGGTGGCCATCGTGGCGTTACGTAAAACATCACGATGGCGCCACTTAGTACTTCCGTAGTCAACTGCGCTTCTTTTAAGAATAAATGATATAATATTTTATTTACGAAATTAAATAAGTAAGCTAACACTTAGGATTTTTTTTATCGAGGAAACTTTAAGCAATCGTGTTTCTTAAGTGTATAATTTATGGAATAAATCCTTAAATATCATATACATTAATTGCATAACTCAAAATTAAGAAATAAGGATACAGCAAGGGATCAAACGAACGTAAGTATTTCACAATTGCTTCGGTGGAGGCATAAGGATTGAAAACATCAGTTCTTGCAATATATTTCAAGGAGAGAAAAAGTTCATATATATCGATATATATTATCAAAACTAACTAGCTCTACTTCCTTGTGCAACAGCACTACTGCAGTTTTTTAGAGTCAGTCTTATTTACAGCTTATGATTTTATGAACCACTTTTGACTTAATCGTCACTTTCCAATAGAAAAATCCTAAGTTAAGCCTCGTTGTTCAACACAATTTATTAACTTTATCTCTAGGTTTTTGCTCAAAACCGCATCACAAGAGTTAAGGAATACATCAGAAGTCTTGAGACTAAATTTAAGTAAAGCATTTTAAATGTGTAATATACCTTGAGTCGTTCATCTATTAGCTTTTGTCCTCCAACTTCTCCATATGGGTAGTCGTAAAAAAATTGCCAGTCTCGAACAAGGAATTCTAAAACTTGGAATGCTTTTGACCCTTCATCTTTCACCATTTTTCCGTACTCAGTAAACAGCTAAAAAAACAGATATATTTAAAAAATTACAGAGTGTGAGTGAAAACTCTTGGGTTTTATTTTTTTTATTACTCTATATATATTTTATTATGTTTTAATAAAAAAGGTAACAAATAAGCAGACGATCCACCTGATGGTAAGTGGTAATCGCCACCTATGAACACCTGTAATACGCGCAGCATTACTCTATTCATCCAATTTGCAAACAGTCTGAGCAATTAAATATTTTGAAGCAGTGATGGCTCAGTGGCATTGGCTATGGACTGCAGTGCAGCAGGTCCATGGTTCGAATCCCGCCCAGAGCTTGAGCTTCACCGCATGGTGGAAGGGCATTTTGTGAATGCCCGCCTGGCTAGCGACCACCCTCAAGTAGAAAATCTGTCACCAAGCACCTAACAGTGTGTTCCGGCAGCAGTCCTTGAGAGCCAGAAAAATTACAGGCTAATGAGAGCTAACAACTGGACGTCTCAGTGTGACAATTGTGAAGGATACCTCTAGATGCTGCAAATCATCCTCGGCGATATTATGGGATAGGTTGTAAATCTGAACTGAAGACAGCAGAGTAGACAGGCCAAATATAGTGGAACAATCACGAACAGTACTCTTGTTGTCAAAAGTGCCTTGAGTGTCCATCAAAAGCACCGCTACCTGGAAACCATTGAAAAGCAATTAAGCAATGATTTGGGAGTCTGAGTAAAATTATTCTAATATTAAGAAACCTGACCACACAAATATGAAGTAATAGTGCTTATTTGGACAAGTTATCTTTAAATATGATTCAGGTATTACTCTGCGATACTTATGGATAATAATATTTTTAAAATACTTTGTCTTGTGGCACTTCCAATCTAGTCTAAGTCAAGACTCCCTCAAAATGCTTTTCCATACACTCGCTCGTAACGGGCCTTTAAATGCACCACCAGATTTAAGTCTCATAATATAGTCTATTACGCACTTGTGATTTTTTTTTTTTTACATTAACGCACTAGTGTTTTAAATAGAAAAAAAACAACGTTTCCACATTTCTCACCCAGTCGATTGAAGTTTTTTTTGTTAGATTTTCATATAAAAACAAACCAAAGAGTTTTTTACCTACTGAAGTAGAACTTTAGAAGATTTAATTATAAACCTTCTTAATCCGATTATTATTGCTATCAAAAAGATCACGAAAATATTTTCGTGTCGAAATTTTCGTATTCGTTCCTCGCAAGTGTGTTGAAAAACGTCGTATGAAACTCGTGCGCGTTGTGTATTACAATCTCTCCATTAGGATATATTATTCCCTAAAACCCTGTTATAAACAACTTCACGCACTTGTTACATAATGTACTATTAATGTGTCGGAAACTGATCCCGTTTGACTATGTAGCATTTCTGACGTCTTGTCGCTGAGCTTATCAGTTTTTTTTTGCGGTTTTGCCATTTTATAGTATAATAAATATTGTAAAAATATTTTTTATGTCTCATATTTCTCCTTATCTTTTGACTACGATCTCAGCTCATCAGGTGAGATAGCTTTACTTGAGGGTAGTAGCTAGGCAGGCGGGCATTCGCAAAATGCCCTATCACTATGCAAAGTTATTCAAAAATTTGGTAATATCAAAACTTGAGCTATTTTTCATTATTATAAGAAATTGCTATTTAAGTACAACAATATAAAGTATTCTAACTCCATATTTACTGCCCATTGAGTGTAATATGATATTTGACGCACTTAATATATAAACTAAGCGAAACAAACCTTGTCTCCATTAGGAAGCGTATATATGAATGGTTTGGACCACATGAGAATGCCTGTTGTTGTTCTTTCACTACCACTACGCCATTTGAACCCAGTTAGAGACTCGCTGTCTTCACCCAGCCAGGACCCATCTTCACGAGCTATATCCTAAAGAAAAGAGCTATCCTTAAAACTATAATATTAAATAGAAAGTATCCCAGAGGAATGTATACACATCTTCTTCGAAGCAACTCCTGAATTGCTTGAATAGATAAGAATAAAATGATATGGTGTATTATAGTGTCTCACACTGTAGCAGAAGAAGTAATTTATTTTATTTGCTACGAAAAATTAACAGTTCGTTTGACAATGATAAGTAAGCATAATATGAGATATACTTTAAAGCAAGTAATCTTGTTTTATTATGTTAACATTATTTCAGTACAAGCATGTAAAGCAAATTGTATCCAATGGTTTCATTGATAATGATAAAAGAACAAAGAGTGGGATCCTATTATGTATCTACTATCTATATATTTTGACGATTATGGTGACAACCAGCCAGCAACGTCTTAATGTTATATTATAGAAATAAAATAACAGAGCTTCTGAAATATTGTGAGATAAAAAGAAGTTCTTACAGAAGACTCGAGATATCTGATGAAGAAATTGAGCAGAAAAGACTTTCCACCGCGGTAGGCACCAGCTACGCTCACAACCACCACCGGAAGATCTTTGATTTCATTGTTTAGCAGGAGTTTCTCTAACTCTGGTATATCTAGCTCAAAGGTGTGATTCTCCGTAATATTCATCATTTGCACTCCATGTCCCGTATCCGCCATTTCTGGAGATAACCAAATTATATAAATGAATTCAGTCATTATGAAAAATAATGTTCAGATACCTTATTTATTCGTCTAAATTCTCATTCAGTGCTATCTATCGATAATACTTGAATTATTAAGTAATCTTGGTATTGGTAAACTGGCAAATACTTATTGAACTACTTGACCGAACCTTTTTTCTTTTTAAAAAAAATGACATAAACCTACAATCTTTTAATTGTATATGTAACAAAGTAATCCCAAAAAATATCAGTTCATCCAGTAAAAATATGTTCAGTAATAAACAAAAAAATATGTAGGTACGACACCTGGAGGATCTTTCTCTAGGTTTTTTAGAAGGCGGATATATAATTTTAAATAGGAACATGTACCTATGTAAATTAGAAAACATATTTATCCTGTGTACTCGTATTAAATACAGTGGTGTTTGTTTGAACTACTAAGACAAACCAAGACGGATTCTTGCTGAAGAGACGGTAGGTCTCCTGGTAAAGCAATAACACATTTACCACTAGTAATTAAACAACTTTAAACGGTTTAAATCGCGTATATTTATCATTATTTTTGTCACGACGTCCAGTCACCCCGTGACCACGATCACTCCAAGTGTTTGAAACGTCGGGACAAAATAATGATAAATATACGCGATTTAAACCGTTTAAAGTTGTTTAATTACTATGTGTAATAATCGCGAAAACCTAAGACAACATTATATTTACCACTATTGGAAAAAAGCCCCATAGGGCAAACACCAACACCCCAACATAAAATAAACTTTATGTAAAATAAACTTTATGGTCCAGTTATAAGTTGCCATTGAAAAATAAATAATAAAATATAATGTTAAATCAAATAAAGGACTTCATTCCATTTTTTCGAAGATACAAAAAACAAAACATATAATTGGAAATTGTTATAGATGTAAATAAAAATAATTGATTTTCCCTGTGTGTAACCTATGATATATTTATGTTCAATCAAGGAAAGTATTTCCAAGGGGTTGGCATTCGGTATACAGTCACGAGGCTGGCAATAAAAACGTTGCTTTTTTACAATTATGTCATTTGGAGCTAAGGGCCAGAAGTCATTTTCAACCATTTCTAAGGTTCTGTAACATAATTGTATATTTTATTAGTAAATAAGATCACTTACCGAATAAATACTCGTATATTGGACTTCCAGAGTAAAATTTTGGGCACAACTGATGGTAGATGTAATATGACCACACAATTTATATGATTTATTTTTATCAGTGATACTGTTATCATCATTATGTGGTTGTTAACAGGATGTAGTCTATGAGAATCCTTCACCGCAATTTGATGCAAAATAAGAATCTTCTTACCACCAAACTGAAACTTATACAGGGCGTCCCAGGGCGATGCCACATGAAGGGAAAAAACCTTGAATATTGCAGATGGAACATTTTATTTAATGAAGATATTATTTAAATTTAAAAATCAATTTAAACTGTATTCATAGATATTTAAATAATTACATGGTTGATCCGGGAATCGAACCAGTTACACGAGAAAAAAAAACAATTTGTAGTTTTTATCGAAAGATTTAATCATAAGGATTATTTTTGCTTAATAACATAGTGTCAGAAATAAAAGGAAGACCGTGAATTTTAACGAAATTTTGTTAAGAAATATAATAAGCTGACATTGCCTTAAGGGCATACAACTGACGTTATCATAAGTACCTATTACTAATAAATGTACCTACTTAAAAATCATTTTCCTATACCAATCGAAAGACTTCATCACATGGGATTATTTTTTGCTAAATAACATGGTGAAATAAAAGGAAGACCATGAATTAACATATGATGTGAAATCTGGGGAATTTTCATCTGATAATGCGATCCTCAGGACTTAGAATATTTACCAAAATATTGTTATATATCATTCTCGATCTTCAACGCGAGCCCGACTGGCATTTTGGTGGTTTTTAAGCGATCAACGAAATGTTTTTTTGTATGTGGGTTTTTTTTTATGTTATTGTGACGCAACAAGCTCGAGGCCCACCTGATGTTAAGTGGACTAACCTCTGCCTATAACAGTTGCAATTCATGACATCTCACGAATTGCACTGCGCCCGTCACATTGAGACATAGTTGTTAAGTCTCATTGTTCCTGTAATTTCACTGGCTCTCAAGGACTACTGCCGGAACACACCTTTCGGTGCTTGGCGACAGACTTTCTACTTGAGGGTGGTCGCTAGTCAGGCGGGCATTCACAAAATGCCCTTCCACCATGCGGTGAAGCTCAAGTTCTGGGCGGGATTCGAACCATGGATCTGCTGCGCGGCAGTCCATAGCCAATGCCACTGAGCCATCACTGCTTCAAATATATGGTGATAGGCTGGAATGTTAAATATATTTAATGATACGGAAACGACTTACAATTTACTAAACAGTTTAAAATAAACACTTATTAAACTATTAGGGTTTTGGTTTCTTGGTTTTTTGGTTTACATAAATATTATTATTACTAACGAGATTTGACCACTGTAGTGGCGATTGTTATTTTTGAGCTCCTGATATTTCGACGCAGTTGCACGCGTCATGTTCGCGGGATGACTGGAGAAACGAGCGATTGACAAAAATCACGAGCAGACGAAACGGTCTACCCTCTTTCTTTGTCTTTTGCTACGCGTACCACTGGAACTCGAACTCGACTGAAAGTTTTGACAAAATACAATCACAGTATCAGTGCACATGTTATTAGAGTCACCTTTTTGCAAACGAGTAACATTTTTCGAGACTCCTAAAAGTGGTGCTACACAGTCGGCAACGAGCCTCCCACCATGGTTAACGACTGTGGAGATGGTGGTTTGCCACAAAATTATGTTTGACCTTCCAACGCCCTCGGTGAGCGAGCATGCGTTGGCGACCGTGGTGAGCAACAACTATTTCCGACTGTGTGGACGCCGATTGCACACCACGCGCGGGCAGTATGTCACTGCAGCCGGCGAAGGCGCACGCATGGCGGGAGCTCACGCACAACGCGTTTACCTATTTGAGATACGTAGGTATAAAAGCCACACTCATATAAAATGCATTCAAAATTTAATAAATGAGAAAAATTAAACTGAAAATGAGATACTCTTAAAAATTGAGCTCAACGCCTAATGATGCAATGGCAAAATAAATGATTTATTATTTTAGAAGCTATGTATTAATAAGTTGGCATAGTTGAAATATAGTATATCAACAATATTTTTATAGCTTAGTTTAGATTGGATATATATATTCTATAGGTATGTAGGACATTCATTTTAGATTATGGTATTATCTAGCGTTAATTATGTACGGTCGCGGCTACGCTCGCGTTGAATTTACTTATACCTATCACATATAATACCTACTTTGGAACGCCCTAATGTAGGTTTATGAGTAGATATATTTATATATACCAATATACCAAAATATTGTTATATACAAATATATGTACAAATATTATATATATATATATATATTCTTATCGATCCGAATGGAAATTAAGTTTTTAAAAAGTAAAATCACAATAATCACTCTATATTTCACAAATAAATTATCACAAATAATATCGACTAACGAGACGACCGTCACGCTTAAACGCCACGCACAGAATGAAATCGAGGCTCGGTCGGCGCTTGCTTTTATAGGGCCGCACTAGTTGCCAGTCTTGACTCGGTAACACGGCCGTTCCTGACAGCGAGGCGTCCTCGACCGCGTTATTGTCCAATAGCGGCATGTTCCTCCCAGCTGCATCTGTGTCTGCATCAAAGTGTTCACCCTCTGCAATTGAGAACATACACTTGAGGCGACATGTACTTACTTCATGTTTGAAGTTTTCTAAGGTTTGTAAAAAGGAACAAACATTTGAAGCCCCACTACAGATGTAAGCGTGCACTCAAACATTGGCAGTAGGAACTCAAAATTATAGAAAAACTGATAGTTAAAGCCACTGGGTAATTCATTGAAAACAAGTAAGTAACGGGTGTAACTGGTGTGGCTGGCTGGCTGGATGGCTGGCTGACTAGATGGCTGGCTGGCTGGATGGCTGGCTGGCTGGCTGGCTGTGAACAAAGGTATCTGCGCGTGGCGTTCGGTTCCCGAGTGTGACGGTGTGCTATTAGATATTGGTAACGGTTTAAGTGCTTTCTGTAGCCGTTAATCTCACGAGAATGAGATTTAAGGTAAGGTACAGTCGCGCGATTCACGATGACATTTACTACGTCGCCTAGGTGTCCTATATCTCTCACTCACAGAACAGTCACAAGTGTCGCGACGTCCAAACACCCGAACGCGCATTTAAACAACTCCTGGAACGTTCAAGCGAATTGAATCGATCACGACGGCGTTGATGATAACGATCACGATTCCTGTTTCTCAATCGACGTCCTGTCATCTTCACATTATTATAAAACAAAAACAAAATCAATAAACAGAGAGCTAACGTTAATTTTTCAATTTACCCTCAACAATTATTAACTGTAAAAAAATCACTACAAGAATTAAGCCAAAACACAAACGTCTATCAGATAGCCAAACTTTAAAGACACGTGGCTGTATGGTTTTAATAGCTTGCATCAAAGTATGTGCAAGAGTGGATGCCTCAAAACAAAGAACACCCGTCCCCGCAGAGGTTTTCCGCTGTGTACTGGTACCAGGAAGTACAGGAGTGGACGTCACGGACGCGGGTTCGGCTTTAACATGAGTATGATATCCTTGACGCAAATCCCTACGTAAACGCGACCGCGATCTATTATTGTCTAGAGATTGACTTCGGAGCTGATGTGAATCGCGAATACGCAAATGATGTTTAATCCTGTCACGCGATTTGCGCCCTTCAGTACTGCGAGAATCACGCCGACTTCGGACACGTGAGCTCTTCCGTGAATCACGCTTTTCATCTTTTTTTTTTTTATGTTATTGTGAAGGAGCAAGCGCGAGGCCTACCTGATCTTAAGCGGTATCCTCTGCCTATAACAGATGCATTTCATCACAAGTGACGAACTGCACTGCGCCCGTCACTTTGAGACATGGATGTTAAGTCTCATTTTGCCTGTTATTACACTGGTTCTCGAGGACTGCTGCCGGAACATACCGTTAGGTGCTTGGCGACAGATTTTCTACTTGAGGGTGGTCGCTAGCCAGGTGAGCATTTGCAAAATGCCCTTCCACCATGCGGTGAAGCTCAAGCTCTGGGCGAGATTCGAACCATGGACCTGCTGCGTGGCAGTCCATAGCCAATGCTACTGAGCCATCACTGCTCTCGATTTCCTGTCCACCTAACCCTTTTAAGATACACGAAAAGCAGCTTCCGTTCACTATCAAAATGTTTTAGAAGCGACGTAGAAATTAGAGATATCGAGCCACTATCAATGAAGACATCGACAGGATAACCACGAATCACTACAACGTCACTATTGCAATCCGTCAAAAACTCACGATAAAAGTTAACGATGTTAACATTTCAATATTCTGATTTCATCTTCGCAAAGCATGACTATTTTGTAGCCAGGCTTTTTGCAGAATGAACACGTTTCAGTTTTCGTTGCTACAAAAGAGGGCTTCGTATCTAACTCATTAGAAGATACACTTTCCTTTACACTACACTTTCCCTACTCTGTTCCTTTTGCAAAACGCTTGCCTATGACCGGGGAGGCCACACCTGTAGCATTTTCCTTCTTCTTATTTTCGCTTCCTACTTAGCCCTGAGTCTAATTCATGTTTTCGTTTCTAACCTTGCAATTTTAAGCCTACGGAATTGCTAGTGGTGGGTTGTTTCGATCTTACAAACGCGGAAAAATATTCGATTAAATCTTGAGGTGAAAGATTTGCATTCATAACGGCTGATTGGATTTGTGGATCTGTGATACCTCGTATTACATGCCTGAAATCAGTTCATCACTAAGACCGCGCACGATACGTAGTCGTAGAAGTAGTGAACGTCTGGTATAATCCACGTATGTAGGGTAGTTGTCAGAGTTTGTATTCATGACTTCAAATAATATACTCGCGATATCGGGAGATTTCGGGCTCAAACAATTAAACATTAAACAAAACACTTCAACTCCTTTTTAAAATTACTCCATGTGCGATCACTTGTCACCTAGTCACTAAACCACGTTCTTGCGTCACCTTTGAGGCAGTTTCCTATCCGTGAGAGACATTCGTGATCATTCCAATTATTAATATTTTTTTGCACGATCTACTTCATTACACTAGTGATCAATGTTGTACACATGGGTCAAAATACGAAGTAAGCTGGTTGGATCTTACCAGACTTCCAATGGAACGAATCGCATCTACGATACGATCGGCACCCGTAACCTGCGCGGCCATCGATGACACCTCGCTGTCTTCTCGCTCCGTTGTCGGCACCGCGGCAGCGAGCTGTGCTGTTGGCGCGCAATCTGCTGACGTCATCGGGTACCAACCCGACGACCGATGACGCTGATTGTGTTGGTGTCACATGTGGCAGCGTAGAAAGTGAACATTCCCGGCATCACGTTGGCAACACCAGAGGAGGCGTCCGTGGTGATGCCTGGCGCGACTGGAGTACTGGAGACTCCAAGTGCCGCCCTGCCAGGCGATACCCGGTGTGAATCGTGCCGTGGACATCTTTCTCGCGAACGAGTAGGCCGGGCTGCAGATCGTTCCTCCAACGCTGTAAGCAGAGATAAGATCGCCTCCATTATGCTCCGCGGTGCACCATCAGGAGTGCGACCTCGTCGTCTGTTAGATTGTCTATTACGCGTGCCGTCGCGACTGCGACGGTGTTCGCAATCTGACATATCTTTTAGCCGAAATGTTATTCGATCAAACACATAAAAACAGTGGGCGATTTAGGATAGAATCCAAAAGATCCTATCCCACTTCTGATCTTATCGATCCGAATGGAAATTAAGTTTTTAAAAAGTAAAATCACAATAATCACTCTATATTTCACAAATAAATTATCACAAATAATATCGACTAACGAGACGACCGTCACGCTTAAACGCCACGCACAGAATGAAATCGAAGCTTTTTTTTTTTTTTTTTTTTTTTTTTTAGGGAGGACATAGATGCTGTCTACCGCTATACGGACGTACAGCTCCACCGGACTTTAAATCGAAGCTCGGTCGGCGCTTGCTTTTATAGGGCCGCACTAGTTGCCAGTCTTGACTCGGTAACAATATATATACATATATATATACGTATATTGGTATCCAAAGGAATTTTATTTTAAATGTCACAAATTGTTCTATCTTCTGAATTAATTTTAAATAGGGAGGGCTACTCACGTAAATACTACTTCTTACTCTGACTATTATAGCAGGTGCTACTCACGATATCAATAAATATAAAAAAAAAACTTTGCTTATATTCGAAATGTAAATTAGAGTGTTTAACACCGGTGAAAGTCGTCAATTCTTAATCGGACTAATATAATATATGTTTTTTTAATATGCTCATTATTTAAGACATATTTGTATTCCAAATTTCATACCAAGTAGTAATTGTAATAGATAAGGAGCGATATGATATTGTGTAGTTTGGCTTTCGTACGATGCGTGTTGCCGGCGCGGGAGTACGAAACACACAAAGGTGAACGATTGTGTAGCCAACTGTGTCATCATCATCATCATCAGCCGGAAGACGTCCACACAGTTGCAAATTCAGACGGTGGTGAGCAACAAGCGGCCCGCCAAGGCCAATGGGCGGTACCCATGGTTACCAACTGTGTCATCATCATCATCATCATCAGCCGGAAGACGTCCACTGTTGAACAAAGACCTCCCCCATATAACGCCACCAAGAACGGCTATTAGCCACTTGTAACCACAGGCTACCCGCGACTTTCACGATGTCGTCAGTCCACCTGGTGGGGGCCTACCAACTCTACGTCTTCCGGTGTAGTGTGGTAACCACTCGAGAACCTTTCTTCCCCATCGGTTATCAGTTCGTCGAGCCCTCCCTATCTCACGCCTCGCTGCATTAGTTCCGTGCTCTTGTTCTGTAGTCGAATCGACATGGTGCCGTTCCTATACAAACACTTTAGCGCTTCGATGTACTTGTGGTCGATTTGGCATCGCTGGCGAGATTGCAGTACTGCCCAGGTTTCGATTGAATAGAAAGCTTTCTCATAGTCCACAAACGCTAAACATAATGGCCGATTATACTCCTCAATCTTCTGGTTTTTTTTTTTATGCCTCATAGGTAAGCCTTTGACCACTATCTCAACTGATGGTAAGTGATGATGTGGTCTTAGATGTTGTACAGGCTAACCTAGATGTACAGGCTTTCAAGGACAGCTGCCGGAACACGGACTTGGCGACGGATTTTCTACTTGAGGGTGGTAGCTAGCCAGGCGGGCATTCGCAAAATGCCCTACCACCATGCTGTAACGACTGCCATACTAAGACAACAACTGGGACCGACGGCTTAACGTGCCCTCCGAAGCACGGAAACGCTCAGTAGTAATGTCACTAGCGGTCACCCATCCAACTCATGGCCGCGCGCAACGTTGCCTAAATTTGCTGATCGGTTAAGAACAGCTAAGTAAACTTCGGTAGGAGCGTTTCAAGATAAAGAAAATCTGTATAATCTGGCGGAGCGTGTGGATGTGGTCTATGGTGCTAAAGCCTTTTCGGAACCCGGCTTGTTCGGGAGGCTGGATGTCAACAAACCTACAAGCAAGACGATTCCTAGTCAATCCCGGAGTCGATAGGACAACCCTTCACCGCCCCAGAAAAAAAGTGCGGAAAGGGACACACACCTAGGGATACACATTAGGTACTCACTCCCTCTCACACAGTGAGCTCACAGGTTGTGTGAGGGAGACATCACCCTGGTTAGGGCATCCTGAGTGCACCCCTCAGGATGCAGTCCCGCCCCACTAACAGTGAGGTCAAGGTCCTTCAGACCTTTGCCTTACGGTACCCCGACTTATACGCTGCTCATCAAGCAGCCCTCTCAGACGCAGAGAGTGCCCGCCTCACGGACACCCTCACTGCTCCCTCCGGGACCTCCGTCCCCGTCAATGTTGACCCTCCGGTGCCATCCTATTTGCAGGATAGCCCGGACTCTCCCGCCCCTGGCCGTGATAATAGGCGCGCGGTGGAAGCCCAACCCGGCGCCCGCTCTCGCTCTCGCTCACCGATCGGTCGGTTTGCAAGCATCGAACCCGCATATGTTGTGGTCGAGTCTGTTTCAGACTCGGAAACGGATATGGAGGTCGACCAACCCCGCGCCTCACGCTCCGACACAGATTCCGACAACGACGGCTATACCGTCGTTGAGCGTAAACGCAAGCGCGCCCCTAAGGCCGCTAACTCCGCTAAGGCACCCGCCGCTGGCAATAGGCCGACCGCGATGGCAGGACTTCCCCGTACATGCCGTACACCGCATGTACAGTGGTAAAGATCGCAGTCCATACGATCTAGTTCTCGTCGTACTAGACCTTTAGCCGGAAGGCAAGGCTATTTTCAACCTGAAAACAGTCTGCGGCCTCTCCGGGCTAGACGTACAGGCCCCGTTTAGAAATGGCGCTCCTTCCCAGACTGCCAGCTGTACGGCCATGCTGCCCGCTTCTGCTATGCTCGTCCTAGGTGCGTTAAGTGCCTAGGCGACCACGCAACCGAGCAGTGCTCGCGTACGAGGGACTCGCCCGACCCACCCAGCTGCGTTCTGTGCGGCACCCAGGGACATACCGCCAACTACCGCGACTGCCCTAGGGCGCCACGCACAAACCACAGGGTGGCAACGGAAAGGAGACCTCCTCCACCTCCCAGCCCCACCTATGATAGCACCTGCCTCACAGGTGACTCCCGCTCCTCTCCCAGCTAGAAACGCGTGGTCGAAGCCACCGAACATGGTAAAAACCATCGCTCCCACTAGCGCCCCAGCCCGCGCACCCGTCCCCGCCCGTACCGCGGCCCCTGCCCGCGCACCAGCCCCGGTCCGCGCGGCACCCCCGGCACCTCCTGTCCTCATTCCACGCGCCGCTACTCGCGTCGCCCGGCCCGTGGCCCCACCTCCTATGCCATTGATGGATATAGCGCTAGTCAGTGACTTAGCTATGTCCATCAACATAGAAGAGGTCCGTGCACTAGCACGCAAGATGCACTCGGCACAGTCACCTGCGGAAGTCATACAATATACGCTGGAACATGCCAGCCTTCTTAGCGCCCTAAAGCGCTTCGCCCCCCAAACTCCCCCGCAATACACCCACTATGGGTAGTACAACCTTACAGAATAAACCGCGCTCAGTTTCGTTAGCGTCCTTCAACGCTAACAGTTTCTTCAAACAACGTGACCTTGTCCATGACTTTTGCAATACCCACCTGATCAATATTATATGCGTGCAGGAAACCTTTTTAAAACCGGGAAGGGCGAATCCCAGGTTTGCTAATTACCGATGTGTACGTAATGATAGATTGACTTCCGCTAAGGGAGGCACTCTCATCTATTACAAAAGGTCCCTGCACTGCATCCCCTTGACTACCCCGACTTTGAGTACTATGGAAGCATCTTGTTGCTTACTAGCTATGACGGGTCATCAACCCATAGTCATAGCATCCTGCTACCAACCTGGTTCAAAGCGTGTCACCCGCGCTGACTTAGAAGCTCTTTTCTCTCTTGGAAGCGCCGTCATTCTGATCGGCGACTTCAACAGTAAACATATTCTATGGAATTATAATACTAACAGTCCTAACGGTGTTATTCTTAAAAGCCTAGTCGCTGACTTGAACTTTGACGTAATTGCACCTATCGAGCCAACTCACTACCCCGACAACGTCCGCCACCGACCAGACGTCTTGGACATGGCACTGTTTAGAGGCGTAACCCTTCAGTTACGCTCTATAACAGTTTGTCACGAACTACATTTTGACCACCGCCCCATTATACTGTGACTAGGCCCCGACCCTACAACAGACTTACCCCGCCCAACCAAGACGATGGTGAACTGGAAGCAATTAGGTGAATCCCTAAAGACTATCAGTGCACCCGACCTTGACAAAATCCCTGACGACATTCTGACTAAAGATGACGTATCCCTAGCGATCGATTCGTTCACTAATCACCTCTCCACCGTAGTAGGAGCATCCTCAAAGGAAGTCATTGTGCCGGACGACCGGCGCCTTGTCATTCCAGTGGATGTGAGGCGATTAGTGACGAAGTGTAAAGCAGTGACCAGACATTACGACTCCTACCCAAGTGAAGCGAACAAAAATCGGAAACGCCACTTTGAACGCATGGTTCAAAGTCGCATGTCCGATTTGCGTGACCACAGCTGGGGCGACAAACTTTCAAACCTCGTGCCTAGCCAGCGGGCTTATTGGGATCTCGCACGAGGTATGAAAGGTGTCGGACAGAGCGACATACTCTCCTATACCCACCAGTCCCACGCGCCCCGGCGTTCTTTGACGAAGACAAAGCTGAGTGCCTAGCTGACAGCCTAGAGGCTCAGTGCTCCCCCAACGTAGATCACGTAGACCAAGCTCACCTCGATTCGGTGGACGCTGAAGTCGAACGTAAAAGCTCTGTGGTCATCTCTGAACTCCCCCACACACCCCAGTATCTTACGCTGAGGTAACGAGACTGATCAAGGACCTCCCACCACGCAAAGCCCACGGTGCCGACGGCATCTCCAACAAGATACTTAAACTCCTCTCTCCCCCCCCCACATTCATCTCCTAGTCAGCATCTTCAATGCGGCCATGAGCCACTGTTTATTTCCCGACGTCTGGAAATGTGCAAATGTCATTGGCATTCACAAACCAGGCAAAAACTCCGCTGACCCCACCAGTTACCGTCCCATCAGCCTTCTCAGTGCCCTTGGCAAGCTATACGAACGGCTCCTTTCGAACCGTCTCTCGTCCCATGCGCAGGAACACCACCTTATTCCCGATGAGCAGTTTGGCTTTAGGTCCAAGCACTCGTGCGTCCAACAGGTGCACCGCCTCACGGAGCACATCCTTGACGGATTCAATAAGAAACCCAAACCCCAAGCGACGCTAGCAGTCTTCCTCGACGTAGCGAAAGCTTTTGATAAAGTCTGGCACAATGGCTTGATTTACAAGTTATTCCACTTTGGCGTGCCAGTACGTTTTGTGCTCACCTTACAAGACTTCCTAAGGGACAGAAGCTTTCGCTACCGCGTGGAAGGCACCCTTTCCACCATCCACCCAGTCAGTACCGGTGTCCCTCAGGGCTCCGTACTATCACCCATTCTCTTCGCGCTGTATACCAGCGACATCCCACGCTCTCAGCCCAAGGTTTTCATAGCCCAATATGCGGACGATACCGCCATTTATTCCACTGGCTGGCATATTAATAGATAGACCTATTTTCTCCTTCAACGGGCCATCCCGAGATCGGTGACTGGTTCCGTAAATGGCGCATTGCAGTCAACCCAGCTAAAAGTGCAGCTATGTACTTCAATGAGTGTACTGACTCGAACCCCCGCTATCCTGCACCTCTAACTCTGTTCGACGAACCCATTCCCTAGGTTGGCAAAACTAAATATCTCGGAGTCACCCTTGATCGGCATCTCACCTTTGACGCTCACATCACTACTGTTCGTAACAGGGCGGCCTTTGTAATGGGTCGCCTAGGTCCCTTAATTCGTAAAGAGAGTAAACTGTCTCTTAAAAATAAGAAGACACTTTACACTGCTTGCATCCGCCCCATCATGACATACGCTTCAGTAGTGTTCAGTCATGCTAGCGAGGCCCACCTACATAAACTCCAAATCATCCAAAACAGATTCCTCCGCCAGGCAACCGGTGCTCCGTGGTATGTACGGAACACCGAGTTGCATTGCGACCTAAACCTTCCCTCTTTAGCGCAGTTCAATAAGGACTGCGCCCGCCGATACTTTGATCGAGCGCCCCACCACTCGAGCCCACTAGTTGTCCAGGTATCGAACTACTCGACTGCCTCATCCGACCTATGGTTTAAACCCCCCCGTCGCAGACCACGGCAGGTATTGGACGACCCGGATGACCCCATCGCAGCCATTACGTTGGCAGCTTTAGCGTTGTCCGCAAGTCGTCCCGGTAACATCCCCAGGTGTGCGGTAATCAGAGGTTACACAATCAAACACCGAGCTCGCCGGCGAGCTCGAGGCAAAAATAATATCCCTATTAGTGTCTCTCCAAATAGTCACAGAGTATTATTCAGTAGGGCCCATTCTCAACGGTACAACACTGCAGTTGTACCGTGGCATTTAGTTCCGATTCCCCCATTGTCCCTCGGCAGCGAGACAAGCCGAGGTCCGAACCACAGTGGTGCCCTTGAGCTCGCTGTCACTCCTCCCGATAGTAGCGTAGCGTTTTCGGCGCTCGCAGGAGACGGAGGTATAAGGCGCTTTTCGCCTTATGCGCCCGTCTCAGGAGAAGTGCCTTCGGCACTTCTCCCTCCCGGGCTATGAGAGGGCCTCCCCTCGCCCAAAACCCGGTGGAGCTGGACGTCCGCTTAGCAGTAGTCAAACTATGTCCTCCATAAAAAAAAAAAAAAAATTACTCTCTAGAACAACTGTGTAGATCAGCTTTAATACTGGATTCCACGTGTCAGAGAGTTTATAGCCTTCTTCCCTATAATATTGAAACCCTTACATTTGGATATTTCAATCGCTTCCTTGGCTAATCTGGGAATGCTGCGGTGCTCCGTAAATAGAACCTGTGGATTATAAATTCGATCCAGTGATTAGGGCCCGAGTCTAACAGATGTTCAGCAATGCCAGATTTGTGAACTTCGTTGATTTTTACTGCCTTTATGTACTCCTTGATGCGGCATGAGATAGTTCGCTTGGTTTGTCCGATGTAAGAACCTCTGCAGCTGCAGTTGATTTTATACACCCCGGGATATTGAAATAGGATTTTATCATTTGGGAAACGCTGATTGCGCCATTTTTTATGGGGAATACATATGGTATTTATGGAGTATTTATCCAGAAATTAAATAATTTATATTCATATATAAATATCCAAAATATTTAAGTAAAAAAATAACTTAAAGGAAGTCAGATAAAGATAATGTAAGGTCAGTATGGTACCGATTCTCCACTGGCTTGCACGATCCCACACGTCTGGGGGATGGCCCTAATGAGCTGGGTCATCCCTCCATTGGCCGGGGCCCGTCACCGGTGACGGGCCAACCGCCGGGGCGAGATGGTGATTGCTAACGCTACCCCATCTCGCCCCGACTAGGCGGCAGACTGCTCATCCCGGGTTTTTAGTGGGTAACCTCACTTACTACCCCCCCGTGGGGGTAGTAAGGCCCCTCAGGCGAGGACTCCCACATAACCACTCTGCTCCCCCCGGAGCCGGGTGGTATCCATAAAGGATTAAAAAAAAAAAAAAGGTCAGTATGGTACCGACTTGAATCAGCATGGTTCGGACGTCAAAATTTTATTTTATACGTTTCAGGGTTTTTCAACACTGAAACGTATAAAATAAAATTTTGACAGTTAAATGTTGATATGCGTTGACTTACTATTTTTTGTTACTATTACTGAACAGCCCGCGAGGCCCACCTGATGTTAAGTGGACTAACCTCTACCTATAACAGATGCATTACATCAACGATGAATTCCACTGTGCCCGTCATACTGAGACGTATAGTTGTGAGGTCTCATGTGCCTGTAATTTTACTGGCTCTCAAGGAGTGCTGCCGGAACACACTGTTAGGTGTTTGGCGACAGATTTTCATAATTTCATTTGCTTAGCATTAGGCATTCACAAAATGCCCTTCCACTATGCGGTGAAGTTGAAGGCCGCGGTGGGATTCGAACCATGGACCTGCTGCCCGGCAGTCTATAGCAATTGACACTGAGCCATCAATGCTTCAAAAACTTAAACTTAACATACTAAATGGAGTCCTTTTTTTTAGTACGGAACCCTACAAGTAAACAATAATTATTATACTAGTACTAAAAATAAAGATGAATACAATGTTTTGCCTATAATGAAATCCGCATAATATTATCTCGTTCTTATGAAACAGTAATAAAAAATTACGTAAAGGTATACCTTAATACATAATAATATGGATAATATAGGGATATAATGGTGAAATATAGCATAATAGGGTTTAGTGAGTTAGGAAGGTCAGAGTTTTATTTTTCTCTCGGATATTGTACACTCCCTTCTGTTAAGGCGACGATGAATATTAATAGTTTTTTTTATTCTATAGAGTATTTTAATGACTTCAAAAATAAACGGTTGACAAAAAGAAGACGGTGATTATTTTTGGCCAAACGGATTATTTTCTTGCAAGAAATCAAAGAGAACTTAAGGCGTGTAAAGTCACACCATCTCTTTTCTTTGCTTTCACAGAAGCATAAATGTTGAATGATGATTAGAATTGTATATTGTTTATGCTTTCTAATTCCATTCATTTCTGATATTGTGAATGCCCGTGAGGGCCGGTGATCACTTACCACCAAGTGAGCCCCCTGCTTTTTTCGCCAACTGATCTCACCGTCAACTCTAAATGGGCTACCTGCTTGCGCTTGTATTTTTCACACCCATTCCAACTTCTTTTATACATTCTTAGTATTAAACTGTTCAAGTTTTTATTTTGTGAAAAAATGTTATACCCTAGTATTTGCAAAGAAAAAAATAAAATAAAAATTAGTATCAATGGCCGAGCAGTTAAGCTTAGTTAAGTCTTAACGTGTGTGCGGTGAGTTAACCCGCTCCGGCGCAAACGAACCGGGACCAGGAGGCCGCAGTTCACTCGCCTCCTCCCTTCTCCGCAAGGGAGTCACTGGTGGAGAACCAGGGGCTACTCTACCGGCTCGCACGGCCCCACACGTTTAGGGGGCGGCTTTGGTTAGCAAGTTCGCCCCTCTCTAAGCACAGAGGCTGATTAAGTTCGGGCTAAGGTGGTGAATGCTAACGCGACCCCATCTTGCCCCACGTCGGCGGACAACTGCTCACGGCGGGGGTTTTAAAGCGAAGGCATTTCTCCCCTTAAAAACTTGCAATTGCTCGTACACTTTAATTATTTTGTTTCACTCAATGACATACTTTGTGGTGATGAGTCTTACGATTTATTGGACTTGACGTGGTAGTGACGTGGTGAGCACCACAACATGCATAACAGATGGTGCACAATCATCATTTATCTACGTATGATAATCAGTAAAACCACAGAGTCACAGATAAGAAAATAGATATCGTAACGCTGTTGGGTACATCGGTCACGATCTTTAAGATGACTTACGTTTATCATTTAAGTGTCTCATGGGTGTGTGTGATGTCAAAAATGAGGTTCAACAGAAAATCAGTGCTATGGGTAACCCTAGCGTTTACTGATTTACAACTCATTCCTGACATCTAGCAACATTACAATATTTTAGTGGTGCTATAATTACTTACCATATCCATGAAAGTTTTGTCAGAAACAAACAAACTAATTTTATTTCATGCTTTCTTTAAAACGCAGTACATTAAAATGGGGTATGCGGATTCAATTCCAGTTTGATATTTAATATTTTTGTGATAAGGCACATCAGTGTTTGTCATTTTACTCAGAGAAATATAGATCGATAGTGACATCATTACGAGAGTTTAGTGTTTGAAGAAGCACTTATTTCGATCAGAGGAAATCCAGTAATCTCCTTATGATGGTTAAAAAACCTTTTATCAGATCCAGTCAATCTCACACTAAGGCAACGGTCTGTAAAACTGAGGTTTGATTCCTATTAAGGATGAAAACTTTGTACTCTAAAAATTTGAGAATGTGATACTATACTATTATGGCACATAATTATTTTTCCATGTGTCTCTTATTATATATTATATACATTAACCTGCAAATCCAACGCAATTTAAAATAGCATTGAAACCTCCTCACGCGATTAAAAAAGAGAACCAGTTACTCTAGGTTAGCCTGAACTTACCATCAAGTGAGATAGTAGTAAAAGGCTAGCCTAGCAGCAATAAAATAATGCCTCGGCCATATTTCATCAGGGTATAGTTTGCTGGCAGTTACTTTGTCCCCCGGTATACTCTGGTCCTAAAGTTTCTTGTGTTTACATTATGAAATCTGATCGTAACAGAGTTGTTTTTAAAGGTGACACTCAAAAAGTATGTACAAATATGACTTTATATAGATGATTCAATAATAACTGTACTAAATTGTATATTGAATAAAAAACCGGCCAAGTGCGAGTGAATCTCGTGCACGAAGAGTTCCGTACCATTATATTATTTTTAGCAAATTAATTATTATTATTTTTTAGCAAATAAACGGGGAATACCTCTTTTATTGTGTGGGAGCCCCTTTAATTATTTATTACATTTTATTTTAATTAATTATATATAAAGAGAACATAAAACTAAATATTCCGTGAATAGTTAAAGGGTCTACCTACCACCGTTATTAGTATCGAGCAAGAAACGGTAAAAAAATCAATTTTGTGGTATGGGAGCACCTTAAATTTTTTTTTTAGTAATTATGATGTATATCTGTTGCGGCACAAATATACAATAGGAAGAATTTAAGCCGCAATAGAAATACATCATCTGTAAAAATTTCAACTGTCTAGCTGTCACCGTTCTTGAGATACAGCCTGGTGACAGACGGACGGACGGACGGGCGGGCGGACAGCGAAGTCTCAGTAATAGGGTCCCGTTTTTACCCTTTGGGTAAAAAACTAACACGCCAAAATGTGACTGAGTGATAGTGATGTGATATTGATATTTTTGAAATAAAAACGAAGTATGTCGTGCATACTTCTTTTTTGTAAAAAAAAATTATAAAATTATACTGACTTCAATAAGTTATACGATGCTTTTCACTGTGTTACGTTCTTTTTAATTAAACATATTTTCGAATTTCAGTCAACTTTAACTCAATATGGTTTAATTGTTTGGGTTAACCCTCCCCTTAAACAAATCCTTTTATACAAAGACCCTTTCAGATATTATTTGCTAGATGTTACTGCATATTGAATAACCTATTCTATTGACAATGTTCTCGCCTCTGGCCTCCTCGCGGCATGGGGCTATAATAATATTTTTATTATTATATACCCTGATTCAATAAATCGCATGAAATGTAAACAGTTATTGTTGTGGTTGCTCTGCAGAATAACAGTCGTCATATGTTAATAATATATCCATGAGAATGATTGCTGATTTTCATGGCACAAAGCATTAAATTAGCATAAGTACTCGTATATCTTTTGCTTAGTGAAAATCATATACTTACTGTTAATTAAAACCATTTTAATGATATAAACAAGATATATAAATTAATTTTAAAATTTAGTGTAATAATGTGCGGTCTTACCGCTTGAAAAGATATCATCCAGATGAATCATTCGCAAGAGATATTACTAAAATAAATACATAGGTATGGAATTAAACCCGGGTGGTATTTCTCCTAACTAAGAGTAGGTCTTGGTCGGTAACACCGCTGTATCAGATAATCTGCATCGAACCAGTAGTGTGCAAAAACTACAGAGTTAAGGCATGGCATCGCTACAGTGTCCACTGTAAAAAGTTAAATGGTGGCTAATCGAAACATAAGAACTAACTTCTCACAGTGACTAGCGCAGTGCAGTATCAAGCAAATCGAGAACGGTGACGCAAGTGATAGCGTCACCGTTCTCGATTTGCTTGATAATTTGCTTTGATTTGCGTTCTCGATTAATGGATAGTCGTGACGCTTATTGTTAGGCAGGTGAATTTTGTCCCTGTCACTACATAATATAAAAACGAATATTATTATTAAATAAAAAAGTATTATTATTACAACGATAAAAGCCGTTTACAAAAATATACTTCTATAATTTACCGAGGTAATTTGAAACAAAACTCCGCCAATATCCACTAGGCTCACTATATTCCATCTACAAATACGTCTGCACTCTACGAGTGATTCGTCTAGACTGCTATGTTCCCAAGTAGAATCTACACTTACAACTACCGCCGAATAGTGAAATTTAGCTGCTAGAATAAATCGGAAATAGACTCGAGTCAATTGACGACCCCTTGAACATCAATGATGCAACTTGGAAGTCAAATGAAAATTGGAACTAGTTTAATTATAACGGAAATAGTTTTAGACATGTGAACATACACTACAACAAATAATAAATTACAATAACAAAGTGGAGAATTGAGTATAAGATAATTAATTTGAAATTATATAGTTATTAACTAAATTATCACAATTTCTAACACAATTATATGCTAAAACTTAAGTTAATATTTGTGCCTATTCTGCCATGAAGTTTTGTTATGTAAAGGGTTTTCCAATAAGGACTTGACAACTTTTTTTCAAAATATAATGCAATCCATTTGAGTTATTTCAAAAACTTTAGTATCGGGTTGAAGTACAATCAAAACATTTATGAATGGAACACGATTTCGTTCATATGGCCACCGCGGGCACGTTTGCAGCGGTCGATTCGTTGGACCCAATTTTCGATGACTCGGCCACACATTTCGGCTTAAACGGCTGCTATTTCGCGTTCAATGTTGGCTCTGAGCTCTTCCAACGTCGTCGGCTTGTTGGCATAGACCAATGACTTGACGTAGCCCCAAAGAAAAAAGTCTAGAGACGTTAAATCGCACGAACGAGGCGGCCAATCGACTGGTCCATTTCTTGAGATAACGCGCTCATCAAACTTACTCTTCAATAAATCGATTGTAACGTGTGCTGTGTGGCTTGTGGCACCGTCCTGTTGAAACCATATGTTGTTCAAGTCTATATCTTCCAATTCTGGCCAAAAATAATCGGTAATCATGGCGCGATAACGATTACCATTCACAGTAACGTGACGATCATAATCGTCGACGAAAAAATATGGCTCTATGACGCCGCCGGCATGCAAACCGCACCAAACAGTTATTTTTTGTGGATGAAGTGATGTTTCACGAAGCACATGTGGATTTTCACCCGACCAATAACGCATATTTTGCTTATTGACGAATCCATTGAGCCAAAAATGAGCTTCGTCACTGAAGATGATTTTGCGATGAAATTGATCATCTTGGCGCGTCTTTTCCAGAGCCTAATCGGAGGATGTACGTCGCTTCAAATGGTCCATCTGCTTCAATTCTTGAGTCAGCTTGATCTTGTATGGGTGTAAACCAAGATCCTTACGTAATATTCGCCATAAAGTGGTCTGTGCGATGCCCAACTCTTGAGAATGCCGTGGAATTGACTGAATTGGATCATTTGCTACGGACGTTTCAACGGCAGCGATATTTTCGACACTTCGACCAACCCGTTGTCTCACTGGCACGGCAACATCACACAACGAATATGTAGACTCAAATTTTTGCACTAAACTTGTTACCGCCTGTCTACTAGGACGAGAATTACGACAGAAAATCAGAGTTAACGCTCTTAAAGTAGCGGTCACCGACTCCGAATTTCTGTAGTACATTTTTATAATTTGCAGACGTTGTACGTTCGTGTACTTTACCGTGATGAAAATGTTAAGTTTATTGTATAAATTGACAGTGAAAGTTTGATGATTAGTGAAAGGGTGCGATCAGAAATTTAATTCAAAGTTGTCAAGTCCCTATTGGGAAACCCCTTACTAAAAGACGTTCGATACCTTTATGATTCTCCTTTTTCAAGTTACAAACTTAAACCATTTTATAAAACTTGTATGGATAATAGCGTTACGAAGTCTCGATCAGTCTGAAATAGCTTTTATTTTTAAAATAAATAATATGTTTTAACATAATTTCGAGCTTACCCAAAGTTTATTTAATAAATCGCACAAAAAGGCAGCAAATCAGTGTTGTCATCTGATTTGTGGGATTCGTTTGAAGTCCTAACTAAACAAGACTGACGCGGGACAAACTATCCCTCTTTGACCCCAGGCTCTAAATAACAACAGGGGAACCTTTTAGCCCGTGTTTACCTTTGAATACTTTTTTGGTCCATTCACATGAAAAGGGTGTGGTTGTCAAAAAAAATAAATTTAAAGAGAATAGAAATGTAATAAATACGTGCCAAACATATTCAAATATTATGAGCTTTATCATACGTTGATTGTCCGATTTATGCAGCTTACTTTTATTTATTTCTAGCAAGACATGTGGTATGACGTCAGTTTTGAAATATAAGAAACGAAGCTTTCCTTGTCGTTCTTAACTAATCAACAAGGTTAATCAATGTTCTCTACAGTCACTACTGGCACGGGTAACCGCCAGTGGTGTGAACAATACTACTGAACCATTGTTAACTTCTGTGCTTTAGAGTTACTGTCTAAGGGGCCCCGATCTCGCAGGGCCACTTTCCTATATATCTCGATCAAGTCGATTAAAGGTCAATCTTGCATAAACGTATCTTGTTTTGAATAAACATAATAAAAAACCGTTTACCATATTTTTAACTACCACAGTAATTACTTAAAATATATCGCAATCTTTTTTTTATGCCTGATAGGTTAGTCTTTGACCACTATCTCACCTGACGGTAAGTGATGATGTGGTCGAAGGTGTTGTTCAGGCTCACCTACAGTTACTGGCTCTCAAGGACAGCTGCTGGAACACACCTTCAGTTGCTTGGCAATAGATTTTTTACTTAAGGGTTAGCTAGCTAGCTAGGCGGGCTAGCCAGGCGGTCATTAGCAAAATGCCCTACCACCATGCTATGATGACTGCCATCCTAAGACAACAACCGGGATCGACGGGTTAACGTGCCCTCTGAAGCACGGAAGCGCTTATTAGTAATGTTACTAGCGGTCGCCCATCCAAGTCATGACCACGGCGGACGTTTAAGAACGGCTCAGCAAGCTTCGCTACGAGCGCTCAAAAATTAAACTAATTATTATGATAATTAAATCTGTTTTTACTCACCGGCTATAAATTGTAACTAAATATATTCGATTGATTTATTAATGACCCTAAACTTATTTTGTTCTTGATCGTAAGTATCAAATCAAGTATTATAACATTGAGATATGGTACTACGTACTAAAGGAGACACCTCAACTCGATTGTTTGTAACACGAGTTAGAGCGCGCGCGCACCAACTCACTCAGTCTGTGACAAGCGCTTGCTGCATCGTGACACGTTTGAGGGCTAAGTTTTGTTTCATAATATGCCTTCGTGTGTATTTAGATATTGTTCTAACAACTCGAGAAACATAAGTTAAAGTCAAGGAGTGACTTGTCACCAGTAAGATCAATATATTATCTCTAAAACACGATTAATTGAATTCTATTTTATCAATTTATTGTAACTCGTGATGACGCATCCCAGCGGCGGCGGGATGGCGGCCATGTTTAGGTGAATGTCAAAGAGTAAGAACATTTGAATGCGCAGAGTTGACACTATCGACGTATAATGTTAAGTTATTAATTACGGACAGTAAAATATTAAATAGAAAATACTAAAAATAATCAGTTTAAATACTTTGTTATTTATTCCTTACGTAAGTACACACAGTATCAAGTAGGCAGAATATTAAAAAATGTCGCATCTGCGCGCATTGATTGTTGTCTATGAGAGCTAACACCGTCCGCTCACGTGTTCAATATTATCATATTTTCTACTGATATACACCGTGTCCCAAAATTCAACGATAAGCCGGCATCGGTGCATGGACCTACTCATGACTACTCGGGAAAAAAAAAAAATATTTAAAAATTTTTTTTTTTAATTACAGAGACTTTTATAAAGTTGCGCCAACTTTTAATAAAACTTGCCATGGTAGTGTCCATACTTTTTTTTTAACCCAGACTATAGAAAGTGCATAGAATGTTAAAATCTATGAAAATTATAAGAAAAAAATTTTTTTTTACTGATTTTTGTAATATCACTACAGACTTTCTGTAATTTTAAAGGATTGTGGTAGATAGCCGTCCTTCTTAGGTTGCTAATGCACAAAAAATATCAAAAATATGTCAAAAATTGTGGTCATGGTAGTTGAAAATAGCATAATGGGTATCGAATATCGATGAAATTTATAAAAGTCTCTGTAATTAATAAAAAAACACAGTTATAATTTTTTTATTTTTTTTTCCGTGGAGTCATGAGTAGGTCCATGCTCCGATGCCGGCTTATCGTTGAATTTTGGGACACGCTGTATATGTATCTGTATCAGCCTGATCGTCCACTGCTGAACACAGCCTCCCCTATAAAGGGAGGTATTTGCCATAATCCCCACGCTTGGCAGGCGTCTTGGGGATCGCAGTGTCAGATGACAGTTCTTTAGAAGGCGCTGCTGCCCACCTTCTAGTATTTTTCCCTTAGTCGCCTTTTACTACACCCACGGGATGATATGGGAGGTGCAATTCTAACCCGGCACCCCACGGGGTGATATATACTGATATATACTAACGTAAATTACTGATTAAAAAACAATTGAAGCGTATTAGATATTTAGCTATGTATGTCATTTCTGTAGTCGGTTCACTCTGTGAGAGCGACAAATCGTAGTAGACAATTGAACGAAACGCGTAAGCGCCCGAAAATTCCCAGCTTTTATGACCTTTTGGGCGCGAGAAAACTGTACCTTAAAAGCGTACTAGCACAGTGTTCCTATAGAGTCTAATTAGACACCAGTAATTATGGTTTCAGCGCTGCAGCGGCTTTAAGTTTATTCCTAACAGAATGGAACATGACGAATGTTTAGAATAGCGACTCTATACGTTAGTAATAATATCTTGATGTATTCATCACAGATTTTCAACATTGTCGTAACTAGCTTTGAATATTTTTAAATTAAGTAATTATTCTGTTAAATGAAATCTGTTTAATTGGAGCCCTCCGGGACGGGTCACATACAAGACATGTTTCGGTTATTGTATAAAGGCGCATCTCCTGCCAATAAAACCAAAAAACAAAACCTACTTTGATGAAAAGCCCAAAATACACGTCTGATAGTAAGTGTCACGTCTGTCCATTATAGTTGCAGTGTCACCTTCATTCTGCTTGACACTGCACTGCTTTCGTCACTTCGAGACGTTAGTACTTATTACTCGTACTTATTCACAGACAGTAATGTTTGCACACTAGGTACTGTTTCAAGGCAGAATATCTGATATTGCGGTGGTAACACAGACTCTTGCAAAGATAACAAGGGTTAATTAATAACTACTTCACAATTATTGTTTTATTTATCTGTTTTTGCATTTAGAACTTATTTTTAAAATGTAATGATGGTTTTCTTAAATCTTTTGCATGGTACCATTTAACATACTAAAAAAGATACCCACACCTGGAGGGAGGAGTTATTTAACACTTACGTTTCGCTGGACATGTTTTTGGTCCCATGTAGTATCTATCGGACCCATCCTATGTAGTATCTTAGACTTTCGGACTGCACGTTACTAACTTACTTGTACGATCCGAATATCGAACCCAAGATCTCCAGACTCTAAGTTGGCGTCCTCCATTCCATCCATTTAATATATAACTAGTCTGGCCGAAAATGCTGTTAACATAAAAGCTTTGCTTATTTTCAACATCTATTTTGAATTTGGAACGCGTTTATTAATGAAAAACATATTTCAATATCGCACCATTTGACATATTTTTTCGGGTTCATTATCAATTTATACTATGGAATGGGGTGTTAAAGAGAATAGGATTGCAGTGATCGCATTGTATAAAGTGGGTATGGAGCCGTCGCGTTTGAAGAGGACTACAACAAACAAAATGATAAAGTGTACGTCTACAGTCCTAAAGGAGCTGCTCAAGTGGTTGGAAAGGTACAACGTGGTCATGATCCTGCGTAAGAGATAGTTTGGTGGGGCGTGTTTTATCGAGGTGTCACAAAGCTACACTGAGAAAAATCTAAAATCAAAAGCGCCCTAATGACGGCCAATTTATATAGTATGAAGGCGAAAAACCGACCAAACGTAAATACGTACAAAAACGCCTTCCAACTAGAAGGCGTTAAACGAGGTTAGTGAAAGCGAATGTTTCTTTTCGTCTTCATTTAAGGTGTATTTTGTGATCTTTCTTGAATATTGACTTTTCGATGAGGCTGTTTAAGTCGTACGTTATAGTGATAATCACGGTATATAAACCGCCGTAAAAGTAAGGTATATTTTATGTTCAATACTGCAATTATTATCGTATCGTTGTATACAATAAGTTCAATTCTGAAAATACTTTACGGAAGGCGTTTTTTGACGGTTGTGTTTATTATAAAACGTGGTACATTTTTGTTGATTTCTGTTTGCGTGGTGAAAATCATCTTAAGAAATGTGAATTCAGCTTGCGTAGTTACAATTCAACGGTAAAATGACAAATTTGATTTAAGCTCCAACGTCGTTTTTCTCAGTGTACATTTATGTGAAAAGGGATGTAAACTTCAGCCAAAGTGTATCAAGAGACAGTCTTGAATCATATTGTGAATCCTCTTTGCAATATATATTTGAAAATATACCGTAGACTTTCCAGTAGGACTCTGCGCCTGGTCACAAGGCACGAACTACCCAAGACTGGCTTGAAACCAACGTTCGGGACTTTATAAGAGCTGAAGACTGGGTCTCATCTAGCCCATACCTCAACCCTTTAGAATACAAATTAAGGGTAAAAGCTATCATAAGTCCTTCCCCGATTTGCAAACTATTTCCATAGCAAATTTCATTAAAATCGGTCCAGCAGTTTTTAAGTTTATTCGTTGTATACAAAAATATAAATATTTTCTCTTTATTATGTTAGTGTAGATGTACATAGTATATACATTTAAACTATATGTACATATGCATAATATGTACATCTACATTACATGTATTAGTAATATTATATTACTTCATAAAATATGCATTTTAATTTAACTTATAGTCGGACTAGGTTTATTCAGTATTTAAATGATTATACTTTATCTTTATCAATCATTAAATTTATAAAACAGGTACTTCTGACGTAATTATACCAAACAGGTACTGTCAAGACGTGATATTTCCACAACGGTATATTAAAGAAAAATATTGCCTTAAAACACAATACATACACAATACATTCACGCTATCGCAAATAACGCTCGAAAAAGATTTCGCTTTAACAGTAAAATCTCATAAAATATCGTATAAAACATTGTTCATTTCAGACTCTATAGCTGGAAGCGTTATGCACAACACAAAACAGATTTATAAGTTTTAAAGACGTATTGGTATTTTATCAAATAAACATAAAAAAGAGAAATAATTAATTAATAAATTCAGGTTAATTTTTGGAAATGCACATTTAATAAAAACAACAATAATTTAAAAATAAAAGAAGAAAAAATTACATTTATATTAAAGAAAATCTCTTATTTATTAAATATATCTCGTGTCAATTCCGCCTAATTATATTGTCCTACACGACATGGCGCCATAATCGTCAACTATGGTGCCAAACAGAAAGAATTTTTGAAAAGTGCGCTTCTACACAGGGCATCATCAGGAGGTCATGAAACTTCAAGCGCATGAATGATAATTATGTATCTTAGGTAATAGTCTAGATAGTTTGAAAATAGATCTAAGAACATTATACAACGTAAAACACATGTTTGCAAACACATAATTATGTTTAATAATCACACTTATATTATATAAACGGCCAAGCGCATGTCGGGCCACGCGCAATGTAGGGTTCCGTAGTAGCCCGTTATCATAATATAGAACGATTCTGTTGTTCTTTTTTATCTCTTCCACTTTCATCCTGCTAAAGCTAAAATTTAAGAGTACGATAACTGCCAAGTTATTATTTGAATTCTATAGGTATACTCGAATGAAAACGTAACTTGTACCTAGCTTGTCTGACCTGGAGATAGAACACATGACATAGGATTCAAAACCGACACAACCAAAGAGGTTAAACTGCCTCTTTGGTTGTGTCTGTTTTGAATCGCGTAACATAATTTTAACATTGTGATTTTTGTTATTGTGCTGTTGCAGCACTTAGCATAAACTCGGAACTATTTTTTTTTATGTTGTTGTGACGTAACAAGTTCGTGGCCCACCTGATGTTAAGTGGACTAACCTCTGCCTATAACAGATGCATTTCGTCACAAGTCACGAATTGCACTGCGCACACCACCTTGACACATAGTTATTAAGTCTCATGTGCCTGTAATTTCACTGTCTCTCAAAGATTGCTGCCGGAACACACCGTTAGGTGCTTGGCGACAGATTTTCTACTTGAGGGTGGTCGCTAACCAGGCGGACATTCGCAAAATGCCCTTCCACCAAGCGGTGAAAGCTCAAGCCCGCGGTGGAATTCGAACCATGGACCATAGCCAATGCCACTAAGCCATCACTGCTTCACAGTACACTATATTCTAAATAATATTATATGGATATATTTTTACTGATACAACAAAACGTATGAGGTTGATTACACCGAAATAATTCAAGTTTAAGTAGTAAGCCTATTGGACAAGATTTCATTAAATCACAAATATACGATAGGAAAAATTTAAGTCATGTGCGGGATATATCGTATATTTGTGATTTTGTAATGTAATCCGCATAGCAGGCGTTATTGCAAACCTAACAATATTAAAAAAAAATTCATTAAGTCTGATTCCAGATGTTCTGTCTCATATGTTTTGCTTAAAAGTAGCTTTGTACAAACATTACCTACTTTAATGGTAATAATTGATATTTATAGCTTGGGTTAACAAGCAGCAGCAAAAGAATAGTGTGCGCTCAGCACACTATTTAATACACAAATCTTTTGGAGGCATTGGAATTTGTCATGGACATACTCGTTCCTACATTTATCAATCCGGTCATATGATATTATTAAAAAGGAATAGTTAATGTACTGACACGATTTATGATATGATCCTGTATGTCGAAACGGGTGAAACGATACGGAAAAATAATTTCCTTTCTTAGAATACAGAAGTTAAAATGCCAGATGTCAATTGAACAATAAAAAATCAACTTTATTTTAAACTAGATAAGGTTTGATTTATACAAAGACATATTTTGCCCTCGATTCTTATGGGTTACAATTCAAAGGGCATGTTTCGTAGGATTTTGTAATTAGGAAAGTAAATCCTTATTATTAAATCATGAAACATACTTAATTGTCTCATATGAATACAATTTATTATTTCTTCATTTCACAAATAGCTTTGCTGGGTTTTAAAATACAGTTTTAATACACACACACACAATAAGTATATTAATTGATATACAGAACATTTTTAATTTTTGCTCCTAACGGTATATAATGGCAGCTGTCTTTGAGAGTCAGTAATTGTAGGGTCTGAATAACATCTTCGACCGCATCACCATTCATCTCTGCATGGTGGAAGGGCATTTTGCGAATGCCCGCCTGGCTAGCGACCACCCTCAAGTTGAAATTCTGTCGCTAAGCACTTAACGGTGTGTTCCGGCAGCTGTCCTTGAGAGCCAGTGAAATTACAGGCACATGAGACTTAACAACAATGTCTCAAAGTGTCGGGCGCAGTGCGATTCGTGACTTTAGATGAAATGCATTTGTTATAGGCAGAGATTAGTCCGCTTGATATCAGGGCCTCATGCTTGTTCCGTCACAATAACATTAAAAAAACAGCATTCTATCCATTCCAATAATTGGAGGTATAAATCGATAGAAAAATTTATAATATATGTATCTATTATTATTTCTGTTTTACAAAAATGTAGATGTGCCGCATGATATTCAGTTTTATCCACGTATAAAGTTAACAATCTGATAATTATCTTCATAACTCTACAAACAATTAACTCAACATTTATACATTAATTTGTATTTAATAGCGCCACCTAGTTACTCAAGGCAGAAATTCTTGTACAGTAAAGGTGTTGTATTTATGGTGCAACCTAAGCGCTGCCTGACTCATCGCAGTTTACGTCACTGAAAATGGCAGAACATAAGAATGTTAGTACCTATGATCTATAACAGAGGTATGTTACTCAAACAGGTTAGTACTTGTATACTCATGTACTTCAGCGACATTAAGGAAAATACAGTACTTAGTGCTCATAAATGTAAATAACCTCTAAACAATTATCACTTATTTTAACCGGAATACCAATTTTGTTATTGTGGTATTTGTGGGAACTTTATCGCTATCTCGTAATATGCAAAGAACAATGTACAAATATAGAATTGTTATTTCAAAATATAACCTTACCGGCGAAGCTGGATTCTGGCTTTGTATTAAATAATAAGAAGAAAATGGACTTTTTATAAAATAAATCGTACAATTTTGCATAAAATATACAATCTAAAATTATACATAAACTTATATGTGATATACAAAATAATATTACATATTTCAGGGTCCAAAATTCTGCAAAAAAATGTACTTAATTAATGTTGAACGCGCGCTGCCTTTTCCACCATCTTTTTAAAATTGTTTATTCGCTTTTAAGCCTGTTTTTTATTAATTTGAAAACATTCAAACAGTATTTTTTAATGTCATTGTGACAAAACAAGCTCGAGGCCCACCTGTTAAGCGGACTAACCTCTGCCTATAACAGATGTATTTGGTCACAAGTCACGAATTGCACTGCGCCCTTCACCTTGAGACATATAGTTATTAAGTCTCATGTGCATGTAATTTCACTGGCTCTCAAGGACATCTGCCGGAACACACCGTCAGGTGCTTGGTGACAGATTTTCTACCTGAGGGTGGTCGCTAGCCAGGCGGGCATTCGCAAATTGCCCTTCCACCATGCGGTGAAGCTCGAACCATGGACCTGCTGCGCAGCAGTGCATAGCTAATGTCACTGAGCCATCACTGCTTCATACATTTTTACCCATAGAAATAAATTAATCTAAAGGTATAAACAGAAGGTCATAAATACTTTAAAATAGTTAACGTATTGTCTCAATCTATTTACCGCAAGTTAAACAATATTATTTATAAAAAAACTTTCATGATGAGACGGTGAATTGTTGGTTTCAAATGTGTATAAAAATAGAATATTACTTAAATAATAGCAGTCGAATATCTGTTACTAAATACGTCACAAAGGCACGACATTTTTAAGATACCTATTTTGGTGATACCGGAAGACAGAGGCAGCATAGCAGAGGGGTAAAAAACCTCACTAGGTTTATTCAAGTAGTACAAAAAATATATACTATGTTGTAATCTGTACAAAAAAAAGTTTGCGGAAAATCTTCTTCTTATTTTTTATAAAATAACTGTAACAGATCCAATTATGAACTTGGCAGATATTTAAAAAAAATGTGAGCACTCTGTAATCATTTACAGTTTTGGCATCAGTGTCATCACTGATGCCCAAACTGTATTTTTTTATTTTTGTCTGTATGTCTGTGTCTTTGTATCCCGGCCGCGCATCGCTCCAAAACTACTGAATAGAATTCAATGAATCCCTACACGATTTGAGTTCATACTATGAAGAAGGACATTGTTTACGAAATTCAGCACGGTTCCCTCGGGAAAAGGGATGAAAGTCAAAATCTTCTGGAAAATACAACCCGGCAGTTTTCAAACCCAGAGTAAAAAGCTCCTGTCTATGTTATGCTTTACCAAGATTGCTACACCGCCATAGCGTTGCTTTAAATATGAGATAAACAATGCTCAAATGTGAATAATTAGTCTGCAGGCACGGTAATCGCGAACGAAATCGCAGGTACAACTAGTAATTAATATAATTAATACATCTTCCCAACCACGCTCCGAAGGCTGACTGTTGCCAAGACTCTGGTACATACCAATTAGAGGCACTGCTACGACATATAATTTTTATGCTTAAATGCAAACCCGATGCTGGTCACCTGTATTGTCAAGTATTAAGTCACCCCGTAGATTTTTAAGACCACACACACACCTTGCCCTGATCCACGGATCCTAGATCAAGGCGATGGACTCCTCATTGCCTGCCTGCAGCACTCTGCACAGTTTAACCGATGCAGTTAGATTGTGCTTGAGTTTGATTGGAATGACGCTACGGGTCAAATATGTTTGGGTCGCTATTATTCAAGCTTTCCTCGCCATCTGACTTGATCTGGCTCTTTTCTGGCTTCCACCACGCATATGTTTAGGGAGGTAGGAATCCACACTCATGTCTTCCGTGAGTCACTTTTGAGGTTGATAATTTAGGCAATGAGTGAGATGGTGCAATCGGAGTAACATCGAAGAGCTAGTAGTTCTGCTACCGGCGATGGAGGTTAAGACTCACTCTCACTAGATGCTTTCGCGTTTTAAAGGAGTCGTTACGGTCCGTTACTATGGCCTCTGAAGCGAGTGGAAAAGGAGATAGTGAGGTTCTTAACTTACGCCAGGATGCAAACTGTTAAGTAATTTTTCACCTTCGTGGCTTGCTCTTCTTTGATTTCAAAGTTTTCCTTTGTTACTGCTATAGCTGATAGGCTAGCCTTTGACCACAAGCTCACCTGAGGGTGAGTAATGATGTCGTCGAGGATGTTGTTCAGGCTAATCAAGAATTACTGGCTCTCAAGAACAACTGCGGGAACACACCGTTAGGTGCTTGGTGACATATTTTATACTTGAGGGTGGTAGCCAGCCAGGCGGGCATTCGCAAAATGCTCTACCACCATGCTGTTACGACTGCCATCCTAAAACAACAACCAGGACCGACGGCTTAAGAGCGGCCAACCCGTCTTACTTTACATACAAACGCCCGTACGTGATTATGGCGTTGTAACAGATCTCTCTTTGAAACTTTTGAGCTAATAGGTATCTTGTGCACTATGTCTAGGTTTCTATGCAAACAAAATAGTAAAATTTGGAGAAACAACTTCAATATAAGCCTCCAAAAATTTGCTTTTATGCACCAATTTTACCTGAACTTTAGGCGTTCAGAATGTACTCATAAATTGTAAAAGTAGAGAACATATTTTGATAGAAACCTTGCTAATATAATGGAGATTCTAAATGATAAACATTTACTTTACAATGTAATAAAACTTTTTGAAAAACATGTTATTCATGGATCAAGTTTTATAAAGTTTACGCACACTATTTTTCGTTAAATGTTATCTCGATCTCACTTGCTTGTTGGCCAAGTGGCGGAAAAAGATATGCTGGGGACGGAGTGAGACGGAGAGTTGAATGCCAAGCGGTGAAGATGAAAAAAGACGTTACAACAAGCTTCTCAATCATGCTCGCTTTGACGATAGACGGACCGGGAAGGGCCCTCTTAACGTGCACGGAAGCGCTCAATAGTAATGTCACTAGCGGTCACCCATCCAAGTCATGACCGCATCAGACGTTGCTTAACTTAGCTGATCGGTTATAGAAATATACCTAAGAACGACTAATCAAAGTTCGCTACGAACGCTATATCATGTTTTTATACTGTAGCTCCTTTTTGATTGCAAAATGAATTTAATACCGATGTTTGTTTAGTTTTTTCCTGTTGTATGTTATCTGTATTACTTGTGCTACATGTCATTTCTTTAACGACCCTGAGTTGGAGTGGTATAAGTTATTATTGTTACTACGCAAAAATTACAATAATTTCTCTTGTGATATATTTTTCCGTGAGCTTTATCCGAGGAATTCATTTAAAACTTTTATAAAAGTTGACTTTGAACCACACGCGACGCGAATTTTGAAGCGAACGTACTCAAACATTTTGCAAGAAACTTTATTAAGAAAACTTTATAAAATTTCAGTAACTCGCGTTTAATCATTTGTGTGGTAATCATTATACCTATTTATAAATCAAAACTAATAAAAAATAGTTAATCAAATATAACAAAAACATACTTACCTTACTTTAAAACTTCTTACCGAATTATAAAATGTGCCTTAAAACAATCAATTTTTACAAAGTTATTGTACTTATAGACAATGTAATTGGTTTAATGTTGTTATGCCCGTGGGGTGCCGAGCCGACCGTGGGGTGCCGTGCTAGAATGTCACCCCCCACCTCTACCAGTGAGTGTCGTAAGAGGCGACTAAGGGTAACACACCAGAAGGTAGGCAACAGGACTTCCTGAGGAACTGATATCTCACACTGCGATCCTCAAGCCGCCTGCCGAGCGTAGGGATTATGGCGAAGCCCCCTATATTGGGGGAGGCCTTGTTCAGCAGTGGACTATCTGGCTGATACAGTACAGTACAGTATATTCTATAGTAGAATTGAATACCAGCTAAATCTCAATACGAACCACTAAAGTACCTTGACCTACCAAGAGCAACGAAGTCGAATTTCTTTCTGAGAACTACTGTCCTAAGGAATTAACAAGATCATATCAAATTAAGCTAGGTAGTCAAAAATCAGAGCTTCAATAGTATACAGTTGGTGAACATGGTAGAGAGAGCACTTTTATGCATACAAGAATGTCAGTCCTCTATTTCCCTGTAAAGCAGTGAATCCACTCGCACGGTGAACCCATGAAGTAATACGTCTCTTACGATAATATTGTTTTTTTTTAATGGGATAGGAGAGCAAACTTGCTGGCGTCTTACTTGGTGGTAAGTGATGACCGTCACCCACGAACATCCGCAACACCGGAGGTCTCGAGAATGCGTTGCCGACCTTTGAGGAGGTAACATGTTCTTTTCACAGTGAGATGTTAAACCACCAATGAAAAATTAAAAGATTTATTTCAAAATTAAAAAGCTGTTGAATTACCTCATTTCTGAAAGTTATTTTTATGATTCAATTTAAGAGCCATTTCACAAAATCACGCTACTGAAGTTTAGGTAAATGCCAGCGCATCGCATACACAAGCGAAAGAAGTGACGACGGAATAGCGTGACTGTGAGTAACATATTTTGATACTAGCACTCATTAATAAAGAAATGTAAGTTGCGAATTTAAAAATTGTGTGATTGGCATGAGTAAATAATCAATTTCTGGTCGATTACTTGCTTATGTTATAGAAAAGAAGTAGGCATGTACATTAAATAGTCAACCTACATCGTGAATCGTATATTCACATTTCATCCTTGATGAATAAAAAATATGTTTGAATCATTTATTGTAACAATAAACTTAAATAATTAAATATTTATACGGCTTAAAATTATATAAATATTTGACGTAACGGCATTGATTAAAAGCTCTTTCATTTAAATTTTCCTAAAATTGCTATTTTCCTCGTTCACACTCTACACTGTATCTATATCCAGTCGTTAACACTGTCTGCCATAATGACCATGCATAGGATTGAGGTTTATTTTTCTGTGCATCCGGAAAACAACTCAGTACCAACCACAAACGTCCCATGACGTTTTTGGTTTTCCATTACTTAAACATGTCACCCTCATATTCCCATACCAAAATAAATATCACCTATACCTTTCAAAAAAATAACATTTTCATCCATTTAGTTTGAGTAGACCAAACAGCGAAATGTAAATATATTAACAGAAATTGAGGTTTTTTTTGTTTTTAAATCGAATATCTTTGATGCAATCTATAATCAACATATATACTTCTTGGTACCAATGCAATCCTCACGATATACTCTTATGCTCACTATTTCCTCTATGGAAAATAAATGATAATACACCTTTTTATAGAAAAAAATACTGGAAATGGGGTTTGAACACACGACAAAAATGGTGGGAAATAGTAATTTAATTGCTATTTTTATTGTTTCGTAACTAACTCACCTAGAACTTCGATTCTTCTTTTAATATGATAATTTACTATTGTTCTTTAGCCATGAATTGTTACAGATTTTTCCGCCAAATATTTTAAAGTAGCAAGATTAAAACAACCCAATTGTTTTAAGAACTTTGGCGGGAAAACTGTATTGGAGAGCAATATTTTTTTCTGAAAAACTATACCACCTACGGCTTTGGTCCTTCTTTGATATTATTATTTACATATCATTTATACAATTGTATTATTTCAGATTTTTGGGTTTAGAAGTTTAAAATTAGTTACGAGATTATTTATTACGCAAATTTGCATCGGTGTTTGCGTTGCAAAATGTATCGAGCGAAAAATGACTTATACATGTTGTGTATAACTGTTGACGTAATTACGAGATTAATATGAAATGACGTAATATTTTAGGGCCACAATGTAATTTGTGCTGGTTTCAGATTTCATCAAAATATTCAAAATACTTCCGTTATCTCAGAAAAGTATGGATTCTTTCTTGTATGGGCAAGGATGCATCCTTTTGAAAACCATTTGGATTGTGAAAGTCGGACTTTTATTTATTTATTTTTTATGTCATTGTGATGGAACAAGCGCGAGGCCCACCTGATGTTAAGTGGTATCCTCTGCCCATAACAGATGCATTTCATCACAAGTGACGAACTGCACTGCGCCCATCACCTTGAGACATACCTGTTAAGTCTCATTTTTGCCTGTTATTTCACTGGCTCTCAAGGACTGCTGCCGGAACTCACCGTTAGGTGCTTGACGACAGATTTTCTACTAGAGGGTGGTCGCTAGCCAGGCGGGCATTCGCGAAATGCCCTTCCACAATGCGGTGAAGCTCAAGTTCTGGGCGGGATTCGAACCATGGACATGCTGCGCGGCAGTCCATAGCCAATGCCACTGAGTCATCACTGCTTCAAAACTTAAACTTACGCAGAAAACACTTACTCAGATTTTATGGTAAATTTGTAAATACGACTATCGACCGCTAACTGGTATCCCGGTTTGTACAAATGATGGAAAAGCCGGGAGGCCGTATAGTACAAATTAGGAAGGTAGTTTAATTTCCTGCTGAAGTTATCGCTGTGTTCACTTATAGACATTAACTGACTCCAAAAATATTGGAAATCAATTATTCGCCTGTCATCTTATCCTTCTAAAACAAAAGTTATAGTGAGTTACTAATTTAAACTAGAATAATATAAAAACTGGCAGACCAAAAAGAAGAAGTCAACCCTCTGAGGTTGTTAGCATTTTTCCAATAACGCTGTATAAGGCTGCATAATTGTGACGTTTCCTTTTTTTAATACAATGGATGAACAGAAACTAAAGATGTAGTTACTTAATAAGACAACAATACTTATATTATGGACAACAAAACTAAAGTATAGTTTATTACTTAAAAAAATAAAGACATGATCAAAACTCTGTGGTTGCACTATAAACTTGCGTCTAAGCGTTCCGCGTACGAGACGTCAGAGCAAGGCAAAACGAACACAGGTCCTACCTCGATGAGCGCTCGCGCGGTACTGATCGCCTCGCGCTTGTACATTTCAATTTATGAGCATTTCGAGTTATATTAAATATTTTTTCTTGTCTAACAAATTAGAGTTATTATCACAATTTATTAAAGATCAGATTAATTAAAGAATGGACTTTCTTTTCATATAATATCTGTTTGGAATAACACTTTATTAAACGCAATATATCGTGGTAAACTGCTGATATAATTCGTGGAAATTGGCGCAAGATCTTTATTTTTTTTTCTACAATGACGATTAATTATCGATATTCTAGTACACTATGTGTCAACAGGATTATATGCCTGATGCATAGTTTTTTTTTTTAGTCAATTTGATTAATCTCTATACAAGAAATAGAACTCTGAAGTTGGCTATGTGTACTTTAATTCGTAAAACAAGGTGCGGGAGATTGGTCACTACAAAATAATTAATGTTATGTTTGTAAATCTGGTACATTAACTGAAACGAGAACAGATTATTCTATTTTTATCAATTATTAAACAACTTGTAGATATTTCCTATGATAGTAAATTAAGCGCTTAAAATCTTCGTATACCGCATTAAAATGTAAAATGCCTCTTAAGCTCCATATATGTGTGATGTGATTGAAATCCAATGACAAACACTGGTTCGGTTTTGATTTTCAAACAATCAACGAGTTTGATAAAATACTCGTTAAAATGTTGTGTGCGGAACTGTTGGAATTGAAAAATATATTTACTTTGTATCTATCTCTTTTATATCACGATACTTTTCTTCATTTATATATGGCATATTAATTCCCTTAATCATATTCAACTTCTTTTAACAGTAAGATACGAAAGAGTCATACATTTATACATTAGTCGTGAGGTGAGGAGGATTTATACATACGTGATGACTGTACGATAAATATGCCAATAATACTAATTAAAAATATCCATGCTTCATAAAATTAAAAGCATGTACTGAAAATAAAGATAACCTAGTCACGTTTTTTTTTATGCCTGATAGGTTTGCCGTGGACCACTATCTCACCTGATGGTAAGTGATGATGTGGTCTAAGATGTTTTTCAGGCTAACCTACTAGTTCTGGCTCTCAAGGACAGCTGCCGGAACACACCGTTAGGTGCTTGGCGACAGATTTTCTACTTGAGGGTGGTAGCTAGCCAAGCGGGCATTTGCAAAATGCCCTACCACCATGCTAAGACCACTGCCATCCTAAGACAACAACCGGGACCGACGGCTTAACGTGCCCTCCGAACCACGGAAAAGCTCATTAGTAATGTCACTAGTGGTCACCCATCCAACTCATGACCGCGCGCGACGTTGCATAACTTTGCTGATCGGTTAAGAACAGCTTAGTAAACTTCGCTACGAACGCTTCAAACGTTGATGTGTAGGTAGGGGTCATTGAACATTATTCACAAAAGTGAGGCTCATTATTATCCTGTTGCTAGGAATATTGGTAAAAAAATGCAAAGAAAGTAAGGTAACCCTGATAAAACCAAAGTCAATCATCATCATCAGCCGGAAAACGTTATCAATACAACGCTATAAAGAACGGCTAGTAGCCACTTCTAACTATTGACTACACGTGACTTTTACGATATCGTCAGACCAGTGGGGGCTTACAAACTCTTATTATGAATCCAATATTTTTTTAAATAGGTATGTCCTGTAAGTAGGCGTCCACATTAAAAAAAATATAATGTTGAACCCACATAGTTCAACATTATATTTTTTTAAAGATAACACATCAAAATATGAAGTTAAATTATGATATTAAAGCACAAATCTATAGGCGTGATAGTTTTTCATTTAAAGGAGCCACAAAATGTTCATGTTGTGGGATAGTGATAGGGCTGACAAACTTAAAAAATAATTTAGTAGTGACCGACTTACTGAACATTCATATAGTACTCGAGATTTATTAAGCTTTTGTGTTATTTTTAACTCTCAAACTGTTATACAAACTTTAATAAAAGACGTGCTTATGGAACCGGTTTCAACCACAATATCTCCATGTAAGTTTCCAGAGCAAGCCCAGCGGCGATTCTGTGTCCCCTTTTGTGTGCCATCGAGCGGAAAAATGAATTATTCTCCCAATTTGTCCAATAGCCTCCGATGAAGCAACCCTGTTTATTTTATACCGAGTCTTCCTGTAGGCATACTATTTTCATGAGAGCTTGTACTACAAATATGTAAGATTTAAAAAGAAAATACTAATTGAATATCTGGCATAGTAAGGTTTTGATTCCATGACATTTTGTTTACTTTATAGATTTTAATGAATAGATTCAGCCGTGTATTTGCGGAAATCTATATAATCTATCTTAATTATTAGCGAAATTGTGACTAGATATATTATTCCATATGTTTTAAGTATTTTTTAAAATATTAATTTAGTGTTTTCTTAAAATTATTTAATGGAAGTATTTGCTATTGTTTGATGGAATTTGTTGTAGGTTCAGCAATATATAAAAAGAAAAATAGAGTGTACAATAATAATAATAAGAAGTATAAAAATATTAAAAAAATAAAAAATGCCAAGTGCTTGTTGATACTAAGAAACTCGAAACGAATGCATATGGCAGTTTCGCGATTATCTATGCATATTTTTGACTAACCAAAGCTATTTTAAGGCTGCTGAAATTCAATAAATAACTACTTTGGTTAGCAACAACTGTGAATGCATAATCATGAAACCATTATTTTACAATAATTTAAATCAGATTTTGTTAGTAATAAATTACATAATTGAACCAATACGGCACGACCGCATGGTCAAATGTATTTTTTTTCCACTGGATTTTAGGCTGAAAAAAAAATGAAACTGACTTTTATGGACATCTACCAAGAAGAATATACCGTTAAGTGCTTTGTGACAATTGTTATAGAGAAGTCAGTCAGGCATTTGCAAATATACCATGCAAACCTAAATATTTATGATGGCAGAGTGGTAATAGCTATCGACTGTCGTGCCACAGGTCCATGGATCGATCCTCACCAGATTGAGCTATACTGGATGGTGCGAATGCTTGCCTGGCTAGCTACCACTCTCAAGTAGAAAATCTGTCGCCAAGCACCTAAGAGTGTATCCCGGCAGCAGTCCTTGAGAGCCAGTAAAATTACAGGCACATGAGACCTAACAACTGTATACCTCAGGGTGACGGTCGCAGTGCACATCATCACTTGTGACGAAATGTATATTATATTACTTTACTAACGCCGTAATATAAGCGTTAATACTAAAAAGGAATAGTTATTCGTTTGCAGCGTGCTTCCGAGAGCTTATAATTTATGCGGTTTATATACAACCTTATTTGGTTTTGTAAAAAATACTTTTTATTTAACATTCATCACTCACAAAACCATTCCTTTGTGATGAGAGTAACGTTCCTGAATTCCACCGCTTATTGAATTAATTTTATTCTGTTGATTGTAAATTGAAAATGGTCAAATCAGAATTGCAAATTTGGGGCGGACGTATTCCGGAGAAGTAGCGAGTCTGTTAATGCGTTTTCGGAACGGCATTCGATTGTCGTATGATTACTGACTCTCCATGCGCTTAACAATGTTCCAAATTCGTTTTATTACATTGTAAATGGGATCCGTTGAGTGTTGCCCGCGTAAAATGAATTAATGGAAATAAAAAAGGAATGGTTCTCCGTTTAATTTCCCATTGTTAAACGGATATATTACACAGAAGTAATCTGGCATTTAGAAAGAAAAAACATCATTAAATTTTATAGCAAGACCACTAACAGATTTAAAAACAAGGTAATTAATATACATCGATGAAGCTGCGGAAGATAGGGAGTGCGGCCCACCGAAGAATTGGCACTCCTCTCCTGCCGCGGACTCCACGCTTCAGCCGTGGTTCCACCAATACGACACAGCTGTCCCACCTCCATTGCCGTACAACCCACGCAACGTGCAAAACTACAGCTGCTACATAATGGGCTTGAAAAGAAAATCACAAAGAAAGGGCCCACCTCAGGTTTTCTTGCCATCAACGTGGTGGTCTAGTTACGGTTACTAGAGACTCCCCGTCACCTCAAGACACTCGCAGGAAAGATCAAATTGTTTTTTTTTTTGTGTGTTTAAAAAATACCTTCTGGCATTCTATTATTTTTTCAGATATGTCGTATTCGACACCAACTACTCCCAAAACAACTAATGTCTAAACCGAATATATAAAAATCGCACGGTGTTTTTACTTTAACAGCTTCTTGGTGGGATCTCGGGGACGCTTTCGCACACAATAGAGAACACCCATAGTTGTTTGTGCCAAAGTTCACCTGAGATACTTCCCTTCAGAACATATATATGGTGTGCCGCTTCTACTCCGGGACCGAGCCTGCAATTTTGTTTGATAGTTGCCCCGTCACGTGCTAATTACGCCCCAGAGGTAAGGGAGCGTGTTGCCTCGCTATACTGATACTCTTCTTCCTTAGCGTCCCCACTGTTTCCAGCATACAACGATGGCGGCCCCGTGCGCCGTGTCTGCGGAAGTAAGCGAACCGTTATACCGGCACTCCTCTCGCGCCATGGGCCCTCATATTCAGCTGCATTGTCACTCATACAACACCACAGCCCGCATAAGCTAAGATTCGGAACAAACAGTACCACATCCTACTATTTGCCGTTCCATTGTGGACTAAGAGCAAAGCCCAATGAAGTGGCCCCTCTGGAGCTGGCCAGCTGCTTATGTCAGCACGACTCTAGGTTCCTCTCAGCTTCATCGTGAGTGAGAAATGTTAGTTAGTTAAAATAAGAACATGTATTTATGGTGTTTTTGCAATTATATACTTTCGTTACTACATCCTGGTGCAATCTATAGTCGTGCGATAAACGTTGATAAAACATCATCGCTGGTAGAATAGAATTTACATGGTATGCGATAAAAATTTCCTAAAGCAATTTTCATTGCCTTAATCTGAATATTTCAGTTGTGTTGCTTAGAATAGGTACGCTTTGGAATAGTAGGTCAAGATTTGTTATTTAACATAGCTGAAGCCAAAGATTGGTTTATGTAGGCCTTTGAAGATTGTCTATTCAGACTCTATCTTTATTCATTGGCGTTCCGCAAAGATAATAATGCTTGTGACTACGGTTTCTGTTTTATTTTGCTTCAATGTAACAACAACAGTAAGTTATTCTTGAGAGCCACTAATTCTGGGTTATTCTGAACAACCCCTACGACCACATCATTACTTACCATCAGGTGAGATATTGGTCAAAGGCTAGCCTAACGGCAATATCAAGTTAATAAATAAATTGTAGTCATAATGGAGAAATTTACCTGATATCTTAATATAACGTCGAGTTATCAGAAACTACATCTCAATACTAAACATCTAAATGTACTATTTATACATACAGGTCCATATTTATTCGTAGCATATAGGATACCTTGTAAACAAATAACTAGAAATTATATTCAGATCCGGCTTTCACACTGGGGTTCAACTTATTTTATTTTAACAGCCTAGAATGGAAACTCTTAATGACAGCTGCCGGTACACTTTGTGCGGTTGCTGATGATACATTTGCAACTTTTCTATTGCTAGCCTTGGACCACAATCGCACCTGATCGTAAGTAATTATGCAGTGTGAGATGATCCTCAGACTTACCTTGAATAAAAGAAACACTGCCTCCTAAGGACAGCTGCCGGAACAAACTGTTGGGTGCTTGGCGGCATATTTATATATTTATTATATAAGTATGCCGCCGAGTTGCAATTTATTCTTCATGGTGGTCGCCAGCCACAATGCTATAACGACTACTATGTTAAGACAACAACAGTGCCTTCCATAGCATGAAAGCGCTCTGTAGTGATTGCAACTAGCGGCGGTCACCTACTCTAGTAATAACTGTAACGAACGTTAGTTGCTCGATTACAAACCACTAGACAAAGTCCTCTATGTGCGATACAAAAAATTAGACGATGGTAACAACCTAGGCTAGTGTTGAATAACGTGACCATGCTAAAGACATCTACCGCCTTGCAAGAAAAAAAAACCCATATCTTTTGAAAGTTCATAAAACCCAACCAACATCATTATGAAGCAGTGATGGCTCAGTGGCTTTGGCTATGGACTGCCGTGCCGCAGGTTCATGGTTCGAAGCCCGCCGCGGGCTTGAACTTCACCGCATGGTGGAAGAGCATTTTGCGAATGCCCGCCTGGCTAGCGACCACTCTCAAGTAGAAAATCTGTAGCCAAACACCTAACGGTGTTCCGGCAGCAGTCCTTGAGAGCAGTGAAATTACAGGCACATGAGACTTAGCAACTATGTCTCAAGGGTCACCTTGAGACTAATTGACTTGACAAATTGACAAGTGCAATTTGTGACTTGTGACGAAATGCATCTGTTATAGGCAAAGGTTAGTTCGCTTAAAATTAGGTAGGCCTCGTGCTTGTTCTGTCTCAAATACTTAAAAAAAACATGTGCTCAAAAATATCAAAATGTAAAACTTTAGGTACGTTTACTGTACAGCATGTACTATACAGCCAACTATTTTAATAGTATTTTTATCCAGTATTATAACAATAACAAATATTAGGTCCTTACATATGAAATTGGCGTTTTGTATGGGAGGAACAAAAAGTCGAATATTTTTTAATATAATATATTTAATTAATCAAAGTATGAACCATTATTTTCTATGCACTTTTGCCATCTCATAGGTAGTTCATTGATCCCTTTACTAAAAAAACCAGTCGGACGGGAATCATTAAAATCTTTGAAGGCGATTTGGACTGCCCCATCGGAGTTGAATTTTTTCCCTTGCAAGAAGTTATCCAAATTTCGAAAAAAATGGTAATCTGTTGGAGCAAGGTCCGGGGAGTACGGAGGATGTCTTAGACTTTCCAATTGAAGCTCTTCTAATTTAGTAGCCGTCTGTAGCGCAGTGTGTGGTCTAGCGTTGTCGTGAAGCAGCAGTGGCGTGGAGCGATTGACCAGCCTAGGTTGTTTAGCCGCTAGCTTTTCCATCATGGTTTGCAATTCCTGACAATAGACATCAGCCGTAATAGTCTGGCCAGATTTGAAAAAACTGTAATGAACAATACCGGCACTAGTCCACCAAACGCTTACAAGTAACTTTTTGGGGTTAATTTTCGCTTGGGGCAGGATTTGGCTGGCTGGCCAGGATCTAACCATTGCGCTGAGCGCTTCCGATTATCGTAAAGAACCCATTTTTCATCACAGGTAATGATTCGGTTTAAAATACCTTCATTATTGTGCCGGTTTAGTAATGTAACGCAGCAGTCGACGCGCGTTTGCCGGTTTGTTTCAGTCAATTCGTGAGGTACCCACCTTTCAAGCTTTTTAATCTTCCCAATTTGCTTCAAGTGAATTAAAACAGTTTTATCACTAACATCGCAGCCTGCAGCTAACTCGGACGTGGTTTGCGATGGATCCGCTTCCACAATAGCCTTCAACTCTTCATTATCAACTTGAGTCTCAGGCCGTCCACGGGGCTTGTTCTGCAGGTCGAAATTTCCAGAACGAAAACGTTGGAACCAAAAACGAACTGTGTTTTCTTTTGCAACACGACCGCCATACACATCATTCACCCTTCGAGTTGTTTCCGCAGCACTAGTGCCACGGCGGAACTCGTACTCGTAAATAATGCGATATTTAAGGTTTTCCATTTTGTAAAATGAGTGACGCAAACAGAAAAAAACAGAAGAAAAAAAACAAATGAATGACGATCATCGAAGCACAAATACATGAGTCTATAGCTGTACAAATTTGAATTTGGAATTCCTTACCAAAGAGGAGATATTCGTGATTAAAGTGGCCAGTACGAAAAACGCCAATTTCATATGTAAGGACCTAATATATTAAAAATCACTTTTCACTAGACATAATTATATATTTTAACGGTTTTTATTAAATTATAATTTTTTATATTCCTAAAATTCTTTAAGTTCCGCAAAGTTACACCTGAATCTAATTATTTTATTTTTAAGTTATAGATCTATTGCTTGATCAAATAGATTCTCCACTGCTGAAGACAGCCTCGCCCATCGGGGTCTGTCATAATCCCGACGCTTAGTAGGCGTCTTGGGGATCACAGTGTTGGATCAGCTCATCAGAAGCATTGTAGCCCACATTCCGTTATAGGGGGTAAATGTAGCAATCGAAATTAATTTCCTATACATTTAATATTGAAACAATCATACGAGAATAATTAATTGACATATTTTTTTCATTCAATACTATCTTACTTTACTAATTGTATACCACACGCAATCGCCAATATGTTTTATTTATTATTTAGTGGTTATAATAAAACTTGAAGCGCTCGTAGCGAAGTTTACTTAGCTGTTCTCAACCGATCAGCAAAGTTAAGCAACGTCGCGCGCGGTCATGAGTTGGATGGGTGACCGCGAGTGACATTACTACTGAGCGTTTCCGTGCTTCGGAGGGCACGTTAAGCCGTCGGTCCCGGTTGTTGTCTTAGGATGGCAGTCGTTATAGCATGGTGGTAGGGCATTTTGCGAATGCCCGCCTGGCTAGCTACCACCCTCAAGTAGAAAATCTGTCGCCAAGAACCTAACAGTGTGTTCCGGCAGCTGTCCTTGAGAGCCAGTATTTCTAGGTTAGCCTGAACAACATCTTCGACCACATGATCACTTACCATCAGGTGAGATAGTGGTCAAAGGCTAACCTATCAGGAATATAAAAAAAAAACTAAGTGAATTATACTCGGGTAAAAATTTGCCCGCAATTGCACGGGGCTTAAGTAATAAAAACATGAAAATTACATACAATTTATGATAGGTTTTCGGCATTCCTCCGTTGACCCCAGCCTACCGTTTCCCTAAGTATTCCTAATTGGCCAATTAGTACGCTAAGGGTTTTTACTCACTGTAACGGCTGGGAGGTTCGATCTTCTGTCTTCCAAAAGCACAACACCTTTTACTAGTTTAGTGGAACAATCAAAGCACACGCGAGGGTCCAATAATGCGGTGGTTTTTAAGAAGTCAAAACAATAGAACTATTTTTAACCGCTGACCCAAATCGACATGTATATATTTTACAAAATCAAATTGTCCAAGTTAAGTATTCAAAACCAAAGAGAGAATGACATAACAAACTTCTTCTCTGTTCACTCAAATTGTCCATAGACAAAAAGTAGACGACTACGCTAAGTTGCGTTCCAAACAGCACGTAACAAGTAAATAACATTTCAATATTGAGCTGTTATTTGGCTGTTAGCAGCTTTATCCTTTCTCCCTGGCTTTGTGGCTTATAGCCCCTAAGATACAAAAAAACACTAGACACCTCATATTTATCCATAACGTAAATAACCTCTTTTTTTTAAATATCCAAATCACACATTCTGGTTTGTTTTTAATTAACCCCAAACTTTAGTTTTTGAGGGTTAGTTATAACTAACAGAATTAAAAATCGTTCATTGACTTTAAACGCCTGTGTTGGAGTTCCCACTATTGTATTGGTTATATAACATAAAAAAAATATCTATGAGACAAACCGCTTCAAGTAAAATTCATTTTGTCAGGTTGATTTAGGACTTATAGTCTGTAGGACTGATAGCAATGCTGGTAATCTTATAGGGGTTCCATTAATTTACTAAAAATAAACACAACGAAAACTGAGCATGTGCCTAAATTGCTTTAGGAATCCTTATGTTGGGTTTTAGATACACTTTTAATTGATTGTTTATTCATTAATACTACCTATTCTTTCAATAACTTATGTAAAATATTAAAACACACATATATGTCATACTAAGTTTAAATTCTGCTATAGAACATTCTGCTTAGCTTAACTGGCCAGTGAGGGCCGTTTATCTATTCGTTAAAGTTATCTGACTTCTCTGTCGTAATCAGTAAAATGCTGGTATTTTTTTAAGTTTATCTATGGCGTTTGTTTTACCCCAAAATATTTTTGTTTGAATTTATACATAAATTTTCAGATAATATTAAAGGTTATTATCTTCGTAATAACAAAAAATACAGGATGAAATGATTAATTGGAGTAGTTAGTCCGAATGAGATTTGGCAGTATCCACAAAATATTTGCAGCTTTTTCATTTCCGTTATAAAAAATTAAGTTTAATTATTACTAAAAATATATAACCACGACGATAAAACAAAGTTTAAAAAATCTCTCTCGTTTTCAAAGTTTTTTAAGGTTACTTTCTGGCAAAGGTTATTTTTATGCCTGATAGGCAGCCTTTAACCACTATCTCACCTGATGGTAAGTGATGATGTGTTCGAAGATGTTGTTCAGGCTAAACTAGAAGTACTGGCTCTCAAGAAAAGCTGCCGGGACACACCGTTAGGTGCTTGGCGACAGATTTTCTACTTGAGGGTGGTAGCTAGCCAGGCGGGCATTCGCAAAATGCTCTACCACCATGCTATAACGATTGTCATCCTAAGATAACAACCTGGACCGATGGCTTAACGTACCCTCCGAAGCAGGGAAACGCTCAGTAGTAATGTCACTAGCGGTCACCCATCCAACTCATGACCGCGGGCGACGTTGCTTAACTTTGCTGATCGGTTGAGAACTGCTAAGTAAACTTGGCTACAAGCGCTTCAAATTTAATTTTTGTCATATTTGGGAGGTGTGTAGATATATTTCCCAGTGGGGTTTCGGGTTAGAATGTCACCTCCCTATTTCTACCTGCGGGTGTCGTAAGATGCGACTTAAGGTAAAATACCGGAAGGTGGGCAGCAGCGCCTTCTGAGGAACTGATATCTTAAACTGCGATCCCCGATATGCCTGCCAAGCATGGGGATAATGGCAAACCTACAACCCTAACCTTAATGGCGAGGCTGTGTTCAGCAGTGGACACTCTGGCTCAATACTTCTAGGTTAGCCTGAACAACATCTTCGACCACATCATCACTTACCATCAGGTGAGATAGTGGTCAAAGGCTAACCTATCAGGAATAAGAAAAAAAAAAACAGTATGTAGATATTTTTATAAAAACTTCATATAGTTCCATCTTATTGAACTTCTTAACGGACAGACAACTAACCTTCAAAAATATTATAATTCAGAACGCATGAAGAGATAAACTTAGTTACATTTAATGAAACAATAGCTGATGAGCAGATAACGAAGAACCTCAGAAATCATTAGCCGAATAGTTCTTGCTTCCGGCTAAACTTATGGTAACTTCATCTCTGAGCAACGTATCTACTTAGCTGATTAAACAGCCACCACAGTCACTGTTTCAGAATTAATTGTCTTGTTTTCTTTGTCAGTCTATTTGCAATTCAAACTTGCGTCGGCAACCGTTGTCGAAAGTACCCTGTGATGGATTTGTCTTATGTTTATGTTTACGAAGCCAGTCAGATCAAACGAGATACACGTTGTATTCTGTTTTTCTTTCCTTGATTTAAGGATGTTGCTTACTAAAGGTGCGGCGTGTAGTGATTTTTTTTTATGACATAATGATAGCCCTGTTTTATGAAGTACTAATTGTCATGCAAATGGTCCATGATTATTTCAATAATGCCATTGGCATGATGTTTCCCAGATTTTATAAAAGAATTGAATTCTCTTTACCTTAGTACCAGCCTCAAGTACAAACATGTTACCAATGCACTTGCGGCTTATTTTTGTAGCTATATTTTAGAACTAGTTCCTATTTTTTATGAGGGTTTATTAGGGTTCCGTATCCAAAGGGTAAGAACGGGACCCTATTACTTAGACTTCGCTGTCCGTCCGTCCGCCGTCCTTCTGTCACCAGGCTGTATCTCAAGATCGGTGCTAGCTAGACAGTTGACATTTTCACAGAAGATGTATTTCTATTGCCGCTATAAAAACAAATACTAAACATAAAATAAAATAAATATTTAAGGGGGGCTCCCATTACACAAACTTGATTTTATTACCGTTTTTTGCTCGATACTAATAACGGTGACAGACGCTTTTTCAGTATTTTTAATATATTGGACCACATCATCAATTTCTTAAAATTCATACATTGATAAAATGCAAGTTCTATAAGAAATTTAATGTCCTGACACTTAAGCGTTTCATTGTTAATACCACCTGCTACAACTCCAATAATAATTATAGAGTGACTACAATCAAAATAACCGCCATGATAAAGGTTTAGAGTATTGGCGTTAATGAGTACCAGCTTTAGTCATACTTGCAGCTTTTATTATTTGAAATCTGCTTTATATAATATTATAACTGTCACAAGTTAAATTAAATTTTAAAAAAATACGATTATCCTTCTTTTTTAAATTTTATTAAACAATGTTCATTTAAACCAGTCAAAATTACTATAAAGAAAATCAAATAATGTATTCACGTACTTTCTCTTGATAGTTGAGTAAAATTTTATAATTTTGTAAATAAATCTTAAGAGGTCTTTAAAGAAACCTAAAATAAATAACAAATATATTACATGCAAATTATTTCAATATGAAACGTGGTTATTTATGTATTTATACCAAGAGCAAAATACGAGGTGGAGGATTTGCTGTTATCCCCAGATACGCAAGGAATCTTTATAGCAAAAATCTCGCACATACATGAGACCTAAAAACACAATTGGCGACGGTAGAACCATACTGATCCAAGTATCGTTTTCATTATATTGAGAAAAAGAAGGAAAAGCGTTTGAACTTGTTTTAAAAAAATACGTGATATTTATGCTTTAATCTTCGTCGAAATGGTGGCTAATAAGACAGACAAAATAAAAAATAAAATCTATAATAAAATATTTTGATTAAAGGTAGTCAAAATGTTGGTTTCTGCAGAAAAAAAAAAACAGAAAAAAAATAAAAAATTGGATCAGCACAGCAGGATATATTTTTGAAAGTAAGTATAATTCTAAACTGAAAAATTTAGTTCCTCTAGCAATATAAGGCGCTTTTTGTACTTGGATCAATGTAGCATTAATTGAATATTTTTTACCTTGCATTTGTTGCATATAACTCCAATATAGAAAAAATGTCACTTGGATCAGTATGGTTCTACCTTCGCCAATTAGCAAAAACATCAATGTGGGTGATGAATTTATCTACTCCTGGTATTGGTATTTTTTCTCCGAAGGGTGCAAGACAAGAACTGCATCCCCCAATATCTTCTTGTGGTACTCGACAAAATGAAAGGCAACGAAAGAAAAAATGCCATAAAGTAGGCAGCAGCACCATCTGAAGAACTGCTGAAGAGCCTTACACTGCTATTCCCAAGTCGCCTGCCAAGCAGACCATGTATAAAATGTATGTTGTGGAAAGCTAGCTGAAATTCTCAATAAACTGACAGAAATATAGCTTAAAGCATTCTGCAGAGTCAAAAACATTTCAGTTAAAATTCACTTCTAGTTAACTTACACGTACGTGTCATTCAAATATAACTTTTCTCGTAGTCGTATTTATAAAATAAAAGTTACCAGCATGTGCTCTAGTATGCAAAAGCCTTTGAGTGTTCTCCGACAATAAGGTGAACGTTAGTGATACATAGGGATTTCTGTTCACAAAATGTATCGATAATATTTCTTAGGGACTAACAAAAAGTAGGACATTTTTAACTAAAAGACCCGAGACGTTGAAATCAGTTTATAAAAATAATATGAGTCGAGTAGACACACGGAATCTTATTTATAATGAATCTGCCTTCTAATATAATTTTTTTGTCACACTTTACAGTAAGTTTTATCAGTAACATAAATAAATAAACCTTTTATTTCTAGTCCAGTTTCAAAAGATGTCGTAAAATTTTATTCAATATGATACCTTTGCGTAGACTCCTGGCAATTGCTACTTTTTCTGTTAGGCTTTCCGCTGTTAATTAGACTTCATACTACATTCTGTTACCATTGCTTCGGTATCGATCCTCTTGCCATTACTTGGGTATAATTTTGAGTATTTTGCTCTACTTAACATCCTTACTATGCATTCCTTCCATTACCATTTTTAGTAAGTCTACAAAGTAATAAATTCGTTTAGTCTCTTCTTTCATATATTTTTATAATCAGTTCAAACTTTATGTCAATACTTTATTTTTAAGTTAACAAAAGCGAATTATAAAACCGTTAAAGATAACATCAATCACTGTTAAAGTACACATATACCAAGAAGAATGGGAAATGTTACATTACATATATTGTTGCTTGTTTCTGACTAAGATAATAAACGCAGTCAATTTTAAAAAGGTAACAACTAATTTGCGAAAAAATATAAAAAGAATTCATATTAAACATGAATATATAAACACAACTGATAACCAAAATGAGCATTTGTCGCGGAAAATGGGATAGATAAGTACATCTGTCACGGTTTTTTTTTTTAGTTTTCCCGCGGCAAGATGCGCATAGATTTTTGGCTTTATCTCTTAAAAGTAGACATACTGCGTTATTTTTTATGTTCAAACTCGGTGAAATTTTGTATACATACTGCTGAGCCTAGTAGGTATTCTTCTGGTTTGCTAGTTTTTCGATTTATTATACATTTTATCCTTAAAAGTCAAAATAACAATTTCCTTCGAACTCTTAGTATTTAAAATATGACGAAACTACTTTGATTGGAAAGCGCCACGAGCACTCTAGCCTTAACAAAATAATATGAAATATGTAATGTGATCTTTATATATTCCAGGTTGAGATAAGAATAAAACGAACATCCGCTAATACGGTATTTTTTCAGGAAATCGTGTAATATGTGTTAAAATGTACATGCTTCAATGTTTTTATATTTTTTTAATGCTGCTCATAATAAGCTTTATATGTGTTCTCTTTTTCACTATCTTGGACTTTTTGGCATTTACTACTACATGGAGGGCACGTTAACAGTAGAGTTCACGGAGTGCAGTCGATACAAACATAGTATCGTCATATTTTAAATACCAAGTGTTCAAACTCGGTGAATTTTTTTTTGCATATTGCTGAGGCTAATATCTGTGCTTCTGGTTTGTAAATTTTTGATTAATGTTTTATTACATCAATAAATATCAAAATTACAATTCCCATACAATACGATTTTTCGAATTATCTTTGAAAATACATAATTTTACGAAAATCAGGCAAACCAGAAGCATAGTTATTAAGCTCAAGGATATACATGCAAAGTTTCACCGAGTTTGAACTCTTAGTATTTAAAATATGACGAAACTACCTTTGCATAGAAAGCGCTGTGTGAATTCTACTCTTAAGCCGTTGGTCCTTGTTGCTGTATTAGGATTGAAGTCGTTATTGCGTATATCCTTGTATATCTATTGTAATATACATCATCGCTTACCATCAGGTGAGATAGTGGTCAAAGGCTAACCTAACAAGCATAAAAAAAAAAAAAAAAAAGGATACCACCAGGTAGGATATTTTGCAAATGGCCGCTTGGCTATCTACCGCCTTTGAGTAGAAAATATGTCGCCAAGCTCCTAACGGTGTGTTCTGTCAGATTTTGAATTAAGACAAACTTTATTATGAAAAATGTATGTATGGAGTGCACTTTTTCTCAATTTCAACACTTGTCTTTGTATAATAATAGCTTTATAACTTTTTTTAATGTTATTGTGACGGATTAAGCACAAAACCCACCTGATGTTAAGTGGACTAATCGCTGCCTATAACAGATGCATTTCGTCACAAGTCACGAATTGCACTGGGCCTGTCACCCTGAGACATAGTTGTTAAGTCTCATGTGCCTGTAATTTCACTGGCTCTCAAGGACTGCTGCCGGGACGCACCGTTAGGTGCTTGGCGACAGATTTTCTACTTGAGGGTGGTAGCTAGCCAGGCGGGCATTCGCAAAATACCCTTCCACCATGCGGTGACGCTCAAGCCCGCGGCGTGATTCTACCCATGGACGTGCTGCACGGCAGTCAATAGCCAATACCACTGAGCCATCACTGCTTCAAAAGAAAGTTTTGGCTTCAGTTTTACGGTCACCCCAAAGCTATCTTCCCTTGCAAATGCTCTCGTTGTTTCTCGTCTTCACTACTATCAGAGTAATCAGGGCGTTAAAGTGATAGGTTCCCTGTTATGGGGAACATTATTTAAAATTACGATTAGGTATACAAATTCGTAGGTTTTTGTGTCAAAATATCAAGCATATAAATTTTTTGCATTGAATATTCAATAACCGTAATGTGTTCAAAAATATTTTTGTATCTCGGAATGTTTGACACTTATAAACAGTATGCGTCCTTTCTATTTGTTTATATTTCTAAGTTCTAGGTTAGCCTGAACAACATCTTCGACCACATCATCACTTACCGTCAGGTGAGAAAGTGGTCAAAGGCTAAACTATCTTGCATAAAAAAAAAAAAAGGTCAATTTATGCAAGTGACTTATTTTTTATCGATATAAGTAAGTGTCCATCCCTAGCGATCTTTCTGCTAAGTTTTGGCTTTAGGTCCGAACGTTGGATGTTACGACACGAATAAATGTGAACGCTTTGCAGGTTGCAGACTAGGTATAAGGAACCTTTTCCATATTCCATAGCTTAAAATCATAGCAACCTTAATCCTTTTTTGTTCTTCTAACTGACATTAAGAGTTTCCTCTACGAATATTAATTATGTAAAGAAGTGTAACACAGGCGCTTTGATTTCAGTCTCATCAAAAGTCATGCAAAAACATGCACAATCTTCAATTTCAATTTATTTAAATATGCTTTATAATATAATTACATAATAATAATTCTTATTATCCTGATACTTTTTATGTTGATAAGTTTCCAAGAGATGAAAAATAATTAATACTATATCGAATATAGGAAAGGTCTGAAATAAAAAATAAAATGTCCCTTCAAACTTAATTGTTTTTAAAGTTGTAGTTTTTTTTTTGTATATTATACCCAAGTTATATCACGGTTTAGCATCTGTGCACGGTGGAAACTACTTGGTGAAATATAAAAGAAATTATTTGTGTTTAAATGTGTTATTTCAAGGTTTGACTGTTGTCGAACATTCCCAGACCTGAAGTCTTTACCTATTTTATGTCTGGGAATGTTGTTATTGACCTGTCTCTGCCAAGAAAATATAAATATTGATATTAAATTTCGTGAGTTTTTATGTCAAAATCTGTTACAAAGGTTAGCAACACTTAGGGCCTGTTTTAGAATGTTCGAGAAGTTCCGATTATGCTACCCAGAACATATTTAATAAATAAAACAATATCTTTGCGTTTCACAGTCATCGATTTAGCCTATCCATCGGTTAAAGCTTGAAACGAGCGGCATGTTAACTGTCATTTTTATCATTTAGTTATTTTATGTTCTGGGTAGTATTACCGGAACTTACTCGAACATTCTGAAACGGGCCCTAAATGTATAGAAACTTTCATATAAATTGTTCAAATACAAATACAAATAGTTTTTATTCACACAAGTGATATTAGGTACCAAGAAAATATGAATCCATAGGTTCCCGAACTAGCGTCAGCTGTGTTTCAGGAACCATTTCATAGGCTTCTCCCATAATAGTTACGATACTGGCACTTACGTCTTATATAAACTATCCGGTGCTTATAATATTTACTTGGCGCTGTAGGAAAGTAAAGTGTGTATGTGTAAGTGAAGTGTATGAGTGTGAGTGAAGTGTATGAGTGTAAGTGAGATTGTAGTGTATTGTGTGTGTTTGCAATTGTTAGTATATGTGATTATAAATATGTGTTTAAGGAAAAGTATGATTAACTTAACTATAGCGAGTGTTTGAATATTTTATATTATTATTTTACTACTAGTAGTTCAGTATTGAATATTACGTGAAAACACCCCTTTACTTCTTCGACGTTGCGACGAAAGCTAAATTCAAAGCTTCAGGTGCTGCATACGAAAGCGTCACTATGTTGTACTGACACTCAGTACAGTTGTCTTACATCATATGGCCCTACATGCAAACCCCACGGTTTCGTTCGTGTAGTATGAAGCTTAACTTACTATTGGATTAGTAACCTTAATGGTTTATCGATAGACGAACCACGTATGCTTTTTTTTTGTTTTTTATGTTATTGTGACGGAACAAGCCCAAGGCCCATCTGATGTTAAGTTGACTAACCTCTGCCTATAACAGACGCATTTTGTCAACGACGAATTGCACTGTGCCCGTCACACTGAGACGTCCAGTTGTTAGGTCTCATTAGCCTGTAATTTTTCTGGCTCTCAAGGACTGCTGCCGGAACACACTGTTAGGTGTTTGGCGACAGATTTTCTACTTGAGGGTGGTCGCTAGCCAGGCGGGGATTCACAAAATGCCCTTCCAGCATACGGTGAAGCTCAAGCCCGCAGCGGGATTCGAACCATGGACCTGCTGCACGGCAGTCCATAGCCAATGCCACTGAGCCCACACTGCTTCAAAAGGGGGGGTTTTGCTTATATACAAACATTATTATATATTGTTTAAAATTGATGTTTCAAATGTTTGCTTTGATGAAACGTTTAACCCTGCAGTAGATTAAGTTAGTATCAACTCATATCAATCTGTGGAAATGTCGCTTTTGATTTGGCTATGTACTGTACTGTCTCAGCCGGAATGTCTGTACACAGCCTCCGCCATTTAGGGGGAGGTTTGTCATAATCCCCACGCTTGACAGGCGTCTTGGCGATCATCTTGTGGATTAAACTATATGCAAGAGATAGTTTTTGAGTTCCGTACTAATAAATAGGACCCTATTACTAAGGCTCAGTTTATCCGTACGTCCGTTGAAATCTTTACAGAACATGTGTTATTACGGATCGCTACAAAATACGAAAGGGTCCCTAAATAAGAAACTTTTGAACCTAAAGTAAAGCAGTTAGAGCACAAAACTTAAGAAGATAGCATATTCCCTCCCCTAAAGGCCGGCAATGCATCCTCCAGACCTCTGGTGTTACGATGTTCGTGATCACTTACCCCCAAATGAGCCGCCTACTCGTTTGCACTCATATCCCGTAGAAAAATCAGCTTATTCGAGCCATCATTTTCAATCCAAGAATAAAGAAGATACATTTGTTAACTTCCGTGATCTGTTTGTCATTACTAAAGGTCTTATAAAATGTGTTGATCTATAGTGAAGACTTAATCTACTCTATCATGAACACTCCACAAACGAATAATATCGTTATTCTTAGTATTCCTGATCTCAACTTACCCGTATGACATTAAAATTTTAAAATCATTAAATACTAATTAAACTGGATCGATAATATTAATACTTACAAGTATATTTAAAAATGTGATGAAATTGTATCTTGCCATTTCATTTTATATTTCTGATAAGTAAGGCTTTCACGACAATCTCATCTGATGGTAAGTGACGATGTGGTCGAAGGTGTTATCAGGCTTAACCTAGAATTACTGGCTCACAAGGACAACTGCTGGAACACACCGTTTGCTGCTTGGCAACGGATTTTCAACTTAAGGGTGATCGCTAGCCAGGCGGGCATTCGCAAAATGCTCTTCCACCATGCGGTAAAACTCAAGCCCGTGGACAGGTCCACTCGGACGTCCTGCGCGGCAGTCCTTACTGCCAATGCCACAGAGCCATCACTGCTTCAAATTCTTTGTATTTTATAGTGACTCACTTGATTTATTTTTTAATTAGACAGTAAATATTTCCAACACGATTAAAATACATTAATCAAACCACTGTTTAAGAAAGGCAACCGTAAAGATATGAAGAATTACCACCCCATTTCCCCTTATATCTGTTATCTGATGAGGTTAAGCATATTATAATTTATAATTTAATTACACAACATGAAGTCTTTCAGCAAGAGCGATTTAGATCCAGAAAAAAATCAATATAAATAGCGATTTAGGTAGTAAGTCCGCAAGCGACGGAGGTAGAAAGCGCTTTTTGCCTTCTACGCCCGTCTCGGTAGAAGTGCTTTCAGCACTTACAGGGCTATAAGAGGACCTTCCCTTGCCCGAAGTCCGGTAGAGTTGGACGACCGACAGCTGTATTAGTCATCATCTATGTCCTTCTTAAAAAAACATTAATAGGATATCATTTTGCCCTCTGCGTACGGAATCATAAAAATAAAACCTTTAAATTTCTTGAACATAAACGATTCAGTTCAATGAAAGTCGTCAAAATTAGCTAGAAAACTGTAATAACCTTTATTAATAACGTTATATTTGGACGCTAAAATTTTCCTTTCATTCCATATTTTAGAACAAAAATCGCCTAATCAGCTAACGCGCGTCCATTCAGTCATGAATTGAATAATCAGAAAATTTTGGGATTCCCTTCTTATTGAATACTTATAAAAATGTTGGGTAATTAGAATAACAAACTTAAAATAAGAAGTGTTCTCGAAGAAATTTTTAGGGGTTCTGTATATTTCGAACTAATATAGTATGTTTTATACATATTGCTATCCATAACTGTTGGAATGGTTAGTCAAAAAGTCTCTATTGTTTTCAAAGTGGAAATATAACCCGTTAAGTAGTAAATCGGCCGTCAAGTACTTAATGGCGTATTCCAGCAGCTATCCTTGAAATCCAGTTCCCATTATATACCCTATTTACGGAGAGTGTCTAATAGGGAAATCAGGGACTGCTCTTCGATTAAGGTCATTGATAACGAACATAGGGTGCGTGCACGCTGAGCAAATATCTTAGCTGTCTCCTGTGCAGTGCGGACGTGTCGTTTAACGCCTTTTACCTGTGTTATCAGTATTTGATTTAACGTAGATCTGGCTTGATTATTAGATATTACCTTGTTTTTTTTTACAAATATCACTGAAACTATATGATGATTAAAGAAGACGTTGACGGGTCATTTACTTGAATTTTGCCTTTCCATAACCACCAACTGGGTCAATTATATTATAGTATTAGTAGCATTAGATCTCTTTGTGAACTCGTTTTTCAAGGGAAGTACTGCCCCATACCTATTTCTGCGGCCACGCAGTAACGTTCGCTTTACTGTGTATATAATAGTCATTGTGATATTTATATTAATTAGGTTTAAAAATAACTCTTTCTTTGTATACGTAACAATTTTGTTTTGTTGCTAAGGTGTTAATGTAATAAATTAATGTAAGTACATATTCTATAACGTAAGTCATATTTGATAATTCTTTTACATATAATCTCTCTCTTTTTAAATCTACTGGATGAATGTTCGGGTACTGAGTTGGCTAGACTTAAAGCTGCTGCTAAACCAGAATCTGGTGCTTGGCTTCATGCCTTACCATTTCCACATATGGGCACGTTGTTAGACAATGATTCCTTAAGAGTGGCCACGGCACTTCGTTTGGGCAGTACAGTTTGTGAACCTCATACATGTATATGCGGTACAGAAGTTGATGCAAACGGGCATCACGGGCTAAGTTGCATGCGCAGTGCTGGGCGAATGTCCCGCCACCACGCCATTAATGATGTAATCAGACGAGCCCTGGTCTCAGCAGAAATACCTTGTATGTTGGAACCTCCAGGGTTATCTCGTTCAGATGGCAAGCGGCCGGACGGGTTAATGCTGATCCCATGGCAGAGAGTTCGATGCCTTATTTGGGATGCGACATGTGTCTGCACGTTTGCATCCTGCCACCTTCCTGGCACGCAACAGAGTGCAGGTGCGGGTGCAGAGACCGCTGCAAGAGGCAAACACGTCAAATACTCATGCCTGAAAAGAAAACAGTATATGACTTTGTGCCGTTTGCCGTCGAGACAGCCGGACCGTGGAGCAGTGATGCCAAAACACTCGTTCATGCCATAGGGTGTCGTCTGAAGGAAAAGGGTCGTGACCCTCGGTCTGGCTTTTTCTTAAGCCAGCACATATCTCTTGCCATACAAAGAGGCAATGCGGCGAGTATAGTGGGTACCTTTGGCCAAAGGCCATTGCGCGGGGGTTTATTTGGCGGAAAAAAAAAATATATACATATATATTTATATATATATATTATTTGTACGTGTACATAGAACGTAGTGTATTATGTTCTGTGCTCAACGCCTAAATATTTCGGTACTGGGTCAGGTCCAGAAATGGAATCGTAGTAATAAGTAATGTAGCTGTAACACAGGAAATGCTAGCATAGCTAACACTTATGTAAAATTTAATTGAAATAAAAATATTTTATTATTATCATTATTTATTATGTGTTGCAGTTAGAAGGGTACTTATGGATGCTGGTGAAATTACAGGCACAGGAGATATAACAACTTTGTCTCAGGGTGTATGTGCCCACTGCAACTCTTCACCTGTGATAAAATTATATCTATGCACATCTGTTTAAGGAAGACATTGAACACCAGGTAGACCTGGTGCTTGTTCTATAACGTTATTACAAAAAAAACCCTTCTAATTAGTATAACTTTCCGTCGTCGTCTCACTCAACTCAGGAGCCAGTTTTGGACGGATATAAGTCCACTTACACAATCTTCATCAAAAATGTCGCACTTGACGCACTGACACGATACTGTTATTTTCCCTTGTTGAACAATATACTAATAAATTGTCCGCTTGAAAATGTTGTACGTGCTTAATCATACAAACTTTTACTTGTGTTTAATACTTATTTTTTTTATACATTATAAACTTTCAAAATTTCATCGTTGTTAATTATTTTTGTCAGTTAAGTTTAAGGTCCAATAATAAGAGTGAGCAGTTTGCCATATCAAAGGCACACTGTATAATCTAAAATTGCTACTTAGAAGTATTTAGGTTGGCAATAGTATAAAGATATTAATTAATTTGTATAGTGAGACCATACACACTTCCTATTATACTAATTGGCAGTTCCCATTAGCGTCTGTACTTTAATCATTGAATTCCCACACATTATCTGCGGAAACCATTTGCCCTTTCTTGTTTTCATACAAGTGAAGACACTAAGTAATTAATCTGTCTCGTATTGATGACATTTAACTCCTTCACTCATGAAATTAGTGAGGTATATATAAAAAGTACAAGCTACTTAAGCCTCGCTTTGTCAGTGATCTATACAATCATACTCCTTAATGTGTTCATTAACTTCCTGCCCGTATCATAGTCAAATTCAAATAAATTAAATATTACACATGAAATATATCTGATATCTAAGGACAACACAAAAAAATATTAAAAACTAGTGGCCCTCGGAGCTGTAAGCCTCGCGAGTCAGCCCTTACATAGCTTACAATTGAATAAAGGTTCACTGCGCACGCTGATGGGAGAATGGGTCACAAAATCTAGTAATCATAGTTATATCCACAAAACTAATGAAATTAATTTGTTGTGACACATGTAATTTCCGTTTCTTCATCGCGCCGCGCCCCTCCCTACTCTGTTCATATTTATTACGGTCAACGACCAAAGCGTGTTTGATTTTCAATAGTATAGGTCAACAAAAACCATAATTGCATCAAACAAATTGTCCACTGCTGAATACAGTCTCCCCCATTAAAGGGAGGTTTGCTATAATCCAGTTTGCCCACGTTTGGCAGGTGTCTTCGCAGTTTAAAATATCAGAAAGCGCTAGTTCCTCAGAAGGCGCTGTTCAAAAACTATTAGACGCTAATAAAAAAGATTTGGAACGTCTTTGATTTTTTTTTATGACAGATATATAATTATTTTTAGGTTTTTAAAGCCCATATTTCCCTCAGTTTGAATCGTTTCCAAAAGCCGCATCGTTAAACAATTCTATGGAATTATAAACACGGAAGCGCTGGTAGCGAAGTTTGCTTAGCTGTTCTTAACCGATCGGCTAAGTTAATCCACGTCCATCGAAGTCATCGAGGTCGCTATTGACATTAAGCGTTTCCGTGCTTCAAAGGACACATTAAGCCGTACATCCCGGTTGTCGTCTTATGACTGCATTCGATATAGCATGGTGGTAGGGCATTTTGCGAAAGCTCGCCTGGGTAGCTACCACCTTCAAGTAGAAAATCTGTTGCCAAGCAGCGTAGCGAAGCAGTGTTCCGGCAGCTGTCCTTGAGAGCCAGTAATTCTAAGTTAGCCTGAACAACAGCTTCTACCACATCATCACTTACCATCAGGTGAGGTAGTAGTCAAAATTTTACGAGGATCGGTTGAAAAATGCAACCTGGTAGAGGAGAACAACCAGACATACGAAAGCATTTTTGTGTAAGCTGAAGCAGAGACGCTTCGCTCGCACTGCGTGCTCACTCGGTCAACAAAGCTTCGCTTACGAAACAGATCCTAGTAAGTTGTTAAACATAAGTGTTTAATAACATACTAGAAACCGGCGAGAAGTCGCGTTATTAATACCGAAAAGATATCGCCGGCGCAACGTCAGTAACGCGCTGAAGACCATGGTCGTCGCTACGCGCAATGTGACTCTCAAAAGAAGGACTTCAAAACAGTCTGATACTGGCCGAAATCTTTGCGGTAAATATAACGCTGGTTATAGCCGGTTTCTAATAAAAAAAAGTTAAATTGGAATAAAGTCGCGATAGATTACAATGTCAAGTACGTAATAGTTCCCTGACGGAAACTTTCCTTAGAGTTGCATTCGTTGGTGTATATACAACTTACTACATTCCAAGTAAGTTCCTGTCCTAGAAATAAATCAAATCTAATTTCTGATTCAGTAATAGTATTAAAATTTTTAACACAAAATTTAAAAAAAAACTGGTTTATTACTCATGGCATATACGAACATGGCGCAATATCATCGTCTGTATGTACAGACGAAAGAACATAAAGAATCAGTGACCTTAAAAACGCTCCATTTTGTCCATTGATTACGGAACCCTTAAAATCCATACCAACTTCTGAAATTGAAAACGTTAATTAACACATTTTTATTAATTAGTAAAAAGTCTTATCCAATAGTATCATAATCCAATATTTACCAAAAAAGAACCCTAAAATTGCCGTCTTTGTAAAATTAAGTAGTAACTCTTACGAAAGGCTTTTTACAAGGGGTGTCCGGAGCTTCGGTTTATTTACATCTTCGATAATGTTCTACATACATAATATAAATTGCATGGACATGCCTGATTTGATTTAAGATATATTTTTGCCTTTTATTCGTAAACTACATGTAAATCACTCATAAATTGGTTCTTGCAATGTTCTAGACACGCCATTTGGCTGCTGGACATATGAAAACCATTCTAGTGTCTATCCTAAATGAGAGCCGGAGAGCTAGTTTGATAAGTGTAATTATTATAGGCCAACGCAAAGTAGGCTAGACAATGTGCTTGATACAGAGCTTGACAGCCACTTGTGTTTTTTTTTTATGTTTTTGTGACGGAACAAGCTCGAGACCCACCTGATGGACTGCGGACTGACCTCTGCCTATAACAGATGCATTTCGTCACAGGACACGAATTCCCCGTCTGCACCCGTCACCTAGAGACATAGTTCTTAAGTCTCATGTTATTTCACTGGCTCTCAAGGACTGCTGCCGGAACACACCGTTAGGTGCTTGGCGACAGAATTTCTACTTGAGGGTGGTAGCTAGCCGGGCGGGCATTCGCAAAATGCCCTTGCACCGTGCGGTGAAGCTCAAGCCCGCGGCGGGATTCGAACTATGAACCTGCTGCGCGGCAGTCCATAGCCAATGCCACTGAGCCATCACTACTTCAAAATTGCTTGTGAATGCTCACGACTGGTAATTCACAGGCATAGTAAGAAGTTCAGGGTTGAATTATCAACTAAAAGCGCAATTCTGAGCCAACACCATACATTACAAAATTACGAGAGGAAATGTTATGGTCATGAGCGGGATTCGAACATGCGCCACCAACCCCCATAGCCGAGGCATGCACTAACCGCTAAGCCATCATCACATAATATTAGTCATATGACTCTAATATATCCCTTCGATCTTAGCCGGCGTATGGGTATGGAGCGACATCTTTAGTTTAATTTACGTCTTATGGATATCCTCCGCCGTGTATCCACCGGTCTGCCGGATTTCCCTTATGTGTCCCATCCGGCCTGCCGGAGATCGGTCAATAGTCGTGGTTACATATTCACCATAAAATCTGCGTAAGTTCGATTTTCATAATTCAAACGGTTTTCGTGAGAATGGATCCTTGGCTATGCGAGAAAAAATCCATAATATTCTGATATAACAGAAAGTATGTTTAAAATTGATATGAAATCTGAAACCAGCTCAAATTACATTTTGGCGCCAAAATTTTGTATAGATTTATGTCATTTAAAAATAATCTCGTAACTACTTCTAAAGTAATTAACCTAGAAAGCTGTAATTTTGCATTTCTATAGGCAACAAGTCAATAACGATGTTAAAAGAAATTAAAAGGATAAGGATTGATAACTTTTTTTTTTATAGATTTTTTTATTTGACCCCCGTTTTTGTTACGGCCGGAATTCCGGTGGTCTAAAAAAAAGGTTTAGTGTGAAGCTTGTATTTATCCGATCGTTATTATTTAAACGTTGTTAGTAAGCTACTATCATTGGCTATACAACAAAAAAAACCGCATCACTCTATGGTAACGAGAAGTTACTCAAATCATGAAATGAAAAAAAATAACTTTCACTCGATGCATTTTGCCGCGCAAACACTCACCGATCGAAATTTACGTAATAAATAATCTCGTAACTACTTTTAAACCTGTAAACCTAAACATCTGAAACAATTCAGGTGTATAGATTACATCTAAATAATCATATCAAAAGAAAAACCAAATTCGTAGATGGTATAGTTTTTGAGAAAAAAAAAAAAATCCGCTTATGTACAGTTTTCCCGCCAAAATTCTTAAAAAAAATCGCGTTGTTTTAATCTCGTTACTACTTATAAAATATTTATCCTTACAATCTGGTATTATTCATGGGTAAAGAACCATAATAAATACACACATTAAAAAAAAAAACAAAGTTGTAGGTGGAATAGTTTCGGAAAAAAAAAATAAAAAAAATATATAAAAAATGCCGTTTCCCGCCATTTTCGTCGTCTGTTCAAACCCATTTTCCTGTAAAATTTTCCATGAAAAGGTCTATTTTCATTTCTTTTCCCGTAAAGAGAATATGATGAGGATTGCATTGGTACCAAGAAGTTTATATGTTGATTAGAGACTGCCACAAATAAACTCGATTAAAAAACAAAATACCTCAAAATCTGGAAAAATATATTTTTATTCGCTGTTTGATCCACTCAAACTAAATGTATGAAAATGTTATTTTTTGTATGGTATAGGTAATATATTGGGGTATGGGGATGTTAGGGTGACATGTTTAGGTAATGGAAAACTACTTAGTACTACAAAAAAACGTTACGGGGCGTCGCGGGATAAAAAAACGTGAGCAGTTTGGACGATTTCGTCATAGGAGGTGGACAGATTGGACGCACGAGGGGAAGGATAAAATATAAGAGACATACGTCATATTATGTCATGCCGGCTTAGCGGTTAGAGCATACCCCGGCTATAGGGGTATGCTAAGTACAGATGTGGGTTACAATCCAACACATGACTATATTTTTTCCCCTCTTTGTAATTTGTAATGCTATCCACAGAGCATGCATCATATAAACAGAAATATTAAAATGAAAGCTTACGGTTCAGCAGGTACATACTATACGATAAGACAAACAGTGTATGCTTCCTAGATCTGACAAAAACGTTTGATTAATTAGCATATTATAACAAACTCTGACACAACGTTCCAATTAATAGTGGTATAAATGTAGTTGTAAAAATAAACAGTTCAAAAATATCAGTTTGAAAAGAACTTGCAAGGAAGCTTAAGCGAAGTGCCAATAAAAATGACGTGAAATAACTTTGACACGTGTCAATTCGTGTGAGCATAGAAACGAAACGAACTCACCGACAACTTTTAATAGGGCTCCATCAAAGAACGTCAAGTTGAGCAAAAAAAATAATTGTTGCCGTCTATTCGTCAAAGTTTTCATGGGAAAAATACTACGTGGAAAAAATGAGCTGTAATCCTCTTGACATGTTGGTGACTATTTTGATATTTTTAGTAGTGGCACATGGCATAATTGTCGTGAAACATGAAAGGATGCAATATCCTAATCATTAGAGTTACAAACTGTTTTATTCCTTAGAGGCATATTAATATTTAACTCTACTCATATATATGAAATAAATAATTAAATATATTTTTGTGACATACTTTAGGAAGGTAAGATTTTGATCAAATCTAAACCAATAAGAGAATCCAGAGCGAAAACAGTGAAATATATGGACAACAAATGAAGCCAATGGGAGTTTATTTTTTTCCTTTTGTGGTATGGATTCTTAATCAAACCCCGAAGACACGGACAGGTAGGTATCTAAGCACTCACGATGCATTCTGTATGGTTTGGGCCCGTGTAACATGCGGCAAGCCGAATGTCATCTACCAAGCACAGTTTCAGACAAATAATTAGCCAGTAAAAACTGCAATTGAAAATGAAATTTGCAAACCCCTACAATTGGCAAACCAGGGGATCAAATCCGTCCTGGGTTTCAAAGAAACCAACTTTTAACCAACGACGTTGTAAAAACACATTTATATTTGAAGTAAGAAATGTAGCCAGCGTAATATTATTCAAAAAGCAATTCTTTTATAAGTGCAGAATAGACCCTTACATCGAGTGACTGCCAGAAAGTTTTGTAAGCCCATTTAGGTAAATATTCGAAGGAATTTTCATTTTCTTCCTGTGATTTAAAGAGCTCGTGCTGTTGACAGCTCATCGATATGACATCGCTGTTGCTGATTGTACGGCTATCTTTGCTTGTAATGCTCGGCGACAGGTGCTCGTATCCTAGCCGATATATTTGTTTCAGCAGCCTTACTAATTACTTCGCTTAATTGGCATGTCATGATATAAATTGAGTGGTGCAGGAAAACGCCTGTTGCATAACTTTTATTTTGCCCATTATTGTATCCAAATAGCTTGCAGCATATATGTAATCGCATTTAGTTGATATTGCATTATCTATGGTATTGCTTCTTTAGCGTCCAAGAACGTAGAAGGAAGTAAAATAAACGTCTTAAATAAATTCAACCGTGTAGAATCCGAACGTGTTCCCAGTGTTATGTTAATGTTTCCAGTGATATAGTAGATAAGTTCTGATTTTGATATAGTCTGCATTACTAAAAAGTGAAGCGCGGCATCGAAGGTTGCTTAGCCGTTCTTATTCGATCAGCTAAATTAAACAACGTCCCCCGCCGTATGACTTGGATGGGTGACCGCTAGTGACATTACTATTGAGCACTTCTATGGGTATTTTAAGCCATCGGTCACGGTTGTTGTCTTAAGTTGACAATCTTTACAGCATAGTGGTAGGACATTTTACGAATGCCCCCATGGCTATAGCTACCTCCCTGAAGTAGAAAATCTGTTTCCAAGCATCGTTAGGTGCTTGGCGACAGATTTTCTACTTGAGGGTGGTAGCTAGCCATTTACAAATCGCATTAGCTAGCAAGGGCATTTACAAAACGCATTACCTATAAGACTAAGATCAAGCCCGCGGCGGGATCTGAACCTGCTGCGCGGCAGTCCAGAGCCAATTGCCATCCCGCCATCGCTGCTTTAAAGTATTAAAGCGGTCGTAGCAAAGTTTTTACTTAGCCATTCATAAACTATTAGTTAAGTTAAGCGTCCGCCGCCGTCATGACTTGGATGGGTGACCGCCAGTGAGCGTGCACGTGCTTCGGGAGGCACGTTAAGCTGTCGGTCCCGGTAGTTGTCTTCCGATGGCAGTCGTTATAGCATGATGGTAGGGCATTTTGCGAATGCCTACCTGGGTAGCTACCCTAGCCTTTCGGGCAGTGTGCGAGCCGCATGCAGCCCGCACTTGTGGTAGTGCAGTCGCAAAATTAAATAAAATCTCCTTATACTCAAAAAGAAATGTTTTAAAGTCCAATACAAGTATAAAGACCCAAAAAAACTTTCAGCAAGATAATACTGCACTGAAGCCATCAAATCCTATTCACCCTACCACCAGTAAAAAGGGATACGGGCAGAATCGTACCAAGTTTCTCAGCCAATTCGGTTAAGGAACCCCACTTGTAAGTGCTTTGGTTATCGCGGGCAGTTACCATGGAGACTAGTTGGAGATGTGGAATATAGATATACTCCCAAGTCAGAGCTTGGTCTTCGGCTTCGGACAGCTACTCCAAATTTAGTCAAAAATCCCACAAAAACTCTTAATACAATCGCAAAAATAAAATAAATTAGGTACTTACTCCAAATGCAGTACGGAAAAAAAAAGGAGGGGATAGGACGAATCCAAAATGGCGGAATTAAAGATGACCACCATGATTCAAGATGAGCAGTCCGACCGCACTGAAACTCGGCCTTACGGCCTCACTTCAGCGTGATCCGATCACTTTGTATGCGCCCAACTTGAATGCCGCCATTTTTGATTTGTAACAAATGTCATTCGAATGCTCTCCTGATTCCCTATGACATTTGTTCAAACACCCCCTACCTATACATTACAGTTTTCGAGATACGTCATCTATCTGCACTTGGCAGACGTAATCGAAAAAAAAATTCAAATTCCAAAAAGGGACGTACAGAATAACCTAGATATCGATTTTCAGCCAAATCAGAGAAACTTTTTTTTACTTGGCAGACGACATCGAAAAAAATGAACCAAATTTGGAATAAGAACGTTCAGAACAACCTAGATATTGATTTTCAGCCAAATCAGAGAAACATTTTTTACTTGGCAGACGTCATCGAAATAAAAAAACCAAATTTGGAATAAGAACGTCCAGAACAACCTAGATATTGATTTTCAGCCAAATCGGAGTAACTTTTATTACTTGGCATAGGTCGCCGAAAAAAAAATCCAAATTTGGAATAGTTCTTATCCCAAATTTGGTTTTTTTATTTTTAGAACAACCTAGATGTCATTTTTCAGCCATATCGAAGTAACTGTTCTTCTTGGCAGACGTCATCGAAAAATAAATTATTGTATTCGCGGATCCAGTCGGTACATTAAATCGAAATCGGTATCCTTTATCAACGCGTCGGCATCCTTTGAATACTAAAGGCACGTGTCGCGCCCGCGCCGCCGCCACGCCGGCGCTATTTTTGCAAATGCTTTTGTGTTGCACCGAAAATAAATATAAAAAGAAAAATATTAGTCTTATTGCTCCTATGCTTAGGCATAGTTTAATTATCAAATGCAGCCGCCGCTGCTGTATTACGCATGCCGCTGTCCTTTAGTAAAAACCGCTAACTACTAGTTTAAGCCTTTGTCTAAGCCAGATAATAATTAGTAGGTATTGCTAAAAAAATAACGGTTACTTATGTGATTAAATTGATTTTCAGTCTGATTTTATCTTTTATTTTGAGTTCTTGGAACGTACCTGTACGTACTGTAGGGGATACCCTACAGTCCTATACAAATTACCAAAGGCAGCGTTTTATAAATAATCCCTTGAATTTGTTATCTATGTGTATGATAGGTAGCAGAATACAGCATATCTTCCTAGGTTATTTAATAAAATAGTTAAGTAAATACCTACTGACTGGCTCGTTGGTTCCTGTTGTTGGTTGTGTCACGCGCGTCTATGGAATCATTGACCTATAAAATATACCATGTGTAGCGTACCATCTCGATGTTTGGAATCTGGTTATTAGCATTTTTTGACCAAAAAATTACCTAATACCTATTTAGTAACATTCCGAAGTCTACACTGCGCCCAGTAGATGGAAATAGACTCGCACCTATTAGATGGTATTTGATCAAATGTGGAGAAACTTCTATGTTTTGATATCAATGTAAGTATATGTATATATATAATCTACCTAACATCGCACCGCCTAGGTTTAGGTAGGTATGTAAGTACTAGATAGGTGTAAGTACTTGAAACAGCTCTCAGGTACCTATTACATACCTACTATACATTAGCTAGGTACGTATTTCAGCGATATAGTAGATAGGTGCCTACCTACCGCCTAGGGGTAAGACTTGCCATTGACGTCTGTCGAATTGAGGAGAAAGAGGGGAGAGGGGGAGGGGTACCCCCCCCCTCTTCAAAGGACAAGTCCCGGAGCCGCCTTGTTTTACTTTTTCTTAATGTTCCTCATTTGCTGACACAGTTTTCGAGTATTAGTAGGTAACTATATTATAACCTCACTTTTTTGTAACACTTAACTGATCAACTTTATTGTTTTGTTGGATAAATAATAGATTTTTTAGCGCTTAGCCGGCCGCTGCCCCGGCACGCTCGCGCTCGTTTCGCTCGCTCCGCTCGCGCGTTGTGTTGTCGCAGTTTCAAACTAACCTAATCTGTTTTTTTTATATAAAATGTTACCGAGCGTATTCCACTTGACGCCAATTACGCTATTTTCAATAATTTTTACCACATTTTGTGTCCATGGTTCATATTAAATGTGGAACCATAGACGCAAAATTTGGTCGGAATTATCGAAAATAACGAAATAAGCGTCAAGTGGAATACGCCTTTAACCGTTCGTAAAAGGAAACGTTCATTGGCGAGAATTCTATATAATCTGTGCTACCAAAGATTTATCAATGCCTACGGTATTGCAACTAAAAAAAGAATATTCAATATTTTTATTCTCAAAAATTGCGTGTTTCCTGATTTTGAAACTTTACGTTTGTGCTTATAATAATGTAACTTTTCTGTGAAAAAAATATCAACCCTCATTTCGACGGACAACAATGGAAATCTGAGCCAATTATATTATACCTATCTGCTAGTTAGCTAGGTACGTAAATATCTACCTCCGCCTAAATAAGTACAATGGGGAGCTGTTAGCAAAATGAAGTTTGCGGCCCAAAAAACACAGGCTATACTAGTGACCAGAAAGCATAAATACGAAGCACCTAGGCTGAACATGGGTGCAACGCAGATCAAATTCGGTGATAAACTAAAAGTACTGGGCCTAACAATAGATGCACACATGAACTTCTTGATGCATCTCGACTCAATGTATTTAAAAACGTGCAACTTATACAAACTTGTTGCCAGAGCAGCTAGAGCACAGTGGGGACTAAATTCCGAAATAATCCGCACTATATACCTTGCTGTCATAGAGCCCACTGTGCTCTATGCTACAGGAGCCTGGGGGGAGATTGCCGGAAAGGAGTATGCAAAAGCCAAATTAAATCGGATAGCTCGTCAGTTTGGCATAAAAATTGCCAAGTCTCACAGGACCACCTCTCATACATCAGCAGTTGCCTTAGCCAGAATTATACCACTAGACTTAAGAGTTTGGGAGCATCACGAGCTTTATAAAACCAAGAAGACGGGAATACTGCCACAGATACCCAGTGATCGAAGACTGCAAAGGCGGATCAATCCTTCTCAACTTCCTCACCCTGCTTTTAGGAGAAGGCTCTTGTATCAGATTCTGGAAAATGAAGAGGATGTAGAAAACATTGACAACTCCTATCCAAAGATATACACAGATGGGAGCAAAATAGAGGGACGAGTGGGCTGTGCTCTAACCATGTGGCATGCTGGAGTTGAAATTGTAAAGGCTCTTTACAGACTGGATAACTTTTGCTCAGTTTTCCAGGCGGAATTGTTAGCAATAGTCAAGGCACTTGAATTGATTAAACGGAGGGGTAACAAATGTGCCAACCTCATCAGCGACGCGCGATCAGCATTAGACTGCATTTCACAAACGAATGCGCTACACCCACTTGCTCATAAAGCGCGACAACTGATCGATGAAATAGCGACAGAAGGTGGTTCCATCGAGCTTTTCTGGGTGCGTGCACATCAGGGGATTCGGGGCAATGAACGTGCGGATGAATTAGCAAAACATGCAGCACTGAATAGAAGACAGTCTCTAGCCTACGATGCTTTTCCCCTTTCTTACGCCAAGCACTCCATCAGGGACATAACCCTCTCCAAATGGCAACAACGACATGAAGAATCCACCACTGGAGCAATCACCAAGGCTTACTTCCCAAATATTCGACGCTCATACAAGATCTTGTCGGGCGTGAGGATGACAAATCTTAGGGCCCAAATGTTTACTGGCCACGGTGGCTTCAAGCATTATTTACACCGATTTAAGCTTGCCCCTTCGCCTCTGTGTTTATGTGACTCAGCCACGGAAGAAACAGTATTCCACGTTTTATTTGACTGCCCTAGATTTGACATCCTCAGGTTCAACTGCGAGTCCAAATTGGGCCAACAAATTAGCCTTGATAATTTAGCCTCTTTGATTGATGATGACAACCGCCGTACCATTTTTTTTGAATATGCTGAAGAGGTAGTCTTAAAGGTGGCCAGATCAAATGGCTCAACAGTCTGACCACCTTCAGCACACATACTATATATGTATGCGCATGTGTGTGTGTATTTGTATATTTATGTATATGTGTATGTGTCTTAATGTGTATATATGTGTATGTGTGTATGTGTATAAATATATATATGTGTATTTGTATATTATATACACATACACTACTTTTGTTTTATTTTATTATAATTGTAATTAAAACGAATAGTATAGCGAGCCCCATTGATGCTACCAGCTCTGCCCCTCTCGCCCCGCCGCCGCGTGGGCGCCGATGCTCGAAGCGACTCAGAGAGCGTGCGCTTTTAGTGAGGCCTTGAGACCGATCCCAGGCGCACGAGTCATTACTCGCGCATCGACGCTACCGCGGCACTATTTTGTACCTTCGCTGTTGTGTATTCTTACTTCTTTTATATAATTTTAACGTGTCGGGTCGTGAAATAAACAATATTATAGCGTGTAGGTTGTTTTCATTGCACCTACAACTATAACTGGCGCCCTACGTGCAGCGGCCGTGAACCACGTAAAATAATAATAACTTAGTTTTGCTTCGACAGTGATCATAGTGAAATCAAGCGATTGACGCGGGACGTTGTTTACTTCGGTCAGTAAAGTCGAGTGAGACTGTTGTCGAGTAACGTAGGTATAGATAGTTACCTACTCAAACTGTGCGTTGTTGTTCCCGTGTGTGCCCGGATCGTGTTGTGACTTGTGCCGAACTCGGACTTGGTAATAATAAGTATTGAATGACTATCGAAGTGTTGTGGTCAGTACGTAGGTATTTCAAAATAATACCTAGCTTACATAGTTTATGTCTAGCTTGTGGCGTGGACAGTGTTATACGCATATGCCGTTCGGTAACAGCTAGACTTGGTATACATACCTATTGTTTCGTACTATGTGGACCTACTTTTTTGATAGTAAAAACTTTTTGAAGTGCTGTAGTGATTTCGAACAGGAAAAGTACATTGTTTCAGTTTAAAGTCGCGAATGTTTTTGGAAACGACATACCTACTCTTGAGTGTATAATAAATAATAGTTCATTCTATATGACTGTCTTGTTTTGTGCCTACACATTATTTATGATATGGGCTGTGGTGAAGTACCTACTAGACGTTTCTAGTTAGACTTATAAACTGTTTTCGTTTTCGTTGTGATACGCTGCGTACCTACCTAAATAACGATGGTGTTGACGCGATCGCGCGCTGCGAGCCCGTCTCAGGCTGGGGCTGTGTCCACGGACACGCCATCGCCACTACCTGCAGAGGATTTCATCGACCCATCGTCTGGTGTTGGGGCACACAACGACCGCGCGGCCGCGGCTGCGCCGGTATACGGCGCGCCGCCGCCTGCCACGGTTGGGTCTGTGCCGGGTGCGCCGCCGGCTGTTGGTGCGCCTGCCGCAGCTGCCGTAATGATGACAAACGAACAGCTGATGCTTCTCATAAACAGGCTAAGTAGAGAGCCGTCGGTAAGCACCATCACTCCATCTTATAATAACTTTTCAAAATGTACTGCACGTTTTAATGGAGAAAAGTCATCGGACGTTGTAGCATTTATCGATGCTATTGAAACGTATAAGGAGTGTGCCAATGTAGAGGATGATATTGCACTGCGAGGTTTATCCATGCTTTTGACTGATTTGGCTGCAACCTGGTGGCAAGGGGTTAAACCTACGACGAGCACTTGGTCTGATGCAATTGCAGCATTAAAAAATACTTTTGGACCACGTCTGCCACCTCACCAAATTTATAGAAAGTTGTTCGAAAGGGAGCAACGACTACAGGAGCCCACGGACTTGTTTGTCTGTCATCTACGGGCGCTAATCGCACAATTATCGCCGGCGTCATTAAAGGTGGATGTTCAACTAGACATGATTTATGGTCTCCTTCATGTCCACATTCGAGAGAAGGTACCTCGGTCTAGCTTTACTACTTTTGGAGAACTTTTGACGTGCGCTAGAAGAGTTGAGGATATCTTGAATGAAAGTCACCCGCCATCAAAGTTAACGTCGCCGTATTTGTCAGCACCTACAGCTCATTCAGGGTCAACTTCAGTACCTTCGGGTTCATCATCATCGAGTAAGAGACGTCCACACTGCGCATATTGTAAACAGTATGGCCACCTTAAAGACGCCTGTCAAAGGCTCAAGGATAAAAAGCCTAAGGATGGTAGCGCCGACGGTGAAACGGAGAAACCGATAGTTACATGTTTCGGTTGCGGAGCACCCGGTGTGATTCGCTCCAACTGCGCTACGTGCAAGGCAAAGAAAGAAACTCTCTCGTCCGCGTTTCAATCTGTGTCCGCGAGTGCCGTCACTTTGGGTTCGCGAGTACGACCAGTCGTTAACGTGCGTATTTGTGGTGAAGAGGGCAAATTATTAGTGGACACTGGGGCGAAACATTCAATCGGGAGTGTTAGTTTAAGACGTCATTTGCTGGCAAACGGATATACATTTGAAACGGTTTTCACTGAGCTTAAATATGCAGATGGTCGTTTGTGCGCTCAGAACGTAGAGGTAGCACATGTAAATGTAAGGGTACAAGAGGTAGAGCTGACGGTTAGCTTCATAATGTTGCCCCATGCGACTGAGAGTTTGCTAGGAATGAATTTCATTCAAAGTGTTGGCATGGTATTGGACTTCGATTTAGGTGTGTGGTATATGAGACACGATAGGACACCTCATCCGCTTTGCTTTGAAATTGCATCTAATCAGCTGCTAGCTTGCGCGTCTGTGAGTCTTCGTGAGGACGAAGGTTCCCATCTGAGGCCGGAAGAACGGGATAGACTATCCCGCCTCCTGAATGTTCATGAAGACATTTTTGCTCCAGGGGGAGGGCCCACCACATTCGCAATGCACCATATTGATACTGGTGATGCAGCACCAATTGCGGGACCTCCGTACCGCGTGTCTCCTGCAAAAAAGGAGATCATCCGAAGGGAATTGGACAAGATGCTGGAAGAAGGTGTCATTGAGGAAGCTGAATCAGAGTGGGCTGCACCTGTGGTTCTAATACCAAAGAAGAACGGTGAAGTTCGCTTTTGCGTGGACTATCGGAAGTTGAACCACGTGACCAGAACGGATCAGTACCCTATCCCAGTAATCGACGAGCTGCTAAAGAGCACCAAGGCCAATTGTGTGATGTCAACCATTGATTTAAAGGCAGGCTACTGGCAGACAGAGGTCGCTCCGGAGGATCGTCACAAGACTGCGTTTACTTCACCGTTTGGAACGTTCCAATGGCGCCGGATGCCATTTGGATTAAAAAACGCTCCGGCAACGTTCCAGCGTTTGATGGATAGGATGAGGGCAGGTCTCAAAAACGTATGCGCCCTGGCGTATCTTGATGATATCTTGGTAATTTCGCAGGACCTGGATACCCACCTGGAAGACCTGCAACAGGTCTTTGACCGACTTCGGCTCTTTAACTTAAGAGCAAACCGAGAGAAGTGTGTATTTGTTAGGGAAAAACTTACCTACCTGGGACACGTGATTTCTACACAGGGTATTGAGCCAGATCCCACGAAGGTCGAGGCGGTGATAAACATGAAACCTCCAAAGAACTTGAAGGAATTAAAAACTTTCCTGCAGACCTGTTCATGGTTTCGCAAGTTCATTCCTCAGTTTTCCGAAGTTGCACGCTCTCTTACGGATTTGACGAAGAAGGATCGACGCTGGCAGTGGGGGGAGGACGAGAATAGAGCCTTCGAAAAGTTGAAGCATCGTCTTTCTACAAGCCCCGTCCTCCGCCAGCCTAATTTTGAGGAACCGTTTGTTTTGCGTACTGATGCTAGTGCATTTGCTCTAGGGGCCGTATTAATGCAAGGTCCTAATCCTACGGAGGAAAGACCCCTCGAATATGCCAGCAGATTGTTGACTCCAGCCGAGCGCAATTACCATACTACTGAGCGAGAAGCTTTGGCCCTAGTATGGGCGTTGGAAAAGTTTCGAGGATACGTAGAAGGGGCACGGGTACATGTGGCAACAGATCATCAACCATTGAAATGGCTGCTGTCGTTAAAGACACCTAGTGGTCGATTAGCTCGTTGGGCCATGAAAATTCAGTCATATGATCTGGACATCGGATACACCCCAGGCCGTGTTAATGTCGTCGCCGACACGCTCAGTCGTCCTGTTACTGACGAGGTAGAAAAGCCCACCTCTGAGCCATGTAATATCTGCCCAGTAGTTGTGGATTTACCACGACGAGGCTCCGAAGATATTCGCGATGCACAGCTGAAGGATCCTGATGTGAGAAAGATCATAGATGATTTTGAAGATACAAGTAATCCAGACTACGCTTTGCGTTGGACTGAGAGAGGATACTATCTTTCACAAGGAGTTTTATACCGCTGCGATCCGGACGGAGAATCTGAAGAGCCTCAACTGGTTGTGCCGGAATCTTTGCGCGCAGAATTATTGCAGGAGCTGCATGACGCACCGACTGCGGGTCATCTAGGGGTTGAACGGACGTTGAAAAAGATAAAAGAAAGGTTCTACTTTAAGGGAATGAGAGCTTATGTAACTAACTACTTAAAGTCCTGTCTTGAATGTCAAAAGTACAAAGCTACTAATTTGAAACCTGCAGGTTTGCTTCAGACTCCCGTTCTCCATCAAAGATTTGAAGTCCTGGCAATGGACCTCTTCGGTCCGCTTCCTGAAGGCGACGGTGGAGAAAAGTGGATATTTCTCGTGGAAGACACCGCTAGTCGCTGGGTCGAATTATTTGCATTACGCGACTCCACTGCTGAGTCCTGCGCAAAAGCGCTTATAGAAGAAGTTTTTTTGCGGTATGGTCTACCGCGCCGTGTCATATCCGACAATGGTAGTCAATTTGTTTCAGCGGTTATGCAGAAGGTTATGTACGTTCTAGGGGTTCAGCAGTCATTGATCCCCGTGTACCATCCTGAGGCCAACCCGGCAGAGCGCAAGAATCGGGAACTAAAACAGCTTCTTGCTATATTGGTAGGGTCTGAACATAGGCGTTGGCCAACTGTCTTACCAGCTGTACGATTTGCTCTCAACAGTGCACACAATATGGGAACTGGACATTCAGCTGCTTATTTGACTTTTGCTCGAGAGATGCGATCTCCTCTGGCAGTACATACTGATATACGCGCAATAGTATCACAACAAAACTTTGTTCCGCAAATCACGCCCTACTTAAAGGAATTTACCCGCATAATTCACGACGTCAAACAACGAGTTGAACATGAACAAGACCTTCGGAAGGTCGCAGGAGATCGGCAGCGCAGGGATGTCGAGCCTTATAAAGAAGGAGACCTTGTCTTAGTGGAGACGCACCTGGCAAGCAACGCAGCGAAAGGATTCACCAGCAAGTTTGCTCCGCGGCGTGAGGGGCCTTATCGTGTCTCCAAGGTCATTACTCCGACATCGTTTGAAATAATAGATTCTATTGGGGAGATTCGAGGGAAGTACCATGTCAGCGCTTTGACTCCTTATGTAGGGGATTGTTTACCGGTTAAGCACCCGCGCCGTCGCGGACGTCCAGCCAAGTCCCAGTCGAGTCGACCTTGTGACTTGGAGGGGGAGGTTATAGCGAGCCCCATTGATGCTACCAGCTCTGCCCCTCTCGCCCCGCCGCCGCGTGGGCGCCGATGCTCGAAGCGACTCAGAGAGCGTGCGCTTTTAGTGAGGCCTTGAGACCGATCCCAGGCGCACGAGTCATTACTCGCGCATCGACGCTACCGCGGCACTATTTTGTACCTTCGCTGTTGTGTATTCTTACTTCTTTTATATAATTTTAACGTGTCGGGTCGTGAAATAAACAATATTATAGCGTGTAGGTTGTTTTCATTGCACCTACAACTATAATAGTCTGATTAATATCCAAAATGTATTGTTCATGAGCTAAATAGTATAATGCAGAATATTAAATTATAATGAATTATATAATAAATGCAACATCAATTGTACAGACTGATAAATAATGTAAACAATTATGAAATGTGAAATTTTACTTTAACAATATCGGTACCTGCCTTATAATTTAAGTTATAAGGGACTATTTATGAAATTTGAATTGTAGCAATAGAAAATACTCAAATCTTAAAATAATTTTATGGACCTTTGCGGAGAGGTAAATATCTCTGATAATTAATTATTATTAAATAAATTAATTGTAAACAGGGTCCTGGAGGGAAAATGATGAGTTTTGACGTAACAGGGCCCTGGAAATAGCAAGAATGGGGGGGGGGGGGGCAATCACTTATATATAAAGTGTTAAATGTCTTTGCCCCTTGCATGTTTTAGTGCTGACTCATGCTTGTCATGCCTGGAAATCAGGCACGACTAAGAGAGTTAGCATGCGCATGTCAACAAGTTGTGTATTTTAGAATAAGTTACTTAAGAAACTCCCCACTTGTCCGTTAGGAAAGGCCAAGACCTAAATTTGAACCAAAATAAAGTAAACGGTAACAGTAACCTAGGAATAACACTTCATCAACTAGGCAATTGGTTTCCTCACGGACAAACAATTTTAATAAATAGATAACATAGAATAGTTGTTTCAAAGTTGTGAATTTGTCCGTTGGGACAGGACACAACTGAAGTCGGTAATAATTAAATGACAAGAATGAAGCGTGAAGTAGGCCCTTTCCCAACGGATGAACATAATGAACGAATGAACATATATATATTTATCATTATATTACTCATATTAAAAAAAAAAAAAAAAAAAAAAAAAAAAAATATATATATATCTATATATATAAAAAAAAAAAAAAAAAAAAAAAAAAAATATATATAACAAAGAATATTCCTACATACAGATTTTAAAGGGTACCCCATATTAAGTAGGGTAGGAAACAAAGAGGGAGGATGGTTTTAGTCCGTAGGTCGTCAGGCAACTGACGGAGTCGGACATAACCAGGAGGTTGGCGCTTGGATCAAGCATACAAGCAGCAACGCCCTGGTATCCATGAGGATTTCCTCCTCCCTACAGAAAAAAAAAAAAAAAAAAATTAAAAAAAAAAAAAAATAAGTACCTAGGTACATACCTACCTATACTACTGACACCTGATAACTGGTTACGTAGGTAGGTACGTAGCCTATTTAGGTATCTGAGCAATAGCACCGTCGAGGTCTGAGTAGGTATGTAGGGTTGGGATAATATCTGAGGAATTTGTAGTTAGGTACCTACTAGGTATTTTGAAGCAGTGATGGCTCAGTGGCATTGGCTATGGACTGCCACGCAGCAGGTCCAAGGTTCGAATCCCGCCGCGGACTTTAGCTTCACCGCATGGGGAAGGGCATTTTGTGAATGCCCGCCTGGCTAGCGACCACCCTCAAGTATAAAACCTGTCGCCAAGCACTTAACGGTGTGCTCCGGTAGAATTTCGTGTATATATTCATATTAATACCTTTTTTCTTAAGATGTCACATCCCCTGCAAACAATACCTGCCTGTTTCGGTATTTTGATTATCAATATTATATAATATTTGATTTGATTATCAATAGTATCCTTTATCACTGTCAGATAAGTTTCACAATGACAATATCGAATTTATTACCAATACTTTTCCGAAAATCATGCGTAATCAACCTTCCGTTTGATTTTCAACTTTAACACGTTGACTGTTGTGATAAAGTCGTTTGTGTTATGCATAAAAGGTTCACAAAAAGACCCTATCCCTTATTTACCGGGATTGACCGAAGAATTAATTAATGAGGCATCCGCAAAGGTCATTAGACGGGTCCTCAGGATCTCTTAGACCCTTTGAAGCCCGGAATTTCACCCTTGAGGCCGATAAGGGCGATATAGGCTTCTTTAAGTGCGCTTTTAAGTAATTGACTATTAAAGCGTACAAAAAGTTTTTTTTCATTACTTTTAATATTTCTTTTATGGTTTTATTTCACCTTAGGGAAGTATTTGAGCATCACTTTTAAAGAAAATCGATGGAGTTCTCAATGTATTGTAAATACTGCCATATATACAGAGTGTCCCAAGAAGTATTGATATACTGAAGCTGGGAGGTAGAGGACCTAAAGGGCTATCTGAATCATCCCCATGCATCCGCGATTTTTCGTATTTTCGGTGTTATGACTTTTTTTTAATTTTTCACCATTCGCCGAGTACCATGAGATTTTTATTTATGGTGAATTATTGCGGTAGTATCTTGATTTTTTTTTTGTGTGCTAAGCTGATAGATAGTCCAATTCAGTATGGTAACATTAACTATCGTTAGATCTTTGAATGGAATAAAAAAAAAATGCCAAGAAGGATAAAATTACCCTGTATGTTCACAAATTCAAGTGCCCCTAAAAAAACACAAAAAAAAAATACCATTTGGCTTTTAAAAACTTGCTCTAATTATCAGATAGCTACCCTGAAAATTTCATTTTTTTATTCATAAGGCTTCAATCAAAAAAATTAAATCTAAATGTGGTAAGTGCAAAATTTTAATTTAAATGATAATTAATGAAATAAATATTTTATGATATTGATGTCATTGTGTGTAAGTGACGAAACTCAGTCACAATTAAAATTTACAGTATTATTAGAAACTAAAATCTGAGTGCGTTTTTAAAAACAGAATCAGGTAAAATAATATTTTCCTTTATATACCTATATCAGTGGGTTGCCGTGCTAAAATTGTAGCACTCCCCCTGTGGGTGTCGTAAGAGGTGAACAAGTTCCACTTTGAAAACGACCACCAACTCCAAGCGGCAGAAAAGTAGCACGTGACTTTTTTTTGAGTGATTTGAAATCGAGCTCTGTACCAATACTGTGGGGTACGGACCTCGGCTTGAGTCCTTGCTGGAAGAAATTAGGAGGGTCAGAACTAATTGCCCCGGTACAACTGCAGTGTTGTACCGTTAAGAGTGGCCCTACGGAAATTAACTCTGTGACTATTTTGAGAGACACTAATCGGGATTTGAAGAATCTCCGTCAAACCTCACACGCTGGAACTGACGTCACGGTAATGAGTAACCAAGCCCTAATCCCTGGTTTTAAGGACATTTCCTTACAATATTAATATGGATTCAAATTATGACACCCTGGTATTTTTATTTCAAAATCATTTGTCACAGTGGCATTGAAGCGGTCATAGCGAAGTTTACTTAGCTGTTCTTAACCGATCAGCAAAGTTAAGCAACGTCCGCCGCGGTCATGAGTTGGATGGGTGACCGCTAGTGACATTACTACTGAGCGTTTCCGTAATTTGGAGAGCACGTTAAGCCGTGCGTCGGTCTCGGTTGTTATCTAAGGATGGCAGTCGTTATAGCGAGGTGGTAAGGAATTTTCCGAACGCCGGCCTGGCTAGCTACCAACCTCAAGTAGAAAATCTGTCACTTAGCACCTAACGGTGTGTACCGGCAGCTGTCCTTGAGAGCCAGTACTTCTAGGTTAGACTGGACAACATCTTCGACCACATCATCACTTACCATCAGGTGAGATAGTGGTCAAAGGCTAACCAATCAGGAGTTAAAAAAAAGTTTCTATGTTACAGCAATTAATTCAGTTTCCAAAATACTGCATCAACATATTTAATTTTAGATCTCATTTGCAGAGCATCTGTTAATGACAGAAATGACAGTTACCATCAATGAACCAATAGTTATTTTGTCATTAATCACTTGACAGAATATTAAAAACATAAAGCACCAAGAATAACAAAACGTCCTATTATTCTATCATTATACTCAAAATCCCAATACAAAACCCAAATCGTTTCGCCGATACCGAATTTCGCAACAAAAACTTTTTAATTAGACATCCAAACATCCAGGAAACGTCCGCGTCGTTCAAATTCAAAATTTCCTATCAACAAAAGTTTTTAAAGCTTTTCTTGTGTACTTAATGCGCAAGTATACTGCCACCAGATGGCGCTAAGCTATATGGAGGAAAAAGGGGAGTTACACGCGTCGTCGTAAAACAAGCATCTGTAGTCGAGACTAAATTTTAAATATTTTGTTTTAAGGAATAAAAGTTGGCAGTTTAACATTATGTACTGTGCGAAATATAGTATAATTCTTATATTATATACGAGGTGAAGGGTTGAAGGCTATTTGAGCCATCAAATTAAAGAGGAGCATATCCTTTAAGGTTCCATCGTGTATTGTAATTGTTTTAAGACTAAGAGAAGGATTAATTGTTGTAGTATATATGATGATGTTATTACATCCAAACCTTATATACTAAGGTTTGGATGATGTTACTTAGACAACCAATTAACGGACCAATTTTTGTAGTATATAAGGTTTGGATGATGTTACTTAGACAACCAATTAACGGACCAATTTTTGTAGTATATAAGGTTTGGATGATGTTACTTAGACAACCAATTAACGGACCAATTTTTGTAGTATATAAGGTTTGGATGATGGTACTTAGAGAACATCATCCAAACCTTATATACTATAACAATTGGTCCTTCTCTTAGTACGAGCATGATACATATAAGAGTGGTTATCAATGGAGACGTGCTGGTCTATATCTAATTAAACGTTGCTCTTATCTATCTACGTCCGCATAGTCTCATGTATAGATACGTACTACGGTGTACCTACCTACATAGAGAAGGCAATCTAGCGTAAAACAAATATGTACGTCTTTAACCAATAAAGTATAGTTGTTAAAATGGGATGGAGCTATTTAAAAAAAATCAAGTCATGTAGATACATGCTAACAGGAAGATTCCGTAGCTGTTAGTACGAAAACGAATCAATGAAATTAAAACGAAACTTTGGTTGGGTATATCTCAAAAACTTTCAGGCTATACTGATATTATGTTTTTTAATTTGGCTTTTACGTAAGTTGAAATTCAAAAATAAAGAGAATCAAGTGTGATTTTGTAACTTTAAAACGTAATAACTACAAAAATATATTTAGTCCATGTGATACTGTATTTTCTTCACCGAAAGCGCCCTTCCTATTCCACACCTTCACTACTGAATCTATCGATTTTTCAATTTACATATCACTGATACCCCTAATGATTAGACAAGTTAACAGCATTTATTCATCTACACGTCTATCTAAATGTGTATGTATGAGATTTTTTGACATAAATATACCAATTCCCTTTTGTAAATTACCCAAAAATACTCTCAATTATTTCTCATGCAGTGGTTTTATATATAATTAAACCAAACTTCAATATTTAATATACGGACTGGCAGATTTTTGCAGTCTATAACATAACATAGATATTGTGTTTTCAATATCGTGAATAACTGACTACAAAAAGTATTATTTAGTCTCGGAAAAATGTGTTTTTAAGTACCTTCAAAAAGTATTCATATATTTTTTAAACTTGAAGAACAATAGAATTGTAAATCATTCATAAATTGACGATATCGTCCACGTGGATCCAGACCTCCTGGAGTTTGTTTTATACCTTGACTTCTCAAAACTACTCAGTAAATAATGATAAAAAGCATTATTTTACCTAAACCAGGACCTAAAGAATAGATACAGTTACCTAATTTCATTAAATATTGTCTTAATTATTTTTATGAGAAGTAAACTATATACACACGCATAAATATACCCCTAAAATATCATAGTACAAGTAGTGTGATAATGATAAGGATAAAAACCTTGCTTTAACCATAAGAAGAACTCTCTCGCAGATGAGTAAAGAAATTTTACACAATTGATTTACATACATCTGAACGAAGCATCAGATTCGTATCGTCATCTGTACAGGGCTTTCCACACGGGGTAAGGATCTTGCCCTACTCAGTCTTGCACTAACCGCGGCGGGAGGATGACGTACCGTTGTGATATCGAGCGGATTACGCGCGTGTAGTGAATGAATTTGGTACTTATCTTACGGCTGTGATTTGTGTGTGGCCAGTAAAGGAACTGCATGGTGTTGAATGGGTACGTTTTTTCCTACTTATATCCCAAAAATTTAGTAATCTTATATGGAAAAAAATATTATGAGATAATTGTGATTATGTGTAGCATGAATTTAAATTCACGGAGTTCATGGAGAATCTGTCCTTATCACGATAAATACTACAGTTTAATTTTACTTCCTCCTGAGGTATTTCAGTAAAAATAAAACTTGCTTTCAAATATTTTGATGTCTATTGCTGGAAAATTAACAAAGAATTACAGTCAGTTTATTACAATTAATTCATTATTATGAACATTATTTTAAGGATATATATTGCCCCCTTTTTACAATCTGATTACCTTTTGTGATGTTTAAGTTCACATTTAATATAAGGATATGAGGTGTGTGTATGTTTGTTGGTATTTTCGTTCTCTTGAATTAAACTACCAAAATAGTATGCGTGTAACATGTGCACGAGAAACAAGGAATTAATTATTATTTCGTTGTAATATTCTCTTTAATTATATTTTATTTTATTCTATTACATTATTACTTTGAAAAAATATACAACCGTAGGTACATATTATTATAGAGTATTATGAAATGTTTACTGAATACTATTCTAAATACTTTTACAGCTATTATTACTACTATTTTTTATACGAAATAATTTTACACTAAATTTACCTATATCAGGAATTTATGAGCTGAGAGTTGAAATGCGATGCCTTTTTTTTTATTCAATGTAGAAAGGAAAATTTAATTGAGGATAACTTACAGAATTCGATACAACTTGAGTAACTTTTAAAAATCTGATTACAAATTAATTATTTTATTAAGAGAATAAAGATAATGAGAAAATAAAGAGAACACACTTACGGTTTGAATCATTTATTTCTCAAAAGAATTCAAAATTCACTTGCAGAGAAATACATGTTATACAAATACGTGGTAAACATACATGTCGGTAGGTAAACAAAAAAAATTATAAATAAGATTGAAGGTGGTTGTAAACAGTCTACTGTGCCAATGTTGTTGATGCATGCAATAGTCCGGTACATACCTACTCAGTGCTACATTTAATTATGGGATTATAATTATATGAAACATGCAGTTAAGTTCTTTGAATTTAACTATCCTTTAAAAACGTGATGAGCTTTGAGTATTTTTTTCTTACTTTTTAGACCTTACATCAATATAAATCCAAGAGTAAAACGGGGGTTTCGATATATTTACAATTCGTCCATGAGTAAGACAATTAGCCTTTGCAAGATGATTTGATGATATGTTTTGAAGCGCTCTTAGCGAAGTTTACTAAGCTGTTTTTGACCGATCAGCAGAGTAAGGCACGTTGCCTTACTCTGCTGATCGGTCAAAACAGCCGCCCGCAGTCGTGAGTTGAATGTGTGACCGCTAGTGACATTACTACTGAGCACTTCCGTGCTTCGGAGGGCACATGAAGCCGTCGGTCCCGTTTGTCGTCTTAGGATGGCTGTCGTTATAGCATGGTGGTAGGGCATTTTGCAAATGCCAGCCTGGCTAGCTACCGCCCTCAGGTAGGAAATCTGTCGCCAAGCACCCAACTACTGTAGTTCTAGGTTAGCCTGAACAACATCTTCCACCACATCATCACTCACCATTAGGTGAGATAGTGGTCAAAGGTTAACCTATCAGGAATAAAAAAAAATGCATTTTACACGTAAATTTCAAATAACATTGTATAGACAAGGAGCGGGTGCAGATTTAGAATTAAATGCCTGATTATCGCGTTTTGACGCGCTGGTAGCAGAGCTTGCTTAGTCGTCCTTAACCGATCAACGTAAAGCTATGTTTGCAATGGTCATAACTTGAATGTTCTGCAGCCAGTGGTATTTACCATTGAGTGATTCCGTGCTACTGTTAGTCCCAGTTGTTGTATTTTTCAAGTATGGTGATATCGCATTTTACAAATGCCTGCCTGACTCGCTACCATTGTCAAGTAGAAAAATTCAGTCACCAATTAACAAGGAAGCGCTCGTAGCGAAGTTTAATTAGCTGTTCTTAACCGATCAGCAAAGTCAAGCAACGTCCGCCGCTGGCTTGAGTTGGATGGGTGACCGCTAGTGACATTTCTACAGAGTGCTTCCGTGATTCGGAGGGCACGTTGAGCCGCATGGTGGTAGGGCAATTTGCGAATGCCCACCTGGCTAGCTACCAGTCTCAAGTAGAAAATCTGTCGCCAAATACCTAACGGTGTGTTCCGGCAGCTGTCCTTGAGAGCCAGTAATTCAAGGTAAGTCTGAACAACATCTTCGACCACATCATCACTTACCATCAGGTGAGATAGTGGACAAAGGCTATAACCTATCACGCATAATAAAATAAAAAAATCTAACGGTGTGTTCCCATCGGTACTTGAGAGCTAGTTCTCCCTCTAAGTTATGTCTGTTTACCTTATTGGACCGCATCACCACTTATCATCAAGTTTAGTAAATTTGTGGTTAAAGGCTTGCCGAGCAGTAGTAAAAAAGTTGGTGTTTGGCAAATACGTAACTTTTGCTATCTCGACGGTTCGGGGTTACACAGCAATAAGGTTTGTTTCCTGACACAAACATTTGCAATAACAGTGTAGGTCTCGAATTCTGCTCAGTAGATGGCAATAAGCTATCTTCTATGACATATGACCGTAAGCTATGTATACTTACACAACCTATGGCTCAACTTGCATTTAAAAAAAAAACAAAGGGTGGTTAACAAGGTTACTTTTGGACCAAACCAGTTTTTGGAATAACTATATTTTATTCTTCCATTTGAAGAAAACAGGCATGTTGAAACTGCCTATTGCAGCTTGCAACAATCTAAAATCTCCAGTGGACTATAATTTCATAGCAATAAAGCACATATTCGCATGTGTTATTAATGGAAACATTCCGAGGACGGTGGCAGTACCTAGTGACGTATTGCTGCAATATATGCTCTTGTATTATTGCCTGCGGTGTACTGAACCACGCTATGTATTAAAATCTTATATCAAACACATATAACTACTAATAAAGCAACGTAATATTCATCTTAGTCATCATCTTCCTACGTTTGCGTTATTGAAGCAATGATAGCCGTGCGGTTATAGGTACGGACTGTTGCGCCGCAGATCCATGGTTCGATCCCCGCCGCCAGCTTGAGTTTCAATACATGGTGCAAGGGCATTTTGCGAATGCCCGCCTGGCTAGCTCACACTCTCAAGTTGAAAATCTGTCGCCAAGCACCTAACAGTGTGTTCCGGCAGCAGTCCTTAGAATTAACAACTGTATGCTTTAGGGTTTCGGGCGTAGGGCATTTCGTCTAGTGACGAAATGCAGCTGTTATAGGCAAAGGATACCGTGGGTCTCGCGCTAGTTCCGTAACAACAACATAAAAAAATCCTTTCGTGTGACCTCCGTTATGGGCTTTTGAAAAACTGAAGTTCTTAGGAAACTTAAATTTCGTTTTATATTATGTAGCATAGACTTACGATTTTTAGCCTATGTTATGTAGTATATATATACTATGTAGTATATATTTAGTATATCTTTAGTAAATAAAATTAAAAATTTTGATTTATTATGAAGTTCTTAAGGTCAATTGTAACAAATATTTTTCATCTCGGGTTTAGCGTAGTGGATCTAATGGACTCGACTCGCATTTAGTCGATATTATAAAATATGGATTTCCGCATAGTAACGCCTGAATCTATCATCATATCATATCATTATATTAGGGAAATGTATTTACCACATTCCTACTTCGCACACTGCTCGCCACTAGCTCATCATTAACTTGTGAACAAGTGGGACTCTCACACAGTTGCTAAATATAATTTCTGCCAAGCACATAAAACATGTGGCATGGATTTCTAAACACCGTCTTTCCGAGAAGCTAAAGAATAACTACATGATAATGGGAGTCATGAGCCCATCTGAGTAGAAAACACAATCATCTAGTTCTACAACTCACTTTATTAACTGACCAAAAGCTGTAGTGTAACTATTATAATATATTGAATTAGAAATCTTACAGCTTAATACAAAAACTAAAATTATATATTCTATACATACTTTACTAACCTAATATTAAACATGATGATAACTAAATTGGACAACAAAAAATAAATTAAAAAATTATCACTGTATGCTCTACTACCTTAAGGAGGCGGGCGTTGCTATCTGCAACACAGTCTAGTACTATAGCAGGTAGGTAGTATCGTTTCACTGTTTATTGTTTTTGTTCCGAAATAAAGATTATTTTTCTTATTGCTATATCCATCATTCAAATATCCATAGGCTTTCTTGTCAATTTTTATTCAGTTTGTATATGTTATAAGGTAATAAAGTTTTTCTTTTAAAAATCTCATCATACTCCTGCCTTTCATTTTACTTTGTCAAAAATATATTACTTAATCATACAACTAAGAGGTACGAATAAAAATGAGCTATGAATTTTTGATGTGGATTCTTTTAAGGAAGACTCATCAAAAAATTGTTCGTTGGTTCGAAGACGACGAATGAATTATTAATTTATTGTAATTAAAAGGTATGTTTAATACGTCCTGCATTATCATTAATACCATGGTTTTTCACCAAACTTAATTTTTTCTTTATATATAAATATATTAATCCTGCACGAAAAAAAATTGTGCTTTATAAATTTGTAAATGTCAGTCCAGCATGTCTCGATGGCCGAGCGGTTAAGGCATCCGGTTGGTAAAGGCAGGGGACGCGAGTTCGATACCCAAACAAGACAAAAATATTGTACACTAAATAATAACTCTTTTTTGACTGGTTATCAATTTTGTTATTACATAATGTTGTCTTAGGTTTTCGCGATTATTACACATAGTAATTAAACAATCGTGGTCACCCCGTGACCACGATCACTGCAAAGTGTTTGAAACGTCGGAACAAAAATAATGATAAATATACGTGATTTAAACCGTTTAAAGTTGTTTAATTACTATTTGTTATGACATTTTGAATTCAACAGTTTTTGAACGAATTAAATTATTATACTTCCGGAAAACTTTACCTTTTCAAAGAACTTATTTAACGATAGAGATGCATTTATAATTATGAATTATAATATCATAAAATTAATGTCTACATAGTTGTATGATTTCAAAGCTCTTATCATAGCTGGATAGACTTTGTTCATTCTTCTGCCATATCTTACCTTAATTTTTTTTATGCCTGATAGGTTAGCCTTTGACCACTATCTTACCTGGTGATGGTAAGTGATGATGTGGTCGAAGATGTTGTATCCTAGAATTCCTGGCTCTCAAGGACAGCTGCCGGAACACACCGCAGGTGTTTGGCAACAGATTTTCTTCTTGAGGGTGGTAGCTAGCCAGGCCGGCATTCGCAAATTGCCCTGCCACAATGATATAAAGACTGCCATCCTAAGATAACAACCGGGACCGACGGTTTAATGTGCCCTCCGAAGCACGGAAGTGCTCAGTAGTAATGTCACTAGCGGTCACCCATCCAACTCATGACCGCGGGTGACGTTGCTTAACTATGCTTAGCGGTTAAGAACAGCTAAGTAAACTTCTCTACGAGCGCTTCAATTAACCGCCGTGTATGAATCTCTGCACGTACAATCCTCTACGGACTGCCAGTGTTGTATCTTTTGCGGGTGAAGGAGGTAACTTTTTCCTTGTATCACTCTTCGTTACACCAGTATTTGACTTGGCCCTAGACTAGCGAATAAAACTTTTATGGTGCTTATTTCTTCGAAGATCTGTCCTCGGTAAGCAGGTCAGTCGACGTGCAAAAAATCGCAATAAAAAAAGAAGCAGAATTTGTCGAAAAAGATAAAAGTAACAAAAAAAAAATCTTTACCTCAAAATGTAACCGACTTCAACACTCAAAGGTATGAAATAACTTGTTGAAGAATTTTTTTTTATCCTCTTCAATGATACTTGCTACTTACGGGTTCGATTGTCATTCTGTCAATGATTATATCATCAAGAAAGGAAAACACTCTGCAGTTATTAGAGTATCACATAAAAACGGCTTAACCGATTTTGATCAAAATAAAATGGGACCACACGGAAAGCTTTAAAAAAAAGACCCATCGAAATCAGTTCACTCAGTCGAAATTTACGAGTAAAACATAAAAAAATAAAAATTAAACTAATGAATAGATTCAGGCGTTACTTTATGGAAATCCATATTTAATAATAACAAATATTTTAAGAAAACATAATATTAATATTTTAATAAACACTTAAAAATTATAAATATATATCTAGTGACAATTCAGCTTAACTTTCCTGTTAAGCCGACGTGACGTCACAAACGCCACGCAGCCAAACCGGAAGAATTATCGAATAGTTTCGCTTCTACACGAAGCATCCTCAGGAGCTTCATCCGTACGATCGTGCGCTAGTAGAGTCAAGACCTCCACTACAAAAATATTTTTAAAATATATTTATTTATTAAAAATTAAACTGTTGAATTGAGAGCCTCCTCCTCATATTTGAAGTCGGTTAAAAACAGGAGACCGCCTATTCACACGAGTCACTTTGCAAAATCGGAATGAACGGCGTCACGAGCATACAGACCATAGAGGAAAGTAATACACCGGAAAGACCACCGACAAAACGTGCGAAAATTCATTTGTGATATTGATTAATATTGTTTTGACATACGTCTTTTACATATCAGAGTTGAATAAAATAAAAAAAATAATTGATGTGTCAAAACAAAAATACAATGATTTATTAGTCTGTGAATCTAGGTGCAAAGGATATTACATATTTTATTTATATAGATCGCTATTTCCACCAATTTAGCATACAGACAATGATGCTATCCTTCTCACACAGTGATGTTACATAGTTGTTTTTCCTGATTCTCCTGTAAACTGAACATTTATTTTTTTATTTCTATTAATTTAAACAGCACATACGCTTGCTGTACGACACTATTAAAATTGTAGTAGATGAAAAAAAAAACTACTACTTGGGAAATTCAAGCTCGCACCTACAGGTTTCGAACAACTGGACTTGTAGGCATACTTACCCATAAGCCATAGATAGCCATAGCTTTTTTGGTAGTCCGGTATACGGTTGAATCTCAGCACCAATTATTCTGATGACGCTTTCAATTCTCAATATAACAATTTTTGAAGCAGTGATAGCTCAGTGGCATTGGCTATGGACTGCCGCGCAGCAGGTCCATGGTTCGAATCCAACCGCGGGCTTGACCTTCACCGCATTGTGGAAGGGAATTTTGCGAATGCCCACCTGGCTGGCGACCACTCTTAAGTAGAAAATATGTCGCTTAGCTATTTATATGTGTGTTCAACGACCACTGTCACACGAATCTACATCTAAGCCAAGTTTTATCATACTGATACCTAGAAACAAAGGCCTAAGCATTTATACACATAATTCAATCGGTCTCTTTCACATACTTTATATTTTTTTACCCTTCTGAAAAATAAATATACTTATTGCCTTGTTAAAACGGAAGTATGATTATTTCTAAATTACTACAATGCTCGCCAATGATCGCCTTGACTGCGTCAGTCTAAAAACCTTTTCCGTTCAAATTTCTCCTGTTAACCCTGAATAGGCACAAAAAACCTTTTCGATTCCATTCTTTCCCAACCCTGCCAAACAAAAGGGGCTAATTTGTCCATACCAACAAAAGAATTGGAGAAAACTTATTGTTCCTCTAAAATAATTCTGAAAACAAAAATCTCTTCATTTAGCTTCGACGTTTGTGGTTAGGTGAAATAGTAGAAAGATTATTATTAAAGTACTTTCGTATTAACTACTATTTATTATATTTGTCGTAGAACTTTGCTTAGGGAACGAGACGTACTAAAATTATCATCAAACAAAACAAAAAATAGAATGTGGAATAGGTAAATAATAGGCTTTACCTTAACTATGTTTAAATTTATTGGCTGTGTACACAACATTTTCTATATTCGGCCCATATTATTCAGTGAAAAAACGTAATGTTTTTGTAATTTATTTTTGTGAGCCCAGTTTTCTTTGAATTGTTTACATTCTCATGTTTTTTTTTTTTTTTTTTTTATGCCGTATAGATTAGCCTTTGACCACTATCTCACCTGATGGTAAGTGATGATGTGGTCGAAGATGTTGTTCAGGCTAACCTAGAAGTACTGGCTCTCAAGGACAGCTGCCGGAACACACCGTTAGGTGCTTGGCGACGGATTTTCTACTTGAGGGTGGTAGCTAGCCAGGCGGGCATTCGCAAAATGCCCTACCACCATGCTATAACGACTGCCATCCTAAGACAACAACCGGGACCGAAGGCTTAACGTGCCCTCCGAAGCACGGAAACGCTCAGTAGTAATGTCACTAGCGGTCACCCATCCAACTCATGACCGCGCGCGACGTTGCTTAACTTTGCTGATCGGTTGAGAACAGCTAAGTAAACTTCGCTACGAGCGCTTCATTCTTTAATTTATTTTATATTTGTCGGCCTAGAAGAAGTTAACAAGTTAATGTTCGAAATGTCGAAAATCAATGTGTCATGAAATACGGAAAATATATTATCAGGTTACCTGCTAGTTGTTCTAATGAATTTTGCTGAAAGACTGAAGCCAAGTCAAATAGAAGCAATGACAGCTCCGTACTGATAAGTCTTTGCTGCCGATTAAAGGGCACTTACTACGAACAATACCTATACGAACAGCATCATGAAGCAGTGATGGCTCAGTGGCATTGGCTATGGACTGCCGCGCAGCAGGTCCATGGTTCGAATCCCGCCACGGGCTTGAGCTTCACAGCATGGTGGAAGTGCAGTTTGCGAATACCCGCCTGGCGAGGCAACCCACAAGTACAAAATTTGTCACCAAGCACCTAACGGTGTGCTCCGGCAGCTGTCCTTGAGAGCCAGAAATTATAGGTTAAAGCTCACATCATCTTCATAATCATCAACAAACACCTTCGACCACATCATCCCTTAACGTCCGATGAGATTGTGGTCAAAGACCTACCTATCAGCAATAAAAAATAAAAAAAAGAGCCGCACCAAACTGTTAATATAGGAATATTTCAATGATAATAATGTTTAAATAATTAATATGTATATAAATGCTTTTGACTATTTAAATTGTAATTTTTGACAAAACATAAAATTATAAATTTGTATCTAATTACTAAATGTTGCATATCTTTTATTGTATTGTTATTCATTTTGATTAGAAAAGTGATGGAATATGCACCTATAAAATAAATGAAATAATATTTCTTCATGTAATGACTTTTATAAATGACAATTTAACTATTATTATATTTGAACCAATAAGAGTGTTAGTAATCCTCCTCTCTCCTAATTATTGTGTGCCCGACAGGGTCTGTAATGAACTTTTACTTATTTTTAACATCTTTGTCTAAACTACAGAAAACAATAAAGTATTGAGTATTGAGTATTAAAGGTGCTTGGCGACAGGTTGACGTATTGTTTTTTTTAAAGGATAACCTGCACTTCTAATAACAAAGTAAATAATTATAAACTAGTCATATAACAGAAGCCCGACTGATAATGAAGTAAGCGTTAGTAATTCAACAAGTAATTTCGCGTTACATCCGCTTCCGCCATAACGGCAAATGGTGCGAAATTATAGCCCAAAATCTTAAAACTCTTCGAGCAAAAATGTGTTTTTCGAGCGGTTGAATCTTAATTACAAACGTTGGCTAATTCATCGTTTAAATTCTCGCGGTTTATGTTAATGTTACACCAAGTTAATGTGGATATATATAAGATTAGAACGTAACTTTCTCGTATAAAGCTTATCTCGTTTACTTTGGGGCTTAAAATATATGTTATACAACCAAAAGTACTGGAATATGACATATTACTTGGCGTCATTCAGTTATTTTTAGTTTACATCATTCAGTTTAATGTTCCACGTCAAACTGATAGTAAATTTTAGTATCATACTTTCAACATAGTATGCACTAGAATATTAACATACCTTAGATTTTCGCTGAAATAAATTTCACTAGTAAATATTTACTGTACTGTAACAGCCGACTCGTCCATCGCTGAACACAGCCTCCCCTATTAAGGGGGTATTTGCCATAATCCCCACGCTTGGTAGGCGGCTTGGGGATCGCAGTGTCAGATCTTTAGAAGGTGCTGCTGCCCACCTTCCAGTATTTTTCCCTTAGTCGCCTCTTACGACACCCACGGGATGATATGGGGAGGTGCAATTCTAACCCGGCACCCCACGGGAATTGATTACCAATTATTACGTGAGGTACCGGGATAGAAATACTTCTTACTCCCTTCCTATATCTTCCTGCATTGAATCATATTTACCAATAATTTTATTTTCTCAGCTAGCTTTGCTTTCCGTCCTCTTCAAAATTATACAGCAGATTATTTTATAGTAAAACGACTATCAAATAGTTATAAAGATTGCATATAAATGATTTCCCCTTATCGTTACACGTCTGCAAATCTCAGACATCACTATTGTTATATGAGATTGTGATGAAGATATTGCGACATAATCAAATGTTACTATAATTTCACTGGCTACCGTTCTTTTGGTCAGCAAAGTAAAGAAGTAGTTGTAGTAGTACTCTGTAAGCAAGTTCATCCGGGGAAGTATACTGCCACTATATCTATTTTTACCGCCAAATGTTCGCATAACTGTGTTCCGGCTTGAAGTGTAAGCGCGCCGGTGATATTAGAGTCTCATGACTTTACAATTTTATGCTCAAGGTGACTGGTGCAATGCTGTTTGTCAATTATGACATATAGCATTTTTTTTAATGTAATTGTGACGGATCTAGCACGAGGCCCACCTGATGTTAAGCGGACTAATAACCTCTGCCTATAACAGATGCATTTCGTCACAAGTCATGAATTGCACTGCGCCCGTCACCTTGAGACAAACTTGTTAAGTCTCATATGCCTGTAATTTCACTGGCTCTCAAGGACTGCTGCCGGAACACACCGTTAGGTGCTTGGCGACAGCTTTTCTACTTGAGGGTGGTCGCTAGCCAGGCGGGCATTCGCAAAATGCCCTTCCACCATGCCTTGAAGTTCAAGCCCGCGGCGGAATTCGAACCATGGACCTGCGGCACGGCAGTCCATAGCCAATGCCACTGAGCCATCACCGCTTCATAAGCATCTTTTATAGGCACAGGTTACCGTTCAACATCAGGTGGGCCTAGTGCATGTTTCATCTAAAATAAAAAGGTATTGCTTTTCCCACAGATTTCTGATATAATATGTGATAATCACGAAATGAGTGATAGGTTCTTTTTATATGAATTTCTATTGTTCTCTATTATATAAGATGCTGAAGGATAAGGTCAATGAACTGCGCCACAGCTAATTTTATTTACCTAGGTGCCTTATTAAATTAGTTCTACCATCTTGTGACGTCACCAACGTTATTATTTATACAAACTAACAAGACGCGAAGCTATTCCCAAGATTTATGGTTTTTAATTTCTTTTTTACTGAAAACTTCATTTCCGTGGAGACACAAGACTGACGGCATTAAATTTATTGCGTCAAATTAACTTTTGCGGGTACTTCACGAGATTAAAATTGCCTCGGCAGTTTTTCGGATGTTATCAAATTGGATAGACATTCTTCCTGAGATTCGGAAAATATCTTAAGTATATTATATGAAAGAAAGTTTGTATGTTGGTTTTGGGTGCTGCTCACGGAAAGTGATCATAGCCAAATTGTGTTCTATAAGTACGTATACCTACCTGGGTTGAAAATCCTCCCGACGTATGTCACTCTATCCTCACGCACGGGTTTCATGACGGCTTATTGATCGCTTTTGAGCATACACTGTCAAGTTTAACTTTGAAAGTGATGTCCGATTATATTAGTAAACGATTTGGTAACATTGCAGGACGATCAAATTGAATATGTGATGACAAGCATAAAATTTTGAGTTCCAATAATTTGTAAAACATATTTTCGCTTAGCACGCGATAGTGCTTGTATTCATATTTAGAAATATAGAAAGATAGCGACTTCTGATTCTGAGAGTTAAGTGTATGAAAAAGCACTTCTTGCGACCTTATGAAGTTAGTAGTCTGGTTGATGGCCGCGCACCGTTCCCTATGACCGTTAAAGTAATATAATTGGAGCAAGCAGCACGAAATTTCGGCCCAGGTGGTCGAGTGGTTTAGGCATCCGGTGCAAAATCGGAGGACGTGGGATTAATTCCCGCCCGGGGCATAAATTTTTTTTTGCTCTAATAATTTGTGAAATATAAATATGTGAACTTAAAAGTGCGATCGGTGATCGCAGAACACAAAAATTGCGTATAGAAAACTTTGCTCATTCATTTTTAATATAATATTTATCCGCACGTATTGTCTAAGCTATCAATGGTCCCTTTACCGTCCTATTTTAATCTAACTAAATAAACATCATGTTTTTAAACTATGATTCAAAAACACTTTTCTTATTTCGCTAATATCACATCCACAGTTTTTATTGCGTTCGTCACCCGACTAATGTTTAAAATTTGCTATGTGTATTATATCTAGTTAACACAATCTAATTTTATAATAACAAATGGTATATTTTTTTTTTAAGAAAACACAAAATTTATTTGTTAGTAAAACATAACAATCTAGTCACAATTCCACCTAACTTTCCTGTTATGCTGACGTGACAAACGCCACGCAGCCAAACCGGAAGAATTTTCGATGCGTTTTGCTTGCACACGAAGCATCCTCAGGAGGTCTTGACACTTCGAGGGCACGATCGAGAAGGAAAATAAAGCGGAATTGTCACTAGATATATTTCTATATTTTTAATTGTTTTACTAAAATATGAATTTATTATTTTCTTAAAATAATTTTAATTGAAGCAGTGATGGCTCAGTGGCATTGGCTAAGGGCTGCCGTGCAGCAGGGCCATAGTTCGAATCCCGCCGCGGGCTTGGGCTTCACCGCATGGTGGAAGGGCATTTTACGAATGCCCGCCTGGCTAGCGACCACCCTCAAGTAGAAAATCTGTCGCCAAGCACCTAACGGTGTGATCCGGCACCAGTCTTTGAGAGCCAGTAAAATCACAGGCACCCGAGACTTAACAACTGTACGTTGCTCACAACTACGCTTGTTCTGTCACAGTAACATAATATATTTGTTATTAATAGATTTCATACTATCACTGAGTTTGAATTCGCAAAATACACCACCACCATGCAGTAAAGCTCAAGCAGTGGTGGGATACAAACCAAGAACTTCCTCCGCGGCACTCTGTGCCATCACAGATTCAATTGTGATCAGTAAGTATGGGGCTTACCCAAGAATATTAGGCCCTGAGGGCGGCGAATTTTTTTCATCTGAGAGGATAACCATTGCATAAGAATAAAGATCATAACAAGGTATTGGAATGGCTAGGAATGGAGTTTCCCTGTAAATCCCTTGCATTAAAGGATTCACACCTTAAATAACAGGGATATAAGTAAATCAGATCTTTGCTCGTAATATTTTTATTCATTTGCCTTTGGTTATAAATCTAAGAAATGTTTTATATAAAAACGTTGGTTTGATAACCGATAAGCGCTTTAAAGAAAAAAAAACAACATATTATGCATTATGTATATTTTTGTTATTTAAATCCGTGAGGTGCCGGGCTAGAATGTCACCCCCCATCTTTTCCCATGGGTGTCGTAAGAGACGACTATGGGTTAAATACCTAAAGGTGGGCAGTAGCGCTTTTGAATAATCTATCTAATACTGTGAAAATCTGTCGCCAAGCACCTAACAGTGTGTACCGGCAGCTATCCTTGAGAGCCAGTAACTCATGGTTAGCCTGAACAACATCTTCAACCACATCATCACTTACCATCAGGTGAAATATTGGTCAAAAGCTAACCTGTCAGGCATAAAAATTAAATTACCGAACACATCGAAGAAGAGGAGGACTTGATAAAGGTAAGCAATGATGATATTTTAAAACTGAAACTATTTAATGTGAAATCGAACAGATTAGTAGCAGCGATGCTTAATTCATGATATTGAAAGTCAATTACCCCTCAGGCAATCGAACCTTACCCCAAGCGAGAGTTTTCCCAATGCTAAGACTTTTTTGCTTGTTTGACTGGCTATCTTACACACTGTAAAGAAGAAAATCTGTCACCAAACACTTAATAATATATTTTAGCACCTTTCTTTAAAAAAACGGCCAAGTGCGAGTGGGACTCGCGCACCAGGGGTTCCGTAACTAAATATTCTGTGAATAGTAAAAGCGTGTACCTGTCACTGTTATTAGTATCGAGCGAGAAATGGTAAAAAAGAAACAAGTTTATTTAATGGGAGCCCCTCTTAAATATACATTTTATTTTGTCTTTATTGTTACAGCGGCAAAAGAAATATATCATCTGAGAAAATTTCAACTGTCTTGCTATCACAATCTTGAGATACAGCCTGGTGACAGACGGACGGACAGCGAAGTCTCAGTAATAGGGTCCCGTTTTTACCCTTTGGGTACGGAACCCTAAAAACATTACCATTTTTAGGACGGAGATCTTGTAACTCACCACCACTTCACCATTTGTGGCAATGATGGCCGAGCGGTAATAGCTGTGGACTGCTATGCCGCAGAGCCATGGTCCAATCCCGACTGCTGGCTTGAGCTTCACAGCATGAAGGAAAGGCATTTTGCAAATGCTCGCCTGGCTAGCTACCACCCTAAAGTACAAAATCTGATTAAATCGATAACTCGAACGTACTTACTGAAAATAAAACTTATAAAGAAATGCATACCCAAGAAATAAAATGATTAATACAATACAGATGGTAATTCTGGGAACATAATCATATATTATATTGTTTTTGAGGAAAACAATTAGGATAATGTGTTTCAAGGAGCCTGTGGGCTTTCCGAAACCATTTATTTGATTAAAAGTAATTGCAATTAAGAGTATTTTTACGAATAAAAAAATCTTGTGATTCTATTTTAAAATGTTAACGATATAATATAAAATTTTAATTATTAATAGGTCCAGCGTTTTTATTTCTGTTTTGTTTGATACTTAATAACTAATAATTTTGTTAGAGATAAATTATTTTAGAGTTATATTATCATAAAAATAGATCCCTCGATTATTTCCCATCAGTTTGAACGCTACTTGCGTTTCGGCGACATCTAGCTAACAGCATGACACTCTTTACTTAGACTGGTACGTTGATATACAATAAACATATAACACCAAACGAAGAAAAAAAATTTTTTTCAACACACTCGTAACGGGCCTTTAAATGCACCGATTTTAGTGTCATAACATTGTCTATTAAGCACTCGTGCTTTTTTTAGTGTTCGTACCCAAAGGCTAAAAACGGGACCCTATTAATGAGACTTCACTATCCGTCCGTCTGTCACGAGGCTGTATCTCAAGAACGGTGATAGCTAGACAGTTCAAATTTTCACAGATGATGTATTTTTATTGCCGCTAACGTAGACGCTTTAACTATTCGCAGAATATTTAGTTTTATGTTCTCCTTAAGTATAATTAATTCATATAAAATAAATAATTAAGGGGCTCCCATACAATAAAAGCGGTTTTCGCCGTACCTACACAGCTCAATCGGACACTTCTAAAAGTGTCTCTAACTTGCAAGATTAGGTTACAGATAATGGCACGGAACCTTTCGTGCGCGAGTTCCACTCGCACTGGGCCGGTTTTTTTTACTTTACCGCTCTAGTATTTTAAATAGAAAATAAAACAACGTTTCCACACTTCTCACCAAGGAGATTGTAGTTTGTTTCGTTCATTTTTCATATAAAAACAAAGAGTTTTTTTACCTACTGAAGTAGAACTTTAGAAGATTTTATTATAAACCTTCTTAATCAGATTATTATTACTGTCAAAAAGATCAAGAAAATATTTTCGTATCGAAATTTTCGTATTCGTTCCTCGCAAGTGTGTTGAAAAACGTCGTATGAAACTCGTGCGCCTTGTTTATTACAATCTCTACTCCATTAAGGCCATCGATCTTCGATCTCAGGCCTAAAACTCGTCTCGATTGTAATAAACAACTTCGCGCACTTGTTGCTTAATGTACTATTGTAGCATGAGAGGGGGGTATAAGCACATGAATACGGTTGTTTATTCATGTGGTATACGTCCCAATGGAAGTTATCTTTTTCCATGCGAAATAATTTCTATTCTTTCGTATAGCATAGCTCTTACTGTCCATTGACCATACCTTCAAATCGTTTTTATCTTTAGAGTAGTAACAATTTTGTGGCGGATATTCCATAAATTAAGGTACAAAAGGTACGCTCAGGTCGATTTTTGGTCAAAGTTTTGGGCCCTACATTTTAAGCCCCTAAATATTCAAATTTGTAAAGATATAAATTATATAAATATTTATAAAAATTTGACGATTTTATAATTTTTTTTATATCAATTTAGACTGAGCTAGGATAATGTCTTGCTATTCAACAATGAAAAAAGTATGTTCAAATGTCTTGAACATTTCTTTATTGTAGAATTGTATGCAACAAGGGTGAAACTAAAGGCTATAAATACTGATATTTTTGGTCGAACCATGCACTACCACACACCATATTATATTGTGGTATGGAACCCATAGTGTGTGAATCCAACTTGTACTTGATCAGACCTTTCTTCAGCGGAGCTTTCATTAATTTATTTTATTGGCTTAGGTTTACACAATAAAACATATTCATCATTGATAGATATACCATCAAACAATGACAAAATATCAATAAAAGAAAACCAATTTATACACTTCGTAATGAAATACACGCCTAGTTGCTCGCAGATGCCAGTACTCAATCGTTCTGAAGATGATGTGAATGCTGGGTCGACACACGTAGAAAATATTCGATCAGTACTCAGTATTTTGCCGTTTATTAATTGACGTTTATTTTGCCAATTAATCGTGTATAATATTAATGTGGATTTTTTTTATTTAATGGAATCAACTTCAACACTCAAAAGCGTGAAATAACTTGTTGAAGTCGGTACCGTGATAGTTCAAAAGTACCTAATATGACAATTTTGTGTGCATGGTACCGACTTCGACAAGTTATTTCACACTTTTGAGTGTTGAAGTCGGTTTTATTTTTAGGTAAAAAAAATGTTTCAGCCTTTTTAGTGCCCCTATGGATCGATTGTCATTCACTGGCAATGACTATATCATCAAGATAGGAAAAAAAAAGCAGTAATCGGAGCATAACTCAAAAATGGCTTGACTGATTTTGATGAAATTTAAATGGGACACACGATAAGCATCAGCTTTTAAATAAAAACATCAAAATCGCTTCACCCAGTAAAAAATAATGAGGTAACAACAACAAAAATATTCAGACGTATTGAGAAGCTCCTACGTTTTGAAGTCGGTTAAAAAATACAAAATTGTATGACTCATAAGTACTAGACGCATTAACTTTATGCAGGTGGTAGGTAACATCAGCAAGACTCCGCCTTAGTGGTACAACTGCAGTTTCAGATATTCTGCCTCGAAGCTGGAGTGTGTAATATAAAAACCCTTTTACACCCTTTTTTCTTGTTTATTGATATTTCGTCTTCGGGGTAGTAAGGGTACTGTAGCAAGTAAAGTTACTGGTTAAACGAGAAAACTACTAACGTCTCAGCATGATAAGCGCAGTGTAGTGTAAAGCAGAATGAGAGCAGTGACACTTGGACTGCTAATTACAAGCATGACACTTATCAGGCAGGCATCTGTTCCGCTTCATCACATTTTAACATAAAAAAGGTAAATTTTTAACCCAAAATTTAAAGCGTAATCTAATAACTATAGTGTTTCATGTCACCCCAGCCTCGTAAATAAAATAAAAAGGAATTTAGGGGAAAGTCACCCTAATTCTTTTATAAAGGGCAGATTAGCAAAGCGTGAGTTCTTGACATCTTGTGTGTGAATTCACTTTCATAGGGCCCTTTTGTGGGGTCTATTCGTTCGGAAATTTCCAATTTGTCTGACAAATGCAGTTCACGATATTTAATTGACTTCGTTTGGACTTCTGTGTTGAGAGAAACTACAGTTCTGTGCTGTTAATGTTGGAATAAATGCGTTTCCATTGAAAGGAAATGCAATTTATTTTCGTGTGGAATGGCCAGTGATTTTATGTTCGTTTATTGTGAGTGATTATGTTTGCTGCTTCTGTGGCTAGATATGTGATGCAATATTTTAAAGGAACTCATTGACTATAAAGCGCTTTAGTACCTATGATAGAATACTGTTTAATAATATACACACATCAAAAGTGCCCAGGGATCAAGTACGTTTTCGATTATTGTCGCAGTAGAGGATTTTATTCGTGTGCTTTTCTGACGAGCCTCGTTTCGGTATGCGGCCTGATACAAGTTGAACTCGAGTTTGGAGGAGCTCTGGACGTCAAGAACGTTTAAGATTCTGTCAAGAAGTTCACCCATATGAAGGGGGAACAATAATGGTTTGGGAGGTATTTGGATCGGTGTAGGAACAGATCTCATTTGGATCGGGGGCAACCTCAATGCTCAAATTTATGCGGAGAGTATTGTTTCGGAGGTGTTAATCCCTTTACGAAGCCGTTTAGGTAATTAGTTTCGTCTAATGCACGATAATGCACGTCCACACACGGCTAGAGTGATAGGTTAGCCTTTGACCACTATCTCACCTGATGATAAGTGATGATGTGATCGAAGATGTTGTTCAAGCTAACCTAGAAGTACTGGCTCTCAAGGACAGCTGCCGGAACATACCGTTAGGTGCTTGGTGACAGATTTTCTACTTGAGGGTGGTAGCTAGCCAGGCGGGCGTTCGCAAAATGCCCTACCACCATGCTATAACGACTGCCATCCTAAGACAACAACCGGGACCGACGGCTTAACGTGCCCTCCGAAGCACTGAAACGCTCAGTAGTAATGTCACTAGCGGTCACCCATCTAACTCATGACCGCGCGCGACGTTGCTTAACTTTGCTGATCGGTTGAGAACAGCTTAGTAAACTTCGCCACGAGCGCTTCAAAATGATGCTCGCTCGATGCTCGCATCAACGTTCTGCCGTGGCCTGTACAATCACCAGACCTCAACCCCATTGAACATGCATGGGATATGCTACAAAGAAGAGCTCTGCCAAGTATGGATGCCGTGCATATGCACGGCATCCATACTTTTGATAGAAATCAAAAAGCTGTTGTGGGATATCCCTTAACAGCTATTTGATTTCTTGCAAAGAACTTGGTCAGCCATTCCTCAAAGTGATTTTAATGAACTGATTTTAAGCATGCCGAATCATTGTGCTTGTGTGATTAGTGTTAGTGATTAGAAACATAGATTATAATTTTAATATAATTTTGGAATAAACATAGCAAAATCATTTTTTTTTCGATTTCTGCCATTTGTTTGACGACATTAACTTATATTAAATTTCTTTAAATTGCAAAAAAATAACGCTATTCATACAAAATAAAGTGATTCGTTGTTATCTTAAACATAGGAATAAAATTAAAAAATCCAGTCTGGATAAATAGATTTGGTAAATATTAATTGAATATTTTTATAGTTAAAAATATACATGGTCCCTAGGCACTTTTGATGTGTGTTTTATACATAATATTTAAATTATCTTAATTGTGTCCTTACGTATAAAAGTAACACGTTAAAAACATATCTAAAACTGACTAAATCGATGACCAATTTTTTAATCATCTATGAGTTATTATTCGTAACATAGCCATCTTACACTGCGATCCCAAGCCGCCTGCTAAGCGTGGGGATTATGGCAAATACCCCCTTAATAGCAGAGGCTGTGTTCAGCAGTGGACGAGTCGGCTGTTAAAGTAGTTCATCATATAAAAAATATTGTTTTTGAAACAATGTCAATGTCTTTGATTTGCCATGCAGAAGGTCAAATTAGGATCAAATTTTATCATAATTAGCAAAATACACGCAAAAATTAATGATGATAATAACTATATGTGAAACATAATGGCTATTTTTCATTGAACTGTGCTCCGTATAGCTCAGTACTTTCTACAAAGTTTTCTGGGAACACCCATTCTTAAATGAAGCAACTGCTTCATCATAAAATACAATAAAATAAGTCCATACAATCAGATATATAACTTTCGAATCAAGAGTTTGAGGTTTTATTCACATTTCGTTTATAAAAAGATCAAAGATTGAAGTGTCGTGTCTATGTTATTTAGTTGAACCGATGTTTTCATGTTTTACGACAAGTTAGTGCTATTTTACTTTATTCTTTTTTATTGAAGAAAATATTAAATTTTTAAATTTTTCTTAACTTAATTTCCTGGTGTTGGGTGCCAGTACATAGTGTACTATTTTCCGTCCGTTTTTTTATCCCTCCCAAGGGCATGCCATAACATTCGTGACCTAGGTCAATTATACTATAATTTTGTATTCTCATATCATCATTACTTTATAAATAATTTTATTTGTCAGTCTGTTATCTGGACGTATAATGGTTGATAGCTTGATGGATGAACGTTGAGGAAAATCAAATGTAGCGCACTCAGTTCTCACGCTTTGCCATTTGTATAATTTTACTGCTTGAAATATTTAACCCTCCAAAGATTGTTTCAATGTACTTGAACATTAATTTTGCTTTAGTACAATACACCCACAACCAGTTAAGGTAATATATATTATGTATCTTCATCTTCATGATAATTACTTTAAGCCGGACAATACTCAAGATTACTATCTACAATGGGATAAGATAAGCGGCCAAATAATTTATCACTCTACCCTTGATCTGACTTACCCTAAGCCACAGTGCTTGGTGCAGAATCTAATCTTTATTAGCAAGATGTTATCGCTATTGGTAATTTAGAGTCCAGTAATTAATCTTTTGCAATAACTTATAATGCCATTGATCAACCAAAGCAGAGCTGAACCTGGTCCGTATGAGTACTGCACAATATGGAAGAAAGATTTCCATACCCTGAAGTACTACTTCGGTAACAAAATCAGCCATAGATGTATACGACAACGCCGATACAGATGTATCGGCGTTGAGATGGTTATTGGCCTTGTTGGGTTACCTTACTCTGGCAAAAATCTGTGCTTTATTCTGACATTCCGAGGAACAGTACAATCATCAGGCTGCATATCGCCACACCCGTAATACCACCATTTTGAAGCGCTCGTAGCGAAGTTTACTTAGCTGTTCTCAACTGATCAGCAAATTTAAGCAACGTCGCCCGCGGTCATGAGTTGGATGGGTGACCGCTAGTGACATTACTACTGAGCGCTTTCGTGCTTCGGAGGGCACGTTAAGGCGTCGGTCCCGGTTGTCGTCTTATGATGGCAGTCGTTATAGCATGGTGGTAGGGCAATTTGTAAATGCCCGCCTGGCTAACTACCACCCTCAAGTAGAAAATCTGTCGCCAAGCACCTAACGGTGTGATCCGGCAGCTGTCCTAGAGAGCCAGTACTTCTAGGTTAGCCTGAACAACATCTCCGACCACATCATCACTTACCATCATGTGAGATAGTGGTCAAAGGCTAACCTATCAGGAATAATAAAAAATAAAAAAAAATGCAAGGAAATTCTAAACTCTCTTTTACTAAAATATCCTACTGTCTATTTGTGTACTTCGAAAAGGTTACTGACATTTCGGCAAAACCGCATAAGGCTTACGATGAAGTCAGTTGTTGCCCCCCTTAAATTGATATTATCTCCAAAGGCAGGGCTGTCTCCATTAAATTAATTAAGTAAAGCACTAGCAGTAAAAGGACCCTACAGTGTACGAACCTATTTATTTAGTTGTGGACGTAAAACGTTGAGGCTACCTTTACGGCCTACGCGACGTCAATGGGGCAATAAAGTTTGGCCAGCCTTTAAATTTGGTAATATGCCTGGAGGCAAATATAATAAGGGCTAATGTACAGTCGGTCTAAAATACCTTATTTTTAGTTGACAGGATAAGTAGGGTTTATACTGTTTGTTGCTGTTATATTCATTAATAGGTCTTGTTGTACCTAATCCTATCGAATAACAAACTTCATATTAAGAAATAAATTAATTTAAACTAAAAGTAGACATACAAAGACATATTTTATTAAGGCTTGTAAATGCAGGTCTATTTAATATCCTCTTTAAAATTCAACTTGAATGCTTAAGTTATGAAAAAAAAAACCGAACTACTAACATTTTCTGCGTATTACAAAAATACTTCCAAATTTTTCGATTAACAAAGTAAATAGTTCAGTTGATTCAGTTTCAGTTTCGATGATATTATGATGTTTATTTAGTGACTTGAATATTTATTACACTTGATAAAAACCTTTCCTCAATAGATCACCATTAAATATTTTGCTTTAACCATCAATTATATTTTGGTATCTATATGTTAATGTAATGTGTCTTATTTTTTAATGTTTATAATATACATGTAAAATATGTAATTACGTTTTATACACATATTAAATATTTATAACAGGTACTTGTATATATAACTATGCAACTAGTTTACTAATCCCACTTCGTTTTACACTCTACCCGCATGTTAATCAAATTGATTCTTCTGCTTGCGGTTGCCTGGAAGAGATTGCTGATTGCGGCCACCGTACAATCTTAAGATGAAATATTTTTCTTATAAGTAATGTTAATTGTAATAAGAAAGTACAATAAGGTATTATTTATCTATCTATATTGTTACTTAAGTTTAATACTTTATCACCAAGATAATAAAGAGATTATGCAAGTGTATTGAAGTTTAAAACAGCACTTGAAATATAAATCTCAAAACTCTTAGTGCGCACTTCAACTTCAACTGCATTTTTATGCATGGGTTTAACCATTAACTTCACTTGGTGTGAAGTTCAGCGATCAAATATATCATTTATATTGCTTGCACTTGCACTTCGTCACAACAGACCGCACTACTTGTCTTTATTCTTTTCAAGTAAGTATTGTGATATATATTTACCATTTGCAGTATGTTATGGATTTTCTAAAACGTAACGTTTGCTACTAGGAGTGGCACTAGTTTTTATTTGCATCATCACAAACCCCTTTTTTAATATTTATTTTAATTCAAATTAAAACCGACCTTCATTACAAGTAAGCGTATTCATATGGGCCTACAATTTACCTCTTACAACTTCCATCCCAATCGTATCTTAAACTTTGGCACGGGATCCTATAAAGGCCGTAAGGGCATGTCCCAAATACCACAATATCATTAATGACCTTCACAATGTGCTTCCCGTGTCGTCCAAATGGTTCTCAACGTGAATTTCTGTCCATTTTGTGCTCGTTGAGCGTGTAGTGTGAAGTCTTTGCGGTCGACCCTTACCTTCGATACGGAAAGCGGTTTATCGTTCTGTTGGAACGAGTACAATCAATACTCTCACTTAAAATTAAAAGAGTTGGTTTATACTAGTGAAATCACGTCCAGAGAAGAATTAGATCAAAGAATCAGAGCAGCATTCAAAATCATTAAACAAGAAATGCAGATGAAAATTACAACGACGGAAGTAAGAAGACGATGCAGAAAGTGTATTCGCAATGGTGGACATCATTTTGAACACGAATAATAAAAAAAAATCAGTACAAGACAGTTTTTTTTTATTCCTATAAATCCATATTCATGACCCTTATTTGGTTCAGGCGCCCTAATTAAAAAAGTTTAAGACTCAGTTACGTAAATGATACCTCAAATTAAAGAGCAATAACCAATCATGTTTTAGAAGTTGTCTGAACACCTGTAGGTAATTTTTTTTTTTTTTTTAAAGACCTCGAAATTCACTTGTTTTATTTTTCTTATTTTTTAGTAAAGTTTAAATGCTTTGTACATAACTTTTTTGGACACAGTGGAGTTTAAAACTACTTTGAGACACATTGGACTACTAGATAATAAAAAAAAACTAGACATTTCTGTTTAGGTTAGAAGTTATTAGCATTTAATTGACCAATTTTGGGTTTTTCATGCTAAAATCGTAAAAGTTCCCTTAAAAATCGAAATCGCGCACCCGACCACCAAACACCCTGTATATTCTAAGGTAAAATGTATACCTAATCGTTACAACCTCTTAACCATCACGTGACAAAATGACAATGAGCAGATATTACAAATATTGTTTACCTTTCCCAATGCTGGATATATCTTCAAACATATCAACACTTTTACATCTTTGACAAAGTATGTAGTTTTTTACGGAACTCGATGCACGATATTTCTCCGTGCGTGGTTGAGTTTGCGGGCTAGTCCAAGTAGGCGGAAACCAGATTATAGCTTTTATTTAACTCATTTGTTAAACGTACGTCATGAAACTTTGAATCCTGATCCTAACTTATATTAATTTTAATTTTTTATTTTATTATTTCCTGTTACAAACTCTACTACCTTGTTGAAAATAGAGGCTATCATAAGATCCGTGCCACATTTATGAACATTGCTGTAAGTTGTTTCCTGGAACAGAAAATATCTTTGTTGGAATGTTCCCGTGAGTATGGGACATTAATGTTATCAATAACCGGCTGTACTCACGCGTTGGTCGAGATTGTTGACCTAGGTTTCGGACATGTCCGACGCCCTTCATCAGGTGATTTCAAGCGTCTAAATTGCGGTGACGACTCCAAGATTTATTTACTCTCATAGAGACAATGTCACTTACATGAGAACAATATTGGACTTAAACAGTATAATCATTTTCACTATAGTGTCGGTAAAACATAGTTTTTTTTAACAAATTCACCCCCAATTTAATCCTGCTCTAACTAAGAACCCTCTCTGGGCTGACCTCTCTATCATAATTAACTACCTGTCTGCCAAATTCAGTTTTATTGACTATATAGATTTCAGCTTAAAAATTATAATTTTTAGCCCTATTTGTGTCTCTGAATTTGGTTAATTTGTGACTGAACTTTGTGATCATAACTTCAAAAACATAGGACCTTCATATAAAATATGATCCCCAATTTTGAAAACTTTAATTTGTTTCTGTAACAAAATCCCACCTAAGCTGACGTATCCATCTCTAAATTACCTACCTTCCAAATTTCATACTCCTAACTAAAAATATAGGATTTTCATACATACTTTCAGCCCATCTGACCCCCTTATTTGGCCCAATCGCAAAATCTGTTGTCATTTGAAGTCTCCCACTAATAAACTACCTACTTGCCAAATTTTGCCTGAACAAAGTAAACGTTTACATACTACTGCTTCGAGGCAGAGCACTGACTTTACGGTGATACTAACCAAGACAGACTTTTGCTAAAGATCACTTGGTGAAAATAGCTTTTATCTCAAGAGATATAATTTTACTAGCTATGGATTTACTCCTTAATTATATCTTGATATTTTTATACCCCATACTATTCTAGTTTAAAGTCATCCATCTTATTATGAATCCATAAAACGGTAATGAATTACAATAAAATATACCATTTATTGTGAAAGTATAACAATATCTTATTATATTGTCATTTCTCTGCGCAAAACATTGATCCATATCTTTCCAGTGATACCTGTCTTACGCCGTGTCTCTCCAAATAATGTGTTAGGCGTTAAAATCAGAAAAATAATTATGAGGCCATCGTAAATAATAGTTAGTTTAACTGTTTTGATCTAAACTTAACCGTGAGTCGATTGACGTAAATAATCGATTTGAATTTTTGAATTCCTGAATATGATTTTTGAGTTAAGCAGTTTTTGAGATTCTTAACAAAATAATTTAAAATAAGTCAGTTCACAAAGTTTGAATTGAGCCCGATAAATCCTAATTGGGTCAACTCCACTTTCTAACTACAACTCTCTTCTGCTTTTTTACTTTTCGGAGATACAATTGTGTAATATGATTTACTGTAAGTTCTTACAGTCTCTTAGGTAGGTCGACATTCATAAACATTTTAGCACATACACTTTGTAAAGCTTCGCATTTTCAAATGGAATGGGGGTGTGGGAGCAACTTAAGCATAAAAATGATGTCATTCAGCCTTTTGATGAAAAATTGTGAACGATAATTGCTACGCCAAAGTTTGAAAAATGTACGAGAAAGCCGCTGTATACGACACATCATCCAATTTAAAAATAACAAGATACGTCAAATGACTTATCCTATCCACGCGTTGCTCCCTAAAAGTCACATTAAATTATATGAGTAAGCCCAGAGACATACAAAATAGGTTTTTCCCTGATAAGCTGTAGAACCAATTTCCTTGGCAAGGGAGCCGAATGTGTTTCTACTATACGTTTAATAGAATGTCACGGTATAGTAGAATTGGATTTGCATTTCTTCGTAAAGTGATACCAGTATTTTTATCCTGATAGGCAGATATCCTTCGCTTGTAGTTGGGTTGCAAGATTGCTAGTAGTTCCTTGTAAGTGTTCTTTTTGTTATTGAAAACACTACGGTTTTTTTAATGCACCAATTCAAATTACCTTCATCTTTATTATCATCCGACTCTTATTTTGCAAGTGTGGTCTGTCTTTGTTATTGTTATTTATAGTGCCAGTATAAAAAACGCACCTGACTAACTACCACCGTCAAATACAAAATATATCGCAAAAAAACTATCGTCTTGTTGTCCCCATCAAAGGTTTAAGTCAATGGGGACAGCGGGAACACACCTCTTATTCTGGCAACTATCTTTGAGAACTGCTTCCTATAACAGATTAAGCCAACTTCAAGCAAATATTCTCATCAGAATTAGACTCGATATAGGTAGATTCTGCACACATACAACATTAATAATTCTGTATGTAATGTAGATCATTAATGTTGTATGTGTGCAGAATCTACCTATATAGATTCTGCACACATACAACATTAATAATTCTGTTATATTATAGATAATTAGTTAACTCGCTCCAAGTCAGCTACTAAGGAGAAAAAACAATCAAGTCTTGGTTTTGTAATATATGCGTTATATATTATAATTATAGATAGGATTTAAGTCATTCAATTGCGATAGCATGGACTGAAAGATTCAAGACTGCCCTATGACTCATATAGATGATATAGTACTATGCCACATGTATTTCAGCACAAATTCCCCATGTATTCATTTCTCATTCAGTATATTTTTGTGCAAACTGGCATTGAATTGTTAATTTTCCTTACATGTCACATTTCCCCACTAAATACACTTCCTACAATGAAAGCTCTTCAAACATAAACACACCTTGCTTTTATAAGGCGAAATAAACCAAGAGGTATGATGTTCTGGCTATTTCAGTCGTAGGTTTAATCATTGTTATTTTAGAACAAGATGTATTTGGATAACAGTATGGTTTGGTAAAACGACTTATACTTCTGGATTGAGTGGCATCTTGGGGGCCCTGGCATTTGGGTTCAATTCCCGGTGGTTTAAATATTTGGAAGACAGTTGATTATATCAGATTTTGAAGCAGTGATGGCACAGTGCCGTTAGCTATGGACTGCCGCGCAGCAGGTCCATGGTTCGAATCCCACCGCTGGCTTGAGCTTTATCGCATGGTGGAAGGGCATTTTGCGAATGCCCGCCTGGCTAGCGACCACGCTCTAGTAGAAAACCTGTCGCCAAGCACCTAACGGTGTGTTCCGGCAGCTGTCCTTGAGAGCCAGTAATTCTAGGTGAAGCCTGTTAACACCTTCGACCAAATCATCACTTACCATCAGGTGAGATTGTGGTCAAAAGTTTACCAATCAGCAATAAAAAAAACACCCTCTATGTTAATTACTTACCTTATCGTTAAACCAATTATATCTAGCGAAACGTAGATGCTTAGACATCATATTACCAGTACTTCTTGAGCTTCTCTGGGGTATTAAGACATTAAATATCTAATAAATAAATTAAAATCTCATCTACGGGTGGAGATATGGTATGGTAAGAAATAACGAGCATCTTTTTTACCAAACCGTCATATGTTACCATTTGGGCACAATATTACCTGACGGTAAGAGGTGTCAACGTCTAAAATGAAAAAAACAGGCTTTATCTAGAATAGAGATTGATTTGCAAGAACAGCTGCTGAAACGCACTGTCAGGTGACCGATTTCCCATCTACTCGCTTCATATTTCTAACTTGATAGGCCGCCTTTTGCAAAAAACCTTACAAATGCAAAGTTTTAAGAGAATATGAAGGTGCTTGACATGGCCTAATTAGTGCCATCCTAAGACAACAACCGTGGCTGACAGCTTAACGTGGCCCTTCGGAGCTTGGAAAAATCGATTCGCATAACTTTTGCGAATGAACTCAATTATTCGTAATGTTGAAGCATAATCGTATCTAAAACCTAAAAATCGTTCATACTTTTTATAACATTGAAGATGGAGTAAAATGCTCGTGGGTAAAAACTGTGGGTTGAAAGAGGAATACCTACCTCAATAAAAAGTATAATACCGGTATCGAAGATTTTTTTTAAATATTTCATTAATGTTATCAGCCAAAGTACTCCACAGTTGAATTTAATTATTATGCCTCCCTTTTTGGACGTCGCAATAAACGGTTATTAGCCAATTTTATTAATTTAGTCCTCTTAATTCTTAACATTTTGGCAGCTTTGCTAGTGTCGGGATTCAATTTTTGTTTCACTGTATCTGCTCAGAACATAGCTTTTCTTCCACATCGGTTATGGGGTATTCAAGCTTCGAGGCCGGCCTAGTATATTCAGTATTTTTATGTATCCGGTATCTGCGTCCTTTATATGTCAATGGGCTCGACTAAAAACATACATAATAAAAGGTTTATGTGTTAGTATTCCACTGTCTATCCTTTTGGATATATACCTACAGGTATGGTGATTTGAAGATATTACATGTATATAGCAAATTGACCGTGGGGTGATGGGCTAGAATATTACCCCACCCATCTCTACCGTGGGTGTCGTAAGAGGTGACTAAGGGTAACACACCAAAAGGTGGGCACCAGCGCTTTCAGACTGCCAAGCTTGGGGATTATGGAAACCCCCTATAATAGTGGAGGCTGTGTTTAGCAGTGGACAATCTGGGTGGTAACCGGTTATTAATAACCTAGATTAAATGATATAAAATATACTAAAAGAAAATAAATTCTTGTTTACATATATCATTTCACATCTCAAGTATTCTTTGCGACACTTACGCATGTTAAAACAGAACATTCAAGTACCTACGGAAATTGATACTCAATAACATATAAAACGCCTTGTAAGTGCCACTTATTGCTGAACATGTTCTTTGCGTATAATTTATTTGGAAAACTTTGTACATTTCTGTACAGAAGTTAAGGAAATAATGCTTAACATTTTGTACTGTACATTTTTAATTATCTAGTACTTGACTCTGCGTACAGTTCTAAAACTGAATAATACCGGCTGAAGTGTATCAAAGACGGTGCTATATGCATAGGTTGGATGTTGTTAAGGAGACTAAGGAAAAGACATGCGTTTAGAATTAGAAGCATGGCACCACTGAGTGTTGCTGTAACAAGCAAGTCGCAGGTAATTTTTTTTTATGTATTTTTTTTTTATGTTAGTGTAAAGTAACAAGCGCGTGGCCCACCTGATGTTTAGCGGTATCCTCTGCCTATAACAGATGCATTTCATCACAAGTGACGAACTTCACTGCGCCCATCACCTTGAGACATATTTGTTAAGTCTCATTATGCCTGTTATTTCACTGGCTCTCAAAGACTGCTGCCGGAACACAGCGTTAGGTGCTTGGCGACAGATTTTCTACTTGAGGGTGGTCGCTAGCCAGGCGGGCATTCGCAATATGCCCTTCCACCATGCGGTGAAGCTCAAGCTCTGGGTGGGATTCGAACCATGGACCTGCTGCGCGGCAGTCCATAGCCAATGCCATTGAGCCATCACTGCTTTAATCTAAATAAATTGAAATAATTCCTAAGAATTTTACATTCAACAATAGAGTTGTTGTGAAACTCTTTGATTGTATTATGTTCGTTTGTTGTCTTTTGAATTTTAAGAGAATATGCCCCCACATGATTGGGTTAAAGAAAGGAAGACTTATTATTTATGATTTTTATTACTGTCTAGCTGTGCCTCGTGGTTTCACCGCGTTGACAATGCTAAAATGTGATGGTGATGGTTGAAAGTATTATATTTTAATCCAGGATCTAAACTATATATTTTACAAGTCGATGCAATTGCTTCAGCGTGAAGTAGTAACAGACACTTACACAGACTCTCTATAAATTAAAATTTTAGTATTATCTAAAACCGAATTACCTTGGGCGTTGGGGTGCCGGGCAAAACCCGGTATAAATGGGGGTGCCAATCTTCATATCATTCTGCAGGAGTAGTAAAAGGCGAAAAAATAAAAATAACAGGTATTCAGAAGGCGCTACTGGCCCATTATCCGGTATTTAACCTCTAGTCGCCTCACCCACACTGACGGGACATTATAGCCTGGTACCCTACGGGCAGGCACTATCATCTATCACTATTAATTCAGTTGTTATGTGGTGATATGTTTGTTGTCGATATATCAGTTTCTAATTATGTATAAGACCTATAATTGACTCATAAATTCGTTAGGCCAGCCAATATAGACATCCAACATCGCAAACGTGCATGTATCTATTCTATGTATATAGTATCAGTCATATATAGGTCTCTACATTGGACTCCATATATAACCAAAAGCAAAGAAGCTCGTTAGTTACGATGCGTTGGTGAAAGCTAGACTCAAAGCCTCGACATATTTAAAAGTTGCCAGTTTATCGGTAATATTTCAGGCTACACTTTGGAGTATGTACGATCGATTTACACAACCTTATTCCCTCTTCTTTCTTTCATCGGAAAACAAGACGCACAGGAACACGGCATCCATACATGGTTGATATTCCGAAAATACATATGCAAAGCGTTTGAAGTCCAGCTTTATAATGCTTACGGCCGAATCTCTATTTTTTTTTTATATTATTGTGACGGAACAAGCCCGAGGCCCACCAGATGTTAAGTGGACTAACCTCTGCCAATAACAGACGCATTTCGTCAACGACTAATTGCACTGTGCCCGTCACACTGAGACGTACAGTTGTTAGGTCTCATGTACCTGTAATTTTTCTGGCTCTCAAGGACTGCTGCCGGAACGCACTGTTAGGTGCTTGACGACAGATTTTCTTCTTGACGGTGATCGCTAGCCAGGCGGGCATTCGCAAAAAGCCCTTCTACCATGCGGTGAAGCTCAAGCTCGCGGCGGAATTCGAACCATGGACCTGCTGCGTGGCAGTCCATATCCAATGCCACTGAGCCATCACTTTTTCACTTATTTCCCGATAAATAAAATCTGGAAGTCTTCAAGCAAAGAGTAAACAGGTATCTGCTAGGCAAGCAAGTTCCACCGCGTCGTCACTTTCCATCAGATGAGACTGCGGTCAAAAGCTTGCCACAATAAAAAACAATCACTTACAATAAAAAAAATATGTTGTTACGATCTCTAAGAAGAATTTATTCCTAAGTTTGCAATATTTAAACCTGAGCTACTTACGTGGTGCTTGAAACACTGCCAATTTCGGTACTTGTTTCAGTTTTTGTTAAGAAAAATCTCGGAGAGAAACTCAAAAGAAGGAAGCGTTTTTTCGGTATTATTCCTCACAATTTGTGCAATTTTTCATTTGCTACATTGAGGTCAATTTAAGCTCTCTAGCTCTATAGAATCAGTCATTTAGGACTTAGTTCTAAAAAGTGAATAGTAACAGCAGTGTTCATACGAACAGTACTGCTTGTCAAAGTAGGAAATGCTACTACTATATACTTTCCCTTTCAATGTATACATGGCATACCCGTGGATTGTGAAAGGGATATGATCATATTTATTTTGGCTCCAATTTGGACGACAGATACTTATTACGAACGGCTGCCCGTCTGTTTTTTGCTACCTATGGGCTATATAAGACCTAAAGCAGATGTGCCCAGTTCTCAAATATGAGGTTTTTTTTATGCTATTGTGACGGAACAAGCTTGAGGCCCGCCTGATGTTAAGCGGACTAACCTCTGCCTATAACAGATGCATTTCGTTACAAGTCACGATTTGCACTGCGCCCGTCACCTTGAGACATGTCTCGTGTGCCTCTGCTCTCAAGGACTATTGCCGGAACACACCGTTAGGTGCTTAGCGACAGATTTTCTACTTGAGAGTGGTAGCTGGCCAGGCGGGCAATCGCAAAAAGCCCTTTCACCATGCAGTGAAGCTCAAGTCGGCGGTGGGGATCAAACCAGGGTACTGCGGCGCGGCAGTCCATAGCTATTACCGCTCGGCCATCATTGCTTCAAGATATGAGTCTAGAAAATATCTTGTATGACATTTAAATAATATACTGTGACGATTTTTCTAAAAAGGAAATGAATAGTTACATTCTTCGTCTAAACGTTGCACGTCTGTATCTTAAAACTTACAGAAACATTTTAATTTAACGAGTAAAAAGAAAAAATACCACGTAATGGATTAATCAAAACACTCGGCGAGCCAATTTCCCCGCGACACGGCTCAAGAGAGAGTGGTGATTAATACAATTACTCAGCAACGCGGGAAAAGAATTCAGAGTCACATTGTGTAAGATATAATCGAATGAGTATTTCCCCTCAGCTGTACATACACCGTGAAATAGAATACGTAAGACCAAAATTAGATGCCATTTTGAAGCAGTGATGGCTCGGCGGCATTTCTGGACTGCCGCGCAGCAGGTCCATGGTTCGAATTCCAGTGCGGGCTTGAGAGCCAGTAAAATACAGGCACATTAGACAGATAGAAAATAACAGGCTAATGAGACCTAACAACTGGACGTCTCAGTGTGACGGGCACAGTGCAATTCGTCGTTGACGAAATGCGTCTGTTATAGGCAGAGGTTAGTTCACTTAACATCAAGTGGGCCTCGGGCTTGTTCCGTCACAATAAAATAAAATAAAAAGGTTCTACGAGGTGTCATACATTTTTCTTGATGAGTCTGGCACTGCCATCAATCAGAAGTCCTGCATCATATAACTGGTGCCACTCCTTAAAACTATGCACATGTTAAAAGACACCATAAAGGAGCTTTTATATACACGCTACCATTGGTATAATATTTTAGTAGAGGCTAGATTATTTTAGTACATTATAAGAATTGAGATTGTGTCCCTTGTAAATAATAATTGTTTAATATACTAAAGCTTAAGATCATTTGTCGTCATATTGGGTTAGGTTACATCGATAGGAAGCTTGTTATGCGCCCATAACGAGCATTTCAAAACAAAACATATATGAAGATCAGTCATGAGGCGTTATGTCATTCACAAAACTTTACTAACCATATACAGCTTCTACAATGAAAGCATTTAGGGAACGTAAAGACTAATTATAAGCCTACAGAGAGTCTAAATGCTCTAGTTGATTGGTTGCTGGTGATATGTTGTTTTAATTATTAACTGTCTTAACTACCGGGATATCAAATGTCATAATAAAATTTGTTTATTCAATAGCCCAAAAGATCAACGTGTTAATATGCTCTTAAGTATACCGTTAGCTGTCCGTGACAGGCAGTACCCATTCTGGGCCTGGCCTACTGTGATGCCTTTGACCACACCATATGATGCTTAGTTGAGATGAAGAGCTGAAGACAAGCCAAATATTTATACAGAAACTATTATAAAAGTATACAACTTACTAGCGTCGACATGAAAAGTTAGTAGTTATTGGTCTTCTACATCATCGAACAGGAGAATATTGTTACATATATTTATATTTGAAAAATATTTTTAAAAAACATAAAATTTTGTATTTTTGTAATAGCATTTTCAAGTTTTTAACAATCTGGGCGTGTGTAAAAAAATATTGATTGAATTTTATCAAAAAAATAAACGTGATTTTTAAAATGGTTTTCTGTAAAATTAGGTTTGTTTATATTTATAGGAGAATATGGTATGATAAAACTGAACAGCACTGTTATGGTGAAACCAATATATTAGTCTATTAGCCGGACATACCACTGCTGAGCATTTGCCATAATCCCCACGCTTGACAGGCATCTTGTGGATCGCAGTGTAGGATAGCAGTTCCTCAGAAGACGCTGCTGCCCACCTTCTGGTATTTTACCTTAGTCACCTCTTACGACACCCAAAGAACATTAATTGAGTATTGTAAAATCACCTCTCTCTAAACTCTCTAAACCCCAATAGCAATAAATCCAATCTAATCGAATCGTAAAAAACAAAGTACTTAATCCATTAGTTACAATAAAATTGTAAAATGTTTTCGCCGAGCGAAATATTTCAATCAAAAGCCTATGAAACAATAATGAATTTGGAATTTCATAATCCGGCAACCCTAAAGCCGTAACTTTAAGAAAGAACGAATGAAATGAAAATCCTTTTCGCTCCAATGGACGTTGTTTTCCCGTCGATTTTCCATTCACTTCTTACTGAACGTGAGTTTCGGATTTGTGCACAGTTGTATAAATAGTGCGAGAGCTCACTGCTATTAGATTAACTGACCTAGCTCAAGTCAATAGTAATTTTGTGATAGTGATAGTGTTTTATTCATAACTATGTAGGTTCTAATTCCTGCCAAAGAATAAAGAACAATTGATATAATATTTTCGTTATTTACTAAAGTTACTTGACATATAGCAAATTAAGCAATTAGATTGTATAGGCATCTTATGATATATTTCTACTTTAGTATACAGGCAATGTTTTTGACTTGCTATGATCGAAAACAAACCCTTATTAAAAAGATATTTGTTTTAGTCTTGATATTATGGGGAATATCTAGTCAGAGCGAAACCATGCATTGTGTGACAACGATGACGAAGCCAGCAAGACCGTGTTATGTTACTACTGGTGACCACAAAAGCGCACGAATCGAACGAGTGAAGCGAGCGTACTCGTATTGTGGCTGCGCCCGACAAGCGCCAAAAATAATAATACAATACATATAACATGTGTTACCTGGCTTCCTACCATTACCCCACGTTTTGTATTGAGCCCAGATAGGTAATATGATATTTAAAATACCACAAAGGAGTGCACATGAGTAACGACTGAAATAAGGCATGATAAAATCAGATTCTAACTTAGAATTTTTTTCTCAACAGAGTCTCAGCGTTATACTGTAAAAAAGGGTTTGTCGACAAGAACTCAAAACAAAGAATTTAGATGAAGATAATTCTAATTTTTATTGCATTACGAAGAAAAAAGTTTGGCAAATATTAATGAAAAATTATATCTGGCAAATGTCTACCACGCAGACAGATGTCGATTCTTTCATCAAATTTTTTAATCACTTTTTGGCAAAATAGCGGGTCTATTTCGCGAGATGGTAACTTAACTAATTTTGGCCTATTATTGATGACGTGTATATCGTATATGGAAATAGGCCCGCCTTTTGCCAAAAAGTTATTAAAAACTTTGATAAAAGAACCGACATCTGTCACGTGCTCGTGGTGGACATTTGCCAGATATCATTTTTCATTCATATTTGCCAAACTTTTCTCTTCGTAATTCAAAGAAAATTTGAATCATCTTCATCTAAATTCTTTGTTTTATTTTGTTTTAGAAAACAAAGTTGTTGAAACCCCCTAATTTATGTTAAAAAACAAACTTTCCTATAAAAAAAAACTTTTTTTAACAAGCTTTTATTGTGTTGTTGTTAGTAAGAACAACTAAAAAAATAACAAAGTACTCGTCAAGACGACTCAAATGAGCCCAAACTCGATAAAAATGTGTCATTTCATTGCGAAGTTCCTTTGGCCACCTGCCAGCTCCATCGTCAGATCAGCACCATATCATCATAATATTGTATTGTCACGAAATTTACACATGTATGCAAAATTTCAGCTTAATCGGTAACCGGGTAGTGGATCAATTCTATTTTACAAGATTTGGTGGCATACATCGGGACAGGTGAAACTAAAAATAAAAGCTTGTAATATGTAGATGATGAAGGTTGAAAAGATAACGAATACATTATATCTGACAGAATCCGATATGTGAATAAATCTCGCAGCGGGATCTCGAAGTAACACTTGTATAACCGATTCCGTAGAATTTTAAAGTTGCTCCACTTTCTTTGAGACTCTCCTACTTCGCATTTTCTTTAGGTATTCTTTTTAAGCTGAGGTGTGGAATCACTGTGGAATGTAAATGTTTGGATTTGAGTTCTTCCTACTCATGTTCTGACAGAGTTTGAGTGAAGTTTGGTTTTACTAAGTAACAATAAGCCTTGTTTTATTGTTGTTTGAGAAAAATCATACAAGTGATTTCTTGTTACTTTTTTATATTAAAAAGCCTTTGACCACAGTCTCTATGATGGTAAATGATGATCGAAGGTGTTAATAGGCTTAACCTAGAATAATATTGCTGAAAGCACATGGCCGAATATTATAACCGTTTACTATCTATCTAAAAATTTAAATATACCACCACAGTATCGTAATCCTGGTCACGGTGCACGATTTGTATTCTTTTTGGTCTATTGCTGAAGCTAAGCTGTAAAGACCTAAGTTTCTTCTAAACATATTAAACTAATCCTGATTAAACTGTATATAGACATACTTACTGAGACTTTGGTAATAGTTTTTTGGTAATAAAAAACCTTATTTATCATTTATTTATGTAATCTTCTAGTAACGTGACAGGATCCTATGTTAGGGCGTGATATACAGTAACTAAATTTATTTTCCGAAATTATTGAGATGGACCTTTACTTTTTACCACATAAAGTCAAAGTTTACGAGTTAAAAAATTATAGTCATGTGCGGGAATGCAATTTTTTCACTCGTATGTTTGTAATTTTGTAATGTAATTCGCCAAGCAGTTGTTATTGCAAAAATAACAATATTAAGAATAAAAAAAAACACACTTGGGTTGGGATGTTACATCAGTCAACTTTAAACCAACGATATCGCAGTGCTTATCAACTGCATTCTTCTTACATATCTAAACTGACTCTGTTTTAATAATAACAATTGAACTAATATTTTTGTAAAACACTACAAAATATAAAACTTTAAAAAACAATTCCATAAATATATAACTTTTTAATTTCTAATTTTAATGGAACGATAAAATGCTTAGCAAAAATAAATAATTTGCAATCAGGTTCTTTACTTTATTAATTAATTTATACTTGTTAGTGAATAACTCAACAAACAAGTAGATACTACTAGTATTATATTTAAAAATAAAAATGCAGTCACTTACATTATTTTATGACGTCTACTAAAGTATCTGATATGTAAACGTCTGCTGGCAATATAAGGTTCATAATAACCATAAAAATGTAATTTATATTTTGTAATGACATTTATTTTATATTTATTTTCCAGAATGTTATAGTAAATAAATAATTCTAACGTCATTTTAATATATCTTATTTTTAAGTCTTCGTTTTTTTATTATTTTGTTAATTTTTAAAGTAATTTGTGTGTTTTATATGCCTGATAGGTTAGCCTTTGACTACTATCTCACCTGATGGTAAGTGATGATGTGGTCGAAGATGTTGTTCAGGCTAACCTAGAAGTACTGGCTCTCAAGGACAGCTGCCGGAACACACCGTTAGGTGCTTGGCGACAGATTTTCTACTTGAGGGTGGTAGCTAGCCAGGCGGGCATTCGCAAAATGCCCTACCACTATGCTATAACGACTGCCATCCTAAGACAACAACCGGGACCGACGGCTTAACGTGCCCTCTGAAGCACGGAAACGCTCAGTAGTAATGTCACTAGCGGTCACCCATCCAACTCATGACCGCGCGCGACGTTGCTTAACTTTGCTGATCGGTTGAGAACAGCAAAGTAAACTTCGCTACGAGCGCTTCAAAGACTTCAAGATTGGAATTAAGACAATAGTTATTAAATTTTAGTCTTACTTAAAGTCCAATAAACTCCAGAATGCCGACCAGGATTTCATGTTGCTTGTACATTGTCACCTGCCTACCTAAGGTTGGTAGTAGGGAGCATGAAGAGAAACAAGAGAAGGATTAGAATATAAGTATAATTTATAGAAAGGGTCGTGAATCTCAGACAGGTATGGCAAATTTGGCAAGCTTCCTTATTTAAGGACTTAGCTCCGGTCCGCTAGTATTTGAGTCGATGCTCAGCAGCAGGTCTGCCGTGCAGGGCTCGTCTCCACACCGCCGCGCCGGTAGAAATTCCCAGCAATCGCTGTAGAGAAGATGGCCGCGGTCGGTGCTGGAGGTCAGAGGACGGCCGGAGTTCAGAGGTCGTACTGGAAGTTCAGCCTCGAACAGGAAGTTCAGCCTTGTACTGGAAGTTCAGCCTCGTACTGGAAGAATTCCGCCTCGTACTGGAAGAATTCCGCCTCGTACTGGAAGAATTCCGCCTCGTACTGGAACCCTGGAAAGCACATGTGCTCCGGTCACAATGGGTCCAGTATAGTGTTGAGCTGGTGGGTCCACTGTTCCTCTGCTACTGAGCATTTAGGGACTCGCAGAGGGCCTTTAGGGATGTGGCCCGCCAGCAAACAAGAGATGCCATAAGGGCCAAAGAAGTAATGCTGCTGGTGAAGAATTCGCATCCGCTAAGGCTTCCGCTACCGAGCATAAAGGGACTAGCTAGGCCTTTCGCGGATGCGAACCACCAGCCGCTCAGAATGCCAGAAGGGCGTAAATAGGTGTGTTGCTGGTAAAGATGCGCACAATCCACGAGGTCCGTTCACTACCTAGCAAAAAGGGACTAGCCTAGGTACCTCGTGAATTGCGAGCTACCAGCAACACCCTTTAAAGTTTGCCAGAAGGGCGTAAAAAGAGAACACAAGTAGAATGTTGGGAAGCAACAGAAAACACAGAAAAACACATAAATTAAACAAGAGAAGGCAAGTAAGGCACATAATAAAATATACAGAAAATAAGTTGAGAGTACATACCAAAGGTTACAAAATGTAGGTTAGAATTTATGGTGGTCAAGTACACTTTCACTTCAAAACACAAACTTACCCAGTGTCTGGGGATTCTGAAGATTAATGTTATATTTTAATTTAGTCTTAGTAACAACTTTCAAATGTAGAGATTTAATTCTAGTTGAACAGTCGGTGGCTGGTGGCGAAGTGATGCCGATTCCTCTTCTAGGAATGACATCAAATTGGGCGGATGTTGGAGGTGCATTTCTCTACCATATATGGTAATGAAAAAGGTCTCAAAACCGTTGGAGTCGTCAGTCCAATCACTACACTGTATTTTGAACATTTTCAAAAACCAAACGTTCGTATTATCGGAAGCTCACAATTATATCGTGGTATTTTTTCTGACTGACTGGATTGACTTTTGTTTAACTGTCACGATATGAGTCGAATTGAATGGAGAAGAAGAAGAAGACGAGTAATTACTATCAAAGGCATAACATTTTTGGAACCATATTTTCATTATTATACAGTCCAAATAATGTTTAGTATTTATTTTTATCTTTAGATAATTATTTAGAATGCAGATGTTTTTTTTAAATTGGCGATATGCCTTTATTAAACAAATACTACAAACTACATACAACAGTACAGCTACTACAATACTACAGCTACTACAGTAAAAGCATTTGGACTCATAGGGAGTCCAAATGCTCTAGCCCACTATCAGTTGGCAGCGTGCCCAGCATGCTGGCAGCATTGCCCCGTTGAATTGCAATGCTTATTCTTTGAGCCAAATAGGTGCCAGCATTTTGATCACGCGTCGCATCGACCAAGCGCTCTGATAGATTTTGGAAAATACGATGAGCTCCCGGTCCCCACGGCCCCAACGTCTCTACACCAAACGGCTCAAATATGTAACCCATACCGAGGTTAGCATATTTGCGCCGCTTGAGTTGCTCTGCCGAAGTAGCCGTGGCGCCAGCCCTCACGTGGGTTTCAGAAAGGTGTGACGGCGCTAAAGTGTCTACGCATGTATCGTCCCACACTAAGGGCCGTCCTAACTTCCATGGAACCAGGGTCATGCCGTCAGGTCTTTTACCATCGTCACGCATCAGACCGTTCGGTTCGAGAACAGCTGGAACATTGGCGCTGGTAAAAGCCCGGCGAATGATATCGTTATGCAGATGTTATCTAAAAAGTTATAAGTACCATGGCGACATCTTTCATCTCGTGTAGAAAGTTTCTTCTACCATAGGCTATCTGAGATTTTTAATTGTTATATGCGACCTCTATCGGTGAGTCGCTGAACTACCTCAGCGCGCAGCAAAGGTAGTTAAGTTTATTGATTTTAAATGGTGCTTCCATCTTCAGATGGAATTTAGATAGTCGTTTGTGCGTTTGCCTACAGATGTCGCGCTGATTTAAATTAGAATTTAGTGAAATTTTTAGTTATTAAGATAACCGATATTTTTAGATCGGTTACAACATTAAATAATGAAGATCTAATGTACACTTATATATGGAGAAATAAATGATTATGATTACGAGAGCAATCAAAACACTATGATTTTATAACATTAAGCAAGAATTGTTTTATAAATAATCTCAATAAATTGTTATTGATATCAATTCATCTTACCTCTCAAAGTAATTCTTTTAAAGTGTATTAACTGAATTGAAGCAGTGATGGCTCAGTGGCATTGGCTATGGACTGCCGCGCAGCAGGTCCATGGTTCGAATCCCGCCCAGAGCTTGAGCTTCACCGCATGTTGGAAGGGCAAATGCCCGCCTGGCTAGCGACCACCCTCAAGTAGAAAATCTGTCGCCAAGCACCTAACGGTGTGTTCTGGCAGCATTCCTTGAGAGCCAGAAAAATTACAGGCTAAATGAGACCTAACAACTGGACGTCTCAGTGTGACGGGCACAGTGCAATTCGTCGTTGACGAAATGCGTCTGTTATAGGCAGAGGTTAGTCCACTTAACATCAGCTGGGCCTCGGGCTTGTTCCGTCACAATAACATAAAAAAAAAAAAAAAAAAAAAAAAAAGTTTCTTAAAGAATGTCTTCTTTTTGAGAGTAATTAAAACACTTTGTTAGAAGAGTTATGCAATAATTGTAAATTACCTACGTAGATTGTTATTAATATCAATTATTTTTTTCTCTCATAGAAAACTTTTATACCACCCAATATTAAGAATACATACGAAAAGGAGATACTATATTATAAAACTATACACTAAAATTGATTGCCACGCATATATTTCTTCATTATACTGCCACGTTTGGCATAAAAAAAATTATGTAGACACTGCGAGAAGAACGGTCAAGAAACTCGGGGCCATTCTTTTTTAAACGTCCTTTAAGGGCAGGTTGCAGTGAATTAGTAGGCAAATATAGCGTGCGAGAGTTTCGGTCTATGGAAAGTACGCGGCGCGGCGCTCTAGTCAATTTCAATACAGCTCGCGTCAAGACGCTCACTCGTATCGATGTCCCGAGCCGCACGCCAATAGCGTCACAGTGTAACCAAAACAGTTGATCTACTTTAGGTATCTGCTACTAAATCCAGTACTCAATTATTATATTCTTGTGACTATTCCCTTATAGTGCAACTAACACAGTTGATAACCTTTAACTATTATTATTAAAATACATGCCTTTAAGTGCTTGAAGACAGATTTTCTACTTGAGGGTAGTAGCTAGCCAGGCGGGTATTCGCAAAATGCCCTATTACCATGCCAAATTACTGGTTCTAGAGGACACATAGCGGCACATACCGTTAAGTGCTTGGTGACAGATTTTCTACTTGACACATAGTGCTAGCAAGCCAGGCGGGTATTTACAAAATGCCCTACCACCATGTCAAATTATTAGTTCTAGAGGACTCATAGCGGCACATACCGTTAAGTGCTTGGCGACAGATTTTCTACTTGAGAGTAGTAGCTAGCCCGGCAGGTATTCGCAAAATGCCCTACCACCTTGCCAAATAACTGGTTCTAGAGGACACATAGCGGCACATACCGTTAAGTGCTTGGTGTCAGATTTTCTACTTGACACATAGTGGTAGCAAGCCAGGCGGGTATTTACAAAATGCCCTACCACCATGCAAAATTATTGGTTCTAGAGGACTCATAGCGGCACATACCGTTAAGTGCTTGGCGACAGATTTTCTACTTGAGAGTAGTAGCTAGCCAGGCAGGTATTCGCAAAATGCCCTACCACCATGCCAAATAACTGGTTCTCAAGGACACAGTGGCTTACGCCGTTAAGTGCTTGGCGACAGTAATTGTACTTGAGGGTGGTAGCTAGCCAGGCAGGCATTCGCAAAATAACCTACCACCATGCAAAACTACTAGTTCTCAAGGATACATAGCGGCACATAGCGTTAAGTGCTTGGCGACAGATTTTCTACTTGAGGGTGGTAGCTAACCAGGCGGGTAATCGCAAAATGTCCTACCACCATGCACAACTACTAGTTCTCAAGGATACATAGCGGTACATAGCGTTAAGGGCTTGGCGACTGATTTTCTACTTGAGGGTGGTAGCTAACCAGGCGGATATTCGCAAAATGCCCTACCACCATGCACAAATACTAGTTCTCAAGGATACATAGCGGCACATAGCGTTAAGTGCTTGGCGACAGATTTTCTACTAGAGAGAGGTAGCTAGCCAGGCGGATATTCGCGAAATGCCCTACCACCATGCACTACTACTAGTTCTCAAGGATAAATAGCGGCATATAGCGTTAAGTGCTTGGCGACAAATTTTCTACCTGAGGGTGGTAGCTAGCCAGGCGGGTAATCGCAAATTGCCCTACCACCATGAAAAATTACTGGTTCTGGAGGACTCATAGCGGCACATACCGTTAAGTGCTTGGCGACAGATTTTTTATTTGAGGGAGGTAGCTAGCCAGGTGGATATTCGCAAAATGCCCTAGCACCATGCACAACTACTAGTTCTCAAGGATACATAGCGGCACATAGCGTTAAGTGCTTGGTGACAGATTTTCTACTTGAGGGTGGTAGCTAGCTAGGCGGGTAATCGCAAATTGCCCTACCACCATGCAAAGTTACTGGTTCTGGAGGACTCATAGCGGCACAAACCGTTAAGTGCTTGGCGACAGATTTTTTATTTGAGGGAGGTAGCTAGCCAGGCGGATATTCGCAAAATGCCCTAGCACCATGCACAACTACTAGTTCTCAAGGATAAATAGCGGCATATAGCGTTAAGTGCTTGGCGACAAATTTTCTACCTGAGGGTGGTAGCTAGCCAGGCGGGTAATCGCAAATTGCCCTACCACCATGAAAAATTACTGGTTCTGGAGGACTCATAGCGGCACATACCGTTAAGTGCTTGGCGACAGATTTTTTATTTGAGGGAGGTAGCTAGCCAGGTGGATATTCGCAAAATGCCCTAGCACCATGCACAACTACTAGTTCTCAAGGATACATAGCGGCACATAGCGTTAAGTGCTTGGTGACAGATTTTCTACTTGAGGGTGGTAGCTAGCTAGGCGGGTAATCGCAAATTGCCCTACCACCATGCAAAGTTACTGGTTCTGGAGGACTCATAGCGGCACATACCGTTAAGTGCTTGGCGACAGATTTTTTATTTGAGGGAGGTAGCTAGCCAGGCGGATATTCGCAAAATGCCCTAGCACCATGCACAACTACTAGTTCTCAAGGATACATAGCGGCACATAGCGTTAAGTGCTTGGTGACAGATTTTCTACTTGAGGGTAGTAGCTAGCCAGGCGGATAATCGCAAATTGCCCTACCACCATGTGAAATTACTGGTTCTGGGGACTCATAGCGGCACATACCGTTAAGTGCTTGGCGACAGATTTTCTACTTGACACATAGTGATAGCAAGCCAGGCGGGTATTTACAAAATGCCCTACCACCATGCAAAATTATTGGTTCTAGAGGACTCATAGCGGCACATACCGTTAAGTGCTTGGCGACAGATTTTCTACTTGAGAGTAGTAGCTAGCCAGGCAGGTATTCGCAAAATGCCCTACCACCATGCCAAATAACTGGTTCTCAAGGACACAGTGGCTTACGCCGTTAAGTGCTTGGCGACAGTAATTGTACTTGAGGGTGGTAGCTAGCCAGGCAGGCATTCGCAAAATAACCTACCACCATGCAAAACTACTAGTTCTCAAGGATACATAGCGGCACATAGCGTTAAGTGCTTGGCGACAGATTTTCTACTTGAGGGTGGTAGCTAACCAGGCGGGTAATCGCAAAATGTCCTACCACCATGCACAAATACTAGTTCTCAAGGATACATAGCGGCACATAGCGTTAAGTGCTTGGCGACAGATTTTCTACTAGAGAGAGGTAGCTAGCCAGGCGGATATTCGCGAAATGCCCTACCACCATGCACTACTACTAGTTCTCAAGGATAAATAGCGGCATATAGCGTTAAGTGCTTGGCGACAAATTTTCTACCTGAGGGTGGTAGCTAGCCAGGCGGGTAATCGCAAATTGCCCTACCACCATGAAAAATTACTGGTTCTGGAGGACTCATAGCGGCACATACCGTTAAGTGCTTGGCGACAGATTTTTTATTTGAGGGAGGTAGCTAGCCAGGTGGATATTCGCAAAATGCCCTAGCACCATGCACAACTACTAGTTCTCAAGGATACATAGCGGCACATAGCGTTAAGTGCTTGGTGACAGATTTTCTACTTGAGGGTGGTAGCTAGCTAGGCGGGTAATCGCAAATTGCCCTACCACCATGCAAAGTTACTGGTTCTGGAGGACTCATAGCGGCACATACCGTTAAGTGCTTGGCGACAGATTTTTTATTTGAGGGAGGTAGCTAGCCAGGCGGATATTCGCAAAATGCCCTAGCACCATGCACAACTACTAGTTCTCAAGGATAAATAGCGGCATATAGCGTTAAGTGCTTGGCGACAAATTTTCTACCTGAGGGTGGTAGCTAGCCAGGCGGGTAATCGCAAATTGCCCTACCACCATGAAAAATTACTGGTTCTGGACGACTCATAGCGGCACATACCGTTAAGTGCTTGGCGACAGATTTTTTATTTGAGGGAGGTAGCTAGCCAGGTGGATATTCGCAAAATGCCCTAGCACCATGCACAACTACTAGTTCTCAAGGATAAATAGCGGCATATAGCGTTAAGTGCTTGGCGACAAATTTTCTACCTGAGGGTGGTAGCTAGCCAGGCGGGTAATCGCAAATTGCCCTACCACCATGAAAAATTACTGGTTCTGGAGGACTCATAGCGGCACATACCGTTAAGTGCTTGGCGACAGATTTTTTATTTGAGGGAGGTAGCTAGCCAGGTGGATATTCGCAAAATGCCCTAGCACCATGCACAACTACTAGTTCTCAAGGATACATAGCGGCACATAGCGTTAAGTGCTTGGTGACAGATTTTCTACTTGAGGGTGGTAGCTAGCTAGGCGGGTAATCGCAAATTGCCCTACCACCATGCAAAGTTACTGGTTCTGGAGGACTCATAGCGGCACATACCGTTAAGTGCTTGGCGACAGATTTTTTATTTGAGGGAGGTAGCTAGCCAGGCGGATATTCGCAAAATGCCCTAGCACCATGCACAACTACTAGTTCTCAAGGATAAATAGCGGCATATAGCGTTAAGTGCTTGGCGACAAATTTTCTACCTGAGGGTGGTAGCTAGCCAGGCGGGTAATCGCAAATTGCCCTACCACCATGAAAAATTACTGGTTCTGGAGGACTCATAGCGGCACATACCGTTAAGTGCTTGGCGACAGATTTTTTATTTGAGGGAGGTAGCTAGCCAGGTGGATATTCGCAAAATGCCCTAGCACCATGCACAACTACTAGTTCTCAAGGATACATAGCGGCACATAGCGTTAAGTGCTTGGTGACAGATTTTCTACTTGAGGGTGGTAGCTAGCTAGGCGGGTAATCGCAAATTGCCCTACCACCATGCAAAGTTACTGGTTCTGGAGGACTCATAGCGGCACATACCGTTAAGTGCTTGGCGACAGATTTTTTATTTGAGGGAGGTAGCTAGCCAGGCGGATATTCGCAAAATGCCCTAGCACCATGCACAACTACTAGTTCTCAAGGATACATAGCGGCACATAGCGTTAAGTGCTTGGTGACAGATTTTCTACTTGAGGGTAGTAGCTAGCCAGGCGGATAATCGCAAATTGCCCTACCACCATGTGAAATTACTGGTTCTGGGGACTCATAGCGGCACATACCGTTAAGTGCTTGGCGACAGATTTTCTACTTGACACATAGTGATAGCAAGCCAGGCGGGTATTTACAAAATGCCCTACCACCATGCAAAATTACTGGTTCTGGAGGACTTATAGCGGCACATACCGTTAAGTGCTTGGCGACAGATTTTTTACTTGAGGGAGGTAGCTAGCCAGGCGGATATTCGCAAAATGCCCTAGCACCATGCCAAATTACTAGTTCTAGAGGACTCATAGCGGCACATTCCTTTCAGTGCTTGGCGACAGATTTTCTACTTGAGGGTAGTAGCTAGCCAGGCGGGTATTCGCAAAATGCCCTACCACCATGCCAAATAACTGGTTCTATAGGACACATAGCGGCACATACCGTTAAGTGCTTGGCGACAGATTTTCTACTTGACACATAGTGGTAGCAAGCCAGGCGGGTATTTACAAAATGCCCTACCACCATGCAAAATTACTGGTTCTGGAGGACTCATAGCGGCACATACCGTTAAGTGCTTGGCGACAGATTTTTTACTTGAGGGTGGTAGCTAGCTAGGCGGGTAATCGCAAATTGCCCTGCCACCATGCAAAATTACTGGTTCTGGAGGACTCATAGTGGCACATACCGTTAAGTGCTTGGCGACAGATTTTCTACTTGACACATAGTGGTAGCAAGCCAGGCGGGTATATACAAAATGCCCTACCACCATGCAAAATTACTGGTTCTGGAGGACTTATAGCGGCACATACCGTTAAGTGCTTGGCGACAGATTTTTTACTCTAGGGAGGTAGCTAGCCAGGCGGATATTCGCTAAATGCCCTACCACCATGCACAACTACTAGTTCTCAAGGATACATAGCGGCACATAGCGTTAAGTGCTTGGCGACAGATTTTCTACTTGAGGGTGGTAGCTAGCCAGTCGGGTAATCGCAAATTGCTCTACCACCATGCAAAATTACGCGTGAAAACAATGCCATCGAGAAAGTAATTTTTTTTATTTGGCATGGTTTGAAATAACGTACAAGACACTCGCCTGATGGAAGATTCACGCCAGCGGATAACTATAAATGTTGCAGTGTCACCATTCTGCTTATAATAATTCTGTTTATAAATATTTCTAGCTCGTAATCGCCGGGGAGAATTTTGTTGGAGAAAACGACACGCGTCCTACCTCGATGACGCCTAGGCGGGTACTGAATGACTTGCGCGAGAGCTTGAATCTTTAGATTTGTAGTTTATTTTTTCTTGTTAAAAAACTATAGCTAAATTTGAAAATGTGCCTTCAAGCGTTAATAATAAATAACAAGCTCTATCTATTAGTAAAACTTCCACATAGTTTCATGATAGTATCTCTTAGTTCTACTTGATTTAAGTAGCGATATGGTGTCATGTTTGATAATTTTTTTTATCGAAGAAATTGATCATAATCACGTTTTTGACTTTGTACGTTCCTGGAGAGTATGTTCAACTTTATATAAATGATTTTATATATTCTAAATTTTCAATTCTATTCGAGTTACAGATTTTAAAAAATGTCTAAAGTAGGTGCTACCTCGCCTTAACAATGTGTTACAAAAACATACTTAAGCTCTGACATAACTAAGTACGTACATAATTTTATAGGTAGGTAGTTTTTGGTAGGGTGCATGTGACTAAGCAAAGTCAATATAAATACTTTTATCTGTATGGATATTCTTAAAATATTTAGTATTCTCATAAAAAGTGGCAACAGTTGCGTGATCAAACAAAAATAAAAAAGGGAACTAATTTATTCCACCACAATGCGGGAACTATCCAAACAACATTCATGTTCTGAACAAAGATATTCGTAGAAACGTCTGCTCACCCACCTTCCGGTTCCTGTAGGAAACATCGCCATTGTTGCCCGGCCCCGGACTTTACTAGAGCCTTTTTTGTAAATGAACGTTTTATTGTTTTGTGTATTCTTGCTTATATTCTACATCATATTGTGTGTACAACGCAACATGAAGTGAAAGTAGTTTAATTGAGAAGACGGGCAATCCAGTTGAAGTTTAATGAAACGAAAAAAAGTAATACATTTTCCTACTTATCTCTGTTTGAAGCTGAGACATTGCACTTTTAGCCATTCCCATTCTTCTTCAAATGTCAGTTTCACAGCAGCAGTTGATTGTCATAGTTTATGTTTTATTTAAAAACCGGGAACGTAAACGTTAATAATTTAATTTTATTCAGCTAATAAAAAACTTTATAGTCTCTTAAAAGTTAAACAGTTCACAAAATTATGCGCAAAATGCAAAAAAAAGTAAAATAAAAATATGGGCTGTTATGTGATTACGTGCTCTATAAGTTGATCATCTGTGAAATTGATAAATTATTGGAATGAAAATACCTTATACATATTCGAGTATTTTTAAAAACATACTATTAAGTATACTCTTATGTTAACTTAGCCATTTTGCTGACACAAGATACTTTTTCCCTGTTCTCTCTTTTCAAAGTCTTCTCTTAGAAGCTACTAAAGTAATAATAAAGTTAGAAAGAGAGGACCTTCAAATAGTCATAGTAACTATTTCCTGATATTCTTGGTCCGAGATACGCGTCCGTTACCAACTTTAAATTTACTTTGTTTGTTGTATCTAGTGCAAAGTTTAGTCTTTTGTTGCATTCAGTAGGAACCTTAGTCCGTGGCATAAAGAAAGTTAGTTATCTCGTAGTTTTTCAATAGTTTGGTACTAAAGGATTTTTTACTGAAAACATAACCAATAGTAACAAAAAAGTAAACTATTAGTATCAAATATGTTGTTAAGAGTAACTAAGAATTACTGGGTTCAAGGGTGTTTGACAACAGTTTTTCTACATGAGAATGGTGATAGCCAGGTGGACAAAATGCCCCATGCAAGATTTAAATGATGCATTATATTTTTTTTCAATATTTATTGAGCTGACTACATTTGTTACGGGTAAATGCTATTTTTAATTGACATCTTCTAGGCAACATAGAAGTAAATGCTATTAAAGCTACAAGCGGCAATAAAAGTGTTAAAATTTTGAACAAACTGCCACAGATGAGAGTTAACCGTCTATAGTGCATTATATATTCATTATTAAACATTCACCAAATGTAGTCTCAAAATAATGTTAATTATAGAATAATTTCAACGCTCCATTCATTAATTTAAAAGAATTACCATTGACTATAATCGAATAAGAATAATGAACCATTATAGCCATCCTTATATCCAAAGCAATTTTATAGTTTCAGTACTAGTAACAAAAGTTATACACAGCAGTAAGAATATATTTGTATAGCAATTCAAAAGAATAAGATTTGATAATTTAAAATAAGTAAGTGATTAAATGAACTCCAAAAATGTCCAGACGCAATTCGGTTATATATGTGCAAATATTGAGTATAAAAAAAAACTATTTTATTACTCACCAAAACTAATAAATTGTTTAACTGTACTCAAAGTTTTTAACATCTACTATTCGATATTTTCATTAATTGGTTTTCAAACTTTTAACGATGTTTCAGAAGAGCGGTTAAATGAAATCGTGTTCAATGGACACTCAATATTTTTTATCAAACCTTTTATAAAAGTTCTAAATCCATTATTTTATTGATGGCGTCTATAATTATTTAAAAGCTTTTGCTGAATCACTTTAAGGACACTGTTTATCACACTGTCATCTTTATTGGATAATGATAATTTATTATTTTATTTGAGAGAAACTTTTTCCACCAGTTAGACTTGGTGGTACACCAAGTTCATCACATGTCAAAGATTAAATAATATGTAATATTGGACTAACTGGCGGAGAGACACACATTATTTAAACATACCATTGACTATAATCGAAGGCTTGATATATAGGATAAATGCAGAGTCGACACAATGGCAACAGGTCTTGCCCATGAAGGAAAACTTTATAAAAGTCCCGTAGGAGCTTTCCTGTTGTACCTACCGATGTGAGTTAAAGTGAGGCATCAAAGGAGATCCAAGAGAGAAGTATGAATTTTGCAAAGATGCTTATATTCAAATGAACGTGTGGTGTGACAAGATGGAATTAATATTTCACAGCGTTATGTCACAAAAAATGGTGACACCCTTTTCTAAAAATTTATGGAACAGGCTTGACGTTAAGCATCAAGCAGGGAACTAGTCAGTCACGTAAAATAAATTGCCTATTTTCCTTAGTAGTTTGCTGATTCAGCAATCCTGTCTTGGTGATCAAAATGCACTTATTAGGCTTATTCCACTGAGGCGATACTGCCAGCATGCCAGGAACGCTGCCTACTGGTAATAAGCTGGAGCATTTGGACTAGGTACTTGTAGGCCTTTGGGTTGCCTTAATAATTTCAGTAAAGTAGCTGTAGTCTGTTATTATATGATTTATGCTGAAGTGTTGTATACAAGTTTGTAGTGTTTTATTTTTAAAGGCAAACCCTGGTTAAAAAAAGACAAGCTTTCCTATTTTTTTTATGTTATTGTGAAGGAACAAGCTCGATACCCACCTAATGTTTGAGCGGACTAACCTCTGCTTTCGTCATTAGTCACGAATTTCACTGCGCCCGTCACCTTGAGCCATAGTTGTTAAGTCTCATGTGCCTGTAATTTCACTGGCTCCCAAGGACTGCTACCGGAGCGCACCGTTAGGTGATTGGCGAAAGATTTTGGTGGTAAGGTGGTTGCTAGCCAGGCGGGCATTCGAAAAATGCCCTTTCACCATGCGGAAAGGTCAAGCCCGCGGCGGGATTCGAACCATGGACCTGCGGCGCGGCAATCCATAGTCAATGCAACTGAGCCATCACTGCTTCATCAATTTATAGTCACAATTACTTCATACACGTCACTATCTATATCATCTAAGTAAGAACATATCCTAGATACCCACCCCACCCTCAAGTAGAAAATTTGTCGCCAAGCACCTAACAATTAAATTGAATGAAGCAACGGGAAAATTTGATATCATGGTGATAATAAATAATTTATCCCTTCCAAAGCTTTCCTACAAGTTCTCCGCATAAGAAATAAAAAATCACATTTCTACATCTAACGGCGTTTCTACATTCTACGATTTTCTTTTAATGTTCCCTGACGCGCGTTTAACACTCGTTATGTAAATACCTCTTAAAATTTACGACACGAAGTGCAAACACGAAACGCTCTTTCCAAGTAAGTTGCTGAGTATGAGTTTTTTCACTCAGTGTTTTGATTAATGAGTTTTTTTTACCAACAATATGTTTTATAGCATTTTGGGAAGTTTCCTTATTCTTTGGACATGTCTTTATTATGACTGATTTTGAACAATGACTTTAGGTTATTTCATGCATAATATAGCTAAAACGCTGTTTGCTTTTACAATTATTAGAGATGGGTACCTTATGTATTGGTAGATACAAAATAGGTATTTAAATGTAATTAATTAACCGACACTCATATGTAATCAAATACGTCGACCAAATTTCAAATGTATCCATTTCTCTTCAGAATTATTAGATTAGATATCAAAATACATATTAATTGAATATGATTTGATTTAACCTTAATTTTACTTAATTTACCCTTCAGAATTCATACAATTTAATTTAATTAAACAAAATACTGAATGAAAAGAGTTTTTATATATCCCAATACGATGGTTAAAGAACGATAGGAAAGATTTGAGTTATGGCGTCATGTCATGTTAGCTCAATTGGTTAGAGCATACCCCGGCTAAAGGGGTGGATGGACGTGGGTTCTAATCCCACACATGACTTAAATTTTTCCTATCGTATATTTGTCATTTTGTAAAGAGTTTTTATGTTATAACTTATTATTGTACTGTAACAGCCGACTCGTCCACTGCTGAACACAGCCTCACCTATTAAGGGGGATTTGCCATTATCCCTATGCTTGGCAGGTGGCTTGGGGATCGCAGTGTAAGATTGCAGTTCTCTAGAAGGTGCTGTTGCCCACCTTCCAGTATTTTTCCCTTAGTCGCCTCTTATGACACCCACGGGATGATAATTATAGGGAGGTGCAATTCTAACACGGCATCCCACGGGGAGTACTTAATATTGTTTTGTAGTGTAATATTAAAAATAACCATAATTACATTTGTCTGATGTTGCATTGGTGTACCAATTGTTTTACTTCAAATCAAAATCATCTATAACTAGCTATCCATAATATTTACCAAGATCTGTTACTAATCGGTGTGCGATGGAATGCTGAGACCTAAATATCTTGGGAATAGACAATCAGGCATGGCTAACAACCATTGCTTTAAAAATATTGTTGAACCCGTTTTAGGCTACAATGTCACGAGTCAGACTACCAAATGCAGAAATACGTGGGGCATTCGAATGTCTCTGGAACTGCAACTTGAATAACAAGTAATTAAAAAAGCAGTTGAATTTGAAAATGGAGCTCTCTAGAAAACATGTTACTTATATCTGACTGTCATTTGTTTTCTCATTATGGCGTACTTTAGAATATTGTGTGTCCCAATCTTAATGTACTTAACGCCTGAAAGTTCGCTCGCTTCGCTCAATGTTTTTTTAAGATTGTCCCTGTGGGTTAAGGGGACAAGAGAGTTACCAAAGATTTCAATATACTAATATCATCAATAACTTCAACTTCGTAATGCAAAAAAGAAACATTTCAAAATATATCAAACCTTGTATTGAAAACCAAAGAAATAAATAGAACAGCGCAAGCCCCATAACGGCTTACCTACAATCCAAAGCATCCATACAAAATCCTGTCTCCGACAAACATGGAGGCTTTATTTACGGGGAGCCAATTCGTTTATTGAAGATAGGGACCAAGAAGCCAACGATAATTGGTTTTTCCACCGGCTTTTTGTGCTGGCAACATTTGCCCGCCGTCAAATCAATTCAGCTGGGTAAATTTATTTATTAGCATATAGAGAGAATTTTCAATACTGATGCCACGTGAATTGCTATTTTTAACGAATCAGTTAGGTAGATCCTTTGTGTTTTTTCTCAAAGATCGTATTGATAATTGATTTATTTTATTTTTATGAGTCACCTTTTCTTAATTTATGTAAATATTATTTGGTTCTATTCTATCTATCTTCAATGATGTGAGATAAAGTTTATATCGCTAATAATGCTCTTTCTTTACCAACATAATAGTTGGTAAACGTAACGTCAGTGGCGGGAAAGTCAAATTATTTTTCGTTTTGTTTCAAATGTCGTACTATTTAACGTAATACGCTAAATTTGGAGCAGGTTCATTACGATGTCCCATATATTTTTAATACTCATGAAACTGATGCCACTTCTTACGGGGAAAGTGTTTGTTAATTTTTTGACATTTTAGTTCCTTACTTATGGAATCATGAAGGTGTACAATAATACGAGCAATATTATTTGAAACTCCTGAATACCATGATCATATTGCTATCAAATCTAGCAATAGTCGCGAGCAAACTGTTGATATTTGAATTTCCTGCCGCAGACTTTACACTTCACTTTAATCTGATAATCATAAATAAAAATCAAGTAGACTAACGCAATGTCATTGTTTCATTGTAATTGCTGTTAAAAACTATTTATCAAATCTATAATAAATTACTGCCAGATACATCTTTTTAATTTGACTACATCTTTTTGTTTATAGCTATATATTGAGACGACTAAGAGCCAATTGCACTAAACTTGGATATAAAACGGGAATAACTTTAATTTATATATCCAACAAAATATGATATACCTTGTTCACCATAGTCGTACAATAATGTTGCGGTATTTCAAATTTGCCATGATTTTGACGGTTATAAAATTTTACATCAGGCGTCTGCCTGTAGCTGTAGCAAAGAAAAAGTCTTATCCAAGAATAAAAAATAAAAGCCATATTTGTTTTTAGTTTTAACTACAAAATTAAAAATTTATATGGCCAATATACAAAAACATATTGTTTCTATATGTCCACGCTGCTGTCACATGTCATACAAGGCCAAACCAAGGTGTTCACATACAATTCTACTTGGTTTTACGTTCGACGATAGCATATAGGCCTATCAGAGGAATGGTTTATAGTACAAAGTTAGCCGCGTATTAATTAAACTATAGATTGATCTAAGATTGATGAAATTGGGTCCATAAGTCTATTGCTATCAAAAATATGCATTGCTTCCAGTTCGTATCAAAGATATTAGTTAAATTATTTATCTGCCATTCCGGAGTTATTTAAAAAACTGGTAATACCTAATACGAGCCGCCATTCTATTAATATTCATTATTTTTGAACAATAACATATTATTTATTTGCACGGTTTCATATGCACCATTTGCAAACACAAATAAATAAATCTTAATTAGTTGCTTTTTAGCCGAAGAATTTCCAATTGAGAAATAATTACTGTTCCACATCCTGCCACTGGATAATCGTAACAAGAATCATGTCTCAATTAAGTTTAAAAAGTATACAACAGTATTTCTTAACCTGGAATCGTTGACCGGTTTTGCGGGTGAGTTATAATCAATCGAACTTGTACAGTATACGCAGCATGCAATACTAAGAAAAGTTTTTTTTAAAGTTCTGAAATAGATTTGGTTATGTCTGTCTATGCTGATTCAAACCAGTGTACTTACATTTTTTATGATCGTATTTCCGATAGCTGTTGAAAGTCAGTTCTGTTTTTTTTATGTTATTGTGAAGGAACAAGCGCGAGGCCCACCTGATGTTAAGCGTGTATCCTCTGCCTATTACAGATGCATTTCATCACAAGTGACGAACTGCACTACGCCCTGCACCTTGAGACATACCTGTTAAATCTCATTTTGCCTGTTATTTCACTGGCTCTCAAGGACTGCTGCCGGAACACACCGTTAGGTGCTTGGCGACAGATTTTCAACATTTTGTATTATTACCTTTTCTGTAAAGTAAATGTGTCGAATTATGTCTTCAATATGTGGATTATGTAAATTTCCAGGAAAAATGTAAAAAGTCCCGATAAGGTATCTTTCATGAACTTTGTTCGGTAATGTAATAACTCACTTATACCTGATTGAAAAACTTTTAAAAGGCCAGACGACAAAAACGTGAATACTCTTAAAAAGGATTCTCATTTAAGAGTTCTTGTTGAAATTTTTTTCTAAGCTTGGAATTATTTCCACCCTCTAAAGTCTTTTTTACTTTTAACTTTATAACGTCCTTTTATGAGATTAAATTTACGAAAGTTAATAAGTAAGTAATTTTTATGAGGAGTGGCAAAGTCAGAAACTCTCTTTTTTATAGAATCATAAGAATAACTATAAGGAGACCAAAAAGCTTCATAGACACCTAATCATACATTTTTGTGTCATTTTCATCAGTACTATTCGTACTGTTTGTGTAAACATTAGCTCACAGTCACTATTTTCCACATTAAAAACAAACAATATATTAATGTTGTTAATTATTGTCATAGATCAAAACCTTCTCCAGGTTTTATTTATTCTTCTATGAGATTTAATTGCAGAGCTTTCATAACGTGTAAGTACATGGTAGGTATTGTGCAAATGAAAAGACACACATCACTAGATTACTCTTGGTTTATTATTAAACCACAGTTTGTGGGGGCTGAAGAATGGCCTCCGTCCTCCCCTATAGCCATTCCAGCCCTCGCCTTGCATAACAATCCTTTCACATTCTCACTCTGTTCCTTGCTCATCATCCCTATGGCATGTATGCATTAAAGTATTACATATGTGTAAGAAAAGTTTACTGCTCTAGGAACTGCTGTCACCTTGCATCACTGATGTACACTGAATAATTCAAGTCTTTATGCGGCTAATACAAGACTCACGAGTCAACAGCAGTGTCTTGTGACGAGTGTATGTGAGCTTCGAAGTCACAGTCAATGAAGGTTGACATGAAACAGACTCGCTGCAGTCCGTGCTGACGTTCCGAAGCCTTAAATAATAATTTCACCAAAATATTCTGCATAGGAATCTGTAGGGCAAGTTCATTAATAGGGTTTGACTAGGCGTTCGTGCAGGACTAAGATTAAGGGTAAGGGTAAAATTGAAGTGCACTTGCACGAGTTCGAGTCGAGTGAAATGGGAATCAAAGCAAGATACTAAGAGGACAAGATATGGGGCAAAACTCATGTCAGCAACAAATATGCTAATGTTTTATATTGTTGAAACTTCTAGAAATAAAAAAGTTATTTGCTATGCAAGGATGAAAAGTTGTCATTTGGCGCGAGTACTTATGTTGAAAACTGAGAAAGATTCTAGAATTGAAGCACGAGCAAAGCGAATGGTTCATATACATAACTCTGAGTGTAGCTAAGGTTTGAAAGGTATAACGTAAAATAACATTGCTGCCAAGCACAACACACATTTTTTCACCTCATTACAGCGAGAAAAATGGATTTATACTAAAATTAAAATTAAATTAAATAAACTTAGTAGGTAGTATTTAAAGTAAATTGGTTTTTATGTCACTTTTATAAAGACTCGCTTTTCAAAAAACATTTCCACCGTAGCGGGTAAAACGCACTTTTCAATGCAGATTTCGAATGATGAACAACACTTTTCTGAGCTTATGAGGTGAAAAAGTATTTTAATTTTACTATTCATAGACATCAATTTTGTTTTTTTTTGTAACGTTGCAAATTTAATACCTATCGGATTAAGACATCCAAGTTAAATAATATGCACAGTCAAGTTCTCAAGGATTCATTTAATTACAAAAATATTTTACATTAATCTGTTTTTTACAGCAAAATGGTTCGATTTGATTTAAATTTCTTTTAGAGTTTGTGCTCATATATATTCATACATACCTATCAAGAACGTGTGGGTAAATTATCCATCTAGTATTCGTGGGCTTAGTGTGAATTCCTCTCTCGGCTCACAGCAAGCTCGAGGACTCAAATTTATATGGCTGAAGCACAGTGACCATGGTGGCGTTATATTTTTGCGATTGTGACGGTTCGTGCACTATTCCTTCCTGATGGTAACCAGACGGTAACCTCTGTCTATAACAGATACATTTCGTTATAAGTGCCGAATTACAATGCACCCGTCACCCCAACGCATACAGTTGTTAAGTCTCATGTGGCTGTAATTTTTTAGTCGCTCTCAAGGACTGCTGCTGGAAGCATTTGCAAAATACCCTTTCACCATGCGGTAAAGCTCAAGCTGGCGCATGGCGGTGGGGACCAATTCATGGTCCTGCGGCACGTCAGTCCATAGCCATTAATGCTCAATAGCATGTATCTATTATTGCTGATTTGAAATAACTTAAGCCATATTAAATGTTATGCTACTTATTTGTGGTACAAATCACCATCAAGTTAAAAAAAAAAAACTGATCATGGAATGCTACTGTAGTCACTGATGTATAAGTGAATTATTGTTGCTCGATTTATGCCAGGATCTACCCAATCTATATTATGAATTATGATGGACTAAATATTAGTGTGACTAATATAAAAACCCTGCTTAATGGCTATAATTTAATACCATAAATATTTGGTTTTGATCCTTTTTCCCATTCCAAACTTAGATTTTATAGTATCTTGAATCAAAAGACAATTTAATTTATTTTAATAGAGAACAAGCTGCGCTGTGGCAATAATAAAAATAATCCTTTACTAAACAGGGCAGTAAGTAAAAATCCAAATTTCCGCCAATCTCAACGCCCATTCGTTTTCTCTTCTCAGTCTTTAATGTTTTCGTGGTATTGAAAATCGTATGAAAATACGCCGAATAGGCAAATAACTCACGTCGGATTTACTTCAATCCATTCCCGACGATTTCCAATACTTATTGATTTTATGGACTGCCAATATATTCTTTAGATAAAGTTGATGTATGAGTAAAATCTCCATTATAATGTGTTTGTCGATTACTTACTTTATCTTTCTTAACAGCTAAATACCATAAATTGGCGTTATAATGAATAGATTAAGGCGTTACTTTGCGGAAATCCATATTTAATGACAACCAATATTAAAATATATATTAAGAAAATATTAAATAATTACTTTAATAAACACTTAAACAATATATATATATATATATAACTAGTGACAATTCCACCGAATGTTCCTGTTAAGCCGACGCGACGTCACAAACGCCACGCAGCCAAACCGGAAGAATTTTCGACTTCGGCGTTTTGCTTCTACACAAAGCATCCGCAGGATGTCTTGACTCTTCGAGCGCACGATAATTGGCGTTATATTTGTTTGGCAAAAGTACTTAAGAAGGGTGACATATATAGAAGTATTTCCGTCAAAAGCGTGCAGTAATACCAAAAATCACGAAGCGCTCATAGCCAAGTTTACTTAGACGTTCTTAACAGATCGGCAAAGCAACGTTCGCTGCGGTCATGAGTTGGATGGGTGACCACTAATGACAGCACTACTAAGCGCTTCCATGCTTGGTGACAGATTTTCTAGTTGAGGGTAGTAGCTAGCCAGGCGGGCATTCGCAAAATGCTCAAGCCCGCGGCGGGGTTCGAACCATAGACCTGCTGCGGCGCAGTCCATAGCCAATGCCACTGAGCCATCATTGCTTTAAACTTTCTCGCACTATTTCGATATTTTGGTTCAAATTGTCGGACGTTGGTGTTGGATCTATGATCACGACTATGCGGCGTGTGCGTTTTCTTTGATCAGCGCGATGTGACAGATGCTGTTTGTGCATTTCATTCACGCAATGATTGCATACATCACAGTGAACGCGGACTACGGACCGAAGAACTCTGAACTCAGATTTCTAGACCACTCGCTGCGAGTCCTGTCGCATTTTGCGTATTGTAAGTGGCGCATTTCGATACGATACGATACGATACGATACGATAACTCTTTATTGACACCAAAGAACAGGAAATTACAAAGAAACAATAACAATAGTAAGGTACAAAGGGCGGTCTTATCGCTAAAAGCGATCTCTTCCAGACAACCTTTGGATGGACAGAGAATAATTTTTGAGCAGGGAGGGTGGTGCATTTCTCGAATACATAAACAAGTACATAATATAAATTGATGTCTTACCGTACAAATAAGCTACATAAATATAAAACCATAGTATATGATATATAGTACAATATATATTATATAATATATATACCTACACACATGATATATATATATATATATATATATATATATATATATATATATATATATATATATATAGTTTGATATATACACAATAAACATAAACATTTAACAAATTAGAGAAATAAAGTTATATAAAATAAAATAAAATAAAAAAATTACGTCAGGGAACAATATTAATTATGAGTGGAGAGATAGAAATTGGTGACCTGCGATCTGAAAATGTTGAGAGATTGGGCACGTCTGATTGTGACAGGGAGTGCGTTCCATAGGCGCACAGCCTGTGCAGAAAAGGACGATTTATAAAAGACTGTATTATGAGCCGGTGAGTGAAGCAGAAGGTTATGTGATGACCTAAGAGAAAGAGAATGGGTAGAGTGTAAAAACTTAAAACATGCCTTTAAATAAAGAGGGGTAGATGGATTAAACAATATGTTATACAGAAGAGTAAGTATACGAGTATTCCGACGAAGACGAATGGGGAGCCACTTGAGCTTAGATCGAAATTGGGAAACGTGGTCATATTTTCGTAGGCCGAAAATAAAACGAATACAATAGTTTTGAAGGCGCTCAAGTCTGTTAAGCTGGTCCTCGGAGAGATCAGGATAGCTGGCGTCAGCATAGTCAAGTATTGGAAGAAGGAGAGATTGTGCAAGAGCAGTTTTGGTAGCAGTGGGCAGGAAGTTACGTATTCGATTAAGAGATGACCCTGAAGCAAATATTTTTTGCCTCAACGATTGTAGCTGAGGTTCCCATGATAGACAACTATCTATTATGATTCCAAGGTTTTTTACTTGTGAGCTGTATGGAATAGAAACGTTCGCAAATAATAGTTTTGGCAAAGTTGAGAAATCTACTCGTGAAACCATTCTGGAACTGCCTATGACTATTGCTTGAGTCTTAGAAGGATTGATTTGAAGGCCATAAGACTTACTCCAGTTTTCAATACTACGCAAGTCAGCATTAAGTGTATCAATCGCTTGATCTAAACGGTCTGGTGGAGCCTGCGAGTAAATTTGGAGATCGTCTGCATAGAGATGGTAGGAGGAAGTAAGAGATATAGAAATAGAATTAATAAAAACTGCAAAGAGAAGTGGAGAGAGAACGCCGCCTTGCGGGACTCCAGCATTCGTATCACACCAAGTAGAGAAAATATCTCCAAAGCGAATACGTTGCCGACGCCCAAACAAGTAACTGTGAAACCAGTCAACTGCCGATGGAGATATGTTTATAGAGCGGAGCAATGCAAGGAGGATATCAAAATCAACGTTATTAAAGGCATTGCTAAAATCTAGCAATGTTAGGATCGTTAGGTCTTGGTTGTCCATTCCAAATCTTATGTCATCACTTATTTTTATAAGAGCAGTGACAGTACTATGACCGGGACGGAAACCAGACTGCTGCGGACTTAAAAGACTATTTAAATTAATGTAAGAGTTAAGCTGGCTATGTATCAGTCGTTCGAGAACTTTGGATAAAAAGGGAAGGATCGAGATAGGACGATATTCAGAGAAAGACTTAGGGTTTTTTTTTTTAGGTAACGGGATAATTTGGGCTTCTTTCCAGCAGGTGGGTACGGCACTCTTCGAAATAGAAGTGTTCAATATATGGCATATAATGGGAAGGATTTCTTCCAATATAGGAACAATCATATTACGGCTAATACCGTCGCCACCCACCGCATTAGAAGAAATAGACAGAATACTCTTTTTAACATCACATGCGGCAAATTGACTTATGACAAATTGAGAATAGTCAGGTGTTGGCAGACCAGAAAGATAGTTTATTGTGGCTAGTTTGTCATTCATATCAATGGTAGACGACGATGAGAAGTGCTGGTTTAAAGAGTTTAGGTCTAGATGGTGAGGAATAGAATCTTGTCGGGATTTGCCAACACCTAATGATCGTAAAAATTTCCAGACTTGTTCTGGCTCTTTATTTTCAACAGACTCATGGATGTATCGACGTTGTGCATCCCTACACATCCTATTGCAGCGATTCCGTGCCTGCTTAAACTTCTCCTTGTTCAATTCATTGTGGCAGGTTTTAAGCTGTGCTTTGGCTGTCACTTTTTTATGCATACAGTCTTTTATAGTATCTGTGAGCCAAGGCGCAGGATGATGTTTTATTTTTATGACCCGCAAAGGAGCGTGGATATCATAAAGCTGAATGATCTTTGAATTGAATATTGTGATTTGGTCATCAATATTTTCACTCATTAAAACGTCAGACCAGTCGACCTTACTAGCATCAACGCGAAGTTTTCCCACATCCATAGTACCAAAACTACGCTGCAGAATGATTTTGGGTTTGGGTTTAGGAGGACGAATTTTATAAGAAAGGAAAATAAGATCGTGGTATGAAAAAGCATCTGCTGAGCATTGACCATGCTTAGCAACATGCTGCAATGATGATACAAACATAAGGTCAAGAAGAGAGGGAGAACAATTTGGAGAATTATGCGTAGCATTGAGGGGCAAGATGTGCATGTTGCTAGAATTGACAGTAGATACTAAACTAGAAGAACGAGAGTCTTTTTTTAAGAGGCACGTGTTAAAGTCCCCCATGATAATGGTATGTCTATAAGCAGGCGTAAGATCGTCTAAAATTTTTTCAAAAGATGAGAAATAATTAACTCGCATGGAAGGGCTATAATAGACTCCGAGAAGAATTTTGGTGTGTGAAAGTATGACTTCAACGAACAAATGTTCACCGGCATTAAATGGAGCAGGCTGCGTGGACACATCAACAATAGAGTGAGGGATATGTGCGCGTAAATAAATGGCCACGCCGCCGCCACTACGATCAGTTCTATCATTCCGGATGAGGATGAAGCCAGGGAGAGAGTAAGAGGTAGAAGGGAGACATGGTTTTAACCATGTTTCGGAGACTAGAATAGCGTGTATGTTTTTGTTGTCAAATGACGCCAACATATCGGGGAAATGCTTCGGAATACTCTGGGCATTTATATGAATTACATTGAAATTTTTAGGTACATCAAAAAGTTCACTCATTATATTATCACTCAATGTTGGGATACTGGCAAAACTATCGTCATCGCTAAGGTCATTACTAGATGAACAAGATACAAATTGCTCTGTATCACTACAGTATTCATCAGAATTCATCTTGCAAATAAGTAATAAATAATATAAATAAGAATATATATATATATATGATAATAATAATAAATAAAAAATATAAATTTTAAACAATTAAAAAAAAATACAATAAAAAAAAAGAAAGCAAATTAATACTTCATCTGCCGGTTGTAACGTAAAAGAGAGAGCTCATTAAACACTAACAATGATATAATTAATAGCACGAATTTACAAGCAGAGCAGAAGAGAGAAAAACAGAATGCTATTTTGTGACACCACATATGACATTACAGTTTTGAGCGTAGAAACCAGGTAGAAACTAGAAATATTTTTAACTTCTTTCATAATTTAATTCGGTTTCGGAACACACCCGGCACCGGGAACGTGCTCCGAGCTGTCAAACAAATGACAAACATCAATTTCGCAACGTCAATACTGCATGTCACATGCGTCATGCCAACATAGTGAGATGGAACAAACAAAACAAACATTTTTTTATCAAGAAAAAGAAGAAAGCAAACAAAAACAAGTATTGGGTGTTTGCATATTTTCAATTTGGACAGTAATTGTATTTTATAAGTTACCCACTATTCAGCTAATGATCATTTATATAACGCAAATGACCGAAACCGAAGAGTGAATAAACATATGCGAATGTGGGCACAAATGACGCATCACTGATCACATTATACCTATTTCCGGGATGCGGCTCTCCGTGATTTAGATGCAGCACCAACTTCTTTGGGAGCCGTGGCAGGCAACGGATATGAGACTTCTGGAGCAATCTTCAAAATAAATACAAAGTCAATATAAATACTTTTATCTGTATGGATATTCTTAAAATATTTAGTATTCTCATAAAAAGTGGCAACAGTTGCGTGATCAAACAAAAATAAAAAAGGGAACTAATTTATTCCACCACAATGCGGGAACTATCCAAACAACATTCATGTTCTGAACAAAGATATTCGTAGAAACGTCTGCTCACCCACCTTCCGGTTCCTGTAGGAAACATCGCCATTGTTGCCCGGCCCCGGACTTTACTAGAGCCTTTTTTGTAAATGAACGTTTTATTGTTTTGTGTATTCTTGCTTATATTCTACATCATATTGTGTGTACAACGCAACATGAAGTGAAAGTAGTTTAATTGAGAAGACGGGCAATCCAGTTGAAGTTTAATGAAACGAAAAAAAGTAATACATTTTCCTACTTATCTCTGTTTGAAGCTGAGACATTGCACTTTTAGCCATTCCCATTCTTCTTCAAATGTCAGTTTCACAGCAGCAGTTGATTGTCATAGTTTATGTTTTATTTAAAAACCGGGAACGTAAACGTTAATAATTTAATTTTATTCAGCTAATAAAAAACTTTATAGTCTCTTAAAAGTTAAACAGTTCACAAAATTATGCGCAAAATGCAAAAAAAAGTAAAATAAAAATATGGGCTGTTATGTGATTACGTGCTCTATAAGTTGATCATCTGTGAAATTGATAAATTATTGGAATGAAAATACCTTATACATATTCGAGTATTTTTAAAAACATACTATTAAGTATACTCTTATGTTAACTTAGCCATTTTGCTGACACAAGATACTTTTTCCCTGTTCTCTCTTTTCAAAGTCTTCTCTTAGAAGCTACTAAAGTAATAATAAAGTTAGAAAGAGAGGACCTTCAAATAGTCATAGTAACTATTTCCTGATATTCTTGGTCCGAGATACGCGTCCGTTACCAACTTTAAATTTACTTTGTTTGTTGTATCTAGTGCAAAGTTTAGTCTTTTGTTGCATTCAGTAGGAACCTTAGTCCGTGGCATAAAGAAAGTTAGTTATCTCGTAGTTTTTCAATAGTTTGGTACTAAAGGATTTTTTACTGAAAACATAACCAATAGTAACAAAAAAGTAAACTATTAGTATCAAATATGTTGTTAAGAGTAACTAAGAATTACTGGGTTCAAGGGTGTTTGACAACAGTTTTTCTACATGAGAATGGTGATAGCCAGGTGGACAAAATGCCCCATGCAAGATTTAAATGATGCATTATATTTTTTTTCAATATTTATTGAGCTGACTACATTTGTTACGGGTAAATGCTATTTTTAATTGACATCTTCTAGGCAACATAGAAGTAAATGCTATTAAAGCTACAAGCGGCAATAAAAGTGTTAAAATTTTGAACAAACTGCCACAGATGAGAGTTAACCGTCTATAGTGCATTATATATTCATTATTAAACATTCACCAAATGTAGTCTCAAAATAATGTTAATTATAGAATAATTTCAACGCTCCATTCATTAATTTAAAAGAATTACCATTGACTATAATCGAATAAGAATAATGAACCATTATAGCCATCCTTATATCCAAAGCAATTTTATAGTTTCAGTACTAGTAACAAAAGTTATACACAGCAGTAAGAATATATTTGTATAGCAATTCAAAAGAATAAGATTTGATAATTTAAAATAAGTAAGTGATTAAATGAACTCCAAAAATGTCCAGACGCAATTCGGTTATATATGTGCAAATATTGAGTATAAAAAAAAACTATTTTATTACTCACCAAAACTAATAAATTGTTTAACTGTACTCAAAGTTTTTAACATCTACTATTCGATATTTTCATTAATTGGTTTTCAAACTTTTAACGATGTTTCAGAAGAGCGGTTAAATGAAATCGTGTTCAATGGACACTCAATATTTTTTATCAAACCTTTTATAAAAGTTCTAAATCCATTATTTTATTGATGGCGTCTATAATTATTTAAAAGCTTTTGCTGAATCACTTTAAGGACACTGTTTATCACACTGTCATCTTTATTGGATAATGATAATTTATTATTTTATTTGAGAGAAACTTTTTCCACCAGTTAGACTTGGTGGTACACCAAGTTCATCACATGTCAAAGATTAAATAATATGTAATATTGGACTAACTGGCGGAGAGACACACATTATTTAAACATACCATTGACTATAATCGAAGGCTTGATATATAGGATAAATGCAGAGTCGACACAATGGCAACAGGTCTTGCCCATGAAGGAAAACTTTATAAAAGTCCCGTAGGAGCTTTCCTGTTGTACCTACCGATGTGAGTTAAAGTGAGGCATCAAAGGAGATCCAAGAGAGAAGTATGAATTTTGCAAAGATGCTTATATTCAAATGAACGTGTGGTGTGACAAGATGGAATTAATATTTCACAGCGTTATGTCACAAAAAATGGTGACACCCTTTTCTAAAAATTTATGGAACAGGCTTGACGTTAAGCATCAAGCAGGGAACTAGTCAGTCACGTAAAATAAATTGCCTATTTTCCTTAGTAGTTTGCTGATTCAGCAATCCTGTCTTGGTGATCAAAATGCACTTATTAGGCTTATTCCACTGAGGCGATACTGCCAGCATGCCAGGAACGCTGCCTACTGGTAATAAGCTGGAGCATTTGGACTAGGTACTTGTAGGCCTTTGGGTTGCCTTAATAATTTCAGTAAAGTAGCTGTAGTCTGTTATTATATGATTTATGCTGAAGTGTTGTATACAAGTTTGTAGTGTTTTATTTTTAAAGGCAAACCCTGGTTAAAAAAAGACAAGCTTTCCTATTTTTTTTATGTTATTGTGAAGGAACAAGCTCGATACCCACCTAATGTTTGAGCGGACTAACCTCTGCTTTCGTCATTAGTCACGAATTTCACTGCGCCCGTCACCTTGAGCCATAGTTGTTAAGTCTCATGTGCCTGTAATTTCACTGGCTCCCAAGGACTGCTACCGGAGCGCACCGTTAGGTGATTGGCGAAAGATTTTGGTGGTAAGGTGGTTGCTAGCCAGGCGGGCATTCGAAAAATGCCCTTTCACCATGCGGAAAGGTCAAGCCCGCGGCGGGATTCGAACCATGGACCTGCGGCGCGGCAATCCATAGTCAATGCAACTGAGCCATCACTGCTTCATCAATTTATAGTCACAATTACTTCATACACGTCACTATCTATATCATCTAAGTAAGAACATATCCTAGATACCCACCCCACCCTCAAGTAGAAAATTTGTCGCCAAGCACCTAACAATTAAATTGAATGAAGCAACGGGAAAATTTGATATCATGGTGATAATAAATAATTTATCCCTTCCAAAGCTTTCCTACAAGTTCTCCGCATAAGAAATAAAAAATCACATTTCTACATCTAACGGCGTTTCTACATTCTACGATTTTCTTTTAATGTTCCCTGACGCGCGTTTAACACTCGTTATGTAAATACCTCTTAAAATTTACGACACGAAGTGCAAACACGAAACGCTCTTTCCAAGTAAGTTGCTGAGTATGAGTTTTTTCACTCAGTGTTTTGATTAATGAGTTTTTTTTACCAACAATATGTTTTATAGCATTTTGGGAAGTTTCCTTATTCTTTGGACATGTCTTTATTATGACTGATTTTGAACAATGACTTTAGGTTATTTCATGCATAATATAGCTAAAACGCTGTTTGCTTTTACAATTATTAGAGATGGGTACCTTATGTATTGGTAGATACAAAATAGGTATTTAAATGTAATTAATTAACCGACACTCATATGTAATCAAATACGTCGACCAAATTTCAAATGTATCCATTTCTCTTCAGAATTATTAGATTAGATATCAAAATACATATTAATTGAATATGATTTGATTTAACCTTAATTTTACTTAATTTACCCTTCAGAATTCATACAATTTAATTTAATTAAACAAAATACTGAATGAAAAGAGTTTTTATATATCCCAATACGATGGTTAAAGAACGATAGGAAAGATTTGAGTTATGGCGTCATGTCATGTTAGCTCAATTGGTTAGAGCATACCCCGGCTAAAGGGGTGGATGGACGTGGGTTCTAATCCCACACATGACTTAAATTTTTCCTATCGTATATTTGTCATTTTGTAAAGAGTTTTTATGTTATAACTTATTATTGTACTGTAACAGCCGACTCGTCCACTGCTGAACACAGCCTCACCTATTAAGGGGGATTTGCCATTATCCCTATGCTTGGCAGGTGGCTTGGGGATCGCAGTGTAAGATTGCAGTTCTCTAGAAGGTGCTGTTGCCCACCTTCCAGTATTTTTCCCTTAGTCGCCTCTTATGACACCCACGGGATGATAATTATAGGGAGGTGCAATTCTAACACGGCATCCCACGGGGAGTACTTAATATTGTTTTGTAGTGTAATATTAAAAATAACCATAATTACATTTGTCTGATGTTGCATTGGTGTACCAATTGTTTTACTTCAAATCAAAATCATCTATAACTAGCTATCCATAATATTTACCAAGATCTGTTACTAATCGGTGTGCGATGGAATGCTGAGACCTAAATATCTTGGGAATAGACAATCAGGCATGGCTAACAACCATTGCTTTAAAAATATTGTTGAACCCGTTTTAGGCTACAATGTCACGAGTCAGACTACCAAATGCAGAAATACGTGGGGCATTCGAATGTCTCTGGAACTGCAACTTGAATAACAAGTAATTAAAAAAGCAGTTGAATTTGAAAATGGAGCTCTCTAGAAAACATGTTACTTATATCTGACTGTCATTTGTTTTCTCATTATGGCGTACTTTAGAATATTGTGTGTCCCAATCTTAATGTACTTAACGCCTGAAAGTTCGCTCGCTTCGCTCAATGTTTTTTTAAGATTGTCCCTGTGGGTTAAGGGGACAAGAGAGTTACCAAAGATTTCAATATACTAATATCATCAATAACTTCAACTTCGTAATGCAAAAAAGAAACATTTCAAAATATATCAAACCTTGTATTGAAAACCAAAGAAATAAATAGAACAGCGCAAGCCCCATAACGGCTTACCTACAATCCAAAGCATCCATACAAAATCCTGTCTCCGACAAACATGGAGGCTTTATTTACGGGGAGCCAATTCGTTTATTGAAGATAGGGACCAAGAAGCCAACGATAATTGGTTTTTCCACCGGCTTTTTGTGCTGGCAACATTTGCCCGCCGTCAAATCAATTCAGCTGGGTAAATTTATTTATTAGCATATAGAGAGAATTTTCAATACTGATGCCACGTGAATTGCTATTTTTAACGAATCAGTTAGGTAGATCCTTTGTGTTTTTTCTCAAAGATCGTATTGATAATTGATTTATTTTATTTTTATGAGTCACCTTTTCTTAATTTATGTAAATATTATTTGGTTCTATTCTATCTATCTTCAATGATGTGAGATAAAGTTTATATCGCTAATAATGCTCTTTCTTTACCAACATAATAGTTGGTAAACGTAACGTCAGTGGCGGGAAAGTCAAATTATTTTTCGTTTTGTTTCAAATGTCGTACTATTTAACGTAATACGCTAAATTTGGAGCAGGTTCATTACGATGTCCCATATATTTTTAATACTCATGAAACTGATGCCACTTCTTACGGGGAAAGTGTTTGTTAATTTTTTGACATTTTAGTTCCTTACTTATGGAATCATGAAGGTGTACAATAATACGAGCAATATTATTTGAAACTCCTGAATACCATGATCATATTGCTATCAAATCTAGCAATAGTCGCGAGCAAACTGTTGATATTTGAATTTCCTGCCGCAGACTTTACACTTCACTTTAATCTGATAATCATAAATAAAAATCAAGTAGACTAACGCAATGTCATTGTTTCATTGTAATTGCTGTTAAAAACTATTTATCAAATCTATAATAAATTACTGCCAGATACATCTTTTTAATTTGACTACATCTTTTTGTTTATAGCTATATATTGAGACGACTAAGAGCCAATTGCACTAAACTTGGATATAAAACGGGAATAACTTTAATTTATATATCCAACAAAATATGATATACCTTGTTCACCATAGTCGTACAATAATGTTGCGGTATTTCAAATTTGCCATGATTTTGACGGTTATAAAATTTTACATCAGGCGTCTGCCTGTAGCTGTAGCAAAGAAAAAGTCTTATCCAAGAATAAAAAATAAAAGCCATATTTGTTTTTAGTTTTAACTACAAAATTAAAAATTTATATGGCCAATATACAAAAACATATTGTTTCTATATGTCCACGCTGCTGTCACATGTCATACAAGGCCAAACCAAGGTGTTCACATACAATTCTACTTGGTTTTACGTTCGACGATAGCATATAGGCCTATCAGAGGAATGGTTTATAGTACAAAGTTAGCCGCGTATTAATTAAACTATAGATTGATCTAAGATTGATGAAATTGGGTCCATAAGTCTATTGCTATCAAAAATATGCATTGCTTCCAGTTCGTATCAAAGATATTAGTTAAATTATATATCTGCCATTCCGGAGTTATTTAAAAAACTGGTAATACCTAATACGAGCCGCCATTCTATTAATATTCATTATTTTTGAACAATAACATATTATTTATTTGCACGGTTTCATATGCACCATTTGCAAACACAAATAAATAAATCTTAATTAGTTGCTTTTTAGCCGAAGAATTTCCAATTGAGAAATAATTACTGTTCCACATCCTGCCACTGGATAATCGTAACAAGAATCATGTCTCAATTAAGTTTAAAAAGTATACAACAGTATTTCTTAACCTGGAATCGTTGACCGGTTTTGCGGGTGAGTTATAATCAATCGAACTTGTACAGTATACGCAGCATGCAATACTAAGAAAAGTTTTTTTTAAAGTTCTGAAATAGATTTGGTTATGTCTGTCTATGCTGATTCAAACCAGTGTACTTACATTTTTTATGATCGTATTTCCGATAGCTGTTGAAAGTCAGTTCTGTTTTTTTTATGTTATTGTGAAGGAACAAGCGCGAGGCCCACCTGATGTTAAGCGTGTATCCTCTGCCTATTACAGATGCATTTCATCACAAGTGACGAACTGCACTACGCCCTGCACCTTGAGACATACCTGTTAAATCTCATTTTGCCTGTTATTTCACTGGCTCTCAAGGACTGCTGCCGGAACACACCGTTAGGTGCTTGGCGACAGATTTTCAACATTTTGTATTATTACCTTTTCTGTAAAGTAAATGTGTCGAATTATGTCTTCAATATGTGGATTATGTAAATTTCCAGGAAAAATGTAAAAAGTCCCGATAAGGTATCTTTCATGAACTTTGTTCGGTAATGTAATAACTCACTTATACCTGATTGAAAAACTTTTAAAAGGCCAGACGACAAAAACGTGAATACTCTTAAAAAGGATTCTCATTTAAGAGTTCTTGTTGAAATTTTTTTCTAAGCTTGGAATTATTTCCACCCTCTAAAGTCTTTTTTACTTTTAACTTTATAACGTCCTTTTATGAGATTAAATTTACGAAAGTTAATAAGTAAGTAATTTTTATGAGGAGTGGCAAAGTCAGAAACTCTCTTTTTTATAGAATCATAAGAATAACTATAAGGAGACCAAAAAGCTTCATAGACACCTAATCATACATTTTTGTGTCATTTTCATCAGTACTATTCGTACTGTTTGTGTAAACATTAGCTCACAGTCACTATTTTCCACATTAAAAACAAACAATATATTAATGTTGTTAATTATTGTCATAGATCAAAACCTTCTCCAGGTTTTATTTATTCTTCTATGAGATTTAATTGCAGAGCTTTCATAACGTGTAAGTACATGGTAGGTATTGTGCAAATGAAAAGACACACATCACTAGATTACTCTTGGTTTATTATTAAACCACAGTTTGTGGGGGCTGAAGAATGGCCTCCGTCCTCCCCTATAGCCATTCCAGCCCTCGCCTTGCATAACAATCCTTTCACATTCTCACTCTGTTCCTTGCTCATCATCCCTATGGCATGTATGCATTAAAGTATTACATATGTGTAAGAAAAGTTTACTGCTCTAGGAACTGCTGTCACCTTGCATCACTGATGTACACTGAATAATTCAAGTCTTTATGCGGCTAATACAAGACTCACGAGTCAACAGCAGTGTCTTGTGACGAGTGTATGTGAGCTTCGAAGTCACAGTCAATGAAGGTTGACATGAAACAGACTCGCTGCAGTCCGTGCTGACGTTCCGAAGCCTTAAATAATAATTTCACCAAAATATTCTGCATAGGAATCTGTAGGGCAAGTTCATTAATAGGGTTTGACTAGGCGTTCGTGCAGGACTAAGATTAAGGGTAAGGGTAAAATTGAAGTGCACTTGCACGAGTTCGAGTCGAGTGAAATGGGAATCAAAGCAAGATACTAAGAGGACAAGATATGGGGCAAAACTCATGTCAGCAACAAATATGCTAATGTTTTATATTGTTGAAACTTCTAGAAATAAAAAAGTTATTTGCTATGCAAGGATGAAAAGTTGTCATTTGGCGCGAGTACTTATGTTGAAAACTGAGAAAGATTCTAGAATTGAAGCACGAGCAAAGCGAATGGTTCATATACATAACTCTGAGTGTAGCTAAGGTTTGAAAGGTATAACGTAAAATAACATTGCTGCCAAGCACAACACACATTTTTTCACCTCATTACAGCGAGAAAAATGGATTTATACTAAAATTAAAATTAAATTAAATAAACTTAGTAGGTAGTATTTAAAGTAAATTGGTTTTTATGTCACTTTTATAAAGACTCGCTTTTCAAAAAACATTTCCACCGTAGCGGGTAAAACGCACTTTTCAATGCAGATTTCGAATGATGAACAACACTTTTCTGAGCTTATGAGGTGAAAAAGTATTTTAATTTTACTATTCATAGACATCAATTTTGTTTTTTTTTGTAACGTTGCAAATTTAATACCTATCGGATTAAGACATCCAAGTTAAATAATATGCACAGTCAAGTTCTCAAGGATTCATTTAATTACAAAAATATTTTACATTAATCTGTTTTTTACAGCAAAATGGTTCGATTTGATTTAAATTTCTTTTAGAGTTTGTGCTCATATATATTCATACATACCTATCAAGAACGTGTGGGTAAATTATCCATCTAGTATTCGTGGGCTTAGTGTGAATTCCTCTCTCGGCTCACAGCAAGCTCGAGGACTCAAATTTATATGGCTGAAGCACAGTGACCATGGTGGCGTTATATTTTTGCGATTGTGACGGTTCGTGCACTATTCCTTCCTGATGGTAACCAGACGGTAACCTCTGTCTATAACAGATACATTTCGTTATAAGTGCCGAATTACAATGCACCCGTCACCCCAACGCATACAGTTGTTAAGTCTCATGTGGCTGTAATTTTTTAGTCGCTCTCAAGGACTGCTGCTGGAAGCATTTGCAAAATACCCTTTCACCATGCGGTAAAGCTCAAGCTGGCGCATGGCGGTGGGGACCAATTCATGGTCCTGCGGCACGTCAGTCCATAGCCATTAATGCTCAATAGCATGTATCTATTATTGCTGATTTGAAATAACTTAAGCCATATTAAATGTTATGCTACTTATTTGTGGTACAAATCACCATCAAGTTAAAAAAAAAAAACTGATCATGGAATGCTACTGTAGTCACTGATGTATAAGTGAATTATTGTTGCTCGATTTATGCCAGGATCTACCCAATCTATATTATGAATTATGATGGACTAAATATTAGTGTGACTAATATAAAAACCCTGCTTAATGGCTATAATTTAATACCATAAATATTTGGTTTTGATCCTTTTTCCCATTCCAAACTTAGATTTTATAGTATCTTGAATCAAAAGACAATTTAATTTATTTTAATAGAGAACAAGCTGCGCTGTGGCAATAATAAAAATAATCCTTTACTAAACAGGGCAGTAAGTAAAAATCCAAATTTCCGCCAATCTCAACGCCCATTCGTTTTCTCTTCTCAGTCTTTAATGTTTTCGTGGTATTGAAAATCGTATGAAAATACGCCGAATAGGCAAATAACTCACGTCGGATTTACTTCAATCCATTCCCGACGATTTCCAATACTTATTGATTTTATGGACTGCCAATATATTCTTTAGATAAAGTTGATGTATGAGTAAAATCTCCATTATAATGTGTTTGTCGATTACTTACTTTATCTTTCTTAACAGCTAAATACCATAAATTGGCGTTATAATGAATAGATTAAGGCGTTACTTTGCGGAAATCCATATTTAATGACAACCAATATTAAAATATATATTAAGAAAATATTAAATAATTACTTTAATAAACACTTAAACAATATATATATATATATATAACTAGTGACAATTCCACCGAATGTTCCTGTTAAGCCGACGCGACGTCACAAACGCCACGCAGCCAAACCGGAAGAATTTTCGACTTCGGCGTTTTGCTTCTACACAAAGCATCCGCAGGATGTCTTGACTCTTCGAGCGCACGATAATTGGCGTTATATTTGTTTGGCAAAAGTACTTAAGAAGGGTGACATATATAGAAGTATTTCCGTCAAAAGCGTGCAGTAATACCAAAAATCACGAAGCGCTCATAGCCAAGTTTACTTAGACGTTCTTAACAGATCGGCAAAGCAACGTTCGCTGCGGTCATGAGTTGGATGGGTGACCACTAATGACAGCACTACTAAGCGCTTCCATGCTTGGTGACAGATTTTCTAGTTGAGGGTAGTAGCTAGCCAGGCGGGCATTCGCAAAATGCTCAAGCCCGCGGCGGGGTTCGAACCATAGACCTGCTGCGGCGCAGTCCATAGCCAATGCCACTGAGCCATCATTGCTTTAAACTTTCTCGCACTATTTCGATATTTTGGTTCAAATTGTCGGACGTTGGTGTTGGATCTATGATCACGACTATGCGGCGTGTGCGTTTTCTTTGATCAGCGCGATGTGACAGATGCTGTTTGTGCATTTCATTCACGCAATGATTGCATACATCACAGTGAACGCGGACTACGGACCGAAGAACTCTGAACTCAGATTTCTAGACCACTCGCTGCGAGTCCTGTCGCATTTTGCGTATTGTAAGTGGCGCATTTCGATACGATACGATACGATACGATACGATAACTCTTTATTGACACCAAAGAACAGGAAATTACAAAGAAACAATAACAATAGTAAGGTACAAAGGGCGGTCTTATCGCTAAAAGCGATCTCTTCCAGACAACCTTTGGATGGACAGAGAATAATTTTTGAGCAGGGAGGGTGGTGCATTTCTCGAATACATAAACAAGTACATAATATAAATTGATGTCTTACCGTACAAATAAGCTACATAAATATAAAACCATAGTATATGATATATAGTACAATATATATTATATAATATATATACCTACACACATGATATATATATATATATATATATATATATATATATATATATATATATATATATATATATAGTTTGATATATACACAATAAACATAAACATTTAACAAATTAGAGAAATAAAGTTATATAAAATAAAATAAAATAAAAAAATTACGTCAGGGAACAATATTAATTATGAGTGGAGAGATAGAAATTGGTGACCTGCGATCTGAAAATGTTGAGAGATTGGGCACGTCTGATTGTGACAGGGAGTGCGTTCCATAGGCGCACAGCCTGTGCAGAAAAGGACGATTTATAAAAGACTGTATTATGAGCCGGTGAGTGAAGCAGAAGGTTATGTGATGACCTAAGAGAAAGAGAATGGGTAGAGTGTAAAAACTTAAAACATGCCTTTAAATAAAGAGGGGTAGATGGATTAAACAATATGTTATACAGAAGAGTAAGTATACGAGTATTCCGACGAAGACGAATGGGGAGCCACTTGAGCTTAGATCGAAATTGGGAAACGTGGTCATATTTTCGTAGGCCGAAAATAAAACGAATACAATAGTTTTGAAGGCGCTCAAGTCTGTTAAGCTGGTCCTCGGAGAGATCAGGATAGCTGGCGTCAGCATAGTCAAGTATTGGAAGAAGGAGAGATTGTGCAAGAGCAGTTTTGGTAGCAGTGGGCAGGAAGTTACGTATTCGATTAAGAGATGACCCTGAAGCAAATATTTTTTGCCTCAACGATTGTAGCTGAGGTTCCCATGATAGACAACTATCTATTATGATTCCAAGGTTTTTTACTTGTGAGCTGTATGGAATAGAAACGTTCGCAAATAATAGTTTTGGCAAAGTTGAGAAATCTACTCGTGAAACCATTCTGGAACTGCCTATGACTATTGCTTGAGTCTTAGAAGGATTGATTTGAAGGCCATAAGACTTACTCCAGTTTTCAATACTACGCAAGTCAGCATTAAGTGTATCAATCGCTTGATCTAAACGGTCTGGTGGAGCCTGCGAGTAAATTTGGAGATCGTCTGCATAGAGATGGTAGGAGGAAGTAAGAGATATAGAAATAGAATTAATAAAAACTGCAAAGAGAAGTGGAGAGAGAACGCCGCCTTGCGGGACTCCAGCATTCGTATCACACCAAGTAGAGAAAATATCTCCAAAGCGAATACGTTGCCGACGCCCAAACAAGTAACTGTGAAACCAGTCAACTGCCGATGGAGATATGTTTATAGAGCGGAGCAATGCAAGGAGGATATCAAAATCAACGTTATTAAAGGCATTGCTAAAATCTAGCAATGTTAGGATCGTTAGGTCTTGGTTGTCCATTCCAAATCTTATGTCATCACTTATTTTTATAAGAGCAGTGACAGTACTATGACCGGGACGGAAACCAGACTGCTGCGGACTTAAAAGACTATTTAAATTAATGTAAGAGTTAAGCTGGCTATGTATCAGTCGTTCGAGAACTTTGGATAAAAAGGGAAGGATCGAGATAGGACGATATTCAGAGAAAGACTTAGGGTTTTTTTTTTTAGGTAACGGGATAATTTGGGCTTCTTTCCAGCAGGTGGGTACGGCACTCTTCGAAATAGAAGTGTTCAATATATGGCATATAATGGGAAGGATTTCTTCCAATATAGGAACAATCATATTACGGCTAATACCGTCGCCACCCACCGCATTAGAAGAAATAGACAGAATACTCTTTTTAACATCACATGCGGCAAATTGACTTATGACAAATTGAGAATAGTCAGGTGTTGGCAGACCAGAAAGATAGTTTATTGTGGCTAGTTTGTCATTCATATCAATGGTAGACGACGATGAGAAGTGCTGGTTTAAAGAGTTTAGGTCTAGATGGTGAGGAATAGAATCTTGTCGGGATTTGCCAACACCTAATGATCGTAAAAATTTCCAGACTTGTTCTGGCTCTTTATTTTCAACAGACTCATGGATGTATCGACGTTGTGCATCCCTACACATCCTATTGCAGCGATTCCGTGCCTGCTTAAACTTCTCCTTGTTCAATTCATTGTGGCAGGTTTTAAGCTGTGCTTTGGCTGTCACTTTTTTATGCATACAGTCTTTTATAGTATCTGTGAGCCAAGGCGCAGGATGATGTTTTATTTTTATGACCCGCAAAGGAGCGTGGATATCATAAAGCTGAATGATCTTTGAATTGAATATTGTGATTTGGTCATCAATATTTTCACTCATTAAAACGTCAGACCAGTCGACCTTACTAGCATCAACGCGAAGTTTTCCCACATCCATAGTACCAAAACTACGCTGCAGAATGATTTTGGGTTTGGGTTTAGGAGGACGAATTTTATAAGAAAGGAAAATAAGATCGTGGTATGAAAAAGCATCTGCTGAGCATTGACCATGCTTAGCAACATGCTGCAATGATGATACAAACATAAGGTCAAGAAGAGAGGGAGAACAATTTGGAGAATTATGCGTAGCATTGAGGGGCAAGATGTGCATGTTGCTAGAATTGACAGTAGATACTAAACTAGAAGAACGAGAGTCTTTTTTTAAGAGGCACGTGTTAAAGTCCCCCATGATAATGGTATGTCTATAAGCAGGCGTAAGATCGTCTAAAATTTTTTCAAAAGATGAGAAATAATTAACTCGCATGGAAGGGCTATAATAGACTCCGAGAAGAATTTTGGTGTGTGAAAGTATGACTTCAACGAACAAATGTTCACCGGCATTAAATGGAGCAGGCTGCGTGGACACATCAACAATAGAGTGAGGGATATGTGCGCGTAAATAAATGGCCACGCCGCCGCCACTACGATCAGTTCTATCATTCCGGATGAGGATGAAGCCAGGGAGAGAGTAAGAGGTAGAAGGGAGACATGGTTTTAACCATGTTTCGGAGACTAGAATAGCGTGTATGTTTTTGTTGTCAAATGACGCCAACATATCGGGGAAATGCTTCGGAATACTCTGGGCATTTATATGAATTACATTGAAATTTTTAGGTACATCAAAAAGTTCACTCATTATATTATCACTCAATGTTGGGATACTGGCAAAACTATCGTCATCGCTAAGGTCATTACTAGATGAACAAGATACAAATTGCTCTGTATCACTACAGTATTCATCAGAATTCATCTTGCAAATAAGTAATAAATAATATAAATAAGAATATATATATATATATGATAATAATAATAAATAAAAAATATAAATTTTAAACAAATAAAAAAAAATACAATAAAAAAAAAGAAAGCAAATTAATACTTCATCTGCCGGTTGTAACGTAAAAGAGAGAGCTCATTAAACACTAACAATGATATAATTAATAGCACGAATTTACAAGCAGAGCAGAAGAGAGAAAAACAGAATGCTATTTTGTGACACCACATATGACATTACAGTTTTGAGCGTAGAAACCAGGTAGAAACTAGAAATATTTTTAACTTCTTTCATAATTTAATTCGGTTTCGGAACACACCCGGCACCGGGAACGTGCTCCGAGCTGTCAAACAAATGACAAACATCAATTTCGCAACGTCAATACTGCATGTCACATGCGTCATGCCAACATAGTGAGATGGAACAAACAAAACAAACATTTTTTTATCAAGAAAAAGAAGAAAGCAAACAAAAACAAGTATTGGGTGTTTGCATATTTTCAATTTGGACAGTAATTGTATTTTATAAGTTACCCACTATTCAGCTAATGATCATTTATATAACGCAAATGACCGAAACCGAAGAGTGAATAAACATATGCGAATGTGGGCACAAATGACGCATCACTGATCACATTATACCTATTTCCGGGATGCGGCTCTCCGTGATTTAGATGCAGCACCAACTTCTTTGGGAGCCGTGGCAGGCAACGGATATGAGACTTCTGGAGCAATCTTCAGCAACTCACAAACACTGCTGATGCGGTGGCGCTTTCCGTCCGGCCCGATGATATGGACAAACCCGTCTCTGGTCCAACACTTGTTGATACCGAAGCGCTGCCTCGCCTCCATGAACGCCTGATGCCTAGGCCTTGTCAGAAATTCGGACAGCGTAATAGAAGTGCCTTTAAGAGAAGATTTAGTCAACCATATCTTATTACGCTCATCAAAGTTTTTCAATTTCACTAAAATAGGCCTGGGCTTATCGCTGGTGGTGCGGCCCATTCTCTGGCAGCGACTTATTGAGCTGACAGCAAAATGAGGCAACTTAAATTGGTTGCAAACTATATTGACCACAAGTGCAGCCAAGTCTTGCTTCTCTTCCTCCTTCACACCATGAAAAAGCAAGATTTTTCGACGACTATTCATTTCTAGATTGTCAATATTCTGTGCAAGGATGCCCAATTGTTGTTGGAAACCACGAAAAATTTCAGCTGTAAATACTTTAAATGCTGCAAATTCGGCAGCCAGGCTACTAGTAGTGTTACTTGAAGGAGGGGTCTTCTGAAGCTCACCTTCAAATTGATCCATACGCCTGTTGAGTGCCTCCATCATCTCTATGAATGTTTGTTGCTGTATGGATTCCATAGTTATAGGTTATGTTCCTTTGTGATAATATAGTGATGTATCAAAGTTCCTGTTGTTGTGCTTGGAAAGGATTTATCTACTTGGCAGGTGAAGTATGCTCAATAAATCACAATATAATGCATGAAATAGCTACTATATTATGCTATTTATATTTTAAAACTCAAAATTATATTAGAGCAATTTTGAAAAGGTGTTGTTAGAACTACCCGCCCAGGAGCAAAAAAAATTTCAATGCTAGCCTACCCGTCAGCCAATGACCAAGAACGAGTACATACACATTATGGGCTTCGTTTCCACAAAATACTCGTAGAGTTATATTTGGCTTTAAAATGAAACTTTATTCACATAAGATTCTGAATATTTTAATATATAGTTATATAATTCAACGTATATTCTTTGGAAAAAAAAAGTATTTGTGCACTGAACTTATAAAAAGAAACAGCAGAATCGGCACCCGTACTTTCAAGGATGTCAAATCAGGCAACGTCTCCTGATTGCATGTTTGTTTTAAATTTTAGTTTGTTGCTGTTTATTTATTAAAACGTATCATATACTGCACATTGTACATGATACGTTTTAATAAATTGCAACTCTTATGCTTGTTTTAATTTTTTCGCCACATTATATTATCGTTACAGTATAGCGTACTCTACATTCTGTTGTTTTTTAAATCGATGTGAATGGAAATTGTTCGATTTAATTAAAACTATGTCAAATAATAGTTTAGTATACAATATGTATTTTTATTACATTTTATTAGATTTCCTGTGCTGTTGGGACATAAAAATTGCACTTTCCATATATTCCTGTGGGAGTCTTATAAAAATACAAGTATGAAGGGAAAGAGGACCAGAAAATGGGCAGCAGCATCTTACACTGCGATCCTCAGGAAGCACGCAAGCCTGAAGTTTATGATAATTCTTATTTAATGGGTCTGCAATTGTTCAACGGTGAACGTTATGCCTGTTTTGATGATTGATAACAATTAATTTAAATATACTAGTCGATATTTATAGTAAAGAATTTCTTTTACATATTTGACGTAGCGATGTCCACCACTACGAATTATGCGGATATCATTCGTCTCATAACGGCCATGTTGGTTCACAAGTGCGCTGTTGTAGGTACTGTATCAGCCGGATTGTCCACTGCTGAACACAGCTTCCCCCATAATCCCCACGCTTGGCAGACGTCTTGGAGAACGCAGTGTGAGATATCAGTTCCACAGAAAGCGCTGCTGCCCACCGTCTCGTGTAGTATACATATATATTTTAATTAAAACTATGTCAAATTATACTTTACTTTACAATAATATATTTGTAAAGTAAACGTTTTAAATTATTCAATAGTTATAGATACAATGTTTTCAATTTTTAAATACCTACGATACGATACGAATTTTCGCTTTTATGTCACCGCGCCGCGCCGCACGCCTCGCCGCTCCGGCCGGCCACCCGCCCAAATACACAAGTAGGTACAATAATAGTAGAAGGCTCAGGGCATATCCACTACCAGCGACCATATTACCGTGGTTTGTTTTTGCATCAACACCATCAATTGTGTTTTGCAGGTTTGAGTAAGAACCGTAAAAAATAGCTACTAACTGGATAGGTACATGATATTGTTACTGTAAATAATAGTTATAAGTACCTACCTATCGTGAAATCGGTAAATAAGGGTAAGAACTCATTCACCTTGGCATAGCTAATACCCATTTCAGTTGTCTGAATTGTACCTATAGCAGATATCTGAGATGTCACTAAAAAAGGCGGTAACCTACCCAGGCGTCTTCCTACTGCCTTGTGATCGCGTTGTTGACATAAACGGATGACAGATAAAAATACAGCTTTCCATAGATAGGTACTTACTGATTGACATAACTACCTACCTTCATAAACTTTGAAAACACCGCGAGTTTTTTTTAGCTATTTGGTAAATAAATACCTAGTAGTTTTAGCTGAGTAGGTACATATTTGTTTAATTAGATCAACTCTAATAAGTATTTATCCGATTAATAGATAAAATCTCATCGAAACACATAGGTAGGTATACAGACTCCAAATTGTTGCTGTATGAAACAGTGATGGCTCAGTGGCATTGGCTATGGACTGCCGTGCAGCAGGTCCATGGTTCGAATCCCGCCGCGGGCTTGAGCTTCATCGCATGGTGGAAGGGCATTTTGTGAATGCCCGCCTGGCTAGCGACCACCCTCAAGTAGAAAATCTATCGCCAAGCACCTAACAGTGTGTTCCGGCAGCAGTCCTTGAGAGCCAGAAAAATTACAGGCTAATGAGTCCTAACAACTGGACGTCTCAGTGTGACGGGCACAGTGCAATTCGTCGTTGACGAAATGCGTCTGTTATAGGCAGAGGTTAGTCCACTTAACATCAGGTGGGCCTCGGGCTTGTTCCGTCACAAACGGTAAGTAGGTAGGTTGAATAGGTTAGTAGGTAGATACGCCTTTGACCACAATCTCCCGTGATGAAAAGGGTTAATGTGGTCGAAGAAGTTGTTCAGGCTAACTTAGAGGACAGCTTAAGGACAGCTGCCTGAACACACCGTTAGGTTCCAGGCGACAAATTTTCTACTTGAGGGTGGTAGCTAACCAGGCGGGCATTTACAAAATGCTTTATGAATCTTCATCACATAATGATGTGATAGGTATTTTTACCTTATGATGTGACTAATATTCAATCAACAGCCCGTCGCGGGATCTGAACTATTGCCATCACTTAGTCGTCACAACGTTGAGGTTAGGCAAAATGTAAATAGGATGCATCGAGATATTAACGTAACACCTACCATATCTCAATGTTATGTTATGATGTTAATTTAGTGCGTGAATAAAGCGTAAAAAAAAGTGCCGAGTCGCCCGTTTTAATTTAAATTCACTTAACAGCCATGCCTGTTATACCTAGGTATGCACTTATCAATAGCCTATAGCCTCGCCTGGTTAGAATGTCACCCCACCCATTTCTTCCCGTGGTGTCGTATGCGGCGACTAAGGAAAAAATACCGGAAGGTGGGAAGCTCCTTCTGAAGAACTGGCAACTTCTGCTGCGATTCTCAAAACGCCTGCCAAGCACGGGATTATGTGATTAAAAATATTACGACTCGTTTCTTGTATTCGCGGATAAATATTTCGGTATTCATGGACCCCGTGCGTCGGTACATTAAATCGAAATCGGTATCCTTTACGAATGTGTCGGCACCCTTTGAATACTATTGGCACGCGCCGGCGCAGCTTTTACAAATGCTCTGTGTTGCACCGAAAGAATAAATATAAAAAGAAAAATAAGTTTTAATGCCCCAACCCTAAAGTTCATTATCAAATGCGGCCGCCGCCGCTGTATTACGCATGCCGCTGTCCTTTACTTAATCCTAAAGGCCTAAACCTTTGTCTAAGCCAGATAATGATTAATAGGTATTGCTAAAAAAAACAGGTATTTATGTGATTAAATTGATTTTAAGTCTGATTTTTTCTTTTATTTTGAGTTCTTGGAACGTAGGTATACCAATTACCTATAGGTACAAATTAGGTACCGTTCCGTATCCACGGTTTCTGAATTCGGTTTCAGACCAAACGCGAGCGTTATCGTATCAATGTTTGTTTTTTTTTTGTACTAATATTAGCAACGTAGGCCAATAACCACGCGTGTACCTAAGTTGCCAATCTACCTAACTGTGCATGTTTTTGCTGGTTATTCAAATTATCTATTTATTTAATGGGTTAAGTTTAAAAAAGTTTTGATAATTTGGGCTAGTTTTGATCTTATCTGTTAATGTTAGTAGCCAGTTTTAAGCCTGGTTAAGTATGAAGGAATTGTGGAGTCAGTTTACCTACACGTTTTGAAGCGTAGTAGAAGTTGCCCATCATCGTAGTTCGTATATTCTATGTTCTTTACGTGGATGGGTGATGATAGCTATATGTAGCATTACATTTATCGTGCTTTGAAGCGCACGAAGCCTGAAATCTCTAAACTAATATTTTTAATCAGATATTTTTAATAACTTGACAACGCTTTATTTTATTTTTTATTATTATTAATTGACTAGCGTTTTACCACAATCTCACCTGATAGCGTATTGTTGTTATTGTATTGGTTATGGTGTGTATCAGAGATGGTTAGTTAAATATGTTTGGTAAATTATGAAGGAATCTGGCTCTCAAGGGTAGCCCCGGATCACACCATTAGGTATGTCCTTGCTACAAATAAAAATTATTCGTATGGTGCTTGGCTACAGATTTTCTGCTTTCTGTTAGTAAAAGACAATGTAGTCGAACGTGTTCAATAATATTCATCCAGAATGGGAACTGTCCCTCAAGGTAATGTGCCGGTATATACTAGATATTTAAGGTGCTTGGCGCCAGATTTTCCACTTGAGGGTGCTTTAGTGAATTCGCAAGCCAGGCATTCGCAAAACGCTCAAAAGGTGGCAAACTTATGGTTAAGCTCAGGCCGTTTTAGTGATTCGAAATATCCCTGCTTGGCAGTTCATATTTACTCGTAATTACACATAGTCAAAAGATCCTCACAGTTTTTGAATTATTTTTTAAAACTCCCTTTTATGTCGCTGTCTGAGTGTTATGTCCGCCGCCGGTTGTAATTAGGTATACTTAGGTATGAACATACTTACAGTAATAGTGGGTAGTACCTACTTACTGAGGTCCATCTACCAGCAGCCATTACACGATGGTTCCTTTTGTTTCATACAACATGGTCAAAATTGTATGTGATTAAAACAGAAATAACAAAAATTAGATTGGTACGTACCTAGATATTCTAATTTATTCTATGATATATTTTTTATACAGTTTGTCATTTAATAAAAAATAATTGTATCAACAGTTTGGCAGCGTTTTACAAATAATCCCTTGAATATGTTATCTATGTGTATGACAGGTAGTAGAAAATAGCATATCTTCCTAGGTTATTTAATAAAATAGTTAAGTAAATACCTACCTACTGACCATAGTTCCTGTAGTTGGTTGTGTGCAAAAGCGCGTCTTTGGAATCTGGTTATTGTCATGTTCTGACCAAGAAATACTACCTATTTAGTAACATTACACTGCGCCTAGTAGATGGTAATAGGCTCGCCCCTAGTAGAAGGTATTTAAACAAATGTGGAGAAACTGCCATGTTTTGATATCTATGTATCTGTGACGATTTGTTTTTTAGGTTGAATAGGTCATAGTAGAAGGAGTGAGGAAGTAAGTTATCTTCATACAAACGCACCGCGCGCGGCTTGTTTGTGTGCGCCATAGTATTTATGCGTCCCGCACGCACACTCTAACACAATCTCGACCCGTTTCTCAGTGCGCTAGCCGGGGCTAACACCGAACTAGGTTCGCGCGTCGCGGCTTTTTGGCACCGCTACATAAATTAAAAATGTTTGATAATAGCATGAGAACTTATTGCTGTGTGTTCGTCTCTCTAAATAATTCATAGATTTCAGATTTGTCTTTGTTCAGATTACCTACTGAACAGGAAAGGTAAGCAAGTCACTTATTCTAGCATACCTATCATTTTTACTTGATGATGAGTGATGCCCACTTATTTTTTTGTTGTATTAGGTATGCCCCGCGTCGCCGTATCGCCAGTCGGTATTAAAATTTAGCATATACGAGTACATATATTATACACAAGTAACAACCCTGAGACAGGCAAGTATGGTAGGTAATTATATCGCGAATTGGGCCGGAGATGGCCTACTTCCCACTCTTTCTACTATGAATAGGTACTGAAATTCTAGTCGTGATATTTCGCTTCGGGACTGGATTTCCCGGGGCATAATCTGGTAGATACCTACTTGGGTAGCAGGGCAGTTGACCATCTTTTTTAAAGAAAGTAGTAAGACCTAACCTCTACACATAGGTATGTTTTTTAGTCATTCATGATACAAATACAAATATCTATATTTGACATATCAATGTGGTACAAGTAAATTAAAAAAATCCATTGGCTCCAAACTAGTGTTTACTGTATTTCAGATCCAAAGGCTTCTCCCATAGAAATTATACATGTTATTATTATGCCAGAACCTAGAATATTAATGATAAATAACTACCTAAGTAATCTTGCAGAATCTGGTAGGTTTTTGGGTACTTGGGTAGCTGGCCAGATGCGCATCCTTTTCAATGAAGGTAGTTGAAGATCTACACAGATCTCTTCCGCAACGAATCCTTCCGCTTAGAGATCACTCTATTTGATTTACGTTAGTTTAAATGAGAACCCAACTTTTATTCGATCTTAAGCTAATTGTTAAATTTAATAGCAAAAGCAAAGAGGTTGTTAGTATTTTTCCAATAACCTTGTAAGTATAGATCTTGACTAGCAAGTTAGCCGATCAGTTAAAGATCTACTTTATGATCTGTTGAGTACCTAATCTTTGTTACAAATACCTTAATGTGCATTTGTTTGCATTTCAATGTTTAATTTTTAAGACACCCTCTCAATTATTATAAGTCAAATCTTTAAAGAAGAGAAGAGAGAAGACTAAAAAGCATGTCCAACAAGTTTACCAGAAAATAGTAGGTATGATTAAAACAGTTTTCTTTTGGATAAATAAAGATGTATGAAAATTACTTACTCCACTCTCAACATTCAAAGTTTGTGATTGTTGATTGAGTTACTTGGGTATGGCAGAACTTGGCTTTAGAGATGAAACAGCACCTAAAGCCTATAGTTAAATACGATGTTGATGCTTAGCTGTTGTTTTGCATCCCCGCCATATTTATAGAGGTAGGTATATTCCAATTACAGAACCCAAATCACAGAATAAATAATGACCAAAAAATTACAAGTAAAAAATATTTATCATTTTAAAAGAAAACCGTATGTATGTGCGGTTTAGTTTTGAATCACCCCGTGAGAAACGATGATTCTCGCGCGCCGCACACAAAACAAAGCGCCCGCACGTCTTTCGGCACAGCTCAACGCCTGCGCCGCCGCATACGTGTTCCAATCAAAAGACTAGCCGCGCGCGAGATCCCGCCACCCGCCGCCGCTGGCGCAGCGGTTTTAGATGTTCCAAAACATCCAGTCAGTCAGTCAGTCACTCGCACGCCGCGCCGCACTTCGCTTGTGATTGAGAGCTACGCGCGCTTATTAGTGTAGTGAACTAGGGATATAAATGGAGCAATTTTCGAATGTCGAACTGGTAATGATGGTACGCTTGTATGCCATCAGCGGAAGCAGTTTAACGCAGGCCTTGCAAATGTTTAGAGAACAGTTCCCGAACAGCCGGACTCCAAGACATGACGTGATGCCGGGTGCCACGAAGGCACTGAGGGATTATAGACAATTCCAGGTACAACCTGCGTACCTACTTTCTTAGTTTAATTCCAGTAAGACAAATTAGGTATTTTAACGGACCTAAGCCCGCTCAAATACGAAGGGAAATTTGGAATCATAATTTGTTTTGGAATAAAATCCAGTGCATTTAAAAATCTTAGGAATACCTAAACAACCTAACTGATGTTATCTACGTCGTGTTGACTGGCCATTAGTTGTGGGCTAGTAGCTACGCCTAGGGTTACCACCTTTTTTTAGGACGAATAGAGTACTTTTTTATTTTGGTAAGACAAAAATAAAGTACACAGCATAAAAAAAGAGTAAACATTTTTATCATTGTTTGTCCTTAAAACATATTTTCTTTATTATTTTACATTACTTTTTCGTATGTTTCATCTTAATACAATTGTCCTAAACTATACCAAGCTTTTGTAGAATATTTTACATTATATTTTCAAAATGTTAATGATACCAGTTTTTTTTAGTCTTTTACTGATAACCAGTAACGAGCCACTAACAATCAGTTTTACGTAAATAGAGTATTTTAGCGTACTTTATTGGTATCGTAGATTATAAAGTACGCCTACATGAAAAAGAGGACAATACTCTATTTAAGAGTACGGGTGGTAACCCTAGCTAGGCCGCAGACTTAAACAGACGATATATTTATAGCTCGATATATTTCAATACATCTCAACACATTATACCTATAGGAATAGCTTTACATTTTCGTTTTTTATTACCGATAGTCATGCTACATATATATTATAGCCATAGCCTTCTACTATGTTATAGCTGCCGTCTATGATCTTCTTTAAGTAGGTAATAGGTAGTTACTCTGTCGAAATGTACGCGTCTCATTCGTAATTTCATAACTAGTAGGTAGGTAGTAGGTACCTAGTATGCGATAGTCCGTTGCGTCTTGCGCGCGTGTGTTCCGTGCCGGCCGTGAGCCTGGGGTACTATTCTGTTATGTACCTACGTGGGCCTGATTCTGTACCATTCTAAAATGTTTAAATTTAATTTTCAGCTACTAATTAAAGGTAGGACATTAAATGTATTAATATTTGATTGGCTATGCTCATTACAATGTATTCTACACGTATGGCGGGGATACAAAACAACAGTATATTGAATTACAAAACCTAAGATAACGTTTTAAGTTTGTAATGTTTGCAATAACGCCTGCTCTGCGGATTACTTTACAAAATTACAAATTTACGAGAGAAAAATTATAGGCATGTGCGGGATTCGAACCGGCATCCATCCCGCAGCCGGAGGGCCTAACCCTTATTCCATCCCAATACGATGGTTTAATAAAAAAACGATAGGAAAAAATTTTGGAGTTTTAAGTCATTGTCACGTTAGTTCAATCGGTCAGAGCATTCCCCGGCTATAGGGATAGATGGACGCGGATTCGGATCATGACTGTAACTTTAATATTTGTAATTTTGTACTATGAAAAGGTAAATATTATTTTAATATCATGATATAACAATCAACCAATATTAATAAGAAGATTATAAATATTTTACAAAATTACAAATATACGATAGGAAAAATTTAAGTCATGTGCGGGATAAATTTTTCCTATCGTATATTTGTAATTTTGTAATGTAATCCGCTTAGCAGGCGTTATTGCAATCATAACAATATAAAGATTATAAATATTGTCAGAAAAATGGCTGTCACTCTAATATTTTATTAATTGCAGACAATCTTGCCCTTGACCACAATTTAATATGATGGAGTGATGAAGTGATCCAAGATGTTTAACAGACTTAACTTATAGTGGGAAGTCAGTGACAGTTATCGAAACACATTGTGTAGGTGTTTTGTGACAGATTTAGGCCGCCCAAAGACGTTTAATACAGCTTTATACGTGTGGAAAATGCATTTACGAATTCCTGACCACTCCGGGGGAGGTGGGCAGGATATGTTGGGCTCGACACCAACTACTCTCACAGCAGCAAATTAACCTACAGACTAAAAACCACACGGTGTTCCTACGGAACGCCTTGCCAGGGCCACGGGAACGCTTAAGAACTCTACCGCGGCCCAGGCAGCGTTGCCCCTGGGCAGGGTCCCGTTCCATTTAGGAGTGGGGGAGATTTAGTCCACTCCTTTATTTTTTTTTAGTGGCGCGCGGAAACACCGCACCCACCACCTCAAGGTCTTTAAAACAACTGTCATCCTACATCGACGTATATATACTGGACGCGAAATCTCAAACAGGCATAGTTGTACAGTGCAAAGAAGCCGGCCGGCATCTTCTCACCCACTCGCTACTGGGCACTCGTAGAGATTACACGCGCATTTCGTTCATATATAGCTTATTCATAATGCCATCCTGCGTCTTAAGATACTGCAAAAACGATTCGGGAAAGAACAAATAAAAGCGATGGAATCAATTTTCACAAGTAAATTTAGATTTTGGAATTAAACACTATTACATTATTATTTTGTCGATTTGTAATCGCACAAGGCCATGCTTCACGGCACAGCGTAGGCAGCCATGTTCACGTAGGGTGCGTACCATTTGAAGTTCAATTCGCCAAATACGCTAAAAACGATCACACTCCCAAAAAGTTGTTCCACTTGGGTCTTGGTATTATTTTCGCCACAAACGCTATGAAGCTACTGGAACAGTTCGAATTACCTACATCTAATGTCAAAAGTGACAGAAGTGGCAAATTTTAGTGGCATTCTTAGAGTTATTATCCTAAATAGAACAAGGGAGAACAGTTACAAACGATCACAGTGATCACAACCATAGACACTATGTGGTCAAAATTATCGAAAATAACGAAATTAGCATCAAATGGAATAGGCCCGTAGTGAAATTCATAGATTAAGTGGACAGATATGATAAATAGCAACATTGAGTTAATTACCTATTTTTACTTTCGACGAAAAAAGTTTGACGCAGGTAAAAATTCTTTCTGTTTATCATCGTAACTTCCAAATGGCTGGACCGATTTGGACTTGGCCAACTGGTTGTGGGCGGGAGCATTAGGATTACCATTAATTTTCGTAACTCACGCTTGACAATTTACTCCTCAGTTTTATTTATCTAAAACATTAATATCATGAACCATCATTAACAGCTATAACGTCCACCGTTGAACACAGGCATCCCCCGTTATTGGCGAGCGTCTTGGGGATCGCAGTGTAAAATTAGTTCTGCGCTGCTTCCTACCTTCTGGTCGCTTCAATTGTTACTGATTAAAAAACAATTGAAGCGTATTAGGTATTTAGCTATGTATGTCACTTCTGTAGTCGGTTCACTCTGTGAGAGCGACAAGTCGTAGTAGACAATTGAACGAAACGCGTAAGCGCCCGAAAATTCCCAGCGTTTATGACCCTTTGGGCGCGAGAAAACTGTACCTTAAAAGCGTACTAGCACAGTGTTCCTATAGAGTCTAATTAGACACCAGTAATTATGGTTTCAGCGCTGCAGCGGCTTTAAGTTTATTCCTAACAGAATGGAACATGTCGATTGTTTAGAATAGCGACTCTATACGTTAGTAATAATATCTCGATGTCATCCTAAGACAACTAGGGCAATTAGCTTAAACTGCTCTCCTAAGCATGGAAGCACTCAGTAGAAGAAATGCCACTAGCGTGCACTCATAGTGAACGTAGACATCATAACATAATGTAGGTAATTGATTAGTTCAGAATAACTAGGCAAACGCCGCCGCAAGTGCTTTGAACATTATTTGGAGTAATAATTAAATGTTCAATAGTTGATATTATTCACTTAATCATATATTATGTTCGCTTGTAGTGGAATCTGGCTTGTTGTTTATGAAATGAACTGGTCAACTACAATATGTTATGCAATGATATCTGCGGTCTTTACTTGAATATACTCGTATGCACGCTAGTAGGTAAAATTACAATACGCATAGGTATACATTTTGGAATAGGCATGATTTATTTTGAACTCAGAGTATTAGAAGTATAAGGCTTTATGTAATACAATATACACTTTTTTATGTTATCGTGACGGAACAAGCCCGAGGCCCACCTGATGCTAAGTGGACTAACCTCTACCTATAATATATGCATTTCGTCACCGACGAATTGCACTGTGCCCGTCACTGAGACATACAGTTGTTAGGTCTCATATGCCTGAAATTTTATAGGCTCTCAAGGACTGCTGCTGGAACATACTGTTCGGTGCTTGGCGACAGATTTTCTACTTGAAGGTTGCCACCTTAGTTATTATCTTGCTTGTTTTCGATTATTACAAATGTAATCAAACAACTTTAACGGTTTCAGTGCCAGCACCATTTTATAGCTATAATGGAATAGCTATTCTTTAGAGACAGTTTCCTTATTGCGCCTAACATACTAATACATATTACTGCATCGTCACTAAAGTAAAAAATAATTAACTAGTGGCTTATCTATTCAATTATAAAAATAGCCATCAAAGCAGACAATCATGCAAAATGCTCCACCGCAACTATCGAAGCGGCTCAATGTTAATATAAATTAGTAATTAGTCTATGCATGTAAATCCATGCAAAATGCAATGCCACTGCGGAGACCGTATATAATCAAAGTTTGAAATTAAGTTACGCGCTTGAATTGCTAACAGAGTGTGCTGTGAAATAAACGGTAGTGCTTCTGTCTGCTTGAAATTAGTTACATTACATGGTTTAGACATGTAATAAGTCACTTGTTTTGCCGTATAGCTGAGATGACATCATTAAAGAAGTGTTTCGAAGCAATGATGGCTCAGTGGCGTTGGCTATGGACTGCCGTGCAGCAGGTCCATGGCTCGAATCCCGCCGCTGGCTTGAGCTTCACCGCATGGTGGTAGGGCAATTTGCGAATGCCCGCCTGTCTAGCTTCCACACTCCAGGAGAAAATCTGTCGCCAAGCACCTAACGGTGTGTTCCGGCGGCTGTTCTTTAGGGCCAGTAATTCTAGGCTAGCCTGAACAACTTCTTAGACCATATCATCACTTACAATAAGGTGAGTTAGTAGTCGAAGGATAGCCTATCAACTATAAATTAAAATAGAGACAGTGTTCAAATGCTAGCCTATTAGCTATAAATTAATAAAAAGTGAATCCAGATCACATAAGCTTGTACATAAACATTATTTAATATATGCCTTTTAGATATACTTGTACATAGGTATACACAGTAAAACAGTATTCTGCTAATACCATGCTATGCTATATAGTACCTTATGTTAGATATGTATTTAATTGCTTTAATAATTACTAGCTGCCCACCCCGGCTTCAGACGGGTATTAAAGAAGAGTTTCAAGAAAAAACACTAAAAAAATTCTTTTATTCATCAGGAATAATGTAGGATTGTCAGAGGCCCGATAGAGTTTGGGCCTACCGCTGGGGCAAGATGGTGAATGCTAACGCAACCCTATCTTGCCCCACCTCCAGCGGAGGACTGCCCACGGGGGATTTTAGTGGGTTCAAGTCCTACACAACCCCCTCCACTACCCCAGCGGTGGAGAGGGAGTACGAAGGCAATTCACCCCATCAAAAAAAACAGAAGGATTGTAATGGTGAAATAATTTTTCGAATCGGTTCAGTAGTTTTTAAGTTTATTCGTTACATACAAAAATACAAATCCTCTTTAAAATATTGTGTAGATGTAGATAGGTACTACATGTACATACATAGGCAGCTGTAATAGCATGTGAGCACAAGAGCATAACCCTAGCGTCAGAAGAGATGAGAACTACGCGATAGAAAGAGAGCGCCTTGTGGGTGAATATAAAAGTTGGTACTCAACGGTGTGCGATCTGAATTGCACTTTATTGCGTCGTAGCAGAGTTGCTTATTTATTTAAGCGTCTATGCGGAGAGATCCTTCTGTTCCTTTTTATTCTGTGAAAACGTTGAATTTGAATATTTTTGTTGACTATATTAACTTATTCAAAACTTTTCTTCTTAGAACATATACACGGTACTTTACTGGGTCATTGTGACTTTAACGTTCCTTAGTGCCACTGCATTTGTTCAGATAGAATTAATAGCTTGACACGTGGGCCGTTTGCCAAGTAGGGACTGTAACGGATGATATTTTACTCTTTGGAATTTATTATAAAAGACAAATTTCTGTGGAGAGTCATGATGTTTGCTTTCATCGTGACACAAGTCACTAATCCAAGTTTAACCTTTGTTTTCTTGTGTGTGCCATGAGAAAGTGGGTATCAAGAAAGTTAAGTACCGAAAAAAAAATAGATTACATATCCTTTTTTATTACTTTATGGAAAGCTTGATATAATTAATACTTAAGCTGTAAACTTTATGGCCATTCATCATTGCAGCTGTAATATTTCATACTAGATATACTATACTACATAGATACTTGTACCTCCTTATTCCAAAACAAGTTGAATTGAACGCCTTGTATAGTAACTATTGCACATGTATGCAACTTGACCGCAATTTACTAATACGGCGCCTCGTACGCTCAATTTTCTACCGAGTTATTGAGTGTCTGCAGCAAATCTGTGTCCACACCAAGCGTACCAACTCGTGAGGCTGCCTCGAATTTCGGCTAATAAGCTTAGCCTAGCGAGGCAGTCTCAGTACTCAGCCCGGAAATTCAGAGGCAAACCTCGCAAGGCAGGCCAAGCCACTAGAAGACTTCGAGCTTTTCCATAGCAGCTAACATATCAACACAACTGTAGATTAGCCTCGCGAGTAGTAACCACCGTCGAATTCGACCGAACAGCGCACAATGAGGCTCCTCTCCTATGAGCACGACCCGTTTACCGACAGTTGACGGCTCGGCCCTGAGGCACGCTCACGCTCAGCCGAGGCAATGTGCGTCAACCGGCCTCAAGGCACATCCACACAGACCGAGCATTAGGCTCCCGAGACTGCCGCACGAGCCCGTGAGCCCGGTGTGAACGCGGCTATTAATGAACTATCTAATTTTGACAACTGTAAAATTTTGTTGGGGGTCACTGAACTGTAGATCTCCCACGTTTACAAACAAAACTCTTCTTACAAATATACGAGAGGAAAAATTTAAGTTATGTGTGGGATTCGAACTCGCGCCTATCCACCCCTTTAGCCGGCGTATGCTCTAACCAATTACGCTAATATGACAATGAAGTCAAAACTCATTTTTTTCCTATCGTTCTTTAACCATCGTATTGGGATGGAGCGACATTTTACACCTTACGTTATACTACAAACAAGACCAATTTTGCAATTGGTTTTATACTTGTAAATGATGACGCAACCTTATAATTTTTTAGAGTTAGGTTAGAGCATACCCCGGCTAAAGGAGTGGATGGACACGGGTTCGAATCCCGCACATGACTCAAATTGTTCCTCTCGTATATTTGTAATTTTGTAATGTAATCCGCGTAGCAGGCGTTATTGCAAACATAACAATATTTAAAAAAAACTCTTCTTTATCAGCTGTCATCTCAGAGCTTACACGTTGACACTTGGGAGATAAGGGAGATACGTAAGAACAACATGACATATTCTGTTCATCTGAAATGGTTATTTTTTTGTAATAAAGTGTTTGGTTTATCAAATTGCCTGATGGTTTACGCCTGTCCATTACAGTTGCATTGTCACTGTTTTTGTTCTGATTGACACTGCGCTGCGCTTGTCACTCCGAGGAGTTATGTGACATGTTACAAGTACATCTCCTTCCGGTATATAATTAACAGAGTATATTTTGGCACATTAGGTACTCTTTGATTAAATTTTAAGACTTTTTAATTTAATCAAAAAGTAATTCATAAATCTGTAGCTTAATCCCGGAGACAATCATGGGTCATTACTAATCAATATAAAGTTAAGAGTATAGTGTATTCATAGTGCTTTGAAATAATTTGATGTTTTGAATTACATCATACTGTGTTCCTGTAAGTGGTAAAGTGGTTTTGATTTACATATATAACGGCAAGTGCAGTCATTTTAGGCATACCTTATTAAGTGGCAGTAGGGCAGTTGGTCGAGTTCTTCCAGGAAGGAACAGCGACCATACCTATTTCTACTACCACCTACTAACTACTATGATTTTCTTCATACATACATAAATGTATATATGAAGAAAATCATTATATAATGGCATAATTTCTGTATACTATAGTCCTACATTGGAGAAGGATATGGTCCTCGAAACACAGTTTTTAGCTACGTCGAGGACCAGAGGCTTCAAAATTAACCTTGTACACATTAGTATTGTGTCAATAAATGATTTTAATGATTTTTTTTTACCAACCTACCTAATAATCGGAACACAGTATTATTCAAATTACTGGGAATCGCACGGTTTAAAGGGTTGATGAAGTTATAGGCACATTTATCATGCATCGTGCAAGAATGAGGTCTAAATTTATACGATATGCACACCTGCAATTAATTTCCAGAAGTACAACATTGATGGTGCGGTTTTAGTAACAAATTAAATAAACGCACTGTCATTGGATTTGGTTTTTCCATGTACTTAAGTTTAAATACGATACTTCGCGTCACACTTTATTCAAAAGCAATGACAATATTTCCGCGGATGGTTGAGAAAAATATAAAGAAGTAGTCTGTGAGCATATTTTTTATTTACCTATTTTGACTTGTATTGGCGCTATGAAGTGAGTTAACACAACATATATCTACATAATATGTAGACATATGTTGTGTTAACTCGTATTATAACTTGATATATATTGTATAGTTACGTTACGTTTATAAAGAGGAAAGTTTTGTATGTAAGGAATAAACATAAAAACTACTGGACCGATTTGAAAAAATCTTTCACCGTTAGAATCCTACATTGTTTTTGATGAACATAGGCGATAAGAACAGTATCAAAAATATGTTTTTTTTTTTTTAATTTTTGTTAATTACTCGTGCGAAGCCGGAGCGGGCTGTTAGTCTATAGTCTATACTAATATTATAAAGAGGAAAGATTTGTATTTTTGTATGCAACGAATAAACTTAAAAACTACTGGACCGATTTGGATGAAATTTGCTATGAAAATAGTTAAAAAACCCAGGTAAGGACATACAATAGTTTTTATCCAACTAGAGACGCAAGAAGAGACCGATATCCGCGCGGGTGGAGCCGCGGCCGGAAAGCTAGTATTTTATATATATATGTAATGGCTTCGTACTCCTACCGTTGTTCTGCCTTGCAATCACTGTATTAGAAATACACATGGTTAAATTGCGCATGTGTGAAATGAGTTAAGTCTAACAACTTTATGTCTCAGGGTGATGGGTGCAGTGTAGTTCGCCACTTGTGACAAGCTGCATCTGTATAGGCCTCTGCCTATACAGAGAGCCTCTGTCACCGTTCTAACACCAGATTGGTCTCGTATGCTTATTGCATCACAATAGAATTAAAAAAACAAAACAAACGTAGTTTTGACAGGTACCAAGTGTTCAAACTCGCTAAAATTCTTCACACATGTCTTGGGGCCTTCTATGTATACCTTTAATTTGCTAGGTTTTCAACCATATAATTATTCGATTACTATACAAAACATTGTTCTGATTAATGCTGAAAATACATAATATTAAACATATTTAGATCAAGGAAATTCATGCAAAATTCCATTGAGCTTAAATTGTAACCAAATAACGTATGAAAAGCCCTTTGAATCACTTCCCCTAACATAAACATCAAAATCACTATAATAACCCTAATGTTTAAACAAAACAGCAAATAATTAAAACGCAACCCTTTACAGCGTGTGGCGCTCCATGTAGATACTAAACCAACTTTGTACAAACAATATTAATAGTCACCCCTCAACCCTTACGATATTGATATGCTGACGACAAACATGTGATTGCCCTAATTCTATTCATGTCAACATCAAAGAACCTCTTATTATTATATCAGTTTTATTAACTGTTGGGATTTGGTGACTTTCATTATTGTTTTAGTTACTGGTATTATTATGGTATCGTTGCTCTTAATCATCAGGCAGATAGTTGAAGTGCTCGTAGCGAAGTTTGCTTAGCTTTTCTTAACTGATCAGCAAAGTTAAGCAACGTCCGCCGCGGTCATGAGTTGGATGGGTGACCGCTAGTGACATTACTACTGAGCGCTTCCGTGCTTCAGAAGGCACGTTAAGCCGTCGGTCCCCGTTGTAGTGTTAGGATGGCAGACGTTATAGCATCTTTGTAGGGCATTTTGCAAATGCCCGCCTGGCTAGCTACCACCCTCAAGTAAAAAATCTGTCGCCAAGCACCTAACGGTGTGTTCCGGCAGCTGTCCTTGAGAGCCAATCATTCTATGTTAGCCTGAACAACATCTCTGACCATATCATCACTTACCATCAGGTGAGATAGTAGTCAAAGGCAAACCTTCCACGCATAAAAAAAGTTATGATGAGCAGGTATTGCATATTTTATTTTATTGTGGCAGGTATACATCTTCTTATGATTAGTTTTAAAGTTATTGGCGGAGTTTTTTTTATGCCTGATAGGTCAGCCTTTGGCCACTATCTCACCTGGTGGTAAGTGATGATGTGGTCGAAGATGTTGTTCAGGCTTACCTAGAATTACTGGCTCTCAAGGACAGCGCCAAATGCCCTTCCACCATGCAGTGAAGATCAAGCCTGCGTGCTTTATTCATAATCTTATTACTAAAATATATAAGAATTATCTGGAGAATAATATTCTCCACGTAATTATTATTATATTAGCCTTACTTAACAAGAAATTGAGTTCTATTTATTTATTATTTCACTGGCTACAGTAGCTCACGATATAGAATACATCTTATAAACAAGGTTTCAATAACTGAAGTATACTGCAAGCGTCACACGCTTGGTGTGAAATGTCTTAATATTATAGAAGAATTGGCGGCGAAAGAAATAGAATCATTATTGCAAATGCTTGCAGTTTATATTAAATTCATATTTTGGTATATAATTTTTGTAACAGTAGACATAGAGTATTGACGACAGTCACAAAGTCACAAACCAGTGTTTAAAGTAGTGATGGCTCAGTAGCATTGGCTATGGACTGCCACGCAGCAGGTCCATGGTTCGAATCCCGCCGCACGCTTGAGCTTTACCGCATGGTGCAAGGGTATTTTGAGAATGCCTGCCTGGCTAGCGAACATCCTCCAGTAGAAAGTCTGTCGCCAAATACCTAACGGTGTTTTCCGGCAGCTGTCCTTGAGAGCCAGTATTTCTAGGTTGAGCCTGTTAACACCTTCGACCACATCATCACCTACCATCAGGTGAGATTGTGGTCAAAGGCTTAACCATCATAAAAAAAACACAAAATATATTAAGAGCCTGTTTCAGAATGTTCGAGTAAGTTCCGGTTATACTACCCAGAACATATTTAATACACAAAACACTATCTTTGCGTTTCACAGTCATCGATTTAGCCTATCCATTGGTTAAAGCTTGAAACGTGCTGCATGTTAACTGTCATTTTTATCATTCAGTTATTTTATGTTCTATGTAGTATAACCGGAACTTATTCGAACATTCTGACACAAGCCCTAAATCTTTGGTCTACTAAACTATAGAGTATTTATACATAATACTCTAAGGAGTTTCTTCACAGGGAATCCTAGTGTACCTAGTATGGGGACCAAAGTGCATTACTAGATTTCTAGAAGTGTTAATTTTATGTTACGAATCTGTTATTTTAAGCTAAGTCATAAGTTTAGTTGCCAAATAAATTTATTATTATTATTATTAGTTTATCCTAACAGAATTCTTGCTTACATATACAGTACTAATAATCAAGTCTATATTTCATGAGACTAACATATAAATTGTACGCATTAGTACAAAATTCAGATATCAAGAGAGAAATACAACATGATAACAAAACGAATACAAAATAGTTTGCTAACATTTATCGCTGCTAAAGTGACCATTCGTTTTTGTTATTCGCACAAATTTGCCGATATTTAGGGGGCAGACTCCTTTGCCGGAGGTAATTTATTAACCTACATCTTTGGCAAAACATGTTTGCGTCACGCACTTTTGGTAGGGTGATATATACCTTTATGGTGGGGAATAGGTCTACGGTGTGTTATGGCATAAATTTTGGAGATATGTTGTGGAATGGAGTAGAAATAAACAAGCTGAATCAAGCATAGCTCCTGGATAAGGTAAATAAATAAAAAAAGCTATATTTGAGTCATAAAAGTACAAAATATCAAAGAGAAGCCCTAACAGTAAGCATTTTTATTTACATACAAAATATAATGAATGTACTCACACTAAGCCTCTTTTTTATGTGATTGTGACGGCACAAGCACGAGGCCCACCTGATGTTAAGCGGATTAACCTAGCCTTTAACATGTGCATTTCGTCATGTGACGAATAGCACTGCGCCTGTCACACTGAGACATACAGTTGTTAAGTCTCATGTGCCTGTAATTTTTCTGGCTCTCAAAGACTGCTTCAGTTTGGTGAGGAGACGTTGGGTCCGTGGAGACCGGGAGCTCACTATCTCTGTTTTGAAAATAAAATATATCTGGGTCTTAAACTAATAGTATGTAATAATAAACCCAGATATGTTCTTTTTCAAGATGGACTCTGATCAATAGGAGTTATAAAAGACCCAGCCAAACTTTTTACATGGAACGTTTCACAAATGTAAAACATTGAAAAAAATTAAAAACACATAAATTAAACTTTCCGTCTCATTTTAGTCCGCTTAAACTTGGAATCAACAAGAACTTTACGACCGTGAAAAATATATCATACAACATATAAGTACAAAACTAAATTTTAAAAGACATTTACTGATAAAGTCAAACGTCTAATATTTATCATCTCTTCACAGTTATTATCCCAACTTCATAATCACTGAAACTATCCAACTGCCCGCTGAGAGTAAATTTACTTTTTCCCTAAAAAAGATTAACCAAGGAATGAGTAAAAAGTTATTTTAGATAAAAATATAGTTTGGTGCCAATTAAGCTCCAGTAAAATGCGATTTTTTATTTGGATATCCATGTTACTTTTTAATGAAACACATTTGACATTTAGCTGTTAGTCTGCACAAAAAGTATAAATTCTAGATAAATATATGATTTGTGCATTGATTTTGAAGCGCTCGCTAAAGTTTACTTAGCTGTTCTTAACCGATCAGCAAAGTTAAGCAACTTCGCCCGCGGTCATGAGTTGGATGGGTGACCGCTAGTGACATTACTACTGAGCGCTTCCGTGCTTCGGAGGGCACGGTAAGCCGTCGGTCCCGTCGTTATAGCATGGGGGTAGGGCAATTTGCGAATGCCCGCCTGGCTAGCTACCACCCTCCAGTAGAAAATCTGTCGCCAAACACGTAACGGTGTGTTCCGGCAGCTGTCCTTGACAGCCAGTAATTCTAGGTTAGTCTGCTTAACATCTTCGACCACATCATCACTTACCATCAGGTTAGATAGTGGTCAAAGGCTATCAGGCATAAAAAAAAGATTTTACATATATTATTTTTGTAACTTTCATTCCGACCTAGTTACATGTATTCTGTCTGAAACACAGCACAGTTATTTATTGACGATGGTTTAGTTGATTAAAAAACGCCTTTACATTAGAATTTGCACCATATGGTGCTACAGTTTCACATCAGTTCATCTTGACAGTCAAATTGTTTTAATATTGTAATGTTTGCATTAACGCCGGCTATGGATTACATTACAAAAATACGTGAGGAAAGACTTTATCCCGAACTTGACTTAAAAAAAATCTCTCTTATATTTATAATTTTGTAATCTAATTGTTGCCGTAAAATACACAAGTATTGAACTTTTTAAAATCCATTGTGATTAAGTACAACTTTCTGATGCGGTCTATGAAGACGTTTTGTGTATCAAAATCTATCTCAATCTATTTTGTGGCAGTATTTTAGAGCTGATAGCTTTCTGATGTCTTTTGAACTTTATTATGCTTGGGTATTTATATGTAATGTGACATTACTATTGGCCTGCAGTTATATTTTGTCTGTCAAAGTGAAATATTAATATTTTAATTCCGCATGTTTTGGGGTTGGGCTTCACCGCATGGTCTATAATTATAATAAGCATGTTTTTTTTACTTGATGAGTGGCAAACAAGCCAACGGCCCGCCTTATTGTAAGCGGATACCGTTGGCTATAGACATCTGCAATACTAATGAATAGATTCAGGCGTTACTTTGCGTAAATCCATATTTAATAATAACAAATATTTCTTAAAATATTATAAGAAAACATCAAATTAATATTTTAATTAAACACTTAAAAATAATAAAAAAAATATCTAGTAACAATTCCCCCTAATTTTCCTGTTAAGCCGACGTGACGTCACAAACGCCACGCAGCCAAACCGGAAGAATTTTCGACGCGTTTCGCTTCTACACGAAGCATCCTCAGGAGGTCTTAACTCTACAAGCGCACGATCGAAAATCGACGCGTCGAAAATTCTTCCGGTTTGGCTGCGTGGCGTTTGTGACGTCACGTCGGCTTAACAGGAAAATTAGGCGGAATTGTCACTAGATATATTTTATAAGTGTTTTATTAAAATATTAGATTGATGTTTTCTTAAAATATTTAAAAAATATTTGTTATTATTATATGCAATACTATTAGTACTTTCAAGCGTTGCCGACCTTAACACTAAGTACTTACTTAAGTCCCCAACGGTGTGCTCCAGCAAGTGTCTTGAGAGCCAAAAATTCAATGTTTACCCTGTTAACACCTAGATCACATTATCACTTACCAACAGGTGAGATTGTGGTCACGGCTAACCTTTTTGCTTTAAAAACAGTCTCAATCTTCCCGCCCTAACGGCTCCGAGGGTATAAATTAAATTAAGAACAAAGATTTTTTTCGTCTCGAAATAACACAGAACACTTTTGACCTAATTCCTGTGTTGTTTACGAGGAAGGTAATAGTTATATTGCGTATTCCATACAGACGAAGCTAGCGGTTAAATGCTTTAAATTTTCCAATAGAGATTTTCTAAAAAGGTTTAATGTCTGTAATAATCTATCATCTATGCCAGTTCCAGTCCCTATCTTAACTTCATAGTCATTGAAACTGTCCAACTCCACTCTTTGAAGAAGTTCCCTTACACCAAAAAGTTTCGTAAAGCCGAATGAGTGAAAAGTTTGTGATAAAATCTATGCCTATATAAAATACGTTAATATTACTGCTAGTTCAAGTTTGTGTTTATCATCTGCATAGATTTATTTTTGACAAACAGCCATGTCCATGTAACACAATGGCTAAACAAGATAGTGTGATGGTGGTCCATGTCCTCCAAGTTCTAATATTATTTATATATAATGCAAATTAAAAGTATATTAATTACAATGAAAATATTGTTTTGAAATCTTTTAAAGGCTAGCCTTTGACTGTTATCTCAACTGATAGTAAGTGATTATGCGGTCAACGATGTTGTTCAGGCTAGCTTAAAATTACTGGATCTCAAAGACAGCTGCCGGAGCCATCAGTTGCTTGGCGACAGATTTTCTACTTGATTTATTAGTAATATCTAAATAAAATCTGTCACCTAATCTGTAATTATGCGAATGTTTACCTTCGCAAATTGACTGTTGACCCATCTAGTAGGGTAACTATTCGCAAAATGTCCTACTACTGTGATATATCAACTGCTAACAAACGGGACCGATGGCTCAACCTGCTTTTTGAAGCACTACAGCGCTAAGTCGTTGCACTAGTAAAAGTTAGGTAGTTAAGGCATTTTAAGACGTTTGATTGTCCTGGTGTTATCTGCCTTATATGAAGCCACATCCTAACATTGCCGTTATGAGGAGTGCGGACTGTGGTTTGGTGCAATGTAAGGAAACTTAGCCATGGCTTTCAAAATGCTTTCAAAATATATGGACCAGGCCTTAATTTTCAAGCCGAAAAATTCCCTGAGACCTAAAAATAATGTAGCCGTTTTTTCTGGACGTAGTGACGAAGGATTTATCACATAAAATATTCGACAAATGGTTCGCTTAACAGTCTAGAACTTTCTAGTAAAGTACCTAATTGACCCAAACAAAACTTTCCTAACTTCCACGGCTGAGCTTTTAGCTAAAACCATTTGCTTATTAAGAACTTGATATGTAATTATCGACCCTTAGATGTTAACAACATAATGCTTTTTAACCATCAACAGTAGTTTTTGTGATTCTTTTTTTTATTAGGTAGTTGGATCATTTAAATTTTATAAAAATCGGTTAAGTAACTAAAAAACATAGTATTTTGACAATGTCATCCAAGTCCATAAAACTTAATTCCATTTCATACTTTTTGTAGTTGTAGACGGTTTCTTAAAGTAAATAATATGACTTACAAACTTTGTGAAACTTTAACGTTGTTTTTGTAATAAATAAAACATAAAATTTAAATATTGACTTTAAATACTGATGTTAATTGTTTATGGGAATAGGAATTCGAAAAAGTTAATTTTTTTAGTGGAGCTTGAATCCTGATGACTAGCCTCATCTTAGGGAAATCAGAGTAAGTATATAGATAAGTTCCTAGTTACCTTTGGTTAAAAACACAGCACACACAACAAAAATATATTGAAATACAGGTACTAGTTTTTGTTTATGCTTGATATATATAATATATACGCCTTTGACAACTATCTCATCTGATGGTAAGTGATGATGTGGTCGAAGATGTTGTTCAAGATTAACTAGAATTACTAGCTCTCAAGGACAGCTGCCGGAATACACCGTTCGGTGCTTGGCGACATATTTACTACTTGAGGGTGTTCGCTAAATGCCCCACCACTATGCTGTAACGACTGCCATAGTAAGACAACAACTGGGACCGACGGCTTAACGTGACCTCCGAAGCACGGAAGCGCTCAGTAGTAATGTCATCAGCGGTTACCCATCCAAGTCATGACCAAGGCGGACGTTGCTTAACGTTGAAGAACGGCTAAGCAAACTTCGCTATGAGCGCTTCAAAACTTGTAGTTGGTAGACAGTGTACCGTGCCTGTGCTTTTTGTTTTGCATCTAGATTCGTTATTGTTTATTATTCGCACATGTTGGGTCGTGATTGTGGTCTATGTACAAGCCTTAATTAACATAAGAACTGTTATCGCACAGATATATCTGTATTTTTATTCAATAACAATTGCCTTAAAATGTATCAGAATACCCAACAAAAGCAATAGTTTAAAGCTCGAGCGGTAATGATCATTTTGTAGTTCTATTCCGGGCAAAAATGTTACAATATCTTCTGCAGCAAACTGCTGAAAGTTTATCCGATACCTAGAAGACTAATAAACTACAAGCAACTCTCTACGTCGAAACTCGAGACTGTGAAGCCAAATAAGCCCTTACTATAATGAGGTTGTTGGCTCGTCTGTCTTTTGGCTCTATTGCGTTGAGTTTATAAATTCCATTCACACATCGTAGCCTCGTAATGGGATTGTAATGTCATTATTGCCTGGTATTTATTCGCATTTTTGAGCTCAATTACGAGTTTTATTTTCTTATAGTAAAACTGAAATTGCATTTCACAACTTTTTATCTGTGCTCAGATGAAAATAAAAAGATAATTGCATAAACATTCTAACTTTATGACTGACTTCAAAAAAAAGAGAGTAAAAAGGTTTGTTACCTCAGAACTTTTGACAGGGTGAACCGATTTTCATGATTATTTTTTTTATTTGAAAGCTGATGTTTCATGTGTGGTCCCATTTCAATTTAATTAAAATCCGTCCAGCCGTTTTTAAATTACACTCCAATTACTGAAAAGTGTTTTCCTATCTTGATGATATAGTCACTGACAATGAATGACAATCGGTCCCGTAAGTAGCAAAATCACTAAAATGGCTAAAAAAAAATTTTACCCAAAAAATTAAAGTCAGTACCATGCGCACAATATTATGATATTAGGTATTTTTAAACTATCATGGTACCGACTTCAACTAGTTATTTCACAGTTTGGAGTGTTGAAGTCGGTTTTTAAGTTTTTTTTTGATTCTGTGTAATATTCATTTATAATAGGAATTTCTAAATATTAGGAAGCCAGGTTTACGGCCATAATCCAAGCGTAAGTTTCATACCAATAACTGAGTTTTCTTATTATGAGCACCCTATAGCAGTTTATTGAACCGAGGATCAAACGTACAAACGCTTCATAAATAAAGTGGTACCCTGAGAAAAGTTCAATGTCCAGCCAAGCTATTTGTCTTGCTTCGTACTGCGATGAATGTGTGATGTGCATCGAACTAATCAAACCAATCAAATAAACCGACGCGATTGGATCAAAGTAACCCCAACACCGCCACATACTCATTAATGGTTTTAATTATTCGGACCAGTCTCGCTGACTATAGAATCTAACATAACCACTTGATGTCGATTGATATGATTTGGCCGGACAACAAACTAGTTTACGATTGAAATTTGTTTACTCAATCGTAATATTCAATCTCATTTAGAATATTCTATTTTAGAAGTATGAGCCTTTTTTGTTTTTGCCCGTGGGTTGCCTTGCTAGAATGTCACCCTCCATCTACCCGTGGGTGTCGTAAGAGTTGACTAAGGGTAACAGACCAGAAGGTGGGCAGCAGCGCTTTCTGAGGAACTGATATCTCATACTGCAATCCCCAAGACGCCTGCCAAGCATGGGGATTATGGCGAACCCCCCAGAATGGGGGAGGCTGTGTTCAACAGTGGACAACACGGCTGATACAGTAAAAACAGATATTATTTTACAGTTTTCTGATCATAATTAATATGAATAATCATTATATTTTATAAATACGAAATGTAAAACACAATAACAGCACATAATTATTACTATTTTATACGGTAAACTTTTTTAATTTATTAAGACACGTGATTTGTAGAAGGGTGTTTTTTTTAGATACAAGTCACTTTGTACACAAGATCACGAAAAGCAACACAACATCAATATAATAATAATTATAAAGTTTTCTTATATGACATTATTGAAATTTGGAAAAAGTTTTACTCCTCCAGTCAACTTTCCTATAAAGTTCACGTTTCGAGCTTGCAACTTGTATCTATAAGATAACAATTTATATTTAGGTAATTTAATGAATAGTTTCAGGCGTTACTTTGCGGAAATCCATATTTAATAATAACAAATATTTTAAAAATATTTTAAGAAAACATTACATCGAGACATCGAGGTCTCGATCGTGTGCTCGAAGAGTCAAGACCTGCTGAGGATGCTTCGTGCAGAAGCTTACGGTTTGGCTGCGTGGACTTTTGTGACGTCACGTCGGCTTAACAGGAAAATTAGTCGGAATTATCACTAGATATATTTTTAAAGTGTTTTATTAAAATATAAATTTAATGTTTTGTTATTTTTTTTTAATAATTGTTGTTATTTTATAGGAAATTATTTATCTCAGGCTTTCAGGCCACTTCCACTTAATTGGAAAATTCATTTGCCGTGATTATCCCTGTCGTGTATTTAATGCGATGTACCTTACTGACTTGTCGACGTAAGTAGCTAAATTTGGAGCTGTATTTCCATAATTATCTTTAACGATATTCGATTAAAATATATGGAACTTTCCTTATCTATCGATACGACACTGAAGTTTTTGTGTAAGCCGGATTTGACCACAACTCTAGTTGTGAATGCTGCCACAAATTTCTAAGCTAGAATTCCGTAGCAAATATTTAATGGCACGGGACCCTCGGATGAAGTAGTTTCATGCATCACAGCCTTTCATGCAAGCGTTGAGATTAAAACGTACTTTAAAATATAAAAGTCTATATTAAATTCCACATTTCAACGAGAGTTGCATGTACGATTAATTCTGGTGAGTGTAGGCATCCATTTACGCCTAAGCCAGTGTTAATGCCGAAGCGCGCGTGGAGTGTTCTCGGCAATGCCCGCATGTTTGGCAATGCCGATTTTACCGCTGGTTGATGTTTCCGACTTGTTTCGCAGTGCTAAATTGAACTGGGTGGTGTTTTATTAATCCGTTGCGGAGGTGCAATCTGGCTCCAAAATTGAGTTAAGCTGTTTCGCTTCTAGTTAGCGCTAGTTCCAACTTGATTTTTGTAAATTTGATATATCTGAGTTTGAATCTATTGCACAAATGTACTTATCTCATTCAGTTCAAGTGAATGATAGGCGTTTGTAAAACATGTTATAGCCACCACGTAATGCTACAAATATGAAGGTTTTCTTATACTGGTTTAGTTGACTTTTTGACCATACCAGTTTGTCAGTGATAATTATAATCAAAGGCAAAGTTTGGCATAGTAACTTTAGTTATGTACTTGCTGTCGAGTTTTCGTCTTTTCGTGTTAGGGTATAATTTGCATTGCATGCATTATGTGGTCGTAGATGTTGTTCAGGCTAACCTACAATAACTGGCTCTCAAAAACATGTGCCGGAAAACGCCGTTAGATGATTGGCGAAAAATATGAAATATATATATATAATTTTAGAAACGCTTTTGCATATTGCTTGCTTTTTTTGCTAGCTTGGTCGTGCATCACTGATCAACTCAGTTCAGCGACGTCCACTCTGGTGATCATTTCAATGTGAGACCGCTAATAGCATTTACTATTGGCCGCTTCTGTGCTTCGAAGGGCACGTTAAGCTGTCAGTTTTGGTTCATATTATTTAAGTAATATTAAACTACAACTATGAACAATATCTCCCACACTAGGATTCCCTGTGTTCTGGGAGTCTAGTCTCTTCCTGTGGCACATATTTTGTGTCATTTATTTGTACAAGGAAGTAACTACTACCTACTGTTAGTTAGTACCCACCCACTTCTATTCATCGGCTGTGAATCCACTCGCTTACCTAAATAATAAAACTAAAGCTTTAATTGTAGTTTCATGTTATTTTATTTCATTGCATGCTTGGTTTGTATAACAATTGTTAGTTCCGAAATTAACACGTTTATTTTACCCACGGTTGGGATTAGTTTCAAGTTTGAATTGCATTGCACAACTATTTATTCCTCATAAGTTTTTTCTATTTGTTTTCCATTTTGTTTGTTTTATTATTTGATTAACCATCGAATAAGAGAACAGTCAAACTTAAACTGATAATTTAAATAAAAAAAATAATGACCTCCATAGAAAATTATTTAATAATCATTATTGTATATTGTGTAGAAAATTTACTCACGTATACGGGTGTTGGACTTAAAGTGCAATTAAACTAATTTCGAAAGGTCAAGGGGATCTAATAATATGGATTGTCTTCATCTAGAACTAGCTGAGTTAGGATAAATATTGTTTTTATATTGAATAAACTCAGGAGTTACTTTGCGGAAATCCATATCAAATAATAACATATACTTTAAAATATTTAAATTAAAAATTAAATTAATAAAGAAAAAACAATTAATAAACTTAAAAAAGTAACAATTGCGCCTAATTTTCCTGCTAAGCCGACGTTTCTAAAGAAATAAATCAATTGAGGCGATCAATTTTGTCAAGTTTAAGATATTATTGGTACAGGGTCTATCTCAAAAACTAAACTAGCTAAGAATCTCATATGTCAATATATACCATATCCTCTATTTGACAAGTACATACTGCAAACGCAGATTTAAAAAGGTAGTTTTGAAGATATAATCCAATTTTTTTTCTTCTTGGTTTTTGGCATAAAATAAACTTATTAAACTATATTTCGGTGAAGCACTAAGTAAGACGTCGCAGTAAAGTATTATTAATGTAAATTTTACTTATAAGACACCTTATTTAATCTCTATGAAAAAAAACTTTCTTCTTTAAGAGCTCTGTTGTAAATCAAGTAGGTTTACTGAATTTAAAACAGAGCTTAAACCGACTGACGTGTCTTAAAATACACAAGCAATGAGATAATATAATTTCGGAAGATTAACAAGTAATAATTACAAATATTTTTAAAATATTTTAAGAAAACATCAAATTAATATTTTAATAAAACACTTTAAAAATATAAAAATATATCTAGTGACAATTCCGCCTTATTTTCCTGCTAAGCCGACGTGACGTCACAAACGCCACGCAGCAAAACCGGAAGATTTTCGACGCGTTTCGCTTCTACACGAAGCATCCTCAGGAGGTCTTGACTCTACGAGCGCATGATCGAGAATGAGAGGCCGGCTTTTTTTTCTTTTTTAGGGAGGACATAGATGCTGACTACCGCTAAACGGACGTCCAGCTCCACCGGGTTTTGGGCGAGGGAAGGCCCTCTTATAGCCCGGTGAGAGGCCGGCGGCTCAGCACGCCTTTATATAGACGAGCTGAGTTAGCACGCCTTTATCTAGACTCGAGCGTGAGTCACTGCTCTTTGTTGTAGCTAACAATTGGTGAGTAATACGTTTTTAAAGTGACAACGACATCATAATTGCCATAAATTGATTACAAATAATAATTTTACATTATATATATTATGTAATGTTTTTGAATATGAATAACATCGTAAAGAATATTACAAAATTACTTCCTAAAACAAATGTTTAACTATTTTGTAGTGGCAAATTATCACTAAAAATACGTAACAGTGGTGATGAAACCTATTGCGTCTGTTCATTCAACAGTGCAACGCCTGCACTATGTTTTAATATTTCTAACTGTTTCAATACACACAATCGAAATCCCTTATCACAACAATGTAAAATCTTAAAGGTATTACTATACTATACTATACTAAAAAGTTGATAGATTGATTGATTTCTAATTCCAGTTTAAATTTAATTTTGGGATGTATATTATTCAGTTTCTTAACAAAGATATCAATCTGGCGAGAAGTTCCAGTCCAACAAATGATTATATCATCAACGTATTTATAATAAAATAGAATAGTAGGTTCCTGTACTATGTGTTTACGCTCAAAGTCGTCCATAAAAAGTTCGGCCATTAGTGGACTTAAAGGTGACCCCATAGCTAATCCTTCCTTTTGAAAATAATACTCATCATTAAACCTGAAGTAATTTTGTTTCATACAAATAGTAGTTAAATCAATAAGGTCATTTACTTCCCCGGGATGTAATCGTTGTTTCTCAAAGTGATTCTCTAAGACGCATAAGCTGCTTTCGTAAGGAACGTTGGTGAATAGACTGTCTACATCAAGGGATACTAATTTGGCACCGGGAGGAACGTTCATATCTTTGACTTTGTGTATCAGATCTAGACTATTCTTTAAACTATATTTGGGTTTGAAAGATTATTTGCTACACAACAAAATATTGAGATGTTTTGTTAGGTTGTAGCGGAAGCGCCAACATAAGAGACAACGGGACGAATAGAAATGTTTTCTTTGTGTGTGTTTGGTAAACCATAGAGACAGGGGGACCTAGGGTTCATTGGTACTATATTATTGAGTGAATGTGTAGGGATAAATAAAGTAGCCTTGATTGCATTTTTAATATCTAGAGAGAATTTCTTAGTTGGGTCGGAAGTCAACCGCTCAAACTTCTCACATTGGATTACATCATTAACTTTCTGGTTGTAATTATTTTTGTCTAATATAACCACACTATTGGCTTTATCGGCTTAGCAGGAAAATTAGGCGGAATTGTCACTTATATATTTTTTAAGTGTTTTATTAAAATATTAATTTGATGTTTTCTTAAAATATTTAAAAAATATTTGTTATTATTAAATATGGATTTCCGCAAAGTAACGCCTGAATCTAGTAATTAGATTAACAAGTGTTTTCAGAATATCATTCATAATGGCCAAAGCCAAAAAATATTTCGAACGATGTGCGAGCTACATAAATGCCTGATATCATAAATAAAAGAATAACGGGCAAGTGAAACATCAACTTTTTGGTAGGTAAGATAACACGAGACCAAATGATCGCAAAGATACAGAGGCTCTGAACTTATTACCCTCCATTGGGGGTAAAATTAACCAAACATAAAATAATCAAACCTTGACTTACTGAACAATTAGGATGGGTGGAATAACAAAACAACCGAATTTCACAATATCGGTGAAGAAAGTTAGTAGTGCTCTAAAATTTTACGATATTGTTTACCAATATTACAAGTAACTACTTCGATTTAGCATAGATAATGTGAACCGGAAATGGTCCAGACAAATTTGGCACCATTAAGAAAATTGAAGTTAAAATAAAAGTTGTAAAAATGTGGATCAATCGTTATTACTGAATAACTCTTGATTATAAACTTTACTTTTATAGAATTGGAATACTGCACAGGCTGCTTGGTGGTAGGGCATTTTGCGAGTGCCCGCCTGGCTAGCTACTGCCGAGTAGAAAATCTGTTGCCAAGCACCTAACGGTGTGTTCCGTCAGCTGTCAACAACATCTTCGACCACATCATCTCTTACCATCAGGTGAGATAGCGGTCAAATGCTAACCTATCAAGCATAAAAAAAAGATTCAATGACAACTTAACATTTTTAGTAAGAGATAAGAAATAACAAAAGTTTTTTTTAAAAAGGTTGGACGTTTTCTCACAAGAAACTAACTGCATATATCAATAACATTGTGTCGATAATACATATTGTGAAGAAATAAAGTAAATCCTGGCCCTGTATAAAGACTATCAAATTGCCGCGCAGTTTGTCCAAGGTGCGAATTCAGGTACAGAATACACCGCATATTGGTAAAGCATTTTACGAATGTTCATCTATCTAGCTACTAGTTTCAAGAAGAAAATGCAAGTAAGTCATCATTAGCCGGAAGACTTCCACTGCTGAACAAATGCCTCTCCCATAGAATGCCACAAAGAACGGCTATTAACCACTTGTAATCATTGGCTACCCGCGACTTTCACGATGTCGTTAGTCCAACCTACCAACTTCCGGTGCAATGTGGTAACCACTCGAGAACCTTTATTCCCATCTTCAACTAATAACAGTTCGATTACCACTTGAACTTACTAATTCTGAAAGCTATGTCGGTGTCTTTGGCGAATATCCACGTTCCGGATTGTATCGTGCAAAGAAACTCGAAGCATAGCTCTCTCCATAGCTCGATGAGCGACTCTGAGCTTGTCCATAAGGGCCACAGTAAGGGACCACGTCTCAGTGCCTTATGTTATCACTGGAAACACACACTGGTTAAAGATTTAGGCCTTCAGACAAATACATATACAATACACGCTAACAATGTAATCCAAAAGTTGCCCTAGAGCGTGTCCTTGTGGTAATAAAAACCTTGCTATTACAAAACCACTACGAGGTCTCATTTTAGCCTCAGATATACAAACAAAGCAAGTTAAATGAAAGCTTGCAAAAGAAAATACAACGTTTAATATCTCCGTACAAAGCACTCAATAGCTAAATGGAGTAACCCACATTTCGCATAAAGCGAGCTACTTAACGAAAAACATTTTTATAAAACTCCCGAGTGGCCTCACCGCCTGCTCTAGAGTGCACCTAATTACTGTATTTTGCTTTTTTTGTTGGTACGCGCTACGTTTGAGGTTTTTCATATTATAGCACGTATAAAATTAAATATTCCACCAATTAACTGTCTTGTATGAAGATGTGTTTTCTTTTTTTCTCTTTGAAAAACATTTTGAAAGGTTTTTTTTACTTTTTTGTTGTACTATTTCGTAAGCAGTGTTCCCAACTTAGTACTTTCGGTGCTATATGTAGCACTATTTTATAAGTCTAGCACTTAAATTATTATTAAAGCACTTAGCTGCCAAGTAAGGAGTATCGATACGCTGCCCTGTAAAAATACATACAATCTAATATTGTTGCTACACGTAGAGTGTTTCCTGGAACGAATAAAGAAAAAGACAAATTATCAGGGACTTGTTTGTCTATCATGAGTAAGAAAAAAGATAGGTACTAATAGATATTGAAAAAATCGTCTGAAAGTGAACAGCCCTCCATTTCATCGGCAACAGTAAATCGAGAAATATATACAGCAGAAAAGACCGATGACAGTGAGGATGACAGAATATGGTTTAAAAAAAATACATTACTACTTTGCATCAAGAATTAGATCATTGTATGTGTTTTTGTTATATTAATTCAATACATTTAGGACTTTTATGTTAATCTATAGTCATTTAGCACTATTTGAGATGTCATTTAGCACCCATCTGTGGTATCGAGTCGGAAACCCTGTTCGTAAGCCTGTAAACTCCAATAGCATTTTGTTACAATATCAAATACCAAAGTTCAGGACATTGAAATGAAACCTAGTTTATTTTTGTACTCTTCTAATTTGTCAATCTTTTTTCTAACTTACAGTAATTCAAATGTCTTTTTGCAAAACCCTCATTTGCATAAAACGGTCCGAGTCTGAAAATTACAGGCTGCAAAAATAATAAGTATGCTTGTATTTTTTTTTTTTATAATGCCTGATAGGTTAGCCTTTTTTCACTATCTCACCTGATTGTAAGTGATGATGTGGTCGAAGATGTTGTTCAGGCTAACCTAGAAGTACTGGCTCTCAAGGACAGCTGCCGGAACACACCGTTAGGTGCTTGGCGACAGATTTTCTACTTGAGGGTGGTAGCTAGCCAGGCGGGCATTCGCAAAATGCCCTACCACCATGCTATAACGACTGCCATCCTAATACGACAACCGGGACCGACGGCTTAACGTGCCCTCCGAAGCACGGAAATGCTCAGAAGTAATGTCACTAGCGGTCACCCATCCAACTCTTGACCGCGGGCGACGTTGCTTAACTTTGCTGATCGGTTGAGAACAGCTAAGTTAACTTCGCTACGAGCGCTTCAAATTTTAATACGGTTTTAGGAAACTATAGTCACATGAATATTTTTTGAAGATATAGAACACTCAAATAAAATGGTATTTAAATTTCCTAAAAGTTAGTCAAGTTATTTTTCAGTAACACTGATGTAATATCTTATGTACCGCGTGAAAAATAAAATTTTCAGTCGTTTTCCGCATATTTAGCAGTTTTACTCGGTTCGGCGCGCAGTGTATATTCCTTTATTACTTCGTATTTTTTATCGCATTTGCCAGAACTTATCAGAGCGCTTGGTCAATGCAATACGTGATCAAAATGCTAGGAATTATTAAGCTCAACTAATTAGCACTGCATTTCAACGGGGCAATGCTGCCAGCACGCTGGGCACGCGTCCAACTGGTAGTTAGTTGGTTGGAGCATTTGGACTGCAAGTAAGTCTGCAATGACTTGTAGGTAGTCTTAATGCTTTCATTGTAGTAGCTGTAGTGTTATATATAGTTCGTAGTATTTTGTTAATAAAGGCCGATTCTTCAACCATTGTATCGGGATGGAGAGACACCTAATAGTTCAACTTGTATAGTACTACAAATAAGACCTATTTTGCAATTGGTTTTATACTTGTAAATGATGACGCAACCTTATAATTTTAATATTGTTATGTTTGCAATAACGCCTTCTCTGTGGATTACGAGGGCAAATATTAGAGTGAGTGTGAGTCATTGTGTCATGTTAGCTCAATTGGTTAGAGTATACCCCGGCTAAAGGGGTGGATGGACGCGGGTTCCAATCCCGCACATGACTATAATTTTTCTCTCGTGTAATTTTGTATTCAAAATGGTATGTTTTCAAACCATACTGTGTGAAACATATTTAAGAACTGGTCGAATGATATAAGATATAAGCATGATCACGGAAAAAAATCCTTACGTTTCAGTATTTTTTTTTTTTTAAAACTTATGTCTCTGAAAAAATAAACTTTATAGTGAATTCAGATTTGGCAAGCATCAAGTTTTAATTAGCAGACTAAAATGTTCGGTGCGATATTTTATTGCAGTACTACGATAAAGTAATATGAATCTGTGCGGGATTCGAACGCGCGTCTTCCACCCCTATAGCCGGGGTATGTTCTGACCGACTGAGCTAACATAACTAGTCTCATAGCCCAAGCAAACAACGATCCTATAGAGGTGAATGACGTGGATCGAATCCCGCAGATTACCATAATTGTAACTCTCGTAAATTTGTAATTTTGTAATGTAATTCGCAGAGCATGCATTATTGCAAATATAAAAATAATATAAATCTATTTCTCAAAATCGCACTTATTTTAGTAAAAACGAAATCATTTGAATATTTAACTCAAAATCATTCATAACTCGTAATTATTTCATTATACAAATTAATTCCGCCTTTTTGACATGTTTCAGGGAAAACAAATTACTTACGGTTTTTACCGCTTATGTAATTTATTTTGGTACAACGCAAAACAAATAATCATCTAGCGTAATATAATTCTCGACATTGGAGTTAAGACATTGTAATGTGCTCTCTGATATAAACATTTATTATAACTATGTATGTTTTCTTTTCTTTCAAAAGCACTTAATTTATATTGACGTCAGATGCCATACCTGAAAGAATAAAAACGGCTTTCCAAATGTTTTCACTAGGATGGTTCAGAAACCCTAAATTAGATATCCATTGCACCCTACGCTCTTGTATCCATTGTATTGAATTCACGTACAACAATATTTGAAATAACGGCACATTCGAACTGAAAAATCACACAGGCAATTTCCGCCTTTGACCGATTTTTTCCGGTATTGAATCCGAGTGTGTTTGCCGATACCATTCTGCCATTCCCCTATCATACATAGATATAATACATAAAGTACATATTCCCCTGCTTGCTGACGGCAAAAAGCTAAACGAAAGAAGCATGTACAACCATAGGCTATTATTATGCCAAGTTGTATGGAATACGATATCATAATAAAAATGGTATATATTATATATCATATTAATACAATTCAGTAATAAGAAATAAAAGATATAGGTATGGATTCAAGGGTTTTCCATTGATTGACTAAAATGTATAAGGTGAATTATTTTAAGCCGACATAATTTTAAGGTCCTTTGTGTATTTGTCCATTAGGAGGGCGCCTTGCAAATGTCCACCTAGGTAACTACCGAGAAGAAAGTCTGTCACCAAGTAGCTACCCGTTCCAGCAGCTGCCATTGAAAGCCAGCTTCATTTTACGTTAAACCTTTCAATGGTAAAGACCACGACCACATAAAGTACCCTGAGATTGAATAAAAGACTAGCCTATCGCAATAAAATAATTAGTAATAGAATTACTAAAAGATTAGTCAATCCGATTTACAAGATACACAAAACACATACTCTTATTCATCCAATTTATGTATAAATATTCGCAAATAAAAGTTACGCTTCTCAAACATTATACCATAAAATACACTACACAAATTCCTCAATAGAAGTTAGGGTCCTTAACTAAACATTCAGTCTTGCTTTAAGTCCACTTCAAATATTTAAGACCACTTAACAAGATATTTTACCTTTACCAACAAAGGCGGTTAGACACCGATGCACCTAATACTCAGATGTCAAAGGATGGTATTGAAAACTAGAAGATTCCGAAGTTTTGAATAGCTGTGTGGGAAAGAGAAATGTGTAGCAGTTAACTCAAAGTGTTTTATTACTCTATACGTTAACGAAAACATTTTGACATGAGTTAAGTGTTAAACTAATTGCTTACTTTCATAAGTAAGCAATTAGTTCTGTAGCGCTAATGTCATTCGCTTCATGTCGCTTATCTGAAACTGCAGTGGTACCCACCAAGATGGACCCCTACGAAAGAGACCTACCTGAAACTTATCCCTTAGTCGCGTTTTACGTAATGTTATGGGGGTGCCGGGCTAGAATGCCAAGAGGCGACCAAGGGTAACACACCAGAAGGTGGGCAGCAGCGCTTGCTGAGGAACTGATATATCACACTGCGATCTCCAAGCCGCCTGCCAAGTATGGAGACTATGGCAAACCTCCTCCTTAATGGAGGGGGCTGTGTTCAGCAGTGGACAATTCGGTTGAAACAGTATGGGAAGATTGCACAGTTAATCTGAATCCAGGAACTAGTCAAAATTGCACCGTAAAGGAAAGGTACCACAAAATAAATTTAAATTAATATACCTATGCATTTTATTTTAGTGATAATGTCGTCGATGATAAAAAGTGTGTTTCTAAAACAGACGCATACATAGGACAGCACTCCTACATTAAGTTGTATTGAAAAAAAGAAAGATTTTTCTGTGATTTATAGTAAAAGATTGATTTTCTTTAGGTATATTTATTCATTATTGCATTATCACTGTACTGTATCACCCGTATCGTCTACTGCTGAACACAGCCTCCCCTATTAAGGGGGTATTTGCCATAATCCCCACGCTTTGTAGGCGGCTTGGGGATCGCAGTGTAAGATAGTAGTTCTTTAGAAGGCGCTGCTGCCCACCTTCCAGTATAATTCCCTTAGTCGCCTCTTACGACACCCACGGGACGATGTTTACAGTCATCGTGTTCATTGAGTTATCACGGTGCACGCAAAAGTGTTTTGAAGCAGTGATGGTTCAGTGGCATTGGCTATGGACTGCCGCGCAGCAGGTCCATGATTCGGATCCTGCCGCGGTCTTGAGCTTCACCGCATGGTGGAAGGGCATTTTGCGAGTGCCCGCCTGGCTAGCGACCACCCTTAAGTAGAAAATCTGCCGCCAAGCACCTATCGGTGTGTTCCGGTAGCTGTCGTTGAGAGCCAGTGAAATTACAGGCACATTAGACTTTATGTTTCAAAGTGACGGGCGCAGTGCAATTCATGACTTGTGATGAAATGCATCTGTTATAGGCAGAGGTACGCTTAACATCAGGTGGGCCTTGAGCTTATTCCGTCACAATAACATAAAATTAAATAAACAAAAAAAAACGTTTAAAACGTGCGGATAAAAATAAGGCTAAATAAACGTCGAACTAAATCAACTCATAGTTCTAACAGAACTTGATATACTTAGCTTTGCATCTAATCAGAGTTGCCTTTTTCGTGAAATCTGTCGCATCCTTGTATTGATTATTGTTGAATGTCTTACTTCTAGAATGAATCCGGCAAGTACATTAGGTGCTTGTTCTCGATAAGCTGCAACGTCGGGCGGTCCGTATTATTGGAAACTCTGAAGTCACTCGACATTTAGAGCCTCTACAAATGCGTACAATTATAGCTTTTCGAAGCTATTTCTACCGTTTGTTCTATGTTGAATGTTCTGAAGTGGTCTTTCATTTTATATTCCTTCCTGGTCATTTCGATCTCAAACAACTCGTTCTCACCTACCATGTCTTCCATATTTTGTTCAGATCCTCCTATCACAAACCAAAAACTTTGGTAGTTCCTACCTAAGTCGCGTGGAACGCTCTGCCCGCGTACTCGTACGTTTTCCCTTGCAGCTATGACCCTAGATAGAAACGTGAAGTGAATAAGCATATTTCATTTTGTACAAAGAATACGAAACATAAAGAAGCATTTTTGAAGCAGTGATGGCTCAGTGGCATTGGCTATGGACTGCCGCGCAGCAGGTCCATGGTTCGAATCCCGCCGCGGGCTTGAGCTTCATCGCATGGTGGTAGGGCATTTTGTGAATGCCCGTCTGGCTAGGGACCACCCTCAAGTAGAAAATCTGTCGCCAAACACCTAACGGTGTGTTCCGGCAGCAGTCCTTGAGAGCCAGTGAAATTACAGGCACATGAGGCTAAACAACTATGTCTCAAGGTGACAGGCGCAGTACTATTCGTGATTTGTGACGAATTGCATCTGTTATAGGCAGAGGATAGTCCGCTTAACATCAGGTGGGCCTCGAGCTTGTCCCGTCACAATTACATTAAAAAAAAAAAAAAAACTACATAATATATATACAAAAATAACGGTCCCAAAACCAGTTCTAAGCAAAAAGACTGAATAAGCCTAGGTATACTAAGGATAAATATTGTAATGTGGTTCCACTATTCTGCTATATTTGTACAAAACGATCAAGTAAACACTACAAAGGGCACTTTTATTCAATGACAAAGTGTACCCTTATACATCATACAAAGTTTCAGTAAGTTTCAGCCAGCTTATTTAAGTATTGTTCGAGATGTCTCGAAAACTTATGCGAAAACTCTTCAAGATTGTTTATTTCTACAAGTTTATCTTCGAAAAATGTTGAACTTTTTATCAATAATATACGTTATAAAGAAATAAATGTTGAATATTTGAAAAATTGACTTCCTAAGAAAATGTTTTTCATATGAAAATCTTATGGTTTTGTGTAAGTATCTTAAATCTTCGTTACTTTTATACGGTCGACTTCCAAAAAATGCGATGCCTCCGCTAATTATGGATTTGGATGATATTTTGTTGTATGTAATGTAAGCTTCCAAATTAGTCACCATTTAAATTTCATCAAATTCGGTTGAGTAAATTTTAAGTAACAGTCAATTAACTGAAAAACATGTTACATACTTCGGTTCCTTATGGGTAATTGCAAGTTTTGTAGATACTGAACAGTATTTTAACCGATTACAGCGATCCTGTAAGCAATATACATTACAAGATAGAAAACATAAATAGAGTTCCAACACCGAGAAGTACGAAACTACTTACGGAAGTCGGACCATGATAACGTGAGGACAGTATTTTGAAACAGCATGGTACAAACTTTAACCGTCTCTCTCATACTTTTTCGTGTTGAAAGTCAGTTCCAATTTTTTAAATTTCATATAGTGTCACTGTTCTTTATTGTCGATAAGTTAGCGTATGACCACAATCTCGCCTAATGGTAAGTGACGATGTGGACAAAAATGTTAACAGACTTGCTAACAAGGCGGGATTCATAAAATTCCCTACCACTATAAAAACAAACGGAGATTGTAAGCCCCCCGTAAGGCTCCGACATAGCCTCACTACAGCTATTCTTAAACAAAAACCGTGACCGATGGCTCAAGCTTCCTCCGAACACAGGAGTGCATTAATAAAAAATATCATAATTTTTAGCTAATGCTCATTTGTAGTTAATGCAAGTAGCGCAGTCATATATCCAAGTACTTACTTCAGCGAACGCTGCTTATCCTACTTGACTACTTAAACCCTACTACGAGCGATTCAAACTGCGTCAAATATTTAAAAAATAATTAAATAGATTCATAACTTTCATCATATGCCCATTCATAAATTGACCAAATGTATTTAAATCCATTCGCATTTTCTGTTTTTTTTACCTTCTTGGTATAAAATTGATTACCATTAAGCAATTATGTTCAAAAAGATTCGTTCATCCGAACTTATTTTAGGAAAGACGAAGATTCCCCATACATATCTCAACCATTTGCATAATAGCACTACCTAACGAATCAATAAACCTGTGAATCAAAACTACTGCAGCTGACAATACCAACGGAACCAATGACACCACAATGGAACTATCAAATTGCTTTGGAACTTTACAAGTCGTGCAAAGTTCTGAATGTATAGCTAAAGTAGAAATGCGCTTTGTAGACAGAACTCGACATAGAAACATCTATGTTTTGATTATACATATCCCTACTAACTTGATAATTGGAACTGTTAGTCTTTTGGTTTTAGCAATCAAAAGTCAGCACGGAAGCCTATATAAATCACGGATAGACAGATATATAAACGCCAGACCGTCTCTACCCGTCCGTGTATCAATAGTATAAACATCAAAGCGAAGAATGAGTTTCAAAGCCGAAGTTTCAATATTTTGCGTAGAATGATGACCCAAAACCATGATTTCACAACATTTGTTCAGTCAGGTGAAGTCCAGGAGCCGCACCGTAATGTTATATAAAATATTAATTATTGAAAGAAAGTTAATCAATTTAAATTATTATAGAGTTAGAGCACAAAATTCGTACCCTATTGACCAGTTTCGATGAGCGAACGGCTTAGGCACCCGGGGAGTTTTTTTTTTAAACTGTTATATTTTTTATTGTAAAGCAAGTACAAAATGTACCAAAGAAAGACTTTAGGTATCTGCAGAAAACATGGAGGAAGGAAAGAGCTCTTGTCACAAAACAGGAACATATTATGTTTACAAACAATTATTTATTTACGAGTGTATCAGAGCACAAATTTTCTCTGCCTTGTTCCTCGCAACAATATAAAACAGTACGTTAACTTCAATTGGTTTTTAATTAAAAAAAGATTACAATAATATGAGTATTACAAAATTACAAATATACTATAGGAAAAATGTTTTTGCATGCCCCGGCTAAAGGGGCGGATGGACGCGGGTTCGAATCCCGCACATGACTTAAATTTTTCCTATCGTATATTTGTAATTTTGTAATGTAATCCGCATAGCAGGCGTTATTGCAATCATAACAATATAAAAAAATATATAAAAATATGAGTATTTGTATTTGACCCATTGTTTTCTTTCCCATATTATAATGTAAACACGTATCCGTACGTATTAACGCACTGTACAGAACGTTCTATACAGTGCGTTAATTATATTAATTAAATATATAAATTAGTTATAAATGCTTTGCAATGTTAAAACCGTGGCTCAGTATGGTATTTACGCTGTTGTCTTACTCCTCCTATATTATTGTGTCAAGCGAAAGCACTCTTAAATAAATAATAAATGATTTTCTTTGAAAGGCTCATGATAATGCTCTTGATTTTGTTCAGCAACCGTTTGGGAGTAATTAATTTTCTTTCATCTGTTACAGGAGGTCTTCAGGTGAATCCAGTGGAAATTTGAAGAGGATTTAATGCGAGAAAGAGGTGCGTATTTGGTGTATCAAATTATATAGCTTACTCATTCCGTGCTGCGATTATGTATTACACACCGTTTACGTTAAACAGAAAATTTGACCTAACGTTTTGAATGAGAATAATATTATGCCAATGATTATTGACCTACCTTCTATTAGTGATGGTTAAATGAGTAGTGATGTCACACAGAGAGGCAGTAGCTAAAGACTCGCTACGGGATCCAGAGTTCAAAGTCTGCCGAGGGCTTAAAACTTAACCGCATGGTAATATAGCATTTTGCAAATGCTCATCTGGCTATCTACCACCCTCAAACCGATATTCAATAAAATATAAAAACCGGCCAAGTGCGAGTGGGACTCGCGCACGAAGAGTTCCGTACCATTATCTGTAACCTAATCTTGTCTCACGTGAATAAGTCAGATAACTCCGACTATAGTTTCAACCACATTCGGTGGTCTTTTTCAAGGAGAGCTCGGGACGCTCGCGCTGACGTGTCGCTTAGCGCTGATATGACGTCACGCGCGCAACGAGCTGCCGCCCGCAGTGCTCAGCGAGACGCTAACGCGGGCGTCCCGAGCTCTCCTTGAAAAAGACCACCGAATGTGGTTGAAACTATAGTCGGAGTTATCTGACTTATTCACGTGAGTTATTCCGTATTATTTACTAAAATGAGTGAAAACCACGTTAGTTTTTATAATAAAATTGATTTCATTTGTTTGTCAATAAAAATATCAGAATTTTTGTTTGATGTAGGATCGTGTATGAGAATATGGAACAAACTCTCCAAAAGTTTTATTTTGACCGATTGGCGCATTACACCAAATACCTAACCGAAAACATCCAGGATTAAAAAAGTTTTTATTGAAACCTTTCATAATCCTTTACTTTTGTTTCAAATTTTATCTCTAAGCGAAAATCATTTGGATGTTGCTTATTATTTATTTCAAAAGTAAAAGCAAGCCTGTTTTATACACAGAAAACAATTCATTGCTATCCTTTCACCTTGAAAAGTTAGAAAACTTTTACCAACTGATGTTGCCATGCTCAACTCTGTTAATAAACATTATTTATATTGAACGTTGCTTAATTATTTTGAACCTTATCTTCAAGAAATAGAGTTAAGAGGTGATTTAGGATTGTCTTACTTGAAAACAAAAGTTTTTATTATTAATAAAGTCATCGTGTTTGGTGAACTCTTGTTTTCTGTCGTAAAAAACAAAATTTCTTGGGGATTCTACAAGCTTTTACAATTTGCCAGAGTTGTGGAATTTATTATTAAGTCATGCCTACTTAGTGGTAACTGGGCTTTATCTTTTGTAGATTATCTTGTACAACTCAGAGCATTAGTACTAAAATGTGGTTTCTCTTTCTCGTTATTCTTGACCGTGCCAAGAAATGAAACAAATAATTTTATATTTTAATTTTTGGAACATGCTTGCATACTTATCATTTCAGCTTGTGATCTTAAAATTTTTTCCTGTCGTAATAAGTTTAAGAATGCATGAGAGAAAAATAATTCATAATTTTCATATCAAAGAAACTACGAATAAAAATTGTTTCGTAGGTTTCGAACCATATTGATCAAAGAAGTGCAACCGAGGTCCAGATAATGTTTGTTTCGGTCAGAAGAAAAAAACCGAGCATTTAATTTGTAACTTTGGGTTTTCTTGTTATTGTAGCTAGCTAAGCGCTCGTAGTAAAGTTTGCTTAACCGTTCTGAACCGATCAGCAAAGTTAAGCAACATCTGCCGCAGTCATGACTTGGATGGGTGACCGCTGGTGACATTACTACTGAGCGCTTCCGTGCTTCGGAGAGCACGGTAGGCCGTCGGTCTCGGTTGTTGTCTTAGAATGGCAGTCGTTATAGCATGGTGGTAGGGCATTTTGCGAATGCCCGCCTGGCTGGTTACCACCTTCAAGTAGAAAATCTGCCAAGCACCTAACGGTGTGTTGCGGCAGCTGCCCTTGAGAGCCAGTAATTGTAGGTTAGCCTGAACAACATCTTCGACCACATCATCATTTACCATCAGTTGAGATAGTAGTCAAAGGCTAATATATAATTTAAAAAAAATATTTAACTGAACAAGCTCGAGGCCCACATGATACTGAGCGGTAACCTCTCATCATCATCATGATGAGAGGCCTATATGAAATGCATTTCGTCACAATTGACGAACTGCAATGCGCCCGCCACCCTGAGATGGTACGTACTTATTTATATGGTGTTTTGCTTACTCATTAGTTGCTGCGATTATGTACTAAGAAACACTGTTAATAGTATTAGATTAACCAAAATAATTTTATAAGACGTTATGAATGAGAATAGTAACATACAGAAGGATTCTTATAGTTATTCCTAGTCGCCATGGTGAATTTTTTTTTTCATATTGATGAGACAGCTGTAACACACTGTTAGGGTACTTGGCGACGGATTTTCTTCTTGAAGGTGGTTGCATGCCAGGTCAGCATTCGCAAAATGCCCTCCCACTGGTGGGGGTGAGGATCGAACTATGGAACTGCGGCACCGCAATCCATGACTATATTCGCTCGGCTACCATTGCTTCAAAATTTGGTTATAGTTCGTATCTATAAAAAGCATAAATGTATATTGGTATAAAAAGCAGTGATGGCTTTCAGAGAAGCAGTAGCCAATGACTCGTTACGGGGTCCATAGTTCGAATTCTGTCAATGGCTTTAAGCTTTACCGCATGGCAGCTTAGCATTTTGCGAACGCTTGTCTATCACCCTCAAATTTAAATTTAATTAATATAAGATAATAACAAATATTTTAAAAATATTCATATAAATCTAGTGACAATTCCATCTTATTTTCCTGCCAAGCCGACGTGACGTCATAAACGCTACATAGGCAAACCGTAAGTATTTTCGATGCATTTTGCTTCTACTCAAAGCATCCTGAGTAGGTCTTGACTCTTCGAGCGCACGATCGAGAATACCTCAATAAATATTTATTATTAATAAATATGGATTTCCGCAAAGTAACTCCTAAATCTATTCATTATGAGAAATTAGAGTAGAAAGAAGAAGAACAGTTGTTAATAAACTCCTTATTTTATACACTTTTCTGTAATTCAATATTCGAAACACTAAAATTTTATTGAACTCACTTGATGTCTGTTGAATTGGTGGACGTCAATATCAGTTATCTATCCATCCATCCCTGTCATAGCCTATTCTGTACAGTAAAAATAATAGTATCGAACTGAATACGGAAGCTTGCCAACTCACGGCGTCATTGGAATAGAAATTTTACATCGAAATTTCCGATAGACAGCGTTATTCCAACTATGCTTCAATACGAGTAAGGTACACGCGCTTATCTATATAATATTATTGAAGCAGTGATGACTCATTGGCATTGGCTATGGTCTGCAGTGCAGCAGGTCCATGGTTCGAATCCCGCCGCGGGCTTGAGCTTAACCCATGGTGGTAGGGCATTTTTCGAATGCCTGGCTAGCGACCACCCTCAAGTAAACAAACTGCCGCGAAGCACTTAGGTGCGACAGTTGACAGTACAGACGTACAGTTGTTAGGTCTCATGTGTAAGTAATTTTACTGGCTCACAAGGACTGCTGACGGAACACACTATTAGGTGCTTGGCGACAGATTTTCTACTTGAGGGTGGTCGCTAGCCAGGCGGGTATTCACAAAATGCCATTTCATCATGCGGTGAAGCTCAAGCTCGCGGCGGGATTCGAATCATGGACCTGCTGCTGCAGTCCATAGCCAATGCCACTGAGCCATCACGGCTTTGGTACGGCAATTATATTATATTTATTATTATAACACGGCAATGTCGGGTCATCACTGGGAAAATGAAGTTAGGAGTCTAGCGTTCAAAGCGCAACAACATCTTTTCATATGCCCAGTAGTGCTAGCATGGTGGTCATATGACACATTTTTCCTTATAGTTGCTCTTACGATATCTCAGAGAGGGCTATAGAAGCCCTTTTATTTATTTTTCAAGAGAACTAAATAATTAAAAAATGTTTTAACTTATTTCCCCAATTTATAGGCAGCGCGGGCTTTACGACAGCCAAAAAGTATCGTAGAAGCTTGTAAAAAGCTGTGAACGAAATTGTAAAGTTAACTTTTTATTTTAACCACATACAAAATACGTTACAACAAGGATACAAATGTTGTCAATCAGAACCAGACAGTTGTATAAATTGACAAAATAACCGACGCGTAAACATTACGCTCCTAATCCTAGGAAAGACCGGAGACTTATTCAAATCCGACGGGACATATTCCTTTAGGCAATTAGCTATGCTCAGTAAGCAAATTGCGAGTCAGGAGATACGGCGTACATATATTTTGTATCTAGACCAAAGTATCCAATTTTTTATCTTTCATTTTGAATAACGGGTAGCACAATATGACTGAAATTAGGTTATATTGTCTGCTTAATATTATATGTTGTCGGAATATTGATACAATTATACGCAAAGAATTGGTTTGCTCATTACAAGAACAGACAATTAATTTTGCTCATTACAATTTGTTCCGGCAGCTATCCTTGAGAGCCAGTACTTATCGGTTAAGCCTGTTCACATCTTCGACCACATCATCACCTACCATCAGGTGAGATTGTGGTCAAAGGCTAAACTATCTATAATAGAATAAAAAGACCTTTTTTTAAAGCGTTTAATTTGTGTATTGATAATTTTCTCAATTTCTTCAGCAGCTAGGCATTGTTGGCTTATTGCCTACTTCTTAAAAAGAGTGATGTCGTACTGCTGCTTGGCTTCTGAAGAATGAACATCTAGGCGTTAACTTCGCAGGTGTTACCTACTGGCTCTCCAGAATTTGGCTATCTACAAGTATTTTGGTTATCTCGAGAACTATTAGTAAATATTTGTCATAGACTTGAATCCTTTAAATCAATTATATTTCCGTCTAATAGAATTCAATATAACCGTTGCAACCGCTTCTCCCCTCTAATCCTCCTGTGGGTGTCGTAGGATAAGGACGCTCGTAGCGAAGTTTACTTAGCTGTTCTCAACCGATCAGCAAAGTTAAGCAACGTCGCGCGTGGTCATGAGTTGGATGGGTGACCCCTAGTGACTTTACTACTGAGCGCTTCCGTGCTTCGGAAGGTACGTTAAGCCGTCGGTCCCGGTTGTCGTCTTAGGATGGCAGTCGTTATAGCATGGTGGTAGGGCACTAGCTTACCACCCTCAAGTAGAAAATCTGTGGCCAAGCACCTAACGGTGTGTTCCGGCAGCTGTCCTTGAGAGCCAGTACTTCTAGGTTAGCCTGAACAACATCTTCGACCACATCATCACTTACCATCAGGTGAGATTGTGGTCAAAGGCTAACCTATCAAGCATAAATAAATAAAAATAAGATATAATACCAGAATATGCCTGTCAATCGTGGGGATTATAGCAAACCCCCTTGATGCGGGAGGCGTTTGTTCATTGGTGGTCGTTTTCTCTGTTGATGTTTTACATAAATACATTTCTTGTAGGTGTTTCAAAAGTTTACCATGTTAATATATTTAAACTGGGAATAAATTTAGCTTATAAATGTTGTTGAACATCGTAACGTTTACACATTCTAAGTCCATGTATAGATGACGATCCATTTTTGTATCCAAAAGTATCCAGTTTCATACCCTCATCATCCCATTTCAAAATCACGGCCATCCTCATACCATCCCAAATATAATAATCGTTCACCTGTGTCCCGGAATGGGCACAATGTAACCGCTAGCGCCTGTGCCCAAACGGGTACGATTCGACCAAACAAATCGTGTTATAGCTAAATTAGATTCTGGGTCCCATGGGGCCCCCTAATACGTAGGTATAAGCCAAGTTCTAACGGTCCATAAGAGAGATCTTGTGTTTGCGTATTTGTTAGCGTCAAATTTTAATACATCTGGGTATTAGTGATGTTTGTATGTGTCAAAACACCACTGAAAACATTTAATACAGTTTTACAAAGCTTTATGATGTAGAAAATAAGGTTCATATTTATACGACTGATTGGAATTGGTAAGGGAATGCGGTGTTGGAATAAGAAGACAGCATGATTCTGGTATTGTAAAAAGTTTCTGATGAAGAAAAAAAATATTTAATACCGGATTGAATGCATACAAATCCTGTCTAGAAAATAGGACCTTTATGATTGGGTTCCTTATTGGTTTCGTTTTGATCTTGCGTAGTGTTTGAAGTATCGTGCTATAAAATCAGTAAGAAATTCACATAGATTGAAACAGATAACGCCTGTCGCTTCATATGAATGGAAACTAAGCGTGACGCTTTTTTCTAACCACGGAAAACGAAATGTTTCCATTATCTCGGTCACAAGTTTATATATCATACTATTTATGTGGAGTTTTTACAGCCCAATACAGCCCAACTAGAGCGTGCTTTAAAGTTTTGACAAACCCTTTTTTTATTGCTCATAGGTAAGCCTTTGACCACAATCTCACCTGGTGGTAAGTGACGATGTGGTCGAAGGTGTTAACAGGCTATAATTACTGGCTCTCAAGGGCAGCTGCCGTAACACACCATTTGGTGCTTGGCGAAAGATTTTCAAGCTGTGGTACAGATAACGATGCCGCGCAACTAAACTAAAGAAGACCATTGCTTTCCCATTTCGTAAGTTATTTGGCACTCGAATTGCGTACATTCGTTTCTTCTATAGTATATAAGATCTGTAAAGAAATCATATGAGTTAATAAATACTTATATTGTGTTATTTTAATACAAGGATAACTTGTATTTTACATACTTTGATGTTGCTTTTTTGTTTTAGAATGGACCGATATTTATCTTTGGATTTTTCTTCTTCCTTCTTAGACTTATGTACCTACACAAACGTTTTAGCACATACTCGTTTGCCTGTCTGTTAGTTCGTAAATTTAATTAATAAACAAGTAATTTGTGCGTTTTGTGTAGAATGAAGTAATGAAAATGTTTTGTGAGATATTCAATTAATTATTTTTAAGAGGTGGTCCAAAATATTTAAGTGCTTTATTGTCGACCACTCATCGAGTAGTGCACGTGTATGCTTCTAATTTTTTATATGCAAATAAAATTAGTAAAAATATACTGTTCGTGTTGGGTGACATCTTTCCTACACCCTACTAGTTACACTTATGATTGCGGTGGTGAAGCCTAGCAAACAAGGCAATCATTAGAAGCGCCCGTATAGTATCACTTATCCATTAGTTCTAAACCGATCAAATATAAAGAGTTCTAAAAGATAAACAACGTCCTTTGCTTTAATGACTTGGATGGGTGACCGCTAGTGGCATTACTATTGATCGTTTCCGGGCTCCGGAGGTCAAGTTAAGCCGTCGGTCTCGGTTGTTTTCTTAGGACTGCAGTCGTTTTTATTAGCATGGTAGGTCGGATTGACCACCTGGTACCTAACCTACCGGTGCCCTTACCTTAAAGGTGTGCATTAGATTTTATTCTTGTGAGCATTATCCTAAACATATCTTCGACGCCCTCATCACTCAACATTAGAAATTAAAGTGGTCAAAGGTTAGCGTATAAGATACATATTTCAAAAAATACCCATTGAGTATCCACTATAATATCACAGTACGGCGTCATACTGTAAAGGAAACTCCACTGAAGTAGATGATCTATTCGTGATTAAAAAAAAAGTGCATCAGATTCCTGGCACATATTGTTAGTACAAAAAGCTGTGGTTTGCAACCACACTTTATCGAGCACCAAATTCTAACCCAACACTCTATCTACCTCCTAGAAAAAATAACAAACTCAACTTTTTCAAACACTCGGAGACGTTAATCAACGCAGCTCTAGATAAAAGTAGGTTGGCGCTTCCAAAGTCTAAGCTGAAGATGCACAGTACGAGTACCTATACAATGTGTATAAAAAATTATAATCATTTACCCTCAGAATCGAAAAGGTATTGATAAAGAATCCGCATTTTTCAAGCAATTATAGTTATATCTCATTAATAAATGCTACTATTCACTGCAAGATTTTTTTCGACGATAGGCATAAAAAATAAATCTCACTCGGTATCTCTAGCTTAAATATCAATTACTTACCATCACATTACTTACATACACCCAATACTTATTTCTTTAATTATTATTAATTATAGAGTCATTCTGTAATGCCCACCAGGGTCCACATTGTTACCGCACAATATTTTATATTATTAACCCTTAGTTACTCGTGTTAATAAACTTTCACTACTGCTCGCGTGGGGTCAATTTGAACCCAAAATTCAATCGCCAATAAAACAATGACGGCTTAAAATGTCACTTTTTATTAAGTTCACTCATTATTTATATACTATTAATATGACATTGTAATATGACTGTCTATTTTATAATCAATACCAAATAGAAAACACATTTTCATTTAGGAAACACATTCACATTTACCTATTTTCTTCACAACAATTATGGCATATCACGCTTTAGTATTCATTGCATACATAATTATTGAACTACTTAAACACAATCTTTGTTTTTTCATCCTTGGATCTTGGGCAAATCTGGTATCTGTTACGAATTTGACGTTGACCAACTTGTGGAGTAGATATGAAAGAAATACTGACCAAAAAAGTCTACTACGTTATTGCTCGCGTGGGGCCACGTTGACCCCAAAAATCACTCTGCTGTTATAACCGTTCTAGACAGCGACGTGTCCGTTTCTAGTTATGTAGTTAACTACAACTTAGGAAGCTTCTTGGAAAATAAAGAGGATAGCTATATATAACACTACAAAAATATGAACGTTTAAATACGCTCTGGAGTCAATCTGACTCCACGCGAGTAATTGAGGGTTAAGATCTGCATTTTGTACATTGTGGTAATATAATTAAATAAATATGAAATACCATGTCAGGACATAATGTGGTTGAAACCTGCATTGCTTCTGATTACTTTGACATAATTCCCAAACCGGATCAATACAATTTCACGTTCCGATATCTAAACAAAGCAAAGGGATGGAATCTTTCGAGCAGAAACTTATTAAGGCCCCGTCTTAAACAAAGTTTATATTAAACCGATGAACGCCCCAATGCGAACTGAACCACAATTCGTGACGTAACTAGATTGAGCTTTGTATATACCAAGGCAATAAGACTGACCAGTTATGTTCTGAGGTTAAGTCTCCTACAATCAATAATTTCAGTTTAATATGATTCAAATGTCATCGTTCTACTCTTATCCCACTTATGTGTGGTCGCTTTAGTATGTTTTGGTTTTTAGATGACTTTACAAAGTTGATAAAATTCTCATGACTTGACCATGGCAGTTCATGTATTTTTTTAAAGCACAAAGGATATGGCATAAAATATATATATACGATTCATATTAATTCAGAATAATACTCAATACAAAAGCAATTTTAAATCACACAAATATTCTTGCTGTCTGGAAGTGATCGCTCTGTGATAAGACCGCCCATTGTCACACCTACATTTACTTATTATGTTTTAAAGTTTTAAGTTTGTAAGTATGTATTGTGTCAATAAACTGTTATCTATCTTGAAACTAACGGCTTTGGTTTTATGATCAGTGGCGTTCCTGCCGGCAACTGTCCTTGAGAGTTCTCGTTGGTAGTATAGCCTCTTCTTTAAAAAGGGAATTAATTTGCAAGAGAGGCTACTTACATATCGATTTGAGATGTGGCAATTGTTATGAATATGACTTTTTTATGGGATAGGAGTGCAAACGAGCAAGCGGCTCACCTGTTGGTAAGTGATCACCGTCGCTCACGAACATCCGCAACACTAGAGGTCTCGAAGATGCGTTGCCGGCCTTTGAGGAGGGAATATGCTCTCTTCTTAAAGGCCCCTGAGTCGTATTTGTTGGTAAATACTTCACCAGGCAGCTGGTTCCAAAATGTGGCAGTGTCAGATATATTATTATTATATTATTATATACTACTTATATATATATTATATCTACTTATTTATTTGAAAATATTATAGCGTTCTAAATTGTACTAGAAATGAAATAAAATAAAACTAGAACGTAATAATTCTCATAATCCGAGATCTACCACATATGATCTTCGACCACATCACCACTTTAAACAGGTGAGATAGTAGTCAATAAAAAATTTAACTGTTCGACTACAAACCTCAGTATAAAAATATATTTTTATTGACTGAGTAATTGTATATCCTCAAAATGCATAGAGAAAAAAATATACGTGTTGATTATACGAAAAGTAAACATGTTAAAGCTTAAACTATTAAAACATTTAAGTTGTGTGCAAAACCATTTATACCGTTGCTGATATGATAAAATATTTTGAAAATCCAGATTGTCTTACTGTCATACAAGTCACTGTTTTCGTCTGAACCTACCATTAATCTATACTAAAGTGGAACACGAATTGTAAGCCTTGCGAAAACAAGGCAGTTCAGTTTGCTGGCATTAAATTAAACATTCCTTCAATCCAATTTACTCAGAGCTTCCAATATTAGCAGCCGAACCATTGACATGTAAGACGTAAGAGCGTTTGGAGATCAAATCTGTTTGGATGTGATTGCGCGTCGTGTTCTACGTGACAATATGAATAGAAAAGAAATTTGACTTCTTTTTAACCTTCTTCGTTTTTTTTTAAATTTTATTTTTATTTTTATGTTATTGTGATGGAACAAGCGCGAGGCCCACCTGATGTTAAGCGGTATCCTCTGCCTATAACAGATGCATTTCATCACAAGTGACGAACTGCACTGCGCCCATCACCTTGAGACATACCTGTTAAGTCTCATTTTTCCTGTTATTTCACTGGCTCTCAAGGACTGCTGCCGGAACACACCGTTAGGTGCTTGGCGACAGATTTTCTACTTGAGGGTGGTCGCTAGCCAGGCGGGCATTCGCAAAATGCCCTTCCACCATGCGGTGAAGCTCAAGCTCTGGGCGGGATTCGAACCATGGACCTGCTGCGCGGCAGTCCATAGCCAATGCCACTGAGCCATCACTGCCTCAATCTTCTCATTGTCATCAAAACCACATACAACTGATAAGTTTTATGATGATGCGACACTTAAAAGTGGGTGAAATCAGCTCCGTAGATTGCATTTCTTACATACTTGTCAATGTTATTTAAGGGCTCCTAAAATAACGATGAGCATGATTACTCTATCGACAACGGGGCAATGCCACCAACTGGTAGTGCGCTGGATCATTTCGACTGTCTGTGATTTGCAATGACTTGTAGGTTAAGTGTTTTCACTGTAGTAGCTGTAGTATTGTGTATAGTTTATAGTATTGGGTTAATTAGTATCGTACATTTATATTCCACGGAGAGACTTTTTAGCTTCTACTTCTTTATTATAAAATAAATGTAAAAGGCTCTTCAACAAGAACTTTGTTTTTTAAAACAAAATAAAACAAAGAATTTAGATGAAGATGATTCAATTTTTTATTGTATTACGAAGATTATTTTGTGGGGCTATGTTAAGGACAGAGTCTATACGGAACCAATCCAATCGATTTCAGCCTTAAAACTCATAATCCGTCATGTGATTAACGAAAAAGACCCGCCATTTTGCCAAAAGTGATTAAAAACTCTGATGAAAGAATCGACATCTGTCAGCGTGCTCGTGGTGGACATTTTCTATATATCATTTTTCATTCATAATTGGCAACCTTTTATCTTCGTACTACAATAAAAATTTGAATCATCTTCATCTAAATTCTTTGTTTTAATTTGTTTTAGAAAAAAATGTTCATAATGATAACCCTTATATAGGTTGTGTTTATATAGGTTCAACCAAACATCAAGAAGAAACTTTTATTGTAAAGTCATAGTAAAGGCCTATCTAGGAATCGAGGTCAGAGAGGTTCTAACTCAGCGCTTAAGTTCGTTCCCCGACTAATTCCTTCCATTTGTCCGACTGTTTCAGCTTAGTTGGTTTCATAGGAGCTTTCAGTAAGCCACAACGTCAGCATATAAATATGCCTTTAGTTAGTAGTATAAAATTAAATAACCACGGAATATTACAACAAAATAAATTTGTTACATAACATAAGAACAAGACATTACATATCGAATAGATTTGTAATAATTTAAACAAATCAACGTGAGAAGGCAAAAGTAAATCTTGTTGCCGCTATAAATTAATAAACGGTCAAGCGCGTGTCGGGCCACACGCAATGTAGGGTTCCGTAGTAGCCCGTTATCATAATATAGAATAATTCTGTTGTTCTTTTTCTTTTTATCTCTCTACCTATAACTTTCCAGGCAATTTGTTCTTTTGTTTATAGATTGTGATTTATAAACAAAAATACGTGTAGACCGTGACTGTTAAGTAGGGATCATGGATTATCTATAGGTTTCTTAGTTGCTTAAACTTCTCTATAACGCCATAAAATGCACAGTCCCTTGAGTTAACACTGTATATGTATATATAGTGTAAACTATATAACGTCACTAAAGGGACTGTGCATATATATATTCAAGAACCAACAAACAGAGTCACAATATTTTCCTAATGAAGATGAGGTCTAAAAAGTACCATATACCGAAGCTAATCGATCAACTCTGTACAGTCATATCTGTTATGACTTATGATATAGGTCATACAGAAGCATAATATCTAATTGTTGCCTCCTAGAGTTTAATTGCAATAATTTATATATGTTTAGCAGCTGTTCATAATGGTTTAATATTATGCAATAAATACGTTAATTCGTTGTTGAAGTTACTAGAGGACCTTATGACCTAAAATTAAATATTTTTAAACCACGTGCTATTATTACATTTTGAATATTTACATTAACGATTAATTTACTACCTAATATTATTCCTTAATCCTTTATGACTTGAACTTCATCAAAGTTAAAATCCCATAACACATAATGTAAAATTACACATTACAAATCACATACCCTTCACATGCACCTATACTCAAACATACAGGAACACGCACCGACACATACACCTTTCAAATTCCTCACAATCATTCACTTAAACTTGTACACCAATACTACACCACAAAACAATGACTATACCTAAATATTATTTATTAAAAATATACAAAATGACGTTAATTCGAATAAAAACAATTTCGTTAAATATTTTTCCTATATGTATGTATGTTTTAATGTATTGGTTCAAATTTGAATTGTTACTAAATAGTATATATAAAAGAAAAAATATAGATGTGTTACATATTCTCTAAAGCCAGGAAGGACCTGGCTCTTGAGATACAGGCCACCAGCCTAGTTTTATAGACTCATCATAAATGTATCACAATAAGTAGTAATAAAATAATTTGTATTTGTATAAAATTATTTGTTTTTGTCTTAGGAGTAAAATTATTTTTAATAAAATACACTAAAAATCTGCCCAGATCCTTTTGGAATTTTAAGTGGTCTTGATAAATATTTATAGAATGATACATTTTCAGGTCATCGGCATGTTATAGCAATTTAAAAAACTTAAAATAATTTTTAATATCATTTGACGATAATAAGTAACGCGCCTAATATTGACCCTTGGGGGACCCCAGAACTAATTGGAACCACATCTGAATCAAAGCCAACTTTCTGGCAATGTTTCGTGATATATGATTTGAACCAGCGCCATATATTACCTCGAATAGCGTCATAAGCTCTTTTGTCTAGTGAAATCCTGTGATCCATTCCATAAACCACTTTTGAAAATCAGTAAACACACTGTTTGTTTGTTATTGTCTACGTTTTAAATATTTCAGTAAAGCTTCGATAAGGTGGGCAATATTGATTGGGCGATAGTTTGCTACAACTTCAAATAATCCTTAGGTTGAAAATATGGTGGTCTGGAAAACAAATGGTGTCAGCGGTGTATTTAAGAACTTATGGTGAAACATTATTAACTCCAGCGCCCTTAGTTGGATCGAGCCTACGTAGTTCCGATTTGATAAACATTTGATTATACTCGTAGTAAAACAAACATCACTGATAATTAAATCTGACGTGTGGTTATCTTCAGAAATATAAAATTTATTATCTGCCTTATAACCGTCGGTAACAGTTGAGGGTTCAAATACTGATTGGAAGTGATTCGAATAAATGTTACTAATATCTACTGGGTCCAGCAAAAACTCGAAGCTTTTAAATCCAACGCAAAGCATAAAGCAAAGCTGAAAGAGAAAACTGACCAAGCAAGATGCACAAAGACCTTTATGGATGTCGTCAGTGCTGCTGTCTACGGAATAAAGGACAAAATCTCAAGGGGGGCAGATAAACAAGCAGCCGCCCTTCAAGATTTCAATACACCTCGCCAAATACAAGTTCAGCCTCAGAAAAAACGTACAAGAGCCCCCCTGTCGGCTCTTGTACGTTTTTTCTGAGGCAGGTCAGTCCGCCCAGCTACATTCCAACGATAAAGCCCATAGAATTCGCTATTAACGCATTTCTTGAATTCTTGGCGATTGAAAAGGCCACACGTGAAATAAATCTGGCCACTTGCAAAAACATCACGAAAGCATACCGCTGGAAAAACAAGGGATTGTTGAACGTTAGACTTGTGGAAGCGGAGGCGGCTGTATATGACAACGACACTTCTCAAATTATAAAAGGAACAATGTCAGGTCGATATATGGCCGCGTTCAGCTCCACGGGCAGCTTTGTTAACTTGAATGAAAGCGAAACACAAAGGACTGGCAGAAACATCTTCAACACGCCACCCAACGATCCCCTTGTCGTAACTGCCCGGTACACGAAGATAATGCTGCAGGAAAAAATCCTAGAAATGGCCAAAACCATTTCGGGTTCTCTCGATCCATCAGCGGATCCACGCGAGCTTTGGACTATGCCAAACATAACATGGATTAATGGAGTTCCAGGATGCGGCAAAACAACTTGGATAGTTGACAACTTCGATGCTGATAAGGACATCATCAAATCAAATCAAATCAAAAAATATTTATTTTCTCCTCACAAAAGGTTTCTTACGTAAAAATACATAAATGGACAGACAAGAGTGCCAAAATTAAACCTATCTTTGTGAGGGGCTGGTGCCTGAAGTAGGTTTCTAAAAACCTGTATCACAGGTCACCAGGACACCTCCCGCGGATAGAAATAAATTATGACATTCCTACCTTGTTATACAATTTTTAAAATCAGTTTTACGCTATTACGAACTACTTGTAGGCAGGAAGTTATATATGGTTCTTAATTATAGGATACTTAGTGTTAATGTTTAAAATGGATACAAAATAAAGAAGTGAACTAAAGAATTAGATATAAAAAATAGTAAAAAACAAAAAAATATAAGTACTTATAACTAAATGGAATTTTAAATACAGTGCAGGCTATTTAATAGTTGAGGACGGTAGGAAACATGTTTACATTACATGCGTTGAGTTGAGTTTGTGTTAATGTGTGAGTGTGAGACTGGTTTGCGTGCGATATAGGAGACAGCTGCGTTCGCGCTGTTGCCACGCTGTACCGCAGTGTGTAAAGTGAACATGTGTGTGTTAGTTTGTGCAGGAATAAAACGAGTCATATAGCGAGAGTCAGTAGTTGAGGTCAATATTTTACTAATGATTTGTAATTTAAGGATTTTTATCTATTTGTATCTTGTATCTGAACGTTTGTATATATTGTTTGTAATTTACAACTAAGATTTGAGTGCCTACTTACCGACATGAGAGGGGTATAATATATCTAAACTAATATAATAAAGAGGAAAGATTTGATTGTTTGTTTGTTTGTTTGCATTGAATAGGCTCTGAAACTACTGGACCGATTAGGGTGAAATTTGGTATGGAAATAGAAATAGTTTGAGACACGGGGATGAACATAGGATAGTTTTTATCCAACTGCGCAAAAAAGAGGGTAATGGTTTTGCGCGATAACCGATCTACTGGACCGATTAAGATGAAATTTGGTATGAAAATAGTTTGAGACACGGGGATGAACATAGGATAGTTTTTATCCAACTGAGCAAAAAAGAGGTTAATGGTTTTGCGCGATAACCTATCTACTCAACCGATTCGGATGAAATTTGGTATGGAAATAGTTTGAGACACGGGGATGAACACAGTATATAATATATATAACACACATATATATATATATATATATATACCGTGTCCCAAAATTCAACGATAAGCCGGCATCGGTGCATGGACCTACTCATGACTACTCGGGAAAAAATAAAAAAAAAATTATAACTCTTTTTTTTTTTAATTACAGAGACTTTTATAAAGTTGCGCCAACTTTTAATAAAACTTGCCATGGTAGTGTCCATACTTTTTTTTTTAACCCAGACTATAGAAAGTGCATAGAATGTTAAAATCTATGAAAATTATAAGAAAAAAATTTTTTTTTACTGATTTTTGTAAAATAACTACAGACTTTCTGTAATTTTAAAGGATTGTGGTAGATAGCCGTCCTTCTTAGGTTGCTAATGCCCAAAAAATTTCAAAAATATGTCAAAAATTGTGGTCATGGTAGTTGAAAATAGCATAATGGGTATCGAATATCGATGAAATTTATAAAAGTCTCTGTAATTAATAAAAAAAAAACAGTTATAATTTTTTTTTTTTTTCCGAGGAGTCAGGAGTAGGTTCATGCTCCGATGCCGGCTTATCGTTGAATTTTGGGACACGGTGTATATATATATACACTACTTGTCTACCCAGGTATGCCCACGGTCAAACCCTACCGAACTACTAAATCATCTAACAGGATGAACATACACTTTTTGAAAATGGTGAAATGTTATATGAGAGGACTCAGAAGATTTTCCGTATCATTATAATCTAGTGTTTTTAGATATGTAGTGACTTTTTGCTTGCAATTGTAGGCGTGAAGTGGATATAAGTCCAGTATCTTATTTAGTTTATTGTATAGATATGGGCCTTGAAAACAGAAGAATTTGTGTGACAGAAAGGTATTGAGCGACTGAGGTGAGCATATAGTGCTCTTCGCACGCCTGTTTTTAATAAGTTCAGGGTCGTATTGTAACTGTGCGTGTTGCTTAAGTACCGTCTGAAGGATGAACGTTTGCCTGACAGTAAGGACATCCCATTCTTTGTAAAGATCAACCGTAGGATAGCGGAAGGGTAAACAAGCTCCAACTTTTAGAATCGCACGCTGTGCTCTCTCAACCTCAATTAGATGTGACTTAGCGGCACCACCCCACGAGGTGATACAGTAATTGACAAGAGACTGACTTAGCGCGAAGTAAACCATCTTTAGAATTTTACGGTCAGCAATATATCGAAGGTTTTTAAATATATATATAAGTTTACGTAGCCTGGTTACAAGGATGTCAACATGTGGCTTAAAACTAAGTGTCTGGTCAATTATCACCCCAAGGTATTTGATTTTGTCAGTTCTTTGGAGTGAGGGACAGGAGCAATTTCCAAAATCTGGATCACAGACATGGACGGTAATGGTAAATGAAGGTGGTGGAAGAAAATCAGATCTCAAAGCAAAGGGAATGTACTTCGTTTTAGTGATGTTTAGTGTCAGTATGTTACTTTGAAGCCATTTGTTTACCTTATTAATACCATTTTGAGCCATTATAAACACTTCGTTCCAACTTTCTCCACTAAAAAATAGGGCCGTATCGTCGGCAAATGTGATGATTTTACAGTTGCCAAGTTGAAGCTCGCACAGAGCGTTAATATAAACAAGAAACAAGGTTGGGCCTAATATGCTGCCCTGCGGAACTCCGTATTTAGCAGTCAACTCATCACTAAGCCAATGCTCGATTTTAGGATGCGGCAAAACAACTTGGATAGTTGACAACTTCGATGCTGATAAGGACATCATCAAATCAAATCAAATCAAAAAATATTTATTTTCTCCTCACAAAAGGTTTCTTACGTAAAAATACATAAATGGACAGACAAGAGTGCCAAAATTAAACCTATCTTTGTGAGGGGCTGGTGCCTGAAGTAGGTTTCTAAAAACCTGTATCACAGGTCACCAGGACACCTCCCGCGGATAGAAATAAATTATGACATTCCTACCTTGTTATACAATTTTTAAAATCAGTTTTACGCTATTACGAACTACTTGTAGGCAGGAAGTTATATATGGTTCTTAATTATAGGATACTTAGTGTTAATGTTTAAAATGGATACAAAATAAAGAAGTGAACTAAAGAATTAGATATAAAAAATAGTAAAAAACAAAAAAATATAAGTACTTATAACTAAATGGAATTTTAAATACAGTGCAGGCTATTTAATAGTTGAGGACGGTAGGAAACATGTTTACATTACATGCGTTGAGTTGAGTTTGTGTTAATGTGTGAGTGTGAGACTGGTTTGCGTGCGATATACGAGACAGCTGCGTTCGCGCTGTTGCCACGCTGTACCGCAGTGTGTAAAGTGAACATGTGTGTGTTAGTTTGTGCAGGAATAAAACGAGTCATATAGCGAGAGTCAGTAGTTGAGGTCAATATTTTACTAATGATTTGTAATTTAAGGATTTTTATCTATTTGTATCTTGTATCTGAACGTTTGTATATATTGTTTGTAATTTACAACTAAGATTTGAGTGCCTACTTACCGACATGAGAGGGGTATAATATATCTAAACTAATATAATAAAGAGGAAAGATTTGATTGTTTGTTTGTTTGTTTGCATTGAATAGGCTCTGAAACTACTGGACCGATTAGGGTGAAATTTGGTATGGAAATAGAAATAGTTTGAGACACGGGGATGAACATAGGATAGTTTTTATCCAACTGCGCAAAAAAGAGGGTAATGGTTTTGCGCGATAACCGATCTACTGGACCGATTAAGATGAAATTTGGTATGAAAATAGTTTGAGACACGGGGATGAACATAGGATAGTTTTTATCCAACTGAGCAAAAAAGAGGTTAATGGTTTTGCGCGATAACCTATCTACTCAACCGATTCGGATGAAATTTGGTATGGAAATAGTTTGAGACACGGGGATGAACACAGTATATAATATATATAACACACATATATATATATATATATATATATACACCGTGTCCCAAAATTCAACGATAAGCCGGCATCGGTGCATGGACCTACTCATGACTACTCGGGAAAAAATAAAAAAAAAATTATAACTCTTTTTTTTTTTAATTACAGAGACTTTTATAAAGTTGCGCCAACTTTTAATAAAACTTGCCATGGTAGTGTCCATACTTTTTTTTTTAACCCAGACTATAGAAAGTGCATAGAATGTTAAAATCTATGAAAATTATAATAAAAATTTTTTTTTTACTGATTTTTTAAAATAACTACAGACTTTCTGTAATTTTAAAGGATTGTGGTAGATAGCCGTCCTTCTTAGGTTGCTAATGCCCAAAAAATTTCAAAAATATGTCAAAAATTGTGGTCATGGTAGTTGAAAATAGCATAATGGGTATCGAATATCGATGAAATTTATAAAAGTCTCTGTAATTAATAAAAAAAAAACGGTTATAATTTTTTTTTTTTTCCGAGGAGTCAGGAGTAGGTTCTTGCTCCGATGCCGGCTTATCGTTGAATTTTGGGACACGGTGTATATATATATACACTACTTGTCTACCCAGGTATGCCCACGGTCAAACCCTACCGAACTACTAAATCATCTAACAGGATGAACATACACTTTTTGAAAATGGTGAAATGTTATATGAGAGGACTCAGAAGATTTTCCGTATCATTATAATCTAGTGTTTTTAGATATGTAGTGACTTTTTGCTTGCAATTGTAGGCGTGAAGTGGATATAAGTCCAGTATCTTATTTAGTTTATTGTATAGATATGGGCCTTGAAAACAGAAGAATTTGTGTGACAGAAAGGTATTGAGCGACTGAGGTGAGCATATAGTGCTCTTCGCACGCCTGTTTTTAATAAGTTCAGGGTCGTATTGTAACTGTGCGTGTTGCTTAAGTACCGTCTGAAGGATGAACGTTTGCCTGACAGTAAGGACATCCCATTCTTTGTAAAGATCAACCGTAGGATAGCGGAAGGGTAAACAAGCTCCAACTTTTAGAATCGCACGCTGTGCTCTCTCAACCTCAATTAGATGTGACTTAGCGGCACCACCCCACGAGGTGATACAGTAATTGACAAGAGACTGACTTAGCGCGAAGTAAACCATCTTTAGAATTTTACGGTCAGCAATATATCGAAGGTTTTTAAATATATATATAAGTTTACGTAGCCTGGTTACAAGGATGTCAACATGTGGCTTAAAACTAAGTGTCTGGTCAATTATCACCCCAAGGTATTTGATTTTGTCAGTTCTTTGGAGTGAGGGACAGGAGCAATTTCCAAAATCTGGATCACAGACATGGACGGTAATGGTAAATGAAGGTGGTGGAAGAAAATCAGATCTCAAAGCAAAGGGAATGTACTTCGTTTTAGTGATGTTTAGTGTCAGTATGTTACTTTGAAGCCATTTGTTTACCTTATTAATACCATTTTGAGCCATTATAAACACTTCGTTCCAACTTTCTCCACTAAAAAATAGGGCCGTATCGTCGGCAAATGTGATGATTTTACAGTTGCCAAGTTGAAGCTCGCACAGAGCGTTAATATAAACAAGAAACAAGGTTGGGCCTAATATGCTGCCCTGCGGAACTCCGTATTTAGCAGTCAACTCATCACTAAGCCAATGCTCGATTTTAACTCGTTGTTTTCTTACGTCCAGGTAATCGCTTAATAGCTTCAACGGAACTCCTCGTATGCCTAGTTTTTCCAATTTTATCAGCAGGTGTGGGATAGAGACTGTGTCAAAAGCCTTAGCCAAATCGAGGAAAATGACTAAGCATTTCCTCTTTTTATCCAAGTTAGTAACAACAGAACTGACTAGCTCATGAACCGCATCATCTGTAGACCTTCCATAACGAAAACCATATTGGAAGGGTGACAGCAGCTTATTTGCTTCTAAGTAGTTGATTAGACGGCGGTTCATTAGGCGCTCAAGGATCTTAGATAACGTTGGCAAAATAGAAATTGGCCTGTAGTTGTTGACACAGTCCCTATCACCAGACTTATGGATAGGTTTAATACGTGCCGTTTTAAATGCTGTAGGGAACACTCCCGTTGACATGGCCAGATTACAGATGTGCGTTATAGGGGAAATGAGAACTTGACTGTACCTTTTAATTATTTTCCCTGAAATTCTGTCTATCCCTATAGAACAGTTGTCTTTTAAGCCTATGATGATTTGCATAATTTCTCCTTCATCTGCAGGCAATATAACAAAAGATTTAAGGGTAGATGAATAGGAGTCAGTCAGGGTATTTGTGGAGCATTGGATGTTTTGTTCAGCAAGCCTAGTCCCTACGTTCGCGAAAAAATTGTTCACATCATTAACACACCTGTCTGGAGTATCAGAAGTCAGAAGACAGGGTGAGTGATCTACTGACTTATTAGAGCCACCAATCTTTTTAATAGCCTCCCAGAGTTTTTTTTTATCACCCCTAGCACTATCAATCTCTTTCCTGTCGTAGTCTCTTTTTGCTTTTTTTAGACGAGAGTTACAGAAATTTCTGTAGCGTTTGTACGTTGCCTTTAGAACTTCATTATTAGGATCTTTCTTGAGCTTTTTAAAAAGATTATCTCTATTTCTCATGCAGCGCAACAGACCTTGTGTAATCCATGCTTTACAAACCCGTTGTCTTTTAGGAAAAGTTTTAAGTATTGTGTTCTTTTTAATGGCTGTTGTTAAATGGTTAATCAATAGTTCAGTCGCTTGGTTAGCATCACTAATTACAAGTATGTCCAGAAAGTTTATGTCTTGAATTGTTAGATCTAGATTTTTATAGTCAATACTGTGACATGCTTTGTCCGAGTAACCTAGCTGGTTTGTACGGTTGAGACTGATGGCTACACTTTCGTGATCAGTCACCGATGATTCAAAAATAAGACAAGTTGCATCCAGTTTAGTTCGAACCATAATATGGTCCAGGCATGTCCGTCCATGTGTTGGTACAGTATGACCAGGTAACATACGATGACTCGCTAGAACATTTAGATACTCAAAAGAGCGCTTATCGGGAGTGTTTGGACTAATATCTATATTGATATCGCCACAAAGGATGACATTTTTATAACAATTTAATTTAGAGAGAAGTTCATCAACAGAGCCAACAAAGTCACTAGTGTTATATTGACCGGGGGGTCGGTAAATTCCGATAATACAAGTGTCATTATTTAACTTTAATAACAGACAATTAGCATCACTAATAAGGGGTTCCTCATATGCTAATTTTAGTTGCTTGTTGTAATATATCACCACTCCTTCATTCTGTGTTTTGTGAAATGTAGTGGCGACATAGTTATAATTATCAAGTTCCGGTATATGCTTAGCTGATGAGAGCCAGCATTCTGTGAGAACCAGTACGTCCCACGCCACTTCAGATCTTTGAACTAGTGTTATAAAATTAGCCATATTACACTGAATGCTACGGATGTTTTGAGAGAGCAAATTAAAAGTGAGACTGCTATCAGTGATATGCGTATGTACCTCATCAATGTCACAAACAACTGCTTTAGCTACGGATAATGAATCAAGATCCACGTTTATAGTTTCAATATCTAGCATAGTATCAACAATAAGTGAAAAAAGGATGGTTGTCACGGCTTACGCGTGACCGACTATTTAGTGATTTATATAGATATAAACTTGGATCCGGTAAAATAGTAGCTGCAGAATCTGACAATGATAAGTGACAGTATGATGGGTAAGCTATATAATATTTATGAAAGTATATGACTCGTTTACAATGAATTTTATGAGTGTAATGTATGTGTGTGTTTAGTATTGTGTGTTGAGTAAATAATGTGCGTGGTTTGTGTGTGTTGGACCTGTACGAAAAAAGTAGAAAAGATATTAAGTAGCAAAAATATTCATGATTTCCTGCATTCGTGAATTCATACAAACTAAAATAAATTGACATTAAAACGATATCATTGTTTGAGTAACAATAATATGAAACTAAAACTAGTCACGAAACTAATTTTGATAATTCAGATTCTTCTTCTACACGAATGGGTAGGTCACTATCTCCTTTCTTCACATAAACCTTACCAAATGAGGTCCAGGCAGCATATAATTTTTTATTCTTAACATTTTCACGAGCGATATAAAAGACTCTTCTTGCTTTACCTGTTAGGTACTCTGAAATATATACAGCACACGGGGGGCCCGGAATTTTTATATGCTCAGAGTTTAACTGGGGCTCCTTCTTTTCACGTCTTAATTTATTAAAAGACTTCAGTTTTGATATCACTGATTCCATCCGAAGAGTAGTGGTAAAGCCCACCACTATGACTTCGGCCTTAGAGCGATAAACTTCCCTTATCTCCGATTCTTGGATTGGAGTTTCAAGGCACAATGTTGAACCAAGGTTTTTAATTATGTTGGTTAAGTCCTTTTTATTTTCATTTGGTGTTTTGGGTACGTTTCGAATCTCAATGGTTGAAGAATGAGACATTTTATCTAGGAAGTCCAATTTGACTTCTAAAGCAGAAACTCGTTTTTTATATTCGCTATTTTCTTGTTCTAGATTATTGATTTTTAGGAGAAGATCTTCGTTCTGGCTTGTTAGACCCGCCACAGATTTTTGTATTCCTTCATTCTGAGCCATAATGGTGCTTAGAGCATTTGTCAATAATTCAAATTTCTTGTCTTGTTGATCTTTAAGCTCGTCGATTGTAGTTTTAATATCAGTGATAGACGCTACTTGGTAATTTCCTATGTCTCCAAAAGTACGCTTTTGACGTTTAGTAATGTTAAAATAGTCAGCACGTGAGTCTGAGTTGCTGGCATTGTTTATGGCAGAATCCGAGTTATAGTGTACTGTAGTATACGGTGGCAGTAACTGTGACTGTGGCTGAGTATCGCCGGGCGGAGATCGCTGCACCGACATTATTAAGAAAGAATATTGTTTTAGATTCCGTAACAGATAATGAATCACTCAGCGGCAAACAATCACAACTATATGCAAATATGCACACCTAAAGTAAGAAATTCTGGTGAAAACTTACTGCACCTGTGATGTCTCCTGGGAAAAATATGCGTTACTTTTGCGGATTTCACTCAAGGTATAATTGTACTCTTCACTTGGTTTTGGACAATTTTTTCGCCTTAAGTAAGGCGTCACAAAGTCTCACACTCTTAATAATACGTATGATCGATCTAATACATGACTTGCAGAAAATATTTTATATCAGAACACGTCTGCACTGCGCAGTGTCCGCGGGAGCGAGTCAATACAACAACCGAAGCAGCCAAAGATCTACGAGACAGGGTAGCGCAACGCATAGGCGACTGAGTCAAATCCAAAGTGCGTACCCTGGCCTCCGTATTAGCCAATGGGTTCATGGAACGAAGTGAACAACGTCTTCTAATAGACGAGGCTCACATGAACCACTTCGGGGCCATCATAATGGCAGTGCGGTTGCTGGACGCTGAGGATGTCGTCATCATCGGAGATGTTAACCAACTGCCCTATATCGAAAGAGAAAATCTCTTCGATATACGATACGGTAATCCATATGTGGTGGCTTCCATCACCCAACAGTTGTTTTGCACGCACAGAAATCCCATGGATGTGGCATACGCCCTTAGCGAAGTGTATACGGGCATATGCTCATCGCGATCCCAAACTGATTCCCTGACGCTAAAACGTTACACAGGTGCAAACATTCCAACAGACCTCCAGAGTACCTTATTTCTTGCGCTGACACAGGAGGAAAAAGCCTCACTTGTCAGCAAGGGATATATATGGGTCTGGTACAGGGTCATGCACCTTGACAGTACACGAAGCGCAGGGTTTGACGTACGAGACAGTAATCATAGTACAGATGAGGGAAAAAGTCACCAAGCTCCGAGATAGCGTATCACACGCAGTAGTAGCAGTGTCACGACACTCAAAGCGCTGCATTTATTACACAGACGACAAGCTCGGACGCCATTGGCAGATCATGAGGCGGGCAACAGAGGCAAATGGAAAAGTAATTTGTAACTACAACCTAAAAATGGCAATAAAAATGGGTCGTAAGGGCTCATCTACAATTATCAAGGGCAACGCCGGAACCAGTGGCCGGCCCTTCAACTTAGGATAATAAAAATACTTACTAAATAAATTTTAAATTTTCACCTAACAAACTAGATATATGTAAAAAAAAAAAATTTAGACAAATGAAATAAAAAAATGGACTCACTTTAGTGTTAACAAACTAACACCCTTCCCTTCAGGAAGACTGATGTATTGGAGACAACGATTACTGAATAAAATGTATTACTAAGGAAAAGGAAGATCTCAAAAGATACGAACCCAGAGTCTGTAGTGTAAAAGTATAACTAATAAAAAAAATATCTACTGGGTCACTTGCTGTTTTTGGAGCACCCATCTTCCAAGCAGTCTTGTCTGCCCTACCCCTAGAGAGTTTTTTATAAGTCAGAGACGCGGAGAGGGAGCGGCGCAAGTATACTGCGAAGGTGTAGCGAGTACGCAGCGATAAGGTCGCGAGAAGACTAAAGCTGCGTACCCACAGCGCCGGAGCTGTCATAGAATTACTTAACTTCTAATAAGACATTTGTCTCGAAGCCTAACCATTTTTTGTTGACGTTTTCGTGCTTGTGATTTATGATTAATTATTTTCTTGAAGAAGAAGCTAATTTTGAGAAATTTCATTAGTATTAAAAAAACTTTAGGTTTCTGTAACCCCCTCCCATCAACAGGGAATATTCCGCCCTCTCTCGCCCTCCCCATTGCACAAAATATATACATATATACCATACCTAAAGTCCTTCTAATGTATGCAGATACACTTTTTTTTAAAATATAGTTTTCGTAATCCCCCACCCCTCTGGGGGGATGCTACAACCCCCCCTCTACCCCCTCCACCCCTTCCTATAGTACATAACTATCTATAACGATTCTAGTCCTTCCAGTACTTCATCTTAGTAACTTTAAAGGATTTATTCTAAGGATTTTGTATTTGGTGCAAAATTATGTAATACCCAAGTTCAACGACTATTACTGCTAAAGTAATAAAGTTATCTTAACCGCTATAATTTTCCTTGAAAGATCATTTTCATATTAATGACCATTCATAACCACAACACTTGTATGGGAGCTACCCCAAAAAAATATATTTTTCAAAATTTTATTTTACCACTTTGTCGGCGTGGTAAGTTTACATACCCGTACAAAATTGCAGCTTTCTAGTACAAACGGTCTCTTAGCAAAACCTCGGACAGACGGACAGACAGACGGACATGACGAAACTATAAGGGTTCCTTGTAGGTACTACGGAACCCTAAAAAGGATATAAAATCATTTAATGGCCTCGTGAATGCTTAGGCGTTAGTACCACAGAAAAATCTAGAATTCAGAGTTGAGCGGTCAGCGTTCACTGTGCAGTATGCAGCCGCATATATGAATGCACACATAATAGTTCTTTGTCGGCGGCGGTCAAAGTGAACACACGTTTTGACGGAGTTCTATTTGAGTTAGACCCTTTGTCGCAATGATTGGTTACAATGTTCAATAGTATAAAAAAATGAATTTGGAATAATGCGAAAAATATATTTGTTCAAATTTATATGTTTGCATATATGCAACTATAAAAATCTTAAGAATAAGAGAGCGTTGCGTTGTGACCTATAAACTGAGATATAGAAAGGTTAGAGATCAACCGCTCGCTAATGAATGCAGAACTCCAGCAAACGCACTGTGAGCCCAACACCTAAAGCTATCTTATTCAATGATAATACAGAGATACCGAAAAGACATTATATACCGTTGAAGTGCGACTTCGGCTTCGCTCTCTGCGAACAACAAACAAAATTACACGAGAACATAATTTTAAAAGTTTTGCCTACATATTTATGGTTTCTTTAACGCCCTCTTTGTCAGTGCTTAGGCTTTCGTTGGTAGTTTTTATTTATTATAATCAGGGCGTTGGGACTGAATGGAGCCCTAATGTACATCCAATTCAAATTTGTTTATTTGTAGAATGTAGTGTAAAAAGATGATAAAATTAAAAAAATAGTTCTCATACATTCTTACTATTTAGGCATGCAAATTTGAATAATAAAGCTGTCATAAAAAAAAATGAAACCATTTAATTGTCATTATGTACTAATACAGTTACTAAAATATATAATAAACACATACACATTATGTTAAATGTCAATAAAAAAATATAGGTTTCTATAACGTGCCATTTAAATATTGTATTCATAAAGATATTTAATCAGGCATCATAGATTATCATAAAAATGACAAATTCATTAATAATGTACTATTGTGTCTTAAGTTATTGCCCTCCATTAAATAATTATCGTCTAAACACTCCAGAATACTATAATAATATTTTCGAACTGGCTAACACGATTAATTTTTTTGTTTAAAAGTAGACATACTACATTATTTTATGTACATTGTTAGTTTATTATGTATTTTAAGGGCCATACGAAACATAATTTTACTCATAAGTGTAGTATTAGACGGCATTGTACATAACATATTTTTTATCGCATATTATTGAATGTAGGGAAGTACTGTTGATCGTCACAAACAACGCTACTTCATAAATATACGGACATCGCAACGTCAGTATGTTAGACCGAAAATACGGTTTGGAACTTTCAATACGAATGAATAGATATAGGCGTTACTTTACGGAAATCCGTATTTAATAATATTAAATAATTTAAAAATGAGGAAACACTATTTTAGTATAATACTTAAGAAATATAAAAAAAAAATCTAGTGACAAGTCCGCCTAATATTCCTGGTAGCCGACGTGATGTCATAAACGCCACGCAGCAAAAAATGGAAGAATTTGCGACGCGTTTCGATTCTACACAAAGCCTTGACTCTTGGAGCGCACGATGGAGCGAGGCTGAGCGGCTGGCGGCCCAATACGCTTTTATGTAGACACGAACGTGAATCACTACTCTTTGTTGTAGCTTACAATTGGAAAGTTGAAAGTTTTTAAAGTGACAAGATTCATCTAAATGGTTTGAGAATTGTTTTGAAAAATATTTTTTAGTTATCTATGTGATGTGTTTATAAATATGAATAATATCGTAAAAAAATATTAAAATTATTTCTTAACGTTATATTATGAAACGTTCATTGTTCGGCGGCTTCAACGATGATCCAGTCACACGATCAGGTGAGTGGCTTGACTTGCAATGTGACGTCATTGCTGGTTCGGCGGGTAGCGTGGCTCGGCATGTTATGAAAAAATAATAAATAAAAATTACACATATATGTTTAACTATCTTCTAGTGGCAAATTGTCACTAAAAATACGTAACAGTGGTGATGAAACCAATTGGGTCTATTCATTTCACTTTTAATACTTTTTATGTTAAAGCTCTGATGCACTTTTTTTGGGCCACAAACACTTAGTCTTTATAGTATTAGCCCAGGAAATTACCAGGTTTTTTTTTTATTTTTCTTTTTTAATTCTTTATAGGTTAGCCATTGACCACTATCTCACCTGATGGTAAGTGATGATGTGTTCGAAGATGTTGAAAAAACACGTATTTCAATAGTGAAGCTATATACCGATTGTATGCTGCCATAGCAATGTCGCGGTTAACTATAAAATATATTTGTTGGCTTGTTTAAAATCACAGACATAAATTGAAATAGATAACGCGTGTCATTCCATATGAATGCAAACCAAGCGTGCCACTTTTGGAGCGCAAAAGCGAAACGTTTCCATTATCTCGGCAAACTTTTTGTGAATATCTACTTTTTATGTGGATTTTTTTATAGCTAGAAACAACCTATTTAAAATTTTGATTGACGTCCGGTACTGATTGCCTGTGGGGTGCTGGGCTAGAATGTTAGTGAATCAACTGTTCCCGTGGGTGTAGTAAGAGCCGACTAACGATAAAATACCGGAAGGTGGGCAGCAGCACCTTTTGAGGATTTGCAATCCCCAAGATGCCTGCCAAGCGTGGGGATCATGACATGCATGTCATAATCCTGGCGCGCTCCGCTGTGTACAACAGTGGACAATTCAGCTGTTACAATATTCATAACAATGGTGAGCAACTATACTAGTGGCTCTTGGAGTTTTTTCATTTTGTCAAAAAAGTTGCTTCTTGATAAAGTTAACAAAAAGTGTGACACTTTTTTAAAATGTTTCGATATGGATGATATACGATTTTTTATAGTTATTAAACCCCATATCACATACAGTTTGAAAAAATTCCAAGAATTGAATGGACAAAAATATTCTGTAGAAATATCATACCTGACAAAAAAACACGAGAATCGGTTGAAAATGCGACCTGTATATGTGAACAAGCGGACATACCAAAAGCATTTTTTTGTAAGCTAAAGCAGAGATGTTTCGCTCAAACTTCATTCTCCCTCGGTCAATAAAAGAGAAACATTGCTCTCCATTTTCACATATTATTTGGCACGTGAAGTACACCCACTCGCGTCATCTATATTATATATAGGTCTGTTTTTAAAAGCATAGTTATAAATTTTATTAATAAATAATAAACGAAACTAATAATAGCACCAGATATTATAAATAAAACCACACTAGAGTTCAATTCGCAAACCGAGATATCCGAACCAACACAGAATGTACCATTTTTTTTCATACAATTGAAGAATATTCCTGTAGGAACCTCCGCCCAGGGCATTATATTTCCCACCCAGGGCATAAAATTTTGTGCTCCAATAATTTGTTAAATATGATTTTAGCTAAGCACGCAATAGTGCTTGTAATCATATTTAGAAATAGAGAAGGGTAGCGACATCATTCCGAGATTTAAGAGTTTGAAAAAGCACTACTTTTGATCAGATGAAGTCTAGAAGTAAGGTTGAAGGCCGCGCTCCGTCTCCTATGACGGTTAAAGTAATACAATTGGAGCACGAGATGTCAGTTTAGACATCCGGCGCGAAATCGGAGGACGCGGGTTCATTTCCCGCCCGGGGAATAAAATGTTGTACTCCAATAATTTGTAAAAAAATATGATTCCTGTAAGAAGTCCAAACCATATTTGGCTGGTTTTTACTATTTGATTTTATAGTAAAGATATATAGATAACCAAACGCCAAGATTGATGCTTGAATGTATATAACCGTTTTTATGATAGAGGAAAACATATCTTATACAAAAAATACTAGTTGTATGGTGACACTTTTATTTTTAAACTTTTTTTTATCACTTGCTAAGGCGCGTCTCTCGCCATTGCTTTTCAAAACATTAGACAAAAACTCATGCACAAAACTTTGTTTCAAAAACACGCTCTATGCATTTAATTTATTCACGTTGTATATTCATGTATATATATATATTACAGCACCCCATATTGCCCCCCAGCGCTGGCGGTAAATGTTTAGATACTTTCCGCAAACCCTTAAAAACATTAAACCAAGTTTTTGATTCGACCATTGAATAAAGTATCGTGTTTTTCTGTAATGTTTTTTTGAAAAAAACATTGGTATCAGACACGTTCTAAGGCAATCCACCACACTAAAACGTATCCTGTAAAAGTTTCATATGGCTACCTTTTACTGTTCAAAGGATACAACCTAATAGGGTTGGACTGAAGGATGGACTGACGGACGAACAGCAGAAACTTCTTAATAGTATAAGGAAAGCAAAAAAACTGAGCAAACAACGTTTAATTGTCAGTTTTAAATTAGAGATAAATGAAAGTTGTATTTTTGAGCTGGCAATTTATGATTCGGTAGGCCCCCCACTACCTACTTTGGTAGGGCTGACGACATTGTTAAAGTTGCGGGTAGCCAATGGTTACAAAGATCTAGCCATTATTAATAGCGTTCTATGGAGGAGGCCTTTGTTCAACAGTGGACGTCTTCCAGCTGATTATGATGAATTTATGGAACACACACAGAACTAAGTTCATCTACGGCCTGTATTTTACAACTTAAAATTACTGTGCCATGTTATCCCGTTGACGGATTCAAAGCCAACTTAGAAAAATGTGTGTAATGAGCGGACAGAGGTCCTTACGATCTGATCATTCGAAAAGTAGCGAGATGGGCACTTACTACCAACGGGAACATTCTTAAGTGGGTTTCGGATTAAGGCAGGTGGTTGGCCGTAAAACCAAAGCCAAAACTTTTCTGGCTAACCTAGAAGTATTGGCTCTCAAGGACAGCTGCCGGAACACACCGTTAGGTACTTGGCAACAGATTTTCTACTTGAGGGTGGTAGCTGGCCAGGCGGGCATTTGCAAAATGCCCTACCACCATGCTATAACGACTGCCATCCTAAGACGACAACCGGCAAATGTGCCCTCCGGCCCCATCCGGTCACCCATCCCAGTCATGACCGCGGGCGACGTTGCTTAACTTTGCTGATCAGTTAAGAACAGCTAAGTAAAGTTCGCTGCGAGCGCTTCAAAAGCTTCTGGTGGTCTTAGTTGCGACATATGTTTACAACGTATGTGGTGTATGTAATGTTTAAATAAATAAATAAAAATAAATGAATATATTGCCAAACCAACATAAAAAGGACAAGGTTTGCACGATGATGATCATAGGCTAAAAGATATTGATATTATGTTGTACATATTCCCTTTGCCAAATTAAATGTAGCCATTTAGCAATTGGCATCAGCTACCATAGTGAGACTAACTATATCGTTTGTCTTTTGTTTCCCTTAAATTATGTTCGCCGTATGTTCACTTTTACACGAATATGCTTGAAAATTAAAATATAATTAACAATACGTAGATGATTTCACAGATTTGAGAAGCCTTGTATTACCATAGGGGCTGGAACTTCAAAACTTTAGAGAGAATATTGTCAAGCAGACAAAGCTACGGGTTGAGTTTTGTTTGTATTTCTATAAATGTATGCATGAACGAGCTATATGACTTTGCAAGCAGAACCGTGGTTTACAATGTTTTAAATAAATGATACATTTTTAAGCATTTATATAAATTCAAACAACTCAAGTTGCTACTCATACAACGTGCCGGTATACTCACATCCATTCACTTCTTTATAACGTATTATATAATCTTACAGTCCACAGTATCCCAAAGAACGCTTCATTTGTAACTTGTTGGTAGCCATGTTGTGGCTAAACCTCACTCGTATCGAACCAAACAATATAGATGACTGATTTTATCTATTTGTAACTACCCTACAATAAAAAAAAATATGACATCGATAATTATTATTTATGCTTATGTTAGCATTATTCTCATGTAAGTGAAATATTTTCTTATGAGAAATAAAATATCTCAAACCTCATTTTTCGAGGAGAGACCATAGTGCTAACTATTTGGCCATCAGAGGTTCATTGCCTAGTAACGCTTGAAAATAGAAAGTATGATATGGAAAATCATTTATTGTTGAAACTGTCTGCCTTTGAAAGGAACATAACGGATAGTATGATATGAGAGAAGCTATCGTTAAACAAAATTAAAACTCGCGTCGAGAAGAATTCCTATCTCACAAGCAAGCGTAATAACATAGATTGGCTATTTTAATAAAGTTAGTCTATTCTAGACACCATATCAGCATGATTTGAGGGTAAATGATAAGTACACGTATGTAGTAAGAACGACTAAGGAAGCAGTGCTGCGAACGCTTCAAATTTTATTTTTACAATTCGTTTTCTCAAGTATTAAGAACTTATGACAGAATTTCAAGCATTATCTCATTCTAAGCGGTATAACACCGTCTCACTTCTTATCACCATTCTTCTTGGTTAAGCTTACAAAAATAACTGTGTTTACTACAAGAGAACTAAGTAGTTCTAATTAAATATTGTTATGTTTGCAATAACAACTGCTATGCGGATTAAAATTTATATATAATATAAATGTATTTGTAATTTTGCAATAGTTCTAATTTAGATAAAAATTACCTCTGACCGAAAATTGACTTCTTTGTTGTTATACGAGTAATCGACATTCAAAGAACCAAGGAAAAAATAGTTATTAGTTGCACATTGTTTCTTCCAGAAGTGTACATTTTGTCTTTTAAATGTTTAAATAACGTTAAAGATAAACAATTGATAAAGATAACATTAGCATAACATATTCCCTCCTCAAAAGCCGGCAACGCATCCTCGAGACCTCTGGTGTTGCAAATGTTTGTGGGCGACGATGATCACTTACCATCAGGTGAGCCGAAGGATCGTTTGCTCTCCTATCCCATAAAAAAATTAGAACTTTTACATTTAAGTATATTTAATAGTAAAAAAAACATTTAGCCCTTATAATGGTAGTATTTTATTTAAATAACTGTGTAATAATTTTCTAGTTAGCAAAATTAAATATGTTCAGCTCGTTGTACCACCAGTCCCCACAAAGAGTGAATTAATTATTTTAAAAAATAGACTTAACTGGAGTGTACCTTTTTTAAATTTCTCTCTTTTTCACGGAAGATAAATCTTATTAAGGGGCGTATACTCTCGTCTAAAATAAACGTGGTTGAAGCACTTCGGTTGAATTTCGTTTAAAACTTTGCGCGATTTTAATTTGCGCAAACGTTCTTTGGAACCATTTGGAAGGCCTTTTAGGTCCGGTCTCTCGATTCGTGAGTAATTGTTCTCGAAAAATCTTTGAATCATTTTAATTCAGATGTAGAACGGTAGAATCAAGGTTTTATTTCTCGTTACAGTTTGTGCAGGTAAATAGATAAAAGTCGTCAATAGTATGACTGTGTTAGACATAATTTATAATCAATATTTCATATTAATATATTCTTGAAAATAAAATCAAAAAGATCTGTTCGGTTTCAAGCCTTACTTATGGTATGAAAAATAAATAAATACCATTCATAAAACTTAAGAACTAGTTATCGCAGTCTTCTCGCGTTAAAACTCTTGCCAAAACAAATAATAAAGAGAATAATAGACGCCTTCATTATGAACGAAACTTTAACGATGTTGGCGTTGCACTCCGCTGACAAAAAAGAAAAATTATAAAAATCTCTATGCAAATTAAGTCGTTATGGTAAGCGTAAAAATTTAAGACTGAACTTTAGTTAGGTTTGACGATAATGTAAGCAGTAAATCCTTGATAGAGTTTTCCAATATAATTTAATTTTTTCTCTAGTCTTAGATGTTCTTGTTGAAAACTGATCAAAAATTGCCTTAGTTATAATCTTTTTGTCTATTCAGAGTTTCAGAATCATCCATATAATATTCCATTTATGTAGGATTTGGTAAAATATGTCTGTGTAACAACTCAAAAGACACATACTAAGTTAAATTTAATAATGAAAAATCGAAAGTGATATGAGGATTATCAAGGAAATGGTAAGAGATAGGAGGCGTTTGAACGAATGACATAGGAAATTGGTCAAACAGTCTGATAACATCTTTCAAAAATCCAAAATGGCGGATTTCAAAGTGGCCGCCAAACCAAGTGCTCCAATTCTGCTAAATCAAAACTGTCATATAGGTATGTTAAATAATAAATATGTTTTGTAAATATCACATAAGAAAAAACAATACTATAGTTATTGTAATTAGGGCCTGTTTCAAAATGTTCTAATAAGTTCTAGTAACAGTGCCTAGCACCTTTTAGTTAGACAAAATGTTTGCGTTTCACAGCCACCCATTTAGTTTAACTATTTATATATATCGATGAAGTGGCACGCAAAGGAGTCGTGAAATGACTCAAATAAATACGACCAAAGAAAAAAAAAAAACTTTTTAATTTGGACAGTAAATTTGTTTGTGAAACGCGCTGTATATTAACTGATACTTTTATAATCCATTTATTTTATGTGTTGGTTAACTACCCAGAGTTTTATTAGCACCTTCTAAGACAGACCCCTAGTTTTCGGCTTCGCTTTTATGGCCGGCTGCTTTCATAACCCTTCTCATGGAAATTCTCTCGTGGATGGTATAGGTGAGTTACCCAAGAGATACTTGGGTAACCAGGTCTTAAACATTATACGGTTCCCAATCGTTTTTTTTTAATGCATGATAGGTTAGCCTTTGACCACTATCTCACCTGATGGTAAAAGATGATGTGGTCGAAGATGTTGTTCAGGCTAACCTAGAAGTACTGGCTCTCAAGAACAGCTGCCGGAACACACCGTTTGGTGCTTGGCGACAGATTTTCTACTTTAGGTGGTAGCTAGCCAGGCGGGCATTCGCAAAATGCCCTACCACCAGGCTATAACGACTGCCATCCTAAGACGACAACCGGGACCGACGGCTTAACGTGCCCTCCGAAGCACGAAAACGCTCAGTAGTAATGTCACTAGCGGTCACCCATCCAACTCATGACCGCGGGCGACGTTGCTTAACTTTGCTGATCGGTTGAGAACAGCTAAGTAAACTTCGCTACGAGCGCTTCGTGCGACCAATGTGCATATCTACCTTATATCACCGTTGGTGGCATGATGTTCAATCGCCCTTTTTTTCATGTCGCGCTTACAACGTTCATATTATCACACTTTTATAGACTATGAAAATATGTAAATGTAAATGAGGGAAGGTGCAAATGATGAAGGTTGACTCCTATAGTTATCTTGATTAATGAATGTAATATATATCGTTCTTTTTTTGGTTACTAAGTATGTGGCAAAGCATGCATAGTTTTATTGTACTACCCACAAAGACCCGCAATTGATGCTTTGCTTCGCCGAAGCAAACCAGTATTATAGAGAGTCGTCGTTCGACCGCGCCTCGCACCATACACCACGACGGTGTCGCATTGCTAATTTAAATAAGTAAAATTATTGTATTATCCACGCCATGTTTTTGTAATACGCTAAGAAGTGCATCATCACATTTTCCTTGAATTGTCGAATTTCGGACTGTACTACTATTTTTAATACTTGAGATTTGTAAGGTGCGTGAAAGGTAACCGCGCCTCGGCTTCTGCAAGGATAATACCTCAAAAACGGAGATATTGGTGAAAGCTATGGTATGTACACTTACATTTATTGTCTATTGTTTATTTAAGTAGCCTAAATTAAGAACCTCCTTGTGTCTGAGAAACTCTTGTATAGGGCGCCTACTCATAGCTTCAATGACTATAAACAACTATCTGAACCAGCCCCTACGCCGCGCGGTGGGACTTCCCTTTATTTTGAGGAAAATTATTTCCACTCAGAAAACCATCGTATATATTCACCTGTACCCACATATTATCACACTCTAATATAATAAATGCGAAAGGTTTTCAGTGAGGATATAAACATTCGCGATAAAACGGCTGGACCGATTTAAATGAACAACACAAACAATATCCAAGACCTGACAACATGATATAGAACATAGAGGTTGCCTGGATCACTGAAATCCTAGTGAAATCCTAGTGAAATCCTAGTGAGTATTTGGAAAGTAATGCAACATATGGGCGTTTTTAATAGATAATCAACTCGAGGCATTTGCAAAATTAGTTTCTTTTTTAAATTAATCATATATTTTGTAATATATCTGTTTCGCCTTTCTCCCGCGTACTTGTGGGGTGTGGAACGTCTCCGGAGGTCTTTCCGCGATGCTACAACATGGACCTCTTCAAAAGGGGCATCTACAAATTCCTCTCTATAGGCAGGCAACGCATCGGCAGCGCAGCTAGTGTTGCAGATGTCCATAGGCGGCGGTTACTGTTTACTATCAGGCGGGCCGTCTGATTGTATGTCAGCCTTAATATAAAAAAAAGAAAATATACTTGTTTGGGGTGAGCTGCACCGAAAGTCTGTTATTGTTACTGCAATAGTTATAGTAAACTTTTACAGCGACGAACACGTTCAACAGTTACATTTACCAAATCGGGCTGCACCGTCAAATACTCTGTCAATGGCCGCTTCTCTAATGAGGAACGCTTGTCCCCATAGTTAACCAGGGAATTGTTTTGTCAAAGGGTAGAATGGAGCCCTATTAATGAGACTCTATCTGTTTGTATGTCCATTTGTCTATCCCTCTGCACGTCACGGGACTCTAAGTTATTTAACGGAATGAGTCGTAAACCTGAAATTCAGATGATATGTTAGAGTTAAAATTGAATGTAGACTCGTAATTCTATGAAGTCATTTTTACAGGTATGTTCCAATTTCTGAGACAGTAGCTGCCAAAAAGTTTTTTTGATCCCTAGCTTCCGGGTTGTGAGTTAGGTGAGCTTAGAACTACTTAATAATGAAAAATAAATGTCATATAAAAAGAAAATATCATATAATAAGAAAATACCATAACTTATTTATAGAAAAAAGCAGAAGTCATGATTCTCTTTTGTTATTATAGCTATTTCAAAACAATTTTTTTAAATTATTAGGTATTTGAAATTGTGGATTCTTCCGCAGTGTTCTCCATTCGGCCAACAGATACTGAAACAATCGATTTATAATTTAGGTGTAATGGAAAGCAACGAACTCTGTTATCACGAGTAGTTGCGATTCCGAACTCTATGGAGCGAGTTCTGACTTGCACTTTCGGACCCGCACGGCTAGCTACCACCCTCAAGAATAAAATCTGTCGCCAAGCATCTAACGTGTGTTCCGGCTGCAGTTCTTGAGAGCTAGTGAAATACATCTGTTCTAGGCAGAGCTTAGTCCGCTTAACTCGAGATATTTCCGTCCCAATAACATTTAAAAAAAACTTAGACGATTTTTTAATTGCTTCATGATGCCAAATATTTTATTTGATAACATTTGATTTTTAAAAATTCAGTTTACTCTGGTTATTGTTATTCAATATTGTAAAGTTCTATTATTATGTGGTAACCGGATATCAGTATTTTATCACATTTTTGCAGGATTTATTTAATTATGAATATAACAATGAGAAGCATCTTCCTCTTGGTGTCGTAGGAGGCGATGAAAAGAAAAATACTGAAAGATAGCAACACTTTCTGAAGGACACTTGTCTTACATTGTTATACCAAAGACGTTAGCCAAGCGCATGGGGATTATGGAAAACCGTGCCTATGCTTTAGTTCAACGGTGGACGTCTTCCAGCTGTTGATATGGACTACAGTGTCTATCTATTACTTTTGGGAACTTTATCGTTCGTAGCATTAAAAGGATTCCAAGCGTGAAACCAACCCATAAGCTCACCTTTCGGAAGCTAGAATGCAAGAATCGTTTTTTTCTATGTGTGGAACCTATTGAATCAGCAAATCTTGTACTACAAGAGATTGCGGATAATACTATTCGTTACTTTAGCCATTAGATGAAATTGATTCCCATGGGATTTCAAGCAGCAGATACATTATTTTGGTATTGACTGATCAAATACGAAATGTATTATCACAACCACCAAAACTAAAAATGTTTCTCAAAGAGTTAGTATTTAGTATACATAGTTAAATATTTAACGTTAACAATAACCAACCATTTGTGAGCGGTTAAGGTTGTCATTTAAGTATGACGTCATTATCATCGTTAAATTTGACTTGACAGAGGATTTGACGATTATGACAGTTATTTAACGTTAACGGCAGACAGTTCAACTTGCCTTAAGTAAAAAAAAAGGGACGCGTCAGTCGTAGCCATCTCATAATTATTGCATCAACTTTAATAAAATCGAATCAAATATTTACTCATTCTACATTAATCGATATCGATGTAATCGGTTTGAAATGAAATACCGATAAATGCTTTTAATGGAAATGTACTTTAAAATTTCATCCGGTATCTAGGACATTGCGAGATAAGTGAAGCAAAAACTGGTTGAATCCAATAAGTTCTGGATGGTTTTGCAATTTGAATATGAGTCTATAACCTATTTAAGATTTAAATAGCTTCATACTGAATAAAAAACATGATATACCTTCATATTAAATATGAATTCGTTGGACACTCACTATACCTTATGTTAAAACTTTTAAGTAAGTTATGAAGCGCTCGTAGGTATCTGATTTGGTCTAGCTTTTTAACCAATTTTGTTATGACGAAACTAATTTTTTAACTGATCAACTAGGCAAAGCTTTGTTATCTGAGTAATGACCGCAGATAACAAAGCTTTGCCTAAAAAAGCTTATCCAAATAAGTGATCACTAAAGGTAAACCGTTTATCATAGTCCTCGCCTGCGCGGTACAGAGGCGCGGGGGTATGAAAACAAAGGGGACTGAGAGAGGTGCGGGCGGCGGGAGCGCTTAGTGTGATACACCGCGCCCACCGTCCGCACCCCCTTTGTCGTCATACCCCCGCGCCTCTGTACCGCGCAGGCGAGGACTAAGATAAATGGTTTACCTATAGAAGCATTCACTACTGAGAACTTGCATGCTTTGGAGGGCTTTAACGCGTCGGTCTTGATAGTTTTCTTAGAATGGCTGATTACCAACGAACTAAAGCATGTATACTACCAACAAGAATCCCCAAGGAAGTCGTTAGGAAGGCGGCTGTCAGTAAAACCGAAGCCAAAACTTTTTACAATATGTTTTTGTTTTGTTCCTAGCATTGTTACAGAAAACTTATTGTACCAACTCAAGTAGTTTAATACAACAATGAACGACTGAGTCTGACTTTTGAACTACGGAAACTATAGTAGTAAAATGTCGGTAGCGATTATCCATACAAGTGGTTGCTTAAACTTTGAATTTACTAGTGATTCTTTTTTCACCGTCTTTTCAGTTTCTAGTTTAGAATTCCTTACATTTTACTATTCCATATGATAGATAATGTAAAAATATCATAAGGAAAAATGCGAAATGTACCAAATAGTACTCACGTCGGTATAAGTGAGTGTTGATGCACAATGGGTTTGCAGAAGCGTTCCTCACTACCATAACGCTCTCATGGTTTGGCCCAAAAGGTATACTATCAATAAAAGCAATGTTTAGCAGTTAACCTGAAAGCAAATCTTTTTACAATCATATCCTTGTGTTGTTCTGTACTTTTAGCTAACACGTGTTATGCTTGTACAAGTTCTTGGTACTTTCATTATATTGGTATATTTGAACAAATATAAAATTACACTTTTTAAACAATCACTACTAAATCTAACTTCCGTGGGGTGCTGAGTTTGGATTGCACCTCCCGGTATCTTTCCGTGGGAGTCGTAAGAGGCGACTAAGGGAAAAATACAGGAAGGCACAGGGCCTTCTAAAGAACTGCCATCTTACACTGCGACACCTAAGACGCCTGCCAAGCAGAGCGTTCAGCAGTGGACGATCTGGCAGATACAGTACTAAAACTAAAGCAGCCACCTTAAGGCGGCTAACAGGAAAGCAGATATGTTTTGCAGCCATGTGAGCACTCACATAATGATGCGTTTACCACTAACACATTATAGAGTTATTGAAGAAGCCTTTATTATTATAGTCTTTATTACTATATATCTGAATGTATGTATGTTTGTGATGATACAGTCAAAGATATTGTTACGCCTAATCTAAAATTATTGGCTCTCAAGAACACCAGCACGAAAACAGCGTTATGTGCCAGTCAACAGATTGTCTAGGGTATTCGCGCAATGCTCTACCACCACCCAAAGTATTCCTCTCAAAATATGTTCTCTTTTACAGAAAACAATACTGTTTCACCTAAACAACACCTAAGCTTTGGAATTAAATTTCGACCGCGTTTTCTGTCCGCAAGGCGAGATATATGGGCCACTGTGCTACCGAGTCTAGTGTAAATTGTAAGCCGTACGTAATTTTTTTCTATTTGATACATAAAATCACGAGGAAAGGAAAAACTACTGCCATGGGAATTCAAACCTTCGACTGGTGCGTGCTTCGTGCTGGAGCATGCTCAACCAACTGGGTTATCTTGATGATGAGTCATGATTTGAATTAGATCTTTTGTGTCTATCAACTTATAAAAGAGGTTTAATTAATACATCAATTCAAAACTTTGAACTGGGGTATGTGTAGCAAAATTGTATTGAAATGTAGAAGAGGGTTTATTGTGACATGTAACTGCCATGAATCTGGGTATTGTGCCATTAGAAAAAAAGTTATCAGAAGTAACTCATTCTTTTTAACACTCCTTAGCTGTATTTAATAATGCCCGCGTGGTATTAAGTTATATAGCATAACCTGCGAAATTTTGTAAGCAAATCCTAATTAAACTAGCAAGCGCCAAGCAGGATGGTAATTTTGTATACCAATAGTTTACATACAGCTAAATAGTAACATTTATTAAACATTTCATACTTCCTTATACAGAAACTACGATTAAATACATTTTTATTCATAGTACAGAATGATATAATGTTTTCTTATATAAACTTCTATTGCCTTCCACCTACAGAACGAGGCCGTACACAAACGGCAATTTAACGGATAAACTAGGTCAGGTTTTATTTTGGCTAAGCTTAGAGTAATACTGGAAGCTATTGTGTCGAGCTGATCAAAGCGTCTCCCGTGCTAGTGTGTGCGGATGCAGCAACGACCTCTGTGCTTATAGAGCATTGTTGCAGAGCATGGAATGTGTGATTTCAGAACTTTGCTTTTCATGATAAGGTATACAATTTCATTGTAATTGCGATATATTGTAAACAGATTTGACTTTGGAATGTTTAGTAGAATGAAAAGGAAGATTCATCCTAACAAACTCTGGATTCGTTAGCTAACTCTCTGATTCATTTTAGGTAATTATCTGAAATAAGGATAGGTCTGACATGCAAAGTTGGGAACAAGTAAAAGTTTGGGTTCAGAGTGTTTGAATGAGTAAATGTACTTGCCAACTTTTGTCAGTTTGCCATCTATTCGGGAACACCTCCCACTATTTCGAATATAACGCCATTTTTTTTATTATTTCTTACTAATATAATTTTCCTTGATGCCGAGATTTTATATTTGTCATTTTGGCAGTACTGTGAAGCTGAAAAGTCTGTTCCAAGATTTGTGTCCCTAGAAATCCGACAAATTTTTAAGTCAATCACAAATTGACTATATTTTTTATAAATGTGTGGTAAAATTTTATTGTTTAAAAAATCTTAATAAATTAGGCCACACTTATACTATATCTTAAGGTCAATAGTTCCTTAATTTTAATACCACCATCCGTCAGAGTGCAGATTAATAAACGAGGTCTAACCAAATTCATGAAAACGTAAGGATGTCACTTATTGAATAATTATTTGTGTCTCACATGTCCCATGAATTATATATCAATAGATATATTATTAAAAGATTCATTTCATTGATTGATAACTTATCATCGATAAAAATAAATGGTACATGAAATCTATCTAAAGAAAATGAATAGATTCAGGTAATGTAAATTTAGGGGAATTAAATAATTTATAATCATCATCAGCAGTAACTGTATTAATCCCCCATTGAAGGGAATTTGCCTTAATCCCCACGCTTGGTAGGCGTCTTGGGAATCACAGTTTAACGTAAAATATGCGTTCACCCACCAGTGTGAAAGTCCAGTGAGTGGACAGCGCATGGCTGTTTACATCGGACCTGCGTCGCAGACTATGCCCACGTCGGTGTTATTGTTTTAACACACAAATGTTCAACATTATATGTAAAGGGGCCGTATGCTTGTTTGCCAACTTTGTAATAGCAAAATAAAAAAATAAAAACAAAATGGTGTCCGGCTTGCCCTTACGAAGTAATATATATTACAATTTTCATTGCAATGACACATCGTACTCCATAGAAGATTGTATATTATTATGTGCCAGTATCAGATTGTATACTTCTTTTTAGAGGAATTTGTTAAGATAAATATAAATAACTAGCGGCCCGCCCTTCCCGCTTCACACGTGTATTTAACAGAATATATTAACTGAAACACATAAAAAGTAGTTGTTACATACTTAACTGTAATAGTTAGACATATGATACTGTGCTCTTTTTTTGTAGTTATTGAGGTCCTCTATAAAATTGTAGTATACCACTTTGCTCAATTGTCAACAATTTTCGCATCGTATGCGATATAAAGATTTTTAAATTATTTTTTACACTTTGGGTTACCTTATCGAAATTTTTATACGGATCCCTAAGTTTTTGAAAATATTCAATAGCCTATTTTCATCAGAGATAGTGTAGGATTCAATAATGGCAAAAGATTGTTTCAAAATCAGATCAGTAGTGTTTATGTTTATTCGTTACATACAAAAATATATAATTACAAATCTTTCCTGTTTTTTATTCTTTTCTATTTCTTTTTCTCGTTATTACGAGTATATTAGTACATAGTATAATTAGTATTTATTATTAATATTATATATAATATAAATAAATAGTATAAACATCCAACTATAACATAATTATATAATAATCATTTTTGTTGCGTACACGAGTTGCTGTATAGGGCTTATTGAGATACCTTGGCTGGTTAGTAGCTTTACAATGCGGCCGCTAATCGATCAAATCTATTCTTATTTTCATGAATGCGTTATTATTTTTGTAGGTGAAAGTTAAAGTTTAATTTTATTAGTGTTGATGATTTTTGTTTTCTAAACAATTTCAAACTGATGTTTATTATTTATTGATTTACTTACATTCATTACAACTCTTGTTCATATGTTATTTAACTAGGGATTAAATTATCATAACTTACATTGTGTATCTTTATGTCCAATCTCTAAAACATGTGTTTTTGGTATGATAAAGTTTCTGAAACAAAGACTACCATATGCGTTAAAAGGCAAAAGTTAAGGCAAAGGACTTAAACAAAGAAGGACATTTAAGCTCTTCTTAGAACAGCTTAAATAAATAAAATATGATATCAACTCTTGGTCACAAAAATGAAAAATCATTGGACCTGCCATCACAAGCCAATTTAAAAAAAGTTCTTGTTAAATCTGTTTTTTCTTGCGAAAAACGTTCGCTACGGTTTTCCCCTTTGAGACAAAGATACGTTTGAGAAGCTCTAAAGAACAGTAAACGTCGAAAATGTCCCCTTTTTTGTTACTATCTGAAAATTATGAAAATTATTTCGCTTAACGAAACCGTGCTTTACTGCATGCCGCTATTGTAAATACTACGTTGAAGACAAGGCGATACTCACACCGAAACGTGAAAATATATTAAATCTAACAGAAGTAAATCTTTTAATATCTGCTTAATGCTTCTGTGTGTCGTATGTAAAACCTTTTAAATTTTTCACTCTAGTGATGCGTTTTGACAAGATCATTTACTGGGCTATAATACTGTTCACAAAAAAAAGTTGAAATTACCGTTCCAGGTATACATTTTGCGGTTTGTAATAATGAAGTTTCAATGGTTACCAGGAGCTCTACTCTACCCAACGAAATATAGAATAGTCACAATCAGTTCATAACTGGCGGAGTAATCGCGTAACAATCATACAAAACAAAAAACGAAGAAGATATTAATAACAGATATATCCTAGAACTACTGGCTCATAGGGACAGCTGCTGTCGGAAAACATTATAAGGTGATTGGCGACAGATTTTCTGAAGGGTGGAAACTTGTAAGACGGGCATTAGCAAAAAGCCTTAACACCATGTCGTGAAGTCAGCGCGCAAAACGGGGTTCGAACCATGAGAATTGATAAGATTGAAACTGATTAAATAAATCTGAAATATGAGTTTCTATAATATTTAAGCAACAAATAGTGAACGCGACGATTTCAACATTACAGGTCATTTTCAGATACAATTCGGACAACAAAAGGAAATACATATTTTATAATGATACATACGCGTAAATAAATATAAATTTTGCTACGAAACCGTGTAACAGGCCACCAAGCTCCAAGAAATACGAGTTGCAATGACAGTCTGGAGAACGTCCCCGTTTAAGCTAAAAAACACAACGAGTAACCGGCTTCTATAGAATTTCCCCCGGTACTCGCAGTCTTGAGACAAAGCTGAGCGCTTAGCACATTTTTCATTAGATTGTCTCAAGATTGAAGCAACTTTTGAGATGAAAGTATTTGTTTTGTAATATACTTAACTGGAACTATTAAATACCGTGTTTTGTTGGGGCCTATCTAAAATACACCATCTTGTTATTTTGATAACATGTGGCTAATTATTATGATTTTTTTGAATATATGATTTATTTTTTTGTTTTTACGTAATCATTTGATCACAATCCCACGTGATGATGTGGTTAAAGGTATGTTAACAGGAATAATTAAGAATTAACCCACGCGCATTCTAGATAAAGAGAACAATATAATTTAATTCATAAATGGACGATATCATATACCGGATGAATACCAAGGATGGGCCTCCAGGAAAACTGCTGGAACACACCGTTAGGTGCTTGGCGATAGATTTTCAACTTAAAGGCCGTAGCTGGTCAGATGGGCATTCGCAAAATGTCCATTCATCGTGCGGTGAAGTTCAAGCTCGCGGCGGGAATAGAACCATGGACTTGCTATGCGGCATTTTATGCCACTGGGTGATGACTGCATCAAATGTTTTGTTTGCTATAAGCGATGTCCCAATTTTCCCCAAACTGACACATTCTTAGTAAACATATATGTAGGTGTTTTTGTTGTGGCCCGAATATAATGTGGCCTCAAATGTATTAGTTTCTATTTTCGTAACATATACCTGTTGTGTCTTGTATGTAAAAATATATTTTTTTTTATATAATGTTTTTACTAAATATAATGAAAAATAGCATCCTACATTAGAGTGCATATATTTTTGCATCTGGCGGAGAATAAATCCAAATCACAGCTTACCGGTATAAAAATTGAGGCTTAAAATTGTGATATTCATTACATATACGCTAATGATGCGACTTCGGCGGAATAATCATGTATGGAAAATAAATTATTTAAAAAAGTTCTTGTATAAGATTTTATTCGAATTTGTTTTAACTTATTATTTTTTAAAATATAAATCTCCATACGTAAACATTCTCAAATATAAATATTTTATACCTTTAATATTAACATAACTCAGGAAATTACATTTTTAATTATTTTATTTACTTTCCGCCTATTTATGTAAAAATCTGTGATTTGAATAATGAAGCTCATGCTGGAGGTGGGGATCGAACCATGAATCTGCCGAAGTCTATAGCTATTATCGCTCGGCCATTATTACTTATATTCGTGCTGTAATAAATAGTATTTCATAAATCTATATTATATAACAGCTGAAGTGAATAGAAGAACAAAAATATCCTACTTGTATAGCACCTTGACATTTACTTAGCGAAGCTTAAGTAATAAGAACTTCATGTCATCGAGGATCATACATATTACAAGAAGCAAAGTCACAACCCATTACTTACATCATTGCGCTAATCTTAACAGAATGGTACTGAAACTAAACTGCTGACAACATTTGCCATGCAAATTAAACCTTTATCGCTATAGAAACACGAGCTAAATGCAAATGTTTAAGGCTCACGTTAGATTTGTAGATATGAAATGCCCTGCGCTATTTTGTATCACAGTCAGAGGCAGCGGATTAAATTTCCTCGTGGCTTAAGTAACGAGAGATTTTCATTGAAATGTTATTCATAATTTGTTAAAATAAATCGTACATAACGTACAGATTATCAGTGCTTTATAGATTTTTCCAAAACAACAATTACATACACCGTGAAAATGACAACAAATACAATCACAAAGAAATATTGAGAGTTTATTAGAGTCTTTAAACTTTTAGATATACCTGCGGAGCGAATAAGTTTAAGATATTACAACAAAGGGAAAATTTTGAACGCAAAACAGGACTCGAACGTTCTACATTAACCATCATTTTCGTTTAGAAAACTGTCGCGAGTTTTGTCCATTATAAATAAATAGGTACCCGGATGGGACTCGCGTTATATTTACCGGATAGATTCCGACCAGTTTCCAGAATCTATCCGGAAAATATAAGGCGAGTCCCAACCGGGTACCTATTTATTTATAATCTTGTTCGTTTACATGATAGAGACTTGCGAAACGGACTGAACGAAAACACAAAGCAGAACGACATGAACCCTAGTACAGAACCTTGGAATACGAAAGCCTAAAAACTAGAATTCATTAGAATGATATGATAAATGATATGATATAAAAACTAGAATTCATATGAATAGAGTCATTAAAATGATTTTATACTGATTATAACGTTTTCACAATATAAAAAAAACTTACCCTAAGGTACCGCACATTTCTATAAAATGCACCAACCATGATGAGTAGAGTAAGCCCCGCTGTTTCGCAGATTACCGTTGTCTGCTGCTACAATATTTGACTTTACATCAGTTTTTCTTTCGTTAATCTTAGAATATTAAATCTGAATGTAACGGCTAAGAATATTCAATTCAAGACGCAAAAAAGTGAAAGAACTCTGAGAGAATGGAAATTTCATTCTGAAAGCGTCTTCAGTAAAAGAACTTAATGTAGAGTAGAACAATCATATTATAACAGTTTCTATATTAAAAGTATTTAAAAAGAAGTAAATATGGCACGTCATGTCTTAAGCGATGAAATTGTTTATCCTTGTTTATAACGATGAAATTATTTATCCATGTAAATTGTTATATTATTGTTTATAATAAATAAGTTACAAATAATAAAAAATGTTTATTTCTTTCCATTTATAGACAGGTAATTAAAAACTATAAATATAATTAGACTATGAATATAATTAGAAACAAGGCAAAGGGAGGTGACTCAGCTTGTGCAACCCGAAATATTCATAACAGGCGGCACTGATTTTCAGTTACCCCCGTTTCCTTAGGTATTGTTTGGGAACATTGTCATGGGGGCCACGTTAATTTATATAATATTTATTGTTATTGTAGATAGAACATGTAATTATTGCAATAAAAAATATAAAAAAGGGAAATTTTAAAAAATAATAAAAACTAATTTAATTTTAAATTTGTTTATCCATTAAAAGTAAGTAAATATGGCACGTTAAGTTTATATAAAAAAACGATGGCATTGTTTACATATTACGTACAGTGACTGTGTATTTTTTTTTGTTTGTAAAGCTGTTGTTTCACACAACCGATATAATTTGTGTAAGTTAGAATTAGAAACAAATAAAAAGAAATGGATACCTCAGTAGATATAACGGACAGCAACCAGTCAAATGATTAGTGTACAGTGTACTACCACTTTTAAAAATTGAGACTGTGTTTTAAATTAATTACTTAATTAATTTTAAACACAGTAAAGGCTTCGTTAATCTAATATGTCTCTAATAAAATGTTAACTTCCAGGCTCAGTTATGATACTGTGATGTGCTTGCAAACAACTGTTCTTCCACTCAAACTCCATATGTAGTATCCATAATCAAAACAGAATAATCGTAGCTCCATCCCAATACGATGGTTAAAGACCGATAGGAAAGATTTGAGTTATGACGTCATGTCATGTTAGCTGAATTGGTTAGAGCATACCCCGGCTCAAGGGGTGGATGGACGCGGGTTCGAATCCCGCACATGACTTAAATTTTTCCTATATATATCTAAGTATATTTGCGATTTTGTAAGAATAATCGTAGTTCAGAATCATTTCAACCCAGGTTTCCCGAAAGAAGATACAAGTGGTACCTGTAATCGCGGTCACTTTTTCCCTTGTAATGAACTCAAACTGGAAGGCGTATCTCATCTTACCTTTTTGGCTTTTGCGCTGTCAGAACCCAATTTTTATAATTATTTAAGGTTTATTTATTGAAGTATACAGTATCAGCCGCATTGTCCACTGTTAAACACAGCCTGCACTATTAAGGGGATTTTGCCATAATTCCCACACTTGGCAGGCGTCTTGGGGATAACAGTCTAAGATATCAGTTCCTCAGAAGTAGCTGCTGCCCACCTTCCGGTATTTAATTTTTTTATATGCGGTATATATTTTATTCCGTTTAGTCGCCTCAACACGACAACCACAGGTAGCAATGGGGGGTGACATTCTAGTCCGGCACCCCACGGTTGTTTTTATCAAACATAGAAAGTATTTTAAAGATTTTGAGATATTTTAAAAATAGTTACTTACAGTTAATATGACAAACCCTAAAGACATTAGAAATAACCAATATCTTAGTAAGTTTTTTACGCTTAAATGTGTTTTTAGAATATCATATCATTTTAATTATAAACATAGATTCGTAACATGTATCTGAAAATAGTCTCGTAATAAATATTTTTTTTAAATTGAACAAATAATTCCAACCTGTTTTTTTGTTTTAAATTATTTTTTGTATTAACCTTTAATCTGCATATTTTAACGGTTACTGCATTAAAATAAACATTTCTTTAAAATATACACGGGAATTTTTAATACACGAACAATTTTCAACTTAATAAACAGGCAATAAATTTAGAAAGCAATTCCAGCACCTGGGCATCCACAAATCACTAAAACGCGTGGCACTGAAACCAGCGAGAATACACTACACTTTTATCATCAAAAGCATTATAACACTTCCCAAAAAATAATCACATACAATATCACAAGGAAACAAACCAAAGTTTCAAACAACTTGTATGCAAAAATGGAAATAAGAACGGAGTATTTTCGTACGCTCTTATAGCGCTGATGTGTTCGCGAAAAGTTTCACGATATATCATTTTTGATGCTTATTGTGGGAACGTCAGATAACTTTTGTACTCGAGTTACTGTGAGAGATTATGTTAATATTATTATAGAATTATGACAATGTTTATTCTGTATGCTTCAGAATCGCTTTTCGGGAACCATCGGCGTTTGTTGAAGTAGGAAAAAAGTTAAGGAAAGATTATGGCGTCTAAAGGTAACCTTTTTATAGCTAACATATATTTTTATTTGAGGCACTGGCAAAGTAGTAGTACACAGAGAACTGAGACCTTGCGAATAAAAGTTAAAAAAAAGTCATCTTCCTGCCTTTATCACACGATCGGTACAAAACGTCATGTCATATCTGTAATTTTTTAATCTATAAAATTTAATCTCTATGCTTTAGGCTTCAGTTAAATTGTCATATACTGGCACAAAAACAACTCTCTGGTTTTAATTTAAGCAAAACATGGTGAGGTAATTTATTGCCCTATCGACTCCTTAAACATTTTAATAGCCATAAGCCACTTAAAAAACCTGTTAAGTATATTTAATACGACTCCCCAAACTTGGAGTCTATGTTTTGCTTAATCAAATTCTCCTTAATATATAATAATATCTTTTATCTTTTATTTTTCCTTCTAGAATTGTCAAGGCATCTTAATTTTTTTTTTAATTACCCCTCTTTTGATTTTCTTTCTACTTGTATCTTGAATGATCTAGATCAATCTCGAAATGCCACTAAAAGTATGAAAAATATTCCGTTTCATGGAATTTTAACTTGGATTTCGGAATTATGGGTGAAAATCTATCCGCTGTACCAATCATTACTTGAATGCGAACTTTTTCAACCCACCCGTTGGTTAACTTAATCGTTATGATTTAATATCAGTACCTTTACACTATTACAGCCAGAAAGTGATCAACAAGGTGAAGACCTTTTGTAAATTGAATTGAGCTGTGGGAAAGGGAAGCCTTTCAATACAATTTTGCCTTGAATACTTAATTTGTATTCTCCTTTAAACTATTCTTTCACTACTTCCTCATTGCTTTTCAGTTTGTCTCAACTGGCATTATTCACCTTTGGTCCTTCTTCTTTCATACCAAAATTTCACTTCCATACATTATTGTCGGCACTAACGGCTGTATAGATAAAAAAACCTGGTCTTTTTTTGGAAATGTTCCGAATGGTCATGAAAGTAATAATTATCCTAAAAAATCTCAGATAACTTTCTGTCTAGCTAATTATTTTGTTCATGTTTTAATTTGAATCTAATATATAATATCATTATTGTGTCTACACAAGTTGTAGAGAAATGCGGTCCATTGTCTCAGAACACTTACTTTACACATATGAGTGTAAAGCGGAATCAGATGAATCTTCGCTGCATCCTGTGACCGCTAACACGGACACACTTCTCTAGCAACCTCAGACTTCCCTCTGTCCACGTTTATCAGCATAAATCGGTTAGGATCTTGAAATGGGTTATTTAGTTATTTTAGGTTTTATTTTCCTTGGCGAAAGTCTGCGCGTTGGTCCCATTATTTATTTGGCTGGTAAGAATTAATAAAAAACAAAATAAGGGTTTACATATAATGATGATGATGAATAAAAAATATATGGTATACGAAATATATTGTTATTTTTAACACCGCCACTCTAAACAGAGGTGTAATAAAGTTTAAATATTTAGTCTTTACGTGTTTGTGCATAATCTTTTGTCCAGTGGCATCGCAGCTCTCAAACAGCTGTTTTAGATTCTAATTTCTTATTCGAAAGCAAGTAATAAATTAATGGTCTTAGTCAAATTTGACGTAATTTAATCAGCTTTCTAAGGTATTAAGGTTTATGCCTAGCCAACCCACCCCAACAGTGTCAGTGGAACATTTTAGATAAACGTTCTTTGAATTTTAATTGAAATGTGTATTAAGTTCTCGAAGCAGTTTTATTTTAAAATATTCAAAAATTACATTTTAAGTAGTTGTGTTTACGTAAATAAAATTGCTTCATTGCTAAGATAGCATAAAATAATAATGCTTGTTATTAGCGGAAAAGTTTAATATTAGTTTTTAACGATGAAATATTCTGAGGCATTCTGGAATCTGGAACTATACCTTAGATTTGACCCGTGTTAGAATATATATATATTATATACTCGTATGTGTGAAATGGTAGAATTTTGTCAGTGTGCCTACTAACAGGAATATGGCCAGGAAATCGTAATTGAAAGTAAATAACTCAAAAATGTTTCTTTAATCTATGAACTGTAATATAAATACGTACAACGCGAAAATTGTAATATTGAAATAGCTAAAATAAAACGAATGTCAAACGTACAAAGCAATGTCAGAATATTAATTTTCATAAAAAAGTCGTCAGGAAAGCCCGAAAAAATAAATTATATTTCAAGCTTACGTAGAACCTAATCAAGTAAGTATAAATTATAATGTATTGAATTAATATAAATGTCGTAGAAGTTAAAGCGAAATAAACTTAGAATCAGATGAAAGAATAACATCAGAGAGATCAGAATAAGATTAGATTTATGTTTGCGCCGTATGCTGCCTAATAGGCTTTAACTACCTACTGAAGCTATTTTGAGACTTGGAAATATGAAAAAAATGATATTATGATTTTAAAGTATACTTTAACAGCCGGTTAATTATAAAGTGTATATGTGAGTTATTGTATAAAGTACAACCAAATATAACTACGACGGCAAATGTAGCAACTAAGTTATTTTTGAAGTTGTAACAAAACGGATCTTTATATATCTATGAAATATTTCAGAAACAACTTTGATAATAATTATGTTAGTTTAAGGTGTTTTATATTGTTAATAGGTTTTTTGTTATATAATACATTTGACTACTATCTAACCTGAGAATTATTGACGAATGGCGAGGTGTAGATAGCAAGGCGGGTATTTGCCTTCCTCGTCCTACCGTCGTCGTGCCATTAAAAAGCCTGTATCTTTGAACCGTAATAGGTGACTTGTTGAAATGTTATCGATTTTATGTTTGTTTAGTACATACAACTATTATTTTTGAAATTAGTTTCTTCAACTCAAAATACTCAGAAAATAGTCTATTTCGTCAATATTTTCAGAGTAAGATATGTAAAAAGGAATATTTCAGTGCGATAATTTTATTCTGAACTGAATTAAATTAAATTAATAACACATTTTGTAATTTATAGGGCTGCGTGACTATATATATTATGTATATTAACATATTTTGGTGTTCTTAGATTTTCCTCAAGTGGAAAATCTGCCATGCACCTAAGAATATATTCCGTCAGCACTCCTTGAGAGCCAGAATAAAGAAATTAAAGGCACATAAGTGCTTTGCACGGGGGGTGGGTACAGCTCACGCTCACGAGAAAACTAAGAAAGGGAACTAACATATTATTAACCTAAAACTTCTGCAACGTTGGTCAAGTAGCGTAAAGCCCCACCTTGATATCTCTAGGTATTTAGGATATTGTGAATTTTGCCCAATGCATTGCAAAAAGCTCGTGTCATACTACAAGGAACCACATTATATCTAGCAAAAACACCCCTAAATGCAAGATTTTTAGAACAATCAATTCAAATCCAATAACGAATATTTTCGCCAAACTAAATAGAAACCTTAACATTCTGATCAAGCTATTAATGTTTATGAAAATTGTTTTGTTAGTTTAGAGTTAGTTATAACAATATTTGCCCGGAAACTCTGAGAAGCGCTCATAACTAGATTATGTTCTTGTGTTTAACATTTTGTTCCACTATAAGTCGATTGTTTAAATTAACTAGCGAAAATGTGTCGCCAAGCACCTCAGTGTCTTCCGGCAGCGAGCTTTATGAGCTAATTGCCATATTAGGTTGAGCCTGGTTATCATTTTGAACTATATTGTCACCTACTATCAGATGAGGTTATGGTCAAAAGGCCAAGTGCGAACCGGGGCACACTCTTATAACATTCGGCATTCCAATAGCCCGTAAAAATAAATGTATGTTGGTTTTCATTAAATTGGCGTTTTCAGTATTTGTTAATTAATAGAGAATGAGAAGCGCTCGTAGAGAAGTTTGCTTAGCTGTTTTTAACCTATCAGCAAAGTTAAGCAACGTCCGCCGTAGTCATTAGTTGGATGGGTTACCGCTAGTGACATTACTACTGAGCGCTTCCGTGCTTCGGAGGACACGTTAAGCCGTCGGTCCCGGTTGTTGTCTTAGGGTGGCAGTCGTTTTAGCATGGTGGTAGGGCATTTAGCGAATGCCCGCCTGGCTAGCTACCACCCTTAAGTAGAAAATCTGTCGCCAAGCACCTAACGGTGTGTTCCGGCAGCTGTCCTTGAGAGCCAATCATTCTAGGTTAGCCTGAACAACATCTTCGACCACATCATCACTTACCATCAGGTGAGATAGTGGTCAAAGGCTAACCTATCATGCATAAAAAATATATATTTTCAAGTAAGGGGTTAAAGCTACCCAGACAGGTGGGTATACGGTAGTAGTGTAGTAAAGTTTAAGTAAAAAATACATTTTTACTTCTTATTTCGCCATAATTCTAAAGGTAGTTCCGCCCACAACATTGAAAGCACAATCAATGAAAGATAAACTGTTTGTTGATTTTGATCGCAGGTGCAAACATATTTAAAAGTATAGCGTTTTTAGTATTTGTTGCTTTTGGTTAATTGAAGGATATAGTACAAATACATACCAAAATTTTTGATTCAGGTTTAGTTTCGTTTTCGATATAGGTCCGGTAACAAAAATACTGTAAAATTTATAACTTTGAGAGTAACTTTTATATATCCCTATTTTTATACTTACAAAAAATATACATTTACTTTCCTTATCATTTACTACGAGACAGGGACCCATGGCAATCGAGGACAGACATACATACTAACAGCGAGTTCCCTTTAATAGGGCTCCGTTTACCTTTTTGGGTACGGACCCTTAACACTTACAATAAACTAATTTTGTAATATTTTCTGTTTTCATCTCAAGTACCTTACTTTTTCTTTTAATTTACCTCGAACGGAGGAGTCTCATAATTGCCATTTTATTCACAAGCCTAATAATGATTTCGTAAATATTCGTGGTATGTTATTATTATACTTCCCTGCCGTAACGTTTTGTATATACAACTCCACATACAGGCTCACCCTAATATGGATGAGTGTGTGTTTGTGTACCATTTTACTAACATTAAAAAAAGTAGACCAAAAGTTGTCGTCGAATGAATGTACAAAGGATTAAATGCCAATAACAAATACTTAGACTAGACAAGCCTTTTTTTTCGTGGTCAGAGCGCTGTGCACTCTCTTATAGCAATGTTATACAGTAGGTGAACATTTTTTTTTTTTTTTATTTATTTTAAGGACTTTGTCGCTGAGCGACCACATCGTCCTGTAAGACGTTACAAAAACCGGTACCACTAACTTAAAATTAAGTCTTAATAATAATATGTCCAATTTTAGATAATTATGTACTTATATTTAGAGAATTTAGGTCTTATTTAGACCTAATTCAGCCAAATTATACAATACTTGGGCTCGATCTGACAGAGGGTAGGCTAAAATACAATTAATAAATCCAATATCAAATACTTTGGTCTGACTAAAGTACGCCCTTCTATAATTGTCATTCCGCACACATTCCATCAAAATATGTTGTACGTCTTCTATAACGCCACACTCAATACTATTGGGGGATGTTATTTTTTGCATCAAAAATCCAAACTTATTTGATGGTATATGAGCGGAGCGTAGGTGAACATACGAGCATATCTGACACTTGAGTGTAGGTCATTAAATACGTCCCGCCGAAAGCAATCCGTAGCCAATCTCAGGTCTTACCGTGTGCACAATAAAGAAAACGCAAAGATTAAGTTGAGAACGCACAAAAGCCGTTATTCGTCCTGACGTGTTGCTAACAAACGCAATTTCTCATCTGCGATGTTATTTCGCTTGTTACTTTTTATATTACGATGCGTGGACATTTTGTTAAAGGATTTTTTACTTTAGTATTATCTCTGATATATTACCATTCGATTATAATTTGAGTTTTTGTAATTGTGATCTATAGTTTGTTAATATAATGATCATAATACACAAACGGAAAGACAGACGAACACGGTAAAACTATAAGCCTCTTCCTTGTGTTATAAGTGTGCTGTTTTGAAACGGAACCCAAAAGAGTAACAAGAAAACTATACCCAAATGACAATAAAAATGTTCTCCTTCACGTCTTTAAATTTCAGTAAAACATAGCGCCAACGCGTCAAACTGAAGTCTTAAAACAAGCCAAGGTGTATTTTAAACAAGCTGTAGTGAAACTTTATAGGAAAACATGCAGAAAATTTGCTCCTCAAAAGGTAGTATGCTTCGTACAAAATACTCAGTAACAAGCGACGAAAAGCGCACATTTTGAAGGAAAAATCTTTAAAAGGTGTAAAAACTTCGGTGTTTCAGGTTTTACTAGAGTTTGTGTAAAAGGGTTTCGTGGAAGAGTTTGGCTGCTTTTAGCGTGATTAGGTATTCATATTTTGTGTGCAGAGATGTGATATTTTTCTTTAACACTGATTAAATTATATGTTTGAAATATTTAATGATACACGTGTAAAGCACTCGTAATGCCCGTGGGGTGTCGGGTTAGAATTGCACCTCCCCATGTCATCCCGTGGGCGACGTAAGAGGCGACTAAGGGAAATATAATAGAAGGTGGGCAGCAGCGCCCTCCAAATATTTACTGTCTTACACTGCGATCACCAAGCCACCTGCCAAGCGTGGGGATTATGGCAAATACCCCCTTAATTAATAAAGTTCAGCAGTGGATGATCCGGCTGATATAGAAATGGAGCTTGCCAAGTCGTTCTTAGCCAAAGAATGTTAAGCAACGTTCGCTGCTGTCATTACTGCATCGGCATTTACTATTCAGCGCTTCCGTTCTTCGAAGGGCACGTTCAGACATCAGTCTCGGTTATTCTGTTATGTTAGCACTCATTGTTGCAAAGTAGTAGGGCTTTTTGCGAATGCCCGCCTGGCTAGCTACCCCACAAACTAGAAAAAAAATTGTTCCCAAGCACCTATCGGTGTGTTCCAGCAGCTGAACTTGAAAAACAGTAATTCTGGGTAAGCTTGGAAAAAGAAAAGTTATACGTGTACTGTACTGTACCAGCCGGATAGTCCACTGCAGAACAAAGCCTCCCCCAATATGGGGGGATTTGCCATAATCTCCACGCTTGGCAGGTGACTTAGAGATCGTAGTGTGAGATATCAGTTACTCAGAAAGCGCTGCTTCTGGTGTGTTACTCTAAGTCACCTCTTACGACACCCACGGGTAGAGATGAGGGCTGACATTCTAGCCGGGACCCCACGGGCAAAGTTATATAAGACATAACTGTCAAGGTTATATCTCGAACAGTTATTTTATTTCATAAATACATCACATTTTGAATTATCAAGTCTGATGATAATATAAAGCATTTATGCTTTATATTATCATCAGACTTGATAATTGATAATTGATAATTGAATGATGTCCATTGAATTGAAAATTTAATGATCATACCAGCATGAAATAAAACAAACTTTCTCAACGAGCCACCGCCAATCATTCATAGACAATTACGCTTCGCATCTCACAAAGGTAAAAACCAATTTGAATCAAGAGCAGTCTAAATAGCGCTTAATTGGGTAAAGTAGGCTACAAAGGACGGGAGAAGATCTACAGTGTTCGGTTCGTTAGCACGATTCAATACAGGTTGAGAGCCTGTGAGGGATTGCGAAGATGCACTTGTGATATTTACGCCGGAAAATAAAATTACTACACGAACATAAACTTTATGCTGCACCCCATTTTTCTCCACAACATTTAACTAGGGACTAGCTATCCGATAATAAAATATAAACATGAAGAGTATGGAGCTACCACAAAAGTTCCCACTTTTAGTTTAGCCGGCTACCAGAAATTAATTAAAACAATTTTAGACTACATCTTCATAAAGCTAATAGAGAGTTTTATTTAATTGCTGATAGGCTAGCCTTTGACCACACTATCATACCAAAAATTACAGGCTCTCAAGTACTGCTGCTGTAACATACTTGGCAACAGATTTTCTACACTATAGCTTGAAGCCAGAAGGTCATGCGCAAAATACCCTACCACCATGTTTTAACGATTGCTACCCTAAGACATAAACAGAGACCGATAACTTATCGTGCCGTTCAATGCACGCAAGTGCTATGTAATGCTATACTTATCAGGTATTATAAAAATACCATATTTATAATAGCTGATAAGCTCGCACATCGTACATAAAGGTAGGCTGAGACAACGGATTTTCACTTGTTTACACCTAGGCATACCTTTCTCTCTTGCTTCTTTTACTTGTTTCCATTTTTATACATAGAAGTTTGGTAACTTATGAATTCGTTTTTTTTTTTACCTTTCAATACGTCCAAAATATCTCAGTATGTCTTTCTCATTAATGTGTATATTCATTCATTTCACACTGCTCTTTTACCATTATCTTACCCACTCTGTCTTTCAAAGTCAAACCATATAGAATATGATCCTTCATCTGCCATATCCAAATTTTTACTGACATTTCAAAGAAATACATACAAACCAACTGGGTAATATTTACACCAAAGGCATTATGTCCGAATATTATGTCGGATATACACCGCATCTCTACTTGATTGGGCCCTGAAAGTGTCTCACTATTTCAATTAAGTCTCAGTAAGCCTGCGGTGCAATTTGACACTGAATAGCCCTGTGAGTTGACTAAGAGTGTCCACTCTGACTGAAAGGCTCTTATGATCAACATACAAGGGGTTTTGGTAATTCATCCTGGTGAGGGTATTGACACTTGAAGTTGAGGCGTTGGAAATGTTTCAAAAATGATTGTTCGTCACAAACAACCAGCTCACATACCACTTAATGTGAAGAAAAAAACCAAGGCCAAATTATCTTAGAATCAAATAAAAAAATTATCAACTAGAACGTCCACCATTGAACGAAGGTAACCCACTTTTCGGGTTTGCCTTAATCCGATTAACTGCGATCTGGCAGGTGTCTTGGGGATCGCAGTAATGGTGACAATTCCTCAAAAGGCGCTGCTGAGGCAGTCCCTCCCGGTATCGGGTATTTTTTTTATTATTAAATGTTGCGATTTCTTTATGTCTATTAATATTAAAAATAACGTTACTTCGACAGCTGTATCATCTACGTTGGACAAAGGACTTTCCTATTGGGGGGCAGGGAGAGCCATAATCCCCACTTCATACTTCAGAAAGAACTGCTGACCATTTTCGTATTATATATAGTATTTTAGCCTTCGCTGCCTCTTACTTGTGGGAGTCCACATGAAGATATATGGGTAGCTTTTTTAGCCTGGCAGCTCTCAAGATAAAACTTAGAAAATTATATGTCAAAAAATGTATAAGACCATCATAATTCTAATTAATTGTATTTGATTGACATAATGATTTTATTTTATTTTTTCCTGACATTTGTAACAAATAGATTTAATTGTTAATATTTTAATGCTTATGGGTATGATTTTGCCTGAAATAAAAGAATATTGAATAATTTCTTTTATTGGCATCAGTTTTCTAAACTTTTGTATGTCTTAAGTCAGAATGGCAGCTAATATTGTGCATCTCTTGTTTCAGGTATAACAGCTGATATGAATAATTCTAGTTTAAAACAAGGTATTTTTATAAAGTAAGTGTATGTGGTCGGAAAGTGTAGTTTGTGGTGAGTTCAAAACCGCGGTGGAATTCAAACAATGGACTTAGTGTGGCTGTCCATTCATAGTTATTACCACTAGACTACTTGATACACTTAATTTAATTACAAAGTTTAACCGTTCATTTACTCTAAATATCTCATGGATATTACAAAAAAACTAAGTTATTGTGAAACTATAAAACAAAAATATTAAGCTTTATGGAAAATTGAAACTTCATACGTTTAATATGACATATTCTGATTGTTTTGAAGTATTTATACCTGAATGTTGGGAAAATGTCAAATAATGTTTACTGAGTGGTCATAACTTGACTGTAAGTGATATTTATTATTGTACCCTTCCTTGCTTCGCAAGGTAGGTACGTTACAGATTTTCTACTTCGGGTTGGCCGCTAGTCGGTCGGCATTCACGAAATACACAGACACGACGCATCTTTAGTAGTTAGTCATCACGGCTTTAATGTTCGTTAAAGCCGTGCACGGTAGCAGGGTACTTCGTAAATACCCGCCTGGCTAGCTACCATCCTCAGTTAGAAAATTTGTCACCATGCACTCAAAGATATTTTCCACCAGCTATTCTTTCGTGCCTGTCCCATTATAGGTTAAGTAAGACCTCATAATCGCTTACCGTTGTGAGATTGTGGTCAAAGGATAGCATATCGGCAAAAAATAAAGTAACACATGTACGTATGAACATAAATAAAATTGTGTCAGTAGTAAATATCCCAATTGAATATAAATATAACTTATAATGCTTAGTAATATCAATACAAAATTCAATAACATAAAACTATCTTCTATATAATATCTAATCTATCACGCCGTCAAATCCATCTCCACCCTGAAATCGACAGTTCATCACTTTTTCAACGCGGAACTACTCACCACTGCTACTCAATCTTACTCGTGAACAAATATCGTAGATCATAATATATAGAGGCAGTCGATATGTATAATTAATGACTCGTTAGCGTATAACACGTGCCATCCGTCGGGATTACTCATCAGTATGTGGGTAGAGGAAGAACGGTCCTTAAGAAGCATCGATTTTGAAGCGCTTGATAGATTATTTAAAATTGGCTCACTATTTATTGAAATATTTGATCATATTCACTTGATTGGCTTTAAGCTGATTTAAACAACTGGTGCTATAATGTGACATTCTAATTTCGTTTTAGTAATACTCTGTGGTTTTTAAGATGAAAATAAGTATTGGTTTAATTATCTGTGTATATTTTATCTGTGGGGTGAATTTAATACAGTACCTAAAGGTATTTATTGTGAGACTGTGATTAAAAATCATATAAGGATTGTCATGATCACTGGAATCATTATTTGATGATATTTTTACTATAAGTATATCTTATAAGTAGTGAAACTGATCATGTGACACAGATCAGTTTCACTGTTAAAATAAAGACAAAGATACTTATATAAAATAGTTTATTTTATGTACTTTATTTCTATGTGTAAAAACATTGATGGTTTTATTATAGTTATTGCCATATGTATAGAGCTTGAAATCACATAATTGTCAATTTTAAAGAGTACTGTGTTTGTGACGGTAGTCGCTTCGTCGCCTTGTTTGTTCCTTCCTATAGAAGGGGTAGTGTAAAGCGAGTTGATTCACTTTCTGTCGGACCGCCGTGCCGAGCAGACCTCCAGTGGTGTTGAAATAGTGTTTGACGACGAAGTGCTGCTTGATTCAGTTTCGGTCGGACCGCCGTGCCGAGCAGAGCTCCGGGGGTGTCGAAATATATTTGGAAAGTAGTCTTTAGTGACGAAGTGCTGCCCGATCAAGATGTTGTGAAGTTAAGTAATTTATTATTATCTTTTCTGATATAACATAACGACAAACCTCGTTTAATTGTAATGGTCCTTTGGGACCATTACATGATTTGTTAAAAAGGTTATGACAATTATATATCGAATAAGAAAATATCTTTTTATGTAAACAATGACTTTATATGTTAATTAATAGTTGATAAACCAGTGAAAGTGTAAATAAAGTATATATAGTAAGTATGTAACACATTGTTAAAAGACTTATAAAAGAATGGCCCCGAGTTTCTTGCCCGTTCTTCTCGCAGTGGCTCTATACAATTTTGTTTGCTGAACGTGGCAGTACAATGTAGAATTATTCAATATTAGAATTTCATTAAATTGAATAAATGGTTTTAACTATTGACTTTGTTGTTTAAATCAATTTAACATCAGAAGTGGGATAGAACACGTTATACTTCATATTGTTTCAAATGCTTTCAGAACGTGTGGACGTGGCTTCTCATGTATCCGGCTGTTGTGGAGGGTCTGCTTAAGGCCATCTGCGACGCAGTAGCTGGCTCACACCATGGGGATGACGTGGTGCTACCACCCTTTGATCCTTAGAAGAATGACAATGGTGCAGACAGCAGGTATACCGCTATTTGGTGATCTGGGCTGGAGCACCATCACTACTATTGCAAATCAGGTAAAGCCTATTGGGCTCTGTATTGTTATTGTGAAAATCTAGGATCTTCAAATTGAAAAGTGGGACCCGTTCAAAGCTTCAAGAAGGATTTGTACCCCACACCGAAAAAATATTATTAGCAACCGGGTAGGATAAATTTTACTGGCTATTTCTCCAACCAATTCATTTAAAGATCTTGGTCTGGTAGTCACAATTTTTATCAGTTAAATTTGTCAGAGGGATAGCTATTCTGTTAACTTCGGAAACTACCGATTTATATGTGAATACGCCAGAGTAAAACTCAGGTTACTAGAAAATCAACTTATTTCACTTTTCACAACATGTGCTTAAAATCCCCCAAAAACGACCGTTTGAATACACTATTAAGCAGATTGTTAGAAAACACGACCGAACAGCTAATACGCCTAAAACTGACAATGCCCAAGACCTAATGTTTTCTGTTAAAAATTGGCTTATTTTAAATCACAAAGCGTATAAGAAACATATACATACAAGACTATAATCCGAAGACTGCCTATATCAAACATGAATTAAGCATCACGAAATCACAAACGTACAATGCAATTATGTAGCCCACATAGGGCTATGTACGTTAGTCTGAACTTCGTTTTTATTTTACTTTTATTTAAAAAGTAATGATGTTCGGGTAATCATGATGTCTAATTGTTTCACAAAAGCTTTATTCAAACTTACTATGGCTGATAAAAAAAAATGCAAACAGGGAGGCTCCTGGTGGCACATAAACCGATAGCAATACTATTCAACTGCAGTTTTGAACCTTGCTTAGAGAGATAAACACTTTATTGTACATCAAATTTTATCATCCATATGCCGCTGTAATAATAGTACCTTCCGGTCGTAGACTTTTTTTGTTCGAACCATATTAAGGTACTGGGTCCTTGTCAAACAACCATATGAACTGAAAGATCATTTAGATTTCGATTTTCAAAACAAAATTACACGATTAATTGGGAAATTCTCACCAATACTATTGTCGTTCTATGGTGACATAGGCAGAATATGAACTGGTAAAGTTTTATAACTCTACATGATGATGACTGTCACGTAAGATATAACAAACACTAAACAAAACTAGGAACTTCACTAGAAACTACATGAACCGGTCTAGTTTACACTTTAACAGAAGATTACTATATACCTTAATAAAACTATTTTCTTTTAATCGTATAGGGAAATCGATTAATTACACATGGATTACTCTGGGATTTTTAGACAATCTGAGGAAGAGTATAACCATATCCCTCTATATGTAGATAAAAATGATTACATTATTTCGTACCCCAAATCATGTGATAGCCGATAGAGGATCAAAATTATCTGCTAATAAAGTTCATTCGTTGAATATGGGGAGAAATGTATTAACATCACACTATTTCTAATATATTTGTTTGTCGTAGCAATGGCCAGGTTAAACGTTATGTGGCTACGTTTAAATATAGATAAAAATGATTACATTATTTCGTACCCCAAATCATGTGATAGCCGATAGAGGATCAAAATTCTCTGCTGATAAAGTTCATTTGTTGAATATGGGGAGGAATGTATTCACATCACACTATTTCTAATATATTTATTTCTAGTAGCAATGGCCAGGTTAAACGTTACGTGGCTACGTTTAACGAATACGATAAACAATTTGTCAGAATAGCCAAACGGTCTGTGGCAGATACAGCAAACATATGACACCACTGTTCTAAAAAAAAAATAGTTATTTCCTTGTAAGACGAATAATAAGTACAGAGGGAAATGTTCAACTTAATTTGTTCCCAGGAATATGGGTAGTTTATATACATCGATCTTAGAATTATTTTAATAAATTATGTCCACTATTATCTACCCTTGATGGGTGTTAATGGGTGTGCAAAATTCGGTTTACATGTCAGTGAAATTTACATGTTAATTAATTTATTTCGAAACGAATTACAACAATAGTATAAAAAAAAATGGTACTTATATTAGTTAGATAGATAACACTTTATTTACACATTACAATTTACAAATTTATAACTTAAAACAATAACTAAGAGTAGGTGTGACAATAGGCGGTCTTATCGCTGAGAGGGATCTCTTCCAGACAACCCTATACAAAGGGATATTTATAAATAGATATGGACGGAGGTATATCTATAACAATACTGATAATAATTAAAATTATATAATAATTTCCAACACAAAAATCGGACACTAAATAAATTAAGACTTAAATTACCTACATCATAAAAGTTAAAGGTAGTTGCTACTGCTTTAGACAATTTGAGAAGAGGTGCTTGGAAAATTAGTTATGATTATTCTATATACATATAATGTTACAAAAAAATAATTATACATTTCAATATTGATCACATTAATTAAATAAATACATTGAACATAAGTTATATAATAACAGTAAACATTGGCCGTGAATTAGAGGTCGTATATTACACACTGGCGTCAATATTTTTTTAAACTACGGTCGGTTAAAATTCATCAATTTTGTAGTATGATTTACTAATGAGAAAAGTTTAATTTTCTTTAAAAAATGGAAAATAAATTGATATCCTTCGGCAATGATAGTAATTGGTTATACATTTTTATGCCTTAAATACACTTTTCTTTGTAAAGGGTGGTATTACACCTTATGTTACGTAGTGTGGTTTTGTGTGTACTGCTAAACATGGTGTCATAGTTTTGTATATTTGACCTGATTAAAAGCGATGCGTTATAAATGTATAGCGGAGGAAATATCAGTATATTAAGATTAGTGAAATCAGGTTTACATGAGTATATATACCATCCGTTCGGGCGTTGCTGTCTGACGAAGTAGATAAATCTTAAGAAACAATGATTAATGTACACTCCAATATGGAACCAGCAGAGCAATGTTGTAAAAGGGTTACTGAATGGTTAAAGGTATATTTCGGCTCCATCGTAAAGACCAAATTTAAATTGTGAGTGATGTGATCTATGTCGGTCAAAATCATAGGTGAGAAAATATTTCATACGGAATGATCGACTTAGACACCAAGGCAACACAGTACTTAAAGAAATATTGATGTTGCCAAAGAAGCCATTAATTTCTAGCCCGGTGAATGGGTGGGTCAAAACGTTTATTTTGAACAAGTTTAAGTACAGCTGAAGTATATAAATATAGCAGATGTTATATATTATTATTTGGATTAACCGTGATAGATTATATTTAATGATATTATAAAACTTATATAAATAATTTGTATTAGGATTGTTTTCAAATATTGTTAAATAAATTGATTTTATACAATATTGATGTTAACTGAAAATGGACAAAGCCATTACATCTCAAAATGAGTAAAGCCAATACATTGAATAAAAAAAAACAAAATATATGTAGAAATATATGTATCTACGAGTAAGTATATATATATGTGGTAGCAAACATTATATGTGATGGACAAGTATTTCAAGATTTTGTGAGTGAACGTTCGTGGCAATTTTAAATAATAATAAATATTTTGGTAAAGCAATATATTAATTAATAAAATGACTATATGACTGACACGCTGGTCGGTCTCTGACCTTCCATTAGTCCCGGTAATACCACTTGCAGCGTGTGGTAGGACTACTATGTTGAAGGTCAGAAGCTAAAAGGAAGTTAAAAGTCCCGGTAATACCACTGGCAGAGGGTGGTAGGACTAATATATGTTGAAGGTTAAAAGAAAGTTAAAAATAAAAACATAACAAGTACTGCTGGTCGATCACTGTCCTGATGCTTTACTGGAAGTCATGTGCAGCAGGTGATAGGTAGAGTATGTCAAGGCCAGAGATCTGTTATATACTGCTGGTCGATCACTGCCCTGATACTTTACTGGAAAGTCATGCGCAGCAGGTGATAAGTAGAGTATGTCAAGGCCAGAGATCTGTTATATGAAAATACTGCTGGTCGGTCACTGCCCTGATACTCTACTGGAAGTCATGCGCAGCAGATGATGGGTAGAGTATGTCAAGGCCAGAGATCTGTTATATAAAAATACTGCTGGTCGGTCACTGCCCTGATACTCTACTGGAAGTCATGCGCAGCAGATGATGGGTAGAGTATGTCAAGGCCAGAGACAAAATAAAATGAAAAGAAATGACATGACATGACATTAAATGAATTGAAATGAATTGAAAATAGAAATTGAGGTTGTACTTTGAGAGCAAAGTACTGGTCAGTATGGCCGTGATAGATTATTTAAAATTGGCTCACTATTTATTGAAATATTTGATCATATTCACTTGATTGGCTTTAAGCTGATTTAAACAACTGGTGCTATAATGTGACATTCTAATTTCGTTTTAGTAATACTCTGTGGTTTTTAAGATGAAAATATGTATTGGTTTAATTATCTGTGTATATTTTATCTGTGGTGTGAATTTAATACAGTACCTAAAGGTATTTATTGTGAGACTGTGATTAAAAATCATATAAGGATTGTCATGATCGCTGGAATCATTATTTTATGATATTTTTACTATAAGTATATCTTATAAGTAGTGAAACTGATCATGTGACACAGATCAGTTTCACTGTTAAAATAAGGACAAAGATACTTATATAAAATAGTTTATTTTATGTACTTTATTTCTATGTGTAAAAACATTGATGGTTTTATTATAGTTATTGCCATATGTATAGAGCTTGAAATCACATAATTGTCAATTTTAAAGAGTACTGTGTTTGTGACGGTAGTCGCTTCGTCGCCTTGTTTGTTCCTTCCTATAGAAGGGGTAGTGTAAAGCGAGTTGATTCACTTTCTGTCGGACCGCCGTGCCGAGCAGACATCCAGTGGTGTTGAAATAGTGTTTGACGACGAAGTGCTGCTTGATTCAGTTTCGGTCGGACCGGCGTGCCGAGCAGAGCTCCGGGGGTGTCGAAATATATTTGGAAAGTAGTCTTTAGTGACGAAGTGCTGCCCGATCAAGATGTTGTGAAGTTAAGTAATTTATTATTATCTTTTCTGATATAACATAACGACAAACCTCGTTTAATTGTAATGGTCCTTTTGGACCATTACATGATTTGTTAAAAAAGTTATGACAATTATATATCGCATAAGAAAATATCTTTTTATGTAAACAATGACTTTATATGTTAATTAATAGTTGATAAACCAATGAAAGTGTAAATAACGTGTATATAGTAAGTATGTAACACATTGTTAAAAGACTTATAAAAGAATGGCCCCGAGTTTCTTGCCCGTTCTTCTCGCAGTGGCTCTATACAATTTTGTTTGCTGAACGTGGCAGTACAATGTAGAATTATTCAATATTAAAATTTCATTAAATTGAATAAATGGTTTTAATTATTGACTTTGTTGTTTAAATCAATTTAACACGCTGGTAGCGAACTTTACTTAGCTGTTCTCAACCGATCAACAAAGTTAAGCAACATCGCGCGCGGTCATGAGTTGGATGGGTGACCGCTAGTGACATTACTACTGAGCGTTTCCGTGCTTCGGAGTGCACGTTAAGCCGTCGGTCCCGGTTGTTGTCTTAGGGTGGCAGTCTTTATAGCATGGTGGTAGGGCATTTTGCGAATGCCCGCCTGGCTACCGACCACCCTCAAGTAGAAAACCTGTCGCCAAGCGCTTAACGGTGTGTGCCGGCAGCTGTTCTTGAAAGCCAATACTTCTAGGTTTGCTTGAACAACATCTTCGACCACATCATCACTTACCATCAGGTGAGATAGTGGTCAAAGGCTAACCTATCAGGCATAAAAAAATAATTAAAAGTAAAGTCGCTTTTTTTTAATACTCATAGGTAAGCCATATATCCACAATGACCTGATGGTTAGCAATATGCCTGTCATTACAGTTGCAGTGTCACTGTCCACGTGCTGATTGACACTGCACTGCGCTCTTTATCCCAAGACATTCTTTTCGACCAGTTATTTAACTTGTTACAGTACCCTTCACGCCTAAACAGAGTAGTTTATACACACTACTACTTTGTGCTAGACTATCGGACACTGTGGTGGTACGCACCAAGATGGACTGTAGCTGAAGAAACCTGCTAGATGTTGCCTTATCGCTGCCACCACATTTCAAAGCTCCTCTTAACTTACCCAGCAGAAGCCTGGACGCGTTCGTGGTCAGATCATCGACAGCAAAAAGTAAAAGTACTTAAGTGCTATTAGTACTGTTTGATTCAAATATCTCTACCGTAGAGGTACACAGGTATATTGTGAGGTTTTTTTGTGCCTGATTGGTTAGCGTTTGGTCACTGTCACCTGATGGTAAGTGATGATCTGATTGAAGGTGTTAACAAGCTTAACCTAGAATTACTAGCTCTCAAGGACAGCTGCAGGAACACACCGTCATGTGCTTGGCGGCAGATTTTCTATTTGAGGGTGCTCGCTAGCCAGGTGGGCATTCGCAAAATGCCTTTCCACCATGAGGTGAAGCTCAAGCCTACGGTGGGATTTGAACCATGGACCTGCTGTGGCAGTCATTAGCTAACGCCACTGAGCCGTTACTATCTAAAATAATATGTATGAAATTAATAATAACTAACCTTTAAAATATTTAAGAAAAACGAATTTTTATTTAGAAAACTTGTATAATCCTCATCAAAGTCAGACAAGTTCAAAACTCCGAACTTGGATTAATTATATTTCGGTGAAGCTGTAAGCCATGGAACTGGAAAAATTATGTATTATTTTACTACCAAATTGATTTTCGTCAAACTACGAGTTGCCTTGCAAAATTATGCGGCAATTCTGCGTTGATTCTATCTCATGCGATCACTCGTTTAACAGTTTGTCAATGTCAGATGCAAGTTCAGAACTACGAACTCGTAGTACCAGGATAGTGGAGATTGCTTGTTTATATGATTGTGAGAACTACATCATAGTTAATTTGCGTACAAATAGATGAAGCCACTGTTTGCTGGAGTAATATAAGGACTGAAAATGAGTTCTTAACTCTTAGAGTGAGTAAAAAACGTCATTAATAGCGCAAAATAAAAATATAAGCAACAAGGCAGAATTGTTTTGTTTTTAAATTTATGATTATTTTTGATGATATTTTAAAGAATGAGAGATAAGAAATTAATGCAATAAAAGTTATTGGTTATATTAATTTGTTTAATTATGTAATATATTCTGATGGAACTTAAAGAAAAAACAAATTAAAGTGAATAAATATAATAAGTTATATATAGAAAATATTAAATTAATATTTTAGAAATTATAAAAATATTTCTCTACTACTCTCTCTTAGCTTGTATTCCAACTTCGCCAATTTTCCTGCTTAGCCGCCCTGACGTAATAAACGCCGCGTAGTCTAACCGAATCAATCATGCGCTCAAAGAGTTTAGTAATCTTAATGATGCTTCGTGTAGAATCGAAACGCGTTGAAAATTCTTTCGGTTAGGCCACGTGGCGTTTATGACGATACGTCTGATTAGCAGGAAAGTTAGTCCTGCTACGACGTAATGTTATTAATATCACGTGGAATTTTCACTAACTTTATATAAATATATTTTTTAATGTGTTCGAAAAATATTTATTATCATAAATTGTATTTATTTGATGTAAATTTGATCCGGAAGAATTTTTGAATACTGATGGATTAACGTTTGTCCAGTGACTCAACTGTTATTATAAGATGATGGCATATTCTCAAACAATTGTATGTTATGATAGGATAGACGCATAATTCACTCGCCATGCTTATTCATTTCAGTTACAGTGTCACCGATCGTTTTCTTCCTGCATTGCGCTCATTAATAGCAGCCATAAGTAATAACAAATATTTTTAAAATATTTTAAGAAAATATCAAATTAATATTTTAATAAAACACTTAAAAATGATAAAAATATATCTAGTGACAATTCCGTCTAATTTTCCTGTTAAGCCGACGTGACTTCACATACGCCACGCAGCCAAACCGGAAGAATTTTCGACGCGTTTATTATTAAATATGGATTTACACAACGTAACGCTTGAATCTATTCATTAGCAGTCATAAGAATTACTCTTACAATGCCTCGGCATTATAAGAGTAAATCTTGTCTCGTTCACCGAGTAATTTCACTTGATATAGTGCCCTTCACGTCTAAACGGAAAACAGCTATGGTTTCACTTTACTGCTTTGATGCGGAACACGCTGCGGTGGTTCTAAACAAGACGGTATCCTTTTTTATAGTTTATTTTCTTCTGATAGGTAAGCCTTTAACCACAATCTCACCTGATGGTAAGTGTTGATGCGGTCGAAGGTGTTAACAGGCTTAACCTAGAAGCTTTGCTTGGACAGATTTTTAGCAACATGTATATAGTTAGGTTTGCAATAACGCCTGCTATGCGGATTACATTACAACATTTTTCCTATCGTATATTTGTGATTTTGTAACATGTATATAGTTTGTAGCAGTAAGAAAATTAGAGGATTATATGAGGCAGTGATAGCCGAGCGGTAATAGCTATATACTGTCGTGCCGCAGGCCCATACTTAGAACCCCACCGCTGGCTTGAGCTTCACCGCATGGTGGAAGGGCATTTTGCGAATGGTCCGCTAACTACCACCCTCAAGTAGAAAATCTGCGCCAAGCACCTAACAGTGTGTTCCGGCAGCAGTTCTTGAGACCCAGTAAAATTACAGGCACATGAGAATTCAGAACTGTATGTCTCATGGTAATGGGTGCAAGTTCGTCACATGTATCGAAATGCATCTGTTATAAGCAAAGGTTACCACTTAACATCAGGTTGGGCTCGTGCTTAAGTTAGTGCAGAAGTTTATCTTATTCAACATCATAAAATATATTTTTTAAGTCGAAATTTCTAAGAACAGTTACAACAAAAAACGTTGTCAAGAGAAAATAATTCTCATTTTCGATTCTTGTTACAAGAATTGGTTGTTTTCAGTTGCTTTCTTTCGTATATCACCACATCTGATTACGATTTTTACTTCTTTCATTTTCATTTCCACGCAATCCAATAGTAATAGAATTTCGGAGGACCTAGCACGGATCGGAGAGATATCTTCCCGAGACTGGGATAAAAATTTTCGCACTTTTGATTTTTTTTCTCTCTCCGAGCTTGTGCGTGCCGGTGGATGATAATTATCCAAGATGATATTTATGACAATTTACATACACGAAAGATAAATTATTATTTCTATAGTAGGACCTTATTTTGTCAAAAAATATATAATATTATTATCTCCATACTTGAGCCATTTACAACATCAAAACCACATTATTTTCGATATAGTCTTCGATGTGATAAGACCCCTATGGTAAATGAATTTATACCTTAATAACTAATAAACAAAGGCAGAAATCTGGAATACAAATGTAGCAACAATCTCAGTCTAACTTCAGCCCCAACTCTACGTGTACTGTTTATTATACGCTTAAACAAACAAGGACAATCCTTGAGTAATATCTTATGGAATGGTCTTTTGCCCTACGTCACCTGTCACAACAATGCTCACATTTAGTGTTAATATTTGTCCAAGTGTGAGACTACTTGTATTTTCCTCAATATGAGATATTGTTTATGGTGTATGTTAGCTTCCTACCCATACGTTCGTCTAAATAGACTTATATATTTCTTTTTAACCAAAATATTAATGTGTACATATATAACAAACAAAAACGTACACGTAAAATAAAATTAACACTATTTATTTGAATAATTATATTAAATAAATTTTATTTGATTATTGCTCGAGTGCACATAGCCCCTTCTTTATGAAAGAACATATTATGTTAAATAATAAGTGTTCAAACCCGGTGAAACTTTGCATGTATGCCCTTGAGCCTTACCAATCTATGCTTCTTGTTTGCCAGATTGCCGTAAAATTAAGTATTTTCAAAAATAATTCGAAGTCGTTTGGTATGGAAATTGTTATTTTGACATTCAGGGATAAAATAACTAATAAAACGAAAAACTAGCAAACCAAAAGCATAGATATTAGGCTCGACAATATGCATACATAATTTCACCTAGTTTGAACACTGGGTATTTAAAATATGACGAAACTACGTTTATATGCAAAGCGCTCCGTGCACTCTACTCTTAATATAATTAATCAAGTAACCCGCCCATCACTGTACCTGTTGCAATGGTGTCCTTATATAATAACGCTTGCTGCATTCCCCCGTTGGACTGTGCTGACCAACCTTTGCACCAGGTACGAGCCGGAGCAAGAGTCATCGGAATGTCCTAGTTGGTCCAAATAACCTCATATAAACAGCAAATAAACTCATCAAAGGAAACTTGAACAAAGAATCGTGCCATTATATAGACAATGTTTTCCATTAAATCTCAGACTTAGTAGTTACAGAGACATGGGTGTGATGTTACGAGTTCATTCCTATATATTTTTTTATGATATATGTTATGAAAATGCTAGTTATTTATGAAGATTATCAGTATTTTATTGAGACGTTATTTATAAAAAGTTATTATGAACCCTCATGTATGCAACTTTGTGTATTTTAGGAAATCTACACTTCGTACAATCTATGTTTGACGATATATTTTGCACCTGATACGAATGCCCTGACCAAGTGAAAACTGGTGGTTAGTTCGTATGTGAAAAGCAAAAGGAACATTCTGAATAAGTGTTGGTATTAAGATCTGCTGGCCATAAAACTGAAATTAAAGCTTATTACATTTGTGTATTGATTAGAAACAATATTTTTACTAATAATATAACATTGCATTATTTATCCTTTGTTTAGATAGAGAATATATATTTATAGCGACCTCATGTTCGCAATGATGACAAAAGAGGTAAAATATTGAAGTCTAGCTATCCACATAAATGGACTAGGTCATTGGGGTCAGCGGGAAAGACAAAAACTTTCGTCTCGTTGTTCTAAAATGGGGACAGCGGCACACCAAGTAAAAGTAGGAAAATTTGAACTGTTTAATTTTTTACTACTAAATACAAAAACACACTTCCAAATAAACTAAACCAGGAAACGTATCTAACAAATGAAATTGAAATTTATATCACTGGTGGGAAAACCACAATATACCAACTTTTACGAAAATTAAAAAGTTGTAAACAAAAAGAATACCTCATCTCTGCAAGCATTTATACCAAGCTTGCATACCTACGCAACTAAAATGACTACAATCCATCACGCTATAAAGAATGATACGGAAAAAAATTTATAAAATTTTTATGCCTGAAAACATATTTTCGCAGATATTATTGATGAAAGTCAAAAAAACAAAAACAAAGTTTAGTATCAAACATTATTATTTCTGACTCTAGCGTTAAGTTTACCTTTTCAGAATATAAGTGACATCATTTTGTTTAACTTAGCAGAAAAAAGAGTTAATTTCAGGCAAGAAGCCAAGCCGACTTCTTATACTGCTGAAATCCTTAACTTTTTCATATTATTCGTATGTTCTCCTGATGTCTTATTTTAAGTAAAATAGAACTGTAGGTATTTATTTGAGTTTTTAATACAAACATGTTGTGTTGCGTTGCTCCCACCGTAATGAATTTATTTGTATATAATCACGAATAAAATCAATTTAATTTATTTTACTTTGCCCACACATTCAAACCTATTAATTTTTAGTAAATAATACGGGGAATCTCCTGTGATTATGTCAGCTATTATATATATCAGCTGTTATATATTATTACACAACTTTTTTTGTCCACATTTTGTATGCATATTTCTTTTCTTGTCAGGCCATCTAAAAAATCTGATATTCTTAATGTCCTAATTTTTATCATATTTTGCTTATATATACAGCCCTTACAGGTATTTTTTATGAAATATGCGGGGATCGCTTATGTAGGCATGCTGCTTAAATTCATTTCACGTACACCGTTTTCACAGCACGCCACCGCGTGCCGTCAATTGCCGTACGTCCCGTAGTTCCCACCGTATAGTTCCGTATTGTATGGGAATTCAACGTGATTTACGTCGGCCTGGAAAAATAGTAAAATATGGGCCGTGGGCTGTGTTATTGGATGCACTGAATTAAAATAATCTTTTCAAACTGTGTAAGCTGAACTGAAACGTTTAAAAAATGATATATTACTAAATGTTGTTTTTATCTTAAATGCTTGATAATTATTCTACATAAAAGTCGTGGGGTACCGGGATAGAATGTGACCTCCCCATTTCTTCCCATAGGTGACGTAAGAGGCAGCTAAGGGAACAGTGCGCCAAATGAGCAGCATGCCACTTTTCACGTAGATGTGAGTAGGGCGTGGTGTGCATTAGACGCACGACAGGGCTGTATACCATCATAGTGCCAAGTCAGGGTTTCATATAATATGTTCTTGTGTTTCTTCCAATTCCAAAGAAATATTTTGTATGACCCTGAAACTGTGCCCGGTGAATGGCAATAGGTTCGCCCCCTATTATATGGGATCTAAACCCAATTGGCGCAACATGGGTGTTTGCACATATACATTTAATTATATATTATTCTTCTCCCTGTCTTTGCTTCAAGCTTCCATCAAAAAATCACAGTACCCTTATGCCACTCTGAAAAGGTTTTGTACCCGCCATCACAGTGCTATTAATTTTCATTATTATAATTATGACATTCATGAAAGTTTCCACCTTGGCCACATACTCGCTTTTCCAATCAAAATCTTTTTCCTTCTCCTTGTTGCTCTCACTCAGATCTATTGAAAAATTAATTTACCGGTTTTACTGACGTTTATCAGCTGAGTAGTTCGATCTCGACTAGTTTCGTGGTGTGAATTGTTCGTTAAATTCGTCGGCCGATGTGTGCTTAACTTACAAAAGTTTTACTCAGTTTAATTATCTATCTATGTATTATAATGTTTTCTAGGGATAACATTTTGGTCATCATATAATTATGAGGTCTTAGTGAATTTCGAATTGTCATTTTCGTTTCTCATCATCAGCCAAATGTCCACTGAGGACCGTTAAAGAAAGCTCTCCCACCAAATTCTTGCCATAAAAAAAAGCGTAGAATAAAGAATAATTTACTTATAGGATGGATTTATTTTCACAGTCTTCACTAAAGATGCCCGTGGGGTGTCGGGCTAGAATATCAACCCCCATTTCTACCGTGTAGTAAGAGGCGACTAAGTGTAACACACCAGAAGGTGGGCAGCAGCGCTTTCTGAAGAACTGATATGGCACTTTGCGATGCACAAGATGCCTGCCAAGCGTGGATTATTTCAAACCCCCTCCCTGATGGGGGAGTCTGTGTTCAGAAGTGGAAAATCCGGCTGATACAGTAACAAAAGATAATATCGTGATGTGTTCTATTGATACGATTTTCCTCGAATAAAATCCATAGTGCCAATTTAACCGTTCGTATTACAACATTAGTTTAAAAAAACCTTGTCTTTAAGCGAGATCAAATGTCGGTTTTACACTCGATTTACACGAAAACAATTTCAACGGTATTATTCTGAAGGCGTTTAGTTGCCAGAACAACGCATATTGTGATTGGTGATTTATGTCTCCTCTTCGATTGGTTGCAATTTGTTGATGATAGTGTAAGCTACTGAACGCGTTTAGTTGAGCTTTACGTCGGAAATCCCGCGCTTAGAAGTTAACCTCGGTTCAGCTTGAACTTGGCTCGAGTTATGTGTGTGAAATACAAACTGGAGCTTTGAACTCAGTCAAACACTGAACTCCGTTTAACTTGAATTGATCGCTTTCGGTTTCAACGGTGAAACCTGCCCTAACTCTTACAGCTTTTGTTGGAAAGGCATCCTTAGAACGCAGTAACGAACAGTAACTCATTGTGGGAGAGTGTCATATTTGGTATTCTGATAATTGTCAGAGTTTGTGTCCTTCGGATGTTTTTTTTTTATTCTTGATAGGTTAGCCTTTGACCACTATCTCACCTGATGGTAAGTGATGATGTGGTTGAAGATGTTGTTCAGACTAACCTAGAATTACTGGCCCTCAAGGACAACTGCGGGAACACACCGTTAGGTGTTTGGCGACAGATTTTCTACTTGAGGGTGGTAGCTAGCCAGGCGGACATTCGCAAATTGTCCTACCACCATGCTATAACGACTGCCATCCTAAGATAACAGCCGGGACCGACAGCTTAACGTGCCCTCCGAAGCGCTGAAGCGCTTAGTAGTAATGTCACTAGCGGTCACCCATCCAACTCATGACCGCGGGCGAAGTTGCTTAACTTTGCTAAGGAAACTTGGCTACGAGCGCTTCATGTAATGGGTTATAAAGTGGTTTGTTAGTAATCCGTCAAATTTAAGCAAACATGTACAATTTAAACAAATATTGTAGTAGTAATAAATGTAATTTCTTGTTTTCGCCTAAGAAGGTAGTCTTCTAGATAATCTGGATATGTATGCAACACTTAATGTAATGAATAGATACACGCATTATTTTGCGAAAATCTTCGTTTAAAATATTCTTTATATTAATAATAACGAATGTTCTGAACGCAACTTAGCATAGGATGTCTACTCTTGTCTATGGACCTTTTGAGTTGAAAAGAAAATGTTTGCTTTTGAGGTGTGAAAAATTGGTTTAGCTAGCTCGTGGTGTTAAGTTAATTTGTTTGATTTTGGGGACAGCGCCTTGTTGGACCCCCCGCGCGTGTTTGTTTTTGAATGATTGTTGGATTTTTGAATGATTTGAATTTTTTGGCGACGTTGAAGAGTCTCAAGAGGACCAGGATCCCTCGTCAGCTCCCCGAAGCCCGTAAGTACTTATTTAATGCTTTGTTGGTCAACATAACATTAGGTAGGGAAGCGCTAGGGTGGGGTCGTCGAAGTAAGAAGACCGGAAAAATCATTGTAAGTCGTTGACAGTATTTGTTATTTTCAGCCCCGCGTACCGCGGGCAGTTTAGGATTCACAAACAGGTTGTCCACATGGAAGACTCTGCTTACCATACAGGTATGGTCTTCCACCTGGAATCCTTCCTGCCTAGTCAATCTGGAATCTTAATAACGAATACTTTAAGAAAATATAAATAGCATATTTTAATAAAACACTTATAATATAAAAAGTTCTCGATCTCAATCTAAATCGTGCGCTCGAAGAGTCGAGACCTCCTGAGGATGCTCGTAAAGTTGCGAAACGAGTAGAAAATTCTTCCAGTTTGGCCGCGTGTCGTTTGTGACGTCACGTCATCTTAACAGGAAAATTAGGCAGAATAGTCACTAGATATATTTTTAAGTGTTTATTTGTGTTTATTTTTTATTCTTATTTTACGATACTTCACATAAACATGACTTGGACCCGACTATGACTGACTAATACGACTTTGACATAACGTGACTATCTTGCTTCCACTATATACCTTGACTTCTTTATGCAAATATATATTAAAGCGGTGCATTGAGTATTTGTTGGTTTTAATAGTAGATGGATTGTACAACGAGGGCATAAAATAATATATTTGTGCCAAGCCAAAGGCGAGGGTTGATATCAAGTTGAGGCTGAAGTGGGTTTTATGCTCGAGTTATCCACTCAGATTTTCACTTGAATTGCGAGGAAATCAAACGATGATATTGTTATTTTATATTTAATTAGAATTATAACTGAAATTTCTATGGCGTACTATTGTGAGTGTCATTGTTTCAAACAAAAAACTAGTTCGCTTACACCGCTAACAAAAATTTAGTCTACATACACCGGGTTACCATTAACAAGAACTTTACGTGCATGAGAAGTGAAAAGGTATATTGTGCAAAACACATCGGGATTTCACATAGGTACGTAGACTTTTTCAGATATACCGTGTAAAATAACGGTATTTGGATCATTGTGGCGGACCTCATTCTATTCTTTTTTTTAAATATGATAGCTAAAAATATACCTTTTACTCTACTCAATGAGTTCTAGACGATAACACTTTTTTTATTTTTTTATTGCTGATAGCCTTTGACCACAATCTCACCTGATGGTAAGTGATGTTGTGGTCAAAGGTGTTAATAGGCTTAACCTAGAATTACTGGCTCTCAAGGACAGCTGCCGGAACACACCGTTAGGTGCTTGGCGACAGATTTTCTACTTGAGGGTGGTCGCTAGCCAGGCGGGCATTCGCAAAATGCCCTTCCACCATGCGCTGAAGCTCAAACCCGCGGCGGGTTTCGAACCATGGACCTGCTGCGCGGCAGTCCATAGCCAATGCCACTGAGCCATCACTGCTATAATGCTAGGGTGCAGATATAATTTTTTTTTCTTTCTTTTTATAATTTTACTCCCTATTAATTTTGTTCCAATATTTATGTTTGGGTCAACGTTTCACACGAAATGTCAAACTTCGAGAGGTTAGTAACTCATTTTTTTAACAGCTAGTGACACGTGGCATACAGACAGATAGACAGACCGGCCGTCCCGTCAATAGTGCTCCGTTTTGCACTATGGGCCACCCTTTAAATGAAGTCAGCTCATTGGAAACTAATTTTGTAGACAAAAAATTAAAGCACCTTCTTATTCTGAACTAAAATACTTGCACCACCATGTGCTCATTAATATTATATTTCCATAATTGTAATACGAAAAACCGATTTAAAAGGCTTCAATACTGACTATCTCATTATTCGTTGACATGGCGTTCAGGTAACCGAAGTGGCTGGAACGGAAAATCGACTTAACAACTTAATAAGCCAGTACGACGTCAATGTTAAACTTATATGTATAAAAATTCCAATTTAATAGCTTTTGCGGGGAAAAGTCGTAAAGTCATTACTTCTTGATATCACGAGCAATGTCGTAGCGTGGCATGGCAACATTTACGTAATACTTGTTTAACGTTATTAAAGACAAAATAATAGGTAATAAATTAATGAATTTTGTCAATTTTTTTAAGAATAATACAAACTTTAACCTACTTTGTACGTAATGATCATGTTGGAATCACGATCCCTGTTTATGAAATTCGCTATGGTTTGAAATTCCATACTTGGTAGCAAGCGCGATCTCTACCGTTTTTTTATGCCTAGGTTAGCATTTGATCAATATCTCACCTGGTTGTAAGTGATGATGTGGTCAAAGATGTTGTTCAGGCTAACCTAGAATTCTATGGCTAACCCAGATTTTCTACTTGAGGGTGGTATAGTTAACCAGGCAGGCATTCGTATAATGCCTTACCACCATGATATAACGACTGCAGTCCTAAAATAACAATGGCTTAACGTGCCCTCTGAAGACGGAACCGCTCAGTAATAATGTCACTAGCGGTCACCCATCTAAGTCATGACCGCGGCGGACGTTGCTTAACTTTGCTGATTGGTTAAGAACAGCTAAGTAATAATTCGCTACGAGCGCTTCAAACTTCACCTATCACTGCGATACAAGCTGTTTATTCAGTATAATCCAGCTAATCTTTGTAAGATTGTTTGCACTACTAATTGTAAACTAATTGTGTTTCAATACACACAATTAGTCTAGCCTAATATTAACTCATACCCTAACCAAAGGTATCTATAATTACTCCCACAGCAGTCGAAGGAAATCAATACAAGGGTAAATGCAATTAGGTAATTCTACATTGTTGTAATCCGCACCAGATATTTCTCAACACTAGTATCGTAATTGTCTATATTCAAGACTGTTCCTTATTTTCGTAACCACATGACCTTTACGTCTCTACAAATACGATATCTATATTTGCAGTTTTTATTCCGATTTATTTCAAAGTTTCTCTTTTACTTCATAGATGTTAGCTGACCTTTAACCACTATCTCACGTTATGTTTAGCGATAAAACGGTCGAAGAAGTTGTTTAGGCTTATCTGGGGTTCCTGGCTCTCAAGGAATGCTGCCGATACACTCAGTCAGATGCTCCGCAATAGATTTTCTACTTGAGGGTGGTAGTTTTTCAGGAAGGCATTTGTAAAATGGCCTACCGCTATTGTATATTGGCTGTCAGCGTAACAACAACCAGGACAAACAGTTTTACGTGCCTTCCAAAGCACGGAAGTTCTTAGTAGTAATGTAGGTTTTAGCGGTCACCCATCATCCAAGCAATTATGTTTCTCATCCCGGTTGATCGGTTAAGAACCACTTAGCAAGCTCCGCTACGAGGACATCATGTTATATTCACATAATTTCATTCCTGTATTCACCGTAAGGGGTAGGTGTTTAAGCAGCCACGTTGTGCATATCTTGTTTTGTTGCAATGGAATAGGGGGTGGGTAATTTTCTAATCATATATCACAAATCTGTCGCTGTCTGAAATAAAACATGTAATAGATTAGGGTATCGAACCCAAAAGATCGAAAATACAGATCGGACCTTTAGCCATTCTCTAAATGGACAGAAGTGGGACAATTTGGGTCGGAAAAATCATATTTTTATTGGTCATTTACGTTCGTCATCTTTGCTTTTTACAACTTTTTGCTTATTGCTTTATACACTGCGTATTTAAAAGGGTTCTCTCTTTAGCATCGTCTGGTCAGAGATTGATCCACGGGTCAGATAACGCTTGCATTTTACTGGCAAGAAAATTTTAGTAGTATTCCAATCTTAAAATTACATTTACAAATTGTTGGAGTACAAGTTTTTTGTTGCGGACGGGAATTGAACCCGCATCCTCCGATTTCGCACCGAATGCCTATTCCATTCGGCCACAGACACCTTGAATTTAGTCTTTAAATTATTTGACGGAACCATATCTTTATATATAAAGATGAATCAAAATGGACTTAGGTACTCATTTGTGATCTTGTAATTGTTTATTGCCTTTTTCTTACATGTTTGAACGTCACACTTTCCGACTTTTTATTTAATTGAGTTTTCATTTGCTTTGTCTTTATTTCACCCATTCCATTTACGATCTAGAGACCGCAGTAGCATACATTCGGGCAGAGAGATTGATAACAGAAAGAAATTAATATGGCTCCAATTTGTCCATTTGGGCATGTAACTCTAAAAATTGACTATCGTCCTCATTAAAAAAACTTCGAAGCTTGCATTAAAACAACTATAACTTTGTAATTCCAGCAGAATAATATTTACATTTCCTGAGGCATGTCCACACAGCCTCAAAACGGACGGGGAAATAAAAAAATGTTTTCGCAAAACAATTCCTGGACCGAATTGGGGCTTTTCGCTTTGTCCGTGAGCTGGATGTCCGTGAGGGATTTGAATGTTTTCGCTTAACACCCGCTGAAGAAGGATTGTAAGATTAAAAATGTTATTTTTGTTGCTACGGCTTTAAATGTCTATTTTACGGTCAAATTACTTGCTAATGATAATATTAAGTGGCTCTTTATTTCCTGTATTTTTGCAATAGAACATTACCGCTCAATAACAAACAAGATCTTGATATCAATTAATTATTGGATCATATTAACTAATAATCCCAAACGATATTTGGACATAATTCTTGATATATGTGTATGCACATAAATCCGGTGAAATATGGCATATTTTACCTCTTTGAGAAAGTTGATATTGGGAATTACAAAATCTGGCAAACCAAAAGCACGGAAGTTGGCTGAAACATAATATTTATGCTTGTAAAATGTTACTGTATTTATTCACTTTGCATTTAACTGCACTCTGCGTGTTACCCACGGGTTTTTCGGAAAAAATTATACCCTATATGTTATTCCATTTTGTAAACTATAAGTATATCTGAAGTGCTTGTAGCGAAATTTGCTTAGCTGTTCTTATTGCTTGGATGAGTGACCGCTAATGACATTACTACTAAGCGCTTCTGTGCTTCGGAGGGCATGCACGTTAAGCCGTCGGTCCCGGTTGTTGTCTTAGGATAGTAGTCGTTATGCAGGGTGGTAGGGCATTTAGCGAATGCCCGCCTGGCTAGCTACCACTCTCAAGTAGAAAATCTGTCGCCAAGTACCTAACGGTGTGTTCCGGCAGCATACTTTGCTAGCCAGTATTTCTAGGTTAGCCTGAACAACATCTTCGACCACATAATCACTTACCATCAGGTGAGATTGTGGTCAAAGACTTACCTATCAGCAATAAAAAAATATAAGTATATATTTAAAGAAGTAAAAAAACACATTAAGATACTTTCGCTATTATAATATTAATATATACTGTGATAAGAACAAACTAATTTTGTATGGAATTGTTGCGAAAAGAGAATCAATTATAATGTTTTCCGTAAAATTTTGTGTTTTCTTTGAAATAAGAAAGTTTTTTTGGGAAATCAAAAATTCACATTTAATAACTAGATTAATGATAAGTCGAAAAAAAGGCAAACCAAAAGCATCGGTATTAGGCTCAGGTATATGCATCAGAGTTGAAACACTTGGTATTTAATATAAAGACGAAACTACGTGTGTATAGAAAGCACGCGCTAGCACAAGCTAGCTTTATTCTAGATTGAACTACGAATAAATTTATTCGTAGAGATTGAAAGATCCTGTAGCTGCGGAAATAATAAGTACTCGTTATTTCTCTTACCATAATATAAACTCTTTCGGGAACTACTACAGTCATATATATACGCCAACTAGCAATGTATTTTTATTCTAAATTAAAAGATACCTGTGCTGGTAAAATCAAATAAATCCTTGATTTATCTTACCATATTAAATACTCTCTCGGGAACTACTTGAAAAATACTCTAGTTAAAAATGTAAGGAAAGTTTTTCCCAAGTTGCATTAAAATCGGTTGGCTGTGGTTTTATCTTCATGATGCCTATTCTCCTCTTTAATTCTGCTTTAAGAGGTTTTATTCTATTTTATAATAATATTTAACATATCCACTAACCACAAATATACGATAGGAAAAATTTAAGTCATGTGCCATGTGCTTTCCTATCGTATATTTGTGATTTTGTAATGTGATCCGCATAGCAGGCGTTATTGGAAACCTAACAATTTTAAAATATTCACTAACCTTGAAAAATACAAAATAAGGAAATAATAAATATGAAAATTTAAACGTGAGCGGGACACGAAACAGCAACTGCTACAATGCTACTGAGGTGAAATTGAGCCATAACTAAACTTTATCATCACTTTTCTAATATTTAACCGCTTGAAGTGGACGGAAATATTCAATATTTGGAAATGGACATACATACAAAACTAATATTTTCCAATCAGCTTTGAAGTTTTTTACCATAACACAACCCCATAATTCTAACATACACCACTACTATATTTGTGCAGGTTAAGAAGCTCTTAAATAATATCTCCATTTATCTTGTCGGGTACGATTGGTATCATTAGTTAAGCGACAAGTCATAAAAGATTTGAAATGTGATGGCCAGAGCAAAGTGCTACGAGCAGTAGGTATTTCATTTTCGAACTAAATAGTCGTAAAAGCTAGGGAGTATTTTTTTTTAGAAAGAATTTGTCTTTGTGGCCTTGAAGCAGTAGTGAGAAAACACTACTGCAATTAAGTATGAAAAGCACTGTTGCAAGAGAAATCATTGGGCAAACGACACAAAAGAGACACACACCTAACAGTGTGTTCCGGCAGCAGTCTTTGAGAGCCAGTAAAATTACAGGCACATGAGGACTCAACAACAGTATGTCTCAGCGTAACGGGTGCAGTGCAGTTCGTAACTTGTGATGAAATGCATATTTTATAGGCAGTGGTTATCGCTTAACTTGAGGTGGGCTGAATGCTTGTTTTGTCACAATAAAATAAAAAACAAACTAACTTTTCGAAGTACGTTTGATCTTAAGTCTCGTTTGCCCAGTAGGTTGCTCAAATTGAAAAGCGCTTGCGGTGTCAAGTAGAATGATACCAGTGACACTACATCTATATCGGACGCCTTAACATCAGGCGATCGACTTCTCCGACACTCGAATTCCGGATATTCCATCCACCGTGTTATATGACTAAAAACTCCAACACCCTCGTATATCTAACCGCAAATCCTTTTTTAACCTCGTCCCAGATTCTTTACACTTAACCTCGTGAGGTCGTCCTGGATTACATCACCCCGTATTTTACTTCAAATGTCACTTTGCACGTAAAGGTTACATTTCATTTTTACGTCACATTTTTTTATGATCTACTTTAGTATAAGTGATGTGTTTTAGGATTTATTCAGGTGGATAAGACCGTAGTATGGTTTACGCTTTCTCTCTTCATAACTATGGCGGTATATTCTTATAAAATACAGAAGTATCACTTTTACAAACTCATGACCACTAATTTCTTACCACAGACGGAAATAGATTTTATGCTCATATAATTTATATGTGATATATTATGCTTAGCATGCGAATTTTCTATAATATATATAGCACGAGTAAAACAATAATGTTTTTTTACTATAGATATATTGCAGACCACAAGCTCGCCTATTGGTAAGTGATAATATGGTGGGAGATTATTATTAAGCCTAACCAAGGGGAACTGGCCTTCAAAGATCATTGCCAAAACACGCCGTTACGTGCTTAGCGACAGAATTTGTATTTGAAGGCAGTAGGCCCTGTAAGCATTCGTACTAGTTTTTATACTAGTTTCGGACTAGTTTTACAGAAATACAACAGTTAATATAATTTAATACATTTATATTAATAGTTCTACTGTTACTGTTAATACAAATCATACTAAGAACTTAGTTAAATAAAACGATTTGCAAACTATTCGAGGTGTTTGACTTCATTGTTTATCAGTAGGCTGGTTATGAAAATTGCGATAAGGATCTAGTTTAATAAAACTATTTGCAAGCAATGCAAGGTATTGGACTTCACTAGTTTTACAGTAGGCTGTTAACAATAATCATACTATGAACTTAGTTTAATAAAATTATTCGCAAGCTATTACAATTGTTTGATTTCACTATTTTTCAATAGGCTGGTGTATAAAATCACACTTAAAACTTAGTTAAATAAATTAATATTATTTTTTATTTGAATCATGTGCCTATATATGTATACTTTTTATTCTATAACTTTATCATAATATTTAAAATTTTACGTATGAGTGCACAATTGCCTACCACTATGCAGAAAAGGCAGGGTTTGAACCCCAGCGGAATAGTCCGTATTCACTGCCATTGGAATTCATTGCTTTTTTGCTTTTACATTTTTCATGCAAAGGTAGGAGGAAATCAACCCTTGTCAAACGTCAGCGTTGCTAGTAGTAATGCCAGCCATATTGTGATAATATGAAAAAAAAACACCAGTATTTTGCGAAGGAGTGGGCAGATATGTCTAACCCACCCACGTTTAGCTGGATACTTTTTAGTCTCAAAGTAATTATCATTAAATAGGAACGAGCTTATTTCCATCTACTGGGTATAGTTTCTGAAGTTCCAATAACTGATTTAATTGAGATTTTCGTAGTTGAGATTCGAATAAGATTCTTCACTCTACCAACAAGGCAGACACATCAATTCTATATTTATGGAAATATGAAATATTCATTAGCTTACTTTAGGTAAAAACAATAATCTAACGCAAAGAATAATTACTTACGTATTCTGAACAGTTTTTGCTTAGACTGTATTACTAATGAACAATCTGAGTTCAACAATTTCTAAATGATCTCTGTGTATTTTATCTTATTATTTTGTATTGAAACAACACAAATCAGAATAAATGTTTACATTTAGCTGTTTTCCAGTCAAATGACTACTTTGAATGTACGTGCCTTACACTATCGCCAATGCATTGTCATCGTAGCCATGTAGCAAAATACGCTTTGGAAATACGTGTGTGCATGTAAAAGAGCTCGATTGGATCACGGAGGGCTTTCAGTGTACAATCGAATGATTTTATTGTAAATGCAGCTTTTTGCTCGTCCATACCGACGGTCTCGTCCTTTCCATTTACGTGTAAATGATTTTATTTTCTTAAAGGTGTATAGAACGTTTTGAAGCGCTCATAGAGAATTTTGCTTAGCCATTCTTAACCTATCATCAAAGTTAAGCAACGTCCACCGCGGCCATGACATGTATGGGTGACCGCTAGAGACATTACTACTAAGCGCTTCCATGCTTCGGAGGGCACGTTAGGCTGTCGATTCCGGTTGTTGTCTTAGGATAGCAGTCATTACAGCATTGTGGTAGGACAATGCGAATGTCCGCTTGGTTAGTAGAAAATCTGTCGCCAAGCACCTAACAGTGTAATCGCGCACCTGTTTTTGAGTGTCAGTAATTCTAGGTTAGTCTAGATATGATAATATATTATATTTATTTGATAGTATGATAATATATTAATAAATTATTTTCACTTGAATTTCAATTCTCAAACATTATGTATATGTTCACCATCGACATTACATTATGTATATGTTCACCATCGACATATAATTCGTGTCATCTTTGGAGTAATTGGATTTTAAAAGAGGGCTATCTCTATTCGTTTTTTCGTCAAGTGTAATATTGAATTAATATTGAAGCACAGACAACATCAAAACCGTTTTATGGTAATGGGAAATTATTATATAATCGCTTTTTTTCAGTAGCTTTCCTTTTTACACAAATTTACGATCATTTGATAAATAGCTTAGTGAAAATATTTTCATAGCGTTAAATTTGTGACTGTATATTTCAAAAACAGGCTGCTATACCTATATTAAAAACGCAAAAAGCCTGAATTGTAAATCTAAAATACCCACCGAAATAATCTCGGCAGCAACAAAAAATGCCAGAGCCAGGTTTACAAGTTAACAAAAACATGTTTTTTCCTCAATATTTTAATAATTTATTTGGCTAGAGAACATTAAATTTCCGGAGGCCTGGTAGTCCGGAACCCTGTAACCTTTAACCGCTGACAGATGTCTTCATTTAACACTGAACCGGGGTTTTTATACGGTTTCGGGGAATAGACGGACAACCGCTGGTTTTTTGGCAAAATTAAATTGTGTTTCAGTTCGCCTCGACAGTCGAGATTGAGATAAGCGAAAATTTTATTTGTTACGTTATCTTGACTTCAGAGAGATTTTCAAAGTCAAAGGATTTCTACAAATAAACATTTCATTATTCGACGTTTTATTTACAAAGAATGAGCCAGGAAGTAAGATTTGGCTTAGAAAATATTTTCTTAATTCCCTTACACAATCCAGATACTACTGGTTTCTTTTCTGTATATTTGTCAATAATATATAAATAACTCTTTAAGCCATCTACCTATTTATTTTCTGGTATGATTATCACTGTCATCATATCATCTCGCATTAATATCCCTGCATATTGTTAGGGCACGTTGCGCTTGCTGGCATGGCGCGACCATTCTAAGTAGAAGATATGTTGTGAAGCACTTAGCAGTGTATTCTAGCTGTCCGAGTTTGGTAAATTGGCTTTAACTATTGGCACTCGGCAGTAAAAAAATCCTATTTGCCAACCGCATCGTGCGCACTTACTATCAAGTGAGATTGTAGTGGTTAAGGTGTCTAAGCAAGACATCATGCTAGAGACTCAAGTGTATAAGAGGGCTCCCATGGGGTGTTGCGCTACAATTGCTGCCCACAAGAGTCGTATGGCAGCAGTTCCTTATGAGGAACTACCAACTTACCGCGGGCTTGAGCTTCACCGCATGGTGGAAGGGCATTTTGCGAATACTTGCCTGGTTATAGGTCACCCTCAAGTAGAAAGTATATCGCCAAGCACCTAACCTTCCAGCAGTAGTCCTTGAGAGCCAGTGAAATTACAGGCACATGAGATTTAAGAACTATTTCTCAAGGTGACGGCGCAGTGCAATTTTTGAATTGTGACGAAATGCATCTGTGATAGGCAGAGGTTAGTCCGCTTAACATCAGGTGGGCCTGCTTGTTCCGTCAAAATACCCCACCCCTCTTATGAAGGAGTAATTTGTTCAACAGTGGACTTTATGGCGGTTGATATGATAACAGAGCAAATCTTCTTACTTGGTTAAACATTAACCTGATATTTAACGCCACCCTACCACTTTAGCTTATCAAAATGATGAAAGTGTTATATTGTCAAAAGAACTATTTCTCAAGGTGACGGCGCAGTGCAATTTTTGAATTGTGACGAAATGCATCTGTGATAGGCAGAGGTTAGTCCGCTTAACATCAGGTGGGCCTGCTTGTTCCGTCAAAATACCCCACCCCTCTTATGAAGGAGTAATTTGTTCAACAGTGGACTTTATGGCGGTTGATATGATAACAGAGCAAATCTTCTTACTTGGTTAAACATTAACCTGATATTTAACGCCACCCTACCACTTTAGCTTATCAAAATGATGAAAGTGTTATATTGTCAGAAGCAATTGGCGAAATTTTATTATTTTCACAAGTTTCATTTTTTACTGTTTAAACAAGTATGCTACAAAACTGAATCATTTGGTAGCATTTTAGACCGTGTCATATATAAGGTTGCTAAAACTAATTCTGGGCTTTACAGCATAACTTTACCCGGTTCGGCGTTCCAGTGGCACAGTTATTTCAGCCTTAGCTTTTCTTGTCGCCTCGTGAATTACGGCCTAACTCGAGCTGACACCACCCGACCGCGTATCTCTCAAACTAGTTGACCAATTTAGATAAAACACTCATTTAACTTCTGGCACAATCTGACAGCGGTTGGCAAGGTCGGGGACATGTTTTGGTCGATTAGTTTAGGTTACATAAAAGGAGGCTAAAGCCGACGAGGCAAAAAGCCTTGGACAGAGATTAGCAAGTTTAACTGTTTATTTCGTTCGGCACTTGTAATTGCTTTGTCCATTTTTCTTCAGGAGTCTAAAATGAAGAGCACAAACTAATAAGATTACTTTCGATCATACTAGCCAAAGGATATATGTCTCAGCCAACTAAATACGAGTTGACCCTCACTTTATATATATAATATATATACTTTATATATATATATGCCTCAGGCCTTGCTCGTTTAGAGTTCCGCATTGCAACACCCCGTATAATAATAATCTAATCTCTATTAGCAAGTTTTGCTGATAATTTTGTAATTGTTTTATCTCATACCCTCCAGGAGTCTTAAATCAAGTGCATAAGTTAATTAGATTACTTACGATAATACTGGCCAGATTGTTTGTTTTAGCCAACCAAGAACAAGTGGGTCCTCAGTATAATAGGGATCAGGGCTTGCTTTTTATTGAGTTCTGCACTACAGCACCCCGTATATGAAAACAAATTGTTGGTCTCGAGCACAGTTTTGCAATTACATTATTAATATCATGTCATACATAATATTCAGAGGGCGCTACTGGCCACCTGTTTTATCCCATACCCTCCAGGAGTCTTAAATCAAGAGCACAAGTTAATTAGATTACTTACGATTACACTTTTTTTTTTTTTTTTTTTTTAACGTGTGAAAAATGCATTAACGCATTCCCGTCCACCCCGGGGAAGGTGGCCGGGATATGTCGGGCTCGACACCAACTACTCCCACAGCAGCAAGTGCCCCTACCGACTAAATAACACACGGTGTTCCATCTCTACCGCTTCTCGGCGGGATCGCAGGGTCGCTTTAGCACTCAACCACGAACCCGCCACGGTTGTCCGTTGCCGGACCCCTCCTGGGGTGCTACCCCTCACGACGCACCAGAACACATGGCACGTCGCTACCACCCCGGGGACCAAGCCCGCAAATGGGCGTCAGACGACCCCGCTTCCGACGCCCAAGGTCCCCCTGCGACGGGTCAGATGAGTAGCCCCGTCGCCTGCTACTTCGGCCGCAGAGGATAGGGAGAGCGGCGCCTCGCTATACCAACACTCCTCCTCCCCTGCGGCCCCTCCGCGTCCGCCATCCAACGGTGGCGGCCCCGCCGTGGCCACGGAAGGTAGGGAGAGCGGCGCACCGTGATACCGGCACTCCTCTCCCGCCGTGGCCCCTCACCGTCAGCTGTGGTGTCGCCCATACAACACCACAGCCCGCCTCAGTTGCGGTGCTGCCCATACAGCACCGCAGCCTACCCGTTGCCGCTCCAGTCTGGACTTAGAGGCAAAGCCCAGTGGAGCGGCCCCTCTGGGGCCGGCTGACTGCCCAAGCCAGCACGGCCCCTGGTTCCTCTTCGCTTCACCGTGGGTGACGAAGCCACGGCTACTAAGCCCCACCGCCACGACAAGGCGGGAACCCTTCGGGGGGACTTACGATTACACTGGCCAAAGATTGTTTGTTTTAGCCAACCAAGAACAAGTGGGTCCTCAGTATAATAGGGATCAGGGCTTGCTTTTTATTGAGTTCTGCACTACAGCACCCCGTATATGAAAACAAATTGTTGGTCTCGAACACAGCTTTGCAATTACATTATTAATACCATGTCATACATAATATTCAGAGGGCGCTACTGGCCACCTTCTGGTTTTTGACAACTTCCTCAGTATGATATCAGGGGAGCAATTCTAGCTCAGCATTCTACGGGGATGCCAGGCCTATTTCTGGCAGCTATCCTTGGGAATCTGAAAGTCTAAGTTAGCCTAAACAACATCTTCGACTACACCATCACTTACCATCAGGTGAGATAGTGGTCAAAGGCTAGCCTTATGAGGTATTAAAAAAAATACAAAAAAAACGGTCAAATAGCTGTAATGGGATAGGTTACAGGGTGACCACACCAAAGTGGGATACACCAAAGTGGGATAAAAACATGAAGAAGATACAGACAGATTCCCTTTTCTTTTAGGGTACAGAACCTCAAAAATTTCAAGATATATAATGAAGAAATATTTTTATCTACCTATCTGTTCTTTTCGAATAGGTAGTACCTAATATTTCACTATGGTTAACCCGGTGTTGGTCGTTTGTTACCTGTCGATCGCTAGTGAAATAGAGGAGGGCGTTGAATGCATTTGCGGAGTCGCGCTTTGTCATGAGACTAAATATAATCAGGTATTTTATCGCATTGGCTGAATGATGTGTTTAGTTATACACGTGTTTTACCTATTTCAATATAATTCTAATCGGTTCTTTTGTTTTTTTTCATTAATATCGTAAAAATGGCAATCCTTACAACCACCATTTTTTGTTGTGGTCATATTTGTAGTAAAAATGAAAAAAAAAAAACTAAACTGAAATAATAAACAATAATTTGCGTGTATTTTTACAAGATATAAGGAAACTTTATATGATTGATGATTGTTCACGTCATAATATATTTTGACAAGTAACATGAACAATAATTAATATTCGTTCATTAGCTTTCTTCTGCTGTGTTGCTCTATATACGTATGGATACTATTTGCAGTAACAAAAACTTTAAAACAAAGAACTTTTACCCGAAGTCGTGTCGTGTCGAAGGGAGCAAGTGACAGCATAGTTTGTCTGAAGTTTTGTTTTCTGTTTTACTTGGATACAAGTTGTCTGTACAGTACAGAAATACAAGGAAATGCAAATTGATCAAAGCAAAGTTTCTCAGGTTTTCAACTATATTTTGTTTTATTTTTTAGTAAACACTACATAATATAATATAAAAATGGTTATGGTATAATAGTTTGTTACCAAGTCTGGAAATAATATTATTTTTTAATTCTCTCGGTCATTTACCCCGTTAGTCATTTTAATAACGTGATAAACTCCATGATTTTTTTTCACTGTGTCTGCAATATCTTTCATATATATGGAGCTCAAAAAAACAAAAATCACGATCTTGTAAGTGAATTGTAATTCCACATAAGTGAAATTACATAATAATATTACTGATAATTATTGATAATGCTAACCGTAGGGTGCCGGGTTAGAATGTCACCCTCCCTTCATTTCTATACCTGTGTTAAAATACCGGGAGGTAGTCAGCAGTGCCATCTGAGGAACTCATATCTTGAACTGCGATCCACAAGGTTGCCAAGCGTGGAGAATATGGATAACCCCCCTGAATGTGGGAGGCTATGTGTGACATAGAGATGGGGGGGAGGTGACATTCTAGCCCCACGAGATACAAACATAATTCAATAATATATTGTTTTAAATCTGATAGGCCTTTGACCGCTATTTGACTTGGGCCCCATTTCTCTTAGCTATTGACCAAACGCCACACTACTGCGATGCTTCTGCGATCAAACTGCTGTTAATGTCAAATTCGGTAGACTGCTAATTCTAGCTCCTAATCGCAGTTGTATAGCAATCGCATCGCTATCGTATGGCTGTGCTGTGGCTTGCAAATGTTGCCACTGATATAATAATTAAAACTTCTATTAATCAAGCATCAGTTCAAACATCAATACAGTGGTTTTCTAGCAAACAATACATTAAATAAATATATTTAAACCATTAGCTATTTTTCTCTCTAAAATTCTCCAATATATTATGCCACTGTAGCCACGCAATCGCAACAAAATAGCTTACAGCATACCAAATATGTCAAGAACTATTGATAGCAAACCACTGACTTCCGACACAGCCTGGACACTCGACTCATTCTCTATACAAAAGCCGCGTTCTAACTACCTATTACACAGACACTACACTAATGTTGTTTTTGTACACGCGTAAATGTGTGCGTGCACTCTAAGGTTGTCATCGTATGAATAATTGTTGTACTTACCTACCTTACAATCTTTTGATGCTGTTATTATGACTTATTAGATTTCGTAGGTTATGTGTACCTTACCTACCTTCAGAAACATTTACAAGCACAACAATCCAACTCCATGTACCTACGACGTAGGAATATGCAACACACAACCGAGTATTACATTACTTCACATTTCACTCCATTACTTATACAATCATAGATACCTACACTATATACAAAAAGTATCATTCCAAGTTCACATTTTATAGAAGAAATGTTAATAATTACAATCACAATAATAATTTATGTTCTTCTCGTATACTAAACCTACATGAAGTTTGCCGAGTGTCAACTGTAGCGAAGGTCGGTACGTGCATTGCTTTTCTCTATGGTAGGTATATCTAGGTATAGGTTACAAAGACACTAAACTTGTTTCGCTGCAAACGAACTCGATATCCTAAATGGATATAAAATAATACTTACCTTATTATTTGAATAGCAGTTTGAATAAAATACAAAGACAAATTATATTATGTTTGTATTTTTTTCAATACCTACTGTAAATTACCGGTTTTTATAAGTTACCTACTGTATAAGTGAAGAACGACAAATAGGTAGGTAGGTACTTAGTGTATGTTACCAAGAAATTACTGACCTCGTTTTATCCTTAGGGAATCTACAAAATCTCCTATCCTTTACCGTAATGAGCACATGAGTATTTTTTCAACTTTTAAAATACTCGTACAATCGTTACGCTTCGTCGTCACTTCAACGTGCGCGAATTGCGCGTCCCGTACTCAAGTTAGCTCAGCGACAGCTCAGAATCGTTGGCGGGGTGAGGACGGCTCGTTTTGGTGGGGGGAGAGGAGTGTCCATTCTATACGTAGTATTATTATATGTTATATGCTTCCGATCGAACCTAAATAGTAGGCAGACTACGGATACGCTAAAAAAACTAAAATTTTCATGCATTTAAGTTGCGTTAGCGCCGTTCAATAGCTAAGAGTACGGGCCCCTGATGGTAAGTGAAGATGTGTTTGAAGACTTTGTTCAGTTTAACCTGGAATTACTGGCTCACAAGAACAGCAACCGCAATACACCTTTATGACCTTGGCGACAGATTTTCTACTTGTATTATTTTAATATTGTCATGTTTGCAATAACGCCTGCTCACCGGATTACATTACAAATTTACGAGAGATTTTTTTTCCCTCGTAATTTGGAATTTTTCATGGTATAAGCTAACTAGCAATGTCCGTCTCTTTGGCAAAATGCTCAACCACAATGCAAAATAATTTATTTGCTTTAATTTATTTGACCTCGTAATTGCAATGAAACTTTTACTTTCGTATATATTAGGCTTCAACCTAGGTATGTAAGCTTCAAAATGATGTTATAATATACTCGTATTACAAGTCACATAACGAGAAACTATAAAAAACAATCTATTATGTTAGGACTATTGCGAAAGAGAAAAGGAAAAAGAAAGACATTCTCTCACAGAGTTCGCAACATCAAACGTGCTTATTGCCCGCAAGCTCGAGCATCGAGGTTATAATGGCATCATAATTATCGGGACACGCAAACTTGGCATCCCGCCTGTGACTTATATCCCGTCGTAGCGACGCGATTTAGTGTCGCCATTACGATGACGTCATCGGAGGCGTTCTGCCTGAAAGCGTAGGCGGCTTGACACAACCCGGCACCTTAGGTGTATTAACCATATCGTCCCATTGTAGCAAGATTTGATAACTAATTGTTGTCCGAATGCGTATCAATAACTGAACTTATTTGTGTTATTTGGCGCGATTACTATAATTGAAACCTGAAGAAGTGAAAAACTCTACGAATTAACCACGAGCAAGGCTCAAATAAAAATAGAATCCTGAGTGCACCATAGGTTTCAATAAAAGTGTAAAATATCTTTGCTATCGAGCGCATCACACAATTTTTTACCTTAAATGATGTTTAAAGCAATGATGGCTGTGGACCAACCCACCTGGCTAGCGACCTCCCTCAAGTGAAAAATCTATCGCCAAGCACCTAACGGTATATGCCGGCAGCTGTTCTTCAGAGCCAACAAATTCTAGGTTTAGCCTGTTAACACCTTCGACCATATCATCACTTACCTTCAATTGAGATTTTGGTCAAAAACTTACTTATATCTGCAATAAAAAAAGTGAATTGCGTTACTATATTATAAAAATAAAAGATAAATTACTTAAATTTAAAACATTTAAAGGAAATGCATTTTTCTGGAACTTTTAAAGTGGTTCGAATATCAATAATCTTTTACACGCTAGCGGATAAAAAGCACTTTTACGCGCAGATTTTGAATGATAAACAACACCTTTCCGAGCTACTGAGGTAAAAAAGTATTGACCTACCACTCAGAAGTAATATTTGCATTACTGTGTTCCAGTTTGAAGGGTATGGGTGGAGGTGAATTACAGGCAAATTATATTTGATAACTTTATGTCTAAATTTTCTAAAAGAAGCTGGGTGGACAAGACATGAGAACTAACGTCTTGGAGACATCAAGCAGAACCAGAGAGGTTTCACTGCAACTGTTGATGGACAGGCGTAACGATGAACAAGTCGCCCACGTGATAGTTAGTATCACGTGGGCAACTTGCTCATCTCATACCTTCATAACATATTTACCACGGAGAGTGTTCCGAGCAACAGTTCGGTTTAATACCTGCAGCAAACCTTCGCCATCAAACGTCCCAAGAGAGTATGATCTTCCATAAATTTTAAGTCGACATCGGAAATGGCCACAACCGTGAGGCATTTTCTGCCTTACATTTCGACAATGTGGAACTAGTTACTTGACTATGTGAGAAGGTTACTACCAATAAGACGAGAAAGAGCCTTTGAGAAGAATACATATTCTCTCTTCAATGCTCCTTTCCGGCAACGCATCCTCGATACCTCTGGTGGGTGACGGTGATCACTTACCACCAGGTGAGCCGCCTGCTCGTCTGTCCTCTTGTACCATATTTATAAAAAAACATTATATAATATTTTTTTTATGCCTTATAGGTTAGCCTCTGACCACTATCTCACCTGATGGTAAGTGATGATGTGGTCGAAGATGTTGTTTAGGCTAACCTAGAAGTACTGGCTCTCAAGGACAACTGCCGGAACACACTGTTAGGTGCTTGGCGACAGGTTTTCTACTTGAGGGTGGTCGCTAGCCAGGCGGGCATACGCAAAATGGCCTACCACCATGCAAAAATAGTATATTAAATATAAATAAAAGGTTACTTCAGTGCCTGAGTATCAATCGGGCAGTAATTATTTCTTAATCCTCAGACTCAGACTGTCTTGAACGTTACGGTGCGGTTATACGGTTTTTTTTTGGTCCAGAATACCTTAGTTTAAAAGTGTTTCCCTAAGTATTTCCTCCTTCTATATACAATAAAAAAATGCGCAAAGAAAACATATATAAGCCACGAGTATTCCCACAAAAATCTTACAACCATCCACAAATTTCTTTTTGGTCTTTTCCACGAATGACTCAAATCCGATTCACACCGGCTCAAAGACTCATACAGAACAAATGACGTTCTCATACGATCGGACACCGCACCGGACCAAATCCGCCCGTCTACCCACAGCAGACACAAACGACTTTTGTTCCGGACTGCAACGCAGCGAAGTAATTGTCTTAGCGGGACATGGAACAGTGGGATACCATCGCACAGTGGGACGCTATAGAACCAAAACGGGCCATCCAACTTTTATGTCCTGGTTGACTTTTACAACTCTGTTTATGATGTAACTATGTGGGAAATGTGGTTGTTAGTTCGCCTTCAATTTAATTTACCTTGACGTTAACTTTTATTTGTTTGTTAACTTACTTGCTTAATTGTTTTATTTAAGATGAAGTTGTTTGAAAAGTTTGAGGCTGGGATTATTTGTCTTCATTTTTGTGTTTTTGGCTGAAAATCAACTAAACCACCCGAATAAACATTATATTACTACAGTTTTCTAAACACAAAACTAAATATTTTTTAACAAGTTTCTATGGCGTGATTAGTGCAGTTCTCGAGTGGAGAAAATACCTACGCATCTTCTTTATTATGAAGCATGTCGTGAGAGGCAACTAAGGAAAAAGGTGTGCTGAATGAGCAGCGGTTCATTGCTCACGTTGAGAGGAGTATGTGAATATACTTTAGGCAAACATAACTGCTCCGTACTATATTAAATACGTGGAATAAAGCTTGAAATATGATGATGAATAGACCTTTTGGGCTTCAGAGTCTTAAAATCTGTAAGTATGTGGCGCCCTTATCTTCAGCTACTTTTCCTGTAGACTTATGACTCACCTAGACAGACGTCCATCTTTTGGCTAAAAAACAAACAACTAGTAGTTAAAACAATTGTATAATTCGATTTTGTCAGTTGCGACTGGACAGCCGCAATCAGCAGCGTCTGCTAAGTCGCGACGCACCCTTTTGTAAAATGGGTAAAAATACTAATAAGATAAGCTAACCATTGATACATTGTTGGACAACGTGCAATTTGCGTGTTACAAATGACCGTATCTTAGTCATCAGATCACTAGTCTGGATCTTAAAATCACATGTTACATTTGATGTATAAAGTAATTTATCAAATATAACAACCCGGATAGCAACTAGAGATTCCAACCAGGTATGTTTCTCAACCCGGGCCCGGTGGCATTCGTTGCCAACGGCACAGTATAACAACCCGGTCGGGCTCGGCGGACCCGGCCGTGTTGTGTGTTAGCGATGAAACCTTCAAAATACTTTAAAAAAATGTTCTATATATTAATGGAAATAGACAATGGTTCAAGGTTAACATTTATTTCAAACGGGCTTATGAACAATTATCACTAAAATCAGTCTCACTGAAGTCTCAAAATCCATTATGGACGGTAAAGTAACAGTATTAGTAATTATTCATTTTATAAGTTAAAAGAAGGTGGTCTTTCTCTTTACTTTTAACTTTATAGTGTCTATTTGAAAACATAACACTTAAAAAAAACAACAAGTTTAAAAAGAAACTAATAACGCAGCTAAAAGTACTAAACGTGTAATAAAAACTTCGATACTCGTAGATAAACTTTGCTATAAACAAAATAAATTCTTTATAAGTACTTTTTAAGTACAGTATTATGTTTTTCCTTAAACTTTGGTTATTAAGACAAGAGGGTGTTACCATGACTAATTGAACAAATAGCTAAATCTTCTAGGCTAGGCTGTACTGTAACTGTAAACAATCAAAAATGTAACGTTTACGCGGTGCGGTTTACACTAACATTATTACCGGGACCGGTTTCCAATCTCTTATAGCAACCTCTATGGTAGGCTAATTCAAATTAATGCACTGTCTCAACGTTGCCTCAACATAACCCGTTCATTTCATTCTTTGTATAGAAAGTTACTATTCCATATCCTTCATAAACGCACAGAAACATGGAAAAGGTCGCGAGTAGCCATGAGAGTGAGGCGAGGTGACGTTAATACGGTGCCGTGACGATGCATATTTATTGTCACCATGGCGGTAGAAAGTATGAGTTGAGTTTATATAGGGTTATTGGTAAAATGCTTACAACCTCTTAGAATTAACTTCCGCTAGTCCTAAGAAACAATTTGAGATCTTTTTTTGTGTTTTAATGCGCCAAGAGCGCCCGCCGCGGCAGCACTGGACCGCGCCGTGGTTCCTTTTAATACAGTTTTGAATATTTACATCGAACAAAGTAATAAAAATTACGAAATAATACATTACAGGCACAAGAGACTTTTGACATCAGGTGGTCTTCGTGCTTATTCAGTCAAAACATATTAAAAAATCATCTCATAATGTTTCTTAGGACTAGCAGAAGTCAACCCTAAAAGATTGTTAGCATTTTACCAATAACCCTGTATATACCGGATTAAAAATATTTTTTTCTGTAAGAAATTAAAAAGAAATTGTTCCAAAGTTATTAAAAGAAAGAAGATTCTTAGACGAAATAAATAGCTTTATCATAACTGATTCGTAATTTTATAACTTCGCTTAAAATTCATGATTATTTAACAGTATTGCTCAATTCACTTTGTTAATTTAACGTTCAAGTTTACATTCATTGTGTTTAAATAAATAACAACAATAATTTATATTCAAAAGGTATTTTGTGAGGAAGTAGGCAGATTACGATTTCACTTAAAACTTTTGTTTACTTGTTTTAAGATAAATAATAATGAATTCTTGCTTAGAAACGGAGTTCTCAAATTAATCTTACAATGATCGAAGGCGAAACAAAAACAATTCAAAATATTTACTAAGTAATGACTGTTAGCTTGTAACAAAATAAGGCAATTATATTTTAATTAAATGAGGAATTAAAGGGTCGGTTACGGTAAATTATCCACGTCTTTTGAAAAAGAGACGACTATGCCGCGATGTTTATGTATATATACTCAAGTTTGTCTAGTAGGTCTACTGCCTAAATAGCTCAGCGTCCAAAATCAAGTCCTGGTGGGGGTAATTACAAATGTTGAAATTCAATATAATAAATTTTACATTGTTATAGACGCATTCTCATTGCAAAAATAAATTATTAAAATCATAGGGTTGTGTCATCGTTAGCAAGTTTAAAGCTGATTGCAAAAATTAGTCTTGTTTGTAGTACAAGGTAAGTTGAACTATAGATATCGCTCCATCCCCATACAAAGGTTAAAAACAAGTTAACAAATTAGAGTCATCAGTCATTTTATGTCATGTTGGCTTAGCGGTAAGAGCATACCCCGGGTTTAGGGGTGAATGGCACGGGTTCGTATCATATGACTTTATTTTTTCCCTCTCGTTTAATTTTGTAAAATTTTAAAGATGTTTTGTTATGTACGTATATCATCTCTGTTCCCTGCTACGGAATCCTAGAGCGAGTATAAGTAGATAGTAAAAGTTATTATTTTAGTTTTATCAAAAAAGAGGAACACACCGTTAGGCGCTTGGTGACAGATTTTCTAGATGAGTGTGGTAGCCAGCCAGGCGATCACTCCCAAGACGCTCTACCACCATGGGAAAAAAAATCAAGTTGGTTTTGTCAAACAGTTTATAAGTAACTGTCAATGAACTGAGTAAAGAATTTGATAATATGTTTATTATCTCGACAATGCAATGACTGCAATTTTTGCTGATGGCGACCTTTTATATGTCTTAATGACACTGGAGTCACAAAAACTTTTCTGTTCAAACGCTGAATAAAATGCAATAACTTGTAGAAGTTGGAACCGTTGTGCATGGTGATAGGGCGACTGCGAACGCCCATCTGGCTAGCTACCATTCTCAAGTAGAGAATCTAGGTTAGCCTGAACAACATCTTCGACCACATTGTCACTTATCATCGGGTGAGATAACGGTCAAAGAATAGCTATTAAAAAATCCGTGAAAATAAATTGTGTAAGTATTGGATTATAAAAAAAAAACTTTCATCGTTAAAATACTTTCACCAATAGTAATTTAATTTTTTATTGCATTTTTATATCGACCGATTTATTTTTGTCACGACGTTTCGAACACCTTGCAATGATCGTGGTCACGGGGTAACTAATTGATGTACTACTCTCAGAAATTTTCTTAGTTTCGCTCATAGTGACTAGAGCTCTTGCAAATTTGTGTCGCCCATGGGATTTAATTAATTTGATAATATGAACCCAAGCAAGTGGTACTTACCAACCATCGTCTTTATTGAAATTTGGGTACTTTTTTAATTATAAAAGTACCTCGCGTAATATTCTTGTCATAAACCAGGTATCTCTGGCGAGGAGTTGTGAATTTAAACCATTTTAAGTTGTTTAATTCCTATGTATAATAATTATGAAAACCCGAGACAACATTACTTTTACCAAGTTATTTCAATCTAGAGGGCAGCGATGGCTCCGCACGGATATTTAACAAATATATTAATGAAAAAAAAACAATTAATGATATTTTATGGCCTATGTACATCAGGGATAATTAAAGATTCTAATCATGAAAGAATTTTACAAATCAGTTCAGTAGTTTTTAAGTTTGTTCGTCACGTACAAAATAATATCAAGTTTAGATATTTCAGTGTTAGAAGTAATTCCGTTTTAATTAATTTTATAACACCTGAGTTATTTATTAGGATAGAAGAATAGTTGGCTTGACATGATGAAAAAATACCTCTTAGTACTTCATCTGATTGACTATATATAGACTAGAACTATAAGACTTAAACCATATACATGGCTTACTTTGGAATCGTTGCACCGTTAGAGAAATATATATTCCTTTCTCTTTTCTGTGGTTGCACCAGTTATTTTTCATCACTAGAAGCTGTTACTGTCGCTCTGAGTAATTTTTTTTTTCTACTCATTATTGAACACGCAAATAAGCTGTTGATTACTGTTAACATAGTTAAAAAATATAACCGCTAAATAATAAATACATGTTTTACACCCTATGACCTCATTGAATTTTCTACGCATCATACTTGAGATTGAATATTTTGCGCGAAATTTCTTAACAAGTGCCAGAAATATAATATAATTATTGTTACAATACCATTTTTAAATATCATAAATTAAACCGGCAATAAACACTCACGTTGAGGATCGAATACGTCGTCCCGGGTTTCGAGCATATCAGATGCTCATCATCAGGGCGAGTGCGTAGCTGCGTCTGCGAGCTCCCGGCGGGCACTGCGGAGCGACGCCCGCGCGGCTCGTTTTATTTATAATATTTAAATATGTGTGAAATCACGAGAATTTCAATTCAAAAATACCATTTTAATATTTTTGGAATAACGCATGCTCTGCGGATTACTAAACAAAAATACAAATTTAAGAGAGGAAAAATTATAGTCATGCTCATACGATTGTTAGAGAACGAGATGAAAATTTAGAGTTATGAGCCATTGTCATGTTAACTCAGTCGGTCAGAGCATATAGGGTGGATGCCGCGGGTTCGAATCCCGCACATGAATATAATTTTTCCTCTCGTAAATTTGCAATGTTACAATACCACCTTATTTAGTACTTTTCTTATACACCGTTTGCATTTCTTTTTCAGATCTAGGATATAAATTAAAAAATACTTCATATTTGTAGTTGCCATAAAACTTTTTCTGTACAATTATTTGGAAAAAATTGTAAGTAAATTCATAAACAGCCATAATATATCAAAATAAATAAAATGTTATCCTTATCCATACATTTCCTCCTCTGTTAAGGAAATTAAAAAGATGATATAGATAAACAGCTAAAATGTTCAGCTACCAGAACACACCGTTTGGTGCTTGGCGACAGATTTTCTCCTTGAGGATGATAGCTAGCCAGGGGGCATTCGCTAAATGCCCTTCGACCATGAGGTGAAGCTCAAGCCCTTGGCGGGATTCGAACCATGGACCTGCTGCGCGGCAGTCAATGTCACTGCTTGAAAAGTTTCTAGTATATTGACCTATATCTAGTATTTTTGTCAAATACCTTAACTAATAATTGAATTTGCTGACGTTAGAGTAGACAAACAGAAATATACACTAAACAACACCCCACATAAAACATCAATGTCAGCAAAGTGCATTTAGCTATAACTGACGATTATCAAGTACCTGCAGAGAGGGAAACCAAAGGGACAGCCACGCTGCTGAGAAAAAATATTTTAATCAGTTTCCCAACAATCCTATAACCTCAATACTACACCGGAACTTTGAATCCATAGAATAGTCCAAAGAGGAAAAGTCACGTTCAGCTTTCAGCGACATTCATAACCATACAAGTTTAGAACCGAACGAGTTGTTTAGCAAGTTTTGACAAAGCGACGGATTGATATGGCTACTGAAAGTTTGTTGGATTCAGAAGTTTTGAGCCTATAGCTGGTATGAATTATGATAGTACTCTTAAGTCGAGGAACTACCCACAAAGTTTTTAGGTACGCTTTTGACACTTGACTACTGATGAACCAAAATTAAACTGTAAGAAGCGTTATAGTGTCATCTTCTAGATAGCTAATATATAGTTATGTAGAAGATGACACTACCCAAAACAAGAAGCACAAAAAAAATATTTCCCCTCTTTACATTTTATAATTGGTGAACAGAGTATTTTTTTGGGATTCGGTATTAGTATATTTATTATCTGTGTATCAAAATAATTGTAACCTGGCAACATGTATATTTAAAGAAATAAATCTCTCTTGTCTTTGCGAATCGTCAAAATGTCATGCGAATTGCCAATGCGGTCGTTTTACTAATAGGTTATGGGCGATAATTTTATTAATAAAAGTAATAGATTGACCTGTATTGCGTAGAATATGGCTTCAAATTATATACAAAACGTGCCTTAGTTAAGAGGGCGTGAAAACTACGATGAGTGGTGTTATGCTGCTGAGAATTTGTTGGTGTTGGAGGGCATGGTGAGTTACATCAAGCCAGTCTCCGGCTTTGAAAAAAATCAGCAGATGACGCAAAAACGAAAGCGAAGCTGATATTAACGCATATTTTTACGGGGTCTACTTTTACGGGGTCTGTCTCCAAAACAAAAATAAGTAGATAGGTAGTTAGAAATCTGAAACATCGGTACATTATGTAACATATCCTTTATTTATCTATCAAATACTTGAAACGCTGATTCATAACTTTGCAAGCTTGCAACTTTGCAAATTCGAAACTTTGAAATCTGGAGTCAAAACTCATAAACATATTATCTTGTAGTGGCTGGTGCAATGTGGAACTCCTTAAGAGCACACACACTTCCAAATTAGACGCATTTATATTTTCATAGTATTTGCCAATTTCATTAAACCTCGGTCACATCATAGTTGACAGCTATTGCTGAAGGCTCACTCCTGGTGTAGAATAATTTTCTTAAATGTTTGATTGTATGTTTTTGTATCCTAAATAATCAAGCAAATATTAAACACGATCTTACCGTATCGAAGGTGATGATGTGTCGACAACGGAGCATGCTTACGAAAGAGGTTCCTATTCACTTTGAACTTGAAGATTTCCGGATTATAAATATCAGTAAACAAGAACGCTAGCAAGCGGATGCGTAATAAGAAACCTCCACTGTTGATTACATAAGTGTTTTATAAATAATCTGGGTTTTCTTAGGATAATGATCTATTTATTCCCTAAAAATGTTATAGAACAATATGTGAGCTACGTTTTCTACCCGGAGATAATCAATCATAAGTATAAGACAGAGCTCAGGTCACTGTCCGCGGGTGTTATTATTATTTCCTTAGGTCAGATTTAATGTTACCTTCTAGGAAAGATATAAGAAGTAGATTGTTCTTACTTACCCCGATCAAAATCCAAGTAAGTTATATCGTGGTCATATTAATCGTGAAGTTTGTAGGCGAGGTGTATTTATCTTCCTACGTTTCATATTGCTTTAATCAAGCATAGTCAAAAACAAATTTACGAGAAAAAATTATAGTCATGTGCGGGATACATTTTATATATTTTTTCTCTCAAAGTTTGTATTTTTGGAATGTGATCCGCCGAGCAGGCGTTATTGCAAACATAAAAATAAAAAAAAAATGTTCAACTACTTTTTTAAATGTACAAACTAAAAAATATTCGGTATTAGATTGTACATGCAAGCATTCACTTTTTTAATTTAATTTCTTGGTAAAAGGAGACGAGTAAATTGTTACTTCCGCGGAAACTCCAGACTTCGGACTGTAACTAAGTTTTTTTTTCTCACAAAAACACAATACATTTCTGACCCGAAAATCAATCCCAGAAGTCCCGAGATTCCCCGAGCTTTTGCCAGTACCGAAACAGTAAACCTAAATTCTTCCCAAATTATATATTCATCATTTTAATCTTCTAAAAATGTAGGTTACCTACTAGCATGGATAAAAATATTGTTAGCGAAGTAGTGATCCAAATTCAACACCAAACTGTAATTGCCATGTGTATGTAAAGCGCCTATGTGGTGTCTATTATTAAACAACTTGTCACAAAGACTAAAGTCCCTCAGCACAAAATATCTCGTTGAACATTCTGTACAGATAATACATTAACTAAATTGATTAAGAATTCCCTCTGGGAACTATTCTATATTAGTTTGCCTACTCTGAATATCACAACGCCTACCTACCTATTGTAGCTACCGTATTGGTTTGATAATAAGATATATGGGAGCGATAACCGAGATCATATGATACGGTCGGAATATGTAATGGCTTTATATAACTACTTTGTAATATATATGCATTTTGAATATACAAAATATTAATATATTAATACATAAATACATCACAAAGTTGTTTGTAAGCCAACGCTGTTTTCATATTCCTATATTATGTAGACGAAGCATTAGCATCTTAACATCATAACGTCTAGTCTATTCAACTTCGTAACTAAAGTTAAACAACATCACAAAACGCAATTACACACTCACACACTCTTGCATTCTCATAAACTTATGATAGGGTTGTCAGTGAACATGATATGACATTTTATGAACATTATTCTGAATTAGAATGAAAAAGTGTTATTATTATAATTATGTAAGGTTTTAAAACTACTTTGTACTCTGTTCGTCCATCAGCCTTTATTTTTACCGACTCCAATAAAAGAAGGAGGTACTCATTTGTATTTTTATTTATTCTCAATATTTTGTTTAGGAGAGTTTTCAGGTAGAACATGTATGGCGGCAAAATATATCCATACTCGTATTATTTGATTCCTTGAAAGCAAGGCCGTACGAGAAAAAAAAATTACAAATAAATTAATAAAATAAAAAAACCTAATTTTTATTCGAAATTTAGGGGCCTCAATAGGGGCCAAAAACCTGCAGGACAGGATTGATATATCCAAAGGCATAGAGGCTAGACGCTAGTACGAACTAGTGGTGTGGTCAAAAATGTTAGCAGGTAAAATGGGTATTGGCGAATCGAAAGATATAAAAGTTACGAAGTCGAAAGCCGGCTCCTACCAAGGAACCGACTCTTTGAAGAGTCCTGCTGTCTCTGAAGACCACAACGCTAAACTTTTGGTCTATTTTGCATTATCTGTTCTCGTAACATAATCCTCTCATATTTACTTGAGACCTTTTAGCGACTCAACAAGCTTTCACTGGCTTAGTTTACTTATAAATTGATTCAACAGTAAGTAATGGATTTAATTAAAAGGCAACATTCTTTTCTATGCCACAGTATTCTTCAAACCTGTCGTCCTGTTTTTGACCTTATTCTACTGTACTGTATAAACCGAATCTTCCACTGCTGAATACAGCCTCCCCCTTTAAAGAGGCATTGCCATCACCACGCTTGGCTGGCGTCTTGGGGATTGCAGCGGAAGATGCCAGTTCTTCAGAAGGCCCTGCGATCCACCTTCTGGTATTTTTCCCTCTGTCGCTTCTTAAGACTAACATGGGAAGATATGGGGGGTGCAATTTTAACCCAGCAACCCACGGGTACCTTATTATACTTAGCCCTTAATATGATATTGTTTTAAAAATACTGCATCAGTTGGCTACGGATTTTCCTAGGGCAATTAAAAAATAAATTATTAATATAATAATATGTAAAAGTTAAATTGTTTCAAGAACTTTACCCAAAGTTTATGTGTAGGTTATCTACCTAAGTTTGAATTTTGTGAATCAAAGAATATGACTACAGTACTTTTTAGAAATTTTATTTTTCTATAAATAGTTACAACCCTAGCGGGAACGTAAAGACGATTTTAGCCATGTATGATAAACATCACGTAGAGAATTATGTAGCGAGTGCCTTTGAAGCTTGGCTCTTTGTGTCTGTACGATTTTTTTTCTTACCACCTTCCCTCTTCGTTCTATATCTATACTATCTATAGTATAATTACAAAGAGGAAAGATTTGTATTTCTGCGTTTTTATATTTTTCTATGTAACCAATAAACTTAAAAATTACTTGACCGATTTGAAAGATTCTTACACCATTAGTATCCTACACTATCCCTGATAAAGGCTATAAAATAATTTAAAAAATTAAGGGGTACCGTTCCTAAACTTCGATAATGTAAACCAACGTGTGAAAAATTATGAAATAAAATCTTTATATCGCGTACGCTGCGGAAATTGTTAACAATAGAGCAAAGATGGATTTTGATTTTGCATGGTGGTAGGGCATTTTGCGAATGCCCGCCTGGCTAGCTACCACCCTCAAGTAGAAAATCTGTCGCCAAGCACCTAACGGTGTGTTCCGGCTGCTGTCCTTGAGAGCCAGTACTTCTAGGTTAGCCTGAACTACATCTTCGACCACATCATCACTTACCATCAGGTGAGATAGTGGTCAAAGGCTAACCTATCAGGCATTAAAAAAAAAAAAAAAGATATGTGTATTACAATTTTGTAGAAGACATCAATATCTACAAAAAAATCTACAATACCATATGTCTAACTTTTACAGTTATGTCACAATGTAACTACTACTTCTAATGTGTTTCAATTTATATATTTTGTTAAATACCAGTGCAAAGCCGGGGCGGGCCACTAGTAATATAATAACTTAATAATTTCAAACTGCATGATCGATAACTACGGAAACTATGACTTACATAATGGAAAATTATTTAGACATAGTACTTAGATTAAACTAAGCTACACTTATTTTGCAGCAGATTAAAAAGCCAGCTGATAGTGATAGTACTTTTGAATAATAAAACGAGGCCCACCTGATATTAAGCGGACTAACCTCTGCCTATAACTGATGCATTTCATCACGAGTCACGAATTGCACTGCGCCCGTCACTTTGAGACATAGTTGTTAAGTCTCATGTGACTGCAATTTCACTAGATCTCAAGGACAGCTGCCGGAACACACCGTTAGGTGTTTGGCGACAGATTGTCTACTTGAGGGTGGTAGCTAGCCAGGCGGGCAATCGCTAAATGCCCTTCCACCATGCGGTGAAGCTCAAGCCGGCGGTGGGGATCGAACCAGGGTACTGCGGCACGGCAGTCCATGGCTATTACCACGGCCATCATTGCTTCAATACAAAAACATTTACCGGGACTTAAAAAAAAATTAACGGAAGTTGTATTCTAAAGAAGATACCGTAGAATTGGGACAAGCTTAGAATTGTCACGATTATTGCTATCATCAATATCATCATTTTGGTATAAAATATAATCAATGGTTGGAAGGAAAATTTGAGTGCTACAGGGTTGCAATATATCGTATATTTATTCAAGTAATAGTCTACGTCTTCGTAGATGAGCTGATCGATCGAGTATTTTGATTTCGCGGAGAAAGAAGCTTTTTAAAGTGCTCGTAGCGAAGTTTGCTTAGCCGTTCTTAACCGGTCAGCTAAGTTAAGCAACCTCTGCAGCGGTCATGACATGGATGGGTGACCGCTAGTGACATTACTACTGAGCGCTTCCGAGCTTCGGAGGGCACGTTAAGCCGTCGGTCCCGGTTGTTATCTTAGGATGGCAAACGTTATAGCATGGTGGTAGGGCATTTTGCGAATGTACGCTTTGCTACCTGACAGTGTGTTCTGGCAGCTGTCTTTCAGAGCCAGTAGTTTTAAGTTAGCCTGAACAATATCTTCGACCACTCATCACTTACCATCAGGTGAGATAGGAGTCAAAGGGTAGCCTTTCAGCAATAAATAAAAAAAATATATAAGATAATATTGTTAAAATTTTAGGCCAAAGAACTATATAAACTAACTATAAATAAATCCTTTTCTATTCTTACTATAATGAATAGATTCAGGCGTTACTTTGCGGAAATCCATATTTAATCATAACAAATATTTTAAGAAAAAATTAAATTAATATTTATAAAAAACACTTAAAAAAATATGGCTAGTGACAATTCCGCCCAATTTACCTACTAAGCCGATACGTGACGTCACAAACGCCACGCAGCCTAACCAGAAGAAATATCGACTCGTTTCCCTTCTACACGAAGCATCCTCAGGAGGTCTTGACTCGACGAGCGCACAATCGAGAAATCCCTTTGCCGAATTTCTCGATTGTGCGCTCGTAGATTCTAGTGTTTTATTAAAATAATAATTTAATGTTCACTTAAAATATTTTAAAAATATTTGTTATTATATTCTATTCTTAATGTATAACCATAAACATTCCAAAAGGAATAACCATTCCACAATTGTTATGTATGTGTAGGTATTTTCAATTGTGTTTGTGACGATACCTTTATGATTCAAACTGCTGCAAAGTAAGTTTTCAAACTTTTCATTCCGCTCAAAATGTTCTAGTTGCAGTTAATTCCTCAACAGTTTCAATCCGATTGGTGGTTTGGAATTGTATTCAAATTGCAGAGCTGTTCGTATCAATCCATTCATCTAACTGTAACTTTTAGGGTTTGTTAAAGTGTTTTAGGAATAGATTGTCTAATGTCTAGGTAAAGTTTTTCACACACTGTATGGTAATATTTTGAAATATTTCAATCACGACACTTATTTTTTTATGTAACGAAGTTATGAGACTTAAATGTCTCCCGTGTCTTTACAGCCTACTGCTTCGAAGCAGAATATCTGACACTGTTATATTATCTACAATGCTCCAGCCCTAGTAATATTACTAGGGCTGGAGCATTTGGACTACCTGTAGGCCTGCAATTGCCCTTAGGCTACAGTAATACTTTCGTTGTAATAGCTGTAGTGTTAAATATACTTCGTTATGTTTTATTTTTGTGGATGGATTGCGAGTGCCGCTGAACTTTATCGCCTCGCCAAGGATAGAGACGGGTACGGAAAGCTAATTGCCAACCTTCATTGATTGAAGAGGCACCAAGACAAGAGAAGATGTTTTATTATGAAGGCTAAGCAACGGTTTAAAAAATGACATGATAATATTAAAGGTGCAATATGCTGGCTCGCAGGTTTGCACAATGTAGTCAGGACGTTAAAATAACGCTTTTCAAGGCATACTGCCAGACCTTCTACACGTGTAGCCTGTGGACTAGATGTACGCAGGCGGCTGTCAGTGCTCTGCGTGTCCAGTATAATAATGGATTTCGTGTGTTGATGGGACTGCCCCGTTTCTGCAGCGCTTCAATGATGTTTGCAGAAGCACGTGTTGACGATTTTTATGCCATCCTTCGAAAAAGGACAGCTTCATTGGTAAGAAGGATGGATGGCAGTGTCAACAACATTATGAAAATAATAGCTGAAAATTTTAATTCACCTATTAGCAGGCATTTTGTTCAGGTGCTGACTAAATAAGTGTAATACGAACCGGTCAGCGCTTGAAATAGAATGTCTTCAATTATATACCTATTTGTGTTTTTTCTATTTATAACATTACAATATAGTTTTATTATATGTATACTAACATGTTGGGCCATTGTAGCCTGAATAAAGAAATTTATTATTATTATTACCATAATCAACTAATTACTTTAACGATATATCTATAGCCTGTTCCTTTTTGCAATCACAATCACAATGATTGCGCGCTAGAGAACAATATTCGCTGTTCTATCTCTGAGTGGACAAACAAACCCGACGGAGTAAATTTAGGCACCCAACCATATTTAATCTATTATGGATATAGGTCCCACACAAAATAGAGCAAGCTTATTTTCGTTTAATGAGCAAAGTTCTGAACTCCAGGCTGTAACATTCAATTTAGAAAAAGCCCACAATTAAAACACTGTTATTAAGCGCTTACAATGGACTTTTCTAGTCCTTCTAGGTAGAACAACTAGTAACAATCACTAAAGTTGGGTAACCGCTAGCAGCATTGACTACTAAGCGCTTCCATGCTTTAGGTCGCCTTGAATTCAAATAAATTCATTTAGTTAAAGTAAATTTAGGCCGTCAATCCGGGGTTATTATCTTTTATTAAGATGGCAGTTGTTGGGCTATATCTTGGCTTTAAATTATTGGGCGCTTTGCATGGCATTTTGTTAGTATTGCGTTCAAAATGACAGCTATCACCATCAACTAGAAGACCTGTTGCCTGTCAAGAACTTGACAGTGTGGTCTGGCAGCGTTTTTTAATAGGCAGTTACCGTTCTCAGTCGAACCCGTTACTATTTTTATTCTCAACATCACCTATCATCAAGTGAGGTTCTGGTCAAACCTAGCTCCTAAGTGTAAATGCTATATTGTGTGTACTCTAACAGACAGGCATGTATGGATAATTCAATGATAGGGCACGAAGTGACACACGGTGTCATTTATATCAAGATCGTAGCAAGAGTTTATTTTTTTATAGCAGTTTAATACCCTCGAGACCTATTTGTGTTGATGAGACTAAATAAGTTTCCATATCGTCCACATGTTTTGAGTTGCAATCCAGGTCAGATCAGTATATTTCTGTGCTCCTTCTGGATCGTTCATGTGCTTCTTATTTGATTGTAATTTGTTTTGTGAACTTAATGAATGAAAAAATAAATCACGGTCCCTGCATTCCCGTTTCGGCAATAGTTTGTTTTTATATTTTGTTTGTACAAATAAAGTATTGCCGATAGTTAATTTGCACATAAGTGCACACTTTTGCAACAAAATAATCGTATTCATTGACATTGTTGAGATTGGATTCCGTCAAGCGACTGAGAAGTGCTGAACGATTCACAGTTTCTACTGTGAATCGTTCAGCATTCTACTACATCTAAGTTGAGCAATGTTAAATCGGTGTAATTGCAAGACCATTGTGCTAGTGTCTGTTCGACATCTTACTATGGTATTGTCTTATCCCTTACCGCATAATCTACTTTTTATGTTTATATTTTTTTGTGACATAATAAGCTTGATGCCCACCTGATGTTAAGCGAACCTCTGTCTATAGCAGATGCATTTCGTCAAAAGTAACGAATTGCACTGCACCCGTCACCTTGAGACATATTTGTTAAGTCTCATATGAGCCTGTAATTTTACTGGCTCTCAAGGACTACTGCCGGAACACACCGTTAAGTGCTTGGCGACTGATTTTCTACTTGAGGGTGGTCGCTAGCCAGGTGGGCATTCGCAAAATGCCCTTCCACTATGCGGTGAAGCTCAAGCTCGAGGCGGGATTCGAACCATGGAGCTGAAAATAATACTTATTAATACTTAAAATTTGATAAACAAAATACTACGAACTATATACAACACTGTAGCTGTAGTACAATAATAGCATTTAGATACCCATAAGTCACAGCTGACTCACATGCATGCAGTCCAAATGCTCCAGCTCACTACCATATTTGATTATTTTCATACATGTGTAAGGAAATAATATAAATGAGGAAGTTAATTTCAATTGACTTTTCTTACATTTCTCTTTCTTACCTACCTATCATGTATGTATACATCTCATTCACGCGATCCCTGACGTTCCGAACTACATTATTTTTTTTCACTCTGTCTCACACATGCATATTCCCCTTGCATTCCATCTCTTTCATACATTAAACTTTGCATAATCGTTCATGCTATAGATCTACAAATTACTGCTTACACACGTTTAAGCTAATAGGGGCAATTTCTTGAAAATAATAAAATGTTACGTTCATCTTTCTTAACTGTTTATTCCTTGATAGTAAAATGTGTTATAAGTCTTTTCTAACTTATTTCTCATTTTGCCACGGTCAACATACTTGTATATTTTGCATATTTTCAAATATAAAACAATTATGCCATTACCAATTCTTCTCGTTTATATGTTTAAAACCCATTCCTATTATTTATAAGCTCCATTGTAGAGCTTTAAATTTTATCTTCTTTCATAAAAATACCTTTTTTTACTTATCTGTCTATCCACATATTGTACTTAAATCAATAAAGATAGAGAAGAATTAGATGAATTATTTGTTTATGAAACTGTATGAAATTAAGTGCATAATAAGCTATTTTAGCTAAAAATTTTCACAGCCCGAGCTAAAGGCAGAGGCTGGTATTTAAGTTAAGTGCAAATGGGATTTATACATAAGTTATGCACTCGAATTTTCACTATAACTGAGGAGGAAATTAAACAATGATATTGCTAATAGTAATACCTCTTAAGACTGAAAATGATTTTTAAACAATGCTCTATTATGAGTGCTCTATATAATGTTTAAAAAACTCGTGTCTGGTTCTTTAATAATACCCCTGATCTAAGGGTATTATTGTTTATCCAGGCAAAATACCTCGTTACATAAAATTAATTACCAACTAAGTTCCTTTGAATAATTAAAAAAATATATTTAATTATTATGGGTATATATATATTAAACAACAGGGTTTATGAAAAAAAATATTTTCACTAATTAGATATAAACATAAACTACGAACATCACTGTTTTTTGTTTTTTCTCTTCAACAAAGAGAGCCAACAAACACTGTTAGGTGCTTGGAACAGATTTTATACGTATAGGTAGTAGCTATTCTGGCCGGATTTCTCAAAATGACCTAACATAACGTTAATCTGATCAACCGTATCCAGTTTATTCAGTATGGCTATCATGTAATTTTGTTGGTAACAATTTTTGATAGATATTAGCAACCGAACCCCACTGCAATAAAAACAGTGACCACCATTCTTCTACACTAAACATGATATGAGCTCAAAATATAAGCAAAATTATCCGATCAATTGTCTGTCCTAACTTCCATGAAACCAGAGTCATTTCGTCAGGTAATTTACCAACGTAAAATTAATAAAAATAAATGTCAAATAACTTAATCAACTATCAGATATTAAGTAAGAACTCGCTGACAAACACATCCCAAACCTACCTGGGATGAAGGATGCCTATTTAAGTTACCATTGTGTTGTGTTGCAGCCTTTTTCTTAACTTTCCAATTACTAGGAAAACCTATTCTGGTCAAGTTTTAATAGTTACTTTATAAATACATTTTTAATATTGATAAGTTAAACAACGACTATTACGTAGTCAAGAAAATCGAGCACTAAACTTATTATATCCAGGTTCTACACAGGTACTTTTTACTTTGAATTACGATGCGCGCTAACGACATTGCAGTCGAACGCAGCATTATAGATCACCTGCATTACGCGGTTTTTTACAAAATCCTACGTAATGGGGATTCCCATCTATTGTCCAAGTCAATTTACGGCCAATTTATCCCAACTTTATTTGGCTTTCGAAACCATTCCAGGTTTTATTCCCATTGCTTTTAAATGCAATAGCTGCATTAAATTTACACTTAAAATCCTTATTACACATACATGCATTGTTTTGGCTCATCATAATACTGAAAATGTGCTCGTAAAATATTGAAGATGCTCTTAGTGAATGTGAGAAATTAATGGCTGATATACTTTTAAAATTGTAGTTTTTTTTTGTTATGCTTGATAGATTAGCCTTTGACCACTATCTCAAGTGATAGTAAGTGATGATGTGGTCGAAGATGTTGTTCAGGCTAACCTAGAATTACTGGCTCTCAAGGATAGCTGCCGGAACACACCGTTAGGTACTTGTCGACAGATTTTCTACTTGAGGGTGGTAGCCAGCCATGCGGGCATTCGCAAATTGCCCTACCACCATGCAAAAGTAGTTTAGTTCAACGTAATATAAATTCATTAGTCAATTAAAACGTTTGCCTTGTTATTTGTGTTTGTTTTCATGTGAGTAGATTCAAGCAATGCCATATATTGTAGTCACATGGAATCCCGAAGTGAACCGATTCACCTTAATTATTTTATTTATTTATTCATAATTGCTTCCACACTTACTAGAGCTACGCCAAGGCGTGTGATAAGCCAGTTTTAATTCAGCTTTCACAATACAGGCCATATCAAACAGATCCTAACAGATAATAATGGGAAAGCGTTTTGTTTTGTTATGTACATCTCATATGATCTTTTGTAAGGACGTTGAAATAAGAGAAACGAATGGGAAGAAAGAAAAGATTATGTAGCATATCAGAAGTCGCTTTAATATTGCACAAGTGACAGAAAAGTTGAGAGTAATATATGAAATGGAACATGGGAATGTCCCGATGAAAGACATATGTAGAAACGAAACATTTCTGTTTTGTAATGTTTGTAGATTGCAGCAAACTGGCCCCTTACCGTATTCCTAAAGTAAAATAAACGAATCTGAATTTAAACACTAGAAGTATAAATTACCTTGATGAAGTGCTCATTGAAAACAATCTGAACTCGATCGTTTACAAGAGCAATGGTGTCATTCACGCACAATTATTGTGACTAGCATTATACTGGTCACCATCGCCAAGAATTGCAATTATAATATGCTTGAAAAGGCATGGTTATACTGTTTTTATTTCAGTTAATTGAGTTTAAATTTGCTTGCCCCGTGGGATGCCGGGCTAGAATGTCACCCCTCCATTGCTACCTTGGGTGTCGTAAAATGCCTGAAGGTGCGCAGTAGTGTCTTTTGAAGAACTGATATCTTAAACTGCGATCCCTTCCCCCCACTACCCCCTCCCCCCTTAATGGTAGAATTTGTGTTCAGCAGTGGACAATCTTGCTGATGCAGAGTTTAATTTAAAAACCAATCGACCAACATAAAATCCATTTCAAGGTTGTGTATGAACATTGGTTCTCTTTTCAGAAAACGTCGAAACGCTTCGCCACTTCTTCAGTTTTCAGTATCATTGACTAAAGTTTACGACTGTCCTCTGTCAGTTTTACTGTCAAAAACGACTTTTCAAATGACTCTCAACATTCGTTCGCAGCCAAAAACTGTCATAAAAATATGTCCATCCAAAATTTTATACGAAAACATAACAGTAAGTTGTTTTTATAACTCATTTTACCGTCTCATTCCACATAAACATTTCCGTGAACTGAATAAAAATCTACATAACAATTCATAAAAGCGCTACTTCCAGTAGTAATAAAGGTATGCCATTATCCGGAGCGAATGAGCGATATATATTAACCTCACTATCTTCCAACATGTATTCCATCGGTACAATAATAATTTTTTTTGCTAACCAAATATACAAATTATTTTGTACAAACACATTTTGACTTACATTGATTCTTCTTCTTTAATTTTATGACCAAACTCCTGCTAACAATAACTAATAAAAACCAATTAATTTGTTTGATTTGATAAAGCGTATGTATAATTGATTATAATAATAAAAATGATAACAATAAAAATTAAATGAATTTATTAAAATACAAATGTCAAAACAATAAAACAAAATAAAAAATCGTCCAAGTGCGAGTCGGATTTGCGAATGAAGGGTTCCGTACTATTATCTATACAACACTAGACACTAATTATAATCTTTTATGTTACGGAACTCTTTTCTCGACACAACTCGCATTTGGCCGGTTTTTAGTATTTATTGTAACATCAAAATTATATCATTTGTGAAAATGCAAATTATCTAGCAATCATGGGTGATAGCTAGATAATAATAGGATGAGATACTTACAGCATCGTAACAGACAGACGAACAGTGGAGTCTTAGTAATAGGGCCCCGTTTTTAGCCTTTGGGTACGAAAACCTAAAAAAAGACAGCAATATCATTATATTATTTTTCTACTAAATAAATTAAACTATTGACTGATTCACATTTAGTTAAGCAAACGCACACAACGTCATTCCGTTTAACATTAAAATTACCAGTACCAGGGTTGGCGTCCAATGCAATGAGATGGCTAAGAGATCTACTTTTATTTTTTGGGAGAACAAGAATTTAGTTTGCCCTTACGACAATACAACTCCACCGGGGTTAAGACGACGGAAGACCCCTTTATAACTTTGAGGCCCTCTATAACCCTGTCAGTGACCAACATAAACGGGAGTTAGAGTGAGCAACGGTGTAATACTTACACTTACCTTGAATTGTTCTCGATTTTTGTATGCCAATAAGTCTTGAACCACAATTTTCATTATTAAACTGCCAATTGGTTCTGAGTGACGGATTATCTACTTAATAGTGATAAATAGTCAGGTGAGCATTCGAAAAATGCCTTACCTTCATGTATTGCTATATACCTGCATCCTAGTTAATAAGGTTGTTAAGATGGTAATAAGCTGTTTTGTACCAAGCTGCAATGCCCCAGTTGCGTTAGCTTAAGTATACTTTTTATTGGCCGCTCTTAGCTGCGTTTTAGGATATATCAGAAGATCGGAAGGATCTTAGATTATTAAGCTAGGAACAGCAAATTTTGAAAAATTTAAAGAATTAAATAGTTATAAATATAACATTAACCTGTCCTAACTGATACTGTCGCATTAGGAAGTAGATCCTTTTTAAGAACCGCAGTGTATGACCTCTACGGCATCTCGTGGGGTTACTCCCCCACGGTGTCTCCTCACTGCATACAGTGACACCATGGGGTAGTAACCCCAGTAACCTGTGGGTTACTCTAAATTATGACCGCTCTTGACAATTATGGTCGCAAAGCAGCGTGCAGGTAGAACAATTAAGTAGGCTAGTAAAGTTAGATATACACGACAACACCAAATATGTACTCAATACTCGGATAGAAATTGCAACGTAGACCAATGAAACGGACAAATGGCAAAACTTACACTAAAAGGAATTACCTACGAATCTCGAATCTCTATTTCTACTCTGTAAGTTGTAATAATGAAAGCCATGACGAATTGTAACATTGTCTTCTTATCTTTATTATATTCTGATAGTGTTGGCGCAATATTGTTGTTTCCTTTACTTGGTTATATTGCGTCGTTTTACCAGTCACACTTTTTACCCCAATATCTTTCTAAACGCAATCTTTTTATCTAAAGTGTAATGCCATAGTTTTTAAATTGTTTTAATGTATATTCATAAAGCAAAACTATTCACGATGAGCTTTTAATATGATACATATTATATATACGTCGACCAAGTCCAAAACGCGCGGAATGTCGTCAAGTATTCGGTTGGCATTGCGGCATGAACACAACTTTAGGGTAGAACTCATGTAACGTAAGCTAAACCGTGCGTAAAAATAACGTAATGAAATTATAAAAATGTTATAAAATGACTTAACTTTGAAAATATTCACTAAAATTCGCGATTTATCTGCTTATGTACAAAACTACGTCAAAAACTTTAGTTTTCTTTTACTTATTTCCACTTATTCCACAGAATCGTATTGTGTATTTGAAATCTGTAGACCAGACGTGATATTATCCTGGATTCTTCATCCGCATGGATATCGTACATTTATGAATGAAATTCTTTTCTAATCGTTATCTATGATGAGCATGGGTTATGTTAGCACACACTATTATATATTTATTTCGTGTCGAAGTGTAAAGTTGTCCAAAGCGCAGTTAAAACTGAAAAGTATGTAACCTTTATAGAGACGCATTGGCTGGCTTGATTGATACTTGTGGCTTTTATTACATTTTTATAAAGTTTCCACGCATAATAAATGAACTATAGAGGTCACATAAACAAACAAAACAATTGTGTAATATACCCTAAAGCGTCACGTTTCCGAAATGTTTGTAGGTAAATCGCATCACATAGTAAAGAAATGCTTTTTATCAAAGTTTTTATTGTAAACGCAGTGTCTGCAAGTGCTATTCGCGTTTTATAAATGTTTTGTATTAGCTAGCGAAAGGCATCCACAAACACATTGTTTTATTGATTTCCAATCTTAGCAAATATTTGTTGTTTCTAAAACAAACATAATATTAATAACTCTTCTGGTTGTTTAAAACGTAAAAATATGTTTAATAAACTTATAACACTATATACAATTGTAAGTATGTCAATGTATATAACTAACCTCTTCTATCTCATAACTGGTGCCTTTAAATAACTGGTAAAAGTTCGAGTTACATTCCTATTTCTATGCGATGTAATAACCTAAATTATATTAATATTAGTAAAATTAAATTATATTAAGATTAATAAAAGTATTTACTGCGCAATATTTGTACTGCCATGTAATTAATAGTAAAAATGCCCTACAATTATTTCTTGAATACAATGGAGGGATGCCAGCTTTCATAGAATTTTTTTCGAACCCCAACAAAAATTATTTTATCTTTTATGATCACTTCTACTAGGCTGATAAGTAGCTGTGTTATTTCGTTGACAATGCATTAATATGGTAATCTGGAGCTGGTTTGATGATAAAGACTAAAGGCGGCTACGTAACTACTAAGCTACACAACATAACTATATTGTGTTGAAGCTCGTTTTAAATTACAAGAATTATAAAAAAAGGTGTCCACGGTTTAATATTGAGCCAGAAAATGATCAAAAGATCTCATCAGATGACAGCTGTTCTGATATATAATAAAATATCGTAGGTATGCATAACATGATACACATGTTTAAGAGATTTTTATGATGAAACTATTGATTGTAGACGTTAAAAATATATTTGACGTCTTTATTGTTTGTTTATTATGAAAAGAATATATTTCAAACTAGGGATTGCATGATTGTTTGAGTAGCAGGAGTTGAAGAAATCCATATCGCAATCGTTGATTTACCTCATTGTTAGTTAAAAGCATCTTAAAATAATATTTTTGTGTGAATATAATCTCATTTAATGTTGCTTCGTCCTCTACAAAGTCCTCAAATTATTATCTGCAAAATTATTGAAAGATTTTTTACTGTCATTGACAAGTAACGTTTTTACAGAGTTAAAACACCCATTAAAGTTCGTCTTTAACAAGTTATATAAAACTAAAGCAATCGAAAATGTCATATATAAAAGAGCAAGGTTATTCTCAAAACTAACAGCTTGAATTACCGGCCTGCCAGTTGTGACCGACATATTAGTGGCGACAGACAAGGGTTAAGACATATTATATTGCTGAACCCGACGACGATGTTTCGAACAAGTATCTATTATTATACATCGTGGTAAAAAGCAGTTTGATTTAAATTGTATGTTGTAATTTGGGGGGCTTAGAGCTATGATTACAAAACAGGTTTAATAACTTAATTAAGAAAAGCCATTAACAAACCTCCACAAATTTATAAAAAAAAAAAATTGTTCCTGTACCTGTGCCTGTATCTGTACTTGTGTACTTGTACTTGTTTTCTTTTACTTGTGTACTTGCACGGATACACTTTTTAATCGTTTTAATTTATATATTAGGTCCTTACATATGAAATTGGCGTTTTTCGTACTGGCCACTTTAATCACGAATTTCTCCTCTTTGGTAAGGAATTCCAAATTCAAATTTGTACAGCTATAGACTCATGTATTTGTGCTTCGATGATCGTCATTCATTTGTTTTTTTTCTTCTGTTTTTTTCTGTTTGCGTCACTCATTTTACAAAATGGAAAACCTTAAATATCGCATTATTTACGAGTACGAGTTCCGCCGTGGCACTAGTGCTGCGGAAACAACTCGAAGGGTGAATGATGTGTATGGCGGTCGTGTTGCAAAAGAAAACACAGTTCGTTTTTGGTTCCAACGTTTTCGTTCTGGAAATTTCGACCTGCAGAACAAGCCCCGTGGACGGCCTGAGACTCAAGTTGATAATGAAGAGTTGAAGGCTATTGTGGAAGCGGATCCATCGCAAACCACGTCCGAGTTAGCTGCAGGCTGCGATGTTAGTGATAAAACTGTTTTAATTCACTTGAAGCAAATTGGGAAGATTAAAAAGCTTGAAAAGTGGGTACCTCACCAATTGACTGAAACAAACCGGCAAACGCGCGTCGACTGCTGCGTTACATTACTAAACCGGCACAATAATGAAGGTATTTTAAACCGAATCATTACCTGTGATGAAAAATGGGTTCTTTACGATAATCGGAAGCGCTCAGCGCAATGGTTAGATCCTGGCCAGCCAGCCAAATCCTGCCCCAAGCGAAAATTAACCCCAAAAAAGTTACTTGTAAGCGTTTGGTGGACTAGTGCCGGTATTGTTCATTACAGTTTTTTCAAATCTGGCCAGACTATTACGGCTGATGTCTATTGTCAGGAATTGCAAACCATGATGGAAAAGCTAAACAACCTAGGCTGGTCAATCGCTCCACGCCACTGCTGCTTCACGACAACGCTAGACCACACACTGCGCTACAGACGGCTACTAAATTAGAAGAGCTTCAATTGGAAAGTCTAAGACATCCTCCGTACTCCCCGGACCTTGCTCCAACAGATTACCATTTTTTTCGAAATTTGGATAACTTCTTGTAAGGGAAAAAATTCAACTCCGATGGGGCAGTCCAAATCGCCTTCAAAGATTTTATTGATTCCCGTCCGACTGGTTTTTTTAGTAAAGGGATCAATGAACTACCTATGAGATGGCAAAAGTGCATAGAAAATAATGGTTCATACTTTGATTAATTAAATATATTATATTAAAAAATATTCGACTTTTTGTTCCTCCCATACAAAACGCCAATTTCATATGTAAGGACCTAATATTTTGTTAAATATTAGCTGTACGAAGCAGGTACGGGCCGCTAGTACATACTAATGTATGATTGTTTTGTTTCAGGTACGTCATCTTCTGAGGATATGTATTCTTTTATATAAGGTAAATATTATCTTATACACTTATTACTTGCTACTTAGGTTTGCGAGTATATTGTGATCACAAAAAAATACTATTAAGTCGAAATTCAAAGAAAATCAGATTAAAATAGTATGGCGGTCTGGACTGATCTTTTTTAGGGAGGTTATAGGCTGCCGCTGTGGGCTGTCCTGCTCCATCCGATTTTGGCCGAGGGAAGGCCCTCTTATATCCTGGGAGGGGGTGGTTCTTATGAGACGGGCGTATAATGCGAAAAGCACTTTCTACCTCTGTCTCCTGCGGGCGCCGAATACGCACCGCTATTATAAGAGAGTCGTCACTGCTGAGAGACATTGGGGGAGTCGGAGCTAAATGCCCCTGTGCAACTGTAGTGTGGTACCGTTGTGAGTGGGCCCCATGGAAATGAACTCTGTAACGATCTGTTTGGAGAGACACTAATCGGGACTTTGTTTTTGCCTCGAGCTCGCCGGTGAGCTCGTGTAAACATTTGATTGTAAACTTTTGGACTGATCACAGTCTACAGGTGATATAAAGTGCGGCGTTTCACTTACCTACTTAGCTTTTACCACGCTCTTTGCTTTATCACGATCGAGAAAAAATCAAATTGTACTTATATATCCGAATGTATATATAACAGCTACCTAAAGTGTAAGATTTCTAAACAGTAACATTACACGTATGTTACGTTACCTTATCCTAACCGGTTCTGGATAAAACAAGCGGTCTTCAGTTATGCTTTCCACTTTCACTGTACTAACATAGTGATAGGCTAACTTTACAGTTTAGCAATATTAGTCTCATGCCATACGTCCTAAGCTTTGTTCTTTTTACTATTTTTATAGTTATTATCCTTTAAATCATAGTGCTAAGGGCTAAATGTTTTTTATTTTATTTTATTGTATATGTGCCACCAAACATTGCGACTAATCGATCGTCTCAAATGGAATTCCGACACAGCATGCGTTCTCTTTGACCGCGTCGACAACTTTGCCACACATTTTCATTCACATTGGTCTAATTTTTAAATAACATTGCGCACCTTACCATGCTCAATGTTCTCGTGCCAAAGAGGGTTATAAAACTTTTACCGCCTCACAGGTATCGCCAGAAGATTGGTTTATGAATACCTCCTTTTACCGACATACGTAGGCACCATTCGAACTCAATTTGTAAGAAAAATTTCATTTGGCACAGCAATTTCATAAATGTAGATCGTGTCGTGTCTAAATTGAACTTATAAAATATATATTTGAGATAAAATTTGATGTTATGAAAATGGTGTTGAGTCCTGTCTGTACGTCTCTATTTGAAATATTGGAGGGTAGCTTTTGAAAACCCCGCAAGTGATGGTGTGGCTGACGATGCGATAGTAGGATCGATATCTACTCAAAGGCCATCATTAGACGCAATATAAGAAGTTTGGGCATTAAATTTCTCTTTCAAAGTGTTATAAATAAATTAAATACGATATCATAATGCTCTGGAAAACTCTGACTATGACTATTTGTTTATAAAAAAAAAAAAAAAATGAAAATTAGGCAAAAGATTTTTGTTGAACATACACAAATTCAAAGAAGGTTATTTTTTAATGCCAATTTACTGTGAGGATATAAAAAAATAACAAAATTGACAATTGACATTCTTTGCATTTTAGAGCATCACAACATTGACCTATACTAGACGCGACATCTCAAACGAAATTCGTCGACCAGTGCAGATATGCCGGCCGGCATACTCTCCCACACATGCAGCTGGGCACTCGTAGAGATTACACGCGCTTTACGTTAAAAAATTGTGTATTATCAATTGTGTATTTTGAATAAACAATATTCGAACGTAAAGCGCGTGTAATCTCTACGAGTGTCCAGCTGCGTGTGGGGAAAAGTATGCCGGCCGGCATATCTGCACTGGTCGACTAATTTCGTTTGAGATGTCGCGTCTAGTATATATAGGTCAATGCATCACAACAATAATTTTTTTCAATACTACTTATCTAAATGGTATTCATAATGTAACCTACAACTAAATGAAAATTAATTGAAAAATCATGAATACAATATGTACAATTGATAGTGAACTTGAGCCTTTTGACTTCCTGTAGGCCTACAATGACCTTTAGGTTGCCTAAATGCTTTCTTTGTAATAGTTGTAGTTGTATACAGACTGAAGTGTTTTTTTAATAAAGGATGACAGTGGGCTTCTAAAAAAATATATTTGTATATTACATTTATTATTACATTTATTTTGCAAATGTAATAGTATCAAGTATATATGGTAAGGTCATATTTACCTGTGTATATTAGTTGGCCACCTCAAATGGTGTTGGCAATTAATGACTGGATCGAGAAAACGGACGAAAAAAAGGGACGGTTGACTTCATCTGCTGAGAAATTTGGCAAGCTCTCACAAAACACAAGGAAAAAAAACATACGATTCAACTTTTCGCGGTTCATATTGACTCAACTGTGAGCTCACTGGTTTTATATACCAGTACATTATAACATACTCAAATATGAAGCCATTTCAATCTAAAATTTCATATTGGATTTTATTCTAATAAAATTTCTGTGCTTATATTATTTTGTTGTTTACCGAACAAAGTGAGGTACAAAACTTAGTGTTTATTATATTATTTGATATGAAGCTAAAATGTCTCTTTGATGGGAAAGAGTACACGTATCTGTTGGAAGTAAATGTACAACACTCGATGAATTTTGATGTAGCCAATTTAGTTTAATACTTCAATTCCCTTTTCAATTTATATTTATGGTTAAATTAAAATTTTGAGATAAATGTTATGATGTTAATAAGATCTTCTTCTTTCGAGTCGGCGCGACTGTTATTTTAAATTTTGCTTGACCAGAAAGCAGCCACTGATCCCGACGGCACATGCGCTAAAAAGATTATCAGCAGGTTTATTGATTTTCAGAACTAAACCAATAATCATATTCTATTTTTAACATTAAAGTGTGACTAAATTTTCGGAAACGTTACATCTGTGAGGATAGTTTTTGACCACTGCTTAATTAATATTATTAATAAATGGTAAGAGATGGTGTGGTTAAGGATGATAGACTGATTAAAGCTATTATATAAACAGGTTTTTAAAGACAGCTGCCCGAACACCTCAACAAGCGCGTGGCGGTAGATTTTCTACTTGTGGGTGTTAGCCAGCCCAGCGAGGATTTAAATTGTATTCGAACCGACAGTCAATAGCCATTTCCACTGTGTACGTCATTAGTGCTTTATAAATAACATGTAGAAAATTACATAAACGAAAATTCTAAGTATGCTTTCTAATAATGTCTTTGTTCACGGTACATTGTATTCACAGAAACATAACCTACTCTGGAACCGAACCGGTTTTTTCCTAATATTTCATATATCAAGGTCGAAAAGGTTACAGTGAGCCCGCAAAAATATCTACTTCAGCGATAAAATACAGATGTTACGGCAAAAAAACTTGACTTATGTGTTTTCCGCGGTCTGAGAGCAAACAGACAAAAAATAAATGTGAGAAATTAATGGTGTAATTCGCACATGATACGTAGGCCACTTCAGTGATTTATTCGAAGTATTACACTAGATGCTGTCAGTTTTTTCTAGAATACCGACACCTTATTTGATTCGGAAAGGGTTTGGTAACTTTTTGCAGGATATATTAAATAATATACATTATTCATATAATGAGCCATGTTGAACCAGTGGCAATTTACTGCCACGATGAACATTCGTAGAAGCAGGCGTTTGGAGAATTCATAACTGGCTAGTTACGAGTACTATATTTGTGATCAGATCGTGTTATGTGATATATGATTGAAGTGATTACTAAAATATTTGCAGAAATTTTATAAGATCAAAAAAAAAAGATGTGTATTGATATATATTTAGTATCTGTGTCTAGTTGTTTCACTTCATTGATAGAATATTATTATTATAAAACAATTAAGATGTCACAGAAGAATCCTAACATAGTATTTTTTGCATTAACGCTTGCTTAGCTACAAAATTATAACAAAAGGAGACACTTGAACTACTGTTGGGATTCAAACTCGCGATTTTCCATCCGTATAGCTGGGACACGCTCTTTCAACTGAGCTACTACTGAGCTACTGCTAATACTGAGCTCAGTGAATGAGACAAAGCTTAAATATGAGCTTAAATGAGCTTTGAATTACTCACTACGATAGCTAGAGATAAACAAGAGTCGGATGGACAAGGGATATATAACTATAAGGATGGTAGCAGTACCTTCTAAATGATTGCCATCATACAATGCGATCCCCAAGCCACCTATCAAGCTTGGGGATTATGGGAAGTCTCTCCTTAATAGAGAAGGCTGCGTTTAGTAGTAGACGATCAGGCTGATACAGTACCAGACTGATACAGTACCAGACAAACATAGTTTGAAGCAGTGATGGCTGAGTGGCATTGGCTATAGACTGCCACGCAGAAGGTCCATGGTTCGAATCCCGCCGCGGGCCTGAGCTTCACCGCATGGTGGAAGGCCATTTTGCGAATGCCCGCCTGACTAGCGGCTTCACGTAGAAAATATGTCACCAAGCACCTAACGGTATGTTCCGGCAGCTGTCCTAGAGAGCCAGTGATATTACAGGCACATGAGACTTAATAACTATGTCTCAAAATGACGGGCGCAGTGCAATTAGTGACTTGTGACAAAATGCATCTATTATAGGCAGAGGTTAGTCCGACACAATAGCATTAAAAAAACTATATATAGGCAGAATTTCCTAGACCACACATTTTGCCGACTTATATAATGTAAAGGGTAGGAATGAGAATAACTATAGAGACCTTCAAATTTTGAAAATAAAAGAAAACAAACGTTCAATCTAAAAATACTACGTGAAACAATCCCCACGCTAAATTTACCATTTGTTCAGTTCGCTTTTTTCACAATTTCCTTTGGATAGTTCCATCCAGTGTGGGTCCATCCGCGAAATAAAATTAGCGTAGTGTACACTCTATTTCACAGTTTTTTACGATTGAAACTGTAGTTACGGATCGCACCGGACGTACTCATGACTCTACATTTTTTCCACGTATTCTCTATGCATTTTGATGATGCATGTGAAGTTTATTTTGTTTTTGAACAACAGTGTGATAGAAAGCTTTTGTGTTTGTATTGACAGTTATTTTATTGCTTACGTGGCGGAAAACAATGTGCAGTTGTTGGAATATAAATACCCGGATGCCTTCACTTTGTTTCATCATACTTAGTAAGGAAATTGCAAAATAAAGTTAATCCTATTCCTGTAAGACTAAGTGAATTTCAAAATGTTCCTTTTTATTTTATTTTTTATTGCTGATAGTAATTATTAACAATACAATACGGGTACAATATGCCCTGCCGGTTGCCTTTCCTAACGTCTACCATCTTGAGAATGCTCTTGCTGTAAGAAATCTACTATTGTGTTAGATATCTATTAAATTTTTGGTAATAAGCGTGATAAGATGGCAAATAGCGATATTGTACGCCTTTTGTGCAGCAACACCGTATTTACGTCAACGTAAGTGGTGGCATCTGGCACTGAAATACAGATTACCTCCTTAGTGACACAGCGGCATCCAATAGTTTAATTTTTGAAGCAGTGATGGCTCAGTGGCATTGGCTATGGACTGCCGCGCAGCAGGTCCATGGTTCGACTCCCGCCCAGAGCCTGAGCTTCACCGCATGGTGGAAGGGCATTTTGCGAATGCCCGCCTGGCTAGCGACCACCCTCAAGTAGAAAATCTGTCGCCAAGCACCTAACGGTGTGTTCCGGCAGCAGTCCTTGAGAGCCAGAAAAATTACAGGCTAATGAGACATAACAACTGGACGTCTCAGTGTGACGGGCACAGTGCAATTCGTCGTTAACGAAATGCGTCTGTTATAGGCAGAGGTTGGTCCACTTAACATCAGGTGGACCTCGGGCTTGTCACAATAACATAAAAAAAAAAAAAAAAAAAAAAAATAGTAAGGAAAATAATAGTCTATACACGTATTCTTAAAGTGGGAACAGTAGATCCGTATCTGTATAATAAAACATTCGAACGTCTATATATTTATCGTAAAATAAGGTGCAGTTTTAGAGTTCAATAATTTCAAAGAAAACTATGACAAACAAATTCATGTAAACACACATACATGTTTGAATAAAAATCAACCAGTCATTCCAATATATTTACAATGCGACGGAAATAAACTATTGTATCAATCATTTCAATTCACCGTTGGAAATGACGTGCAGTTTAGTAAGCGATGCCAGATAGCATAAAATATTCAAAGTATTTTTCATCCCATCTACGCGTATTTCAAAAACGACAATTGGCTTTAATGGAAACAGGAACATAATTCAAATTTGTTTATATAGAAGTTTTACTTTACTCTGTTCTGATTGGTCCGCGTTCGTGCGTCTGACAGATTAGGTTAGTTAGGTTAAATATGAAAAAAAAATATTATAATCATTGATGTCTGTCCACCCCTAAGGTTACTTAGGTCAAAGTCGAATTTTCGAAATAAATACAAACATTATTTACTAGAATTACAGAAAATATCCCAATAAATTTACTTCTCTTTAATATTATTATTATAATTTTTTTTTATTATTATTATTATTTTTTCAATTTAATTATTATCTATATTGAACATCATTTAAATTAATTATTAACTATGTGAATATCAATATATTAACTACAAATATATAGTATTTTGTAAATTTTTATTTTAATTTTCATTTAATGGAAAAGTAATATATTTTATGAAGTATATATACTTCTATTTTTTTTGTAAGCAGAGTATCTTTTGGTAGGCAGAGTTTTTAATTTACTTATTGTAATTTAATTTGATTGATACAAATTATTAAATTGAAACATTCCACATTGACTATATTTTGGCTGTTTCTTGGTTGGTCTGGTTCTCAATCTTTCACTGCATTTATATTTTTTATCTATATTTTATATTTATTGTGTCTCTATTGAAATTTATTTAATATATATATCATATGTATGTATTTATTTTAATATATATCTATGTATGTCGTACATCTATTGTTGTTTCCATATAAATACTTAGTTATTACATGTCTGTGTGTCACTTAGGCCTTGGCTGAAAACCAGCGCTGTAGGTTCGCCCACAGCATCATGCTGAGCCAGGACCTTTTTTTGGACTGAAGGTACACGACGGCAATGTTCTCAATATATTTTTTTTGTTTGTTTCTTATTTTATATGTATAATGTTTAGCTATTGTGTTCTTTATGTTCAAAATAAACTGTTTCTTTCTTTCTTTCATGTGAAACTTTCGCGTGTTTTTTCTACATAGTACTTTTTCTCATAGGAAGTTATGAAAAATAGTGAGTTTCACTCGGGGCCCAAATAATTTACCCTCGGGCGGCGTATATATTTGAATACTCGCTACGCTCACAATTCTAATTTTAAATCCTTTGCTTCGCTTTGAATTTAAAAAAAAACGCTGTTGAGGAACTTAATATTATTTATCCTCTTGTTGTCAGAATAGCTATTCCAAGCATACATAGTAGATTGCACTACGAGTACATACATGCACACAAGTAATTTAGGCGAGAAATTTAATAGCCAGAGCCTATAGCTAGGTTTCGTATACAGGTTGAGGCTAAAGTGGAAATTACGTAACGACAATGTTACTAATACATATCATTAATTAAAATTTTAACACATATTAGAAAAATGTTTTTATTTTGAGGTCATTGTTTCTAAAAAAACATATCTGGGTATTAATTTTCTTTTTTTATTAAAGACTCGGGAAAACTCCTTACGTTATATATATTACGAACTGAACCTTTTAGCTTAGACCATATAAATAAAAACATTTTGCAACACCCTTGCTCGTAAAGTGAGCTTTATTATATCGTTCTTAGTGTCATAAACCGAACTATGACACCCTCGTGCATAATAATATCATACACTAGTGCGTAATAGAATTATCCCTACAAAGTTAAATTAGTAGCTAACTGCAAATTATATGCGAGTAAACAGAGCATTTTCAATTTAACCGGGTAATACAGATTTGTAACATCAAAGAGGTTTATATGTAATTTACCAAAACACATTTACAGAGCTCAAAAAAAAAATGCGCGATATTTTCCATAATTTTCGTATGTTGTTTGTATCGCATTTGTGCAATATATATTGATTTCCTCGCAAGGGTGTTGAAAAAGTGCGTATGAAACTCGTGAGCAACTTGCTCATTATACACTCGGCTGATTTACGCCCTCGCCTACGGCTCGGACTGCAACACACGGCCTCGTTAATAATGAGCAACTTAGCTCACTTGTATCATAATCTATTATTATACAACACTCATGCTGGCAAAGTTCTTAATTATGCCGTGTAAGTGGAATAATTATAGTCAAGCACAAGATTCAAACCCGCGCCATTCAACCTTATAGCCGGGGTATGCTGCAACCGCTAAGTCAACATGAAGTATGACTCTATTTTTTCCTTTCGTTCTCCATCGTATGCTGATGGAGCTACCTCTATACTTTCAGTAACGTTATACTACAAAACAAGATTTTTTTTTGCAATTAGCCTTAAACTTGTTTACGCAACCCTATAATTTTAATATTTTTATACTTCTTCTGATTCTGATCTCTAAGTTATTATAAAAAAAGCCATACGATTTTGAAGTCATAACATAAAAATTTCATAATCAGTCAGAATCGACATGTAAAGTGTTATTGTAATCTCAAACTAAGCTGTCCGTTGATCAATAGGTATCCTTTACTGTAGTTCTAAATCAAAGTGCCGTATGCCAGGAAGGATGTAGCTACTGACTTTGATTAACTACTGTTACCTCTCACAGTTGGGTGGTGGGAGAGTTGTGACGGAGTGCAGTAAAAGATCCGCTTCGGTTCAGTGATGAATAGTTTCTTGAAGATAAGTGCAGTTTTTTCCTAGTTGCAGTTAGTTTAGTATTATAATGTAAGTGGGCAACGCTATTTTTTCAAGGAACTAATCGTACATTTTTTATTGGCAATAGGTTCGACCAGTCGATTTTTGAGACAATCTCAACTGATGGTATCTGATAATTCAAATATAGATGTTTTTAAAAGCCGTAACTTAGAACGGGACTTTCTATTCTAGGTTACGTCTATTAAAACATCTTCCTTAAACAAAAAAAGCCTTCCATGAACAACTAACGGAAACATTAACAACAACGTGATTTTCAGTAGGTATATAATTCTACGAATAAAAAATTCGTAGATATAATTTTAGAAGCTGATTGAGATTTTACCTTATTCTAGTGCAGTGGCATTATTTCAAACACACACATATTTAAAGAGTTTATTCACTGAATGTAGAAGACGCTGAAGAAATACGTAAACAAATAACGATAACGAAATTAACAATTTGTAATCTATATTTATACTACTATTATGAAGAGAATATGATCCCCAAAAATACAAATACTTTTCGATTTTTGTATGCAACGAATACACTTAAAAACTACTTTGATTTTTTGATTTGAATCAAATTCGGTAAGGAAATAATTTGAGACCCGGGAACGGACAAAGGATAGTTTTTATCCAACTTCGCAAAAAGAGGTTAATGGTTTTGCGCGATAACATACACACGCGCGGGCGGATCCACGGCCGGAAACCTAGTCAGTAATAAATATAAATTAAATACCGTAAGGAAGCACGAGAAAACATCTACAATTACCGTCAATGGTCCTCTGCAGATGGTCAGCATCTGTGACGAAGCAATGGCTCTTTGCATCTGTTTTTTTCGCGCGGCTATGTCCTTATGAATTTATTTTATAATTTTTGAGATGTCTGTTATGTTTATTATTAATATTGTGATAATCTATTTAAATAATTTTATTATGTCAGCAGTGTTTACGAGGCCGCTACGCCAGGCCTAGTCAGTTTTATCTTCAAAAATAGTATTAAGCTTAACAAATGAATTAAAAAGCAGCTATGTGTGAATCGGGCCGCACTCTCTAAGGATTAATTTAATTAAATTCTGCTTAAAAACTACATTTTACATCGGTGTTTTCAATACGTTGCAGTTGAACACATTCTGCATCTGTGACAGGCAGAGGTTACCGTTTAATACCTGGTATTAAGGCCTCATGCTTGTTCCATCACGAGAGCACAAAAAAAAATACATTAAATATTGAATACACAAATGATTCTCAGAAATAATTACTATGTTTTTTGAGATATACTTATGTATACCTCAATATTTAGGTATCGTAGTAACTTATTACCTTTTTTTCTTCTACTTCTTGTAGTTTTCTTTTTAGCATAAACTTTGTCATCATCATTATCCTATGTCACCCCTTGATGCACATACACCTTCTCAAAAAGCATCGCTGTATAATTGGTGGATAATGCCTTGGCATATTAAGTCTTCCTTTTAAATATATCCTTTTGCAATAAGGTTTTAAATAATAAATAAATAAAATAAATGTTTTATTTTTATTTTACTGTAAAAACTTTTACTTTATCCTGTATCACCGTTATCGTCAAAAATTCACCTCTTTGTAAAACTCTGTTTTATTTTAATAGCTTTCCAAATTTTTTTAAATTTAGCTATAGATAACGACACTTTAAAAGCTAGCTAAGAAAACTAAAAATCGGAATGATAATTATTTATTTTCGATAAACGTTTTATCGTTTCATTGGAATTAAAACTCCAGTTTATATAAATTTATCATATCATTTTATAAAGCCCTTCATTTTGATACCCCTCTAGATAGTTTGGGAGAAAAAATCTTTTATATTTCATAATATGGTGTCTAAAATCATCCAGTTTACTTTTTTTATGTACGTAGTGTCATTTACTGTATCAGCCGGATTGTCCACTGCTGAACACAGCCTCCCCCATTCAGGGTTTTTTTCTATAGTCCCCATGCTTGGCAGGCGTCTTGCGGATCAATAATAAATCAATAATTATAGTGTCACTTAAAAGAATCTAACAATATCTCATACATTTAAATCGTATCAGCCGTTTAGAAGTTATGGTGCATTAAAGAAATTAACAAACAAACATAAGTATATGAAACCTAAAACATAAAAGTCCTTTTTTGGGCAGCCGAGAATAAATATTTTAATGGCTACTTTTTCATGGCACCTAAAAGTGAATCAAATCAATATATAATTCGATACCAATACTCTCCTGCTCTCGAATTTCCCGCCACGCCAGCCTTAACGATACCATTCGCCGGGCTTTTACCAGCGCCAATGTTGCAGCTGCTGTTCTCGAACCGAACGGTCTGATGCGTTACGATGGTAAAAGACCTTACGGCATGACTCTGGTTCCGTGGAAGTTAGGACGGCCCTTAGTGTGAGATGCTACATGCGTAGACACGTTAGCGCCGTCACATCTTTCTGAAACGACGTGAGGGCAGCGCCGCGGCTACTTCAGCGGAGCAACTCAAGCGGCGCAACTATGCTTACCTCGGTATGGGTTTCATATTTGAGCCGTTTGGTGTAAAGACGTTGGGTCCGTGGGGACCGAGAGCTCATCGTATTTTCCAAAACTTATAAGACCAGTTTGGTCGATGCGACTCGTGATCAAAATGTTAGCACCTATTTGGCTCAAAAAAAGGTAGCGGGCGGGAGCATTTGGACTGCCTGTGAGTCTGCAATGACTTATAGGTATCTAAATTCTTTTATTGTAGTAGCTGTAGTGTTGTATATAGTTCGTAGTATTTTGTTAATAAAGGCATATCAACTCATGTTTAGTTCAACGTTCTGCACCAGATATTGAAATTCCAGGTTTGTAACATTACAAGCTACCAACCCATGCCATACGGATAGGCGGACATACAAACACGGATTCTCCGTAATAGGGCTTTGTATTGACTTTCCAAAGCCGTTTAAAAAAAAAAAGTCTTTTTGCGCTTACAATATACATTGCTGCTCGTATTTAAGCGTTGATGCTTATTCATAGTAAATTTTAATATTGAAAAATGTTTTGTTATGTTAAAAACAAAACCAGTAAATTGATACAATTACCAGATAAATTTTATCATTTAACCGGTTCACTCGTTAATTTTGTTGGGTGCCTGCGTAACAAAGCGTTAAATCCCCGGATCAGTGACCATTCTTTTAATTAAATTGTGTGGAACCTATTGAAATCAAATTAAAAAGGCATTATTGAATTGATTAAAATGCAACCCTTTTTAGATTTAAATAAAAATCCATGGACATCAACACTTTATTTTGTTTTTGTACAACTGAGTAAAAAGGTGCACCAAAACCTAATCTTTAGAATGATCATAAACTAAATAAATTTGAATATAAAATGTATGTTCCTTAATCTGATTCTATTTTCTATTCAAACTAACAAAGGGATTTATTTTCATTAATTTTTAAATGGCATTTTTGTTATAAAAACTCACGTGGTATTTATAGTATTACACTTTTACATTTTAGTTAATTTTAGTGAATAATACGGGATAACTCACGTGAATAAGTCAGATAGCTCTGACTATAGTTTCAACAATATCCGGTGGTATTTTTCAAGGAGTGCTCCGGACGCCAGCGTTTTATATGGTTTTATGGGGACAACACGTTAGGAAACAATATATATCAGTATTATAGTTTAAAGTAACATATTTTAAATTAAAATATCATGTAAAATGCTTAGGCAGAGGATTCTGATCGGTAGAAAAGCTAACATAACACTCATAAATTCTCACATTTGTGTCAACACTGAACCATCTATGCGAAATTCAAATTTGACTGGGGTTTTTACAATTTTTTTGTATAGAAACATTTAACTAATATAATACAAAATGTTTCAAGAGGTTAAACAATCTTCACCTTTACAACTTTTTAACAGATTTTAATTTCTACAATAATTAAAATAATATTTCTGATCTTATGTAGAAATCGTAATTGTCAGATATTATGTATAGAAAACGCTGTGGACTGGTTTTGGCTGAATTAATTTCATCAGTTAATTTAAGTGGCTATGGTGGTGAATTTATAACTAACACAAAATAATAACGAATATATAAAAAGTATTTTAAGAAAACATTAATTTAATATTTTAGAAAAACACTTAAATAATATGTTATGTGACAGTTGCACCAAATTTTTCTGTTGAACCCAGGTGACATTATAAACGCCACGTAACCATACAAGAACAGTTTTCGACGCGTTTCGTTTCTACACAAAATATCCCTAGGCGGTTTTGACTCTTCGAGCGCATGATTGAGAAATCTCGATCTCAATCGGGCCCTATTATTAAATTTGGATTCCGCAAAGTTATAATCTTAACACGAAATCTTCCCTTCTAGATGGTATAATTCCTAATGTTTATAAAAACCTATATCTTGATAAAAACTCAATGTAGCTTTATCATTTTTTTACACATCACGAACAGGTAATAACCGATATTGAGGCGTATAACAGCGATAGATAAAGCGAACTCTCGTGTTCATTAATATTAACGGTGATCGAGCCGTGCAATGTACCCAATACTCTTACACATAATGGAGAACTTTTTGCCTGTTTGTTATTCTACAGCTATATTATATCTACCGCAAAACCTTTGATCTTTAAATTATCCAGAAAAGAAAATATTGCTTATAAACTGCTCGCATTTTCGTTAATATTGTGGAAAACTCATATTCTAAAAGTCAACTAAACACGATTTTTTTTGTTTCATCCGATTATGTTATAATATAGATGCCCATTGACTTGGATTTTTTATGGGTTGTTTATTTACTTTAGCAGATTTTTTTATATCAAAGGTCACAGTTATTGTTGAGTAAACTGCTGCGTGAGGTATAAGATAATGCCTTCATATGTTTTAGTATAATTTTGGTAGGTATACATACTGTACAAATATGTCATACAATTTTAACATATAACCCCTATTAAGATACATTTGCAAAATTAAATTTAGTTGCAAAACACATAATTGGTAGTTACAGTGTTGGGAAATCTTTGCATGAATTTTATTATTTTTAAACAATGTTTATGTAACAAATCAGGCATTACTAAGAATTTTTTTTTTTATATTGTCGTAATGTAAATAGCATTTTATAGTGATTTCTTTTCGAAAAAAATACCTTCAAACCTGTATATACTTTACGACAGAGGAAAGGTGCTTGAATACCAATATATCAGTAGTTAAATTTTTATCACACGTTATAATCCGTTAGCTTCTCTACCCGGCACCATTTTAAATTTCGCAGAAGTACTGCGATAATAAAGAAACACCGACCCGTCTGTACGTCTTGAAGAGACTATTCAGAGGTTTCTAAGCACTCATATCTCACCGATTATATCATTATCATTCCGGTTAATAATGGAACATAATTTGATTCAAATGGCTGCCTCGGCTGGCCATGCAGTAGCCTACACGATCGGTCCAATTTTTAAGCACATTATCGATTGTGTGCAGCTGTATTTCACCAATGGCTTCACGAATATTGTCCTTTAAAGCGTAAATTGTCCCTGGCTTGTCGGCGTAACACTTATCTTTGACGGCACCCCACAAATAATAGTCCGACGGTGTCAAATCGCAGCTCTGAGGTGGCCTAACGACATCAGCTCTGCGGCTGATAATGCGATCTTCAAAAACAGGGCGCAAAACATCGAGTGTAGCTTCGGCTGTGTGGCACGTAGCGCCGTCCTGTTGAAACCAAATGTTGCCAAAATCCTCTTTAATTTTTGTGAACAAAAATTGGTTCAACATGACCCAATAACGATAGCTGCACACAATCGATAATGTGTTTAAAAATTGGACCGATCGTGTAGGCTACTGCATGGCCAGCTGAGGCAGCCATTTGAATGAAATAATTTTCCATTATTAACCGGAAGGAAATATTCAAATAAAAAAAAGAAATTTGAGAAAATATTCAGTAGTTTTTATATAGCATTTAAAAAAAACAGTTGGCGGACCCTTTACTTTACTTTGAGATATGGAGATCGCATGATTGCCGGGTTTCGGTTTCCTGCTAAATGAATTATTTGTATTATTATTATACAGAGTCGCCTATTTTAACATAACAGCAATACCATATCTGGTGTGTATTCACTTAATCTCAAGAAGAAAATATAACACCAAGCACTTGTTCGTGTGTTTCTGAAGTCTGGAGAGGTCTTTAAAAGATATTTTTTTATTTATCAACTGATGAGACGAACAAGTCGTCCGCCTAATGGTAAGCATAACGAACGCTTATTAATTTACAGTTGCTATGTCACCTTTCTCTTCCTGAACTGTGCCACTCCGATACGTTTGTTCTTTTGTCTCGTTCGACTCGGAATTTCAATTGCTACGCTGTCCTTTACACCCAAACACAGTAGTACAGCCGGATAGTCTACTGCTGAACACCGCCTCCCCCATTAACGGGGGTTTGCCATAATCTCCACGCTTGGCAGACGTCTTGGGGATTGCAGTGTGAGATATAAGTTCCTCAGAAAGCGCTGCGGCCCACTTTCTGGTGTGTTACCCTTAGTCGCCTCACACAACCCACATGGGTAGAGATGGGTGTGTTGACAACGAATTACAGAAGGTGGGCAGCAGCTCTTTTTGAGGAACTAATAAATAACACAGTAGTGCTTGTTCAAAAAATGCTTTGAGGCAGAATATCTGAGACAGCGGCGGTAACCACTAACGTCCGAAATTAATATCTTATCTATAATCCATGATTGAAAACGGTCCGAGATCAGTCCATATCCACAGATCGATCTGTAATCTGCACGCCAATAACAAAACTTTAGAGATGCAATCTTTTTTGCCAAGGTCGGTGTCAATCCAACCAGCTATCTCTTCCCCCCCGACCAATCCGTCCTATGCATAAAGAGTTGAGTTAAAATTTGATATATGATCATTTAAAATAAAATTCAATCCTTTACGATGCAGTAAATTACTAATTTATTATATGTTTAACCGACTTCAAATAAGAAGGAAGTTCTCAATTCGACTGTATTTTTTTATAAATCGATTTTGATGGTTTTTTTATTAACAATTTAATGCTTCCTGTGTGGTCCCATTTAAATTTCATCAAAATCGATCTAGCCATTTTTTTAAGTTTTCCAAGTTTACGCCAAACTCCTAACTGAAAAGTGTTGATGATATGGTCATTGACAATTGAGATCCCGTTAGTAGAAAGAATCACTAAAATAGGAAAAAAAAAAACTGAACACAACCTCTCCCGTTAAGGGGGTGGGGAGGGGGTCGCCATAATCCCCACGCTTGGCAGGCGTCTTGAGGATCGCAGTTTATGATATCAGTTCCTCGGAAGGCTCTGCTGCCCACCTTCCGGTATTTTTATTCTAATCGCCTCTTACGACACTTACAGAATCGGTAGAAATAGGGGGGTGACATTTTATCCCAGCACCCCACAGGGATTGATAACTTGTTATAATTTAAACAAAAGTGAAAAATATACTTACGATATTACACTCAAGATACAGTAGAATTGAACGTAAGTGTTATCCAAAAAACTGTCACTTACCCGGTCACCCGTCCGTTAGTGCCATTCATACCATCTGCCTGCCATCTTTGATCTCTCAATTCCTTATACCTGCGGCGTTGTTTTGTCTTTGTTTGTGTACAAACTCAAGTTTATAAAAGTCGTTTATTTATTTTAGGTAATACGCTATGATTACTTGTTTCGTGCAAGTAGGAATGTCTCTATAGATATATTAGCTTTTACCGCCAATACGAAAATAGAAAAGTAGAAAATCTGTCTCCAAGCACCTAACAGTGTTTTCCAGCAGTTCTTGAGAGCAAGTAAAATTACAGGCACATGAGACCTAACAACTGTACGTCCCAGTGTGACGGGCACAGTGCAATTCGTCGTTGACGAAACGCATCTGTTATAGACAGAGGTTAGTACACTTAACATAAGGTGGGCCTCAGGCTTGTTCCGTCACAATAACATAAAAAAAACATTATGTAAGTAAGTACGTAATATACCCACCTACTAATTTATTTCAGATAACCGCATTCTATACTGATGCCCATTATCGTAGTTGTGTATCATCTTCATCACTCCAATCAGATAACTGGCTTAATAACTCAAAATCACTCTCATTGTACTGTGACTAGAGCTAGATATTGCAGAAAAAGCTGTATAAATTGAATAAAACAAAAACAAAATTCGTTGCAGGTTCGGATTAGGAAGTTAACCAAGCAATTTCTGTGATTACGAATTTGAATTGCTGAGACCGATCGATAATCCATAGATCTGTTTTCTGAGCTCAATCTTTTTTCTGTAAACCGACCTCTCAACGATAGATTGCCTCCACGGATAGAAATTTCAATCTCTGGATAACTTATTGCTTATTCAATCATACGAGTAGATAGCTAAAAATAGATTAGGATCGATTATTAATTTTGGGCGTAAGACAAACTGGCTAAATAGATCTAACACCTGGAAAATTTATTCTTCGTAGTCTGATTACCAACTATCTATAAAAATGAAAATTACCCAATAAACTGAGGTGTCAGATAGAGCTACGAACAGAAACAGTTACAGTCTAGTGTATGTAACCACATCTAATCTTTATGTAACGATAATTGCGGATAATAACATATATTATCCCCGATGAAATACAATATTTTATGGATTTCAAGGTACTTTTGCGTAAGCTTTTCAATTATCTATAGAGAAAGAACCGCGCTATCATGTATATTAATGTTAACAGCTCTCAGTGTGAAGTCTACGTTTTCTAACATCATAATTGCGTGTAACGAACCTTTGCCCAAAAACCCTTCAAAGAAATCGTTCTCCTGGGCCAAGTGCAATTTGTATTGTGTGAGTAGGCACACAATCAAAAACATATTTCATAATAACAAATATTTTAAAATATTTTCAGAAAACATTAAATAAATATTAAAAATGCAACACTTAAAATATATAAAAATATATCTAGTGACAATTCCGCTTAATTTTCTGGTAAACCCGCCGTGACGTCACAAACGCCATGCAGCCGAACCGGAACAAATTTCAAGGCATTTCGCTTCTACACGAACCATCCCCAGGAGGTCTTAACTCTATGAGGTCACGATCGAGTAACATATTTATTGTTGTCAATATTTTGTTTTTGCTAGGAAGCATGCTCCGAGAATTACTTTACATACGATGATTAAGAACGAAAAGACAAATTAGAGTCATGCGTCAAATGTCAACTTGGCTTAGCGGTTAGAGCACATGCATCCAAGCTATAAGAGTAGATGGCGCGGGTTCGAATCTCACACTTTACTATAAAGTTTACTCTCGTTGTTATTTTGTAATATTAATTCGTTACCAGCTGAGACGAACTCTTATCAACAGATCTTATCCACGTATATTGAAGCTAAACTAATTCTAAATATTAGATAAGCATTTTAGATGCTCATCATCAGGGTGAGTGCGCAGCTGCGTCTGCGAGCTCACGGCGGGCACTGCAGACGCCGCTGCGCAGTCGCCCTGATGATGAGCATCTGATATGCTCGAAACCCGGGTCTTCAATCCCTCACGTGAGTCTTATTGCCGGTTTAATTTATATTATTTAAATATGTGTGAAACACGCCTAGAATCTCATTTTAAAAATAAACTAATTCTCTCGGAAATAACGAGCTAAAGTAGGATAAAAAAGTAATAAACTAGTAAGTGCGCTTCCGTGTCTTAAGGTACATTAAATAAGAGTTTTTTTTTTTTTTGTTATTGTGAAGGAACAAGCTCAAGGCCCACCTGATGTTAAGTGGACTAACCTCTGCCTATAACAGTTGCAATTCATGACAACTCACGAATTGCACTGCGCCCGTCACAATGAGACATAGTTGTTAAGTCTCATTGTGCCTGTAATTTCACTGGCTCTCAAGGACTACTGCCGGAACACACCTTTCGGTGCTTGGCGACAGACTTTCTACTTGAGGGTGGTAAGTGGAGTAATAGTAAAAGCATGTTAACGGTACAAACAGAACATTTAAATGACTTCTTCATATAAATATAGTAAATACATATTTTATAATTCATTAAAAATAACTTTAAGAGCTGCAGCCGAAGTCGATTAACCGAATGGACAATTTTAATTATACATATGAAATTTTTATTTATTAGAACAATTATTACGTTAATATTGATAACTAGAAATACATTTAGAAAGTACCGAATTCAGCAAGATATTTTTATTTCAATACCGTATAAAAACAAACATTTATGGTATAAAAGAAACAATATTCCAATACGACAAAAAAAAAGATAGCGATGCCTTCTCTATGCATTCAAAACAGGAATATTCAAATTAAAAAGTGTCATCGGCAGTCTAGTTCACATTCCCCTGTGTAGAACGGTGTCGATTGCAAAACCCGTGTCTACCGGACTTTGAAACCGGTGTCTGTTATTCCGTATTGGTTAAATTCCGGTATCGTACAAATGTATTAGTACCGCTCTTTGTACAAACGAATTGGTGTTCGAATTTAAACGAGGGCCGACACGTAACAACACGATTGAAAAAAAAACGACTAGCTATTTCAGTTGCAAAATTTTAAGGTTTCCGTATCAAAAGGTGCACAAATTTTATGCAATCGAGTATTTTGAAGTTCATATCCGACTTTAGAACTACATGTAAGCCTGCGATGGCCTGCTTTCGTTTACGTAGTTGTAGTGTTGTAAATAGTTTGTAGTTTAACTATTACTGTATTTTGTTTAATTTTATTATACCTTGTTAGATTGCCCGCTTAAGATGGGCTGTGCAAATTTGCACATCTGGGGCACATGCACCTAATACCACATCTACCTCGCAAGCACAATGTTTAGAGGTTAAAAGTTAAAATAAAATTAAATTTAAATTTAAATTTCTTTTAAGTTTAAATTTCTCATATTAAATTTATTTCTGTTCGTTAGCTAGTATACGAAATTTGTGATAGACCTGACATTTAGATGAATATACAAAAAATTGTAAAAAATATTAGAAAGAAAAAAAAAACAAATTACTTATCTATCCGAACGTAATCGTTTTAATTTTAAAATAATCAAATTCTTATTTGTGTTGTTGCTGTTTCTGTGTGGTTGACCATCTTCTTTCACTGATAGCCTTATAGATTAACCCAGTTGTTGTCTGGCAATTAGCTAACAATTTGTTGCAAAGTGTTGTACTGATTATTGGACTGATATAGTTGATCAACTCGATCACCATGGCCTCTCCTGCTCTTCAAGTCTGGTCGAATTTCCCACCACACCTGCCTTAACGATATCATATGTGAGCTTTTTACCAGTAACAGTATTACAGTTATTCTCAAAACGAATGGCCTCGTATGCGTGACGATGGTAAAAATATTTGACAGAATAATTCATGTTCCGTGGAAGTTTGGGTGGCGAGTGTAGGATGCTACACATGTGGACATTTTAGCTCCGTCACATAATTCTGAAATGTACAGGCTGGTGCCGTGGCTACTTCCGCGGGGCAGCTCATGCAGCACAAGATCGTTAATCTCGGTATTGCTTACATATTTAACCCATGTGGAGACATAAGATATTAGATTAGAGAGGCCGAGAGCTCATCACATTTTCCAAGACTTATCAGAGGGCATGGTTGGTGCAACGCGTGATCATAATGCTGGCACCAAATTGTATCAATAAATAAGTGTTGTAATCCAACAGAGCAATCCTATATGTGATGGGCATGCAGAGAACTGCTACTGTATTGGAGCATTCAATTTTATGGACTGCCTGTGAGCCTGCCATGGCTTTTAGGTTGTATACATACTGTTTACTGCTAGTAAAAAAATAAAACATTATTATAAAAAAATATAGTTATTTCTTAAATTTTGATCTTTCAGGGGTGGTAAGGGGTTAAAAGTTGTAAATAACTAAAGACAGAAACATTTTTTTATGTTACAATGTTTATTCGTTATTTATTAAAAAAAATACAGTAAAAAGACGGTTTTAATGTAGAATAAATGTTATAAAATAATGACTTTTTTTATGCTTGATAGGTTAGCCTTTGACCACTATCTCACCTGATGGTAAGTGATGATGTGGTCGAAGATGTTGTTCAGGCTAACCCAGAAGTACTGGCTCTCAAGGACAGCTGCCGGAACACACCGTTAGTTGCTTGGCGACAGATTTTCTACTTGAGGGTGGTAGCTAGCCAGGCGGGCATTCGCAAAATGCCCTACCACCATGCTAAAACGACTGCCATCCTAAGACGACAACCGGGACCGACGGCTTAACGTGCCCTACGAAGCACGGAAGCGCTCAGTAGTAATGTCACTAGCGGTCACCCGTCCAACTCATGACCGCGCGCAACGTTGCTTAACTTTGCTGATCGCTTGAGAACAGTTAAGTAAACTTCGCTACGAGCGCTTCAGAACTTATAACCTTTTAATTATGTTTTCATTTAATATTATTATGTTTTGGTACATGGGTCTAGTGAGTGATTTCTAAAGAAATGTTATTACAATTTTAGGATATATAACCGCTAAATACCCAAACCCTATTTGTAAAACGTATAAGTAGGTAAACTTTCATGAAAATAATTTGAAGCCCGAACAAATAAATAAAAATTCACATTGAAATTGCATAATATAATATACAGACACGGAGCCACGGGCTGTTTATTATTTACGTTCATCTCCAAATCGGTTCCCAGGATGATATATTCTACTTGCGCGTGAAACACTGAGCCCAAATCCGGCCAATTCGTTGGCTCTAATATCCTCTGTATTAACGCTACGAGGGCACTCCAACTATGTGGGAAAGATATTGCAAAAGAAAATGACACGACATAAATATAAGAAAGTGTTGCCACTTTGCGCGAGCGTGACGCTCTCGCAGTTAGCGTCACTTAGCCGAAATTAAGTTTTGTTGCATGTGATGGGTAAACATGGAACCATTATCAGATATACCATCTAAAAAACATTTTTTTTATATATTTTTACGACTTAACGGTACCTACCATTTTTAAGTGACTTCAGTAAAATGCATTTATTTTATTTTTATGTATAACCACGCACAACTTTTTGTTAGATTGTGCTATTGACAAATAAATCTTTGATAAATACAATAAACTTTAATAATAAAAAATATTTTTAAATATTTTATGAAAACATCAAATTAATATTTTAATAAAACACTTAAAAAATACGCAGTAATAGCGCACGATCGAGAATCAATTCTCGATTCAAGATGACATATTAATAAGAATTGTAATTACTGTGATTATCATTGAGGGATACTGAAAACCGATCTTGTAAGCAGTATACAATACTTAAAAACCATTTCAAAACTCAATATATAGCGACCGACTTCTGACATTGAAAACTATGAAATAACGTGTAGAAGTCTAACATGAAACTGGGCACATATAATGTTTTAAATTAGCTTGGTACCGTTTATATAATTCAGTGTTAGTTTTGTTCGTAAAACAGACTCAATCTTGTTTATTATGAACAACATAATGATATTATTTTTACTAGTAATCTATATACATGTTAATTTACGTGATTGAAACTTTGGTTTGTTTATAAGTAAAGTTAAAAACAGAAAGTCATATAGTCAATACTTATTTTTCATAAAATCTTAACGATATAAATATAAACTAGATATTCAACCTTATAAGTAACGTTTATCTAAAATATTGTAAAGAAAACCTCTGAAAACATAAAAGCAAAAACCGCAAACCGTCAAATAAAAACAAAATCAGCTTCCCCAGAGATTTCAAAACTCAATAAACATTTAAAAAAGAGCACATAAAAAAATTCGTCATGTTCAGCAAAAGTAACATGGACCCCTAAAATCTAATTATACTTTTGTGAGGCTGCGCACCGTATGACGGATTTCCGTTGCCGACAGTCCCGCCTTAAATGATTTCGCTTCTTGAAATCTGTCTCAATTTTGCCCCATTTCAAGTTTGCAATTTCTCTCATATTATGTGAGGTTGGGGGCTTACTGCGGGCGGTGGCAGGCGCTACAAAAGATATTGAATATTGAACTTTTTTTAGTTTCGTGGAATCGAATCGCAAATGAGACGTCTGGAATTAATGGATATATCATTGCAGTTATTCCGACTAAGGGATAAAAGATCTTGTGCTATAATATGTAATGTAGCGTTGTTATATTTTATTTCGTTTTAGATATTCTGTTAAATATACAATTTTGCCTTTTTTTGACTTTGATAACAATAAATGAATATAAAGCTGAATAAATTTCTTGAACTAATTCTCTTAGTTTATTATCCGGTGATGGAAAATTCAGTTTTCCTCTTTATTTTGTAAATAACAAGATTGAAGATTGAAGAGAACTGTTATTACAACTTGTGTTGTGTGTGTATGTTGTTACAACATCTCCGACCACATTATCACTTACCATCAGGTGAGATAGTGGTCAAAGGCTAATCTATCAGGCATAAAAAAAAAACATTTACAAATTATTGGATTGCAATTTTTTTGTTCCCGACGGGAATCGAACCCTCGTCCTCCGATTTAGCACCGAATGCCTATTCCATTCGGCCACCGGAACCTTATACTTTCAAGTCGAAAATTTGTACTCCAATTGTAATTCTTTAACCGTTTTGAAACACTCGTTGAGAAGTTTGCTTAGCCGTTCTCAATCGATCAGCTAAGTTAAGCATGTCAAGTCAGGAGTTGGATGGGTGTCCGCTAGTGATAATACTACTGAGTGCTTCCGTGCTTCAGAGGGCACGTTAAGCCGTCAGTCCCGATTGTTGTCTTACGATGGCAGGGTATTTTGCGAAAGCCCGCCTGGCTAGCTACAACCCTTAAGTATAAAATCTATCCTCAAGCACCTAACGGTGTGTTCCAGCACCGCTGTCCTTGAGAGCCACTAATGCTAGGCTAGCCTGAACAACATCTTCGAACATATCATCAGGTGAGATAGTGGTCAAAGGTTAGCCTATAAGCTATAAAAAAAGTCATAGGGGACGGTGCACGATCATCAGCCAGACTACTAGACTTCATTTGATGGAAAGAAGTGTTTTTTCTAACACTTAACTCTCGCAATGATGTCGCTACCCTTCTATATTTCTAAATATCATTACAAGCACTATCGCGTGCTGAGCGAAAATCACATATACAAATTATTGGAGTACCTCTGTCTATAACAGATATTATTCGTCATAAGTGACAAACTCAGCGACTGCGCCCGTATCCCTGAGATATAAAATAACTATTAAATGATGATTTTTACTTGTCCCAGATATATTATTATCATAAACAAATCATGTAAGTTCAACTAAACCGCTTTTTGTTTTAAATTATACCGAACACAAAAGTTACTAACCATATTTTACTAACATGTGAACAAAATTTGTGCCTCTCGTAATACAATTTGTTATGTCTTTACAAGATTAAGAAGGCCTTTTAAGCAAATAGCCTATTCATATAATATTTTGTCATTTGTTACAAAACAAGCTAATGAAATAACAAATGTTTTACGTCGGGTGATTTTAAAATAAAATTATAGCCTTTGGTAACCTTTGGTACACTTAATGTATAGAAATTGCTGTTACGGCTTTTTTACATTTTTTGAACCCAATGTTTTTGATAAGTAAGTCATTTATCTTATTCAAATTTCTTTCCACGTAATTTGAATAAATGTAGTAGAATGGCTGATTTACTACGGCGTAGCGTGTGCTACAATGGTTACGATATAACTATGATATGGCTACGATTCCACGTAGCTGATTTCTACCGTTGTTAAGTACTTGACGCTGATCCTAACCAATTGTATAAGTAGGTTCAAAAAACCATTGATATGGTTTCTCTACATGTAATTACAGCTTTTATTTCTAGATATACCCGCTGAATCACTGCATAATGTTCTGAATAAATTTAAATATGTTTTTTTTGTATGTCACTATTACATATATTAATGCAATCAAGAAATAATACATCAGACTCACAATGATATTATTGTTAAAAACAATAAAATAGGAAATAGATAAAAAAAATTCTTTACTCTTTTAATCAGTTTGATTAATTTTTCTATACTGTTCAATATAAGGTAAAGCACGTACTATTCATGCATGTTTCAGAAGTGAAAAGCAATGTTAGTCTAAACACCGTTTAGACAGCTATATATATATATATATATATATATATTAATTCTCCTTTAATAGTAGCTGAGCCTATTGCCGCTAACAGACTCCACTTCGTACTCTCATAAAGAAAATGTATTTCTATTCATCAAAAATACAAAAGCAATTTCTATCCTTAGTATCGGTGACGATCAGTGATATTTTACCTCACTCAAATAAGTCACAATAGATTACTAAAGTTAAGTGATTGTTATTTTAAAAGAAAAGTTAAAAGCGGAACTTGTATAAGGTACCTATAAAAATATTTTTAATTGAGATTTTGTATCTCTTTAACGGGCGTACTTAGTTACATCAAGTATCTCCATTTGTATTCCTCGGGCAAACATTCAAAAGATAAAAATAGAGCAAAAAAGAATCTCAATCCCACTCGATCTGTAAATAGAAGCGCAAACACAATAATGCTCAACGTTGTGTAAAGATAACCCAAAAGCGAACACAATTTGGTATTATATGAGCTTGCACAACGTTTCGAATGTATGGTTTTTCTCTTCATCTGTGTCAGGGCAAGAAAGTGTACATATAAGACAATTTCCGTGACTTGTTCACATCGGTTTCAAAATAAGTGTTTTGATGTGCAACGTAACTGTGTATTTTTTTCTGTAGTATTCAGTATCAGAAATCTTTACCAATAAGTTTTACTTAACTTAAAACTTTCGTAGTCCTTAAGCAATGATGGCCGAGCGGTAATAGCTCTGGACTAACGCGCTGCTGGTCCCTCGGTCCCCACCGCCGCCAAGCACCTAACGGTGTGTTCCGGCAGCAGTCCTTGAGAGCCAGTGAAATTACAGGCACAGAATACTTAATAACTAGGTATGTCTCAAGGTGATGGGCGCAGTGCTATATTTTTCACTTGTGGTGAAATGCATCTGCTCTAGGCAAAGGTTAGTCAGCCTAACATCAAGTGGGCCTCGATCTTGTTCTTTGATAATAACATAAAAAAAGTCTGAACACAATTGCATTGATATGATATTTGAAATATATATAAAATAAATATTTTATATTATATTAATTTAGTTATCCACACAGCGTTACAAATAATATTACTTAGTTTACCATTTACTATAATATAGCCATAATAGGATAACAATAATTATCTTAAGTAACTTAAAAGTACCTAGCAGATGAGTTTAATATCAATTTAAAAATAAAAGTTTCATATGGTTATCGGCTCAGTTTCTCTTCTAGTAATTTATTTATTCTTTATGTGGTAGAAAGGTGGGTGTTTGTGTGATTGTGTGGGAAAAGGTAAGTTTGTTTGCAACTGTGTTTATGTGGGTATTGGAGTATATTTGTACTGTGTATATTGACATTAATAGGAGAGGAAAGTCAACTATTTTTTATGTATAATCATAATTTGACGTTAAGGCATTGCTTTTATATTTTTTATATTCTGATTGATCCGACTTCAACACTCAAAAGTGTAAAATAACTTGTTGAAGCCGTTACCATGATATTTCAAAAGTATCTATTATTACAAAATTGTTTGCATGGTTTCGACTTCGACAAGATATTTTTCACTTTTAAGTGTTTAAGTCGGTTCCAATCGGAGGTATATATTTTTTTTCAAACATTTTTAGTTGCCCTTGCTACTTTCGGGATCAGTTGTCATTCACTGTCAATGACTATGTCATCAAGATAGGAAAACATTTTTCAGCTATTGGAATTTAACTCAAAAACGGCTGGACTGATTTTGATAAAATAATAAAAATATACACGGGATGCATCAGCATTCAATTAAAAAAAAGAATCATCAAAATCGGTTCTCCTAGTCAAAAGTTCTGAGGTAACAAACATTAAAAAAACAGTCGAATTGAGTACCTCCTCCTTTCTTTAAGCTAGTCAAAAAAAAATAGCAATGGCATTAGAATATTATATTTGTAAGGAATAAATCTAATTATGAACGGCAGTTTACACTCTTAACGGCAAACTTAGTTTGTTAACATTGTGAATCATATTATTACTTACCAACAGATGAAACAGAAATCAAGAGCAAGGTGTTTCTAAAAACAAATAAAAACGTCGAGATAGAAAGGATTAAATATACATACACGACTTAGTCACTGTAAACCACGCGATCTTAAAGTGACAAGTCAAATGTTTAAAAATACATAACTGTGCTAAGCAATACGTATAAGATGTTTGTTAGTCTTGTTGTAAATAACAAAAAAAACAAAGCTATCGTTGTAATTGAAAAACCTGACCATAAAGATTCAGGAACATATCTGTGAAGTTGTTTTCCTTAAAGCCAGACCAAAATAATTAGTTCATAAAACTATCCCAACTAATTCTTGCGGTCATAAAACTGTGTACTCCCCCAATAGACCAATAAAATGTAGCTTGTATCAGGCACAGACTAAAAACACAATAAAATCATTAGTATTGTGCTGGAAAAGTTGTGACTGGGTTCTGTAGTTGTAAACATATAAAAACTTAATTGTTTTCAATTGCACACTTAAAATTTTATGAGGTGTTCTGTGGTCATTTCAGTTTTCACTGGGACTAAGGATAGGTTAGTATTGATTATTTTATTAGACAATAACTAATCTTTTATGTGTTTTTTCACAAGCATTTTGTTCAAAATATTTAAAAGTTCTAAGTCTTGCTCCCAGGCAAGAAGAAGCAAGCCTGCTGCCATCTACTGGGCATAATTTTAAATTTTTGGACTACTGCAGCATATTTTTGGTCCATAAATTGCAATAAACTCTCGAACTCAGCGCTTGAATACAGGATCTAAGCTAACGTTTTATGTTCCTCCATGAAAGAGAGGCAGTTGTTTGCAACTGTGTACTGCACCTGTATTTACCGGATCGCCCACTGATGAACACGCCCGTCCGTATTAGAAGATGGTATTCCCTTTTTTACGGCTTAGGGATTGCAATGTATGATGCAAGTTTCTCAGTAGTAAGTGAGTTACTGCTGCACAACATCTAGTATTTTTCCTTTCGTTGCCTCTAACGATACCAAGCATATATGTATAATGGGCTGTGATTCTGGACTGGCAGTCGGGCACTCCACGGGTAGTATATATTGATGGAATCCAGATGAAGTCTTAACACAAAAGAACTTGCAAAGGCATATACAGTAACACAAACTAAAGACTTTGTAATAATACCTTTTATTTTAACATTCGTTTAAGTAAGCTAAAGCTAATTTCGTTTAAGAAATCAACGCGGCAGTTAGTGTAAGTTTGTTTGGAACGAGGATGGAAGTGTATATTTTTTATAAAATCCGAACTGAAAAAGTCATATAGATACAATGAATTATATATGTCTATAAACCTTATTTATAACTATATCTACCGCCAGGTAGTTATGTTCATATTACTTGCTCCGGTTTGACATGTACGGGTACCGGAGAAATTATAGGCACATTATTGCCAATTTCATGACTCAGAGTAATGAAAGCAGTGCAGCTCATCACTTCTGATGATCATAGAGGCAGAAAATACCCCTTAACATTAGATAGCCATTGTGCAAGTTTCATCACAATCCCATAAAAAAAAGGTTAATATATTTTTACGTATGCATAACTGTTAACTTATGTCCAGATTGCCAGACCAAAATAGCAGACCAACTCGAAGTTATTCGTACTGATAGCAAAAAGGTAGAAAAGACTAATTATATATATATATATTCACATCTTACACATTTATTAATACATTCACATTATATATATGATGTGAATGGCATAGCAAAAAATTTGTCTGAAAAAAAAAAAAATATAAATACTTTGTAAGAAAATTGTACCTGTGAAAATTGTATTAGACATTAGATTAGAACGACAGCCATGAGACATGATCATGGCATCCACTTTTTGTGATCATGCAATGGAAGGGTTCCATTTTAGCATTTACCAGCAGTACCCTTATGGACAGTAGATACAACATCACAATGTCCGGTCGTTACTAAACTCTTTATTATTGGACAAACCGCACAGTCACCACCGCGAATCGTTAAAGGAATTACTGACTATTAACCATTCTTAACGGCTGTGCTTTGTACGGGATACGCAATAAAATTGGCATTTGTTATTTTATATGATACCATATATCTTGCTTAGTATCGGGGATTAGCGTCATCAATATCATATGAAACAATTTCCGATAGAAAGTGACGATTATTAATGAAGATAGAACTGGCCAGTGTACTTTGAAACTGCCACGACGTGTTCAAGAGTGTAGCTCCACGGTAGAAATATTGAGCTAACTCCTACTTAGTGCTATTAGAATTATATTATATCATAAAAACATATCGGGTTGGAAGACAATGCCAAGCAAACCTCCCAGAAGTAACAATGCTAAGGAGTGTTTATGTAAAGAACGCAGACTAATGGAAAGTAAATAATAGTTTTATATTTACTTTGACAATGTATTGAAAGAAATATGAAAGAAATAACGTAACGATAGTGAAATAAAATATATATTTAAGTTATGCTGGGAGTCTCTAAATAAGTAGTGTATAGAATCTTATAGATACGCAAGTTTCACCATCGACTACGTCGTTCTTTCAAGTAGGACTGCAGTCAAATGATTGACAATATGATTGTAAAGTGAAGTAAAACACAAATAAAATCAAGGAACCAGACGCAAAAAAAAATCCAAGAAGAAGAAACCGGTAAGCAGACGAATAGAGATAAATAAATAATTTATTTTTATGAAATAAAATAGAGTTGAAAATGTTATAGTCGTTATGCGTTCTTGTATTATTGCAATCAGAAGCTCACTTTTAGTTTTTACGATTGTTGTCTGTTTCAGGTAATTATGATTGCATAAATTGTTACACACCGTTTAAATCGGTTTTTATGGCACTGTTAGTAAAAACATATTTGTGTGAAAACAATTTTCGCACTAATATCCATTCACGCATCATCGTGACTATGCACAAAACGTTGTTTACGTTCTATGTTGATCAATGACATGGAGATTGATTAATTTGTTTGTGTATCGTCATTGAACTGAGGCGTTAACGTGTTGATTTTAACTTCAATCAATGCCTTTTAATTATATACTACAATCATTGAAGTATAGAGATTTAATAAGGTTGTATATTTACCTACACTGAGAAAAATCTAAAGTCAAAAGCGCCCTAATGACGGCCAATTTATATGGTATAAGGCGAAAAACCGACCAAACGTAAATACGTACAAAAACGCCTTCCAACTAGAAGGCGTTAAACGAGGTCAGTGAAGGCAAATGTTTCTTTTCGTCTTCATTTAAGGTGTATTTTGTGGTCTTTCTAAAATATTGACTTTTCGATGAGGCTGATTAAGTCGTACGTTATAGTGATAATCACCGTATATAAACCGCCGTAAAAGTAAGGTATATTTTATGGTCAATACTGCAATTATTATCGTATAACAAGTTGCAATACTGAAAATACTTTACGGAAGGCGTTTTTGACGGTTGTGTTTATTATAAAACATGGTACATTTTTATTGATTGGTGAAAATCATCTTAAGAGTTGTGAATTCATCTTACGTAGTTACAATTCAACGGTAAAAGGTCAAATTTGATTTAAGCCTTTAAGACGGTTTTCTCAGTGTAGTAATAGTACAGTCAGTCGTATAGTACCCGGCTTAAAGATTAACGACCAGGGTCTCTACTCTAATTCGTCACAGTATCGAACTTCGGGTCCGAAATATAGGTGTGTAAGTTGACAGTAACCAGTATTGTCACAGTAGATGACTGATGACAATACTGGTAGTACGGCACCTCTGATTCGATAAGGCCGTATTTAAGCGCAAGTTGCTGGTGGATCATCCTGGCATCTTGATTGTGCCTGTGCAAATACTCGCTGTGAGCAAGATGCGAACAATTGGAAATGATATGCCTGAGTGACTCTCCGGGTCGGCGGCATGCTCGACAAATGTCGACCGTACCGTCCTTCAGGATATATTTTCGATAGTTATTTGTCATCATTACTTCATCTGCAATTGCACAGGCAAAGCCTGTTAATTTTCGTTTGCGTGTTATTTTTTGTGGTTAGAATCGATGGTATGGATTGCAAGGAGCTTGTAGATGTTAGGCAAGCACGTGATGGGTCTATAGTTTTTCGGATCCTTGGTATACCAGACTTGTGGAGCAGGAAGGTGACACCGGTGGTCATGAAACGGGGAATAGAATCAAGCTCGAGGGCCTCTTGAAATTGTGCTGCCAATCGGTCGAGTGAGCAACGAATCCATATATTAATATATATATTATTATTATTTATATTATTACCTACAATTATATTAAGTTTGGTCCCGGCTTTTACAAGTTATTTCACACTCTTCAGTGCCAAAAGTTGGACAGTTTATTTCGCAACATACAAGACTATGTTCATGTTATATGTATAAGTATCTTACAGAGAATTCAACTTTATCTGTGTTAATATTTTCAAAACAAAAAAAATAATATGAATTTAAATAAATGTTTAATTTTAATCAATGAAACATCTTGAATGCCAGGTTTAAAGGCATGATAAGGAATTCATTACGAAAGGTGAATTACTGATAAATCGAAACTTCAAAGCGCTTTCAAAGATTTCTAATAAAATATTCTTCAGAAACATCAAATTCATCTTATATATAAATAAATTCTAATCATTTTTATAAATAAATCTAAGATCATTTAGGTATTCGACCTTTGCTTAAATTGCTAGGTTCAAAGCTTAATTTGTTCAATAATTATAATGTACCGGTGATATTAAAATGAGACTGATATAGATCTATTTATCATGGAATGTTTTTCAACAAAATATTTTTGATATATATTAATTTTAATTAAATCCCTACTAATTTCAGTATTTTATGAGATATTATATTCATTTTAGTTAAATACCTACTAATTTCAGTATTTTATGAGATATATATTTTTTTATGCCTGTAAGGTTAGCCTTTGACCACTATCTCCTGATGGTAAGTGATAATGTGGTCTAAGATGTTGTTCAGGCTAACCTAGAAGTACTGGCTCTCAAGGACAGCTGTCGGAACACACCGTTAGGTGCTTGGCGACAGATTTTTCTACTTGAGGGTGGTAGCTAGCCAAGCATAGGTAAGCATTCGCAAAATGCCCTACCACCATGCTATAACGACTGCCATCCTAAGACAACAACCGAGACTGACGGCTTAACGTGCCCTTTGAAGCACGGAAACGCTCAGTAGTAATGTCACTAGCTGTCACCCATCCAACTCATGACCGCGCGCGACGTTGCTTAACTTTCCTGATCGGTTGAGAACAGCTAAGTAAACTTCGCTACGAGCGCTTCTTATATTCGGGATAAACAGGAGGCGCACCTTTTGTTTATTTATTTATTTAATTCTTTATTGCAAAACAATACAAATGGAGGACTTAATGCTAAAGCATTTTCTACCAGACATCCACATATTAGTTATAGAGAAAAGGACGTAGTTAAGTGTATTATGCCCATAAAATATTCGTTTTGTTGCAAGTGACGAACGGTACTGCGCCCGTCACCCCGAGACATACAGTTGTTAAGTCTCATGTGCCCTGTAATTTAACTGGATTTTAACTCTTGATCTGGACTGCTGCCAGAACACGCTGTTAGGTGTTTAAGAAAGTTTCTTTTTGAGGGTGGTAGCTAGCCAGGCGAGCATTCGTCAAATGACTTTCTGCGGTGAAGCTCAAGCCAGCGCTCAACTACTCATGAGAGCATCCCTAAGTAAGGTTGGCGTAGGACACATTAGTGAATTAAGGGTAGAAAGACCCTGAGAACCTCATATTTGTATATAGAAATAACTTGTATATTTCAAGCTAGTTAGTAATCCAAATTTAACGTAAGATACAAGTAGGTCGCTGCCAGGAAACGGATCTCGGCGCACGCATGGATGATTTTGCTGCCCCTTTGTTTGTGACGCTGCCTCAAGGAGAAAGGGGCTTAACAACGCGCACGAATTAAACTATCCTACTGGTAGACTCCTTTTCAAAAGAAGCCTCCTGTATATAACTAATCTCGACTAAGGGAACATAATTGAGGCGTTTCATATATTTTGTTCTAAAACTTATACTGTTATTTAGCCTTCACTTTAAGAACTTTACGCTACTTCTTAATACAATTCTTAAAAGTAGTATGTATATAATAATATATATTATGTTTGTATAAATATTATGTATTATTGAAGCGCTAATGAAAATAAACACACATAGAATTTGAAGCGCTCGTAGCGAATTTTACTTAGCTGTTCTCAACCGATCAGCAAAGTTAAGGGTGAACTGGCCGGGCCGTTCTCCATACAAACGCCGTTGGGTGATCACTCCCTTATTTGAGGATTTAGGTCCAAAATAAAGCATAATACCGATTGATCTCGTCAGTATCTAGGCTTGTATGATGCCAACATTTTAAAAAGATAATTAAGTTGTAAGTTATGAGCCTCGAAAACTTTATATGAAAATGTTTCGAGGCTCATAATTCTCTGGTTAATTATTTTATTAAAATTTCGGCACCATACAAGCCTAGATAATGACGAGATCAATCGGTATTATGCTTTATTTTGGACCTAAATCCTCAAATAAGGGAGTGATCACCCAACGGCGTTTGTATGGAGAACGGGCCGGCCAGTTCACCCTTAAGCAACGTCGCGCACGGTCATGAGTTGGATGGGTGACAGCTAGTGACATTACTACTGAGCGTTTTCGTGCTTCGGAGGGCACGTTAAGCCGTCGGTCGGTTGTTATCCTAGGATGGCAGTCGTTATAGCATGGTGGTAGGGCATTTTGCGAATGCCCGCCTGGCTAGCTACCACCCTCAAGTAGAAAATCTGTCGCCAAGCACCTAACGGTGTGTTCCGGCAGCTGTCCTTGAGAGCCAGTACTTCTAGGTTAGCCTGAACAACATCTTCGACCACATCATCACTTACCATCAGGCGATATAGTGGTCAAAGGTTAATATATCAGTCATAAAAAAAAAAATATAACCAAAAATAATTATAAATATTTTATCACTTACAGCTTTTACACGACGCGTTTTTGAACCCCAAAGATCACTAATAAAGCCTACTCTACTACTACCTCGTAGCTAATCTACCCCTGAGAGTACTAATCTAAGCTAAACGTTTTCTCTAACTGAACCAGAGCCCTTGTATATATGTTTTTTTCTAATCACACTGTCGCGTAGCGATAAAAACTCGAAAATTCTTTTTTTTTAACTAATAGGAATTTATGACATATAAAACTAAATAATGAAATAATTAATGAATATATTTACTAAATAACAAAACTTATATAAGCATTTAATTGTGACATTTAAATTAATATTTTTCTTTAATTGAATTGACCTTATACACAAAATATATTTACATTATATTTCTGCTAATTAGTTTTATTTATTATAACATTGGAATACAATATTTTGTATATAAAATTAATGTTATATATTTAAAAAAGTATTTACACAGCACTGTTATGGTAGAATCTTTGAACCAATTATTTAATTTAACAACAGCTATGCCTTATACAACATTCTCGTATATAAAAGATTTGATTTGATTGATGCGCAGTATCACATTCACTGTTTAATGTGATCAAAGATGACCATCTAGCGATCTCTCCATGGAGTCACTTAATGTTTTTATTAATTCACATAACAATATAGATAAAAATGTGGTAATAGTCTAACAGTTGAGTGGCCAACGCGCACACTGACACGCCCTGCGTCTTTCAACTTATTAGCTATTTTAATTATTTTTTTTACTGGGGCGGTATGCCTTTTTTTAACAAAATACTACGAACCATATTAGTACTACAATAAAATCATTTAGACAACCTAGAGGTCATTGCAGATTCACAGGCAGGCCAAATGTTCCAGCCCACTACCAGTTGGCAGCGTGCGCAGCATGCTGGCAGCATTGCCCCGTTGAATTGCAATGCTTATTCGTTGAGCCAAATAGGTGCCAGCATTTTGATCACGCGTCGCATCGACCAAGCGCTCTGATCAGTTTTAGAAAATACGATGAGCTCCCAGTCCCCACATCTTTACACCAAACGGCTTAAATATGTAACCACTACCGAGGTTAGCATACTTGCGCCGTTTGAGTTGCTCCGCTGATGTAGCCGCGGTGCTATCCCAAACGTTGGTTTCAATGTTTTTTTTACTATAATTTACTTTACGTAAATTATAGCCATAGTTAAATTGAGGTTCCGCATCTGAGGCAGTAATTAAAAAATATATAAACATACTCCACATTCAACGCAAGTACACAAAAAACCTTAATACAAGTTAAAAAGTAACTTTATTTATAGGACGCATCAATCATTTTGTCGCTTCTGATGAATCATTGCGGTGAAACGAAGCTGTGCCGACGATTCCTTTATATTAAATTATACAATAACAGTAGGGGGAGTGAGCAATGATTTTTTAATTAAAGTATAGTAAGATTTTAGCTTTTGTAATACAAAAATGAAATTAAATCCGCTCTATCCCACTTTTAATAGATCAGTATTTTTATCACTTTTAAAAATTAAATAATCTGACTTCAAATTACTCACTTCGTGAAGCGTTTTATCGTTCTATTGAAATTAAAACTGTAAGTTATATATATATTTATAAAATCCTTTTATAAAGCCTTTCATTTAAACATCCCATTCGATGGAATGGGAAGAAAAAAAAAATCTCACAATATGTCGTCTAAAATGAGCCAGTTTGTTATATTTTTACTTTTTATTGTATCTAGTGACACCTGCGCTATCAAGACAAATCTTATGATATATAACATTCATACAAATCAGTCAAATACATACAAAATCAGTTAGGCCGTTTAGAAGTTATGGTGGAATAAGAAACTCACAAACATATACGTACATATATGAACTCCAAAAACAAAATATTCCTTTTTGGCCAGTCATATAAAAATTACAACGAGAGGAAAATTACAAGTCATGTGCGGAAATCGACCGGTACGATCACAACATCTTTGATCTTAATCTCGTTTTAAAATTGTGGAACATTAAAGCAATATTCACAATAAATTTCGGGCTGTATTAAATAGCAAGCTGACGCTAACTCTGCATAGAATCACCTATTATACATTCTGTTTGCTTTTACAACGTGATCCGGTCACGATGATGGTAGGCGGTCACGCGTGTCCACTACCAATAAAAATTACGTTCTTCTGAAGAAGAGGGCGGTGGTAGGGTTTACTCTGAAGATGCTACATTTATTGCAGGCTATTTATGCGGAAGTACCTAAATATTTTTTTTATTTATTGTGACAGTACAAGCTCGAGGCCCACCTGATGTTAAGCGGACTAACCTCTGCCTATAACAAATGCATTTCGTCACAAGTCACGAATTGCACTGCGCCCGTCACCTTGGGTCATAGTTGTTAAGCCTCATGTGACTGTAATTTTACTGGTACCTGTAATTCACTCTCAAGGACTGCTGCCGGAACACACCGTTGGGTTTTTGGCGACAGATTTGCCACTTGAGGGTGGTCGCTAGCCAGGTGGGCATTTGCAAATCACTTACACCCTTCACTGCATCTAAAAGTCAAGTTTGTCAAAGTTCAAATTTTAGCCTTCACGAATAATTTTGATAATGTTATTGATAATGGTATAGGATAAAAAAAAATGTTGTGCTACAATATAATTAAATGCATCGCTATATATACACACATGTTACCCTGTTATATTAGTACACATATTACACCTTCTGGAGTAATATTACAAACTTGACGGTAATGTCATGAGTCTTGTTGTGACACATCAGTGAGAGATCTCGGCGTTTAATCATAATTATATGGAATTAACATTTCATAGCGATAGCGTAACCATTTCTAAAAAACTCTCAGAAACTTATACTTCATGCTGCAGTAATAAATAAACACCTTTGGTAGTTGTCAACTTGTTTTGGTCTGTGCGTGTGAATCACTTGTCATGGTAGTGACCGTTATTAGGAGAGAATATGTGACTCCCAGTTTTTCTCAGCTAATTTAGCCCTGGACTCAAATAAAATAAGTGTTATTTTTTCTCATTGAAGAAGGCCATCATTACGAAAGTCAGTGTTTGAAAAAGTCTTATATCGGTTACATTAAGTCTAACAGTCAGTTCGATCGTTGTAATAACGAAAATGTCCTCATTTTTTATTTACATGCTTCAAAATAAAATGAGGTCAAACGCGTTATTTTGGTCAAATGAATTGAAATTATTTGCCTCGAGGGCAGAAAAAAATGCTTATACGCAATATAGCCACAATAGCTTTAATGTTTAAAGCTTCTAACTCACTTATCACTGTTTTAGGTTTTTTATTCGTATCCATCAAACGCTAGGTTTTATTATAAGTCCATTACTCCTATATAATACCTGCTACTCTCTTGTTAGAGGCTGTCTGAAAGAGATCGCTTGGAACGACAAGGCCGCCTATTGTTCATTATTGCAAGATATAAAAAAAATAAAACTAAAATTAATATAAAGCAATATTTAATTTTGGTTTCTGTCTAAGGTGTTCTACAAAGACTACTTAACTATCCATCTATGTATCTAATGATAATTCATATTCACAGTCAGATCATATGCTTAACAATGTTTTTACTTAGTATCTGTAAGTTGTGGATATTTATTTGATATAAACCTCTTATTTGTAACCTTTATTCATGGAAAAGTACTTAAGCTTTGTGGTAACTAAATAACCACTTATAAGAATAATTGTCTCCTTACTCAGTCAATGGTCTATATCTAAGGAACCGCTTGCGTCTGCGGGACGCGCCTCCACTCCCCACCGAGCCGAGAGCCGCACAAAGATGGCATGCACGCCAATCTCAAAACCACGACCCGACTCTGGAATAAATTAAATGTGTGAGGCCTTCCATGTGACACTTAATATACTAGGTTTAAATAATATTTTGTAATAGGTAGCTGGCGTAAATTTTGACAGATTAGTGCTGTTATGTAAGGTGTCTAATTTATTAATAAAATAAACCACTACTGCGTTTGTCCACCTACACCGGAAAACGTAGAGTTGGCAGGCCTCTCACTATAGGAGGACTGACGATATAAAATCGCGCGTAACCAATGGTTACAAGCGGCTAATAGTTGTTGGCCGTTCTTTGTGGACTTTTTGTGGATGGGGGAGACATTTGTTTAACAGTGGACGTCTTCCGGCTGATGATCCTTGTGAACGAGATCATCCGGGAAAGTACTGCCACAGATACATGCCTATAAATATGCATGCGCATATACAACAAGCAGTAATATTCGCATTATTGTGTTTTGTTTTGAAGCAGAGATAGCTCAGTGGCATTGGCTATGGACTGCCGCGCAGCAGGTTCATGGTTCGAATCCCGCCGTGGGCTTAAGCTTCACCGTATGGTGGAAGGACATTTTGCGAATGCCCTGTCTAGCGACCACCCTCAAGTAGAAAATCTTTCGCCAAACATCTAACGGTGTGTTCCGGCAGCAGTTCTTGAGAGCCAGTGAAATTACAGGCACATGAGACTTAAGAAATATGTCTTAAGGTGACGGGCGCAGTGCCATTTGTGACTTCTGCCGAAATGCATCTATTATAGGCAGAGGGAAGTCCGCTTAACATCAGGTGGGCCTCGAGATTGTTCCGTCACAATAACATAAAACAGGGTATGAGTGCACGTGAAATTTCAAGCACATGAGACTTAAAATCTTTATGGTTCAGGTGTAGGGCGCAGTATAGTTAGTTATTTGTGATGAAATACATCTGTTAAAGGTAGAGGTTACCTTTTAACATCAGGTGCGCCTCGTGATGGTTCCGTCGAATTCCCATAAAATAAAATGTGGATCACTTAGTCTTCGAAGTTACGACTTCCTCTTTGAATTAAGTATAATGAATTACTATGCATTGTTATATAATGTCATTAGAAAATAAAATACGTGTGTTGGTTTACCCCACTGTCCCTAATCGTGGTTATTACAGATCGTTGAAAATATGTTTATTTTGCACAGCACTGCATTTTTTTACCTGACATTATAATTCAATTATTATATTTATGTCACGCTTATATCCATATAAGGCCATCGATTTAAAGCAGAGTAATGTAAAAACTACTGCTTCTACTATTTTAAAAATAATATGCAGGGTAATTGCACGAGTATCTATCCATATGCATTTTTTCCCAAAAGACCGTATATAAATTATTAAAAATGTTTTCAGGTACGCATTCGACAGCAGGCATCTAATAATGTTACATATTTAAACACATGTTACAAACATACTTCAAAATTACTCTTTTAATTAATTAGCTACAACTCTCAAAGGAGTACTGACATAGCAGAAAAATGTAAGCCAAAACACAAACAAAAAGGAACGCTTCGAGGCTATATCTTCTCATAAAATGTATTTATTTATTATAACATTGGAATACAATATTTTGTATATAAAATTAATGTTATATATTTAAAAAAGTATTTACACAGCACTGTTATGGTAGAATCTTTGAACCAATTATTTAATTTAACAACAGCTGTGCCTTATACAACATTCTCGTATATAAAAGATTTGATTTGATTGATGCGCAGTATCACATTCACTGTTTAATGTGATCAAAGATGACCATCTAGCGATCTCTCCATGGAGTCACTTAATGTTTTTATTAATTCACATAACAATATAGATAAAAATGTGGTAATAGTCTAACAGTTGAGTGGCCAACGCGCACACTGACACGCCCTGCGTCTTTCAACTTATTAGCTATTTTAATTATTTTTTTTACTGGGGCGGTATGCCTTTTTTTAACAAAATACTACGAACCATATTAGTACTACAATAAAATCATTTAGACAACCTAGAGGTCATTGCAGATTCACAGGCAGGCCAAATGTTCCAGCCCACTACCAGTTGGCAGCGTGCGCAGCATGCTGGCAGCATTGCCCCGTTGAATTGCAATGCTTATTCGTTGAGCCAAATAGGTGCCAGCATTTTGATCACGCGTCGCATCGACCAAGCGCTCTGATAAGTTTATAAGTTTTTTTTTATAAGTTTTGGAAAATACGATGAGCTTCCGGTCTCCACATCTTTATACCAAACGGCTTAAATATGTAACCACTACCGAGGTTAGCATACTTGCGCCGTTTAAGTGGCTCCGCTGATGTAGCCGCGGCGCTATCTCAAACGTTGGTTTCAATGTTTTTTTACTATAATTTACTTTACGTAAATATACTTTACGTAAATTATAGCTATAGTTTAATTCAGGTTCCGCATCTGAGGCAGTAATTAAAAAATATGTAAACATACTCCACATTCAACGCGAGTACACAAAAAACCTTAATACAAGTTAAAAAGTAACTTTATTTATAGGACGCATCAATCATTTTGTCGCTTCTGATGAATCATTGCGGTGAAACGAAGCTGTGCCGACGATTCCTTTATATTAAATTATACAATAACAGTAGGGGGAGTGAGCAATGATTTTTTAATTATAGTATAGTAAGATTTTAGCTTTTGTAATACAAAAATGAAATTAAATCCGCTCTATCCCACTTTTAAAAGATCAGTATTTTTATCACTTTTAAAAATTAAATAATCTGACTTCAAATTACTCACTTCGTGAAGCGTTTTATCGTTCTATTGAAATTAAAACTGTAAGTTATATATATATTTATAAAATCCTTTTATAAAGCCTTTCATTTAAACATCCCATTCGATGGAATGGGAAGAAAAAAAAAATCTCACAATATGTCGTCTAAAATGAGCCAGTTTGTTATATTTTTACTTTTTATTGTATCTAGTGACACCTGCGCTATCAAGACAAATCTTATGATATATAACATTCATACAAATCAGTCAAATACATACAAAATCAGTTAGGCCGTTTAGAAGTTATGGTGGAATAAGAAACTCACAAACATATACGTACATATATGAACTCCAAAAACAAAATATTCCTTTTTGGCCAGTCATATAAAAATTACAACGAGAGGAAAATTACAAGTCATGTGCGGAAATCGACCGGTACGATCACAACATCTTTGATCTTAATCTCGTTTTAAAATTGTGGAACATTAAAGCAATATTCACAATAAATTTCGGGCTGTATTAAATAGCAAGCTGACGCTAACTCTGCATAGAATCACCTATTATACATTCTGTTTGCTTTTACAACGTGATCCGGTCACGATGATGGTAGGCGGTCACGCGTGTCCACTACCAATAAAAATTACGTTCTTCTGAAGAAGAGGGCGGTGGTAGGATTTACTCTGAAGATGCTACATTTATTGCAGGCTATTTATGCGGAAGGCGGCAATATGTACAGTTTGGGGAACACGTTTCGGAAACCTAAATATTTTTTTTATTTATTGTGACAGTACAAGCTCGAGGCCCACCTGATGTTAAGCGGACTAACCTCTGCCTATAACAAATGCATTTCGTCACAAGTCACGAATTGCACTGCGCCCGTCACCTTGAGTCATAGTTGTTAAGCCTCATGTGACTGTAATTTTACTGGTACCTGTAATTCACTCTCAAGGACTGCTGCCGGAACACACCGTTGGGTTTTTGGCGACAGATTTGCCACTTGAGGGTGGTCGCTAGCCAGGTGGGCATTTGCAAATCACTTACACCCTTCACTGCTTCTAAAAGTCAAGTCTGTCAAAGTTCAAATTTTAGCCTTCACGAATAATTTTGATAATGTTATTGATAATAGTATAGGATAAAAAAAAATGTTGTGCTACAATATAATTAAATGCATCGCTATATATACACACATGTTACCCTGTTATATTAGTACACATATTACACCTTCTGGAGTAATATTACAAACTTGACGGTAATGTCATGAGTCTTGTCGTGACACATCAGTGAGAGATCTCGGCGTTTAATCATAATTATATGGAATTAACATTTCATAGCGATAGCGTAACCATTTCTAAAAAACTCTCAGAAACTTATACTTCATGCTGCAGTAATAAATAAACACCTTTGGTAGTTGTCAACTTGTTTTGGTCTGTGCGTGTGAATCACTTGTCATGGTAGTGACCGTTATTAGGAGAGAATATGTGACTCCCAGTTTTTCTCAGCTAATTTAGCCCTGGACTCAAATAAAATAAGTGTTATTTTTTCTCATTGAAGAAGGCCATCATTACGAAAGTCAGTGTTTGAAAAAGTCTTATATCGGTTACATTAAGTCTAACAGTCAGTTCGATCGTTGTAATAACGAAAATGTCCTCATTTTTTATTTACATGCTTCAAAATAAAATGAGGTCAAACGCGTTATTTTGGTCAAATGAATTGAAATTATTTGCCTCGAGGGCAGAAAAAAATGCTTATACGCAATATAGCCACAATAGCTTTAATGTTTAAAGCTTCTAACTCACTTATCACTGTTTTAGGTTTTTTATTCGTATCCATCAAACGCTAGGTTTTATTATAAGTCCATTACTCCTATATAATACCTGCTACTCTCTTGTTAGAGGCTGTCTGAAAGAGATCGCTTGGAACGACAAGGCCGCCTATTGTTCATTATTGCAAGATATAAAAAAAATAAAACTAAAATTAATATAAAGCAATATTTAATTTTGGTTTCTGTCTAAGGTGTTCTACAAAGACTACTTAACTATCCATCTATGTATCTAATGATAATTCATATTCACAGTCAGATCATATGCTTAACAATGTTTTTACTTAGTATCTGTAAGTTGTGGATATTTATTTGATATAAACCTCTTATTTGTAACCTTTATTCATGGAAAAGTACTTAAGCTTTGTGGTAACTAAATAACCACTTATAAGAATAATTGTCTCCTTACTCAGTCAATGGTCTATATCTAAGGAACCGCTTGCGTCTGCGGGACGCGCCTCCACTCCCCACCGAGCCGAGAGCCGCACAAAGATGGCATGCACGCCAATCTCAAAACCACGACCCGACTCTGGAATAAATTAAATGTGTGAGGCCTTCCATGTGACACTTAATATACTAGGTTTAAATAATATTTTGTAATAGGTAGCTGGCGTAAATTTTGACAGATTAGTGCTGTTATGTAAGGTGTCTAATTTATTAATAAAATAAACCACTACTGCGTTTGTCCACCTACACCGGAAAACGTAGAGTTGGCAGGCCTCTCACTATAGGAGGACTGACGATATAAAATCGCGCGTAACCAATGGTTACAAGCGGCTAATAGTTGTTGGCCGTTCTTTGTGGACTTTTTGTGGATGGGGGAGACATTTGTTTAACAGTGGACGTCTTCCGGCTGATGATCCTTGTGAACGAGATCATCCGGGAAAGTACTGCCACAGATACATGCCTATAAATATGCATGCGCATATACAACAAGCAGTAATATTCGCATTATTGTGTTTTGTTTTGAAGCAGAGATAGCTCAGTGGCATTGGCTATGGACTGCCGCGCAGCAGGTTCATGGTTCGAATCCCGCCGTGGGCTTAAGCTTCACCGTATGGTGGAAGGACATTTTGCGAATGCCCTGTCTAGCGACCACCCTCAAGTAGAAAATCTTTCGCCAAACATCTAACGGTGTGTTCCGGCAGCAGTTCTTGAGAGCCAGTGAAATTACAGGCACATGAGACTTAAGAAATATGTCTTAAGGTGACGGGCGCAGTGCCATTTGTGACTTCTGCCGAAATGCATCTATTATAGGCAGAGGGAAGTCCGCTTAACATCAGGTGGGCCTCGAGATTGTTCCGTCACAATAACATAAAACAGGGTATGAGTGCACGTGAAATTTCAAGCACATGAGACTTAAAATCTTTATGGTTCAGGTGTAGGGCGCAGTATAGTTAGTTATTTGTGATGAAATACATCTGTTAAAGGTAGAGGTTACCTTTTAACATCAGGTGCGCCTCGTGATGGTTCCGTCGAATTCCCATAAAATAAAATGTGGATCACTTAGTCTTCGAAGTTACGACTTCCTCTTTGAATTAAGTATAATGAATTACTATGCATTGTTATATAATGTCATTAGAAAATAAAATACGTGTGTTGGTTTACCCCACTGTCCCTAATCGTGGTTATTACAGATCGTTGAAAATATGTTTATTTTGCACAGCACTGCATTTTTTTACCTGACATTATAATTCAATTATTATATTTATGTCACGCTTATATCCATATAAGGCCATCGATTTAAAGCAGAGTAATGTAAAAACTACTGCTTCTACTATTTTAAAAATAATATGCAGGGTAATTGCACGAGTATCTATCCATATGCATTTTTTCCCAAAAGACCGTATATAAATTATTAAAAATGTTTTCAGGTACGCATTCGACAGCAGGCATCTAATAATGTTACATATTTAAACACATGTTACAAACATACTTCAAAATTACTCTTTTAATTAATTAGCTACAACTCTCAAAGGAGTACTGACATAGCAGAAAAATGTAAGCCAAAACACAAACAAAAAGGAACGCTTCGAGGCTATATCTTCTCATAAAATGTATTGCTGAGATACATCGACACAGTATTAAATCTAGGGCAAGGATTTTGGGGTGAGATTTGATTGTTCAAAAAGCATTTAGTAAAAAATTATACAATAGAAATTAAATTTAGGTTATGTATCCCAATATCAGATAATAATGAACCTTAGCACACAAAAAATCACAGACTATGATTTCTTATCATTAAAAATGCAATGTTTATTATTATTCATTTATTCATTTAAAGTCTTTCGAGAATAGGAATATTACAAGTAATAGTCTTAAAAAAATGTTGAATGTTATTAGCAATTGAAGTAAGTATTTCAATTAATAATTATCGGTTTTACATTTATTTCATTATATCCATCCCAATAGTTTAAATACATCTTACACTACTTCACACTAAATTACTACTCTATTAATTTAGAACGTAGAAAAAATATCTGAGGAATGATATAATGTATTTTTTTAACATAATAATATATGTTACTAATCACATTGAGATAAGCTTGTTGTAGGATGTCTTTTTGAACCAGTCCATAACTGGATTGTATGGTATTATCATACACACAAATTTTATCATGAAAAGCATAGTAGGCAAATAACCTCGTAATACGAGTATATGCAATTAAAAAAAGCTTTGAACTACTGCTTCAGAGCGTCCACTGTAATGACAGCTTTGCAAAAAACGATGCTAGCTATTTGCTTTCTAATCTATTGGGTACAATTTTATCGGATTTCATGACACCATATGGGTATGTCGCATAGAATCTAAGGTTCTTTTAATTAAAAAAAGTAAAATATAATACATGTTATAAATAAACATTTTTTTTTACAAAAAAAAATTAAGAATTAATTCACATACTCCAAACTTCAGGTATACAAATTCATGTCCAAACAAATGAAGTTTAAGTACCTACAAAGGTTTGAGTTTAATTAATTTATTGATTTGAATCCCTGGAAGAGCCTAGTTATTACAAACACAGGAAATAGTACTGCGTTAGCTAGTTAATAATCTAATTAATGTATGATTTTTCAAAAATGCTTACATTATAAAGTTCTATAGCATGTCTGGTGTACTGAATATGTTACAAAGTTACTTTTTATGTTATTGTGACGGAACAAGCACGAGGCCCACCTGATGTTAAGCGGTATCCTCGTCCTATAACAGATGCACTTCATCACAAGTGACGAACTGCACTGCGCCCATCACCTTGAGACATACTTGTTCAGTCTCATTATGCCTGTAATTTACAATACTATGTACAATAATGTATTTCTAGCTTCTGATCCAAAAAATATTATGGTCCTAATGAAATTTAAATTCTAAGTGTAATATTACTGTCATGTTTTATTTCCACCTCGTATAACAGTAGCACTTGAGTTTACTTCACGCTCCCCTGCAGACATCCTACAATACGTCCATGTTTCGATACCTACGTCAAATGGGACGGAGCAGATTGATTTCACGATTGCTAATCTAATAGAGTTGTCTGTGTATTGTACGTGTTTTATCGGAGAAACTACTGTAAAATAAACCTTTTACCTTATATGAAGTTTCATTTATTAAGTTAAATTTATCAGGAAATAAAATTATTTTAACTGGCTCTAAAACTATATTTCAATTAGTTTTGATTATTTATTTTTATTGGAATGTTCGCTTATAGAAAGACATGATATAATTAGTAATAAAAATAAGTAGATCCCCGCGCAACGTGAATTGCACATCAAAACTTTGCTAATTAGGTTACCCAAACACAGTGTCACTTCGTCGTCGGCGGCATGACTGTGTTTTGGGTATTCTAATATATTTTATGCCCTTCATCATAACAAATTTGACTTTTTTTGTCTTGAGATTCTGCACGAATCAACGACTCGAGCAAAATTTACAGAAGTAGTGGTTACATATTTCAGCTGTTTCGTGTAAAGATATTGGGTCCGTGAGAAGCTCATTGCATATGCCAAAAAATATCAAAGCGCTTGTTTGATGCAACGCATTATAAAAATGCTGGCATCTATTTAATTTAGCATTGCAATCCGATATGTAAATGTTACAAGTATATACGTGATATATTACGAGAAGTTGACATAATATATTGGTGTTTATTATGTCAACTACTGGGCCTATTTTAATAAAGGAAATTATTATTTTGGCTTATATAAAGTCACAGTGAATTAATTTAAATTAAAATACAATTTGTTGTTTATTTGGTGTTTCGATGTGGGACACTTGTACAAGTAGGTTTATTTTATTGATTCTATGTTGCTACTAATTGAGCCTTGATGCTTCCTGTAGGTAGAAAGTGTGCGTAAGCAATGGAAAGAAGGTACCTGGTAGCTAAATAATGAAAAGTAATTAATATGTAAGTTTTTGTTTATGAAGTGAGGAGACCAACAAGTCACTCGCTTGCCTGTTGGTAAGCGTCACGCCTGTCCATTACAGTGGCAGTGCCACCATCCTCATAGTAAATGCTTACCTGGCTAGCCAACATCTTCAAGTAGCAAATCTGACCAAATAGCGTGTTCCGGAAGCAGTCCTAGAGAGCCAGTAAGTAATTTTATGAAATTTAAGGCACATGGGGTGCCGGGCTTGCATCTCATCCCCCATTGATACCTGTGGGTGTTGTAAGAGGCGAATAATGGTAAAATACCGGAAGGTAGCAGCAGCGCTTTCTGAAGAACTGATATCTTTCACTGCGATCTCTGAGACGCCTGCCAAGCGTGGGAATTATGGCGAATCCCCCTTAATGAGGGAGGCTGTGTTCAGTAGTGGACAATTCGGCTGACACAGTAGAGGCACATGACACTTATATGAGCAGAGATAACCGCATAATATCTTGTACATGTTCCGGTTTAATTTAAGAAAAATAAATATCCTCTATATTGTTGGAGCTTTTCAAGTACAAGGAAGTTTACGGTTCAGAACAGATAATGCCCCATTAGTTTACAAACGAAATTTTTCGTGCTTACAATCAAGCGTATATTGAAACTACCCAATCTACCGTGAACCATTTACAGCGCTAAATGGCTAATTAAAAATCAATTTGTAGAAAACAATTAATCTCCGTTACCGTGACCAGCTTGTTTTTTAAATAAATGGATAATCAGAAGCCTTAACTCTTCAGAGTTCAGAACAATAGGTAATTATTTCGGGGGTAAGACGATATCAGACTCGTTCATCAATTTAAATTTATTTTCAACCTTGTTTTTCTTTGTTGAGTTCAATCAGGTTAGACGTTTCTGTTTGAACTGTTTTTGTAAGCATGAGCGGAATATAGCTTCTGTTAATGAAATCCTGAAATAGGACGCAATATATACTTCAATAAACACATTATTTAAATTGGTACACCACGTCGCTAAACTGTCGCTTTTCTAATATGTCATACCCTGAAAGGTCAGTGACATTTTTTTATTGCTGGTATCTTTTCATGAGGTCAAATCCATCTATCATCCACTTTAACAGGATAACCCTAAAGTTACTGATTTTCAAGGACAGCTACTGGAACACACTGTCATGTACTTGGTGACAGATTTTCTACTTCAGAGTGTAGAGTTAATCAGTTTTGCATATTTGCCTTATACCATTCAAAATAATCAGATAGTGACACTTATTTATGTTAGGAAGTGTTGACGGACATGTCGATCGCCTATTGGTTAGTGCTACACTTGTCCATTACAGTAGCAGTGCTACCTATGTCATCGTACTGAAATATGCACTGCACTCGTCACTCCAAGACGTTCGTTTTTATGTCTCGATCACCCAATACATTATTTTGCTATAGTGACTGGCACGCCTAAACATAGTAGTAATTGCATACTACTACTTCAAGACCAAACATCTGATAGGATGGTATTCACCAAGACAAACGCTCTCTAAAGAAACCAGATTGGTCTCTCTAGACTGATGAATAAATGCTGTTCCAAAACAAAATGCACATATTGTATAAAAGACAAAAACCTTTTTGCCTATTTAATACAACATAGTACTGTAACGGCGCCTCGTACTGCTGAACACAGCCTCCCCTATTAAGAGGGTATTTGGCAAAATCCCTACGTTTCGAAGGCAGCTTGGGGATCGCAGTGTAAGATGACAGTTCTTTAGAAGGCGCTGCTGCCCACCTTCCAGTATATTCTCTTAGTCGCTCCACGGGATGATATGGGGAGGTGCAATTCTAACCCGCCACACGGGGGTCGGCACCCCACGGGGGCAACATACAACATAGTAGCTAGTATTAGGAAATAAGACACTAATAGCCAATGTCCTGATTAAACAACTGATTGCTTAGCAGTTGCCTTGCCGAATTCACACGTGTGCATAACAAGTTTAATGATTTTGTCTTTTCCCTTAATAAGCCATCCTATTTTTTGGTACATAAAAATGGCCAGTAATTTTTTTTGCACTGAGGATATATCGACAATTAAAGCTGGTTTTTTGCACTTAAAGATCCCAAAAAAATTATTTTTTCGTAATCGTAATCCTTGAAATATAACCTGACATTATACCTTTTATCTATTAATGTATAATACCTAAATATATTTTATGATCTATTTTAATATTCAAATATAATTAACAGAAAAAAATACCTTATTTTAAGAAAGGAATAAACATTATATCTTTGAAGCAATATATGCATCATTACTGTTGAACAAATACGCGTGAGGGCACAATTAAATTAAAATGCTTGCGTTAAGCGAGCAAATATTTAAGAAACTATTGGATTATTAATTGGAAATCAACTATAGCCTCGCTCAATCACATACTGGTTTAAATGTTCTCATAAAGAAATATTAGACGGAGTTAAGGGGATGTTTGTCAAATCTTCAATTTGTGTGGAGTGTTTTAGCGAGTATGGGAAAAATAGAGAAACATGAAAATACGTCTGTCAAGTGCAATTAATTGCAGTACTTTGGAAACGCTATGATATTAAGAGTACGTAGGGAAGAGAATAGGTATACAAATAGCATAAAGAATAGGAATAGTTTCTTTATTAATAAATTTAAAAACTAATTTATTTTAACCATGGACAGCTCAATAATTTAAAATGTCATCTGCCAAGTGAAATTGTTTGCAGTGGATGAGTGAATTTTCGGTTTATGTCTTTCGAACTTGTAGACGCCCTCAATTGAAAATCAAAGTGAATTTGTACCTGCATACTTTGTTTAAGATAAGCTATTTTTAACTACGATTTAATTTGTACTTGTAGCTCAGAATTACACAATAATTATAAGTGAAGTTCGTAGCGTGCGTAAATAAGTTATGAATGCATCGCAAGATGAGTTCCCAAAGAGTTACTGTCCCAGGACTCTTCAATAGAAACTAATTCAAATGCATTTATATCTATATGTAATAATTTTCAGTGCCTATTATTTTTGTACTGAGCTCTATCTGTATATTTCCTGCAATGCGATATTTCTAGTAAGTCTAAATTTACTAACGAAATTTATTGAAAAGTTTATAGACATGCCCTGCAAATGACTTCTGACATTGTTTTTTATTGTCATGGTACTTTTATCATAATCAGCCGTCAGCTATTAAACTGACCTTGCGATGTGTTGCATTTAATCTCTTTTGAGATGTTATATCTCAACATCACCCCAAGCTATGTTCTACCAAGTTTTATAAAGATTAGACTGTAGAAATTGTTTATCCGACAAACATACAGTACATACAAACATGCGAATACCCTTAGCATTTGAACATTCCCTTAATTGCCACAGTCAATAATAGATTTTGACAAGTTCACCTTATCTAAAATTTCACGAAATTTGCCTATTTTTTAATACAGCTTACATTATCTTAATTTATGTTTTCAGCTCCACGCATCTTCAATTTTGTTTATTAAATGTGATAAAATATTCACAAGATTACCCAAGTGTATTTTCTATCTTTTGAATTAGAAACCAGCTTCTGTATTATTTTCTTCGGATGAGGTAAGTCATGTCAGCTCAACTTCTTTTCTTAAATGCATATGTGTAAGTATTAATTACATATTCCCAAAAAATCATGTAATTAAAAATAGTAAAAAAAAATGCTTTTACTTTGTATTGTATAATGTTCTGGATTAGAGATGATAACTTCTAGACACATAACTAAGTAAAACAGGCACCGTCAATGCATACGAACTAACAATATAAGATACAAAGCAAAACTTATCCCGCTATAAACGAACTTGCCCCTCAGATGCCTCGTAATATCCTCTAGAGATAAACTTAGCTGTCATTGCTTTATTTCTTTCCCTGTGAACCCTTTGTGGGGTGTGACAGTAAGTCCATTGTTACCTTTGTCTGTTTTATGATGTGACTGTCGCTTGTGTTGTATTGTTGTGGAATGAGATTTTGTTTGAGCGATGACACTGTTGCTTCAGTTGATCACTTTGTACATAGAATATTCTTGTGTGAATATTAATTTTGCGAAATGTATTAATAAATATCGTAATCAACATAGTATTAATTTTATAAAGTGCATGATCTTTGCTCAAGGCGCCTGCCAAGCGTGGGGATTACGGAAAACCCTCCCTATTTGAATTGTGTAAAAAATTGACAAACTTATGAAACATTTACTGAAATTTTAGCTATGTGCCAAGTAGAATATTGTAGCTTGTTTTATGTTTAAAAAAAAAATCAAAGGTTAAAAATCAAGAGTAGAAAATACAACCTTTACGGTTAGAGTCAAAGGCAGAATCTATAACTACATAACCCAACGTTAAGTGATCGTAAGCTAGATACAGTAATGCGTTTGCCATTAGTTCCAATGGACGGACCCTTTTACAAACAAAGGAACTTTCAAATGTGCCCTGTCCAAAATAAGTGGACTTTTGTTTAGTATAGTTGTCTTTGCAAACTTGATGAAGGTTCAAGTAGCTGTTTTCTTAGGAACGTACAGGGCTTATGATGTGGATTGAGGGTTGAAAGCCAGTTTCGGATACATTGTAGAGATAATTATTTTTAGTTGATCCGATTATTTTTGGTTTTGTTATTACTATCAAAACACTACATAGGTCCTGTATACTCATACATCATTGGAGATATACAACTATATAACGAAAGTTTATTCAAAAACCCACAAAAAATTCTACTCTTGCCATAAAGTGGTATGGAAAAATAGACCTATTAACTATTTTTTATTGAGGTACTTAATGTACCTCATTGCTTTACAATCTAGCCAACAATAACGACTAATGAGTAATTTTACTTTGACTTAAACTGCTTAGATTTAAATTAATAATGTGTCCATTAACACCTATCTTATTGTCTCTATTAAGGGGAAGACAGTTCTTGTGCTACTTATATGTAGTACTCACTTCACTACTTATTACTGTGACTCAATTACACTAATTCAAAAGGTTTTGTCTTTTTTAGCCTTTTCACTGTGTCTGTGTTGTCAAGGAGCTGGATTGCCTCAATATTCACGTGGTGGTGAAGTCTACGTTCGTTAGCTTCTGCATGTTTTTTTTTATTATATCCACAACCACATCCATTTTCAGGTCTCAATGGAGGTCGACAGTTCTAATGTACCATGGTGCATTAACGATACCTTGGAGTACTTTATTTTGGAATCGTTGGACTTATCAATTGAATAAAATATTTCTTATGATATTTTATTGACATTACGAAAATTTTGATTAGTTACCAAATTAAACTTTAGTGAGAGATATTTTTTTCTGGGCATTAATGGCAAACCCATACATTTTGAAAAAGCTCGACAATAATGTATTAATTTAAATAATATACTTTATTTGAATTATATAAAAACTTGACCCTATCTGACAAACAATGGAGATAATTCACAAAAAAAACAGTTATTTATAAAAGAATATAAAAATATTAATTTACCAACTCCTGTATCTTGTTCCAAACTTTTAAATAATAAAATACATTTATTATTTTTTTATCATAATTAAAAATACCTAATTACTGGTTTAATCGTAACTGGCTTAAAATAACGTTATATATCTACTTGTGATTTTGTAATGCAATAATATTAATAAAAACTAAACAATTTCATTTTAATCCCACGCTTTAATACATCACAGGATTGTCACACATTTTACCAAACCTTGGAAATTGCAATACCAAAGACAGCTGTACGCTGCTGGGGCCTGATTAAGTCGGTGCTGAATATAAATGTAGCATAAATCTGCAGTAACCAAGATTGTACGTTTTCGAAGATATATTTATGAAACTAAAATGCATTAAGACTATTTTCACCTTATAATTAATTGAAATATGATGATATTTTAATGATATGGCCATGCAATGATCACTTGATGTAATTCTTTTTACGTATAAAATATGATATTTCTAATGATATGGTCATGCATTGATCACTTGATGTGATTCTATTTACGTATAACGCATGATATTTATAATGATATGGCCATGCATTGATCACTTTATGTGATTCTATTTACGTATAATGTATGATATTTCTAATGATATGGTCATGCATTGATCACTTTATGTGATTCTATTTACGTATAACGTATGATATTTCTAATGATATGGTCATGCACTGTCACTAGATATGATTCTTTTTTTTTTATATGCCTGATAGGTTAGCCTTTGACCACTATCTCACCTGATGTTAAGTGATGATGTGGTCGAAGATGTTGTTCAGGCTAACCTAGAAGTACTGGCTTTCAAGGACAGCTGCCGGAACACACCGTTTGGTGCTTGGCGACAGATTTTCTACTTGAGGGTGGTAGCTAGCCAGGCGGGCATTCGCAAAATGCCCTACCACCATGCTATAACGACTGCCATCCTAAGACAACAACCGGGACCGACGGCTTAACGTGCCCTCCGAAGCACGGAAGCGCTCAGTAGTAATGTCACTAACGGTCACCCATCCAATTCATGACCGCGGGTGACGTTGCTTAACTTTCCTGATCGATTAAGAACAGCTAAGTAAACTTCGCTACGAGCGCTTCAAACGTTTACGTATAACGTATGCTATTTTAATGACATGACCATGCATTGATCACTTGATGTGATTCTATTTACGGATAACGTATGATATATCTAATGATATCATTCGAGGTTTCTTTTAAATTATTCTTGATACGACTGCTAAGTGGAGGGTAGTTATGAATCATATTGTCGCACACTGTTTTGCCTGCCAGTCTCAAGCGGACCTTTCACCCGAAGCGCATGTAAATGTGTTGCGTGTGATATACCTAGTCTCAAACCCCAAGTTCATAACTCTTGCATCATACACAGTGAAAAAATCTCTCTGAAGACCGAGGCACTTGCTGCTGTATCTCTTTTAGGAATCAGTTCCAGAAGTCAGTTTGCAGGTATTTCACAGGAAGAACATGTAAGATATTAAATACCTTACTCGATCATACGCTCGAAAAGTCAAAATATCCTTTTGATGCTTAGTGTAGTTGCAACTGCGTCGCAACTTTTTTCAGGGCTACTTGGCATTCATGACGTCACATCGGCTTAGCAGGTAAATTGGACGAAATAGTCACTAGATATATTTTTATGTTTCTTTGCGCGATAAAATTCGGTACATGGATATTCGCCAAAGAACCAAAATCACTGACATAGCTCTTGATTTGCAAGTTGAAGTGGCAATAAGCGAGCCACATTGCTCGACGAACTGATAATCGATGGGGAAGAAAGGTTGTAGGTTCGAGTGGATCCACACTACACCTGAAGACGTTGAGTTGGTAAAGTTGGTAGGCCTGCCACTAAGTGGACTGACGACATCGTTAAAGTCGCGGGTAGCTAATGGTTACAAGCGGCTAATAGCCGTTTTTTGTGGCGTTATATGGGAAGACCTTTGTTCAACAGTGGGCGTCTTCCAACTGATGATGATATTTTTAGGTTTTCGATGTATCACTAAATATTGAGATTTTCTTTTATTTTATAAAAACATATTATTATTTAGTATGGATTTCCGCAAAGTAACGCCTGAATTTATTAGTAACTAGTTTACTTCCGCAGCTGTTTTCTACAGCGGTACAGTCGTCGTCACACGTGATTAATGAAACTGGGTGTCCTGACGAAGGACAGATGCGTTAATTAGATTAACACATCTAGGTGATGTCATAACGAGATTTTTCTGGGTGAGTGTACGACGGCGTTAAAAGAAATGAATTCAGCTTTTTTTTACTTAGATGTTTTACTGCTAATTTTACAGTATCGTCTTATAAAATGTTAGAGCATAGTACATAGACGATCGGCCCGTCTTGTGAACTAATGTTATCTACACAATATAAGCAGCAAACACGTATGAACATTTATGGTTTTTTTTTAATGCTTGATAGGTTAGCCTTTGACCGCTATCTCACCTTATGGTAACGGTGATGATGTGGTTGAAGATGTTGTTCACGCTTACCTAGAATTACTGGCTCCCAAGAACAGCTGCCGGAACACATCGTTAGGTGCTTGGCGACCGATTTTCAACTTGAGGGTGGTAGCTAGCCAGTCGGGCAATCGCAAAATGCCCTACCACCATGCGCCACCATATAGCCACAATATAATAATTAATGCATACGTTTTAGAAGGTTTTGCAGAGGTTATCTCTACTCCACAACGAAAAATACCATTTTATGCTGAATTTTGGTTAACATGTTATGTTTACTGATTACTTTTTTTTTATGCATTATAGGTTAGAGTTTGACCCCTATCTGACCTGATGGTAAGTGATGTTGTGATCGAAGATGTTGTTCAGGCTACCTAGAAGTACTGGCTCTCAAGGACAGCTGCCGGAACACACCATTAGGTGCTTGGCGACAGATTTTCTACTTGAGGGTGGTAGCTAGCCAGGCGGACATTCGCAAAATGCCCTACCACCATGCTATAACGACTGCCATCCTAAGACAACAACCGGGACCGACGGCTTAACGTGCCCTCCGAAGCACGGAAGCGCTCAGTAGTAATGTCACTAGCGGTCACCCATCCAACTCATGACCGCGCGCGACGTTGCTTAACTTTGCTGATCGGTTGAGAACAGCTAAGTAAACTTCGCTACGAGCGCTTCTTTTTTTTTTTACCAATTTTAGGACAAACTTGATAAAGGTTTTTTGTTTGGCAGGCGAGGTAACGATTATTCAGTATTAGGTTTACTGGAAATCAGCAGAAGAGACTTTTTTTAAAAGTGTAATATAAATTCTGTTACTTTTGAAATTCAGCTGATTCCAGTAGACCTCATAGAAAATAATCTATACCCCGTCTACAAAAAAAATCATCTATTTTTGTGAATTAGATGGTGAGTTGTATTTTAATTAAATAAAATAAATTTTAATATGGCTATTAATTAAATTTGAATATGGCTGGCATCATTTACAAAAGACAAGATTTTTTTGTAATTAATGATATAAATATGTAATTTACAATTACATTTTATATTATATTAAAAAAAAACTGTTTTAATATTAAAGGGCATAATATATTTTTTATTTTTTATTTATTTATTAACAACTAAAACGATTTACATGAAACCAATTACAATAGTTGAGTAATTATCATACAAATAGATTACACTACTATCATGTATATATTCGCGAAGACTCAAAATCATAATAGTTGGCATCATTACAACAAAGACTTTCATAAATCCACAGAACTTCAAGTACAATCAAAAATAATGTACGCTCCATTTGTTTTGTAATCAGCATTCTTCATCTTAACATTTTAACCCCATCATTGTAATTTCAAGAGCCCGAATACATTTCAACTTTCATTATATCGTTTTCTCGACGCATCAAGCCCAAATGACATAACCTTGATGACGTCATTATAGCATTATTTACATAATCGTCCTTCACTCCCTTTTATCAAAACAATTGGGAAAACGGTCCCTATTTCTATAGAGTCAAAGTCTAGATTCGAATTTTTATTCTGTTAGTCAGGATTATATCTCGGTTTCGAATGGTCCGCATTTCTGAATGCTCTATATTATGATACTTTATATTGAAATTATGGGCGAAGATAGTACGTTGTAAGAATTTGAATTCCTGAGAATTTAAACCATGGTACTTAATAAGTCGACTGTTCACAAATGTTTTCTGAAGTTAAATGTTTTACTCATCACCATCACATCAACCCGAACGTACACCATTGAACATTGGGAGTTTGCCATAATCCCCACGCTTGGCAGGCGTCTTGAGGAATATTCAGTCACCCCGCGATCACGATGCATGGAACTGCGTCGAAATATCGGGAGCTAAAAAATAAAATCACCACGATATAAATCACGTAAGTAATAATAATGTTTATTTAATGTTCATAATGTTTTATACTGGTCTTTATATGTCCGAGGAACTGATATCCTAAATTGCTATGCCTAAATGGCAAATCCCACCTAAATGGGGGAGGCTGTATTCATCAGTGGATAATCCGGCTGATACAGTATAGAAAAGGTGTGCGTATTCGACCGGGAAAGCTACTACTACTATTTCTACTGCAAAACAGTAATTTTCACATTACTGTGTTCCGGTTTTGGGTGTCTTTCACCGGCATACATGCCGCTGAAATTACAGGCACTTGAGACTTCAAAACTTTAGGCCTCAGGCTGTTCGCCACTGTGCCCATCACTGCAACTGTCATAAGCAGAGGTTTTTTTCTATGTGATCTTGACAACAAGCTCGAGGTCCACCTGATGTTAAGCGGACTACATTCTGCCTACAACAGACGCATTTCGTCCGTACGAATAGCACTGCGGCCGTCACACTGAGACATACAGTTGTTAAGTCTCATGTGCTTGTAATTTTTCTGCTCTCAAGGACTGCTGCCGGAACACACTGCTAGGTGCTTGGCGACAGATTTTCTACTTGAGGGTGCTAAACTGGCGAGTTTTCGCAAAATTCCCTTCCATTATGCGGTGAAGCTCAAGCCGGCGGTGGGGATCGAACCAATGACCTGCGGCACCGCAGTCCATAAGTATTACCGCTCGGCCATCAATGCTTCAAATATCATTGTTTTAAAGGATATCGCATAACGCCAGGTGCCTCATGTTTGTTCCATCATGATAACATAACAACAATATTTCCATTTGAAAAACATAGATATAGTTTAATGAAAAAAATATTTAAGAAGAACGATTGTATCGATTGATTTTAGGCTGCATAATAATTATATGTTTAACGTTTCACGTTATGCTTGGACTGCACCGCACTTGTCACTCCGAGACGTTGGTTCTTATGTTTCATCGGCCAGTAATTTTACTTGTTTCCGTGCCCTTCACGTTAATACACAAAAGAGTTTTCATACTGTTGCTTCGAAGCGGCATAGCTTACAATATATGATGGTAACAAGACAGAGTTTTACTAAATATATCTACCACCTGGCTTAGTTCTCTGACTCCTTATGCAGCATGCGATCGATCTACACAATCTTACTTCTGACTTGACATTGCAACTGCTATGAATAGGTGTGACGCTTATCATCAGGCGAGTGACTTGTTCATCACGGCCATAGTCATCAGCGGTACACAACGGTACAACACGGGAAGCATTTGTGACGGGGGACATACGAGAATTTTTATTTTTTTTATTTTTTTATTTATCAAAATTAAGTATTACAATAGTGATATGATAAGTAGTGTCTAAAAACCTAAGTAAGGTTTGTCCAGTCACTTACGTTCTCGACAAGTATACAAAAACATTTTAATACTAAAGTGGGTAAATTATAAACTACATCAGCGTAGTTCACAAGCTTTAACAAAGTGTGCGTGTTATCTGACAGTTGCGCTTTGTTACAAATACTTTCAATACAGTTGTTGCGTACGCACACAACGAAAGATCATTGTCTGTGCGTACGCCTTACAAAGGATGATCCAATTTATTTGTCCAAATAATATTGTTTCAGTACAGTTTTGATATTTGTATGATTTATTTTTTCTTTGATTTCTTCAGGTATGTGGTTAATTAGTAGAGGTATGAGGTATTGAGATGTTCTTTTTCCGTATGAATTATTAAATTTAGGTAGGATAAGTTTTCTGCGAGCAATACTTATTGTGTGGTAAGTATGGTTCATTGGGATTTGGATGTCAGTCCTGAAGTAGTGTTCAAGAAGCAAGTTAAGCTCGACCCTGTGATAAATTGGAATAATTCCGCAGTGTTTAAAGAGGCCTTCAGGATCTGCCGCGTACCTGTTTTTAATTTTTAATGGGACAATTAATTTTAGTAGTCGATATTGTATATTGTAAATTTGGTTAAGATAAGTTTTGTAAGTACGCCCATAGCTGGTGAGCCCATATGATATAATGCTCTCGACAAGTGCTTTAAACATTGTGAGCAATACGTTGTAAGGTACTTTAAACTTAATTATATAAAATTTTGCCATAATCGCTCTGAGTCGGGAGCATGTACTATCAATATGTTTCCCCCAGTTGAACCTTTCATCTATGATGAGACCAAGGTATGTATGCCTATCCACCTGGTCAATTCTTCGGCAGTTAGTCGTACAATTACCGTTAGGAGTATGGAGGCAGTCATGACAGTGGGCTATAACTTTAACACTTTTGCAAGTATTCGGGTTGCGGCTGGAGTGAACGTGAACTAACTTTGTCTTATCAGGGTTCAGTACCAAACCTGCGTCATGTGACCACTTACATATTGCTGTGAAGTCAGCCTGTATGTTACTTATCGCAAGACTAATATCTCTACTTGAAGCCACCAAACATGTGTCGTCAGCAAATTGATACACTGTGCAATGTTTAATTACATTATTAAGGTCATTAACGTACGTTAGGTAGTGCAAGGGCCCGATCACTGATCCTTGCGCTGTTCCTTCGGTAACGTTCACGCTATCACTGTATGCATCAGCTACTTTGACCTTAAAGCTACGTTGGTAAAGATAGTCTTTACACCATTCTAACAACACATTAAACTCGTATAACGCATATGTAATGTGATGCAAGTCAATTGTAGTTTAGCGAGAGCCGTAAATAAAGAATAGATAATAAACTGTTTCGTCTGCTCTTAGTACTGACTATCCACCCGCATAGAGTTTAGTTCACTTTGTTTTTTTTATTTTTATTGGCGGTTTGCATTTATTAACGAAATCCAAATGCTCTAGCCGACTATCAGTTAGCAGCGTGCCCAGCATGCTGGGTCAGTTTTAGTTAGTTTTAGAGTTTAGTTTAATTTTTCGTGATCATGGCTCTTGCAACAGTGCCGAAATATTGAGGGTCAAAAACAATCAAATACACGGTGTATTCGATTATAAATTTCCATTTTTATTAAAAATAAATAAAAAAACTACATAATAACAAATACTTTTAAAATATTTTAAGAAAACATCAAATTAATATTTTAATAAAATACTTAAAAAATATAAAAATATATCTAGTGACAATTCCGCTTAATTTTCCTGCTAAGCCGAGGTGACGTCACAAACGCCACGCAGCCAAACCGGAAGAATTTTCGACGCGTTTCGCTTCTACACGAAGCATCCTCAGGAGGTCTTGACTCTTCGAGCGCAAGATCGAGAGATTTCTCGATCGTGCGCTCAAAAACGCCACGCAGCCAAATCGGAAGAATTTTCGACGCGTTTCGCTTCTACACGAAGCATCCTCAGGAGGTCTTGACTCTTCGAGCGCACGATCGAGAGAGCGAAACGCGTCGAAAATTCTTCCGGTTTGGCTGCGTGGCGTTTGTGAGGTCACCTCCGCTTAGCAGGAAAATTAAGCGGAATTGTCACTAGATATATTTTTATATTTTTTAAGTATTTTATTAAAATATTAATTTTATGTTTTCTTTATATATTTTAAAAGTATTTGTTATTATTAAAAATGGATATCCGCAAAGTAACGCCTGAATCTATTCATTAAAAAAAACTACAATCTTTATATTAAAAAACAGACAAGCCATTGGATATGAAGATCAAAACAGACGAAATATACATATAAAAAACAATGAATTTTTTTTTATCTTTGACGAAAACACATAAAACACCTAGTGCCAACAAAGATATTTTTTTATGTCTACAACAACTTATACAAAGATTGAGCGGACAAGAAATGGATTGTTATTTTTAAGACGGCCCATCAAAAAGATTTATGTAATAACTTGCAAGAGAAATAACGTCGAAAACAAATAACCGAACACTTATGAACTGAACAACTTTTTATTGCACACCCGTGGATCCCGAGAAAAATATTTTATTTTCTTTACTACGGCCCAATAACTCAATTTACAGTAAACAGTAAAAGTATTCGTAAACAAACTCATTTTGGGTCACACACAGAGGAATTCTCGCAAAATAAATATATGCATAGTTTCCGAAGCAAAATAAAAGCGTCGTGAAATAATACAGAAATATATGACCAAAGAAAAGTAGTATTCGTGGCAACTTTAGCTTTTTTAATGCCTGCGTATACGTTTTCTTTATTTAAGATAAGTCTTTTGACCTCTATCTCAGACGGTAAGTGATGGAGCGACCTAAGATGTTTCTTAGCTTAACCTAGAAATACCACCTCTAAAGTAAATCTGTCACCAAGCACAGACAGCTTGGTGAATGATTTACTACTTGAGGGTGAAAGCTAGCACCGCAGAAATTTACGAAATGCCCTACTGTCATGCTGTAAATACTACCATTTTATTCTACAACCGGTTGTCAATAGACCCGCCATTTTGCCAAAAAGTTATCAAAAACTTTGATGAAAGAATCGACATCTGTCAGCGTGCTCGTGGTGGACATTTGCCAGATATAATTTTTAATGCATAGTTGCCAAACTTTTCTCTTCCTAATACAATAAAAATTTGAATTATCTTCATCTCAATTCGTTGTTTTAATTTGTTTTACAAAACAAAGTTTCTTGTTGAAAAAACCTTTAGTTCTCCGTAGGCGACGGAACTGACTTCCATCGTCTTGATGGCACACTGTGCGTAGAGTACGCTAGATTTGGCTTCCATATCCAATCATTGTAATTTTTATTTTTTGATATACAACAATATCTGTATTTACAATGCCCAACAAGTTTCTCTAATACTTGTTTTAACTAAAGGTATGCTGTGAGAACTAGTTTTATCTTAAATGTAAATATCTAAAGTAGTAAGTTCTAGGTTTAGCTAACAAATTTTAGATTTAACAAAACCCGTTAGTGTGACCTCGTTTAAAAACTAAAGAAAATGCGTTATATTTAAAAACTGGTTTAATTTTAACATATATAACAATGTTAGGGCCTGTTTCAGAATGTTCGAGTATGTTCCGGTTTTACTACCCAGAACATAAAATAACTGAATGATAAAATGTCAGTTAACATGCAGCGCGTTTTAAGCTTTAACCGATGGATAGGCTAAATCGATGACTGTGAAACGCAAATATGTTCTGGGTAGTATAACCGGAACTTACTCGAACATTCTGAAACAGGCCCTTAATGACTTATTACGCTACCTACTCGTGTTTATTTTACCTTTCAGAATATTCCTCAGTTACTTTTATTCCGAATTCAATTGTATTTGTTTTGTAAATGTGAAATGCTGCCTATTTGTTTGTACAAATGTGTTGTTCTATTCCAGTCGGCCACAACACAACGTTTGCATGGTTTAGGTTGAATTATAAATGAGACAGCGACGTTTGTTATTGAGAGTAAAACAACAATGTATTTACATGATAGATTAGGGTATCTCTTTAATGTACTTTATAGTTACATAATTAAATTCCAACAGGAAAAATAGACCGTGTATACAAAGCCATTTTTTAGGGTTCCGTACAGGGTGCTGTTATGTATAGTGTAGAACTTTGACCCAAAGATGAATATTAGACTAGAAACTTAAGAGAAAAATATTTTACACAGTCGTGTTTTTAGGTTGCCTGGTCAACTGGACCAGGTAATATTTAAAAAAAATATTTTAGCACATGTATAGCATGTGGGTAGTTAGTAGAATACTGTACTTTACCAGCAGGATTGTTGTGTGTAGTTGGGTTTTCCATAATCCCCACGCTTGGCAGGCGTCTTGTGGATCGCAGTTTAAGATATCAGTTCCTCAGAAGACGCTGCTGCCCACCTTCCAGTATTTTTCCTTTAGTCTCCTCTTACGACACCCACAGGTAAGTAATGGAGGAGGGGTGAAATTCCGGCACCCCGCGAGGCAGCCCGTGAGTCAGGTCAGTAAGTAGAGTACAAATATATATCATTGTATTTTAAACAAAATGCCAATGTGGCTGCTACTGCAAGCATTTCGACGACTTTGCCGAAAAATAAGAGAAAATGTTCACTCTAAACCAAGCTTCTCTAATTCTATCACACAATCAGAATAATTTAGCGGTGTGCGTCAAACGTTATATATTCAGCTTAATACATACCAACAAGCCAATATTGAATAAATTTAATTTTATTCGGTCAGTCTGTCGATACGTAATTGCACTTGTAGCATTTTAACGACTCATAATGCCTTAAGTGCAAAACTCAATCAATCAATTAATTTAATGCTTCATAATAAAACATAATAAAATTCTTCTAAATAATACTTCTTTCTCTTCTACTACAACATCTTATACTTTTTATACTTTTAGAAATAATTTGTCATTGTGAGTATTATAATCTAGATCAACGCCATCCCTTGGTTCTCTTCACTGAGAAAAATCTAAAGTCGAAAGCGCCCTAATGACGGACAATTTATATGGTATAAGGCGAAAAACCGACCAAACGTAAATACGTACAAAAACGCCTTCCGACTAGAAGGCGTTAAACGAGGTCAGTGAAGGCGAATGTTTCTTTTCGTCTTCATTTAAGGTGTATTTTGTGGTCTTTCTTAAATATTGACTTTTCGATGAGGCTGATTAAGTCGTACGTTATAGTGATAATCACCGTATATAAACAGCCGTAAAAGTAAGGTATATTTTATGGTCAATACTGCAATTATTATCGTATATCATCTTAAGATTTATGAATTCATCTTACGTATTTACAATTCAACGATAAACGGTTAAATTAGATTTAAGCCTTTAAGTCGTTTTTCTCAGTGTTCAGTTATGTCTCTTCTTCAAATGGTTGTTTGGAAGAGATCTTATTTTAAATTGTGTAACAATTTTTATATTTAAGGTGTTTCAATAAAGGTTTTCTATCTATCTATCTACATCATACAAAATGCATAATTAATTTTGATATTTTTGAAAATATAGTAATTAGCTTATGCAACGATATCTCATAAATTTTATCTGCAATATCACAATCTTATTATATTTGGCAACACATGTATATTTAAATTTTTATAATATTTTTATATCAATATAGTCTGCCGCTAGCTGTGGGCTCAAGCTACCGGTAGTCAGGGCTAAAGATTCAGGGACTATCGGACTATGCGATGTAATAACAATATCAATAACGAATCATATATTTGTATTCGTAAAATATTATTGTTAATAAGTTTTTTGAAGCAGTGATGGCTCAGTGGCATTGGCTATGGACTGCCGTGCAGCAGGTCCATGGTTCGAATCCCGCCCAGAGCTTGAGCTTCACCGCATGGTGGAAGGGCATTTTGTGAATGCCCGCCTGGCTAGCGACCACCCTCAAGTAGAAAATCTGTCGCCAAGCACCTAACAGTGTGTTCCGGCAGCAGTCCTTGAGAGCCAGAAAAATTACAGGCTAATGAGACCTAACAACTGGACTTCTCAGTGTGACGGGCACAGTGCAATTCGTCGCTGACGAAATGCGTCTGTTATAGGCAGAGGTTAGTCCACTTAACATCAGGTGGGCCTCGGGCTTGTTCCGTCACAATATCATAAAAAAAAAAAAAAAAAAAAAAAAGTTTTAATTATAAACATATTAGTTATGTAATATTTTAGATAAAACTATTTTAATATACGCCACATGGATGTAAACTTAAAAGGGCGTGTGAACTGCAGTGTTTATTATGTAATACATCATAATGCTATTATGTATTGTGTTTGGAGAATTTTAACTAATAACTTTATTTCCAAATTACTAGACAAAGCCCTTTGAAAGAAAGACAGACAGACGGACTGCGTAGGCTCAATAAAAAAGTAAAATTTCCTAGTATGGAATTGCAAAGATCTTTAAAAAAGCATTATCTTACTCTTCATTACCAGACAATAAAAAAGGAGAGCATAATTATATAGTAATTTATACATACATATATACATATATATATATATATATATATATATATATACATACATACATCATATATATTTAAACACAATATATATATTTAAACAACGTGAGACACTGTATCCAATGAAAATGAAGTGAACAAACGTTGTGTATTGTTTTTCAATTCAAACGAACGTTTTAACTACATATTTGCGACTAATATTTTTAGTCCGTAAATATAAAGTACTTGTTACATAATAAACTACGAGTATATTATGGCAACACGCAGTCCAACTTTGGAATAGTGTAAAGCTGGAAGTAGTTAACTAATTGTGAAGTGCAAAAATGCAGTAACAAAAGTTAGTAGATCTCATCGCTCTTGGAATTGAGCTTATTTTTATACAGTGCAAGTAATAAAATGACAATATTTATGAATATGATAAGCACGTTTCACAATTAAATCTGGTGATTTTGGTAAGGTGATTTGCGAATGCTTGCTTGGATTTATCATCACGCTTAAGTAGAACATCGCTAGGTCGCTACGCGCTTTACAGTGAGTTTTAATAGCTATTGTTAAGAGCTAATACTAATTTAAACGTGTTTTTAGGGTTCCGTACCCAAAGGGTAAATACGGGACCCTATTACTAAGACTTTGCTGTCCATCTGTCCGTCTGCCACCAGGCTGTATCTCAAGAACGGTGATAGCTAGATAGTTGAAATTTTCACAGATGATGTATTTCTATTGCCGCTATAACAACAAATACTAAAAATAAAATAAAATAAATATGTAAGGGGGCTCCCATACAACAAACTTGATTTTTTTACCGTCTCTTGCTCGATGCTAATAACGGTGACAGGTAGACGCTTTCACTATTCACAGAATATTTTGTTACGGAACCCTTCGTGCCCGAGTCCCACTCGCACTTAGGCGGTTTTTTATGGACTGCCGGTTTATCAATCATAGTATGAAAGAAGGGTATGCTGGAATAGCTTGCTTTACTAGCTACCACTTTCAGTTAGAAAATCTGTCGCTAGCACTTATTGTGTTTTTAAGGGATTGTGATGCAAGGCACACGATGCATACCTGATGTTAAACGATAACCTCTGCCTATAACAGGTGCATTCAATCATAACAGCATTGCGCCCTTAACCCTGAGTTCAAAACATATAGTTGTGGAGTCTCATGTGCCTGAAATTTATTGGCTCTCAAGGACTGCTGCCGCAACACACTGTTAGGTGCTTGGCAACAGATTTGCTACTTGAGGGGTCGCCTGGAGCTAGCCAGGCGATCATTACCAAAATGCCCGGCCACCATGCGGTGAAGCTCAAGCCTGCTGTTATGTATCATAATATATCGCATGGTGGTAGGGCATTTTCCGAATGCCCGCCTGGCTAGCTACCACCTTGAAGTAGAAAATCTGTCGCCAAGCACCTAATGTTGTGTTCCGGCAGCTGTCCTTGAGAGCCAGAACTTCTAGGTTAGCCTGAACATCATCTTCGGGCACATCATCACTTACCATTAAGTTGAGATAGTGGTCAAAGGCTTACCTACAAGGCATAAAGAAAGAAATGTCCGGCTTTTTGAGATAAATGAATACATTACTAAGCCTATCTAGGGCTGTTGTCCTAGTATTCCATACTGCTATAACAGTGTTAATAGCGCAGATAAATGTCTGCAAGCGGTGGATATGTTTGTGTCAGAATGTTGAAAACTTGTTCTGGATTACACACTTTATTTCCGGAAATTGGGATATCCCAGCCCGTTGAGGCTTGTTGATTTAAGTTTTGCAATTTGTATTTTTAAATGAGTTTTCTGTCCAGAGCTGAAATAAATCATGCAATCCTGACACTAGAAACACCGCAAATTTGAAATTCAGTGCTGAATTTTATTTGAAAACTTTGCAGTCATCATTAAAGAACAAATAAAGACTTTTGTTATAAAATTATGATATAAATGCGAAAGTTAATGTGTATGTGTTTTTGTTTCCAGTCACCATAATAACGACTGGATGCTTTTTGATCAAATTTCACACCAAGTGGGTGTGAAATTTGATATCCTATTAGCCTGCCTGGATCAGATCAATATTTATGCCGATTTAGTGAGTGATTTTAAAAAATGGGCACGATATCCTGGCGGTTATTTTCTTGCTAATGAAAATGTAGCTGGATTCTTTTGTAATAAAAATGTATACCAAATAATGTAATATTTAAAAAAATGTCTTTGTCACCATGCTGGGCATGCTGCCAACTGATAGCGGTTGCATTTGTACTGCCTGTGAGTCAGCAATGACTTTTAGGTTGTCTAAATGCTTTATTTTTTATAGTTTTTTTTCGTTTGTACTTTTTATTTGCTCGTGGGACGCAGGGCTAGAATGTCACCCTCCCATTGCTACCTTTGGGTGTCGTAAGGTTAAATGTCGGAAGGTGGCCGGCAATGCTTTCTGAGTAACTGATACTTTAATACTGCGATTCCCAAGACTCCTGGTAAGCGTGGGGATCATGTCTTATCCCCCCTTGATGGGGGAGGCTGTGTGTTTTTCCAATGAAATTTCGGCTGATACAGTACAGTACAGTTTTATTACACATTCATATCACTATAATTCATATATATATATATACTGATTGTCTCCAGTTATATATATATATATATATATATATATATATATATATATATATATATAACTGGAGACAATCAGTTAAATAACCCTCATTAAATTATCAGTAGTAAATATTTGTTATGCGGACAATTCCAATTAATTGGCAGAAAAATATTGTAACTTACCAACCATCATGGTGATTTTGGGTGACTATCGATTCTAATACCGATGATTTTATTTTTTATATCTCTGATGGTTTTCATTTTAACTTCCTTGAACAATTTAATTATAATTTGTTAACATACTAATTCAAAAGTCATAGTTTCACTTTTCATAGATTGTAAAATATCCCTGCAAGTTGAATTATATTACTAATTGAACAAGTGATTTTGATTGCGCATTATAAACATTCCAATAGTTTAACTAGTTAATTAACTAACTGTATTTGCATAACTTGGATGACGTATTGGTAATCGTGACTCTCGATATCGTCGATGGTGAATAATATTTTAGATGAGTGAAAATGATCTCGTAAGCAGTATACATAACTAAAAAGAGTCAGTCATAGTCAAATTAAATAATTTTTTTTTTATGTTATTGTGATGGAACTAGCTCGAGGCCCACCTGATGTTAAGCGGACTAACCCCTGCCTATAACAGATGCATTTCGTCACGAATTGCATTGTGCCCGTCACCTTGAGACATAGTTCTTAAGTCTCATGTGCCTGTAATTTCACTGGCTCTCAAGGACTGCTGCCGGAACACACCGTTAGGTACTTGGCGACAAATTTTCCACTTGAGGGTGGTTCGCTAGCCAGGGGGGTATTCGCAAAATGCCCTTCCACCATGCGGTGAAGCTCAAGCCCGCGGCGGGATTCTAACCATGGACTTGCTGCGCGGCAGTCCATAACCAATGCCACTGAGCCATCACTGCTTCAAGCTGCAGCTACTACTAGCAAAAAGCTGAGCTTTGTGAGGGCTCAGGTTTATTTTACATACTGATTCTAGTGGTGTCATGTGGTATTACGAGTAAGTAGATTAGCTACGACGTATTTGATTATTGAGTTTAGCAATGTTATCTCTTTGGTTTTCTTACAGGTGGCTTTATTAGTACAATAACATTCTATCCAAATAAACACAAAATTGTTGATGTTAATTTTTTTAATGGTTATATTTTTTCTTATTTTGACAGATAACACATCTAGATAAGAAGTTAAATTACAATGTTAAATCACTATTCTATAGGCGTGATAGTTTTTCAGTAAAAAGAGCCACAAAATGTTCAAGTTGTTGGATAGCGATAGCTCGCTTCGTTCGCCCTAATTATAAGCAAACAGCAGACTTCCAACCACCAACACTAATTATTGTGAAATAATTTGTTGAAGTCGCACCATGATAATGTAAGTTCAGTGTTCTAAATCAGCATGACTTACCTACACAATAACATAATACCTTTCAGTGTTGGGAATCGGATAAGTTTTATTATTAAACGTATTTTATATAACTTTAGGCAAAATCATTCAAATGCATGTAATCTATATCCCTTAAAAATTTCGTAAAAACGTCAAACGCTTGGAAAGAGAATAATCATGTCACTCACAAAATCCTAACAAACAGTGAACTTCATAGTTGTTACAATTATTACGAGTGTAACTGTCACTGCTCGTAATATCTAAATTTAGACGCATTTCAACATTTAATTTGCATTTCAACCCGAAAAGTTATTAAAGCTCTTAAACTTGCCACATATTGCAGAGACTATTCTCACCTAACTAGGTGCGACACAACACTCACTTAAAACGTTACAGTTCTTCCTCTAACATTAATTTAGCTCATTCCAAAATGGCACCTAGTCCAAATTGGACGCAAAGTGTTCCCTAACAAGCACGTATTCAAGCGCCGTTAGCACTGTATAGCCAGTATGGATGCTTCGTACTTTTAGGGTATTTCGGGAGTACTTTTGTTTACAATGAAATAGTTCCACCATGATTATTTATTAATAGAACAAGATATACACCGAAAATGAATAAATGTATGTTAATTTTTGAGTTGCTCCGAAAAGTCACGGAGCGTATTACATTTTCCAACCAATTATGATAGATCTAATGAGCTCAAATCTAATAGCCCAGCAACGGTACATAAACTGTTTTGTTTTGCTGTAAAAAACAATACACGGGAGTCATCAAAATATATCTCTTATTACGTTAAGGCGTTTTATGTGTAGTTCAAATTTATTGAATGTGCAATAGATCATTAACATTATCTTCGTACCCTTATCTTTAGATTGATAGATAGATAACACTTTATCGACACAATACAAATTTACAAACTTAAAACTTAAAAACATTATTAGTAAAAGAAAGTGTGGGGCGGGCTTATCGCTGAGCGCGACCTCTTCCAGACAACCCGTTACAAAAGGATTATTATAGTTTGATATGGACGAAGGTTAACTTGAAGTGAAAAACTTGAAAAATATTACCGACAGATCGACACAAAAAAACGAATAATAATAATCCTGTGGAGTTATATCATGCCACAGTGGTGTCAGAAGATCAATCCACGTTAACATCAAGTGCATCAATTAATATTATTAGTGAATTTGTGAATTTGGCAGAAACATAACCTAAATCAAACCAAAAATACTGCAAAATCATAACATCGCACAAATTGATAACAGCGCCATCTGTGGGCGAGTAGCTGAACTTCGCGAGTAGCTGAAATTCTTATCAATTCTAACGTCGTCGTTACTACGTCTACTTATCACTCTTAGTATATAATAAAGCTATCTATCGCTAGAGGGCGTTAATAGAAACAATGGAAGAGGTATTAAAAGCTCTACATAATATACAAAAAGAATTAGCACAACAGAAACAAGGTATGAAGGATATGGAAGAGAATATTAAAGAAGCTATAAATAAAAATATCGATGAAAAATTTGACCGTATTGAGACAAAACAAAACAGCTAGAGGAAAAAATAGAAGAACAACAAAAATGTATTGATTTTTTGGATAAGCAAATGAGAAGGAAAAATATAGTTTTCTTTGGTGTTCCAGAATCAGAAAAAAATTACGAAAACTTACTTAGCTGTATTCTAGATATCATAAACAACAAAATGAATATAGTTTGGAAAATTGAAGCAGTGATCAGGCTAGGGAAAAATAAAGACAAAATAAGACCCGTAGTAGTCACAACCACAACGATAAATAGAAAAATACAACTTTTAAAAAACAAGAAAGCTTTAGAAAATACTGGCATTTATATAAAAGAAGATTATTCACCATCTGTTTTACAAAAACGCAAAGAGCTCCAGGATGAGCTCCAAAGAAAACGTTCGTCAGGAGAAAAGGTAATGCTACGTTATGATAAAAAAGTCACGATAAAATCTAAAGAACAACTAAATGATTTATCCAGAAAAACTTCATCAAGTGAAATAGTACTATTGGAGTCACCGCAAGCTTTATACAAAGATAGTCGAAAGACGTCAAATAAAGAGCATCGAACCGACATACCCAGAGATACCACAACGAGTAAAAGATTTCTATCGGAGTCTCCCGAAACCAGAAGTAACGGACAACCATCATATAATGTAGAACAGACGAAGCAGGTACCCAAGAGAAATAAATCGCAAAGTATAACGAGCTTCTTGCGTCCTTCACAGCTGACTCTCGCGTCTGAAATACCTACAAGTCATGATTACGAAGAAATTCCAAAAAACTAAGCTATACCCCTCTCTCTCCACCTCTCCCAACACGGCCGGTCCCCGTGGGAGACGTAGACCAAAACCCTCTAGAGAAAATAAATACAAGTACCAATTTTGAGACTAACCACTTTTATGTAGCAACATATAATGTGAAAACGCTATCATCTTACTGTCACCTTTTGGAACTGAAGCAAGCCCTGAAAAATATCAAATATGACGTCATAGGCTTAGCTGAAACTAGACGATTTGGTAACTCTATAGAAGAACATGAAAACTTTATATTGTATTATATGGGACAAACACCGGGACTATATGGAGTAGGATTCATTGTGAATAAACGCCATAAGAAGAACATAATGTCTTTTAAGGGATTATCAGAACGTGTGGCTCTACTCGAGCTAAATATCGATAACATTGAAATAAGCATAATACAATGTTACGCTCCAACAACAGCAGCAAGCGATAATGATATTGAATTGTTTTATACCACTGTAAATAATGCATTACAAATGGCTAGAAAAAATGTAATGGTCATTGGTGACTTCAATGCCAAAATTGGTCAACCAAAACCAGAAGAAAGCTTGATAATGAAAAGTTATGGTTATGGAAACAGAAATAATAGGGGCAGTAGGCTTATACAATTTGCACGTGAAAACAAGTTTTCAATTTTAAACACATTTTTTAATAAGAAAAACAGTAAAAGATGGACCTGGAAATCACCAGATGGCAAAGTAAAAAATGAAGTGGACTACATACTAACAAATTTCCAAAAATATGCTCATAACATAGAAGTGATCAATGTACAATATCCCAGCGACCATAGACTAGTAAGAGCAACTATTAAGCTACAACATTTGAGGAAAAATAGAAAATCTTACGAAAACAACACAATGAGTACCTTAAAAAACGAAGCAGAAGTAAAAATGTACATAGAATCAGTTCACAAAAATTTAGAAAACAGTATTAACTAGCTACAAAGTCACACAGCGCAAGAACTTCACGATCAAATCGTTTTTGCAATAGAAAATGGTCTTAAAAAGGCACATAAATCTTCAAATCAAAAAAACAGGCCTTCTGTTTTATCAGACAAAACAAAGAAATTAATGTCAAGACGGCAAATTCTCCAAAAAATAAAACCAACAACCAGAAGTATGAAAAATGAGCTTAAAGCTCTCTACAAGCTTATTAGTAAATATATCCGCCATGACTACAACATCCATCGTAAGAAGACCATTGAAAAACATGTACTACAATCGGGAAGTTTAAAGAGAGCCAACAAAGAACTTAGGCTGCATAAAGCTTGGATAGAAGGACTTAAAGCTTCAAATAAAACAACATGTAACAGAAATGAAATACATAAATGTAGAGGGGGTGTACATAAGCGGATTTTTTTTTTTTTCTCAAAAACTATACCACCTACGAATTTGGTTTTTCTTTTGATATGATTATTCAGATGTAATCTATACACTTGAATTGTTTCAGATGTTTAGGTTTACAGGTTTAAAAGTAGTTACGAGATTATTTATTACGTAAATTTCGATCGGTGAGTGTTTGCGCGGCAAAATGCATCGAGTGAAAGTTATTTTTTTTCATTTCATGATTTGAGTAACTTCTCGTTACCATAGAGTAATGCGGTTTATTTCGTTGTATAGCCAATGATAGTAGCTTACTAACAACGTTTAAATAATAACGATCGGATATATACAAGCTTCACACTAAACCTTTTTTTTAGACCACCGGAATTCCAGCCGTAACAAAAACAGGGGTCAAATAAAAAAATCTATAAAAAAAAAGTTATCAATCCTTATCCTTTTAATTTCTTTTAACATCGTTATTGACTTATTGCCTATACAAATGCAAAATTACAGCTTTCTAGGTTAATTACTTTAGAAGTAGTTACGAGATTATTTTTAAATGACATAAATCTATACAAAATTTTGGCGCCAAAATGAAATTTGAGCTGGTTTCAGATTTCATATCAATTTTAAACATACTTTATGTTATATCAGAATATTATGGATTTTTTCTCGCATAGCCAAGGATCCATCCTCACGAAAACCGTTTGAATTATGAAAATCGAACTTACGCAGATTTTATGGTGAATATGTAAACACGACTATTGACCGCTCTCCGGCAGGCCGGTTGGGACACATAAGGGAAATCCGGCAGACCGGTGGATACTCAATAGGGGTTATCAAGAAAGGTTGTGATTTTTAACTAAGTTTTTACCTACCTACTTATTTGGAATTGGTTCTTTATTCTTTTAATACAGAGATCATAATAAAGTTAAATTGCAAAGTTGGAAAGAAAAACAATTGTAAAAATTTTTGTTTATGGTTTCATGATCAGTTGCTCAGAAAAATGAACCCTACTTAGTATCTGTTACCGTTCGTGTAATTAGGGCGATATATAGTAAAAATGTTCTGCGCCTACTATGCAGCAACACCATACTCACATTGGCATGCTAGTGATAAGAATTAGCCGCCTTTTATTTTTAGCCGCCCTTATTAGTATCCAGTAGGAGGATATGGGACAGGGGAAACGATGCGTGCGAGGAATAGTAAGAAAATTCACGAGATCAATTTTGATTCTTATGATGTCTTCTCTAAAACTAAGCCGATTCTTTTTTTTTGCATTTACTTATAGGAAAATGGTATAGTATAGTAAGCATGAGTTTCATTTATACAAAACTTTTAAAAAAATCTTGTTGGTCCTCTGATTATCGTGATATAACAGGGCACTTTTTGTAATTTATGGGTTATATTTGCTTTAGTATTAATAAGATGCTGATGAAAAAAGTACTAGGACGTCTAAAAACTCGTTGCTGGATGGAACAAAAGAAGCTGGCCTAGATTTAATCCAAATAAGCTTTATTGCTCTATAGGCATTATCAAGGAAGAAAATCGGGTAATACATTAGTATTGAGAATTGCACGCCATCTTCACCTCTAAGACGGAAACTATTATGGCTAATTAAAAAATAACACAATTAATTTTTCCTTCCATGCTTTTTCTGAAATTTCGATATAATCTTAAAGGAAAGTAGTAAAATTAGGACAGGAAACAGGATTTGTCATTCACATAATTCTTCAACTTTACAACATAGCTTCATAACTTTATAACTTTTGAGGCAGTGATGGCTCAGTGGTATTGGCTACGGACTGCCGTGCAGCAAGTCTGTGGTTCGAATCACGCCGCGGGCTTGAGATTCACCGCATGGTTGAAGGGCATTTTGTGAATGCCCGCCTGGCTAGCGATCACCTTCAAGTAGAAAATCTGTCATCAAGCACCTTACGGTAGGTTCCGGCAGCTGTCCTTGGGAGCCAGTAATTCTTGGTTAAGCAAGTTAACACCTTCGACCACATAATCACTTACCATCAGGCGAGACTGTGGTCAAAGGCTTTCCTAACAACATTAAAAAAAAAACAATATTTCGTATAGTTCCTCGACCTAATACGGCGGGTTTGGATACTGTTTTTACTTGTATCGTACGCAGTCAGCTGCAAATGACCTGATGAGAATTTACTTAAAACGTAAACGCTTTGTTATATTTAGTGGAGATTGTGACTGAATTAGCAACTCTATTTGTTGAGTTTGAAGGTTTTGAAGCAGTGATGCCTCAGTGGCATTGGCTATGGACTACCGCGCAGTAGATCCATGGTTTGAATCCCGCCGCGGGCTGGAGCTTCACCGCATTGTGGAAGGACATTTTTGCAAATTGCTAGCGATCACCCTCATGTAGAAAATCTGCCACCAAGCACCTAACAGTGTGTTCCGGCAGCAGTCCCAGAGAGCCAACGAAATTACTAGCACATGAGACTTAACAAGTATATGTATCAAGGCGACGGGCGTATTGCAATTCGTGACTTGTGATGAAATGCATCTGTTATAGGCAGAGGTTAGTCCGCTTAACATCAGGTGGACATTGAGCTTATTTTGTCACTATAAAATAAAAAGAAACTCATATTAAATAAAATATATACATTTAGTATGTTATTTATACAATTTTGCATGATAATAGAGCTTTTTGGTAACGCCCACCTGACTAGCAACAACCATTTAGTAGCAGTCAAATTCTTTGTGGGAAGAACTGCAAAATGGGGGCCGCATAATTTTAATTATATAACAAATACCAGCGCATGTTGAAACCTGCTACTTATCTTAACCCGTTACAGAAACAAATAAATTTTACACTGAATTGTAATGTGCATAGGTGATGCAATACCACTAATTTATCATCATATTCATATCATTTATTGGTAGTTATTTGATTACAAGTCATATATTCGTGTGACATAAAAAATAAAATGTTAGAGGTATATTACATAAGTATACAAAGTATCATTGATACATTTAACCATTATCTGCTGATAGATAAATGCGAAAACTCAAATAATAACATGTCAAAATTATGTTAAAAATACAAATGTAAATAACAATGTCAAAATAAAATAAAATTCATAGAAATGGGTGAAATTAAATCAATCACAACATCATAACAATCGATTATGAAGTTGGTTAAAAATATGTCAACATACTACAAATTAAAGAATTATGAACAGTTAATGCGAATGAACTCAAATGTCAAAATTAAAATAAAAAAATGAAAATCTCAATCATTATGTCAATATAAAATAAAGTTAATAGATATTGGTAAAAATAAAGATCTCACCATCATAACAATAATTTAAAGTATGTCAACATACGACAGTTAAAAATACAAATTCTTCAAATGAATAAAAAGACTTCTCGACAAGTCAATATTTCATATGTGCGTTGAAGGGGCATTGTGAATATTGTCCGGCAGCCGGTTTTACAATCGGTCACCCATCCAAGAAATGAGCTATTTAAGGTAGCGGAGCTTGTCCTGTTCTTAAATAATCAACGGATCTTTCAAGAAGAACTAAACTGATCGGCAAAAACTACTAAACAAGGTTATTTACGAGCGCTGCACTTAAACTAATAACGTATTTAATTTTTAAAACAGTCCTGACACTTATCTATCTACCAGTAAACTTATTTTTTCTGTAAGAAGGTAAAACCTTATCAGTAGATTCATGCCTTGACCTTCCAAAAAAGAAAGTTCTGGCTTGTGGTAGAGAATACGTACGTCATAATGATTCCACGACAGCTCCTGAACGCCTGGACTTATTTTTATTTAAAATGTATCGTTAGAATCCTTGCAATTATTACGAGTGTCATAAATTATTCAGTCAGACCAAGGAGTTCTCCTTATTTCACTACGAAAGCCAACAAATTTAACAACGAGTGCCATAAAATATTCCAATTTATGTAAAATCAATTTTAGTGTTCAATAATTCAAAGGAACTGGAACATGAAACCCAAAATCAGCATTGATTTAATAATAATAAATAATTTAAAATATTTTGGGTAAATACAAATATTCAAAAAACGCTTCTACAATCAAGATGATGGCTGCGGTCGTGCGTTAGAAGAGTCCAGATCTCATCTCTCACATAATGGTTCATGTAGGTGCGAGACATCTCAAAAATACTTCCGGTTTGGGGTTATGAAGTAGCGTTACGTGGCATTTATAAAGTAATGTCGGCATTGCAGGATAATTACACAGAATTGTCACTAAATATGTTTTTATATTGTTAAATGTTTTTTCTAATAAGTATAGTAATTTAAAAGTTTAAAAGTATTTGCTAATATTATCTATGGATATCCTCAAAATAACGCTTGATTCTAACAATTACATTTGAAGCAGTGTTGGCTCAGTGGCATTGGCTATGGACTGCCGCGTAGCAGGTGCATGGTTCGAATACCGCCGCGGACTTGAGCTTCACCGCATGGTGAAATGGCATTTTTTGAATGCCCGTCTGGCTAGCGACCACCCTCAAGTAGAAAATCTGTAGCCAAGCACCTAACGGTGTGTTCCGGCAGTTGTTCTTGAGAGTAAGTATCTAGGTTAAGCCTGTTAACACCTACAACTACATCATCACTTACCATCAGGTTAAATTGTGGTCAAAAGCTTACCTACCTATAAAAAAAAATACTAAGTACGAGTTGATAATGATTTCATTATCAAATTATATAAACAAAACTACTCACTATGAACCTCTTAATATCTCTTTAGCTAGTATGAACTTAACAAAGCCTTACAAATGGCAGCCATACGTCTCGCACTTTAATTTGCTAATCACTGTTGAAAGTGTCTCGTCAGTGAGAATTTGTCCCGGTCTTTAACATGGAGCGACCGTTGTCTTAAATCTTAACTCGGGCAATCCGTCAGCTGTAGGCTGGGTGGGGTAAGCCTTTAACTGATGCGAGGAATGTAGGGCGTAAGAATATTAAAGAGTAAAGGTGATATATCCTAAATTTTATGAAATTTCAAGCAAATTTGAAATATGTATTATCTTTGACAACTCAAGCAACTTTAGAAGAACTTTAGAAAACTTTTTCTAGAGCAACAATGGCAAGAAGATATGAAGCAGATAAATGAGTGTTCTACTTAAATTAAGTAACATATGATGTAAAATAACTGATTACGGGTTAATTCTACCAGTCTAATGAATTACTATACGAGGAAATTTTAATCGCAGTAACCAACACAAAACTATAAGGCCTTTGTCTCTGAATGAGTCAACAATAATTATGGCAGTGTTTAAAATTTGCTTTGGTACTGTTTCTTTGTGGTCTTGTTTATAATCTGCCATATCAGGCAGACAGGAGCAGTAAAAGAAAAAAGTCGAATAAATATGTAAAAAAATTAAAGTTAAACTAAAAAACAGCAGAACACAAACCTTGCCGCGGCGGGCGTGGTTTTAAAAGTGTACCGTGCTGCGCAATAAAATTACTTTGACGCGACGCGCGTTACGATAATTTCTGAGTGCCAAATCAGTTAACCGCATTAACTGATTTGGCACTTTGAAATCCAATTGAATTTGGAATATAGTGCGTCTTTTGTTAATTGTGAACCTCCTGATGAGTCTAATATCAAAGCGAAAACTGTATCAGAGTTACACTACATAAGAAATTTATTCGTAGCTCCATAATCTAAAAACAAATAAGGCCACTTCGCACACATAATAATACACACTGTTTTAAGTCTAAGTATCTACTAACTAATTTATAACATGTGACTACATGTTATAAATTCAAATCAAGGATAGGAACATATCCTTTTTGATGATAGAAATCTAACAAATTTCAAACTTGGAACTAAGTTTATAGTTATTAAAGAAAAAGTCTATTAAGTTTTAATGGTTCGTAGTTTAAAGTTACCCGCATAATAATTAAACTTAATAATGGTAAAATTTCACGATAGTATATTCATAAAAAAAAATGATTTAAGTACGTCTTAAGTAATCGGTATACCGGAGAATAAACAATAAACGACTATTCAAATTGACACCGTGACATTGAAGGATTAACTTTTTTTAACTAGCTCTATGCCTTTATTAATAAAACACTATTTTATTATTATAGCATATTTATTTACTATACTTCGAAGCAGTGATGGCTCAGTGGCATTGGCTATGGACTGCCATGCAACAGGTCCATGGTTCGAATCCCGCCGCGGGCTTGAGCTTCACCGCATGGTGGAAGGGCATTTTGTGAATGCCCGCCTGGCTAGCGACCACACTCAAGTAGAAAATCTGCCGCCAAGCACCTAACAGTATGGCAGCAGTCCTTGAGAGCCAGAAAAATTACAGGCTAATGAGACCTAACAACTGGACGTCTCAGTGTGACGGGCACAGTGCAATTCGTCGCTGGCGAAATGCGTCTGTTAAAGGCAGAGGTTAGTTCACTTAACATCAGGTGGGCCTCGGGCTTGTTCCGTCACAATAACATTTTTGCGAATGCATTTTGCAATCTGTCACCAAGCACCTAACGGTGTGTGGTAGTAGCTTTTATTGATGGTCAATAATTCTAGTCTAAGTCTTAACATCGACCACAACATTACTTAACTGATTATATATCACGTTTCTTTTTCATACCACATCATAATTTATCATTAAATGAGTTTTTTTTTTATTGCTGATAGGTAAGCCTTTTGACCACTATCCCACCTGATGGTAAGTGATGATGTGTTCGAAGATTTTGTTCAGGCTAACCTATAATTACTGGCTCTCAAGGACAACTGCTGGAACACACCGTTATGTGCTTGGCGGCAGTTTTTCTACTAGGCGGGCATTCGCAAAACACCCTACCACCATGCTATAATGACTGCCATCCTTAGACAACAACTGGAACCGACGGCTTAACGTGCCCACCGAAGCACGGAAGCGCTCAGTAGTAATGTCACTAGCGGTCACCCATCGAAGTCATAAACTTGCTTAAGTCTGCTGATCGGTTAAGAACGGCTAAGCAAAATTCGCTACGAGCGCTTCAAAAAAAGTTGTTATAGTAACCATAAAAAAAAAATTGTATCAGTAAATGTTTTGGCTTAGGTATTTTGGCCGGCCGTCATATGTATGATAAAGTACTACATATAGTCTGCTCAAAGTGGCGCCAACATTTATTGAAAGTACATATACAGGGTGCCCGGTAATGAATGGATAATCTTAAATTAGGTATTTGTATATCTAATAGCCATTCAGAAAAAAAAACAGAACAAAAAAAAATCAATTAGTACCAAAGTTATGGTCTTTTTAATATACAAACATATTCATTTTGCCAAAGTTTAAGCATCCATAGCGTAAAAAATACTACGAATACACATGTGACCAATCATTTTAAAATATAGTGTGCCTAAAGCCGGTTTCAAAATGGTATTTGTTTTATAATTTAAATTATTTTTATTTTTAGTCTTATTATTTTTTTTTTTTTTTGTTCTGTTTTTTTTTCTGAATGGCCATTAGATATACAAATACCTAATTTAAGGTTATCCATTCATTACCGGGCACCCTGTATATACATTTACATAATATAATTTATTATATACTTACACTATCATATTGATACACATTGTTCAAGGTTTCGTTTATCCTCAGGTACCTACTTATAGTATTCCGCTGAAGCGTCAACACAAACCTATTTCATAACAGGAAATAAAAAACCGTAGTAACAGATTTACCTACTACAAAATTAATTTATTGACATTTTTAAGAATTGTTTTTTCTGTTAAATATTACATATGTTTTTATATATCATCAAGCAAAAAGATATCGTGTACAAAGTGTTAGTAAAAAATACCACAAACAATTAAAACGTTGCATTTGAAAATAGAATCCTATTCTTGACGAACATGAAAAATTGGTTTCGAAAACGCAAATTTTTCCAAGTGTCACCACCAGAAACAAGAAAAAGGTCTGTTTGACAGTCACGACGGCTGTGATAAATATTTTGACCGTCCTTTTCGGTGACATTCATAAAGATTAACAATACCCTTTCTTAAGCTACAATTCATCAGGCCCTTTCGAGTAGGTACTCTTGCTCATCGTGAAGCTAATCGGCTAAAATCGGGTGATGTCGGCTAAATTCGGACCGGTTGGTGGTTCGCTCGACGCTTTGTCGGCTTGATTGATTGATCTCACCAAGACTCCTAGAAGCAGATTACTTTTAGGTTCCTAGTTTTGAAGTGTAGCGAAGATATATATTTATATTGAAGTCTTTTTATAGCTAAATTATAATTAAGTGTTATGTATTAAGTTTTGAAGCATTTATGGCTCAGTGGCATTGGGTATGGACTACCGCGCAGCAGGTCCATGATTCAAATCCCGCCGCAGGCTTGAGCTTCACCGCATGGTAGAAGGGCATTTTGTGAATGCCCTCAAGTAGAAAATCTGTCGCCCAGCACCTAACGGTGTGTTCTGGCAGCTGTTCTTGAGAGCCAGTAATTATAGGTGTTAACACCTTCGACCACATCGTCTCTTACCATCAGGTGAGATTGTGGTCAAATGCTTACCTATTAGCATTAAAAAATAAGTGTAAGGTGTGTGAAATCTTAGATAAAGGTATTTTTTCTTTATTAAACTATTCCTATTGCTATCACTGACAAAATTTATATAACTGTTTGAAGTCGGTACCATGCTTGTCCCAATAGCATAGTCCGCCTTCCACCTTGTTCAATGATTTGAATTGGCCACAATACAAGTAACCATTGACAAGTGTTGTAATTATCATTTCAAACAGATATAGGCGTATTGCCATATACTTTTTTCAATACGACTAGTGTAACTTAAAAACTGTTTGACTTGATGGTGATGAAATTTTAATGGGACCTATTGGAAGATATAAAATACGTGGAGTATTTTAATAATCATGATCAAGATTGGATGATCCAGTAAATGATTACGCATGGTCATACATAAAAAATACATACGCGTTGACTTGAGAACCCTCTTCCTTTTTTTGGCAGATTGTGAAAAATAATGTGTATAGAAAAGTGAACTAGTGAAAACAAGTATAGTCATCTGCTCAAGCTGATGAAAAATGTAATATGAAAATAGCATATACCCGTCTCAAGACCGGTATATGCTATTTTCATATTACATTTTTTGAAGCACTTGTAGCGAAGTTTGCTTATCCGTTCGGAGCCGATCAGCAAAGTTAAGCAACGTCCGCCGCGGTCATGAGTTGTTTGGGTGACCGCTAGTGACATTACTACTGAGCGCTTCCGTACTTCAGAAGGCGCGTTAAGCCGTCATCGGTTCCGGTAATTGTCCAAGGATGGCAGTCGCTATAGCAAGGTAGTTGGGCATTTTTCGAATGCCCGCCTGGCTAGCTACCACCCTCAAGTAGAAAATCTGTCGCCAAGCACCTAACGGTTTGTTCCAGCAGCTGTCCTTAAGAGTCAATAATTCTAGGCTAGCCTGAACAATTTACGACCACATCATCACTTACCATCAGGTGAGATAGTGGTCATAGGCATAAAAAAAAACTTCTTATTTCATAATATATTATTTTACAATGTTTACACCATATATCTTTAAGATCACATGGAAACATATCAGCTTCTCATTACTTTCTCATACTTTTCACTCCTCGTATCACTCCTACTTAGGTTTAAAGAACTTTATTTCTCATAAGAACTAGTGTTCACTTACAATGAGATTCTCTTAAATATAATTTATAAATGAGTCCTCTGGCTTGGTAGGCATTACTTATTTAACGAGCTATTTATATATTGCTTAAGTTTATTTCGATATGCGTTAATATTTTCACATTCTTTCACTTCATTTGGTAACTGGTTGTATAGCTCTGCACCTTCAAATAATAATGTTGTTCTCCCATAGTTAGTACGCGGTGTTATCAATTTTATTCCTTAAATTGTGGGTATTTATGTGTTGTGTGAACTGAATGTTTGAGTGAATTGATTGAGTTATGATATTTTTTAAGAGAATGCAAATGTTATATGTGTATATTTGTTTGATATTATAAAGTTTAGTATTTTCATATAATAATGTTGTTGGTGTAAGAAAGCGATAATGGAATAGGACTTTAATTATTTTATTTTGTATAATAGTGGCGTTGATTGTTAATAAATTGTATTTAAACCATTCCTGTAGTATGTCAAAATCTATTTGTGCTTTAGATATAATATCGTGAATGGATTTACCAAAATAAAGGATACAGGTGTCGTCTGCAACTTCATAATCTTATTATTATCGTCTACATTACAATCTTACATGCGTATGGAAGGTCTTATTACCAAGGTGAAACAACCCCAAAGCAAGGGATAAGAAATAAAAAAAAGATGAATATCAACACTCGCTCTGAGTCCAACCATACCTCATCCTAATGCAATATCGCTTCCCGAAGTAAACAAGTTGTTAAAGAAATTGAAAGTGGCTTAAAAGGGGCGATAATAAAATTTTATTCATTCCGCCCTTCCTTTTCACTTTGATGTATTACCGTTGACATTTCGTGACCTTGTTTGCGCTGTGGTTGTAAATAAATGTTAAATTGGGACAAAAACAAGAGGGTATAACTTTGACACGGTGAATTGCTATCTAAGGAAATGGATTTTTAAAAAGAAACAGAGTTGAACCCTGGTATGCTTTTAGATTGATATCAATGGTATATGATTTCAAAACACTGACAACGGAGCTGGCCTGGTCTTTTTTTAACTGGAGAACTAGGTTGGCTTTGTTTTCTGCAGAGCTTTTTATTACTGAGCTTATAAGCTTTGGGTTGTATACGATGGCGTTTATGAAGCTATTTGAGTTGGAGGCCATCGGGTAGTCTAAAAACTTCGCTACTATAGCTGGCCTATCCCTCAAATGAATAAATAAAATAGCCATTTATTGTCTTCATACACAGAAAAGAAAAATTACACCATTGCAGAATTTACAAACAAATAAAAAAATCAAGCAAGAGGCAAAAGGAGTGTTGAAAATACAGTAATGCTCAGTATTGAAAATAGCACTGATTTCGTATGGTAGACATGCTCCAAACTCCTCAACTTCTGTTTTTTTTATGTTAATGTGACGTAACAAGCTCGATGCCTACCTGATGTTAAGCGTACCTCTGCTTATAACAGATGCATTTCGTCAACGACGAATTGCACTGCGCCCATCACACTGAGACGTACAGTTGTTAGGTCTCTTGTGCCTGTAATTTTACTGGCTTTCAAGGACTGCTGCCGGAACACACTGTTAGGTGCTTGGCGACAGATTTTCTAATTGAGGGTGGTCGCTAGCCAGGCGGGCATTCGCAATGCCCGCCTGGCTAGCGACCACCATGCGGTGAAGCTCAAGCCCGCGGCGGGATTCGACCTGCTGCACGGCAGTCCATAGCCAATGTCACTGAGCCATCACTGCGTCAAAGCAACACTTCTCTGAGCGGAAGGTCCGAAACTTCCAAGTTCCAGCAGTTACATCGTGATGGGCTAGTTGGGAAAAACTATGTTTTCCCATGTTGAAGTGATGGTATTTATTTCAAAATACGGAAGGTACCTAATTTCCTTGATTTCCCACGTTCGGGATGTTGACATGTATGTACGTAGCTTGAGGATATCAAATAATAGCAACATAATATTGCCGACAACGTCTTCAAAGCAACACAACATGGCGGGCTCTAATTGCTGCCTTGCAGAAATTTCAGAACGCTAGCTTTGTTTATATAGGAAAGAAGAAAATATATAAGCGAAACTATAATAAAGTAACATATTCCATCGTCGCTCACGTCATCGCTAACCATTAGGTAACTTTAAAAAAAAAACTTATTTGATTTGTTTTCATAAACAGTCTAGCATTAAAAAATAAAAAGTTATATATAAATAAAAAACCTATGTTTGGAACGTTAAGAGTTTTACGTGTATTAATGTATGTTGAGGTTACAGTTTTAGTGGTTTCCTCACTACACTCTAACAAAAAATAAGTATGTTCAACTCGTTACTCGGTACTCCAGATTCAAATATGTATATTTTTTCCTGATCCGGAGTATTACCAATTACGTCCTCAAAGCAAATGCACCGCGCTTGCTCGTGTGCTTTATCTCGAGTGCAAATGATAACTTACCTCAAATTTAAATAATATTTTACTTTCTTATCAATCTTCTAATAATGGTGGTATACGCATAATACGTATAATTTTCGAGTACCCTCAGTAATTAAGGTATTTCACTCACGGTGTCAACCACTTATACCTATATCGTCACGCCAGCTTCTACCAAAAGGGTAGGTAGTGGTAAACTAACGCTTCTATATTTCACTATACAGCTAAATATATAAGTCAGTGTTATGTAACAACGGACGTTCCTACTGCTATCATTCCAACAGCTACTAAGATTTCTTTGTCAGAAAATCCAAATTTAGTCAGACACGAGTTTTTTTTTTTCATGAAGTGAAGAGACGGTCAAATCGCCCACCTTACAGTTAAACGACACTCATGCTCCATGACACTGCGTTGTACTCGTCATTCCAAAACGTTAGTCCATCTGTCACGTCCATCCATGTAAGGAATTTCACTTGCTACATTGCCCTTCATGCTTAAGCAAATTCTATCTCGTGTTTGCACAAAACTACTGCTTTGATGCAGAATATCGGTCACTGGGATGGTACCCACAAAGACAGATTCTTGTTTATGAGACTTGGCACCCGGATCGACTCTGTTTTTTTACAGGTATTAGATACTTTTTCACGTAAGTGAATGGTGGCATATCAGTTTTTGTTTATTTAATATTATCCTCAATGATTCCGATATACATAGAAGATAATTTTCATCCAGGACTTACGGGTTTAAAACGAAAACTTACACTCTCTCATACATACACAAAATTTATATATACAAAATATTTGTAGTGTTAATAAGTTTCTGGTAGTAATAATTAAAAATATTATAATGTGATTGATGATAATAAAAATAAAATGAACAAATATAACCCAATATGAATTGTCAAATACACTTTTATAAATGTGACATCGAAAACCTATATCAGAGAATATTAAATATTCTAGTTTAATGTTGCCAAAGCACTTTGTCAGTTGGGTTATCATTTTCATTCTGACATTTGATTTTAAATAGAAAGCTCATTTGAATTTCAAAGGATTAATTCAACGCGCTATTTACATGGATACGTTTAATTACGGAAACAAATAACGACTAATGAATGAATTAGAATTTAGCTTTAGCGATAACAAACATTATTCGATTCTACTAGATCCTATAATAAAGCATTCGCTCAATAGTCCAGTTAGCGATATATCTCTCAAAATTTGTAAGTTGAATAGGTAGTTAGCAGGCCACATCGCTCAAGATATCGATAACAAGGAAGAAAGGTGTGCAAGTGGCTACAACAAACAAAAAGGCATCTAATACATACATAATTCAATGACTAATGTCCGTTTATAATGAAGAAATACAATAAGGGATTTGTACAGCCTGAGTGTAATGAGGATCACGAATTGAGATTATTATAAAATTTACTAAACAGTACTGTGCATCGAAGGTTTACCATGACATCTGGACCTTTACATTTTGCGTGTTTTCAACGATATATTGTTGTGAACAGAACTAACAGCTAACAGGTGAAGTATTTCCGAACATATACTACTTAGGAGCCTTCAACAAGAGTGCATATTCCTTCTTCAAAGGCTGGCAACGCATCCTCTCCGCAAGACCTCTGGTGTCACGGCTGTTCGTGGGCGTCGGAGATCACTTACCACCAGGTGCCCGTTCGTTTGCCCTAAAATTTTTAAGAACATATATTGTATATATATACAAATTCTTAATAATTATTGTTATAAGTATTGTACAACCAACCTTTTTACTGTCTACTTTCATTTGCAAATCCACAAAATATGGAGCGGGATAAAGGCTAGAAATAAGTAAGCTATGAATTTCCTTATTTATTTTATTACTTATGACGCTCTGAAGTTCAATTCAAAAATACGTCATCCTACTCCTACGTTTAGAAAAAAAGGTAAAGAGCAGTGAGTAGAACGAGCAAAAAACTCAGGGCTATACTTTCGCAGTTTATTTCAATAATAATAGTTACAAAATCTTTCAAGAGAAGGAAGAGCCTCCAGCTGAAGCCCACCCTGAATCCAACATGGAGCAAAGTCATTTCAATGAAAGATTTGATATGAAAAAGTCCAATTCTTATGCTCAGCAGTTAATGTTTGTAATTCACTTCAGCGGGATCAAGTTGAAAATTTGTCGCCAAGCACCTAACGGTGTGTTCCGGCAGCTGTCCTTGAGAGCCAGTAATGGTAGGTTAGCCTAAACAACATCTTCGACCACATCAACACTTACTATCAAGTGACATAGTGGTCAAAGGCTAACCTATCAAGCATAAAAAATAAATAATAAAAAAAATTACTGTTCAGGTTACAGGAGTATCAATATTGAAGAAGATACTGGATATATTTAGTGTTACCACAATAAAATTTAAGGGCCTATTTAAATTTGGTTTTATATAAAATCTTATTTTTAAGTTATTTTGAAATATGATTTACCGTAAAATGAATCTGTTTTTCAGCAAACATATTCTTTGATAGTTTTAACAAGTTTCCCATTTCTGTTCTAAGTTAGCGAAATTATTAAATAAACTTGTCTAGATTACACTAATAATATCCTAAGATAACACAAAACTAAGTATAGGATCATAAGTCTGAAGCGATAACCGCATCTACTGTAAATTGAAAATGGAGATTCGTGCCGCGACTGTTTGACTTTCCGAATATTATATTAAGAAAGTTTTACAGTTCTGGCGAGTTGGTTTCATTATATTAGCATAAAAGGAAAGTTAACGGTCAAAATGAACGTACTCTGGCAAGTGCGTCGAGTGGATGATTATGTCATCTAGATATAATGAGATATTTTATTAATGTCATTATAACTGGGCCTAATTACATTTGGCGGAGCATGAAGGCAAGAAGAGCCGTGGCGAACTCATAAAAATTTCACTTTAGCAAGTCTGAGTAAGGTGTGATAAAGTTTATATTAAGAAAACGGGTAGTGACAGTAACTGATAGTACTCGTATCGCTTATTATAAAAATGTCTGTTTGAATGATGAATTCTTATGAACCAGCTTCTGTTTTCCACTTGCTGATATTATTTTTTTGCATGGTGGAAGGGCATTTTGCGAATGCCCGCGAGACATGGCTAGCGACCACCCTCAAGTAGAAAATCTGTCGCCAAGCACGTAACGGTGTGTTCCGGCAGCAGTCCTTGAGAGCCAGAAAAATTACAGGCTAATGAGACCTAACAACTGGACGTCTCAGTGTGACGGGCACAGTGCAATTCGTCGTTGACGAAATGCGTCTGTCATAGGCAGAGGTTAGTCCACTTAACATCAGGTGGGCCTCAGGCTTGTTCCGTCACAATAACATAAAAAAAAAAAAAACTGCTGAATAAAACAGAAAAATTGTGTGGAGCATTCAGCAGAGTCTACTTTGTGTCGAGCCTATGAGTGGCTACACTATGGCCACATACTTCCTCTCTAAGTCTTTGAACACTTAATGAGATCTCTGGCCCATGGCTTGTATGAACTTGGTTTTTGTGAATGGAACAGAGGAACAAACGGGGTAGAAATCATAGAGGGAATTAAGCTTACGCTAGAGGTCTTTGTATTACCCGTTGCGTACATACCGTGATAAACTGCATATGTTATTAGAAAAAAATACAAAATGGTGGGCGCAATTGTAGAATCATAGCCCAGGTACTAGCTATAACCCCTATACGTCTAACACAGGATAAATCTTAAATAAATTTGATAAATATAACTATTTTTGACTATTGTTCCGTTAATCCCTCACAATTCGGTTCTAGACCCGAAAAGCAGACATGAGATTCAAGATAGCTGTGTTAATTCTTGCTTAAATATGATTCGAAGTAGAGTATACCTAAATATATGCCCATTCATTTTTATCTTAAGGTTGATTTTAAAACCAGGATTATTCAAACGCTATCTTCTAGCTCTTAATCGTCAATTGCCCTCTAGTGCCCGGACGCCGCCGTCTGGTGGCGGGTGTGCCGTATTTCAAACAACGATTCAATTATTTATTTTCTCTGAAGCTTTTTTATCCATATCCACTCGACGGCAAAACTACTCAACGTAAATAACTTTTCTTTCATATATCGTGATAAATTGCCTTATACATCGATCAATTTTGTAATTTCAGGTATAATTGTATTGCCCATTATTTGCATAAAACAAAAAAGGCCACAGTAACCAATGAACAGATCATAATCATCGAAAAATCAATGGTTTCTTATTGTCTCAGATGCTGCTGTTTAGAGTTTAGGCCCTAGTGGGTACGCGAGGTATTAAAACTGTTGAAAATATTGGCAATATAACTTTACCAGTTTTTAATCAAATTAGGAATGTCTAATGAAAAATACAACAAATTAGAAAACGTGTATTTTGTGTTGACGTCTACAACGTGTTTGCAGAGACCTTTCATAAAAAAAAATACTTTTAGTGCATTCAGTAATACATGTTTTCAGCCCCTTCGAGCAGAATCGTATGTGCATGGTACCTATACTACCGTACTTATTTCACTGTGTTTTGTAAGAGTGGACAATCTTGAGCTCATCTTTGCACTCTTATTGCTCAGAAAAAAGTAGCATGTACCAATAAAAATGTCCAGAGACCATTTTTGTTTCCGTTCTCAGTTTATTAATAAAAATATTGTTGTTATCTAAACCTTCGTGTTGGATTTTTATATTTTTATTTTTGAAATAACGCATGCTCTGCGGTTTACATTACGAAATTAAAAATTTACGAGAGGAAAAATTATAGTCAATAATATTCTTCAGTTCGTTCGATGTCGTAAAAAATAAAGAAAAACATGCACCACTATCTCCGATAGGCTAGCGTTCGATCCCAATCTCACCTTATGGCAATGATGGAGTGACAAGTGGTAAAAAGGCTTCACCTGTAATGGTAAATGATGGCTTTCAAGGACATCTGAATAATAAGGTATACGTCAGGAGGTTGGTGACAGATTTTCTACTTTGGGCTGGAATTTAGCCAGGTGGGCATTCACAAAATACTCCATTACTATACAGATTATTTGATTACAAATTAAATTGTTCTTGGTCAATATTAGCATTGTTGATTGTAAAATTGGATTAAGTATTACCATAATCTTACCTCTTAGTAAATTGTGATGCGTTCAAAGTAGTAATCAACTAAGCCTCTACAAGACAACTGCTGAATTAAATCGTTAATTGCTTGGCGAATTTTCTACTTGAGTGTGGTTGCTAGCCAGGCTCACATTTGCAAAGTACCCTCTTGGTTATGAAAAAGGATTCCGCGTAACATGAATAGGTAAGTGATCGATCGATCGCCTCAGTCATTTATAACATTATTAGGTGAGATGATTTATTACGGGGTAATATAATAGCACCAATTGGTTATTTGTTTATACCGATAATTTAGATTTACTGGATGTTTTAGTCAATAGTAACTGTTTTACACTGCCGTGTTGAACAGGTTAGGTATAGATACGTTAATAACTTTATTTACAGTTTTATTAAAATATGTATCATCATCACATCAAGCGGAATATCCAGCGTTGAACATGATATCTTTTTGTTTGACATAATCCCCACGCTTGGCAGGCGTCTTTGGGATGTAGTAGATGATGTTAGGTCTTCAGCTGGCGCTGCTTACCTTCTGGTAATTTTCCTTTAGCCGCCTCTTACGACAACTACGGAAAAAAATGGGAGGTTGACATTCCTACCAAGCACACCGAGAGATAAAAAATTATACCCAGTTAAAAAAATATATAGTTTTTTTCTTAAATCATAAATGACCTTCCACCATGCTGTAATGACTACCATACTAAGACAACAACCGGGACCGCGTACTGTCCGAAGCACGGAAACGCTCAGTAGTGATGTGACTAGCGGTCACCCATCCAAATCATAAGCGCGGTGGACGTTGCTTTACTTAGCTAACCTTTTTTTTTTATGTTATTGTGAAGGAACATACGTATCCTCTGCCTATTACAGATGCATTTCATCAGAAGTGACGAACTGCACTGCGCCCATCACCTTGAGACATACCTCTTAAGTCTCATTTTGCCTGTTATTTCACTGGCTCTCAAGGACTGCTGCCGGAACACACCGTTAGGTGCTTGGCGACAGATTTTCTACTTGAGGGTGGTCGCTAGCCAGGCGGGCATTCGCAAAATGCCCTTCCACCATGCGGTGAAGCTCAAGCTCTGGGCGGGATTCGAACCATGGACCTGCTGCGCGGCAGTCCATAGCCAATGCCACTGAGCCATCACTGCTTCAAAATCGGTTAAAATCAGCTAAGCAAACTTCGCTATGTGTCCTTCCAAAGACACTAAGCTTATAGCTATCTGTCGACAGTATTCCAAGCATATAACAGCTAAAATATTTGTTAACCTAAAATAAAATAAAACACCCTCTGAACCTTCGTTCCATAATTTTGATGTAAGCCTACAATGAGATAATAATGGATATCTAATTAACTTACTCTATCAAATTATTATTATTTGCTACTACAAACACTTTTGAAAGTGGGAGTCAGTGTTCCATTATAGTTAGCGCATTTAACAATATCTAATGTGACGGAATATGCCATAGCGCGCATAGTTAGCTTATTTAACAATATCTAATTTGACGGAATATGCCATAGCGCGCATAGTTAGCGCATTTAACAATATCTAATGTGATGGAATATGCCATAGCGCGTATAGTTAGCGCATTTAACAATATCTAATGTGAAGGAATATGCCATAGCGCGTATAGTTAGCGCATTTAACAATATCAAATGTGAAGGAATATGCCATAGCGCGCATAGTTAGCGCATATAACAATATTTAATGTGACGGAATATAACATACCGCGTATAGTTAGCACATTTAACAATATCTAATGTGAAGGAATATGCCATAGCGCGCATAGTTAGCGCATATAACAATATTTAATGTGACGGAATATAACATACCGCGTATAGTTAGCACATTTAACAATATCTAATGTGACGGAATATGCCATAGCTCGTATAGTTAGCGCATTTAACAATATCTAATGTGAAGGAATATGCCATAGCGCGCATAGTTAGCGCATTTAACAATATCTAATGTGACGGAATATGCCATAGCGCGCATAGTTGGCGCATTTAACAATATCTAATGTGAAGGAATATGCCATAGCGCGCATAGTTAGCTGATTTAACAATATCTAATTTGACGGAATATGCCATAGCGCGCATAGTTGGCGCATTTAACAATATCTAATGTGACGGAATATGCCATAGCGCGCATAGTTGGCGCATTTAACAATATCAAATGTGAAGGAATATGCCATAGCGCGCATAGTTAGCGCATATAACAATATTTAATGTGAAGGAATATGCCATAGCGCGCATAGTTAGCGCATATAACAATATTTAATGTGACGGAATATAACATACCGCGTATAGTTAGCGCATTTAACAATATCTAATGTGACGGAATATGCCATAGCGCGCATAGTTGGCGCATTTAACAATATCTAATTTGAAAGAATATGCCATATTAATTTCTCGACCTATACCGGATAAATCGCATAAAGCGGTAAATAATGGTAAAATAAATACGTTACCCGATAACGTTACAAATAACTTACTTAAACTACGAGTAATCATGTTATGAATAGCTGAATGGCTCAATCCATCACCAACATTTCCGTGACGCGCTAAATTATCCCCTCCTGAATAGGAATCACCACATCATTTTCCATTAGCGATCAGTCTTTCTAATGTTTTTAAGATATAAAACTAGTCTTTTTTGTGCTATTATGTATTAAACGAAGACTTTTTGTTTCGTGGCGTCGTACTCACATCAAAATTATTATGAAACCCAGGTTGAACGTTATTTGTTTTAAGTAAACACATTTATTTGCTGTTACGTACTTGGAGTAATTTGACAGTAAACAATAAGCGCACCAGTTATTAAAAAAGGATGAAACATATCTTTGAAAAAAAAATGGAACCATCTTCCAACACTGAAATGTATGAAATAACTTGTATATGTAACATGGACTTCATGCTGATTTACAACACCGACTTCACATTAGCATGGTTCGACTTGCACCAGTTATCTCATACTTTTAGGACGTGTTTCAGAATGTTCAAGTAAGTTCCGGTTATACTACCTAGAACATAAAATAACTGAATGATAAAAATGACAGTTAACATACAGCGCGTTCCAAGCTTTAACCGATGGATAGGCTAAATCGATGACTGTGAAAAAATACAACAAATAATACAATGATAGTGTTTTATTTGTTAAATATGTTCTGGGTAGTATGACCGGAACTTACTTGAAAATTTTGAAACATGCCCTTAGTGTTAGAAGTCGATACTGTTTTTTTAAGTTTGTTTTCTCTTTTTAGTGATAAGTACTGCTCACAATATCATTATAGCTGTTCTCTCGATATTCAGTAAAGTTTTTAAGTCTATCCTTAATCGTTATATATCACTGCTAATTCGATTCTCGATGAGCGAAAGTCAGCACGGTTTCCGTGCTGGAAAGTAACTGTTAACCAGATAAATATTGTGGATTACACGACGATCAGCGTAGATCGAAATAGGCAGGTAGATGCAGGATACTTTGATCTCAAAAAAGCTTTTAATCGCGTACATAACGACAAACTGTTAAATAAATCGCTGTGATTGGGCTATGTCCTACTCAAACTTATTAGCAATAATTTTATAAAAGAATTTGTTTAGTACCTAGGACACCAATCAGATCCATATGTCACTCTTTCTGGAGTCAGCCAAGGAAGCACATTAGGACCGACCCAGTTTTCAATCATGATCAACTATTTACCCTATGTTGTTAAAAGGCTGGAAGCCTCATATTCGTGGATGATTTGAATTTATTCTTAGGTAAAGATGGGGTCGCCGACTATGAAGCGCTGCAGTGTGATATTGATAGTGTTGTTGAGTGGAGTGAGCAGAACAGGTTAGAATTTAATATTTCAAATTGTAGAATAATAACTTTCATAAGATCACGCTTCCTCACGTTCATAATTACAAAATGTATCAATCCCCGCTGGAGCGCGACACGGAGGTGCGAGACCTGGGACTCACGCTCGATACTCAACTCACATTTAATATCTATATTACGGAGTTGTGTAAGCAAGCATATAATTCATTAGGATTTGCGATGAGACAATCGGCTAGGTTCAACGATAAGCGTATTATATTGTCTCTCTATTATGCTCTAGTGCGCAGCAAACTAGAATTAAATGCGTTGATTTGAGACCCACGTGAAAAAAGTATACGTCAACGAACGTCTTCAAAGGAAATTTGCAAGGTTTATTTATAGTACGCTGTTGCTTGAACGTCTTCAAAGGAAATTTTATAGGGAGATCTACGTGTACCATCCCAGTTGGTCATATCCCTCCTTATTTGTTACCGGTTTGGTAGGATTGCATACGCTTGAGTTGAGGCGAAAGTGTGTACTCGTTTGTCATTACTATCAGCTCTTAAATAATGGAATAGACAACCCTACCGCATTGTTTTTTTTTTAATGAGGACATAAATGCTGACTACCGCTAAGCGGACGTCCAGCTCCACCGGGTTTTGGGCGAGGGGAGGCCCTCTTATAGCCTGGGAGGGAGAAGTGCCGAAAGCACTTCTCCTGAGATATATGGCGCATAAGGCGAAAAGCGCCTTATACCTCCGTCTCCTGCGAGCGCCGAAAACGCTACGCTATTATCGGGAGGGGTGATAGCGAGCTCAAGGGCACCACTGTGCTTCGGACCTCGGCTTGTCTCGCTGCCGAGAGACATTGGGGGAATCGGAACTAAATGCCCCGGTACAACTGCAGTGTTGTACCGTTGAGAATGGGCCCTATTGAATAAAACTCTGTGACTGTTTGGAGAGACACTAATCGGGATTTTATTTTTGCCTCAAGCTCGCCGGCGAGCTCGGTGTTTGACTGTGTAACCTCTGATTACCGCACACCTGGGGATTTTACCGGGACGACTTGCGGACAACGCTAAAGCTGCCAACGTAATGGCTGTGATGGGGTCATCCGGGTCGTCCAATACCTGCCGTGGTCGGCGACGGGGGGGGTTTAAACCATGGGTCGGATGAGCCTACCGCATTGTCTCAATGTGGGCTCTTTATACCTGTGCACTCGCGCACGTGTGCGAGCAGCGCGGCTGTATTGCGCCCCTGCTCGCGCCGCTAATCACCCCGCGCACAGATACTTTGCGACACGCGCCCACGCATCACGCACTCAAACTACTCAATGAGCTCATAAGCCGTCAACCATCGATTTATTCCATACTAAATTTGATGTTATATTGGAAAATTGTATACGATCCATACCTGACTTATCTTTTTATTCTTAACTTAACTCTAGCTCAAAAACGTTTTGAACATTGAATGTAAGTTTTAATTAAAATATTGGATGGTAACAAATTTAAAAGGTCTTTGACTCACTGGCTTCTTGACATCTGTTTTTACAGTGTGAAAGAATTTAAAGAATTTTGTAATACATAAATTGTAAGTACTTAATAAATACTACACAAAAATTTGCACGTCTGCTTGCAGACTAAATACATTGTATCCTTAACTATCATTATACGATCTTATGTGACATGTATTTTAGCAAATAAATGATTTGATTTGATTTACTTGAATAGACTGTTAATAGCCGGCCCCTTGGGGTCCCGGGCTAGAATGTCACACACAATGACATGGGCTAGAAAGTGACAATACACATTACGCTTGGGTACTCTCACGTAAAATGCCCTTGGGTACTTGTAGTAACCAAAAACAAACAAGTTGATGTGGTTCTAAACTTCAATCAGACAAAATTATATTTACAGCAAAAATTCTAGGTTAGCCTTAACCTGTCAACACAGTTTTTCTACATTGTTTCCTCAATTTAGAAGCCTGGAAATGTATTATCTTTAAATTCATAAATTAAATCACCTCAAATAGTGTATAGGTTCCATCCTTTGTCTGAAACGGTAGAAAAAAACATAAAATAAAAGTACCTTTTGTCGTTTCAAAACTTTCGTAAGCGGCAATACTTTATGTAACGAGCATCACTTAGCGAATTGTTAAGTTCTAATATACCTACTTAAATTCTACTTAAGAGTAATTTCTACTGTCCATTAAGAAGTTTAAGAATGTCTTGACGATTTGCTGTCTCCATTATTATTCTGTAAATCACAGTTTAAGTGCTGTTGATAGAACTTGAATTAATTGATGAAGTTGTCTTTTATTTTAACAATCGTTTTAAAACATACTTTTGATAATATACGAATTTCCCGGCAATTGATTTGAGATAATTAAATGTATATACTAAACTTAGTTGTTATTATGTACCAAATAGAAAATATTTATGTTTTCCCGATGATGGGGTGCAGGTCTTACAATATATATAATTTAAATATGATATGCAGGCATTTCATTTTGAAGCGCTCGTAACGAAGTTTGCTTGGCTATTCTATACCGATCAGCTAAGTTAAGCACCGTCCTCCCCGGTAATGAGTTGGATGGGTGACCGCTAGTGACATTACTACTGAGCGCTTCCGTACTTTGGAGAGCACGTTAAGCCGTAGGTCCCGGTTGTCGTCTTAGGATGGCAGTCGTTATAGCATGGTGGTAGGGCATCTTGCGAGTGCCCGCCTGGCTAGCTACCACACTTAAGTAGAAAATATGTCTCCAAACACTTAACGGTGTGTTCCGGCAGCTGTCCTTGAGAGCCAGTAATTCTAGGTTAGCCTGTACAAAATCTTGGACCACATCATCACTTACCATCAGGTGAGATAGTGGTCAAAGGCTAACCTGCATAAATAAAATCAAGCATAAAAAAAAAGTCACACCTAAAGGAAAGTGACAACGAGATCAATGATGGAACATGCTTGCCTAGAAGATACCTATTTACTCTGTTGTACATATCGAACGCACATTCTCCAAATTGAAGCAAAATGTAAATCTAAAATACCAAAAGCTGACAAATTTGCGTCTATATGGCTTTGAAGTCAAGCCTCTACTAACGCATCGATACCAATGAGTTTCTTTGCTCGATTGTCTATGTAGTCCAAGGCTTCGAGCTGGTATTAGGCATTTGCATGTCTTTGTAGCATTTGGAATGCTGGTGTGCCTACAATAGTTATTAGATAATTTTAGTTGTCGTAACTGTAGTATATACTGTACTGTATCAGCCGGATAGTCCACTGCTGAACACAGCCTCTCCCAAGGGGGGGTTTGCCTGTAGTATATACTTTGCAGTATATAGTTTTTGCATATATATTATATCAATTACGTGATACTTTTTGATTACCCCATCCAGCATCTCTGAGAGGCTGATGACGACTTGATGACTTTTTTTTAATCTCCTTAAGTGGTAGAAGCTATCAATTTTACAGGCATTTATTACCATTACTTTTCGAATAAGAGTTCGCACAATTCTATACAAAGTTCAAACAAAGAACCCGATGACAGTTTAATATGAAATGCCTTACAAATTGAGGCCCGAAAACATTTCAGAGCGGTTTTGGGCAAAATTCATTAATGGGCCATAAACAAAATCCTTTTGTCACAACGATGCCTTTAAATGGTTCTTGTTAAAGTGGACGATTTTGAAGTATGATCGAGTAAGTATACACAGTCAACTTTATGTTGTGCTTAATCATATCATTATAAACACATAAACAGTAATTACGTACAACATTGAATGTCTGCCATTAGAAGGGGTTTGCCCACTACTAATGGCAGAGACAACATGATCTATGTTACAAAATTACAAATATACGATAGGAAAAATTTAAGTTATGTGCGGGATTCGAATCCGCGTCCATCAACCTCTTTAGCCGGGGTATACCAATTGAGCTAACTTGATATGACTTCATATTTCAAATCTTTCCTATCGTTCATTTACCATCGTATTGGAATGGAGCGACATCTATAGTACAATTTACGTTGTACCACAAACAAGACCAATTTTGCAATTGGTTGTATACTTGTAAATGATGACGCAACCTTATAATTTTAATATTGTTATGTTTGCAATTACGCCTGCTATGCGGATAACATTACAAAATTACAAATATACGATAGGAAAAATTTAATTCATGTGCGGGATTCGAACCCGCGTCCTATCGTATATTTGTAATTTTGTAATGAAATCCGCATAGCAAGCGTTATTGCAAACATAACAATATTAAAATATGATCTATATGCTTGGCAAGCGTCTTGGTGATGGCAGTATAAGATGGCAGCTCTTCAGAAGGTGCTACTGCTCGTCACCTCATACGACTCCACAAGAGTTTCATACGATTCCTATCCAGATTAAAAAAGAATTTACTCCAATAATTAGTAAATATGATTTTCGCTCAGCAGGCGATAGTGCTTGTAATTATAACTATACTAACATTATAAGGAGGAAAGACTTTTATTTTTGTACGCAACGATGAAACTTAAAAACTACAAGGCCGATTTGGTTGAAGTTTGGTATGGAAATACATAGTTTGAGGCTCGGGGAAGGGCATAAGATAGTTTTTATCCAACTGCACAAAAAGAGGTTAATGGTTTTGCGCGATAACAGATGTACGCGCGGGTGGAGCCGTGGCTGGAAAGCTAGTTTGGAAATAAAGAAGGGCAGCGACGTTATTGCGAGAGTTAAGTGTTTCAAAATGCACTTCTTTGGGTCAGATGAAATCTTGTAGTCTGGTTGATGAGCGCGCACCGTCCCCTATGATGGACTTAATAAATACAATTGGAGTACAAATTCTCGACTCGAATGAGTAAGGTTCCGGTGGCCGAATGGAATAAGCATCCGGCACGAAATCGGAGGACGTAGGTTCGATTCCCGTCTGGAAAAAATATTTTGCACTCCAATAATTTGTAAATGTGATTTTAGCTCAGCACGCGATAGTGCTTATTATTAAAATTAAAAAAAAGGAGAGTTTTACACAATTCTTTCCCGATGCCTCCCACGAGACAGTTTGGTTTGGTTTTCATTTAATGATTTCTCTTTTATCATTATATTATGTACATTTAGATTTTATGCAACCAATAATGGATAGAATCTGATACAAATGGAATAAATGATAATTATCATTATTAAATTACCAAATAATCTGAGGCCAGTTAAGTGCTCTACCATGAACATCAATGAAATTTAAATTAATAATGAACCAAACCATTTCGTGCACAACATATTTTACTCGTATATTAAATGATAGGTCTGACTTATACTTTAATCAAATACGTAATAATATATTACTGTAAAAGGCTGAATCTGACATCCTGGTACTCTTGCTGTGAGAGTCGTAAGGTAACAGGCCATGATGAGAGTGGGGTGTTGCTATACATTTGGTGGAAAGAAGAACCCTTTACTGTCTTATATCTTAAAACGATATTTACTTACCATACTTACATAACACACCACACTCACATATACATAACACTCCACATTCACATAACACAACGCACTCACATAACACACAAAACCCACATAACACCCCTCACACCCCGTCACATACACCCCACACAAATCCACATCCACACACATACATAACATCCATAAATGTATATATGAAAAAAAACATTGTATAATGGCATAATTTCTGTTAACTATAGTCCTACATTGGAGAAGGATATGGTCTTCGAAACACAGTTTTAAGCTACGTCGAGGATCAGAGACTTCAAAATTAACCTTGTACACATTATTATTATGTCAATAAATGATTTTTATGTTATATTTATGTGTGTTATGTTATAATCCTGATTACTCGAAAGAAAGATGTTATACTACCAACGAATCTGACAAGCAACCGGCTATAGAACTGAATTCAAAGTTAATAATTTTAACCCTTTTATAGCGTGAGGAATATGATTTTCCGCATACTTTAACGCCGGGGAGCAGTTAGGTAATTTCGGGCTCAGAGTTCGTAGGGTCTCCACTAGCGACTAGATACCCCATGGCCCCCACGTCGTCTTCGAATAGTGCCAGGGGCTGGGGGATCGCTCGCGCACTCATCCGCAGAGCCCACCGACGTTACTATCCGCTTAGGCGGAACCAGTCTCCGGGGAATTCTCCCCTTTACCGCTACGTGGGATGCCCCAAAACATCCACACATCGTGAGGACCTAGCCCTGATGGGGGGTGACTGCTGCCCCAAAGCCGACGCCCCAGGTCCTCTGAGCGGGGACGACGTGCGTTCACAATCAGCTCGCCTCTATGTCCGCGCTCGCTGGAGCGATAGAGAAAGATGATCTTTCTCTCTCCCGCTCCATATCGAACCAATGGTTTTGCAGAACGCGGTCACCGCTTCCTACGACCTCTCGTCACCGACCATCTAAACGTCGACGGCTGGCAAGGAGAGGACTGGTCCCACAACCACGATCAAGGATACCCGCGGTTCCGCTGCTCCAGGGCATACCTCCAGCGTGTGCTGGGAGGTGTCTTCCACCTAATATTAACCCTGTGTATGTTGTTAGCTAAAATAGATTTTCATGGTTTTTATTAGAACAATAGATTTAAATATATTATTTTAATAATTTTGTTATTAATCGTTTTACTGTATATGTACTGTACGGTACTTGTAAGTTGGGACTCTTCCTCTGAATCGCGATGGACCCAGTCCCCGCACACTATATATATGGAGTGATAAGTAATTCCCGCTACTTTAAAAGGTGTGTTCTGAAACTGCAACTGTGATATTTTATTTTCCGCTTCTTTTTAAAGGTGTGTTCTGAAACTGCAATTGTGATATTTTATTTCGATATTAAGGACTGCTTAAAAATTAAAGGCTATGAACATGATAAAGTTTATAAGCGTTCCTTTTATACCATTTTTTTGTATATTATATTAAAATTATATAAATAATTATTGATAAAAAACCCTATATATAGATAAGGTGAAAATAAATATATTCTTTAGTTTTACATTCATTACCGACTTTACATTTTGGGCGTTAGGGTGAAGATGATTTATTGGTATTACTTTTTTAAGAAATATCCGAAGCAACTTGCCAAACTTCAATTATCAGGGGTGAAGCTTGGAAAGTGAAGGCGAGCGTAGATTCGCATCGTAAAGGCAATGTCGATACTATTATTATCTCGATTGTATGTGTCTCATTGAGTCAAGGTCTTTACCATTCCCTCCAATACTATGGATCCGTAGGCGATCTCTTAATGATCAATGGAAACAAATACCTAGATAGGTCCCTTCACTGTCAATCTGCCGCATGTTCGTTCAAAGTGATTTCAGAGCTCTTTTATCTTACGAACAGTGAAGCAATGGACTCTCGTCAGTCTTTTCAGGTGCATATTATCCTGGTGTTTTCAAAAAAAGAGTAAATAGGTTTCATCTGGGCAAGCGTGATTCATTTTCGACTTCATCGTCGCCTTACCATCAGGTGAGATGGAGTCAAACGCAAACCCACCTAATGTAAAAAAAAAAAAAAAGATTTGTCTCTGTAATGGCCGTGGCTGTGACAAATTATTTTCAAATAAATACATTTACTAACCTGGTCATGTTTACTTCGTTCGCAATTCTAGTCATATTTACCAACAGCAAATATGTACAATTTATATTTACGACGCAATGTTATATTTAATTGCGCCATATTCTTTTTATGACAAAAACACCGCAAGAGTCACATATTTGGTAACAGTATGTGCACTGCCTATTTTTGTATACACAAATAGTATGAACTCAAGTGATCTTTCGTAAGAAGTAATATTAGATAGTTTATACTGAGTAGATAAATTAAGTGTGCTGAAACATACCCCTGTACAAATTCAGGAGGAATATACTGTATACATATAGAGGACTTCCTTGGTATCAGTGTTTTTGATATGTTCTTTTGTTAAAGAACGAGAGGAAAAATTAGAGTTATGATTCATTGTCATGGCAGCTCGGTCGGTCAGAGCATAGCTGGCTATAGGGGTGAATGACGCGGGTTCAAATCCCGCACATGACTATAATTTCCTCTCGTAAATTTGTTATATTGCAATGTAATACCTAGAGCATTCGTTATTGCATAAATTGTTAAATGTTCTTTTCTTGTTTTATATCTGGTAGCCTTTGACCACTGTCTCACTTGTTGGTATGTGATTCCGTGGTAAAAAAATAGTAAGCATGCATAACTTAAAATCACTTGCTCTCAAGGAAAGCTTTCGAAACACCCGTGTTTTCTCCTTGAGCATGGTAATATAACGAGTATTCGCATAATGGTCTCCCGTTATGTCATAAAGTTCAATCTTGTAGCGAAATTTTAAACATGGACCCTCTAAGCAGCAGTCTACTGGCTATGCCATTGGGTCAAATTTACACCTATAGGTATATATTGACTAAAAAATATATATATATTTAATAATTTGCTTATGTAGCTCATACTGCGATAACGTAACGTTCTATTCGCGTTTTATTTTTTCAGACAATACACGAAATGTGTGTCATTCCCGCTCCATCAGAGTGTAGTAAGTTGACATAAAACAAATATATAAACAATGTTTTCTATCATTGTGTTTATTTAACGTTGTGTGAGTGTAACGATTGTATCCGAGCTTCAATATGTATTTATCGTCCAAGAGAAGAAAATATAATGTTTGAATCGAGTTTTCCGTGAACTGATACAATGTCAAACATTAACTATTTTAAAGCACCCGTTGCCGAGCAGTTATACCTATCGACTGCCATGCCGCAGGACCATGGTTCGGTCCCCACCGCCGGTGTCACCGCATCCGTCTACGGGAATTTTACGATATTCGCCAGGATGGCTACCACTCTCAAGTTGAAAATCAGTCGCCAAGCACTTAACAGTGTGGTCCGGCAGCAGTCCCTGACAGCTACTAATTCTAAACCTACCCCGTTTACCATCCTCTACCACAAACTACAGGTGAGATGGTAGATAAGGGTATGCCTATAAGCTATAAAAAAGTACATTCAGATATCAATCAATTCAGAACTTAATTCGGGCAAGTTTAATTGAGTTTTTTAAATAACACTACTATTATTTATTCACGACGGCTTAAATGCTACTATAGAGTCCATTATCGTTGACCTGCGTCAACCTCTCATTTTTCAATTAAATATTTATATAAATGGCATCACAAGCATATTAAAAATGCTTGTCAGTTATAAATGATAATATTTTTGGTGTTTATTAAAATTTATGAACCATTTTTGTTATAAACTTCATGTTCAACATTCATCAGTTACAAATCTCTAAGTATAATGAACTGTGTTCTAGTTTTACAAGTCATTAAGTTTTATGCAGATGTTTTAATTACAACTGTAGCTGTTCTAAGTTAGTACCAAAAATAAAGCCCTACTAATGTAATTTTGCTGTCTGTCTCAGCAAAATTAAAATATAGCCTTATCTACAGATTCCTTTAAATATAATATATAAAACTGATGGGCTGAATGATTTGAACCGAATACGAACTTCGGCCGAACATTCGGTATAAATGAAAAATTCGGCCGAAGTTCGTCCGAACTTCGGTTCAATTTCGCCGCTTTTCATGTTGTGACTTGTGTAAACAGCTCGGCCGTCGCTCGCTGCAAATGTCCCCCGCCCGCACTCCGCGCTACCCCGCGGGCCCTTTATGCGGCCAGTCAGTTGTAAATACGTCACCTGCTCGTCACGTCCTATTGTTTATATTACGCAAATCAATTGTTTTAAAGTGGTTTTTGCTGGTATTATTTGTATAGAGATATTTATTTGTCTGGTGTATAAAGATGAGTGGAAGGAAAAACTCATGTCTGGACATTTTATACAGAAACTGACGATCAGAACAAAGTAAAATGTGTTATGTGTGGTTCGTTGATATCTCGTGGTGGCATTGGCCGTAAAGCGTCTACTTCTGTTCTTACCAACCACATTCGCGTGAAGCATGATCGACCATTTGCCTAATTACAACATCCTGTTCATACGCAAAATCCGATACTGCCTTCAGTTGGATCTTCAACGTCAAAGACTACTGAAGAGGTACCTGTGCCCATGGAGTCCTCCTTACGTCAGGCATCCATTGCGAGCTCATTCGAAAGTAAGTGGAAAATAGATCCAAGGTCGAAGCAAATACACAGAGCAATAGCAGAAATGATCGCAGTGCACAATCAACCTATGTCTGTTGTAGATGGTGCTGGATTTAATCGGTTGATGGCTGTCTTAAAGCCCATATACCATATTCCTATATCAAACTAATTTTATTTCGCTATTATTATTACAGATATGTTGTTTTAATTTATTTCTATTGTGTGTAATAGTGCAAGTGTAATAAAAAAAATCGGTTGTTTTGCACCGAATGTTCGGCATATAAGCATAATTTCGGCCGAATGACGAAGTTTGGTTCAACCGGCCGAAGTTCCGATAAACCGAATGTTAAACAAATTTCGGCCCATCCCTAATATATATATATATATATAAATTCTTTTTTTTATGTTATTGTGACGGATCAAGCTCGAGGCCAACCTGATGTTAAGTGGACTAACCTCTATCTATAACAGATGCATTTCTTCACAAGTCTGTTGCTGTTAAGTTGCACTGTGCCCGTCACGTTGAGACATAGTTATTAAGTCTCATGTGCCTGTAATTTCATTTTCAAGATATACTAATGTATTTTATATTATATCTTTCCTAACGTAGAGCTCATTATGTATCTAAACGCTTGTTGGCCTAATTGTTTTTACTTGTTGATAATTAACTGTATTATCAACAAGTAAAAACTTCTTTCGTTCCAGTCATGACTTGTATAGGTGTCTGCTGTTGCTTTTACTAATAAGCGCTTGCGATCTTTGGCACGCCCGGTTGCTGCCTTTGGTTGCAGTGGTTAGGCTATGTCGGAGGTGTTACGCAGTAGATGTTGGGGCGGCTTGAAAACCCTCATGTAGAAAATTAACGGTACCTCAGCACCTAATGGTGAATTCCACCACTGTATTTAAGAACTAGTTCTCATTTTGTTACGAGTAGTTTAACCTGTTTATCATCTTTGCAAACAAACAACACATTATCTCTTACCAACACGTGAGAATTAAGTCAAAGGTAAGCTTTTCTACATTAAAACAGTTTTAATTAGTAAGGGGATTAAGTTAGGATCTTCCTGCGATGATCTTCAAATTGAATTTTGTACGGTTTAGAGTTTTAAACCACTTGTCTAACAGTGTATCTCTTTAATAGTGAACTATATATTCTTAATTTCTGTTTATAAGGTATACTTAATATAACAAATAATAACTATAAGCGCTGTAATATTATGAATACAAATATTTTAGTATCACTCATTCGTTGTTGCAATGCGAAACCCCAATTGCGCTCGGTTGGCACCCATTTAGCTATTTCAAGGGTTTTTACCCAAAAGTCAAATAGCAGCATAGTTACAAGCAGGTATCTGCCATAATTTCGACTTGACACGAACGTGAGGCGTGAGCAAAGAATAATACACGGGAATAGGCTATATTTATCCCTAAGGTTGTCTCCAGCTGCCTTTGCCTCGGGTCAGCTTGAATCACTCACTACACGCACCGTAGCTACATATTACTTTAATGCATTGCACTAAGGACCCCAGTCTTAAAACCTTCCAAGATTTATCTTTAAAATCTTTTAATCGTAAGCTCAGGATTCAAAATGCTAACTGTAATGTACGATATTGCTTAATTTAATTGGTGCATAATTTACTATTATATTGAAATTGTTTTATATAGAGTCGCAGTTTTTCTTGAACCGATGTTCTAGTACGTGACGATGATAACTGAAGAATGACTGTCTCCATGGAAGTTAGGGCACCTCTTTGCGTAGCGCCCCACGTGTATTGACACTTTAGCACCGTCACATCTCTCTGAAACAAATGTGAGGGCTGGCGCCGCGGCCGCTTCGGTGCAGCAACTTATATCGGTATATATCGGTGCTACCAATAGCTTCCAAAATATTTGAAAGAATATTACAAACACGCTTAAACCGATATTTGAATGATAAAAATTTCTTAATAGCACAACAATATGGATTTCGTTCTAAATCAAGCACACTCTCAGCCGTCATGGATTTAACTACAAAAATTAAGATTAACATTGATCAAAAAAACATAGTCTTAGGTATATTTATCGACTTAAAAAAAGCTTTCGACACAGTGAGTCATATAAAACTATTACACAAATTAAAAAATTTAGGTATTACTGGGACAGCCTTAAAAATTTTCACGTCATACTTACAAAACCGAACGCAAATAGTAAAAATTGAAAATTCTTTTGTACCCCCAAAAACGTTACTTACGGAATCCCCCAGGGATCTATATTAGGCCCACTATTATTTCTGATATATGTTAATAATATAAGTAACATAGGCCTTACTGGACATTTAACATTATATGCAGACGACACCTGTATCTTTTATTTTGGTAAATCCATTCACGATATTATATCTAAAGCACAAATAGATCTTGACATACTACAGGAATGGTTTAAATACAATTTATTAACAATCAACGCCACTAAAACATCTTTTATGATTTTTGCTGCAAAAAATAAAACTATCCCTAATTTTACTCCACTGAAAATTAATAATACAATAATAAAGCAATCACAAAAAGAAAAATATCTTGGCTTATGGATAGACGACAACCTCAATTGGCGAGCTCATATAGGACATGTCCGATCGAAGCTGACATCAGTCTTAGGAGCACTAAGAAAAGTCGCTAATTGTATTCCGTACAAAATACGCACCACGATATACAACTCTTTAGTTAAATCACACCTGGAATATCTAGTCGAAATCTGGGGAACAGCTTCAAAAACTAACTTGGACCCCTTACAAAGAATACAAAATAAAATAATTAAAGTCCTATTCCATTATCACTATCTTACACCAACAACATTATTATATGAAAGTACTAAACTTTATAATATCAAACAAATATACAGATATAACACTTGCATTCTCATAAAAAATATCTTAACTCAATCAATTCACTCAAACATTCAGTTCACACAACACATAAATACCCACAATTTAAGGAATAAAAATAAATTAAGATTGATAACACCGCGTACTAACTATGGGAGAACAACATTATTATTTGAAGGAGCAAAGCTATACAATCAGTTACCAAATGAAGTGAAAGAATGTGAAAATATTAATGCATATCGAAAAAAACTGAAGCAATATATAAATAGCTCGTTAAATAAGTAATGCCTACCAAGCCAGAGGACTCATTTATATATTATATTTAAGAGAATCTCATTGTAAGTGAACACTAGTTCTTATGAGAAATAAAGTTCTTTAAACCTAACTTAAAAGGCACAACACTTAACTTGGTAATGGTTATATAGTTGTGCCATTTGGTGAGAAGACATTGGGTTCTATGAGGGCTGGGAGCCCATCGCATTTACCAAATCTGCTCAGAGCGCTTGGTCGTTGCGACGCCTGATAAAAATACTGGTAATTATTTGGCTCAATGTATAAGCATTGCAATCCAACGGAGCAATGCTGCTATTTCAATATCAGGGTCTACCATGGCTTGTAGGTTATTTAAATGCTTTCGTTGAAGATATGTTGTATGGTATTGAAGTTGTAGTAGTTTAAACATTCTGCATGGTCTCAAATATTAGCGTACAGTGAACCCATTTTATAAATTGATAAAAGTATTTGAGATTCCTTAGCACTTTACATATATCGTCTTGAGCATATTTACAAGCAGGTATCTGCCATAATTTAGACTTGACAAGGACGTGAGGCGTAAGCAAAGAATAATACATCGTAACAGGCCATATTTATTCCGAACACATTTCTTTTTTTGCTTGCTTATTCATAAATCGTACGTCAAAGTGTAGGTACTTATTTAAATGCTGGTGTTACTGAGAAAAGTGTAGCAAACGAACGCGACAGATGTCTCAGTGGGCTTTGTGGGTTTTATTCATGACCATCAATTTCTTTGCGTTTTTGCCCATCGGGAATCGTGACAAACTAAAGGTCGTGACTCTACGGACAAATTGTTTGCGGCTAAAATGGAACTGCCATAAGTTAGCATCGGACAAAAACAAAATTTTAAAAGCTAAGTTCATATAAGCTAACGCTCAAGTAGCGGCAACACAATTATTTGTTTACTTGTAGCTTTTGATTACTATTTCACCTGGGGGTGACTGAATGATCGATGAAGTTGTTAAGGCTTAGACTGGCTTGGGAACTGGTTTTCAGGACTGTCGCCGGAACACATTTTCAGGTGATAGACGACAGATTTTCTAACGAAGGGTGGTATCTCAAGTACATGAGACTGAACAACTGAATGTCTCAGTTTGACGGGCGCAGTTCAATTAGTTCGGACAAAATGCATCACTGTTATCGGCAGAGGATAGTCCGTTTACTATCAGGTGGACCTATTGCTTGTTCCGTCACCATCATATAAAAAAATACACTCAGCAATCTATATATTTATTTATGATATAGTAATACCAGAAAAGTACGTTAACTTGTACGTAGGTTCGTAATTAACTGCAATACATCAGTACGTAGCTGCCTAAATATACGATATACGAAATTTTATTAACGTTATACGTATTGGTGTACACTATATAGGTTAATCAGTATTCACAGTTAGTACTGCTCTTTGACCCGGTCAAAGAACTCAGTTTTACCTACACTAAAATATATTAAAATGTATACTCATTTAAACCGATATTAATGACTATCATTATGGTCATTCAGTCATTTATTCCGTCAAAAATTAGAGCACAATGTAGTTTCAGTGTGACTTTACATGCTAACTAACAGAACTCAAGCGATCTTAACTTAAGGAAATCTTTCATCAGATATGTAAACAATTGTTTCATAAAAAAATAGCCTCTGTACATAATGCATAAGAGCTTAAAAAATAAATCAGATAAGGCTTTTGAAACTTACATTAAGCAAAAAAAATGCAGGTAAAACAGACCGTGGGACGTGTCACCTGCAAGTAAGATTGCACAACAGTAGAACTTAAATATGAAAAAGAATAAATGTTTCAATATCACCCACTCCGATGTTGAAAAGTAAATAGGATAAAGTTTATGACACTGACTGATAGTAACTTAGAATGACAAAAAAACTAGCTTTCTCCAAATGCTTTCAAAAATTAACTCAACCGCCTAGCAAAACATGCAGGGAGAGAAAAAAAATAAAAACATTTAGCGTTGCAATAACTTGGAAGAAACTTAATGTGTTTTTTACTGTGGACATGTTTATCACGAGAAAACACCACTTAATCCTCCATTAGGACAGATGACGAGGGTGGAGACAGGGCCGGATTCAGAGGTGGGGTAAAGGATAATGTAGCATCTAATGCCCTTGGATGATACGCGAAACCCCAGGGTATAAATTATGCCACATCTTAATATGGATTTGTGATGTATTCGGTATGTAGGGAATGAGAGATAAGAATTATGATGTTGTTGTTGACAGAAATTTGACCTTGACTTTTGCAGGACGTGTATGGATGTTTATGTGCCAGGTTTGATATTACGACTGTAATAAAATAGAAATACGCAGAAATCATTCTTTTTTTACTTAACAAGAAACGCACTTATTGATTTATGGTGGTAGACTAAAGTAACGATACGTTAAGGTAGATAATGATTCTTCTCATCATTCAGTTTATTATGGAAGAGACACAACATTTCTCTTTAAATCTCTTGATGTCAGATAAGCTAACTATTTTCATTAATTTGTTTAATAAATAATTTGTTGACTGTGTTTATTTATACAATTATTTTTTGTTATATATAACACTTTTAGTGGGAGAATAGGTTTCTCGAGATTTTGCAACCAATATCATTAGGGTGGCCACTACTAAACACTCAATTAACTATATAGTAATATATTTCTTGCTGAGGGCAGGCTGAAATGATTATCTTAATTCCCCAATTCGTAAGTCGTGGCCCTTGACTCCCCCATTTTAAAGTTTACAACACTTAGTTCGCCCCAGCACTTGTGCATTTTGTTCGCCACCAGTGTGTAAAAGCTCTCATACATCACTATAACTAACTGGTTGCGACACGAGTCGCTTTTGACTTGTTTATTTTCCTTACGGCGCACTACATACTCACTAGCCGCATGAAGTCGACTTAGAGTCGAAACAAGGTGGTATCCTAGTTTTTTAACAGTAAAAACATATAATTTGTAGCTTACGTTTTGCCTTTTCTTACGTTTACCAAAATAGGAATCACGAAATACCCACAAAAAATTTTGGAGAGTCTCAAATAAATGAGAAGGAAATCGAAAAAATTAACTTTTCACCTTGCAGGTGTCATCGTCTAGAGCTCATCGAGTATACAAATAAATATTTTTTATATGTTAAAAGTCTCGTTCGTACGCTCGAAGAGTCAAGACCGCCTGAAGATGCTTCTAGAATCGAAACGCGTTGAAAAATTCTTCCGCTTTGCCTGCGTGACGTTTGTAACGTCACGTAGGCTTAACAGGAAAATTACGCGGAGTTGTCGCTAGATATTTTTTTTTTAATATTTTGAAGTGTTTTTACGTTCATAAAATAACTTTAATTATAAAATTGGGATTTCCATTACATTTTAACCCCTCTTGATAATTGTGACATTCGCAAAGAAGTAGTTTTATACAGATGAAATTTAATTTATTGATATTATGATATCCCCTTAAGATCCTGAAGAAAGCTCCGACAGACGCTAAAACAGTGATTTCAACTCAGTAATTGTCAATGCTTACGCCTTAATACCCGTAATGTTATAATTATTAAATCTAACCCCTCTAAATCCAACCCTTAACAGCACCAAATGTACATGTCTTTCTTAAAACAAAAGTTGTTCAGCTTAACATGTTTCTTTTTCTTTTTCAGGTAAACACATCCCCGCGTCACCACTAAAATATATTTGTATATTTTGTAAGTATATAACTGTCATCTATTAAAATGACTCAATTTTATGTTAAATCATTGTTTTACTTGATTAAACTTTTTATAAAGACGTTTTACTACGAAGAAATAAAACTACTACAATCTTCTTTTTGTTTAGTGCCTGATAGGTTAGCTCTTGACCACAATCTCACCTGATATTAAGTGATGATATGGTCGAAGATGTTGTTCAGCCTAACCCAGAAATACTGGCTCTCAAAGATAGCTGCCGGAACACACCATTAGGGGCTTGGCAACAGATTCACAATTTTTTTTAGCATCGATTTGTTGTACAAACGTCCGTACATAATATTTATATATCTTCTGAATCCAAAACCAGTTTTCCGTTGGTAGAGTTTGTCATGCTCTTAAATGAAATGAGAATAAAGTGAAATTCAGATATGTTGAGAACGATCTATAAACCCGAATTTCAGATATTTTTTGTTGAACGTTAAATCAATACATATTGGTTTGGAACAGAATTTCTCCTTAATTATTTTTCGATGGGGCTCCAATACGAGAAAGTAAACTAAGCTAAAATATTTTTTGCTTAACTCGTGAACTCGTCCAATTCACGATCGATCGTAACATCGATAATATCATCACCTACCACTGTTGAAATAATATCAATCTCCGTTATAAATTATGTACAAAAACGATATATTCAAGCAAAATTCTTTGTTAACCGGTTTAAGAAACAAATCTGAAACGGCAATGATATTCATCATCTCTCACTCGCACGCTAAATCTTGTCCATACTTACACAGAAATATAAAATACTCATAAACATCAATAAGAATTTTCCATAACGACATCTAAAAGCTCTTAGTTTAACCGTATTATTTTATTTACTGAAGATTTTTTCTTGGCAAAGATAATATCCCAGCATAGTCCTCTTATAATTTGATCTTGCTAATCGGATTATACCCAGGACTCGGAGAACTTTAGATATTAAAGAACAAAGATGCATTTTAGTGAAATAAAGAGTATAATAAGCTTTCTGATGCATTTTAATTATAGCCTGGCCTTTCTTAAATGAACAGAATATAGTATGTTTTAATGTACTTACGTTTATAAATGAATTAATTAATTTGAAACAATTATCTGTATTTTTCTACCCTACATTACTTTTGTGGAGTCGGTAAAAATGCCTAACGGAGTACATATAAATACGGTGAAAGTCTTGGAACCGATTGTGACAAGATATAGTAAGGTACTGTGACACTAATGAATTAAATGAATGAAGTGGTATATGAAAACGCGATCATATATCTGTCACTGGTTGCAATATTTGAATTACTACAAAATTGACAATAATGTGTAGACGTTTGTTGAAATTCAGAGAAACCATAATTAAGTTATTATTAATAGGAACCATAAAATATCGTCTAACTAAATGTATAGTGAATCTGTAGTCCACATCCCATCATATCATGCATTTATTTGCCAGAATTTCATATCACGTATCATATCATGTATTTATTTAATTTGAAACGATGACAAAAAGTTATACCACTGTGCTATGAATGACATGGTTTGAATTCCGACTCAACATTCACTGTTTGGAATTGGACATTCTACAAGTTCTTGGCTAACTTTGCCAATCAGAAAATCGTCAAGCACCCAACACAATCTAGGTTTAGCTTGATTGACTAAATTACTTACCAAAAGCGGAATGGTAATCAAAATCTTAACTGACCAGCAATAAGTGTTAACCAACCAAATGCGAGTTCGACTTACATATCGAGGGTTCCGTACAACCACAGAACGTTTCAATAAGCCGTACATTTTTTTCATACTGATCTAGATCCAACCCGCACTATATAAGTTAGATTTTGGACTATAGTCACACCAAGTTTGACGCTTTCATGTGTTACCCTACGATAGACCTAAAACAAATTACGGTATAAAAATACTTTTGTTGTATGGAGCCATTTATTTCTAAAGTTTTGTTATTATAATCTTTCAGTAGGGAATCTGCTATAGATACGTATTTAAAACATTTAACCAGCTACCGTTAAGGTTCCAAAGATTCCTTTTGAAGGTCGAACGGATAGTCGGATGATGACTAGGTAAAAGGATTCAGTATTCTAGTACGGAAACTTTAAAAGGTATTCACTGTTGTGGTTTGCGCATTGTTATGTTACATATATAAAAATTATATTCACTTTATATCATAGTCTCTCGCTTAAATAGACCCTGTGCATCGTGGCATGGTGGTAGGACCTTTTTTTAGATGCCCGCAACGCAATACTACCACTCAAAGATAAATATAAATTTTGCACGGTGGATAGGCATTTTGCGAATGCCCGCTTGGCAGCTGGCGCCCACCCTCAAGTAGAAAATCTGTCGCCATGCACCTAACAGTGTGTTCCGGCAGCAGTCTATGAGAGCCAGTGAAATTACAGGCACATGAGGCTTAATAACTATTTCTCAAGGTAACGGGCGCAGTGCAATTCGTGACTTGTGACGAAATGCATCTGTTATAAGCAGAGGTTAGTCCGCTTAACATTAGGTGGGCCTCGAGCTTGTTTCGTCACAATTACATTTAAAAAAACAATTACAACGCTACAAAACGTGTGTTATAGCAGCTATCCATGAGCCAATGCCATTTATAAGCATATTCTTTCTTTAAACGCCTGTATAATCAAATGTAGAAAAAGCAAAAAATAGACCAATAGGCAGATTTTTTTCCGTAAAGAAACACTTTTTGTGTTTCAAAATCTGCTAGGAAAGCTGTTAAATTTAGAAACATTGTGAAACAAGGAAATTTCTCGGATACTCATTAATTGAGCCATGTGCATTTAATTATCAACATCACAGACTGTTACTAATGTACAACCTAATGTAATAATTTACGTAAAGAAGTGGACACAATGAGAGGAAATTAAATTAGCTGATTGTGAAGTGCTTGTTCATTACCAAGTTTTCGTATCTGCATAAGGTTATTAGATTTACAACTGTACCTACATTTATGCAACAAAAATAAACTATGTGGGTTTGGATTTGCATAAAAATAAACCAGTAAAAACTATTTTGAAACAATGATGGCCGAACGGTAAAAGCTATGGACTGCCGCGCTGCAGTACCCTGGTTCGAACCCCACCGCCGGCTTGAGCTTCACCGCATGGTGGAAGGGCATTTTGCCATTGCCCGCCTGGCTAGTAGAAAATCTGTCGCCAAGCACCTAACGGAGTGTTCCGGCAGTAGTCCTTGAGAGCCAGTGAAATTACAGTCACATGAGACTTAACAACTATCGGGCGCAGTGCAATTCGTGACTTGTGATGAAATTCATCCGTTATAGGCAGAAGTTAGTCCGCTTAACATCAACTAGGCCTCGAGATTGTTCCGTCACAATAACATAAAACGTTTATTAAACTTAAAACTCAGATTGAAGTGTATAAAAATTCTGTATTAAAAAAATAAGATCTTACGTCTAATCTAGTAACAACCAGTAACTTACAAGGTACAAAAAAAAAATTACCATGTTTTAGGCTTGTACAACTTCTTGAATTAGGTTAATCTATTTGATCAAAACAAACATGAAAATGTAATAATGTGCACCAAAGGTGCTAGGACATTTAGAATTTATAGAAATTACTTTATCATTTTAAAACTCATAATATTTGTTAATTTAAAGTACCTATTGGTTTGGCAAAGGAGTACTCTGTGAAATAAATCTTATTTAGGCAGTACTTCTTGTCATTAAACTCGTACTAAAAGTCAAAAAGTGATTTTATAATTATTTTAAAATGCCCTAATGTTGAATGTATCCAAAAATACTTCCTCTAATTCAAATGTCCTCTTATAAAAGCTGTCATAGAAAACTCCTTACACTCAGAATTTTAAAACGTCCTAGTATGTCATCCGAATCTACGCTGAGTAAACTCATCCCGCGAAACAAAACCTTCCTAGACGCCACTAAGACTCTCAGTGCAAATGAGTCTTCTTTCATGACATCATTCCTCTCTCGTGTTATTGTTTGGAATGCTTATTTGCATAAAGTGCATGTGTTTTCAGCTCTTATGCTTACATACTAGAAGTTTGCCCAGCTTAGGCTTTTTGGGTTTATGTGTACTATTTGAAAATGGAGGCATGTATAACTTTTTAGAAGCAGTGATAGCTCAGTGGCATTGGCTAGGGACTGCCGCGCAGCAGGTCCATGGTTCGAATCTCGCCGCGGGCCTGAGCTTCACCGCATGGTGGAAGGGTATTTTGCGAATGTCCGCCTGGCTAGCGACCAACCTCAAGTGTCCTGTCACAATAACATAAAAAATTGCTTAAAAAAACATTCCAATAACAACAATGAAATAACAACTTTCAAATAATTATATTTTATTAAATTCATATTATTGTACAACAGCTATTCTGTAAACTGCGACCAGAAGAATTGAAAATATATTCTCTCCCGGGCACGTCTAAATTGAAAACATAGTAAGGAAACCTAATAGAGCGAGCCTAACTAGCACAAGGCTGATTTTTACAGTTTCATACCTAAAAGAACCCCTATTGATATCACTTTGCTCTCTTTCTATCCTATATGACACGGGTTTCTATCCTGTAAATGGAATAAGTGACGCACCTGGAATTCAGTTATTTTCCTTGACCGAAAATTCTTCCAACCGTACCAAATATTCAATACAGTCAAATGTTTCTAAGGAGGTGTCTAATATATGAAAATAATGCCGATAAAAAACTTTTTTGTGTGTGTCTCACTTATCCTCCACGTAAGTAACAAGGCGGGGTGAGTAGTGGCAGAGGCAGCAAAATGCCTCAAAAAGCGGAAATATGATTCTCGACGTTAGATACTTATTTTATCCAATGTAGTAGAAACTTTAGGTTCGTGGGGTTCAAACGTATGACTTCTTTGGAAACATTTGTTGATGTGGATAAACAAAACAAACGACCAAGGCTAGTGCTTATTTTAGCCGCAGCATCAGCATTGTTATACGACGGGGTAACATCTGCAGTCATTAAGGGTGACCCGTGAAAAGGTGATCTCAGTTTTATACCTGTGATTGCCTATTGGTACAAACTGTACTTTATCAGCCGCATCGTTCACTGCTGCATGGCAAATACCCCCTTAATAGGGTAAGCTGTCCCTATTAAGGGGGTATTTGCCATAATCCCCACGCTTTGCAGGCCGGTTGGGGATCGCAGCGTGAGATGGCAGTTCTTTAGAAGGCGCTGCTACCTTCCAGTATTTTACCCTTAGTCGCCTCTTACGACACCCACGGGATGATGTGCAATTCTAACCCGGCACCCCACGGGGAATTAATACAAAACATTGGTAGAAAACAGAGCGCAAACTATTACATTTTATCATTGATATTGTAGTCACTTCTAATTTATTTGAATGTTGTTGTTATATTTTGGTTTATATTTCAAAATAAAATAGAGTTACATTTGAAATATTTTCATTGCAAGAATTGTCTTACTGTCACCTCATCCTTACTACGTACATGTACAAATTATGACACAACTTCAGCGTTCAAGATGCGACGAAATTTCTACCACCGTAACTGGGTCACAGCGTTATTAACGTACTTATATCATAAAAACAAGGGGGTATATTGTATGCCTATTTTTCCTTGCATACTATAAAATATGTCAGTATGGGTTGATGCTTAATGTAACTGCAGAAAAATGTACAAAATTACAAATTTACGACTGGAAAAATTATAGTCATGTGCGGGATTGGAACCTTATACTGTATAAATATTTATAATTAATAAGAATATTAAAACGTTGACACAACCTTTTTTTTTTGACATTTCACTTAAATTGTTACCAAAAATGTGACATGTCATCTTCTAAAACTCATGGTAACAAGCAATGCATGTGGGTGAAACCAGGGTCAATCAAACCCACGTCGGGTTTGATTTCCGCACGAAGTGAGACATTTTATGCTCAAAAAATTTGTAAATGTGATATATATTTTTCTTACAAGGATAAAAAGGAAAATAAAATGGTATCACCATTTATTTTCGCCGTAAAATTTTTCAATATTATACCATTTTTGTTACGGGTTCTGTCTCTAGATTTTGAGAAAGGAATCATAAATTACGGTAAAATATCAATTTTAATAATAACTTCGAATCTGCGATCAAAACCAAGAAAAACAACTTTCGTCTTCGGGCTGTTTGAAAGCAAAACCTTAAGTGAGCCAGGCCTGACTCAAACTTGGTCAGTTTTAGCACTGTAATCGTTTCTTTTCAAAATCCTCTTATTGGATGTCGTAAAAGGAGACCAAGCAAAAATGCACCTTATAAGTAGCATGCCACCACGTGGCAAGGTATATTTATCGGAGTTTGGAGCAGCTATTAAATCATTATTATGTTCTTACTAAATATCATATTCCCCGTGGGTATCGTAATAGGTAAGGGTAACACACCAGAAGGTGGGCAGCAGCGCTTTCTGAGGAACTGATATCACACCGCGATCCCCAAGCCACCTGCCAAGCGTGGGGATTATGGCAAACCCCCATTTTGGGAAAAGCTGTGTTCAGCAGTGGACTATCAGGTTGATACAGTAAATATCATATTCATCTTTAAGATGGTTCGGCATCCAGAAGATGTTTATAATAGCACATATATATAAAAGTACAATACAAATAAATATATAAAGAGATGGTATACGTTGTATGACCAGATTTCTCTTAAGATGCACTTTTTTATTTGAGTAATGGTGAGACGAACAAGTCTCTCGTCCAATAAGCATCACGCTTATTATTACAGTCGCAATGCCATTTTTCTTGTTCTGTTTGACCGTCACTGTCCTCGTCATGCCAAGACTAATTTTTAACTCTCAGTAGCACGTAATTTCACTTGTTCCAGCCCTTCATGCCGAAACACAAAAGTGTTTACACGATTTGAAGCAGATAATCTAATTTAAGACCTACGAATACATAATATTTATTCGTACCTAAGACGGACTCTTGGTAAAGAGACCTACTCTGGTAAACTCAAGACAATTATTGCAACTAGACCACGCACGGTTATGATACGTTGTTCCACTATCGAGTTCAAGTGCTAACGAGCTTCATAACTTGATCAATCTAATTGTATCATATCAGAACTATATAAGTTTTATAATGCTTAGTACAACAATTTAAAGTTGGTTTCCACTTCTTAGATATAAGTAAGCAAAGAATAATTAAATATTTTTACTATTGCAATAAAGCTTGCTGTGCGGATTAGGTACATTACTAAATTACAAATTTACAACAGGAAAAGTTATTGACATGTGCGGGATTTGAACCCCACGTCATTCATCTCTACAGCTGGGGTATGCCCTGACCGACTGAGCTAACATGACAATGGCTTGTAACACAAATTTTCCTCTCGTTATTTAAACATCGTATGGGATGGAGCGGCACCCATAGTTCAACTTACGTTAAACTACACTATAAAAATCCCGTACATGACTATATTTCTTCTCGTAAATGTGTAATTTTGCAAAACAAAAAATAATTCAAATTTTAATACGCAATTACTAGTACTAGTACTACTAAGGAACTAGTAGGGAACGTTGAAGGGTAGGTAATAACGTGCTTGAAGAAATGTCATAGGAAATGCAAAGAATATTAATATGACACTTGTCAAACATTTTAATTCGCATAATCGACGGAACCTATACTAACATAAATAAACATAATATAACGACTCAGACAAACTTTCACAAAATAATTAATGTTTATATTGACTAGTACTAATTGCGCACCCTTAAGCGCCCTTAGCGAAGCTTCCTTAGTCATTGTTAATAGATGAAGTAGTTAAGCAACGTCCGGTGAGGTCATGACTTGGATTAACGGCTTAACGTGCCCTCTGAAGCACGGAAACGCTCAGTAGATGTCACTAGCGGACACTCATCCAAGTCATAACCGCAGCGGACGTTGCTTAACTTAGCTGACCCCTTAAGAACGGCTAAGCAAACTACGCTATGAGCGTTTCAAATAGTACTTTATATAATTTTATCATTAAATATTTATAATTTGATGCCAGAATTTATCAATGTAATTATTTTAAAGCACTTACTGCAAATCGTGGCTACGACCATTCTAACTATACATATCAATGTCCAGTCCGGCACTTACTCGAAGTAATGACCGCGCAGGCATTTGGAATGCTAAGCGCTTAGTTGGAAATTCTCAAGACTCGCAGATCACGTAAAGTATCAATTCTGTTTATAGTCCTATGACATCTCATTGGTCAAGATACATAATAGTAGATTATGATACAAGTGAGCAAGTTGCTTACGAGTTTCATACTCAGTTTTTCAACACCTTTGCGAGGAAAAATATATATATTGCACAAATGTGATACAAACAACATACGAAAATTATAGAAAATAGCGCGCAAGTTTTTTTTTTTTTGCTCGCGGCAAATGTATGTTGAATCAACCATCATTTAAATAAAACTCTTTGATGTTACAAATCTGTAGTACCCGGTTAAATTGAAATTGCTCTGTTTACTCGCATATAATTTGCAGTTAGATACTAACTTAACTTTGTTGGGATAATTCTATTACGCACTAGTGTATAATATTATTATGCACGAGGGTGTAATAGTTCGGTTTATTGTCCTAGAACGATATAATTAAACTCACATTACGAGCAAGGGTGTTGAAAAAATTAAATTCAAGTTTAGGGTTTATGGTTTGTTATCTAGAGAAGTCTTAAGGTGCTAAGCAATTAAATAATTTTAATTTTATATGACATTTGAATAACCACTATCAGCAGAAATCATATAGTTTCATAAACGTATATCAAGTCTTGTAACTAAGACAAAATATATGCTCCAAATGTGCAGCATGCCACTACCCATATAGTTGTACATTTTTGTATCCATAATAGCCTTCAGTTATTGAATTTACCATCAACGACCGTCAAAAAGTATTTCTTATGTCATGCTGCCTACATGACATCAGCAAAAAAATCAAAGCTTAAAACAACGGTAAATAGAGCAATAACTTCTCAAACCCACAAACTGTGACAGAAGAATGTAATTCTGATTAACATTTATAAAACTGTAAGTAGCGTGGTAGCATAGTAAAACTATGGTAGTAATTTGTAGAACCTTGTGTCAATACATTTATATTCTCGTACATAGTTTACCTCATAGAAGCAGTATCAGAAGGAATCATAACAGAGTGTTAACCAGTTAAGCCGTTAGTATTATACTGTTACAACATTTGTTATGGTCCGATAACACTGTCGGCGGTAATGGTATCTGTTCTGAAACTGGGTTCACATCTATCGAGGTGTCCGCCGCAGGGTAGTAAGTACCGTCGATTGAATTCCCGCTGATCCAAGGGACGTTAGTCGTCATGTTGATTATTATTGTTATTATAACCATATAATTGGGACCTACGCCAACAGGATAATAGTATTCGAGATTGTATTATGTGTTTGTTAGTCAAGTTGGGCCGTGAATCGATCGTCGTACGATAGGTGAATGTTGTTATCTACTGTCTATTACGCCAACCGAGTGCTCGGAAACTGAGAATACCGTTGATGAACCAACCGTGAACTTGTAAGCTTAGAGTATTTGAAACAGCATGATACTGACTTAAAAATATATTTCATATTGCAAATTGTAAGATGTCAGTACCATTTTTTCTATTCTGTAAACTCCATATATCGGGTAACACAGTTGGAGTATTAGTGCCGCTCTGCTTCCTTTCTGTACCCACGTTACAGGTCTCTTGCTCGTTTATGAATGAATTAAAAACCTGTGGAAATTTTGTTTAGAATGTAGATTGAAAAACCATTCGTATAGTTTAAGAATTTTATTAATTATTTGTAAAGCAACCAATTGGAAATTCTGTGAAATACGTATTTTCTTGTACCCTGGTAGGTAGATAGTCAAAATCTTATATTAGAACTAATTGAATAGAGTACACATGTATTCGAACATACACAACGAACGCCTTTGAACCTCTAGTTGGTCTTATAAGTCATTTAAATATTATTTTTTCATTGAAAACCATTTTCTTTTCAAATAACTGTTAAGTGCAGAATGACCTAGTGGGAAACAACGTATTGGGAATAATTCATAATATCAGACATAACAGAAGTGTGTTTGTGTTCTCGCTAAGGTGTACAGCATTTACAGGACTTACACGAAAATAACCGATACTTAACAAAATGTAACTAGATTTGAAGAACCAATTAATAATTGTACGTAGTCTATAAAGGTCCTATATTACATTAGCGTTTTGTTGATCTGGCCACACTAACCGCAAATATCTAGCATTTAGTCAGAAATTCCAAACTCTTGTTTATATCAAATATAGGTTTGTGTTATTGAGTTTAAATTTTTTTTGTACGCCATTTGAATTTTATTTGACATCGTTTGTAAATAATATGGAAAACTTAAAACAACACGTAATTTATGAATACATTTTCCACCGTGACAAGGAATAATAATGCGTATGGGAAATATACTGTAAAAGAAAACACGATACGGTTTTATTCTGGGAATTTTAACTTATAGAACAAACTCCGTCGACGGCCAAATGCCCTAGTTGACGATGAAGAATTTAAAATAATATTGGAAGCGTGGATGCAGCAACCATATGTGTGTTGTATTACAGTAATTTTTGATTCACTTGAAATATATTGGAAACTTGGAAAAGATCGAAGAATCGATACCGCATGAATTAAATAAAGCACACTAATAAACACGTGTCCAGTGCTGCGTAAAAATACTCACCTGTCTTCTTCATCTTAATATAATTATGGGCGATATGTCCTGCACTGTCGTCCTGCCAGCTTCTACCTAAGCATGCAGGACTATGCGTCGCTGGCATAGCTGCTCCAGTAACGTATCTAGTGGTGGTAAGGATTTAGTAGGTGAGAATGGCTCACATATAGTCCCGTTTCAATTTTTATTTGTTCCGTGGCATCACAGTGCAATAGTACGAGCTCCACGGTCTCTTCTTCACGCATACAGCCTCTACATAGGGGATACTAAACCGTAACAATAACGAAGGAATTTTCTATTGGGTCGTTTCATGTGATGATAAATACATTCTGCATAGTAATTGGAAAAGCTCCTCACAATCATCGAACACAGGAGAATTGGCCAAATCCTGCTGCAAGCGAAAGTTAACGCAAAAAAGGTACTGGTAAAACTGGGCTATTGGACCAGTGGTGGTCCACCAGATTGGTGTAGTGACACCTACAGCTTACTAAGATATTGCCACGTGTCAGATCTGTGTTGTCGACAAATTCAAACCATGATGGAAAAGCTTGACCACATACCAACACAAGAGATGGTTGCTAAATAAGATAAACTGCGATTGGATTATCACCGACACCATATTCGCCGGACTTTGCTCCAACAGATAAACTTCTTTTCCGGAGTTTGGGCAATTTATTTGAAGAAAAATAACCGTTGAAATAGACCAAACACGTCACGCATTTGAACATTCGGTTCAAGAATAGCTGCAGTATTAGCGCCCGTAAAACCTATTGGATGATATCGTTAAGGCTGGCGTGGCGGGAAATTCGATCAGCACTTTAAAGTGCCACTGTGGCATTTCTTGCTCTTGAGAAATTTCATGAGTTAATTTATGTTTTGCTTTTTCCATATAAAATCCCAATGCATTATACTTAGGAACATACATTCAAAACAATGTATAAGCGCGTTGACTTGAGAACAAGTTCAAAAAGAGGACGTAAATCTAAAATAGCTGGTTGCTTTCTCTCATATACGTAGGTACATTTAAACCTCTGAGTCTTGTTGAACTTTATAGTGTTGACCGTTGGCCACCGAAAGCAAATTTATTGGATCGCAATTTCCGTTACGTCAGCTTTGGTTGCACGGGATTAAGGTCAGTTTGAGTTGTCAGATACTCTATGTTGCAGGACGTTAGAATAGATGATGTTTTCTTAAAACAACTCCTAAATTGGTAAATTGACTTAAATTTAGAAGAAATCAAATCAAGTATTGTTCTATTTTTACGATAATATATTGCTTTTATACGGAATGACATTCAGAATATTTCATAAGTTTTGAGTTATTTATAATCAACAAAATATTGTTAGGTATACATATATAATTTTTTATAGTCAAGCATTACAAATAAATATAATATATACAGCTTGAGGAATTTAAAGCAGCTTTGTTAAAATGGCAAAGTTCACGTCGTGAGCGATAAACAAAGTTGCCATGTAAAAGTGCTCATTTCCTATCATAGTCTTCAGCCGATGATGAAAGGATGATTATTTTGGGGAAGAGTATATCATTGTTCACATTTCACGTTGTTTTAATTTAGTAGGTAACTACTATACCCAACGTCCCTACTGTTTTTATTGCTGATAGCCTAATCTTTGACCACTCTCTTACCTTATATGAATCAATTGTTAAGTAGTAACAATCTATAACAGATGCAGTTCCTTACAAGTAGCGAACTACACACTGCGACCATTACTTTGAGACATAAATTTGTTAAATCTCATGTGCCTGTAATTTCACTGGCACTATAACCCTACATGGTACTGTGAACATTAGTGCTGGGCGGTAAAAAATATGTATGGTGGCAGTACTTTCCATGACAAACTCGCACAAAGAGTTTAAAAATATGGCGAAAGAAATGCGTTCGAAAGTAATCAACAGGCTTAGAATAGAACGGAAACTGACTCTCGAGAACCGTTTCCGCAACACCTTTAGATGTTTAGTTACATTTTTTCTTTTTCAATGTGGTAGCTTGTCAGGCGGGCATATTCTAAATACCCTACAACTATGTAACTGTAATGTGCTATATAATTACTCTAAATGTATATACTGTATCAGCCGTGGCAGTGGACAATCTCACTGCTGAATACAGCCTCCCCCATTAAAGGGGGGGCGGGTTTTTCATAATCCCTACGCTTGGCAGGTGTCTTGGGGATAGCAGTTTAAAATATCAGTTCCTCATTAGGCGCTGCTGCCCACCTTCCGGAATTTTCCCTCTAGTCGCCTTTACAACACCCACAGGTTAGTGCCCGGCACCCCACGGGGAACAACAACAGGCTGTTAATTTTAATAACCTAATTTAATGAGCAGTTTTCCATCCAAGTAGTGACTTCAGCAAACATTGCATAGCCTAGTGGATGAGGTGACGAAGACGGGAAGTGAACAAGATCAAACCGGGCTTAAACTAATTCTATGTGTTTCAAGGTAACATTGAGCCATACCTGCATTACCTTTCCTTGTAGTTTCGTGGCTAAATATACATACATAACATAACATCACGCCTTAACATAACTTTAATCCATGAATACAAGTCTTTAAAACTGTATTCTAGATTTGAACCATGGATTCGTTACACACCCAATATTTTATTAATACAGTTAACTCATTACATACAAATATAAGTTGCCTTACTAAAACCCGTTCGATAAAAATTGACTTTACGAAATAAACCGATTTTGCTTCTAACCCGTCATACGTAGGTAGTAGGTTAGGTCGTAAAGTCCCGGGTCAATTGTCAAAAGCAATCTGGCGCTCGGTTAACAACTGCTAGGTAGTAGATGCGTAATCCGGGGTATATTGAATTATTGAACCTATGGCGCTTGGGTTGGTTAGTTTTGGCACCTTGTGTGGCTAAGTTAGGAGGTGAGAATAAGATTTGGTGACTCTAAGTGTTTAATTTAGTTACACTAGTCTAGATTTTCCTTCATTCTTCCCGTTGCGTTGTCTTAAATGTTACGGGGGTACGGTTGGCGCAACATGATATTTTTATTTTGCTTTCCTCTATAAAGTAGTATCTCAGTACTCACAGTTTTTATTATGTCATATTTTTATCGCATAAAAATAAAATAAAACGAGTTTTGTGATTTTTTTAGTTTTGCGATAGTTTACATATTATTTTGCTTAATTTATAATGCTGCCATAGACCAAAACTACGCTCCTTGTTATAAAAACTTGTTCGTGCCTATGGTATTTGATTTTTTTACACTAAATGCAATAAATTAGTAATAATAATAACAATAATATTAAGTAGATAGCGTAAGTCTGGTAACATGAGACTTAACAGCTAAGTATGTCTTAAGGTGACGGGCGCAGTGCAATTCATGACTTGTGGTGAAATGCATTTGTTATAGGCAGAGGGTACGCTTAACATCAGGTGGGACTCGTACTTATTCCGTCACAATAACATTAATTTTTTTTTTATATTCCTAAATTACCCATGTCATATATATCTCCATCAGATTCCATGCTCTCTTGAGGACTTCCGTACGGAGTAAAGCTGTCTGTGAAGGATATGCGTAGTTAGTAAGATTGTTTTGTCGTAAGATGTGGGCACTTCGTGATTGTTACTATCTCTTTGAGTGTGGGTTCAACTCGTGAAACTGTTTGCTGTTTGTTTGCGTACACAAAGGGTTTCTTGTTCTGGGGTTTGATATACACATTTGATAGTAAACAACGTATAAACCGACCTCGGTAAACATACCAAGTATATAAGTTAAGCAATAGCTTAACTGTTACAATTTTGCTGTCAAAACGAAGCAGAAATTATTAGGGTTTCTAAGATTTAAGCTGAGTGATTATATTAGGTCCTTACATATGAAATTGGCGTTTTGTATGGGAGGAACAAAAAGTCGAATATTTTTTAATATAATATATTTAATTAATCAAAGTATGAACCATTATTTTCTATGCACTTTTGCCATCTCATAGGTAGTTCATTGATCCCTTTACTAAAAAAACCAGTCGGACGGGAATTAATAAAATCTTTGAAGGCGATTTGGACTGCCCCATCGGAGTTGAATTTTTTCCCTTGCAAGAAGTTATCCAAATTTCGAAAAAAATGGTAATCTGTTGGAACAAGGTCCGGGGAGTACGGAGGATGTCTTAGACTTTCCAATTGAAGCTCTTCTAATTTAGTAGCCGTCTGTAGCGCAGTGTGTGGTCTAGCGTTGTCGTGAAGCAGCAGTGGCGTGGAGCGATTGACCAGCCTAGGTTGTTTAGCCGCTAGCTTTTCCATCATGGTTTGCAATTCCTGACAATAGACATCAGCCGTAATAGTCTGGCCAGATTTGAAAAAACTGTAATGAACAATACCGGCACTAGTCCACCAAACGCTTACAAGTAACTTTTTTGGGGTTAATTTTCGCTTGGGGCAGGATTTGGCTGGCTGGCCAGGATCTAACCATTGCGCTGAGCGCTTCCGATTATCGTAAAGAACCCATTTTTCATCACAGGTAATGATTCGGTTTAAAATACCTTCATTATTGTGCCGGTTTAGTAATGTAACGAAGCAGTCGACGCGCGTTTGCCGGTTTGTTTCAGTCAATTCGTGAGGTACCCACCTTTCAAGCTTTTTAATCTTCCCAATTTGCTTCAAGTGAATTAAAACAGTTTTATCACTAACATCGCAGCCTGCAGCTAACTCGGACGTGGTTTGCGATGGATCCGCTTCCACAATAGCCTTCAACTCTTCATTATCAACTTGAGTCTCAGGCCGTCCACGGGGCTTGTTCTGCAGGTCGAAATTTCCAAAACGAAAACGTTGGAACCAAAAACGAACTGTGTTTTCTTTTGCAACACGACCGCCATACACATCATTCACCCTTCGAGTTGTTTCCGCAGCACTAGTGCCACGGCGGAACTCGTACTCGTAAATAATGCGATATTTAAGGTTTTCCATTTTGTAAAATGAGTGACGCAAACAGAAAAAAACAGAAGAAAAAAACAAATGAATGACGATCATCGAAGCACAAATACATGAGTCTATAGCTGTACAAATTTGAATTTGGAATTCCTTACCAAAGAGGAGAAATTCGTGATTAAAGTGGCCAGTACGAAAAACGCCAATTTCATATGTAAGGACCTAATATTGAAAGCAATAAGAAAATAATTATATATACGAGATTGAAAATGTTAATACTTATAACAATATTTTTTTCAGTAGGTATGTCCTGTACTCTAAAATCCACTTTCATAATTTTTTTTTTCTTTTACTGTATAATTATCTACGTTAAATTAAAAATACAATTTCGTTAGTTATTGAATTGTGAAACAAAAGAAGTTACATAAATCATGAATGATAAAAATGTACCAATAAAATAGCATAACAAATAGGTATTTATCACAGCATTTATAAAGATCTGGAATTATCACATATACATCGTTACTAGTAGAAATTCTTAAAAATATAGCTTCTCTGTAGAAATTCTATGCATTTATTTGATCATGACAGGCAACAAATTGAAATTTTACTTTTTTACAATATTATAGTAGAAACTGCAACAATTTTCTTCAACCTATCATGCATGTCACATAACGTTTAAATACGCAAACGGCACAAATTTACGAGAAAAAATTGCAGCTTATGGTATACATATATAAAAGCGTTTATAACATGGGTCTATGACGTGGTATAGCAAAATTATTTTGTTTTCAAGTTATTTGCTTGCACACTTGTACATTTGAAGCAGTGATGGCTCAGTGGCATTGGCTATGGACTGCCGCGCAGCGGGTCCATGGTTCGAATTCCGCCGCGTGCTTGAGCTTCACCGCATAGTGGAAGGGCATTTTGTGAATGCCCGCCTGCCTAGCGACCACCCTCACGCAGAAAATCTGTCGCCAAGCACCTATTGGTGTGTTCCGACAGTAGTCTTTGAGAGCCAGTGAAATTACAGGTATATAAGACTTAACAATTATGTCTTAAGGTGCGGGCGCAGTGCAATTCGTAACTTGTGACGAAATGCATCTGATATAGGCAGAGGTTAGTCCGCTTAACATCAGGTGGGCCTCGGGCTTGTTCCGTCACAATAATATAAAAAAACACATTCTCTTCTTTTCTCTTCGAGCACCTTAAGCATATCATTTTTTTTGTTAATGTCTCAAAGGTAGTCTCATTTATGTGGCGGAAAACGTAGCTTTTGAATAGGTGTGATTCTCAGTTTAGTTAGTAATTAGATTTACGTGATTTTCTGAACTGAACTTTTTTAATAACTTATTAGTAAGTATTTTTAAGGTACCATATATTCTAGATACATTGTAAATACTTGGCTACCAGCGTAAATTTGAACCTACAACTCAAATTCATTATATAAAATAGTACCAGCTGCTATAATACGTAGTATACGCCGTAATCGTTAATTAATTAATATGAAGTAAGTGCGGGTGCTACTATAACCTTATTGTAAAAAAACAGTGCCGTGGTATAAGAGTTGCAGGTTGGAAATCAATTTGGTAGGTTATTATTTTTCCTTTTCAATGATTTAATAAAATCATATATTTCAATTAATAGATTTAGGCGTTACCGTACGGAAATCCGTATTTAGAGATAACATATATTTGAATATATTTTTTTAACATTTAAAATTACATCTAATGACATTTCTGCCTAATTTTCCTGTAAAGCTGTGACGTCTTAAACGCCATGTTTTATTGGATTTTCTATTAAAGAAATGTTACATTTCGGAAGTAATATTGGATAAGTCACTTGATTAAGATATAATAAGAATACTATAGTTCAACCACGTTTAGTGATATTTTTCAAGCGCAGCTTAGTGTTGACGCAACGCACTGCAGAGTGCGAATTGAGACATCAAGAACAAAACGGACATATGTCTCTTTAGATCTCGAAGGTTATCTTATGTAATAAACTAAAATTAGTGAAAATAACGTCAGTTCCAAGAAACATGTTCAGTAACAGTCTGGAGCATACAACTGTACCTAATAGTTGGCAAGAAGCTTACGTCCTTATACCTAGCTGTAACTGCCAGATAGTCCACTGTTGAACACAGCCTTCCCCAATATGGAGAGGTTTACCATAACCCCCACGATAGGCAGGCGGTTTGGATATCGCTGTGTGAGATATTAGTTTCTCAGAAAGTGCTGCAGCCCACCTTCCCCGGTACCCCACAGGTGTTTTAGGTATAAGTTATTTATATAATGACTTATACGTAACACCTTAAAATATATTATATATTTGATTGAATATATTATGTAATATTAATATGTATTAGTATAAAAATAAATATATTGTAGGTGTTACTTGATTTTAAATTATGTGTTTTAGATTATAACGAAGACATATTTTCTTTAGCTCGATGATTGTTTAGTTATATTTCTTAGTACACTCCCGACATTGTTCCTGTATTTCCTCTCCATACAAAGGTTGCTTAAAAGATTGCTATTAGTGTTAAGGCCGAAGAGTAAGTATTTAAGATTTCATTTGTATTTTATTGGTGTAACAATAAAGAATTATATATCTATCTATCTAAATCAATTTGTTTGTAAGAACCACGTAGATTAATAATAAATGTTCCAGAAGGTGTGCCATATACAATTAATAAAGTAGCAGAAGAAGATGCGGGTTAAAATTGTTAAAAAAACAAATTAAAAACTGCGTGGACTTATCTGGAGATATAAAGCCGCAACAACATTAAACCGGGATTACGTGGGACATAAAACAGAGTTCCACTGCGTTTCGATTAAAAGAATACTACATAATAAAATAGCACTACTAACAATGAATATTGCAGTTCGTTAAACATAAACATGTCACATTTTGGGTAGTATGCCAAGTTTTTATACGGATTCATACCCAAAGAGCAAAATTAAGCTTTGTTAAGGCTTCAAAAGGCTTTCCATACAAACGTAGTTTCGCCATATTTTAAATACCAAGGGTTCAAACTCGGTGAAATTTTGCATACATTTCCTTGAGCCTAATATCTATGCTTCTGGTTTGCCAGTTTCCCGTAAATTTAAGTATTTTCCATAATATTCGAAATCTCCTTTTGTATGGGACTCATATTATGTTCACATTTAGGGTAAAGTTGGCAAAACCTGGCAAACCAGAAGCATAGACATTATGCTCAGGGATGCGCATGCAAAATTTTATAGAAAATAAGCAATTGGTGTTAAAAAACTGACGTAAATAAGTTTGTGTGGAAAGTTTAATGTGAAAACTCTGTTGTAGACAACTAGATTAGATAGATCTAATGATCTGAGTCACTGACTGAGTGGGAAACGAGACGTAAGCGTCCCGAACTCGCCTTGAAAAAGACCACCGGATCTGGACGATACTACGGTCCCAGCTAATCTAACTTATACATGTGAGTTATCTCGTATTATCTACTAAAATAAATAACGACCACAGTACTTTATTTATAAAAAGACATGAAACAAAACTTGTTTTTTCAGTGCGGTTTTATTGAAAACGATATTTCAAAGTTATATGAATTTATTTATCTTGGCATCTTTAACGCTTTTACTAACTTCAAAGTTGAACGAGAATATTTTTTTGGCATCCTCAATGCTATTTCTTGGACAATGCTTACAAAATTTTACTATTATAAAGAAAAAAAAGGGTAAAAAGCCACTGTGAGAAAAGCGGACACAAATACTATTTTGAAAAAGCTTACAATGTTTATAATGTTCGCAGTTCTGTTGTTTTGTGTGTATAATTAATACATATTCAGACGCGATTCAAACCAGTAATTATAGGTTAAACATGTTAAAACCATCTAACATATCAAGAATTATCATCAGATGAGATTCTGGTCAAAGACTAAACTATCCACAATAAATGCAGTCTCTTGGACGGAGTTTTAACGTTCCAAGCATCTAGCCTAAATAACTACAACCAGTGAAATGACCTTGTTAGTAAATTGAATTATAACGTGTATAATAACTAGCATTTTTCGGTCACAATTCCTCATAAAAGATTTTTTTTATTTTTATTTGGTAAATGAATACGTGGCATGGCTTGGCATATCATGTAAATTTTAAACTAACAACTGATACGTACGAAAATCTTACACTAAGTTCGACAGTCTAAATAAAGTCTCATTAGTTTCTGTGAGTTAATCCTTGTGGGAATAAAACACTCCATTCAATAAAAATAAACGTTCAAAACATGTTTCCACATTCCAAAATAATACAGATGGATATAAAGGCCCATTCTCACAGTAAAATGAAAAAAACTGCGAGGATTTAGTAACACAACGGTGACTCTAAAGTTTGTTTGCCGCAACATCAATAAAGTGGGATCATGAGGGACATAAAAGTGAGTTACTCTGCGTTCCACGGTAAAAAAATCCGTTAAACGCGTTGCCTATACAACGTTTGTGGAACTATTTTTATAATTACATGTAATATTTTAATAAGTGATTAATTGTATTTCTGGTGTCACCTTTTATATATTATAATCATAGATATCTATAGGTATATACGTCACGAGTATCTATAGGTAGCTTAAGATTAAAATGATTTACAAAACAGAAATTCAGATAATTTAGGTGTCATTTTGACCCAATATTGCATAGGAATAGAGTCCTTTCTTTAAATGGTAGGCAACGCACCAGTAATGCTGCGGATATTGCAGGTGTTCATAGGCGACGGTGACCACTTACCATCAGGTGGACCGTCTGCTTGTTTGTCACATTTCGTATAAAAAAAAAAAAAAAAAAAAAAGGAAATTCAAAATATTTTTTCGAAGATAGTCTTGAAATTTATTGAAATAATCGTCAAAAATATATTTATGTACCTTGGCATGTAGGATATCCATTTCAGTAAAGTACAACTATAATGTTAGATTACCTACAAATATAAAGAACCGTAGTATCAAAATTGTAAGTAGTATTTATCTATATATAAAAACGCCGATTTATATAGTTGTTTTTCAGCTGTGATTATAACCAATAGACATAAACAAATTTGTTCAGATGTACAAACTTGTCAGATCGATAAACAAGCCCGTAGTGCCAAAACCTCGATTGTCTGCGACTGGATTTGACGGTTTGTGGCTGCGATCGAAGCGCTCTGCGCTTAATGAGTATTTACTAGCAAAATTTCCATATTGGATAGTCACTGAAATTACACATGAGATATGAGACTCTAGTGGCAAACGCAATACAGTTCAAGGTAGTCTCAGTGGCATGGGCTATGATAGACTGCCACGCAGCAGGTCCATGGTTCAGATGCCACCGCGGGATTGAGCTTCACTGCATGGTGGAATCGCATTTTGCAAAGGCCCGCCTGGCTAGCGACCACCTTCAAGTAGAAAATCTATCGCCAAGCACCTAACGGTTCCGGCAGCTGTCCTTGAGGGCCAGTATGTCTGGGTTGAGCCTGTTAACACTTTAGACCACATCTTCACTTACAATCAGATAAGGTCAAAGGCTTACCTATCAGCAATAAAAAAAGGGACACAAGTTAACTATTTTCTTCTAATCTGAAAATTGTATGACTCAGAACAGACTCGATAGTATACATACGAGTAAAGTGGGTTATATCATATGTTGGTTTATGCAGTTCTAGTCCGTCTTTCGTTCAGTTAAACGTTATCATAGTAAAATAGTAAATGTTTTTTAAATGGGGATTAACTTTATCCTATGTGCTAAACTAGGACCTGAAAAATGAATTTATAATTTTTTCTTTGTAAGTACCATGCTTTATTCAAATACATAGACACTTTTGCATTTATTTGTGTTATAATCTTGTTTGAAAAACATGACGCTGACCCTACAACATCAGGTTGAGAACACGAAAGCCTAGTTACCATTATTGAATGGAAAGTTGCATATAAAATGGTTATCTATGCGTGTTGGGAATCAACCTACTGGCATGTGAACAATCGTGTTCGGTCAGTAGATAATTTTATACTGGGATGGGCAACGTCCTACTGGAGCATCCTGGCAATTGATCAATGTGATTAAAGCTTTATAGGTGTGTCCGTAAATTAAAAACGCCATTATGGATATTGTATAGGTACTTAATAGTCGATAAGATCATTCATTTAGAATGATAAGTAAAGTATTTTTTCTTAAAGGATAGTTTAGTAAGTTTAAGATTCACAATATGATTATTTATACTCGCCCAATTCTCAAATCCAGTCGTTTATTTGCCCGCAAGGAACAACGACTATAAAACCTGATATTTTTTCCAAAATAAAATTAAAAAGTGTCACTTTAAATAGACCTACGTTTAAATAATCACATATTTGACCTAAAGTCAATAAAATATTGAAACAACATTCCAAATATTTTAGTCTTTTCATAATATTTCAAATAATTTACTTTGAGAACACAATCTAAACAAGATTTCGTTCATGCCTGAAAACTTCCAACATCCTTCACATCCCAGAGGCAAACTAGCTATTGCTTCAGCGCCATATTGACATAAAAATAAGGAGGGTAAAAAGGTAAAGTTCTCAAAATCTTTATTAGAGGACGAAAGTTTCATAAAAGCGAAACAACAATACAGTCATCAAATAGTATGGGTTATTACACGATTCATAAAACTGGATTTTATATTTGTGGTAATAGTTTTATAGCTTCTCGACCCCGGTAAATCGTTATAGCATTATTTGATTGGTTTCAAGTCAAATAAGGTGCTTGGATAAAACCTACCACCACCTTGCTCATGCCGCCAGTACTTACTTTGCTGGTTTTTAGATTGAAAAATAACTTATACATATTATAGCCAACGAAATTCTAGGTAGCTAAAAATCTGAGTTTTCTATAGATACACTTGTAATTGGTCGTAGTAGCTTAATAATTAACTCAATTTTTTTTATGCTATTGTGACGGAACAAGCTCGAGGCCCTCCTGATGTTAACAGGGATAACATCTGCCTATAACAGATGCATTTCATCACAAGCCATGAATTTCACTGCGCCTGTCACTTTGAGACATAGTAAGTGTCATGTGCCTCTAATATCACTGGCTTTAAAAAACTGCTGCCGGAACACACCGTTAGGTACGGCAGATTTTCTACTTGAGGCCACCCCAGCATAGCGTGAGGCAGCATGAGGAGGAGAGCATGAGGTGGAAGCTAGCCAGGCGAGCAATCGCAAAATACCCTTCCACCATGCGGTGAAGCTCAAGCCGGCAATGGGGATCAAACCTCGGCTACCGCTATCGGATACCGCTCGGCCATCATTGCTTCAAAATCCCAGATCTCATACCCAACATTGCATTATTCTAACTAATATTTTGGTTCATATCCGAAGTATGTACCTATTATTTCACTGATATACAGTACGAAACGGGGATGCGGAAATGCCGCGAGCTATATCTTAACCTAAATATCTTATTAATACGAGTATAATGGCTGCTCATATATTGAATATGGCTCTTAGCTTAATTTTAGTTTTCGCAATTCATTTGGATAAAAATAATGTATCATATACGTAAAACACATTTCATGTAATTAATTACTGAAGCTAATCGCTGTTACGTAAATTGTTGCTTTTGATCCGTTTAATCCATCCAAATATTATTTCGCTTTTTAAATCAGCAGAAAATTAAAAAACGATAGCGTTCCAGAAAAACCATTCTTATAATATTTTACATTTTCATTGTTATTTCTTGACATTACATCAATCAACATTTTTCTACTCCAAAACTAAAAAGTTACATTCTAACATAAAGAAGTTTGAGCTATGACATAAAGAAGGCCATAGTGCAATCGCCACACTTTCAAATATAATCACCGCATCGAAATCAGCCCTTTTTGAGATATAACACTACGAGAGATATACGCAAACACAATAACTTTAAACTAATTTCCCTCTTTTACCGTTGGGGATTATAATATAAAGGACGATAAAGCAATAGCTAATAAACAAACATAGACACGGGTCGTTAATACCCAACGCCCTTACTGTTATTCAAATCGTGATAAAGGTTTATGTGGCATGACCTATTCACTCACACTTTTGACCGCAGCTCGAAGGGTTGGGGTTAAAATATTTTATTACGCACTTAAACTGTTAAAAGGGTGACATACCGGCGAATAAGTTCGAGAATTTCGCTCTTAAGTAACTTGATCTATTGGGTGTAGTTTTAGTAAAGGCGTATTGGTTGCCGATAAAATTTATCTAATCACAGGCATTTCTGCAAGAAAAATCCACACCTATGTATTTTTGAAGAAGATGGCTTTTATAACTTTCATATAAAGCATAATATTACGAATGATAGAATAAAAGGAATAATAAAAAGGATATCCGTAATGAAACATTATCTTTGAGACTGTTAACCACCTACCCATTACGGCTCAACATATATACATAAATTTAAAGGAATCAAAACGGACATCAGTGTTGGCTTTTAATTCTAATGAGGGTCCCATGCATTCGAAAGTAGCATTAAACATTATTTTTTTATGATACCTGCAAGAATTAGAAAACTGTTTTTATAGCATTAAAAAATATTTGGAGGTTTAGTTAGATATAGATGTAATTAATATGATTAAATTGTTAATATTTTTAGTGTATTTTTAACATTAGCTTTAAATAATTGCACGTCTGCTTGCAGGCAGAATACAGAGACCACGCATTTTACACAAGAACTCAAAATGTAGGTACATACATGATTGTATTCTTGCAAATAAATTATTTGATTTGATTTCAATAAAATATAACACATTCTTTGAATATATCAAATTAATATTTAATAGAATTTAAATATATATCCTTATAAATGTTGTTTTTATCCCATTTTCTTGAAAATGTACCGAAAAATTACTACGTAGTAAAAAAATAAAATTTGACAGTTCAGCACCAGCTTCTGTAGCCAAATTTGAAATGGTCCAGGACTGTATGCTGGGGTGGCGGGTTCAAGTTTCAGTGGAGATTATCTTTTGATGAAATTGCTTGGTGCGCAAATTGAACGACGCGTTGTTTTCGTCATTATATTATAATAATTTATATGTACTCAGTGCACAGATAGTTCAAAGTACAATTAATTTCTCAAAAAAAATTCTTCAAATAATGAAATTTAATTGAAAGGTTTTACTTTATATAATCACATTTTATATTGCTTTAAAGAAGAATGTATCTCTACCGGCAAAAATACTTTTCCTCGGGCAAAGTTAAGTGGAAAGCCTCGCTACGCTTCTGTTTTAGAATCTTTCGCTCCTGTCTTGAAATAAGAATCGTCGTAAAAATATCGTTTTGCAACGTTGTAAATAACATATTATTCCAATTGGTAATACCCGTAATATTATACACATGATACACAATTATTCGACCATTTTAGAAAATAAAATTCAATATTTTCATACCATCGAAGTTCTTTGAAAAAGCGTTCTTAATTAAACCTGATGCGTGTTTTAAACATTTCATGTATCTGTATTATAAATTGTAAATATTACCCTCATGTAACATCATTTCGTGGAATCGTTTTAACGTCATTTCCACTCGAATATCAGATATTTCAATTTAATGCTGGGTGTAATTATTACTAACATTAAAATTATAATGAAATTGTAGCTCCATTCGTTTACATTATTTTATCGTAACTTTCTGATTTGCTTTGATAGCTGCATGATAGTAAGTGTTAGCTGCTTATCAAACTATCTTAGGTTCAAATCCTATTACGAGTTTATATTACAGAGTATGGTGGTAGGGCATTTTAAATCCTCGCTTGGCTTGTTGCCACCCACCAGTTATGAAGCCCCTTACAAAGGTATGTTCTGATATTCTGATAGTAGTTCTTGAGCTTATTTTTTATTTTGAGTTGTAGCCTTCTACTATCTTTTTCTACATTATTACACATATGCCCCGTGGGGTGCCGAGCTGGAATGTCCCCCTCCCATTGCTACCTGTGGGTGTCGTAAGAGGTGAGTAAAGGTAAAATACTGGAAGGAGGCCAGCAGCGCCTTCTGTGAAACTGATATCATAAACTACGATCCCCAAGACACCTGCGACCACATCATCACTTACCGTCAAATGAGATTTGACGTGGTCAAAGGCTTACCTATCAGAAATAAAATATATAAAAAATGGAATCCCTCCTCCCCTTAATTAGAGAGGCAGTGTTCAGCAATGGACAATCCGGCTGATACAGTACAGTACATCACATAAGCAGTAATGGCTCAGTGGCATTATCGGTATTGTCATGCAGAGGTCAATGGTTCGAATTCATGATCCCCGGCGTGAAAACAGCTTCACCGGATGGTGGTAGGGTATTTTACGAATGGTCGGCTGGCTAGCTAACGTAACATTATGTTCTAGTGACTGTCTTTGAGAATTTCAACATCATCACATCCCTAAAGTTGAGATATTGATAAAAGCCACGAACTAACAGGCACATGAGACTTCACAACTATGTCTCAAGGTAACGGGCGCAGTCAATTCGTGAGTTGTGACGAAATGCATCTGTGATAGGCAGAGGTTAGTCCGCTTAACATAAGGTGGGCATCGTGCTTGATACGTCACAATAACATTAAAAAAAACCCACATCAATGCCAATACGAGCGAGTTCAAATATGCCTGATCAATAACGGTCAATAAGCTCGAGGCCCGCCTGATGTTAATTGGATCAACCCCTGCCTATTACAGATGCATTTCATCACAAGTCACGAAATACACTGCGCCAGTCATTTTGAGACATAGTTGTTAAGTCTCATGTTCCTGTAATCTCACTGGTTCTCAAGGAACACACCGTTAGGTGCTTGTTGACAAAATTTCCACTTGAGGGTGAACCTAGCGAAGCGGGCAATCGCAAAATGCCCTTCAACAATGCAACTATTATAGCTACAGTGCTATTTAGCTGTGGTAAACATTTATACATACAGGCTTTAAATGACGTAACATTGATTAAAATAGATAGATGGACAGCGAGGGCAAAGGATTCGTTATGGGATCCTATTTTCTGGTAGGGATCCCGAAAAATAATAGAATCTGCACCATATTTATTATTAGCACATTCGTTCTTTCTGTGACAATAAGTAGTTAAATAAATTAAGGTTCAAGCCCCTACAAGTGGATGGTACGATATAAATAACAAACTACATTATATACTTAAATTGTATATACTACATAGCTGTGGAAGTTGTTGAGCGGTAAACAGAAAAATACCATATGGCGGGCAGCGGCGCCTCCTGTAAAATTGCTAAGTTACACTGCGATCCCGTTGCTCGTACAATGTGCTCCTTCTTCAAGACGCATGCCAAGCGTGAGGATGTAGGCAAACCCTCCCGGATGAGGGTGTATATTAAACTTCAACAGCTCAAGTGCCAAGAGTGCATAGTATCATTGGAACTGCAGGCATTGACAAATCGGTCAAGCCGTTTTTGAGTAACACTCCAATAACTAAAAAGTATTTTCCTATCTTGACTATATAGTCATTGACAGTGAATGGCAATCGATCCCTTTAGTAGTAAGGGTCACTAAAAATGGTGAAACATTGTGATAATAGTTACTTTGAAACCATCATGGTACCGACTTCAATAAGTTATTGCACACATTTGAGTTTTGAAGCTGGTTCAATGTTTTGTTAAAAAAAATGTATATTGTATTATTTATCTCACTATTTCAGATTACGTATCGAAGAAATCATTTTGTGTATCTAATAAAGTTAAATAAAATACAAATTTAACGAACAACAATTTTATTTACATCCCAACCATAACCATACCTGGTACAAGGATGGCCATAATGTTGGCAACATTTTCCAGCTGTTAGCCATCCTACACACCAATCGCTTATGTGATTATAACAGAACTCAGAAAGCAAACTCACGACTCTGTAAGTCTCTAGGCTAAAATGTATGGATGAAAAATCATGTCCTTTGCTACTTGAGGGTGGTTGCTAGCCAGGCGGATATTCGAAAAATATCCTACCACTATGCTATAACGACTGCAATCTTAAGATAACAACTGACGGCTTAACGTGCCCTACATAGCATGCAAGCGCTCTGTACTGAACCACAAGCGGTCACCCATCCAACTCATGACTGCAGCGGATGTTGCCTATCTTAGCTAATCTGTTAACAATGGCTAAGCAAATTACGCTTCAGGCACTTAGAAAATATGATAAAAAATAAATATTTTCTATTTATTTATTTCGTCTTACTACCCGGTATTTTTGAATATTTAATAAAACTATGAACTTAATCTTCAACCCTTTCCTGGTGCAATTGAGTAGAAACAAGAATCTATTACTAAACCTTTTGCAACCCGATATCATAACTCGGTATAGCCCCAAAACTCGGCTTTCCATGACGATACATGTTTCACGCCACATCATCACAATTTAGTCCATTTACGACAAAACCTTCGCCAAAACAACATAAACTACGGCTACATTTTCCTTATATCGCCTTATGTCAAAAGTTTTTGCCCATGTTTTTGCCGAGAGCAACCAACCAAAAGAGATATTATACTCTTTTTGTGCTTCTTCACCTGAAATGACCACGGAACTTAGGAAAATCCTTATTTAGTTGGAATTAAGTTATAAAACTCGAACTAAGTTTAGGACTGGTAGCTTATTTAAGTATACTTGTAATACTTGGATGTTATTACAGAAGTGTCACATATTATACGATGTTATTTAATAAGTTTCAAAGTACCCGATCTGGCCGTTATAGCTCCAAGGGGGACTCTCCCAGTTTCTGTACTCCCATTTAACTCAAAGTTCAAAATTAAAAGTACAAGTATTGTAAAATAAATTTCATTTCTCGTACACGAATTTTATGGGAAATTGCGGTTGAACCGCTGGCCTATTCCCAGTACAATGAGTTTTGCCAAAGTTATATTTCCTGACCCAAATTTCTTAACAGTACTAAAAGTAGAAGTTTGCACTTAATGCTTTTACTTTAGAAATGACCTTCATCAAAATTTGGGGATGTTAAATAGTTTAATGATTTCCTACACGTCATGGTTCGTTAGCTAAAAAGTATTAAAAAAAAACAGAACTAGATTATTTTAAAGCTAATATGCTAGCCTTTGACCACTGTCTCACCTGATAGTATGTGATTATGTAATCAAAGATGTTGTTTGTCAAATGCTTGGCTTTCAAAAACAGCTGCTGGAATACACCTTTAGGTACTTGGCGACAGATTTTCTTGAGAGTGGTAGCTAGCCAGGCGTACATTATTACTGCATTCGGAAAATATCCTATCAACATTCGAAAGTTATTTACGTCTCTCACTAGACTTTCGAAACGATTGCTTTATACTTATGTCATTTACTAGAGAAAAACTCTATTCTAAACTTTTGAAGGAATGACAGCTGAGCAGCTATGGCCTGCGGTGCCGCAGGACCATGGTTCGATGCCCACTTCCGGCTTAAGCTTCACCGCATGGTGGGAGAGCATATGCTCGCCTGGCTAGCTACCACACTGAAGTAGAAAATCTGTCGCCTAATAGTGTGATCAAATAAAAACATATACCTGTTTATATACCTATCTAAAAGCTAACAACATGTTTAAAAGCCCATAAAGCATTTTTAAATCACATTTCAAACCAATTAACAAAAAACTAATTTAATCAGGAAGTTAAAGTAATATACATTCTTATTTCACATTTTGTCCCCTGTACGCTCAAAGAAGCTTCAATAAGAAATCAAAAACATTCCCTCATGTGTTCAGTGTACACACAGAAATAAAAAAAAGGCTTCAACGCTAATGGCTTTCCACGTTCTAAACACAACCACCATGAAGGGCCTTTTTAAGAATTGAAACCTTTTTACCCTCAGTCCCTTGCATCGTAAACATATACTTTGCTATTATCCGAACGAAATTAAATGCGGTCATATTCGGGTCGGATGACGGTAGGTGAGAATAGGTCTATTCAACCTCTGAGCAGGGATTTTAAAAAGTGACGTATGTATATATTTTTTCTTGATACTGATACCATATCTATTCCAAAAAGTCAGTTAAATAGGACAATTATTTATGATTCTATTTAGGATATTAATATTAACGATTTTGTAAAGGAAATACGTAGTAAGAAAGCAATCGGAATATTAATTTACATTTTTTTTTTGCTGATCTCTAAGCCTTTGATCACAATCTAACCTGATGGTAAGTGATGACGTGTTCGAAGGTATTAACAGGCTTAACATAGAATTACTAGCTGTCATGGACAACTGCCGGAACACACCGTTAGGTGCTTGGCGATAGATTTCTAGTTCAGGGTGATCGCTAGCCAGGCGGGCAATCGCAAAATGCCCTTCCACCATGCGGTCAAGCTCAATCTCGCGGCAGGATTTGAACCATGGACCTGCTGCGTGGCAGTTCATAGCCAACGCCACCGAGCCATCACTGCTTTATATTGAGGTATGTTCCACAGAAAATTAAGTTCTGAGAAATATGACAACATACGAATAGTCGAATACAGATTCAGAGAGTGTAAAAAGAAGGTAAGTTCTTTTTTTTTTTTTTTACTCTTTGTAATGATATTTTATATATGTTTGTAAGCGTAAAAGATTTTGTTACTTGCCTTAATTAATGGTCACCATAGTCAATAGTTGAGACTCTTCAGTTAGTAGAGTGGAACTGAATTAACTACGTGACATTGTAATTTGGAGAGCTTTTCTATACAACAAAAAATTACACCAAAATCGAATAATATAATAAAAGTTATGAGACATTAAAAAATATACGTCTACGCACTTGAGTACCTTGCCTTTTTATTTTTAACAAAAAAGGAATAAACACTACGTTTCTCGATGATAAAATTTTTTTTGATACGACTATTTTGAACACCTTTTTTGAACTTTTTCCAATGTTCCGATTGAGTAGAAATTTGGAACGGACCTGTATAACCAACAACATAAGCTTCTTATGGTATTTAAGAACTGTTCTATGATAAGGATCATTGAAACTATGATTAAGATTTCATCCACGTCTTGATCTTATCCACATCACTTATTTCGGAGTTTTATGATAATTAAAGTCTCGGATTTCCAGTGCTTAGTTTTTAAAACTCATAGACCACCTTTTAAAACCAAATTGCTACTGATTATATAACCAAAGAATATTTACGGACAACTTTAAACACAACGCTATATAGTTTTTGCAAGAAAAATCACATGCAGAATATACCCGAACTGTAACTGCGTCAATTTAAAACAATTATCGATAGTTAATATATATGTAGTACGATAGATTCGCTGTTAATGCTGGCGTATTATTTTAATGAAGATAGGGCAGCTTTTTACCGCTTTTAACACATGTGATGCTAAGTAATGATGTAATGAAAAATGTAGTGCAGGTCGGGACCTGACGCGGTGGCGATCTTTATTCCACAGGACCGCTGTCAAACTGTAAAAAGGCTTATATCTCAGTAAATAGCGATTTAAAAAACCGCGAACGTTCCATATGATTTAGTAGATATTGATCTAATAAGCGTACTGTCAAACAAACCGCGTGTGAGACATATTGTGTAGTTATTCAATACACAATACGTCTCACACGCGGTTTGTTTAAAATAATACAAATTATTATCTTGTCGCTGTGCAAACTTGTCAACTAAGTAAATACTTACTTACGTTTTCTATGGACAATGTAAGTAAATATTTGCTAAGTTTATCATAGATTGGTCAATTAGTTAAATGTACTGTTTCTGATAGAAATCTAAATTGACTTATATTGTAAACATGGGTAGATTTATGGTAGAAAATTACAAGGACATCCATAAGTCTAATTTAAATCAATTTTTTATTAGCAAAGTGCTGTGATATGACCAGCATGAGCTTGAACGTGGCAATGATACTGCTTTAGTATCGTGTTATTTTTATTAATGTTTAAGATGACACAAGAAATATTTGGTAATTTATATGTCTCTTTAAAGCTGCATGGTATAACCTTATAATTCATTTAAGTAAATTTTGGTTCGTCTGGTTAGTCGCAAAGCACTAATCCACGCCAAATCTTCCAAACACATCAAATCCACCTTCACCATCGATCACGCCAAAAGTCTATCAGGTTTTCGGCCATCGCATAACCTATCTTTTTTCGGTTACGTGCCTTTAGAATTCCGGTTGATATATGGTACTTCTAATTCCACGTGTTGGCATCCGGCCAAACCTTTGGTCGACAACCACCTTCCTGTCGCAGGGTTAAGTTGTGCTAGAATTGCCGCAATTCACGTTTTAATTAAGTTATGGAGTGAAATAGTTGTTCAATGTCGGTACGTTTGCTTTGTCTGGGCATATAGGATGGGTTTCACGAAAAAAAAATGACGAAATTGATGCAACTACAAACTAAGATGCAGTTGAGAATAATAGTAGTGTATTTCACTTTCTTGGACAAAAGCGTAAGCCGTAAGCCAAGCAGGCTGCTTCGCTTGCGAAACGAGCATTCCGCGTTAGGGATAAGCTGAGTGTGTATAAAGTATGTATGACTATATTATAGTGTCAGTTATGTATGACTAGTGTCAAAGAATTTCTCGTTGCCGTTATCGATTTCTACGTCAAATTCAAAATTACCTAAACTCTTAACAAAATCATTATACATTATTAAGTGAGGCAATTCCTCTTTATACATCAATATGGATGTTTCCAAATGTTCATCTTTAAAATCGTACAAGATAATTGAAGCATTTTCAAGTGCAGATATTAAAAGTAAAATAAAGTAATAACTGGCTTAATAACTGGACCTTTACTATCATAATTTTTAATGCTAGGTAGGTAAACCTTTGAATACCATCTCACCTGATGGTAAGTGATGATGTGGTCGAAGATGTTGTTCAAGCTAACCTAGAATTACTGGCACTCAAGGACAGCTGCCGGAACACACCGTTAGGTGCTAGGCGACAGATTTTTCTACTTGAGGGGTAGCTAGCCAGGCGAGCATTCCCAAAATGCCCTACCATCATCCTAAGACGACAACCGGGACCGAAGGATTAACGTGCCCTCCAAAGCACGGAAGCGCTCAGTAGTAATGTCACTAGCGGTCACCCATCCAACTCATGACCACAGTGGACGGTGTTTAACCTTGCTGATCGGTTAAGAACAGCTAAGCAAACGTCGCATCGAGTGCTTCAAAAAGACTTTTATAATTTTAAAAGAATAGAATTTTGTTCCAATAGTTGTGAGTATAATTATTCATAGTTAGTGATGTACATAATCATTTATAAATTAAGCTTAAATATAATAAATATTTGATTCTTTTATACATAAAAACAAGTTGGATAAGAGAAACAGAGTACATGTTTATGCGAACCCACTCTTACTTCAGTAGTAAGAGTGGGTTGCTAAGTATTAGTGTACTTTCTTACGAGGTTATAATTTAACAACTCTGGATTATTAAGTCAAAAGCTCCAACATTAATAAAATTTGTCAGTCATCGTTATAAACTTTCATTGTCTTAAGGTATACAGCAATATATCCATATATTATAATTTAATATTTAGTGCACACCGCAAACTTTAATATACGCCTCTAGAAACTATGCTGAAGTTTATGCTGGAAAGTATTAGCTTTTGTCAGAGGTCGCTTAAGAACGGAACGATTGTTCGGTTTCTCAGACCCTATTAATAACTTGTCCACAAGGTGAACCGACGTGATGAGATAGAAAAATTAATGCTATTATTAAATTTACAAAAGAACATATACTTTTTTCAATTATAAAAATAATAATAAATAATAAATTTTTTTATTTCAAGAAATACATTTTACATGATGTCGCAGTAAGGAATACATATATGTAGAACTATCAATAAGAAAAAAAAACAAACAAAAGAAACATGGGTAGGTACAATGTAAGTATGTTACTTAGGGCACAGATATGCTCCAGGACGCAGGCCGCACCAACCGCTGTAAAGAAACACTACCCTCAGAACTAAGAAAAATCTTGTATCTCTGAGAATAGGGCCGCCCCTGACAGTCAGTAAAACAGCACACGTCCCGAAAACATTTACATAGCTATAATATGCACTTTCTTAAATCTACTTACAAAATTAAGCGTTCTCATTATATATTTTAAGTTATCCTACCGCGACTGATCCTGATGCCCTTTTTAGGTTTTACCTGAGTTTTGGGCATCAACAATTTAACATTTGGATACCTCTGTCACACAGTGTAAGACAAAGAAAAGCGACTACAGTGTACATAAAAAGGTTTGATAGGCTAAATTATTGGCAGATGTGTTTATACAAGTAAATACTTGATAATAATACTAACAAAGAAATATATAAAGTATTAAATTAAAAGAAATTGACCAAGGTCATCATTGTTTTTAATGGTTTATTTAGGTTAATGTTACCTATGTGTAGTGTTATGTGTGAATTGAACATGAAAGTGAATGTGTGTGAGATTGGTAAATGTGTGTGAGATTGGTAAATGTATGTGGATTGAAATGTGAACAAGGGGTCATGCATAGATACAATTATTAAAGCTGTACTTGGATGAGTTTAATCCTGGAATCAATAAATTTGATATTTTAGTGTAATATATATTTTTTTTTTAATTATTTATATATATATATATATATATAACTAATATTTTAAACAAAATACCAAGAGATCTTCGGTTTCACTATAATTAAGGTCAAGTAGCCAGCTGCTAACTTTCATTTTGCATTCATGATTTGAGAGAGGGAAAATGTTCAGGTTTTTATTTAGCCGATTGTACAGCTTGTAGCTTAAAATGGGAAAACAACGAGAATAAAATACAGTATTGTATTTGATATCCAAACAGACTCGATCTTTTATTCGTTTTCCACCATGTAATAGTGGATCGTACGTCAAAGATTGGTGTTTGCGCATTATAACTCTGAGGATAAAAAGACGTCTCACTGAAAGAACCTTAGTGTCATGGTATAGTGCAGAGGTAGAATATCTATAAGGTTTTTTGTACATCACTTTTAGCACAGCCCTTTGAGCCCTTTCTAGTTGAAGTATTTTTGTTGTATGGGTACCACCCCATACTGAGACACAGTACCGAAGGAGAGACTCGCATAGAGCGTGGTACACTAATTTTAAAGTATCTTGGCATGCTGAACTCCTGAGGTATTTAAAAACGTAGATTAGCTTTCGGACTCGGGATGATAGGGCATCAATCTGAGCATGCCAGTTTAGAGATTCATCTACATACACTCCAAGATATTTAATGTTATTAGTTCTTACCAAACTGGCACATGAACAAAACACAGATGAATTTGAGGTCTCAGAACAAGTGTGGGCTTTGATCTCAAAATTGTCATACGGCTTTGTAGATGGCTTTAAAAAGAAACTGATATATTTCGATTTGTCTACATTTAGGATGAGAAGGTTTTCAGCAAGCCAAAACATGATAATTCTCATGGCTTTTTCAGCATTCACCTTGATTTCGAGCCAGGAACTAGCTTTAACGACTATGGCCGTATCGTCGGCGTAACAGAAAAGTTGACAATTTTCTAGAGATAAATGGCACAAATCGTTAATATATATCAGAAACAAGGTAGGCCCTAAAATGCTGCCTTGAGGAACGCCATAATGTAAGGGCTGCTCAGTGCTAATCACAGATCCAATCTTTACCTGCTGTGTACGGTCAGTTAGATAGCTACGAAAAAGGTTCAAAACTGTACCCCTGATTCCTATTTTCTCTAACTTAGTAAGCAGGATAGGGACGGAGAGCGTATCAAAAGCCTTTGACAGGTCCAGGAATATAGCCATGCACTTAGCCTGCTCGTCCAAGTTACTTGCAATACTGTTTGTAAGATCACCGACTGCGTCTTCAGTTGATATTCCCTGTCTAAAGCCGTATTGATTTTTAGACAATAAGTTGTTGATTTTCAAGAATTTGACAAGCCTGATATTTAAGATTTTCTCGAGAATTTTGGAAATGGCCGGTAAAACTGAGATAGGGCGATAGTTGCAAACACTATTTCTGTCACCAGATTTATAAATAGGATGTACCAAGGCCTTTTTTAATACTTTGGGAAAGTCTCCTGTTTCTATGGTCAAGTTAAAAATGTGCACGAGTATGGGTATTAGTATTCGCCGACATTGCTTAAGTATTTTTGACGAAATACCATCCCAACCAACTGCACATTCATTACGAAGACTTAAGATAATGTTTTCTATCTCGGTATCGTCAGTCGGAAGAATCACCAGAGAATTTGCTGGAGAAATTATAGGTAAGCTGTTATTGTAAGCTTGCTTGTGGTTATTCTTCTTAATTTTATCGGCTAAATTGCGGCCTATGTTAGATAAATAGCAATTAGCTTCATTAGCAGATTGTAACGGATTTGGTCTGATTTTTAACAGCTCCTGAGGTGATGGAGATAAGGTTTTAATGTGAGATATATTTTTAACGACTTTCCAGGTTTGTTTGCAATTGTTTTTAGCCTTCGAAAATTCCTGGCGTTCATAACCTTGTTTTAACTTTTTTAGAAGATTGGTTAAAAAATTTCGGTACCTAGTGTAAGTGAGTTTGAGTTCTTCATTATTAGGTTGATGTCTGAGCTTGAGGTGAAGCCGATCACGATGGCGAATGCATCGCAGCAACCCAGATGTTATCCAAGGTTTTATGATGGTTTTTCTTTTCGAATTCGAGACCGTACTTGTATGTCTATTTATAATTTCCATAAGAGTGGAAACTAGTAATTCTGCAGCAGCACTTGCATTTCTTAGGAGCAAGATTGTTGAATAATCGTTATTTATGATTTCGTGCTCAATAGCTCGATAGTCAACCCGTCTGGAAACAGATCTAGGTTTATCTTGATGAACATTATACAAACAGAGCAGAACTGGGCTATGGTCTGTGACCGAGGCAAGAATAACTAGTGCACAGGCTGTGTGGGTACTTTTTAAGAGGACATGGTCAAGGCAGTTCTCCAATCTTGTAGGAATCAGATGCGCTGGCAGAAGGCCATGAGATGCAGTCAGGTCTAGGTACTCATTCAGGTGATGATCAACACTACCTGCTTTTATATCTATGTTAATGTCTCCAGTAAGGCAGATATTTTTAAAGTTCGCAACAGATGAAAGAACAGTATTAAGGCTAGTAATAAAGTTGTCAACAAATCGATATGATGGCGATCTGTACACCGCAATTACTGCTGTTTGTTTACCAACACAACAAACGAGACAGTTTCCATCTCGGAAGTTCGGCTCAGTAACGGTACACTCAATAGATTCTTTTATATATAAAACTACACCATCATTTTGGTTGGAATTTTTGTTTGTGCGATGGGACAAGTACCCGTCAATAATAGGTGTGTTTATGACAAAGCGCAACCAGCATTCTGATAGCGCAATTATATCGCACTGAAAGCGCAAAACTGAAAGAAGAGTTACTAATCCATCATAATTGCAGTTCAGGCTGCGAATATTCAGATGAAGTATTTTAAGAGACTTCTTGTTCATATTTATATGGGTTATGCAGTCTTGAGGGAAACAGGAGTAAGCAGAACAGGGAACGATTTCATCAATGGCAGAACTTAAAGTTTCTATATCAGTCATGATTGTTTTTTAATTATTATATAATCCCTGTGTACAAAATCAAATACACTAGTAGGGATTTTTGAAACAATGAAAATTTTTAACATAGCCATTTTTATAATCGTCCCGCAAGTATGCTCTTTTTGGTTAGTGTGTTTATCTGAGTGATGGTGTATGGGTGTGTTTGTGTAGTAATTGTGTGGTGAAACAATGAAACCTTGGAAATACAAGTTAGTTCTTGAACTCATGAAGTGATATAATATGCTAATTATTAATTGGCAAAGTATTTTTAACAAATTAAATAGTATAAATAAAATCGTAAACAATAGACGGATTATCAGCAGTCCATATAGTCATATAATTGTTAGAGCAGTTTGAAGCTCCTGTTCATTTTTAATAGCAATGGCTCTAAAGTGATCATCTTTTTGAATAAAAATCATACCATTCTTCGACCAGCAGTATTTGAAATTGTTTGTTTTTGAAAATAGCTTTGCTTGATAAAAAAGTTTTCGCGATGATCCAGAAAGGAACTCTGCAACATATACTTGAGTACGGGGTGTACTGTCGTTGAAACCCAAGTGGTAGGTATTAAGCTTGTCCAAGCCCGTCCGCTCTTTGTTAAATAACTTTGCTGCTGACAGTATATTTTGCTTTAGGGCAACGGTACAAAATTCCGTAATAATAGGTCGCACTGCGCCCTATTATTACGGAATTCATAGTAAGTTAGTTAAAATTCATGTACTTTAAAGTACTGCATGCAAAAAATAATTAAAATATGTTTTTTTAGTGCGTTATAATTTAAAAACGCGATTTTAAGTGATAATGCAATTGAAAGTAGTTCTAGAATGAGAATTGGCAATCTAGGATAGCTGCTGGCATACAGAGGAATAGGCGGGCATTAGCAAAATACTCTAACACAATGGCATAACGACTGTCATCCTAAGACAACAAACGACCGTACAACGGTTAGCACGAAATAGCACATTAATAAATGCTACTAACAGTCACCCGTTCAAAAAGAGATCGTGGAGAACGTTGCTTAACCTAGCTGACTATTTAAGAACGACTAGGCAGGCTCCACTGCGATAGCTTCATCAGCTACGAGTATTTTCCTATATAATTAAATGCTGTGATTTTTAGTTACCACATATTATCATTACCTATACCACATATTATCATTACCTTTAATCCAGCTTTGAGACAAGAATATTATTGAAAATATTGTTTTTTTATCGTATTATTCAACTTTTACAAATTATATGTTTCGGTCGGGAATCGTACCCGTGTTCTATTTCTCGCTGGATGCCTAAACTATACTTGGCCACAGGAACTATATAGAAGGGAAGCGACACCAATGCGAGAGAAGTTTTTGATAAAGCACTTCTTTCGATCAGATGAAGTCTAGTATTCTGGTTAACTTTGGACCGCGCACCGTCTCCTATGACGGTTAAAGTAATAGACATAGAGCACAAAGTTTCGGCTCGGAAGAGCATGGTTTCGATGGCCGAGTGGTTTAGGCATACGTCTCCCGTCCAAAACAAAAAAAAATGCTCCAATAATCCTCAGTAAAAGTATAATATTTACGGCTATTTAAAATAATTGCAGGGATTATAAATTCATTACTAACTTTGTTCAAGATTAGGTATTTCTTTTCATATTAAAATAAATGAGAGAATTTACTTCCAATATGTCGGTCTACATAACGGACAGTGTTCAGAATGAAAGTTTGTTTAGAACTGAGGAATTTAATTTTGAACAGAACAGGTAATAGTTTATATCTTCCGTTAATACGTTGTTTCACCTGAAAGTTACAAAAGATGTCTAGAAAGATTAACAGTATTTTGTAAGACGTAGTTGCTTTTTAATTCCACATAGGCTAGCCTTTGACTGCTACCTTATCGGATGGTATATGATAATGTGGTCCAAATGGTAAAATATAGTGTATAAGGCTTTAGTTTGAATATGAATTGGCTTTCAAAAACAGCTTACAGAACAGACGCCCTATAAATGGTTAGTTCTAGATAGAGAAGCATTTCACAAATACACTACCATTATGCGGTGAAAACACAATGTTTATATACAAAACCGAAGCAGTGATGACTCAGTGGTATTAGCAATGGGCTTCTACGCAGCAGGACCATGGTTCGGTGGTGAAGCTCTAACCCGCGGCGGGCGACCGCATGGTGGAAGGGCATTTTATGAATGCCCGGCTCACTAGCGACCACTCAAGTAGAAAATCTGTCGCCAAGCACCTAACAAACTTAAAACGATAAGTTCCAGCAACTGTCCTTGCTAGCCAGTAATTTTAGGTTAATCCTGTTAACATTGTCACTTACCATCAGGTGAGATTGTGGACAACGACTTAACTATCAGCATTATAAAAAATGTGAAAAAGAGTACTACTTTATTGCTGCTATATATTAATTTATAACAAACAATTGTTACGCAATGGATGTCACAGACAGTCGCCGGGAACCAGACACGGTCGTTGAATTTTTGTGTCAAGATTATGAATAGTGCGGAATATTTCATATTTCTGGCATCCCATACTGCGGAATAAGAAAACTAAATAATACGCACGATTTATCACGAACTTAACAATAGCCACTCGTATTATTTTCGGTTTGATGTATTGCAGAACTGTATATACAATACTTGTACAATATGAAATTCAGATGTAAAAAGAATCAAACTTTGACAAAAGCTTTTAATATTGTTGTTTGCAATAACGCCTGCTCAGCGGATTACATTACAAAATTACAAATTTCCTATAGAAAAAAATAATAGTCATGTGCGGGATTCGAACCCGCGTCCATCCACCCCTATAGCCAGGATATACTCTGATCGACTGAGCTAAGATGACAATAACTAATAACTCCATTTTTTCCTCTTGTTATTTATTTAACCATCGTATTGGGATGGAGCGACACCTATACTCGTAGTTCAATTTACGTTGTTCTACAAACAAGACCAGTTTTGCAATTGGTTTTATACTTGTAAATGGAGACGCAAACTTATAATTTTAATATTATTAAGTTTGCAATGACACCTGCATGAATAAAGGGGATAAGGGAATAGATGGGTGGATGGACGTGGGTTCGAATCCCGCACATGAATATAATTTTTTTCATTTTGACAAAAGGTATTGTCAAATGTTTAGGACAAACAGTTCACTTTAATAAATGTATCGTTATATTTGAGTACAAATGCTAAATAACCTCGTATATAAAAATAATAAATTGCTACAGGATGAAATGGTAAGAGATAAAATATCAAAGAAAATGAAGAAATAAGTATCTATCCGTTAGAATATGTTTTGCATACTAAATGGTAATCATAATTTTAAGGTTCCTCATCCAAATGGTAAAAATGGGACCCTAGTACTAAGATTCCATTGTCCGGCTGTCACCAGGCTGTATCTCATTAATCGTGATAGCTAGACAGTTGGAATTTTCACATAAAATGTATTTCTGTTGCCGATATAACAACAAATCAGCCAAGTGCGAGTTAGATTCGTTCACTTAGGGTTCCGTAACCTTATTAAAAACTAAAAAAAGGTTATAATATAGTGTCTAATATTGTATAGATAATAATACGGAACCTTGCGTGCGTGAGTCCGACTCGCACATGGCCGATTTTCTAATTTTAAATGTATTGTCATATTATTTATTTCATGTGTTCTTAAAAGAGGTAATTGATAAGTGGTTGTTATTTTTTACGGATTAATGAAAAGTTACCCCTGAAGCTATAAATTCAATTAGATTAATCATTTAAAGCTATGTCATACCATTGAATGTTGTCCACAATCATCAGGTTATTTTCAGGGCGCTAAGTATATCGTGATCTTTTGAAATATAATTTAATTCACTATTACGTGTGTAATCACATTAAGTAATCATTGGAGAAAAAATGTTTTTTCCCGGGCGGGAATCGAATCCGCCTCTTCTTTTTTTCTTATTTCGCGACGGACGCCCAATTTACTCAGAATGTCGTGATAAAAAGGTGTGCAAACTAGAAATGCATTCACCACCACATGCCGACTTTCACATCTCAAAGCACTTAAGACACAACACCTAACTCCCCCACTTTTCAAAATTAATCTCCCAACACGTGCTACTCCCAACTTTCCTGCACTGAATAACTTCCCTAACTTGTCCACTGGGGTGTAAAATAGCCTTAACGGATTCAAACACATCTGGCCTTAAGGAGGATGAATTAAGATTAAAATCGTCTTTGAAGATTTTATAGCGGTTCAACTTTCTGTACCATTGATAAGGATGAAAGGATAAATAAAGATTTGGGGGATGAGATTGAGTCAGCTTTTATTCATTTACGAGATGATATCGGTAAGAGGTTTGCAATTGAATGTGTCTTGGGGATTAAGTGTTTTCTTTTATATATTGTGGGGAATAAAAATATATCCGCATTTTCTGTATATATGTCATATATCTGTATTTTTAAGTTATTGTGAACGTTCTGAGTATGTAGAGTCTACTATTGCAAATGAACCGTGTGTAAATTATATAATTTTAATACCAAATGATTATTGACAAATGTTGTATTGACAAATGTTGCACTGTTTATTTAATATTGTAATTTATAATCTGTTGACTGAATGACTATTAATTTATATTTTGTGACCATGTAAGTTTGATTATGATTAATTATTGTAAATGGTATATCCGTTATAATTAATTAATAAATAGATAAATAAGAAATCAATCCGCGTTTACATTATATCACATTGAAATAATTCTTATGTACATTTATTTATTAGTAACAATATATGAAAGCTTATTAAAAAAAGTTCTGTGCCTGTTGCTTAGGCAGCCAGGTAAGTTTTCTTATACCGTAAAAAAAAAATTGGTATTTAAATGCTTACATTACAATAAATTTGCAAATCATTACCTAACACAATACACGCACCAATTATATGTCAATAAACTGGTTTTTACATAGAGGAACAAAATGTTGGGCCGTGTTAGAATATCACCTAACACATTTCTTCCCGTGGGTGTCGTAAGAGCCAACTGAGGAAAAAGTGCGACAAATGAGCAGCATGCCACTTTTCACGGGTTTGTGAGTAGGGTGTTGTGTGTACTAGACGCACTACAGGGCTGTATGCCATCTTAGTGCCCTACCAAGGTTTTAAACAATATGTTTTTTTGTTCCTGTCTTATTTGTTGTCAGCGTAAACATATTATTCGTTTGTGTTTCGTCCAATGTGTTAGAAAAAACATTTTGTATGACCCTGAAACTGTACCCGGTGAATGGAAAAAGGCTCGCCCCCTATTGCACGGGGATATTTTAATCGAGTAGTTAGTAAATTAACAAATATGGCACATTAAATATTAATGTGTTACATTAGATACCCTAAAATCTTTCATTTTACTTTACGAGTTTGTAGTGGTTGTTATTCACCACGGTTCTCATCACTGTCAGCACTTACACTATATTTACCCATCATAGATTCGATTTCAATTATGTCGCCTTCGGATGTCGGTAACAGACTCCCGAGCCCACTGCCGTGTCTTGACGTAAGCTTCGAAGGCTAGGTCACAGTATGTCAAATGACTATAGACTAGTAGCGACCAAAGACTAGAATAATGTTGATAAAGTGTTGCCAGTCTCGTAGCAAACTAACTCCGACAAATATATGAATCTATACATATTATTAGAAATATATAATATCTTTAATATATCTATATCCTACAGAGTTAATCGTCATAAATCTACTTGCTGCAATTTTATAGACAATTTTGTTAGTTAATTTGAGCCCAAGTTTATTTTTATATCTGATAGGCTAGCCTTTGATAACTATCTCACCTGATGGAAAGTTATGAAGTGGTCAAAGATGTTGTTCAGGCTAACCTAAAATTACTGGCTCTCAAGGACAAATTTTCTACTTGAGAGTGGTAGCTAGGCAGGCGGATATTCGCAAAATTCCCTATTAACATGCTGTAACGACTGTCATCCTAAGACAACAACCTGGACTGACGGCTTAACGTGCCCTCCAAAGCACGAAAGCGCTCAGTAGTAATGTCACTAGCGGTCACTAATCCAAGTTATGACCGCGCGCGACGTTGCTTAACTTTGCTGATCGGTTGAGAACAGCTAAGTAAACTTCGCTACGACCGCTTCATGTTATATGAATTCTTTAGTTATAAATATAGCCGTTGCAGGCTTGCACATTTTAGAAAATTTTATGTCATTTAGAAAAGCTCATTAAGTACTTACTATAATTAGAAGCATTTATCACTCATCGCTCTAGTTACTTTAGCAACTCTCTAGCAAATACCGCTGAGCATACGTCGTACATTTTCATAAAAATGAGAGAGCGTGTTTATACTCGAGACAACCCTGCAAGGCCCCTTTGTGCCTGGTTTGAAGATGACAGTGACATGTTAGCGTAGAGAGCGTACTTCGTTTCGGTTTGAAGTACTTTTAGGTAGAGGTTGCGTTAGTAGCTTAGAGAAATACGAACTTCCGTTGTGTTTTAAGGTTTGTAGGCATATATTTTACGCAACTTTCTTACATTTGCTGCATAGACATTTAATGAAGTTATGATTATAGTCATGTGATGTAAAACTACATCCTGACTACTTCTTTGCATTCATGGAATAATAATAGGGAATTGTATTAACCTTTTTAGTTCAGGAGTTAAAGCAATCTGTTTCTTCTACACTAATATTATAAAGAGGAAAGATTTGTATTTTTGTATGCAATAAATTTAGAGACTACTAAACCGATTTGGTTGTAATTCGGTATAGAAATAGTTTGAGACCCGGGGAAATACATAGGATAGTTTTTATCCTACTGCGCAAAACGATGTTAAAGATTTTGTGGGATAACCAACATACGCGCGGGTGGAACCGCGGCCGGAAAGCTAGTCTCATATAAAGTCGCTATAACCGTTAGTAATAAAGTTAGTATTTGGGAAAGCAAGATCAGCTCGGTGTTGATTTTATTTTGGTATTATTGTTTTTTGTTGCTACCCAAATTCGGTTTAGTCTGTCGGTAAAATTATTAATATTCGAATAATGCTATTTAACATCATCTTCAAAGTTGTAGGAACCATAAGGTTAATATAAATGTAAAATGTTTATGTGTAAAAATATACAATTGAAACAGCCTACAACATGTACCTTAAAAAATATGACATGGCGCTAACATCGTAAGTCGCTCACAAAAATACCATCGATTAATATTGAATAAAAATTGTATCTTGTAATAAATTTGCATTTGCCAGGAAAGATTTAATATGTTATGATAAACAACTTAATAAATGTGAATAAAATTTAACTTATGCGTTACGTCAAGACATAAAAATCTTTATATTTAACCAGTTAATTAATAAAATACAAAGGAAATTATTAAAATTTTTAATTTTAGCTTCATTTTGAAGCATGTGCTTTTAGAAGTACCTACTAACAAAAATTAGACATGCAAAAATATCTCCTCGTAACTTGGAGTGCTTACTGTGGCGTCTGTGTTTCGTGAAGATGGATCACTTCACAGTCTAAGTTTGTAAAGTCAAACTTTTGTTATAAATTTCTCTATTGTGTGCTAAGAGTTTTGGAACTTTGAGCACGTTAATGAACAGGAAATATCTTCTACCTTTGCTTGAATAAAATTGTAAGGGCTAAAAGCAAAGATTTCGTATTAAAGGTTTTTTGGATGAAAATATAGATGGTTACTTTTGAATAACCTGTTGCAGAGTAAATAATATCAATTAAATTTTTAACCGTTACAGAAGTGAATTGCAAGCAGAGACTTAAAAGCTAGTGAGAGATGTATGAATTAGTTAAGTGCTATAATATTTACATTAAAATAAATACTCATTTAGTAATAAATTATGGTTTGCGAAAATTTGCAAGTGTGCATGCAACTGTATTCCATTTCGAAAATGTTCATAGCAAATTATGTAGTTCATGACACTAAGAGAGATCGGCTATGTTAAATTGAATCTGTTCCTCTAGTAACTTAATTAAGAGAAGAGAGAAATTGTCATGCCGTTACACGATTTAAAGCGCTTTAAAGCGTGTAAAGTTTAACTGGTCGTGTGCCTTTATATTATTGCAATAATACACGTCACTTTTTTGAAAAAATACTTATATATATTGGTGCAATGTACTTTATCCTGACCTCAATTAGTTAAAAAACGCATCAGTAAAAGTAAGTTGATATAGAATGGCGTTGTTCTAAGCAAATTTTCTAACGGAATATTTATTTGTATTAGACGACACGTAACATCGTGACTTTTTCGATGAATTCCAGAAGTCATTTGGCTTGAGGGTAGAAAACGAAATTGAATTTTGTTTTGCAAATCCAGCATTTGTTTCAAGTGTGCTGATTTCTGATTTGATTGTAATTCTGTAGTGAAATTGAAAAGAAGTTACTTTCCCTTTGTACTTATGTTGTACAGCATTTATTGTACACTATGATTAAAATTGTGAAAGGTGTTTTTTATTAATATTTTTTCAAGTTATATAATTCAAAGTTACTATACAGAGCTATTGGTAAAATGCTAACAACTTCTGAGCGTTGACTTCTGCTAGAACAGATATAGAACTTAAAAGTGTCTCATAGTAAAAGACAATGCCAACTCCGAGCTAAGAGCGACAGCTTCGGCAATACGCGCCGCGCTCCCCTGAATAGAGTTTTGAATATTTACATCGAGCTAAGTTATAAAAATATGAAATAATAAACTACGGGCACAAGAGACTTTTAACATCAGGTGGTCCTAGTGCTTATTCCGTCATATACACATAAGCAAACACAAAAAAAGTATTTTTTTTTATTCACAAAACAAAACTTCAAAATCTAAACAAAACATCTCAAAATGTTTGTAAGGACTAGAGGTTTAACCAATAACACTGTATAATAGTGCTGAAATTTTAAATAAAAGTCAAAAAGGTTTGATAACAATACATAATTTTTTAACGAAACCTGTGAAACCTCTTGAAAAATCTCTCTCACTGGATGTTTTTTGTATAATTATATTGTCACTCACGTATGTTAAATAAAACCAGAAAAATAATTAAATCATCCACTGCAGTATAAATGATTAAATACATCAGCTCTTTAATGGGTAAAGGGTGTCATTTAATGGTTACATGAACAAAACGAAGCGCCATCAATGCCACTTTGCTGTTTTTCAGGCCTATCTTTTACTTGAAAACTGAATCAGCTACAAACCTAATAATTAGATATATTGTTTAGAATATGGACCCAAACCCAAATAATAATCATTAACTCCCGCATATTATGACTATAATTTTTCCTTTAAAAAATTACTAAATTAAAGATTTCTTTAAATTAATTATCTGTGAAAATAAGACGAAAATGTAGAAAAAACTTTTTAATTTTGTGTCCCTTACTTACTAAACACCACCATGTAAACAATCATTTCATAATCTAATTCAGCACTAAAATATTTAAATGATTGGATCGTTACGATCCAATACTGTTTGCTTAACTGAATCTTTAGCTTATAAACATAACAGGAAATTTGGATATTTCGTGTAGAATGTTGACCCAAAACCAAATATTATATCAAACATTTAATTAAAATATTTTAACAGAGAATTCGGAATTTGAAACGTTAGCAGATTTTTTTTATTCTTATGTGGACATGATCTGATCCTTTAAACACATTGAGTAGTATTTTAATAAAAATAAGTCATCTAATAAAAAACTTATCCGAGAGTCCGATTTAGAACACTGTTGTAACGGTTTATAACTTAAAAATAAAACTTGTCAGTTCTGAATCAGAAATCACATTACGTAAGAGTACCATATACCTCAGACATCATTTTAAGTGTTTATAAAGCTTCAAGAGAAACAAATTTATTTTCTTTTTATTAGGTTGTTAGAACAGAGAGGCTAGCTTTGGACCACAGCATTAACGGGTGAGAAGTAAAGACGTTGTTATATATGAGAAGATTCAAATCGCATTTATGTTAAGATAATTATTGTGAGAGATAGCTTTTTCTGTATTCTACTTTTTATATTTTCTTACACGTTCATCGGCAAAACTTGCAAATATTATTTGCTAAGAAATCTGATTGCAAGTTAGCCCTATATACGAGTGAATTAAAATTTGATGCATTACCTTGCCATAAATAAGGGTCTGACGTCACGTGTAACTTTTTGCCTCAAATTTATCGAAGCGCGAATGATAGGAAGTACTTAATCATACTGCCACACCCAGTATTGTTTGTTGTGTGAAAACATTTTTTGTCATTTTGAATTGAAATCTTTATCACAATAAGCTTTTGCAAGTGTTTATTTGAAGAATTGTAGTAGGGATTCAAAATTTTTACACTAACAACTTTTAAAATATGGCCAAGGGTAAGTCGTTCTTTCAGAGAATGATACTGTCACGGCCCGTAAATATAAAAAGTAAAATGTTTATTGGTTTTGACAACAGCTTCAGAACTACGATAGATATTGGCATTTTCAGTATGTTTGTTAAAAAAAGAATAAGATACAGAATGAACCGAAATTTGAGACATACAAATTGTTGAATTAAAAAAAAATACATATCCTGTAATAAAAAAATGTCCAAAATTTATCTTTTATTTTCGAAGCAGTGATGGCTCAGTGGCATTGGCTATGGACTGCCACGCAGCAGGTCCATGGTTCGAATCCCGCCGCGTGCTTGAGCTTCACCGTATGGTGGAAAGGCATATTGCAATTGCCCGCCTAGGCTGCAGGCGAGTTCAAGTAGAAAATCTGGCGCCAAGCACCTAACGGTGTATTCCGACAGCAGTACTTGAGAGCCAGTGAAATTGCAGGCACATGAGACTTAACAACCATGTCTCAAGGTGACGGGCGCAGTGCAATTCGTGGCTTGTGACGAAATGCATCTGTTTTAGGCAGAGGTTAGTCCGCTTAACATCAGTTGGGCCTCGAGCTTGTTCCGTCAAAATAACATAAAAACAAAAAAAAAAAATTATTTGAGTCTTACATTTTATCAGTTAAGAAAAATAAACATTACTCACTGTTAAATGTTTATTAATATGATGTGAGACTTACGGGGGTGACATGGTCAATTATTGACAAAACCTCCATGAAATAAAATAAAGAATAAAAAAAATTATATGTTTATTTCTTCTTGTCACCTTTTTTGCACCAACAATCGATCACAGTGTACGCTTGGTGACAGATTTTTTAGTAGAAGGTAGAGTTCGGTCATGCAAAATGCCCTATTTAAAAGCTGAATTATGCGACAGTATTCGCGACAGTAAGCGCAGCTTACAATTTTCTTTTTATGGTTCTATAAAATAATATTCGTTACTCCAAAACAACCGAATTGATATTTAGTTCTCAAATTTCTAACAAATAGAGATCTCGACGTCGTCACCTGTAAAGGGTTCACTCGCCACGTGTGCCGCTTTACCCGAAATCATCGAAGCGTGAATGATAGGAAGCACTCTATCATACTGCCACATCCTGCTTCGTACATTTGTGTTTGCTGCAATAACAGAGTTTGAGATACATATTCATTCATATAATAAATAAATGTTTTAGTTGACTATTTGAACTTATGTATATATACCGTAATTAAGGATGTTTATGTAAGATATTTTTACCAGCGCCAATGTTGCAGCTGTTCTCGAACCGAACGGTCTGATGCGTGACGATGGTAAAAGACCTGACGGCATGACTCTGGTTCCATGGAAGTTAGGACGGCCCTAAGTGTGGGACGCTACATGCGTAGACACTTTAGCGCCGTTTCATCTTTCTGAAACCAACGTGAGGGCTGGCGCCGCGGCTACTTCGGCGGAGCAATTTAAGCGGCGCAAGTATGCTAACCTCAGTATGGGTTACATATTTGAGCCCTTTGGTGTAGAGACGTTGCGTCCGTGGGGACCGGGAGATCAAAATGCTGGCACGTATTTGGCTAAAAGAATAAGCATTGCAATTCAACGGGGCAATGCTGCCAGCATGCTGGGCACGCTGCCAACTGGTAGTGGGCTAGAACATTTGGACTGCCTATGAATCTGCAATGACTTACAGGGATCTAAATGCTTTTATTGTAGTAGCTGTAGTGTTATATAGTTCGTAGTATTTTATAAACAAAGGCATAAGGATGTTTATAAATGTTATCGGATTTAGATATTTATATATAATGATTTTTCTTATTTTTTATAGCTTATGGCTATTTTTTGACAATTATCTCACCTGATAGTAAGTGACGAAGGTGTCGTTTAGTCTAACCTAGAATTACTGGCTCTCAAGGATAACTGCTGGAACACACCGTTAGGTACTTGTGTAGATGTGACAGATTGTCTACTTGAAAGTGGTAGCAAGCCAGGCGGGCATTCACAAAATGCCCTACCATCATGCTTTAACAACTGCCATCATAAGACAAAAACCGGGGCCTAAGACCCAAAGCACAGAAACGCTCATTAGTAATGTCACTAGTGGATACCCATCTCAATTGATGACCGCAGAGACGTTACTTAACTTATTTGATTGGTCTAGATGAATTAAACAAGCTATGCTACGTGCGCTTCAAATTTGAAACATACATATAACTATCCTGCCTGTTTTGCCCGAACCGGTAAACAGAGGTGTTAGCTTTTATAGAAACAGCCTTTGTAAAGCCGTTTAATAAAAAAAATAGGAAAATAACTTATTACCTTCAAAGACATAATCATTACGCTTATAAATACCTGCCTAGCGTAGACCTTACACCGATATTATGCCATACAGTATTAACTTTATAAAAACTAAATAAAACTTGGTGACGCGGTGTTTGTGATGTCACGTCAGCTTGACAGGAAAATAAGGCACATTTGTCACTAGATATATATTTTTATATTTTTGAAGTTTTTTTCCAAAATAAAATAATGTTTTCTTAAAATATATATAAAATATATGTAATTATTTTTATTTGGTGTATTTTAAGGAGTTTTCTCGGAAGTCTCGCCAAGTTTGACACTTGTAGGTATATAATACCGTTATTACGACAGACTAAATACAAAAACATCAAATGAAATACGTCTGTGGACCTCTGCCTTCTTATATTTATTATTATACTCTTTCAGCTATAAGTAATATATTAATATATATAACTCTGATAAATGGTTAATTCCTATTCAAACTATTTAGTATTTTATAGTAGAACCGCCGACGGTTTAACATATAGGCTTTATAATAGTTTTTTTGTACGGAATTCTAAAAACGAACACTCAAAAGAATAAAATGTACATAAAATGAACATAATTTTAAAAAAGGTGGCTTAGGATAATAGCACCTTATCATTTGGTACAAACTTATCTATAACCATAAATCAGGAGATAAACTGCCAATACTTTTGCCTTAATTTATTATGTAGCGATCTGATCTGCTCTACAATATATCAAAGGTGTCGTACCTGCAGATACGATACCTGTATTAGGAGGAGATGCCCACAAATTATCCTGCTCCCATCTCTACCGCACATTTTTTCCTTAAGCTCATGTCTGTTCCTAGGAAACGGCAAAAAATATTGCACTGAAGATACGATGTGTATCTGTGATGTTTTCAGCAGCGCAATGTTTAGTGTTTTCATCTGAAATTTTAGGTGCAACGTAGTGATAGTCTTAAAGAAAAAGTAAGCATTGCAATCCAATGCTGGCACCGGAATGCTGGGTATGCTGACATTTTTTACCACCGCACATCTCGACATCGTCAAAAGACCCACCTCCTCATGGAGCAAGAATAGACTTCACAGACTGTTCGCTTCTGTGGTTCTTTTCTTCCGCGTACTTGTGGGATGTGGCCTTCCTCTGGAGGTCAATGCCATGACATGGACCGTTTCAAACGGGCATCTACAAATTCCTCTCTGGGCAGGCAACGCATCTGAAGCGCAGCTAGTGTTACAGATATCCATAGGCGGAGGTTACCGTTTACCATCAGGCGGGCCATCTGCTTGAAAAACAATTATTGGTTTTACGCTGGAGCATTCGGACTGCCCGTTGGCTTGCAATGGCATTTAGGTCACATGCACGAGTTGTCCACTTGATGGTTAGCGTCATGACGCCATTAAATTTCTAGAGTTACCATCTTCATTCTGCTTGATACTTCACTGCGCTCATGTTAGTTGCTATGTATCGTTTGCCCAGAAATTATGGTTTCTGCAGTTCCCTATACGCCTAGACACAGTAACACAGACTACCTAATTAAATAGTAGTATTTGCATGCTCCTGTTTAGAGGCAGAAAATTTGATACTGCGGTGATACGCACCAAGATCATATATATATAGACCTGGTAGTGAATATCATGGTGAATAATTAGCATTACTGTAATGTAGCAGTACTTATTTGTAAGCTGTTAGCAGGCATGGCTCACTCCTCACTTTAGGTACAAAGCTAGGCTATATTGGCGTATCCGTTCGGACGGGATTATTCTAAGGTGTCAAGTCAAAAGAGATTAGAACTATGCGTGGCTATGCAATACAAAGAGAGACGCCTTGTATGTGAATATAAATATTGGGTACTCAGTGCTTTGCGAGCTGAAGTGCACTTTATTGCTCCGCAGTTAGAGTCCCTCATTTATTGGAATGGCGTTGCGGAGTGATATTTCTGGTCCTTAAAATTATAGAACCGCTACTAATAAAATTCTACATTTGCCTCTGTTAAATGTATGTTAAATTCTGATCAGTTGCATTTTTTAAACGTTGGCCACTGCGTGCAAAAGTAGTAAGTAACTAGGAGTAATAAACTAATTCTATTTTACCCTTCGGCTAAGGCAAATATATAACTTATAAATATATACGAATATTTCTAATTGATAATAATGAAAATACAATCACTTAATAGATTTTCGTAAAATTTTGCGCAGGAAAAAAGTGTTGAAATCGGAATAAGATTTATTTTATGGACATTTTAGGCTGGTGCTGGTGAAGCACAAATTTTTGTCCGTATTAAAAGTGACATTATGGCGGAAGAAGGAAATTCAATAATAATATATTCAAATTTCATACGTGTACAAAATATTATGTACGTCAAGTCATAAAAACCAATCTTACATAAACTTACATAAACGCTGCCAACTGATAGTGGGCTACAGAATTTGGACTGCCTATGAGTCTGCAATGTCTATCAGCAAATCTAGCTGTAGTGTTGTTTATAGTTCGTAGTATTTTGTTATTTAAGGGATACCGCCGGTAAAAAAATAAAAATAAAAAAAACTCACATAATTGATATAATGTCACCAATTATTCACTATGTAATCTGGGATATCTGTGGTAAGCCATATCTTCTCCAAACACATCGAGTTTACGAGCAGTTTCTACTGCATCAGTCTTACGGCGGATTTCGTATTTAAAACATTACTCTGATTTTTGCTGTATTTATATTTAAGTTAAAAGCTAAAGAAGAAACTATTGAAAGTCAAACATCCAATGACATGATATAATTGTAAGGTTTATCCTCCTTAATTACTATATTAATTAGATATAAACCTTCTTTAATGTTGATTTTGTAAAAACTGTCAAAATATTGCGATAGTAATAGAACGAGTTAGTTAAATTGTCATCTTGAAATCTGTTACGATAAGTCAGTGAACAACCTTTTTACATTATTTTTAAAACAACGCCATCCGCCACGCGGTGAAGAAAAACGAAAGATCAAGAATTCATTACATTCGTGGCTTTTTGAAAAAGTAGGACGTGTACATCGGATTGCATCTCGGTTATTATATATTTATGGTATCATGTGTTAAAGAGTCTGATATTATAGTGAAATCTATCTGTATCGTTGGCGTTTACAATTCCACCTGACCTTTCCCAAAATATTGATATAAGACTTTCAAGAATTTCTTTATAAAATTAAAAAATGATGTAGTTTCCGCGTCAAAAAGGTTTCATTCTGATATCTGACATATGCAGGTTTCATTTTTCATTATAGTGGCCAGTGCGTTAAAACGGCAGCATCATATATTTAGCGTCTATTACTCGTATAACGTGGTTTAACTTGTTTCCCATATTTATATTACTTTCGAAGTATATATCCGTAGTGTATCAATATAGACATTTATTATTCAGTTAAAATCTTAGTGAGTTTCAAATGCTCTTAATGTAATTTTACTCGTAATATGAGTGCTTGAGATTACCTTGACCGGGGGTGCTAAAATATTAATGTTTGAGTTGTTTTATATTCTTACGACCCTGCCAAGTCCTCATCTTTTCACTTATTTTTTGTTGCCTTCTCTCATACATATTTTTCACAGTTCCGCCAGGTCTTTTCGTAGCAGTTGTTATAGTGCATATGATTTCCAGTAGGTAGGGTGAACCTTAGACTATTTAGTGAAGAGCGCGGTTTCTTAAGCAAGCTGGGAATCGTGCTTTTGTATGTATACTTATATTATGTTTGTACAAAGATATTTTTTAAAAACCTAATGAAACTTCGTACGTTTATATAAAAATATTACGCACGTTCATAAATGTGCAAAATTTATGGGGGTTTTGTTAAAATAGATCTTAAAGAACACATTTTATGTTTTTGTGACGGAACAATCCCACCTGATGTTAAGAGGACTAACCTCTGCCTATAACAGATGCATTTAGTCAACGATGAATTGCGCTGTGCCCGTCACCTTGAGACATATTTGTCTCATGTGCCTGTATTTTCACTGGCTCTCAAGGACTGCTGCCGGAACACACCGTTAGATGCTTGGCGACAGATTTTCGACTTGAGGGTGGTAGCTAGCCAGGCGGGCATTCGCAAAATCCCCTTCCACCATGCGGTGATGCTAAAGCCCGCGGCGGGATTCGAACCACGGACCTGCTGCACGGCAGTCCATAGCCAATGCCACTGAGCCGTTTGTGATCAATCCATACCTAGATACAGTACCAATTGGTCAAGCATTCAGACACAACTGTGCATAGATCTAAATTGATCTACATGTGATGGCAAGGTTTTATACAAGCATTAACTAATATAATACTACGTCGGCAAATTCAAATTGAGCCAAAGGAAATTTCTTTAAATTCTTCGTAATGTATACCAGTTTGACTATTTGCATTAAAAACATTTTCTCATCCCATACATATATTCTTTTTTTTTGCTATGGGATTTGTTACCTATGTACCTATTTTAATATTATTTTGGTACCTATTAATTAAGTTTTGTTTGGAAAATCTTAGTTAGAGGTCATTAATTACACAAAAAATGTTTCAGGAAGTTAGAAGAATATTCGGGTGTATTTGTAGTTCATTATGTATTCCATTCTGATTTCTGATAAGACTGTCTAGCTGAAAAGCTGTCTGTCAGAAAATTAATTCATCTTTTTTAGATTTCTTAGAGAATAAGATTGGCATAAATTTCATTTAATGTTTTAAGTTATAGATAGAATACGATTTTACACTCATAGACAAAAATCTGAGAGGTATGGTATGAATTATTAATGTTATTTTTTTTCGTATCGTGACGGAACAAGCTCTATGCTCAGCTTGTTAAGCGTTAATTTCTGCCTATAATAGATGCATTTCGTCACAAATTATGAATTGCACTGCGCTCGTCACCCTAAGACATATAGTTGTTAAAACTGTGTTCCTGTAATTCTACTGGCTCTCAAGGACTGCTGCAGGTACACACTGTAAGGTGCTTGGCGACAGATATTCTACTTGAGGGCGTTTTTAGATAGCTAGCCAGGCGAGCATTCTAAAAACGCCCTTCCATCATGCGGTGAATGTCAAGCCAACGGTGGAGATCGAACCAAGGACCTGTGGCACAGCATTCCATACCTATTACCACTCAATCATCATGCCTTTGTTACATGTTTAGATCCTTTAGATTTTCTGGATAACCTGTATTTGCTAAAGGATTATTTCACACTTGTCAGTATCGGAAGTTGTCTATTTTAAGTTAATTTATACGTACAGTTACGAGTTTTCATCAATAAGAGGTTTATATCACTGCACATACCGTGCTCGACATCAACAATACTACAACATAATCTTGTACGTTGGCGTACAAAATATTTTTTCAGATATACTATAAAACTCCTCCATTTGTGGAATTATCCCGCAAATGTTTGCGTGTTCTATAAGAAACCTTTTCTCTATGATAAAATATATATAACGCTTTTGTTATCTTAAAAATGTTACAAAGAGAAAGAAATGCAACCAAGATTTGTGGCTAAAAACTAACAACGTCTAATAGAAACTAACTTCAGAACGTGTAATCAAGTTTCCTCTTTGATTTAGTTAGCCTACTATCTACCTACACTGTGACGCTACCTACCGTCCACTTCACGCGTAACTTGGAGTTAGTTCCTTGTCGCAGGAAGTGCTTCACAAAGAAAGGGAGGAAAAAGTGCGGGATTCGGTTAGACTTTCGTATTTCCCCGAGCTTTGTTGTGTTGATTATATTGTACGTATTTCATTTGAATATGTGAAAAGATTGAGTTGGGACCTTTTAGAATAAATATGGATATTTATAATACTACAACAGTGTTTATTTTTGCAAAGCTTAGTTTGTTGATTTCTAAAAAGCCGAAATATGACACCTAGGGACAGAGTTGGTGGAAAAAAATAGTAAGGTTTAATACCTACAAAGTTTGGATAAGTAGAGTAGGATAAGTTAGATAAAGTTTGCATCGAAATTGCCCGCTCGATATTCTTCAAAATAAGCAAAGTTCTATATGATAAGAATCCAAGTCTCGACCTAAAACTATGTATAGTTCAGTGCTATATTTTCTCTATAGGAACTTATGTATGGCGTAGAAACATGTACCCGTACACAGAACACCACAAAGAAACTACAAGCTCTTTAGATGTAGATTTACCACTGCATATTGAAAATGTCAGGGTGCGACCGAGTCCGTAACGTCGAGTTACTAGACTGGCTTAAGGAGCAAATGGAACTAATGCGGTGTACATATCATGGTTATCACAAGAACAGAAAGATTTCGTTCGTCAGTCACGTCATTTGAAGTTACAAGTGGAAATCACCCCAGCTCAATCAAGGCAAGATTGCTGGAAAAAAGCGCTGCGGGCATCGTACTTTAAGTTACTAACCTGAGGTAGGTTTGGCTGCAAAAGTAAAAATTGCCTAACTAGCGATAGGAGTGGAAGTTAAAAAAGTTGTGTATTTTAAAAACTGCCTCCTTTTATAGTGATAGCCTATGATTTAATCTGCAATGAGTTTGGAAGAAAAATATTTATTTTATTTAACAATATGGCGTGTAAAATACGTCTCTTTTTTATTGTACCTACCTACCTACTAAGTGTCACTTGCGTTATCAAGACAAATCTAAAGATATCTCATACGTTAATATCGGTTAAGCCGTTTAGAAGTTATAAGGGAATAAAGAAACTCACAAACAAACATACATGAACCCTTAAAACTAAACACTCCTTTTTTGGGCAGTCGTGTAAACATGAAACATTTCTCCACGATCTCATCCGATGAAAAGTGACGATGTCGAAGATGAAGCACGGTAGCCCAAAAGATATACTTCTTCAATTTGGAATATGGCCCAGTTATAATTATTAGTTACCACGTTCGCTGCTAGATAGTTTTCTTTTCTTCCTTGTCGTTTATGAAAGGGATTTCAAAATGCTGTGATAGTGATTGATGCTCAATCCTTATTGAGCAAGGGAGGAATGTCAACCATGAACAGGTGCTATACAATGTTCAAAACTTCCAATAGAAAAAAATCTTAATATTTTATACAAGATCTTCCCCTCTTTCTTTGCTCACATAAGAAATAGATAAGCAATTATTGTATTCATCATCATTCTACCCATATTTTGCATATGTAAGGTCCATTAAATTGAATTTCCTCCAACTACATCGTAAAAAAATGTTTATTGTATAACATCAAAAACTGCAGCCTATTCTTTCTCTATCTATTGGGGAATAGGTAGAGAAAGAATAGGCAGTTTTTGATGTTCTGTAGCAGTGTGTAATTCTAACACGACTGTATAATTATTACAAAATAAAATATTAATCAGATTCCTTGATAGTTTTGTTAGCTGAAACTGAGCAAATAAGCGTTTCTCAACAATTAATACATGTACCCTTACATTCGTATGATCTACATTACTGGTAAGTTGTTCCTGGAAACACATCTCCTTATTTAGTAAGCCCCTGTTCAAACATTACCTACAAGGGAATTCAATATACAGCACTGTTTGCCATTTGCGTGGGAGGTACTAATTCCTTACGTTTTGAATTTGTCTTCGGGTTATTACAAGCTCAGGTATTAATAATTATTTTGTATAATAAATTTGAGGATTATCTCTTAGTAATAATGCCATGTTTTATCAAGTCTGTCAATAGCTTAGTTGCAAATTGTAAAGGGTATTTAGATATAATATAGGGATTTTCATCGCGAAACTATCTCAAATTGCTAGTTACCTTAACAAAACAATATTATCTTTTAATCTGTGACAGATATATTAAATTGGACTCATAAATGCCCTATATATTTTTACATATAATATATTATTATTTAATTGTAAAACATGTTGCATTTAGTTTATAAGGAAAAATAAAACCGTCCAAGCGCGTGTCGGACTTACGCACCGAGGGTTCCGTAAAAACCTGTAGGTATATAAGTAAAAGTTATGGTATTTTCATTTCTCAATGAATCCATAACATTTTAAAATAACTAAACATATTTGTAATATATAATGTAATAAAAAATGTATGCTTTAAATATACTATATACTAGAAAAAACTATATCTGTACTATAAGACATTGTTTCGTACCAAATTTCAAGTTTCTGAGTTCACAGGCAGTACCCTGAGGTTTTGATTCACTTGCGAGTGTCGAAAATTTGCGGCATTAATGGCTGTATCTTTTGAATGCATTAGCTTAGCATTTTGATTTTTTCACAGTTCCAAGGGACAGTAGACCTGAGTATTTCGTATGAATTTTAGCTTCATACCTTTAATCCGTTCCTAATAAAAAGGGTTGACAGACAGACAGACATCAAAGTGATCACTTTGATGTCCGTCTGTCTGTCAAGACCCTAAGAACTATAAAAGACTATAAGAGTAATTTTTTTTTTTTTGGTGTACTGAATCCGAAAAAGTGAGAATGCCAATACAACGCTATCTTATTTTTTTGTAACGTACGTGTTTATAAGTTCGATTGCGCATGTAGGTTGTCATACCTGAGGAAAACAAAACAAATATAAAATAAACTAAATCTGATATAAAGAGCAGACATCTCCATAAATATGCAGTATTAGTTCTAGGTGTACGCAATAAAACAAAAAACGCAAATCAATGTACTGGATAGTCGTTTGGAACACAAATCTAAAACTGCCTTTCTTAGAAAAAGTATTAATGTTGTGGGACCTTAATTATCCATTAAACTTTCAGACAATCAGAAACAACCCGAATTGCAATAATTTATATGTAAATTTAAAGAGATAAAACTAATTAAAAAATCTACTATGAAAACTATTTGAGAGATCCAAGCCTATTAAGTAACAACTGACATAACCTTAATATTATATTATCTCAATATTTTAGATCATTGATATAATTTGTATTGTATTTAATGTAATATACACGTATAAATTTATTTAAAAATTAAATATCTGACTGCTAGTTATTTATTTTTATATTGGTTTATTGTTCCTATGAAATGAAACTGCAAGTTGTATATATTTATGATTTTTTTTTTATTTGACACTGCGCGATGGTACTATTGGGTGAATTTATTTTTTCTTTCGGTATAGTGTATCAAAACCGGCAGTTTTTTTTTAATGTACTAAGGGCCTGTTTCATAATGTTTGAGTAAGTTCCGGTTATACTACCCAGAACACAAAATAACTAAATGATAAAAATGACAGTTAACATGCAGCGCATTTAAAGCTTTAACCGATAGATAGGCTAAATCGATGACTGTGAAACGCAAAGATAGTGTTTTATTTATTAAATATGTTCTGGGTAGCACAACCAGAACTTACTCGATCATTCTGAAACAGGCTCTAAGTCTTTTGGGTTTAAAAGACAATAATAATGATAAATCATACATTAAAATCGGTTAAGCAAACTTACATACATGAAACCTGAAAACATAACTCTCCTTTTTTCGTCGTGTTAAAATAATACAGTTTTAAGAAAAAATACATCAATTTATATTAATAGAAACACAATTTACATTTTGCACACCTAAACATCACAGAGCACAATTTAGATTATGATTTCAAACAAAAAAGAATGGTTGCGGTTGAACGATATATTTTTTACATATAATAAAAATGATGACGTCATAGCAAGGAAAATATTTTTAAGAACTGAGGGTCAAAACGGTTGTTTTGACTCTTACTACAGGTGTGCCAAACGACTATTATGTACATAGATTTGTGTTTTTTTATCGATATCGGTCTTGTACGCCAGCTCGTATGTATTGCTTGAAGCAGTGATGGCTCAGTGGCATTGGCTATGGACTGCTGCGCAGCAGTTCTATGGTTCGAATCCCGCCGCGGGTTTGAGCTTCACCGCATGGTGGAAGGGGATTTTGCAAATGCCCGCCTGGCTAGCCGACAGCAGTCCTTGAGAGCCAGTGAAATTACAGGCACATGAGACTTAACAATTTCACCAGGTGAGAGGCGCAATGCAATTCGTGACTTGTGACGAAATGCATCTGTTAAAGGCAGAGGTTAGTCCGCTTAACATGAGGTGGGCCTTGAGCTTGTACTGCTAAAATAAGATAAAAAAAAGAACGCTCTAGATAACCCTAAAAACTGGCACTTGGCCAGTCGGAAATAGATTATTTAGGTTCTGCATAACCATAGTCCGGAAAAGAAAAATGTTTATTTTCTCGATCGTGCGCTCGTAGAGTCAAGACCTCCTGAGGATGCTTCGTGTAGAATCAAAACGCGTAAAAAATTCTTCCGGTTTGGCTGCGTGCAGTTTGTGACGTCTCGTCGGCTTAACAGGAAAATTAGGCGGAATTGTCACTAGATATATTTTTTTATATTATTAAGTGTTTTAATAAAATATTAATTTAATGTTTTCTTCAAATATTTGTTATTATCAAACTGTTTATTGGTTTATTTGAAATTTTAAATCACTGTTTACTGTATTTTTTGGTTATATAAAAAGTATGAAAGATAAAACTGCAAAATTTCAGATTATTAACTAGTTTAGTATTTGAGGTAGACCCCCTTAAAAAAATGGTCCAGAAGCTGAAAAAAATGGTTATAGTCATAAACAACTATGACTATAACCAATTCCCTTATTTTTGAAAGTAAAAACCTTAATGGTTCAATTTGGCTCTGCACTCATATATGTGTTTTGACCCGTGGGGTGCCGGGCTAGAATGTCACCCCCCTATTTCTACACGTGGGAATCGTAAGAGGCGACTACAACGCCTAACGGCGGGTAACACACCAAAAGGTGGGCAGAAGCGCTTTCTGAGGAACTGATATCTCACACTGCGATCCCCAAGACGCCTGCCAAGCGTAGGGATTATGGCAAATAGTGTGGGAGGCTATGTTTAAAAGTGGACAATCCGGCTGATACAGTACAGTACACATACATTTTTAGAAAATGATACCGCAAATTCTAGGGCGCAAATTTTTTTTTTCGACTACCTTCTTACCTATTGAAAAAGCCCTATGAAAAATAGTTAAATCAAATTTTTATTCTTTTATTGATGTTTGGATAAACGTTCTACACATATTTAATAATTTCAGGTTTGTAACTGATTTCATTTAAAAGCTAGATATCTTTGACATGTTCAGAAAGGTAGACAGACGGCAGTCTCATCAATATTACCGTTTTGCCTTTCGAGTATAGAACCCTTAAAAATAAGATAAATGTAATGAAGAATATAGTTGGCAAGAACAAGCTGTTTATGATCTAGTTATCGAATTTATTTAAAGCTAAAGCCAATATAATACAATACTTCAAATCCATTTAAATTTGTAAGTGAAAACTGCGTGCAGTAAGTTTTGAAGCAATCGTAGCGAAGTTTACTTTGTTGTTCTCAACCGATCACCAAAGTTAAGCAACTTCGCCCGAGGTCATGAGTTGGATGGATGACCGCTAGTGACATTAAAACTGAGCGTTTCCGTGCTTTGAAGGACACGTTAAGCCGTCGGTCCCGGTTGTCGTCTTAGGATGGCAGTCGTTATAGTATGGTAGTAGGGCATTTTGCGAATGCCCGCCTGGCTAGCTACCACCCTCAAGTAGAAAATCTGTCGCCAAGCACCTAAAGGTGTGTTCCGGCAGCTGTCTTTGAGAGCCAGTACTTATAGGTAAGCCTGAACAACATCTTCGCTCACATCATCACTTACCATCAGGTGAGATAGTGGTCAAAGGCTAACCTATAAGAATTAAAAAAAAAAAAAGATGCAAATGATGTATCACAAAGGCCGCCTGTCAACTTAATCTATTCGTTACCGATATAAATTCAGTAAATTTAAAACGTTGGGATGAATATAATATTTATTTTATAACAGAATATAATAGAGTACAAACGAGGCTAAAACCGTTTTCCTAGTATGGTAATATACAGTAAAATGAAACACTTGCTTTATAACCGGATAATGTACTTAAACTTGGTGCATTAAGAGCATACTCCTATGTGTGTTTAAAACGTATTTGTCATGAGGAGCTTGTATTTAGCGGTAGTCCTCATTGTTCTGTTACGCTAGCATTATGTATCTACTTACTGAGATCTTATACCGTGGCTACAAGTTATACAAAGGCTTGTGTATTCCTCCGCAAAATTTTGATTCATGCTAAATTTAAAATACTAAATAATTTTAGTTTTTATTCCGTTAACACTTAAGTCCAAATTCCTATGACGCTCGTAAATGACAATACTTATATTTATAATTTTTGTTCAATTGGTTCTATGTTTTACACGCAGATTTAGCTATCATATAACTTAGTCTCTCTAAATCGATTTAAAATTATCATTAAGGATACCTTATCATATTTTAAGAATTACCATTCTATATAAATTTAAGTTTTAATTTGTACGGAATAGGAACAACCATAGTTTAAAATAATATATACAGATTAAATAGAAATTAAGTTATTTTTTATAAAATTAAAACCATTACATCAATAAATAAAAAGGCACTATTCAAGTGGTCTTAGTAGTAATTTTGGTGTCACTTTACATACATCAATACTCGTTTTTATCTTTATTACTCTTTACTCATTATTTTAGTATGTTGGCTGACCTAATGTTATAATTAAGAGAACATCTCAGACCTTTGTACTAGCAAAGGTAAATCATAAATCGATCTGACAGCCATAATGATCTAATTTAACTTTAATAACCTTCACAATTGAAATTAATGACAAGGGTATATTGATTTCGCAGTCCTAAGTTAAGTGCCTACATAATTCTGCCAATAAGACAACGTCAATTTATCACAGCTAAGTACCTGTTTCCTTATATCTCCAGTGAAACAGCCCGTGCTTACGAGGCAGCCCTTCCGAACCCTTCCATTTATACTTAATGTTTATATATCTACAATGTATATTGACGTTTGCTAAGAGGGCTAGGTATAGATTTAGTACGCACGATATGATTATAGAAGGCACTACGTTTCAGTAGTGATTTCATAAGTATATAGAAGAGATATTTTTTTTTTATACCGGTGGTATGTCTTTATTAACAAAATACTACGAACTATATACAACACTACAGCTACTAGCTACCAAATGCTCTAGCTCACTACCAGTTGGCAGCGTGCACAGCATGCTGGCGGCATTGCCCCATCGAATTGCAATGCTTATTCTTTGAGCCAAATAGGTGCCAGCATTTCGATCATGCGTCGCATCAACCAAGCGCTCTGATAAGTTTTGGAAAATACGATTTTATAGTAGGGTTGAAAATTAAAATTTTATTTTCAAGATGTCTACGTGAAGAATACTTTATTTCAATGTTGGAATGTGAGAACATACAACGCTATCTATAAGCTTAAGGTGAAAGCGGCTCTATAATGAAAGTTTTGGGTATAAGTGCAACACCAGTGAATACTGAACTGGTGACAATGTGTTAAGCTGAAAAGAGGAATCTTCTAAAAGTCAAAAATTTGAAAAAACTAAACATTACCTTCATGGTTTTAATGCTATCACGCCACGTAACAAAAAGGCCAATAGTCATTTAATGATTCGAAAATTGGAAGATTAGCACATGCCTATTGCGTGTGCAAGGTGAATTTATTTTGTGGATTCCATAATGTATGTAACACTATGCCATGTTTTGTAGTAAAAAATAGTCAATTAATAAAACCCCATAGTATCCAGAAGAATTCTATAGTGGCCAGAGCTAAATTGTGAATAAATTTTTCTGTAAGGATTTGTAAAATCCTTACAGAACAATTTTTTCATTCACATGGACAGCAAGTCCACCAACCTATTAAGTAACAACTAACCGGTAGTTTTGTCTGTGTTTCCCAATTTGCTCTAAACCCCCATTCCAAATATTATGAGATAAATTATGGCCCTAATCACGACAGAATGTTAAGTGAAGAAAAGATTTATACCCAACAAGATATGTGATTCAATATGATTGATTCCTTATAAAAACTTAATATAGATGCATACTTTATTAAAAAGCAAGCCTTTACGTTTGTGTAGCGTATTTAAAAAGGTAATATCGTGTAAGCCTAGTCAGCTTTAATTATAAATATTCATTCACGCATTGCTGCGCACAGCTTGGCAGCACTGTGAAACTTAAACCTCATGTATAGTGATATTTGTAAATTCTGGTGCCTATCTTCACCTTATTATAATAAAAACAATCGGTTACCAAGTTTTGAAGCAGACGGGGGATTTAGAGAAATTCTTGCTTATATGTTACAAATAACGCTTTCTTTGAGAAAGCAGCAATGCGTGAATAAATATTACACTTGGTTTAGGTTTCACAGTGCTGCCAAGCTGTACACACATGTATTAAAAAACACACTCATTCATCGCAAACACCCAAGCGTTCGCCAGGCGTGAAATATTTTAGTCAGCATTATACATATAGAGAAGCAGCAATAAAACAAATTTTGAGCCGATAAAAATGACCTTCTGCAGTCAACAAAACATCTGTTGGGTCCTTTAAATTATCCCAATTTCAATATAACTTTAGTAAAATAAACCAACGAATCAGAAGCCTATTATACTTCAACGTTTTGTATAAATACAGATCTATCTACGCCAAGTCTGCATTCTCAGAAAACAATGAATGCCCTGTACTAACAAGATCTGGCTGAGAGATACTATTTAAATCAACTGTATGTCGAAGATAGATTTAATATTCCCAGTGTGGGACTAAATTTTCTGAGCTCTATTTGCATACTAAGTAGTATATTATTGTAACTTCTAACGATTTCGAATTAACAAAAGTCAACTCAGAACTAACCCAACCAATTCTTTCCCAGTGTGTATATTCATATCTTAATTTATATTATTATAACATCATTTCTAGAGATTCTTCTACTATTATATCAAGATGAAGGTATATTTATCTTTCTCTGGGCTACAGGCTTTCTTAGTACCAAATTCAATTCGATGCGGGAACGATTTTTCATTGTACGAGAATCTAAATAAGACTAACTCACTTTCAATCGATGAGTCATATATCAAATATTTATGTTACTTTCCTTAGCTTGGCTAGACTTTAGAAAAAAAATAAAACTGTCAAATTACTTCGTAGTGTCACTGCGCAGTAAATACCAATATTTACTAATGAACTCTTCTGAGCTTAGGAGGATATGATAAGCCGTTGTAGGTGAGACTCAAACACCGAAGGTTCCGAAGGTGTTTTGTGCATAGAGTTCTATATATTTAGTGGGAGTCTGACTCTCACTTAGCCAATTCTTATTTTTTGCTGCTAAATGGTAGATATTGGACTTTATTGACACCCAATTTGACTCTCGTATGTATTATCATTTCTACGATAGAACAAATATAAAAAACGTAAAACTGGAACAGGTTTCTTGTATGGTGACCCCTTTTAATAACTTTCTGCTTTTATTGTTCGTAAGGCAAAAAAGCATACTATGTGAAAATTCAATGCTACCTATTACGGTTCCAAAGAAATAGCCCATCAAAGATCGGACGGACGGAAAGCCAAGGCTTAATAATAGGGTCACGTTTAGTACGAAACAATAATTAGCACCTAACGGTGTGTTCCGGCAGCTGTCTTTGAAACCTGTTCTCATTCTAGGGTATGCTTATTACCACCTTCGATCAAATCATCACAAATTATCAAAAGAGATTATTGTCAAAAGATAATCTATTAGTAGAAAGAAAAACCATTAAATGTGAGTACTTGACTCACTTTGCGCAAAACCTAAATTCGAGTCCCTTTCACCCGCTCTCTTGGTGAGAGCCAGTACTTCTAGGTTAGCATGAACAACATCTTCGACCACATCATCACTTACCATCAGGTGAGATAGTGGTGTAAGGCTAACCTATCAAGAATAAAAAAAAAAAAAAGCTCAACGATGTTTCTGACAAAATCATGATGGTGGCTATGTATCGCCAAAACAATTGCTATCAATAGATTTCTTGCCACTGCAGAATTTATTTAATTTTTTTTTCTTTTGCATTATTTAGTACTTTAGTTGAGTTTCTATAGAATCCGAAGTTCGGTAACCTAGGGCAAATTTTTACTTCATATATTAAAAACCGTAATGAAAGTAAAACAAACTCACTAATTCCACAGATACAAAAACCTCACTAGCTTTTTGCCTTCTGCTATGACCCATCTATATAAGCAGCATTCCATTCCAGCTAAAAAACTTCTCAAAGAATAAATGAAACATGTATAAAACTGGAGTTATACTGTAAAGGGCGTACTTACTGTGGTCGTAAAACAAGAGGGCGGATACGGCAGCTTAAGAAGGCATGTATATAGATGTTGGAAGTTGGTTGTTTGGATCGCGGTATGAAAAGTAGATTTTTAGTTAGAAAAGTGATGTGTTTTAAAACAGTTCATATTCTTCTATATTAAAGCCGATGTCCCGCTAATGTATAACCTGTTTGCCTACCAATTGTTTGACGAACCAATAACCGATGGGAGAAAAAACGTTTTCAAGTGGTTATCACATTACACGAGAAGAAAGTAGAGTCAGTCCCCTCTATAGATGGACTGACGATTTCGTTAGAGGCGCGGGGAGCCAATGTATGTAAGCTAATAATATCTATTAATTGTGGCAGGGAGTCTATAGGGGAGACCTATGTTGAAAGCCAATGAAAGGCATTTAATCGAGCAGTAAGTGTAACAGGAATATAAGATGTTTATATCCTGAATTTGCTTGTAGTTTTTTGTTTATAATCTCTATAATGGGTTCGTAGAGTGCTAACATAAATTTTTTTTTGCTGGTTTATATATTCTACATCACTCATGACTTGAGACTGTATGTTACTGTGACTTGTATTGTTACTGTAACGTGATTTTCTATACGTAAGAGTGAAATGGAACTCATCAGGTTTCTTGGTGGTTTAATATTGCTTCACAATCTGTGAATAACTATCATGTTAAGATATGATTGTAAACATGTGGTTATCAGCCACATCATAGCCACCATCATATCTTTAAGCGTAGTTTGCTTTGGTATATTTTACAGATTCTGCATTATGCCACCTGCCTGCGGAACAGTGGTTGTCTTGTTAAAAGCTGTCAATTAAAGGAAATAAAAACCGCAGCCTGAATCAACTAGTGTTTTGAATTTTACGCCAAGCGCCTTACGATGTGCCAGCACTGTTTCCTATGAGTCAGTAATTCTAGATTTTAACTTTAATAATGCATTATCACTAACCATTTGAAAAAATAGTCAAAGGCTTACCTCACAAATTTAACAACACATTGGTAATATTGAGGCAAGCAATATTAAAGTTCCTGCATATAGTTCGCTAATAAAACTATTACTTAGTATAATATAATAAAAATAATAATAATGATTTATTCAGTAATAAGGAGATACAGAACTATTATAAAATTATACTTGATAAAGCGCCATTTAATTTAATTGTGTCTTTAAATATAACAACGTTAAAATCAATACAAATGGCACAGAAAGGGTATGTTCCATTAGTCGCTAAGAACGTTATTTTCGATAATTTTGATCACATTCTGCGTCTATGGTTGTGAGCACGTGATCGTTTGTAACTGTCATCCCCGTTCCATTTTTGGATAAGAACGCTAAGAATGCCACTAAAATTTGCCACTTCTGTCACTTTTGACATTAGATGTAGCGTTTAAGGCAAAAATAACGCCAAGACCTATGTGGAAAACTTTTTGGGAGTGTGATCGTTTTTAGCGTTTTTAGCGAATCTCACGCAAATGGTACGCACCCTAAGCCTCAAGGTCGGACTTAGTATGAAAATGTTAAAGACCAAGCTTATAAACAACACCACAGAATGCAAAGTATGCATAGGGGAAGTGAAGATTAAATATGAGTTGTATATCTTAGCCAAATTATCTATTTTCACGCAAAACAGGACAAAGAAGTTGCACGACGCACTGGGAATGCCTAGAAGAGCTAATGAGTTTTGAAAGATCGTATGAAAGGCAATCTACCTTTGTGCCTAAAACAAAAACTCATGGACACCTGATTTCTCCCCGTCATCACATACGGAGCTCAGACATGGTCTTTAACAGTGCAGCAGAGGTCTGCCAGCGAGATATGGAGCGCAGCATCCTAGAGGTCAAATTAATAGACCGAGTGATAAACACTATACTGCGTTCAAAAACAAACATCACTGATTTAACTCGCAAAGCCTCCATGATTAAGTGGGATTTGGAAAGGAACTAATGCCGCATGCCCAAGTCTGTGGTTGCTTTTGCCTAAAACTTCTTGGACAAAGGCAACCACGGACTAGGTACCACTGGGATTTACACGGCCTAGAAGGAGGTGGAGGAATGAGTTTCACTCCTTTAATAAGAATTGGCCTACACGAAAGACGAAGATATAGTAATTGGAAGGTAGGAAGGGAGGCTTTTGCCTTTTGCTCAGCAGTTGGACAGTTCCAGCTAAAAATAATAATAAAAAATCAATACTTAGCAGCTAAATAAGAAGTCAGCAGAAATATACAATACTCCTACAACCTGTGAACACAAACTTACTCAATTTAAAAAAAAAACATATTAAATGGTACCTCTAAAAGTATTTTTCGCTCAGAATGTTGCTCCAAATATGTCAGTTTCATAAAACCCTTGAGGCAGGAAAAAACTACTCTTTTAAAAGAAACGGCTATGCCGTACTACGCTGTAAATTTTTTCATATAACTTGTTTTCAGCGTGCCTCACGAAAAAAAAATCCATTAGAAAGTGAATGTGGCATGACGGTAAACCTTTTTAATCAAGCTTTTGTGAATTTTTTCACATTTGATTTATAAAAGACCTCTAAAAAAGGTACAGAACCGCGGATTTTCAATTTGTTTAGTGGATCTTAACGTTGTGTTTAATGGTGATTTTACTGACGGTATACCTTTAGTAACAAAACTGTACAAACTATGAGCAACATGTACGAAACCATTCCAGGCTCACAGGCAGTCCAAAGGCTCTAGCCCACTACCAGCTGGAAGCATTGCTCCTTTGGAGTGATTATTTGCGCGACAAATTAGTGCTGAACTGTACTGAATTTTAATCATGCGTCAAATCGACCAAGCGCTCTGATAAGAATGGAAAATATGATAAGCTTTCGCCCCCACGGTACCAATGTATATAGCCGCTATGATATAGCGGCTACTTAATACTATTTTTTTTGGTTTGGTTATACCTGTTGCTTATGAATCAAATATAAAAATACTGAGTATATCATCTTCTAGTCTAACTGGCATTTGAATGGGTTTTATATAAATAGTAGATATTTTACTAGGATGTCCCCCGTAGGGTGTCGGGTTAGAATTGCATCTCCCCATATCATCCCGTGGGTGTCGTAAGAGGTGACTAAGGGAAAAATACTGGCAGGTGGGCAGCAGCATTCTGGAGAGCTGCCATCTTGCACTGCGATCCCCAAATCATCTGCCAAGCGTGGGGATTATGGCAAATACCCCCTTAATGGGGGAGGCTGTGTTCAGCAGTGGACGAGACGGCTGTTACAGTATACTAGAATGTATGCGGCAAAGCCATGGTCTAGAAGATAGTTAGATACAGTACGAAATTTATCGTGAGTATCCCTTGAAAACGCTTTACCATTATAACACTTTTCAACGAACCTTTGTCTCCATCGATCATCCCGAACAAGAATATACAAATATTGAAGAACACATTTTTACCCACAGCCAATATAGTCGTATTGATTTGAAACCCTTTTGGCACCAGGTGTCTATTTATGAAATAACCAATTTATTTCTCATTTTCATTATTGCTCGAAGTAAAGAATTTGTAACTAGTCTAGCGAGAAAACATTTTATCAACACAATCGGCGACCAAGGAACAAAGTTGTGCAATGTTTTCTCCAACTCAAAGGTGTATATTTTTTAAATTATGAGCTTTTTTGTTCAGCCTTATTTTCTATTTGCAACCTTTCTTAAGAATTCTATAGTTATATTATAACCCCACGACGTATATTTGGCCAATATGGGAAATGTATTTTTTTAATGGAAGTAGACCTACTTTTCACCTAACATGATAAAAGCAGATGTAAGCAGTGGCATGCTGCTCATTTGGTGCATTTATATTTAAGTAGCTTTTGTAGTATGTAGCACGAGTGTATATGTTAATAAGACACTTGTTTCAACACCACGCCGCGCCGGCGAGAAATCGAGTACTTTCTCGTTAAAAAAACATACAAAAGATACAGCGTCAATTACAGATATGCATGTCTTTATAACTGATCGCTAAATATTCACACTGCTGGCAAGTACTCCCTCTCTACTAGTTTGTCGCAGCGACAAGAGCTGTACTTGCTCAGAGATGCTCCTTGGTGGTCAAAAACTCGCCAAAAGACTCACGCTTACTTCCGAGACAGTGATTCGCATTTGATAGCATATAATACGCATTTTCATGGCCTGCCTCGAGCGAGCGGGCGAGAAAAGGTTCTATTATAATTGTAAGTGCCCCCTCCTGCAGGCAGTAGGCCCCAGCGACACTACTGATTTGTATGTATTACAATATTTGTGTATGTATTCCAATACTTGTACTGTGAAATGAATCTCGTCATTTCAGAAGACGTTGTACTCGCTTAATCGCTTATTATATGTATATATATATATATTATTTATAGTTGATAGGCTACTCTTTCACCACTATCTCACCTGATGGTAAGTGAAGTAGTCGAAAGTGTTGTTCAGGCTAACCTAGATTTACTGGCTCTCAAGGATAGCGGCCGGAACACACCGTTAGGTGCTTGACGACATATTTTCTAGTTGAGGGTGGTAGCTAGCCAGGCGGGCATTCGCCAAATGCCCTACCACCATGCACTTGAGGGTGGTAGTTAGCCAGAAATAATTGTCAAGATAGAGAAGAGTCAAGAACAAAACTAAGAACTTTACACTCGCTACTCGTTGATCGCCAACTCGTTTTTTGTTTCTAGCCAGCTCTCTTCTCTTATCGCTCATCGCCAGTAGTAGGATAAGTGCCTAAGTATGATCCTTTGACATGGTATAAAATTTCCCAAAAGAAAATGGGTTATAATATAGTAGATTGTTATACAAGGGTCGAAAGGAATCAATTCCCCTACGAGATATTTGGCTATGGCTATAGTCCGAGTAGGAATTGATTACTTTCACCCGTATTAAGCACTCTACTTTTCGTTTCGAATATAAGGAATGTAAAAAATAGTAGTTTTTCTAAATGATTCATTAATAATAATAACATAAATAGGCAACTATTTAATCATAATAAGTGACAAAAATGTTCATAAAAGATACACTAACTTTAGAGAGTCACATTAATTCTGTTATAAACTAGTTCTTTTAGCTTTTACATAAACACAAATGTAGTCGTAATTAGTTTTTATAATACAGCAAAGTATTTTAGAACGAAAAAACATAGACGTCTATTTTTGTTTACAACTATTTGCCATGGTTACAGTTACAGCAGAGTACCTAAGAAAGAAAAAACATAAATATTTAGTTACCATGGAAACCATTGTTTACAACAATGGTTGCCATGGTTACAAGTCATTCCGGCCCAAGAGAGGGAAGCATTTACTGTGAGTTTTTCCCACTCTTAGGTGGGAAGCAGCGTCTTCCACCCGCTACTCAGATCAAATAAACACTATTTTCCGAGTATGAGAAGTGAAAAAAACTTTGTAATTGCTAATTAAGGTAAGATTAGTTTTATATTCTCAAAATTCACTACCGAAGAGAAAATTTCTATCAAGAAATGCCTTACATATTAAGCTATCATCGGAGATGTAATCTCAGTTTAATCAGAAAATATATATGAAATATGATTGTTATATGGTTACAACTAAGACTTTTTTCATAACTCTGCCACCGGTCGCATTCCCAAGGGATGTATAAGGCACTCTGGTTATAGAACTGTATACACAAACCTTTATGTTAAAAACGGTAAAGTGCACCCACCTTCTAAAATAAGGTTATAGGTATACTAAGTTCTTAATATATATTTTGGATAAATGTTACTTTTGTAATTACATTATCAGGTTTCAAAACAAAATTGTCAGAGTATTAATTAATAAAAACCGGCCAAGTGCAAGTTTGACTCACACACCAAGGGAAACAAGCACAAAATCTACTAAAGAATAATTTTTTTTGACATTTTCTTTTCTTTAAGTTCAAGATTTTTAATGGACTTCATACCAGGCTTTTATTATATTAGATACTTGACTATAACCGAACAAGTCTGACTTTTTTAATAAAAGAGCAGAAACAAATAGAACCAACGGTGGACGTCATGATCTTTGATTGTCGATGATGTTTATTTAATATACTGAAATTTGAATTAACAATCTTTTTTTTTTTTTTTTTTGTGTTATGTTTTAATCTGCGATCAGTCCCCAGACTATGAGCAGGTTTGTTATAAGGTTTTCGGCATGTAGGAGAAGTGATCCAATGAGCAGATCTCCTTTATCTTAGTCATCACTTCCGTCCAATTCCATGATGTGTTGTCTGCGTAGCCTCTTTGGATAGCTGATGGCAGTTAGCTGTGTGGCTAAGGGGTTTGGGTGCATGGTCAGTCGCTTTTTGTAATGAGCTGAAAAATTTCTTATTTCATCCTTGACTGTTTTGATTTCCAACTCTTCGTGCAACTCGTCAGTTCTCAGGAACCATGGAGCATTTGATATGTTTCTTAGGATATTATTCTGAGCTCTTTGTACTATTGAAATATTTGTGTTGCAGGCTGATCCCCATAGCTGGATGCCATAACTCCATATGGGCTTTAGTATGACTTTATAGATTAATAGCTTGTTGTCTGTACTTAGCACTGAGTTTCTACCTATCAACCACAAAAGGTTTCGGTACCGGAAGTTAAGTTCATCCCTTTTTTTCTGTAGGTGGAGGATTAAAGCCAGCGTCTCAAAATCAACACATGCTACATTCACCCTTCGTAAAGATAATTGCCCACCCGTTCACCTGGGAGCAAATACCTTACCACATAGTGACTCGGTCAAATATCTAGGAATGCATCTGGATCGTAGATTGACATGGAGAACACTCCATGTCAATCTACGATCCAGATGCATTCCTAGATATTTGACCGAGTCACTATGTGGTAAGGTATTTGCTCCCAGGTGTTGGACAAAATAGGGCAGTGGTTGAGAAAGTGGAGGATTAAAGCCAGCGTCTCAAAATCAACACATGCTACATTCACCCTTCGTAAAGATAATTGCCCACCCGTTCACCTGGGAGCAAATACCTTACCACATAGTGACTCGGTCAAATATCTAGGAATGCATCTGGATCGTAGATTGACATGGAGAACACTCCATGTCAATCTACGATCCAGATGCATTCCTAGATATTTGACCGAGTCACTATGTGGTAAGGTATTTGCTCCCAGGTGAACGGGTGGGCAATTATCTTTACGAAGGGTGAATGTAGCATGTGTTGATTTTGAGACGCTGGCTTTAATCCTCCACTTTCTCAACCACTGCCCTATTTTGTCCAACCCCCTTTGCAAAGTCTGTGATGCCACACTTGGGTCCTTGCTACTAGAGAGAATGGCAGTGTCGTCTGCAAAAGTAGCAGTTAATACTCCAGGTGTTTCAGGTAAGTCGGAGGTGAAGATGGTGTATAAGACAGGGCCAAGGACTGATCCCTGAGGTACTCCTGCTTGTATATCTTGGAAATTGGAAGTGTACTCTCCATCCTTAACCTGGAACATTCTTTCTGAGAGGTACGACTCAAGTATTCCAAAAAAAGGGTGTGGTAGCAGGTTCTTAATTTTACAAAGGAGTCCCTTATGCCAAACCTTGTCGAAGGCCTGTTGGATGTCTAGGAAGGCCGCTGAGCAGTACTCTTTTAATTCGAGGGATTTTCTGATCTGATCAACGACTCTGTGAACTTGTTCAACTGTTCCATGCTCTTGTCTGAATCCAAACTGATGGTCTGGGATTATGGATCTTTCGGTCAGAGATTTAAGCATCCGCGTAAGCAGAATCTTTTCAAATAGTTTTGAGATTACTGGTAGCAGGCTAATGGGTCTATAAGAACCAACCTCATTGGCAGATTTCCCTTCTTTATGGATCATGACTATTTGTGAGATTTTCCAAACACTTGGGTAGTGACCTACTCTCATGATTCCATTGAATAACATGGTGAGAAAAACTACTCCTTTCTTTGGTAGTTGCAATAGGATCTCTTTGGTGATTTGGTCAAAACCTGGAGCCTTTTTGTTATCAAGCTTTTTCAAATGCCGAACTATTTCTCTAGGGTTGGTTGGCTTAAGCGGTAAGTCCAGCTGGAAGTCCTGATTTATAATGGCATCTATTTCTGTGTCTTCACCTCTGGTAGTGTTGTCTGCGCTATTAGGCTTAAATACCTCGGCCAGGTGGTTCGCGAAAGTATTGACTCTATGTTGTGCCGTTCTGGCCCATGTGTTATCAGCAAGCCTCAGGGGTGGGCGAGTACTCTTTGGTTGGTTTAAATTTGATGTGGCTTTCCAGAGGGAGTAGTTGGTTGATTTTGTGGCCGTGAGTGATTCCAAGTGCAGTTCCAAGGTAGCATTTTTTGCATTGCTAATGAGATCTTTGAGCTCGACTATGGCTTTATTGAACGCTTTTTTATCATCATCATGTCGGCTAGAATGCCACACCCTGCGAAGTCTCCGCTTCTCTTGGATTTTAGCCCTAATTTCATGTGGGACAGAATTATGTTGATATTTCTTAGCTGAAATTTCAGGGGTACTTGACCAGCAGGCCACTTGGATTAGATTAGTAAACTCAGTTGCAGCCACTTCAATGTCTTCTGGAGTCTTCAGAGCTATATGTAGTTCTAATCTATTCTCAATAAGCTTTCTGAATGATTCCCAGTCTGTATATCTGTTCGACTTTTTAGTGGTTGTTTCATACTGAAGAAGTGTTGTACCAATTGAAAGTAGAACAGGGGTGTGCGCCGAAGAGCCATCTAAACAGGAGTTGATACTGGCCGAATATTGTGACATACCCTTGCAAACAAAGAAATCGATAATGTCTGGCAGTCTGTCTTTGTCTGCTGGCCAGTGTGTCGGTTCTGAGGTAGATAGTGTTGTAAGGTTGTTGTTGTCAATGGATAGTTTAAGCTGTCTTCCTCTTGTAGTAGCTAGCCTTGAACCCCAGTGGGGATGTTTGCAGTTGTAGTCTCCTCCAGCGATAAACCGAGATCCTAGCGTGTTAAAGTAGTGAGTGAGTTGATTTTCTTTGAGTTTATGTTTTGGTGGGCAGTACACTGCAGATATGTTGAAGTGGCCATTCCGCCCTTCCACTGTGATGGTAGTTGCCTGCAAATGTTCAGTTTTGTATGCTGGTAGTTCATGGTGTTTTACTGATGACCTCACTATTAATGCTGTACCTGCATGAGCAGTTCCATCAGGATGTTGGGTGCTATAGATGGTATAGTTTTTTATATTGATTTGACTTCTGTCTGTAAGGTGTGATTCAGCTATCAAGAGTATGTCAAGTTTGTGGATGTTGAGTAGCATTTCAGCTTCATGTACATTAGGAGCGTTGATGTTCCACACGGCTATGTTCAGTGAGTTTATTGTGGCATCTTTTGGACCAGGGTCATTATTAAGGTCATTAGTGTACTCATTTGACTGAGGAGCATGTCCATTTTTTCCATCTGCTTTATCAACAAGTCTTGAATAACTTGTGTTGACATGTTGTAAAAAGACTCCTTCTGTGGTGGTAATTCTTCTGATAAGGGTTCCCTTGTGTTGTTAGTATGTGGCTGTCTTTGTTCAAAACTTTTTGGCTGTGATCTGCTGGCTTCTTGCCTTTGTTGTCTTATAGTGCTAGTGCTAGCTATTGCGGAGTAGGTTGGTTGTATGTTCTGTGACTGTGGGTTGTCTGTCTGTATCGGAGAGTCCTTGATTATTTTTATTTTTGGTTCAAAATGTTTTCTTATGTTTTGGATGTTTTTTTGCCTTGGTTCTGTGATTTTGTTGTTTTGCCCTTCTGTAATTTCATTTGGTTTCTCAGGGTTCAACTTTCTGGAGTTTTCTTTTGTGTTCGGGTAGATATTTTGGACTTTATTTATTGTTTGGTCATTTGATCCTCTTGTATTGTGTCTTTGAGTTTCTTCTAGTCGTGGAAAGGCATTGGAGTGTTTTATAAAGTTTGAAGCATTGCGGTTGTTTTTGCGATTTAGTATTTCCTGGTATACTTTACATCCTTTATAGTTTGCGGGGTGTTCTCCATTACATAACGCGCATTTAGCTGGAGTGCTGCGATCTTTCTTTTGGCAGTCACTTGTATTATGTGCTTCTGCGCATTTCACACATCTATATGGTCGCATGCAGTTGTTTTTCGAGTGACCATATTGTTAGCATTTGATGCACTGCACTATAGTGTTTCTTTTCCGTGGGTCCTCAATAGTGACAGCTGTATTAAAGATGAATTTAATGCTCTTCACAGCTTTGTTATTTGAATTGCGTTCAATGTTAACAAAGAAGGTTGAGGTTGGTTTTTTTTCTGGACCGGATCTTGCATTGATTATTTCTCCACTCACTTTATTGCCTGATTTCTCAATTTCTTCTGTAATGGCCTGATGGGGTGTTGAGTGGTGAAGATTTTTGATAACTATTCGGTATGGTCTTTCCTCCTTCCTTGTGAATGTGTGTCCAACAAGCCCCATTTCCCTGACAGTGCTCATTAGCAACTTGTAGGCTTTAACTGTAGTACAGTTGATTCGTAACTGATTCCGATTAATTATCTTGAAAGTATTTTCCTCTTTTTCCAGCACTGTTTGTATTGATTGAGTGAGCTTGTACACATCCTCAATTTCATATAGAATAAGTGGTGGTGGCTTACTTTGCTTGATATGCGTATTATATTCATTCTCTGAAGGGTCAGTTTGGAGGATTGCAAAGCTGTTTTGTGTTTCAGTGCCAATTGTTTGCGGTGGTGAGTAAGATGTCCTTTGGCGTTTACTTTTTCTAATAATTGGCACTTTTTGCCAGTCTGGCTTGGAGGAAGAAGGAGTACTAGGTTGGACAGAGTCAAGTTGCCTTGGTTTTGGAGCACAATCCATTGACTCTTGTTGAGGTTCATTACTGGAGGTTAATGTATTAAGTGGGTCATCGATTTTCTTTCTTGATATCTCTGTAGCATCACTGAGAGATGTTGATCTCTGTCTGTTAAACAGCCCAGGGTGGAAAAGCTGTTGTGTTAAGACTCTTGGTCTATGAGGCACTATTGTTTCGTTAATAGGTTTCAATACTTTGCCCCCCCCCAGAATACGAGGGGCAGCCTGAGCTAAGCTCAGGGAGGGATTCTCCAGCCTTGCCGGTACCCTCCTGGGGTAATTTTTCTTCGAGTCTTGCTTCCATGTTGGTGTAATTTTTTCGTCAGGGTTTTCTTCCCCTAGCCAGTTTGTTCGGTTATATGTCATCATTGGTGCCCGCGTTATCAGCGACGGTCCCGATCCTTTTGGAGTGATAGCTTTGCCATCCACTTGCGTGAGTAGCAATGCCAATGGACCTCAGACCACTTAGCTACAAGCACCACTGATGACAACTGGGCGCCGAAGACTCGCCCTCGCACTTCATACTTTGCTGCTATGGTCCCGAGGTAGGTGTTTATGTGCGAAGCTCGTTGTAGACCATAGCATTATCCGGAGGGGATGACCCACAATGGTGGAAGTATGTGGGCCCATCACTAGACCGCGGCGGCAGTTTAGCAATGGCGTGGACGTGTATGAAGCACTTGTCGGTGCGCGTCTTATAGCCTAGCTCCGCACACATAGGCGTACGCTACTGGTAGTTTTAGCATTTTTTAGGTGCGAGTTCCCTGGCTTAAAGCCCGCCCCACTAAAGCCTACACCGACCCCCCCCCCCCAATTACCAATCTAGTTTAGTTTTCGAGATAGTTTACCCCACCCGTTACAAAAATGGTCCAAAAATTACATTGGCAGCCCCTCAATTACTATCAAACTTCATAGAAAAACTAAAAATAATATGATTACTCGGCTCAATGAATTCTTCAAACGATGGGGTGCAAAAAAGCGTTATTTTTTGGGATACTTTCTCAAGTGTTTGAGTTTCTGTTACAAAAAAATAACGATATTTTATTTTAACAGTTACCTTTGGGTCAACGTTTTCCACACTAATTTCTTTTAAGAGATAGAGAGCCGTGATATACACTACAATAGACAGGAAGTTTCATTAATAGAGTTCCATTTTACCCTTTGGGTACGGAAACCTTAATGCTATTAGCAACAACAACGAAAATCTAGGTTATATTATTCTTAAATTTACATCACTAAACTATGTGTATAACAGCCTTAAACCACAAAGCGAAACCACCCTTTGCGTGAGGGAGAATGAAAAATTAACAAGCACTTTTGACGATGATTTTTTGAAAGCAATCAAAAAGGAAAACTTAAACCCAGGCGTTGAGCTTTAAATTATTTATGAGATTTAAGTACAAAACGGTATTTCGTTTAGAAAATCAGTCAGTGTTTTTATTTTTAGTTAGTAAAACCAGCATACTACGTGATACAATGCGGACTACGATTATTATATATATTGACTTAAAACTACTCATTAACAGCTAGATAAGTCTTTGAAGACCATAATTATCATTTGTTAGTAGGTACGTTAATTAGGCTTTATCTGGTACTAGGCTCTCAAGGTTAGCTGCTGATATACACCGTAATTGGCTTAATTGGTGACAGAGTTTCAACTTGAGGATTATTGCTAGCCAAGCAAGCATTCGGAGGAATAAGCTTGATATCAACCTGTAGTCTTTGGTGTAATTTGATGTTGTGCGTCCTAATAACATAAAAAGGTTTATAATATATATTTTTAATGAGATTGTGACGGAACAAGCACGAAGCCCACCTGATTGTATATAACAGATGCATTTCGGCACAAGTGCGAAACATGGATGTGTGGCACGGCAGTCTAGTAGCTGTAGAATGCCGTGCCACGGCAATCATTGTTTTTTAAAAATAGTATTTCATACTAGTAACTTTAATATGTTTATAACAAATTTGTGAAGCAGTTGCCAAGAACACAAATATACGATAGGAAAAATTTAAGTCATGTGCGGGATTCGAACCCGCGTCCATCCACCCCTTGAGCCGGGGTATGCTCTAACCAATGGAGCTAACATGACATGACGTCATAACTCAAATCTTTCCTATCGTTCTTTAACTATCGTATTGGGATGGATCGCATAGCAGGCGTTATTGCAAACCTAACAGTATAAAAAAGTAACTACAAGGATTATAAATAAATAGGTACCCGGCTGGGACTCGCGTTATATTTACCGGAAAGATTCCTAAGTGAAGTTTCTAAGTGAAGTACCTACAAGGAGTCCCATGAAGACCTCTGAAACACTTTATCTCAGTGAAATTATTAGAAGCCTTTCTTTTTTTTTTTTTTTTTTTTGGAGGACATAGATGCTGTCTACCGCTATACGGACGTACAGCTCCACCGGGCTTTGGGCGAGGGGAGGCCCTCTTATAGCCCAGGAGGAAGAAGCGCTGAGGGCACTTCTTCTGAGACGGGCGTATAAGGCGAAAAGCGCCTTATACCTCCGTCTCCTGCGGGCGCCGACAACGTCACGCTACTATCGGGAGGGGTGACAGCGAGCTCAAGGGCACCACTGTGGTTCGGACCTCGGCTTGTCTCGCTGCCGAGAGACAAAGGGGGAATCGGAACTAAATGCCCCGGTACAACTGCAGTGTTGTACCGTTGAGAATGGGCCCTATTGAATATTGCTCTGTGACTATTTGGAGAGACACTAATCGGGATTTTATTTTTGCCTCGAGCTCGCCGGCGTGCTCGGTGTTTGATCGTGTAACCTCTGATTACCGCACACCTGGAGATGTTACCGGGACGACTTGCGGACAACGCTAAAGCTGCCAACGTAATGGCTGCGATGGGGTCATCCGGGTCGTCCAATACCTGCCGTGGTCGGCGACGGGGGGGTTTGAAGTGAGGGTCGGATGAGGCAGTCGAATAGTTCGCTGCCTGGACAACCAGAGGGTTCGGGTGGTGGGGGGCTCGATCAAAGTGTCGGCGGACGCAGCCCTTATTGAACTGCGCTAAAGAGGGAAGGTTTAGGTCGCAGTGCAACTCGGCGCTCCGGACGTACCAGGGAGCGCCGGTTGCCCTGCGAAGAAACCGGTTTTGGAGGGCTTGAAGCTTATGTAGGTGGGCCTCACTAGCATGACTGAACACTACGGATGCGTACGTCATGATGGGGCGGATACAAGCAGTGTAAAGTGTCTTCTTGTTACTAAGAGACATTTTACTTTCTTTACAGATTAAGGGACTTAAGCGACCCATGACAAAGGCCGCCCTGTTACGGACCGTATTAATGTGATCTTTGAAGGTGAGATTCCGATCAAGGGTGACTCCAAGATATTTGGTTGTTCTCACCCAGGGAATGGGTTCATCGAACAGAGCCTTTCTTCTAACAGCCTTTAAGCTTTTATAAGCTTACGGACTATTCTATATGGAACATGATGGATGTCGTATTAAGTGACTAAGTAATAAATGTAATAACCAGCCTTTAAACTACTTGCAATGCTTTTTATATATTGCACAACAAGCATCACTGCCAATACAATTTCCCCATTAACTAAAAGCATCGGGAATACAACGGAACTAATAACAGCGTTTCCAAGAAGAGTAGGCATTTGGGGGTATTCCGTAAAACCGAAAACAACATTTTGTACAATGTGTTCTAGTATCGTCGTATCGTTATATGTTGTTAGATAGAAATATAATGTACCCATCCCACATTAGTGTGGGGTTGAAGACGATGTCGATGTTCTTATAGGCCTTAGATCTTCAACTGTTTAATATTATGTTTTGCGCTAACCAAGTATGACATAATTGTAATAGTTTTGACTGTGGTTTTGTTGCTGGCTGAACTACCTGCCAACCCTAATTGAGTTGAGTATACTCGCAACTTTTCGGATAACAGAGTAAAGTTGGTAAAGAATCCTGTTTTGCGCTTAATGTATTAACAACACCTTCTTATAATTTCTATTTCTTTTTGCAGATCATATTGAACTGGAATAGCGCTTGGATCTAAGGTGAGTCTTAACTTAGAAGTAACCATAAACTATGAGTAGAAATAGCTTTAAAAATATTAAGTGTGTGATTAACCTTTATTCTCTATAAAAATCTAACAAAATTCAACGTGGTATGGCAATGGCATATTGTGATTTACATAATAATGCTATTATGGTTCAAGTAAAAATATTGCTAAAATACACCTTGCTAGAATACTTGGTATCTAGTACTGGCAGCAGACATTTTTTTTAGCTGATAGTTTAGCTTTTGACCACTTTCTCACCTGATGGTAAGTGATAATGTCGTCGAAGATGTTGTTCAAGCTAGCCTAGAATTACTGGCTCTCAAGGACAGCTGCCGGAACAAGCCATTAGGTGCTTGGTAACAGATTTTCTACTTGAGAGTGGTAGCTAGCCAAGCAGGCATTCGCAAATGCCCTACCACTATGTTGTAACGACTGATATCGTAAGACAGCAACCGGGACCGAGGGCTTAACGTGCCCTCCGAAGCACGGAAGCGCTCAGTAGTAAAGTCACTAGCGGTCCTCCATCCAAATCCTGACCGCGGCGGACGTGGCTTAACTTAGCTGAGCGCTTCAAAGACCTTGAGAGTCGATCGAATATCACGTATTACCAAGGTTAGAAATACTTATACATAGTAAGCCAACATCGCTGCGCGAAAAACAAACTGCGTACAGAAACAACAAACATAGTAAAATTATATCAACATTATAATACCCATATCGAATGGCAAAGCTTCGGGATTCCCGAATCAACCCTTATAAATAAACATGAGGATGACCGCGTCTTTACTCATCTCACTGAACCGATAAAATATGATAAGTATAGTAAAATCAGAGATTTCGTTTGTGCTTCGCCAGCTATAATATTCAGATCTCATGTTGCTGAAGTGTGCTGACTCAAATATAGTAATAATCGGAATTGAGATCTATCTGCAGAACCTTATACCTTCATTAACTTTCTTTCATTGAACAAATACAACGCACAGTAACTGTTTTATTTGTTGACATCTAAGTGATATTATACAATTAAGGAATATCTTGATGATAAAATAGCAAACATGTTAATTTTTATATATTTTTAAACCATGGTATGACATTTTATAATATTTTAATGTGTATTGAATGACATTTTATTTTATTTGTTTGTATTTTTTGATCTACACGCATGAAAAATTAATTTAATTAATTTTAGTAGGTACGCACTTGATTTTGCATGATAAATAAAACTTAATTTAATAATATATTTTAAATTTTAATAGTGTATGTCCGAAAAAGACGAAACTATTGAGACTCAATGAAAAATTGTTATAACACCATTTTCTGTACAGCTTATGCATTTAACTATTCTGATTCTGAAAAACTATTTATGTATCTATTTATTTCCATACATACAACGATCTTTACAGGTACACACCCAATACAATAGAGTAGCTATAAACAAAATAACTAAACGAAAATAAAAAAAGTACCTAAATCTATATACAACACTACAGCTACTATACTACTTTTAAACAACCCATAAGTCATTGCAGACTCACAAACAGGTCAAATGCTCCAGACCACTACCAGTTGGCAGCGTGCATGCTAGCAATTATCAATTATCCGTATGTCTGATTTGTGGAACAGGATGTTCCACAAATTCCAACCAGTGCTTTTATTTCCCGATATATTTTCAAATACAGAGTATATAGATATCTGCTAGGCAGGCGTTGCAGCGTTAACTACATCGTCGTTTTCACAAGGTATAGAAAAGCTGAGATTGAATTGAAAAATAATAGTTTTATTACCGAGTTTACGAGAAAACTTACATTAGGCCAGGGCCACTGATAAAAGATTAAAATCTTTTGGGAAACAGTATGTTTATAATAAAATCGTATCAACCCTTCACGAATAGCAAAGTTAATCATGCCATAAGTGAAGGGCACAAAGTAAGCTACATGATATTATGCCGCAATCAACATGACCAATAACATAATTGAATTGTATAGATAAAAATTTGTAATAATTAGTACAATAGAACACAGTTGTTATGATTACAATTTAATTGTCTCATTTGTTGGTTTGACATCACGGTTAATATAACAAGCTATTCGCTAATTATTATGATTTTATGAGTAAAATCAGAACTCAATACTTGAAGGCTTTAATTATGGCAGTAATAATAATAACATTAAATTTTACTATTGATTCCTAACACATTATAAACCATAAAAAAAATATTAAAAGGTAACTCTTTTAATCATGTGTTCAAATATACTCTTAAATTTTGGACATTTAGGAACTCTATAGAAAATGTGTCTAAATTTATTGGTCAAAATACACGATTTTTGGGCCAGTTGCACACTTGACTAGCACGTCCACGATGTAACGAAATTCATTCCTCGTGATATAAAATTGATTTCGGCTGAGTGAGCGCGACTTCTGGAAGTCATCCAAAGCGACTCGTGCTTATTCGCCTTTTTATTTCGTGACACTCATTTTTATGACGGACCTTTACGACGGATAATTTTTTGTCTATTTAAGGAGGATTTTTGTTTGTTTATCGTTTGTGGCAAGTTTGGCCTTAACTTGTTTTGACATTATATACCCGTATTGACAAAACTTTCTGAGGCTCACCTGTGTTTAGTTTTGAACTTAAGGGAGAGAATTTACCCCACTTGAAACTTAGTGTAAGTTACACTTAGTTAACTTTTAGTGCTGTATTCATGATTTTTTCTATCCAGAGAAACATATAGAATAGTGTAGTAATTAAACAACTTTAAACGGTTTAAATCGCGTATATTTATCATTATTTTTGTCCCGACGTTTCAAACACTTTGCAGTGATCGTGGTCACGGGGTGACTGGAATGGACAAAAATAATGATAAATTTACGCGATTTAAACCGTTTAAAGTTGTTAAATTACTATGTGTAATAATCGCGAAAACCTAAGACAACATTATATAGAATAGTGTTTCCGGATCAGGCATAGTATTTTTCAAATCTCCAAATACATATTTTATTTATATCTGTAAGGCGTACATTCTTTAGAAAAAAAGTACCAAATATGCTTTTTTGAAACTCGCTTTACCTCAACCAAGTTGATTGGTTAAGAACTACTAGACAAGTTCCGCTATGAGCGCTTTGAATCATGCCATAAAGCTCCATAGTTTATGAGACCATCAATATGACTTTCTCTTTTTATGAATCTCAGTTTTGGGCAGCAAATAGACAAATTAGCCTGATATGCAAATATAAACATGATCATGTGGAAAATAAAATAGACATGATGAAATATTTTCTACTTGTGAGTGATAGCTGGCGAAGTAAACATTTGCAAAATGCCTTACCATCATGCTATAATTAATGCCGTCCTAAGACAATAACCTGCGGCCTAACGTGTCCTCCGAAGCACGGAAGCGCTCATTAGTAATGCTACTCATCTAAGTTATGACGGAAGCCGATATTTCATCTTAGTTGATCGCTAAGAACTACTAAGCAAGTTTTATTTCTATTATTTGTTATACTGAAATTGAATTATGTAGACTTGTATGTTAGGCAATAATGAGAAAAGATGCAACACTTGTTGCACAAATAGTGTCGATTATGAATTTGGATGGATTTAGGTGCAGCAGAAGGCAGGAAAGGGTATCGCATATAAATATTAAAAGGGATATGCCAGCATTTTGGTCACAAGTAGCGTCGACCAGACGTTTTGAGACGTCTTTGAAAAATAGTTTGGCGCTCGGTCCCCACGGTCCCAGCGTTTCGACCCCAAACGATACTTTATATATACTTTGCACAGAGGATAAGCATTGCTATACAACGTGACAATGCGGCCTGCATTTTGGGAACACTGCCTAATGGTAGCGGAATATTGGATTCGTTTTGAAGTATGTTTAAGTTTTTTAGGTTAATATGTTATTTTTTCATATACTAAAGTAGTGTAAAATTGGTGAACCTGGATCAAGTCTATTCACATAGAGTACGAAGTACTCTATGTGAATAGACTTGATCCAGTTCCAATAGACTTGATCCAGTTCCAGTCTCCAATTTTAACATGAGACCATCAATACACACAGAGTACTTTCCTCATACTCTATATGAATACAGTACTTCGTACTCTATGTGAATAGACTCACTCTAGGTTCACCAATTTTAACATGAGACCTGTTATCAATACACACAGAGTACTTTCCTCATACTCTATGTGAATACACTACTTCGTACTGTATGTGAATAGAGTCACTCTAGGTTCACGAATTATAACATGAAACTTTATGGAATCAGTTCAAAATTATTTATTAATGTAATGATAAACAATTTCCTTTACATTCTATTTGAAACGACTGTACAAACCTTCTTATTCTTATAACATGAAACTTATTATCTATACACACAGAATAACTTCCTCGTACTCTATGTGAATAGAGTCGCTTCAGGTTCACCGTTCATAACAGTTCAGTTTTGATCTATTCAAACCGTTTAATTCAATACATTCAGTTTAGTTGATCGGATCAACATCAAATCATTGACTTATCTGTTCAAATGAATGAAACAAAGTTCTTGTATTCACGATTCTAGCCTGTATATTAAAATGTTTCAATCAATTCAGCTTAATCTATTCAAACCGTCTAATACCTACATTCAGTTCGGACTATGGATGAGACATGGACTAATCTACCTCCCTACATTTCCCCAGTTGTGAAATGAATAGAAGGAGATGGTTTTGAGTAGGTAGATAAGGCCTGGGAAATGAGCAGTTGTAGGTTTTTTTTTCTATTAGGTCATAATGTTAAATAATAAAGCTATCTTAAGTACTTGATCTATGGAAGGTAATATATATAAATAAAACGTATACTATTCATTTAACATGGAATTTTATTATCAGTACACCACTTATTCAAACAAATTACATTTTTTAAAGCACAAATATTCTTATGATATATACATGTGTAGACATCATTACATTCGCTGTAAAGATCATACAAATTACAGAAATTAGGACACTTAAAGTTTTCCAAGTTTACCACGTTATTATTAATAAACATTTCTTTAACCCATTTTGTTTTTTCTTCGCCTTTTACATAAATACGCTTATTCTTAAGTAGAGGTGAAATCAGATTCTTATAATTTGCATAAGAAATGTAACCTTCCTTCCAATAAATATTTCTATTTCTCTCAATCCAGTCAACTTGCTTCATTTCTTTCTTAGTTAAATCGTAAAACGGATATGGTTGTCGTATTAAAAAAGTCTTTATTCTGTTATCTTCTATCAAGGCTATTTCTTTAGGTATTGTTACGGTTTTTTTTCAAGGTCTTGAACGTGCCCCGCTTTCTTTTTAATCTGTTCTGCGCAAAGCGGAGTGTCCATCGAACGTCAACTAATCTATGACCTTCGAAATTATGATAAGTAATGGCACTGTGTTGCCAGATAATCGAATTTTCTCACTTAGCGGGTGGAGACCGTATGGGGATGTTTTTTTTTATACCATAGTTGTTATTACCAAAAATTCCGTCGCGGTGGAATCCCACCTCGCACGAAGCGGAACGGGTTGTTCGTCATCGCATTGAATGTAGGAGCCCCGGTAGTATATACTTTTGGTCTCCATTTGAGTAAACTGAGGTTCTGTTGCCCATTTAGCGCCTTGTCCCTGCTTAGGCTCGTTCCAGGACGATGGCGGAAGTGAAATCCTGCTTGGCGACGTCCACTATTGCTCCTAGCGCAGTGACACGAATTTAGGATTTCCCCTTCTTTTTGAGGAGGCCCTCTCCGTGGGAAATGGGTATTTCATGGCAGCAATCCTGGCATCCCTAGGCGCAGATTAATAAGGCATATTTTTATCTGTAAGTTTATCGGTAAGTGGCATTATCTGTGTTTTTTTGCCCCTTCCTCTACGAATGTTCGAGAAACTGTCGCCGCCCCGTAAATACGGCGGAAGAGCAGTTTTGCACTCTTTTTCCCCCAGCAACCCAAGAGTGACGCTGCCTGCTGCTAGGTAAGTCTTGATTCCCGTGGCGTGCCCTAGCGGCTTTGGAGTTTGGCAATTGACAAACTAATTTCGATATTTTCAGGGCGGGACCACAATCAGGACAGCGTTCCACTGAGATTCTGGACGATACCTACCAGCTGAAATAAAGCCCTAGGAGGCGACTTTCCAAGTGTGAGACGTGAAGTCACCAGAACGCTACAAGCGCCTTTCAACCTCCCAAAAGGTTAGTAAAGTGATTGAATATTTTCGGTGCAGTGTTTTCGTGCGAAGTTATAGGTTATAACGCCGGGCTAAATTCCAGTGTTTCGTCTCGTGAATTTATCTAGTGAGGCTCTCCGAGTTGTGGACCGCGTGGTCCCTAGGCCCACGCCGTCGCTGAACCCGAATGTGCGAGCTTTCTCAAGTGACCGCGTGCCGAGTGTATGGATATTGGCCCTGTCGTTGCGTGCGAAATTCCGTGTTTTCCTGTGGATTGAGGCTGGCTGCGCCCGCATGCATCTTCACAACGTGGGCTAGCCACCCACGCCAAATCGACCGGTGCCTCTTTTGCGATAGTGATGTCAACGCTTTATATATGCCCTTCACAGGCAGGTACGATTTTCACATGCGCACCCTTGCGTTTTCCAGGAGGTTCCTGGTTAGGAGGGGAAAACTTCACCGTTAGGGGTTGAAGAATAATCACCTACCATAGCCCCCCAGCTCCGGCAGTCAGCCCGAGCGAATGGTTGAGCTGTCAGCGCTCTGCTTTGCGTCCCTTATGCAGTAGGGCTGCTGACCAATGCAGTGATTTCACCCCAAGGCTGTATACCGTCGCACCGATCCGGTATTTATATCTTTTCCCGGTTTTATATAGCCGGGTGGCGCCCTTTTCTTTATTTATATGAACGGAATTCATCTTTTGACCTTATGCGACTCACGAATTTTCCCCTGAGATAACTAATTTTCTTGAGCAAGCTGGTTTATTACTATAATTCACTTTAAATATTAAATCATGTTAATCTAGGACACTAATTGTATGTGGATCTACGTTGCTGGCACACAGAAATTATAATTGAGGCAATTTTATGTAATAATTAGTTCGGTGCTGCTCGCTCGCTCTGGGCATATTTTTGAAATGTTTTAGATTTTAATATATCTCCTACCCCTGCCGCTAGCGTGCAACCCCTATTGATATTAAATGTGTTCTGGACTGATATAGCCTATTTTTTCAATAATAATTGTGTGTATGTTTGTGAAATAAAATATATAAACTTATTGAACGCTCCATACCTACTGTGTTTATTTGTGTATTAAAGCCTCCTTATTTAGATAGGTAGTTTTAGGTTAGGTGTGTGGAAGCTTCTCTTCCCCACCTGGAGAGTTGCCACTTTTCTTTGTATTTAATTTAAATATTTACTACCCAATTTTATCATCAACGAACAATTAATGTAACAATTGACGCCGCAACGTAGGGGCCTTGCATAAGGAAAGATGAATTCCCATTTTGTCAAGTTTTTTTTTAAATGTTTAACATACTTGCATAATGTGTTTTTTTTTCACAGCAATTTTATTTAACTTTATGTGACTAATGTTCACTATTTTACTCAAATGTTTCTGTGTACACTCACCATTTTATATTGCAATTGCTTACTGTGTGTAAAGTTATTTTTAAGGAATGTGCCATTACATATGTACCCATATAGATAGACCTTATATCTGTGAAATTTCTATGTGCCAATTATTATCAAAATGTGAACTTAATTTTCAAATTTTAACACCAGCAATTTAGATTCTAATTTATATTGAAATTTAATTCAGTCAATATGCATATTATAATGCTTATTTTTAACTTTATTTTAACTTTTTTGAATCATAATATTTTTTTACAATAATGATCATTCATGACTAGCTGTAGTTTTTCAAAGAGAAATGCAGTTTGTTTTTGCTGTAAGCAATTACATTTATAGTCTTATATTATCTCTTATCATCTATCATTGAACAATATTATTTCTTTTTTTAGCATTCTAAAGCTGACCATTCATTTATTTTGAAGGCTGTCGCTATACAGTCTTCGTCTCTTCGTTGTGTATTGTAGAGGGCTGTGACTATACAGCTTTCTCTTGTGGTTTTTGAAGGCTGTCGCTATACAGTCTTCGTCTCTTCGTTCCATATTGTGGAAGGCTGTGACTATACAGTTTTCTTTGGGTTATTGGGGGCTATCACTATACAGATTTTCTTATGCTGATATTGGAGGCTGTGATAAAACAGACTTCATGTAGTGATAGTTTTGAACGCTGTTGATATACAGTTTTCACCTCTTTTTGCTGATGGTGTCATCGGTGGGTTCGGCTTTTGCTGATTTTTTGCTGTTGAAGGCTGCCGCTATGCAGTTTTCTTTTGATGGAGTTGCTGATGAATGGTTTGGCTGTTATATATAGATTCTGTTTGATAAGAGTTGTTGTTCAATGTAGGTATTTTTTTTGAGTCAAATTTTTTTTGTTTATTTATTGACAGGTTTACATTTTTATAGATTGATCTAGTTAAAATTTACCTAGCTACTGTAGCTTTTTGTTGGTTTTATTTATCGTTTCAGCAAACAAGCAGTGTTTGCTTGGCACTGTTATAACCTCAATGCAGAGTGATTAGCAAGGATCATCATGTGGCAGATATTGTTTGAAAACGCACCTCTCCACTTAGTGATGCCAATTAATTCTTTATCAAATCAAATCATTTATTTCAGAAATCATCCAATATACATTTATGGCTACGCTGGCTCCTAAATATGATAAATGTAAAATTATCAAAAAGTTGAGTCGGTTGGTTTACGAGCTTCAGGATTTTACTTCAGGTAAATTGTTAAGCAGTTGGCACATTAAGTATCTGAAAGGGGGGCAGTCATAAATATTTTTCTTTCTTCAGGTCTGATTTTGTGTATCCTTATAAGTGATTTATTAAGTCTAGATAACATAGGGTTGTCTTAAGGCACATTCTTCGCAAACCACATAAATATTTTTGTACTAGTTAGGACATTTGTGTTCTGGGACACTTATGTCTATATATATTTGGTGGGTTCGCTATAGGCAGTCTTGTTTTTTTTTAATATCAATGTTTTGGTACCAGATAGCTCTGAAATGTACTCTACCATGTTCAGGCCTAGTACCATTCTTGTTTTTATATTTTTGTATCTTGGTATTCCTGATGTCATTATAAGTTGCACTCTGTCGAGTCCACTTAGTTTCAGGGTACAGGATTTCTTAGTTTTATGGGATTATACATAGTTCTATACTCCCCTAAAATTTTAACTCACCAAATAGGTACCTCAGCAAAGTCCTGAGATACATGTTCCTTTTAGAGAATGGAGACTATCCGGTCTTGGTTGTTGAGTACGGAGAAGCATCCTAAGTATTTAATTTTTTTTTATGTATATGTTTGCTATATTCATTTATTATATTTATCACAGAGCGGATTGTAACTCTATAAATTAAGCCTAGTACATGGGCGGTTTACTAAGTAACCCCTTTTTAAAAAGCCTAATACTTAGTAATCATTTATTTGTCAAATGTCTGGGCGTTGTACTCAGCTGAATGAGTCAACATCTCTACTGGCATTATGACTTATATACCTATATACGTAGTTTATCTATCTGTCTTATTTCCTTCGAAGAGCGGATTGTAACTCTTTAAATTAAGCCTAGTACAGGGGCGGTTTACTAAGTAACCCCTTTTTAAAAAGCCTAATACTTAGTAATCATTTATTTGTCAAATGTCTGGGCGTTGTACTCAGCTGAATGAGTCAACATCTCTACTGGCATTATGACTTATATACCTATATACGTAGTTTATCTATCTGTCTTATTTCCTTCGAAGAGCGGATTGTAACTCTTTAAATTAAGCCTTTACAGGGGCGGTTTACTAAGTAACCCCGTTTTGAAAGCCTCATACTTAGAATCTGTCTATATGTCGTTATTCTCGGCGTTGTACTCAACAGGGTGAGTCAACATCATGATAAGGACACCCCTATCTCCCTATTTAAAACCTATGTATTGTCTTTATATATAAACTTATATAAAAATATCTGCATTTTGTGGGTGAGTGGTAATGCTCATGAGGAACCACATAATGCTTTATGTATAATAGATGATGTATGAAAAGGAAGACTGAATGTAATTAGAATTGACTTATGACTTGACATGACTGAACAGGGTAATTATGTATGAATGAAGACTGTCTTGGAAGAATTGCAGAAAGTGGTGACTCATGAACCTTGTTAGTGAACCTGAAATGTAAGTGTTTTATATTATGTTATGTATGTATGTATTAATGATTAAATTGTTCATTATAACAGCTTCTCCATACCCTCCAGAACCATGTCGGCTTGTTTCTTTGTTGTATTTGGGAACCTTTCCTTGTTTGATTTGTTTTATTAGACAAGATTTACACAATATTAACACTTGGCATTATTCCAGTGAATTTTATTGGTGAGTGGGCAGTCATTTTATTTGTTATTTTACCCTTCTTGTGCAGGGATTAGCACTTGTATTCTCATCAGTTAGTGCCTATATTGATACATAGGATATCATTGGCAATCTAACTGAAAATTTAAAGTCTTTGTAACTATTTTACTGACATACCGGAATGGCTTCTAAGCGTTATAAACGTTATTTTTTTCTTTCAGCTGGTATGTATATGTTCATGTTAGTATCCTAAGATCCATAATAACTATATACCTATCATAGTTATGGGTTAGTTTTATGGGGTCTTATTAGTAGTTGGATACAATGCCGTAGGCCACTCTGTCATCAGTGCCCCTTCTGGGTGCTGTTGAAGCCAAGGCATTCTTCCTCTTTCCTGCTCCCTCTTCTTCTCTTCTTCCCTTTTTACTTTGTCTATCCCCCTAGGGTACAGATCCCATTTTCATTTTTGATTTGTTACCGAGCGACTCGGTGACCCGTTTCCGCCATCGCGAGTTTGCTTGCCCTTTCCTTGGGGAGGGGAAACGTCCTGTCTGGTCGCCGGAGCGCGGGATAATAAACCATTTTTTTTTCTCTCAAATATTTTTCTATTTTCAAGGGCCGAGACAATATTTCTTTGTACCTATTTATTGGTCTTAATATAGGCTGTTTCCACGGCTTAGACCTATAACGGTAATATGTGGTTATCCACCCTTTTGTTTACTTACTTCTCATTTGATATTTGGGTTTCTCCTGATTGACATGGGTAAGTAAATTTTGTGGCATCTATATGCTATTGTTCTAGCTAGCTCTTCGGTCCTTGCCTTTTAGTAAGTAGTAATGGGCTTTAGAAATATTTGGCCCCTTAGGGTTGCCCAATTTAGTTTTTAGTTCTATGAAGCGTTCAATAATTTTAAGTTTTTTTTAGAGATCTTAATAGTTCTGCTACAATGAGGTTTCACCAAATGTTTTCTTTGTAGGACTTGTTTACCCGTAGGTTGTGAACATTTTTGTTCTGAACCTAATATTTTGAGTCCGGTAGTTGAGATAGAGCAGGTAGAGCTTTTTTTTTTGGTTCTTTTATGGAATTAATTTTCAGGCTGCACTATTATATGGAAGCCTTGTTTAAGTTTTGACATTATGCTTCTCTGTTCAAGTTGATAGCTGGGGGTCCAGCTAACATTTTTGTCGGTACCCCTTCAAAAATTCTAAGGGGAGGGGGTACTGTTACGGTTTTTTTTCAAGGTCTTGAACGTGCCCCGCTTTCTTTTTAATCTGTTCTGCGCAAAGCGGAGTGTCCATCGAACGTCAACTAATCTATGACCTTCGAAATTATGATAAGTAATGGCACTGTGTTGCCAGATAATCGAATTTTCTCACTTAGCGGGTGGAGACCGTATGGGGATGTTTTTTTTTATACCATAGTTGTTATTACCAAAAATTCCGTCGCGGTGGAATCCCACCTCGCACGAAGCGGAACGGGTTGTTCGTCATCGCATTGAATGTAGGAGCCCCGGTAGTATATACTTTTGGTCTCCATTTGAGTAAACTGAGGTTCTGTTGCCCATTTAGCGCCTTGCCCCTGCTTAGGCTCGTTCCAGGACGATGGCGGAAGTGAAATCCTGCTTGGCGACGTCCACTATTGCTCCTAGCGCAGTGACACGAATTTAGGATTTCCCCTTCTTTTTGAGGAGGCCCTCTCCGTGGGAAATGGGTATTTCATGGCAGCAATCCTGGCATCCCTAGGCGCAGATTAATAAGGCATATTTTTATCTGTAAGTTTATCGGTAAGTGGCATTATCTGTGTTTTTTTGCCCCTTCCTCTACGAATGTTCGAGAAACTGTCGCCGCCCCGTAAATACGGCGGAAGAGCAGTTTTGCACTCTTTTTCCCCCAGCAACCCAAGAGTGACGCTGCCTGCTGCTAGGTAAGTCTTGATTCCCGTGGCGTGCCCTAGCGGCTTTGGAGTTTGGCAATTGACAAACTAATTTCGATATTTTCAGGGCGGGACCACAATCAGGACAGCGTTCCACTGAGATTCTGGACGATACCTACCAGCTGAAATAAAGCCCTAGGAGGCGACTTTCCAAGTGTGAGACCTGAAGTCACCAGAACGCTACAAGCGCCTTTCAACCTCCCAAAAGGTTAGTAAAGTGATTGAATATTTTCGGTGCAGTGTTTTCGTGCGAAGTTATAGGTTATAACGCCGGGCTAAATTCCAGTGTTTCGTCTCGTGAATTTATCTAGTGAGGCTCTCCGAGTTGTGGACCGCGTGGTCCCTAGGCCCACGCCGTCGCTGAACCCGAATGTGCGAGCTTTCTCAAGTGACCGCGTGCCGAGTGTATGGATATTGGCCCTGTCGTTGCGTGCGAAATTCCGTGTTTTCCTGTGGATTGAGGCTGGCTGCGCCCGCATGCATCTTCACAACGTGGGCTAGCCACCCACGCCAAATCGACCGGTGCCTCTTTTGCGATAGTGATGTCAACGCTTTATATATGCCCTTCACAGGCAGGTACGATTTTCACATGCGCACCCTTGCGTTTTCCAGGAGGTTCCTGGTTAGGAGGGGAAAACTTCACCGTTAGGGGTTGAAGAATAATCACCTACCATAGCCCCCCAGCTCCGGCAGTCAGCCCGAGCGAATGGTTGAGCTGTCAGCGCTCTGCTTTGCGTCCCTTATGCAGTAGGGCTGCTGACCAATGCAGTGATTTCACCCCAAGGCTGTATACCGTCGCACCGATCCGGTATTTATATCTTTTCCCGGTTTTATATAGCCGGGTGGCGCCCTTTTCTTTATTTATATGAACGGAATTCATCTTTTGACCTTATGCGACTCACGAATTTTCCCCTGAGATAACTAATTTTCTTGAGCAAGCTGGTTTATTACTATAATTCACTTTAAATATTAAATCATGTTAATCTAGGACACTAATTGTATGTGGATCTACGTTGCTGGCACACAGAAATTATAATTGAGGCAATTTTATGTAATAATTAGTTCGGTGCTGCTCGCTCGCTCTGGGCATATTTTTGAAATGTTTTAGATTTTAATATATCTCCTACCCCTGCCGCTAGCGTGCAACCCCTATTGATATTAAATGTGTTCTGGACTGATATAGCCTATTTTTTCAATAATAATTGTGTGTATGTTTGTGAAATAAAATATATAAACTTATTGAACGCTCCATACCTACTGTGTTTATTTGTGTATTAAAGCCTCCTTATTTAGATAGGTAGTTTTAGGTTAGGTGTGTGGAAGCTTCTCTTCCCCACCTGGAGAGTTGCCACTTTTCTTTGTATTTAATTTAAATATTTACTACCCAATTTTATCATCAACGAACAATTAATGTAACAGTATAAACTGATTTGATTCAGTTTTAAAACCTTGAACATCCACTATTAACTTCATGATATCTTGCGAACTGTACTGCTGAGAGGCTTATATTCTATAATGCGATCGTTGATAATGAGACAATAGGCTCTCGTTTGGTCAGGAAAATCTTTATCACTTTCTATTTCTAGTCTAACATCGACTGGCCCAGTTTTTAATGTTTCATTTTGTCTTGAACAATCGATAATACATAAAGGTGCCTTCTCTTTAAAGTCTGTAATATCAAGCAACGGGTCAACTGGGGCGTTGTAGTACGACTGACGAAATCTGATGTACATTTCATATAATATATGATACTTATCATCATCAAAATTGAGTTTAAGTGCATCATATGGGTATGTTTGTGAATTCAAAAATAATGTTACGTTAGTTAAATTACAATGATCAAACAGTGACAAATTTGTATCCTTTAAATTTTTCTTTGCTGTTTGAAGACAAAATATTACATATCTAGGTTTCTCAAGTTGGGAGGCTGTCTTGATCGACCATGAATGTTTTTTAGTCTTAGGTAAAAGTGGATATTCATATGTGTCCCAGTTTCGAAATGCTATTTGTGTTGCTTTATCTTTTTCTAGTTGTTTTAGAAGTAGTAACTTTTCTCGATCGGACACTTTAATGTGAGGTACACGCCATTGAATTCTCTCAATATTAACCGACACATGATCATCCTTATCATGTAGAAGAGCATCAATATTAGATTTACATCTCGTTAAAATTAGTTCATGCTTGCAGTTTAATACGATTTTGTTGTAGTCTTCAGCAAATCCCAATAATTTACTAAGTGGCAATATTACATTAAAAATACCATTTTTTGATTTTGTTCCATTTAAGTTAAATCCCCACAGAGCAGCTCTTTTACTTTCTCCCGCATTCATTGAAGCGTAAGATTTGATTGTAGAAGTAATCCCGACATTTCTTATACGATCAATTTCAATTCCGTTTATCTCATATCTTATGTCATGAAAAAGAAACGGTATAGGGTTATTGTTGAAACGACACTCTTTCTTTACATTTTTTCCTGTAGAATCCTTTGTAAATACTTCTATACATCCTTCAATGTAAATGGAACTGGCCGCGGGTAGTAGATAAATGTCTTGTTGATTAATCGGTATTCGTATTTCATCGTTTTCTTTGAAGCTATTGGTGTATGGAGTATAGGAATGCACCTCATAACCCTCAATAGAGTTGTCAAAATGTGGCAGCTTCTACTTCTAGCTTCCAAAAGGACTTTTTTAAACTTTTAAATAACGCTATTTTTGGTAAAACCATAGAAAACAAAAGGAAACAGGTTGATGTCAAACTTGTTACCAAATGGATTGATGCTAAAAATACAACCAATAAAATTAATGGCGCTGAAAAAATTATAAATAGACCAAATTTAAAAAGTATATCTATATTTTCTGATAGTTTTGTAGCCATTCAGTTAAGTCCTGAGAAGATCGTATTAGACAAACCAATATACGTCGGGTTTACAGTTTTAGAGTTGGCTAAAAATCATTTGTACAAATTTCATTACGATCACATAAAAAATAAATATGGAGATAAAGCAACACTGTGTTATACAGATACTGACAGTTTGTTGTATCTGATTGAAACTGAAAACTTTTATGATGATATGAAAGGCGATGATTTTAATTTTGATACCAGCAATTATAGTGAAACTAATCCTTACGAAATTCCTTTAGCTAACGCTAAAATTCCTGGTCTCTTTAAAGATGAGCTTGGAGGCGATGTTATATCCGAATTCGTTGGACTTCGAGCAAAACTTTATTGTATTCGAAGCTTGAAAGTACAAATAACTAAAGCAAAAGGTGTCTCAAAATGTATTTCAAAACAACTAAAGTTATCAGATTATATCGATTCGCTTAAGCTCGATAAAAGTTGAAAATGTAAAATGAATTTGATTAAATCTATAAAACATACATTATATTCTCAAGAAGTCAATAAATTGGTATTAAACAGAAAGGATGACAAGAGACAAATTCTAAAAAAAACAAATCAAATCAATACATTGCCATGGGGTCATTACAGAACAATGTTTTAATGAAAATGTTTTTTTATGTCCATAATTTTAGTTTTAAGTTTTCTAATTAACACTATTACATGTGTTTAATACATGTACACAGATGTATAATAATCGATTACTTCACTGTATCTATATAAGACAGGTATATTTTTAAGCTTTAGATTACGAACCATGCATTTTGTATCTATGTATTGAATAAATTATAATAACTAATAACCTAACCAGTGTTTTTATTTATTTAGTCTAAGCATCCCTTTCCTGTAAGTTATGAAGTTACGGCTGATAAATACGAGTAAATAGATTAAATATTTTGCAATAATTTTCTCGTAATTATTAATCAATCTATATGAATAGATTCTTATTAAAAAGTTGATTAAAACAAACTTTAAGGTATAAAACATTTATTTAAAATTTTAAACTTAAATACAGTATATATTGTTACTATTCTAATAATTCACTAAACCTAACTTTTTTAATATCTTACTTATTATTTTTTCAGTATCATCCATAACATCATCATAACTATCTTTAACTAGGTACTGAACTTTCACTTTTGTATCGTCCATGCTCGTTTCACTTAAATCTTGAATACTTATTTTGATTAAATGATGGGCTTTTCCCGTTTCTTTGCGAATGACATATGAAGATGTAGGTGTAGAAGCTATTGATTTGGAGATGGTCCTTTTCAACGATAATGATGATTTCCTTTTTGTGTTTTTAGTTGATTTATCAAGCGTCTTATCAATTTTTTCATTGTTTGTAGATTCAGTTTCTTGTAACTCTTTGTCTCGTTGTACATCGTTTTGAATAATATTCTGGTACTCTGCTTTGTAAAAAGCATCCATGTTTTGAGCGTAATAAAACGGATTCGTTATCGGATTCGAGTCATCTTCAAATGTAAGACTGCTCATTTTCTGTAATAAGTTAAGAAAAAGTTAAGAACTTATTCAACATCGTGTAATAATAATAATAATAATAATGTAAATCGCATACTTTATATTTAAATGTGTAAGTACTTACCGAGTTAATATCACCAAGTCGACGTCTGCACCGTAGAAAATTTAGAAGACGTATATCTTATTAATATAATTAGTCAATTTATTGGTTTTAAAAATTGCTTACGTTAGAAACACCTGGTGAAAAAAAAGAGCTTACACAGGTCATAAACGTGTTCTGACATGTATACCGTATGATAATATACAAATAATTAACAATAAGTTATTGCAACATAGTTGCTATAGTAGGTGTATTGTGTAACATTGCAGTGTTATTTAAAGTACTTATGAAATATGCAAGTATTAACTTAGTCTGAGAAAAATCTATATGACGTTAATACGTATATATTTTTCACGTCTATGTTTTCCAGTTCAGCCTTATATCAACATTTTTTTGAAAGTTGAAGCCTGTAATCATATATAAAGCGGTAATCGAGAAGTAATAATGATCATTTGACAATAATGAAGCTTAAAAAGCACACGCTAAGCTTAGACATTAGTCCAATTGATATTGAAGCGAAATCACACTTCATAAAACATAGTGCATTATTACCTAATAGCATTCGTTGTTTGATTTGTGGACCATCTAATTGTGGTAAAACGAATGTAATGATTACTCTATTGTTACATAAAAATGGTCTTAAATTTAGGAATTTGTATCTATACACCAAAACCCCATTTCAAAGTAAATATTGTTTTCTTAAAGAAGTGCTATTCAATATACCTGAAATCAAATACCATGTATTGAGTGACGATAATAAAGTTATACATCCAAATGACGCATTACCAAACACAGTTATAATCTTTGATGATGTGGTTTGCGAAAATCAGATTAACATTCGTAACTATTTTGCCATGGGCAGACACAGTCAAATTGATTGCTTTTATCTCTCACAAACATATTCAAAGGTGCCAAAACAGTTGATTCGTGATAACGCAAATTTATTATTGCTCTTCAAACAAGATGAAATCAACCTGAAGCATGTTTACAATGAGCATGTAAATTCAGATATGTCATGGAATAAGTTTAAAGATATTTGCTATAATGTTTGGCAGAAAAGGCACAATTTTTTAACTATAGATAAAGACTCTGAATTGAATAAAGGTAGATATAGAAAGAATTTAGACACATTTATATACTTATCCTAAATACAATTTTATCATTTGCTTTAGAGAATTGAGAGCGTATAGACGAAAATGAGTCTTAATATTAAAGAACAGATAATTACATCATCAGATGTCATAAAAAACAAACTTAGACAGTTAAGAGATATAGAAGATCAAAACAACTATGAACTCAATAAAATATTCAAACCTGTAACTGAACCTTTAACACAGATGTTGGAATCGAATCAAAATAAGGTGAAATGTGACTTTAACGTGAACGCTATAAAAGTGCCACTTAAATTAGATGACTCCTTAACCTCCACACCATCAGATGCTGATTCAGAAATTTCTGAATATTATACTGATACGGATTGCAAAGACCAATCTATAACAAAAAAATATTTGAATAGCTTTTATGATATAAATATCCCATTTGGAGTTCGGAAAGTAGGTGATCAGTTAATGATGGGTAATTTTGTGGTTAATATACTTTCTTCACTTGATGGTGAACAGGAATTATGTCGAATGAAGATTGCTAATGATGAATACCAATTGACTCCAGGACTAAAAGAAGTATTATTACATAGAAAACCGAAACTAGAATTAGTTACTGAAAGTGATAAAAATGTGTATAAAAAGATTTTGTTAACAACAAACGCTCATAAGCGGGATTATGATGATAATGGTCAGTTAAAGGGAGATAAAGGTGAAAAATACCGACAAATTATTAAACCTATGTTTGTTGCATCAGCATTTGACAATAATAAAAAACTTGGTGGTAACTTGAACGTTTTAAAAAGATATAAAAAAAATACCGACTTTATCTATTGGGATGATCCTAATGAGCTAGTCGAAAGACTAAAACTTATTATTGCTTCTAAACAAGCCGGAAACACTAATCAAGACAATGAAATTATTTCAATCATAGAAGAACTAAAAGAGGCAGGTATAATAAAATCATAAATGACATAATCATTATGAAGATTTGTTAGTCGTTAAAAAGCTGTTAAAGAATAAAGAACCAGAAAATGAGTAAAGAAGATGTGGTGAATGAAATACACAAAAATGCAAGAAAAAATTTCCCTCGCAGATGCGTTTTACTCAAAGACATAGATGATCTTTGGCAAGCTGATCTGATTGATATGCAAAAAATATCACATATTAATTCAAATCAAACATTTATACTAATCGTGATTGATTGTTTTTCGAAATATGTTTGGGTCAGACCGCTTAACAATAAAACTAAAGATTCTGTAACAAAAGCATTTCAATCAATTTTGTTCAATGGAAGAGTCCCCAAAAACTTGCAAACAGATTGGGGTAAGGAATTCTACAATAAAAGTTTTAAAAAAGTGATGCAAGATCATTCAATAAACCATTACTCGACATACTCTACAAAAAAAGCTTCAATAGTCGAACGAGTAATACGTACTATAAAGGGTAAACTTTATAAAACGTTTAGTTTGAAAGGTAACTTCAAATGGGTAGATGGAACCATAGAAAAAGTTGTCTATAATTACAATCATACTAAACATAGAACTATTCAAATGTGTCCAGCTAAAGTGAATAAACATACAAAAAATATTGTCATACAAAGATACAATAATCTTTACATACCAAAAGTTAAAAGAAACTCTTTTGCTGTGGGTGATATAGTACGATTAAGTAAGCATAAAGCTTGTTTTGACAAAGGATACACTCCAAATTGGTCAACTGAGTTATTTCAAGTAATCGTTGTTCAGAATACTGATCCAGTAACTTATTTGCTAGAAGACTCAAGAAAAAATAGAATTCTAGGATCATTTTATGCTCAAGAGCTTCAGAAAACTAAAAATCCTGACGTGTATTTAGTTGAAAAAGTTCTTAAAAGAAAAGGGAATAAAGTTTTTGTTAAGTGGCTAGGATTGTCATCGCAGGAAAATAGTTGGATAAGCAACACTAATATATTATAAATTGCGAGCATATTTTTGTCATTCTTCTCTTGTATATGGAGGGGAAAGGTGTTGTGAATAGTATTATCAATCACCTACCGTTTGAGTTACATATCCCCGGCTATAACTACTGCGGGCCAGGAACAAGATTACGCGAGAGACTTATTAGAGGTGACAAGGGTGTAAATGAACTTGATGAGTATTGTAAACAACACGATATTGCATATATGGAAACAGAAAACTTACAATCCAGGCGTACAGCAGATAAGATCTTGATGAAAATGGCAAAGAAAAGAGCGTCATCATCCCAAGTGAGTACAAGTGAAAAGTTTGCGGCAAATATTGTTAAAAAAGCAATGTTGATGAAACTTTCAAATGGAGCGGGTCTTAAAAACAGTTTTAAAAATGTAGTTTCTTATGCGAGAAAACATATTCGTAAAGCAAAACCGAAATGTAAAAAATTGGCTATTGATTTAGCTTATGCTGCTATTAAAGATATAGCATCTGATTTAACGGTTAAAATTCCACGTGTGATACCGTTACCAAAAACAGGAGGGTTCTTGCCATTAATACCGATTATTACGGGGTTGTCTGCTGCTGGTGCTCTTGTTAATAAAACATCTGTTATAGCACGAATGTTAAAAACGTTTCAGAATGCGCAAAAAACGTGGAATGAGATGAAAACACTCAACCAGAATTTTAAGTCAGTGTGTCTAGGGAGAGGACTACAGCTCAAACAGTATAAGGGTGGTCTAGGCATTTTCACTTCGACAAAAAACTGAACAAGTTTTTTGTCGAAGTGAAAATACCAACATTGATATAATGAAATATTCAGTGAATATCCCATATTTTCGAGGAGTGTTTATGAGAGATCAATTACCTAAACACCCTCGCAAAATCGAATGTGGTATAATTAATTTGGATAGCTCTGAAAATCAAGGTACGCATTGGGTAGCTTATGTTAAGAAAAATGACTATATTGAATACTTTGATAGTTATGGTGATCTAAAACCACCAAAAGAATTTATTAAATATGTAGGGGACAGCATTCAGTATAACTATAACAATTATCAGGGTTGTCATCTGTACAACTGTGGTCATTTATGTCTTAAATTTCTTGAAAATTGTATGCTTTAGATCTAATTTAAAATAAATTGTACGCTTGTACCGTAATGGATATCAGTATTAGTTTATACTTCGAGTATATAAGCGGTATTTTTGTTTATCTCGAAGTAGTTCTTTAAAAATAATGATTGATTTCAATATTAAAAAAAGTAAGAAAAGTTGTGGTAAGCTGACGAAAACAAATAGTTCAAATCATAACTTCATTAAACACACACGTGCTGTATCAGCTCTCAGTGAGATAAATAAAGAGTTTTTAAGAAATTTGGGATTTAAACTATGAGTATCTTGCAAATTAATGTCGCACCACATTTTGACAACTCTATTGAGGGTTATGAGGTGCATTCCTATACTCCATACACCAATAGCTTCAAAGAAAACGATGAAATACGAATACCGATTAATCAACAAGACATTTATCTACTACCCGCGGCCAGTTCCATTTACATTGAAGGATGTATAGAAGTATTTACAAAGGATTCTACAGGAAAAAATGTAAAGAAAGAGTGTCGTTTCAACAATAACCCTATACCGTTTCTTTTTCATGACATAAGATATGAGATAAACGGAATTGAAATTGATCGTATAAGAAATGTCGGGATTACTTCTACAATCAAATCTTACGCTTCAATGAATGCGGGAGAAAGTAAAAGAGCTGCTCTGTGGGGATTTAACTTAAATGGAACAAAATCAAAAAATGGTATTTTTAATGTAATATTGCCACTTAGTAAATTATTGGGATTTGCTGAAGACTACAACAAAATCGTATTAAACTGCAAGCATGAACTAATTTTAACGAGATGTAAATCTAATATTGATGCTCTTCTACATGATAAGGATGATCATGTGTCGGTTAATATTGAGAGAATTCAATGGCGTGTACCTCACATTAAAGTGTCCGATCGAGAAAAGTTACTACTTCTAAAACAACTAGAAAAAGATAAAGCAACACAAATAGCATTTCGAAACTGGGACACATATGAATATCCACTTTTACCTAAGACTAAAAAACATTCATGGTCGATCAAGACAGCCTCCCAACTTGAGAAACCTAGATATGTAATATTTTGTCTTCAAACAGCAAAGAAAAATTTAAAGGATACAAATTTGTCACTGTTTGATCATTGTAATTTAACTAACGTAACATTATTTTTGAATTCACAAACATACCCATATGATGCACTTAAACTCAATTTTGATGATGATAAGTATCATATATTATATGAAATGTACATCAGATTTCGTCAGTCGTACTACAACGCCCCAGTTGACCCGTTGCTTGATATTACAGACTTTAAAGAGAAGGCACCTTTATGTATTATCGATTGTTCAAGACAAAATGAAACATTAAAAACTGGGCCAGTCGATGTTAGACTAGAAATAGAAAGTGATAAAGATTTTCCTGACCAAACGAGAGCCTATTGTCTCATTATCAACGATCGCATTATAGAATATAAGCCTCTCAGCAGTACAGTTCGCAAGATATCATGAAGTTAATAGTGGATGTTCAAGGTTTTAAAACTGAATCAAATCAGTTTATACCTAAAGAAATAGCCTTGATAGAAGATAACAGAATAAAGACTTTTTTAATACGACAACCATATCCGTTTTACGATTTAACTAAGAAAGAAATGAAGCAAGTTGACTGGATTGAGAGAAATAGAAATATTTATTGGAAGGAAGGTTACATTTCTTATGCAAATTATAAGAATCTGATTTCACCTCTACTTAAGAATAATAATTTATGTAAAAGGCGAAGAAAAAACAAAATGGGTTAAAGAAATGTTTATTAATAATAACGTGGTAAACTTGGAAAACTTTAAGTGTCCTAATTTCTGTAATTTGTATGATCTTTACAGCGAATGTAATGATGTCTACACATGTATATATCATAAGAATATTTGTGCTTTAAAAAATGTAATTTGTTTGAATAAGTGGTGTACTGATAATAAAATTCCATGTTAAATGAATAGTATACGTTTTATTTATATATATTACCTTCCATAGATCAAGTACTTAAGATAGCTTTATTATTTAACATTATGACCTAATAGAAAAAAAAACCTACAACTGCTCATTTCCCAGGCCTTATCTACCTACTCAAAACCATCTCCTTCTATTCATTTCACAACTGGGGAAATGTAGGGAGGTAGATTAGTCCATGTCTCATCCATAGTCCGAACTGAATGTAGGTATTAGACGGTTTGAATAGATTAAGCTGAATTGATTGAAACATTTTAATATACAGGCTAGAATCGTGAATACAAGAACTTTTTTTCATTCATTTGAACAGATAAGTCAATGATTTGATGTTGATCCGATCAACTAAACTGAATGTATTGAATTAAACGGTTTGAATAGATCAAAACTGAACTGTTATGAACGGTGAACCTGAAGCGACTCTATTCACATAGAGTACGAGGAAGTTATTCTGTGTGTATAGATAATAAGTTTCATGTTATAAGAATAAGAAGGTTTGTACAGTCGTTTCAAATAGAATGTAAAGGAAATTGTTTATCATTACATTAATAAATAATTTTGAACTGATTCCATAAAGTTTCATGTTATAATTCGTGAACCTAGAGTGACTCTATTCACATACAGTACGAAGTAGTGTATTCACATAGAGTATGAGGAAAGTACTCTGTGTGTATTGATAACAGGTCTCATGTTAAAATTGGTGAACCTAGAGTGAGTCTATTCACATAGAGTACGAAGTACTGTATTCATATAGAGTATGAGGAAAGTACTCTGTGTGTATTGATGGTCTCATGTTAAAATTGGAGAACCTGGATCAAGTCTATTCACATAGAGTACGAAGTACTCTATGTGAATGGAGTTGATCCAGGTTCACCAATTTTACACTACTTACTAATAATTTTAGAGGGATATGTATATGAAATGTGTGATATCGGAAATCATATTCACGTGCCAGGTTACTTACTGGTTCTAAAAGACTGCTACCAGAGTACACCCATAGGTGCTTGGCTACGATTTTCTACTTAAAGGCGGAATAGCCAAGCGAGCATGCACAAAATGCCCTTCCAACATGCGATGAAGCTCAAGCTGACGTTGGGGATCGAGCAGCACGGTAGTCCACTATTAGCGCTTGGCGACCTCTGCTTCAGAAATATACGAATATGCAACGTGTATAGTAACATAATATAAAATCTGTAAAGACGTACAGCTTTTACTTATTAACAAAATTTACTTTTAATCATTATATATACCCATGTAGTGCTTATCTCAAAGATGTAATTTTACGCCTACGAGCAAAATGTATCTCACGAAAGAAACGTTATTACGGTGGCAAGAGTTTTAAGAATTACCTTTGAAATAGCCCGGAGGGCGCTTAACCCCAACAGGGGCTTAAGACGACCGCATCCTGACATTGGTATTCATTGTGTATCGTCTTTTGCATGGAACACAATGAAAACTTATCCGATATTAGTTTTCAATTCCCAACCCAACTCGTCTGTAGGAAGGCATGGGACAAAAACTGGAATGAAACGACACGGAATAGAGAATTTTGGATAGTGTTTCGTGAATCCCTTGAGGTCTTGGTGTAAATATTGTCAAAGAAGCGAGTGAATTTTGATTAATAGGCCTTAAGACCTTGGTTTTGATTGTTTTTTTTTATATTTGAAGGTTTGCATTTACTCTTTCTACTCTCCTATATAGACAAAGTTATTTTATTGTGTACATCATTTTGAAATTGTAATGCAGACATATCTGGCAGCTATATTAAGGAACGGGGTGACACTTAGAAATAAATCCTAAAATATATACACGTCACTTACAAATTACACTTTGTGTTTGAAAACTATATGTTGATTATAAAAATATTCAAAGATACTATAAGATAAACGCATTTTCTATGCATTTTCTATGCGGATACACTATTTGTCACGTTACCCTTGCCATGTTACCCGTGTGAGTATTTTTTACACGGATTGCACGCCGGCGACTGTCAACTGTTTCGAGTTAGCACGACAGGTAATCATGGGTTTACTTGCCGTATACACTTTTAATCATCAAAAGCTTTCTCCGTATATGGTGACGCTGTATAAAAAATTACGTGTAGGACCTTGGTAGAAGGATTCCATAGCGTAATATTCTAATAAGTCTGATTACTAGGATCAATAAGCATAAAATTAAAATCACAAGTTGAATTTTGTATTAAACGATTGCCTAGTCTAAACCTTTTCCTGCTCTAGGATTTCAAAAGGATATCACAACCCAATAAGGTCGATGTTTGCTTCTGAAACATGACACGGGATTGAAATGTCGAATATTTACCGTGACGTTTTCTCGAAGTAAGAGATTTTACGGAACTCTGGAATTTTTATTTAGAGCATTTTATATGGAATTTGCTTTCTGTAAGAATTTAGCCTTCGCATATCGTTATTAAAAGTTGAATTATTTTCCAACACAGTTTATTAGGATAACATTGTTGTTTTCCAAAATCAAACACATGATACCAAATGTAATTGTTGTAACTGAAGTAAATTCGGGCAAATCACATAAAATGCAATAGCATTCCTTTAAATATAATACAAATTCCAGTAATTTTGATCAAGGGGCCAACACGGACTATAATTACCTACTTATGTCCAAATGACTGACCTTATTACCTTGTGAGTTGGCCAAAACGTAAGCAGCTGTCAAGAGTAACTGGTATGTTCTATGAAATATATGGCTGGAATTTGTTCCGTGTCAACAACCATTAGGTACTAGACTTTGATTCCTGACTGTCCGATAAATTACAAATCTACGACATTAAAATCTTCGATGAGAAATGTTTGACCGGCAAGTATCAAGTGCGCGTATACGCAATCCTCGTAAAAGCCGTTACTGTCTATCAGGTGTGACTGCTGTCAAATGCTTCCTTATTTAAATTTAAATCCGGAAATATTTGACCTCATACTATCTTTGACCCACTTTTTGCTTGTCGCAGCTTTCTTGATTTATTAACACCTTTTAGGACCCATATCAGGACTTGTGTTTTATTTCTCCACAATAATGATACATTCATTAGTCATCTTGTTACAATGTTACCAACAAAATTTCAGAGTTCAAATTTTAAGGAACTTTTTATTGCAAAATTTACATATGCTTGTTTCTATTTAACAAACGGCATAAAAGTTTGATGACTCAAATATAAATGTTTTTTTCTAATTTGACTTGTGTTAAATTAAAAAAAAATGCTTCAAATTGGTCACAGGTCCCTAGTTAACTTGTAGGTGACAGCTGCCACATTTTCCTCGGTTACCGCCAAAGGACGACCTTCATGAATCTCATCCCGTTTACTATCCCAATCACGATTAAGTTCAGTGTATCAACGCCTTAAGAGGGTTAAATGTTGGGTTTCATTCCCAAAAGCATATTGAAGGAAGCACTGCTGTTTTGAACTCAAAGAGACATTTAAAAATCGTAGTTAATCATGGCTCTAATAAATTGCACTTACTATATTTTTACAATATAATTTTAATGTAATCTTCCATCAATCTGATACTGTTTCTAGCCCAAAACATTGTCTAAATAACAACATAATTTTTAAAGACATTTTAAATTAAAAAATTGAGATAGCGCAATACTTTCAGTGTTATTTGCTTATATGAACTAATATTAATAATTTCCCACATTTTAAACAAAGTTTACAATATTCAAAATGTCCTTTTAAAAATAATATTATACTACAACATCGTGCTGATGTGTAGTCAAAGCCTTGAAAGGAAGCAAAAAAAGTCAGTTTTTCTTTTACATACCTGCAACATGCAAAAACATTATAATTTCTAGAAGCAATTATCACGAAACGTAGGGTGAAGCAAAGTATAAAGTGTATTGAAGAGCGTGATACGGAAGGAAATAAGATAAACACGCCAATAGAATTCTGTTTACTTGTCTAAAACTAGACATAATTTGAGATATGTTTTTTTTTATATATATTTTATAAGTTTTTACAAAACCAGACAAATGAGGCATATCCGGGCATATAAATTTAATAAATTATAATAGAATGTAATAATTTTATTTTTGAGTTTGATAGGGTGAGTTAACCTTAATTATACAATATATTGTGGGACGAAACTTTATAGAGCATACGCAGAACATATCCATTTAACTTATAAGTTTTGCGACCAGATCTGTTACTTTCCGTTTTTGAAGTTATAATAAAACTGTTTAGGTGTAGGACGGCAAACGAGCAGACGGCTCAACTGGTGGTAATTGATAACCGTGGCCTACGAACATCCGCATTCCGCAACACAACAGAAAGATGCTGCCCACCTTCTGGTGTGTTACCTTTAGTCGCCTCTTACGGCACCCACGGGTAGAGATGGGGGTGACATTCTAGCCCGGCACCCCACGGACCTTAGTTGTATCGGTTCGGAAATACTTCTCATGGCAGCTGGTTCTACATTGTAACAGTGTGAGGCGTCGACATGAAATTAATGAAAATTCATGAAATATCCTGCTATATATATATCTGTTCAATATCCTGCTGAAGATGATGTACAACAATGTACATCATCTTCAACCAAAATATAAAACGTCATTTAATAATAACCTAGCATCCACTTCTACAATAATGAACTAAGAACGATGTATTTTGCATAGGGAACAAGCCGATAAACCTGTTAAAAGAAATTACAATCAAAAGGATTTATCAGTTTTTTTATATTTTAAATTTTTAGTTTCTACAATAAATTACACTTGGATTTGTTTTATATTTTGTCTTTATTTAAATTATACTTTTCTTTACCAGAAATAATTGAATAGAACGTTATAGTTTCATATATCATGGCAATAGTCAGTTATTCATTACGCATACGCCCTAAATTACACAGTTGCAGAGACATAAAATTTAACTGTACCGCGGTGTGTACGGAACACCGACTGACATTAATATCAAATGTGCATAATGTTGAAATGGCACTATATCTTCCAATATTAACTTTAATACATAACGACAGAAGCAGTGATGGCTCAGTGGCATTGGCTATGGACTGCCGCGCAGCAGGTCCATGGTTCGAATCCCGCCGCGGGCTTGAGCTTCACCGCATGGTGGAAGTGAATTTTGCGAATGCCCGCCTGGCTATCGATCTCCTCTGTTTCTCTGGTCTTTTTGTATGTAATCCAAACAATAAACTATAGCGTATATTGGAACCTGCGTGAAATCATTTAACGATCCTCAACTCCGCGCGTAGGTACTAATCATAATATGGCTCTTAGACAATTATTGACGTGGCATAGACAAAAAGTAAGTCATTACTAATGAATAGTGAATAGATTCAGGCGTTACTTTGCGGAAATCCATTTTTAATAGTAACAAATATTTTAAAAGTATTTTAAGAAAACATTTAATTAACTATTTAATAAAACACTTATTAAAATCTTTATAAAAATGATATATATCTAGTGACAATTCCGCCCAATTTCCTGTTAAGCCGACGTGACGTCACAAACGCCACGCAGCCAAACCGGAAGAGTATTCGACGCGTTTCGCTTCTAAACGAAGCATCCTCAGGAGGTCTTGACTCTACGAGCGCACGATCGAGACTGAAGTAAGTCATTACTCCTAATTACCATTGTATTTCTATCATAAAACCTAGATTTCGTAGACCTAAAATTACGGAAAGAATGGGATTGACAATAAAGATATAGATTAGTTCCATCGCGTAATTAAGCGAAACATTGCAATTAAAAATGAATTACGCAGATTTAGATAGGAAACTTTTTACTTGCACAACAGAATATAACAATTGAAAATAGAAACCAAATTTGAACTAGGGGAATCTATACAGTTTTAATTCAGTGATGCGTGATCTCGTTTGAGACAGCTCGTAATAACCACACGCGGTAATAATTTCGCACGAAACGTTTCGTATATGAAGCTTATCGGAGCCAGAGAACATTTAAGAGTAATTACATCGAAGCGTTTAGGGTTGATAACACACATGCACGCCCCTAACGGGCGATAGGCATGCGATTGGAGAGAATTGCATTTTTTTTAAATATTATAATTATGTACGGTTATTTTCATAATATTTTTTTTTAAATTATACTAACTTCCATCTCCACAATACATAAAAATATTCGTCAAGTTGGTATCATGCTTATTAAAAAACTTGAAGCTCATATTATAATGGTCCGACTTTCATAAGTTATTTCGTGTATTACAGATACTAAAACTTAGTTGCGTCTTTTTTCCCTCAATTGTTTGAAGCGCTCGTAGCGAAGCTTACTTTAATCGATCAGCAAAGTTAAGCAACGTCGCCCGCGGTCATGAGTTGGATGGGTGACCGCTAGTGACATTACTACTGAGCGCTTCCGTGCTTTGAAGGGCACGTTAAGCCGTCGGTCCCGGTTGTTGTATAAGGATGGCAGTCGTTATAGCATGGTGGTAGGTTATTTTGCGAATGCCCGGCTAGCTACTACCCTCAAGTTGAAAATCTGTCGCCAAGCACCTAACGGTGTGTTCCGGCAGCTGTCCTTGCAAGCCAGTACTTCTAGGTTAGTCTTAACAACATCTTCGACCACATCATCACTTACCATCAGGTGAGATAGTGGTCAAAGGCGAAAATATGACGAATAAAAAAAAAAAATATTCAGGGATGTATGTCGCGTTCATATATCATGTCATTCGTGCAACGGAATGTCTATAACATTGATTATCATCAGCAATAATGACTTTATGTAGCTGTTAATATATATAGGTGATTGAGTTGTATGCTTACGGGCAATTTTTTTTCCTATTTAAATATGTGCAACTGAACTTAAGTTTATGAATTGTAGACATGTTGTATATGTATAAATTTTTATGTTATTGTGACGGATCAAGCCCGAAGCCCACCTGATGTTAAGTGGACTAACCTCTGCCTATAACAGACGCATTTCGTCAACGACGAATTGCACTGTGCCCGTCATACTGAGACGTACAGTTAGGTCTCATGTGCCTGTAATTTTTCTGGCTCTCAAGGACTGCTGCCGGAACACACTGTTAGGTGCTTGGTGACAGATTTTCTACTTGAAGGTGGTGGCTAGCCAGGCGGGCATTCGCAAAAAGCCCTTCCACCATGCGGTGGAGCTCAAGCTTGCGGCGGGATTCGAACCATGGACCTGCTGCACGGCAGTCCATAGCCAATGCCACTGAGCCATCACTGCTTCATATCTGATTCATACACTGATATCGACAAAAGTCACCATTACAACATCCAAAAGTAAGAAATGCATTAAATAGTTCTTCTTTTCCATAAGTAGGAAATATTTATATAATAAACAAGTAGTATGTTTAAATGAGAACGCACTATTTTGGAACAAAAATAGGTTATTACTATAACGAGTAAAACACTCTTTTATTTTGAACGGGAAAAGTCTGCCTCAAGTTTGAACTAGGCAAGCTAATTATTTTACTGAAACTAATAGGCGCTCATGAAAGTTTAAAGCAGTTTTAAAATTTAATTAATTGTTTCAGGTACCGCTCTCGTAGTCCATTCTTCTCAAGTTTAAAGTTTTATTGTTGTTTGATGGCCTTTAAGTCTAGACACTTATTTTCTGGTTAGTTTATTGAAGTTAAATAAACTGTGGAAAGGAAATAAAAATCTTATGTTTAGTGAATGTTGAAAGCACCGTCAAAATGTTATTAGGTTGATTGCATTTAGTAAAACCTATTAAGGAATAGAGTGGGGGCGCGCGGGTGTAAAAAACAGCTGACATTTTAAATACGACATTACCTATTCTTTGATATTGTTTTGTATGCTAATTATAAGTCATTATTCTCGTTCAACTTAAAATTATATATTTTAATATTTTTATTTTTGCAATAACGCGCGGTCTGCGGGTACATCTCCATACGATGGTTAAAGAACAAGAGGACAAATTTGAGGTATAAGTCATACACAGAGCATGCCCTGGCTGTAGGGGTGGATGGCACTGGTTCAAATCCCGCACACGACTTTAATTTACCTCTCGTAATTTTGTAACAAAAACTTCTTTTTTTAAATTATTATATTGTTTTACAAAATCACAAATATACGGTAGGAAAAATTTAAGTCATGTGCGGGATTCGAACCCGCGACCATCCACCCCTTGAGCCGGGGTATGCTCTAACCAATTGAGCTAACATGACATGACGTCATAACTCAAATCTTTCCTATCGTTCTTAAACCATCGTATTGGGATGGAGCACATGACTTAAATTTTTCCTATCGTATATTTTTGATTCTGTAATGTAATCTGCATAGCAGGCGTTATTGCAAACCTAACAATTGAATATTATATTGTTTGTTATTGACATCCATCACTCCTGTCCCTGTGGAATGTTACCCCCACCATTGCTACCTATGGTGTCGTAAGAGGTGACTTAAGGTAAAATACCGAAAGATGGGCAGCAGCGCCTTCTGAGGAACTGATATCTTAAACTGCGATCCCCAAGACGCCCGCCAAGCGTGGTGATTATGGCAAATCCTCCCTTAATGGGGGAGGCTCTGTTCAGCATTGGACAATCCAGCTAATACAGTACAATACGATGGTTAAAGAACGATATGAAAGATTTGAGTTATGACTTCAGGTCATGTTAGCTCAATTGGTTAGAGCATACCCCGGCTCAAGGGACGGATGAACATTTCTTTTATTTACACGGAATGTATACTACGTTTTTTGAGCGAGAAAGTAGCCGGTAGTTAGTGGCTTCCTCGCCGGTGGCGGTGGGACAACTGCCTTGGGTTCCGTACTAGAATACCTGATTAAGACTGCAGGGAATTTGAATTAATGGGTATTTAAATACCGATATTTTCTCAAAACTAGTATCTCTATTTTGTGATATATTTATAGGAAAAATAATGATAAATAAAGAAAAGAGAAAACCTATAAACCGAGTTATTTCTGTCAGTTATAAAATAAGACCAAAATTTTCAAATTTGATGAATGTTTACAGGAAAAGAGTTTTCTCCCAGAACGCAAATTATGGGCAAATTCTAAGTCAAAACTAGAAAAAGCTGCAATTATACTTATCGCACTATTCTGTTCGGGCGTTTAGCGGCGAGACAGCATCACTTTGTTAAAACACCTATTTTTCTGTAAGAGCTTCTCTTCCCGTTCCTCTTAAGCCTCAGCTGTACATTTGTCCGCCCATTTGTCCGTATACCTTTATCAGGTTTTATCTTGTTAGAACCATAAAAAGTAACCGTTTGAAATATTTTTTCACAGCATATAATACTATAACATAGTCTGGCGGGTGTGCTAAAAATTAATTATAATAAAAGTGGGCATCCCATACAAGATACGTGTTTTTTATAACGTCTCATACAATAGATACAAGCGTGAAACTTGGTGTGATAACAGTCGAAAGAAATTATAATAAAAAACCGATTATTAAAACTTATTTAGAATAAAATAATATTCGAATATCTAACGTATGATAAAAAATAACAACCAATCAAGTTCAGGTCGGACTGCCGCTAAGGATCTCGAACTATGAAATATATTAAAACGATTAAACGTCGGAAAACGGAATCATTGGTGTGCGAGTCAATACGAGTTCTCGTATTCGCAATAGGCCGGTTGAACTCTAGTATTCTTTCGTACGGAACCCTAAAAAGAAGTTTCGGATCATGGCAACGTAAATAAAATTGTTACTTGATTGAATTTTAATCCAACACACATTTGTTTTTTTTTTAAGTTGCACTATACACTTACTGGTAATTTGATTCTCATAGAATATAGAAATAATAACAAATATCCTAAAAATAATTGAATTGATCATGGAATTGATATGTTTGAAAAATATAAATTGACATTTTGCTAAGCCGATAGAAGTCGTAAACGCAAAATAAATAATTACAGCGTCTCGCTTCATCTCGAAGCATCGCCATGAGAACTTGCCTTTTTGAGCATATAATCTAATTTTTCAATAAAGAACTCTCTCATTTATATACAAATTTTTATCTCATACTTATATAAAAATTATAAAGTTTTTTTTTTTCTGTGAGAATTGTTTGAGGAGACTATAAGATAAATGGGCTGTATGAGTTGCAAGGTTCAGGTCAATATAAATCAGACTAGGCGTTTCTTACCATCCGAACGCACTAATTGTAACATATTGTCTGCGGGTATGATTATTGTACAAAATGGGTAGTAACGAATCTACCTGCAGGGAGAGAATAAATCAGTCTGTGTCAAGCAAGCTGTTGTTTCACTTCATGGTGACAGCGGTGATTAAATAAAAATTGAAATTGTGCAGTTAGAATCAGTTTTTGCAAAAGATTATTGTTTGTGGAATCAGTGCGAGTAGTTATTACAATGGAGCATGCAAGACCACCGCCGGAATTACTTTTGGAAGGCGGGCCGACGTGCCGCGCAGACGCATGGAGGAAATGGCGGCGGCAGTTTATGATTTTTATAAAGGCATAGGCCTACAAAAAGAATCAACTGACGTCCAGGCGAGCTTGCTTATCAACCTTCAGAAGGATACGACAATTATTCCACTTTTAAGTGTATCAAAGATCAAGATCGTGATGATGTCAAGAAATTGATGGAAAAGTTTGATGAGCATTTTACAACGAAGCCCAATACAACAATGGTTCGTTTTAAATTCTTTACTCGAAATCAAGAAAAAGGTGAAAACATTGGTGAATACGTAACCGCGCTGAGATTACTGAGCTAGCATTGTGAATTCGAACACTTGGAGGACGGTCTCATTAAGGATCGTATAGTTTGCGGTGTGCACGAACCATCTTTACGCGACCGGCTATTACGCGCCGACGATTTAACCTTGGACAAAGCTGTCAAGATATGTGAAGCTAATGAGATGTCAAATGAAGAAAATCGGCAAATAGAAGTTGCAAAAATAAGCGGTCACGGCTTAGCTACTTCGTCATCTATTGCCGTGGACGCGTTGTTCGGTGCAAGCGCACAGCGCGCGGCGAGGTGCAGCGGGGCCGCGGTGGCGGCGGCGGCGCTCGTTGACCGTACCTACGTACGGGTGGAGCCACCGGTACATAGTATGTAAACAATGCTGCCAAGATCTGTGATAACTGCGGTTATGGACGTTGTGATAGTGGGGTACGTTGCCCGGCTAGATTCGCGAAGTGTTTCGAGTGTAACAAATCGGGTCATTTCAAAAAAATGTGTAAATCCAAACTACGTGACAATAAGAAGGTGATTAATGAAGACGAGCACGATTACGAGGACGAGAATTTGTATTTCATATCTACGCTAGACGAAGTGTACACGATTCTTAGTAAGGACACTAAAATGAGACTTTAAGTTTGGCTTGTAATAATATGCAGTTAACGTTTAAATTAGATACCGGGTCCGATTTTAATGTTCTTTCCATGAAAAGTTTCTTGAGTTTAGGTTGTAACACTAACGATATAGAACGCAAACGTATCAAAGCTCAATCCTTTTGCGGAAATTATTTATTAATATACCTATTGCTGGTACTTGTATAATGTCATGGTTATTTAAAGGCAGACCAAACAACATCAAATTCGTAATTGCAAACTTTAATTGTCAAAATGTTTTAGGTAAATATACTTGTGAAGAAATAGGTGTAATTAAACGTGTCATGTCATTATGTATGAATGATTATGATGATCTGTTTCATGGTTTGGGCAGGTTGCCCGGTAAGTACAAGATTGTTTTGGAACAGGTCGCGAGCCCTACGTGAAGCTGCCCTATGAACGCGGTCTGTGCGCCCTTTGACCTGATGCAGTGGTGGTTCACGATCGTTCTCGTCTGCCGACATGTAATCACCTTCGCAACTCTGCTCGCTACAATTAGAGCTTTTATCATCCATCTCCTTCTCTCCAGAAGAAGCAGAGGATGATGTGCCTGTAGCTATTGCGTTAGGCACCAGTTTGGTAATATGACGCCTGTTTCGTCTATAAACCCTACCAGTCTCGTTAGTAAGGAAGTAAGACCGTGGTTGTTTCGATTTTGAGGTAATGTACGTCTTCTGTTTCTTTGAGCCATCTTCCACGAAGACTTCATCACCCGGCTGTAGCTCGGGCAATAAGCGCGCGTGCAGATCATAATTTATCTTACTGCGTTCTTTATTTTTGATTATATTAAAATAGTCAGTACTATTGTGACGTTCAGCTTGTAATTTGTTGTCATGTGCCGGCAACTTTGTGCGCAATCACCTGCCCATCAACAATTGTGACGGCGAACCGATTCCATCCCTGGGTGTGGCTCGTAAGTTTAAGAGCCCAAGATAAAAATCTGTACCGGTACATAAAGACTTTTTAATAATGTTTTTTGTTATGCGCACCGCTCTCTCACTTAAACCATTGGATTGCGCGTAATAAGGCGAACTCGTAGTATGAACTAGACCCCATTCGTTACACCTTGATGGTGGCGGGTATTGCACCTGCTATCTTCAAGGTTCTAATAAGAGCATACCCAATAAGGGCCAAAACTTTACACAATATTATATCTCCTTGTTGAGCGTAAACGTGTTTTTAATGTGGTATTGTGTTTTACTTTTTATAATGGAGAATATACATTATAACATAATTTTCTTCCCTTAACGAATCGGTCGTTAGGTGTAAAAAAAATATGATATCATCAAACCTGGTTTTAAATACAAAATACTACAAACAACATATTTTATTATTATATACTAGCATTCCGGCCACGGCTTCACCCGCGGGTGGAGCCGCGACCGGAATTGTATGTACCCGGAGGAGGCCGGAGTTATCGCACAAACAATTAACATCTTTTTGCGCAGTTGGACAAAAACTATTCTATGTCCTTCCCCGTGTCTCAAACTATTTCCATACCAAATTTAATCATAATCGGTATCCAGTAGTTTCTGAGCCTATTCAATGCAAATAAACAATCAAATCTTTCCTCTTTATTATATTATTATAGTTTAGACAACACTACAGCTGCAACATTGAAAGCATTTAGACAACCTACAAGTCATTGTCGACTCACAGGCTGTCCATATGCTCCAGTACCACCAGTTGGCAGCGTGTCCAACATGCTGGCAGCATTTCCCCATTGAATTGCAATGCTTACTCGTTGAACCAAATTGTTTTACAATATCATGTCCAAAGCGCGACAGCAATGCAAATATATATCTCATGCAGTTCCATAAATATAGGTTCCATTGAATACCCAAAAAACTGCAGTTTTTACAGAAATAATCAGCTTTCACGCAGCATTGATTAAACCTACGTTTGATGTTTTTACCGTGGCCGGCCGTAAATCCTTTACTACGATTTCACAAACTGACTGCGACATGAATAACTGGGAATTGGATGCTGCCGGAATTATGAAATGTCAGACTTAATTCAATGGCTTTAATCTGTTATGGTCCCATAGTTTGTGGGTAGTTTTGATTGGTTATCAGTGTTGGGGATTTATAGTGTTTTTTACGATATAATCAATCACAAACGAGATGTTTAAATTGATTATTTCAACCTCCAAGTGTCGAAGTTCTTTCGCTCCTTCTTCCAAAGGCTATCGGTTTTTAATATTGTGCCGTGCGTCTGTAAAATTTGTGTCCAATTGCTTTTGAGTTGATTAGACCCTCGACAATTTTACCGTAATTAGTGATGACTAATCATATAGGTCCGTCTTGTTCTTGTGATTTTTTTTAACTTGCCAGCTACACGGCTAAAAAAATTAAGTATTTTTTTAAAAGCAAGCTCAGAGTGTCTGTCCTAGCAAATACCTTTGCAAACATCAATATTTTTAATTTAGGAGTCCATAGTAGATTTACAAAGGAATCAGTCGTATTAATCTTCAAAAATTTCTTTTCGTTTGCCATCTTATGTAAATTTATTCAAGTGTGGATATTTTTGCAAAAAACTTAACTATGACGTTATGGAATTAAAATAAGAAAACGTAAATATGCAGGATGCTCACTTAGCAAAAACGAAGGTGATTTATTCCGTAAACAGATATATTTTTAAATATTCTACATGGATGGCAGTTATATGACACACAAATATATGCCTTACTTAAAAATTCATTACATCATAGCTATTACTGGATAAGTCAAATTCTTGTACTGTATTTTTGAAAATATATTTTAAGTGCGGCTTACTAATCACAATTCGCAAATAAATAAAAGCGGTCAAGCGCGTGTCGGGCCACGCGTAATGTAGGGTTCCGTAGTAGCCCGTTATAAAAATATATAATAGTTCTGTTGTTCTTTTTCTTTTTATCTCTCTGCCTATAACTTTTTAAGCAATTTGTTCTTTTGTTTATAAATTGTGATCGTGCCCGACCCGTGGTACAACTGGTAAAATGATTATGATTCATGGTACAACGGTGGAATTATGTCCAACTGGTTGGACTAAGGGGATAAAGTAGTAAATGATCACCAAAAGTAGTATATGAAATTAAATTTATGTGGCGCATCGCCGGCCGCTGCCGCAGCACGCTCGCTACGCTCGCTCGGCTCGTGCGATGTTGTAGTCACAAGTAACCTAACGCCCCTCCTCGCTTCGCTCGTCGTCGCACCTAAATATGACTTTGCCCTAGACTATAGATAAATAAATAACTGGTCCATAGATAAATTCAATTCCCAGTAGTACAACTAGTTGAACCAAGGAAAGAATAACTCACTCGAGTTGAATCATTGGTAAAGATATTTCCCCATAGAACAACCAGTTGAACCATATAAAAAAAGAGTTGAACCATGGGTGACTTTACTTCTCCGCAGTACAACTAGTTGGACATCGCAGTTGTACCACGGGTCGGTCACTATTGTGATTGCTTGCACGTGTAGACTGTTGTTGACCGTGACTATTAAGTTGGAATATACGTTTCTTAGTTCCTCACAAACTATTTTCTTCTCTCCATTTAACGACACCTCGCTATAACGCCATAAAATGCACAGTCCCTTGAGTTTACACGGTATATATATACATCTATATATAGTGTGAACTATATAACGACACTGAAAGACTGTGCATATATATATATATATATATATATATATACATATATTATATATTCAAGAACCAACAAACAGTCACAATATTTTCCTAATGAAAAATTATTCTTATTTATAATAATAATTATGAGACGGCGAGGATGAGGTCTAAAAAGTACCTTATACTCGTACCGAAGCTAATCGATCAACTCTCACAGTCATATCTGTTATGACTTATGATATAGGTCATACAGAAGCATTATATCTAATTGTTGCCTTCTAGAGTTTAATTGCAATAATTTATATTTATTTAGCAGCTCTTCATAATGGTTTAATATTATGCAATAAATACGTTAATTCGTTATTGAAGTTACTAGATGACCTTATGACAAAATTAAATATTTTTAAACCACGTGTTATTATTATATTTTGAATATTTACAAGAACGACTAATTTACTATCTAATATTATTACTTAATCCGTTATGACTTGAACTTCATGAAAGTTAGAATCCCATAACACATATGTAAAATTACACATTACAAATCACATACCCTTCACGTGCACGTATACTCAAACATACAGAAACACGCACCGACACATACACCTTTCAAATTCCTTACAAACATTCACTTAACCTCGTACACCAATACTACACCACAGAATAATGACTACACGTAAATATTAATTATTAAAAATATACAAAATGACGTTAATTTCGAATAAAAACATTTCGTTAAATATTTTTCCTATATGTATTTATGTTTCAATGTATTGGTTCAATTTTGAATTGTTACTAAATAGTATATATAAAAGAAAATATATAGATGTGTTACAGATACTCTAAAGCCAGGAAGAACCTGGCTCTTGAGATACAGGCCACCAGCCTAGTTTTAGAGTCATAGACTCATCATAAATGTATCACAGTAAGGAAGAATAAAATTAATTTGTATTTGTATTAAATTATTTGTTTTTCGTCTTAGGAGTAAAATTATATTTAATAAAATACACTAAAAATCTGCCCAGATCCTTTTGGAATTTTAAGTGGTCTTGATAAGTATTTATAGAATGATACATTTTCAGGTCATCGGCAAGTAATAGCAATTTCAAAAACTTAAAATATTTTTTATTAAACATACCGTTTGTTTGTTTGTTATTGTCTACGTCTTAAATATTTCAGTAAAGCTTCGATAAGGCGGGCAAAATTGAGATTGGGCGATAGTTTGCTACAACTTTTAATAATCCTTGGGTTGAATATATGCTGGACTGGAAAACAAATGGTGTCAGCGGTGTATTTAAGAACTTATGGTGAAACATTATTAACTCCAGCGCCCTTAGTTGGATCGAGCCTATGTAGTTCCGATTTGATAAACATTTGATTATAGTAAAACAAACATCACTGATAGTTAAATCTGGCTTGTGGTTCACGTGCATCATCTTCAGAAATATAAAATGTATTATCTGCATTATATCCGTCGGTAACAGTTGAGGGTTCAAATACTGATTGGAAGTGATTCGAGAAAATGTTACTAATATCTAATGGGTCACTTGCTGTTTTTGGAGCCCCCATCTTTGTAGCAGTCTTGTCTGCCCTACCCCTACAGTGTTTTTTATAAGCCGGAGATGCGGAGAGGGAGAGGATTAATTATTTTCATGAAGAAGAAGCTTATTTTGGGAAATTTCGTTAGTATTTAAAAAACTATTTGTTTCTGTGACCCCCCCTCCCATCAATGAGGAATATTCCGCCCTCACTCCCCCTCCCCATTGCACAAAATATATACATATTATAACAAACCTAAAGTCCTTCCAATGTATGTAGATACACATATTTTTTTAATATTATTATTATTATTAAAAATTAATAGTTTCCGTAATCCCCAACCCCCCCGGGGGATGCTACAACCCCCCTATCCCCCCTCCACCCCTTTCTATAGTACATAAGTATGTATATCGATTCTAAAATCCTTCCACTACTTCATCTTAGTAACTTTAAAGGATTTATTCTAAGAATTTTGTATTTGGTACAAAATTATCTAACACCCAAGTTCAACGACTATTGCTGCTAAAGTAATAAAGTTATCTTAATCACTATAATTTTCCTTGAAAGTTCATGAACTGCACTATCATCATGAATTTTTTCAGATTTTTCAAGCCAGCAGTTTAGGTTTTAGAGGGGGGGGGGACGCCCTACTGGAACAAAAATTTGCACTTTAAAGTTGAATATTTCGTAAATGAAGCATTAAATCGTAAAATGTTATTAGCAACCCCTAAATCATTTCAAAATACCTATTCAATGATACCCCAGTTGATGGGATAGACGACGAAAAAAAAATTCATAATCACATCACATGTATGGGAGCTACACTAAAAAAAAAATTTTTTCAGAATTTGATTTTACCACTTTGTCGGCGTGGTAAGTTTACATATCCGTACAAAATTTCAGCTTTCTAGTACAAACGGTCTCTTAGCAAAACCTCGGACAGACGGACAGACAGACGGACATGACGAAACTATAAGGGTTCCTTGTAGGTACTACGGAACCCTAAAAAATGAATCTACATTCTGTGCAAGACTAAATATAAATTAGTAACACAATTAAGTATTTTTTTTAAAAAGACTACTTATACCTTTCGATTTGACGAGTATTTTATTAGTTGAGAATGGGGTACTCTACTTGAGGGTGGTCGCTAGCCAGGCGGGCATTCGCAAAATGCCCTTCCATCATGCGGTGAAGCTCAAGCTCTGGGCGGGATTCGAACTATAGACCTGCTGCGCGGCAGTCCATAGCCAATGCCACAGAGCCATCACTGCTTCCAAACTTGCTTATCAACTAAACGAGAAAAGGATTGTTTGTTATGAATAATGATTGTTTATTTTATACGAGAAGAATATACATTATTATTGTGATTGTAATTATTATCATGACTTGTATAAAATGTGAACTTGGAATGATACTTTTTGTATAGTGTATTCTAATATTATTCTAATCTAATAGGCATTTTTCGTGTCATTTTAAACACAGATAAGAATTATTTAGGCTGAGCAACGGTTAACGTCGCACAAGACGTTTTCTAAAGTACCTATAATCAACATTCAAATAGGTATTCGTCACAAACTGTAATAAAAACTATTGTACAATACAAGACGGATATTGGCCACATTCTTTCGTAGTTGAGGCACACACACGGGACCAGCAACGGTTACCAGCGACCGGGGCAAAATGAAAGTTGGTATTTCTCGTCCCGTTACTTAACCACGCCGTAAAGTCGTGTTACTACTCCCTTGGGGCAGGCTTCGTGTTGCGTTCCAATTTCTTGAGTTTTGAGGTGAGACGGGAAAAGGTTCGAATGAAATTAGCATATTGAAGATTGGGAAATAGTTTTACGGTTGCAGAACCTTAGGCATTCCATTTTTGAACGCATTGTCACCCTTTAACTCAAAAGTATGCAAATATTCCCTGTGCAGTGTCGGACTTCAATTGCCCCCCATTTCTTCCTATGAGATAATGAATAGATTCAGGCGTTTTTTGCGGAAATCCATATTTAATAACAACAAATATTTTTAAATATTTTATGAAAACATTACATTAATATTTTAATAAAACAATAATTAAAAAATATATCTAGTCACAATTCCGCCTAATTTTCCTGTTAAGCCGACGTGACGTCACTAACGCCACGCAGCCAAACCGGAAGAGTTTTCGACGCGTTTCGCTTCCGCACGAAGCATCCTCAATAGGTCTTGACTCTACGAGCGCACGATCGAACTCGATCGTGCGCTGAACGTCGGCTTAACAGGGAAATTATGTGGAATTGTCACAAGATATTTTTTATATTTTTTAAGTGTTTTATTAAAATATTAATTTAATGTTATCTTAAAATATTTTAAAATTATTTGTTATTCTTCCTATGAGAGTTGTAAGAGGTGACGAAATGGAAAACACCAGGCAGTTCCGAAGAACTGCTGACTTTCACTGCGTTTCACCAAGACACTTGCCAAGCGAAGGGATTATGCCAATGTAGGAGTCTGTCAGCAGTGATACAGAACAGTACATGTAATTATGACAACTGATAAAATCAGGAACGGTTCCTGGCTTGAATGGGAAATATTTCCTCCTTAACGATTAAAGAGCAATCTGTGCCTGAACTGGAATTTGATCAGGAATTGTTGTTTTAATTACTGCTAGTTGATTCAATTTTATCTCAAAATGTCGTTGAATAAGAAAAAAATTTATCAAAAATCAATAAAAAAAATATAGGCAAACAATCATCTGAATACTTGTATTGTAAAAGTAAGTTATAGCGCTATAACTACCCTATTACAAGTAAGCTATAGCGCTAAAACTACACTACACAAAGGGTGTCAACATTCTGGTAAAAATATTTCAGAACACCAAGAAGCATATCATAGCCATGTTTCCCTTTTATACAGTGAAAAACTCAATTTAATACGAAAAACAAAGCATTTATTTGTTCCGGAATGAGGAGAAAAATTGACATAATTTTAATTAAAAACTTGTATGTACACATCTGTTAAATTTTAAATACAAAATGTAGTAACTTGCTTACTTTGTATAAAAGGAGTAAAAAAACGAGTTATGTTTGCATTAGAAATGAGATCCCTTCATGATATACTCTTTATTCTCACATTAATATTAATAAAAATGTGATGTTTTCGTTTATATTTTCTTTGCACGGGTTTATCTGAAACAAACTTTGTGGGTTGTGAAAGTACCTACCTATTTGAGATTAAATAAATCGGATATGTGCGAGTTGGATGGTGGCGGCGACGTTTTCATAGTAACTTAATATTCAGGGTTATTGGTAAAATGCTAACAACCTCTGAGAATTGACTTCTGCTAGTCCTAACAAACATTTTGAGATGTTTTATTTTGTGTTTGCTTATTTGAATTTGATGGATTAAATATTGGACCACATGATGTTAAAAGTCTATTGTGCCTGTAATATAATATTTCATATTTTTTATTACTTAGCTCGATGTAAATATCGGTCCAGTGTTAGTGTTAATATAGGGCGCTCTTGGCTCGGCGAGACTCAAAACTAAAAACAGTAGTTTCTACTACTATCTGACAATGTTTAATTCTGTGTCTGGTAGTAAAAGACAATGCCTACTCCGAGCCAAGAGCGCCAGCCGTGGCAACAATGGACCACGCCGCGCTCCCTTTGAATAGAGTTTTGAATATATATAATACAAAATATGAAATATTAAATTACAGGCACAAGAGACTTTTAACGTCAAGTGATCCCCGACTTTTTCCTATCAAACACACATAAACAAACACGAAAAAATAGATTCTTAAAAAAATAAAAACTATTAAAAACAACATCTCTAAATGTTTGTTAGGACTAGCAGAAGTCAATTCTGAGAAGTTGTTAGCATTTTACCAATAACACTGTATATTACTTGTATGTACTGTATCAGCCGGATTGTCCACTGCAGAACACAGCCTCCTCCATTATGGGGGGTTTGCCATATTCCTCATGGCAGGCGTTTTGGAGATCGCAGTGTGAGATATCAGTTCCTCAGAAAGAGCTGCTGTTCACCTTATAGTGTATTACCCTTAGTCATCTTCGATTCGATTCCCACCGTTGACTTTAGCTTCACCACATGGTGCAAGGGCATTTTGCAAATGCCCGCCTGGCTAGCTACCACCCTCAAGTAGAAAACCTGTCGCCAAGCACCTAACGGTGTGTTCCGGCAATAGGCCTTGAGAGCCAGTGAAATTACAGACACATGAGACTTAACAACTATGTCTTTATTTGACTGGCACAGTGCAATTTTTTTTTGACCTTCTTCCTGCGTCGAAATTTTACCACCGCACATCTCGACACCGTCAAAAGACCCACCCCCACATCCAGCAAGTATGGACATCACACACTGTGCGCTTTGGTCGCTCAATTCTTCCGCGTACTTGTGGGATGTAGAACGACCTTCCTCCGGAGGTCTTTCCGCGAAGCTACGACATGGACCTTTTTATAAGGGGCATCTACAAATTCCTCTCTGGGCAGGCAACGCATCGGCAGCGCAGCTAATGCTGCAGATGTCCATAGGCGGCGGTTACCGTTTACCATCAGGCGGGCAGTCTGTTTGTTTGTCACCCATATGATAAAATATAAAATAATACGTAATTTATCATTTATAGTCAGAGGTCCGCTTAACATCAGGTAGGCATCGAGCTTGTTCAGTCACACAAAAAAAACATGAACATTCAGCAACAACACGAGTGTGTAATTTAAATATCAAAGTGAAGTGATAACAAAGTAGTTTAATAAAATATTTATAATATATAAAGAAGTTTCGTAAGGGAAATTTTATTGAATGATATGGTATCCAAACCCCAATCATGAAATAAAATTAAAGCTAATTCTTAGTATTCATTTATTCTACGTCTAACAATTACAAACGAAAAAAAGGGGTGTGGCTGTGTTACGGACACAGCCGTTTGTTGTACGTGAATACGTCTCAAAATGGCAGGCTCAACCCTTCGCCACGCGCGTTCTGTTACAGACCTTACTTAGCGTATATTTTTTATTATTTAGCTATCCAGTGGTGTAATTGAAATTTGGATGGGGATGATAGATATGTACCTGCAACACTAAACTGTATTTACCATTCGTTTCTTAAATTGCGTCCCTATGGAAGCAATTTTATAGACGTATTCACGTCAAAATAACCAATTTTTGAAGCAGTGATGGCTCAGTGGCATTGACTATGGACTGCCGTGCCGCAGGTCCATGGTTCGAATCCCGCCGCGGGCTAGAGCTTCAATGCATGGTAGAAGGGCGTTTTGCAAATGCCCGCCTGGCTAGCGACCACGCTCAAGTAGAAAAACTATCTCCAAGCACCTATCGGTGTGTTCCGGCAGCATTCCTTGAGAGCCAGTGAAATTACAGGCACATGAGACTTAAGAACTATGTCTCAAGGCAACGGGCGCAGTGCAATTCGTGACTTGTTACGAAATGCATTTGTTATGGGCAGAGGTTAATCCGCTTAACATCAGGCGGGTCTCGAGCTTGTTCCGTTACAATAACATAAAAAAAAAAAAATTAAATTACAACATAAAATATTTATTTCTAAAAGATTTAAATTCGTTTCTGAACCAGTCTGGGTCTTGTTTTTTTCCGACGTGGGTGTGCGAAATTTGAAATCATTTTTACTCATGTTTGCAGCTTAAAATGTTTTTGCTGCGAGTTTTTGTGTACAAAATCCTTTTTGTTTTGCAGGGATAAAAATAGTTACAATATCAATACTCTTTTGATTATTGCTTTTTGGTTTGATCCACCCGACTGACTACCTTACTTTGAAGCAATTGTAGCATATCTCGTAGCACAAGGCGTAGCTGTAGCTAGACCGTAGCGGAAATTGTAACAGAGCTTGTATTGTATCCAGAAATGTGTGGCGCTATACATGTTGGTATTAGTATCTGACTCAAACATCGTAATATTTCGAAAAAATAGTTGTTACTTTCTGTTCTTATATGAACATGTCTTCGCCTTTAATTTAATAAAAGAAAGAGCATTCGCTATCTTAATCGCACCAAGGTTATATTCCAATGTTTCAAAAGCATTCCACATTCCTTTTAATTCTTGATTATCTACGAATATTCGCAGATGATTATCTTTTGATTCATTAATTGATATGCCATGGCTTATCCGCAAAGATGTGATTTTATCACTATTTTACAGCAATATTTACGGAAATTGAGCAATGTTACTTAAGTCTTCATCCCTTGTTTATTATCTGACAATAAAACCTGGTCCTATCATTATGAGACACAGGTTAACATGGAACCTCATTTGTTTAACTTTCTTAAATTAAAGGTTCAAGGTAAGGGCCAAGATTTCTATAGCACAGGATTTACATAATTATTGTTTTAATGGGATACGGATAGGGCGACAGATTTTCTACTTGAGGGTGGTCGTTAGCCAGGCAGGCATTCTCAAAATGCCCTTCCCCCATGGTGAAGCTCAAGCCCGCAGCGGGATTCGAACCATGGAGCTCCTGCGCGGTATTCCATAGCCAATGCCACTGAGCCATCACTGCTTCAAAAGCCTCTACCCCAGAATTATTATTTTCTGACCACACAACAAAATTATCTATCAAATATGAGTAAATAACATTATTCTTGGTAAATGTGTATACCATTTTACAAACATTTATGTTATAACGTTTTTTTGTAACAAAATTTGCTGATTTGGTAATTATTATTAATGTAACGGCAGATTTTGAACAAATTATTTAAATAATGTTTCATTTATAATATTCAATGTAAACCTATTGTCAGCCATGACATGTAATGTAAAATTTACGAAGACACATATCAAACCGAACCGCACACTGCGAGAAATGAAACAATTTACAATCTTATTGCCAACTTCAAGTCAACTGTCTTATTTGACACTTCTCATGCTGCTTTAGATTCTCTCTCAAGTGAATATATCATTCTGATATTATAGCACTGAAACCTTTTTGGCATGGACCCATGTTCTGCAGCCAACAGGGGCACTTCGTGATAGGAGTTGGATATTCATCAGAAACTTATTAAACTAACTTGAAAAGACCGCATTAGTTTACTTTGGTTAAGTAGGGAAAGCGTTTGTTCGGATACTTTGTGAATTTATCGTAGTTAGGCAATTTGCCATACTCAGCTTTTATAAAAGTGTCAGAAGGCCATATAGCATAAGTATGCACTGCTCACTCCATTCAATTAAAGACATGGTTATGACGGTATAAGTGTGGAGTTATTTTAATTATAAATTGAGAACTAATAGAGTGGAGCCTTTCGTTGAAGATATTAAAAAAACGTAAAAAAAAACAACTTCTTATACTACAAAGTATAAAATAATTTGTGGAAGTCGTTACAATGCTGATTTAACATATTGACCTCACATTATCATGGTTCAACTTCCACGAGTTGGATATATAATACTTTTTTAACGTTAGACGCCGCCTCCTTTAATTTAGAAAAACTGTTTTTTTCTTTTTAGTATTTTAAAATACTGTTCTCCATCGGCCATACCATGAAATCATCCAGTTAAGCAAATGCATGTTTCAGTTAATTGATTGTATTTAAAAACTAGTCCACTGATGTGGTTGAAATTTAAATGAGAGTAGCTTGTAAGTGTTATCTACCTAGTGAAAAAAAAACATCTAAATCAATGCACAATAACATATAGTCAAAACCTCCAAATACTGTTCTGATTTAAATAAAATAGAGAGTAAATGTTGATGACAATCCTGTACAAAGACATACAGCATTTAGTGACCATGCTGAGAACCTCAGTAGTAGTGATATGCAAATAATCTCCTTTGTTAGGTTTTGAACGTTAAATTTTTGCTTACAGCCTGCGATGTAACTTATTTCAATACTGAAGGAATCTAAATTCTTTATTCATAATTTTAATAATTGTAGATATATACGGCAAACTCGCAGCGTATTTTGAACGTAAATATTTCTGGTTATTCTAAATACAAGTGAAAATGGCAAACAAATTTCAAGCCTCGTAAAACGAGCACGATCTACAAATCACAATATCATAACCTCTTCAATATGCGATAACCAAAGAGAATTCAATAAAGAACAAAAAAGGAAATCCGGCACAAACAAATTCCTCGCGAACATTCATCACAGGCGTTCGCGTGAATAGGGATAGGGTGTCGGTAACGAGTGCTTTTATATCGATATCTAGAAACGAATGTCAGAAATTGAATATTGGCTTAGCATTACACGAGTTTTAGAAAATGTATGTGTTAAATTGAAGTGGTTATAACTTTATGGAATTGATTGTGACTGGTACCCAGGTAGATATAGGTCCAATTCATCTGCCACCGAGCCGAACATCATAACTATTGGTATAATATTTTGAGAGCGTTACCCTGACTACCTGCAGCACACAAGTAGAAAATGCATCACTTAGTGTTTAACATTTTTAAATCCTTTCTTATTTGACCAGTGAAAAACTGTTCAAACCAAGCCCGTCAAACAATACTTTTTTTTGTTAGTATGTTACATATCCGACGCAACAACAGAGGGCATGAAGTTCACATTTATTCGTAGGCACTTTCATAAATTCAAATTTAGGCCATAATGTGACCACTCAATGGAATCATCAAACAGTACAAAGACATTTCGAAGAAATGTTCTATAGATCTGTGTACTGCAAGTTTGCAAGTTTAAGTCAGTTATCCTTAATGAATCCTTGTGACTGTACACATCACTCAAATATGTAATTTTTCATCATTCTATCATTCTGTTTTATTTGAACTTCTGTAAATTTCTTCTCATTATTTTTAATTTTAACAACTAAATTAAATAGATCTGTTTTATTATTGATGTATTATTGATTTCAAAATGTAAAATCATATAAACAATAGTACTACGCTGTATAGTACTATGCTGTCTTCTTCTACATTTATTGTTATTGCACTTGACATTTTCTATATTGTAATTTTCGTGTAGTTTAAAACGGTGATCATTATATTGGCGATCAACGAAATAAATAGAAAATTTAAACGAATATATAATTTGAATCTGTTTATCTTACTTTAGTTATTGTGATTTGTTTAAGAATTTGATTTTAAAAAAACAAATTGAATGTTGAATGGCTGTGAAAATTTTACAAAAAACGTGACTTTGAATGTTATTTGCTTACGTCAAACTTGGTATAATATTAACTAACATATAACACAAAACTAATAAAGATCGTCCAAGCGCGCGATAGACTATCGCTTAAGACCCCGAACCGTTATAAAATAATAATAAAAATATAGGTAACATTAGGTGTTAGTACGAAACTCTTGGTTTGAAAGTCGAACTCGCACTTGGCCAGTTAATTACTTTCTTTATCTCAGCGACTTTCAGGACATCGACATTACCATTAAGTGTGGCACTAAGTCGTATGAGATTTTTCACCAAAAAGATAAAGAGTAAGTGCCTTGTAATTCACTAATTCAGAGGTATATACGTTCCAAGTTTTATATTTTTTTTAATAACATTCCTAATGTATTACAATGACACGACTAATAACTTCAAACATCTGGCGACGAAAACAGAATAGTACCATTTAGAACAGTTATGTTTTCTGAAACTTGTTATGGGTAGAAGCAATATTAACATTGAAGTGAAGTAACAGGAAAAGTACATAAAGCAGTTATTCTAATAGTAGTGAAATAAACATTTCACTACTATTAGGATAACTGTTATATATTTAAATGACATTGTTGCTGAGTGACCACATCGTCCTAGATGACAATAACAAAACTTAATACCACAATCTTAACATTAAAACTTTGTAAAAATACGCCCAATCAGAGAATTATATACTTTTGATTAGACAATTAAGGCCTTATTTAGTGCCAATTTAGCCAAATTATACAATATATGTGCTAGTTATGCGAAATTATAAAGTACGGCTTCTGTGACTGCCACTGTTAGAATATAGACACTGTTCGCCTAGTCTGCAGCCGCCAAACAGCGCGTTGACGTGAACAAAGTATTTCTCACTAGGCACATAAAAATCTTTACAACCTTAACTCCCTCTTTTACAGAAAGGTGTTTCGGTAAAATTGCTCCAACAAAATAAAAATAAAAAAACCTACAAGAGAAATAAAATACAAGAGCAATAATAAAATTGATTCCTAAACATTGAATTGCTCTTATTGTTACCGAGTAGAGAAGCAAATAAGTTGGTTTTTGTAGTTAGTTACCAATAAAACCCAACAAGGCAATTTTTAAGATGGTTGTCGTCGGGAAGATCTGTTGACATTAGGAAAGCGGTCGGTCATTAAGCTCAAGCAAACAACACTACCTTAAATATGTTCTTATATCGTACTTTTTATTTTTAAAAGAAACATAATATAGTTATTAGGCCTTTAATGTAATGTGTAAATGTATGTGTAATGGAGTTTGGAAACTTAATAACCTACAAATATTAAACTCGATACTGAACTCGTCAGAAACAATACAGTTTTAATAGTGTCGTTTCAAGAAGAACAATTATTACCCATCATCGTAGATACAGAACAACAACAATGTTTCTTATAGGTATGTCAATATTAATACCTCAGAGATAAACTCGTCAGCTCATTAGCACCTCCCAAATCCAGCTAAATTCCTCGTAACTCGATACCTAAGTGTCGATAATCGTAAAAACATCAGAGGCCTCGATCGGCACCTCGGGCGTCTGATTGAATTTCTGTTACGTATGATTTAGTACGCATAAATAGGGATTTTTGTTACCGCCTGCGGACGTGATCCGTTTCTTGCAGGAAAACATGATGGAGGGTTTCAAATAAGGCATGTTCTTTCGAATCGAAACTGAAAATAAATACAACGCCTACAGTAATTTTAAGTTCATCTAGTTGAGGAGTGACTGTTTGAGCTTTCTGCGGTTTTGTTTGCAATCTAGACAGGTTTAATTAAGACATTTTAAGTTTGTGGGTTTAAGCAATTATTTTCCAATTTAAATTTTCTGAAGAATTTGAAAGGAAAATACGGCTTTTCATTTAAAGTACTCCACGGTAGCGAGGCTTGAAGAACTTTGGTATTTCGAGGCCTTGAGTTTAAATAACTAGCCCATGGGTTGGACAGGTGCCCTCTGGATAGTTTTTCTGTCATATATATTTAAAAGATTAGTCTCAAACATATTACTGTGACATACTCTGGTATCTGCTAAAATGAAGCCATTGATTGTATGAATGTTTGTGAAACCTTGTCGGTCTAATAATTTCAACTAATGCTGAAGTAGAGTACCTGCTTGTTATTTATTTTTTGATTAAGGATCAGAACGAAAACAAACCATAAGAACGGATATAATAAGAATAGGAACGAAAGGATGTAAGAACCTTCCGAAACCAAAACGAGAAGACTAACTCTTAGTGACTCTCTTTATTCAGTTTCTGCAAAAGTAAGCAATCTCAGAATAAAAGTGCAATATTTTGATGGTGTTCTCCCATACCGAATCTGAGGTGGTATACAACAATATCCTTTTCATCTTTCGTGGGTTTTTGCTAAGGAAAATAATTTTATTGCATTTCTTATAATAAACATGCTATGTGAAAACGCGGTCAACGATAATACACGCCGCTTTAAATAAGCCTTTACACTCTTAGATTTAAAGCAATGCATAATAGTTTTTTAATAAAGTTGTCTACATGTCACTCTAGCCTCGACACTAGGATACCCTGTGTTGTGAGTGGACTAGTCTCTTCCGTGCACATAATTATTTGTTGCAGGTTATAGTCTGGAACAAACTTTGGTTGATTTGTTGGTTTACTACTTAATTTGGCATAAACAAAGAAAAACGAGGGTTACCTAACTTGTATATTATAACAATATCCACAGATTAGTTCAAACCAAAACAATATCATTCAAAACTAAGAAAAATAGAAAGGCATCCCTTATAAATGTTTTATTATAAAGCAGATAGGTAAGTACATACCAAGTTTCTAGGCACAAAAGATTAATATTGATTTATCTTAAAGATTCTTCCAGAGAAGAGATTGCGATATAACTATATTATCTTAATTATACAAACAACGTTGACGTTGTTAAACATGATCGGGTTATCTATTATTTAATTTCATTTGACGCGTATTTTTATTTCGGAACTCTATTAAATACATATTGTAGGTATTCTTTTTCCATGATTTGTAGCAATCAAAACAGCAGAATTGAGTTTCAGTACGTTTGGCAAACTCGGTCACTCGCTTTGCCAATCTCGTGTACACCGACCACGACGTCAGCTGTACTGAATCGAGGCTTATGTTTTCAAAATTGATAGAGATTTTAGCACTGGCAACTTCCAGTGTTAGCTGTTGCCAAGTTTTCTAATGCGTAGTATTCTTTTTGTATGTTTGTCGCGTCAATATAACCGGCTCATTTTAGTATACGCAACGTCAGAACAACGATTATTCATGTTTTACTCTAGCCTATTTAAATTAATAGTATATACCTAAAACTTTAATACACAGTTCAAAGGCTTCTGCCGATGATCGTAGAGGCAGGACCCTTTGAACTGCCTATGTCCTGCAATGGCCTATATGTTCTTGTTAATAAAAGCACAAAGATGGTATTTTTTTTTTTTTTTTTTTATGCCTGATAGGTTAGCCTTTGACCACTATCTCACCTGATGGTAAGTGATGATGTGGTCGAAGATGTTGTTCAGGCTAACCTAGAAGTACTGGCTCTCAAGGACAGCTGCCGGAACACACCGTTAGGTGCTTGGCGACAGACTTTCTACTTGAGGGTGGTAGCTAGCCAGGCGGGCATTCGCAAAATGCCCTACCACCATGCTATAACGACTGCCATCCTAAGACGACAACCGGGACCGACGGCTTAACGTGCCCTCCGAAGCACGGAAACGCTCAGTAGTAATGTCACTAGCGGTCACCCATCCAACTCCTGACCGCGCGCGACGTTGCTTAACTTTGCTGATCGGTTGAGAACAGCTAAGTAAACTTCGCTACGAGTGCTTCAAAAAATATAAAACACGCACTTCAGGTTTCACCCAGTGTATCTACATTTCATTCGACTTTGTCCATTCATATTCGTCACTCTTTTTTTTATCTTAGATGCAAAAAAAAACTTTAAAAAACAGTTATTTGTCAATTACCTCATCAACTTGTTAATGATGACGCAATCCAATTATTCTGATATTGTGTTTGTTGCAATCCAATGTTTAACCAACTTGTACAGGATTTCTTAGGTTGTGATGATATATTTAAGTGATTTTTTCCGTGATTGTTAGCAAATGTCATTTTTATTACAACTTTTAGTTTTTGTCTGATCTTAGCCCTAGATTGATGAGGTGAGAGGTTTAATGACTGTTACCTATAACCAACCTAGTTTTTTTTAATTTTCAGTACTTTATGTACTAAGCTAAAAAAAGCTAAAAAACTATTTTAGTATTAATATTATATAATCATTTAGTATAGCTTAGGTTTATTTATGTATTAAAAATATTTTTACTCATTTTATTTTTAAGTTTCTATTTTTTGTTTCATACACTAATTTCTCTTTCTATTTTGTTCATTTAGTGCCTCATTACGACAAGGTATCTTTTCTGAAAGTTTGTTGCAATCTTATTCCTCAGTACGTAATCCTTCCAAAGACTTTACTCGATTCAGGGCCTCGTATGCTTGTCTCTTCTCAAACAATTTCGAGCCTAAATACACAACTGCGAGGTCTACAGTGCTGCCGTGCGTTCGGTGGACAGTGAAAGGCCATGACTAAATTAAGGGTAACACCCTTCTTTCAGTCGTCCCATAATTGAATTTTATTGAAAACTGTATGGCTTTAGGGTGAATTATGTGTACCTGGCTATATACATATATATACATGAACAAATATTTTAATATGCCATTTTAAAGTAACTGCCGACATGTAATTTACAGAGATACTGAATATTTTAAATTATATTATCATCAGAAGTAAAGGTATGTACCAAATATCAGATAAATCTCTCAACCGGAATGGGGTAAAATTTCAATTATTATATTTGACCCTAACAAATAAACAATAAACAGGGCAAGCTCAATAAAACCGTTTAAAAAAACAAATATGTCTCCAAATGTATTAGATATCAACAACTACACATTTTTAAGTCAATAACACTCATTATGAGCCCTCGCAAATAAGTACACGTATTGTTTAATTACGATGATTCGTAATTAAACGAGACTTTATTTAACCTCTGACTTAATAGTTTTGACTCTATGTTATTGTTTATTTTGTTTCATTGGCAAATTTTAGGTAAAGTTTCGAATCGTAGGAACCCCGCAAAAATAAACTAAATAAAATGGAGCAAAGTACGAGTCGGGTATACGCTCTTTTAGGTCCCCGCATTGAAACAGTTCCTAAAAGAAAAAACTGCTTGTTTGTTTTGATTGCAGCTTCGAAACTTTATCGTGGTTTTCAATATTTGTTACTTATAATATACCAAAATTCAGGTTTACAACTAGCACAGTTGTTAAGATAAAAACAAAACGAAGTTTCAGAATTCACAACTAGTTACGTATAGTTAAGTTTCTTTTGACATATAAATTATACAATCTTATATAATTTTATTAATCTATTGTGCTCTATGTTAAGGTTCTAAGATAAAACGAACAGTTTCTAAAGTTAAAAAAATGGCCATTAACTTTAAAGTTTCCTTTATTATATAATAGGCATATTTTTATTCTACTTAATGAGCTTTAGAGTATAACCCCGCATGTAAGGGTGCTAATAAATTTTTTCTTCAGATTACTTCTCATGATTATATTATGTTCTTACCATAGTTCCAAATTCATGTTTCAACGTTTTACTCATTTATTTGGATAGTTTCTTATTCCGTTTGTGACCTAGAGACTCATGGCATGCGGACCGACATTGAACGGACGGATAAACAGATAGGCAGACAGCTGAGTCTCGTTATTAAGGTTCCGTCAGGTAACCGGAACCGTACAAAAGCAGCATTTGAAATACTCTTAATGCTTTTTTGAAACAAAACTAGTACTAATTTTAATTTGTTTAAAAATATTCTATCGATCATACATTCTAACTGTGAAATATTAGTAAGTTATATGAAGTTGATGTCGTAAGACTTACGACTGACCGACTTCCAAAAATAAAGAAGTTCTGAAGTTAATGCACTTTCATTTGTTATCAATTATTTAGGGCGGTAAATGACTTCGCCCTTCTGATGGGATTGAAACCCACTAAAAGCCCCCCGTGAGCGGTCCTCCGCCGAGGTGGTGCAAGATGAGGTCGCGATAACATTCACCATGCGCCTATGGAGCGGTGACCTTGCTCACTTGGACTACTCTTCAGACGCGTGGGGCAGCAATGAGAGCTGCAAATTTGTGCCGCTGCGGGCCCCATGCATCACTCATCTGATGATTAAGCGCCGTATGAAGAGGATAAAGCGCCGTATCATTCGGTACCCTACATTCGTGGCAAGCAGGAGTCAATTTCCATCTCGCAATTTGGACCAGGTCACATGCTTGTCTGGAAAGCACCTGCACCAATCGAAAAGTAACTTCGAACCTAACCAATGTTTGACCTTTTTTGTTTTGATTATACGTGTGGAAAATGCATTTACGCATTCCTGTCCACCCCGGGGAGGTGGGCAGGATATGTCGGGCTCGACACTAACTACTCCCACAGCAGCGAGTACCGACTAAAAACCACACGGTGTTCCTACGGAACGCCTTAATGCCAGGGCCACGGGAACGCTTGAGCACTCTACCTCGGCCCGGGCAGCGTTGGCCCTGGGCAGTTTCCCTTCCCATTGAGGAGTGGGGGAGGAGTTAGTCCACTCCTTCATCTTTATTGGCGCGTGGAAACACAGCACGCACCACCTCAAGGTCTTTAGTGTGGCGAAGGACAAACCAATGTTTGACCTAGCGCAACATTTTATTTTGTAAAATTTTAAGGATTCATTTATGGTTGAATGTAGCTCTAATAATTTTTTACTTCAGTCTGGTAGTTTTTCATCATTACTCGAATAACTGAAAAGATGTGTGCCAGGATGCCTAAATCTTGATAAAGCTGTGTTAGTTATGCAGTATAATGATTAAGTGTACACGCACATCTCTAAAAGTTGAGTATTTATTATAGAGATAAAACCTACTTTTCTACTGAACATGTAAAATACCTTGTCAAAGTTAAGGTCATGAAAATAATATTGATATTTGATTGAAATAATAACCATCCTAATATAATCTGGGATAGTATAATTCATCCTAATCTTAGATATATTAGGATTAATATCCTATCCTATTTCTTTCGCATTTACCTCAGTTATCATCTAAATGATATCAGCAAAATGATTAATTATGTATTGCACGAGCATTTATCTCTTAAATGAGTGTTCTTTCACTTTTGCTACTAAAAATATGAAATAACTTGTTGAAGTTAAGACCATGAAAAGAACATTTAGCTCACATTAATATTTTTCTCCTGGTCTCTCTCCCGCAATAGCTATACAAATTAATTACAAACTTCAAACGTTTTAGAAAGGAGGTCCGTACCCAAAGTAGAAAAAAAACAGAGTGAATTATTACAATGAGACTCGTCTGTCTGTCGGTCCGTTCATAAGTCGCTGATCTTTTGATCGTTAACAAGATCTCATTAAATTAATCTCTAAAGACCGATAAATACTTTATGAAATACTTAACTACTTAGGTAAGGCATTTTGTGAACACCCGCCTAGTACCTTAAAGTAGAAAATCGACCCGTATTTCACGACGTAATTCGGCAGCGGTACTTGAGAACCAGTAATTATAAGTTAGCCTGAACAACATCTTCGACCACATCATCACTTACATACAGTGATATAGTGGTCAAAGGCTAGCTTAATAGCTATAAATAATTCAAAAATAAACAAGGATTATTTAACACAGAATGGTTCCAATATCAATAAGTATCTTAAATTTTAGTTATTTTTTTTTATTAAACATGATTAACATGAGGAATAATCCGTAAAACATCCACGAAAACGTTATTAATCGTAGTAAAGAATACAAGCAGGCTCCAGCTAAAAGGCAGAAATTGAGTTTGTAAATCATGGATTCTATTTTGGCTTAACTTTTTTCATCAACATATTTATCACTTAATATACATTTTTCATTTCGCTGAGCTCTTTTGTGTCGCAAGTTTAGATAATTTAATTACGTTACTTTTTGACTGAGGGATGCCAAAGTATTTTTGGCAAGTAGAACCTGAAATATTGTTTATACTTTTTTGACGTTATTTTTGTATCTTACCTTAGTATATGAGGTGAGTATCAGTATAAGATTTCAGTAGTAAATATAGTTCAGTATGGGTTATATAAGAGCTCACTCTGTCTTCGGGTTTTTATGTACTTTGGCCCCAAACAACGATTCAGTGATCTCTATGTGCTGATATTATCGGAACGTTTTTTTAGCGGCGGTATGCCTTATTAACAAAAAACTACGAACTATATACAACACTACAGCTACTACAATAAAAACCATTTAGATACCTATAAGTTATTGCAGACTCATAGGCAGTCCAAATGCTCTAGCGCACTACCAGTTGACAGCGTGCCCAGCATGCTGGCAGCATTGCCCCGTTGAATTGCAATGCTTATTCTGAATTTTGAATTAATTTAGAAAGCTGGTTAATATTTGTGCCTATTTTTTAAGCTCAATATGTATATAATAATAATATAATAATGAATTCTTACTCTTAGGGCCTGTTTCAGAATATTCGAGTAAGTTCCGGTTATACTACCCAGAACATATTCAATATATAAAACACTATCTTTGCGTTTCACAGTCATCTATTTAGCCTATCCTCGGTTAAAGCTTGAAACTCGATGCATGTTAATTGTCATTTTTATCATTCAGTTATTTTATGTCCTGGGTAGTTTAACCGGGACTTACTCGAACATTCTGAAACAGGCCCTAAAAGACGTAGATATTTAGTAATTCGTATTACATCTAAATAAAATAAAATTAAATACTAAACTGTACAATTATTGATACAATATAAAAAATACTATTCTTAGTTATTTTGTTTGGCTGAAACTCAAGTTTGGTCAAGTATACTTTTTTATTCACTATTTAACTAAGTCTCAAATAAATATATATCTAAAGTATTGTTTTAACATACAATTGTAAAGTCCTGCAACCTGCACAAATAAAACTAGGGCAAAACAAAACCGCACGACAACTGGGCCGTACATCCTGCACGTTGTCCAAAACCTCTGATTACGTGATCAACAGTCCCAAAAACTTATTTGGAATAGTTCCAAACACTACGGTGCCAATATGGCCAGGGTCACCTTGCTATCTTGGTACATTAATTTGGTCATAATAGCTTTGTTTTACACTATTATCTCCGCACTGACTGTGCTCGATGCCAGAGCCACTTGCGTATAACTGTTGGTGTTCTTAATGATATTTAAATAACATTTGGATAGTGTCAAAATAGGGTCGTGGTTGTGTGATGATGACTTTATGATATATCTGTTCAAGTTCTACGAAGATTTAGTGACCGCAAGTCATATGTTACTCTTTAAACTGATCTAAATTTATCCAAAATTGATCAGAGTAATCGTATTTATGGAATTGTTATCTTGAGTGTTACACGAATGTGGATTTAGTGGAAATAAAATTAAAAAAATAATAGTTTTAAGAGATTTTGAAATTTAGATAATTATGTAATCAACACAATTGTAATAGAAAAATACTGTATTCTCACAATAAATAATAGTTGTTATTTCTTTATTAATTTATTGCAAATTCATATACACAAGTTATTACAGGAGTGTCCTACTTCAATCGTGTATGTAACATAATATGATTAACTAAATAACGCTTATAATAATTTTAGATTCTAAATACCTTCACCAAACAATACAAACGAAAAGCAATAATTCAAATTACAGTCTAATCTAAAATATTACCAATTAAATCAAATTCAACTACTTTGCATTATGATAAATAAGTCAACGTCCATTATTACAAGTTAAAATTTATGTCAATAATTACAAATTAAAATCCATATCAATAATTACTAATTAAATTTGCTATCAATAATTACAAACTCAAAAATTCATCACAAAATCACAAATATACGATAGGAAAAAATAAGTCATGTGCGGGATGTGAGATAGAATAGCTTTAACTAGGAATCTCGGACTAAATATTAAAAAAAGTAATTTTCTTTATATGTATGAACGTCTACTAATATATTTCATACTAACTTTCTCCTCTAGCACAGCGGCCCACAGTGGGCCTTAGCTTCCAATACGATATATAGCGATAACGCCACCGGTCTCGGTCTCGCGTTGCCTTTTTCCAGTTTGGAGCTCGCGCAGGTCCAACTCCATAACGAGTTCCAGCGGTATTTGGGACAACTGACGGGTCGGCGACCACTTGGAACTTCAAGATACGTTTTCTTGACTTTGCAATATTATCTCATTCTCGGTACGTGGCTTATCTGGCAGAGTTTCTAGAATTTGGTATCTCCCATGAACTCGGCAACCAGTTTGGGCCTCGTTTGAGCTACGCTAGCCCTGACGGCGTAATAAAGGTCGTCCCACGGATGGCAGATGGGGGATAGGTCAATAGTACAGTCTAGCTAGGTACCGGCTAAGTCTGACAGGCTCGCTGATCAAAGTAGGATGTGGTCTTTCGGCGTTTAAGGGGACGAATGTGTGACGACCTTCCCATATTAAAAAATGTTTATTACGAAATCGAAATGAGTCTATTAAAGTAACCTGAATTTAGTGCTCACCACCGTTTATCTATTTTCTTGTTTCTGTCCATCTAAAGGTTGTCTGGAAGAAATCGCTATATAGCGATAAGACCACTGTGCTACCATAAGTATATTTGATACTTTATATATTTATATTTTCTTGGTAAACGACGAATTATTGGATTATACTTTTAGCACCGTGGGGACCACCCCACGGTGGCTAGAGTGCCCCCCCCCCCCCTGCGCTACTTGTAGGTGTCGTATGAGGCGACTAGGGGTAAAAAACCGAGAGGTGAAAAGGGAGAAGGAAGGAGAAAGAGGAGTATAGTATTTACATTTATGTAGAATACGGCAAAAACATGCCATGTCATGTAGACTTAATCAAGTCTAAATTAAATGGTTCCAAATAAAATCTAAGCCCAACATGTAAAGAATTTCACACCACCTAAAAAGGGCCAGTCTCAATTTAGCGCGGCAATCTTTCCCTTATAAATAATTTAATGGGACGCAGAAAGTAATTACGGGTACGTCCTCAAGTATTACTTTGACAAGGTGTTATCTGCCTGGCCAAGTCGTCAGGAGCCGATTGGCGTAGGACTTTTGCTAATTAGAAACGTAATCAGGGATTTGAATTTTTTCTTTGACATTGCGTGTAAGCTTCTTGGGAAGGACAGAAAATGGGTCGTTAGGTTTTCTTATATTAAGATTTGTATCTTGAGTAGGAATTAATTCTTAAGAGACTTTATGATTTTTTGTATTTTTACACTTTATCTCTTTGCTGTGGGGACTTACAAAGATTTTAAGTGGTTTGATGTTAAATTTGACAAGGTAACTGAATATTTTTTATAGGTTTGAAACAGTGATGGCTCAGGGGCATTCCGCCGCGGGCTTGAGCTTGACCGCATGGTGGAAGGGGCATTTTGCGAATGCCCGCCTGGCTAGCGACATACTCAAGTAGAAAATCTGTCGCCAAGCACCTAACAGTCAGTGAAATTACAGGCACATGAGACTTAACAACTATGTATCAAGGTGAGGGGCGCAATGCAATTCGTGACTTGTGACGAAATGCATCTGTTATAGGCAGAGGCTAGTCCGCTTAACATCAGGCCTCAGGTGGGCCTCGTGCTTGATCCGCCACAATAACATTAAATTAAATAAATATGTTTCAATAAGCACCTAGGTTTAAGGTTTATAAATGTATCTTCTAAGCATTTAGTGTTTATTGGACATAAAGGAAAAATAAATAGATTTAGGTACTTATAAATAAATCGAGCACATACTACGTACCTGAGTGACAGAGCTTCACTTGGTATTTTTTATAGAGCCATCTTCGTCGGCTGCATCGGCTTAAAGTAGCAGTTAGCCAACATCCAAGAGGAAAAATGAAAGGACATCAAAATTTAAATGGTGCTACATGAACCATGAAAAAGGCTTTATCGATTTACAACAAAGCAAAAATTTGTTAATATGACAAATATGGAATGTTATAGGCAGTAGTAATATATTACACAAGGTAGTAGGTATATACACAATTAGTAGTTAAGGCCAAGTATGGAAAGGGTATAGCTATAATGGCTTTCAAAGACTCAAAAAAATTACCTCGGGCACTTAAATGTAATTCGAGAAATTCCTACACTGTATTCATTGAAGGAAATTTAATGACAAATAGTGATTTATAAAGTACCTCCTTAGAGAGTACCGTACTGTTTTAGCCGGATTATCCCCCGCTGAACACAGCCTCCTCCATTAAGGGGGGGTTTGCCATAATCCCCTCGCTTGGCAGGCATCTTGGGGATCGCAGTTTAAGTTTCTCAGAAGGCGCTGCTGCCCACCTTCCGTTATTTTACCTTTAATCGCCTCTTACCACACCCACGGGTAGCAATGGGGGAGAGACATTCTAGCCTGGCACCCCATGGGATTTGAGATTTGACGATATGCTTAAAGAGCAATGTACAATATTACTAGCCTGATCCTTATACTTCCCTAAAAGCTAGCTTACCCACCACCTAAAGAAAACTTGGCTTTTCTCTGTCATAATAGAAAACAGACAGCATTTTAAGGTACGAAAATCTCACCTCACCATCACGAATTTCAGGAAAAATCTAAGATATAACTTTTTACGTTTACACGAAGTTACGACATTAAGGTTGGAATGAGTACTTTCAATAATGGGAAACTACGACTCCACCTTATAAGTTCATAGTTCTCGCACAATGTAAGGGAAACTTTTGAAGCGCGAAGTATGCTTATAATAATAATAATAATAATGTTTTTTTTTATCTTATTGTGACGGAACAAGCCCGAGGCCCACCTGATGTTAAGTGGACTAACCTCTGCCTATAACAGACGCATTTCGTCAGCGACGAATTGCACTGTGCCCGTCACACTGAGACGTCCAGTTGTTAGGTCTCATTAGCCTGTAATTTTTCTGGCTCTCAAGGACTGCTGCCGGAACACACTGTTAGGTGCTTGGCGACAGATTTTCTACTTGAGGGTGGTCGCTAGCCAGGCGGGCATTCACATAATGCCTTTCCACCATGCGGTGAAGCTCAAGCTCTGGGCAGGATTCGAACCATGGACCTGCTGCACGGCAGTCCATAGCCAATGCCACTGAGCCATCACTGCTTCAAAATTGTCAAAATCATGTTTATTTGCTTAAAAACATGGTAACAATGTAATAAAATAATAATTACATCTATACAGTTGAAAGATAGAGGAATGTCCGTGCATGTTTTTTGCCATTACAGCATGCAAATTATTAGAATATCGCAACGTCAATACTATATAATAAATATGTCAAGAGAAAAAAAAAACTAATAAATTATTAACAATATACAAGTATTAAATTAATTGATGTGAAAATAAATAAATGTCAATGAAATTATATTTAAATTATGTTGCAATATTTCTATAATTAAAGAATTCGTTCACAGAATAATAACACATCTTGACCAACCACTTATGCAATCCAACCCGAAACATGTTAGCATTCATATTTTTAATGTCATCTGGCAAGTTATTGTAAACCTTCACTGCCATATATGGCAGTGAAGGTTTACAATAACTTGCCAGATAATGGGCATTTCTTTTTAGAGAAGGCTTGCATTTCGGCAATGACAACAAGTTGTCACTTCTAGTACGAAGATTACATTGGCGCATCTCTTGGCATTTAACAAACATGTCAGGATTCTGACGAACAAACAATGCTAACTGTTTTATGTAAAGACATGAGAGAGTGAGCAATTACAAACGTCTAAAATGCGGTCTACACGGTTCCAAAAAGTGTACACCACAGATAGCACGTATACACTTTTTTTGGGCTCTGAATGTTCTGTCTGCGTCTACGGAGTTACCCCAGATTATCAAAGCATACTGCAGTGTAGAAGCTACGTAGCCGTGATAGGCCTGGAAAGCTGCTTCGACAGAGACTATTTGTCTTATTCTCTTAATCGCAAAAACGAACCTATTTAACTTTGTACATACATTATGAACATGAAGTTTCCAATCACACTTGTTATCAATTTCAACCCCAAGAAATCTAGTGGCATTAACTTCTTCAATTGTATTAGATTGGTATTTAGCGTTAATAAATTGATGGGTAGCATTAATAGTATGGAATTGCATTATCTTCGTTTTGGATATATTGACATGTAAATTATTTTAATTTAACCAATTTATTACATTTTTAATGGTATTGTTAACTACATCATCAAGTTTATTTTTGTTTATGCATTTTATAATAATAGTAGTGTCGTCTGCAAATAAAATCGTTTCATGATTGGTGCACGAAGGTAGATCGTTAAAATACAATAAAAATAGAACAGGCCCCAAAATGCTTCCTTGCGGAACTCCGCATTGATTAAGCTTCAAATCAGATTTGTAAATCATTTTCTTATTTTGTTGAGTCATGCTCGATATCTCTGTACACTGATATCTATCTTTTAGGTAACTTGAGAACCTATCTTAGCCGTTCTTAACTTTTCCTTGAGAAAAAGTTATTCTAGGTTAGCCTGAACTATATCTTCGACCACATCATCACTTACCTTCACGTGAATTAGTGATCAAAGGCTAAGCTATCAGGATTAAAAAAAAAGTTTTCACATAAATTGTTCCATATATGAATATTTTTTTTATCTTTGTTATTTTTTACTGCTCATTATCATATCGGGTAAAATAGGTCATAGGAAGACTCAATTGACTCATAAGCCATTTTGTTTTCTGTGAATTCAATTCGTGCTTCAGTATTTTTCTTTCTTTGTATTAAGTGTACTATTATAAAAAAATATGTCCTACCCTTAAAAATTCAGATTTTTCGCATCATCAATGTCGTTTATATTCTTCTAGTGCTAAATAGCCTCATACCCCTAAGTCTAAGCATCATATTGTGTATTACGTCCAATTCTTTACCACTGTTTTTCAGTTATTATTTCTTAGATATTGATCAAAAAAACAAAATGTTATCCAAAATAATAGGTGTCTATTATTTTATGTGCCTATGAGTCTGCAATGACTGAATGGATCTAAATGCTTTTATTGTAGTAGCTGTAGTGTTGTATATAGTTCGTATTATTTTGTTAATAAAGGCAACGCCAGTTTAAAACAATAATAGGTATAATTAAAGCATTTTCTGTACCGAACAGAACAATAGTATCATTGGTTCTTGTCCTGATAAACAAAGAAGAACAAAATATATTTTGAGGGACTACTTGCGTGCCTTTCTAACAAGAAAACTGCATTAGAGAACGTGCTCCTGGCACAATCTGTTCAGCTATAATGACGATATAAAATCTCAAACCTTTGGGTTATGCCGTAGTAAAGGGATTAATTGTAATAAAATTGAAGTTTATGTCGGGTAGTTATGATTGATCAAACACAAAATTGGGACGAAGTAATTAATTTTGAGAAGTGTTTGTTCCGAATTGGGGTTATCGAAATTAGAATACTTTGCTTTGGAGTGTTCTAATTGAGGTTAAGGGATATCCGCATTTAATAGTTTTCTAGCTAAAATTATGGTTGATTTGTTAGAGATTATAATAATTACATCTATACAGTGAGAGTAAGGTTGATGCCACGCGGGTTTTCCATTACTGTATTACTGGCAGGGTAAGAAGTCAATTTACAGAGCTGATTTTGATGAATACCAAGTAAATATGCCCATTGGGTGTCGGGTGCCGCGCTAATGCAGGAGGCTGTTTTCAGCAGTGGACAATCCGGCTGATACAGTAAGCAAATATGACGGACGTCTCTTGCATTCCAGATGCTGAAAGCTTTTGACAAGATAGCACTTCATATCAACAACATAGAGGTTTCACCATAGGTCATCACATGATATAAGTAATGAAAAGCAGTACTAAACGGATCTTTGTTTGGATATAGACTACAGTAATAATATAATAATACTATATAACACCCTACCAGCGTCTCTATTTCCTGATATATATATAATCTGGAAGTCTTCACGTACAGAGTAAACAGGTATCTGCTAAGCAAGCATGCTCTACCGTCGACCGCGTCGTCACTTTCCATCGGGTGAGACTGCGGTCAAATGCTTGCTTATCATAATTTAAAAATAAATAATGGACTGATAAACATTGGTACCACAGACCACGTTTTTCACTTTATTTTGGTAGGATTTATTTATATAAAAATTTTTATTTTTTTGCGTAAAATAATGAAGAATACAAACAAGAATATCTTAACGTGATTCCTAAGCAAGCAGACTAAAAATATAGTTGTATGAAAATTGACCATTGAAGGTTCAATTTTCCAAAATGGAATTCAACCCTTACGTTGCAGACCTTCCCTTAACATCACATTACTAAGGTATTACCCGTAAATTTCATAAGCTATTAAGGAAGTAGCCTATACTAAGGCTGGGGACATACACCTCAGTTATACAAAAATAAAGAATGTTAGAAATTACAATGAGAGGAGCAATTATATGCGGCATTCGAACCCGCGCCATACACCCCTATAACCGGGGTATGCTTTCACCGCTAAGCCAACATGACATAGGAATCATAACTCTAATTCGTCAACTCATTCTCAGCCATCGTGTGGGGATGGAGTATCCCGTTGTACCCTCTTGATGAAAATTTGTAAAGTAACCCGCAGACCATGTGCCATTGCAAAAATAAAATATTAGAATTATAGGGTTGCATAATTATAAAAAGTTTATAGCTAAAAAAATCTAATAATATATATTTTTTTAAAAATAAACGACTTCAAACATAAAATACGCATTATTAAAGATAACTCAAATTGTACTCATCAGATCACACTCAATTTTAAATGAGACCACATGACAAGCACCAGCTTTTGAATGTAAAAAATGTCATAATCGGAATACCTTGTAAAGAATTATGAGGAAATACTCACAAAAAATACAGTCAAATTGAGAACCTCATCCTTTTTTAAGTCGGTTAAATAGTCTTGTCTGTAGTACAATGTAAGTTTAACTAATAGATGTCGCTCCATCCCCATTTATTGGTTAAAACCGAGAGGATTTAGAGTTGAGAGTCATATATCATTTTGACTTAGCAGTTAGAGCACACCCCGGCTATAGGGGTGAATGGCGCGGGTTCTAATGGCGCCCTTGATTATAATTTTTCCTCTAGTTTTAATTTTGTAATGGAATCCGCGGCGAATGCAAAAAAATATATATTAAAATACATTTAGAATGTGTTTATCCTTACGTGTACGTATACGTACACCTAATAAACCACATATATACGCAGCATTTTATGGGTTTCTAGTCTCGTTTATTCTACTTTTTAAATTAACATCATAAGAATAAACTACTTAAAAAAAAGCAGGATAGTAATTAAGGTTTTTCAATAGTATCCAAATTATCTTCTTCTATACTTAGGTATGATAAAAAGTAGAATATTTTTTTATTATAATATATGGCTTTAGGAGACTTTAAATAAACAACTGAACACAAAGATAACATTTTTAAGGTACATGTGTAATGGTGGAAGGGGCATTCGCAAAATGGACTACAAAGCGGTTTCAATGTGTAGCCACATTGAAACCGCTTTGTAGGCCATACTTGATGGAACAAAACATGATAGGCTGATATTGAATCACAATAATGGGTTAGAACTGAAAAATTTGAATATTAAAGCGTCAACTACTAATTGAGAGTTGATATCACGATTAATAATTATTTCGGCTTCTATTGGTAGTCTTCGTCATGTATCTGTCTGTCGCTCAGACGGTCTTTTAGTAAGTTTGTAGTTTTGTAACCGTGTTTTTCAACATTACATTTAACAATAAAACAGAAAATTTATTTATATAACTAATGAGATAAAATCTATCAAGCTCTCTCTTATGCTAGTGGCGAGGAACCGTATACGTGCAGCTTTCATTATTATGTAGTTATACTTGACACCTATGAAGCAGTGATGGCTCAGTGGCATTGGCTATGGACTACCGCCCAGCAGGTCCATGGTTCGGATCCCGCCGCGGGCTTGAGCTTGACCGCATGGTGGAAGGGGCATTTTGCGAATGCCCCTTCCACCATTACACATGTACCTTAAAAATGTTATCTTTGTGTTCAGTTGTTTATTTAAAGTCTCCTAAAGCCATATATTATAATAAAAAAATATTCTACTTTTTATCATACCTAAGTATAGAAGAAGATAATTTGGATACTATTGAAAAACCTTAATTACTATCCTGCTTTTTTTTAAGTAGTTTATTCTTATGATGTTAATTTAAAAAGTAGAATAAACGAGACTAGAAACCCATAAAATGCTGCGTATATATGTGGTTTATTAGGTGTACGTATACGTACACGTAAGGATAAACACATTCTAAATGTATTTTAATATATATTTTTTTGCATTCGCCGCGGATTCCATTACAAAATTAAAACTAGAGGAAAAATTATAATCAAGGGCGCCATTAGAACCCGCGCCATTCACCCCTATAGCCGGGGTGTGCTCTAACTGCTAAGTCAAAATGATATATGACTCTCAACTCTAAATCCTCTCGGTTTTAACCAATAAATGGGGATGGAGCGACATCTATTAGTTAAACTTACATTGTACTACAGACAAGACTATTTAACCGACTTAAAAAAGGATGAGGTTCTCAATTTGACTGTATTTTTTGTGAGTATTTCCTCATAATTCTTTACAAGGTATTCCGATTATGACATTTTTTACATTCAAAAGCTGGTGCTTGTCATGTGGTCTCATTTAAAATTGAGTGTGATCTGATGAGTACAATTTGAGTTATCTTTAATAATGCGTATTTTATGTTTGAAGTCGTTTATTTTTAAAAAAATATATATTATTAGATTTTTTTAGCTATAAACTTTTTATAATTATGCAACCCTATAATTCTAATATTTTATTTTTGCAATGGCACATGGTCTGCGGGTTACTTTACAAATTTTCATCAAGAGGGTACAACGGGATACTCCATCCCCACACGATGGCTGAGAATGAGTTGACGAATTAGAGTTATGATTCCTATGTCATGTTGGCTTAGCGGTGAAAGCATACCCCGGTTATAGGGGTGTATGGCGCGGGTTCGAATGCCGCATATAATTGCTCCTCTCATTGTAATTTCTAACATTCTTTATTTTTGTATAACTGAGGTGTATGTCCCCAGCCTTAGTATAGGCTACTTCCTTAATAGCTTATGAAATTTACGGGTAATACCTTAGTAATGTGATGTTAAGGGAAGGTCTGCAACGTAAGGGTTGAATTCCATTTTGGAAAATTGAACCTTCAATGGTCAATTTTCATACAACTATATTTTTAGTCTGCTTGCTTAGGAATCACGTTAAGATATTCTTGTTTGTATTCTTCATTATTTTACGCAAAAAAATAAAAAATTTTATATAAATAAATCCTACCAAAATAAAGTGAAAAACGTGGTCTGTGGTACCAATGTTTATCAGTCCATTATTTATTTTTAAATTATGATAAGCAAGCATTTGACCGCAGTCTCACCCGATGGAAAGTGACGACGCGGTCGACGGTAGAGCATGCTTGCTTAGCAGATACCTGTTTACTCTGTACGTGAAGACTTCCAGATTATATATATATCAGGAAATAGAGACGCTGGTAGGGTGTTATATAGTATTATTATATTATTACTGTAGTCTATATCCAAACAAAGATCCGTTTAGTACTGCTTTTCATTACTTATATCATGTGATGACCTATGGTGAAACCTCTATGTTGTTGATATGAAGTGCTATCTTGTCAAAAGCTTTCAGCATCTGGAATGCAAGAGACGTCCGTCATATTTGCTTACTGTATCAGCCGGATTGTCCACTGCTGAAAACAGCCTCCTGCATTAGCGCGGCACCCGACACCCAATGGGCATATTTACTTGGTATTCATCAAAATCAGCTCTGTAAATTGACTTCTTACCCTGCCAGTAATACAGTAATGGAAAACCCGCGTGGCATCAACCTTACTCTCACTGTATAGATGTAATTATTATAATCTCTAACAAATCAACCATAATTTTAGCTAGAAAACTATTAAATGCGGATATCCCTTAACCTCAATTAGAACACTCTAGGTACATGTGTAATGGTGGAAGGGGCATTCGCAAAATGCCCCTTCCACCATGCGGTCAAGCTCAAGCCCGCGGCGGGATCCGAACCATGGACCTGCTGGGCGGTAGTCCATAGCCAATGCCACTGAGCCATCACTGCTTCATAGGTGTCAAGTATAACTACATAATAATGAAAGCTGCACGTATACGGTTCCTCGCCACTAGCATAAGAGAGAGCTTGATAGATTTTATCTCATTAGTTATATAAATAAATTTTCTGTTTTATTGTTAAATGTAATGTTGAAAAACACGGTTACAAAACTACAAACTTACTAAAAGACCGTCTGAGCGACAGACAGATACATGACGAAGACTACCAATAGAAGCCGAAATAATTATTAATCGTGATATCAACTCTCAATTAGTAGTTGACGCTTTAATATTCAAATTTTTCAGTTCTAACCCATTATTGTGATTCAATATCAGCCTATCATGTTTTGTTCCATCAAGTATGGACTACAAAGCGGTTTCAATGTGTAGCCACATTGAAACCGCTTTGTAGGCCATACCTACTTTGAATATACTTTGCGGGTAGATTTGTGGCCGGTTTGGAAATTTCCAATCCACCTTACGTAGCCTACCGGCTGCTATTGTAAGGCAAGAGAAACCGACAGCCTGCGAAGCACTGAGTGCCTCAGTTGCAAATTCCAATAGCGGTCATCCATTCAAGTAGTGACGGCTTAGAAAGTTGCGTAAGCAATTCTTAGCGAGTCGGTATGTACTTGTGACACATAAAGTAAAGTTTTGAAATATAACTATGAACATTAAAATAAAGTAAGAAAAAAGAAATCTTCTTATTTATTCTTTAAATTTCTCTTATTACTTATTGATTTGTTGCCTATACACATGCAAAGTTACAGCTTCCTAGGCTCACTACTGTAAAAGTAGTTACGAAATTATTATTGTATGACGTAAAATTTAAGCGCCAAATTTTGAAGCGCTCGTAGCGAAGTTTACTTAGCTGTTCTCAACCGATCTGCAATGTTAAAGCATCGTCGCGCGCGGTCATGAGTTGGATGGGTGACCGCTAGGGACATTACTACTGAGCGTTTCCGTGCTTCGTAGGGCACGTTGAGCCGTCGGTCTCGGTTGTTGTCTTAGGATGGCAGTCGTTATAGCATGGTGGTAGGGCATTTTGCGAATGCCCGCCTGGCTAGCTACCACCCTCAAGTAGAAAATCGAATAGAAAATGTGTTCCGGCAGCTATCCTTGAGAGCCAGTACTTCTAGTTTAGCCTGAACAACATCTTCGACTGGTTTTAGATTTCATAAAAATATTAAAAATACTTTCCGTTAACGTCGAAAAATATGATTAAATTTCTCGTATATCCAAGGATGCATTCTTTCGAAAACCGTTTGAATTATGCAAATCCGACATACACAGAATTTTGGGTAAAGCCGGGAGGCCGGTTTATACCTGTTAGGGATATGAACGTTAAGTCGTCGGTCCCGGTTGTTGTCTTACGATGGCAGTGGTTATAGGATGGTAGTAGGGCATTTTGCGAATACCGGCCTGGCTAGCTACCTTCAAGTAGAAAATCTGTCGCCAAGCACCTAACGGAGTGTAAGATTTTCTACTTGAGGGTGGTCGCTAGCCAGTCGCTAAATGCCCTTCCACCATGCGGTGAAGCTCAAGCGTGCGGCGGGATTCGAACCATGGACTTGCAAAATCAATAACTTACCTACCTAGGTATACTCTTGGTATCACACATCCTTACGAACTAACTCAGAGGGGACACTGGTATTGAATTACTCCCGGAATTTACACCAAACACGCGTTTTGAATGTAAATGGCGAAGGTTATCGTAAGAGTCGCCAAAGACAAAGTAAGCATTTTCCGATATACTGCTGGTAATCCGAATGAGGGGGAGTTGAGAATTATGATCACGTATCGGATGATAGGGTTTGGGATATCACTTTTGCGTTAATGTGCTTTCGTGTGCAGTTGAGTCAAATGTTGGACGATAATTTGAACAAAAAAGCATTTTGCTTTTAAAAAGCCGGGATGATATTTTGTTAAAGTTTTATTAAATAGGCGTTACCTGTATCGAATTCTTTTTATTGCGCACTTGCAAATTATAATGCAATACCTTCTAAAAACTTCAGAAGGGTCAGGAAGCAGCATCAAGGAGACTATTGTGTTTTATGATTTTGATTGGAAATATACGTTAAGAAGTTTATTATCTTTGTAGTTAGGAATTACATACTTACCTCCTAAATGATAGCCGTAAAGTGAGATGTTATCAAAGGCCTTTTTAATTTTTTTGGATACCTGCGCGGATGTTTTCTTCAATTATTAAGTGGAATCTATTATTTTCACAAAAGTATTGAGCGTATTCGTATGACACTTGTGTACGCTCCCCAGCTAATCTAGGGAGCGGTTTTCTGAGGGTTTCCCAAAGGGATGCATTTCTTAAAATTTATTTAAAACCACCTTAGATATCTCAAAGCGAAAGATAAAAATTACATAAGCCAACTCACTATGCTTAGCTCTGCTCCCTTCCATGCTATTACACGGCGCTGTGTAATCCCTAGGTAATCACATGTAGATATGTGATCACTTCACATTGGCGAGAGATTTTCACTGAGAAATGCAGGAGTTATGAACTTGTAGTATGAGTAGGTATATCACACTCGACACATTTACGTGCGCTGCGAAAGAAAGGTCCGATTGAGACTGGCAGGCGAACCAGTGAGAGGGAATACGATTCTCAAATCCATTGAACAACGTTTCAAAAAATATTTAAAACAAAGTACGTAAGTTATGAGAGCCAGTAATTCTAGGTTAGCCTGAACAACATCTTCGACCACATTATAACTTACCATCAGGTGAGATAGTAGTCAAAGTCTAACCTATCAAACACAAAATCTTCCGCTACCGCGCATGTACATCAGAGACGTTTGTATATTTGTTCAAGACCATCCAGAACACTTCAAAATGCGAAGCGAAGTATATTCACGGCAAAAACGAGCCAAGTTCGCAAATTTATTATATCAACCTCATTGTCGTAAAGATATATCTACGAAAAAAAAAACCTAATAATATTTACAATAGGATTCCTGAAAAAATAAAGTTATGAAAGGTGATTTATATAAAAATCGATTATGTGACTGGCTACTATGTAAATGTTTTTATAGTTTAAAAGTTTATAGATCTAAGTGACCACAATACTTTTTAATATTTGCACGCCTGCATGCAGGCAGAATACAAGAACAAATCGCCATAGTGTTTAAGACCTTTTTATGATATGTATTCTTGTAAATAAATGATTGATTTTTTTTTTTTTTTTTTTTTTTTTTACCTTTATTAAACAAATACTACAAACTATATACAACACTACAGCTACTACAATAATTGATTTGATTAGATTTGATTTGAAATAAAAGTACCCTAGAGATGTCAATACCAACTGTGTCTAAATAATAATTGCGATTCTTCAACAAAACTCATTCTTCGTTGTTCGTCGTTAGTTAGCCAATTGAAATAACTTCAATTGGCTTGCTCTAATACGGTCTGCGCCTTCAGTTCAGACTTAGGAGGCGGCCTGCGATTCTCAATACTGGTAGTATTCTTTTATTTACTTCCTGGATAATGCCTCTAGAGCAATTTCAAATGTTTATGCTTGTTATGAACACACCCATGTCATTTCCTTTTTTCAGCATAAATAGCAGCAATTTATTATACTTAAGTAAATATGACTCGTGAAATCACTTAACCGTTTTATCGCCATGGTCAAAGGTGTACCAGATGAAACTGAAATATTTTTACCAAAAAAAAATATATGAATACGAAGTGCTAGTCAGACGTATGTTAACACCCACGTTTCGCCATTATAGATTGCGGGTTTTGGTCCCATATAATAGGGGGTGAACCTATTGCCATTCAATGGGCACATTTTGATTCCAAATATTGTTGAATTGGCTCAGATTTAGGAGAAAATAGGTAATAATTGCCTACAGTATACTTGGACTAACAGTATCGTTGTCTTGATTACAATAATTATCTTTAATTAAATTTTCAAATACTAAGTGGCTTCTTGACTACAATATCATCAACTGGTAAGGTATTTGGTGTTCCAAGGTTCTGTTTTACTAGCTCACTAGGCCTAACTAGGCTTCAGTTTTATTGCTAAAATGATATACCTAACAGTAATGGCCTAGTGGAAACAGCTATATGCTCCAATGTAGAAGCTGCATGATGCGAATCCCGTCGTGAGCTTGAGCTACACCAAATAGTGTTAGGGTATACTATGCGAATGCCAAATAGGCACCTGGATAGCTACCAACCGGTTACGTACCTAATAGTATTTAGCATTTTAGGTTAAGCATGTATACAATCTTGCTCATGTGGTGCCCACTTACTAACGTGATTAACCACCTACCAAATAGCTATAAAAAATAAAACACACCCGGTAATATAATTCAATTCAGACCCCAAACGCCGAGTTTTACCAAATCATTCATATACAAAATAGTCATAGCATGATCTTAAAGCACTCGTAGCGAAATTCGTGTAATTGTTGTTAATCGATCAACTGGGTTAAGCAACGTCAGCTACCGTTTTGACTTCGATTGCGACTGCCAGATCATTTAAGCAACTACTGAGTACTTTCGAAGTCATATTATGTCGTCATCCATCATCAAAACGTCATTCATTTTGGTTATCTATATATTATATATTAAAGTATATGGAAACTACAATGCATGCCTCCGATTCATACCTACTAGGCAAGTAAATTTTTTTGTGTATACAACTTACACGAAATGTAAGAAAAAGTTATTTCAGTTGTTAAACGGTGGGCAACAAACCCCAAGTGGTCTATTGAGGTCCATTACAAACCGACAGACACAAAAGCTCTTAAATCTTTATGCTCAACAAAATAGGTATATCTGTTCCTCTCTTGAGATTTCAAGTAATAAATCTCTCCTGTATCAAGAGAGACGTCCGTTTGTTTTTTTATCAAGATCATGGCTTTGAAAGAAGTTGAGACACAGTTTGGGAAGTAGGTGATGTTCCAATTAAATTGATTTTATAATCTGCACTTGTAAGAAAACGAATATACTACGGGCTTTGTTATATAAATTGTAGATTTATATAGATTTGAAAAAATAAACATATTGTCACATCTTTATCTCTCGAAAGGTAGCTGCTGTCCAAATTAAGTTTACTTTATAATCTGCACATTGAAACATTTGAAAAAAATACTAAATACGTCGTTCAACTATATCTCCCGAATGGGTCTAAATAGTACAGCTACTACAATAAAAGCATTTCGATCCCTTTAAGTCATTGCAGACTCATAGGCAATCCAAATGCTAAATAAAAAATAATAAAAAAAATAATAATAAAAATATAAAAAAAAACTCAAAGATTGCTATCCAGGATATGGTTTCATGTAATAGGGGTCGTGTCTATAGTTATCGATCTCGGCAGAAGTGCAGACTTCGGGCTACTAAGAGAGAAAAAACCATTTATTGTCCGACCACTTAACCTAAGACATCAATATTCTAAGGAGCACTTTGCTATTTCAATGACGATGCCGGATTTTTTTTATTAAATTTATGTTAATGAGTGTGTGTAAGTCTTGTAAAAGGGAATCAAAGTGGTTAACATTTTCATCTTTGAAATTTATTTTGTTCAGTTGTAATATTTTCATTTCGTATTAGTTCTAGTATCGTTTTTACGTAATCTATATATAACCAATATAATGATAACCACTGGGTTATCATCTCTCATAGTCTCATTATAAAGTTAAATGATATTATGTTTCGTTTGTGCCTTTGTGAGTCCAAAGCTAGCATCACGTGGTCGGTAAGATAATATTTAATTTTATTCTTCAACGTACTACCTCATTATGAATTCGCGACTGACTTATCCTGAACATAAAAAATAAATCTTAATGTTTAGAATAAATTAATAAAACTAAAATGCAAATCTGTAGTAACAAAAAGCTCAATAAAACCGGCAAAACCTGTAATTAAAAAGCTGACGCAGTCTTATTAACAGAGAGCAATGTTTGTATTATAAAATAGATACCGTGCTCTTGCTCTCAACTGAGTTTTTCCTAGTCTTTGTGAACAAACTGACTTTAAAATCAAAGCTTATAAAATAAAAATTTAACAAAGCAACCCTTATATCTATACCTTATACCTTTGTATATAACTAGCTTCTAACCGCTACTTTGTCCGTGTTTAAATATTGCATACGCTGAATAAATTTGGAATGAAAAATATTTATTATCCCTAATCAAGGACTTAATGATTAGAGAGACGAATTACTTAGCATTCCATGGATTCAACATGCGGGTGCCGGGTCCATAGCGTTGCAGAGGAAGAGGCCCAAGTCGAGCTGCCTGGGACTTGCAACCCAGTGAGTAAGGTTAAGGGGCCCCTTTATGATGCATCAATGCTCCCTTTCACCGCTCGAGCCTCCTCCCCTGCCCAACCAAATTTGGTAAGATCCTACTAATGCCGCCATGGATACACGTTCTAGGATGGAAGTTACGGTTGTTCTTGACAAGCCAAGGTCTTTTAGTAGGTTGTATAGGGATTTTGCTGGTATACCCCTTGCTCCGACTTCTACAGCATATAAATTAACCACATAACCGTTTTTGATTAATTCATTTGTTAGTTAGTAGTAATATTTGTTAGTTTTTATTGTGTGGTCTTTAGGTATGTTTGTTTCCCACGGCACAGTAAGTTCTATAAGTACTATGCGTTTTAGATTTTTTGAGTATAAAAATATATCTGGTCTGGGTGACAAAACACCAACATCCTCAGGAACCATGATTCCTAAAATTCCTCGTAGCTTTTTTGGAAAGAAGTGGGTTTTGTCACGCACACACATTTGCTTTTGAATTTATAATAATAGTACCTCAGCTGCAAAGTTCGATGTCCCGGTTCAGATTTTGGCCATGGCCATATTTATGCCATCTTAGTAAGCCTTTTAAAATCCATGACAGATGACTATCAGTGCCTTGAGTTTTTCCACCTATGCCCGTACTGTGATTTAAATGGCTAAAAAACAGTCACATCGGATTTACTAGCTGTCCCATTGTGCCTTTCGTTATAGAATTAGCCTTCGACTACACTACACATACACTAGCCATAAGATGAGATTGTGGTCAAAAGCATTAACATAGCAGACAAATATAATTATAGCGTTTCTAACGTGCGTTAGTTAAGGTGCTACCGTAGCCTTGGGTACATCACACCGAATCGGTACACCTCCGTTTTTATTTAGGTTCTTACTGAGCAAAAATGACAACATCTCGCAGCAACCACTGTAGTGTCTTTGGGTGCCTAACCGATTCTGCAAATACAGCATAATAATCCTTTACGGTACTTACTGAGCATAGAAATCATTATAACGTATTGAACTTTATAATAGGTACTTTATGATAAATTAAAGCTCATATACCTAGTTCTATAATGTTTATTCAATTTAATAGTTAGGTAGGATTTTTTGTAGTGTAAGTACAACCGATATCTTTTACCGGGTCCATCTCAAGTATCCGCCGCTTTGCTGTGATTGTTAATTTATTAAAAGAGAACATAAATTATTAACAATCATAATTTTTTTATGTGGAGGTACGTATTCATTTGTTATATTTATATTCATTTGTTACATGCATATTATATAGATATCTGTAAAACTAAGTGATTTGTACAACCCTACGTATCCAGACTAGAGTAGGCATTTGAATCTCCTACGGGCCTCCAGTCAGACAACTTGTCTGGTACATATATATATAAACAATTCTATAAAAACGAAGTCTCTATTTTTTCTTCTAAGCATCAATTGTTTTAATTATTTTATGCAAAACTTGCTGCAGTGATGTGTACATCACAACACCACGCTGCCCATACTGCTTATACAATCTCATAAGTACTACTTGAGTTCCTCTACTCGTCACAGTTTTTCTGTATCAAAGGGGTAGTAAGTTTTTTGTGTCGAGTCGTTGACTCCCCGCGGGATATTTAGTGGGAGCAGGCCGATTGGCCACGGTTGTTTGTCGTTTATGTGGATTGATAGCTCCATAGAGATATGTTCCGGTTGTGAATTTTTACTGTACGTTGTTATTTCCGTCGTAGAAGCAAGATTATTTTTTGGAATCTAGGATGTTTTGTAGTGACATTTGGTTCGGTTTTTTATGTAATTGTGATGGAACAAACTCGAGGCCCACCTGATGTAAACCGGGCTAACCTCTGCGTATAACAGCAACCTATAACATATATTATACACTAGCTTTCCGGCCGCGGCTGCGCCCGCGCTTATATTGGTTATCGCGCAAAACCATTAACCTCTTTTTGCGCAGTTAGACAAAAACTATCATATGTCCTTCCCCGGGCCTCAAACTATTTCCATACCAAATTTCATCCAAATCGGTCTGGTAGTTTCAGAGCCTATTTAATTCAAACAAACGAACAATCAAATATTTCCTCTTTTTTAGTTCGTTTCTCTCGTTGAGATTTTCTGAATGAACATTTCTATGTGTTCACTGTTATTCTTTTTGGGGTTCGGTATATTATCGGGAACTTTTACTTAAGCTTCACCCGTCCTGCCTTCAAAATTATCTATGTGTCTTCCGAAGGCAGCTTGCTACAATGTTCACAGCAACATAAGATAACACACATACTCGTTTGTCGAAGGTTACATGTCACACTCACTTCTATTTGGTATACAAATACATATTAAATTTAATAAGAGTTATCATAATCAGATTTATAATTTTATAAGCGTGAATTAATTGAAAGAAAAAGTAAAGATGATTTAAAATTTTCCACTGAACATAAATACTACTCACTAAAACAAACGTTTCGTAACGTATTTTACTCCTTCTAAACAACATTAAGGATAAACATATATTAATGTAAAATTAATTAAGACTTTTCAAAATACATATGTCACCGGATAATTGTACGACACGTTAAATTATAAAAAAATCTAGTGAGATTATAAATTGTTGATAGATTATGAACGAAAATTAAAATTTACAAACTAACGCTTATATTTTCGTAAGATTATAAAATGACCATGTCTAGCTGGCAGGCTAACTATCTATAAGCTGTCAGATTACAAATAAATGAACCAATTACTGCTTTGTCTGACAATATATCGCCCACGAAATTGTAAACCGTCCTCTGATTGGTCGCCGTTATAGGTGGCAGGAGTTCATTTTATAGAGTTACGAACAAAAATAATAGTCAGACAAAAAAAAACATATTCATTTCTAGTTTGCACATTTAAAAACTAAGAGATATAAAATAATGACCACCATAAAACGCTTTGATACCCTTAGTTCTTTTACCAAAAATTGTAATCGAACACCAAATGTAGTAAATGATCACTATATTTTAGCGAGGGGCTAAATATCATTTAGTCTAGGGCTAAGTCATATTTAGTTGCGACGACGAGCGCAGCGAGGAGGAGCGTTAGGTTACTTGTGACCACAACAACGCGCCGCGGTCTTGAGCTTCACCGTATAGTGGTATGGCATTTTTGCGAATGCCCGCTTGGCTAGCAACCACCCTCAGGTAGAAAATATGTCGCCAAGCACCTAACGATGTCCTTGAGAGCCAGTAATTCTAGGTTAAGCCTGTTAACACCTTCAACCACATCATCACTTACCATCAGGTGAGAGAGGCTGACCTATCAGCAATAAAGCAAAAATTAAAGTTAATATATGTTCAGAAGAACATCAACGGTTGAACAATGAAATAAATAATTATGTAAATGTCAAACGACATAACAAACGTAATGTGCTCAAATTAGTCCTTGTTTAAGCCGAGTTTCATTCAAGTGGCACTCAAAGTTTTCAAGTAAATACTTACTCGAGCATTTATTTTCAATGATGAGTGTAATTAAACGTGGATTAAGATGTTAATTTGGAAACTGGGACTTCAAGTGTGTCTTTGAAATTGTCATGATTTTGTATTTTAATTAGTATGAATTTCTGACTTTTTTTGGTTTGTTTTTTTTTATGCCTGATAGGTTAACCTTTGACCACTATCTCACCCGATGGTAAGTGATGATGTCATCGAAGATGTTGTACAGGCTAACCTAGAAGTACTGGCTCTCAAGGACAGCTGCTGGAACACACCGTTATTTCCTTTCCGTGGCAACATATTTTCTACTTGAGGGTGGTAGCTAGCCAGGCGGGCATTCGCAAAATGCCCTACCAGCATGCTATAACGACTGCCATCCTAAGACAACAACCGGGACCGACGGCTTAACGTGCCCTCCGAAGCACGGAAACGCTCAGTAGTAATGTCACTAGCGGTCACCCATCCAACTCATGACCGCAAGCGATGTTGCTTAACGTTGCTGATTGGTTGAGAACAGCTAAGTAAACTTCGCTACGAGCGCTTCAAAAATCTGGTAAGCCTTTAACCACTTTCTCATCTGATAAGTTAGTGATGATGTGGTCGAAGATGTAACTTACTTACCTAGAATAACTGGGTCTCAAAGACAACTGCCAGAACACACCAATAGGTGGGCATTCGCAAAATGCCCTACCAACTTGCAAATGACTTAGAGCTTTAAAGTTTTTTACGGCCTTATGGATCTCACCTAACCACATCACTATGTGGTCTGAAGTGGTAAACAGACAAAACCTAGAATGAGAACTAACTCTGAACAAACTCAAGACAACTGCCGAAACACAATAGTTGCATTCTGTGCCATTTGATGCTTGACAACAGATCTGACAGCCCTTAGAGCTAGCTAGGCGGGCATTCACAAAATGCCTTACCATCATTTACTGCAGGTTGTAGGTACCACATCTATTATGAAGTAATATAATTTCTTTATAAATTTATTTCTAAATTTGCGTATCAATCACGAACTATTTTTAAGAATCAACCAGCCCGCAAAGTACTACATGGTCAGTATGGATGTGTACATACCTCCAATAGATCAACGCCGCAATGAGAGCGGCGAGCAGCGCCAAGGGACAGGGACAATTTCCCTCGGTGCAGGCCGTTTTACTCTTCAACGATCTGGTTGCTCAGTAGATAGATGTTGACTTCTTTAATATCAGATTCTCCATGTTTGCAGATGTATGTACTATATTTCTTATGTAATCACAATATGAATGTTATAACTTATAAAACTGGCTTATCACACGCCTTGGCGTAGCTGTAAGTGTGTAAGCAATTATGAATAACTAAATAATAAATAAATTAACTTTTTTATTGCCCGTGGGGTGCCGGGCTAGATTATCAGCCCTACCCCTCATTGCTACCTGTGATTGTCGTAAGGTTAACTACGGTCCCAGAAACACCTGCCAAGCGTGGGAATTATGCAAACCCCCCCTTCATGGGGGAGGCTGTGTTCAGCAGTGGACAGTCCGGCTGATACTCGTACAGTATCATTTTTATGGTATTTTCACGGAGCAAACATGGAGATCACCTGGTATTAAGAGTAATCTCCGCTATATACAGTTCAACACAAGTGAGGAACAGCAATGCACACATCAGCCTGAGGTACAAAGTTGTTAATTCGTATGTGCCTAAAATGATCCTTGCCGTAGCTTTAATTTTCTTATTTAGACTTCTTATTAACATTTTTTTCTTATGAAATTTTAAGACGAGCAAACTGAACGCATACAACACAAAAATAATTGGTAGAAGAAGAAAAAAGTTATGTTACAAATTATTTGTGCACAAAATTTTATACTCTGCGCGGGATCGAACGGGCGTCCTCTAATTTCGCGCCGGATGCCTAAACCACTCAGCCGAGGACGCGGGTTCGAAATTTGCCTGTGACTTAAGATACTGTTTATCTCTTTGGTGAGCATACTTCTATTTAGTTCGTTAGTTTTTAGATTTTAATAAGTGCAGTTACATAATATATATAAAAATAAATTTTCTTATATTGAAAATAATTAGTTACATACATATCAATATTTACTGTTAATTTAAGCTCACAATTCCTACTTTGACTGTATTAAATATAATAGCTCGTATTACTCTAAGTCTTCAAACCTTTTAAACAGACAATATAACACATTAAGTTTGCAAGAAACCATAGTGTCACGTTGAATCGGTTTTCAAAGCTTACAGACGCTCGCGTTAAATTCGTGAATATTTGAAACCCATTTGGATTACGCGTCCCGCCGCGGCTGCACTCTCATTGAACACGTTGAAGCATGTTCTCTCCTTGCGTAATAATGGAGATTAGCGCCAAGCTGGCGGTAGCTAACAAAATTAAATAATTCAGGTTTGAACATTCTGCACATACAGCTACAGTACATAGAGATTATTATACAATGGGTATTTGTTTTTAGGTTTCCGTACCCAAAGGGTAAAACGGGACCCTATTACTGAGACTTCGCTGTGCGTCCGTCTGTCACCAGGCTATATCTCAAGAACGGTGATAGCTACACAGTTGAAATTTTCGCAGATGATGTATTTTTATTGCCGCTATAACAACAAATACTAAAAATGTAAAGAAAAAAAATTAAGGGTGGCTCTCATACAACAAACTTGATTTTTTACCGTTTCTTTCTCGATACTAATAATAGTGACAGGTAGACGCTTTAACTATTCACAGAATATTTAGTTATATGTTCTTGCAAGATTAGGTTACAGATAATGGTACGGAACCCTTCGTGCACGAGTCCCACTCGCACTTGGCTGGTTTTTATACATTAAATGTGTATTAAATAGATTACCAAGGTATTGAGTCTGTAAATATAAAGTATATTTTGAACTAGAGGTCTACTTCGCTACGCTTAACTCTTATTGAGCAAATTTAAACCATGTTGTTTTAAATCAAACAGGGTGATTCAAATTTGTCTATGACTAGCCGAATCGAATAATAATTGTTTTCATTTTTGTGGTTAAAAAGTTTTGGGAATATTTGAAATTCTTTAATATTTTGTTACAGCATACATACCTATACAAACGTTGAGCATCTGCTATCAAATGAAAATATTATTCTTACGCGTGTTTCGTAGCAGCGTTATCATTAAAGTAAACGACAATGCGGATAAGTGGAAATATTTTAAAATAATTTTAGTGCCTTGCGCAATACTAAGAATTGGTGCAAAATATACAGCATCTGCAATTTTCATGTAAAATATAATAAATGAATTTACTCATTAATGTTTAAGTAAATGCACGAGAGTTACCGTCCGCGTTGCTATAAAATCATTTTCTGTGTATTATTTTTAAGTGGCGCTAGGATATATTATTCCTCCAGGCTTTTTTGGGGTTTAAATATATTTCTATAAAGTATAGTTACAATTGTTTCTTAACTGGGTTCCCCTTCCTCACTAACATTTCTTCGATACAATGTTTTCTCTGAAAATAACAGTATAATACAATATGATATTGTAAAATATCTTAGTACTTAGTTGCGACAAAGTACTTAACAAGTGATAGATATCAGTTGTACAATAAATTAAACTCTATATAAATGTAATATATAAAAGTCTCAACTTCTGTATTAGTTTATTTCTTTACATACATAAACAAGGTTTCTTAGTGCTGTACGGAAATCAAACAGTAACAAAAATAACCAATCAAAAAGTTTGCAAATATTTGTTTGCATTAGGTATGGTTGATTGGTTGAAGCGCTCGTAGCGAAGTTTGCTTAACTGTTCTTAACCGATCAGCAAAGTTAAGCAACGTCCGCCGCGGTCATGAGTTGGATGGGTGACCGCTAGTGACATTACAACTGAGCGCTTCCGTGCTTCGGAGGGCACGTTAAGCCGTCGGCCCCGGTTGTCGTCTTATGATGGCAGTTGTTATAGCATGATGGTAGCTCATTTTGAGAATGCCTGTCTGGTTAGCTACCACCCGCAAGTAGAAAATCTGTCGCCAAGCTCCTAACGATGTGTTCCGGTAGCTGTCTTTGAGAGCCAGTAATTCTAAGTTAGCCTGAACAACATCTTAGACCATATCATCCATTACCATCAGGTGAGATAGTGGTCAATGGCTAACCTATCAAGAGTAAAAAAAAATATTTTTTATCTATATCGAAAGTCTAACCAAATACGATAAGATTATTTCTTTTAATCAATCGTGATTTAATTTAATTTTACCTACTTATTTCATCATAAAATCGCAATATTTACTTACCTAAACCGTTGCGTGAAATATAATAATTGCTGCCACATCACACGCGCTGTTATCGTCTTTATAGTTGAGAAAATATTAGATGAGATCCCCGAACCACGTTCTGGGAATTGCCGCCTTTTACGTCGAATTAAACGTAATCTAAATGCTCTTATTCTAATTAGTCTTAAATAATGACTTTTGCTTGTTACAGATAAAATGGAGCGTCGGATTGCTGGGATAATCTACATCCTTATCACATTCGCTCTGGTTAATGAAATGTCTATCAACGTGCAAGCCAGAGACAATAACAAAAGACGAACGAAAGAAAAGTCTGGAGGATTTCAGAAAAACATTTGCGATATCACCGATAGAGACTCAAAAGTTCATTGCTATTGTGAAAATACAAGAGAGCCTCGAAATGCTACTAAAGCGGAATGTTGGGTATTCAACGGTGGGATACCTAGAGACGACCTCATCTGGCAGAGTTTCGCATCTCAGCCGACTTTGCAAACTTTGTCTTTCAACGTCCGTGTCGATGGAGCACTTGGCTACGTACCCACTAAGGCGCTTTACTTCTTACAACGTCTCAGGTCAATAAACATCAAGTATGGGAACATCGTTGAAGTAACACCCTACTCGTTTGCAAATTTGACCAATCTCAAAGAACTCGGACTCTCTCAGAATCAAATCGAAAGTTTGCAACAGTATTCATTCGCTCATCTACCAAATATCACATCAATCAGTCTCGAAGACAACAACATCATAGACATCGACGCCGAAGCTTTCTATGATCTGCCCAAATTGCAAAAGTTAGTGTTCACGAAAAATAACATATCGACAATACGGAACCAAACGTTTCTGCACACCTTCAACTTATTGGAATTGGACTTGAACAAAAATAGTTTATATTATCTGAACCGTCGCACTTTTGATGGATTGGCCAACTTGAGAAAATTGGATTTGAGGAAGAACCGAATACACAATTTGACAGAGTTCACTTTTGCAGAATTGTGGAATTTGCAAGAGTTGCTTCTGGGCAAAAATGATTTGAGGTTTATATCGGAACGTGCATTTGATGGACTCTCACAGTTACGAAAGTTATCCCTTGATGACAATAAATTGGCTTCACTCCCTTCGGGCTTATTTGAGGGAGTAAGGGGCCTCAGTTCCCTCGATTTGCGATCCAATGAGCTACACGCATTAACTTTTGACAACATCAAACCTATATTGGACAACTTGAGGCCCCAGAACAGCAATTTACTACTCGAAGGTAATAATAGATACATAATTTACTTCCACGTGTTAGCTTTGATAAACTTAAAACTCACGTTGAATATTAAACAAGCAGAAACGGAGACGTTATTATTAACTTTGACTTATAAAGTTGGCTCTTTTATGATCCCTCGGGGTGTCTTCCGGGGCTAGGAAGGTATGCTGTGAGAAGTGGAAAGTGTTGTATAATAAGTTTTATTTTGTAATAGTTACGTAGTTTATTCCCACTCGTCGTGTTGTTTTAAAAGTCTTCGTCCATTTAACTTTAAGCTAATTTTTTAGTTATAATATTACATAATATTATTTTATTTTTCAGACAATAACTTCGTGTGCGACTGCAGGTTGAAATGGATGCATGCACTTCGCAACGAGACAAAAAGTCAAAACACAAAGGAGTCTCTAGATGGCGTAACGTGCAAAATGGATCCTCCTATAGTAAGCTCTGCGTATAACAAAATGCCCGAGCCCGAAGATAAGGTAGATTTTAACCAAGATATTCTGCATGCAGGTATAACAATTGAAACGCTGAATGAAAAAATGAATGTCACTGAGAAAAAAACAATTCCAGCCCAAGACTTAGCCGATACTAACACTAATGATATATCAAATAAAGGAGTAAAACGAAATGTTTTAAAAATCTCCCCTGAGAAATTACCGTGCCCAAAAGAACCCGAGAAATCAACAGAGGCCCCACCAATGCCTCTAGGAGATCCAATGATTCCGATCCAGAATGAAATGAAAACTTTTAGATTTCTAGATATAAACTCAGGACAAGGACTTTCAAGAAAGTTCAGATATGTAGTATTATGGAACGTGTGTTTTATATTTTTCTTCACTTAGGCTTTCGTATAAATAATAAGAGATACAGACTAATTAAGTAGACTTTGATTGCTTTGTTTGTGATGTACATAAATCTAGGATAATAAATATTTATTATAATATTTGGTGCATATATTTCACAGCACATTTTCGTTGTGTTTTAGTATATAGTTCTCTTTGAATTAGTATACTATATATAGCATTTAGTTTGATGTCGAAAGTAATTAAGTTCAGCTTATTCCAATTCTAGGCTTATTCTGACGTCTGACCTGACAGAGAATAGCAATAAAGAGTACCATATTAACACTATGACAAAACTATCTTTAAAAACATTTAATGTCTATGCTTCTTACTCCAAGTCAAATGTGGAAGTGGAAACGTGCTTCAATTATTTGCATATTGAAACAATAATGTAATCTATCAATTTTAAATTGATCAAATAAATCAAATTCTGCAATCAAAGTTTCACTAATGTAGTTATATAAGTCGTACCTTTATATCGTGGTTGATAATTAAAACTTATTCGTATATGCACTTTAACATTTAGGCAAACAGTAATGTCATACGTATTCACCTGATTGATGTTGTAGAATATCGATATATTATGTTATATTTAGGTGTACTTTTAAAATCACTGATTCCAATCACTATGTCATAGATAAGATATTAAGCAATAAAATGAACTATGTGGAAATTATTTTCCATGATTATAAAATATTATTGAAACCAAAAAACTGAATATGTTACATGTTCATGTTCTTTTTTGTGTAAGAAATATTGTAGCAAAATATTAACCACACATGGGTAAGGTGAGAAAGATGATTCACATTTTTACATTGTGATTACTTCTGTGAACGTATGAATAAATGCCCTCATAATAATACTTCTTACTAACATCAAACAAGCTAGCTGCTGTCGGCACCCTTGTCCGTTTGGATTTGTACGAATATATGGCTTTTTGTAATAAAAAGGTGTGTTCATTATTTCTCTTAACCAAAGTAGATCTTAACTGACACAGAAAATCAAGTGATATGAGTAAGCTTATCATACGACTATGCATTTCTAAAATTTTCTTTTCTCGGCCGCTATCGTTTTTACCTATCTTATTGCAATGTTTTGTATTTGTACTCTTATTGTTTTGTTTTACATGTATATGATGATGTTTTTCTGTAATTGGATACCAAACTCCATTAAATACGAAAAAAAACATAACGACTTAAACCCATTTCTAAATAAGAAATTTAAAGCTACGACTGTTTTACTATCACAGATTATAATGCTATAAAAGGGAAACACAGAAAATGAGAGAGATTAAGCCATGATTATAAACGTTCCTATGTGTGAGTGAGAAAGCAATTAAAACGAGTCTCTAAAATAATACAATTGAGTCCCCTTTTTGTCGTTACAATTTAGTATAGGTACATTGGTTTTCTTAACCTTAAATTATAAGGGGTAAAGTTTAGAGTAGGTATATTGTGGAAACAATTTAGTGAAATGTGACTTTTTTAAACTGCTTCGAAAATAAAGGAGGCCATATATAAATATATGACCACGAAACTTTTACCTGGGCATTTTTTTTTCTTTTACAGAAGTAGACTTTTATTATTCTTGTTTATTTTTCATATATTTTCATGTGCAGTTTTTTAGTTCTTCGACTGTAAAATGGGAACTGAGTAAATACATTTTAATGATTGTAATTATTCATAGCTCAATTATTTTTTTGGTGAATAATTACACTCAATTCTGAACGAATGTTAAATTACATACATCAGTGTTTTATCTGCTACGCTAGCTTTTGACCATTTCTCTCATTGTTGTGGTAGAAGATTTTGTTCAGGCTAAATTAGAAAAGAAGTTAATTTTTTGTTTAGTTGGAACCAACTTCTAGCAAAAATGTTAACAATTTGTGGATGGTACAGTCGCCTGCAATAAGAAGTATACACATTGTAATTTTCAAAACTGTGGCAGTGTTCTGTTTTTCTCTATGTAATCAGAAGTATCTTAAAATCAAAGAATACTTTGAATATTTTTACTCGTGTTAATGTTAACTTCGATTATTAATAACTTAGCGACATCACATTATTTTGAAAATTACGAAGTGTATACTTCTTATTGCATGGGACTGTACCATGCCGTTTCAAACACTCAAAAGTCAATATCTAGTATAGTTTTACTTAATAGTTTTTATTTAATCAAATATATAAATGAATTAAATTGCATTTTTAAACATTTTTTTTTAATTGCTGGTAGCCTTTGACCACAATCTCACCTGATGGTAAGTGATGATGTGGTCGAAGGTGTTAACAGGCTTAGCCTAGAAATACTGGCTCTCAAGGAAAGCTGCCGGAACACACCGTTCGGTGCATGGCGAAAGATTTTTTTACTAGAGGGTGGTTGCTAGCCAGGCAAACATTCGTAAAATGCCCTTCCACCATAAGAATAAAGCCCGCGGTGGGATTCGAAGCATGGACCTGCTGCGTGGCAGTCCATAGCCAATGCCATTGAGCCATCACTGCTTCGAATATTCGAACCAATATTCCACTCTGTGTGAGCGTTTTACACCAAATATCATAATTTTAGACTTGTAATTCATTCCTTTTATGAGCTGACCCCTGACCAACGGTTCGAGTTAATGTTTCTTATATTCCTTGTGTTAAGTAAATTAATTTATGGTGTTGCATCTAGCAGAAACTCATTCTTGTATAATGCTGTGTATAAATATTGAAATCGTTGTGTAAAAATTGTTATAATATACTATGTTTTAAGTCGTAATGTCAGAATAGTGTGTATCTGATAGAAGAGTATGGGTATGTAATTAAATTTGATTATTAATCATATACTTTTATTACATATAGTATATATTGTTACATATATTTTATATAAAAAAATGATTTAACATTTAATATCTCTTCGATTGGTGAAGTATTTTTTATTTGTTTTATATTATGTTAAATTATTTGATAATTTAGAAAAATACTGAAGCTATTGTATTAAAATAATTATAAGAATATTATTTTAAAACAAAATATGGATGATTTTTTCAGAGTAAAAACCTCCATTAAAAGGCCAAGAAATGGCTCTATTCTATTCATAACATGTCACTTAAGCGATAAGAAATATTCAAAGCAATTGAACATTTAGTTCAGTTAAAAATATTAAATGTGTATTACGATTTTCAAATTTCATGCAATAGAAACATCACGTAATAAGGTATAGAGGGATAGATCTAATATATTTAACAAATTCAACAATGTGGAAATACGTCGATAATTAACGATGACAAAAAATATCTAAAGAACATTTATTTAACTAGTGCCAAGAATAAATGAAAAACATAAACTATAGTCCTTTACCTACATGTCTGCGCCTTTTAACATTAGTGCAATAGATGTGACGAATGATAAAATGTTGTTCAATATTCAAGCCGACCTACATCATGCTTCTACGAGTATTATTGAATAGAATAGGGAAATTAAATTTCATCAATTGTGTATTTTCCAATATACCCGTAATTTTAATCTTTTTACAATTTAAATTAATGTAAGATACAATTGAATCATTCTATCGTTAATTCAAAAGTTTGTGTTCGGTGTTTGTTTGTTATCAGTCTTTGAATTACTTAAACGAAATCATATTAACATTTCTTACTTAGATGCTTTTTAAGCTTAGTTATAATATAACGCATATCCCGATTTCTAAGTTGAATGCCATATTTCAATCAATATCTAGATAGGCAAAGACGCGAGCCGAAGTCAGTCAATAAAAGAAAATAACTTATTTATAATATTTATTCTATCATTAATGCATTAGCATTAAAACAGATCTGAAAAATGTACTACCTACACCAAGATCTCACCATCTAATAAAACACGCAATCATTCATCGTATATATATCTATATTCTGACATAATTATTATACAGGGTTATTGGTAAAATGCTAACAACCTCTTAGGGTTGACTTCTGCTAGACCTAACAAATATTTTGAGATGTTTTTTATTAATATTTTTTTTTTGTGTATTTTTCTGGGTTTTTGATGGAACAAGCACGAGGACTACCTGTTGTTAAAAGTCTCTTGTGCCTGTAAGTTAATATTCCATATTTTATATTACTTATTTAAACAATAATTATGAAACCGATTTCACTTAAGTTAAAACAGCCGGGTAGTTCGATCTCAATCGGTTTCGCGACCTTCCGAGTCGCCTCATCATGGTGTACGTACGCTCCCTATATTATATTACTTAGTTTGATGTTTTCCAAAACTCGGTTCAAAGGGAGTGCGGCGCAGTCGAGTGTTACCGCGGCGGGCGTCCGTACATAAATACACATAAATGAACACAAATAAAATATTAAAACAAACCAAATAATCTCAAAATGTGTGTTAGGTCTAGCAAAAGTCAACCCTAAGAGGTTGTTAGCATTTTACCAATAACCCTGTATGACCTTCAAATATATTAGAAAAGTCTAAGATACCCAATATATAAAAATATAAATGGCGCGGAATGGCGTCGGATGACATCTAAAGAGTTCCAAAGCTCGAAAAACAAGTGACTCTCCATAAGAATACAATAGATTTAGGGCCTGTTTCAGAATGTTTGATTAATTTCCGGTTAAACTACCTAGAACATATTTAATAAATAAAACACTATTTTTGCGTTTACAGTCCTCGATTTAGCATATCCATCGGTTAAAGCTTGAAACGCGCTGCGTGTTAACTGTAATTTTTATCATTCAGTTATTTTATGTTCTGGGTAGTATAACCGGAACTTACTCGAACATTCTGAAACAGGCCCTTAGTTTCAGTCCTAAAATTATTGCATATAGCTCTTTCGTATTTAAGTAAATAAGCCATTTATAATAATTATAGTTAATAATGTGTCTTTGTTCATTATTGTGTATAACGTTGTATAAAATTTTGACAAGGCGTTTTTGTATGAATAAAATTAATGGTGTACATTTTTTTATAAATAAATATTGTTGTTTTATTTAACTTCCAATACAGTTACAATGTACAGCGTTTATATACGACATGTGTGTATTTCGACCTTGCTAGACTGTTGTCTCGTGGGTTCTGGGTTAGAATGTCACCCCCATCTCATCTTGTGGGTGTCGTAGGAGGCGGCTAAGGGAAAAATAGCGGAAGGTGGGCAGTAGCGCATTCTGTAAATCTTTTATCTTATACTGCGATCCTTCGCGTGGGTATTATGACAAAACTTTTGGCTGGTGAGGCTGTGTTCAGCAGTGGACAATCCGGCTGATATAGCGGTCAGTACAGATTGTTAATAAAATGAGAAGAGAAAAAATAAAATCTGTCGCCAAGCACCTAACAATGTGTTCCGGCAGCAATCCTTGAGAGCCAGTAAAATTACAGGCACATGAGACCTAACAACTGTACGTCTCAGTGTGACGGGCACAGTGCAATTCGTCGTTGACGAAATGCGTCTGTTATAGGCAGAGGTTAGTCCACTTAACACCAGGTGGGCCTCGGGCATGTTCCGTCACAAAAACTTTATAAAAATAATTACACAATAACATTTGAGCCGAAACGTTACCCTCTAATCTAGAATAGTATAAAATATGCAATTAATAGATATTATAGGGGGCGTAATATAGAGATCTCAAAAACGTAATATGTGTAAACAAACACGAAGGGTAAAGATAGATTTCTTTTCTCCCTAATAAGTTGACAGGTAACATCGTGAGAGGCGCAGGTATCCTTTCGAAGACTTTCGAAGAATAACGGAAAATAGTTAGAGATGACTGTAAGGAAGCCGTTTAAATGTGAATATACATTTATTTTTATTTTACTTTCTTCGGAAAACATACATATCTTAACGTAAATTCAAATCAATACACTCTAATGAATTGTTTTCGCATATAGAGCTTATATGCTTATGTGTTACAAAAAATGAAGGGTATACACATACATGTAGTTCAAAAATACTAAAGTGAGTATCACTACAGAAAGAAGTACGGCCCTAAGGTATTGTGCATTTTTTAATGTGATTGTGACAGAACAAGCCTGAGGACTACCTGATGTTAAGCGGACTATCCTCTGCCTATACCAGATGTATTGCGCCCGTCACCACAGTTGTTAAGTTAGGCACTCAAGGACTGCTGCCGGAAAACGCTGTTAGGTGCTTGGCAACGAATTTTTCTACTTGAGGATGGTAGCTAGACAGGCGAGCGTAGGCAAAATGCCCTATAACCATGCGGTGAAGTAAACACCATCCGGCCGTGGGGATCGAACCATAGACCTGCGGCACCGCTGTCCATAGCTATAAACGCTCGGCTATCGTTGCTTTCAACTGTTTGTAGTATATCTATACTACCAGCAAAGCAGTCGTCTCAAATCAAAGTAAAGGTGGTCGTTTTTCTTTTTATATATCATTTAACAACTCTTTGTGTTATATATCTATACCACAAACATTTGGAAGTAATGATAGCCGACACCATTCTGATAATACATCTTAGAGCAGAGAGATTTGGCAAAGGCTAAAAATCATAATTTTCCAAAACGTAGACCAGTGTTGACCAACACACAGAGTTGTTGAATGTAATATAAAAAAAAGATAACAGAACGAACACATTTACTTTGATTTGAGACGACTGCTTTGCTGATTGAGCGAGGTAATGTTAAAGTCATCATTCCAGTTATTAGGGTTTTCTTATGAACACTCCATTAATTTTACTAATAAATGGGCACGCACGCACAACGCCGTATGGCCACGATTTGCTGTCATAATTTATGAACCGCTCTTGTTGACCATTAACTGAGATGAGGTGTGTACTTCTGACAGTGCAGGAAAGATAATTATTGCAATAAAAATGCGGATGGTGAACACGCTAGCAGCGGCTAGCAGAATCGTTAATGTGAATCACAAGTACGACTAGATTGGACGCTTACACAGCGCTTGATACAGCGCTTTACAAAAATAGTTACAAAAAGACTGGTCGATTAGTTTTATGTGCATTTGTTTTATTGGTTTATTTTGGTGCAGTAAAATTAAACAATTTCTAATAATAGATAAAATGAAACTGCTTCATTCTTCATGCCTAAAATGATTGTCATTTTGCTGTTATAAATTGGGCGTTAAAACTTTTTTGCGGTCACTGTATAGCAGGTATCGCCACCCGATTTATACCTATAATATTGTATTGTTTGATTAATAATGGTACTTTATTAAAATTATTTTCATGTGACAGTTGTTGCTTTACTTGACATAAGGTTCTCAGCAAGTGTAGACGCTTAAAACAGATCATTTTTATTATATTGTCTTAATTTAAAATTAATTTCGGCAGGTGACAAATGGCTCGAAAACTATTTTACCTAAGAACCTAAACGCGTGGCGAAGTAATAAGTTTCATGTTTTGTAGAAAACAGGTTGTAGATCTGATTAGAACGCGTATCTTCAGCAATCACAGGCACATGAGACTCAACAACTATGGCTCAAGGTGACGGGCGCAGTGCAATTCGTGAATTGTGACAAAATGCATCTGTTATAGGCAGAGGTTAGTCCGCTTAACATCAGGTGTCTTCGAGCTTGTCCCGTCACAATAACAAAAAAAACGCAATAATACTACAAATGCGACAGTTTGTTTGTACGTTTGTTACTTCTTCATGCTCAATCGGCCAGATAAATTTTGATGAAATTTGATTTGGATGTAGATGAGGCGCTGGATTAACACCTAAGATTCTTTTCATCATCATCATCATCCACCATCACGCGGAGGAAACCGCGGGGTGTAACTAGTATGGTTTATAAATTGCACAATCAAAATGGAGCAATATTTTTGCATGTCTCTAAGGTATTTTTCAAATGTCTATTGGTATCCCTCCAGTAGAAAAAGTGAGGTCGTAAAGGCTTGAATATCGGTATACAAGTAAAAAAAAATATGAACTTAAAATAAATTACAATCGGTGTGAAGTGTTATTATAATATTATTCTTATGTAGGAGGGAATTAAACCGGCAGGGATATAAAATTCATTCGAGTGAGGAAAATTAAGAGGGACCTGAGAATTAGTCCTGTGCGTCCGAGATAGTGTGTGTGTCAATGAAGCGTGCAGGGGTCAGTTACAACAAAAGGTTATTATCTAGTTGTTTTTAAACTATTAAATTTAACTTCATAATAGTAGTTTATAAAGGGATATCAATAGGGGTGTTGTTTTAAATATACGAGTATACCATATTGTTTTTATAAACTATTCTATTTTACTTAGTCTATTTTATTTGTCATTTTGCAATTGGTTTTAAACTTGTAAATGATGTGATGACGCAACCTCATAATTTTAATATTATTAAGAATGCAATAACGCCAGCTATGCAGATTAAAAAAAAATACGAGAAAAAAAAATATAATCATGTGCGCGATTCGAACCCGCGTCCAGCCACACCCATAGCCGCGGTATGCTCTAACCGACTGAGCTAACATGACAATATGACTCATAACACTAATTTTAAGAGAGCAGGCGTTATTGCAAACAACAAAAAAAAAAAAAAAACTGGTATAATATATATACTGAAATTGGATATAGGATTAATTAAAAATTGAAAAAAATATAGAATAGAATAGAATATCATTTATTTGCTATATATTTCAAGTTTATTTTATTTGAGGGGAAATCACAGTAGGTACTAGATTAAATTATAATGCAACTTATAACAAACTACTTGATATATATTATATTAAAATAAAATAATATATTTTTTTTAGATGGAGGGTATCCAATGTATGGCATTTCACCTAATTCCATATTTGTTTCAATGCAAGAATCTGAATTAAAAATAACTACCCTATAATTTCCTTTTCAGAAAACTCTTATTCACACAAATCATGATTTAATATCTTCGAAACTCCAATCATTTCTATCTCAAAATACATCTGAACAATCATTTTCATTTGCTTGGCTGCTTTTTACCAACAAAACATAATGGTGTTCAATTCTTCAATAATTGGAATGAGTACTTTAATAGAGTCTGCCTTGTCCGCTTCGTCGAGCATTCTCGAAGGCATTGTCGTATTTCGAATTTTATAAAATGAAATTTTAATTGGAGTTAAAGATATCTACGTTCAAAGAAATAGATATCGTCTTCAACTCTTGAAGCGTTATTCGTTGACATCGCTGAAAATTTGTTTTCAAACATTAAAAATGCACGACTTAAACTTTTGAAGTTTTTACCAAAATTAACAAAATGCTACGAACTATATACAATACTAGAGCAAAAACAATAAAAGCATATGGACAACCTAGAAGTCATTGCAGAATCACAGGCAGTCCCAATGCTCCAGCACACTTCCAGTTGGCAGCGTGCTCAGCATGATGGCATCATTGCCTCGTTGAATTGCAATGCTTATTTGTTGAGCCAAACAGGTGCCAGCATTTTGATTTAAAATTAAATTTAAAACCAATAATTTTTTTTTGCTCTTGTAAGCAGTACTAGTATTTGTAACTACTTTGGGGTTACTAAAACAGTGTCTTAGTGTACAAAAACTGTGTAAGTTATTATGGGCACTATGGGTGAATATGTCATATAATCGTTTAAAATACGAAATATAAATGTATTCTAAATTACGATTTATATTTTATCCATTTATGTTATGTCCTTGAGAGCCAGTAATTCTAAAACATCTTCAACCACATCATCACTTACCATCAGGTGAGATAATGGTCAAAGACTAGCCTATTAGCTAAAAATATATAATACATATATATAATTTTTACGCATCACGTGATAAAAATAATTTAGTCGTCCATGATGAAAATTGTTAAATATGAAAAAAAAAACGTTTGACTTTATTCTAAAATACGATTTATATTTTATCTTCACTACTCGTACTACTTTATTTAAAATATAGTAGTACGAGTAGACGACGCAAATTTCTCAAATCAGGGTTAAATTATTACCCCGTGGGAAATCATTGCATCGTTCGGTTTTCAAAAGATATTAGATTGCAACCACAAAAAGTCTCCTTCCTTTATGTCTCCAGAGGTGTATATAGAGGTTTATGAACTCTTTTATTTCTAGAGGTGTGTGTATATAGAGGTTTATGAACTCTTTTATTTCGCCAGATGTGTATTTGACTCCAATTGCTACTTAATTATTTTTTTAACAAATACACCCAATACTTGTTTGGTCTGGGTGTCGAAACTTCCTGTTTTTGCTTGATAGGTTAGCCTTTTACCACTATATCATCTGATGGTAAGTGATGACGTGGTCAAAGATGTTGTTCAGGCTAACCTACAATTACTGGCTCTCAAGGACAGCTGCCGGAACTCACCGTTAGGTGCTTATTGACAGATTTTCTACTTGAGGGTGGTAGCTAGCCAGGCGGACATTGTAAAATGCCCTGCTAGTATGCTATAATGACTGCCATCTTAACAACCGGGACCGACGGCTTAACGTGCCCTCCGAAGCACTTAAGCGCTCAGTAGTAATGTCACTAGCAGGCACCCATCCAACTCATGACCTCTTCAAAATTCCAAAGCAATGTTTAACTTGGTTATTGGAAACCATTTATTTAGTGTGTGAGCTTATACTTCAAAACATAGTGACACAGAAAAGAAAAACAAAATATACAAAGCAAAAAGCTATAACTTCAGCCGGAAAACTAAGCTTTTCAATAGCAAGATTGTCGTTGAAAGCTCAGAGCACCGCAGTAGTTGCGAACTTCCTGTACATCTCAGAGACGTGTTTATGGCACCGCAAGAGCTTCTCGCTTTACAGACTCGATTTTACACTACATTTAAGGGTTAGAAAAGTAATAAATTAAACTGAATTAGGAGAAATCAGCAATGAAATTCGCAGCTGGTTTAGGTAAGAGCTGGTATTATTGTTGAGTCGTTATAACTTAATGCAAGATGTCGTTAGTTAAAGTCTATCTACATTCGGTATGTACTATAACAATGAATTATTTATGAGTGGGGTACATAAATAAGTATATTACATAGATATCACAATCAATTTCCCAGGCACGTTTATTGTTTACATTATCGCTTACCATCAGGTGATATAGTAGTCAAAGGCTATCCTAAAAAAATGCGGTTTCCTTTTCTGTAAAAATATAACAATCCTATTCACCTAATTTATGTGCAATGGTGACTAGTAACTAGTTACTAATATATTTTACTGTAACAGCCTCCCCTTAAGGCGGTATTTGCCATAATCCCCACGCTTGGCAGGCGGCTTGGGGATCGCAGTGTAAGATCACAGTCCTTTAGAAGGTGCTACTGCCCACTTTCCAGTATTTTTCCTTTTGTCGCCTCTTACAACACGGGATGATATGGGGAGGTGCAATTCGAATCCGGCACCCCACGGGGGTATATATACAAACTATAAATAATTAACCTTTTTTTTTTTTTATGTTGTTGTGACGGAACAGGCTCGAGGTCCACCTGATGTTAAGTGGACTAACCTCTGCCTATGACAGTTGCAATTCATGACAACTCACGAATTGCACTGCGCCCGTCACATCGAGACATAGTTGTTAAGTCTCATTGTGCCTGTAATTTCACTGGCTCTCAAGGACTACTGCCGGAACACACCTTTCGGTGCTTGGCGACAGTTTTTCTACTTGAGGGTGGTAGCTAGCCAGGCGGGCAATCGCAAAATGCCCTTCCACCATGCAATTTTAGCGCCAAAGAAAACAAGCAAACTTTACAACCGTATTCAATTACAAAACGAGGTTCATTTCCTAAGTTACTCTCACCCTTACTTTAGACACTATCAGTATTAACTAAAAGCTGTAATGAGACAGTTTGTAAGCCACTCCGAAAGCAGCCCCCGAAATAAAATTTATGAGATTGACTTAATAGGATTAAGGGCTAGGGACCCACCCTTGTTACTTCACTGCTTTAGAAATTAAAGGTAGATGTAAGGTTCTATTGGGGTCTACTAAATTTGCGACCTAAAATAATTTTTAGTGAAATATTAGTGGTACTAAAAAATTATAAGCGAAGCATTTAAGGTTATTTTCTGGAAGTAGACTCCAGCCTGAATTTATAAGAGCTATTACTTTTAAACTTGTTTTATAGGTATTCCGTGACCATTTTTTTATTATATTGTGAAATCCGTTTATTTGTATTAAATTTTAAAATATATTTGGAATGTTTAATATTGGTATGTTTGCAATAACGCCTCCTATGCGGATTGTATTGCAAAAAAATCGGCTAAAGGGGTGGATGGACGCGGGTTTGAATCCCGCACATGACTTAAATTTTTCCTCTCGTATATTTGTAATTTTTTAATAAATTTGGAAGATGACAATAGAGATTAATCTTTTATTCATTAATTAAAAAAAAAACATTTTTACCTTGTGTAACTCACATGTAGAGAAGTAATAATGAATGCGAGGATATTTTTTTAAAGTATGGATGGAGGCATATTCATATGCCATTTGGCTTAACAAGAATAGGAACTTGATCCATTGCTTTTCCAGGATATGTAGAATTAGCGATGGTATTTATAAAATATTCAATATTCAAAGTAAGGAAAGAAAAGCAATGCTTAAAAACAATTCAAATAATATGTTGTAAATTATCAAAGTCGAAATAAAAACGATGCTATAACATAATATTTTAATGAATTGTGTGGTCCGTAGTCGTTCATTTCTTTTTAGTTTAAAAAAGACATATTGGAATAATATAGTCTTGCGCTGTCCTTTGTGTCGTTTGAGAATACATATTAAATAATATCATACATCATTAGGGCAAAGACTATAGAAAATTTAAGCAGTGATGGCTCAGTGGCATTGGCTATGGACTGCCGTGCAGCAGGTCCATGGTTCGAATCCCGAAGCGGGCTTGAGTTTTACTGCATGGTGGAAGGGGCTTTTTGCGAATGTCCGCCTGGCTAGCGACCACCCTCAAGTAGAAAATCTGTCGCCAAGCACCTAACAGTGTGTTCCGGCAGCAGTCCTTGAGAGCCAGAAAAATTACAGGAACATGAGACCTAACAACTGTACGTCTCAGTGTGACACGTCTCAGTGTGACGGGCACAATGCTATTTGTCGTTGACGAAATGCGTCTGTTACAGGCAGAGTTGTAGTTTCCGCCACAATAACATAAAATAAAAAGATGAACTTTTCTTTTTTATTCAGTTTTGTTCTCCTCAAAATGACAACTGTTTGAATTAATAAATTATGATATTGTTTCACCTGTCATGAAAAATTTAATTACGAAATAACAACCTGGCCAGAACAGGGATTTGCCGGTTGATGGATTTTACGAGTTTAACAAGTTGGTCCAGAGGTCGCTTCTTGCCGAATACCTTGACCTCACGATTCGTTAGCTTTTCTTTGGCCAAGTGTAATAGGAATACATCTCAATATATACTCGTAACACCAACGTAGGCACTTTCTATAATTTTAGCCAACGACAAATATTTTTGATTGCAATCTCAATGCAAGATAAAAGCTGAAAAGTACAGTTTAAACTTAATGCGACAAACTTAAGTATGTACCTATGTGATTTGCACAGTTATAATTAAAAAATAAAAATATTATACCATATTTGTCCATAATAAATAAACCTAAAAAGAAGGGTTCATAAATGTCAAATTATATTTTAATATCATTGCGCCAATTAAAGGCAACGGAATACTGATAGACGAGCACTCTTTTATGCATCAACGACTATGTTGTGATAAGTTAGCACACAGCACACTTTGTACTAGCAATCGTAAGCTTACTAACCTTTTCCTCAACCAAGTAGTAGTTTAACGGAAAATATAGAGATGGCGCTGGGAGTAAAAAACAAGGGTGAATTTTCTCCGAGAAACTATAAGCATAAACATTATAATAAATAATGTACACAAAGTTTAATAATAATTGAAGACGAAAGGACTCAAGTATTGTAAATTTTATATTGAAATATATTTTAATGTAGTTTGAAGAAATAAAGAAGTTTAACTGAACAATGTTGTTTTAGATTAAACAGGTTGTAAATAGTGAAAAATTTGGTTTGAGTGTATGAAATAGAGCACCTAACAGCGGAATACTTTATTGATATTAACTAATTATTTTTTAGTTCATCGCTGTGAGGCTGCGAAGCTATCAACATTAGATAAGGTCACTTTGTTCTCAGGGCATTAATTGTATAATAATTATATAAGCGTTAGCCGTGGATAAGATAACAATACATTTCTGTTGTTATGAACTTGATACCGGTAAGAGTTAAAATATTGTAACATTTTTGAAATCTCGTAATAGTACACGTGAACCTTCTTTTTATTATAACGAGTAACGGTCTTGGTCAAGGGAATCAATTTTTATAAGTACTCAATTTAATTTGATATGAAAACAAGGCTTCATTATAAAAGGCACTCAGGACTTGTTCGAAGGTGTGTATGAAAATCATATTGCGAGAAGAAAGATAGTAATTATATTCACCAAACCTGTAATATTTGCGCACCCGAGATATTATGGTTATCAATGTCAATGAAAGCCGAGGTCAAGGTCTTTTTAAAGTCAAGGAATCTTTAAAGTTGCGTTCACATACCACCGGTTCCCAAATGTTTTGTCGTTATATTTAGTTCGAAATCTCTAACTCGTAATGTAAATTCCAATGGATCATATATTTTTTTAAAGTCATTTTATGGATATATTATAAGTAATATAATTCTAGAAGTATTATTCAGCAATTATAAGACACTAAAGGCCTGATTCAGAATGTTCGAGTAAGTTCCGGTTATACTACCCAGAACATATTTAATAAATAAAACACTATCTTTGCGTTTCAAAGTCATCGTTTAGCCTATCTATCGGTTAAAGCTTGAAACGCACTGCATGTTAACTGTCATTTTTATCATTAAGTTATTTTATGTATTTATATTATTATGTATTAATGTATTTATGAACTTACTCGAACATTCTGAAACAGGCCCTTAAAGTAAGTAATAAGTTATTAATTTAAGGTCTGCACATTACTGATTACTCATTTACAGAGGTAAATTATGCTGCACACCATGATGCATTCCGTGGGGTGCACCAATTATTCCTGTGGGAGTAGTAAAAGGCGCTGTAAAGACACACCAGAAGATGGGCCTTCTGAAGAACTGTCATCTTACACTGCGCTCCTCGAGACACCTGCCAAGCTTGGGGATTATGACAACTCCTAATGAGGAAGGCCTTTGTCTATTGGTGGACGTTAAGTGAGTTCACGGAGCGCTTTCCATTCAAACGTAGTTTTGTCATATTTTATATACTAACCCCCTTACTTATAAAAAATCCGCTAAGTAGTTGCTAAGTAAATGCATAACTAAACAGTGTTTAAGAAATGTTTAAATATTTCTTACTTATAAACGCTACTTAGCTACAGCAATGGATAATGAGGTCGAACGTATTTTAAACTGACAACATTGAACTAAAAGGTATTATGAAAGACCCAAATTACCAAAAAGCGTGTATCTAAAGCTAAATATCTTAAATTAAAAAGTAAAAAAACAGAATATAGTTTTGTGTGCCTACTCAACAATAACCTCATTACTAACTAAATCAGCTGATCAGAAATATGGGCGCCATCTTGCTACTTAAATATTTAAACAAGGGTCGGACGGTGTTTAAATTGACAGCTGATTTAAGCAGTACTTAGGTACTGGATAAAGTTATGCAGCGTTTATGAGTAAGGAATTTTGCTAATCAGCGGCTAAGTAATGCTTAAAATTTAAGTAGCGTTTATAAGTAAGGCTGTAAGTGTTCAAACTCAGTGAAACTTTGCATGTAGGTCTTTTTGCATAATGTCTATGCTTCTGGTTTTTCCATATTATATAAAATTAAGTATTTTCAAAATAAACCATAAATCGTTTTGTATTGGAATTGTTATTTTGACATTTAGGGATAAAATAAATAATAATGAACCTGAAGCATATTTATTAGACAACAACAATATGCATACAAAATTTCACCGAGTTTGAACACTTGGTATTTAAAATATGATGAAACTACGTTTGTTTGTTGTTTTTTTTTAATGTTATTGTGACGGATCAAGCACGAGGCCTACCTGATGTTAAGCGGACTTACCTCTGCCTATAACAGACGCATTTCGTCACAAGTCACGAATTGCACTGCGCCCTTCACCTTGACACATAGTAAATGTTGTTAAGTCTCATGTGCCTGTAATTGCACTGGCTCTCAAGGACTGCTGCCGGAACACACCGTTAGGTGCTTAGATAGATTTTCTACTTGAGGGTGGTCGCTAACTAGGCAGGCAATCGCAAAATGCCCTTCCACCATGCGGTGAAGCTCAAGCCTCATCTTGTGGCAAAGGGTAAACGGAAGGATTCTTACTGTGAACATGCGGGCGTTACGAAAACATACCACTGCTCTTGTCAAAGTAAGGTGCTGCTGCACGTCAGGTGCGCAACAACGCTCTTCACCATGTCTTAAAACTCTTATAGCACTGGGTATACTAGCAAAAAAGCTTTCTCGACCAGTGTCGGCGACAGGAAATTGAGCCGTCCGTAACTCTCCATAGGAACGCTTTCGTTTGAAGTATACACCCAGCTATGTATGGTTAATAATGGTGACAGGATAGTAGAAACCCCATTTGAGTATACCTAATGTGCAGAAATACCATAGTCACACCGACGTCAGTAGTATAATATTTACCTAAGTGAAAAATACTATTCTCACCTACGGGATTTGTACCGTGGTGATTTATATTTATGAGCGCCCGATATTTCAAGATTTTAAATCGCCACGGTACAAATCCCGTAAGTAAGAATTTTTTTTATGTAGTAAACTGTGATAGTTTAAAAAAATGTTTTAGTGAAAAATATTATGTAATTTAGTTCTTCTGTCATATATATATATTAGTATTAAAATATTTTCTTGCCAAAATCCATTTTAACACTATTTAAATAATATTTACGATTCATCGACGTTCTCTTAGAACAATTGGTTGATTTTGGGTAGTAGGCAAATTGCACTCGAATAATATACACCGGGGTTGCAGTGCCGGGCTAGAATGTCACCCCCCCATCTCTACCCGTGGGTGCCGTAAGAGGAGAGGGTAACACAGCAAAAGTAACTGATCTGAGTAACTGATATCTCACACTGCGATCCCCAAGCCACCAGCCAAACGTGGGGATTATGGCAAACCCTTACCAAATTCGGGGAGGGAATGTGTCTCGGTTAGTATTTTTTTCTTGATTTTAAACTAAACATAAAAACTAGGATTACTTAAGGGGCTCAAACTTTATATTTTTTTACTGTACATTATATATACATAATATACACTAAACGACAATGACATTATAAAATATAAATGAAGGGGGGAGGTAATAGTTATCACTATAATATAAATTTTGGTGCGGATTTTATCTCATAAAGGTAATTGATGTATAATTTTGTATGTATTCTCTTTTTAAATAACAAGCACTAAAATATAAAAATTAAAATATTTCTACATGAGACTACAAGCACTACCGGGTGCTGAGCTAAAATCACATTTAGAAATCATTGGAGAACAAAATGTTTTGAACCCGCAACAACTCGCGCATCGTCCCCTATGACGGTTAAGTAATACAATAGGAGCACAAAGTTTCGATTCGAAAGAGTACGGTTGCGGTGGCCGAGTAGTTTAGGCATCTGGCGCGAAATTGGAGGATGTTGGTTCGATTCCCGTCCAGAACAAAAAAAATCTACGATAATTAGTAAATGAAATATTGAAAATGCTGAAATTACTGAACCCTAATATGGTTACGCTTTACAAAACCAGTAGCGGGAGCCAGGCCAGACTTTCACTTGGCCAGTATTTGCTTTCACGGGTTATGATGAAGTTATGATGGTTTAGATGCGGAACCCACACAACGCTAGTACCTACTTGAACTTAGCCGTCATTTATTTTCTGCAGTCTTTCACCACTAAACTTATTATTCCCGTAGAATGATACGTTAATTTTCGTTAGGTGCTTGGCGACAGATTTTCTACATAAGGAGTACTTAATTATTTTTGCCTAATGCCTTATCAGAAGTACTGTAATTCAATATAATATATATTTTAACGAGATTATGACAGACCACGCACGAGGCCTACCTGATGTTAAGCGGTAACCACTGCCTATAACAGATGCATTTCATCACATGTTACGAACTACACTGCGCCCATCACCTTAAAACAAACAGTTTGTAAGTTTCATGTGCCTGTATTTTACTGACTTTCAAGGATTGCTGGCGGCATATTCTGTAAGTTGCTTGCAGACAGATTTTCTACTTGAGGACGTAGTAACAGCACCTTGCGTCAATCTCAAGCCGGCACGGTGGGGATCAAACCATGGACCTGTGGCGTGGCAGTTAATAGCTTTTACCGCTAGGCTATCGCTGATATTTATATTCTACTTAATAATAATACATATAATTCGAACCAACGACTTGATCAGAATCAACAGTATGCGAATGTGTGAGTGTTTGAGCGCACAATCAAGATATGGAGAACTCAGCGAGCGAGTCGAGCGCTGTGCTAATAGTGACGTGACAAGTGTTTGCGATGAGGAAGTGGGTTATATCGATATCATTCATCCATACAAAGGAATATGACCTTTGGAGTAAATTAATAACTCGAAAGTTTTTTTTGCTAGCCGGTCTTAGATCAAATCAAATCGAATCAAATCAAAATAAAGTTCGTTTTTTTGCCACACAAAAAATATAATAAATAAAACAATAATGGCAACCAATACGCAACTGGTGACTCCCGCTAGAGCTCGTTCCTGGTGCATTCGTTTTTTGCCACACAAAAAATATAATAAATAAAACAATAATGGCAACCAATACGCAACTGGTGACTCCCGCTCGAGCTCGTTCCTGGTGCAGAGGATGGCCATTGCCATTCAGCGCGGAAACGCTACAAATGTTATGGACACCTTTGCACCGGGAGCGGATCAAGAGTGGGTTGTTTGATAAGGCTAGTTTTCTTCTTCTTCTTATCAGTCGTTACGCTCTTGACAGAGCGGTCGTGGTCGTCATGTAGTTGTAGTGGGGGCAGATGTAATGCGCCACACAATGTCACGCCATCGCCTTCTATTCGCGGTAATCCTGGTGCACTCATTCAAGGGACCGCCCACCGCAGATTTAATTTGGTCAGTCCATCGCATGGGTGACCTCCTGCGCTGTCTAGTGCCCTCTACTTTACCCTGAACGACAAGGCGCTCAATGGACTGGCTATCTCGCCTAAAAACATGCCCAAAGAATGCGAGGATCCGCGATCGCACTATAGCTGAAAGAGGCTGCTTAATGCCGAGTTCTTGAAGTATCGAAACGTTTGTGCGAAACTCGGTCCACGACACTTCAAGCACTCTTCTCCACCACCTTATCTCACGAGCATCTATTTTCTTTTTTTCGATCTCTCGCAGGGACCACCAGGGTCCAGGGTCTTAACCTCTGCGGAGTAAAGAAATATGGGGAAAATAAGAGTTTGCACTAGTCGGATCTTTGGGCTTTGGTGATATTTCTGTTCCTCAAGATTTTCCTCATCTTGTCCATTGAGGTCCTGGTTATTGCCATACGTCGTTTGACTTCGTCGATGCATCCGGATATCGAACACCGGCCGGATGCATCGACGAGGCTAGTATTAAGGTTGACTTAATTATTATTAATTATGTTTGTCATCATATTGATATGTAAACCTTGAATACACAATAAGAAAATAAACAACTTATAAATATTCCTTAACTAAGACAGACTAAAAAGAAAAAACGATTCGATGTAGATAAATAGTGTGGGCATACGGAAAAAAAATCAGCATAAAGCCCGTACACATATTAGTACACATGTGCACAGACGCTGTTTTTCGGTAATCCCCATTGCTTGAATCGGTGTTCGTCGTGCTACTTTGCGTAATGGCCTTATTAGGTAGATTTTGTAATTAATATTAGTTAATTATGCATAATGACACAAACAAATCAGTAGTAAAAATATAAATAAAAAAAGAGTTGTATTAAAATAAAATAGAGATTATTACGAATATGAGAAAATGAATTGATGCATGATGTAATGAGAGAATTCTGTAAGTTTGTGTCTTCGTTACTACCTATGTTTTTTTAAAGGTTGCTTCAAAGTAATGTTTAAGTCGATATAGAAACGTTTCAATTAAATTTAAAAAATCGTGGAACTAACTTTTTCGGTTATATCGGTATCGGTGGAGGAAGATTGTTTCACACTTTCGAAGCGCTGTATTTAAAGCAACCCTTAAAATCATATCAACAGTATTATGTTTAGGAAAACAAAGGGACAAAATGTTGGTGTGTTTGGAACGAGTGTTCAATTTGTGTAGGTTTAGAATCCATGTGAGCTTTTCAAATAAATATTCAGGCTTAAGATTTTATAAAACTTTTTGAGTTTTGCAGGCTATGTGTAGTTTCCTACTAGTTTTCATATTCATCTATGCCATATTTGACTAGACAAGGGGTGACATGCTCTCTTTTTGGTATGGCAACAAACGTATGAGTTCTGCAATTTCTGGATAACATTTTCAGCTTTGGTCCATATCCTATGGCCGTACACAGCACTGCAATAGTTAAAGGAGATGAAGAGAAACTAACAGACCACACAGCAGAATACGTAAATTTTCCGGGAGGTATTTCCTTATGGAATATAAATCCTTTAACTTAAAAAAAAAATATTTGATTTTATGATTTATATGTTTCATATACCTCATCTCACTGTAAAGTAGGATGTCACGTTTTTGGATTGATAATGTTACAATGGATTTAGTAGCATTAATTGAAGTAGTATTTATTATATATGATGTTTTATGGTCAATTTTCACCACAAATATAATACAATTGCAGATGTGATAATTTTGATTGTATGATTGTGTGGATGCTAGGATCTAGTATTACTAGCCATTTCTCTTTTACGAAATAATTAAACTTTTTTATTTGCAATATTTTTTCTGCATACTTAGCATATTATATTCCAGTAAGCATTTTTTTGTTTTTAACCTTACAACCTATTTGAGCTGCATTCACTCACTAAGTGCAAAAAACATTTCGTTAAGTGATATAAAATTGACTCTCTCCTTATTAATATTTTCGTTATTATATTAAATTAGATTAGAGTTAGTATATTAATATTTTCTCTATCAAAAGGATTCAACTGTTAAAAGTAATGGTTTCATTTTTATGATCAACTGCGTGGCTATTGCTAACACTCCATGCAAATGTTACAATAAAATGCATAATGTCTTGGCAAATACTCTAACGAGTATGTTTAGTGTCTGTATTTGTTTATAACTCTATTCTGACAGCTCTATATATCGCACAGACAGTGGAATCACAAATATCATATTTCCTTTAGATAATTATACCTGAATAAACACTTATCAAAGACAACACTTCAATACACAAAACGGAAATCAACCTCCAACATAATAATATCGATAATCAACCAGCGCATCACTAACACATCTACAATGCCAAACGCCTCCGTGACAGTCACAAGCTTGCAGTTGTCACGCACCTTACCTCAATCATGATAAGGATGGTTTTTCTTTGTCGTTTTGATTTTCAATTTTGTTAAATCCAGAGGATAGAGGAGACAAGCGGAGTAGATTTGGGTTGGCAAGCGTTTGGGTGACTTTTTGTATACATGCATAGCAAGTAGGATGTAGAGTCTAAGTTCAAAATTCTGCTGTTGTGGTAGTTAGGTTTTAAAATTATTATTTGAACTAAAAGAAACCAAACTGTCCTACTAACAACAGTAGCATAATGGCTATAGTAACCGTATTTAGAGGCAGTGAGGAGAATAATAATTCTAATTTGCATGAAAAAATTAAGTGATTTGCGTTATAAAAGTACCTGAAGTGTGAGAACTGAGTTGAGCAGAAGTGTGGCAACTTTCTGCAAAGGAATGATGATGCAGAAGGGAGTTGCAAAAAATATCACGTAGGACGATGTCCGAACTTAGCCGCTCCAGCACAGACGACCAGGGCGGGGCTGCGGACGAGGAGTCAGTTCGCCTGCCTTACACTTCTCCGTGGTGGGGTTACTGGTGGAGATTGTGGGGACTACCCACCGGCTTGCACGGCCTCACATGTCTGGGTGGTGGTGATTACTAAGGTTACTCCTTCACAGATGCAGGGGCTTGGTTTACCACTGGGGTAAAATAGTGGATGCTATCACGACCCTGTCTTGTCCATCTCGGTGGACGACTGTGACGGGAAGGTTTTAGTGGGTTCAAGTCCCAACCACCCTCTTGCACCATCCCATGATAGAGGGACAGTGCGAAGGAATTTCCTACCCTTAAAAAAAAGGAAACACCTCGTAATAGCCCCAGATTGCGCGTAAAAGCAAATATCTTCAGCAAGACGCAAAATATCCTTCCGAAATATTAACCTTATAAAATCATGGCAATTATTTGAAAGCAGTGATGGCTGAGTGGCATTGGCTATAGACTGCCGCGCAGCATGGTGCAGGTCCATGGTTCGAATACCGCCGCGGGCTTGAGCTTCACCGCATGGTAGAAGGGCGTTTTGTGAATCCATCGCCAAGCATCTAACGTTGTCTTGCAGTAGCTGTCATTGAGAGCCAGTAATTATAGGTTAAGCCTGTTAACACCGTCGACCACATCATCACTTACCATCAGGTGAAATTGTGGTCAAAGGCTTACCTAAAAGCAATAAAAAAATTATATTTAGTGCAAGATCTTCTCAAGATCTTTAATATTTGTGGTGTGTCGACTGACCTGTTTGTTTTCAATTCAATAGGGTAATCTTAGTTATTCATCCGGTGTGTGATTTGATGACAGTTGCAGCTATGATATTATATAATTATAAAAATAATAGATATCAAATACCACGCCTTGATAATTGCACTGCTGCATGCTCATTTAATAACAATAAAATTATAGCCTTCTCTGGTCAACCTAAATTTATTTTAATTCTGAGTAATCACATAATTTTTTAAACGACTGTTTTTTTGTTGTTAGGTATACCTTCAAACATATTATATTAAAATAGGACAATTTTATTACATTTGGTTAGTTTTGAGCAATAATACGGAAATAATGGAAACCTAACGGGGAGACCGTTAGGTTTCCACTTTGTCGTGATGGGGGAGCTCTAGTCACCATAGGACCGAATGAAAAATAACGCTTCTCTGGAATTTTTTCCTCAAGCCCATATTGAAGCGACTGTAGGTTGTGGAAAAATGGCACTGTAACTGAGGTGGGCAGCAGTATTGTATTGGCAGCACCTTAACAGTAGGGTGAAGATCGATTCGATCGGTCCGATATAGAAGTTCCGGTATTATGGTGCGCCAATTTGCCTATCTTCCGTGGTTTTAAAGGGGTCGTCACCGTTTGATGGTAGACGCGGGGCCACAGGGGAAGAGGACTGCTGGTATGGCGTTAGCCACTCTCCTTGTTCTCAACGGCCGAAATAGCAGGTGGCCGGGCTACTCAACTGATCCACCGCAGGGGATCTTGGACGTCTAAGCACAGGTCTTCTGGCACCTATTTGCAGGTTTTTAAACCTGAGGTGGTTGCGGCACGCCATATGTCTTGACGTATCGCAATGTGGGTGGGCATCCTTCAGTATAGGTTTCTTACGTTGGTACTTGCCATATACGTTTCCTTAACATTTGAAACCCTTTTATTTCTTCCTAGTATATTAAGCAAAACTAAAAATAATAAAACGCCAAAATTTGGAGCAGTGGCTGCTTAATATAGAAGCTGAGCTCAGATCTTGGATGGATAACCTAGTAGCATTTTTCTATTGAATGTTTCCGTGCTTCGGATTGTAAGTCTTGGTTGTAGTAAGGATGGCAGTCATTTTTGTGTGGTGATGGTACCATTCGCAAATGCAAGGCTAGCAGTTACCCCACTTCAGTAAAAAATATATCGCCAAGTACGGTATGTTCCAGTATCTGTTTCTTGAGTGGCAATTCCTATTTTACGTTTAATTTAAACTTCTGTTTACCCTCTTCGGACACATAATATATGTCGAAAAAAACATAAGCTTCGATTAATTGGTACGTAAATTCTTAATAATTTTCGCCTTCTTTTGCACCCATTTACGCTGACTGGCAGCAGATAAACAACCAAATTTAATTTTATGAATAATATATAGAGTTAAACACTTTTATAACTATTAATATTATTATACCATGACTAGAAGTAATGGAAATGTAATGAAAATAGAGATTATAGAGTAACAATGTGGAACTAGAAAATAAGTAATGAGTTTAATGTAAATATGACAAACTGGTCGCCGAAAAACTCCTGAGGCTCAAGCACCGACACAGGCAAGCTTGTTCGTGTATTTGATATATTTCGGCGAGGGTGCGCAAGAGCTTCACAATTCTGACTACCTTATTCACCCCAATCTACAGACAAGTAGAATGACTGTAAGTATTACCCATATCTTGTTTACCTTATCTAGGTTTATAAAGCTCGTACGCAATGATTCCGGAATTTATGAATGCATATTATAAGATTGGAATTTGCTACCGTGCTGTGTTTACCCGAGAAATACAATGTGGGTGTTATTAAGGCCAGAGTGAATAAATATATTCTAAGTCCTATCTTGTTTACCTTATCTAGGTTTTAAAATCTCGTACGCAATGATTTCGGAATTTCTAAATGCGTATAGCGCAAGATTGGAACTTGCTACCGTGCTGTGTTTTTCCCGAGAAATACAATGTGGGTGTTTTCAAGGCCAGAGTGAAAAGATAAATTCTATGTCTACGTCCTCCAATCTCAGCACACCATCGCTCACTATCACGGAAGTATGTGGCCAAACTGAGAAATATTATCAGTAAATGCAAAACAAAAATCTTCAGCATTTCTACCTGATGCAATTTTGTCATTTAATAATATGACATTCTGAATTCACATGGAAAACCTGTAGAAGCGGTTGAACCTTTCAAATAATAGTTCTAGAACAATTTCATTTTAACATAACCGTAAGTTCTTATAGTTTTCATTAACTTAATGACTATCTCGCGGTTCTAATTGCAAATTAAAAGCAGATAAAGGATTAAAGGAGTCTTACTACGTCTAATCTTGTGAATGTTTAACTGACCATTTATGGGTTTGAAAGCTAAGGTACTGAAGAGAATGTAGCATTGATTTTATTTTAATAGCTCGTGATGGCTACTTTTATCTTCGTTTTATCTATATTATTGTAACGAAAGTAACTTAAAGCATATAAAAAAAAGAATATTATGTCGCTCATCGGTATTTTATACAACCACGAGCTGTAGGCGTTGATATTTGTGAAACATAAGATATGGAATATTAAACACTAATGAGAAGAAGTTAACTGAATTCCGTGATAACTTGTAAGACTCTTATTATAAGTACATAAACGAAATATTTGTACTAAATATTAATACGACAATATATGGAATACGCTTGAGTTCCATACATTTTTTGTTATGTTTGTGACGGAACAAGTACGAGGTCCACCTACTTCTGCCTATAACAGATGCATTTCGTCATGTGACGAATTGCACTGTGCCCGTCACACATGAGACTTAACAACTGCAGCAGTTGTTTAGTCTCATGTACGTGTAATTTACTGTAAATAAATAAATACATGTAATATTTACAAATTAACCGGCAAAACACATACGTTAGGAATAGAATACGTCCAACCGGGTTTCCAGAATATCTACGTTAGTGTTTTAATATTGTTATGTTTGCAATAACGCCTGCTATGCGGATTACATTACAAAATCACAAATATACGATAGGAAAAATTTAAGTCTTGTGTGGGATTCTAACCCGCGTCCATCCAACCCTTTAGCCGGGGTATGCTCTAACCAATTGAGCTAACATGACATGACGTCATAACTCAAATCTTTCCTATCGTTTTTTAACCATCGTATTGAGATGGAGCGACATCTATAGTAAAACTTACGTTGTACTACATATAAGACCATTTTGCTATTGATTTTATACTTGTAAATGATGACGCAACCTTATAATTTTTAAAACTGTTATGTTTGCAATAACACCTGCTATGCGGATTAGAGCATACCCCGGCTAAAGGGGTGGATGGACGCGGGTTCGAATCCCGCACATGATTTTAATTTTTCCTATCGTACATATGTGATTTTGTAATGTAAGCCAACATATATACTACATACATATGTATAACATACATACAATAGCATCAGAGTACAATCATATCACCATATACCGGTGTTTATTAAATAACTCTGTGGGAAAATGTTTACGGAACCGGCCGCACAGCAAGCGCTCTTAATTTCTAAGTACCAAAATCTGCGGTCTGCGTTCACTGTTAAGTATACTTTATGGGTGAAAGTATAAACATAACAGCAATCAGACCATGTCGGTCAAACAAAACGCTCGTTCTGAAGGAATTTCGTTGGAACCAACTACTTAGTTCCAATCATTGATCGCAATCTTCAAAAGCGCTTTTAGCTCTAAGTTAAGCAAAGTCCGCCGTGGTCATGATTTGGATGGTGCGCTAGTGACATTACTACTGAACGCTTCCGTGCTTCGGAGTTAAGCCACGTTAAGCCGTCGGTCCCGCTTGTTGTCTTAGGATGGCAGTGGTAATAGCATCGCGGTAAAGCGTTTTTTGAATGTCCGCCTGGCTAGCTACCACTTTCAAGTAGAAAATCTGTCACCAAACACCTGACAGTGTGTGTCTGACACTTCCTTGAGACAAAGTAATTATAGTTAACATGAACAACCTCTTCGACCACAGCATCACTTACCATCAGATGAGATAGTGGTCAAAAGCTAGCCTATCAGCTATGAACGAATGAATTCTGGACGATATATTTAAGGTGTAACAACCATAATAATTGATCGAGCTCGTCGCTTCGCGCAATCGTGACTCCCAGACGAAAGATTTCAAAACAGTCCAAAACGCGTCTTCTTTGGTGATCTTTCCGGTAAATATAACGCGGGACCTAGCCGGTTCCTAATAAGTTGATATGGATAAAGCTCGTAATAGTTTTCAAAGTAAAATCGTCGTGCCTCACGAGTAAGTAAGAATGTATTTTATGATAACAATGAGTATTGTAATTTAAAAATACTTTTTTAAATTTCAATGGTAGCAATTCTGTTGTAAACTCACTAACAATACTAACTAATTAAAAAGTTCTAATTTTAGTTTTAGGATTTCTAAAAGTCATTCTGCTGTTACCTCGAACTAAATTTAATACAGCAAATTATCAAAACTAAATATAATTCACTTTGCCGCTACTCTACGCTAGATGGCGCACAAGTCAAGTTGTTTTATAACAATTTTTAGTCTGGCCGTATTCCATTTGAGTTATTTTCGATAATTTTGATTACACTTGCGTCTATGGATCCACATTTAATATGAACCATAGACATAAAATGTGATCAAAATTATCGAAAATAACGAATTGAGCGTCAAATGGTATACGCCCTATTTACCTATGGAACTTTGTTTATATTCGAAACTATCGAAACTTGTGATAAAGCCCAAAAATAATGATTTTGACACGGCAGAGCAGCTTCAACTGGTCGCTTCATAATCTCGAAAGCCTAGGTTCAGTAACAGAATCTACTGGTGATTACATATAAAAAAATAGCAAAGCACATAGCTGTCCGAAGTCTCTCGTAAAAAGTCGAATCTAATAAAAGTGGGTATTTAAACACATCTGCCACCCTTCTGGGTATTACAGGTGTGCAAAGTTTTTATTAATCCAAGTTCGCCTACAAGCTTTTGTCACTAGTTATGCTTTTGAATTACCAAAAATTATAATCCTTTTCGGAAAACCCTCAAGTCTAGCAACCATATACTACCATGCTCCATTGTTTATCCGACTGAGAAAGCCGTGATTATGATAAAATACGCCAAAATATATTAATTGGAGAACATGACAGCATAAGTCAACACCAGTTTACTCGTTGATTGATTTTAGGTTTAATTATCTATGGTTCCACCTAATCTGACTAAATTATGGTACAACAGAATAGCAAATATGCAAATTTTACCAAGTTTAGTAACTTTAATAATTTTAGAGTGAATTAACTAAACTATGGCCCCAACAGAATAAGGAATGTTCATTTGACATTTCTAAATCTAATTTTACTAAATTTTAGTTAGTTTTTTGGCAACAGAATTGCTACCAATATTCTAAACTGATTTATTTTAAAATTTATTAAGTAATAAATTTTAAAATCATTAAAAACAATTAAATTTGCTTTGTGTAATCACCTTCATACTGCATGCTAGATATGAGCAATTTATTATTAAAATGGTTCTAATGTTTCATTTTGAAAGCTTAATCCTATTAGGTTATCATGATGTGATATTATGTCAATGTTGCAATAAAACATTAGATAATTTACTTAAGGTCAGTAATGTAGTCAGTGTGTCAGTAGTGGTATTATTAATGGCCTTGTGAGGAAAATATCTTGATGGTTACACCTACCACTCGCTGTCTATAACCAACCCACCGATCAGCAACCCGGGTTTAATAATTAAAATCGATTATAAAATGCAACTTATTTCTGCTACGGCAGCGCTACAACTCAAATTACATATTCTAAGCTTTCCACACCTTTTAAGGACATAAGAATTTGCTTCAGGAGTCAGCTGCACGGAGCTCGATTTAGCCTTCTTCAATTCTCACAAACATAGTGTTTATCTTCAAAGAGGAAGGTAAGTACATTATATTACAAAACAACCCAGATAAAGTAACTTTCTTACAGTAATTCTTTGCTAAGAACTATAATTTCTTATTAAACAGCCATCCAATATTTCTCAACAACTTTTATTTCCTCCATCAATACCCGAAACGTCCAAAGAACACGGAAAACTGTAGTTTCCCCACGTGGCTCGTTTATTTCCTAATTAAGTTGTTTCGAAGCGTGGAGATACGAATTTTCGCAATGTACTGTCTACACCACTCTCTCAACTCTGCTGATCCATGATCCGGGAATGCGAATTCATTTGATATGGTATTTTATTTATTTATTTAATAAACACAGATAAACCAATTACGAAATTAGAAAATAGCAATAACACATCATTAATATAAAATGTAGTCAAATGAAAATAAGACCACGGGCAAGGTCAGATCATAATATTATGTCACAAAACATTTACAAAGTACATGTTACAATTAAATGTTATTATACAGTACAGTAGTCGTCAAATATATATATTTGACATATAAATTAAAATTAATTTATTAAGAATAATAAATAACAAATTAAAATTAAAGTTTATCATGAGTTCGCCTCACTATTACTCTCACTACATTCCGACAGAATTTCCGTCCATTCACCAGCAAACAAATCCCGCTCAGGCCTGGCTTCAAGCAGGGCGTTGAGTGCAGTGAGGGTTCGAGGTATTGGAGAATTAGCGTGGGCGACAGTTTTCCATGATGGGTGAGCAAAAAGTATGTGTTTTCTGCCCCGAAGGTAACTTACAGGCGCATACAGACAACACAGCTTGTCATTGAGATCGGAGGCATCTACCTTCTCTCGAAGAATTTTGTGCAGTACTTGGTGACAAATGGAAAATCTGTCACCAAACACTTAACAGTGTGTTCCGGCAGTTGTCCGTGAGAGCCAGTAATTCTAAGCCTGTTAAGCTAACACCTTCGACCACATCGTCACTTACCACCAGGTGATTAAAAGTTTACCTATAAGCAATAAAAAAAAGAAAAGGAGACTGCAATATTAACGGGACAATATTTAAAGTAGGTACCACTTTTCCAACAAAAAAATAATGTATGAAATCGGACAACGCGTTAGTAAATTACAACTAAGTGTACATTTTGACTTTCATCCCCTCTCCCAAGGGATGCGTGCTGAATTTCGGGATAAAAGGTATATAATGTCCTACCTCGTGGTATGAACTGCAATCATGCTAAGTTTCATCGAAATTCATTCAGTAGTTTTGGCGTGATGTGCGGCCGGGATACAGACAGACAGACAAAAATAACAAAAAAATATACAGTTTTGGCATCAGTATCAGCTACAGAGTGACCATATTTTTTTTTTAAATATCTTCGATGAGTGATTTGGACCTGTGACAGATGCCATTACATACCGTAAGGACCTAGAGTAGATTTTATATTTGGTAGCTAGACTAGTAAGCATTGAAAAAAAAATTAATAAACGTAACCAAATTTCAACGCTTTAAGCTTTTAGACTTCTAAAATAACTTGTGAAGGTCGTTATCCTGCTGTTTCAAAACTTTCTTAAGCTCACATTTTCATGGTCTTACTTCCACAAATTTTCTTTTCAGGGTTCCGTACCCAAAGTGTAAAAACGGGACCCTATTACTGAGACTTTGCTGTCCGACCGTCTGTCTGTATCTCAATAATAAAATAAATATTTAAGGGTGGCTTCCATACAACAAACTTGATTTTTTTAACCGTTTCTTGATCGATATTAATAACGGTGACAGGTAGAAGCTTTAACTATTCACAGAATATAAAGTGTTATGTTTTCTTTAAATATAATTAATTTAAATATTATAAATAATTGAGGGGGCTCCCATACAATAAAAGAGGTTTTCGATTTTTATTTTCTAAAAATAATAATAATGAAAACGAGATAATGGTACGGAACCCTTCGTGCGTGAGTCCCACTCCCACTTGGCCGATTTTATTTCATTTAAATTTGCACTTTATAGTCGCAAAAGAATATTTCTATGATTATATACACTTTTTGTAGTTAATTTGTACTGTATTTATAGGAATGTATTTAAAAAATTGGCATACCTAACTTTCTGTATTTGGAACATCAAAACTTTCGTAGCTTGATTTTCTTTGACCAGCAGATTAGTGAAGATCAGACGTATACTCGTAAGAAAGTTATCTCGTTAGTTACTAATCTACAAACAGAAATGTATTACTATGATAAGGAAAAGTAAGATCTCAAAAGAGTACGGACCCAGAGTCTGTAGTGTAAAAATATAAATAATAAAAAAAAAAAAAAAAAAAAAATCTACAAACAGACGGAGACTGTATTTTGATGCACATAATCTTGTAAAGTGACCATCTATTTTTTGTTGCTCATAAACAAGCCGTTTAGCACCTTCTAATGTGTAGGTAAGAGATAAATGTGGCCAAGTGTAGATTTAACTATTAATTACTATAGAATGATTTGATGATGGTTTTAAATTTTGAAAATCTAATGTTAATTTTTGTGTAAGTATTTCACATACAAGTCTTATAGAGATGTCGACGAATTGTGAAAATCTAAAAGCTTTCACTATCTAATTAATCAAAAAGTCGCATTACATCCAACAACAAAATTGTAGATCCGAACAAGAAACTATCATGATCTACAAATAAAGTTCTTTAATTATGATTAAGAACTATCCCCATTTAAATAGCATAACTGAGTAGATATATAATTCATATTATTGTTTTTTAATACACTTTAGAATGAATTCAATTTAAAATAAAGTAAAGAGATTATTTGAAATTTATTTATTGAATTTGTATTTTACTGAGACCTCGAGATTAAACTGTGATTTGTTTTGATAACAAAATTACAATAGTTTATTGCATGTGTAAAGACAAACAGACAATAGTGGCATTAAATCTAATTCCAAAGATTTTTTTCTAGATTTCCTGCTTTTTTCTTTAGTATCATTTCATTCATTTAGAGGGTTTCATACAGTATTTCTACTATAAGTATTAAAATTGCAGGAATAACAACACTTTAAATACTTGACACATTTTTCAACCACAATGGACTTCTTACCACTAAAATACATGGAACAACTTGTGAAGTTAGTTGACGTCCTGAGCTAAAAAAAAAGAATTGCGTCCCACATCCACAGGTAATGGTGTAATTTTTGTATTAAACCACAGATTTTTAAGCAGTGATGGCTCAGTTGCATTAGCTATAAACTGCCGCGCAGCAAGTCCATGGTTCGAATCCTGCCGCGAGATTCAAATTCAAAGGTCAAAGGTCAAAGTCAACAAAAAAATCTTACTGTTTGTGTTGTCCAGTAGTATAATATTATTTAGAATTATTTATTTATTTATTATTAAAACAATACATCTATCCTTACAGGTTATTTCCTAATACAATAGAGTAGTTAAATTAAATTGGTTTTAGCTTCCTAGTTAGGCCTAGTGGCCATGGACTTTTTAATAAACCTCTCTTACCTCGATTGAGCACGCCAGGGTTGAGTTTTGGAGGTTGGTCAAAAGCCGCAGGCTACCTTCTACCACCTTCACAACCCTAAACAGGACCCGATAGAATAATGCGAGAATATTCCCCAACAGCACCTCCAAAACCTTGTTTTTAACTTTTGTATACAAAACCAGCTCAAAGGTGTACCAAAGCCCAAAGGCGCAATACCAGTTATCAAAGTGTTAATAAGGCTTTAAAATACTTATAATTTTTAAAAACGGAAAATTTAACATAAATTAAATTTAATTATTCATGGGGCGGAGCCAAATGGGTTCGTCTTTCATAAAAAAAAATTATACTGCCTCAGCATTTTTACATAATATATTATACCCAGTCGCCTCTTACGACACCCACAATGAGCAATGGGGGGGTGACATTCTAGCCCGGAACCCCACGGGGATTTGTTATATGTGATTCGAAAATTATAAATACATGTTTTTATGTGATGCTATGATTTTATTAAAATTTGTTACATATATGCCTTAAATCTTTAGAAAAAACTAGAAAGACAAATAAACATAAATGCATTCGCATAACTCTATTATATAACAGGTTTTATTATAATATCTCACAGGCTAGCGCGACGATCACACGAAAAGTAGAAAAAGAAGAAATATTTAATGAAATATTTAAAAGTTTTTCACCCGTCGCACTTACGAGCATTTTGCCTCAAAAACCGGACAAAAATATTTTATGTTATTTTCTTATTGGAAATGAATAAAAATACATAAGTGAAGACAGAATATATTATTTGGCACAAATCAGGTAAAAAAAAAAAAAAATTCAATAAAAAGTACGATTTGAATCCATCCCGGTAATGCTTATTACGGACCTCCGCACCCTCTTCCGATAGCTGGCCTATAGGTAAAATGGCATATTTTAATACTTTCAATCCATGCACTAGGATTTTGTGCAAAGTAGCGGTCATTGGATGCCAGCCGTAAAGATCTACATACATTCTTGCAGTATCTTTGCAAAATTTCTCGAAGTAATTTCAGAGGCTAACTCTGGATTGACGAAGAATCTTCTGGATGTCTTCCAATTCTTCCGCATCAAAGTTTTGAAGGGTATCCTTAAGATAAAGACAAAGTCTTATATATAACTGTGTGATCAAGCAGGTAAGTCTTGAAGTACAACTTCAACACACGACTCAGTAACTCTTTTGTTTTGGGAAGCAGAGTTTTTTTGCTTCTCTTATAAGAGTATAACCAGAGAAGAACTTTACAAGGAGAGAATTACCTCCTTGTAAAGTTACCTTCGACAAATAATTTCAAAGCTTCCTCAGGTGTGTACTTTTATATTTTTGTTTTTTTAGCGGTATTTATTACTTTTCTGTACCGTTTGGCTATTGTAGGTGTCGGAGTTGATTTTGTTATGAGTTTAGATACCGCAGCATTTCCTGACTAACGCTAGCCAAGAAGGTAAGCTCCTCAACAAGTACCTGCTCGGAGTTCTTTCGTTTCCATCGTTTACTACGATCATGCAATTCTAGGAAATACTTGCTTGGGCGTCCCGGCTTAGAACTAGGTGTCCAGTTATGTACTCGTATTGACGTGTTTAGCCATTCTTCGTTTTTCTTCAAAAATCTCTCTTCAATATAGTTGGAAGATAGCCATCTCTTCTTCGAATCACTCTTGAAATGCTTTAAATCGTAACTTAAGGTTTGGAATTCGTTCTGGGGACATCTCATTACTTTGCGGAACTTCTGTTCCATAAATGATGTCTTATCCTAATTTTTTCTTGACGTGCTCTTTTTGAATAGCATGTATAACGTTTTTTGAGGCCCCTTGACTACATTTTATGTCAAATCTGCAACAATATAATAAGAAACGATATAAGTTAAAATATAACCAAAATTATTGAACATGTATCCGTGGTATTCAAAGACCTTCTTTTTGAAGAAGTGGAAAGATGTGGAAAAGGTTTTTACTGTTATGATATGGTGAATCTCTAATGTTTATTAAAAAAATAAAATTATAACCCGACCTCACGCGACACTATAATAAAAACACTAATTTGTAAAAAACATACAATAAACTCAGAAACTTTCTTGCATATCATTTTTGGGCCATAAGAATACAAAATAGTCATTATAATTAGATATATTATACATTAAAGTTAAGTACATCCCTTGTTCTCCAAATTCAATGATTTTGATCACTATTCGCTTCAAACAACATCACACACCAAACACAAGTTTGTAAAAATAGAGCGTATCGAGAATGTTTTCGTGCGTACTGAACGAAGTATAGATTCCGGCTACATTGCTGAAGTGCGGTGGCGGGAAGGGTTCATCTAATCATATTTTTATGATAGTACGGTTATTCAGGTATATAAAAACAACAATTTCGGTGAGATTTACTGTAGTTTGTATATCTCACTTATGTCCGGTTTTTGAGGCAAAATGCTCGTTAGTGCGTCGGGTCAAAAATAATGATAAACATACTCGATTTAAACAGTTTAATTAAGAAGACACAAGTTGCGAACATGAAATTACAAAAATATAACTACCATTGTTGTTTTGGCATTCACGCCTGCTTAGCAAATAAGATGACAATATCCAACGAGTTAAAAAATTTTTTTTTTATCGGAAATTGAACCTACCACCAACCGTTCCTCGTTTCCGTTCGTTGTAATTTCGTAAACGAAAACAATAATTTCGAAAAAGCTACGTTATATTGAATTAATAAAAACAGGCAAAGCCACTGGAGGCTGCTGTATATCGCAGGCACATATAAACGACACAGAATAAACAGTAATTCTTGCCAGGGGGCAGTTTAATAAATAGGGGATTATTGGAGTCTCCTATTTTATGATCGGATGGGCCTGAGGACTGAGAAGTTTTCCGCTTACGATGTTGGGCGATTACCTACAAAGCAGTTGATAATGTTTACTGCAGACAAGATTTTGAAACAAACACACATTATTTGTAAAAGCTTAACGATTGTATTTTAGTTCTAATAATAACAATGCTGATTAACATATTCATTCACTGTCGGAATTAGTTCTCACTTGAACACAGAAGAAGAAAAGAAAACATGAATAATAGTATTCATGTAGGATAGGACAAAGATTGCAACTGGGATACAACACCGTAGTATCCGATATTCTGCTAAATAGCAGTAACGAACACTACGTGTTATGTTTTGAAGGGCGCTGTAGCAACTGGAATTGCTGAGTGAACGAGGCATAAACATCTAATTTTTAGAGTGACAATTGTAAAACGGTGATATCGCAACAACATTAGGTTCTACGTACCTTGCGAAATCGAATGAGATCAACAAGTCCGTCAAAACTATACAGTTTTCCGTCCACCCAACACAGATCGAGGACGAACTTCATTACGTTCCACGATGGTTTCAACGGATGACACATAAGCTGTTGTAGGCTTAGTTCTCGCCCTAAGGAAAAAATATACCTATGAAAACGATGACTATGGAACATAATCACTGATTTATTAATAAATATTTTTTTCACACTAACTCAACGGCTCAAGCGTTGGGTTTGAGTCTTTGAATTTGAATATGCAATGAGATCCGTGAAGGATTTGTTTACTTTAGAGGTTCACATTTCAATGGACTAATCGATACATCAAATTTCGAGTTGAAAGGGACTACTAGTCATTACAAAATCACAAATATACGATAGGAAAAATTTAAGTCATGTGCAGGACTACTAGTCAGTCTAGATTTATAAAAACTAAAGGGATGACGTATGTTTTAATTTTTTTAGAGGTTTTCTTTGAATTTATGCTTATTAGTTATTCTTAATCGGTCAGCTAGGTAGGTTAAGCATACTGGCGGAGTCGGATTTGTATGTGTGACCACTAGTGACATTTACTACTTATATCGATTTTGCGACCCTCTTTATTGTCAATAACATCACAAGCGATTACAAATAATTCGTATCTATTATGCCGATAGCACTTAATCGATAGTGAAAGTCACTACCGTCCGTGAAAATATGCGTATGTTTCGTGTATTTTTTTTAAATTTTTTTTTATGCATGATAGGTTAGCCTTTGACCACTATCTAACCTGATGGTAAGTGATGATGTGGTCGAAGATGTTATTCAGGCTAACGAAAATAAATATTTAATAGTAAGAAACTTTTGATAAATATTTTAAGGAATAATTAAAACAATATTTTAGAACACAACTAATATATCCAAAATCTACAGTATTTAATTTGGAATTGTCACTCTATATTTTTAATATTTGTAAGTGTTTCAATATTATAATAATTTAATGTTTTCTTAAAATGTTTTTCAAATATTTGTTATTATTGTTATATTTTTTTTGGAATTTCATTAATTTCTTTTTCAAGCCACCATGCAGCAACAAATCAGGTGCTTGAAGTCAAGCATATATGTTTCATTGGTGCTAAGATAATATTTTCGGCTTAAACATATTAAACAATGCACACGCGCATACAAATAAATAATTGCAGCTAAAGTACGATAAAATTCCATAATACTGTTAGCCAGGTATATGGAAGTAATTTACTCTCTGAGCTTCTTTGTAGGTATACTTTAATATTGATGGGATTAGTTTTATTATTCATCAGGAATTTGCGCTGACGTCTGAGAAATCAAACCATCAAAAGCCAACGTATTTTTTTTCAGGGCCAAGTATATACTGTTTTAACTCATTACAATATATTATAACACTTTGGATGATAATGACGAATATTATATATATGTATCATTATATATATTTTTATTTCTTATATGTAAGCCTTTTTCCACTATCTCACCTGATGGTAAGTGATAACGCTAAACCTAGAATTACTGACCCAAGGACAGCTGCCGGAACGCATCGTCTTGGCGACATATTTTCTACATGAGGGTGGTAGCTAGCCAGGCGGGCATTCGCAAAATGCCCTTCCACAATGATATAACGACCGCCATCGTAAGACAACAACCAGGACCAACGGTTTAACGTGCCCTCCGAAGCACGGAAGCGCTCAGTAGTAATGTCACTAGCGGTCACCCATCCAACTCATGACCGCGGCGGACGTTGTTTAACTATGCTGATAGGTTAAGAACAGCTCAGCGCTTAATATTAAAAAGAACCAACTTCCGACCTTGTAAAATATTTCAATTTACTAAAAATATTAACATGTCTAGATAACTTAATGATACTGTAACTCTCTTCGATGGTGAAAAGTATTTCAGGCGAGTGAGTGATCTTGTAAGCAGTGTGCATTATTAGATAGATAACTCTTTATTGTGCACACCACTACATTACAATAAAACAAAATACGAGGGATTACACTCAAGTGTTACAATGGGTGGCCTTATCACTAACAGCGATCTCTTCCAGGCTACCTTTGAATGGAGAGGAAATAGAGGAGTAATAGGACGGAGGTGCATTAAATTAATATTAACAGTCCGTTCAACTAGACTGTTTATATTAATTTAATGCACCCCCGTCTTATTACCCTTAGACTGCTAACCTAAATTTTAAACCGAAATATTTTCCTATACAAAAACAAACAGAAATTACTTAAATACTAGCAATTTACCTTTACAAACTTATATACAAAAATACTATCTATAAAATATTATTATTTTTTAAACGAAATCATCTACACTGATAAGCACGATAGAACGATATGAATAAAAGACAAGACCAGATAAAATACATGCTTAATTTTGGAACCAAACACTTACAAAATAAGTTGTGCTCAACACTTCATGAAGCATTGGCACAAAATAAAATAAATTTGACTTCAGTAGATACCTAAGAAAAATAAAAAAGATATGCTTTCAACCGACTTCCGAAAAGAAAGCGGTTCTTAATTTGACTATAAGGTTTGTTACGCAATGACTTTGCTAATTATGAACTGATGTTAATGATTATTTTTTTAGGGTGCAAATATTCCTCAAAGTTGTTCCACTACAATTTCATTAAGATCTGATGAGTAATTTTGAAGTATATAGTCAGTTAACTGTTGAAAGAGAGTTGATTTATTCTTTCTAAATCGGCTGTGAATATTTTCATATATTTCTTTTGAGCGCTGTTTTAGGGTAAAAAATAAAATATATGGAGCGTTCATAAATAAATAGAATTGAGGCATCCTCATCTAACCTTTTATAAAGAGAATGTACACATTGAAACAATATTTTGATCTGTTATATTAAAACATGCATTTTCATACCCATAGACAATTTAGTGGTCATTGCAATTCTTTTTGATGGTGAATAGTAGTTACTTTACTTTGCGTTATATTGTCTTTAAAGGCAATTATATTTTAATTAAATTCTTAGACGCACATAAATCGTAACCTTGCGCGTTTGACCAGTTTCGTTTTATCATGCTGATAATGAGTTTTTTTCACATATTTTATATTAGTGCAATCCAATGCTTATCATATAACAGGTTAATGACCTTAACCCCATAAAAGTGACAGATGTGTATTATAATCGTGGCTCTTATCTTATATTTCGATAAATTTAAATATAAACAGAAATTGTTACTAGTACGCCATTTGGATCTTGACTCTAGTAGATACGTTTCAGTGAACCACATTACTATAATATGGACTATTTCAGTGTATTAGCGAATTTAATTATAAGTGAGTACCTACCTATTTAGATTTTTCAAAACACGCGTCGTAAGGGAATAATATAACATTATTGAACAAAGAGATAGATCAGTGTTTTAATTCGCCAGCGTTACGAGCGTACACACTTTCAATCTAGAATCTTTAGTGCTAAATATGTTTATATGGTTATTAGGAAAATATAAGTATTTTTAGCAGTATTAATATTCTATGTAAATTTTGATCATATTTCCTAGAAACAAATGTATTCCAAAACATGTTGTTTTTAAATAATCAGGGTACACGGGTGCAGGGGTACGACAACATAGGATACCGAGAGAGGTGCGGGCGGACTGACGTGGTCCAATGGAGACAAAATATGCATTGAATAGTTTTTATGATAATATGTGACGACAATGAATAGATGGAACTACAAACGACGTATGTGACAAAACAAAATATTTTATATTAGGTAATAAAAATTTTAAATCTAGATTTGTCCAAGATACTTATATGAAAAATTATAACTTAATCTGGAACTTGATATTTCATTTTCAAATTAGCTAAAATCAGAATCATCAGTCATCTTGAAAATTAATAATTAGATCAACATAATCATGTCGAATTCCTTCGTGTTGGTTTCGTTTTTTATGTATAGCCTGGCTAGCAATTGACCACTATCTTACCTGATGATAAGTGATGATGTGGTCAAAGATGTTGTTCAGGATTACCTAGAATTTCTAGTTCTCAAAGTATAGCTGTCGGAACACACCGTCAGGAGCTTGGAGACATACTTTCTACTAAAGGGTGATTAGCTAACCGGGCGAGCATTTGCAAAATGCTCTACCACCACGCTTTACCGACTGTCATCATAAGACAACAACCTCAAAAGTGAACAATAGTAATGTCACTAGCGGTCACTCATCCAAGTTTTGACCCTGGCGGACTTTGTTTCACTTAGCTGCTCTGTTAAGAACGGCTAAGCAGACTTCACTATAGCGCTTAAAAAACCAGTAAATTAGTCAAGATATAAAATATGTCTTTTGTCTGTACGATATTTTTAAAACCAATCAGGTATTTCATTTCACTTTTACCTTCACGACTCTGTCACCAGGCCTAATGATTTGGTTGTGCGATTAGGTATTTTCTATTAAATCCGCACATCTTATATTGAAATATTTCTTATATTAAATATACAGTCTATTCCGATAGCCCATTCCCTTTTACTACGACTCTGTTTAAATGTACAATGTATCAGCAGGATAGTCCCCTGCTGAACACAGCACCCCCATTTTTTGGGGGCTTACCATAATCCCCACGCATGGCAGGCGTCTTGGGGATTGCAGTGTGAGATGTCAGTTCCTCAGAAAGCACTGCTGTCCACCTTCTGGTGAGCTACTCGTAGTCGCCTTTTACAACACCCACGGGTAGAGATGGGAGCAACATTCTAGACCGGCACCCCACAGGAAGTTTAAAAATATATCTGGTTGATATTCAGCAGTATTGTGGTCCAGTTTTATTCTCTAAATATGTTAAAAAACATTTTATTGTACAGGTAAGCTTGGACAATATTTTTCCTAAGAAGATAATTTCACTTCTTGACACGAATTAATTGTGTACCAATAACAAAGTCTATATATACAAAACCATCTTCAACAATTTGGTAGTGTAATTTTAGGTGTATTTCCCCGTATCCTGTCATATTACCGACACTTAATTTATTCATTCATAACCAACGTTTGCCAAAAATATGAATAGTCAAATAATTACTTTGCAAAATAAGATTTAGCAAATGGTTCATTAATAAAAATTATTCGATAAATATATATTTTACAACGTGGCATCTGGCGAACGATTCATTTAACAGTTCGTTTAATATTATTTACATATCTCTTGCTCTGTAAGTACACCCTTACACCCCTGAATGCCGGGGTGTATGACTATCATTACAGCATAGGTTTTGGAATTTGAAAAAAGAACTGTCATACTCATACTGCACGAAGAATATTTTTAAAAAGTTATTTTTTTTTTCTCGGTATCGATTAATTACTCGAATCGGAATATAGACAATTTATTTTATAAAGATTTTATTTTAAATATGGAACTATTTGTTTCCACATCGTATGTTAGATGGAATCGATTTAAAAATCAAACTGGCCAGCAAGATTTGACGCACTTGCGTGCGTGAAAAAAAAAAGGCAGTCTACTAGTAGGCGCGAAAGCATCGCGAAAATAATTAATTTTCTTGTTTGAGTTCTTTTTCAAAAGTTTTAAACATGTCTAGTGACGAAGACATAGATCTAACGCCCGATTTTATTAAAGAAAGGGCAAAAACAGTTGTCGAAAATATATTACCGCCGAACTCGAAAGAAAGATATGTAAGGGCATACGACGAATTTATGAAATGGCGGTCAGAAAAAAAAAGTGAAATCTCTTTCTGAAAGTGTTTTTATATCATATTTTGATGAATTACCTAAGAGGCTACAACCTTCCAGTTTATGGTGCTTTTATTCCATGCTAAAATCTACAATGATGACAAAACATGACGTGAATTTGAAAGATTTTTCTAAACTTACTGCTTTCTTGAAAAGGCAGTCTGACGGCTTTAAAAGCAAGAAATCGAAGGTATTTACTGCAGAAGAAGTACAGAAATTCTTAAATGAAGCTCCGGAAGAAATTTATTTAGCAATAAAGGTACCTACGTATTTACTTGGCCTTTTTAATAAGTTACCAAAATATTTCACAAAAATACTATGCGAATTTGGTGCCTTTAATACAACTTATGTCTTTTTTACAGGTTGTTCTAATTTTTGGGATATCGGGAGCCTGCAGAACCGTGGAATTGACAAACTTGACAATAGAAAATGTAGAAAAACATAACAAATTATTACTCATAAAACTGCCTAACACGAAAACTAAAATTGACCGGTCATTTGTTGTGCATGAAGAATTTACAAATTATGTTGAAAAATATCAAGCTCTTCGGCCTGAAAACGTGGATACAAATCGTTTTTTTCTTAATTACAGTAAAGGAAAATGCCACAGACAAGTAATAGGAAAAAACAAATTTACAGGCATGCCAAAGCAAACAGCCACATATTTAAAACTGAGTAACGTAGAGTTATACACCGGGCATTGCTTTCGCAGAACATCAGCGACTCTATTGGCTGATTTGGGAGCCAACCTCACTCTGTTAAAAAGGCACGGCGGCTGGAAGTCCAGCAAAGTGGCCGAAGGTTATATCGAAGATTCGATGGCAAACAAAAGCAAAATTACTTCTAAAATAACAGAAAATATAAACTTGAAATCACCACGTCAAAGCACATCATCTGAGCCATTTTTTAATGAAGAAAATAGTACCAGTCAACTTCCGCCATTTACGATGCAAGAACCTCAAGTCACTCAAACTCAAGTCTTATCATCACAAACTCATATTCAAACTATAAATATTCCTAAAAAGAACGTGACCATATCTCTTACAAATTGTAATAATTTTACTATTAATTTTAATTAAATACACATTTTTTTCTTCTTAACAAATGTTCATTGAAACCTGCTGTCTTGTTGTTTACTAACCTCACAATCGATATGTAAAGCAGAGTATTTATCTCGGGCGTAAGCATCAATTGCATACTCGGGTTAATTAGCGCCTTCGCTTCGCTCAGGCGCCAAAAACCTCGTATGCAATTGATGTCATACAGCCCTTGGTTAATAATCTACTATTAATATATGTGTAATTAAAAATAACAGCCTTTAAAGTGTAACATTGTATAATTTTATACATGTTATTAATATCAAAGATGAATAATAACATGTAAAAATCATGAACTTTCAATTTCCAGGTAATAAAATCTGTCGCTAGGTCTAATGATGATCCGTAAGCTTTTCTAAATAGCAATTTTCAACTTTTATAATGTGAGTGTCGTTTGATTTACAGACTTAAGAGTCGTACTGATTTTGGGTTTATTGGCAAGCGGACACGCCTTGCAATGCTCACAAGAAGAAGAAGCAACGTGCTCGTTGCAAGCAAATCATTGGATAGCGCACGAGAAAATACCAAAAGATAGAATTAAACTTTCGTTAAACGTACTGCACGATGTGGAAACAGTTCTTCAAACACGATGGCCTGGTAACGTATATAAGCTGTGAACAATAATATCCAAATTGTAAGCTTTTAACAACTAAAACGGTGCTAAAACTATTCTTACAATATATACTGTCATGATATTGTGACCAGGAACAGGTAAACTGTTTAGAAAAGTATATTTTACGTAATTTTTGGGGTACATTTCTACATTTAGATACACTCAACAATATAATTTCCAAAGTATCTGTCTATTAGGTATCAGTTTGTTGGCGTTGTTTTTTATAGCTTGATGATTTGAGGCTTATTTCCTCGTAAATTTGTAATTTTGTAATGTAATCCGCAGAACAGGCGTAACAGTGTTAAAATAATAAGGTTGCATCATAATTTACAAGTTTAAAACAAATTGCAACATTAGGTTTGTTTGTAGTACAACGAAAGTTGAACTATACTATATGGTGTCGCTACAAAATTACAAATTTAGTAGAAAAAATATAGATGTCGCTCCATCCCCATACGATGGATGAAGAAAGTGAGCAAAATTTGAGTATTGAGTCATAATCTGATGCTAGCTCAATCGGTCAGAGCATGCCCCGGCTATAGGGGTGGATGGACGCGGGTTTGAAACCCGCGCATGACTATAATTTTTTCTTTCGTAATGTTGTTTCATCTTCAATTACACGCAAACTTTGCCAGTCATAATATGAGTGTTGTAGTTAAAAACAGCAGACTTCAACTCGCTTTTTACTATTATACTGGTTTAATTAGAAAGGACACTCAATTATTGTATATTTTCTTAAACAACATTTGATTAGTATCCATTGTTACAATCCCCTTTATTAAGTACAAGTTTTGACGCGCCTGTGAGAAATATATTATATTTTGTCATTTATTGATTTGTTCGTTATTGTTACCGCTCGAAACCAGTTTTTTTTATTAATGCCAACGTTTGCAATTTGTTCCAATTAATTGCAAAAATTAGTCTTGTTTGTAGTACAAAGTAAGTTAAACTATAGGTGTCACTCCATCATACGGTGGTCAACGAGCGGACAAATTAGAATTATGAGTCATTAGCCATGTTAGCATAGCGGTTAGAGCATGTCCCGGCTATACAGGTGGATGGCGTGGCTTCGGATTGCGCACATGAATATAATAATAAATATATTAAAAAAACTCATTTGATGCACCTTTTAAATTTCTTTCATTTTTGAGTGACCTTTGATCCAATTTAGGTTTGGCTTCTCTTTTAAGGCCACTTATTTGCTCGCAACCTGTCTTAGAAATGTTCATTATTGCAGCTATTGTACTTTGGTTTTGGTTTAGTCCCAATTAAAAAATCCCTTATAATGCGAGAATTCAAATTATTTTCCTACAACACCCCTATACAATAAAAGAAGAAAATTTCTCTCCTCTATCACTTCTCGTTAAGGCTGTGCGTTAATTATAAGTATGTTAATAAGGAACATGTTAATTTTATACATATAAAAGAAGAATATATTGGTCAGCTCAAATTTGCGACACGTTTAAATGCTTATACGACGAATCGAGCACCTTACTTTCTGAAATTACGTCAAGATCCTAGGTATTGACGTTTTTTTAGGTTGGCGAAAGTTAGGTACTCCGTATATGTGTGCATATTCGAAACAACGCCGTTTAAATTGGTTTGTTAAAGTGGATACAGCCCACACCTTAATTAAAACTTATTTCTAAAGTACTAGACAAGATATTGTATAATAATGTTATATGTATTTCATGTATTTTCAGGGACCAAAATAAAAACATTTGGGTCTTTAGAGACGGGGCTTGGATTGACCCAAAGCGACGTCGACTGCAGTATTTCATTCCCTAACCAAACCAACGCAACAACTTTAGAAATTCTTGAAGAAGCTGGACGAATTATGCAACTGTACCCAGAAATATTTCAAGATATTAATGTTAATACTACAATACCTATTTTAGTTGTGAAACATTTGCCTACAGGATTTGACGTAGATATATGTTTTGAATTTATGAGTGGTATTGTAAACTCTAAGTTTCAACGTTACATTTTTAGTTTGGATAAGCGAGTAAAGTCGCTGGCTTTAATTGTGAAGTACTGGGCTAAGTTACATAAGATCACAGGAAGTAATCTCTTACCAAATTATGGAATGATGACCATGGTAATATTCTATTTGCAGCAAAAAGAAATCTTACCAACAATAGCATCCCTGCAGAAAAATGTAGATCCTTTGATGAATAAAAATTGGAACAAGGCTTTTAAAGAAGAAATATATGTGTCAAATAATAACCAATCGCTTTGTTCGTTACTAGGCAATTTTTTTAAATACTTTAATGATTTTAAATTTGATAAATACTTGATATCTACCTTTATTGGACGCCCGATTGAAAAAATACTCTTTGAAGATACAAAAACTATTCCAGATGAATTTAGTATGTATAAAAGAAATATTGATAATAATATAACAATGCCTATACAGATAAATGAGGTTACTATTCAAGAATCTTTTGGACATAACGAGAATTTGGGAAGAAATATAAACTTAATGCCTAGCTCCCCTTTTGTGGCACAGTTTAAATTTGCAGCAGAGATGTTTCAACAAGATTGCACAACATTTTTAAACAAGATTCTTAATGAGAAAATGAAATGAAAGTAAATCAAATTATATTATGCTTTTTTTTTATTAAGTACTTAAATCATTTCAAAAGACCTATTCAATGATATCTCATACGATGGGATAGACAACGAAAAAAAATTCATCCCCACATCACTTGTATCGGAGCTACACTAAAAAAATATATTTTTCAAAATTTTCTTTTACCTTTTGTCGGCGGGATAAGTTTACACATATCCTTACAAAAATGCAGCTCTCTAGTACAAACGGTCTCTTGGTAAAACCTCGGACATTCGGACAGACAGACGACATAACGAAAAACACAGTCAAACATAAATTCAAAAAATAACAATTGATTACAAATACAAATTGCACTTATGAGATTGATGACCAGACCAAAGACCAAACCTCAAATGAGTTGTCAGGGCTTTTTACATTTTCGGAAAATTTCCTTATAGCTAAGATCATGATTCTCCAATCGTCAAATTCGTGTGCGGAACCCCAAAGCTTACCACGGAACTCGGGGGCGTTTTAATGAAAACGCCCTCCAAACCCCTTATCCCTGAGGGCGGAGACGGTTGCAACTTATCGATTGCCAAGCTGTTCGTAACAGCTTATGGTTCACACGACGCCAGCGACCCAACCATGAGCTCACCTACAGAGCGCGCTCTCCGCGCCTACGACGGTGGGTGCCCCGACGCTCCGAGGAAGCCCAGAGTTACCGTGAGAACCCCTGCACGCTATGAATAAGTCGCGTAACTTGCCGAACGCTGGCCCTCCGAGTTGGATTCTTCAAACGACATCGTTGTCAAAGTCAGAGCTACCTAACTGGACAGTCTACCCCAGGTAAATCTAATGGTCAACAACTTCGAGCGTATCGTTCCCAATAATTACTGGTATGGGTGCAATATTTGCGTTTATAATTGCGTCTGGTCCATGTTACTTTTAGACCCACCTGCTGTGAAATCCTACAGAGGTAGCTGAGCATTGTACTGAGTTCCTAAGTGACTCTGCTATTATGGCTATGTCATTGGCAGAACGAAGTTCGGTTATGTATTCGCCATAGATGTTGATGCCGAATTGTTTCCAGTTCAAGAGCTTAAAAACGTCCTCCAACGCATTCGTGAACAGTTTAGGAGAAATAACATCTCCCTTTCTCACGCCTGGTTGCAGTTGGATTGAGTTATCGCTTTTATTTCATGCTCTTGTCATGTAGAAGAATTGAAATAGTGGCGTTCCTATACAAACACTTCATCGCTTTGGTGTACCTACCTATTTGGCAATGTTTGTAGTCAATTAGGCATCGTTGAAAAGACTGCAAGCGGGCCCAGGTCAAGATTGAATCGAAAGATTTTTCGTAATACATACACGCTAGACAAAATGGCCGATTATATTCCAAAGGCTTCTATATCATTTGGCGGAGCGTATGGATGTGGTGCAATTATATTTAAGCCCGATAACAAACGGACCCGCCTTGTTTGGGAGACCTATATTTTTTTTATAGAAGGTGATGATACTCAACATGAAAGGAATGCTGTTTACTCTACCATACAGATAAACATCAAAATGCATTAATACCAGAGCAGTAAAACACTTTCATAAAATATGCGATGACAAAGCGCACTGTTTATAATGTAAAGGAATAGGCACATGACAGTTTTAGCAATTAAAAATCTCTGGCTCGTGTAAACCACACCAGAGACAAATGGAGATAAGATAAAATGGTCGGATATTATAGTACTAAAATTTGCAAAGATCCCAATTAAATTTTATTATTTATAAAAACTGCTTATGCAGATGACAATTTTTAATCAGTATCTATGCTGAAAAAAGGTCAAGGTCTTCAAATGCGTCTGGCAGAAACACCACTCTCAAAAAATTATATAGGCCCTCGAAAAATAGATGTTGCTAAAATAAAAAAGGGGTATTTTAAATTTAATTTCTTCTTCTAAGTCGATACGCTCTTGGCAGAGCGGTCGTGGTCGTCATGTAGCAATGGTGGAGTTGGCAGACAGTACTCGCTTCACGATGCCCCGCCACTTCACTCTGCTGGAGGTCATCCTGGCGCACTCATTTAAAGGGTTACCGACAATTTTCTTTATCTGGTCGGTCCATCGAGTGGTTAAATTTAATACAAAAGAACATTGTGCCAAGGTTTTATGATTTTTTCTACGCCAATCTTTAATGTGAAGAATGAGAGTACATAATTATGTACTAATTAACCTAATTAGGTATTGTCACAATTTAGATTAAAAACTAGTTAGAGTAACCGGCACATAGTTTAACGTAACATATTAATTCAAATTATTCATCATCCCATTATTTCTTAGTTAATAGTTAAAAGTAGTTTTTTGAAACTCTATTTTATTTATGTTAATATTACAATTAGTTTATCTCTAGACTAAATTAAAGTTAAAGAAGATTATTTTTATAATCCATTAATACTCATAAACATTATTTTCATAAGATGCATAAGTTGATTTGTATAGTAGACAAAAGACTCCCAAAGAGAGATAACATTTTGGACTGAATTAATTTAATATATTATTCAAAGATTTTTGTGCTGCCTTAATTCAGGATTAATTGCCGAACTAGAGATATCAGTTAATTTATGACTAGCATTGAATCGTACTCTGGTCATCGAATGGTACTCATTGACAGTTTTCAATGTTATTTTTTGGTAAATAGCGTCTTTGAGTGCAGCAGTATGACAGTTTATAGCAGAAATTGATCTCTATTGTTCATCTCTGATGTTCCTAGTATTAATATTTAAAAAAATATCTAGATACATTGTTATTTATTTTAAAATGTAATTTATTTCTATGGTTTTTAATTGTGTCGCAATAACTAACATATATGAAATTAATCTTTCTTTACTGTGAGACTCATCTTATGCCACTTATTTTGTTTTTTCTTTACATTTTTAAGAGTTCAAATCAAATCAAATCAAATCAAAATTATTTATTTACGAGAATGTTGTATAAAGCACAGCTGGTGGTAAATTAGTTAATAGGTTCAAACATTCTACCATAACAATGGTGTGTAAACATTATTTGAAATATACAAAATTTACTTTAAAAATGATTAATGTTTTCCAATATTAAGATGAATAAAACTAATTAACAGAAATCGAATGTCAATATCTTTTGTTAAAATGTCAATTAAAGAAAATTATAAATTTAAATGTCAATATTAAATTATTATATATTTTTTTTTTTATTGTGTAAATAAATTCATAAATTATTTCGTTATTTAGTTTTATATGTCATAAATTCCTTTAGGTTATAAAAACAATTTTCGAGTAACCACAATGTTAGTTTCCTTTTAAACACAGGTAAAGTTAATTCTTTTAAATTATGAGGTATCTTATTATAAACATTAATGGCATTTATATAAGAATTTCTTTTATGTAATGTCAGATTACTGTAAGGGCAGAACAGTTTATATTTATATCTAGTTGGTCTCTTGACCACCTCTGAGTTGAGTGTAAAGAATGCATGATGCTGCTTAACAAAAACACAAAGTTCTCTTATGTACATACACACAAGTGGTAATATACGGAACCTCTTGAAGAGAGGTTTGCAGGTGTCCATACACCAGGCTCCACAAATTGCTCTGACACATTTCTTTTGTATTAAAAAAGCCTTTTCAATCACGACGGAGTTACCCCACAAAAGAAGACCGTACGAAAGTACCGATGCCACATAGCCATGGTACGCACTAAGTGCAGCTTCGGTGGAAACCGTTACGCGTAACCGTTTGATGGCATATACAAACCGGTCAAGTTTGTTACAGACATATCCTACACGCGTCTTCCAGTCGCAATGTTTGTCGATCATAATTCCTAAAAACTTAGTAGTTATTACTTCTTCTATTTGGTTTCCATCGTAAAATACTTTTAAATCAATGTCAGCTTTTCTATAATTACGAAATTGGATCATTTTAGTCTTCGAAAGATTGATTTTCAAATTGTTATTATGTAACCATTTAACAACTTTATGTAACGCGAGGTTTATATCAGTTTCATAATTAGTTTTATCTTTACATTTTATTATTATTGTTGTATCATCTGCGAACAGAATAGTTTTGTGTTTAGTGACGTTTGGGAGATCATTGATATAAATAAGAAATAAAAACGGCCCCAGGACACTTCCCTGCGGGACTCCAAAACAATTTGTTTTATATATAGATCTACTTGCATTTTTTAAACCTTTTGTTACTTTTGAAACCTCAACACATTGATTTCTTTCTGACAGATAGCTTTTTATCCAATCATTCGCTTTTCCTCTTATGCCGTACCTTTCTAGTTTATAAATTAGTAATTTATGATCCACAAAATCAAAAGCTTTGCTCATATCGAGGAAGAGCGCAGTAACAGGCGTGCTTTCGTTGATTGCTTCAGTAATAATTTTCACTAAATTAAAACAGGCTAGCGAAGTAGTGCTATTTTTACGAAATCCAAATTGTTCCTCTTTGAGTATTTCTTTGTTAGTAACAAAATTATAGAGTCTTTTCAACATAACTTTTTCAAAAATTTTTGAAAACACCGGTATTAATGTGACTGGACGATAATTATTCATATCAGTTACTTCTCCGTTTTTGAATAAGGGTTTAACAATTGATTTCTTCAACATATCTGGAAAATTGCCTTCTTCCAGTGATAGATTTATCAGGTAGCTTAAGATTTCACATATATATTTCGCGCAGCGTTTTATAATTTTCGTATTTATTCCATCAACTCCTACTGAGTTTGTATTATTGAGACTATTTATTATTTTATATATTTCATCAGGGTCCGTCGGCTTTAAATATATTGTGTTTATATAATTACTATCCAATGTTTCATTAATGTCATGTGTATTAAAATTAAAATTGTTGCTATTAGTCAATTCAATGTAAAATTCATTAAAAGCTTCGCTTATGTCACTTGAGTCTGTATATGTTCGATTATTATAAACAATTTTATCGATTTCATTATTATTATTTATTTCACCAATATTACTATTTATTACTTCCCAAACCGCTTTACACTTATTTTGCTTTTTATCAATGTATTTTTTGTTTTGGAGTTGTCGAGACTTGTGTATACATTTTTTTAACAAACAACTACATTTTTTATATATTTTGTTATTAATTTTTTTACAATTCGCAACTTGTTTGAGCTTCAGGTATAAATACCTTTTCCGAACACAAGAAATTTTTAAACCTTTTGTCAACCAAAGATTGCGACTTTTATTGCTTGTTTTTTTTATAAAGGATACAGGAAAGCACAAATTAAATAACAGCGTAAACATATCATGAAATTCTTGAAATGCTAGGTTTAACTCAGATTTTTCATAAACTTCCGAAAAAGTAAGTGATGAGAGACAGTCACAGAACTTTGCTATATTTTGCTCTCCATAATCTCTGACTTGTTCATACCAATTTGAAATATAGCATTTTTTACTATTTTTTACTGTTAAAGTTTGACCTGTTGTATGATCGGAGAGACCTAAGTTATGAACGTTCGCTTGAACTTTCTTTATATTGCTAGCAAACTGATCAAGACATGCTGATAGCCGTGTTGGAGACTTTACATGTAATTCCATATTAAAATTTTTAAGTAAATTTATAAGTTTTTTACATTTGTTGTTAGGTTTTATTGAGTTTAAGTTCCAGTCACCACATATAACAATTTTTTTACCTCGAACTGAAATTCTATGCAAAAGATGTTCTAATTTGATGTTGATAATATTGATTCTAGACACTCTCGTCTTTATTTGTGTCGCAATCTGTAATATATTTAAAATGAATGTTTCCTTACTATAAGACTCGTCGTATCCCATTTAAGTTGTATATCATGAATATTTTAAGAGTTGATAACATTGATTATTCTAATAAAAACCTTCAAATTTTTCCCACTTAAGGCGTTTTATTCAATATTTTTACATCCAAATTATAGTTGTTTTTTTTAAATTAAACGGGACTTATGTTAATTTTTTTGTGTCTCTATGAAATATATCTAAAAAGGTATAGAACATGATGCTAGAGAATCAAAATACGCATCTAATGGTATATTTCAGTTATACGAGTATATTTGTCAAAGATTGTGTGAATTAGCGTGAAAAAACATCTTCCAAGATCTTCGATGCGCTCTCCTGAAAAAAGTGATATTACGATTTGGGGCTGTTCAGTATTTAAGCATCGATATGTTCAAAGGTAGTTTAGCACTGTCGAATAAATTGAAATTCATGGTTTATACTGTTCACACAGGCAAGCCATTGTAGGTCATATAGACGCTAGATAATATGGTCCATCGCGTGGTCACACAGACACTAAATACTCGTAGTGTGGTCCATCGATCAATGGTTTAAGTATTTCCCACAGACAGTAATACTAACTTGAGTCTTGCAGATGTACTCGATGCCCGCCGTAAATGTAGACATGATTAATTATTACTTAAATAAAGGCGGTTAATAGTTTCTACTGCTAGCAAAGATCGCATACCTACTCCCGTGTTGGCGAAGTGGTTGATGGCTACCCCCACTGAACACGCGCCAAAACGTGTAGTGCAGCCGAAGAAAGTTTCAAAACCTTTTGAGCGACTTACTAAAGTAGCAGTTGCCAGTTGTATATTACGCTTTTGTTCCGTGACGAAAACACCAATCTTTGACTCATAGGCAACAAAATAATATACCTATTTATCCGCCTGATAAGGCTGTCCCCGCTACGGTCACCATCGTGGAAGCGACACCAATTGAGGTACCATCCGTGGAAGTGGAAGTGCAGGGGTGCAAGCCCTTGCAAGTTCCTGCAAGGTTCTGGCTAAATATTGGTCGAGCTAAATTTGCTCAATGCTCCTGAAATAACCTTTATAGGTAATGGCAAAATATGAAATCGTTTTTAGGTGGTAAAATATTTTTTGCATGTTTTGGAAATAAAGCTCATTACTATAAATAATTAGGTAATCGCTAATCTTTGGGTTAGCTTGTACAAAATTTATTGTTTTTATAAAATCTGTCACATTTGACAGCTATAGCCAAGATTTGGACGTTTCAAAAGGTAGTAAAATTTTGGCTAGGCAGAGCATAATTTGCTCTGATAGGTCGCCCGGAACGGGTATGATCAAATCTTGTCTGGATCAAATTAAGCTCTATTGGATTGCTGGAACTAGGTGTATCCGCGTTTAGACTAAAGTCTTTGTGGAAGGCTTGCAGAAATTTAAAATTAACGGAGGTATGACCCTAAAAAAACTAAGCTCCGTGCTAAGAACCTAGGCCTTACGCGCAACGAGGAGACCCCTTTGTTTGTTTCTGAGCAATTGACGGTAAAGGCTTCACGTCATTTCTTCCTTACCAGGGACCTCGCTAAGTCTAAGGGGTATACATTTTGTTGGACATCTTGTGGTCGTGTTTACGTGAGAATGTCTGAAAATACTCAAATTATATTCCTTAAATCTGAAAGTCAGATTCAGGGTCTGTTTCAGACTGCAAGACTAATGTATTTATCGAGTGCTCTATTTTACGGTGAAACTATTATGAAACTTAATTTTAATTACATACATTTCTCGTATGTATTGATAAACGTAGTCTAACACTATACATTTCTACACAAAACACACGAAACTCTACCACAAGCAAACTCAAAACTGCAAAACCATAATTTAGCATTTCTTGCCCTTTCGTCTTCCATAAATAATAATATAAACAGACGTAACGCGACATGTTGACATGAATATATTTTGTCATATAGAATCTCATATGACTATATAGGCCATCATTGATTCAAACTCAATGAGTCATCATTATTTATAAGTTTCACATTCCGTCAACGAGCTGTAAACTTTTCTTCGATTTGGAGGAGCCTTTAGTTAGAGTGATTTAAATTTGTTAACGAAACTAAGACTAAATCTAGCGGAGTTTCGGAGCGCTGTTTCAAAGTTATTAAAAAAATGTTTAGAGCGTTCATATATCAATGGAATTGAGGCATCTTCATCTAACCATTGATATAGAGAATGTACACATTGAAACAATATTTTGACATTGAAACGTGTATTTTCATACACATAGATAATTTAGTAGTAACTGCAATTCATTTTGGCGGTGAACAGTACTTTACCTTGCATTTTATTGTCTTAAAATCAATTCAATTTTAATTCAAATCTTAGTAATAATACATAATACTTAGATATTAAAATAATTGTACATAAATCGTGGCCTTGCGCGTTTGACCAATTTTTATAACATGCTGATAATGTTTATTTTTCTACATATTTTTATTACTCCAATGTTACTTATCATAAAAGAGTTAAATGTCTCTAAACCCATCCCAGATATATGAGTCTTACACACGTGTCTCTTATCTATTATTTCGGAATATACAAATGTAAACAGCAATCATTAAATTATACGGCATTTAGATCTTGACGATAGTACATGAGTACCTATGACCACATTAACAATATTGACTCTTTCAGTGTATAAGTGAATTTAATTATGAGTGAGTACCTACTTATTTGGCTTTTTAAGTAAAATAAAACACGTGGTAAGGGGTAAATATAACATTATTTAACAAAGAGATAAATCAGTGCTTTAATTCATGAGAGCCAATTTTAACGCCGAGCGTAACGAGCGTTCAGAGAGGGACTTTCAATCTAGAATCCTTAGTACTAAATGTTTATTTAAACAGGTTGTTAGCAAAATATAAGTATTTTTAGCAGTTTGAATATTCTATGAAAATTTTTATTATAGTACCTAACGACAAATTGATCCTAGAACACGTTCTGTTTAATAATCTTTATAAAATAAAATTGCAAAATTCACCTTACATTTAGATTGTAATGTGTGTACTATCACTGTAGCCTTGATTTGACCACCCTAAAGACTATTCCTGCTTGCAACGCTCGGCCGCTATAGTATTGCTTACCAATGCTCATCGACCAATGGCATAGTTGTGCAGTCAATGCATTGGTACATATATATATTGAGATCCTTTTTTATCGTTTCTCAGGCTTCATTAGAGTTATATATATGCAAATTATTCAATATCATTGTTTGTATGATAAGTTAAACATAAGAAAAAAAGTCAATGGTTTGTCAAGGTTTGATGCTCTTAGAAACATTTTCAGCTTCTCAGCAATTTGACTAATGTACATAGTCCTTCCTCCCGCAGAAACAAAATTCCTTGCCTCTGTTGGGAAGTCAAATAGTGAGACATTATAACATTTTTTTAATAAGTAGAGAAGTACTGTATTGTATGGGTGACTCGTCCACTGCTGAACACAGCCTCCCCTATTAAGGGGGTATTTGCCATAATCCCCACGCTTGGCAGGCGGCTTGGGGATCGCAGTGTAAGATGGCAGTTCTTTAAAAGGTGCTGCTGCCCACCTTCCAGTATTTTTCCCTTAGTCGCCTCTTACGACAACCACGGGATGATATGGGGTGGTGCAATTCACCCGGCACCACACGGGAGAGTAAAGAAGTAGTAAGACATTATTAATAATAGTTTCCGAAAGCGCTCCAAATGGCAACAGAAGTCTGAACCCGAAAAATTAGATTAAACTTAATACAAAGTGTAAAACGTATAAATGGTCAAGCGCTTGTTGGGCCACGCGCAATATAGGGTTCCCTAGTAGCGCGTTATCATAATATAGAACCATTCTGTTGTTCTTTTTTATATCTTCAACTTTCTTCTTGCTACAGCTAAAAATAAGAGTACAATTGCTGCCAACTTAATTTTTTAATTCTATATACTCGATTGAAAGCGTAACGATAGGGCGATTAAAATCCGTTTGTACATTGCCATCTAGTGGCAGCTTTCGTAGGGCACACTAAAAGTTTTGCGTAACTTAAAAAAATAACATGATTTAAACAAAATTTCCTTTACATTTTAAACATTTTTATCATGCGATCGAACCATTTTATAAAACAAGACGACCACAGAATACCTGATGGCATGTTTTCTACGTGCTGATTGAAGGCTATCACTGCCTCTTCGGAGTTGGTAAAAGTGAAACCTCTCAACAAATCTTTGATTCTGGAAAAAATGCAGAAATCACAGGGTGCTAGGTCGGGGCTATGTAAAGGATGGGTGACGATTTGTACTTTTCCGGAAGCTAAAGATGACTTTGTTTAAATAATAACAAATATTTTTAAAATATCCTAAGAAAACATCAAATTAATATTTTAATGCAAGACTTAAAATTTTATAATTCTCGACCGATAATGATCATTCTTGATCGAGAATGATCGTGCGCTTGTAGAGTCAATACCTCATGAGGATGCTTCGTTTAGAAGGGACACGCGTCGAAAATTCTTCCGGTTTAACAGGTAAATTATGCGGAATTGTCACTAGATATTTTTTATTTTGTTTTATTAAAATATTAATTTGATGTTTTCTTAAGATATTTTAAAATATTTGTTTTAGACCGAGCGAGAACTTAGTTCGAGTGAAGCGTCTCTGCTTCAACTTAGACAAAAATTTTTTTGTTGTATTTCTCTACAGGTCGCATTTCTAAACCGATTGTTACGAAATTTTGTAAGCAGGTTTGGTAAGTCCATTAAATTTTATTGTTAATTCAGTTTTTGGAAATTTTTAATATGACGGAGATATACATTATAAGGTGTTGAAAGTATGGACGCCTGCACTTAATTTCATGGCAATGTTCTGATACGCACATCAGCTGCCTAAAAGAGATATGTTCTCTCTCTCGCTCGTATAATCATTATTTATTTTCCATGTTTTTGAAGCCAGTATAATAATTCGAGATAAATACATTACCAAGAATGTAAAATTATTGTATAACTAGCCTTCGCTGGGGCCTGCGAGTCATTGATTTTCTTGGACATAAGTCCAAGAAAAGCATTTACCTATTATCTACATTACATAACTAGATTTTATGGATTTCTTGACCCATTCATCCAATAGCATGCACAGTGAACCTTTATTCAATTGTAAGCTATGCGAGGGCAGACTCGCGAGGTCTACAGCTTGGAGAGCCACTAGTTATTAAATATGGATTTCCGCAAAGCAACGCCTAAATCAATTCATGACTTTGTGTTGTTGGCCGTGAGTGAAGAAGTGTTGTCATGATGTAGGAGAACGCGGCTTTTTGGTCGTCTTTCGTGAACTTTTTCTAACACCCTGGATAAACCAACGGTAGAATACCACTCGGCATTAACACTCTTTTGATCTTCAAGTGGAATTGTGCAGATGGCACCCGTAGCTGAGAATAAAAACATTTTTTTACCAACGATTCTCGCCTGCCTCACTGATGATTTTATAGCAACTTTGTTGGCCTGTTCTCATTTTCAAACATCTATTCACAAGATTGCTTTTTTTTCGGGTTCACAATAATAAATCCACGTTTCGTCTCCTGTGACAATGTCAAAAACAGCATTAGAATGACCGCGGTCGTACTTCAGTAGCATCTGTGAGCACTATTCCACGCGAGCCCGCTTCTGTTCCGCTGTCAGTTCATGAGGGACCTATCCCTAATGAACTGACAGCGAAAAAAAATAGACCACGAAAAAAGTTTCATCCCTAAATCACACTACGCAGCTACACTAAAAAAAATATTTTTCAAAATTTTATACTCTCACTTAGTCTTCTTCTAGTGCTAACGGTCTCTTAGCAAAAACCTCAGACAGACGGACAGACAAACTGACATGAGGAAAGTATAAGGGTACCTTGTCAGGACTACGGAACCCTAGAAAAAGATTTAGCAAATAGTCCATTAATAAAAATGATTCGAAAATTAAAATTTACATATGACATCTGACAAACAGTTTATTTAATACATATATTATTAAATAAATGCTTTATTAAATATAATAACTTCCCAAATTTTACATTCAGGCTAAACTTCAGTAAGGTTGGAGATCTTTGCATGGTGGTTATCTTGGAATCCGCCATTCTGGGTTTTACACAGTTCTTCGACTGCTCTCCCGATTCCCAATGAGATTTGTTCAATCGCCCCCTTCCTATCTCTTACCGGTTTCGAGATACGTTGTCCTTCTTTACTTGGCAGGCGTCATAATGTTATACTTGTATTTACTATTAAATATGATCATTTAAAAATCTTGAATTTTCAATCTGCAGGTAAATGATCTGTCGCTAGGTCTAATGATGATCAGTAAGCTGTTCTGGAGAGCAATTTCCATATTTCCTAATGTGAATGTCGTTTGATTAACAGACTTAGGAGTCGTTCTGATTTTGGGTTTATTGGCAAGCGGACACGCGTTGCAATGCTCACAAGAAGAAGAAGCAACGTGCTCGTTGCAAGTAGATCATTGGATATCGCACGAGAAAATGCCAATAGATAAAATACAACTATCGTTCAACGTACTGCACGATGTGGAAGCAGTTCTTCAAACACGGTGGCCCGGTAACGTTCAATATAAACTATTCATAGACGAATTGTAAGCTTCTACAACTAAAATGATGCAACCAATATTATCATAACATACATATTATGTCCAAATATTGTGATCAGGAACTGGTAAACGGTTAACTCAAGTATATTTTCTATAAATTTAGGGGTAAATATCTACATTTTCCATACAATATAATTTCCAAAATAAATGTCGATAAGGTATCGGTTTTTTGGCGTTTTTTTCTGTAAATTGATGATTATGAGACTTAAAAGTGACGCGGGATGAAAAAGATATGCGCAAATAAGGAAAACTTAAAAACCCAACTACACTAAAGAGACGAATACAAGATTGAATATGCAATTTTAAATTTTTCGATCGTGCGCTCGTAGAGTGAAGACCTCCTGAGGGTGCTTCGTGTAAAAGTGAAACGCGTCGAAAATTCTTCCGGTTTGGCTGCGTGGCATTTGTTACGTCACGTCGGCTTAACAGGGAAATTAGGCGGAATTGTCACTAGATATATTTTTGTATTTTTTAAGTGTTTTATTAAAATATTAATTTGATGTTTTCATAAAATATTTAAAAATATTTGTTATTATTTTAAAGTTACTTGCAAACAAACCCATTAATTTTCTTTCGGTTTATAACTATCTAACAATCTGGTGTCGGTCTTTTAATTGCAGTCGTGTTATTATACATTATTTATTTCATACTTTTTTGTGCAGCATTAAATTATAACATACAAAATATCAAACTATTTTTGTTATTAATTTTTATTTAAACTTTTTTTTAATTCCTACTCGATGTTTTTGGTATTTTTTTATTAACGTATTACTATTTTGCGCATAAAATCTGCCACGTTTTTGCAAACACGTATTAAAGAACACGTGGGTTTTTAAGACAAATATATAGATACCTTAACAGTCGAAATCAAGCTGTTTGGAATATACAAGGTTAAAAATATGACAAACTAACCTACTAAAATTCTAAATATACACGAAAAACATAACCCTCTCTTGGCAGTCGGGTAAAATTAGATTTATCTTCCTAAATTTTGTTAATAAATTAAAATAATTGAAATATGTAGAAATAAATATTTCGTCACAAATTTTTCTTATATAAGATTGACACTTATCTCAAAAATAACACACTTATGATAATATCTCCTAAGTCGACATGCTCTTACCAGAGCGGTCGTGGTCGTCGTGTAGTAATGGTGGAGTTGGTAGACAGTACACGCCACTCTGATAGAGGTCATCCTGGCGCACTCATTTAAGGGGTTACCAACAATTTTCTTTATCTGGTCGGTCCATCGAGTGGATGACCGTCCACGCGGTCTAGTACCACTTTGCACTGTACGAGTCGGCGCTCTATGGACAGATTATCACATCTCGAAACATGGCCAAAGAAGGTAAGGAAGCGAGACTGTACTATTGTAAACAGATGCTGATTTATGCCGAGTTAAGATATTACTAATTTTGTCTGTGACACCCTTGATGTAAGGTAAGATGGCAGGTTGTCGATCAACTGTGGAAGGCTTGGGCCGGCTTCTGTGACGCATTCGTGGGAGCTTGTGATAATTGCTTCGCAGTACTTGTTTAACATACTGAAGCTCCTCCTTGATATGGTCAGTGTCGCAGATGCCATGTGTTCTCTGTAACAAAGATTTGCCTACGGTAGCCAACTGACATGGATGGTGATGGGAGTTTAAATTGAGATATTTATCTGTATGGGTGGGTTTACTATACATTGTATGACTAAGGGAGTTGTCAGGATTCCTGAGGACTCAGTGTCTAGAGGTCTTGCAGATTGGAGCGAATAATGCGTGAATAGGGAATGTTATGATTAATATAAAATTTCTGACAGTAGGACCAACAATTTCATAATAACTCATGTGACAAACAAAACCAGTTATTCACCTCGTGACCACGATTACTGCTAAGTGTTTGAAACGTCAGGACCCAAATAATAATGAATATACGCGATTTAAACCGTTTAAAGTAGTTTAATTACTATGTGTAATAATTGCGAAACCCTAAGACAACATTATTGAGACGTTTGTTCAGAACTCAGTCCAGGAAACTCCAAGCATCTTTCACCAGCACCTAAAGTTCGGTAAATACGTCAAGATCCTAGACGTTTTTTCAAAAAGTTGATTGCTGTGTGAATGCGTATAAAATCGAATTAGTTTGCAAAAGCGGATAAAGCCCACACCTTCATTTAAACTTATTTCTCAAGTACTAGACAATATATTATTATGTATTAATGATGTTTAATGTATTTTCAGGGTCTAAAATAAGCCCATTTGGGTCTTTAGAGACGGGGCTAGGATTGACCCAAAGCGACGTTGACTGCATTATTACATTTCCTAACCAAACCAAAGCGACAACTTTAGAAGTTCTTAAAGAAGCTGGACGAATTATGCAACTGTACCCAGAAATATTTCAAGATATTAATGTAATTAATACTACTAAAGTACCGATTATAGAGGTGAAACATTTGCATACAGGATTCGAAGTAGATATAAGTTTTGATAACATGAAAGGTATTATGAGCTCTAAGTTTCTACGTTATATCGTAAATTTGGATAAGCGAATAAAGTCACTGGCATTAATTGTGAAGTACTGGGCTAAATTACATAAGATCACAGGACGTAAACTCTTACCAAATTATGGAATGATGACCATGGTAATATTCTATTTGCAACAAAAAGAAATCTTGCCAGCAATAGAATCCCTGCAGAAGAACGTAGATCCTTTGATGATTGAAAAATGGAACATGGCTTTTAAAGAAGAAATATATGTGTCAAATAATAACCAATCGATTTGTTCGTTACTAGGCAATTTTTTTATATACTACCATCATTTTAATTTTGATAAATACTTGATTTCTACTTTTGTTGGACGCCCAATTGAAAAAATACTTTTTGAAGATACAAAAACTATTCCAGATGAATTTAGTATGTATAAAATAAATATTGATGGTAATAGAACAATGCCCATACGGTTAAATGAGGTTACTATTCAAGAATCTTTTGGACATAACGAAAATTTAGGCCGACATGTAAATTTAATACCTAGCTCCCCTTTTGTGGCACAGTTTAAATTTGCAGCAGAGATGTTTCAACAAGATTGCACAACATTTTTAAACAAGATACTCAATTAGAAAAAGTGAAACAAAAAATTTTTTGTTTCCATTTAGTTTAAAAATAATTAATTTAATTAAAGACTTTTATTAATGACAAATATTAAAAAAAAAATAATGACATCAGTTTTAACGGGCCAGAATTTTAATAATGTACATGTAGGTATTGTGCAAATGCAAAAATAAAAATGAATTTAACAGTACTTGTTCACTAATTACACAGCAGAACTAAGTCTTCCGGAGATATCATGTATATGTGGATCCCACTGTAAAGTCAAATCCATTTTGATTCCCTGGAAGACTGTCGAATTGTCAATAGAAAGTTTATCTGGGCCAAGCTTAATGTTTGGTTCAGCATAAGTAACATTTGGTAAAGAAAATTTTAAACACTTCGCCTTTTTCGAATTTAAGAGGAGATTATTAGCGGCGAACCATTTACAGATCATAGATAATACATTATTTACATTAATAAGTTTACTGTCTTTCTTATCTATTTTATAAGCGGTCAAGCGCGTGTCAGGCCACGCGTAATGTAGGGTTCCGTAGTAGCCCGTTATAATAATATAGAATAGTTCTGTTGTTCTTTTTCTTTTTATCTCTCTACCTATAACTTTCTAAGCAATTTGTTCTTTTGTTTATAAATTATGATTGCTTGCACGTGTAGACTGTTGTTGACCGTGACTATTAAGTTGGAATATACGTTTCTTAGTTCCTCACAAACTTTTTTCTTCTCTCCATTTAACGACACCTCTCTATAACGCCATAAAATGCACAGTCCCTTGAGTTTACACTGTATATATATATACATCTATATATAGTGTAAACTATATAACGACACTGAAGGACTGTGCATATATATATATATATATATATATATTATATATTCAAGAACCAACAAACAGAGTCACAATATTTCCCTAATGAAAAATTATTCTTATTTATAATAATAATTATGAGACGGCGAGGATGAGGTCTAAAAAGTACCATATACTCGTACCGAAGCTAATCGATCAACTCTGTACAGTCATATCTGTGACTTATGATATAGGTCATACAGAAGCATTATATCTAATTGTTGCCTTCTAGAGTTTAATTGCAATAATTTATATTTATTTAGCAGCTCTTCATAATGGTCTAATATTATGCAATAAATACGTTAATTCGTTATTGAAGTTACTAGATGACCTTATGACAAAATTAAATATTTTTAAACCACGTGTTATTATTATATTTTGAATATTTACAAGAACGACTAATTTACTATCTAATATTATTACTTAATCCGTTATAACTTGAACTTCATCAAAGTAAGAATCTCATAACACATATGAAAATAACACATTACAAATCACATACCCTTCACGTGCACGTATACTAAAACATACAGAAACACGCACCGACACATACACCTTTCAAATTCCTTACAAACATTCACTTAAACTCGTACACCAATACTACACCACAGAATAATGACTACACGTAAATATTAATTATTAAAAATATACAAAATGACGTTAATTTCGAATAAAAACATTTCGATAAATATTTTTCCTTTATGTATATATGTTTCAATGTATTGGTTCAATTTTGAATTGTTACTAAATAGTATATATAAAAGAATATATATAGATGTGTTACAGATTCTCTAAAGCCAGAAAGAACCTGGCTCTTGAGATACAGGCCACCAGCCTAGTTTTAGAGTCATAGACTCATCATAAATGTATCACAGTAAGGAAGAATAAATTTAATTTGTATTTTTATTAAATCATTTGTTTTTCGTCTTAGGAGTAAAATTATATTTAATAAAATACACTAAAAATCTGCCCAGATCCTTTTGGAATTTTAATTGGTCTTGATAAGTATTAATAGAATGATACATTTTCAGGTCATCGGCAAGTAATAGCAATTTAAAAAACTTAAAATATTTTTAGTAAACACACTGTTTGTTTGTTTGTTATTGTCTATGTTATAAATATTTCAGTAAAGCTTCGATAAGGCGGGCAAAATTAAGATTGGGCGATAGTTTGCTACAACTTTTAATAATCCTTAGGTTGAATATATGGTGGACTGGAAAACAAATGGTGTCAGCGGTGTATTTAAGAACTTATGGTGAAACATTATTTACTCCAGCGCCCTTAGTTGGATCGAGCCTATGTAGTTCCGATTTGATAAACATTTGATTATAGTAAAACAAACATCACTGATAGTTAAATCTGACTTGTGGTTCACGTGCATCATCTTCAGATATATAAAATGTATTATCTGCATTATAACCGTCGGTAACAGTTGAGGGTTCAAATACTGATTGGAAGTGATTCGAGAAAATGTTACTAATATCTAATGGGTCACTTGCTGCTTTTGGAGCCCCCATCTTTGTAGCAGTCTTGTCTGCCCTACCCCAACAGTGTTTTTTATAAGCCGGAGACGCGGAGAGGGAGAGGATTAATTATTTTCATGAAGAAGAAGCTTATTTTGGGAAATTTCGTTAGTATTTAAAAAAATTATAGGTTTCTGTAACCCTACTCCCAGCAATAGGGAATATTCCGCCCTCACTCACCCTCCCCATTGCACAAAATATATACATATACCATACCTAAAGTCCTTCCAATGTATGTAGATACACATATTTTTTTAATATTATTATTATTAAAAATTAATAGGTTCCGTACCCCCCTGGGGGGATGCTACAACCCCCCTCTCCCCCCTCCACCCCTTCTTATAGTATTTAAGTATGTATATCGATTCTAAAGTCCTTCCACTACTTCATCTTAGTAACTTTAAAGGATTTATTCTAAGAATTTTGTATTTGGTACAAAATTATCTATTACCCAAGTTCAACGACTATTACTGCTAAAGTAATGCAGTTATCTTAATCGCTATAATTTTCCTTGAAAATTCATGAACTGCACTATCATCATAAATTTTTTCAGATTTTTCAAGCCAGCAGTTTAGGTTTTAGAGGGGGGGGGGGGCGCCCTACTGGAACAAATATTTGCACTTTAAAGTTGAATATTTCGTAAATGAAGCATTAAATCGTGAAATGGTATTAGCAACCCCTATATCATTTTAAAATACCTATTCAATGATACCCCACTCAATGGGATAGATGACGAAAAAAAAATTCATAACCACATCACTTGTATGGGAGCTAACCTAAAAAAAATTTTTTTTTCAAAATTTTATTTTACCATTTTGTCGGCGTGGTAAGTTTACATACCCGTACAAAATTGCAGCTTTCTTGTACAAACGGTCTCTTAGCAAAACCTCGGACAGACGGACAGACAGACGGACATGACGAAACTATAAGGGTTCCTTGTAGGTACTACGGAACCCTAAAAAATCAGAGAGGTATCATCTGCGAATAAAACAATATCGCAGAAATCTTTAACCATGCAAGGCAGATCATTAATATACGTTAGAAACAGCGGATAAAAAGCGGATATTAATGTGTTGAAGACTGTAGACTAACTAAGAATAAACCTATCCCATGTCAAGCAAACTACAACTCTTTTGCTACTACACTTAATTTAAACCAAAACGACGGTGTTGCTGTTTTCATTAAAAACACATACAAAACTATGGTTAAAGAAATAAAATTGATACATGCATCTTGCTTATAAATAAATATATATAATACAGTCATTCTATGTATGTATAGATCACCATCTAACGATAACGCCGAGCTATTTATAAATTCTTTGGACACATGCTTAAAAACTATAAAAAGATATGGAAATATTATACTAGGCGGGGATAGAAATATAAACACTATACCCAGTTAAAATTCAAAAAACGAATAATAGATTAACCTATTTAAACATGCTACCCATGCATGGCCTGGACATAACCTATTATAATATACGAGATAACATAGCTGTATAGACCGTGTCTATATAAAAATAATCAAAAATAAGAGCTCCACTGTAGTTGTCTTACTACAAACTACTATTACTGACCATTTTTTTAAGCGCTCGTAGCGAAGTTTACTTAGCTGTTCTTAACCGATCAGCAAAGTTAAGCAACGTCGCCCGCGGTCATGAGTTGGAGGGCAGGTTAAGCCGTCGGTCCCGGTGCTATAACGAGCTATAACGACTGCCATTCTAGGACAACATCCTAGGATGGCAGTCGTTGTAGCATGGTGGTAAGGCATTTTGCGAATGCCCGCCTAGCTAGCTGCCACCCTCAAGTAGAAAATCTGTCGCCAAGCATCTAACGTTGTGTTTCGGCAGCTGTCCTTGAAAGCCAGTACTTCTAGGTTAGCCTGAACAACACCTTTGACCACATCATCACTTACTTACCATCAGGTGAGTTAGTGAAACAAAGGTTATGGACTAACCTATCAAGAATGAAAAAAAAAACTGTGGTCATACATAGTCTATCTAAAATTGCAGACAAGAAATGTAGCAGTTCAAAAATTTTCACTGAATCTGAAAATGCACTGAAAAACCTAACGGACCAAAACTTTGTAAATTTTCGTAAACTAAATAATTCTTATACTCTGTTTAAGCTATTAATAACGACGATACAAAAATGTCTAGTTGACAACCCAATTACTATACGTATACCTCGGAGTAAACAAATTACAAAGCCCTGGATTACACAAGGTACGCTGCATAATTAACAGAAAACTTCGCTGTCGATGCAAAGAAAACTTCGCATCGACCCTTGTAATGAAACACTCAGGATAACTAGCAGAAGATATAGGAATCATTGTAATATCCTTATAAAAAACCTAAAAGAAAACATGATAGAGAACAACTTAATAAATCTTCAAAAAATAGTAAAATGTTATGGAAAACTATTCATAACAATACTAATTATGAAAAGTTTTCCAATGAATTATAAATCTATAAGGGCACCGAATACGTAATTGCTATATAAACCAAAACTTTACCCAAGGAATTAGTCAAATTTGTAAACAATTTTTTTTCTAGTATTTCTAAACAAAATATGACTTTTTCCCTACCTTCCAGTCAAATTTCATTTTTACACTTTTGGAAACGGATCTCAAAGAAATTCATAATGTCATAATGAATCTTAAGTCTGAAAGTTCCCCTGCATGGGATTAATACTAAATTTAGAAAAGTCATAAAACCTATTTTAATTCCTGTTTTATGCCATCTGATAAACTTATGTTTCTATAAAGGAATATTCCCTTGTTTTCTTAAGGAGTCGATTGTAACACCTGTCTATAAGAGTGGAGGGACATACGACATACATAATTATAGACCTATATCCGTGTTGCCACCTATTTCTGAAATAATAGAGAAAATATAAAATAAACGGCTATAAATATACTTAAATAAATTTAACATACTGTCAAACTCGCAATACGGTTTAATTTACTTATTACTGAATATAATATATAGTTTTTAATCTGTGATCAAACTAATGAAACAAATTTGAAGCAATGATAGCGGAGCGGTTATAGGTACGGATTACGGTGCCGCAGGTCTATGGTTCGATATCTACAGCCGTACTGCGGTGATTGAACTTCATCGCATGGTGGGAGGGCATTCTGCAAATGCTTGCCTAGCTAGCTTCCACCCTCAAGTAGAAAATCTGTGACCAAGTCCTAACCTGAAACCTAGAATTGTATTTCGGCAGCAATCCTTGAAGCCAGTAAAATTACAGGCACATGAGACTTAACAACTGTACGTCTCAGGGTGACGCGCGCAGGGCAGTTAGTTACAAGTGACGAAATGCATCGGTTATAGGCAGAGGTTACCACATAACATCAGGTGGGCATCGTGCTTTTTCCTTCACAATCACATGAAAATACAAGTAAGAGACGAATTTACTTAGCATTCCATGGATTCACCGTGCGGGTGCCGGGTCCATAGCATTGCAGAGTAAGAGGCCCAAGTCAAGGTGCCTGGGACTTGCAACCCAGTGAGTAAAGTAAAGGGGCTCCTTTATGATGCATCAATGCTCCCTTTCTTTATTTAATTTATGGTCGTGTTTTTTTTATTTTTTAAAAGAATTTATTGATTTTCCACAGACTCTAGGGTCCGTGCCATTTTTGAAGTTAACGAAGATATTAATTAATCAATTATATTACTATGGGGAACATTCTTACATACTAAGGGGGAAACACAGCTATAAGGGATGCTAATTATACCCAATATAAACTATCACAAATCAGATACAAACAGGTTTGCACAGGCATTCTAAACGGACCAGTGTCCTCAAGCAGCACTCGTTCACGAATTGACTTGCGTGACAGCCATCGTCCTCCTCAACTTCATTTCAGAGGGAAGAGGGCGACCCGACACACGAAGCCGCGGCTGGCCAACACATTTTCGTGAGCATGACCACTCCGAATGCCCGCGCCAATCCATTTGCCAAAGTGTGAGAAGACTATAATTAAAACTAAACACTATAATTACTAACTAATTAAACATTACATATATTTATACATTACAATAAAAAGGGAAATTATTATCTCTGACCTTTTTTATTCTTATTCTAATAAAAAAAAAAAATATTCTAGTTCACCGACGTCCATTTTCACCAGGGCCTCTACCACCACGCTGTTGCGTCGGTCTTCTTCTCTTGCAGGTGTTCTGCTTGAAGGTAAAGGGTGTCAGGGCAGAGCCCTCTTTCCCTGGCTTCTTCTTCGCTCATGACTATGAGCGAGTCACTTGGTTTGGCTCATATAAAGCCCGGCCTCATGATTTGACCGCTCAGCGGTCGTTAGGTAGACACCTAGACCAGACCGACTGGCCCAGACGGGCGATCAGGCCACGCCAGGTTGATCCCGCTGGTGGGAAGCCCAGCGGACCGATCAGCGACCGAGACTGGGACCGCTGAGGGTCTCGTCATTTCGGCCGCAGCTTCTTCTGTGTCGTTTTCACTTCTTGTTATTAATTCTCTTGCGAGTGGTTTCAAGTGCTTCCCTCTTGTAAGTTCAGGTGGTCGCGCGTGGAGAGGAGCTATGCCTTTAATGTGTGCATAGCTCGAGGCGTCTGCTCTGCTAAACATCTTTGTTGAAAGCTTTCTTATAAAGTTGTCCAGGCTCTCTATTTTTAGGTCGCGGGCGATAGTGGCATTTTTCACGTAGCGTGGTGCGTTTACTATCGTCCGGAGGCACTTATTTTCGATAGTCTGCAGTTTCTTCTTCGCCGCCTTCGAAACCTGTGCATACCACGCCGGAGCTGCGTACGTCAACCTGGACCTGACGTACTCTTTGTAAATCATTACTTTGGTCCGGAGTGGTAGCTTGGATCTAAATACAGGATTCAGTTTTGCTTTGGCCGCCCTTGCCTTGTTTACGACGGTATCGACGTGCTTTTTGAAGTGGAGGCATCTGTCAATTTTCACTCCAAGGTATTGCACTTCCGTTTTCCACTCTAATTCTTCGCCCATCAGTTTTAGACGTGTCGGTAAGAGGCATCTCGTGGTTATTAACGCTTGGGTTTTCCCGACGTTGACAGATAGTCTCCACTTTGCCAACCATTCTGGTAGGGCGTCTAAAGATGGCTGCAGTCTCTTGACCGCATTCTCCGCCTTGAAGGATGCCGTGTAGAAAGCCGCATCATCCGCGTAAAGGGCCAGCTGTGCGTGCCCGATGACAGGGATGTCATCGGTATACCACGCATAGCAGAACGGGGAGATGCAGCTTCCTTGTGGTACCCCCGCTAGCACCGGCTTCTCACTAGATATGGCGTCTTCCACCGCCACTTGAATCTTCCTGTCCACCAGGAAGGATGCGAGGATCTTGACGATTCTCCTTGGCGCTGTCGATCTTGATATCTTATAAAGTAGGCCGTCGTGCCAGACTTTATCAAACGCCTTCTCCATGTCCAGGAGAACCGCCACGACGAACTCACTCTTGTTGATACAGACTGCCATCTCGTTGACCATCTTGGTTATTTGGAGCGTAGTAGAGTGCTCCTCCCGAAAACCAAACTGCTCTGGTCGTGGTTGGATGTGAGGCTTCAAATGAAAGAGCAGAAGTCTTTCAAACAATTTAGAGAGCGTACTCAGAAGAGTTATCGGGCGGTAGCTTTCTGGCTTCTTGGGGTTTTTGCCCGCTTTGTGGAGCATGATCACCTTCCCTTTTTTCCAGCTTGAGGGGAAGTGTGTGGTCCGCATAATCCCGTTAAATATGCGGGTAAGGGCGGTGATCGTTTTAGGCGGTAGATGCTTCAGCGCTTCGTTCGGTACCCCGTCGAATCCTGGCGCTTTTTTGGATGGCAGCCGTTTTATAAATCTCGCCACCCTCCCCGGCGAAAAGAATTATTTTTCTTCGGCCTCTTCGTCTTCTTTAGACCTCTGACCGAAGTAACTCAAGAGGTGCTCTTTAACCGCTTCTTCGTGTTGAGGCTGGGTTGCAGGGTTGGGTTCAAACTGCTTTTGTAAGTGCTCGGCGAAAATTTCGGCCCGGCACTTTGCTTCGAATTTGCAGTTCCCTTGAGCATCTAATAGGGGTCTTATTGGCGTCTTCTCACCTGTCAGATTCTTGCACAGTCTGTAGACAGAGGGAAGGTCATCTGTAAGGCTGTCAATATGGGCCTCCCATGTCTCTGCTGCGTGCGTTTGGAGTGCTTCTTTGACCTCTTCTATTAGTGCGTTTAACCTCGTCTTTAAGCGCGGGTCACGGGTACACTGCCATTGCTCTCTAGTGTCCCTCTTCTCGCGTATCAAGTCCCGTATCCTTGCCGGGATTGAGTCTTTACTCCCTCCCGGTTTGGAGGTGTGTGCTGCTGTATTGAGGGATGCCTGGATCGCTAATGTCAGGTCCTCCGTCGCTCTTTCGACATCTTCCGGTGTTTGTATCGGCTCTGTAGTGGTCCGTTCGTGGACGTCTGTCTTGAAGGCCTCCCAACAGATTTTCCGCCTCCTCGCGGGGACGGCAACTCTACTTGGAAGGTCCTTCAGTGTCAGCAGCACCAGCCTATGGTCAGATTCCAGATCCCAGAGCACCTCTTGAGTCGGCATCGTCTTGAACCCCTTGAGTATAACAAGGTCTATGACATCTTCTTCACCAGGTTCACCGTAGTGAGTAGGCTCTTCGGGCCCTATGACGTCATAGCCATAGTCCACCGAGTCTTGATAAAGCTTCCTTCCGTGTTGGTTGATTTTTGAAGAATTCCAGCTCGTGTGTTTTGAGTTGGCATCGCCGGCTATGAGCGTCGGTATGTCGGTATCAAGCAGCTTTCGTATCTCAGATGTGTCCCAGGGGCTGTGTGGTAGTCTATACATGGCGGACACTCGGTGATTCTGGCCAGCGATGTTCACTAGTATTCCCAGAGCTTGGAACGACTGGAATTCTTCAACAGGAATCAGTTGGTGTATAATTCTTCCGTGGACTATGACAGCTAGTCCTCTGTATACTCTGCCTTCTGGGCTAAGTTCGTCTTTTCTATAGACGTGATAGTTTGCTATCTTAAGCGGCTTCTGTGCTCGTAAATGCGTCTCGTTGACCAACATAATATCTACATTCCGCTCGCGGAGAAAGGTGGCCAACCTTTTTTCTTTCCCCGCGAGTCCTCTGCCATTCCAATGAACTATGCTAATCCCGTTGTGCCCCATTATTGAGTATCCTCATCAGGCCTTGAAGGGTGGCAGTCTCGGGGTCAGTACCTTGTTGTACTGCCTCTAATATTTCCTTAAGTACGCCGATAGTCTGGCCGAGTGAGTCGCGGCGGGGCTCTTTCAGTTTACTCGGCGCGGCTGGCTTTATGGATTGCGGAATGGCGTCACTCTTTACTTTGGTTGACTTCTTCTTCTTCTTCTTTTTGTCGGCGGCCACTCTTGGTAAGTTTGCTGGCGCCATTAAGGAAGTTGCCGCGGTCTCCTGCACGGTCGCTGGTATGACCGGGGCAGTGCCGCGCCGAGTCGGGATAGTCTCCGCTACTGTGCCGGCTCTTTTATTACTTATCTCCTGTTTGAACACAGGACAGGATGCATAGTTGGATGGGTGCGCGCCACTACAGTTCACGCATGTTGCGGGCTCCTCTCGGGGGCGCGGGCACTCTCTTGCCGTGTGTTGTTCGCCACAGCGCACACATGCCAGCTCCCTATGACAGTTATGGGAGCTGTGGCGGAACTTCTGGCACCGATGACATTGAGCCGGCCCCTTTTTAGCTCTCCATGCCTCAATAATTATGCCAGGCATCACCAATAATTCGGTCACCTCATAGATGGCGGGCGTCAGGTTCTGCGTTTTCTTCAACTGAACGTGGAATATGCTGCCCGGGCGTCCTTGTCTTCCCTTAATAGTTTTTATATATTCGGGTTCAAACCCTTTTTCTTTTAAGGCTTCATGGATTTCCTCAATTGGTGTATATCTGAGGGCAGCCCGCGGAGTGCCACCTTCAAACTGCGTTCTGACGGCAGTGAATAAGAAAACCAACTGATGTTTTCGGTTCTCTCCAATTCTGTCAGGTATGACTGTATCGTACGATACTCTTGCTCTTCAGTCGGCGTAAATCGGATGCCCTGACCGTAGGGGCGTCCGTTGGGCGGTCTTCCTAGCTTCTGTGCTAACACCTTGAAGTGCTTAGTCCAGTTGTCTATCCGTTCAACTATAAGCGGCGGATAGGCAGGCATCTTCTTGGCAACCGGCTCTGTCTGTTGCTGTGCCATCGGCGCTTGTTGGACAGACGAGGGGGCGGGTGCGGCGGTGTTGCGGGGGGTGGGCTGTCTAGCTGGGGCGGCAAGGGCGGGCGGCTCCGCGTAGTTGGCTTGTTGGGCGGGCGGCTAAGCGTAGTTATTGGCCTGGATTCTAGGGGGCGGTACCGTGTGATGCTGTCTCGCTCTCACATCTGTCTGTCCCTGTTTCTCTTGGTTTGCTATTTCAGCGAACGAGGGCTTTCTCTGATTGGCTGTTGCCTCAGGCTTAGCGACCGGAACACTTCGTTTCTCGCGTTGCGGCAGAGGTTCGGCGGTCATAACCACTGTACGTGGTGGTTTTTCAGGGCTGCGCTTTCTTTCCTGAGGTCTCGTCTTTGCGGCCAGTGGGGTCGTAGAGAGAGACCTGGTGCGCGGGCGCTTTTTGGCTTCCCCTTTCTGCGGGTCAGCTACTTGGTGGTGCGGCTTGGGGTTGGCGGGAGGCAGCGTGATGATCGATTGCGCCGCAAATACGAGTGCGGTCTGATCTTCTATAGAGAGCTTAGTGCCCTCTAATTCGGCTTCTTGTAGTCTGGTGTACAATGCCATCCATCTCAGCATGCCCTCCGAGAGGGCCCCAATTGTCATCAATTGGGCGAGGGTGAGCATATCACTCTCGTACCGCCCCTTCGGGGATAATGCAGTCGTTGGTGGCAGCGGCAACACTACACTTTTAGGTGAGACGGTGACATCGGTGAGATGCGGGGCGGAAGGGTCCCGTAGTCTCGTAGCCTCACTTCACTACTCTCTGGAAGAGAGTTTCTTCGCGCTTCTTGGCGGCGCTGGCCCTGAAAAGGGCCTTTTTGGTCTTGCTCGCGGTGCGAGGTCGACTGTATGGCAGCATGGGAACATACTTTTGGGGGTTGGCCCTGAGAAGGGCCTTTGTTCGGACCTCGGTCCATGACCAGCGGCTGGTGGGAAACTCTGTGCGCGACTTTGGTTCTGGTACCACTGTTACATGGTACCCGTACCGGCTATCGTAGGCCAGATATCTCCTCAGCAGCCGTGACCACTAGCGTAATCGTGGCAATTTTCACTAGAAAATTGTTCTGATTACTTGTATGGTACAGTAGGAAAGTCCGTGCGCACTAGAGAACGGCGATCGCTGTTGCGATCTCTGATTGCCATCTTTAGATTATAATCGCGGATGTCTTTGTGCCTTGCAGCCACCGCTCTCCGAACGAACCGTCCAATGGCATCATTTGCGTCATCAGCGTAGTACGTGAAAGTCCCGGTATGCCGTGAGACTGCGACGACTGCGTGTGCGCTCTCGTGAGGCTTCATTCTACCCTTTGTTTTGATTGCGATAACTGACTCGCATGTCAGCCCCTGTGCTTCGTGGATTGTGAGGATGCGAGATCCCATGCCGGCTCCGTAACCCTCGTTGTTCAGGGTCTCCTTTTCTTCCTGGGTGTGAACCAGGAGCAAGGTGTTTGGGAGGGTTTTGTGAATTTTCGCATCCGTATATCCTTTCTGCTCTAGGGACTGGATACGGGGAGCCGAGGAATAAATACCTGAGTATATTTCCCTCAGTGCATATGCGACATCCATTGGGTTCCGGTGCGTGCATAACAACTCTCGGCTGATGTTAGTATGGTCGTATTTCGGAACCCTAATAGAGTGAGGCCTGAGTCGTATACGTATTTTTTTTACTTATCTAAGCAAAGTCATTTTCGCGAATTTGACTTAAATATTCCCAACATTAACATTAAATTCTACAGTCAACCGAAAGTAAGAAGATTCAACAAGCCGTTAAATAACTCAAACGGAGAGATTTCAAACTAATTTTTCTTTACCACCTGAAATAACGGCTTAATTTTTTTTTGTTTGTTCTTATCCTGTGATATTAGAAACTGGCAAAACTCTTGGACATGAGATAATTTGGGTTGGGTTTGTCGTTTGTAAAAATATTACTACACTAGCAGAGTGAAGCTAGAGTCAACTGGAACCCCCATACCAATTAATAGAGGGGTAAGGTAAGGGGACCCTCTCTCACCAACAATTTTCATCTCAGTATTAGAGTCAATAATAAACAAACTAAATTGGAATATGATGGTCTTCAATATAAATGGAAAGTACCTATATAAGTCACTTAAGATTTGCTGACGATCTTGTCCTGTTATCTGAAAACAGCGAAGAGCTAGAACACATGATAGATACACTACAACAATCAAGCACACGTTCAGGCCTAGAAATCAACTTCAACAAAACAAAAGTGATGACAAATTCATTAAAAAATGAAATAATCGTTGACAATACTTCAATAGAATTTGTCACCTCATACATTTACCTAGGCAAACAACTTTCTTTTGAGAATAAAAGTAACGACCAGGAAATTGAAAGAAGGATAAAGGGTACATTGAAAAAAATTTGGCGCCTAAAAGAAATTTTCAAAAGTCAAATGCCAATCAAAATTAAGAGAAATGTCATGAATACCTGTCTCTTACCGTCACTCACGTACGCTTGCCAAACATGGAAGTTCACGCGCTAGGTTAAGAACAAAATAAACTCATGCCAACGAAGCATGGAAAGAAGCATGATGAAGATCCGAAAAATTCAAAAAATTCGCAACTCCACTATAAGAGAAACAACAGGTATAATAGACGCACTAAATTACTCCATGAGATTGAAATAACGATGGGCGGGCCACGTAGCAAGAATGGGTGACGATAGATGGACTTCTCGGCTGACGACATGGCCAGGCCCCCGGGGAACTAGGAAAAGAGGAAGACCTAGAAGCAGATGGGCAAACGACATTGAAGAGACGGCTGGTAAAATGTGGAGAGAAAAAGCCACAGATAGAGTTTACTGGTTATTTTATATTATTTATTTATTAAATAGATTATCATCATATTCAGTCAATAAAAGGGGCATGTAGGCAGAAGTTAATAACCTACTTGTCAGTCTCTTCAGCAACAGTTCATCTGGGTACCACCGCAGTGTCAGGTGTTTTGCTTAAAACAGTGGTGTGGAAACACTACAGTTCTTTCACTTGTTACACTTGTAACAAGTGAAAGAACTGGACAGATTTAAACGTACTAAAATTTGATGTTACGAGTATCCATCTTAAACAGTTAAATTGTTTAATTTCATTTGCATACATTAGCCAGTATTTTTACAACGTGTCCTATGTAATCGAACATTAATAAGATATTATTGAGATCGCAATATATTAATTTTCAAGAAATATTATTTGTCATCTCTTTCTTTTTTAAACCGGCGATATTCCTTTATTAGCAAAATACTACGAACTATATTCTTCACTAGAATTTGAATTTAAATATTTACTTTTGAGAATTGGCACGAAACGAAACCCACCCTGAAATCGTCCAAACGTAATGCGGACAGGTCTAGTATACTCGTATAGCTATTAGAATGTTTATCTGTATAATATAAATATATCTATATCTCAACGTTGGCGTTGAGATAAGTATTAACATTTAATAATTAATCTGAAAATCCAGTCTGCCGGTTCCAAGAACCTCATCTACACATCCGAAAATAGATATTTTGTAACATTCGTTTGCGCATTTAGTCAACGAGACTACATTTTTAGGGTTCTGTATCCAAAGGGTAAAAACGGGACCCTATTACTGAGACTTCGCTGTCCATTCGTCTGTCACCAGGCAGTAGCTCAAGAACGGTGATAGCTAGATAGTTGAAATTTTCACAGATGATTAAAATAAATATTTAAGGGGGGCTCCCATAGAATAAGAGAGATTTTCGCCGTACCTACCCAACTCAATCAGACACTGCAAAAAGTGTCTGTAACTTGCAAGATTAGGTTAAAGATAATGATATGGAACCCTTCGTGCGCGAGTCTCACTCGCACTTGGCCGGTTTTTTACGTTTAAGTTCATATCAACGAAGATATATACTATGAAACTGTCAACAGGCTCGTCAATGTACATATATGGCTTGTTATGTGACCTTCCCATGTATTTCAAATATTAATGATGATCGAATTATATTATCATTTTATTTTCAATCATAATGAAGACACATTTTAAAAAAAATATCAAACCACATGTTCGTAATTCAATCCATTCATGAGCTAGAGACTGTAACATACGGACGAGTACGTACGGGAAGAAAAGCTCCTACAGAAAAATTGGTATTTTAACAAGGTCATGCTGTCTCGCCGCTAAGCGCCCGAACAGAATAGTGTGATAAGGACAATTGCAGCTTCTTCAATTGTTGACTTAGAATTTGCGCATAATTTGCGTTCTGGGAGAAAACTTTTCTCTTATAGTAAACACTAATCAAACCTAAAAATTTTGGTCTTATTTTATAACTGACAGAATAAACTAGGTTTACAGGTTTTCTTTTTTCTTTATTTAACATTATTTTTCCTATTAAGAAACTACAAACTAGAGATACAACTTTTGAGAAAATATTGGTATATAAATACCCATTCGTTTAAATTCCTTTGATATAATGATACAATTCAAAACATAGCGATTACATCATCCTGGATATTGATAACATATATAACATTTCCAAAATCATCAAAATCGGTGATTGTTTAGGGGGGTAGAAACGTTTTCTCTCTTTGTATGAAAATTCAAGACTTCCTCCAGTCTTAAATACGGCTCAATGTTAATGTTTTAGTATGGATTTATAAAAACAAATCATATCAACACACAGGTATTTCCAGAAGCTTCTAAACAAGCATCGCAATGCCTACCAAGTCCATTCGTTGCTCGGAAACTACAGCAGATTGCACAAAGCATGACCGAAAATTAGTTACTGGTACGTTTTGAGTGCAGGAACAACTTTAGGCAGGTGAGCAACAAAGAGGAACTGCAGTTATGCCGCCTTGTGTAGATATATTCAATATCTAGAATTTCAATACTGTGACCTGAAAACGAGTGCTACCGGCAGGTGTTGACAACTTTAAAGGCATCCTGTTTTGTGTCACATATGTGCGTGACTTCTAAAAGGTTAAATGCAAAAGCACAAAAAAAAATACAAAATCAAAATTATTTTGCAAAGAAATCATTCTATTTTTCTACCTATTTCACATACGCCGAAAACTTTACCCTAGTCGACTTCTGCAGTAAATAAATAAATTAGCTGGCTCATTTGCCGGACCTGTTCGGACGACCGCGCCGCTACAGTTATAACGCTCTAGGGGGTAAATAGAGAAAGTTAGAGAAACCCCGCTGGCACGGAAAGAAAACATGAGCACTACGATGACGAAATTCACTAGAATGAATTCAATTCCAGCAATATTTTACACTGTCTTTTGTTAACTGAGTCATTTAGTTTTCGACCGCTTTGAAAAAAAGGAGGAGGTACTTAATTCCCTTGTATTATTTTATATGTAACCTCAGTGCTTTTGACTGGGTAAACAGATTTTGATTATTCTTCCTTGATTTGAAAGCTGGTGCTTCCCGTATGGTCCAATTTAAATTTTATCAAAATCGGTCAAGCTGTTTTTGATTTACACTCCAACAACTAAAAAGTGTTTCCTATCTTGATATGTTCATTGACAGTGAATGACAATCGGTCCCGTAAGTACCTAGCAAGGGTCAATAAAAAAGGTGAAAAAACTGTTTTTGCCTAATGAAACCTACTTCAATACTCAAAAGTGTGAAATAACTTGTCAAAGTCGGCACCAGGCGCACAATATTGCCATAATTGGTACTTTTGAACTACTATGATACCGACTTCTACAAGTTATTTCACAGATTTGAGTGTTGAAGTTGGTTGTATATTAAGGTTATTTTTTATACCGGCTTTGAAATCATTATTTGTAGCTATAATGAATCGTATTCACGTGCTTTGTATTTCGTATTACTATAGAGAATTTTGGCAATAATGCCCAATGATTCTTGTGTTATGAGAAAAACCGTCGAAAATGTTACCGAGTCTGAGTGAAAATTCATATCCATCCATACAAAATCACTATTATAATGAAGATGTGATTTTGTTAATCTGAATGATGAGGTTTGGTCTAACCTGTTATCATAATACACTTGGAAAGTTATTGCAACACTGTATTGGTTACAATTAGTTTAATTTTGTAGACAAAATACAGGTATACTATGTACTACTTGCAATAAGTATACTTATATACATAATTATAAACATATCATCTCACAATGTTTCTTAGGACTAGTAGAAGTCAACCCTAAGTGGATGTTAGCATTTTACCAATAACCCTGTTACAGGTTGGTAAGTTATTGGGATATATATATAATATATATTTATATAGGGTTATTGGTAAAATGCTAACAACCTCTTAGGGTTCACTTCTGCTAGTCCTAAGAAACATTGTGTTATATTTTGTATCCTAAAATAAACCCGCAAACCCTACCATAATGAGGGAGGCTGTGTTTAGTAGTGTACAATCCAGCTGATACAGTTTGATTTTTTACAAGTTCTTCAATTTATATTACAACAACAGACAATTGAAACTCTGGTGTAGAGGAGCGTTTTTCCCACTTTACTTTCGGATCAATAGTCTACACAAAGTATTTTTAGACATTTTTTCAGGTTTGTAACTCTTTCCATGCTAGAAATCCTTCATATACGGTCTGCCTTGCATATGGAACCATATAAAAAAATATAAGTCACAAACATCGCAATAGCAACGCTGCACAACAGCAGGAACTTGAGATGTGGTCAGTTTACAAAAGTCTTTATTTAGAAGTAATGCATTTTAGAAAAATCGGACTGAGTTATGATCAACCCTAGTGAGATAAAGATGTACGATATATATTTGTTCTCGTACTTTACAAAGAATACCCGCAGCACTTTACGCTTTGCTATCTAGCTTTCTTGATGGGCACAGCATTAAAGTTGTTGTCGACAGTTGCTGTTCAACCACAAAGCCTATTAATGCTGGTGTAATTAAAGCTGGTGGTCAAAGCTTCGTGATGACGATGACATTGTTCATTCTGCATATCAATGACATATCTTTAAATACTATAAATTAACCGGCAAAAATACTCACGTAAGGGATAGAATACGTTGACCCGGGTTTCAAGCATATCAGATGCTTATTATCAGGGCAAGTGCGCAACTGCGTCTGTGAGCTCCCGGTGGGTACCATATTGTCTGTTGAGAATATTCATTGTGATGCAGATGATTGCATCGGCGATACCAGATGTTCCAGTTGTGCAAATATAAGTCGCTAGTAGAAGAGGATCAGGTAAGACGTGTGTCTGAAGTAGTGGACTTCCTCGAGCGAGTAGCTGAATAGGACAATCTTGTCTACTTTAACTCCACTAAGATAATGTGCATTCTCTGCGAAAAAAACTCTTATTAACTAATAATGTACTGTGATGTTTCAATAAAGAGTTATCTATCCATTCTGAGTGAGGCTAAAATAGCCTTTAAAAGCTTGGAATGCTAAACCGATCCATGTAGTATTTTAATCCACTGCAACGGGTTGCGCTTTATAAAGCTTAAGTTAAACTATATGGAAAACAGCTCACATATATGAGCTGGTGCACCCACTTACCAGACTGACCTCCTTGACTGCATCCAACGGCGCACTGGTCGTATTATCGACGATTCTGTACTGGCAGTTGGTTTAGAATCACATCAGTCTTCTGAGAGACTTTGCATCTCTTTGCGTAGTCTACCGTCTGTTTAATGGAAAGTGTTCTAAGTTTGAGATGATAGCAACTCCCAAATTGTGCCAGAGCACCGCTCGTTATCACGGAATATCCATCTTCACTACCTTGACATTCTGCGCTTGTTTACACAATGGTTTTATAGAACCTTTCTATAGCAACTATATAGATAACTATTAAGATTTGGAGGGAACTTCCCGCCAAGGTCTTTCCTCTGTGATATGATATGGGACTGTTTGAAAATGCGACATAAGATCCCTTAGAGGTTGGTAGCACTTTGGTAGCCCCTATGGTGTTACAAACATCCATAGGCGAAGGTGACCTCTTTCCATCATGTCTGTCCACAATTACGCAATAAAAAAACAAGCTAATTGATATGCATCCCTCCTTAAGCCATCGTCCGTGTTGTCAATCACTTACCATCTAATGAGACAGTGGTCAAAAGCCTGCCTTTTAGGAAAAAAAAGTTAGTGTCATAATAATTTAGCATCAATAAATCTGTGGGATATTTTCTAGAACGTATGCCTCGAATCCTAAAACTTAGCTATCAATTTTTCGGGCTAATTTGAAACCTCTACGAAAGCGTTCTAAATTCGGACTCGTAAGTCAAAAAGTTGCGTCTCTTGCCAACCGACCACACTACAGCTCTATACGGCAATTGTTTTTGTGCTTTGGCACCGCCGTTAGAGTGGCTCTTGATTTATATGTTGGCATACCAATTAGCTTCGGTGTGGTTTTATTTATCGCACTCTTTCTGTGTTCCAAACTTTTGGCATTGTGAGTAGTGCTTTTAAGCGTAACGACGCGATTCAATTGAGTAGGAAGAAAAAATAACAATTGTATGCGTTATGATATATGTAAGGAAAAGTGTTTCGCAACTGTTCTTTTAGAGATCAAAAGTGCAACCATCCGTAAAACACAAAAAATAGTTTTTGATGGTTTTTACCACAACCTAAAATTTGTCGCCAAGCACCTAAGGGTGTGTTTGGGCAGCTGTCCTTGAGAGCCAGTAAATCTAGGTTAGCCTGAACAACATCTTCAACCATATCATCACTTACAATCAGGTGAGATGGTGGTCAAAAGCCACCTATCAGAAATTAAAAAAAAAAAAAAATTAAAACAACAAACTTGTCATTTTATTATATATAATATATGTATATGGTACATGTAGTATATTAACCACAATTGGCCTATGTTTATCTTTTAAAAAATAAACATAGGCCGTCATTAGTGGTAGGTTTTTATTAATTTAACACTTATACACATCTATACAAATCACACACACTACGATTTAAAAATATATTAAATAAAACACTTTCTTAAAGAATTGTTTCCTAACAAATCAGTGAGAAAGTTTTTTTTTAATATCAGTTCAAAACATTATTTTATAAAAAACTGTATTGGGAATTTTCAGCATTATTAGGGCTTACAGAAATCTCTGTCTACGGGTTTGATGGAGTGCAGAGAGAGGTAGGTATCTGTGTTATGGAAAAAAGGACTTAAGTTACCTTTACTGTTTGGTTAGTCTATTTTGGGTCTTATAATGAGGTACAAAAACTCGAATTGAAAATGTTCTAATGGCTACGATGATAGCTTTTTTGCTTTACCATATTCGTCCCGCTATTAAGTAGTTCTAAATTTCAAGTTCAACTGGAACGTCCCTCATACTTTTTACTAGGATATGCACGTGGCAGTTACACATTTCCATAAATGATATAGGATGCAACTTTAAAATTTAAATACTATAAACTATAAATAACATTACACCTTCTACAATGCAATTATTAAGACAACCTGCAAGCCCTTGCAGGCTCTGATAATTACACTATTTTAAATAATGATAACATTAATGAAACTGAACAAATTATTTTTCCTTCAAAAGAGTCGTCTGGTATAAACATTTTGCATCTAACATTTTCCGAACATGGTAGTACGTTTGTTTCACTCATTCGGTAACGTATGCGAGTTTTGATTCACAGCGAAATGTATCCTCCGAGCTCTCTGAAACAGGAATGTTTTTGAGATCCGCAAACAAACTACTTTGTTAGTGCACGAATTCTTTGTTCGAAGCTTGTTGGATAAACAAACAGAGCATTGGAAGTATAAGGCATTGAAAGGTTCTTTGCAAATTCAGTTAAGAGAGTAACTTTAAGCATTGTGGCTATGTGTTATTAGTACTTAGTATCATATCAGTGATATTTCATTGTTATTGTACAGACATACATTTTATTATGGCTGCGTTCTCCTAAGGAGTTGGCAAGAGTATCTAAGTATCATTGTTTTGGCAGATATGTTTTGGTCCTATGTACTAAGCGGCGATTTTATAGCCTTTTTTTGTTTTATTGTGATGGAACAAGCTAGAGGCCCGTCTGATGTTAAGCGGACTCACCTCTGCCTATAACATATGCATTTCTTCACAAGTCACGAATTGCACTGCGACCGTCACCTTGATACATAGTTGTAAGTCTCATGTGCCTGTAATTTCACTGGCTCTTAAGGACTGCCGGAACACACCGTTAGGTGTTTGGCGATACATTTTCTACTTGAAAGACTTTCTACTTGCCTGCTGGCAAATCTCAAGACTTTGGACTAATATTGATTATTCTATTGTGAGAAAATCCAATAACTGTACGACTCGGATACCAAGCTTTCAACCTCTATACTCTGAAGCAACGTCTTTGTTCCAGGTGGGCAACTAATTATGGGCAACAGAACATAATTATTAATAAATATTATTTCGCTTACAATATAGGTGGTAAATAGAAAATATTTTAAAACGCCTTCGATTTAATAGCTACCCAGTATGTTCTAGTCCTTAGAACACCCACTACCTCTCGATAAGTTTCCAAATCAAATCCCACCGCGAGCTTGGGATTCACATTACGATGGAAAGGAATTTTCTATAGGTTAGTATACAAAATTCCTTTCCATCGTAATGATCACAATAACGAAAAAAATCAATGAGAAGATACGCTTTCTTTTTTGAACGCAGATCCGGAGCTGCAGTGAGCTCGTTGTTTCGAAATAGTGAATTTAAATGAAGCTCGCTCACAGTTTTGCTGTTTATGGACGTGAGGCAACGCTCAAGCACTAGGTATATATGGCATAGGGCGATGCTGTGACTTAGGTGCAATGAAGAAATTTGAAAAAAGCTGTTAAAAGATTATACGTATAGCATACACATCCCCGTGGGGTGCCGGGTTAGAATCGCACCTCCCCATATCATCCCGTGGGTGTCGTAAGAGGCGATTAAGGGAAACAATACTGGAAGGTGGGCAGCAGCGCCTTCTAAATAACTGCCATCTTACACTTCGATCTCCAAGCCGCCTGCCAAGCGTGGCGATTATGGCACATACCCCCTTAATAGGGGAGGCTGTGTTCAGCAGTGGACGATCTGGCTGATACAGTGCATACACATAGCATTTTAATTCCAGTCAATAATGATGAATCAAGATTTTGTCATCCCTCATTAACTCCACTGCAACCCAGAAATCCCAGGTCCATCTTGTTGAAGGAAGCAATATAATTTGCTTCTCAATATCTGCAAAATTTTAAAGTCTTGTTGGTGGTATAATAACTGTTCTTTATCATTTTTATATGATTGTGATACATATAATATAAGTGTTGCATTAATGTGAAAATTATTTGGTTTTAATCTCCGTATTCATAAAAACTAAATAAACGTATACTAAAGAGAGGAAGACATTGCCATGTAGTCTGTGTTTTTTGTTTTATAACAAATAAAAAAAATACAGATCAATGATCTGGATGTATTTAAAGAAATAGTAAATAGGAATATTTTTAATAAATATATATAGTTATAAACTGCACCCTCATCTAACATAAAAAAGGAATTGCGGTTAATTTAAGCCTGGTGTCAAAAACTAGCATAACATTTATGCTGAGAGCACGACATACATCATCATTAAAATAGGTACCCCTCATTTTGGAAACAATGAACATAACATATAAAATTAAGCCAGTTTATACAGTCGACCTTTCTTGGAGAGGGTTGCGCTAATTATACTTTATAGGCAAACGGGACTCAACAGAATTATTTTGGCATGTACTGTACGGGTCGTTAAAAGACAGTGTGTGGGGCGATACTAATGCGAAACTTAGAGACATTGAATCCTTAGAGATTCACAGTTTCATTGAGTACTAGACAGCTGCGTTCATAATTTTATATGCGCATATATTAGTATTTGTATTATTACACTAACAAAAATACCAACACTTTTTAAATTAAATGGGAATTGCGGGATATTTATATTTTTCTTATGGCAATAAAAAATTGCGTGAATATTAATATTAACGATTGAAAAAACTATAGTACCACCAACTTAACTGTGCAGTTTTCGAGGGCGCTACTAGTCATGGAAATCAACTACAAACTGTCACAATTTGAAGGTATGTTGTAGTTCTTTTTTCTGCCGCCTGAACAGATAAGTTGGTGGGTCTGTAACTATGATAATAAGCCACAGATCACAAAATAAGTATGTTGTAAATAAATAATAAAGTAAATACATGAAATCAAGTAATACCTTTAGGCGGTCATTTGATACTGAAAAATCTGATATGCTTACCCATGTGACAAAAAAATGGTTACATCTTTGTTTTGCCGCATCTGCTTTATGTATAATGCTTGCAGCTTATTACGGCTAAGTTTGTTGCTCTTGTTTATTTTCTATTGTATGAGATATGGCTTATTTTTGTGTAACTAAACAGACGTTAATATATGTAAACATATTTTTGTACTACAACAATGTGTACGTATAATGTGTATTAAGCAGAGATTTACTGCACAATGCATAGTACATAGGGGTTAAACAGACTAAAAAAGTGCCCGTAAATATTTTTTTTGATTCACATTTTTTCCGTATATGTATATCATATAATATACGAAAGTTGTACATGCATTTAGTAGTCTTTTACTATAAGCATTTCAATTCTTCTCTCTAATTTCGCAAATTGACACAGGCTGGTCTTTTACATACAGCGCTGTATTGTAAGCAACGTAATAAAGTAATTTAGTAAAAAATCTACAATGCCGTACAAAAAACATTATAGAAAATTTCAGTTAAAGTTTTCGTCGAATTATTAAAGTGACTTAACACGAATATTTCTATAAATTATGTAATAGCATGTGATAACGTGCATGAGGTGTAAACAATTTAATATTGAATTGTAGTAATTATTGAAGTTAATCTAAGCCGCAGTTAGGCAAAATTTTCCAAGCATACCTGTGTATCAACAGGTATCCAGAGCGGTCATGCTCACACACTGAGAAAAATCTAAACTCAAAAGCGCCCTAATGACGGCTTATTTATATGGTATGAAGGCGACAAACCGACCAAACGTAAATACGTACAAAAACGCCTTCCGACTAGAAGGCGTTAAACGAGGTCTGTGAAGGCGAATGTTTCTTTTCGTCTTCATTTAAGGTGTATTTTGTGGTGGAAGGCGATGGCTGGCACATGCGTCAACTCGTAAACGGGTGCTGCTCTGAAAAAAAAAACTATTCTTTTAACACTGTTCTCGTTTAGAATGTTGCATGTTTCCTATTTATTGTAAGTATCTAGTTTTTAAATAATATATGATCATAATTTAAAAAGTCACGGACCCTGGAGTCTGTGGAGTGTAGATTTATAAAACGATTAAAAAAAAGCACACTGATTATTTACTCTATGCATTTATGCGAACAAACGATATTCTTTTCAGGAAGCATCAACGTCTAGAGCGTAAGATTTACCGCTACTCATTATCCCCTCGTGCGTCCAATCTGTCCACCTCCTATGACGAAATCGTCCAAACTGCTCACGTTTTTTTATCCCGCGACGCCCCGTAACGTTTTTTTGTAGGACTAAGTAGTTTTCCATTACCTAAACATGTCACCCTAACATCCCCATACCCCAATATATTACCTATACCATACAAAAAATAACATTTTCATACACTTAGTTTGAGTGGATCAAACAGCGAATAAAAATATATTTTTCCAGATTTTGAGGTATTTTGTTTTTTAATCGAGTTTATTTGTGGCAGTCTCCAATCAACATATAAACTTCTTGGTACCAATGCAATCCTCATCATATTCTCTTTACGGGAAAAGAAATGAAAATAGACCTTTTCATGGAAAATTTTACAGGAAAATGGGTTTGAACAGACGACGAAAATGGCGGGAAACGGCATTTTTTATATATTTTTTTTATTTTTTTTTTCCGAAACTATTCCACCTACAACTTTGTTTTTTTTTTTAATGTGTGTATTTATTATGGTTCTTTACCCATGAATAATACCAGATTGTAAGGATAAATATTTTATAAGTAGCAACGAGATTAAAACAACGCGATTTTTTTTAAGAATTTTGGCGGGAAAACTGTACATAAGCGGATTTTATTTTTTTTCTCAAAAACTATACCATCTACGAATTTGGTTTTTCTTTTGATATGATTATTTAGATGTAATCTATACACCTGAATTGTTTCAGATGTTTAGGTTTACAGGTTTAAAAGTAGTTACGAGATTATTTATTACGTAAATTTCGATCGGTGAGTGTTTGCGCGGCAAAATGCATCGAGTGAAAGTTATTTTTTTTCATTTCATGATTTGAGTAACTTCTCGTTACCATAGAGTAATGCGGTTTTTTTTGTTGTATAGCCAATGATAGTAGCTTACTAACAACGTTTAAATAATAACGATCGGATAAATACAAGCTTCACACTAAACCTTTTTTTTAGACCACCGGAATTCCGGCCGTAACAAAAACGGGGGTCAAATAAAAAAATCTATAAAAAAAAAAGTTATCAATCCTTATCCTTTTAATTTCTTTTAACATCGTTATTGACTTGTTGCCTATAGAAATGCAAAATTACAGCTTTCTAGGTTAATTACTTTAGAAGTAGTTACGAGATTATTTTTAAATGACATAAATCTATACAAAATTTTGGCGCCAAAATGTAATTTGAGCTGGTTTCAGATTTCATATCAATTTTAAACATACTTTCTGTTATATCAGAATATTATGGATTTTTTCTCGCATAGCCAAGGATCCATTCTCACGAAAACCGTTTGAATTATGAAAATCGAACTTACGCAGATTTTATGGTGAATATGTAACCACGACTATTGACCGATCTCCGGCAGGCCGGATGGGACACATAAGGGAAATCCGGCAGACCGGTGGATACACGCCCGAGGTTAAGTCAACATTGATGAGACCAAGGTGAAATTTGTTCTAACGTGCATGTTCTTGCTTAACATGATACAAATGAAACCTTGTCGAAACAGGAAGTCTTACCACAACTTAAGTTCCGTAGGTAGGAATATGAACCATGTAACAATACAACAACTTTTATTCCTATAAAGTTGTACTACATCTTGTTTTGAAAAGAAGGAAATTTTTACTTAGTTTTAAATAAAAGATAAAACATCTCGTTAAGAGGCATTTTACATTTTAATGCGGTATACGAAGATTTTAAGCGCTTAATTTACTATCATAGGAAATATCTACAAGTTGTTTAATAATTGATAAAAATAGAATAATCTGTTCTCTTTTCAGTTAATGTACCAGATTTACAAACATAACATTAACTATTTTGTAGTGACCAATCTCCCGCACCTTGTTTTACGAATTAAAGTACACATAGCCAACTTCAGAGTTCTATCTTTTGTATAAAGATTCATCAAATTAACTATAACAAAAAACTGTGCATCAGGCATATCATCCTGTTGACACATAGTGTACTAGAATATCGATAATTAATCGTCATTGTAGAAAAAAAAAATAAAGATCTTGCGCCAATTTCCATGAATTATATCAGCAGTTTACCACGATATATTGCGTTTAATAAAGTGTAATTCCAAACAGATATTATATGAAAAGAAAGTTCATTCTTTAATTAATCTGATCTTTAATAAATTGTGCTATTAACTCTGTTTTGTTAGACAAGAAAAAATATTTAACATAACTCGAAATGCTCATAAATTGAAATGTACAAGCGCGAGGCGATCAGTACCGCGCGAGCGCTCATCGAGGTAGGACCTGCGTTCGTTTTGCCTTGCTCTGACGTCTCGTACGCGGAACGCTTAGACGCAAGTTTATAGTGCGACCACAGAGTTTTGATCATGTCTTTATTTTTTTAAGTAACAAACTATTTATTTTTGTTGTCCATAATATAATTATTATTGTCTTGTTAAGTAACTACATCTTTAGTTTCTGTTCATCCATTGTGTTAAAAAAAGGAAACGTCACAACTATGCCGCCTTATACAGCGTTATTGGAAATATGCTAACAACCTCAGAGGGTTGACTTCTTCTTTTTGGTCTGCTAGTTTTTATATTATTCTAGTTTAAATTAGTAACTCACTATAACATTTGTTTTAGAAGGATAAGATGACAGGTGAATAATTGATTTCCAATATTTTTGGATTCAGTTAATGTCTATAAGTGAACACAGCGATAACTTCAGCAGGAAATTAAACTACCTTCCTAATTTGTACAAAACGGCCTCCCGGCTTTTCCATCATTTGTACGTGTAAGTGTTTTCTGCGTAAGTTTAAGTTTTGAAGCAGTGATGGCTCTTTGGCATTGGCTATGGACTACCGCGCAGCAGGTCCATGGTTCGAATCCCGCCCAGAGCTTGAGCTTCACCGCATGGTGGAAGGGCATTTTGCGAATTCCCGCCTGGCTAGCGACCACCGTCTAGTAGAAAATCTGTCGCCAAGCACCTAACGGTGAGTTCCAACAGCAGTTCTTGAGAGCCAGTGAAATAACAGGCAAAAATGAGACTTAACAGGTATGTCTCAAGGTGATGGGCGCAGTGCAGTTCGTCACTTGTGATGAAATGCATCTGTTATAGGCAGAGGATACCGCTTAACATCAGTTGGGCCTCACGCTTGTTCCATCACAATGACATAAAAAAATAAATAAAAAAAGTCCGACTTTCATAATATGTACAAATGGTTTTCAAAAGGATGCATCCTTGCCCATACAAGAAATAATCCATACTTTTCTGAGATAACGGAAGTATTGTGAATATTTTGATGAAATCTGAAACCAGCACAAATTACATTTTGTCCCCAAAATATTACGTCATTTCATATTAATCTCGTAACTACTTCAACAGTTATAAACGTAGAAAAACGCAACTTTACATATGTATAAGTCATTTTTCGCTCGATACATTTTGCAACGCAAACACTTACCGATGCAAATTTGCGTATTAAATAATCTCGTAACTAATTTTAAACTTCTAAACAAAAAAATCTGAAATAATACAAGTATATAAATTATATGTAAATAATAACATCAAAGAAGGACCAAAGGCGTAGGTGGTATAGTTTTTCAGAAAAAAAATATTGCTCTCCAATACAGTTTTCCCTCCAAAGTTCTTAAAACAATTGGGTTGTTTTAATCTTGTTACTTTAAAATATTTGGCGTAAAAATCTGTAACAATTCATGGCTAAAGAACAATAGTAAATTATCATATTAAAAGAAGAATCGAAGTTCTAGGTGAGTCTAGTTACGAAAAAATAAAAATAGCAACTAAATTACTATTTCCCACCATTTTTGTCGTGTGTTCAAACCCCATTTCCAGTATTTTTTTCTATAAAAAGGTGTATTATCATTTATTTTCCATAGAGGAAATAGTGAGCATAAGAGTATATAGTGAGGATTGCATTGGTACCAAGAAGTATATAAAGGGTGGTTAAATTTCAAGGGCCGATGTTGATTTTGAATAAAACACAAACTATTTAGGAAATTATTGTAATTTTATTTTATTATGATATATTGGTATTACTCAATTATGTATGGAATAAAATATCGGTCAAATGGGCGCCGCGACCACGGCGGCACACCTCCATCCGATGGTCCAAATTTTCGATGACCCTGAGGCATAATGGCCGTTAATGTGCCGAATTATCTCATCCTTTAGCTCTTGAATTGTTGCTGGCTTATCGACGTACACCTTTTCTTTCAAATAGCCCCAAAGAAAAAAGTCTAACGGTGTCAAATCACATGATCTTGGCGGCCAATTGACATCGCCATTACGTGAGATAACACGGCCATTGAATTTGTTGCGCAAAAGAGCCATTGTTTCGTTAGCTGTGTGGCAAGTGGCACCGTCCTGCTGAAACCACATATTGTCCACATCCATATCTTCCAATTCGGGCCATAAAAAGTTCGTTATCATCTCACGATAGCGAACACCATTCACAGTAACTGCCTGACCGGCCTCATTTTGGAAAAAATACGGCCCGATGATGCCGCCAGCCCATAAACCGCACCAAACAGTCACTCTTTGTGGGTGCATTGGTTTTTCGACAATCACTCTTGGATTCTCATTCGCCCAAATGCGGCAATTCTGTTTATTGACGAATCCACTGAGGTGAAAATGTGCCTCATCACTAAAGATGATTTTCTTCGAAAATTGATCATCCACTGTTGCCATTTCTTGCCACCATTCTGCCCATTCACGACGTTTGGAATGGTCAAGAGGCTTTAGTTCTTGAGCCAATTGCACCTTGTAAGCGTGTAAATGCAAGTCTTTATGCATAATGTTCATCAACGACGAGCGTGAGAGGTGCAATTGTTGGGCACGACGACGAGTTGAGGTGGACGGCTCTTCAGCCACACTATCGCGAACAGCAGCAATATTTTCTGCAGTACGAGCTGTACGAGCATGCACTGGTGTTCTCACATCTTCTACAGACCCGGTTTGCTCGAATTTTTCCACGATTTTTGCGATTGTACGCACATTTGGACGATCAAATTGCACAAAAAAATCACGAAGTGCACGATATGCATTTTGATTAGAACGCCCATTTTCATAATCAGTCTGGATAACTTTAACACGTTGTTGGATTGTGTATCTCTCCATGGTTCAAATTGAGTAAGTCTGAAATAGAGAAATGTCAAATAAAATTCGGAAAAAAACTTGGCGTTTAGGTGTGGTTCATATTCAACATCGGCCCTTACAATTTAACCACCCGTTATGTTGATTATAGATTGCATCAAAGATATTCGATTTAAAAACAAAAAAACCTCAAACTGTGTATATATTTATATTTCGCTGTTTGGTCTACTCAAACTAAATGGATGAAAATGTTATTTTTTAAAGGTATAGGTGATATATTGTGGTATGGGAATATGAGGGTGACATGTTTACGTAATGGAAAACTAAAAACGTCATGGGACGTTTGTGGTTGATACTGAGTTGTTTTCCGGATGCACAGAAAAATAAACCTCAATCCTATGCATGGTCATTATGGCAGACAGTGTTAACGACTGGATATAGATACTGTGTAGAGTGTAAACGAGGAAAATAGCAATTTTTGGAAAATTTAAAAGAAAGAGCTTTTAGTCCGCAGCTATTAATCAATGCCGTTACGTCAAATATTTATTTAATTTTAAGCCGTATAATTATTTAATTATTTAAGTTTATTGTTACAATAAATGATTCAAACATATCTATTTTTTATTCATCAAGTATGAAATGTAAATATACGATTCACGATGTAGGTTGACTATTTAATGTACATGCCTACTTCTTTTCTATAACATTAGCAAGAAATTGATTATTTACTCATGCCAATCACACAATTTTTAAATTCGCAACTTACATTTCTTTATTAATGAGTGCTAGTATCAAAATATGTTACTCACAGTCACGCTATTCCGTCGTCACTTCTTTCGCTTGTGTATGCGATGCGCTGGCATTTACCTAAACTTCAGTAGCGTGATTTTGTGAAATGGCTCTTAAACACTAATAAGCTATTTTACAAAAGCAGACCCTTTTCTAAATTTGCATATACTATGTTAAAAATACGATGTTGTATCAGATATAGACGATTATTATTTTGAGATAAACAGTACCTAGTACTATTTCTATGCTGTCCATCTGTCCATCGGTCTGTCTATCTGTAATTTCATAGGATCTCATCTTTGAAACTATAATATAAAAACGGTATTAATTTTCACACAATATGTGTTTGATAAATTTTATCAGAAACCTTCCTGTATATGAGCCTCAATATGCATTAAATAAGTTGTATAACAAGTTTTACAAAATGTTTTTAGTGATATATTTCAAATAAATAATATACATTTATAATAATTACATGATATTAATATAATTGGAACGCAAGGTAGAACGGCATATAGCGATTGCCCGCCTGGCTAGCTACCACCCTCAAGTAGAAAATGTGTCGCCAAGCACCTAACAGTGTGCAGCAGTCCTTGAGAGCCAGTTAAATTACAGGCACATGAGACTGACAACTATGTCTCAAGGTGACGGGCGCAGTGCAATTCGTCACTTGTGATGAAATGCAACTGTTATAGGCAGAGGTTAGTCCGCTTAACATCAGATGGGTCTCGAGCTTGTTCCTTCACCAAGATATAAAAAAAATATATATATGTATTAAAAGAGCATATTCCATCATTAAAGGCCGGCAACGCATCTTCGAGACCGCTGGTGTTGCGGATGTTCGTCAGCGACGGTGATCACTAAGCTCTCGGTGGGCCGCCTGCATTTTTGCCCTCCTAACCCATAAAAATATATATAACTACCTTAATACATATGTAGGAATATATTTATTTATCAGTATAATATCTCTATAAAATTATTGTTGTCTATGTAGGTATTTAAAGCTTATTTAGTTCAGTTTATGTTTAGTTACTTAAATTTTGTTAGATGTTTAAAATTGTGAAATAATATGGAATAAGAAAAAAAAAGGGTGACGCTAAAAATAAGGTTAGGTCAGTTATAAAGGTGTTTTAATAAGGAGTTCATCCAATAACAATAATAAAATAATTATATATTTTTTTATTTATTTGTGACGGAACAAGCGCAAGGCCTACCTGATGTTATGTGAATTAACCTCTCCCTATAATGGATGCATTTCATCACAAGTGATGAATTTCACTACGCCCGTCACACTGAAACATACAGTTGTTAAGTCTCATGTGCCTGTAATTTTCCAGGCTCTTAAGGACTACTGCCAAAACACACCGTTAGGTGCTTGGCGACAGATTTTCTACTTGAGGGTAGTAGCTAGCCAGGCGAGCATTCGTAAAATGTCCTTCCACTAAGCAAAAATAGAAATTAAATAGTTTGATTCAAATAACAATCAGATACGAGTTCAAATAAATAAAACAATTTTTACACGCCAAGGTTGGCTAGCAATTTAACATGCGACGTTTGAAAAGTGTGCATTAAAAGGACATTTCAAATATTATCTGGCAGCTGGTTATACACTTCTCTTTGCTGTGACATGAAATAGCTTCGAAGTCTTGACAAGACGGTGCAATACTGCACAGAGTCTGTGTGCAGTGCGTCGACTGTGAGTGTATCTCAAATGTTCCACCTGGTTACCTCTAGAGTAAAAAGTAGCTTAAAAATACTAAAGAAGGTACGTCTTCGTTGGTTATTTTATAGTAATTTTGTGACTCCAACTCTAATTTGAAAAATTGATTTCTTATTTTATATGAATTTAATATACCAAAACCTTAGTGCTAGTGCTTCTTGCTGATATCGATCATATTTGCTCACATACAGTTAATTCTATAATATTTTTTACTTCTTTATATATGAAGGTCAAGACTACCTCTTAACTTGAAAATGTGAAATGAGTTAACAAATCCTGGTCAGTTTAAATCAGATATCAGCAGCATTCCAAAACTTACTTCACATCTTTCTGTGTTTGACTAAAGCTAGCTCGGAATCGCTTTTCTTAAATATTGCTGTTATATAGACATATTATTTAGACAAAATGTCGAAATAAACTTCATAGTGCAAATATAAAATTGTAGGATAGAATAGAATAGAATAGAATATCATTTATTTGCTTCAAATGCGAGTACAATAATGTTGTTAAAAGTAAATCAATTTAAGATCTTACACATTTAACCAAATTACTGGCATGCAAAAACTTATAATGAAAATTTAATTTCTAGAAGTACATATTGTTATGATAAACAGGTTTCTTAAATCTAATCGAATATAACTAACCATGCGCCTTAAAAATAAAATATTCATCAAGAGAGTAGAAGGCATGATGCAGCAACCAGACCCTTAGTTCACGCTTAAATTTGTGCAAAGGTAATTGTTTAATATATTGTGGTAATTTGTTATATATTTTTATTGACATAGAGTAACTATTTTTTTGATAGCGTGCTGACTTATGAGCATACTTATTAACCAATCTATCACTATTTCTGGTATTTCGAGGATAAATTTCACTCGCTGTATTATAAAGATAGCTGTGTTGTTTTACAAAGCATGAAATATCAAAAATATACTGACATGGAAGAGGAAATACCTTTAATTGACCAAAAAGTGGTTTACATGACTCCATAGGACCAACTCCACAAAGTGCTCGGATGCATTTTTTTTGTACAATGAATGCTCGATCGAAATTTGTACTGCGCCCCCACAGAATAAGACCATATCTGAGGAGGGATCCAACATAACCGTGATATGCTACTAGCGCTGTTTCTAAGCTTGTAGTTTTTCTTAGCCGTTTTAAAACGTATACGTAGCTGTTTATTTTCTTGCATATTTTCTCTAATTGATTTTTCCAGTTTAATGCCTTATCTATTATTAGGCCTAAGAATAAGACTTGATGAGGTCTTTCAATATTTTGTCCATTATATTCAATTTCAATATCAACATTATTAAAATTCATACAATATGTTTTAGAAATATTTATAATTAAATTATTAATGTCAAGCCAATTTACTACGGAATGAATCGTTTTCTTAATGTCTAATTTGTGTTTCTCCATACAATCATCATCTTTGTTTTTTTTTGTTGTGACTACAATGGAAAAATCATCAGCAAATAATGTTGAGCTGTATGGAGTTACACATACTATATCATTTATATATACTAAAAATAGTAGTGGCCCAAGTACACTGCCTTGAGGGACTCCGGATCTGTTAGTTTTCCATTCTGACCTTGAACCCTGAATTATTTTATTTTCATCAATTGTCGGTATTTCTACGAATTGTCTTCTATTGGTTATAAAAGATTTAATCCAGTTTAATCCATTTCCTCTGATACCATAATGCTGCAGTTTATAAAGTAGAAGGTCATGAGACACAAAGTCAAATGCTTTTTTCATGTCAAAAAATAAGGCTGTTGTCAGATACTTCCTATCTATATTTTCTATTATAGTGTTAACTAAGTTAAAAGCTGCTAGTGTCGTCGATTTATTCTTTTGGAAGCCATTTTGTTCCTGCTGGATAACATGGTGTTTGGAGAAAAAATCATAGATTCTTCGATGCATTGCTCTTTCATATATTTTTGATAAAACAGGCAAAAGCGCTATTGGCCTGTAGTTGTCAACGTCGTCTTTTGAACCTCTTTTAAAGAGAGGCTTGATAAGAGATATTTTTAAAGCATCAGGAAAAGAGCCGTGTTCAAAAGATAGATTTATTAAGTATGCTAGTATTTCACAAAGTTCTTCCTTACAATGTTTGATAACTTTAGTTGCTACGCCATCTTCACCTTCGGTATTAGTGTTTTTCAGGTTAGCTATGATAGTTTTGATTTCCGTAGGTAATACCGGGCTTAAAAATATAGAATCAGATACGCATTTAGTATTCATATTTATAAATTTATTTACTGTATTATTGTTTTTTTTATTAGTTATATCTATTAAATGTTTATTTATATAATTTGCTATTTCATCCGGTTTCGTAATGACACGTTCTTTTATTTTTATTTCATCGATGAATTCAGGAAGCGATGGACCTTTGTTTTTTATTATGTTCCACGATGCTTTGCAGGTATTTTTTGAATTTTGAATTACTTTGCTATTTTTTAATTGCTGTGCCCTAACAATGCACTTTTTTAGCAAACTAGAGTAGTTTTTAAAAATATTTTTAGAGCTAACTGTCTTATCCCTATAGTACTTTAGTCGCAAATATCTTTTTCGTCTACAACTTATTTTTAAGCCTTTGGTAATCCATTTTATTTTTTGTGTAGACTGGATCTTTATCTTATGTGTGGGAAAACATATTGATATCAGCACCTTGATAGAATTCTGAAAAACATCAAAAGCTAAATTTGGATTGTGTATATCATATACGTCCCTAAAGGACAAGCAGCTAATACATTGTCGGAACTTTTCAAGATTCTCATTTGAATAATCCTTTTTTTGAACATACCATTTTGTGATAGGAACTACAGTATTATTCACACAAATACTTAAAATCTGCCCTGTTTCATGATCAGAAAGACCAAGAGGTAAAACAATTCCTACAGCATCTTCTATATTGCTAATTATGTGATCTAAACATGCTTTACGTCTTGTGGGCACAGTAATATGCATTTTGAGATTGCTATTCATTAAAATTTCGTTATAACGTTTTGTATGTGAGTTTGTTTTTAATGTGTTGATGTTGAAATCTCCAGCCAATACCAACTTTTTTTTTGGATTTCTTTGAATGGAATGTAGCAATATTTCTAGTTTATCAAAGAATTTTTGGAAAGAGGAAAGTGAATCATTAGGAGTTCTATAAATGCAAATTATAATGATTTTTTCGTTTTTTAGCTCAATACCACAGCACTCAAATATGTCATTTACAGCTAACTCTTTAATATTAATCAATTCACTAAACAAAATACCCCTCTTCAACAGAATACATGTACCACCTCTTTTTTTTGTCCTACAGTACGATGCTACCAAATCATAGTTGTTAATTCTTAAAGTATGCTCAGAGCCTGACTTTATGAAAGTTTCAGTTAGACAAATGACATCTGGTTCACTATTTTTACTCCTAAGGTCTAGTAAAGTTAATTCTAAATCGTGGAGTTTAGCAAAGACGCTAGCTATATTTTGATGAAAGATTCGCATATTAACAGTTTTTGTAGGCTCGAAAAAACTCTGCACCTTGTCCATTGTTATTGTTTGTTTTACTAGTTCTAATAATAGGAAAATAATCTATTAGGGTCCGTTTGATCGAACTGCCTTCACTCTCTGTATGTTTAACATTATTTTTCTTAGTTATCGTCTTTTCCGTTTTTTTGAAATAGTATTCAATAGTACCTTTTAATGTGATATGTTTAGCCTGAGCCTTAGAACGCATTTTAGTTACATTTTTAAAATCCAAAAATTTTGTATCATAGTCTATTTGATCAACGACTCCATTAATTTTTTTACAAATTTTAAGCATTTTGATTCTAGCATTCAACACAGACGATTCATTGTTTATATTCAGAAACTTACATTTGGTAAATTTTGTGCTAAATGACTTTAAAGTTTCATTTAAATTTGCCTCTTTTAAATATTTGTTTCTAAGTATGCTTAAAACTATAACATTACTACAATTTGTGTTTTGTAGCACCTCGTCCAGTTCCTTACAGACATCTCTTAGATTCTCATCGTGCTCGCCAACAGAAAGGATAACTTTATCATCCGCTCTTATTTTATACATTTTCATACTGCCACATATTTCTTCTGTAGTTGCTTGCGGTTTCACAAACGATGTAATGTTATATTTTTCATAGGGACTGTTTTGTCTTGACATTATTAAATTACTTGACAATCCTGCACATTGCTCTCCTCCAAATATATAAATATTGTTTATATGTTTCGTTTGTTTGGTATATTGGTCCTTTGGTGCTTTCGTTTTTTGACTTCTGCTCGCTTTGCTATAAGATTGGACTATTTTCTGCTTTTTTGTAGGGCTTTTGGTTATATATTCGTTTTGAGAATAAGTACCATCATTTGACTCTTGCTTTTCTAAGAACGAATGTTGTGCGATTTCGATATTATTGATATCGGTATCCTCATTTGCAAGCTTGTAATTTTTTTCCTTTGACTCTCCACTAAATATATGCCTTACTGAAGTGTATTGATCCTTCTCCTCTGTTTCATTATTATGGTCCATTTCTAACGAGTGTACTTGTGTAAACTTTTTGGTGCTCTTCTTACCAGATGCAATTTTATTCGCCAGAGAACTTCTTCTTGTAGGTGTGCTCATCGCTTCTGTGAATAATTTTTTCCATTTTACTGTTAAATTATCTTTTTCTATAATTTGTCTGAATTCTCCAAGTTTAAATTCTCTATTTCCTTATGTGCCTTTTCTAGTTCTAATTTCAAATGCGAAATTTCGTTTCTGAGTTTTTCGTCGTCCTCATATTGATGTGTGGATAAATCGGGCAAGCTATGAAGATCTGAGTCTTCTTCGCTAGTTACTTCATTCTCCTCAGACTTATGTAGTGGCGTGACTGGTAATGGTCTGTAGTTTGCTTTTCTCTGGGTAACATTTGCATTTGGGGTGTTCATATTTAATTCTTTAGCCTTTTTACACTCAATACATGTCCTACATTTCCAATTTTCCCTTTTTACTTTTTCCATTAAATAAAACCTTGTGCTTGACACCTCTGCGCAGGAAATGTCAAATAGCTTTTTACATATTGAGCAGCACAATATTTCTCTGCTTTTTATAGTCTTTTTGCATTTAAAACAACATTTAGGACTAGCCATTTTATTCATATTTGTTTTATAATAAATATAATGAGGATAAAAAAGAAAGGAAAATAGTAAAAAATAAAAATTCAATACCAAAAAGACTCCCGGCGATCGTCAGATTCGAACCGTAGGTGTCTGGTCCACAGTCTCTTATCACACCACTGCGCCACGCCTTCTTAATATATGGCTGCGAAAATAAGCTTTCGTATATGCGGTATCTATTGAGCATTACCACTTGATGGTTAAGTAAATGAGTCATTGACAGCTGTTGCACTTTTTGCGTCACTCACTATTGTGGGTACTTTTAAATTGCACTTTTTCAATTTCCGTGTTCACATATAATTAATTCACTGTTTATTGTAAAGTTTACTTATAAATAGTCAAGATCACTTACGCATTGTTAGGCATAGTTAAATCCGTGTATGATTCACATAACTTTTCATTTAGGAATATTTTAACAAACCAATTTTTTTATTTGGTGTGATTATTGTTAATACACTTATGTTTCCAATTAGATAACACTATGACTAATAAACTGTTTATAGTTGCACACATATATCTAACAATAATTTAAAAATAACACTATTTACTATTTTATATTAATTTTTATAACGGAGACAGTTACGATTACGTCGGCAGCCAATGCCACCCACACACAATGATATTGAAACATTAACAGAAATCTTTACCCCTATCATATGTGGGATTGGTACAGTATATTTTTTTAACAATTAAAACGAAGACAGTTAAAATATATGCAAAAATATATTTTTAATATATTTTTGCATAAGGTTTAGACTTCAATATTTGGCCAATTTGCTAAATGCCAACCTCCTTTGATCATGTATACCTACTACGTTTCAACGTTAAGATGGCAAACATCCCTGTTGAGAGCATACTATGCAGCATTATCTCTATAGCATTTGATAAGGTTTTTAATAACTAGCCTGCTGTTCATTCAGCCCAAGCTTTGCCTCAGTTACGTTTTACGATTATTTTATTAGAGAATATGGAACAGTTCTCAGGCAATCGTGGTTAGAACTGTGTATGTAAATACCACCTTTTAAAATTCAACAACTACCGTTATTTTTTCTTTCGATACCGATGCATTTACAAAAAAAAGAACAAAGGTGGAAAAATGGGAAGTGAGTCAGCATTATTTCATCTCACCAAACATTCCCAGTCTATTGTCCGGTTTAATATACGGTACGACGGTCGTATTTACGGTATACCAAGCGAACATACGCCGGAGTGTTACAGAACTAGATTAGACGAGCCAAATGTGTTTGAAAGAAATACATAAAATGTAATGGGCGGTATTTTAACATCGATGAACACAGTTAGAATATAGAAGAAAAAAAAAAGCAGAGTCGACTTCCAACCCTTAAAAATATTTTTCAAAGGTAAGTTTTGAAAAAATCACAATTTAACGAATACATAGTAACTATGTTTGAAAAAGATTTGCTGTTCTCTGATAATCAATTTGGGTTCAACAGAAATAAGTCAATGAACAACACAGTCCTTAAACTTAAAAATTTTATAGCAAAAGAAGTACTCTAAGAAGAAACACTTCCTGGACCTGGCGACGACTTTTGATTGTGTGTCTGTTCCATTATTGCATAATAAGGTAGAGAAGCTTGGACTAAGAGGAACTCAACATAACCTTATTAAAGATAATATGATTGGCAGAACCCAAAGTATAAAAATAGAAGACTACGTCAGTAATCCATAATCTCTTAAATTTGACGTCCGTCCAGGTAGTATTCTTAGACCAACGCTTTTTCTGTCTTACATAAGCGACCTGTATGAACTGCGCGTAAATAAAAACCATAATTACAAACGCTAATGTTACTGTTTTATTAGCCCACCGTAGTATATTGGGAATAAATGTTCTATTTAGCACAGAGTGCCTTCAAAAAGATCTTGTCATAGTTGCAGAATAATCTATTTACTATAAACGTAACAAACTAAATACATCACGTTTAGAATTAAGGACACCCCTGATATAATTGACACTTTAAAAATAAACTGCTTTATGCGCAATCGCCGCCAAACCACGTGCAATTACCATGCACTGGAAAGGATTGGCACAATCAAGTATCTAGGTGTCATTCTTGATAAACCTTTCATTTGTACACCACACAAAAATCTATTAACTCAACGAGTGCGTAAACATATAGTAGTTTTCAAAGCGATCGTGACAGTGCAATTGGGATATTATTCAGTTTCTATTTCCATGTGTCAATCTATAATCTCATATTGCATTTCTTGGAGTGGTACATACGAAACACACTTGCTTCTTCTGGAAAGAGTTTGATGGCGAACCCTGAAATTTAAATCAATAAATCCTTTAGATACCCTACAGCTGATCTCTACAGAAAATGACAAGTGTTTTTTCAGTTCGGTAACTGTTTTTACTAAAATTTGTACTTCACTATCATAAATTAATTATATACAACCTTACAGCACGAAAAACCCAAAAGATGAGAAGGTCAGTATGTTTAAAACCATTACATAACTAAAAATGTTCACATACTTTACAATATTACAAATTTATGAGCGAAAAAAATGTGCACAATGACTCACATTGTGTCATGTTAGCTCAATTGGTTAGAGCATACCTCGGCTAAAGGGTGAATAGACGCGGGTTCGAATCCCGCACATAACTATATTTTTTTATCTCGTAAATTTGTAATTTTGTTATGTATTTCGCGAAGCAGGCGTTATTGCAAACATACCAATATAAAAAAATCACATACTAGAGCATAGTACAGAGCGGTCTAAAACCATATTGCTCGTCGCCTATCAGCTGATTCTCACACCTCTCAATTTTAATGCAGAAAGTATTTAAAAAAATTGCATGGGATGTGCTTTAGCTTGTTGTTCTGCCACCAAAGTGTTGTTTATTCAGTGCAAATACTAAGCTAGCTATTGTTGTAGGTGATAACGAGCAACACTAAGTTGGTGAAAAATATTAAATTCATATTGGTTAACGATTTGATGTAATGAACACATAAAATACAATTTTTTTGGAAATTTATTGAACGTTTCGTTATATTTTTTTATTTTTGTAAAGAGGCACCTTATCTAGATAGGCATGTAGATGCAGAGGCTTCTCTTCCCCCATCTTGAGAGTTGCACTGGTTGTTCTTTGCTTCGTTTTCAACATAACTCGTACAATATTTTAGGCAACAATATACTAATGAACTATTTATTATTTTATTACTTAAAAGTAACCAAGAATTCCGTTACAAGATTGCTTTGTCTGTTCTGCCTTTTCTTTCAAGGAACTGACAAATCAAACAGTTGAAAAATAATCCCACAAATACATCTGTGACAGCGGCACATCATTACATTCGAGGACAGATGCCCAGGAATTATCTTCGAGCAATGAACGAAAAAGAATATAGTCCATATTGTGAAAATTTCAATCGTGTGACACATTTATGCTGCTCAGCTTTAGGTGATAGTAGCTAATCTTATATCTGGCCCAAGTTCGGTGGCGTCGTATTGTCGTAGCGGCAAACGATTTGCTTTTTGGTTCGAATCGCGTACATGGCTATATATTTTCGTGACGTAAATTTTTGATATCATCCGCAGAGCATGCGACCGTTTAGGCAACTGCCGTTCACACCACGTGGCATGTAATTCGCCTCCGCTTTACTTGTGAAACACTGTGCAACGTTTGAAAAGCAGATTTTCAGTGCTCTACGTGTAACTCTTTCCGAAAGAGTTTCTTTTCTTGTACTGAAATTTTTATACACATAAAGTAAAAATTTCACTAATCATAATAATGTAATGTTGTCTTAGGTTTTCGCGATTATTACACATAGTAATTAAACAACTTTAAACGGTTTAAATCGCGTATATTTATCATTATTTTTGTCCCGACGTTTCAAACACTTTGCAATGATCGTGGTCACGGGTTGACTCAAACGTCGGGACAAAAATAATGATAAATATACGCGATTTAAACCGTTTAAAGTTGTTTAATTACTATCATAATAATATGTTTTTAATTCTATACGAATGGCCTATCCTTATCAAATGAGCGTTCCGTGATTATAGGTATAGGTACAATGCATAATATCAGCCGTGTACGATGTTTCGTCCAACCTTCGGGCGATTTCATTCATTGTTTTGACTTTATTAATTAATTTAGCGGTCGCTAATTCACGATATTTTTTACAACATGATAAAAACGGTATGTTATGATTTATTTAGAAATTTGAATGAAGTATTGAATCCATTTGTATAGCTTTTAATTATCACGTTATCTGAGTTGGTAATGATTAAATATTTTATTTTTTTAATAGGTTGCAAATGTTATAGCACTGTGCATCAGATGTTGTTTTGGAGAGAGATATTAATCAATTTATTTATCAAAAAAAAACGGATAAACGCGAGTTCTATAATGAAACTACATCCTATTACATAATTCCTCTTACATAATTATTTGGCGTTTTTAGTATAATTGCTGTTTACATAAAATTGATGCAAAAGATTAGAAATAGGTATATATATTTTTACTCTTACCCCGTGATTATAATTTTATTAAACTGATATCTTTTTGAGTAGATAATAGATATAACAGTTAAAAAAATAGGCTTGATATAGGTTTCAAAATTAAAACTTTTAATTTCACAAATCTATTATTTAACGTTCTTTCCCTTTGTGTGATTCCCAGGTCACGAAACAAAAACGAGTCCTAAACTAATGAGTCAAAAACTGACGAGTAAATACAGTAGATACGTATATTAACCCTTGAAATTCATTTCAAATCGAAATTGTACTTCTATGTAGTCTCTGTACCTATTGGCATTAGGCGCACTTATATTTTTGTTAAAAAAAATGATGTCCGAGTGGTCCTAATTATGAACTGTAATCGATCCCTACCGTCGGCTTGAGCTTCACCGCATATTGGAAGGGAATTTTGCAAATACTCATCTGGCTAGCTACCATCCTCAAGTAGAAAATCTGTCGCCAAGCACCTGACAGTGTGTTCTGGTAGCAGTCCTTGAGAGCCAGTTAAATAACAAGCACATGAGAATTAAAAGCTGTATGTCTCAGGGTGAGGGGAGCAGGCCCATTCGTCACTTGTGACGAAATACATCTACAACAGCAGAGGTTAGTCCGCTTGACATCAGGTGGGCCGCGTGCTAGTGCCGTCATATCTGATAAAAAAATAGTAGCTTGGAGAATTTTTAGTGCGTATGTCAAACTGATTTAATATCGGAAAGTGCGATGCCTTTGAGTCAATTCCAATTAAAGTATTCGTTATTCAAGCATGACAATATGATTTACGATCAAAAGGCAAAAACGAAACACATACAACCGTCAGCAAAATTGATAACTAGCCACTATTCTTTTAAATATCATTTTACAAATTGTATTTTCAATATATACATGTTTAAATTACTTATGTGGCAGCAGTAAGTAATAAGGAACTATGATTACCAGCCCGTGTCATCGCAAAATGCATACCAGTTTTCTTTTCAAACTGCTCGGTTATAAAAATAATTTAAAGGTAAGAACATGATATATTTTTTTAAATATATTTAATTACTACTACGCACGTTGCCTGAAAGCACACAATTATACAATTCAGATAATACTAGCCTTAATTTTATAGAGCTTTTTCGATTCTGCCGACGGGCTGTTTAATGGTGAAATTAAATGGCTTAGTAAATTATGCAAACGTCCAATTACTTTGCGCCACATCAACAATACCGAGTGCCTCTGTATTTTTGCATCTCCATCAGCTTAATTAAGTTCATGTATAAGAGGCTTAACTGTTTGTATTGTGTGGTTTTTTGGCTGTTACGAGCATTTTAATTTACTGTTTTATCCAAATTTATATAACGCAAGTATTTATATTTCACCGGTGGTTTTCTTATATAACCATAAACTTTATACAAGAACACAGCTGTAACAACTAAACCTATAGTTATCTAGCAGTGGGCAGCGTCCCTTGCATGCTGGAAGCATTGCCCCGTTGGATTGCAATGATTTTTCAAAGCCCCATTATTTTCATGAGTTTTGGAAAATAAGATGAGCTCCCAGCTTCTACGTATCCAATGTATCAACACCAAACGGATTCAATAGGTACGCACTACAAAGTTTAGCATAGTTGCTTCGCTGCAGTAGCTGTGTTAACAGCCGCCGAATATTGTTCGCAAAAAATTTTTATTAGTATTTTAGTATGCACTGTCAATTCAAAATGTGGCTCAAGATATGTTCATGCTAGGTTTCGGTTATATGCTGTATTTAGGACAAGTTTTCTTTGCTACTATGGCAAGCTCTTCACCACTATCTCATTAACTATAATATTTATAAAGAAAATTTATATATATTTCAAAGTAATTATTATTCTTCGCTTTCGCTAGGCAAGAGATTTTATAGGCGAAGATGCTAGCAGGCTGGATATAGAATGGTCATGTATATTTAAACTCACTTTTGAAGCATGTCCACCGTTTTTTAATTGGTAATGGATGCTTGTCAGTTGTGCACACGATAAATGAGTTCGAATTATTTAGAATAGTTGCTGAGAAGCTATGTTATTACATGATTAAAAGTAAGCATAATCACTCACATATAATATCAAATAGTATGTAAGCTGTTATCAACATAATAAGGTGTAATTATGTATAAGAAAATCAGAGTAACATTTGCCGACAAACTCAACTCAACAGTTTGGCAGAAAATAATTTAAGGAAACGTAATTATGCCTTGTATCATAAATGAATTAAAAAAAATGCTACGCAGTTCAAAATAATACGTATACTCTCTCTACGGTCGTTTCTTCATTGCTGAAGGTCGTGGTCACTTTTGGCTAAGTAGGATCGGACAAACTGTTTCCATTGGTTTCGGTCCGTGGCCTTCCTCACTGCGGCATAGAATTTAGACGAAGGAGGGGTGTCTCTGATCTAGTCAGACCATCTAGTTGGTGACCGTCCTCTTGATCTCTTGCCTGCGGTGTTGCCAACTATAACCAGTTTTTCAAGATTATCGTCACCTCTCCTGAATATATGTCCAAAATACGTGAGAATGCGCTGATGACATAGTGTGGACAGACGAGTCTCAATTTTTAGTTGCGTAAGAATTGATGCATTGGTCCGCTTTGCAGTCCAGGGTATTCTTAACATGCGCCTCCAATCCGTATATACGTATACACTCACTTAGTTATTATTAACAATATTTTATTGTCGTCAGTGGTATTAAACATACAGATTTAAATGAAAAATATTTCACTACATAGCTATATTTAAAGAGTGCTGTCCAAATTCGTATTTGCGTGTACAAGATGTTCAAGTAAACAATCTGTTCAGGAAATCGGTTTATAATTATGATGACTTTTATGATTTCCTTTTAAATGTAGGTTCGTTTATCGAATGAAGACAATTATTTTGGTATTTTATCAAATAATATTCGTGTGGTTAACAACAAGTCTAACAAACAAGTACTTATGAATTTGTAAGGAAATGTTTTATGATGTCACTGAATCATTACTAGTGCATGATTGTTGACAAAATTTGTCGTGTTTGTAGTACAACGCAAGTGGTACTATAGATGTCACTCCATCCCAATACGATGGTTAAAGAACGATAGAAAATATTTGATTTATGACTACATGTAATGTTAGCTCAATTGGTTAGAGCATACCCCGGCTAAACGGGTGGATGGACGCGGGTTCAAATCCCGCACGTGACATAAATTTTTTCTATCGTACATTTGTAATTTTGTAATATAATCCGCATAGCAGGCGTTATTGCAAACATAACAATATTAAAAAACGTACATGATTGTTGTATTATTGCAAACATAACAATATTAAAATTATAAGGTTGCGTCATCATTTACAAGTATAAAACCAATTGCAAAATTGGTCTTGTTTTTAGTACAACGTAAGTGGTACTATAGATGTCGCTCCATCCCAATACGATGGTTAAAGAACGACAGAAAATATTTGAGTTATAATGACATGTCATGTTAGCTCAATTGGTTAGAACATACCCCGCCTGGTGGATGGGGTGGATGGACGCGGGTTCAAATCCCGCACGTGACATATTTTTTTTCTATCGTACATTTGTAATTTTGTAATATAATCCGCATAGCAGGCGTTAATGCAAACGTAACAATATTAAAATTATAAGGTTGCGTCATCATTAACAAGTATAAAACCAATTGCAAAATTGGTCTTGTTTTTAGTACAACGTAAGTGGTACTATAGATGTCGCTCCATCCCAATACGATGGTTAAAGAACGACAGAAAATATTTGAGTTATAACGACATGTCATGTTAGCTCAAATGGTTAGAGCATACTCCAACTAAAGGGGTGGATGGACGCGCGTTCGAATTCCATTTGATGCATGACTACATTTTTTCCTATCGTATATTTGTAATTTTGTAATGTAATCCGCAAAGCAAGCGTTATTGCAAACATAACAATATTAAAAAACGTACATGATTGTTGTATTACGAAGAACTGTATTCTCTATGGCTGTGGGTGGGCATCACTATCTAACAAATGATGAGTTGGTATTACTATTCTATAGTAGATAGTAATGTCTCCGCGTAGCCAAATGAGTAATATAAGGTACAAAGCATAAATGTTCAAATATAATTATGTCATTATATTCAGTTGAGCTGTCTAACTAGCATAAGTAAATATTGTTCCATGAACGTTGCAATTATATGTAAGATTAGGCAAAAAAAAGGAAGCATGCCTTTTTGTCGTACCATTAAAATTATGATCTAAACTCACCAATAAATAGCTTGCGTTTGTTCATTCTATAGTGTCTGTCATGAGCTTGATATTTTCGATACATCGGTCAACAAAATCAAGAAGTTTTTCTTAGCCAAGTAAAGTTTTAATAACATAAAAAACTAATTTAAATATGAAACAAAATAATATATAACAAATATATAATATATATATAGTATATTTGTAATTTTGTAATCACAACATAATGTCTACGTATTGTTTTTTTTATCTTTGCAACATTTTTACAAATGCCATTAAAATTAGTCTCCTGATACATAATAATATTATCTGGCATTAGTTATTAATCCTTTCATAAACATGTAATGTGACATGGCTTCTCAAAAGATCCAAACAATTGGACATAATATATTGTAATTGAATTACGTTTTTAGTCAAACTGCAATAAATCGGTGCTTAAATTATTGCAGTATTGTTATAGTTTCTTCGAAGAATCGAATGATTTAATTATAAAAATACAATTTATCAATATATGAGTATCATGTTTTTCAGTATTAGAATATATAAACTGTTATTACCCATCTCCTGTTGCATATCGTTCAATGCGACTAAGAGAAAAATACGGGTGATGAGCACCTTGCCAAGGTAGTATTGTAGGGATTCTTACGGATAAAACACCCTTATTACACAAAATATAGCGGGAAATCTACTAATAACAGCATTCACAAAAATAGCTAACATCAATATTGGATAAAGGCAATATGGATGCCTGATCACAACCGCGACATAAATCCATACAAAATAAAAATTATGATTTTCCAACCAATTCAAAAAATCCACCCGTACGGTGTCGGGTGGAACTGAAATCTTAAACTGCGATCCCCAAGATGCCCGCCAAGCGTGGGGATAATGGCAGATTCCCCCTAAATAGGGGTTGCTTCGTTCAGCAGTGGACAATCCGGCTGTTACAGTACAGTACCCAATTCAATAAATCCACTTAATTTTAAATTTACATTTCACAATTTAAAAATAGATATTGTTATTGATTTTACTTTGCTAGGATTAATCTTAGACACACATTTAAATTGGGAAGCACACTGTAATAAAATAAAAGCTAAAAATTTTCTTATGCATTTCATGAGATAAAAAACTATGGACTTAAAAATCTCACTCGTGACTTACTATGCATTTCATGATTCAGCTACGGTATTATTCTATGGGATAACAGTATATCTGCAACTTCTCTTTTTGTCCCACAAAAAAAACTAATACGTATAATGTTTAATATTCGACAGATATAAAGTTGTAAGCCATATTTTAAAAAACACAATATACTTACCCGACCGTGCAAAGTATTTTTCACAAGACGAGTATACTTTCCTGCAAATCGCCCAATACCGAACCCAAGCTGGTTAATGTAACCATTTTCTCACCTAAAGTTATACAAGTCAGGTGATTGGTAATGTCAATAAAAATAAACAATAACCTAAATATTGAAAAACATTTAATACATTGCTAAAACAATTATTAATTAAGAAAGCTTAGCTTACACATTAGAGGAATATTTCAGCGATTCAAATATTTAAATAATAAATATGTATAAATACTTTTACCCATTTAACGAGAAAAGGAATGTCATATTCTTGATAAAATTATACATATATATCTAATTATTAATTATTGCATATTTTTATAGCTATTATTATTTTGTTATTTATTTTGATTTGCAAAGTGATGGAATATGCACCTATTAAATAAATGAGATAATATTGTTTCTTTCGTATAATGATTTTCGTAAATAAAAATTTAACTATGATAATATTTGAACCAATTAAAATAATGAGTATTAATAATCCTCCTCTCTCCTAAATATGTGTCTAACAAGGTATGTAATGAACTTATACTTATTTTGAACGTCTTTGTCTACACCACAGAAAACAATAAAGTATTGAGTAGCTGCTGTCGGGTAGGTCCAACTGAAGCAAATACTTTTTCTCTACTCTCACTTTGATTATCAAGGTGAGAAAGTGTATTTATTTCCTCTCTACTACTCTAAAAGCTTCGAGAATTTTGATAAAATATAACATTCCGTGGATCCTGGAATGATAAAAATGTATGAAGCGTTATGCCGATTTTCCTGGAAGTTACTGAGGCAACGTGATATAAAAAAATACTAAACTCCATGTGGCCGAGACACGCGTAGAAGTCAGCACGTATTATAAATACTTGTAAAGTATATGAATCTTTTCTCATAAGAGAATCTTATGACTTCATTTGAAATTGCAACTCTAACAAATCGTGGTAGCATGTTCATAAAGTCTGGTGCGCCACTCGTTGCTCTATCTATAGCAAACCTCTGAAAATTACAACACAAAAGTTTACCTTTACTGTATTTCAGAAAAGAACGACTAGATGGCGCTAAATGTATTTTTAATTTTGTTGCCTCTCCGTTGGCGCAGATGTCACTACATGCTTTGTTCAATTTTTAATGTACTGTTGCGTCGTCCGGAAAACCTTTGGTAATTTTAAATGGGTTTTGGTGCATAGATTGGAATGTTCAATATCGAAATAAATAAAAACTGTTTTCAAATAAAATAAATAAGTAAGTACTATCTATAGAAAAGGGTTACAAAACATGATAATGTCATTAATAGAAACACAGAGTTAATCATTTGAAAATTGTATTCTAATCTCTAATTTTTGATTCAAGGTGTTGTGTAATAATTATAATTATCAGAACAAAAACCAATATCTTACTTTATTTGTTTTAATTAAACGGTATTATGCTACATGTCAGTAATAACTTAAAAAAAAGGTCTCTTAATGGAGTTGACCCTTAAATTGTATTTTATTGAATAGGTACTCAGCCTGGACTATAATAAAAAAACACACGTTTCCAATTAAGTAAAAAATTACTATCATATACTGCGTCATTTATAAGTAATATCAGCATGCTAACAGCAACTTGAATGCAGAATAATGAACATATTGCATGTACTAAACCCTCAATAAAGTTTCCTATTAAGATTCTCGGGTTTAACTCTTATTAACTGACCTAGCCGTAGTAGAAAAAGGCAGTAAGAAATATCATACTTTTATGTAGGTATATAAATCTCTGCCACACTGATCGAGTAGCGCAGAACGTCGTTATGAAATATTTCGTAAACGACGAATTGCACTGCGCCCGTCACACTGAGTCGTACAGTTGTTAAGTATCCTGTGCCTGTAATTTTAAGTAAGGTGATTGGCGGCAGATTTTATATTTGAGGATGGTAGCCAGCCAGGCGGGCAATCGCAAAATGCCCTTCCACCATGCGGTAAAGCTCAAGCTCGCGGTGGGTATCTAACCAGGCACCTGCGGCAGCCGTGCCAGGCAGTTCATAGCTATTACCGCTCGGCCATCACTGCTTCAAAAAAAGTGTTATTCAAAAGTTTTATATTTACGTTTTTTTAAATTTATGTTAATAATCAGCTAAAATTTGGTTATATCGAATGTATGACGAACTATCATGTAAATAAGCCATTTTCAAGTTATTTTTTCATATCACGAAAAAAGTCATCAACACCTATCGCCATATTTTGCCAGCTGCTCTTTAAGCCATTACATCCTCTCCAACCAACGGATGAGAAAGCGGACTTATTTAATATATTATTTCTTTAATGAAATGCAAGCCACACCTCACCTGATGGTAGGATGATGTGGTTGAAGATAGTAAACGGCAGACCCTATAATTTGTAATTGATTATAAAGGATGGTTACATTCTTTGCTGGCACAGTTTTTTTACCTGAGGTTAGTAGCTGGCCAAAGTGTTTGAATTAGTTTTATGTGTTGGTGTAAGGGTATATTGCTGAATAATCAGCAATATGCCCTAATACCAAGCAATGCTTTACATAGCTTTACGACTGCTATCCTAAAAACTAGATTCTGCCCCTTTACGTGCCTTTGGAATCGCGAAGCGGACTGTAGTAACGGCAAAATACTACGGTCAAACGGGTAAATGCTAAGGTCACCCATCCAATTAGTGACAGCAGAGAAAATTGCTTAACCTAGTTGATGAGGTAAGAACGACGAAGCATGACCTACACTTCGCTTGAAAAAACCAGGCCCCTAAAATGAATTGCGAAAAACCTTTACCTACCGTTATTTTGTTATACTGTGACTAGTTATTGTGCATGCAATACGTTTATATTTGCTCGTGAACTGATACCGTTTTGTGTTCAGCTACTGGAACGTGTGTTTCTATGATTAGGTATGGACTGTAATATACAATACTGTACTGTACTGTAACATTTGCTTGCTAAACATAAATAGGTATTATATAACGGTATATTTTCTCAAAGTAGTTGACAGTCGTGATAATAATCGTTGTATTATTATTATGTAGTCCTTCTCAAAAATAAACTGGTAAAAAATCACCAACAAATACTAAAAACTCTGATATTTTTGAAGCTCTGATCAACACCAACTAATTATTGTTTTCTTAAATAAATACAAATGAATTGTTAATGAAATGTTTGTTTCTTTTACGAGTTGTTGCAATGTGGAACTAAAAGAGCAAGGACCAATTCGTACTTACTTAGTTTTTTTGTTAAAATCATATAATTTAAATCTATAACTTGAGTTATATATTTCACGTTTAGACTGATGGTCAATTTGATTGAGCGTGTAATATCGTTTGCCCTTCTATTAATCTGGCATTAGATTCATTGTCATCAAAATCAGCGACTGAATGGATGCCTGACTTTACTAGCAACCTCTGACAAGAGATGAGAATATTGACCATCCGCTTGGAACAAAATAATGTTTGCCAAAATAAAATTTTATCTATAAGGAACTAACTACACTTAGAAATACAAAACTGAGCTGTGCAAACTTTAGTAACCTTTGTTACATAGAGGGTTGAGGCATGAAAAATTTCAAATAAATTGAGGTGCAGCAATTTTTATTAATAGTTTTTTTAATCATACGTATTTTGCTATACTAGACCACAGTTTTCAATAGAAAACTATTATTTACTAGGAAAAATATAATATTACAAATTTATTCCTATAAATCTTCATAATTTCTGCGTAGCATTGGGTATGAAAACCCCATTTTTTTCCTATAATTATTCACCATTCATTTCCAAATTTTGCGAAATGCGAGTGGACGCATTAACGTATAGTTTGGTATATATATATAAAATATATTAAAAATATATATTATGTTAATATGTGTCTCGTAATTGGTCTTCTGAATAGTCTTATGGCAACATGTATTAATATATGCTGCCTAGCGTCACATGAATAAATTTCTTTATTCATGTGCTAACGTGATGGACTACTTACAAGGTCGTCGACCTTACCTTGAAGCACTTATTGTGGCAAGCTAATCATTATTGTAGTATGGAACCGTTAATTACTGGTGTTTGTGTGCTAATCAAAGTGAACTGTCTTTACATACAAATCATATTCCACTATGGCAGTGATGAATTGAGTCGCTTCTTTTTATAAACTCAGGCACTGCATACCTTATGATTCAATTCCATAATTTGTTCAATAGATTTAGGGCCTGTTTCAGAATTACCTAATTACAAAATCACAAATATACGATAGGAAAAATTTAAGTCATGTGCGGGATTCGAACCCGCATCCATCCACCCCTTGAGCCGCGGTATGCTTTAACCAATTGAGCTAACATGACATGACGTCATAACTCGAATCTTTCCTACCGTTCTTTAACCATCGTATAGGGATGGAGCGAAATCTATAGTACCACTTGCGTTGTACTATGTATGGCGTTATTGCAAACCTAACAATATTATAACCTGTTTCAGAATGTTTGAGTAAGTTCCGGTTATACTACCCAGAACATAAAATAACTGAATGATAAAAATCACAGTTAACATGCAGCGCGTTTCAAGATTTAACCGGTATAAGCTAAATCGATGATTGTGTAACGCAAAGATAGTGTTTTATTTATTAAATATGTTCTGAGTAGTATAACCGGAACTTACTCGAACATTCTGGAACAGGTTCTTACTAAATTAGAGTCAGACGCAACAATACACAAAAAAAAATAACTCGAAGCCCTGAACCCGATAAAGCCCAGTAGCCACAGCAGCAATATTTTTTTAAAAACGTAATTGTATGTTTAGTGTAAGCAATATACTCTCCATCTTCTAATATATTAGTTTGGTATGAAATAAAAAGTTATGTAGAGCACATTTTTTTTTCTGCTCGACTGAGCTGAATTTCATGTGTAAATAGTTATATTTATTTTTTATTTCAAAAATAATTTTAACATTATTACAATACACATTAATATGACGCTGTAGGAATAAAATAGCACGTAATTTAAAAAATATAATGAAATACATAGGTACATAATAATGTGTAAACAATGAATAGATTCAGGGGTTACTTTGCGAAGAATTTTTATTTTAGCGAAACGCGTTGAAACTTTTTCCGGTTTGGGTGCGTGGCGTTTGTGACGTCACGTTGGCTTAACAAATTAGGCGGAATTGTCACTATCTATATATATATATATATATATAATTAAGCGTTTTATTAAAATATTTAATTTGATTTTTCTTGGAATGCTTTTAAAATATTTGTTTTCATTAATATGTAAACAAACACACATTAACAAAAAAATATGTGTTTCATTATATACATAATTTTTAATTTAATTTGCGTGCACGCAACTTCTGTGAATTTTACTTGGTTAAAACTGTAAACGTCAACATGAATTGATATACAATTTAACATACGTGTAGCTCTCAACGAGGCAGCAAATTTACTGACCGAGCGAGAACGTCTCTGCTTTAGCTTATATACACAAAAATGGTTTCTTATGTCCGGTTGTTCTACACTACAGGTCGTGTTTCTCAACCGCTTCTCGTGAAATTTTGTGTTCAGGTTTGATAATTCCATAGAATTTTTAGAGCATCCAGAACTTTGGTAATATTCGAAATGACAGAATTAATTTTGAAATTAGATATGGGCCATTAAAAAATTAAATAAAATCGTAAATTTTCAGAAATGCTACATATCTTTTTTGTAACCCTTATCAAAAAGCAACTATTTGTCTAAACACTTATTCTTCCGATAAACTTAAGAGGCCGAGATGGAAAATAATGAAAATATATATACGATTATATAGAAGACGTAAACCAATAAGTAACCAATATTACATAAACCAAAAACCAATATAGCTTTTGTTCGCTGTTTTTTTCTGATTAAAGCTAAGTACTGATAGTTTGACAGTTGTAATTTTCACAGATATTTCTGATGCCGCTATAACAACAAATACTAAAAATTGACAAGTGCGACGCATGAAGTGTTTCGTACCTTTCGTGAAAACCAAACAAACAGGATATTATATTGTGTCTAATATTGTATAGATATTAATGAAGAAACGCAAATTACTTGCGTCGCATCAAATTAGCGTCACTCAATTTAAAAATCACGTCATCTGCATAGCAACAAATGTCGCTGATTTTTTTGACAACATTTCATTGATGTGCAATCAGCATTGGCCGGTTTTATGTCTGAGAATGCACCGTCGACAACGACCTCGATGTTCCGATCTTTGTAAAAAACTGAATATTCACTAGCAACATTTTTCAGAAAGCCCATTGAAAGGAAGCTTCTAGTGAAACGTTTTATGTCACACCCAACCAAAGACCTTCGTTATGTCCAAACTAGCCCCCAACGCCTCACCCTTGGAATACCACACCGCCGCCCGTCGTTGAGTTACGTACCCTACTGACGATCGCTAATTAGCTAGGCACTAGATACTGCAAGAACTGGTTACTGATAATAGATTCCACTATCTTGCAGAACATAGACGTTATACATATAAGGCGGTAGTTTGATGGTTCTGAGCGAGCACCTTTTTAGGGATCGGGTATATAATTTGCTCATTGTCTGTCTTCCATTTTGGAGACAACTCTTAGCGTGTAGGGGAGAGCGGAAAAAAGGCGTTAGAAACAGTGTGAACTTTGGAGCTCAAGTCCGCTCCGAATTTGCTTTTCCGGTAACTCCTGTGAAGAACCTGGAGAAAAAATGATATTACTATTTGATCGATTGAGAATTTATGTATTAATTATTTTCCAACCAAACTTATCAGAAAATAATGAAATGGGATTAAGAAACAGTGAGACCAAATGCCACAGAACATGACGACTTAGTAACACAATATCGTGAACAATTTCACTGATAAAGTGAACAATTTCACAATGTAGGTAATGCTTTAGTATTACACTGAGAAAAATCTAAAGTCAAAAGCGCCCTAATGACGGCCAATTTACATGGTATGAAGGCAAAAAACCGACCAAACGTAAATACGTACAAAAACGACTTCCAACTAGAAGGCGTTAAACGAGGTCAGTGAAGGCGAATGTTTCTTTTTGTCTTCATTGAAGGTTTATTTTGTGGTCTTTCTAAAATATTGACTTTTCGATGAGGCTGATTAAGTCGCACGTTATAGTGATAATCACCGTATATAAACCGCCGTAAAAGTAAGGTATATTTTATGGTCAATACTGCAATTATTATCGTATAACAAGTTCAATTCTGAAAATACTTTATGGAAGGTGTTTTTTGACGGTTGTGTTTATTATAAAACATGGTAAATTTTTATTGATTTCGCTTTGCGTAGTGAAAATCATCTAAAGAGTTGTGAATTCACCTTGTGTAGTTACAATTCAACGGTAAAAGGTCAAATTTGATTTAAGCTCCAAAGTCGTTTTTCTCAGTGTAGGGTTGGACCATATGACACAGAGAAAAACTACAGCAACAAATGATAAAACAGTAGTGCCGCCTTTAAGTGTAAGAATCATGTACGTTACTGTAAAGCAATAATATTTAAATGCTAATATATAATGTTCCACTATTTGCTCGCTCCTAGTCCAGCTTAACAAGCGGCGACATTTAAATAAATTTTAATTGTATTTAAATAATAAACTTGGACTCTTTCTTGTAACCTATTCATGCACTTTGGAATATGTAAATCAACAAAGTAATATTAAGAATAAAAATTAGCATCTCATTAACGTTGCATTAATCAACACACGGTTTCACTCGCGTGTCAAAGTGTAATATATGTCACATGATTTTGGGTTTCTTTTAGTTTGTTCACTATATGTGCATATGTATTTATTGGTAGAGTGCCGTCTTCGCTCGTTCCACCCACGACGAACGGAACCGAACGGAGGTGAACCGAAAGTGGTATGTGCGTTTGCAGTTAACGGTTGTTTGTGAGTCTGTTACCATTTTCAGAAAAAACTACTGGACAGATTTCAATGAGATTTTTGCCTGCAGCTGCAGGCATCTTTTCAGAGCAGGTTCTTGAATATGTTTACGAAGATTTTCAGAGGACGCTGCAAATTGCATAATGATCTGTACTAGAGGGCTGTCTCCAAAACGATAAAACTATCGATTTAAAACAAATACCACAAAGTGAAATCGATATGGAATCTGTTAAAGTGACAGTTCAAGTCATATTTTTCAATTTTATATTACATTTAGAGTTAAATGGAATCAATAGGCCTTGCCAGCATGCCTTGATTGGAGATCGATATGACAGCTGTCAAATTAACCGTACGGGTTTGATTACAATTTTAAGATAAAACTGACTTAATACAAACACCTCACCGGGATATACCTACGGAAGATGTATATGATAACTATCAATATGACAGTTCAAGTTGTCATAATTTAAAGGCTTACTTATCTTAAAAGCGATTGAATTAAGACTATTTGTTTTTTACTGAATTTATAGCTCGCATTGAAAAGTTTATTTTGTATTACAGCTGTCAAACGTAAATGGACGTTATCAGAAACGATTGAACCAGACTACTGATATAGATATATATATAGAGGTTGTAGCTATCATTTGCATTGCATTGAGTACGTTAATAAATGTATGTTCTGTATTTGTTTAATTCTGTTATACTTAAACTTTATTTAATAATGTGTACTAATATAATACAAAGAAACAACTAAAAAAAGTTAATGCTTTATTTTTATATAAATATTTAAGCTAAAAACTTTTCTCACATCTATGTATTTTCTATCTTGACTTCTATTTTATGATTAAACTGTTTGAGATTTATGAAAACCGTTATGCATTATGCTTTCAAAGTACAAACAAAATCCTGTTTTAACGTATGTATCTAAACCAGTTTTTTTTTTCATTTCAATCGGACGGTGATTGTATTCGAAATAATTTGAATACCAGCTAATTCATTTTACAGTTTTATAATTTAAATTACAAAACGATTTGTAAGTAATAATACTGATAGAGCTGACATATATTTTATGTATATATACGAAGTAATGTTTGTTTCTTAAATAGTGTTTAAAGTATCACATTACGATGAGTAACTTAAGTGTTGGTGTTAAAATTAATAAAAAAGAAAATCATACTCAGAACAACCTAATTCAGCAGACTGGGTCAGTTTTACTACAAGAACTCAATGTTAAAGGGAACATAAAAAATAAAATAATACATGACATAAATAATACAAACAATTTTGAAAATATTTTGTTTAATAATTCATTTTCATGTAAGTTTTAACATAATTACTATCATTAGTTTAAGAGTTTGTGTGCTTGTTAAAACGGTGGTTGTCATTATTATTGCATGGACGAACTTTAATTAAGAGTACCTAGTACACTTATAGAATTTAAAGATACTGAAATCATAAAAACAAATATTTTTTACTCCCATATAATCGATGTATAGAGAACTCCAGTACAGGATATCAGTTATGATTGTCATAATCTAGAAATGAAAAAAATAACGAATTGTGTGGTGTCTGTTGTGAACAATAAATTCCATGTTGTTAATTTGCACATTTTTTTCAATTAAAATTTATTGCGATCATGATATTTAATCTTTTAGTAAATAGAATGGTAAAATTTTACAATATAAAACGTTATGCTTATTATAATTAAGTAATTCATTTTATAAAATAATTATATATATAGATTATTCACCACGCATTTATCATAAAATATACACGCATTTTTGTTTTAAATTATACGCGCATTTTTAATTTACTTGCGGTCTGCCTGGGCTTCGCACGGGTATACAACGACGAATTAAAAAATGAAATTACCTACTCTTTATTATATGAATTTAGATTAACCTTATAATATTACCAAAACAAAAAGTTAATTGAAGGTTATCATATTGGGCCTACCCTATCAAGAAAACAAAGAGCCACATACTACAAATAATCAGTTTACAATGAAACGATTTTTTTACATTTGATAGGTAAGCTTTCGACCACAACCTCACTTTTTGCCAAAACATATGTTGCCAAAAATTGTGAACATGGTTAACGTAAAAGGTAAGCACAGTTAGGTGCTTGGTGACAGATTTTCGCCTTGAGGTCATAACCCTCAGGGCGAAGGCAAGGGTGGTAGCGAGCCAGGTAAGCATTCGAAAAATGCCCTTCCACTATGTCGTGAATCTCGAGCTCGCAGTGGGATTTGAACCATACCACCCCTGTACAGGAGATCATAGCAATAACTACAGGCCCATCGCAGCTTCAAATAAAAGAAACATGGAGAAAAAATATCGCATTAAGCCTCTCTTCTACAGTGTTTGTCGATGCAATGTTGTATTATGTCGCACCATCGATCGTCGAACATAAGACCTGTCGCGCCATCGTTTGTCGATATGGTGTGCTGTCGAACCACCGGTTGTCGCGTATCTGTTTGTCGAAACCATGGTACGGACCCTCTCTTTTTATAGAGTCAGAGATACATTAAAAATACATCTATTCACAATGTAAAGTTTACTTAAAAAACATCTGCCGATATAGTCTATATCTGTAGCTATTGTTGAATACAATTCGATAACAACAGATGAAAATATACCAATATGTAATAGGGTACACCAAAATGGCGTAAGTAATGCTACGTTGTTACGTTTCTGCCTTAAGACGTATTCAATGGCAAATTTTTCTCACTACCGGACTGCGCACGAGTGAAAAAGAGACAGCTGTATGGTGAAATCGCGATAAGTTTGGGTAAAATCTGAAAGAAAGCTTTTAATAACACAAAACTAATAACGTAAATCGAAAAACTTCTCTTGTCTCTTGTTTTGCTGTTTTATTGTTATACTTTCATACACATTTAAACATACATGATTGAGATATTTACGTTACAAGCGTAATTTACAGCCGACTTTGCAATTCAATTCTATCGAGAAGATTTTAAGGAAACGTGTTACGGATTTTTTTTGGCCTTAAAGAATGCAATCAAGATTAACATATAATTTTCTTAAGGTTACAAATTAAAATTATTATGCTAAAAATCTGTTCAAGTAAAGATATTTATTTGGCATTTGTGAGCGTCTTAAATTATGTTTTTGTATATGTGACTAATAAAATAAAATACATTAAGGACCTGTTTCAGAATGTTCGAGTAAGTTCCGGTTATACTAACCAGAACATATTTAATAAATAAAACACTATCTCTACGTTTCACAGTCATCGATTTAGCCTATCCATTGGTTAAAGCTTGAAACGCGCTGCATGTTAACTGTCATTTTTATCATTCAGTTATTTTATGTTCTGGGTAGTATAACCGGAACATACTCGAACATTCTGAAATAGTACCCGAGGGCCCTTAAGGCTTGTTTCAGAATGTTCGAGTAAGTTCCGGTTATACTACCCAGAACATATTTATTTATTTATTTAATTCTGTTTCCACAATGTACAAAACATAGATCTTAATAATAAAAAATATTGTGAGGTAACAAAGTGGACCCTGGTGGGCGCTACAGAATGACTTAATCAAACAAATAATGTGGTAAGTTATTGAAATTTAAGCTAGAGAGACCGAGTGCAATTTATTTTTTATGTCTATCGTCATAAAATTCTTGCAGTGAATAATAGCATTTATTTATGAGATATAACTTTAATTGCTTGAAAAATGCGGATTCTTTGTCAATATCTTTTAGATCCTGAGGTAAATGATTATAAATTTTTATACACATTGTATAGGTGCTCGTACTGTGCATCTTCAGCTTAGACTTCGGAAGCGCCAACCTATTTTTGTTTCTAGAGTTGCGTTGGTTAACGTCTCCGAATGTTTGAAAAAGTTGAGGTTGTTTTTTAACAAACTTACACATTTCTGAAATGTAAATAGAGTGTAGGGTTAGAATTTGGTGCTTTATAAAGTGTGGTTTGCAGCTTTCTGTACTATCAATATGTGCGAGGATTCTGATGCACTTTTTTTGTAAGACGAATAGTTCATCTACATCAGTGGAGTTTCCCCACAGTATGATGCCGTACTGTAAACTGGCGTGGTAGTATGCGTAGTATGCCGAAAGTGCGGTAGCAATATTTGTTGTTTTTTTCAGCTCAAAGAGCGCATAGGTGAAGCTACTTCATTTAGACTTTAAATTGCATATATGAGTTTTCCAATTAATATTTTCGTCAATATCTATTCCTAATAATTTAAATAAGTCTACACATTCCAATTTTATATTGTTAAAGGAGAAATCGATGTGCAACTGTTGTTTTTGATAAGGTCTGAATTGAATGATTTTAGTTTTTGTGTAGTTAATTTGTAAATTGTGTTCCTCAAGCCAGCGAACCACTTTCGAAAGAATTGAATTTAATTTTTCATTTAGACTATTATTTTTAATTTGATATGGTAACAAAATTGAGATATCGTCGGCAAATAATATGCATGATTGATTAAGTATTTTTGGAAGGTCATTAATATAAATTAAAAATAATAAACAGCCTGTTACGCTACCTTGGGGTATAGAGTTGTTCATTATTATTGAGTTTGATCGAAAATTTTGAATAATACCAGTTCTTGAGTTATAGTTTTCCACTTCTACCAACTGTTCTCGGTTCCGTAGATAAGACGCAAACCAGTCATGGGCGACGCCCCTTACACCAATTCCGTACAGTTTGTTTAGAAGTATAGAGTAAGAAACTTTGTCATAGGCCTTGCTCATATCGAGCAGGACACCTATTGCGTATTGCTTTGCGTTTAAAATGTTCAAAGCTTCTTGCATATATTTATACACGGCTACAACAGTTGAGCGCCTTTTTCTAAATCCGTTTTGGTTGTCGTCATATTTAATATATAAAACACTAGGTATCTTTGCGTTTCACAGTCATCGATTTAGCCTATCCATCGGTTAAAGCTTGAAACACGCTGCATGTTAACTGTCATTTTTATCAATTAGTTATTTTATGTTCTGGGTAGTATAACCGGAACTTGCTCGAACATTCTGAAACAGGCCCTCAACGCCTATTTCAGAATGTTTGAGTAGGTTCCGGTTATACTACCATACCATACTACCTATCACAATATGTATAATTTTTATTTGGTGTGTAAAACCCCCGAAGTAAAAAAGTGAGCATTGTTTTGCCTAACACACATTTCATTTATAATTTAAAGCATATGACTTAATCATTAACTGAGCTGCTAGAATGTGCGCGGTATGCGCGGGTTTTACTTAAACCTGAAAGTTTTGGCAAAGGTTGATTAAGTTATCATCAAACATATGAAATATTGCATTACTAGCGTATTCTACTCGTTGGCGTCAAAATTTGATTTACAGTCTACTTGAATTAAATGATTGTTTTTCCAGATGTTTCTGACACAGATGACAAAATAGCAACATGTTCTGTTGAAAATATACCAAATGAACAAACAACGAAATAGAAGTTTGAAATGAAAATCAAGACTTGGAAAAGAAAACACGTGTTACTATTATAATGTTTATATGACCGTCGATATGAAAGTTTTAAACATTTACAAATGTAGGCATTTGTTGAATTCTTGTTTTATTGAATCAGTTTTATCACCTATACAACAACTTTAACTTTTCATCATAAAAATATTTACCCGTGACCGAGTTGTCACACAAAATTATTTGTGTCTACCGACAATAAATTCATCGTGACACTCTCTATGTACGTATTGGCTAGCACTGTAGAAGTCTTCTTGCATGTGTATATAGGTCTTGGGAGTTTACCCATGCGCATCGTAGATAATATCACTTCACTATCACTACGTAGTATAAAACAAAGTTGCTTTCTCTGTCCCTATATCCCTATGTATGCTTAAATCTTTTAAACTACACAACGTATTTTGATGCGGTTTTTTTAGGGTTCCGTAGTACCTTCAAGGAACCCTTATAGTTTCGTCATGTCCATCTGTCTGTCCGGCTGTCCGAAGTTTTGCTATGAGACCGTTAGCACTAGAAAACTGTAATTTGGTAAGTGTATGTATATTAATTACGCCGACAAAGTGGTAAAATAAAATTTTGAAAAATATTTTTTAGGGTAGCTCCCATACATATGATTTGAGGATGAAATTTTTTTTCGTTGTCACCCCGTTCTGTGGGGTATTGAATATGTCTTTTAAAAGTATTTAGGGGTCACTAACACTATTTTTCGATTTAATGTCCCATTTACGAAATATTAAACTTAAAAGTGCAAATGTTTGTTCCTTCGCCCCCCTCTTAAAGCTAAACTGCTGGCTAAAAAGAAAAGTCTGGGAAAATTCTTGATAATAGTGCAGTTTGGTAACTTTAAAGAAAAGCGTTAAGATAACTTTATTAGTTTAGCAGTAATAGTCGTTGAACTTGAGTGTTGGATAAATTTGTACCAAACACAAAATTCTTAGAACATATCCTTTAAAGTGACTAAGATGAAGTAGTTGCTTGTTTATTATTGGTAAAGACTGTGATTAGAAACTAAATGAGTAATAAAAAAAAAGAATGAATACAAACAAGATTTATTGTTTTAGATAAATAACAACAATAATGCAGTTTTAAAACAATAACAAATTCGACGATGGCGCTCGAGTTTTATGTCACCAATTATAATAGGAATTATTTATACGTCTGATTTTCTTCGTCGTAAATAATTTGTTGTAATACCTAATACCCTTACAGATAATTATGTGTGTAGGTAGACAGGCAAAAGTTAGTAGCTTACCTAACCAACGGCAAGGATAATGAATGAAAAACAGCAGTAGATAGGTAGGTATATATTCTGCTTCAAGTTCGTTTTTTATATTGCCTGATATGTTAGTCGTTGATCACTATCTCAACTGATGGTAGGTGATGATGTGGTCGAAGATGTTGTTCAGGCTAACCTAGAATTACTGGCTCTCAAGGACAGCTGCCGGAACAGGAAACGGAAAAACACATCAGTTAGGTGCTTAGCGACAGAGTTTTTACTACGATCATTTCTTTCTCTTGTATTTCCGAGTAGATTTTTGAATAAATTTGTCTTTATTTCCCATGTTTTCTCGTCAATAAACTGGTACATAACTTACCTTACCTACTTATAATTTATTATTTTTACACGTAACAACAATCTATCTTCATCTTAGTTCATATAATCTTCTATATCGCCCACTAAAATTGATACGGGCTAAATGTAGCCGACCGTACGGGCGCGCTGGAGGTTCGAAAAAACTGATCTACTTTTGGCAACGCACCGCGGGCGACTGGCGGGGGTCAGGAGCCAACATGGAACATCCTGCGTATTCAGCGTACGCGCTTTTAAATGATCTCAATATTTATTTCTCTTTATATTCTATAGATAATCTTACGCTTTTTCAAAAAACGAATTCCACAGAAGTATGTGAATGTTTGTTAGGATTACACACATTTTTTTGGTAAAATGGTATGTTCAATTTTAACCGAATGACGTTGATTCATTCCATAGTCGGGAACGTCAAAACGGGTGTTTTTTAGGAAAGTTTACGATTTTTTCTATCCAGCTAAATTTACTTAATCATGTTTCGGGGCCCACAGTCGGATAAAGTACTTGATGAACTGTTAATATACAAAAAATAAATCATGAATTAGTAGTTAGTTTTGAATATTCGTGAGGAGGAATCGTCAAATTTGGAGCATATTTCGTCTTAATATGATATGTAGTAATGACACGAGCAAGACATATTCTTGATTGTAAGCGAAACCAAGACAGAATCTTGTTTAAGAACTAACCTAATTGAAAAACCCTGATAGTATACCCGCTATATGTTTTTTGATCAGGGGTAAAAAAGCTTATACATGATTTTCAGTGTAAATTTTACACTATATACTTGTTTTTGTTATAAATAAACTATCTTTTTTGTAATAGCTTACGCTTTGCATCAAAGCCATTACAAAATGTTCATGAAATCGGCAAGTTGAATGAATCTACTAATGTGTTGGTATCATATATGCGTGCTAGATGGCGCTTCAGCACATAATTATATCATTCGTGTGTGAAAAGATAGTTTCTACTTGTTTACAGTCCTAACTCACTTTATCTAAAAGGGTTCTTAATTAAATGAAACACCTTGTGAAGTGGTAGCTGAGTATATTTGAATTTGGCGGGTCGGTACACTGCCATGAGTTATTTGCAACAAACGCTTTCACGTTCAAAAACAGCACAGCGACATCTATTGGTATCGTGTGCAAAACACTTACAGAGTGAAGTTAGTCACATTCTACATAAGGAGTGAAGTAAACCTTGTCTATGATCTATTGTTGTACCTTGACTATTTATTTTAATGTTAGCTTAATATTAGACATACCGCCCACCAAGAACGTAGTTGAACGTTCTTTACAATTACACCGCCCACCATGAGGTCAAGGGGGTGTAGAATTATATAAAACCTTTAGCATAAATTTTGTTTACAACAGAATTAAACCTGAGAATTAATTACAATCTTATTGCATGAAATATTTACTTGCATACTGGTAATATGCATAATTTTGAAATGGGGCGTTTAATTAATGAGCCTTTGCACTTAAGTGTAACTACTCGCGTAAGTTGATCATCACCAGGATGTTTGGTAACAATTATTCCTAACAGCCATCTCGCAGGAGGCAATCCGTCTTCCTTTACTAAAACAACATCGCCTACGTTGGGTTCGGGTATTTGTTTAGCCCATTTGTACCTTTGTAACAAATGAGCCAAATATTCTTCGGACCATCGTCGCCAGAAACCTTGAACCATTCGCTGCGTCAACTGCCACCGTCTCAAACTACTTACGTTTGAATTTTCATAATTACGATCAGGCACCGTAATGAGAGGTTCACCAATCAAAAAATGACCTGGTGTCAAAGGTATCGGATCACCAGGATCATCAGTCATCATTGATAAAGGCCTCGAATTAAGGCATGCTTCAATTTGTGCTAACACGGTAGCCATTTCCTCATAGGTGAGAGTTGAGCCATTAATTACACGCCTGAGATGGTGTTTTGCGGACTTCACACCGGCCTCCCACAGGCCTCCAAAATTTGGTGAATGAGGTGGTTGGAAATGCCATGAAATTCCGTTATTTCCTACCCACTCGCGTATATCAACAGCCACCGAAGACTGTTCTATAGCAACTAAGTGTCGCAGCTCCTTATCGGCTCCGACAAAGTTGGTGCCGTTATCGCTCCATATGTTTGTGACACGACCTCGTCTGGAGACGAATCTTTTGAGACATGCGATAAAACCTTGAGCTGTTAAGTCACTAACTGGTTCCAAGTGTATTGCTTTTGAAACCATACATACAAAGACACTAATGTAGCCTTTGTAAGACTGGTGACCTCGACCCTTGGAAGTTCTAATGTTAATTGGACCTGCAAAATCAACGCCACTATGGCGAAACGGCCTTGCTGGTGTGACTCTACATGCTGGTAGCTGACCCATTAGCTGGTTTTGACTAGGCGCTGAATAACGCTTGCATGTCACACAATTACGTACATACGCCTTTACCTTAGATTTGGCCGAAACTATCCAATACCGTGTACGTAGATGGCTCAACATCAACGTTGGACCACCGTGAAGAGTCACTTTGTGAGCTTCGTCAACTATCAAATGGGTAAAATGGTGATTATTTGGCAGAATAATGGGTTGTTTTATGTCCATTTCCAGGTTAGCATTCTTGATGCGACCAGTAACACGCAATATTCCGTCATTATCTAAGAATGGACACAAAGCTTTTAGTTTGCTTTTCGCCTTTACACATTTTCCCGTTCTGATGTTATTTATTTCTTCTCCAAATTCCTTCTTTTGAACATATTTTATGTATACTTTTAATGCTTCGTCTATTTCTTCCTTTTCAAGACATATTTCGTACCTTTTTCTTTCAATATCTTGTTTTTTCCACTTTAAAACTCTTCTACAGTACGCTATCACTCTCAGTAATCTCGATAGAGTTGAATATTTAATCCACATAGGGTCTTCGTTTTCGTTTTCTGTAACAAAATGTGTCTTAACTGATCTTTGCTCAATGCTTGTAGCAGTCGACCTTGGTCTGGTATATTCGATGGTATTATCTTTAAGCCATGCTGGTCCCTGAGCCCACAAAACATTGCTTGATAATTCTTGTGGAGTTATACCCCTGGATGCTAAGTCTGCTGGGTTGTGAGAAGACTGCACATGAGCCCAGTGAGAATTGTCAAAATGGGAAAGAATGCTGGATACTCTATTTCCTACAAATGTAGTCCATCGACTTGGATGATCACTTAGCCAGGCTAAGACTACAGTCGAATCTGTCCAGACATGAACATTAGCTGGCGGAATTTTCATGACTTCTGCTACCTCAGATATTAGGTCGGACAACAAAACTGCTCCCATGAGCTCTAAACGAGGAATAGATTGCTGTTTGACTGGAGCTACCTTCGTGCGAGCCGTGACTAAGCTGGTTTTTATCTCTTGACGAATGCTTATAACTCGAAGATACACTACTGCAGAGAAAGCTAAAACTGAAGCGTCGGAAAATCCATGTAGTTCTACCAACACGTCATCAGCTTCCATCTGGACCCATCTAGGAATATAAAACTTACTCGTTTCTGCCAAATCATTGCGATAAGTTTGCCACTCGGTGAGTAAATCTGGTGTTAATTCATCATCCCAACCTAATCCTGAAAGCCAAAGCTTTTGAATAAAAATTTTGAATGTGATGACACAAGGAGCTGCCCAACCTAGTGGATCAAATAGGCGGGAGATTTCGGAAATCACTCTTCTTTTTGTGATTGGAGTTTGCTCTTCTGGAAGATTGATCGAGTATTTGAATTTATCACTCGAGCGATCCCAAGAAATGCCTAATATTTTCATCACTTCATCTGCCTTTATTTCTTTACTTCTTTCTTCCTGATTCCCATTTGTATGTTCCTTTCCTTCATCTGAAATCACCTTATTTAATTCCTTGCAGCTACTTACCCATTTTTGCAGCTGGAATCCACCTTTGGCAAGTATCTTCGTCATATCCTTGTATATCTGAATTCCTTCTTGTGTTGTCTGACATCCTGTCATCAGATCATCAACGTAAAAATCAAACTTTATTTTTTCAGATACTTCGGGACATTGTACTCCTTCATCAATTGCTGTCTGCTGTAAGGTCTTCACCGCGAGGTAAGGTGCCGATGCTGTGCCGAAGGTAACTCTTTCTAACCTATACTCTTCAATTTCAGATCCGGGATTGTCTCGCCACACTACTCTTTGAAAATCAACATCTTCTGGGGATACCTTCACTTGCCTGTACATTTTTATAATGTCTGCACACAGACTTATAGGATGCATTCTCCACCTCATGATAATGTGACGTAATGGAAGTTGAATGGTTGGACCTACCATGAGATCATCGTTCAATGATACCGCATTCAATCCTTTCATCGAAGCGTCAAAAACAATTCGTAGCTTTGTCGTTGATTTGTCTTCACGCACGACGGCGTGATGAGGTAAGTAAACACCTGGACGATTCTGAAGATCATTTTTTGGTATGCGTTGGGCATGTCCAAGGTTTATATATTCCTGAAATACTTCGGAATATTTTCGTTTGAATTCTGGGTCTTTCTTAAATTTGTTCTCCAGGTGCAGAAACCTCTTGGTCGCCAGTTCCTTGGAGTTTCCATATTGACATTGTGGAGTATCATCACGAAACGGAAGTTTCACCACATAACGACCATCATCGTCTCTTTTGGTTGTCCGTGTGTAAAATTCTTCACAACGCAGCTCTTCATCGGAGAGAATCTTTTTTGTACTACCTGGAACTGACTCGATTTCCCAGAATTTTCTCAGAAGGTCATTCTCATCCTCCCGATCTACAGTACTTAGTACAACATGATGACAATTGATTTTGCCATTGATTGAGGAAACCTTCCCCGACAGAATCCAACCAAAAGCTGTGTTTTGAGCCACGGGTGAGCTTGGTGGACCTTGCATTAAACCTTCTCGTAACACTTGACCGTAAGCTTCAGCACCAAGCAGAATATCAATTTTGTTAGGCGTGTAGAACGCTGGGTCTGCAAGGGTTAGAGCTTTGAATCCTGGCCAATTGCTCGGTATCTTCTCTGAGGGCAAAGGAGATGTGATATTACCTAATACATATGCATGTATTTGCATGCTAAATTCGGGCTCTAGGCGTGAGTGAATAGTCACTGTTACAGTGTGCTCAGAGGCGAAAGCACTCTTCTCACCACCTATTCCGGAAATGATCGATTTAGCTGGCTTCTTTCTGAGTCCAAGAAGTTGCACTGCTGATTCTGTTATGAATGATGCCTGGGATCCTTGATCCAATAACACTCTCAGCAGTTGTGTTGAACCTTGTCTTGTCTGTGCTTTGACAAGAGCTGTGGCTAATAAAACATGAGTACCTTCTGACTCCTTGGAAAAATGTGAGGCTACATTTGTTGGTTGTACTCCTTCCAATGACGATGCCTGAACCGGTGACATCGTTGATTTAGTACTGACGGATGCAGTATTGTTACAAGTAACTACTGAATTTGAGACTGGTTTTGGGTGCAGCAACGAATGGTGTCTTCGTTTGCAAACGTAACAATTTATTGACGAATTACAATTTTTAACTGAATGGTTTTTACCCAAACAGTTAAAACAAAGCTTGTTTGTTTGTACAAAATTTTGGCGAGCATGATAATCAACTTTTGAAAATTCTTTACAATTGGATAACTTATGGCCGGAACCTTTACAAAATGAACATAAGGCAGTTGTAACATCGTTTGCAAGTGCATGCATCACTTTAGGCTTTTGGTTTAAAGAATTTGAGAATGATTTGGGTCTGGTATCTAAAAATTCAAGTGATCGGAATCTTGATTCTAAAAAGTCATGCATTAGTTTGAAGGTAGGCAACTCATCAGAGTCACTTATCTTCGCTTCCCACTGCTTCCGTGACTCAGAATCAAGTCTCGTACAAATGATGTATATTATAATCATGTCCCATGTGTCAATATCTATACCCAAATTCTTCAAGCCGTTTAACGTATCGTTCGTTGTGTCTAACATATCCTTAATAGCACTGCATGACTCTGTTTTAATGCTCTACTGATTCATGAAACGCTTCAACAAGCAATTAGCAAGGTACTTTTTGTTGTTGTATCTATGATTGAGAATTGACCATGATTCTTGATAATTGCTTGCTGTGATGGGAACGTGCCTCAACAATTTTTCGGCTTCACCAGAGAGGTGACTTTTCAAATAGTGCATTTTCTGAACATTGTCTATTGAAACGTTTGTGTGAATCAACGATACATAAAGATCCCTAAATGTCTGCCATTCCGAATATAAACCAGAAAATGTTGGTATAGCAATTTTTGGCAGTTTTACATTTGAATCGCATGAGGATGTTGACGCTGCTTGATTTCCTGTGCTCGAAGAGCTTGACAATTTACACTTGAATAATATTTCTTTTAAATCTGACTTATAATTAATATACATTTCTTCAATATTGTTAAAAACGTCTTCTTTGAAATATTTATGTTGTAGAATGACATCTGAATCCTCAGTTAAGAGCTTATCATTATTTTCTACTAATACTCGCCACTGCTCTTCTAAAGCCTCAAGTCTGGTAAGTATGTATGATTCCTTGGCTAAACGATCCTTTGGAGATTTTTTAAAATTATCATAGGACTTCTCAATCCTACTGAAATAACTTAATTGTGTTTTTATTAAGCTTACAGATTCCATTTTGTAATTAAATTTTAGTGTGAGATATCAACGACTTTTTTTTTTTTATAAGTCTACAGTATTGCCGATACAACAGAAAAAATGAAACTTTTCTAAGTCTAAAATATCTCTGATTCTTTTACAAGTTTTTATACAACATAAATTTTTCTAAGTCTAAAATGTTGCTGAAAATTTTACAAGTGTTTTAATAATTTGCCATCGATATAAATTTCGGCATGGATTCCCCGTCTAAACACAATTACCTTAAAATTATTCTAAGTTCCTGACTCTACAAATTTACTCTACCAAATAAAGTCTCAAGATATAAACTCTACCAAATTTGTAACTCTACGTTAAGATTGAACTTTCCAAGAAATCTTCAAAATAAAGTCTTCTTCAAATGGACTGTATAAAATTGTACTCACGATTTCACTTGCACTTTACCACTCCACTGCTTACGCCAACTCGTTGACGTGACTGACTCGACGTTTCCTTTGGGCCGACTCGACGACTCTGCTAGACCGCCTCGATGACCGCTTATGCTCCACCTCGTAGCGCCCCCTGGTGCCGTCCACCGGTACTGCTTGCCGAGCTCCTTCCGTAGGCTGCACGACCCGTGTCACTCCTTGCAGTGACACCACTCCCGTACCGGAGTGATTGGCGCTTCAGTAGCAATCCACTACTGGTTTCCACGCCGTGGAACAAAAAACTTCGCCGACTATAGTTGCAGCTGGTTATCCGGCTTCGTATGGACCATGTTTACAGTCCTAACTCACTTTATCTAAAAGGGTTCTTAATTAAATGAAACACCTTGTGAAGTGGTAGCTGAGTATATTTGAATTTGGCGGGTCGGTACACTGCCATGAGTTATTTGCAACAAACGCTTTCACGTTCAAAAACAGCACAGCGACATCTATTGGTATCGTGTGCAAAACACTTACAGAGTGAAGTTAGTCACATTCTACATAAGGAGTGAAGTAAACCTTGTCTATGATCTATTGTTGTACCTTGACTATTTATTTTAATGTTAGCTTAATATTAGACACTACTAGTTTTACTAGAGAGCGCTCTAAATTTCTAATCATTATATGCGAACGTAGCGACATGTACCCCGCGAACTAAAAACGCGAGATGTGGAGACAAAATGTTACATCTTTCTCTACAATTCTGCCCCTTATGTAGTTGAAATATAAATTAGAACATCGTAGACGATAAAACTAAAAAAAATATTTTGGTAAAAGAAACAACTATCATAAAAACTCTATCATATTTTAATAATTAAAATTAGACGCATCCGAATTTCACATGAAATAGTGTAATAGTTAGACACCCCACCTGTCATTTTGTGTAATCCTGCATTAGAAACCGCAACAGCCAGAGATTTATCACTTCAAGACCACCTTCACTACATATGTCTGGGCACCGCTTGCACAACCTAGGTGCTTCGGCCTCCTCCAGTGTAGATATTATTAACATTCGGTTTTTAGTCAAATACTACACAGCAAGGAATCTGCAGAAAACAGGTTAGATTCTACTTGGTAAGCCTCAACATTTTCATGAAGTAGTGGTGACAACCGCTTGCACACACTAGGTGCTTCGGCCTCCTCCAGTGTAGATGTCTGGGCACCGCTTGCACATACTAGGTGATTCGGCCTCCTCCAGTACAGATATGTCTAGGCACCGCTTGCACACACTAGGTGCTTCGGCCTCCTCCAGTGTAGATATGTCTGGGTACCGCTTGCACACACTAGGCGCTTCGGCCTCCTCCAGTATAGATATGTCTGGGCACCGCTTGCACACACTAGGTGCTTCGGCCTCCTCCAGTGTAGATATGTCTGGGCACCGCTTGCACACACTAGGTGCTTCGGCCTTCTCCAGCGTAGATATGTCTGGGCACCGCTTGCACAACCTAGGTGCTTGGGCCTCCTCCAGTGTAGATATTATTAACATTCGGTTTTTAGTCAAATACTACACAGCAAGGAATCTGCAAAAAACAGGTTGGATTCTACTTGGGAAGCCTCAACATTTTCATTTAATCCTTCTAAACAAACTTGAATTTTTATTTACTCTATGGGGAACTCATTCATTACTAGGAAAACCTTTTATGTTAGTAAATTAGTCTAACATCAACAATCATATTTAATTAAACCGCCTTTTTTTTTTCTCAACAAAGTATACTGACTTCCTAAATCAATAAAACTTGTCATCGGTTGACTGTTGACCATTTTTCATTTAAATTACTTATCATTACTTTATTTCCCTTCACTCATTGTGCTGAGAATATTTTCGCTTGAGTTAATATTTTATGCTGTCGATAGTACATCATGTTTATCAGGGTGTACACTGAAATTATTGTGACCCTGGCAATTATTTTCTAGGTGACCAAAACGGCGATACTTTTGACATTTCACTACTTTTCTACACGTAAGACAGGTCAGATGGTCCCGCGCTGCCTTAGGGCAGTCTCACCACAATTGTAGCACGTAATGGGGATAGAACTATTTATGTTATTATCAGGCTACTTCTTTTAAGTCCTTTGATCACTACTAATGCGAGTGGTTGGATAGAACTTTCTAGAGATTTCAGTATTTTTGCTACAAATGTTTCGAAAATATTTCAGAACTTCTTCAGGCCCTTAAAAGTGCGTACATTGCACATTCATTTTAATGTTGGAATCGAAAATGCCGTGTTTAAGACCATCGACTGCATGTTTACCTTTCAATTGACACCTATTAATCAGTATAATCTTATCATAATAGTAATCTTCTAAAGACTCACTACGGCGAGTTTTCCTAGACAACATATCAAAAAAGAGTTCACGCAACATGGAAAAGCAGCAATAACTTATTTGCCACTTCCCACAAATATTTAACGCTTGTTGATTGCTTTGCCAGATCTTTTAATTTCGGCAAAGCGTAAAATATTTTTTGACGTTCTGACTACCCATACACATGTGAACACTCATTAATTTTGCATAACCGATCTTTCATCGTCTGTGACTTAGTCTGCGGGTCGAAATCCGGTATAACATTTTGCGCACCATGCATTTTGCGCACCAGGCTGACCCTGACGAACAATTGCGATAACTCAATGCTTTTACTAATTTTTCGAAAAACCATTTTCGGCTATTCGATATTTTCGGTGCTCGCGCCGTAGGTTACCAAGAATGACTTACCTCGTTTTAGGGAATCTAAAAAAAACTCCTATGCTTTTCTCGTTCAGTTGATAAGCAACCGTAAAAAGAGTACCTCATTCTCTTTTAAAATACTAGTGCAATCATCATGCTTTGTCGTCACGTCATCGTGCGCGAGTTGCGCGTCCCGTACTCAAGTCAGCTCAGCGACAGCTCAGAATTGTTGGCGGGGTGAGGAAGGCTCGTTTTGGTGGGGGAGAGGAGTGTCCGTTCTATACGTAGTATTATTATATGTTCTATGATCTTAATGAAATATATGTCCTGCAGATATGTAGATAGACATCTTACGATTTTGTAAAAGTGCTGCCATCTAGTTACCGACCTCAGAACTAAGAACTCTTTCGGAGTGCTATACTGCCGTCCTTATGAAAAGTACAATAACTAACTCTTGGTAACTTTTGAGAAAAACGCGGTAGAAAAATAAAAAAATGTTTTAAGTGTATCTCTGCCCCTATGTAAGGTATTAACTTGAAACTTGCACCAGATTGTAGATAAAAATGTTAAGCATATTAACAAGTATCTCAAAATAGTAAATTATGTTATTTAAGCTACTTAAATCACAACATTGTTTTTTTGTTAAAAACTATTTTATAAACAGTGTAAACGATTACCTGTCATAACCACAATAAGTAACGTAGTTATTGCACTTATTGTTAGTAAATCAACATTATTGCAATTGAGATAAGCAGATGCTTCTGAATAGTATATATGGTAATTCTAACCATTAGTGCAATCTTTGTCTGACTTATTGGGTTTTAAGTAGAGTTTAATGAATTTTATTGAATTTGATTCAAATAAGAGGCGTTATTATGTAAGATAATGTTTAATGTTATACATAAAATGAGGTCATTTATTTTAAAATTATGCGATAAGCTTAATCTGAACACGGTTTTATAGTCATTAAAGTGGTTATTAATCCCCGCGCTATCTCAAGGAACGTTTTGATTTCCTTCACTATTCTTCATACTCTTTAAGGTCATCAGAAAATCTCACACTTGAAATCCATCCTCATACGAGTTCGTTTTATACCAAATCCTTCACTATTCAGGCTGCCCACTTGTGGAATTCTCTTCCTGTATCAATCAGACAAGCACAGACTCTGAAAATGTTCAAGGATCAAGTTAAAAAGTTATATTTGTCCAATTAATCTGTTGTACTGCAACTTACCAATGTCTAGGTTATATTATATGAGATAATATTATATTGTGTAAGTATTTTTATATAATTTATATAAATGTATATATCATTATCTATTTCTGTATGTTGGTATGTATTTTAAATAAATGTATGTATGTAATTATTTATTTATTATAAAAACCTATATATATATATATATATTATGTGATATTTTTATACATTTGTTTTGAAAGTACACTTAAATACGTTCTATTTTTAAAATACTTTTATGAGATTTTAATATGTACTTATTCATATCTATTTATTTAGACTACACCCGCCTCTATTGTTTTTGTTATTCAACTCCATCCTAAGGTTGCCTGGTAGAGATCACTTTTAGTGATAAGGCCGCCCATGGTAACACTATGTTATTATATATTAATATGTAAACTTTAATATTTAAGAGTGGTGTAACAATAAAGAGTTATCTATCTATCTATCTATTAAGTCACACTAATTATTTTTAGCGCGTAGTCAAGATAATCCTTTCGAAGAAGCCGTCACAGTGCGTAACTTTGAAGAAGTATTGGCAACAAGTTCTGCTTGTGATAATGAGCAAAAGGTAAATTTGATTAATTGAATATGTTTGTGTTAAAGTTTGTGTATATATCGAGAAAAGTTCATTGGTTGTTATCAATTTACTTATTTTTTTTAGAGAGTTATCAAGAAATTTTTCATAGAAACCAATAACTAAGTCTTTGAAGAGTAACCCTGAAGTACAATAGGCCTCAAGTTCTACTTTATAATGAAAACATTACATAATTGACAACAAGCAAAATCGTTAAACATATCTCAGTTACTTCACTATAATGTTTTATATTTATAACAAATTTATTGATTTTCCAGAAGATAATTAATGTTCCAATATCCAAGAAGAGAATGTGAACACAGGTTATGAATCTGGTTCATCTACATCTTCATCTAGTTCAAATGATAATTTTGAAATCGAAGGTACAGATTTTTTACTGTGCGCATATAAATGTGATGACTATTAAATTTGTTATTTTTGAATCAAGCTATGTAAAAAAATACTGTTCACGTTCTATCTTTCAAATAAATCGCGAGGGGCTTATTCTGCTAGCGAAGCCACCAGCGGAGGCTAATTAATATCAACACCTATATACTTCTTTACTTCAGGTCTATGATTTCCCAGAATCGACTCTGATGATAGCGTTAGGGATCCCAGTTATGGCAACTCTTCGGGTAAAATTACATAGTTATAATTTGTAATACTAAATATTTGACTTTCACTAGCTAAAACTGCTAAGGCTTTTAACGAGTGTGGTTTACTTATTTCATTACAAGATCACAAATATACGATAGGAAAAAACTTAGTCTTGTGCGGGATTCGAACCAGCAAATGACTTAACATGACACTTATTTGTAGTACAACGCAAGTGGTACTATAGATGTCGCACCATCCCAATACGATGGTTAAAGAACGATAGGAAAGATTTGAGTTATGACGTCATGTCATGTTAGCTCAATTGGTTAGAGCATACCCCGGCTCAAGTGGTGGATGAACGCGGGTTCCGCACATGACTTAAATTTTTCCTTTTGTGTATTTGTGATTTTGTAATGTAATCCACATAGCAGGCGTTATTGCAAACCTAACAATACCTTGTTTGTATTAAGAATAAAATTCTCTTTGTGTAAGATTTTGTAAAGAATATTTTATTCTGTATCCCTTATCAAATATTATTAAACCAAAATTATTACTAGATTATGTTAGTTATTGTGTGTTTTGTTATATGTTTTATTTCATGCTATTCAAGTTTATTATTTACTTTATTGCAAAATTTCGATTAAATTATAACTATTCTGGTTCATATGATCCTACCAGAATAAAGCACTGCCCCAATGATTAGTTAAAGTAGTTAAATTGTTACAAACGTTGCCTTAATTTTGAGCAAAAGTGATATTTTTATTATGTTTATTACGGAGCATACAATCATTAATTATTACTAATTTGAGGCTTGTACAGTAGTGCAGTATAGGTTACTTAATATTCTGTGTGTATTTTCATATAAATAAATACTTTAATAAAAGAAAATAATGCATTTTGTTTATTACTAAAACGTCTTCATAGTGTTTAGTAGTATGACCATATTTGTTAAAAATAACCTAATAAATACGAAATTAATTTCTAATTACTAAAACATATTAAAATACATATTATCTACCGATAAATATCACGAATAAATTATTAAAATTCATAAGTGAACCTTTGTTAATTAGTTTTATGATTTCATTGTATTTTTAGTTACTACTTTGGTTTTAATTTTATTTATATGTAACAGGGTATAATTATATTCCTGTCGCAAGTTTTTTGCTGTTTTTTTATCAACAGTGAGATAAAGTAAACAAATATGCTACAAAACTACTAACCTATTTAAAAATTTACGTAAGGTTAACTAAATAACTATAGCTATAGAAAAATATTGATGCATAAACTAAATCGCTCTACTGAAATAATTGCTTTTTTGAGTTAATACCCTGTTCATTTAGACCAACGATATGTTGCCTAATAATATGGATATCAATTTCCTTAATCAACATTTTCATATTTTGATGCTAATATCTTCATATCTTGATGCTAATACGAAAGCAGCTTTCTTTCTGCTCTTCCGACTCCTCGATACTAATCATTTGTTTGTGAGTTTACTTAATATCGTTGTAAATCCCTTGATGACACAGGTTATAGTTATCGGGAGCTCATGCATGATATCGAAAATCGACTGGTTTCGCATGCCACAAGTTCTTTTCGATGGTGTTCATTTGACAATCAATGAATAGGTAAAAAACTTTCGGGGTACTCATTAATAGACAACTATCATGGGAACCTCAATTGGCAGAAAGCAGTCGAAAACTGTTTGCCTCAGCAGGTTCTCTACGTAGATTACGTTTTTTTTTTCCTATCACCACTAAAACTGCGCTTGTACTATCTTTCTTAATCCCAATACTAGATTATGCTGACGCTAGCTATCTGGAATAAATTAGAACGTTTGCAAAATTTCTGTATTCGTTTCATATTTGGTTAACGAAAGTATGACCATATGTCTGAATTTTGCAATAAGCTTAAGTGGTTACACATTCGCCTTCGCCGGAACATGCATCTGCTATCCATTCTTTACACCATTATTTTTTTCCCTAACGCCCCCTTATTTCCCAAACCCTAATTTCTTTTTGACACATCATCTAGACCCACACGTTCCACCAAATCTCTTGTTTTGAAGTTTTCTTTACCTTCTGAACAGTTTTCGGAAAAATCATTTACACTGCAAGCTACTTGTTTGAGTAAAGTTTTGCCTTTGCCAGTTCGGCAGGCAAAATCCCTCAACATTTTTAAAATAATGACTAAGAAGTACTACCTGTCCAGCTTGTCTTCAAACTGCTAAAATCGTTATTATATTATCTGTTATAATAATGTTTGAATTGTATATTATAGGTATTATTTATGTAAATGTCTGTAATTTATGTATATGTAATTTATATTTAACTTAACATTTAATATTATATTGCATATATCTAAGTATTAATTTAGGTATATATATATATATATATTATATTTAGGTATTACTACTACAATATGTATCATGCACATTGATTTTATTTGAAAGTTTATGATTTCTTTGTTGCACACTACCGTTCACAAGTTTTATTTGTCCTGCCCATGCAAAGGTTGTCTGTAAGAGATTGCTTTAGCGATTAGACCGCCGATTGTGTAAACATTGTATATATTTTATTAAGTGTTACATATGTAAATGAACACTTACATAACTCCCATTGCTTTAATTCCCATGTTAATCATTGTTTTTGTAAATGTTCATTTTTCTTTTGTTGGTATGCAATAAAGAGTTATTGTATGGTATCGTAAATTAATCCGTTTTTAGCACCTATTTAATACAGCTTTGGTCTTTATTGTTTAACCCTAATTAGTTATAAAATTATAACTACACCTAAATAAGTATGTACCTCGTTGATCAGATACAAATAGGCAAAGTAATATTTCATAATTTTACATATGTTTAAATTTACATGAATTTAGATTCTCAGATTTTTGTTTCATCATCATCACATCAACCGGAACGTTGTAACAAGGTCTATACCCTCTCCTATTGGGGAGTTTTGACATAATCTCCACACTTAGCAGGCGTCTTGGGGATTGCATTAGAGTTATTAGTACCTACTTCAGAAGGCACTGCTTTCCACCTTCCGGTATTTTTCCCTTAGTCGGCTCTTACGACACCCACGGAAAGAAAGGGGGAGGTGACATTCTAACCCGGCACCCTACAGGATATATATTATAGTTATTGCATGGTAACATGTGGCAACGTGACAACATTATAGCTGATTTCTGGAAGACAAATATTATGCCAAGTATTTCGTTGCCTGTGTAGAATCAAAAAATAACCTATTTATGGCATACAAAATAATCAAATAGAGACACATATTGTATGTGAGTAGGTATTTCCGTCATATACAAAGTTTTTGGATGTCCTGTTTAGTAAGCCTTTCGATGATCTTCAAACAATAGATGAAATTGTAATCCTTCAAGACATGTACAAGAAAACGACGTTTTGTGCAAGTAGCAGTGATGACTCTATGGCATGGACTGCAGCAGGTCCATTGTTTCAAATCCCGCCGCAGGCTTGAGCTTCACCGCATGGTGTAAAAGCATTTAGCGAATGCCCACCCGACCACCTTCAAGTAGAAAATCTGTCTCCAAGCACCTTACGGTGTGTTCCAGCAGCTGTCCTTGAGAGCCAGTATTTCTATCTCACTATTTTATCACATCAGGTAAGATTGTGGTATACCAACAATAAAAAAAAAAATTAATGATGTGGAAGCCACTTCTTTTACGACACAAAAATAATTTACCTACTGTGCCGAGAAATTCAGTTAAAATACTGACAGAATACTTAGCTGATTACCTAAATAAAAATTTATATCATGAGATCACTGAATAGACTATTCTGTATTTTGTGCAAAAAACTATGAGTCAATAATTATGAAAGCAGATATAATAACGTTATTGTAATTAGATGCTTTCTGTCATTCGGTGAATTGTCCTTGTATGCTATAAAAGGCGAACCATTGCGAATGCTTCTGTAGCTACGTAGGTATTTACGATCAGAAGCCAAAATGCTGAGCTATTCACGCAAGGCCAGGAAAGTACTTTAAATTCTAGTAATCTTTTGAAAAGGCTATTGATAAAAATAAAACGAGTGCATCAAGAATCAACACTCGTGCTACTTGTACGAAAGAAAATCTCTGGGAACTCAAGAAGTTTCTTCATAGACCAGCAAAAAAGTAATTAAGTCACTATTGATCAGACTACTACGACTCCTGACATTATTCTGGTTATACTGGGCCTTCAGTTTGGAATCGCTAGCGTCAACATTGCTAAGATTATGCAAGACATTACGCCATTACAATCTGTATCAGAGCGACATACAAAGACATTATAGCGTTATTTGTGAACTGATTAGATTATTGCTCACTATATTAGGTACCTAACGTTATAAAGAGAAAAAAGTGGCGAATAAAAGCTACCTACGTGATATGATAATATGAACCAGGAAATCAGCGATTTTTTTTTCATTCTCTTCCATCCCGGCCTCGTTGTGATATGACGACCTTAAATTACTAATATAATATGAGATGTAATTGATCGTAAAATGAAAGACTATTAGATGGCCATAATTTATTTAGTAACTAATAAGAATATTACATCTAAAAATTACACAAGAAGCGATCTGTTTATGAAATTGGAAACCCTGCAGTCTTTTGTAGCTAGGGCATGATCTGAATTGATGTTGTAAATTTTAACCGGTTTATGAGTAAACTGAGATAAATTGTAATCATCATTCAGTTTTGCTGCATTTGGATGAGGAATACCTTTAATAAGCACCAGTTCTGAATCTAAACAAAACTCGGGCTTATAATTCTTTGCCAGTATAATTTTTTGATAAGCTGCTTGAATTAACGCTGTAAGATACGGGTGCGTATACGAAGCGTGATTTTTAGCTTTGCTTATAAACAAATTTATTTTGTCGTTCCATGTTGTAACTTTTGACAGCATTTCTTTGAGCTCATTTGTTTCGTGACCGGCAATAAGTTTAAACATATGCAGTATCAATTCGTTTTGCAGTTGTTCTTCGGTTAGGTTCCCCAAATAGGCATTGAGGTGAATTGGCATAGCATCTGGACTGCTGTCTATACAATACACGATTCCCACCAGACCTAAAAATAAATAAGCATTAAAAACAATGGCAAATTTTTATTTCCAAAATTACTGATAATAACGATTTTTGTATTAAAAATATTACAAAATTACAACGAGAGGAAAAATTCAAGTCATGTTCGCGTTTAATAAACTTTATTGTTTTATTCTGTCATTGTAATGAAACCCCCGGAGTTGGCGTCATTGCAAAAATATAATATATTGAAAATATCTCAAGCATATTTAATCTTTTGTTATATTAAACGTGTGATCGTGGGGTAACGGGCTAGAACGAAACCTCCCCATCTCTTCTCGAGGGTTTCGTAAGAGGGGACTAAGGGTAAAATACCGAAAGGTGAGCAGCGCTTTCTGAGGAGCTTTTATCTCACACTGTCAACCACAAGACGTCTGCCAAGCGTAGGGATTAAGGCGAACTACCCCTTAATGGTAGAGGCTGTGTTAAATATACCCGTGTGGTGCCGGGTTAGAATTGCACCTCCCCATATCATCCCGTGGGTGTCGTAAAAGGCGACTAAGGGAAAAATACTAGAAGGTGGGCAGCAGCACCTTCTAAAGAACTTTTATCTGACACTGCGATCCCCAAGACGCCTGCCAAGCGTGGGGATTATGGCAAATACCCCCTTTGTAGGGGAGGCTGTGTTCAGCAGTGGACGATCCGGCTGATACAGTGTTAAATATTGGACAATCCGGCTGATACAATAAACATATTATAAGTATATTATCGAATTGCTATTAAATTCATCAACAAGATATTTGGTAAATAAAATATGTTTACTATGTTATTTCAATTATAACACTATTTTGTAACGTGAATATAAATTATCCCACTTAAAATATGATATATCAACATATTATCAGTAGACCGTGAGATACTTGTTTTCTAGATGCTAAATTTATAGTGTAGATTATACATCAAGATTAAACCTAGAGAACATTTTTGAACTTTCAAAATTTACCTTCTTTTTCTAACAGGGCTGCCATTTCTAAAGCAATATTAACTCCAAATGAATATCCCATTAGGTGAAAAGGAGACTTGAAATGTATCCTCATTTTGATGTACTGAAAATGTAAAAATCATCGTGTCATATTTTTATTATTCCTCTTTTAGTCGGCGTTTGAAATTCTTGTTCGAAGAAAGCTTAATATAAGTCAGCTTATACAAGCGCAGGATACTTATTTGTTTAGCTAATATTTGTACACAAGTTGCAGCTAAATCACGCATTGAGGTGATTGATCATATCTTGTCATATGGTGCTTTCTTTTCTCAAATTCCGTTTTTACAATCATCCAATAGTTATATAAGGAACCGTAACGAATATTAACCCAATAACTACACGCCAATTATATATAATATAATCTTAGGAATTAAATTACAGATTTACTTTCTTATAATTCGTCTTTAACCGACTTCTAAATAAAGGGGAGGTTCCCAATTTGAGTGTATGTTCTTTATGATATTCATTTTGACCTAAAACATACTTATCTCCATAAATATTATTATTAATTTCAATTATAATAAAATGACGTATTGGACAATAGAAACACATTCGAAATTAAATTCAAACAAATTACAAACTATTACATTAAAAATAAAACATTTTGGTTGCCGCGATCTTAGTGTAAAGTACCTAGAAAACTGACAACGATACCTTGTTGAATTCTCTGAAATTCATTTACCTATAGCAACCAATAAACGTCACATCTCCTATAAAACTTTTCATACGTCTGAACCCCAAGAACCTTATTTAGCTAAATTTTAAAAGCAGGTTAGGTAAAAAATAAAAGTTCATAAATTGCTTACTTCAAGTAGATATTTTGCCATGTTTGGAATACTATGTTCATTGTTGATACTCATTTGCAAAGCAAGTGCTGGTATTTTGATTCTTTCTGATATTGAATTAAGTGCTGTGTAGTTCCCTTCAAGTCCTGGTATCATTATAAGGTAGTTGTCATCTGGGTTCATGTATAAGTCATTCTGTAGAAAAAAACTTTGATATTAAATTAATATAAAATATTTCCTTTCGTTACTAGACTAAAAGACATGAATTTTTATTGATGTGTTGAAACACTGGCAAAATATTATATACTCGAAGCAGTGATGGCTCAGTGGCATTCTCTATGGACTGCCGCCACGGGCTTGAGCTTCACCGCATGGTGGAAGGGCATTTTGCGAATGCCCGCCTGGCTAACGACCACTCTTAAAGTGGAAAATCTGTCGCCAAGCACCTAACAGTGTCTTCCGGCAGCAGCCCTTGAGAGCCAGTGAAATTACAGGCAAAATGAGACTTAACAAGTATGCCTCAAGGTGATGGGCACAGTGCAGTTCGTTCGGACGATATGCATCTGTTATAGGCAGAGGTTAGTCCGCTTAACCTCAGTTGGGCCTCGTGCTTGTTCCGTCACAATTACAATAAAAAAAATACATTTCCTTTTTCCAAACAATACAATAACTATTACTTTTATCCATAAAAAATATTATAAAAGAAATAAAATATTGTGCTTCACTGGCCAAAGTACGGCATGGAGGCACTGGCAGAATAGGTAATTTACATTGTGCTTCACCGGCCAAAGTACGGCATACAGACACCGGCAGAATAGGTAGTTTACATTGTGCTTCACCGGCCAAAGTACGGCATACAGACACCGGCAGAATAGGTAGTTTACATTGTGCTTCACCGGCCAAAGTACGGCATACAGACACCGGCAGAATAGGTAGTTTACATTGTGCTTCACCGGCCAAAGTACGGCATACAGACACTGGCAGAATAGGTAGTTTACATTGTGCTTCACCGGCCAAAGTACGGCATACAGACACCGGCAGAATAGGTAGTTTACATTGTGCTTCACCGGCCAAAGTACGGCATACAGACACCGGCAGAATAGGTAGTTTACATTGTGCTTCACTGGCCATAATACGGCATGGAGACACTGGCAGAATATGTAGTTTACATTTTTTGACATTACATAATGCTAATTAATACCAATCAATATTAAAGAAAATATATCCACCCTTTCAAAAAAGCGAAAGTAAGGTTTTGTTGTGAGTAGCCTATAACTGCGTCTCATGGGCCTGTAATTTTTCTGGCTCTCAAGGACTGCTACCGGAACACATTGTTGTTGGTGCGACAGATTTACTACTTAAGGGGAGTAGCTAGCCAGACAATCATTCGCAAAATGCTCTTCCACCATGCGGTGAAGCTCAAGCCGGCATGGCAGTGGGGACCGAACCATATACCTGCAGCACCGCAGTCCATAGCTATTACCGCTCGGCCATCATTGATTCAATTGTATACAATAACAATGCCTATTTATTTAATATAGACCAGTTTGGGTGATTTAAGTTATAATTATGAATATACCTGTAAATAATGGTTTGATCTCGTTATCATCTGGACAATAGGTTCCGATGCTGTATATTCATCATGCATGACATTATTAAAAAAGGCGTCTAGACCATCGATAAATTTATTATTGGACTTTTCAGGTGTGTTATTATTCTTATGAATCGAATCTGAAGAAAGCACGCTACAGTATTTATTGCATAAACTCGATTCCATTGCATTGAGCAACATGCAGATTGATTTTGGCTGTATTATCTGAAAATATAAATACCAAACGTTTTAGAATAGGTACTTCTAGGTCAAAATTCATAATAAGTCTATAGGGAATTGTTATTAATAGCGCTTAGTTTAAACACTTGGTATCAAAAATATGTTTAAAAATGATTTGTATGGTAAGCGCTAATAACAAATTTGAGAAAATTATAATACTCATGTTAATACAAGACACTGTAAAACACTGTTCTAAATTTGACAAGGAATAACTGTATAATGATTGTACCTCGGTATCAACTCTATGACGTATGTAAAGCGATGGCAAACCAAGCTCATCTCGCATAAGACAACATTTTTCAAGTTCACTTAATTTAGACTCGTTGTATAGAATGCGGGATGTAGCAGTAAGGACAACGAAATACCTGCAAACAAAACAATAAAGAAGTGTTAGTTCCTTTTAAATTTAGTAATATTATATTAAACAATAATTATGGTGTAGCAAAAATATAAATTAAATGAAAGAATGCGTATATTTTTTTGTGATTATTAATGCGAAAAGATAAACTTTTTAGTATTTTTTTTACCTTAAGTTACATTGACTGCGACATATTTTGTCTAAGTTTGAAACTATAAAAGCAGTATCTTCAATTTCGTCATCAATAATACTCGTTGTGTTTGATTTCGCAAAGTCATTATAAACAATGAATATTCCATCGATATGTCCCAGCTTATTTGCAGTTTCCATCAAAGACTCATTCTCTGACTCTGTTTGAAGACTATATGAACTGTGTGAAATTTTAACTCCCAATTGAGTCCACGATCTGAAAATCAAATTTATTTCGATATGATTTTCCAAAGAGTTTTATTATGTTAAATATGTATATTGAACAAAACTATTTCAGAATGCATTCATATACATACAGGGTCACAGTGAGTCGTTCAAAGTTTCGATTAAAATCTTGGATTACTCCAAGATTATTAAGATGCATGCACCATCGCGATAACCTTCACCTACAGGTAAGACAAAACCCCAGAGATAAATGCCTAAAATCTATTTGCAAGCGATATAAAAATTTCTGTAATAATCTATCTAAACTTAAATCTAACTATGACAATTCTAAATTATCCGAAAGCTGCGATGACCCTATGAAACTTTGGAAGTCTATGAAACTTATCTGTGACATACCTGATCGAGAAACGATTCCCATGAGCTTCTAAGTAAGAATCAAAGTCCTCAAGAAGCTGTTAACTTTACATAAGTTAACAGCTTCACAACCATTTTGCTACTATTGGTTCAAAACTAGCATCAGACATTCTTCAAAAGCTTTATACGTTGGAGAAGTTACTATGTACAAAGCTTAGACTAAAAAATCGTTGTCTAGATATAGATTAATTGATCAACGCTAAATAAGACGAAATAAGCATGCAATAGATTTTATACATAAAGTTTCCTATCCTAATTATTTTTTATACTTATACATCAATTTTTTGTAACTGAGCAGTTAAGAATGTCAATTTGCTCAGCTTTAAATAAGACATTGAAAATATCCTACAAATTCTAGCAAGGGCACTGTGTCTGCCTACATTTGTATAATAAAGTTTGTTGAAAAATGGTTGAAAGTTTATAATTCTGGAACCAGGATGAGGAATAGAAAAATGTATTTTGGATAAAAGTTCAGGACAATCTAAGCCTCCTGATAATATTTTGTAGAACAACATCTGGTCTATGATCCAACGATGACTTTCAAGGGTGTGCATTTTAAAATGAGACAACCTTTGAGTGTAGGATTTAAGTTAATATGTTATGTTATTTAAGAAAATATGTCTAATGAGCAGCATATCTGAACATGAACAGGACGTTGCTGCACATTTAATGCTCAAAATACCTCTTAACTATCTAATCTCCTTGATTAACCGAAAGATAGTCGATATACTAGGAACAAGAGAATTCCCAAAAAGGGTTGTCATTAAATATCTTAAATGATTAACTTACGAATATTTAATCTTGAAATATCCATTCATTAATTCCGGCTTGAAATTAATAAGTAAGCGCCGTGCTCCTCTTTGAACCAAGTGATCTATTAATTCAATACTCAAGTCCGTTCCATCGCTCACAACAATGTAAGACTTATGTGAATATAGAGTAATCCTAAAAGAAAATGAATAAAAAATTAATGGTTTCTATATTTTATACTTAAAACAAGGTTGAGCAAATTATTTAATCCTTATGGCATTATAACGTACCTGGGTACAGCTTCAAAATGTTTTGCTGTCAACTCAAGATCTTTCATGTTTATTAACACTCTCCCTCTGTTACTTCGGTGTGACAATAGTTTAAATGCTCTGGATATATCAGTAGGAGCATAAACAATTGATGTGATTGGTCGCACAAATCCCTTTGCTATACCTTCACTGAGCATTAACTGAAGAGCCTTTAACGTACATAAAATAAAATATGTACTTAATTTAATATACAAAATAGAAAAAGGTACATTTGTTAAGGAGTGATGTCTTAGACAGTAATTGTAGAAAGTTATGTTTGCCAATATTTGTCTGTGGTCAAATCCCACGAAGAAAGAGCCTGTCACCCTCAGCTATCAGTATTTTTAAACATAACAATTTTTTGTCATTTTATAATGAAGCATTGATGGCACAGTTGTTATGTATTGCAGATCAGAAGGTTGTTGGATTAAAATTGCGGTCTTGAGCCTCATAGCATAATGATGGGGTATTTTGAAAATATCCTGGCTTGCTACTACCCTAAAGTAAATAATGCGCCACTTAGCACCAATTTGTGTGTAGCAAGTATTTTACCTTGTAACTTGCGTCAATTACAATCGTGTGAGAGAGTGTAACCTACTATTCAGCATTAAAATAGCTGCTCTTCAGTGTCAGTTGTTATTTAGTTGAGAAGTCACGTATTTGGCGTAAAATTTATAATTTAGCAGTTTTTTCACTCTAGTAGCTACGTTTCGTAACCATTTACGTGATTACGGTAATTGCTAGTTTAAAATAATTTTGCGCGTAATATCTTGAACAGTTATTGAACACCAATACACGTGGTTCCATAAATTAACCCTGGTGTAGTCAACTATAGAAAAAAAAACGTTTACCCTTAAAAAATTGACATACATTCAATAAGTACTAAACATTTATTAGATATTGTATAGTCTTCTCCAAACCTCGCGTTTCCCTCGATCAGGTGCAATAGATAAACAATTTAACAAAACATGCATAAAAACATTCTAAATTTGAATTTCGCGCCAAAGATGTAAGCTTCCACCATAAGGGTAAAAACTATTTTTTAAATATCGTTAGTGTTAATTAATAAAAAATATGTTTCCTCTAAAACATATTGCTCACTTACCTTTTTATCTTTATAGACCTTATCATTAAAAATGTTGGACATATTAACAGATTTGTACGTTCTGTCTTCTTCTAGGTAAAACATTTCAAATTTTTCGTTGTTTTTATGATCACTTTCATCTATATTCAAGAAATATTTCATAAATCCAACACAACCCATTGCAGCCTAAAAAAAAAAACATAAAATACATAGGCATTTAAATGAATACAAGTATATTATAAGAACTTTTCTTATAATATAAGGCTTATGATAGGGTGAGTAGGCATGAACTGTGGTCAGCGTTGTCTATCATCATTGGCTGAATGGTAACCTGATTCAAGCATTTTTCCTTTATGAGGAGTCCAGTGCTTATGTTAGGATAATCGGAACATACACTGATTCGTTTAACATCAAAAAAGGTGTTAGACAAGGAGCATTCGTCACCGTGGCTCTTCAACTTATTCATGGATAATTGTATGACAAACCTGAAAGACAGTGAATGTGGTAAGCAAGTGTGTGTGGTCGTGTAAGAATGAACGAGTTACTCATCAAATGTCTTCGCTACGCTGATGACCAAATGATACTTGCGTCGTCGGTAAAAGCATTTTTCATAGATGGTAAATGTTATGCATGAGGCTTTAAAAAGAAAATAAATGAAAATAAACGTAAATGAGACAAAAATTATGGTATTTGAACGAGATAATAGAGTGACCGATTGCAACATCCCTAATGTTGTTTTCATTTATTTTCTTTTTAAAGCCTCATGCATAACATTTACCATCTATGAAAAATTGCAGGTGAAAAAGTGGAACAATTGCAAGAGTTTGTATACTTCGGATCTATGTTTACAAGGGAAGCAGAGTGTGAAAGTGATACATAAAAACGAGTGAATGCTGAAAACATGGTGAACGCAGCATTGCATGCATTTATGACCAGTCAGAAGGTGTCTAAGTGGGTTCGTCTGGCTGGTCATGGAAGAGTGTTGCATGGTAGTGAAAGTTGGGTATCGAAGAAAAAGCATAAAAGTAGAATATTGCAGTGAAAATTAGAGCATTGACATGCATTATTGGAGTCAAATGGGTGACAGGATAAGGAATAGTGTGATAAGGGAACTATGTGGTGTGAATGAGGATGTAGTGACAAAAATTGTAAAAAGGTATGTTAAGATGGTTTGGACATGTGGAGAGAATGAATTAAATAAGAATGACAAAACAGGTACACATGAGACAAGTGAATGGAAGTGTTGGAAGGGAAAGGCCTAGGTGAACAGTCTGAAATCAAATTGAAAACGTTTTGAAAAAAAGCCAGGTCAGGAGTACCCTAAACCGGCGCTCATGTATGAAAGGATTGATGAGTGTACATGAAGAGAAAGAGATATGTAAGGATCGTAGAAAGTGGAAATCTGTGGTCTCTTCCTACCCCAACGGGTAAGAAGCGTGATTTTATGTATGTATGTATGTCTATTAAAAGGGTACCAGGAAAAATTAAACTCGAATATTTAGTAAAACTATATTGGTGTACAGTATGAAAACATTCTAAATATCCACACCATTTGAATTATATATATTTGTATATAAATATTAAATAAAAATTGAAATTTATATTATGGAAAGGTGTACAGAAGTTCTTATTCTATATTTGGACGGAACTAAACAGCGGATAGTTGGGACTGTATATTTAATATTTTTATGAAATAAGGATATATTTTAATTTGTTATTTATATGATACTGTGTCATTGTTATAATAAAAAAATTGGTATTTATCCTAACATCTGAACATCATATCTCTCAAAATCTCAAAAACATTGTTGATAAACCTTGGGTGCAGAACAGGGCTACTTACTATCCTAATAAAATTACTCGAAAGGTAGTAATTTTATTAGGATAGTACATCATACACTACCAAAGAGAGCATTTACAAGGAAGGTTGGCATTAGGAAGGCAGATGGTCATATGAGTGAAACCTTTATTTTAAAATTATATCTTGTATGATGCTAGTAAAAACATATTTTTTAAATGCTCTTAAGATGTCTTTTAGTTATGAGAGATAAAATAGTATACTATTTCCTCACGAGTAAGATGAAAATAGGAACATGATGTTTAATTATAGTTAATGACTGATATACACAAGTTAATAGCGTTACCGAAGAAAAACTTTGACTTTCAACAAAAAGTATTGCAATCAGAAAAAAAAACTCATGCTTATTTAGAAATACTTCATATATCATTTATATTATAACTTATATTAAGCTGAAATAATTGCCTCTCATTATGGAAAAAAATAATCTACCTACACCTGATGCATTTACTAAAACATAAAATATATTACCTTGCGAATTTTGCCGGATGCACAATTTAATACAATATCACACCGCTTATCCTTTGTTCTCTCCACGACCATAGCATGAAACGTATCATCGTAAGAAAAGCCAATATTTTGTTCTACAAATAAAAAATATACACAGCGTAAATTATTAAAAAGTAAATTTATTTTATTTCTAAAAATTTCAATTCGCATTAACTATTTATACCATTAAGTTCTGGGAAAAGTTTAAGTAAGAATCTCTTCTTCTCAGCATTGCTTACGGTACCAAACACAGTACAGCCAAGACTGTGAGCAATCGAGATAACTGCTTGACCTAAGGCTCCTGCTGCTCCGGTGATGAAAATATTAGCGTTCCGATATAGAGAACTTCTGAATGCCTGTAAATACATTAAACAGGAGGTGAAATAGTGTCTAAAGGGCTAATAAATGTAAATAAAAAGGACGCACAGAATAATTAAGTAAGCGTTTTTAATCACGAAAGTTTTATATTGATGGTTCTTTGATTTGCCTTCTCCTCTAAAAATCATTCGTGACTTTAGTTTCCCATTATAAAGTAAAGGGGTTTAAAGAGGAATACATGATGGACGTAAAATAATAAAGGTGTAAAGTCAGCTTATAAATGTAATTCATCTGTTGTCAAGCTCAAAACTGAGCATATTAGTTAGTGTCCTTGAGATACGTACCTTCTACGATTACGATGCTGTATAAGTATTATAAGTTTACTATATAAATACAGCGGTTCAATTTTAGGGACTATTTTAATTTGTCGGGTTATAATAGGCCGCTAACTTCACATCGGTTTCAAATAGTATTAATACTTTTTTATATATTATTAACTTACAAGAAAGTAATAAGCATGAACAGAATGCAGTGGGAAAATAGCAGCCTCTTATTTAAATGTACAGAAAAAAAATCAATATTCAAAATTATTAACTTACAAGACAGTAAAAAGCATGTACATAAGGCAGTGGGACAGTGGCAGCCTCTTGTAGACTCCAGTGTGTAGGCACTGGCCACAATAAGTCAAAATCTGCTTCTACAGCAGTAGTCGTTGCACCATGTGGAAGTAGACCCATTACTCTCCTACCACTTAAATATAAAGAAACGTATTAAAGTATCAACATTAGTCTGACATGGCAAAAAAATGTATATCATAGTTCTCGATGTATTTTATGGTTTGAAATTTACCAACCTGTTATCTATCCCGCTAAAATCCATTCCAAAATATTTATCGCCGTCTTTAGCGTTAAAGTTTTTATAATCTTTCATTGACAACCCTGAATAACAAACCTAAAAGAATATGAACATAACATTAACACAACAAAGTATGTTCTTTTTTAAACTGTTTGAAGGAACATGATCAGGTCCCCTATGGAATGAAGGTAGGTGAAGGTTAGACTTTTTAGAAACAATATGACAATTATGTTTCTATGTTTTAAGGCATAGTGTAGGATCCTTATGGTGAAAGAATTGTTCAAATCGGTTTTGAAATTTATTTGTTACATACAAAAATATAAAAATACAAATATCTTCTCTTTATAATATTATTAATATATTAGTATTAGTCTAGATAAACTAGCTAACACTTGAACTTCCGCGACTACAACGGAAAGGAAGGAAGGAATTACAATTCCATTTCGCCCACTTGAAAACTACATAGTAAACAGGGCTAAAAAGTTTGAAGAGTAAAAACTGTCAGAATGTAACACAATGTTTTTATGATGCCAATATGTAGTTTCCAAAAAAACCAAACCTACGTAAGTTATATATAAATCTTATGTAATACCTATTCGTCAATACCGTGCCTACCAACAATGTTAATGTAAAATAACAGTGGAAATATTCAAGCACCAAAAACATCTGATTTCTAAGAACTTTTTAATTGGATTGTAGATTTCCCTACAGTTAAATAATTACCTTAATTTTTCTCTCCCTCGATATTAACGGAGACTCGATCCAAGTCAGACTTTCAACATTTCCAGCTTCATATGCAACAAGCCTTACATCTAGGATTTTATTAGAAGGTTGTGAATTCACAGGTAAGTAGCAATAGCTTCCCCATTCATTTTTTTCAAGTATATTTAATTTCAAACCTTTTGTAATTTGATTTTTGTAATAATTATTTGAAGGTGAAAATTTCGGTGAAGAGTCATCGATAATAAACAAGTAAATATTTCCATTAAATTGGATTGAATTTAAAATATCTGAAATTCAAAGGGGTATTAAAAAGTTATTTTTCCCTACAGAATTACCCGAATACACATTCCTTTGCGCTGCTTCGCTCATTTTTTATGAGAACCCAACCAGATAGACTTAAGGTGGAGATAAACGGTGCGTGCTAACACGAGCCGGACGATGGATCTTCCCGACCATCCCGCCATCCGTACAACAAATCCATGGGGCGCTCTGCACCGTCTGGAGGCTCTGCTCTTGCCAGTGGCGGCGCGTGCTAGCGCAAGCCACGCGTGACTTTGATCCGTGTCGAAAAACCGCCAAGCGATGGATCGCCCGGACAGCGGACGGCTGACCCGCACCGGGGTGCTAAACGACGCGCTATATGGCGGACGATGCATCGTTCGTAGTTCGGCTCGCGTTAGCACGCGCCGTTTATCTCCACCTTTAAACAGGTCTAAGAAAATATATTATGGTATAAAATGTATCAAACTTCAATCAGTCCTTCGATTCAGTTAATATAGAGATAAGAGGTCGCTAAAATGAATACTTTAAAATTAATATAGTAGTTAAGCTATGATAAAAAACACATTTCAATTTCAATACAAAATAAGCTATTCTTACCCTGCGCACTAAAATATTGCTTTCTTTCTATAGTTAGAATTATATCCTCTTTGGGTTCTGTTTTTAATATTTCATTCAATTGAACAATCGTTGTGTTATCTAGTTTCGTTGATACAACGTTGATATCCTGTATGTTTATAGTTTTAGTTTTTTTCATCAAGATAATACTTATGTTTGCAGTATGCATCAGTGTTACAATTTTGAAATGCTCTAAATCTAAATCTTTTACGATCGCTGTTTCTATACTAAGGATGTAAGTGTTTTCGTGTATATTGTTTGTGACCAATCCAAGTAGCTGGAACAAAATCACGAAAAAGCATAAAATAAAGTGCCTTGAATCAATTGGTATCATCATGACAAAAATTATATCATAAATATATATTTACCTTTTTATTTTCTAATAGATTGTGAAATATCACAATATCTGCATTAAAATCAACCCCAACTGTCACATCTTCGTTCAAATCTACTGTTTGTATTTCAACATGTGGAATCGGTAACCGTTCAGACAGTTTCTGAAGTTTATTTGAAATTGTAAAGCTTGAATTGGTCATTAATTCTTTTATTTTTAAAATTTGGCAACTTTTGTTTTCATTAATTATTTGTAACATAACCTGAAGAGCTGTATCTACCTGTTAATATACATGAATTGCATTAGGTTTACATTCACAAAATAATGTTAAGGTGCAAAATATTATCTTAAATAAATATCATAATAGTTTATAAATACCTATATTATAAATATAATTTAGTAACATAAAAGTATCTGTTTATACATATTTTAATGTATGACTGCCTAGCAAATGTACATAGCTGTATATTTACATCGATAGTGGAAGCCAAACGATTATTATGCTGGCGCGTAAGTGGTTCCGTTGTTTTAAGAGTTATTTCTAGCTTCAGAGTCAAGGATATTATTAAATATTAATAAGTGATCATCTAGAAAATAAAATAAACCTAGGTCCCCTGTTAAATTATATTTTTTTTTGTATCACTCACATGAATATTTTTTTGCTGCTGTCAGCTGATATATATTGCTTGCTAAAGGCGAAATAGTGCTATGTAGGTTTCTTTTAATCAAGTGAATTAGTGACAGACGCAATTTTTTTTGTCTTTTCAAGTTAGTTAAGCATCATACTCATCAGATGATACACATTTACTTACATCAACTTTGCTGGAAGGAAAATGGGCCATAAATTTGCGTATGTGTAACATCGGCTGGATGTTTTCAATCCTCGGAATGTCATTATAAACAATTTGTTCAATAAATACTCCTGGACATCTAAAAAAATAGTAAGTTGGTATAATTTTGTATTATAAATGATTATAAACATTAATGTATAGTATTTAAATAAGATAGAAAGTAATCTTACTCTGTGTTCCCATTATATTTTAGTACTAAAGCATTGTAATATTGTTCTCCCTTTGTCGTGGCAAGTACACTTTTGTAGTGTTCATCGATATTTATTGTCAATTTGTTAATAAGTTTAACAGTGGAAATTCCAACAAAGTCTCTGGACAATGTATTAAATTGAATTAATGAATCCAAGAAGGTTATCCATCGACCATTCCACATAATAGACGCCTTGTTTCTTTGAACGTTCGTTGACTTTATGTTCCTAAACTCTTTCCTGATAATGACAATTTATTAAAAATTAAATTATTATAATTAATAAGTAGGTAATACGAGTGGTGTAGGTCATTTTTAGAAAAGAAGTCGCCAAGTACCATGCTGTTGTTCCTGTGGCTGTTCTCAAGAGCCAGTATCCATTCCAGGCTAAGCATGAATACTATCTTACACCACATCATCACTTACGATCCAACGGGTGAGAATCGTGCAAAGGTTATTTTCTTAAACAATATAAGAAATTGTTCTTGGAAAAAATTGAGAAAATGTCCAGATCCTTATGAGAATTTGAAGTCAAAAAATCTCCATTTAGTGGTGAACAGATTTTTGGTCTACTATTACTAGGCCTTGAATACATTAAACTTGACTAGATTGGCATTGCTGTAATCAAAGATTTCCTGCAAAAATTAACTCACGCGATCAATTATGGCTTGTGGGCGACTGGATCTGTGCGCTATTTTTTCAGAGTATCACAACGTTTTTATTATTTATGTTCAGTAGACATAATTTCGCAGGGAGAACTGACCTTTAAGGTGCCCCTGCATTGATAATCGTAAGGTTGGACATATGGCTGTTAACAATTACCATCTTACTAATAACTGAATTAGGCAGGTCAGCCGTAAACTGGAAACTGAATAAGGCTATCACGGCAGACCTTGTTAAAGGCTTTATATGTAACAAGGAAATCGGCATGCACTTCAGCGTATATCTCAATAGCCTCATTCCAATCATAAGTGGCGCACTCAAGGATAGGCTTGCACGTTGGTGAGCTTTTAAGCTTTTGTTACTTGACAAGCAATAGTCACTAAGGAGAGCTTAAATAGGCGTTTAAAGATGCCTGTCATGAAAAAAAGAGTATGTTAAAGTACTTCAAGACTATTGCTTAGATACCATCTGAACTCTTTGATCATATTTAATATCTGCAGCATCTTTTGAATATCAATAAGATGAATGCACTCTGGAAAATGTAGTTAAAGCGCAAAATCACTTAAAGCTTTTGCAGAACTTAGCCACTGCTACTTAGCTTTTTCTTAGGTCAACACTCGCTTGTGGATTTCGAGCTTCAAATCAGACTAGAAATGACTACTATTTTTTTTGTTTCAGAACGTTCACATTCAGTTGTGTATTAAATCTCTTGTTTGACGTAACACCACCTTAAAATCCCCAACATCTAATTAGCTATAGAGTTACCAGAAGTAAAGTAGATAATTTGTATCGCCAAACTGACCGTGTGCCCTTAGGCTAGTGTCAAGTGGAGAAAGATGACGATTTATACTTAACCGGATGATCAGAGCAACACGGATGTTAAGAAACTGACACTGAGTAACAGTGATCAGTGGTTTGGAGAAATTTCAGGCCATAATATAGTGTGTGATCAACATCAAGTACCCTGGTTGCCTCGTAAATTAAGTAAGAGAGACTTATCAACTAGGCTAGCTTAAACGTCTATTTATCTGACAGTTTGGTGATTTGATATAGAATCTGGATTTTATTGAGCTACCTGGTTGCGTTTTGTAGCTTTGATAAAATATAAATCTGCTTAATCTCGTCATGTAGATAACCTACTTTACTAGATGTTTGACTGTACTGAAACGGTTTTGTCATTTGGCGGCATGTTTCTTAAGTGAGGATGGAGAGCTACTAATTTGGTACCACCATTAAGCTACTTGTAGCGTCCTGGGTTCATACTAAGTTGATGGGAGACTGGCACTGTAATTTGTCTTTAAACTACATTGCACACTAACCCCAAGACAATTAAATTAAACTTTAGGTTACCTAAATTAAAATTAAAAGCGGAACTTAGAGTTAATTGCTTCTTGGCATCTCAACAAAATTGATATACTTACCCATAACAATATCCTTTGGTTTTCATTAGATTATATACATCATTTTCATTCAAATGCATTTCAGTTTCGCTAATCGTTACATTAGGAAATCGGTTTCCAGTTTTTGAGACTGATAAAATAATACCATCAGCAACAACGTTATTTTCATCAGTAACCTTTAAATATACTTATTAAATTAGTATTTAACTTATACCAATACTATTTTATTTATCTAAAAGACATAATCTAAATTTTATATAAATATAATACACTAAAATAATAGTTTATGTAATATTAATATTTAACTATTTTTTCTTTATTTTAACACTGTAAAAACCTTGCATTTTAAATTCCGTTTCTAACATGTTAGCTAGTAACTTTTTCTTTTTATGTTTAGCCAGTTCACCGCTTTTGATGTTGAGAAAAGTATACTTTCCATTTTTTCATGGGATGGGATCAATGGTAATAACTGATACCCATCCTTGATTCGATTCTCCCTGTATTTTGTTATATTTTTTTTTTCTACAAGAGATGGTGTTGTTTCTACCTTCAAGAAGGGAAGCATATGTAATACCTTTACCTAAAAAAAAACCTAAATATATTTGTGAATATCATATCTTTACTTATTTTTAACCGACTTAAAAAAATTAGAAGGTTCTCAAATCGACTGTATTATTTTTTTATGTGTGTTACCTCATTACTCTGGTACAAGTTGTACCGATATTGAGGTTTATTATTTCTTTTTTTAATCAAAGACTGGCTTGTCATGTGATTCCTTTTAAATTTGAGTGAGATCTGACGAGTAGTATTTGAGAAAACTTTTTAGCAAAGGTTGTTTTCGTATGGGTTGCCATTCCATTAAGAAAAATAGTCAAACACTAAGTATTGACAATTGCTTCACATGGGGACTTCAACTTGCTTAAACCAGCCGCAATATGTTCGTGTTCGCCGCAACTTTTTACCTAGTACCACAAAATTGCGCTTGCAAAGTCTCTTTTACTCTTTATTAATGACTATGTTTTTTTTTTATGTTATTGTGTCGGAACTAGCTCGAGGCCCACCTGATGTTAAGCGAAACCTAGGCCTATTACAGATGCATTTCGTCACAAGTCACGAATTGTACTGCGCCCGTCACCTTGAGACATAGTTCTTAAGTCTCATAATTATGTCCCTTTAATTTCACTGGCTCTCAAGGACTGCTGCAGGAACACACCGTTAGGTGCTTGACGACAGATTTTCTACTTGAGGGTGGTCGCTAGCAAGGCGGGCATTCGCAAAATGCCATTCCACCATGCAGTGAAGCTCAAGCCCGAGGCGGGATTCGAATCAAGTTAAGTTAGTTAATAAAAACAGAAAACATCATCAAGTTAATTTATTTAATAAAAATAGAAAACTAATAAGCCTTCTTTTTGATATGTGTAAAATTCTACGTGATCATTTGTTTTTTATTTTACTTTTTGTATTTCAGTTACACAAATTCTTTACAAAATGTAAGGGAAAAGTATTTTCGCAATTTGTGACTTGTTAAGTACTCCAATGATGGGTGGACCCCATAGACATTTTTGATCATTATTAGAAACAGGATCGATTGGCATCAAAAAATGTTTTTGTGTAAAATGGCTATTTTCTTGCTAAATGTATTTTTTTTTAAATCTGTGAACGTGGATCAAAATTCCATAAAAGATATGGATAGTCTCCTAAGACCATTTTCGAGTAGCTGCAACGGATAAGGTACTTCCCCTTACTGCCCCGCTGAAAGTTTCCACCCTGTATATATAAAATTCTTTAATCATCGATTGTCCGGAAAATGTCGTTCTTAACGATAATGCCACCTGATGTTACGTTTCGTTATTATTTTTATTGATATAATTATTAGTTTCCAAATAGTGTCTCTATAAAGTATTATCTATCTATCTTATGGTAAATAACAGCCCGTAGAAGAATTATACATTTTAATAATTTATACATGTTATACTAATTGTAAAGGATGAGAATGTTACATTACATTTAAAGGACACAGAAGTAAACGCGGGCATAGCCGTAGTCAAAATCTAGTTTTTATATTAAAATCACTCATTTTGAAACAAAATTAATGACTAAAGAGAGAAGACGAAAAAGAGAGAAAACTTTGTGACAAAATATGCAAATAATATATCTGAGGAATGGATAGCTTTTTTCTACAATATCATTCAGCACCATCTCGTATTTATTTAAATACTTGCATTGTTGCTACCATTGTGGTAGAGTTAGTATACTGGTATCTAAAATTACTGTAAGTTGGCGCTAAAAGACTTCATGCGAAGCTCGTTCTCCCAGGTAAGAAATAATTACTATGTACTAATTAACTATGAAGCATAGATGTTTGTCTCTTTAAGTAATTTTTTATTACCTCAAATCTGTTTGTCCCTTTCTGAATAGTTACGTTGAGCCTTATTATTTTTTCAGACTTTAGGATCACTTCATTGTGAAACTTGACATTTTCAAATACTACAACCAGATTTTTCATGTTAAGTCCTTCGTATTCTTTTAGAGTTTCCCAAGCAAACATAAGCAAAGCTGACTCTGGTAATACATTTATACCTACAATAATAGAAACAACATTAAATTAAATTACTTAATACTTTTACATTTTCTCATGTTAATACGTATAAATACGTACCATTTCGATTGTAGTCTTTCAAAAAACTATACTCATCATCATGTATAGAAAAAATAAACTCCTTGAAAGTTGTTGGCCTGTTTAATTCTTCGGCATTAATATTATCAGTCCTGCAAAATTCCATAAAATACATTTTATGACATTATTACAATTAATACATTTTATACATATTTTCACTTAAATGAATCTTGATTAAATGAATTTATTAATTTAATTGTGACAAACATAATTACATTACAGTAGTAAAATATATATATGGATACATGAATAAACAAAGTGTTTGTCACAACCATGATACTATACAAAAAGCTGGTTGGTGGCAGCATCCAGCGCTGGTCTTCCGTTAGTATAGGTAAGTAACCCCGTGAAAATACAAATAGTGCGCGCTCAAACAAAAAATAATTAGCAAAAACAAAGACCCATTAGTCCATATGAACACTACAAGATACTTATAAAACATATTTATATACTATTTTACATTAATCATTTTAAATTTACTTTCAGTGACTAAACTACATATACGAGTACTTTCACTTAACGCAGTTTTTCTAATAAAATATACATTACATACCCTAACTAATATACAGAAATAATATATGGCTCAAAGAATAAGCATTGCACTTCAACGGAGCAATGCTGCCAGCATACTGATGCTGGCAGCATTGCCCCGTAGTCTTTCAAAAAACTATACTCACCAGCCCAGTGGCTGGTAAAATTTGGACTGTCTGTGAGTCTGGGATGACTAACGGGTATCTCAATGCTTTTATTGTATTAGCTGTAGTGTTGTATATCGTTCGTAGTATTTTGTTAATAAAGATATACAGTAGTTTTATGAAAATGAAAAAAAAACCTTACGTTTTTGTTGGGCATATATTATTTTGAGATTCGTCCTAATTGTATGCAAACAATGCAATTTTGTTTTATTAGTGGTGGGATGTTGTTCCATTTCGATGCAGCGTAGCGGATACTTCCCCTGAAGGTGGCTTAGCAGTGCCGTTCAGTCACGAACTGCCTTGAAGCTTGTCGGGAGCCTTGGGGTCCACATCCTCCAACCACTTCAACTTACCGCTCAGATAAGATGGCATTTGCCACTCGGGCGAAGCCCCGGTTAAAAGCTAATATTATATATATAATTGATTGAAAGATCCTCAATTCACATATATCGTCGCTTTATTAAGTAAAACCCAGTGAAATTATCGCTTACAACTTAATGCAAGAAAAAGCCGTCAAAGATTTGAAGCAGTGATGGCTTAGTGGCACTGACTATGAATTGTCGTGCAGCTGGTCTTCGGTTCGAACCGCGTCGCGGGCTTGAGCTTCACCGCATGGTGGAGGGGCATTTTGAAAATGCCCGCCTGTCTAGCTACCACCGTCAAGTAGAAAATCTGTCACCAAGCACATAACGGTGTGTTCCGACAGCTGTCCTTGAAAGCCAGTAAAGTTACAGGCACATGAGACTTAACAACTGCATGTCTCAGTGTGACGGGCACAGTGCAATTCGTCGTTGACGAAATGCGTCTATTATAGGGAGAGGTTAGTCCACTTAACATCAGGTGGGCTTCAGGCTTGTTTCATCACAATCACTTAAAAAAATAATTTACATAAATAAGAGAGTCTAGTGTGTATTATAATGTATTTGGACTGCCTGTAGGCCTTCAGTAACCTTTAGGTTGCCATAACGCAACGGCAAAAAACTAACAAAAATTTAGTTATATGAGATTTAGAAACGTCAAATGAACATTCCATATTCTGTTGGTGCTATTGTTTATTCACTCTAAAATTATAAAAGTTACTTAGCTTAGTAAAATTAGCATATTTGCTATTCTGTTGTACCATAATTTAGTCAGATAAAGTGGAATCATAGATAATTTAACCTAAAATTAATCAACATGTAAATTAGTGTCGACTAAAGCTGTAATGTTTTAGAAACAATATATTTTTGTGGATTTTATTATAATCACGGCTTTCTTAGTCGGATAAACAATGGAGCATGCAGCTATGTGGTTGCTAGACTTGTGGGTTTTCCGGAAAGGATTGTATTTTTCGGTAATTCTAAAGCATAACTAGAGAAAAAAGCTTGTAAGCAAACTTGGATTTATAAAATCTTTGCTCAAAGTCAAAGTCAAAATCATTTATTAAAATTAGGCGTCTACGACGCCCTTATGAAGGTCCATTACAAATTTTAGTATTGTAATATTCTACATTGTACTGCCACGTTCAGCAAATAAATTGTATAGAGCCACTGCGAGAAGAACGGGCAAGAAACTCGGGGCCATTATTTGAAACATATTTTAAGAATGTGTTACATACTTACTATATAATAGAGTTATTACAATATTTGTTTAAATTACGTAGGTGACAGGCAATAGCTAGGCAGAGGCGGAATTGTCCAGGCATTTTTGTCGTTTAAGTAATCAGAAACTGTGTAGTAGGATTTTTTAATCAATATGTTTTTCACGTGCACCTTGAATTTCCCTTCTATGAGCGTTGTAATATGTTTGGGAACTTTATTATAAATCGATACAATTATCTAAGAAGGACCATTTATTTGTCATTGCTAATCTAAAACCTGGCACCGCTATTTTATCTTTATTTCTATTATTGTAATCGTGATGTACACTGTTTTATTTAAATTAACTAAATTTTTTACGAACATACATAATGTTTTCAAATATATACAGACTTGGTAAAGTTAAAATATCAATTTCTTTAAACAGATCCCTCAGAGAGAGCACACCTGTAATATCCAGATGGTGGCAGATGTGTTTAAATATCCACTTTTATTAGATATACTTCGGACAGCTATATGCTTTGTTATTTTTTTTTATATTAAATCACCAGTAGATCCTGTTACTGAACCTAGCTGCCTGCTCTGCTAAGCACCGTGGCAAACTCATTATTTTTGGGCTTTATCACAGGTTTCGATAGTTTCGAATATAAAGAAAGTTCCATAGGTAAAAAGCAGGTATCAAAGACTAACAATTTTTACAAAACAACTTGAATCGTGCGCCATCTAGCGTAGAGTAGCGGCAAAGTGAATTATATTTAGTATCGATAATTTGCTGTTTTAATTTTAGTTCGAGGTAACAGCACAATGACTTTTAGAAATCCTAAAAATAATATCCATAAAACTTAAATTAGAACTTTTTATTAGTTAGTATAGTTACCAAGCGTACATTCTGTTGTACGCTTGGTAACTATAATTTCATTCACAGAATTGCTGCCGATATAGCGTTTTGTGAATAAAGTTATAAAAAAAATCTAACCTTATGTAGGTATTCTAAGATAAATAAGATTTGACCCCATTTTTATTTTTAAGCGTTTCTTATACATATATTTGAATTTCTCTCAGTTGTCACTTTATACCTTACCAGTGTTCTAGTAAGGTACCAAGTGACAACCGGTGTTACGTACAGCATTTTTCAAATATCCTGTGATAAGTACTTAGCAACCTTGCATAGTTTCAAACTTTTCAATCGTTACTTTTTTATCGACTAAAACAGCTATTTTTACTGTTTTTATTTACATTTGCAGCAAAAATTGATGTCTCCTCTAATCAAACATACTATGAAAATACTTTTTTTGAGTATTTAATAATTCAATACTCTACGTTGTTACTAAAATTATATTAGAGCAGCAGCATGGTTTTATTAGAGGCCGTTCAACTACCAGCAATCTCGGCGTTGTTGTCTGTGATATTTTGAAGGGTATGGAGTTGAATGCGCAGGTTGATGTGATCTATACAGATTTTGAAAAAGTCTTTGATCGCGTGGATCATGTCATCTTGCTGCGAAAGCTGCAAGAACTGGGCATACAGGGTGATCTTTTGAGATGGGTGCAATCGTACGTTGATAATAGGAGTCAAGCAGTGGTGATCGATGGGGCCCGTTCCGACTAGATTAGGATCCCTTCTGGCGTTCCGCAAGGATCGTTGTTAGGCCCATTGTTTTAAACGGCTTATCTTTATGATATTGGATCATGTTTCCATAACGCAAACTTTTTACTTTATGCTGATGACAAGAAGGTTTATTACAAAATACGAAATATCAATGACTGATTTAAATATTATAAATTAAACCGGCAAAAAACCGGCAAATTATCAATGACTGCTTTAAATTACAGGAAGATTTAGACAGATTAACAGTATATTACAATAACCGAATTGATGTGAATCTGAATAAATGTATGTCTATAAGCTTCACGCTTAAGAAGGCCCCTATTTGCTTTCCGTACACACTTAATAATACATTAATTATCAAACAAGACTGCGTTAAGGATTTAGGAATATTCCTCGACAAAAGTCTTACGTTTGCACCTCATGTTGAATATATTGTTGATAAAGCGTACAAAAATTTAGGATTTATACTACGTGTGACTAGGCCATTTACTGATTTACTATGTTTGAAAGTATTATATTTCGCGTATGTGCGCAGCGTACTTGATTATTGCAGCCCAATTTGGAATCCGCAATACGTTATTTACGAGAATGCTATAGAATAAATTCAAAGAAAATTTATTAAGCACTTAGAATTCCGTAGCAAGACTATATTTAACGATTATGTAGCCTCTTGTCATAAACACGGATTGATGACGTTGCGAAATAGACGTATTTTTAATGATAAGAGAAAATTGTAATATAAAAAGGAAAGATACTTAATTTGACTCAAATAATTATAATAATTGATTTTAGGTGTAAGTAATATTTATGATATTAAATTAACCCAGATTGTTAATTTCCTACAAAGGAATGCGTCACTTAATTAAGTATGTATACTTCAGCTTGCAATGCCCTTACAGGGTGCATAATTATTACTAGCCTAAGACACGTACAACTGTCTGTAAACTTATATTAGGTCCTTACATATGAAATTGGCGTTTTGTATGGGAGGAACAAAAGGTCGAATATTTTTTAATATAATATATTTAATTAATCAAAGTATGAACCATTATTTTCTATGCACTTTTGCCATCTCATAGGTAGTTCATTGATCCCTTTACTAAAAAAACCAGTCGGACGGGAATCAATAAAATCTTTGAAGGCGATTTGGACTGCCCCATCGGAGTTGAATTTTTTCCCTTGCAAGAAGTTATCCAAATTTCGAAAAAAATGGTAATCTGTTGGAGCAAGGTCCGGGGAGTACGGAGGATGTCTTAGACTTTCCAATTGAAGCTCTTCTAATTTAGTAGCCGTCTGTAGCGCAGTGTCTGTTCTAGCGTTGTCGTGAAGCAGCAGTGGCGTGGAGCGATTGACCAGCCTAGGTTGTTTAGCCGCTAGCTTTTCCATCATGGTTTGCAATTCCTGACAATAGACATCAGCCGTAATAGTCTGGCCAGATTTGAAAAAACTGTAATGTACAATACCGGCACTAGTCCACCAAACGCTTACAAGTAACTTTTTTGGGGTTAATTTTCGCTTGGGGCAGGATTTGGCTGGCTGGCCAGGATCTAACCATTGCGCTGAGCGCTTCCGATTATCGTAAAGAACCCATTTTTCATCACAGGTAATGATTCGGTTTAAAATACCTTCATTATTGTGCCGGTTTAGTAATGTAACGCAGCAGTCGACGCGCGTTTGCCGGTTTGTTTCAGTCAATTCGTGAGGTACCCACCTTTCAAGCTTTTTAATCTTCCCAATTTGCTTCAAGTGAATTAAAACAGTTTTATCACTAACATCGCAGCCTGCAGCTAACTCGGACGTGGTTTGCGATGGATCCGCTTCCACAATAGCCTTCAACTCTTCATTATCAACTTGAGTCTCAGGCCGTCCACGGGGCTTGTTCTGCAGGTCGAAATTTCCAGAACGAAAACGTTGGAACCAAAAACGAACTGTGTTTTCTTTTGCAACACGACCGCCATACACATCATTCACCCTTCGAGTTGTTTCCGCAGCACTAGTGCCACGGCGGAACTCGTACTCGTAAATAATGCGATATTTAAGGTTTTCCATTTTGTAAAATGAGTGACGCAAACAGAAAAAAACAGAAGAAATAAAACAAATGAATGACGATCATCGAAGCACAAATACATGAGTCTATAGCTGTACAAATTTGAATTTGGAATTCCTTACCAAAGAGGAGAAATTCGTGATTAAAGTGGCCAGTACGAAAAACGCCAATTTCATATGTAAGGACCTAATATTATGTTTGCATGAATAAATGAATAAATGGATATGTCATTATTTCATGACATTTGTTCAGGCACACTCGATTGCTCCTTGTAAATCGCCGATGTGTTAGCCTTACGAGCTCCGCCACGCAGAACAAGACACATCCAACTGTTCCAAGTGCCAACCCATTGGACTAATTACTTGGCAAATAGCCTAACAAGTAGAATGCCTAGAACTTTCAACAAACTATTTAGCGAAATTGATCCCTTTTGTAAATCTAAACATGTTTTTAATAATGCAGTATCTAAATGTATTAAAGACATTTTTTTGTAAGGTAAAAACATTTTCGTGAAACAATAGCTATTCAAATGATGTGTATAATAATAAGATGTAATTAAACAAAATAAAAAATAAAAATTTATATATAAATATATAACTTCATTAAATTAATTAAATATATTAAATCAATAACGTAAGTAACGAAAAAATAAAAATAAATAAATTATGTTTATATTTTTGCGCCATGTAAGAGCGCCCCGCTAAAGCTAAAACTGGTCTGGACGGTTAGCTGCACCGCTCAATATAAGTTGTAGTTGTGAGCTGTAACTATAATATTATAGTTAGTGAACATTAGCACTTGCGTTGTTTTTCGTAAAATTTTAAGTATTCCTACTTATTAACTTAATACTTGTTTACATCGAGTTGGAAGTATTAATTAATTAGTTTTGTCGGACGAACACCCGAATGATATTGTTTATGGAATTTGTTGTAATGCATTTTTTTTTATTGTTTTATTGTTTATAACTAAAACATACAACAGCGTTCACCTCCCATATTGACAACACATACACACACACACATTTATTTACATGCACGACACGCATTCCATACATACAAAACATGATATTTATTGTAATAGCATTCATTAATAATTTCTGCTTGAAGGATTAATGTTAGATGTTTCTGTAATTTTAATGTTACTTTTCTAGTTCTTTTAATTTGTTTTTATTGTTACACCAAAAATTGTTTATATATTCCCTGTCAACAGTTATGTAATTAAGTGTTTATAAATTCATTATTGTGACTAACTACCCGTCAAATCATGTGGTAATATTATACATGTCCCTACCTACCTATTCCTACAAAGTGAAGGTTCTATTTGGCTCATGTGTAGAATATATTTTAATAGTTATAAGAAACCAATGTTACAGCTGTGAACTTTTATTAAATAAATAAATAAATAAAAAAGTAATTGAATGAATAACAAACCGTAAGAATAACTCACCAGGTAACATCATGATCCCATCCAATTAAATTAGAAATAGTCGGAGTCTCACTTGACACAGGAAATTCAACTTTGGGATATAAACCGTCTATGTTCGGGTTCAAACCATTTTGATATAATCTAAAATTAAATTTGTTAATATTATAACGAAGCTGGCCAGCAAGTTATGATCTAGGCAAAGTAAGTTCTAGGTATAGGTTTTGCTTGGAACTAATATAAATGTTAAGAATATTGTTATGAGTAGAAAATTATTAAAAAACCTTGGCTAAATTGGTATTCGGATTTCAATTTGGGAAGTTTTTATAAACCACTGCTTGATAATTAGTAAGTTGGCTTTGAAATCCACGACGTAGACAGTGATGAGCAGAAACATGGTATTTTTTTTCATAACGATAGCTGGTATCAAATTTCAAGCAAGTGTTTTCTCTTATATTTTATTAGATCCTGCGCGGACACTGGGTTTTACCACTAACCCTGGTTAGTTATTAGCTTCTATCTTCTGAGATGCTATTATACAAGCCACGCAATGCGGCAAGTAGTCCGGGATCCCTCAGATACCGCACAAAATTGGTAGCGGTAGCTTGGGTTGTACAATATATCCAACCTTTGTTGAAGGTTGATATAAGACATTAACAACTTATTCTTAAAACTCATAAGATTGGTAATATTCATGTTCTTATGCAAGATTGTCATATGTCAACATATGTAATGGCTTTCACTCAATTTGCATATGAATAATTTAATTTGTAAGTATTTGTACAAAAAACACTATTGTTCTTCTTCCAGGCACTAACATAACAGAAATAGGTTACAACATAATCGAAAATAAGGATCGAACTGACTGAAATTTCTTAAATTAGACATTGGGTGATTTTAAACTAAAATCTTGTATTCTACATTCTTTGCTGTTATTTGTATGCATGTCGAGGTATTATAAATTAAAACATACAATAGCATTAGTAATGAGTACGGTGGAACATCGTATGTATTTCTGAGCAATTATGGTGATGATTTGATACGATACAGATGAGTAGTGCCACCCCTGTTTATAAGTGTGTGTATTATCTCTCTGAACTAATGCAAGCGGTGGCTTGGCTACGTCCCCCGTCGTTTCTCGTACAGAGCAAATGAGCAGTTTTTTCCCCATTGAGCACAACCCACAAATTGTGGGTAAGAATAACCAACGGACTTGGGAAAGTTTATCTCCTTTTTCTGAAGAAGGCATTCAAGCACCGCAGGAACCCGGGTCTATTACGCTCCTCAAAAAATTAACTTAAAAATCTTGGGGAGGACCATCACATAATACAATACAATTAGGTAATATTTTTCTTCCAAAAATTACACGGGGCTTAAGTACACAAACCTGAGATTTGAAAGCGATGCTTGATATTGCGAAAGGCACTGTGCCCTTTGAAAATTACTATTAATTAAAATGGTTGTGGGTGGCAATGATAATGATATTAAAGAATATATGTACGGCCTGGAGATAACCTTTTTGCTTGCCAGCGTGTGTTTCATTGGACGAGTTCGCCACTTTACATTTGTCTAGTAGTTCAAGCGATCGATCTCCGGTTTCTGCTTACTTTTTAGTGTGTCTCATAGTTACCATAATCATGATATCTCTATTTTGCAATAAGGTATGCCATAGAGAGGATTTGTCTTAAAACTAAAAACACAAAACCATCTTACTTTCCAATCATTTCCAAAAAATACTTGACACCATCTTTTTCGTCTTTTCTTGTAAATGATAAATTTAAACATTTGTTGTGGGATCTCTTCATAATTGCTTGAAGTAAGCCATGCGGAGCTATTTCGACAATTAAAGCATCATTTGGTATAAGTTTTGCAGCTTCTTCAAACAATACACTACTCTGTAAATCACAAAAGCTTTTCATTAAAATAAACCTACAAATATTAATGAGTTGCTTAAGTTGCGCTAAAAATAACATACTATTCTTAGTGGATGGAAGCGGGTGCGAATCCCGCATATGACTTAAACTTTTTCTATCGTATATTCGTAATTTTGTCATGAAATATTTTGTTTTATAGTCCCATCAGCGTGGTCTTTAACATTATATATAATAATTATTAATGCGATAACTTACACAGACATTATCATCCGACAAAAATCATAAACTTACCATTAAATTATGCGTAAAATACTCTCCAGATGCAAATTTGCTCTCAGTTTTGTTCCAATCTTTAGGTAGAAAACACGTGGAGAGCCATTTTTCTGATCGTAGTTTAGGATTTGTGATGAATTCTCGTAGAAGTTTAAGCATTTTAGGACCTCCAAACAGAAACACAAATGTTTATTAGAAACTAATAGATTTTAAATAGCATTGTTTAATTTATTTTCTGTACAATTGTAACACTTATTTTTCGGAATGTCAGATACGTTACGTGAAGGTATTTCACATACAAGTATTATAGAGACTCTTATGTTACATATACCTAATGTTGCACTGAATTTTACATTACAAATAAACCAATTTACCATAGACCAAAACAAACGATAGTTGGCGCCTGTTGCATTGTGCACAAAAAAAAGACTTTAAGACAACTCGAGCGATAAAAGTTTGTTCAAAAAAATTAATAAATACGACACAGCAACCTACACTTGTAATCTTTTTTTTGCTCGTTTAACGAAAAATGGAGCTTGAGTATACTGCACAAGGTTGCTTGTTATTCCAGGAATCTCGCTGTGGGTGTCAACCTTACCTATGAGATTTATCTTGATGGCCAATCTTTAGAACGGATTATGTGTGTTTTTTTTTATAATTTTAGATGGGACCAGTATGGCGCCAGGAAGTGTGTCTTTTGATAAAGAAGCTGTGAGGGGAGAGAGGGGCATTCAATTCTGAGCAGCAGACCAGGAAAGAACGGGAACATAACCCTCCTTCGAGTCCTTTTAAATTTAAGTTTAGATGTAATTAGATTCAGTGATTGATTGAGTAACAGTTAAAGTATAGAATAATGATATTGAGAATAAATAAAAGATTAGATTCAGTGTAATAAGGAAGGCAATTTATCGAAATAATTTGGTAAAGTTGAATTAATTTTCTTTGATATTAACATGTAAAATTCATGAAGAGTTTCTCAACATACTTATATTGAATCATGTAAACGATAAAATTAATATCACTGTATCCCATTTACAGTTTCAGAATATTTGATTTTAAATTACTATAGAATAAATCTTGAGAAAATTGATTTATAATTCATTTGATAGCTAATTTACAATAGTATATTGAGCTAATAGCAGCCAGGAAGCTAAAATAATATTTTGAGATTGTAGTTATAAGTACAATAGGATTTCCTTGAGTATAAGTATTCTTTAATTATTTTAAATCAATAGTTCTCTAACATTTCATGAAAGGTATTAAAAACCATCAGCTAAACAGTACTGTTGATTTCTCTTTAAAACCGCTTAATTTTTTATAATCCTACAAGAGAGTTATAATATATATCTCGTTAGGATTTATTATATTAAATTCAACTTACTATGGGAAATTAGGCCATATTAATACATACATTTAGCCCAGTGAGCTGCCCGGAGAGTGAGGAGCTGACATTAATTCTATAATATAATTTAATACACGTTTTTATTTAATGCATTGTATTTATATATTAACAAAATGATTATTGATGTATGTAATCTGATTTTAATATTTGTACACCAGTTGACTGGTTGAATGTAGAGAACTAAGTTTATTTTATCTTAAGAACTATTTGTACCTACTTTCAACAAATAAATATTTGAATTGAATTAGTTCACGATTCGTTGTTTAACTAGAGGACAAAGACAGTATATTAAGTAAACACTAAGTATTTCAGACGATTAGATTCAAGGCATTAAAGGCTAGATTTAACAATTTCAGAATTACTAATATTGTAGGAAAATGAACTTTATATTGTCTTATATTGGAGGCCTATACAGTAACTGTGGGAACTAAATTTAATAAGTCTGTACATGGTTGTGCCTCTATGTAACAGTTCTTTACGTCCCAAACACGTCCTCTCAAACGAAACGACCTGAAGATTTCTGTAAGCCTGGCCAGGCAAACACAAATTTTGTGTTGAATCAAGTGATAATTGAGATATAATTAAATCCATGGTTTATAAAGGGCTACTAAAATATAGCGCTAATCGCTATCTGAATCAGTTTAGCTTCTCAGCTTATTTAGGGTAATTCAGGTCGTTTCAAACCCTTGATAATTGCTTCGTGCAAGTGTTACTTCACGCCATAGGTAAATCCCCTGACGTTAGTTGAACTGGCATCTATTGGGGAGAGGGATTTGTCCGCCCACATAAAATACTGCACTCTTATACTAAACCCTGCCACTTGCTAGCAATTGTCTAAATATAGACAAAAATTGTTTATAAACTATTCAAATGAATACCACACACATTAACATGATTATGATAAGGTCAATTTAATTAAATGAAATATGATACTTTTGATCGTCCTTCAATAAAGCAAGCCAAGAGGAATATAGAAGTGATTATTTTATGGTAACTCAGCCTTAATGTACAGACATAAACTTAGTGTAAGACATGAGTGATGTTAACAGTCACAGTAATTAAAACTCTCCTACTATATTGTATCTTTGAATCTAATAATCACTTTCTCGGTATAACATAAACCTAAACTTGTTAACCGGACGAGAAACACGATGATTGGATGGATGTGGATGATTTGTGTTTTAAAATTCTATTATTGGTTCCCTGACCATTACATCAACCTACGATCATTTACGGAGAATGTCTGAAGATTAAGTTATGTAAGTTGCTGCAGTGAACGAGGCAGCTGAGCCTAGTATTAGTCAACATTTTGCTTAACAGTGCTTGATGGAGGCACTATGAGACTGCTGGATGGAGGCTCTGTGACGTGTTTAGAACGAAGTGATGACTGAATGGGTTTCTGTGATTCTCGAATTGATGAAATTTTGAACTCGATCGTTGTACATAGATCTTCACGCGTTTACTGTAATAATATAATAACTCTAAAGGAACCATGTGCATTTTTGTTATAAAAGAAATAAATTTAAATCATTCTGACATGTAAAAACAATTTGGACTTCATTTATTTTTTGTTAAAAGTTCAATAGCAAAAAAGGGTCAGGTTTCAGAGAACTAGAAGGTATGCAGAAAAAAAAATGGGTGGAGTTTAGAATCACGTCACTTTTGGAAGGGATTTTTTACCAGCGGGGAAACGTCTCGCGTGTTTAATTGTTACTCGTTTAATGCGCGCGCGGTTGCACAGCAGAATGCAACAATCGATAATTTAAACAAAATTTAATTTCTGTGTTACACATTTTCAAAGTTTTATAGTAGAGTCAGTGTACTGAGACGCCTAGATCGTCGGCTCCAGATATAAGCTACGTACTTAGAGATTAAGTGCTGTAGTCTTAATACTTAATGTTCTAAAAAGGGTATCTTTATGGAACTAAATAAAACAAATTGTTTAACTTAATTACTATTCACTTATGATAAAACTTTCATTTAACTGCTAGATATTTTATTGGTTGAATTTTATTACTGCCTATTCATATTCTTTAACTATGATCATTGTTACTGCTGAGATTTCAAAGGAAAAATTTAAAACTTGACAATAATTTTGTTTACATGCATATTTAGATGACGGACCGGAATAATTATCACATTACGCGCTTAATTGTATAATTGTAATTAATCTTAATTATCATAATAAGTTGACTATGTTTCATAAAACCTATTAAGTTATTGCAAAAATTTTAAGAAAGCATTGGCGTAAATGAATATTTTGCATGTAACCTATGTTTTACACACGCCATAATTAAAAAATCGAGGTGGCTGAATATACCATGAAATATAATTTATTTATATTATGTATTATTCTTTTGGCGGCACAGGAGCATTAATTTTACGTTTAGGGCACATAAGACGTCAGAGTCATATGCGTAAATTATATTAGCACAAAGCGTTGCATAAAAAGTTTTATGAAACAGAACATATTAGATAAATTCATAATCTTATTATTTTGGTGGATCAATACAATAAGCAATTGATTATGCATTGGTTTTTTATGACTTGACTTATATATATACAACGAAAAGAACAAACTTGCTTTATTACAAAAGATTACAACCTTCTCTATGACGTAAAAGAGCACTAGCAGATTTACTTGAATTAGCTTCAATTATTTTAAATTAAAGTTGAATCTTATAGGCATTATTATAAAATTTTAGGTAGTTAGGGACTCTCTTAGAACGTTAGCAATTTATTTTATCTTCGACAGGACCTTGATCTTCGTCAACAAGCTCTAGACAGAGTACCGAGAACTCCTGAAATTCAGAGGATTGATGCATGTTGATTTATTTAACTCTTCTCCACAAACTTTCAACAAACATATCTCTTGAAAGTGGTTTGATGCAATCTCTTGCTAACCCTATGGTATCTATCAATCTCAAAATTTCATATGTATACAAATCTGTTAATTTCATAGCTTTAAAACGTAAACATTTTAAGCATCGCTCTTTTTCCGTTTTTATGTATCTTACTTTATAAATAATTTTTATTAGTTATCCTTTTTAATTTCAATTTCATAATTTGCTTACGAGCAAACAAGTTTGTTTGTATTTTAGTTGCAAAATGCGGAAACAACATCTAAACAACATAAATGTTGTTTAGTTTTTAATTTTTTAAGATATTTAGAAATTTTATCACTGCTTGTTTTCCAAAGGAAATAAAATAAACCAAACAACCCGCAGAGCCTGAAAACCAAAATTCCCTACTACTACAAAATAAACAAAAATCAGTAAATTTGCGAGAATGAGATGTGTATATGTGAAACGCTATGATTTTGTACACGCATCTCATTCTCGCGAGTGTACTAATTTTTGTATATTTTCTCTGTTTTGTATAAACTTATACAAAGTTTGACTGTTTTGTATAAGTTTATTTGTATTTCTTCTTACCTGCTTTAGCTATATATCTTGAATGGAATGCTATATTATAACTATTCACTTCCTTAGCGAAAATTCCTTGTGCAGTGAGGCCTTCAATAAATTTGTTCACGGCATCTGCCGGGCCGGATATAGTTGCCGAGTCTGAACTGTTGTGACAAGCAACTTCTATTTCCGAAGGACATAGTTTACTGATCTGAAATAAGATATGGTATTATTGAAGTTACTTTACTTATAATATATAACGTTTTAACGGTTTACGTCTAAGTATTCTCGAAAACATATTAAAGAAATGTAAATTAAGTGTGTGGACACGTATTCTTATATATATGTGTATGCACTTATATATATATATATGTATATTTTATCGATTAATATATGTATTATCTTGCATCGCTAAAACCAAACGGTGCTGCCACGCTGTGTTGTCAATGTTGTCAGTTGTAATTTTAACTTTTTTCTATTTATAATATTGAAGAGTTTTTAGGTGACGATATCTATTATTATGTTTTTTTATAACATTAAATTATTATTTGTTTCTTCTAAATTCCAATCTATTGCCATTTTTCTAAATTCTTATGTTTTTCATTGAGCCAATTATTCAACCTTGCACGTACACATTAAATCACATGAAATCACACCTTAAAGTAGCTAGTTATTAACATTCTCGTATGAGTAAACATAATAACACTTTAATAGTCTTTATATTTTTAAAACTCATTTTACTGTATCCTTAATATATTTTATTGTGTCCGTGTGTCACTTAGTGGTCAGAGCTGAAAACCAGCGATGTGAATCACTCCACAGCATTATGCTGAGCTCAGACCATTTCTGGCAGACCTGCATATGACAGCAGTCCGAGTACATGTGCACTTGTTATATTATTTTAATACGTTTAATTTTAAGATACTATTGTTTTTTTTAATGTTATAATTTATTTGATGTTGTTGTGTGCAGTTATGTCTGGAATAAATACATTTTCATTTCATATATTTCATTTCAAGAATCTCATAGAATAACAAAACGAAATAATGAAAATCACATATTTGAATATTATAAATTAAACCGGCAAAAAAGTGCCTACCGAGAGCTCGCAGACGCAGCTGCGCACTCACCCTGATGATGAGCATTTGATATGCTCGAAACCCGGGTCGACGTATTCGATCCCCAACGTGAGTGTTTTTGTCGGTTTAATTTATAATATTGAAAATGAAATAAGTTGTAATTCATTTTTTAGCGGCGGTATGCCTTTATTAACAAAATACTACGAACTAAATACAACACTATAGCTACTACAATAAAAGTATTTAGATACCCATAAGTCATTGCAGACTCACAGTTCAAATGCTCCAGCCCGCTACCAGTCGGCAGCATTGCCCCGTTGAATTGCAATGCTTATTCTTTGAGCCAAATAGGTGCCAGCATTTTTATCACGCGTCGCATCGACCAAGTGCTCTAATAAGTTTTGGAAAATACAATGAGCTCCCGGTCCCTACGGACCCAACGTCTCTACATGAAACGGCTCAAATATGTAACCCATACCGAGGTCCGCCGAAGTAGCTTTATATTTTATATATATATAGTATCTGTAATTTTATTACTAAAAATATTAAAAAAATAAAATGTATGAAGACCTTAAAAGAAAAAAAATCTTGAGAGGAGTCTCTAGGACATCACTAAGCTATCAAAGGAGACAGAGTCTGACGATCAGCTATCGTTCCGGGCCAAGTAGCTGGAAAATGCGTAAAAAAGTAGTTATGAGTCAACGAAATTTGATGCATCACCAATGCATCACCTTTGCCTCACCACCCAGCTCACGCACGATGCTTACGCTGCCTGCCTATCTAGTACCTACTACACCCGAGCGGCCGAAAAAGTCAAAGCAGACCCACAGTGATCGTAATCGCTGAGATGATACAGTGACTCGAAAAAAACAAGACGACAAGAATGGCTTCATAATCATTCAAAACAAGAAAAGGGAAAAGCCCCGAGTTAAAATAAATGCGGTATAGCGCCGACGGGAACGAATCATCTCCTGCGTCTACTGACACTAACGATGCAGCTGTAATTTTTCCCGTCTACACTTCATCACAAAGGCGAAACAGCTAGCGGAGCTAAAAACTTCCCTCAACCTGAAGGTACAGCAACAGCTAAAGCCTCGTCATAACCTCAAATTAAATATTATATTAAGCAAACTTTCATCCATCATGGAGGAGCAGTTTTGGCCTAAAGAAGTCGTATTTCGTATATTTCGGGATCCAATACACGATTCCACACGCTACACGTCGGAATCATTACGTATGGTTACATGTTTTATATTTGTATGTATATATAGTCTATAAAGTATTTATTAAAATGGGTCATAGAATTACCTAATTTACTAAATATTATTATAAATAAAGTTAAATTTATATTAATATTGCTATAAAAATTTACCTTAAATATTGATTAATTATTATTATTTCAAAACTTAAAAATAATCAAGCATTATATTGTGTATAATTGCCATACTGTTGGTTTTGAGTACAGCTTTTGCCTGGTTAGACATGCTGAAGACGAGGTTATATCAGTCAATGCTTAGAAATATTTTATCATTCTATAATAAGAGCCACTTTCAAGTCACGCAGCGTAAGAGCGCACTTAACTTTTGATTTTGTTCTTCCAAGCTCGTCCGTCACCAATCTCGACGCAGTTTAAGTCCCAACCTCTTGATGTTGATTCCAGGAGTAGTATTCAACAATAAAATCCATGGGCATTATCGTGCATGAATTTTCAACGATGTTTACATAAAATATATTTTATATATTATGTAGATGGCTTATCGTAGTCAGGGATCGGTTTTCAATAAAAAGCTCTATGTCCCTAGCCCCTAGTACCTAGATACAATGCTGGAATTGTAATGAATCATTCATTTTTATGGTATGAGAGCCATGATGTAAATAGCAAATGTAAAAAAATACAAGTGCGTTGTAATTTTATGCAGTTATAAACAATTTCATATCGGCTATACTCAATAACAACAGCACATCAAAGTAGCGCAGAGATTTTGTCACAATTAAAACGCGTGAACTTATCTGATAAAGGGCTTTAAATGCTTGAAACCTCTTGACTAATACGCGTGAGTAAAGCCGGTTATTTACTACAGTAAAATGTCTTATACTCACGAGAATTTTCAAACTGAAATAAAAGTAGAGTTCACGGAGCGCTTTGCATACTAACGGAGTTTCATCATATTTTAAACACTAAGGGTTCAAACTCAATGAAACTTTGCATATATATCATTGAGCCTAATATCTATGTTCTTGGTTTGCCAGATTTCCGTAACATTAAAAGGAAAAGGGAAAAGTTTGTATGGAAAACATTCCGTGCGTTCTACTCTTAACAAAAGGTAGATAGTAAAAGTCCAAGCACCGATTTTGCCTCTGCTTGTAGTTAAATTATCAAAATTGTAATTGTTAAATTTTCTTTTACAATTTATTTCAAGAAGCTATGTATTTTGGCATTGCTTAAGAGAGATCGTGGCTCTTACAAGTTTAATGGTTTACATTTTAATATTGTTTTATTAATTATTTGTATTGTTATGATGCACATACCTCTTTATGTCCGAGACCTACTGCGGCCATTTTTCCCATTATGAATTCTGTTTCATATGATACAATAGCACGACTGTAGGCAGCTAAAATAGTTTGTTCTAATGTCAAAGCTCCATCAGCGTAAGCACATCCCAGTTCACCAACGCTATGCCCTAGAATAACAAAAAATACGGCATGGGTTAACAGTAGGAGTAGTGCAAGCTAAAACTGCCATTTTTTTAGAAGATTCCAGCACTATCTGAATTTTCATCATATTTTTTTTCTTATAATAATATTTTTCAAATGATCCCCTTCCTATTTTGTTTTTTTTTCGTTTTAAACTGTCCCCTGCCATGAGCTATTTAAATTATACCTATAATTTTATCAGGAACAATATCCAGTGATTTCAAGACATCTGTCAGACCAATTTGTGTTGCAGTAATGGCTACCAAACTATTGAGTATATTTAAATTTTTACTATCTGTGTCTGTGATTATTTTAAATATATCTAATCCTTTTGGTTCCAACACTTTGTGACATCTGCAAAAAATAATATTAAATATTTATATTTGATAAATTTATCGGCAAACTTCTTAATAACAACTTCCTATTTTAGGAACTTTGCGGTTACACTAAAAAAAAAAAAAATTATATGAGTAGCTCATACATTTTATTAGATATTTCAACTACTAGTATTATGCATTATACTAATAATGTGTAATTCAAACTGTGATTGTTTGCTTAAAATAGTCAGATTAACAATTTTGTACATATGGTGATTTCGCTCTGTAAATTTTTTGTCTGTTATCAACAGTCATACCTTCGACAAAAAATAGTAGCAATAATTACAGTGGCAGCTCGACTTTTCTATCGTGAATACTTACTCCTTCCAAAATATACTTAAATCACTGTATTTATCATAGAAATATAAATATTATGTGTCAGCAATACAGTCACTAACTTGTATGACGTAATCAATTTTAGGAATCAATTTATGCCAATGTTGTAAAAGAGGTGGATAAGGATATAATAAGAAAGAAGAAAGAAAAATGCTTTATTTGTGACACTAACAATGAGGTGACACTAAAATGGAAAATTAAAAAACTACATAATAAAGTGCATACAAATCGATCCCAACTCAGCATAATGCTGGTTGTTAGCGTTATGCTGAGTTGGGACCGGCTCTGGTCTTTCTTCGGTTATATTATGATGAGGTCACACACATATACACACAACAGTTGGCCAAATAGAAATAAATATATGATATCAAAAATAAAGTATTTTAGAACAGTTATTAAATCGTACGGAAAAAGTAATACCATACCTCTACGCATATAATTTAAGTTGAGATGTACATAGCAACAAATAACTATAATAATAATTCAATAATGATTATGCAGTGTTTGCATTACTCAGGTTATATTGCACTAGTACTGTGACGAAAAGTTTCCTGTTCGTTTTGATGAGCAGTAAAATGTGTTTTTAACTTTAAGGTTTTAAACATTTTTCAAGTGTTAGCTAAACTTAATAATTAAAATTGATTTCTTATTATTTGATAGGTTAGGGTTACATACCTTTCAATAGCAGTTGCAAATATGGGAAATTTCAAAAGTCCTGTTCCCATACCTGCCCATTGAGATCCCATTCCGCTGTACAAGAAATATAATGGAGGAGTAGAGCCAGAATAAAACTCGAAACTCCTTGATAGAGTTATCGTCTCTTTACAATCGTTTAAATCTACAACGGTAAAAAGTAATGAATTATTTATATTGTAATTTCGGATTGTTACTCCATAAAATGAACAGAAATTGCGCTTTAACGTTTTTTACTTTACGGAGCGCTGGTCTGGCAATATTTAATTTATTAACTTAAAATAATTCCCGTTGTCATAGAGTCATAATATCTTTCCTGAGCTACATCTCTGCGTCTGTATGTTCTAAAACTATTCAAATTGTTAGAATCAGATATGGGCAGTAAGAGTTAGCATAATAGTACATTATGCAACAAGTGCACGAAGTTGTTTATTACAATCGCGACGGGTTTTAGGCCCTGAGTTCGAAGATCAAAGGCCCAAATGGAGTAGAGATTGTAATAAACAACGCGCGCGAGTTTCATACGACGTTTTTCAGCACGCTTGCGAAGAACAAATACGAAAATTTCGATTTGAAAATATTTTCTTGATCTTTTTGATAGCAATAATAATCTGATTAAGAAGGTTTATAATTAAACCTTCTAAAGTTCTACTTCAGTAGGTAAAAAAATCTTTGGTTTGTTATTATATGAAAAACGAACGAAACAAACGACAATCTCCTTAGTGAGAAGTGTGTAAACGTTGTTTTTTTTCATCTATTTAAAACACTAGTGCGGTAAAGTATGACACTAAAATCGGTGAATTTAAAGGCCCGTTACGAGCGAGTGTGTTGAAATAGTAGATTATGATACAAGTGAGCTAAGTTGCTCATTATACACGAGGCTGTGTGATGCAGCCCGACCCGTAGGTGAGGGCGTAAATCAGCCGAGTGTATAATGAGCAAGTTGCTCACGAGTTTCATACAAACTTTTTCAATACCCTTACGAGGAAAAAAAAAATATTGTATAAATGCGATACAAACAACATACGAAAATTATGGAAAATTGCGCGCAAATGTTTGATGGCTGATTACCTCTTTGATGTTACAAATCTGTATTACCTGGTCAAATTGAAAATGCTCTGTTTACTCGCATATAATGTGCAGTTAGGTACTAACTTAACTTTGTAGGGATAATTATATTACGCACTAGTGTATAGTATTATTATGCAAGAGGGTATTAAAGTTTAGTTTATGGCCCTAAGAACGATATAATAAAGCTCACTTTACGAGCGAGGGTGTTGAAATAGTAGATTAGGATACAAATGAGCTAAGTTGCTCATTATACACGAGGCTGTGTGTTGCAGTCCGAGCCGTAAGCGAGGGCGTAAATCAACCGAGTGTATAATGAGCAAGTTGCTCACGAGTTTTATACGCACTTTTTCGACACCCTTGCGAGGAAAACATATAATTATTGCACAAATGCGACACAAACAACATACAAAAATTATGGAAAATAGCACGCAAGTTTTTTTTTTGCGCGCGGCAAATGTATGTTTGTTGATTACATATAAACCACTTCGATGTTACAAATCTGTATTACCCGGTTAAATTGAAAATGCTCTGTTTACTCTCATATAATTTGCAGTTGCTTACTTAACTTTGTAGGGATAGTTCTATTATGCCGAATGTGTATAATATTAATATGCACGAGGGTGTTATATTTCGGTTTATGGACCTTAGAACGATATAATAAAGCTCACTTTACGAGCAAGGGTGTTGAAAAGATTATTTGTCAGCGTGCTGGCCTGTCGGTTGCAAGACAGGGGGTATAAAATATAAGTTATTATTAAGTAAGTTGTTATTAACGACAATATCCAAGTGGAAGAACGCAGACCATTTTGTGCTTTGGCTCAACAAAAAATTCAGTGACTGTTAAGAGGGGTAGAAACGTTTTCCCTTTTTGTATGAAAATTCAAGACTTCCCTCTAGTTTTAAGCCTCATGTGCCTGTAATTTCATAACTGCTTACTGGCCACCAAGGACTGCTGTTGTATTGTAACACAGTGTTAGGTGCATGGATACAGGTTTTCCTAATAAAGGTGGTAGGTAGCTAGCCAGTCGAGTATTCGTAAAATACCCTTCTACAGAAGCTCAAGCCGTCGGTAGGGATCGAACTATGGACCTGCGGCCAGCAACGGCCGCTCGGCTATCATTGCATCGGCAATTAAGTGTTTAGTTTTTAATGTATTCAAAGCAATTTTTTAGTATCACTTAAGTAAATTAAACATAATGTTTACGCTTTTTATATTTTCTTTTGAGATAATAAATGTATTTAATACATTTATTATAGATAATAAATATATATAGATAATAAATGTATTTAATACATTTATTATCTCATATTGGGTCATTTTAAGAATATCATAGCATGCATTTCGAGATTGGAATAGATTGCTTAATAATAATAATGTTTATTGAACCAAATAGAACATGTTACAAAACTCAATGTAGCACTATCTCTCATACTAGGAGTTCAACCTGTATAATTAGAGACAATACCTTTCCACAATGATGTCATATAAATAGAGTTAACTGTACTTGTAAACAAAACAAAAATAAATTTTTTACATAATGTGATAGGCGAGGATATAAACCAATTTGGTTATCTGGCAATTTGATTGTAGCGCAAGTATGGGATGAAGATGTATTCGGGTGTGTCAGTGTGTGTGTGTGTGTGTAAGGGTGTGTGTGTGCGTGTGGGTGTGTGTGACAAACACGCTCTTTACGCATACACACACATACATACATGTGTGTGTGTATGCGTAAAGAGCGTGTTTGTGAGTATGTGATTTCTAGCTAAAAAGGTGTGTTATTATTAATTAAATTAATATTTAAGGGATAATATTTAATTATAATGTATGTTAATTCTAACTGTAACTATACAACAGGAATGACCAATTCCTCGGTGTCATGATAGTCATAATTAGATACCCAATCTAGAATGGCTCTTTTCATTAAACAATTGTTAGCTTTTTTAGATATTCAAAGAATTCTCTATATAAAAAGGGGGCAAGGTAGATAAAACGTCTTTTTGATATATTTTTGCTTAGATTTCTCAATAAGCTATTACCTACGTAATATTTTATTTTATGTGACTATAAATTATTGAACAATATGTTTTTAGCTTAATGTTTATTATCAAATCAAATAAATAATAAGCGGTCAAGCGCGTGTCAGGCCACGTGTAATGTAGGGTTCCGTAGTAGCCCGTTATAATAATATAGAATAGTTCTGTTGTTCTTTTTCTTTTTATCTCTCTACCTATAACTTTCTAAGCAATTTGTTCTTTTGTTTATAAATTGTGATTGCTTGCACGTGTAGACTGTTGTTGACCGTGACTTTTAAGTTGGAATATACGTTTCTTAGTTCCTCACAAACTTTTTTCTTCTCTCCATTTAACGACACCTCTCTATAACGCCATAAAATGCACAGTCCCTTGAGTTTACACTGTATATATATATATATACATCTATATATAGTGTAAACTATATAACGACACTGAAGGACTGTGCATATATATATATTATATATTCAAGAACCAACAAACAGAGTCACAATATTTAATAAAAAATTAAATAATGAAAAATTATTCTTATTTATAATAATAATTATGAGACGGCGAGGATGAGGTCTAAAAAGTACCTTATACTCGTACCGAAGCTACTCGATCAACTCTGTACAGTCATATCTGTGAGTTATGATATAGGTCATACAGAAGCATTATATCTAATTGTTGCCTTCTAGAGTTTAATTGCAATAATTTATATTTATTTAGCAGCTCTTCATAATGGTTTAATATTATGCAATAAATACGTTAATTCATTATTGAAGTTACTAGATGACATTATGACAAAATTAAATATTTTTAAACCACGTGTTATTATTATATTTTGAATATTTACTAGACCGACTAATTAACTATCTAATATTATTACTTAATCCGTTATGACTTGAACTTCATCAAAGTTAGAATCCCATAGCACATATGTAAAATTACACATTACAAATCACATACCCTTCACGTGCACGTATACTCAAACATACAGAAACAAGCACCGACACATACACCTTTCAAATTCCTTACAAACATTCACTTAAACTCGTACACCAATACTACACCACAGAATAATGACTACACGTAAATATTAATTATTAAAAATATACAAAATGACGTTAATTTCGAATAAAAACATTTCGTTAAATATTTTTCCTATATGTATATATGTTTCAATGTATTGGTTCAATTTTGAATTGTTACTAAATAGTATATATAAAAGAAAATATATAGATGTGTTACAGATTCTCTAAAGCCAGGAAGAACCTGGCTCTTGAGATACAGGCCACCAGCCTAGTTTTAGAGTCATAGACTCATCATAAATGTATCACAGTAAGGAAGAATAAAATTAATTTGTATTTGTATTAAATTATTTGTTTTTCATCTTAGGAGTAAAATTATATTTAATAAAATACACTAAAAATCTGCCCAGATCCTTTTGGAATTTTAAGTGGTCTTGATAAGTATTTATAGAATGATACATTTTCAGGTCATCGGCAAGTAATAGCAATTTAAAAAACTTAAAATATTTGTAGTAAACACACTGTTTGTTTGTTTGTTATTGTCTATGTTTTAAATATTTCAGTAAAGCTTCGATAAGGCGGCAAAATTGAGATTGGGCGATAGTTTGCTACAACTTTTAATAATCCTTAGGTTGAATATATGGTGGACTGGAAAACAAATGGTGTCAGCGGTGTATTTAAGAACTTATGGTGAAACATTATTTACTCCAGCGCCCTTAGTTGGATCGAGCCTATGTAGTTCCGATTTGATAAATATTTGATTATAGTGAAACAAACATCACTGATAGTTAAATCTGACTTGTGGTTCAAGTGCATCATCTTCAGAAATATAAAATGTATTATCTGCATTATAACCGTCGGTAACAGTTGAGGGTTCAAATACTAATTGGAAGTGATTCGAGGAAATGTTACTAATATCTAATGGGTCACTTGCTGTTTTTGGAGCCCCCATCTTTGTAGCAGTCTTGTCTGCCCTACCCCTACAGTGTTTTTTATAAGCCGGAGACGCGGAGAGGGAGAGGATTAATTATTTTCATGAAGAAGAAGCTTATTTTGGGAAATTTCGTTAGTATTTAAAAAAACTATAGGTTTCTGTAACCCCCACTCCCATCAATGGGGAATATTCCGCCCTCACTCCCCCTCCCCATTGCACAAAATATATACATATACCATACCTAAAGTCCTTCCAATGTATGTAGATACACATATTTTTTTAATATTATTATTATTAAAAATTAATAGTTTCCGTAATCCCCAACCCCCCTGGGGGGATGCTATAACCACCCTCTCCCCCCTCCACCCCTTCCTATAGTACATAAGTATGTATATCGATTCTAAAGTCCTTCCACTACTTTATTTTAGTAACTTTAAAGGATTTATTCTAAGAATTTTGTATTTGGTAAAAATTATCTAACACCCAAGTTCAACGACTATTACTGCTAAAGTAATAAAGTTATCTTAATCGCTATAATTTTCCTTGAAAGTTCATGAACTGCACTACCATCATGAATTTTTTCAGATTTTTCAAGCCAGCAGTTTAGGTTTTAGAGGGGGGGGGACGCCCTACTTAAACAAAAATTTGCACTTTAAAGTTGAATATTTCGTAAATGAAGCATTAAATCGTGAAATGGTATTAGCAACCCCTAAATCATTTCAAAATACCTATTCAATGATACCCCACTCGATGGGATAGACGACGAAAAAAAAATTCATAACCACATCACTTGTATGGGAGCTACCCTAAAAAAAATTTTTTTTTTCAAAATTTTATTTTACCACTTTGTCGGCGTGGTAAGTTTACATATCCGTACAAAATTGCAGCTTTCTAGTACAAACGGTCTCTTAGCAAAACCTCGGACAGACGGACAGACAGACGGACATGACGAACTATAAGGGTTCCTTGCAGGTACTACGGAACCCTAAAAAAGATTCCTGAACTTATAACAATAATACAGTATTAGTATTTTGAACATAGGTATTCTGTGAAAATGCATGATTTGAATGAATAAAAACAATGATATATCAAAAAATATATTTACCAAATATAGCAAAACCGCGACCAGTGTGACCTGGGACGTTGTATTTGAAGAAATTGTTTAACAATGCACATTGTTCTACATTTAATTCATTATCTGCTAAGGAATCCAAAATGTTATGTACACTACTTTCTTGTCTTCCAGATACTAAAACTAATCGTGGAACGTTAGATCTGTAACTTTCTGTATCCTGAAAAAAAAAAAAAATTTAAACTCATTTCTGACCGCTCCTACTGTGTGAAAACCGGTTATCTATTAAGGTTACTAAAACCGATCCATGTTATTTAAAAAAAATGTGTGCTAGCCACATCTTTCACACCTTGTTGGTGCCCTAAAACTTGGTTCCTCAGACAAACTTTCAAAGAATTTAGTATTGTTAATGCGTAAAGTTTCTTGGTGAATTGTCTTAACTGCGAGTAGAGTCCATGGGATATCCCCATGGACACTACCCGCAGTTAAGACCTACCTGTATCACATTCTGATGGAATGTGATTGGAACGAAACTTTGTGAATGAGTATTACTATTATATATATATATATATATATATATATATATATATATATTATGCCAGAATATATATCATATATATATATATATCTTATATATAAATTCTCGTGTCACAGTTTTCGTTGCCATACTCCTCCGAAACGGCTTGACCGGTTTTAATGACATTTTTTGTGCTTATCCGGTATCTATGAGAATCGGCCAACATCTATTTTTCATCCCCCTAAATGTTAGGGGTAGTCCACCCCTAAATTTTATTTTTTATTTTTTTAGACAAAATTTTTAATTTCTATTTTTTTATGATACAACATACAAAAATACATACAATCCTCAATTTTTACCCTTCTACGATCAACCCTTATTTTTTAAAAGCCATTTTAATAATTTAATCATTTTTCCTCTTTATATGGCAAAACAACGTTTGCCGGGTCAGCTAGTATGATATATATTCTGGCATAATTATCTACAGTCCGATGAAGCCAAAATAATAAATTTTTACTTATTATTTATTAACGAAGTATGACGTTTTTCATCCTAGTTGGTAATTTATGACAGTGTATGTTGATCTTTTTCATAGAACGGTATAATCACAACGTCTAACTTTTAATGTGGAATGGTGAAAGACATGAAGCTAGGAAAATTATAAGCTCATGACTCCCGTTCATTCCCTATCATGATTTCCTAGATAAATATTTTATGCGCTATACATTTGTACTCATACTTGCTGAGCTCATGAATAAATAGGGTAGTACCAATAATTGAAAATTAAACATGGCATGTATCTTTTTTTTAATGTTTGTTACGTTAGCCTTTAACCACTATCTCACCTGATGGTAAGTGATGATGTGGTCGAAAATGTTGTTCAGGCTAACCTAGAATTACTGGCTCTCAAGAACAGCTGCCGGAATACACCGTTAGGTGCTTAGCGACAGATTTTCTACTTGAGGGTGATAGCTAGCCAGGCGGGCATTCGAAAAATGCCCTACCACCATGCTATAACGACTACCACCCTGAGATGACAATCGGGACCGACGGCTTAACGTGCCCTCCATAGCACAGAAGCGCTCAGTAGTAATGTCACTTGCGATCACCTATCCAACTCATGACCGCGGTAGACGTTGCTTAATTTTGCTGATCGGTTAAGAATCGCTTCAGAATCGAAATAAATAAGAGCGCTTCAGATCTTAGCAGCGCATGTAATTTAGTTAGTTACAGAACGATGGTGCTCGTAACAGTCATTGTGAAATTGCTGGACAGTGGTATTTATATTCCAGAGTGACAAAATATAAGGCTGTATTACGCCCAGTTCGGTTTTACACCTTTTTATTTATATATTATTAACAAAAAAACCATTTACAAGAAACCAATTACAATGGTTGAGTAATAACCATACAAATAGATTTCACTTATACCACGTAGAATGTCTAAATATGATAAAAAATAATGTCAAAGTTATATAAAATAACATAACTGGAAAATAATTACTTAAGCTGAACAAAATACGAGAATTAAGTCAAAAGATCTAAATAAAATCATCATATTCATTCATCTTGCGTGCATTCATCTCACCGTACTGAGAGAACTCCGACAGAATTCCATTTATCCGCTTACAAACCACATTCAGACATCTTGGTAAAGAGACGATTAATGTGGCTAAGAGAGTGCTGGATAGGGGAATGCCTGTGCACATTATAACCATTTGGTGATAATGGCGTCAGACCTCCAAAAAGTTATATCCCAAGCAGCCTAGGAGAAAACAAGTTGGGTATATGTAAGGGCAAGTAAAGTAAGCCAAATCTCTGCTTATAAAGAGAGTTGAGAAATGCTTATGATTACACACAACATTATAGATAAGAACCTTATCTATAATGTTCCCTCACGTGGTTTCCACATGCACGAACTAGCTTCGAGTTTACTGCGTATATGTGCTTCAAAGAGTAATTGAGTCACATGGTACCTTTAAAATCTTTGGAGTTCCCCATCACAAATCCCAATCTTCTCTATGATTATTTCGTGACTATGGCTATATATATGATCATTGAAAGTCAACTTACGGTCGAAGGTGATACCCAAATCTTTAAGACTCGTTGTTCTACTGATAGAATGTGATTCTAAGCGGATTTGTAATCAATTGGGTGCCGCTTTGAGTGTACGTCATAGCATGACACTTCTGTGGATCAAATTGTATTTCATTTCTGACCCTTCATTGATGAACCACATCCACGTCCTGCTGAAGGTGCAAGCAGTCCTCCTTGGACTCTATGTCAATATCTATTTAATTATAAAAAATATATAATGAAAATATATATAGGTACCTTTGGCTTGTAATGGCCTTTTAAAAGAGCGTGAAAATTAGCTCCAGTGTAGCAGAAATTATTTATTGCAGTGTATTTACGACTGAAAGGTTCATTTTCCGTTACAATATGTATTCGTCCTTCTTTTATAGCTGGAATATGATTTTGGGGTTCATTGTAATGCAAATTAGCAGCAATTGTTCCGTTCTGGTAAGCCAGGCACATCTGGAACAAGAATTTATAACTATTATCCAATCATTTTGGAACCAGGTTAAAACAAAACATGACTGTTGTAAGGAATCTGAAAGGAGTATGAAGAAATCAGACAACTTCTATTGAATTCTGTGATATCTACTATTGAAAAATATACACTTCACACCCTCAGCGTTTTCGGTCCCTTCTTCTTCTAGGAGAACTAAAAATTACCAGCGAGGTTGTCCCCTCCAGTACTAAAACTTTTGATTACTTCAAAATAAAATTAAAATGCTAAGTTTATAAGTGCTGTGGATATTCCATATACCCGAACGAAGCAATTTACTTCTTTGTTTATCATACGAACCGCCAGGGAATGTGGTGCCTAAGTCTGTGTATCCGGTTAAGTACAATATCTTAACTCTTCAAAACGCGAGTGAATAGGTATCTTCTGGGTAAGCGGGCTCCATCATCGATCGCATCATCACTTAACATCAGGTGAGATAGTGGTCAAGTGCTACCCAGTGCGGTATAAAAAAAAAAGATTTAAGTGAACCCTGTCTAAAAAAACAGGTCATATGTATAAAATTATATGAAATTATTATCACCATCACACTATATAAATTTCAAAAATTGAGAGTAAGGATTGGGTGGGAGTGTGTGTTTGTAGTGAGTAAAGTAATGTTTATTACTCCTTAACACTGAAATGACGCATATTGTCAACCATGATCTTGGTGATGCAAGATGACAGCAGTTGCTGGTATAGCAGACTTTGAAGACGACATCGTGAAACATGATGGCGGACGCGTCCAAGTGATGATGAGCTATGATATAAATTTACAGTAGTGACGAGTGTGAGATTAGCGCAAGACGATGATTGGAATTGTTATCATTAGAAGATGGTGGCCATTGAGGTAATCCCTCTCCAACCCTCCCCCAAAATCTACGAATTAAGAGAAAACTAAGTAATGTAACGATTTCGTGTGTATTCTGAATTGCACGATATCCACATTATGAGATGATGAGCCTGGCCTACAATGACTATAAATGTTTATCAAACAGCGTATATTTATAATAGAAAATATTAGTTTCTGCTTACAATGCATGAAATAAAGAGAATTACTCTTCCTAGGCGTATTAAAATAATGGCGTATTAAATAATATAAGGCTTACTTTAGTGACAGCACAAGCACCAGACGCAGCTTCAGTATTTCCCATATTTGATTTAACGCTTCCAATTTTAATAATTTTATCTGTGCCGAAAACTTTACCAATTGCTTCAAGTTCGTTACTGTCAGCTTCAGCAATACCTTAACATACAATCACAGGATATTTTTTATAAAATCACAAAAAAATACTAGGAAACGTACTATAACAATCAAGGAAATTATTTAAGGCTTTCCAACTGTTTGTCTTTCCAGTGGCCTTGTTTTTAAGGGCACTGGAAAGACAAAATGGCACTTGAAAGACATTCCAGACGAAACCTAAAATATGAATAAAAAATTAAGAGTTATCGCGTGTTAAAAATTGTAAGTATCTGGGTTTGGTAATTTTGAAAGGGAAGTCAGTGCCCTGACAGTTAGATGCATTGGTGATAGCTTGCAGGCTTGCGTTATGTTTTCAAGACGTAAACCTTTTTTGTGGACTTTATATATGTTTGTGGACCCAACATTTTTAAACGTTTTTTTTTACATTTCGGGTAGTTGTAATTTTGTACAAAATTAAACATCTCTCTTTACATAATTTATATTATTAATGGGATAGACTGAAGTGTCAGATACTTACGTTCTTCCAGTTCAGATTAGTCTCTCTGGCAGAAAGGTGCAAGCTTATTGCTGTCTAAAATTTTACTACAATTTTAGATTATGCTGCATATGGCCATTTTTTGTGAGAAACAAACTCTTATCAGAACTGTTCTACCTGTTAATTCTACCTGAGGCCTCAAGAAACAAAGTGACATGAATGTGTTATTTACTACACGAATTTTATAGTGTTATTTGAATTTTTTATCTTACCAAAAGCATTTGCTTCAACATATTCGACATCTTCAGGTGAAACATCTATCTCAGAGTAAAACTCTTCAAAAAATATTTCTAAATCCTTTGGATTACGTTCCATCGAAAATAAACCATCTGGTGCTGCGAAAAATTTACCTTTAACTTGCAAAACTTCTGCATATATCCTGAAACATACAACAAATTATATACATTTTTAAAGTTATTGAGACTATGAAACATTTAAATGTAGGCGCAAATTTATAAAGAGAGTATATATAAAGAATAAAGAGAAATAAAGAAACTGAATAAAGAGTTACGAAGATTAAACGTGACATTTCAATTCACTTCAGAATGGGTATTGAATATAAAATTTACCTCTATACTATCAAAGTTAATTTAAAGACAGCAGTCGCTAAGAAGGCAAAGGTTTGATTATTTATGTAAACCATAATTGGTTTACATAAATAATCAAACCTTTGCCTTCTGGATTGCAAAAGGAACCTGGTTATTTCACTGAAAAAAATATAAAATAACTTAATAATTGTACGAGCTACAAATAAAAGATGTTTTTGCTTGATAATATGTTACTTGTTTAATGCTTAGCGGACAGTGTCCATACGCGAACTAACTATTATTAAAATCACGTAAACCACGTTGTATAAAATTGCTGACATATAAAAATGTGCGATGACTCGTACATCTTCCCGAGCAAGAGATAAACAAAAAGAAATGCTATGTATGTAGGTAGTATACAATTGTTATAACAACGAGAGAATACTCTACTAAAATAATGAAAAGGTATATTTAGCTTAAACAATAAACAGAATTCAATGCACATTATCAAAATATATAATTATAGCTAGAATGGTTCTTAAGATGCTATATCCTAGTTACGTTTATCTAAGTCCGATATTTTAAACACTTTCATTTGTATGGGGGAGGTTGCTTTGTTTACGAGAGAGAGAGGGGGTTAAAACACTGGCACTAATGCACTGAACACTAGCACTGTTACTGCGTGTGGGCGAGGGCTCGCGAGCCACCTCGGCTCCGCGGGAAGCCCTCGCTGCCGCCACATGTCGCCGCCGCCGCCGTATCCACGCCCGCAACATGAATGCTCCCGCCGCTGATAATGCTGCTGCGACCAGCAAGTATGATATACTGTACCGATGTATGTCGTGATAAGTGATAGGAGAGTCCTCCTCCGGAACCTCAACATTTTTCATATAATTTATTTGGTTTGCTATTTTTCGTAGCGTTTCGTTTATTACTAGATCAGCTGTTTCATTTATAGTGTAGTGGACCAGGGGTATATTTATTATGTTATTAATTGGCGCTATCTCTGGGGTGTTATAGTTGCTTATATCCACTTTAATAATATTTGACGGTTCTTTTCGAGCGTAAGTTATAAAGTTGCTTCCTTTTATAATACAATTGTGTCCTAAAGCGACGATTCCCACTGCAGTCAGCTGCTCGATGGTAACACGATCCTCGCACATAAAGCGTAGGACACAATCACTGCAGCAATAATATATATACATGTTTACTTTATTTAGTGGTATCCACTTATTCAGACATTTTCTAGAGCTAATTTTGCATTTTTCTGAAGCTGGGTCAATAGTACACAAGCTTTGATTATTATTTAAGTTATATGTAGTGGTATGTAAATGACACTGATATCTATATCCACTTAGTTCAGTGCACTGCTGTATTTCTGATTTTTCCATCGGTATGAAGGTGTCTTTTTGTAAGTTAATCGCTGCGTAATCACATATAGGATTATTGCTGATTTTAGAGTTTCCGATTTTATGTGGGACTGCTATAAGAAGGTATAATTCGTATACATCACGACAGATAAGAGGAATCTTGATTTCGAAAATTAAATAATCGGATGTCATTCTGCTTTTCACTGTTAAAAGTCGATATATTACAGGCATATTTAGTTGTATATTTTCGATGGGTAATAATAATTCTTTAGGCAATAATCCTGATATTATGTTAAGTTCATTTAAAAGTTGACTTGGTGATAATAAATGGACATTAAACTTTCCGTGATGAATATCGGTGATCATATCTATTAGAGTGTCTTGTACGGTCCTCAAATTTGATAGTAAATTGTTGCTTATGATAGAAGATAATGTATATTCATTCTCAAATTCAAGGGCTCGCATTTCTGCTTTTAATATATTGGTAGTTTTATCAAGGTTTATCATATGCTCATTGATTGCTTTATTTTGTTTTTGTATTACATCCTGTATCCTGCTCAATAAGTTATTTTCTGCTTCAAGGATTGATGTTTGGTTTTTCCACAATAATGCTAAATGTTTTTCATCATGTTGAATGCGTGTTATGTCCTTTTGATATTGTTCAGCAAATCTCTCGTCTAAGACGCCAAACAGACTGCTCGATACGTAACCGATACCGTTTATCAGACCACGCTTGCGTCTGGCACGAGCGTTTAAATGCTGACTTAGTAGGATGCGGTTGGAGTACTCTATTTCTTAGAATCCGTGACGCATTTGTGTGATAATTATTTCACAATGAGATGGTACTTTGATCATTTTACATATATCGTCCAGGTATTGTATATTTTTTGTTAAAGTTGTAATACCTTTCCAGAATGGGTTTAAGTCATAATACGTGACCAATTTCCATTCATCTCTGATTAGTTACATGCTTCCAATTCTATCAAAATAAAATCCATTATCTGCATTCATTCGAGTTATGTTATAGGTAACCGGAGATCCACAGATGAGTGTCATGAACAAAATAAATGATAGCGCTAATGATAACAATGTATGGATTGTTTTACCCTTGGTTTGGGCTTTAGTGATGTTTTTCGAGTCGTCATTTTCTTCTGTTTGGTCTGAAGTGCTGTCTGTGTATGCTAAGAATAAAACAGATAACTTGATGATGGGTCTCTTTATAATACCGTTTTTTGTTTTTAATGCCACGACTCTAACCAGCCCATCTTTTCCAGGGAACAATTCCAGAATCCTACCCATCATCCACTTTCCCGGAGGTAAGTTATCATCCTGGATGGTAACTAAATCTCCCACCTTCACATCATCTTTCTTATTAAGCCATTTACTCCGAATTGAAAGTTGTGTTAAATGCTCCGTTTTCCATCTCTTCCAGATATCCTGCGCTAGCTTAGATGTTAACTGCCACCGAGTTCTTGCGTCATGCTCTGTTTCTATGATCGTATTGCCAGGTCTTCCAGTAAGAAAATGTGCGGGTGTTAAGAAGTCTTAATTATCGGGGTCCTCAGTCAAAGCGCATAGCGGTCGTGAGTTCAGGCATGCTTCTGTTTGTGCTAAGATTGTACTGAACTCCTCAAACGTTAGCTTTTGGTCTCGGACTACTGCTCTGATGTGACGTTTGAGACTCCTTACTCCTCTTTCCCATATACCTCCGGCACTCGGCCAGGAAGGTGCGTTAAAATGAAAATCTATATTTAGATCTGTTATTTGAGCTAAAACATTATTATCTAAAATGTTTCGTAAGTCATAATACTCTTCTCTTATTATACGGCTTGCTCTTATAAAATTTGTTCCATTATCACTCCCTTCCTTATTTTTGTTTGGTTTATTATGTTTATTATTTATTATTTTTGTTTATAATCAATATCCACGCTAAATTTATTATGCTGCACATGTTTTGTAATGATCAACTTAGCCGCTTTAAGTTCTTGTAATGTGATATATCCTGGCCATTGTTTACATTTTGTAGTGTCATCCTTATATTTAATTGTTTTTATTGCTCGTAGTATCCATGCTAAGATCTTAGCTACTTTTGTAAAGGAGCTATGCCTATCTAATAACTGTGTGATGATGTTTTCTTCACAGAATTTCTGCACAGTATGCACGCGTTTTTCTCTTACTTCTTCTTCTGTGGTGTAAATAATTTGCTTTTCTGATAGTGGCAATTCTTTTTCCCTCATCCAGTCAGGCCCATGCCACCACATATTATCTGCTTTTAGTTGTGATGCTGTAATACTACGACTGGCACAGTCAGCCACATTCAAACCTGATTTTACGTAGTGCCAATGGTTTGGTTCTATGATTTTAATTATGCTTTGAACTCTATTTGCCACAAAAGGTTTCCAGCGTCCCGGATCTCCCTGTAACCAGCCCAAAACGACCTTAGAGTCCGTCCATCCGTAAACATCCACGTTATTTTCTCCAATACATTGTACTATTTTTTCCATCAATTTAGACAGTAATAATGCTCCACATAATTCTAACCTGGGTAATGATACCGTTTTGCTAATTGGTACAAGTCGGGTTTTAGCAGCAACCAATACTACGGATACTTGACCTTGTTTAATTATTCTCGCATGTACTACCCCCGCGTAAAATTTAAGGGATGCGTCGCTTGTTCCGTGTAGTTCAATCTTTTCACACCCATGAAACCCGATCCAACGTGGTATTTTTATACTACTTATGTTTTCGATGTCGGCTCGTATGGTTTTCCATTCAACATTGATTTTTTCAGGGATTGTTTCATCCCACTGTAGATTAGCGTTCCAAATTTGCTGAAATAGTAACTTAAGTTTTGTGCTCAATGGGGATAGCCACCCTAAAGGATCGTAAATCTTTGAGATTTCTGACAAAATTGCTCGTTTTGTAGGCTTGATATCAGGTTTTAACATGTTGCATTTAAAGCTGAAATTATCTATAATGGGATTCCATAACAGATCTAATGTTTTAGATGCTGTGTCTGATCGGAAATTAAACACAACGTGTTCCTGGCACTCATTATTTTGAATGTTTTGGAGTAGTTTTGGTTCATTTGATGTCCATTTTCTCAAGTTGAACCCTCCAGACTGTAATAAGTTGCTGATGTCAGCTATGGCTTGCACTCCCTCCTCGATAGTGTGACTTCCATGCAAATGATCGTCCATGTAAAACGTTTCCTTCAGAACCTTGGATGCTACGGGAAAGTTACTTTGTTCATCAACTGCTAGCCTTCTCAACGTCATAAGTGCTAGAAAGGGTGCGCTTTTGGTACCGTAAGCCACAGTACATAGTTGGTAATTTTTTAGGGGCTGTTCGGGTGACTTTCGCCACACTATATACTGCAATGTGTGATCTTTTTGATGTACTAGTATTTGTCTGTACATTTTTTCAATATCCGAAGTATATGCATTGCGGTAAAGGCGCCATTTGATTATTAGGGCTTGTAAATCCTGCTGCAGATTTGGCCCCTTATACATTAGGTCATTTAAGCTGTAGCCACTTTCAGTTCGAGCCGAACCATTGAATACGACCCTTAAATTTGAAGTGACAGAGTCAGCACGAAGTACTGCGTGATGAGGTAGGTAACATGCCAAAGTATCCGTGCTATATTTATGTGATTGCTTCATGTGATCTAAGGCTATGTACTCTCTCATAAATAATTTGTATTTTTCCGCTAATTCCTTCTGCCTTTCAAACTTTTTCTCCATATTCAAGAACTGTCCAACTGCTTTATTTTTAGATGCTCCTAACTTTTCATTAATTTTCGGCTGTATCGGCAATCTTACAACGTACTTGCCATCTTCTCGTCTTACAGTGGTCGAGTCATAGTGATCTATACATGCTTGCTCTTCGGATGATACCGTAGATTGATCGGTAATATCTTGGATTTCCCAGTACTGTTTAATCATTTCTATGTCATTCAGCACCACATTACATTGATAATATTCAATTTTTCCGAACAAAATCCACCCAAACTGTGATTGTTCTGCTAATGGCTGGGAATTATCTTCACCTCTGCACATTCCTGCCATCTTAATTGATGCATACACATCAGACCCTAATAGTAAGTCAATGGGTCGGCTTACATAAAATTCAGGGTCCGCTAGCTCTATATTTTGTAAGGAATCCCATTTTGGATTTTCGAAAGATCTACTAGGTAAGTTCTTTATTAATTGCTTTATAACATATGCGTCAATGTTCAGTGTAAAATCATTATATAAAGACATGCATGTTAAGTTGACCATGGCCTTGCAATTGTTCACCTTTTCGCCAAGTCCATAAACAACACCTTTACAATATTTACGCGTTAAACCTAACTGTTGAGCTGCATTCTCCGAAATAAGCGATATTTGACTTCCTAAATCGATTAAAGTTCTAAAATGTTTGTATGTACCATCTGCTGTCATAATCTTTATCATTGCTGTAGCCAATAACACCTCTGTTTTTTCATTCTGTGACACGTGTGCGCTATTGTTATTCCCATTCTCAGTTTGTTTCGCAATTACAATCTTAATCGGCATGTTGGACTTAGAAACCGAAGCGCACGAGTCGTGCAATAAGGTGTTATGTTTTGCATTGCATACGCGACATCGCCGAGCGGAAATGCATTTATTCCCGTTATGATCATATAAGCAGTTAATGCATAATTTACGTTTTGTTACTGTTTTCAACTTTAAGTCATTAGACATATCTAAGAATTTTCTGCAACTGTATAAGCCGTGGTCTTCGTTACAGTGTGGACATCTGATACCTGCTGATACGTGCAATGCTTTCGGAACTGACTTATTGACGTAATTATTGTTTTGATGAAATGCGGGTTTTTTATTATAGGTATTTGATTTAAAGTTGTTATTTTGCGATGACTTTTGGACCGAAGAATCTCGCTTTTTTCGAGATGTTTCTAATGTTGTGGACTTGCTCTCCAAAAACTTAATAAAGTCCGCAAGGATAGGCAATTCTCGTGGATTTTTAAGTGACTCTATATAGTCACTGTAGCTCTCATGATCTAATTTTTGGGATAGAATATGCACCAGGATGGGATCCCACGTGCTAATACATATACCTAGATTTTTAATCGCGTGTAAAGTTTCAAATGTGACATCATGCATTCGTTTAATTTGGCCTAGGTATTGTTGCTTAATGACTTGTAGGCCTAGTAATGTATTCATATGTGAGGAAAAAATCATCAATTTCTTGTTATTATAGCGATTGTTAAGGATCTCTAAACAAGTGTGATAATTTTGTGAACTGATCGATAGGTGCTGTAATAATCTCTCTGGCTCACCTCGTACCTTCCCTTTCAAGAATTGCATCTTCTGAGCGCTTGAGAGTGATGGATTTTTGTGAATAGTTTCATCGAAAAGATCCTTAAAAGATGTGTATTGTTGGTAAATACCTGAAAACACAGGAATTTTTATGGTAGGAACCGTCTTCTCCCTATGAACAACTGACCCAAGATGCTTGTTAATTGCTTTTTTCATCGAAGTATATTTTTGCTCATGTCTAGTATATGTCCATTCATATTATTCATCTTCTCCGTTCAACTCCAAATGAATATCCCAATGGAGGGAATCTACTGCTAACCAACGTGTTTGCAACGACCTAAGAATGTCTTCCATTTCCCACTTTTCATCAATCATATCCAAATCTATGTTGTTTATTGTTCTCATTAATGCCTTAAAACAGTCTGTTTACGCTGCATCTCGTCGACTTTGCTATTTCACCCGGTAGATACCATTCGCCTCTGCTCTTGTTCTAATTGTTCTTTTGCTGGAGTCCGTTCCACCCCAGAAGGACCCGCCGCACTAATGTTTTGCTCGCGAGTTCGCGCATCTTCTGATGGATTCGTCTCTTTATTGCTTAGCGCTTGATGCTGCTGCTGGATTAGGTTTTTAGTAGAAACATAAAGACCATGTGTCCTTTCATATAACGAATCGTCAAGGTAAGGATGTTCAGTAATTTTTAACCCACAGATGCTTTTATGATTCTTTTTAAAATCTACCCAGTAATTTTCCAATAACTCAAAACGCCTTTTAAAATAATCACCTTTCTTTCTCTCCACACTATCCTTTTTAATATTAATAGTGAGCCTATTAATCTCGTTATAAAGCTCATTTTGGTTTGCATAAAGAGTTTCCATTTTAAACAAAAAAAAAGGAAAGATCTTACTTGATAATGTTAATGTTGATACCCTGGTCCCACTGCTGACTGCTCGTGATTTGATCTGTTGTTTGCTAACGATGAAGGCTCCCCCGCTTCCTGGAACTGTGTCGGCTTCTGCTAATTGTTCCTGCTGCTTGCTAACTGATGAAACACTTCACTGTTCCAAGGCGGTAAAGCACGTATAATATGATATATTGTCTGATAATTTACTACAGTAATACAGCATAAATATTGTCAATTCACATAAAAAAAAAAAAAGTAATTGTCCATTCACTTAAAAAAAAAAGGATTTGTACGAGGTACAAATAAAAGATGTTTTTAGCTTGATAATATGTTGTTTAATGCTTAGCGGACAGTGTCCATGCGCGAACTAACTATTATTACAAATCACGTAAACCACGATGTATAAAATTGCTGACATATAAAAATGTGCGATGACTCGTACAATAATAACAAATATTTTAAAAATATTTTATGAAAAGATCAAATTAATATTTTAATAAAACACTTAAAAAATACAAAAATATATTTAGTGATAGTTCCGCCTAATTTTCCTGTTAAGCCGACGTGACGTCACAAACGCCACGCAGCCAAAGCGAAAGAATTTTCGACGCGTTTCGCTTCTACACGAAGCATCCTCAGGAAGTTATGACTCTACGAGCGCACGATAGAGAAATTTTTCATTCGCGGAATTGTCAATAGATATATTTTGTATTTTTTTAAGTGTTTTATTAAAATATTAATTTAATGTTTTCATAAAATATTTAAAAAAAAAATGTTATTATTAAATATGGATTTCCGCAAAGTAACGCCTGAATCTATTTATTATAAAATAACTTGTTGAAGACCACTTTGAGTGTACATTTTTATGAACTGTTTTCCATTAGTTATGTCATATTTTTCAGTTTTAAAAGTAAATCCCGTTATTAAACCAAACACACTCTTTTTATTGATGAATGCTGCATGCCGAATAGGTTGTGTCACTCGCCACAATAATAGTCGGTCTTGGCATATGGAAAACGATGTTTTTTAGTAAATCAGTAAATTGAGTTTTATTTAAAAACAACGGGACCACTTTGGTAACTTTACCCAAGAAAATATAATGATCAAGACCGGATAATTCAGTGAAAACTTCTTAGTTTTCACTGAATAATCTGTGTTCATATAAAAAAAAACTACAGTTATTTACCTGTTAGCATCCTTAGCCTTTTGTAAAAAATAAACACTTATCGCGTCTGATTTAACGTAACCATCGCCATTTTTATCAAAACACTTTGTTTTGCCATCGAGACATAGAAGTCCTGCCCTAAAATAAAAATAAGATTAAAGTACAACAAGTATAAATAACTTAATAAATTAAAAACCCTAAGCAAATTATTTATGTTCGTTAAACATTTTATCGCTCCATTGAAACTTAAACTCCACTTATATATTTATGGGATTGTTTTTTAAATCTCTTCATTTTGATACACACTCGATGGGTTTAGAAGAACATTTTTTTTTATTTTACAATATGGTTTCCAATATCTGCCAGTTTGTTTTTCTATTATGTTATGCACCTCTATTATATTTCTATTGTGTTACTGGCGCTATCAAGACAAATTTAACGACATACCAAACATAAAAATCTGTTAAGCCGTTTAGAAGTTATGGTGGAATAAAGAATCTCACAAACATATATACATGAACCCTGAAAACATAACTCTCCGTTTTTTGAGAAATCGTGCAAAAATATCATAAAATGATTTATTTTGTGGTGACCAGAAGAAATTCTTCTATATTATATGCGCGTCTCAAAGCTAGGTACCGATAGGTCAACCTAACTAACCTAAATTAAATTATGGAGTGGGGCAGGGCGATGTTATTGTAAAAAAGTATAATCATTCAGTTATTTACATAATTATAATATCTCTTTCACTGACATTTATATTGTATCTTAGAAAGATCGTAAAGTCAATTTTATTTCATACTACAAACATAATTAATAATAATTAAGTCAAACTTAAAACTAGCCTAATCAAACAACCCACTCCTGATCGCTCCCGGTGCAAAGGTGCTTATAACACTTGCAGCGTTTCCGTGTTGAATGGCAATGGCCATCCTGTGCACCAGGAACGAGCTGGAGCGGGAGTCACCAGTTTTTTCTTTTAACCTGCGCCCAATTTCACGTAATAACTTTTTAGCCTCAGTTCCCCACGAACCCATGGTCTCTACTGCAATTAGCACAAAAAGGTAAACGGACTTCATTGCTGCGTACTTTTGGCGTTTTTTATTTGCGGCGTCTTTGGCTGCCGCTGACGGTGAGTGGACAGTGTGACACAGGTAACTGGCAGCGACAGTGCTGACACAAGTAGCGTCCCACACCAGGCACCTGCTATTCTGCCAGGGCAGCCCATCCGGCCCATTACCATCAGATCTACGCAAATCCGGTGGCTCGAGCACGCAAGGGACGTTGGCTGACACTAAGACGCTAGATGAGGTGAAGGTAAGGCGTGCAACCATGCCCCAGACTCTGACTGCGACACTGCCTGGAGTCTGGCGATATCAGCCCCGGAAGTTCGTTCTAATAAGTGGCTTTGAATCTGATTGGCTTTAACGTCATCCCACGCTCGCTGAACAGGTACTGCTACTGGATTTGTTGCCCCGAGTTGTTGTTCGACCAAGCTGACACAGCGTCTGATACAAACGGTATACTTGCCCCGTCGCCATTAGACTGAAGGATGGTAGTAACAAGGTCCGCAACCCCATGTGCTGACGCAAGGAAAACCGGCAAGCCTATATCACGCGCGAATCGTATCCCGAGACCTCCGTACCGGATCGGAAGAGCCGCGTCACTCCATTGAGACTCATCCAGTGTGATATTGCGTACTGACTCAATCGCTGACTTTATGACCTTGTCAAATGAAGAAAATTCATCCAGGCAAAGCCAGGTAGGGGTGGTACGCAGCAAGTATGCGATTCTAGGAAGAGTGAAGCACATTCGCAGCAAAACATACACAACGTGCGTGGAAAGATTCCCAAGACGTTCTTGAGCGGTAAGAAGAAGTCGTTCACGAGAAGTAATAGCCTCTGGAACTGCATTCAAGAAAATAGGAGAACCTATTAGTAGATTAAAATTGGAAGTAGAAAGTGCACTAAGACCAGGAAGAAAAGTGCCGAATCGAGTGAAGTGTTTACGAGCTTCGGAACTACATGGGAAAAACTCACACTTAGAGTGATTCACCTCCAGACCAAGATCTCTGAGGCGAGGAATCAGAGCCTCCAGATCCTGGAATACGTCTTCCGGTGTTCCTCCGATAGTGCCATCGTCTAGGTACTAAATGTTCAAACGAGACTTGATATCGAGTATTACTTTGTGGATGGCGAGACTGAAGTCGCCCTAGTGGATCCCCCTGCTGAGCTCCCACTTGCGAAAGAATGAGGTTATCATTGGAGAAGAGATTAAAAGGAAACAGATAAATTTAAAACGATAATGAATAGGATATAGGGAAGGCAGGCACGTAGTCTCCGAGTAGCTGCTGTTCAGTCTCGTTATTTCGCTGCTCCATAGTTTCTAACTTGAGTTCAAGATATTTATTTCTGTTTTTGAGATGGACTTGTTTCTTTTCTAGGTCCTTTAAACGACTTGTCAGAGCCTCCATACATTCAGCAAATTGATCTACCTTGTCACTGCAGTATTGTACGGAGTTGGAAACTGTTCGCATTTCTTGGGTTACGATATTGCTAACTTCTTTCTTTAGCTCCTGTAGAAGCTTCTTAACATTAACATTGTCGGTTGCAGAGTTGATTTCTTCGTCTTCATCTTCCTCAAAGTCGGCGAGCGTTACAAACGACTTCCTACGCGACGAGTTTAGGCTGCAGTCGTTGCACGTCCATTCGAGATTTTCGGCGACTCTAAGTGCGGATAGTTGTTTAGCACTAAGACCTGTGCATGCACTAGTGGTATGCACCACTTTTTGGCAACGGCTGCATTCCAAAATAGGAGTTTTTTTTATTCAGCAATTTATTACAGATCTGACACTTCACCATTATGGGGGTAGATAGAGTACGTACTATTTTAAAATTGTAACACTGTGCTTACACTATGACGTTTAAACGAGAACTGACTAACATAGACTCAAGGTTCATAAAGGTCATAAACACAAAGATGTGCGTCACGCACTTGCCACTTCACAAGCCTCATCAGCAGATACAGTGAATCTTCCGGCGGGTCAGGTGCCACCATCACCGTGTATATGCCCTCTGGATATACTTGCTATGTTTGAAAGGGAGTATACCAGTGCTTTGGCATGTTCCAAAGGACGCGCAAAATCAGGCAGCCGGCAAGCTGTGTGATATTATTGATATATGTGTTACCTGCAATGGACTAAATGACTGTTGTGGGCTTCTCTTTTTTGCATATGGAGCTTTAAGAGTTCCAGCAAAAAAACGCTCCCGGTAATATGACGACAAAGGCGAGGGCAAATATCCAGTCGTCTGGGTTTTTTCAACTTGATGGTAATTGTGGCACCGCAGCAGGGTAAAATTCCGGGTCACGCTCAATTAAAAATGTAATTGAGTCAAAAGTGTTTGGAGGTGACATAAGAGGGGCTGCCCGCTTGTTGATTTCTGAAGATTCCTTCGTGCAGCAGAATCCCAACACGTTGGCTACACTGAAACTTAAGCACCCAGGCCACCTCGTCCTCACAGTTTCCCATCTAGTCCTGATGCAACATATAGTGCGGTTTCGGTTACTGTCGATGACGTGATATCGGCGTTGGCTCGTTTTACAGTGGATCAGCAGCGGGTTTAGATGGAATGCGTCCTGGACACCTTAAAAAATTGACATCTGGATCTGCTGGTGAAAATGGTCGAAGGCTATTAGGATGTCTGGCCAGACTTTCAAATTTATTGCTCAGTGGTCAACCTTTATGGTGCGTCTCTGTGTGCGCTGACAAAAAAGGATGGTGGTGTGAGACCTATCGCTATCGGTAGAGTCGTTTGACCACCAAGTTAGCATGCCACGCCGTGAAGGACGAGATGGCCGTTTACTTGCAGCCACACCAACTAGCGTTCGGTACGCGCCGGGTTGTGTTCTTGGAACTCGTATATAACTCGCCATAACGCCATACTTCAAGAGTCTACTGTGGCAAGCCAAGCAAGATTTGAAGGCTACCTACAAGTTCATCTGGTTCAGAGAAGGGTGAGTACTAGTGCGTAAAAATGAAAAACGCAAAAGTGTACAAAATTAGGTCACTAAATGACATCAAATCTATACTGGCTAATAATAATTAATAAGAAATAGCATACTTCGTAATGGTATTAATAGTTAAGTACCTTATACTACCTATATATTTCTAATATTATGAATTTACTTGATAATTCAAATATAAAAGAATTACGCGACTGTGTTGACTACAACACATATAAAGTTCAAGTACCTAGAAATACTCTCAACCTGTCTTTTGTCCATGTCAATATAAGATCAATCATTAAGAATTTCTGTAAAATCGAACACCTTATATTTGTCTCTAATTTTACCATCGATGTCCTTGTTATCACAGAAGCTAATATATCAGATAATATACGACATTTATATAACATAAGAGGCTATACAATGTACACAGAACTGCGAAAGCATCGGAAAGGAGGTGGCATAATAGTTTACGTTAAAAATGAACATAAATTTACACAAAATAAAGTCACTTCACTTCACTACGAATGTTTAACCGGATATATAATTACAACTTCTTTCTCAGTAGCCCTCTGTGCAGTGTATAAGCCACCGGACACAAGCCTAAAACTATTTATTTCTGAAATTGATAACATGCTTGGTAAATACCAGAACAGCGACCTTGTTTTCCTTGAAGATTGTAACATTAACTTAAAACCGATCAAAGCTAAAGATATAAAAACTCAGAAAGCATACATTGATGTTTTGAGCTCGCACGGTCTGTCATGCGGTATATCTGATTACACTAGAATCGAACCTTTAAAATTAAATAACAAAACTATCATAACGAAAAGCTGCATCGATCACATATTTGTAAGGTCCCGCATGACAGACTGCTACACCGCCGTGCTTGGCACTGAACTGGCTGACCACTGTGTGACTGCGCTCACACTTATCAGTGATTCTCTTATACAGGTTGCTCCTGATTATGTAACGCGGTATGATAGTAAACAATTATGTAATCTCTTAGAGGAAATAGATTGGAATCCTACTAAAAATATGAGCTGCCCGGACGATATTTATAAATACATAAGCAATAATCATAATACCTGCTATGAACGATCTCAATATAAGCAAAAAAAGATTACATCAAAAGTAATATTTACAAATGGGTTGATAAAAACATTATGAAATTATGTCAGCACAGAGATGAGCTATATTCTAAATGTATTAAGGACACTAGTAATAAAACACATATATCAAAGTATAATAAAATTAGAAACAAAACTAATAAAATTGTGCATAGGACGAGGAACCAATACTTTAAAGCAGAAATATAGAAATGCAGAACGGAAATAAAAAAACTTTGGCAGTTAATAAATAATATGACAGGAAAAATCATGAACTCAGTTGATGACGTAATAAAAAAAGCTTTTAGTTCAAACGGAAGTAACAAAATGATAGCAGATAATTTTGCCTCAGAATTTCAAAATAATGTTTAATCGATAATACCAAGATGTACCTCCAAATTATTAAATGAAAGCGATTTTTAAAACCCCTGAATAATTTGATATTTTTCCCTAAAGCTACGAATGCTGATGTATTTGAAATTGTAAAAAAATTAAATCTCCATAAAGCTCCAGGTGTCGATGGGATTAGAGCCTGTGACGTATTACGTTTATCAGATCGAATAATTAGTGCAATCACTAATTTGATAAATGCTAGTATCACGACGGGCCGATACCCGAAAGAGCTTAAGACTGGAATCGTAAGACCTATACATAAAGGTGGCAGTACACAAGACTACTCGAAATATCGCCCTATCACGATTCTTCCAGTTTTAGATAAAATAGTTGAAAAATATGTATCAAAAATCGTCCACAATTATTTTTATACAAGCCATAAAGTGTTGTGCAATCAGCAATATGGGTTCCAATCAAATAAAAGCACCTCACTGCTGTTGTCTCGCTTTACAGATGATATTAACAAATACTTAGATGATAAAAAACACGTACTCTTTTTATTTATTGATTATAAAAAAGCATTTGACACACTTAGGCATGACATATTAATGAAACGATTAGATAGCAGCGGTATAAGAGGCAAACTATTGAAGTGGTGCGAGGACTATCTCCGCGACCGCAGCTATCAAGTAAGGATTGGCACGACGTACAGTGACAGTGTTACAATCACAGAAGGGACCGCACAAGGATCCGTATTAGGCCCACTCTACTACTTAACTTACGTAAATGACCTAAACAACGTAATCAAACACTGTACTGTATACCAGTTTGCGGATGATACCTGTTTGATAGCAGCGAACCGCGATATATCTGTTGCACAAAGCGAAATCCAAAAGGACTTTACTGCCATATGCAAATGGTCACATGATGCGGGGTTAGTCCTCAATGCCGATAAGACTAAACTTGTACATGTACATTCAAGCCACAACTTGAATGCTTCTAAAGAAGGTGTAAAAGTTTTAGCCCACAGTCATGACTGTTTGCATAATAGTTATGCCCCTTGTACTGCTAGTTGCCAAATATTAGAACAAGTAATTGAACTTACATACCTGGGTCTTGTCATTGATGACAGGTTTAACTGGGCGAAACATATCGATAGGACTTGTAATAGATTGCGAGCTGTTATGGCCAAATTTTATATTATAAAAAATAGAGTGCCGTTTGACATTATGTTAACAATGTACAAAGCCTTAGCAGAAAATATAATTTTATAGTTATGGACGTACATATAAAACATATCTAGACCAAATTTATAATTTACAATATAGGCTTTTGAAACTAATAGTACCAATTAAAATTAAATCTAAATATAAGGATGATCCTGAGGGACTCTTTACGTATTGTGGCGTAATACCCGTCCATAAAAAGGTAGAATTTATCTTGTTATTAGAGCAATACTTCCGTTATGAAATCCAAATTCCAATTACTCATCATATTGTTACAAGAAGTATTACTAACAAACTTCTTAACATACCAAAATTCATAAACTTCTACGGCAAACGAACTACCCAGTATGTTATCCCGAAACTTATGAACAAACTGCCTGCCGAAATAAAAAATAAAATAACAATATCCAATATTAATATTGTCCTAAAAAAATATTATCTAAACAAATAAAAATAAAAAAATATTACCATGAATTTAAAATAACCGCTTACATAATTCTTGGAGCTCCGTATATAACTGTACCGGTTGTGATCGCGCGCACACAATCATATCTGTAACACTATTGCTTACGAGAAGGGATGGATAGCAAAACCAGAATGTCACTCAACATATCTACCTACATTTATTTTGTTGTTGTTTTAACTGAACGTTTTTATGCGCGTGGCCGACGCGACGATGTGCTTTTACTCGTATGGTAATTACTTACTAGAATAGATATAGTTATATATATATTGTTATCCTGATGACATCTCGAGAGCGCTACTGTCTAGACAAATCTAACTTAGATTTTAAGACGGTATTGATTAACCTGGATGTAATTATGTGTACGATAATATAAATAAAATAAAAATGTACGCTGAAAGTACATGAAAACCCAGGGCAGTGGGAACAAGGCAGGTGCGCAGGTAAGGTACTCATTTGATTGTTAAACAGACAGCAAAACAATCGTGTATAATAAATTAATTACATTAAAGAAATATATTAAATTGAGTCAACAAATTCGTATTCAAATGAGAAAATTGAATTATTTAGATTACTCAACAGTATTTGACGTCAGACCACAAAATAAAATCACATACACATTACATAACAATAATGAGATACAAAAAAGAAAATAATAATGTATCATGTTCATGACAGTTACTATCTAACCTAACAAAAATATGGCAAACGGGTCACAACAAAGGCAAGAAAGTTATTTTATGTAAGTTATAAAGTAATAAAGTTAGGTACTTGGGAATTTAAAAATAGCAATAACTATTGTTATAAAACAAAATAATGCTAAACGATGAAGACAACGGAGTGAAATATTCCAAATAAAAACAAAGTTTCTAGTAACTGCGTTTGAAATATGCAAGGTTAAATAGTACCTGACATAAAAAATAACTTGCTAAATAATCGATGGAGAATACAGGTTCTTGAGCGGAGACCTTAAAAGAGTTGCGAGATAGAAAGACCCCGTAACTGCCTGATATATCGATAACATCGTTAGAGTTCCAAGGATTGGCTACTTATTATTCGAGGATCTCCCTTCGCATAATCTTCTTATATTTTCATAAAGTCCCAAAGACATTTTTTCCCGGACACGACAAGATGGTAACTGTGTAGTTTTGTAATGGTAACTGTGGTTTATACAAAGCTGAACATTAAGTGAAAATAATTGACAATGTTTAAAAAAATATTCTTCCTGACCTTCACCAAAAACTATAAACGTGCAACAACCAGCGAGCAGTTAATAAGGGAAATAAAAGTATTGGAAACTTTGCAATATGTCATAAGAAAGTGGACCCCACGTTTCTATACCAAACGGCTCAAATATGAAACTTATGCCGAGTTTTCATCGCGATTAAGTCCCGTTATATACTTATAAATATGTGTTCAAGTTACTGGAATATTTTTTTATTTACAAGGGTTACATACCTTTTCATGTTCAGATTTAGTAGAGGAAACAAACAGTAGCTGGCACCACCCACTATGGCGCAGTCAATTTCTCCATTTTTCATTCTATTGTAAGCCATTTCTAAGGCAGACATGGATCCAGCGCATCCGTTGTCAAAACCATACGATGGACCTTTTCCATCTATCCAATAAGAGATACGGTTGGCTAACATGGTTTTGCTGCACCTGAAACAATAAGCAACCACAAAATTTATTATTTTTAATATTACTTTTATTCGGTACTGTTCGCGCGTGCGTTGCTGAAACACACCCTGCGATACTGCAGCGCAGCCCGCTGTATATATGTCCGAATCCAAGCGGAAGAAAAAAAAATAACTGATCAATTTTGTGAAGTTGTCAAAATAATTCTTTGTCTTTGGTCTGTCATTGTGAATGACCACTGCATAAAGTAACTTTGTATGAAATCGTAACCTTGGATAATGGCGTGGTTTTAAGACTTTTGTGAAAATGATTTTGAATATCCTCGCTTTTTGACTGACTAGTGAAGCCTCCGTTGTTGCCAAGTGTTTGATGTTGTAAATTTGCCTTTTCGAAATGCCGTTTTGTGTCCTCATAATAAGGTTTTTGTTGATTGTGCCGCTTTTTGACCGGCTTGTATGCTGCCGCGAGTGTAAGTATTGAATCGTGTTTTTTTGAACGATATGGTTTAGGGTCACTGCTCCAAGAAGAACCAAAGAAACAGAGATACGAAGGAATCGTTGGATGAGTGAGTCCATGTTTAGGTATCGTAGTCCTGGCCAGTATTATTAGGTAGTTACTTGTGTACTTAACCCCTTTTGCAACGCCACCCGTGTTCATGTAGTAAGAACATAAAATTCAAGCTTTATAAGTATTAGCTTCGCGTTACGCTAACAGTAACGTCTTTTTGCAGCCTGTTGTCATGTAGGTAAGGGTTTCTTCCAGTTCACCTAGAATTCCTGCAGGAGTCCGGCACTGACGCTTACAACTATGAATATGATTTGTCGCACCACATTAGAGAGGCCAAACGCTTACTATAAAATCGTGACCTGATAAACTAACGCATGAATAAGTTTGTAGTTTGTAAAAATTATCTAGACAAACTCAACCGCTTCTTTTAATATTAGTTTTCTTTTAGCTTAATCACGTAGATAAATCACTATTTTATTTTTGCAAAGAAAATAAGTTTAACAAGTAGACACGTAAATAACTTACCCAGAAATAATAAATCCATTACGTTTAGAACCTCCATACAAATTCAAATTGCCAGAGTCAGTTTGTAAACTACCTATGAATACTCCCAACTTGGAACCTTTTAAAGTTTCTGGATTAACACCTGTGAATAGAATATAAACAATGAAATAAGGTTGTAAGATACTGTTATAGAAATTTAAACAATAAAGTTGCAGTTTTAACGCTAATTTGAACGAAAATTAAACTTGTGTGTCAGATATAAGACTAAATTTGTATCACGCCAAAGCTAACTAATAACATTCTAAATGGAAAAACAAATATGACGACATTTTTCCTTTTTCCAATTGTTTTCACATCAGGATTTATCGTAAATATGTAAACAGAGCAATTTAGAGTTATATATGAATACGAGTTCCAACATCAGATTAACGCAGCTGAAACAGCTTGAAATGTCAATGCTGAAAATCTTAATTTTTATATTAACACCTGCTAAGCGAATAAGCTTGGAAAATTACAACGGAAGGAAAAATTTTAACCACGAGTGGGATTTGTACCGCTACCATCCGTCCCTCTGGTCGGGACATGCTGTGCCAATTTGAGCAACCGTACTAAGGTGAGTCATAATTCAAATTTAGCCTTTCATTATTGCAGTGTAAGAGTGACATCTATAGTCAAAGTAAATTGAACTACAGACAACATTTTGTACAATTAGCTCTAAACTTGTTTACGATGAGGAAACCCTATAATCCCAACATTACGATTTTTGAATTAACATCTGCTATCTGAATAAATATACAAAATTACGACGAATAGAAAAATTTGAACCATGAGCAGGATTCGAACCCATGTCCGTCCGTCCGTTGGGCCAGGACATGCTCTGCTAATTTGAGCTACTGGGTTAAACAGGGCAGGGCAGGGCAGGTGAGGCATGGTTCGAATGTATCTTTACGTTCTTGATTTTCGCAATAGCACCTGCTAAGCTGTTAACGTCTATGCTTTGTATATAGAGGATATTACTAATGAATGCATCATGCGTTATTGATTTAACTACTTTCGTAGTAGAAACCTACCAGCCACTCAGGTACTAAATATATAGTATCAATAATGAATGGTGATGGTTTTTTTTTTTTTATACCTTATAGGTTAGCCTTTGACCACTATCTCACCTGATGGTAAGTGATGATGTGGTCGAAGATGTTGTTCAGGCTAACCTAGATGTACTGGCTCTCAAGGACAGCTGCCGGAACACACCGTTAGGTGCTTGGCGACAGATTTTCTACTTGAGGGTGGTAGCTAGCCAGGCGGGCATTCGCAAAATGCCCTACCACCATGCTATAACGATTGCCATCCTAAGACAACAACCGGGACCGACGGCTTAACGTGCCCTCCGAAGCACGGAAACGCTCAGTAGTAATGTCACTAGCGGTCACCCATCCAACTCATGACCGCGCGCGACGTTGCTTAACTTTGCTGATCGGTTGAGAACAGCTAAGTAAACTTCGCTACGAGCGCTTCAAAAACTCAATTGGATGCATTACGACGAATGGATAAGAAAACACTAGAGATGTGCGTAATTTATCAAAAAATCATTCGACTCCTATTTATAGAACAATTCTGAGTACTAAGTTTTTTTTGGACTTTTTACCCCTCTGAATTCTCAGCACAACAATTATTCACGTACATCGCCTACATTATAACGTGGCCCTGCCCGGCAACACTGCTCAGGACCATGCTTTGAACCTCGTTGCCGAGCATATGACCAAATAAGCGCATTGCCTACCCTAACGATGACTAAATGATCGAAATACCTTGACGACTCTCCCAGACCAATATTTGACTTTCCAAATATCGCCGGGTTAATGCAAATACCAACTTACCCATAGAATTGTAGTTTTGAGTTATCGCGTTTAAAGTTCATGAACATTAGACTTGTATTAAACAAAAGGTTTCTCATTTTTAGTTGTAATCAGTTGTATTATAATTTAACTATCTTTTTAATCATACAGTGTAAATATAATCATTGGAAATCCTATAAAAACGTTTTTCTATTACTGACCCCCTATGTAGTTGTTTTTACTTCTTTATTGAGAAATAACGGTAACTATTAAACGAAAGGTGAATAAAAATAACTATAAATTATTCATTTTAATATTATTTTTTAAGACAAATGGACAATGGCGTACGTGGGACGTCTAGTTTTCGATAAAAATGTAAAAACCTATTACGCTAGTTGGTTTAACCGCCCAATTTAAGGAAGAAAAATAATTACGTTGACTTTAAGTATCTTCAAAACCCTTAAAATTTGATAAATTTATATAATATATTAAAATCACCAAGTAAATTTTACTGATTTAAGGGTTCCGTACCTCAAAAGGAGAAAACAGAACCCTTAAAGTAGCACTTTGTTTTCCGTCTGTCTGTCAAGACGCTTTTTCTCGGGAACGTGTATAGGTATCAATCTGAAATTCATACTAATAACTCAAGTCTCCTGTCCCTGTGTGTGTGAGTTGTGGAAAAATCAAACTTCTAAGCCAACGTAATTAAAAGATTTTTGAAGAGCCGTTTATGCCGCAAATTCTCACCTTGAAATTTGGTACGCAAACTTTACCAAAAATAAAGTAATTACTATTGATGGTGTAGTTTTGTCTTTATATTCCATCTTCTTGCGTGTATTTGTAAAATAATAAATATAAAAATAATGTTAGTTTTAATTAAAAAATATATATATTACCTGCATCAAACATTGCCGAGTATGTTTCTTCCAATAATTTTCTTCCAACGGGGTCAAAGGAAGTTGCTTGCCAGTGCGTAACTCTAAAAAACGTAGCGTCAAATTTATCCATGTCCTGAATTTTTCCCACGTATTTAGGAGTTTCAGGGTGTTTGATATTATCAAATTCTTCATATTTTGAGACCATGTCAATCTATAAAGCAATAAGAGTAGATGATAATTTCTTAATGTTTTTTTTAAACCGTAAAAGTAAATAGTAAATGTTGTCATAGATTATATAAAAGCCTATTTAAATATTCTTCTAACATCTCGAGTATAATGATAAACTTTCTTTAGTGTTCCATTTAATGTATATTTGTGCAACTGTAGTTTTTTTTATCTTATTTGAGATATGAAACTTCCCTTTCATTGTCTCCTTTGGCAATTCTAGATACATAAATATCTTATGCGAGACATAATACTCGTATTAAATGGAATTTCGCATTTCATTTGGCAGTATAAAAGAAGGTAAACGTGATTCTACTCCTATTCCTGATTCAATAGATTGAAGTAACATGTCCAAACGATTTTAGGTCGTTTATAGACTTGAAAGATATTGCAAGGTCTCGCAGTATTATCGAGGACGGTAAGGCAATGTAGAGTGCGCAGCTGGTGCATACCATGTACTACCACTGTGGTGAAGGTCATACCGAGTATACCATCAGTAGTCCTAACTATACTATTGAACGCTGTGTTGTGTGATGAAGTATAGGATAGTCTTATGTCCAATTGTCCATGCCAAGCTAAAGTGTGAACCTTTTCGTAACAAATGTGATTATAATCAAGGTAAAGGTGTAAATGTTGTGGTTGCAATTGATAAAATCCTGATATGGTCGTAACATGTTTTCATTTTGAATTTCGATCCTGCGTTGCATGATTTATTATATAATATAATTATTTTTTTTTGTTATTGCGAGGTATCTAACTAATAGTTATAGATATATAGAAGAAAGACTTTTTAAAGCGCCTTGTCCCTTGAGCGAGTTTTTGATTTAGGTATGGCATTATGTGTCTTACTTGTTACCGTTGGTATTCCCCGTGAGGTTGTCACCTTGCTAAAAGCCAGGTGAACACATATTTAATTTAATAAAAACTAAATTAGCGCCATCTACTCAGTTAACTGCAAAATATAATTATCTATCAGTTCTCAATGCGATTTCACTACCAGCACTACTTCCTGAAGTAATTCTTCAATGAACCGATAGAGGTTGCAAATTCTAAACGAAACCTTCAATCGGCAATATATAGATGTCGCCCTAGGAGATTGAATATTTTATTAAATATTCTAGTTAACTCAATAATTATTCAACTCTTATAATAAATAACAATTATTAATAGGATCATAAAACAATAAAAATGTAGATATAAAAATAATAAATACATAAAATTACTTACTCCGTAGCCGTTCAAATGAATGAACGTCAAAAATTACCACGGGTCATTTGCACTTCTTAATAGAGGAACGTTGTGTTTTCAAAACTTTTTGAATACACAGTCCTCATTGGATTTAACTTTCCAACGGTTTAGTGGCTTTTTTCGGGACCATATTTGGTCATGAAACGCATCATGAACATCCAGTATAATTTACCAGTTCAGGACAGTGAAAGTCAGCGGCACTTTGTCATCGACCACAACTCGAACAAGTGCTTCGATTAGAACCAAATAATAATTGTAGAAAGAAATTAATTCTAATTAGTTTATTCTTAAACTTCGGAAACCCCATACTACAAGGGGTTCCAGTACGAGGCTGCTGTTCCTGTAAGAGGGACTATAACTGTAAAACGCTGTACTCCGGCCGTCTCCTAAACCACAGCACCAACCGTTGCCATCTACGTCTCTACGGCATCTAGCTGGGACAGTTACCGGCGCAGCAGTGCTCAACGAGTCACTGCACCGCAGCACCTGCTGCTGGGCATCGACTACTTACTAGCGGACCGGAGATAAGTCCTTCTACAAGAAAGCCTACCATCAAATAACCTGTCTGAAATCCACGACCCTATTCTAATTATACTTCTACATCTCTCATTCTTCTTTTTATTATGCTCCCTACTACCCTGAATAGGTAGGAAGGTGACATGGTGTCGGGCCAGAATGTCACACCCTCATCTCTTCTCGAGGGTGTCGTAAGAAACGACTAAGGGGAAAATACCGGAAGGTATTTTCCCCTTAGTCGTTCTCGAGGGTTCTCGAGGGTGTCGTAAGAAACGACTTAAAAAGGGGAAAATACTGGAAGGTGGGCACCAGTGTTTTCTGAGAAATTAACACCAATAACTGCGATGCCTAAAACGCCTGCAAAGCGTGGGAATTATAGCAAAACTCCCCATATGATAAGCAAAAAATAATTCGGCCCTTAGTCTCAGGTAGCGGTATTATTTCTGACACCGGCAGCAGGCCAGGTAACGGTGGAGCAGAGTGGACCAACCTCAAAAACGATGACCCTTTGCTCTGGCAATACACAACATATGAACGCTAAAAATCCACATGATTGAGGAGCTGGAGAAAAAATTGAACAAGTAACGCTGGGCAGGATGTTATGGGGTTATCGTTAGTCCGAAGACAAGGACAGGACACCGTTATCCTTAAATCCAGTAACTTGTTATTCTACCGAGAAGGTCACCAAAACTCTCAGGTTGGTGTTGGATTTCTCGTCCAGAGTTTCCTTGTTAACTTTTATAAATGTTGTAAAAGTCAAAAGTGTGTAAAGCAGCATAACGTACCTTATGCTCATAATTACCAAATGGTATTTACTGAAGGTCATACAGGCTTACGCACCAAAATTGACACCCAGACAATGAAGTGGAGGCTATGTATGAGAAGATATCTGAAGCTTGTATGAACTGAAGGAATGTATAAATAGATTCTTCCAAAACATACTTCACCGTAGTTATGGGGGACTTCAACGCTAACTTGGGCACACGGAATGGCAATGAGTTGAGAGTGGGCCACTTGGATATGGGCAATGGAACCAGTGAGGCCAGCAGCTGTTCGACTTCATGAAAAAGGAGAGACTCTTTGCGATGAACTCCTTCTTCAAGAAGCCATCATCCAGGAAGAGTACGTGGATAAGCCCCGACGGTTTAACAAAAAATCAGATCGAGTTTATCATGTTGACCAAGAAGCATAAATTTGATGATATATCTGTGATCCATAAGATGAAAACAGGTTGCCATCACCCTTTCATTAGAGGCCCAATAAATATCAATGTCAAGCTTGAGAGGTCCCGTCTGATAAAGTCCACGCTCCGTCCTTGCATTATCTTTCGATGCGTTACGTCAGTTACGTGCTGAGGCCCGCGCTCGCCGCTTCGCACAACCGTGACTCCCAGACGAAAGGCTACGATATAGCCCGAAACTGGTCGGAATCTATCCAGTAAATACAATGTGAGTCCCTGCCGGGTGCCTGTTTAGTTGTAATGGACAAAACTCGCGATAGTTTTCTAAGTGAATTTACTTTCTTCAATTTAAAATTCGCGGACGAAAACTAGTATTTCATAAATTGATGTACCTTGTTGTAAAGGTTTTCTTGTAGTTTTTGTATGTTTTCTGCATCTGGAAATCGCCCTCCAATTCCGGTGATAACGATTTCATTTCCTTTCAAGTGCGACATTTTTATTAGCCTTGGAATAGATTTTTGAACTGGATTTAATGCTGAAAAGAAGGATTTGTAGTTTTTATATTTTATTGTACATTTGCTACTATAATACAGGATAGGAGAAGTTACAATCAATGAATAGGACCTATTTTGTTAAAAATATCTTAATATAAAATACAGCCTGTAAAAAAATCTCACAGGGGGGTTCTTGTTGGATAATCAACATTTTGCTAATTTCCTTTCGGACATGATAACTTAGCAAGATATGAGACTATGGTCAAAATATAGTCTATCATTAATAAAAATACTCAACCACAGGCTCATAACTGATATTGTAAACTGGTTGCAGAAACGAACTCTCTCCGCTCCGCGCACTCCATTTTTCGCAATCAACTACGATTACGACCGATTAGCTTTAGGAGCGTCACCATGCCCATATATTTGCAATTCTATGGACGTAACCCGTCATTGAGTGAACCAAGACATACATAGAAATGATAAAAGTTTAACTATCTACTTTGTTTCGTCTCCAATGAAGAATAAAAACTAACATTTTGCAACTTCCTAACTTAACTAGGTAAAAAATGGGGGATACTATTATATCAAAAGCTCTTTATTGGTATTAGTGAATTTTGTAGTAAATACAATGTTTATTATTGATAACAGTTACCTGAAGAGGTATAATGTAATGATAACACATAGTATGAATTCTATTAATTAGTTCAGTTTTATAGACTGACTCTGCGTTCGTCCGAGAACGAACGTGTTACTACTGTTAGTGACTTATCTTGCCAGGGTGACATCTTATATAGGTAGTTATAGGGGTTAAATATAATGAACTTGACTTGTGATCAAAATGCTGGCACCTATTTTGCTCAAAGAATAAGCATTACAATTCAACGGGGCAATGCTGCCAGCATGTTGGGCATGCTGCCAACTGGTAGTGGGCAGCGTGCCCAGCATGCTGCATTTGGAGTGCCTATGAGTCTGCAATGGCTCTTAGGGATCTAAATGCTTTTATTGTAGTAGCTGTAGTGTTGTATATAGTTCGTAGTATTTTGTTAACAAAAGGCATACCACCGGTTAAAAAAAAATGAACTTGAACACTATAAAATGCTTTGACACCCTTAGTTATTTTATTAAAAATAGTAGGTTTTTTTATTTTTTTATTTGGTCCACATAACTGGTTAAACTCTTTATGTTTGACCCGAGAAACAAAATCAAAAACATGTGTAGGGCGATTGTCACCTTCTCAAAGTGGACACAGCATGCATGAACACCAAATGTAGTAAATGATCACTAAATTCATATTAAGAAGTGACGACGAGCGAAGCTAAGAGGAGTGTTAGGTTACTTGTGATCACAACAACGCGCGAGCAAGGCTAGCGTGCCGCGGCAGCGGCCGGCGATACGCCAGAATAATTATAGCAAGATTTAAAAATTTTGGTTATTATTTTACACTAGCTGTACCTGCGACTTCGTTCGCGATTGCCGTACTGGAGACTAATTAATCACATTTGACCACTGTTTATATCATATTAAGCAACGCTGGCGTCTTTTTGCCGAGGTTCTCCTTGTTTGGCGGTAGAACGAATATATATTTATATATTAGGTTGTGCACTTCCATTCCGCAGTCTCCGAAATGTATCCGGCAAAAGATAGGCAGATGGATTTAGGCCCTGTTTCAGAATATTTGAGTAAATTCCGGTTATACTCCCCAAAACATAAAATAACTGAATGATAAAAAGGACAGTTAACATGCAGCGCGTTTCTAGCTTTAACCGATAGATGGGCTAAATCGATGACTGTGAAACGCAAAGATAGTGTTTTATTTATTAAATATGTTCTAGGCAGTATAACCGGAACTTACTCGTACATTCTGAAACAGGCCCTTAGAGTTTTATCTTACAAAGCTTGCAAAACTTTTTTTTGAAGCAGTGATGGCTCAGTGGCATTGGCTATGGACTGCCGCGCAGCTGGTCCATGGTTCGAATCCCGCCCAGAGCTTGAGCTTCACCGCATGATGGAAGGGCATTTTGCGAATGCCCGCCTGGCTAGCGACCACCCTCAAGTAGAAAATCTGTCGCCAAGCACCTAACGGTGTGTTCCGGCAGCAGTCCTTGAGAGCCAGTGAAATAACAGGCAAAAATGAGACTTAACAACTATGTCTCAAGGTGATGGGCGCAGTGCAGTTCGTCACCTGTGATGAATTGCATCTGTTATAGGCAGAGGATACCGCTTAACATCAGGTGGGCCTCGCGCTTGTTCCTTTACAATAACATAAAAAAAAAAAAAAAAAAAAAAAAAAAAAAAAAAGGGTGCCGGGCTGCCCGTGGGATGTCAAGCTGCCCATGGGGTGCCAGGCTGCCATGGGGTGCCGGGATGCCCGTGGGGTGCTGGGATGCCCGTGGGGTGCTGGGATGCCCGTGGGGTGCCGGACTGCCTGTGGAGTGCCAGGCTGCCCGTGGGGTGCCGGAATGCCCGTGGGGTGACGGGCTCACTCGTCAACATTCTAACAAAAAAAGAATAATTGAAATCTGACTACGCGTTCATAAATTACAACTAAGTGTACATTTTGACTTCATCCCCTTTCCTGAAGGAACCATGCTGAATTTCGAGATAACAATAACCTTCTTCGTAGTATGAACTCAAATCGTGTTTCATTGATTTCCATTCAGTAGTTTTGGAGTGATGCGCGGCCGGCATACAGACATACAAGTGTGTTTCGGCAGCAGTCCTTGAGAGCCAGTGAAATTACAGGCACATGAGACTTAACAACTATGTCTCAAGGTGACGGGCGCAGTGCAATTCGTGACTTGTGATGAAATGCATCTTTTATAGGCAGAGGTTAGTCCGCTTAACATCAGGTGGGCCTCGAGCTTGTTCTGTCACAATAACATAAAAATAAAAAGACAGACAGACAGACTAAAATTTAAAAAAATACAGTTTTGGCATCAGTGTCAGCTACAGATTGCTTTAAATTTTTTTTTTCATGCCTACTTTTTACCACATCAAGAACTAAAGCTAAATGTAAAAACTTTGTTTATAATTTAACATTAAATGCTGTTTTAATTTTGGTGATCATTTACTACTTTTGGGTACACAATGATTTATTTGGAGTCATTTTCCTTGAATAGGATAGCGAGATGTTAAAACTTTGGTTATAAGTTCACATTAAAATGCGGGTTAAATTTTGGTGATCATTTACTATTTTTGTTTGTTTTGTGTTTTTATATAATTTATATAAGCAAGCATTTGACCGCTGTCTCACCTGATGGACGCCGTTGGCGGTAGAACAAGCTTGCCTAGCAGATACCTATTAACTGAATACTTGAATACTTCCAGATTATAGCTATCGGGAAATAGAGACGCTGGTAGGGTGTTCTATACTTCAGCCGTACGCATTACAAAGTTATCGACCATGTATGGATGCCGTGTTCCAGTGCGTCTTGTTGTCCGATGAAAGAAAGGTAAAAACGGAATGAGGGTATGTATATCGATCGCACATTCTCCGTAATGAAACCTGTAAAACACCGATAAACTGGCAACTTTGCGTCTATGCTCGAGGCTTTGGAGTCTAGCCTCCACCAACGCATCGCCACCAATGAGCTTCTTTGCTCAATTATCAATGGAGTCCAAGGCTTCGAGCTGGTATTTAGCCGAAGTATGCTTTGATAGAGGCTTGAGCTTGATAGAGGCTTAGAAGCAGTCTCAATGTGAAATACCGCCGCACTTTCTTAAGAACACCCAGATTTTTCGCAGCTAATTTAGCCTTGGACTTAAAGAATGACCCGAAATTGAGTTTCGGTGTAAGAGTTACACCTACTAGCTCGAGTTGGTCGGGTATCGCAACAGGCACAGTTCGGCGGACAGGAGTGAGTGAGAAAAGATTCTGTTTAGCTTTATATCTGGTGGTAAGTTAAACATAAGCCTTTGATTTTTATAAATTTTAAAATGTAGGGGTTAAAAACGAGTGGCCATGAGGGTAAATATAGTTAAAACGGGTGACCATGAGGTAGATATACAAGAGGAAATTTACATGGAACAATCAAAATTATTCACCCAAAAGGGGGAGATTGTAATGTATGCAAGCTAAGGAAATCCATATTATATTGTTGTGGTAAACAAATGGCTCAAAAATTAAGTTACGAAAAAAATTATGACTGCACTTAAACTTAAATCGCTGCCACTGAATTATTTTGATTGAATAACAACTTATATTACCATATTGAAAATTATTGGGATTGATACCAAAGAAGGATGGCGACGTTCCATACAACTTGAGACCCAACATTTTTGTAAACACCATGTAACGTTCAGTCGGGATACTTTATGTTACTAATAATGCAAGATATAAGAATGAAAATGCGCATTGACGTAGGAGTCCAGTACGTAGGAGTCGGGGGAAAATAACAGTCAGAGGTTTTGCACCTTCCTATATTGTCTATCATAGCACTGAATGAATGGGTCTGGCAGGAAGTTGTTTATATTTATTGCCATAGTTTTACGGATTTTACGGCTGTGTTAGTGCTTTATTACGATATATATTAATCAGCAGGCCAAACACGCTTCTAAAACGCAGTGATTACACCCTCATTGCATGCACCGACACGAAGTTGATAGATTACAAACGGGCTTTACTCATCGCCATTTCTATCATAGATCAGTAAGGGTGCGGTCCAAATTACGCCAACAAAACTAAAAGTACTCATTGCTAAGAGTAATACTAATAAATCGACCGATTGGATTATGCAAGCTCATGGCCGTTTCCATTACTGCAATTCAGACAAAGTAAAAGCATGCTTTTGACGTTATCAATCTATCTTAAAATAAATTGTTATCTTACTAACTAAAAATAGTAATGGAGTTGAACTATGTTATATTCTCCATGACACTAAAACAAATGGCAATGTCTTTCAACTTCTTTTTTTTTGGGTGGCTTCTGTGGTGTTGCCACAATTTCGCCAATGACGAGTCGCACGGATAGAGTGGAAACAAACGAAAGAGACTGATCGGTATTAATAAAATGTGATCGGTTACTTGATTTTTCAGGATAACTTGTTATATAAAATAGGAAAACATATGACATACGATCAAACATATATAAGTAATACAATATCTAACTACATTATAATATATACTTAAACATACATCTAGAATACACGCCATCAGGCTATTCAAAGCTTAATTTTATTTATTGATATACATTTACCAATTATATATACATATGGAGTAAATACAAGTGACAATAGACTATTGAAGTTAACAGGGAGAGGGATATCTGGGGGAAGATTGTTATACAAAGAGTAACTCAGCCTTGTACAGTCAAAAAATATATGATCCGTATTACCATCATCCAGGCCACACTCACATTATGAGTGGTCTCGTATTCGGATTTTAGCCAAAAATACCGGGGTACACGAGTGACCCAACCGCAGGCGACAAATGATAGAGGTAGTTCTCTTGTCCATTTTTTTAAATTTGAAAAACCATGGTCTCGTTGGTATAAAAGTTTGTAATTCACCATAAAATTTACCTTTAATGGTTCTGGATTGTTGCCATAATTTATCCCACGCCCGACGCATCTGGGTTTCAGAAGTTAGAGTAAGATCGTGACAGTAAATTTTATAGTGATCCTCATTACCAAGAGTGGAAGCCTGTTTAGCATACGAATCGGCAGTCTCGTTTCCTGGGATGCCTATGTGGCCTGGTATCCATGTCAAAATTATACTTAACCCGCTTTGGTAACAGGAATAGAGCGCTTCTTTAATCTTTAATATTATGGGAAATCTTGATTTAGATCTAAATTGATTAGCCGTAATTGCCTGGAGGCAACTCTTTGAATCAGTAAAAATTATGGCTTTGTTTATATTATGAGATTTAATATACAGTATAGATTCTAGGATAGCTACAGCTTCACCAGTAAATACTGATGAAATAGACGGACATTTGTTACTTATAATTATTCTATGTCTAGGAATCCATACAGCAGCACCCACATCTTTATCTTTTGATAATTTAGAAGCATCAGTATAAACTTTTAGCCAGTTCTTCCATTTGCTGTCGATTATCTCACTGAACTTTTGGGAGGGATTAATGGTATCTTTTTCTATGCCAAAATTGAGAATTACTGTAGGTTGGAAAATCAATGATTCATAACTTATTGAAAATAGTGGTATGATAGGATATTGGACAACAGGACTGGTAAGTTGGGAATATTTCAAATAACTGCGAACTATACATGGAAGTTTGTTTTCAGAAATATACCCCTGTGATCTATATAAATCATAAAGGTTTTTAATTCTGTGGAGAAGGATATGTTCGCTGTTTTGAACTAGTTTGAAGAAAAACCTATCTGACAGGTATTGTCTCCGTAGATGCAGGGGAGGCTCCACGCATTCCACCTGCATAGCATTTATTGGTGATGACTTCATGGCACCCAGTATTATACGAAGACATTTAGACTGTATTTTCGATAATCTGTCGGTAGATGTTTTGTTTCCTGGGTCTAATAAGAATGTGCCGTAATCTAAATGGCTACGTATGATTGCATTGTACAGCAACTTTTGGCAGTAAGGATGAGAGCCCCACCATACTCCTGACAGAGAGCGGAGGATGTTTATGTTTTTCTCGCATTTTGAAACAACGTAATTGGAGTGAGGCGTGCCTGTCAGTCGACCATCAAGCCAAACTCCAAGGAATTTTACTGAATCGTTTTGGGGAATGTTTTCATTTTCTACTGTTATGTTTATTTTTGGGATATACTGCTTCTTGGTGAACACTACAATGCTACTTTTGTTAGCTGAAATTGAAAGACCATGATTAAACAGCCACTCTCCCAGGTATTGCAGAGCGGATTTTAATTTATTCTCAGCATCTAGTATGTTCTTTGTAGGTAGGTATAATGCTAAGTCATCAGCGTATTGAAGGACATGACAAAACGAGTTAACAGACAGTTCTAAGTCATAGGTGTATAAGCTATAAAGAATAGGGCTTAATACTGATCCCTGTGGTATACCTTTCCATACTGTTCTTGGGCTGGATAATGAGTTTTGTGTTCTAACTATGACAGTTCTTTGCATTATAAGACAACATATGAAACGAACCATGCTCACAGGAAGACTCAGCTGTAAAAGTTTGTTTCTGAGTTCCGGGAGCAGCACGTTGTCATATGCAGAGGTAATGTCTAAAAATACACCTACAAGGTATTCCTGCTTTTTAAAAGCCGTTAATATTTCTGTCGTTAAAATGCTAAGCCCGTCATAAGTGCTCATACCCTTACGAAAACCAAATTGAGATTTGGCAAGAAGTCCCCTACTTTCGACCAACCATTCCAGTCTATTTTTGATCAAAATTTCTGAGATCTTGGCTAAGACACTTGATAGGGCAATGGGTCGTCGGGCATTAGGATCTGAAGGATCTTTACCTGGTTTCAGGAGAGGGATAATAATCTGTGTAGTCCACGATTCCGGAACAATGCCATGTTCATAAAAAGAATTGATGAGACCTAATAAGACTCGTTTAGACTGCTCTGATGATCGGATTAGGAAAGAGTAAGGGATTCCATCTACACCAGGGGAGGAATCAGACAAACCATTCAGAGCAAGCTGAAATTCATCATAAGAAAACAGAGACTCCATATTTCCTGAGGATAAGGGAATGGAATTAGGCATGTTGAAAGAAAGTGCTAAATGAACAAATGGTGGAGCAAGTCTGCTTAAAAAGGCCTCTAACCATGAGGATGGATCGTTAGAAGATATATTTAATGTGTTACAGCAACCTCTATAACGTCGAATCTGCTTCCAAACTAAGGAAGGAGGAGTTGTAGGTGTCAAAGTTTGACAGTAACTGATCCAACCCTTTTTTTTATTGGAAGAGAGTAGTCTCCTAGCTTTTGCAGCTGCTTGCTGGTATACTAAAAAATTATGCAAAGTCATGGAAGCTGTGTATGTTATTTCAGCTTCATTACGATCTGTACTGCATATGAGCATTCACTATCCCACCAAGGTGGTGAAGAGAGGGTAAGTCTAGGCTTTTTTAGAGGGATGTGCTCATTTGCAGAAGCAATTATACATTCTATGAATTTTGCATAGTATGAGAGCGGGTCTTCATGATTATATGTGGACATTGAATTTAACCTCTGATCAAGGGAGGAAGAATAAGAATCCCAATTAGCTTTTGAGAGTCTGTATTTAAGAAGCGGGTTTGGGGACGATTCGGGGCAGACTCTATGATACATTTTTATTAAAATGGGGTAGTGGTCACTACCGTAGGAAATGGGAAGCACTTCCCAGGAAATAGAGGAAGAGAGGGATGGGGTACAAGCAGTAAGATCTACAGCACTTCGAGGGTTTTGTGACGGAAGAACTCTACGAGTTGGTGAACCATCATTCACAACACACAGGTTAACTTCATCAAAAGCGTCCAAGAGGGAATACCCAAATAGATCACAGTTAGCTGAGCCCCAAGAGGTGTGATGTGCATTAAAGTCACCCATCAAAATAACTGGGGATGGGAGCGAAGAGATGATCAACAAAATATCTGGGATTAATGAGGAGTGAGGTTTAGGTATATATATAGATAGAAAAGATTTATCAAAAGTTCGAACAGCAACGGCGTTAATATCCGGGCTGTGAGCAGGTAGAGCTATTTGGGAGAAAGTTAAGCTGCGCTTAACTAGTAATGCACACCCTGCATACCCATCCTGGCGGTCATCCCTGAGACACGAGTATCCCGAAACTCTATAATGAGATCCGGGAACCAACCAGGTCTCCGAGATGGCCACCAGGACGGGTGCATACTTTTTAATTAAATAATAGATTTCATGCGTCTTCGGACGAAGACTTTTGGAATTCCACTGGAGAATTGTGGACAGATCCATTATTATCTATTAAAGTTGTGAGTTGGGACACCATTTGGGCAACGTGGGACGGTAAGTTGATGGAATTTTGAGATATGATAGTGATAATTATTGTTAGCAGTTGAGCTAACAATTGATTTTGTGACTGATCGCTTGATTGTGAAGATGGTTGTGACATTTGGAGAGCATACCCATTAGGTAATGAAGATCGCTCATTAGCAATTATAGCTTGATGAGCCGATCTGTCATAAGACTTACCTAGAGGGGCACGGGGGCGAGGGCTACGAATCTCCATTTTTCTATAAGAATGATGCTGTGTGTTTGAGTTGACTTCTGGAGTGAGAACCTGAGAGGCCCTAAAAGAATCTGTTGGGGCAGTTTCCTTTACTACCTCATTAAAGGATTTTCCTAGTTTCGGGGTTCGGGCACTGGCTTCATGATACGAGATACCTTCATTTGACATTGTCATTTTTATACATTTTTGTCTTTCTTGTTCTGGACAACTTCTATTGGTTGAGAAGTGTCGAGCAGAACAATACAGGCACGAAGAATGGGATTCCTGTACATTACAGTCATCCCCATTATGGGATTGAGCACAACGGTAACATCTTGGAGTTGAGCGGCACTGAGATTTAATATGGCCGAAGCGGCAGCAGTTCATACATTGTATGGTGGGGTACTGGTATGTTTCAACGAGTAACGAGAAATAGTATGAGAACACACGTTGGGGTAATTCTTGACCTCTAAAAGTCAAGACCACCGTTTGTGTGGGTTCCCAAACCACAATACTATCAACTTTGTTCTTCCTGTTTAACCGCCTAGCTTTGAGTATTTGAGTGCACTGTCCAGGAATTGTCAAAGATTCAACAAATTCGTCCATAGACCAATCTACCGGTACTCCGCGGACTATGCCCATCCTGGTAACATTATAGGTTGGTATAAATGCCTCATATTTATGTAACTTAAGCATTGGATTATCTAAGAATTTATTAGCTGCAACAGCAGTTTTGAATTCGATTGCAATTTTGTTTCGTCCAACCCTCTTAACTCCGTCGCGACATATATTTTCTATCTTATTGGAAAATAAAAATTGGCCGAATTTTATTGGTTTTAAGGTCGTACCTGCGGCAAGGTCGGGCTCTGTGCGAGACACATGAACAATGAATGGGCCTGAATCAGAGTTTTCATATGCTCGGATACCAAGGATAGTCATTGTCGGATGAGTGTAGACAGACTGTACAGAAGCTGATGCTAACTCTTTGTTCACAATAGTTTTTTTGGCAGGAGCTATTCTATCATCTTCTAATCTACGTTTGGTAGCACTTGGAAGATGCGTCACTTGCATCGGTGATGGAGATCGACTTGGTAGGTCAGGAGGGTCCGGAGGTACCGGCACCAGCACCGGTGCCGGTCCCATAATAACAGGTTACAAACTCTTACCAATACTAAATATATATTAAAATATTTATCCTGGGGCTAAAATCAATGAAAAAACACGGAAAAAAATTTGATCAAATCTCAGTACGTGTGTCACCTTTCACACCGAAAATGCGACCTCAATGGCAATGTCATCGCCACTGACTGCACCTAACAGAAAATGACATTGAAGTTTTTTTTCTTTATTTTGGTTTCTTAGCATTTGGCGTTCTGTGCCAAATCTATGTAAAAGTTATTTAAAATGGATTTGAATATAAATCAAGATTCCCTACTTTTAAAAATATAAGTGCTGATATTTTTTAATAATGTAAAACAGGCTGACAATTAAAACAATACCGAAAACATTCATGAACGAGACCTGGTTTAGTTGGGTCAGTAGTCGCCATCCTTCTGCTTAAACATATATAACAGTAAAAAATAAGTTTGTGCACTATTGCATGTAATTTAACGATAGCCTCATACTTGTAATTGAAACAAGATATAAAAAATATTTTTGATTCACCTAAACGGTTAAAAATAATATAATTTGAATAAACTTTGTTCTAATCAAATAGTAATACGCAAAAAGCTGGTTATGATGTCTTTAAAGAAATATATTTTTACGATCTTGGCGCTTTATCGAAAAGAAATTATTTTCGGGCTGACAATTAAGTATTTCTTATAATATTCAATTAATTTTACTACTTACTAGATAGTTGTATGCCGAGCAGACACTGTTTAATTTAAGGAAACTACACAGACTTTATATATGTTGTAAATAGTTTAATTATTCTATTTGTATAGTAAGGAACTGGAACGACTGTATAAATGAATAAAATTCCAAAATTATGTGCATAAGTTTAGCGAAATTACAGTATTTTCTTGATTATTATATATATATATATATATATATATTGCAGATAGTAACATGCTTTTATTCAAGATCAATCAACTACCAAACCTGGTGGAAACAGCGGTGCTGGTAGAGTGCCGTATAAATCAGCTGTACTCATAAAGAATTGCATGAGTTTATACTGATTATCTACTAAAGTCAAACTTAAGTCCAAATCATTTAATCCATTTTAACGCCTACGATATTCTGATGCAAGTCTTATTACAATGTTATTGCTGTAGTCTACACTACTAGTATTGGAGAAACTTCGAAAAGAATAGACAAGAAACTCGAAGCCATTTTTTTTCTAATTAATTCATTGCTCTTTAGCAATATGTACCTAAATCTATTTCAAAATTATTACAATATATATTGCATAGGTGATGTATTTGGCAAGGTGAAATATCTCGAGCATTTTTGTCTTGTTAGTCAATATAGTCCAAACAGCAGTCCAATCAATATATCGTTGTAATTTACATGTTAATTATGTTTTGGAATCAATTTAAAACTATTGTTATGTAGCTACATATTATACTACATACAATATTCCATAATGGTAGGACGTTACCTACTCTAAATCATATTGTCAGACCCAGGCCGAACAATATATATCCTAAGATAGCAGTTATTTACCTGTTTAGCGAATCTAAGTAATTCACAGCTGCAAACGCATAGCAAAGTTACTTACTAGTTTATTACATATATAGCTAGCACCTATTTAGTGATCGTAGCTCGCGGTAATCTTCGGAACACTTAATTTCCAAGTAGGTACGACGCATTTACGTTTGTATTCTAAACAAATTGTTTAAGTAGGCACCTATTTCATAATAGTTAACGAGAGTTATCTAAAGCTTCTTACTGCGAGGATGAAGTATATTTTTATTGATATACAAAAATTGTACGATTCATCTCGTGATGTACCGACGGATAAGTCGAAATATAGCCAGTTTAAATATAGGTTCAAAAGCCTAGATGGGTACTTTACGCCAAGAGTAATTGAATATTACTACGGAGATACATTCTGTCAAACTTTCGATAAATCTGAAAGCCTCCATAGACAGGAAATTAGTTGAAGAGTTTGACAGCATGTACTACGCCGACATGGGAGTCGCAGAGGTTGTTTTTCCATCATCATTGCGCGGGAGCTCCGCTACCGCCGCGGCCGCCGCCATAAGGCGAGGGGGGCCAGCGTCGTCGCTGGGCACGGAAATAAGCAATCCGATACCACAAGTGTGATTGCCTAGAAATAAATTAATAAAATTTGACGGCAACATCGAACAATGACAAACGTTCTGTGATACATTTTAATCTCTGGTGCACGAGAACAATAACATTAGCAATTTCGAAAAGTTTCATTATGTATTATTGTGTCTCATGGGGCCCTCGCTGTCTATCGCAAAGGGAATTCAAGCCAAGGGACAACTACCACATTGTTTTTGACGCTCTTATTGATCGTTATCCTTTGTCGTTATCCTTCCTCGCGGACCTCTGAGGAGATCAGACGTCTATACAGAGCAAATCCACAAAAGTTTAAATTTTCTTTTTATTATGTAAATTTAAAGCACCTGAAATAACGATAAATATTAGGAGTGCACGAATGCAAGGAGTACAATGTTGCCAAAGAACGCAATCAACCGTCTCGATTCATGTGGGTGGAATAAAAACAAAAATTCTATCGGTGTGTTTCGTTGTGCGCATGCGCATAAGCGTACATGTGATCATCAGTTTTTTTTTTATGCCTGATAGGTTAGCCTTTGACCACTATCTCACCTGATGGTAAGTGATGATGTGGTCGAAGATGTTGTTCAGGCTAACCTAGAAGTACTGGCTCTCAAGGACAGCTGTCGGAACACACCGTTAGGTGTTTGTCGACAGATTTTCTACTTCAGGGAGGTAGCTAGCCAGGCGGGCATTCGCAAAATACCCTACCACCATGTATTACTCGCACATACAAACAAACAAGTTACGCGACACCTTCATATAACAGCGCTGCACACACAAGCACACCAAGCGAGCTAGACAACATAATTACAAATGGTGCGTGGTAAAAGCAAGTGCGTAATTTTTTGTTTGGTACATACCTGTATTACGCGTGCAATTGTTTATTTGTGATAAGAGAGAAGCGGCATAATAGTTAGTAGAGTTATCAAAATCAACCTATTTTCGATTCACCCATAAACAATCAAATATTCGTGATTTTGACCAGACAAAAATATATGTTGTAGTTCAATATACTTGCCTGATTATTTTACGGTTCAAAACACGATAACTTCAACTTCACTTGATCATAAAAAGTCACGAAAAGAGAGAATTTTTGATTGTTTTTTAGGTCGTACTATCATGAGAATCGTTCTGGAACGGTGGGATAAATGTGTTTCAGTTGGAGGGCGAGTGATTAACAACTTACGATACTACCTTTCAGACAAAAACAAAAGAAGATTTATTACAGCTGCTGTCTCGACTTGAATCCGCTAGTGTCAACTTTAGTCTTACTCTCAACAGAAAAAAGACGAAAACCATGATAGTAGACTGGGCTGAGCACAACACGCAAGGAGGCCCGTGTATAGCAAACTGTGAAGTAGTACAGAGCTATATTTACCTCGGATCTACTATATCCAACCTCGGCGGATGTGAGGACGAGATGATGCGCCGATGTGCTATGACACGATGAGCGGTAGAACGATTAAGGAAGATTTGAAAAGACAGACGCATAACCAAAAATGCAAAGGTTCGACTAATGAGATGTCTGGTATTCCCAATATTTCTGCACGGGGCTGAAACATGGTCACTTAAATCACAAGATCGCCGGAAAATCGAAGCCTTGGAGATGTGGCGTTAGAGACGACTGTTGAAAATCCCCTGGACACCGTTTCGGACTAATGTTTCTATTAATGTTTTCAATAACCGGCTGTACTCACGCGTATTGGTCGAGATTGTCGACCTAGGTTTCGAGCATGTCCGATGCCCTTCATCAGGTGAGTTCACGCGTCTAAATCGCGGCGACGACTCCGCGCAACTGCTCGTTCTGCGCGGCGCAAGAGTGGAGGTGCGGGCGCGGGGGTGGCCAGTGGGCTGGGGGAACGCCCCGCGCACCGCTGTGCTGATGGTTGTGCATCCTCTTCGTCACTGAGCTCTTCATCGAAATCTACAACACAAACACTGCTGACTGTGTCACACTCTAGCAGCACTTTTCGCTTTGAGGTAGCATTAAGAATAGGTGTCCAGGCTGGTGGGAGGGTCCATTCACGATCTCTGTTGAAATTGGGGTGACAGGTGATCTCAATAGCCTCACGTACTTTTCGAGGTACAAAGAATTTTTCTCTTGCTAGTACGGAGGCTTTGTCGAACCGTATAAAATGTTGCGTGTCCGAGAGATGTGCGTGCTTCGCAATTGCTGATTTAATTATATCCATATTCTTAATGCTCCTAATGTGTTCGGCAAGTCTAGTTGCGATGTTGCGACGAGTTTCACCGACGTAGCTCTTGCCAGAGTCACACGGTATTTTGTAGATGCCCGGTACATTAAAATGGTCCCTGTTGTTGGGAAATTAAAAGATTTATTTTATTCTTTACAAGACCAATTGTTATTTAATGACAGATGACATGACATTTCTTTCTTTTTATAAAAATACAAACTACGTCTAATTAGTACAATGAGGTACGATATCTGACATTTCCTCCCTTAATTAGAGTAGTAGAGAACAGTTTTTAGTTAGATAAAATAGCAAATAAACATTAAAAGTTACAAGGTTACAAGGTAGGTATAAAATATTAATAACATAAAACATTAAGTGACACCCATCCGCTTAATACACTTGTGATGTTTCAGAGGACCAAGAGGTTTAGTGAGAACATCTGCAGGTAACTCATCTGTGGGCATATATCGCAATTCTACAACCTTATCTATAACCTTTTCTCTTAAAAAATGATATTTAATATCTATATGCTTAGTCCTATTGTGGTGGACTGGATTCAGAGCCATTGCTTGTGCACTCTGACTATCTGCGAAAATGACGACTTTGTAAGACTTGCCTGTTAATTCATTAATTAGTCTTTTAAGAAAACACGCTTCACGCGTTGTGGTGGACAAAGCCACAAACTCACTTTCAGCAGACGAAAGGCTCACTGTCGGTTGCTTTCTTGATTCCCAAGAAATCGGACCACCTGCAAGTTTAAAGTAGTAGCCCGTATAAGATCGTCGAGTTTCAGGACAGTTCGCAAAATCTGAATCACTGTAACCTTGCAACGTGTCATTGTCGTCCAACTTCCTGAAAGTTATACCAACATCTTTAGTTGCACTTAAATAACGAAGACATCGTTTTGCAGCATTCCAATGAGTCGAATCATTTTTGGAGTTAAATTGACTCAAATAACTAACAGCGTGTGCTATGTCCGGTCTTGTATTGACCGCCAGGAACATGAGAGATCCAATCAGTGCCTGATATGGATAGCTCGACTCACCTGTTCCAGGTACCAGTTTATTTTGTGCAAGAGGCGTTGATGCTGGCTTGCACGTTGCCATATTGTACTTTTTAAGCAATCCATCAACATAACTTTGTTGGGATATTTTTATTGAGTCTTTTGAGCAACTCACATTAATTCCTGTGAAGAATTTTATTATTCCGAGATCTTTGGTGGAAAAACATTTTTGAAGTTCACATTTGAAGTTGTCAAACGTGACATCATTTTTGTAGAGAACGACAATGTCATCCACATAGACTGCCAGAATCAAAGAGTTTTCGTTCGAAATATTTTTGGTAAAGACACAAGACTCCGAAGGAGATTGGTCAAAACCTAGAGAGGTCAAAGTTTGCTTTAACTTTGTATTCCAGGCTCTAGGTGCCTGTTTTAAGCCATATAAGGACTTTTTCAGCAAACATACCTTATTTTCCTCCCTATTTTGAACAAAACCTTGAGGCTGCAACATATACACTTCTTCGTCTAAATCTCCATTCAAAAACGCAGTATCAACGTCCATATGTCGAACTTTGTAGCCATTTTGCACTGCTAGCGCTAGTAGGGTCCGTAGAGACGAGTTCCGTACAACTGGAGAAAAAGTCTCAAAATAATCTACACCTTCCACTTGTGTATAGCCTTTCACTACTAGCCGTGCTTTGTACTTCACAATGTTACCATCAGCATCTCGCTTAAGTTTATAAACCCACTTACAAGGGATACAAGATTTATGAGATGGTTTATCAACCAGCGTCCAGGTTTCCTTTTCGAGTAAAGCATTATACTCCTCATTCATTGCATTTATCCAGTTATCTCTGTCGTCGCTAGTGACGACTTCATGATAACTTTTTGGATCGTTATGTAGTATATTGTCATCGAAACTGCTATACGAAAAATAATCTGGAGGCTTACGGACTCTTTCCGGATATTTTCTAGTAGGACTTTCAGCACTAACACTGGATTCATTTGAGGGAACCGATGAATGGCTGATTTGTTGTTCTGTGTCACCTGACTGAGTCTCTTCTTCATCAATATCTTCATCAGCGTCTGTAAAATCGTCGCTTTGCTCATCAAGCACCACTTCCCCTTCTACTGATGATGATGACGGGGATGGAATCTCTTGATGTGATGATGATGAAGTCTGCGATAACAAATGAATCACATTAGAGTTCACAGTACTAGTACCAGGCTGACCACACTGAACTTTTAGCCCTGTAAAATTACTTTCAAAGAAAGTAACATCTCGAGACTTTATTAACTTCCTTGGAGTTTCCGCATTACGGAAATAATAGCTTCTTGGGTCATCTGAATACCCAACGAAGATATTTTCAGTAGCTTTCATGTCCAATTTTGTTCTCTGACATGAAGGCACATGAACCAAAGCTCTGCAACCGAATACCTTCAAATGAGATAAATCCGGTTTCTTTCCATACCACATTTCAAACGGTGTTTTACCGTCAAGTGCGCAATGAGGCGACCTGTTCTTTAAATAGACACTAGTCTCTGCTGCATCCTGCCAATATGCCTTGGAGAGAGATGCTTGTGATAATAAAGAACGAGCTTTCTCCATAATACTACGATTGCAACGTTCACTGACACCGTTCTGTTGAGGACTATAAGGCACCGTTGTTTGATGTCGTATGCCTTGAGACTCAAAATAGTCTGTCAATTCTCTATTGACATACTCTGAGCCATTATCTGAGTGAACAGTGTGAATCTTTACACCAGTTTGTCGCTCAACAAGTGATTGGAAAGTACAAAAGTGCTTCTTCACTTCGGTCTTAGAGGCCATACAATACATAAATATCAAACGTGTAAAGTCATCTACAAAAATAATAAAGTACTTATTACCTTTGAAAGATGTAGTGGACATCGGTCCACAGACGTCAGTATGGATCAATTGCAGCACTGATGTAGATTTTTGATACTTTACCCTTTTAAATGGCTTACGTGCTTGCTTTGCTTCTATACACGATACACATGGTTCCTTATCAACCTCTGTATACTCCACTCCAGTAGCTAACCCTTTCCTTAAATGATCCATTCCAATGCGACAGAGGTGCCCAAGACGCTTGTGCCAAAGCTGAAACTTAGAAACCTCAGAGAGCACATTATACGCAGAAACATTTTCAGGCAATTTGACTGAACAGTCCAAATTGTACAGTCCACCACCAAAGGAGCCGTGCAAAATAGATTCCTTAACAAAACATACATCATCAGTCTTATAAAAATTACATCCGTTTATATCAAAAACAATTGATAGTCCCTTCTCGACTACTTTCTTAACCGACAGTAAATTACAGCTAAGACCAGGAACATGTACTACATCACTAATTTTATTGACAATGGAGTTCGTTTCTACCATTATATCACCGACACCTACTGCTGGCAACTTTTCGCCGTTTGCCACGGTAATGGTTCCTTTGTCAATATGTTTGTATGTATTGAACCATTCAGCATGTGACGTCATGTGGGTTGTCGCACCAGAATCTATTATCCACTGATCAGAGTTGTGACTCGGTGCAGATAAAGCCAAATCTTCCACACATGATGAAGTCGAGTTTTCTTGACTTTGTCCATTTTTAGTTACTGCTAACCCCTTTTCAGTAGAACCGGCTGATTTTTTAGTCTTGTTAAGGGGACACTTCGGGCTTTTATGCCCAGGCTTCTGACACTTGTAACAAATAATTGGCTTTTTATGTGAAGATCTTAACGCAGCATCTTGGTCTCGTGAGCTTCCAGCCATTTCACTAAGTAACTTAGTTTTTACTAGTTCAGAAGTTACTTGTACGTTACTGTTTTCTAAAGCCATAATCAATGGTTCATACCGAGCAGTCAGTCCACCAAGCATTATTGCTGCTAATGAGCTGTCATCTATTAATCTGCTAAATCTTGAGCAGTGCTTGTAATTGCCGTTATGTAAGACTCTAAATTCTCAAAATCAGACAAACAATACCTGTAGAGTCTTCTTTCCAGATTTAACTTACGACCCAGACCTTTGTCTTCATAAGCTGAACTAAGCGCATCCCATGCTTCTTTCGCCGACGTAGCAGTTCTTACATGCGTGATGGCAGCAGCATCAACAGTTAGGCATATTTTTGATAGAGCCTTCTGGTCATTTCGGGTACGTATTTCAGGAGACGATTTATCAGTATCTTCGTAACCACATACTGCACTCCATAAGTCCTCGTGAATAAGGAGCATCCTCATTTTAAATTTCCAAGAGGTATATCCATCGCGACTTTTTAATATTGGTATCCCATGGAAATTTGAATTATTCATATTGACTTTTAATTTACCACCAAATCTTTTTCTAAATAAGATTATAATGCAAATCTTTTTCTAAATAAGATCAAAAAAGCATATTCGTGCTGATAACGAATGTTGGGAAATTAAAAGATTTATTTTATTCTTTACAAGACCATTGTTATTTAATGACAGATGACATGACATTTCTTTCTTTTTATAAAAATACAAACTACGTCTAATTAGTACAATGAGGTACGATATCTGACACCTGTCTTTCGGTGAACGTAGCCACTTACGAAGTTGACCCGGGGGACGGAAAAACGTGCCGATGTTATACTTCCGTCGTAAGAGATATCCAATTTTGTCTGTTACTCCTCTTACGAACGGTAGATATGCTGGAGATCGTTCCTCTCTCATTGGTCTCTTCTTTTCACTACGACTGACTAACCGACCACACTGTCGCCACCTATACCCATTCTCTTCTAATACTCCCCTTACGTGCTCGAGCTCCATCTCTACATACTCTGGGTCACACAGTCTCAATGCTCGGTTTATGAGCGATCTGGGCACTGAGGATAAATGGGCCGGATGGTGATGGGAGTCTAAGGTATCTGTCCGTGTGGGTCGGTTTGCGGAACACCGTGTGCCCTAGCACACACGGTGTTCCGCATACCATCTCGTCTTCGAATGACTCGAACATCCAAAAATGGCAATACCCCATCTTCCTCTACTTCCACTGTGACATTGATGTTGGGGTGGAGGTTGTTCAGGTGAACAGTAAACTGCGAAAGTCCATCTTTAGAAATGACCGCGAAAATGTCGTCTACATACCGCCAGTGACGTGGTTTGACTGTCGCCGTAGTCAGAGCTAGACTTTCATACCATTCCATGAATATATTGGCTGCCACCAGGGCAATAGGAGAACCCATCGCCACTCCATCCACTTGCAGGTAGAATTCTTCTCTCCACATGAAGTAACCACTTTTTAAGCAGAGCTCAGTCCACTGCACATACTCGGTAGGTAAGTTGGAATCCTGTATAATGGTGCTGATAATATTAATAGTTTCATCTACCGGTACATTTGTGAACAGAGATGTTATGTCAAAACTTACTAGTACTTCTGTGGGCTGGACACGTATGTTTTCTAGTAATTGCACAAAATGGTTGGAGTCTTTTACAAAACTTTGAGTTCTACCTGTGTGTTGTTGCAGGACAGTAGCCGAGTGTTTCGATAAATTGTATGTAGGTGAATCAATTTGGCTTACTATCGGGCGTAGTGGCCACCCCGGTTTGTGAATCTTCGGTAAGCCATAAATCTTGGGTGGTGTCGGATTGTGGGGACGTAGGCGTGCCAGCAAGTCGGTATTAGCATTTGTTCGTAACAAGTTTACTACTTTTGTTGTAACTCTGGAGGTAGAGTTGTAGTTTATATAATGTTTCTATCCTCAAAGCACTTCATATACAAAGTAGGCTTTCGTTGACTGTTCTCAAGTTCTTTGGGCACATCTCCAGAAAGGAAGATTCCATGGATAAACTTGTCGCACAAGGCTGGTTGGAAGGCAGAAGACCTCGAGGTTGATCCCCCACGCGCTGGATTGACCTTATTACCAGTAGGTACTACTAATGCTACCGCAGTACAATGTGCACGCAATGCAAATAGCCGCCTCCAATGTAGGAACTTCGTTAGATGTGCAGCTGCCTTGGAAGCGAACGCAGCAGAGCGCAGAAGCGGGACGCAACCCTGTCCATCGACAGCCATGACCACTCTGCCAAGAGTGCCCAACTAAGAAGAAGATTTATCGTCTCGTAAGCTAGATTCAAATACACGTAAACGATTTGAAATATAAAACGTTAAGAAGTTACCTACCTTCGCAAAATTGTTGTTCTTCTTACAGAACTACGTGAAATTACTTGAAGCTAGTGAATCTCTTATGAAAGAGCTCTGGATTTACCTACGATATAAAAAGTCAGCCGAACGATTAGAGAAATAATAATAATAATATTTAGCGTCATTTCCCGTTCGTTGCGTAGATTTGGAAAATAAAGTGCCGTACTTGGAGTCAGTGCCCATGCCGTACTACAATGCAAGGCCGTACTTAGAAGTAATGCCTTATTAAAGATCATGTAAATATTATGACAGTGCAGCAAGAAGAGGGTTGCAGAGAGAATCGACATCTACAGTACCCCGGCATTAATTGCCAATTGATCACACGAGCAGCTGTCCATGACCACTCATATTGATTTTTCCCTCAGGAAGTCCTTATCCAGGCACATAAGCCAGCGAGTAAACCGTATCAGGGTAGTTTGCTAGTTAGACTATCGTGCCACACCCTGTCAAAGGCCTTCGAAATATCCAGAGTAACGGCAAGCGCCTCTCCGTACCGTTCTATGGCCTCACTCCAGATGTGGATGGAATACGTAAGAAGATCCACAGTAGACCATTCTCGCCGAAATCTGTCTGAAGATGTCATTTGCTTCTTGTTAATTACACGTTTCATACTCTTATAAAGTAAGGAAGTGACTGAAATGGGCCTGTAGTTAGTAGGGCAGTACGACTTGGCACGACTCTTGGGCACGCATAGGCTGCACGTTGGCAAGTTTCCATGTTTTCGTCACTTGCCCAGTCTCCATAGAGAGGCAAAAGAGGTGCAAATCCAATACAAAGGAAAGGTATGACAGTGCCTAAGCTGGAATTAAATGCTATGGTTTTATTGCCCAGACTTATGGAAAAGACATATTTCAGCTTAAACTTAAAAACATATTTCAACTTAAATTGAATATAAAAATATTTACTTATTCAGTGATTTTCAAATTGTCCTTGCATGGCTGAACACTTAAATATCAAAACTTGAAGCTTTTGTAGCAAAAAAAGTAAGTGGCATTAAGGAACATACCGTACAATGCACTTACTTTATATACCTACTCAACAGAATCCCGCTGACTTCTTCAGCAGAAGAGTCAAGCTGAGTGAGCTGAGTCGCTGCTCCCTATGGTGGCATGGACCACTGATTCTACAAAATAGCGACTATGACTTTTTTATTGCAAACTAGCACTCCTCACAATCTACCAGAGGTGAGACCTTACGTGGCATTTTCCAGCGGCATGGCGAATCAAAGCTGTTATACACTTGAGTATGTATTCAAGCGCTTATTTAGTTGCTGAAATACTCGAACAATGGTCAGGCTATTATTATACATCTTGAGATTACTAAATAACACCAAAAGTAATAATAATAAAACTAATACTGGTTTCTTAACTAGCTTAGAGCTTTCTATTGCTTAAATTAAATATGAACAAAGCACATACTATATTAAAACTGAAATTGAAGCTCTGACAAAAAGAAACAATGTGAAAACCAATTTAGTGAATCTGCACCGATTTTTTAGACAAGCCGGGGCTTTTACAAGTGGTCATCACTTTGCTTTTATCAGTTGTGATCAAAAACACCATGTCTTATTGCCAAAGCACTGTCATAACCAGCTTTTTTATCAGAAGTGAACATGAAAGGTGTACTGCATGTGGGAACTAAGCTTTTACTTTCGAACATAAATCAAAGATTCTGCATTTCTCAGGCAAAGCCGCGGGCGGAAACTAGCCGCCATTATATTCCTATAAGAATAATTTTCAATTCACCTAGTAAGCAGCTACTCGTTGATTTGAGTGATTTTTGTATGCATAATTTGGTCTACAAATGACATTTAAATTTATAATGTACACATATTTTAGTGCGCAAAATGTAACAAATACAAAGGCTTGCTGAACTTGTGACCTTGCGGAATATAAATTTAGACTTTGGACTGAATGACTTTACTCAATTACAATGATAGTTCACGGTTATGCTAGCGTTAACGTCGTCTACGTTATATAAGGACCGGATAATCATTCCTCGTTTTTTTGTCGCTGATGCCTACAGCTTTATGTTACCCGCACAGCTTCTCAGAGGAAAATCGTGCAATCGGGTGAGACTCACCTAGCGCAAAATACCGGGTCATTGCTAAAAAAAAAAACGTTGCACAAGTATTGAGTTTAGGATCAAGACCTTTGTCTATCTGTTTCTGGAGGAATTCCAACGGATCATACAAATATTTATCAACTCTGAGGTGATCACCATGACCACGCTAATAGTGTGACCATTACGAAGAAACAGATTTTAATATGTAACATTGTATATTGGCTGTGTTTTTAAATTGAATGTAGCTAGGTTATTTTAATAAAAATAAACAAAGTGCTTGGTGTGTTTTATTCATTAGTACCTATATGCCGTACAGTTCTCGGCTTATAAATATAAGGACTGTTGGAATCGTGGACTGTAGGTTGAGGCTGGTCGATATAAAAACTTCGTGCTGAATGGTAGCAAGTAATTTTATTTAGAACTACGACGATACAAAATAGGAAGATGGATGTGAATGACAAAAAAAATCGCTCTATGCATAGCTAAAATTACAGATAAGAAAACGTCCTATCCACAGATAACAATGTGTCTATAGTATTACAGACTATTAAGCGGAGATAATAAAAAACATTTGTGTTGCTGGCAACATACTGCGGCCCAAGAAGTCGTAAGAAGCCTTAAAGGTAGTGAAGGCGACATTGTGGCAATGCTGTAGAGGCCATTAAGTGAAAAAGTTTAAGTTGATAGTGAAAGTTCTTTACATTACAATTATTTCTTGAAAATATATAAATCTGTACTACTAATGATTATTATCTCCCAAAGAATGTTATGACCATACTGAATTTTAAATTTACTATTCACATGTTAGACAGTGTTGACAATAAAGGTTATTTAAAACAACTGTGCATTCCACTTAACATTATAAGTGTCTTAAAGCTAAACAAACTGCTGGCAGTATTATAGTAAGGTTTTTTAAGGATTCTTAATATAAATTATCTTATAACTAAGGCAGTGCAGCCTTGTTTTAACAATAAAAAAATATGTTAATTATACATATGAAGATTTGTTTACCTACTTATTCCTAGAAACAGCCACAACTCACTCACTATAGAATCAACATATATGCAGTTATTTTTCTTTACATTTTGCATGTAGTAAGGGAAACAATCTTAAACTAGTACACATATTATCGACCTATACACTTATAATTAAACGAAACATTAGGTTTCAATTGGCAACACACTTATGCCTTGTAATGACCTTGTGTACAGTTTACCATCTGCTGTTTTTAATTGAAATACTCGGACCTTCCCATCACGTCCTGGAAAAACCTTTACAACTCGTGCCATAGGCCACACCAAAGGTGGAGCATTGGTCTCCCTCATAAGTACTAAAGCACCTATAGTAATATTAGGCAAAGTTTTACACCATTTACTTCTATTTTGCATTGTATTCAAATAATATTTGTACCAAGCCTTCCAAAATCTCTGTTTCAATTGAGTACATTGTTGCCAGAAACCAATCCTATTAGCTTTAGTTTCGGAAATATCTATCTCTGGGTACATTGTTAAAGCTGATCCTATCAAGAAATGTCCTGGAGTGAGGTAGCAGTAATCATTTATATCTTCTGAGAGAGGCAAAATAGGACGTGAATTAAGGATGGCCTCAATTTGACAGAGTACAGTATTCAACTGTTCATAAGTTAATTGAGCATCCAATATTATTTGTTTTAAATGGAATTTCATGCTTTTCACTGAGGCCTCTGCAAGTCCTGCAAACACCGGTGAGTAACTAGGCGTGAAATGGAAATTTATGCCTTCCTTGGCTGCAAAGGCTTGCACAGGCGTCTGATGATCAGCAGAATTTAGTAACTTATACAGCTCGGCTAGCTGGTTCCTTGCCCCAAGGAAAGCTCCACCATTATCACAATAAACATCACTGGGGAGGCCCCTCCTGGCTATAAATCGTTTAAAACTCGCTAGGAATGCTTCTGTAGTGAGATCTGAAGTAATTTCCAGATGGATAGCTTTGGTCACGAAACACACACTCACACAAACATAGCCCTTTGTGACCAACGCTTTCCGAATCCGTGAGTTTTTTACTTGTACTGGTCCCGCAAAGTCAATAGCCACCTTTTTGAACGGTCGGCAAGCCGTGACGCGATCTTGGGGCAAGGATCCCATTAGCTGCTTCGCTGCACCAGCTTTGAGCCTGAAACACACCAAGCATTTGTGAGTCACTTTTTTGACTTGTCGAATTCCGTTTATCAACCAATATTTTTGGTTTAAGTTAGCTAATAAAGACTTAGGCCCAGAATGTAACAATCTAATATGTTCATTTAATATTATTAGTTCTGTTATATGAGATTTCTTTGCTAGAATGATAGGATGTTTTTGTGGTAGGGGTATATCAGAATTTTCCAACCGGCCACCTGTTCTTAACAACCCATTTTTGTCTAAAAATGGATGAAGAGATTTGAGTGGACCTCGCACGCAGTTGCCCATCTGTATAGATTTTAATTCATCAGTAAAATGAACAGATTGCTCATGTTTTATGATTACATGCAATGCAAGTTGAAGCTCATTAGGACTGAGAACATTATTCTTTACCTTTGTACCACCTTTTAAATTACGACAAAACCTAAGTATATAGGCCACTACTCGAGTCATTTTTCCTATATCACAATACTTATCGAGGAATTTAAAGAAATCATTGGATGTTACATTTGTAAGTACTACTTTGCTGTTGGATTTTGCTGAAGGCTTCAATTCAGGTCAATTCAACTGGTAAATCCAAACTCTCATTTGTAAACTTGTATTTACCTTGAAGGAACTTTGGTCCCTCCCACCAGAGGGTGCAGTTTGGAAGGTTTTGTGGGCTTATGCCCCTACTAACAAGGTCAGCAGGGTTGTCTGCTGATGGTATGTATAGCCAGTTCCATCTATTTGTATTTTGTTGAATTACACTAACTCTGTTTGAAACATAAGCCAGTAGTTTACTTGCATTAGTATTCATCCAAGCTAAAGTTATTTTTGAGTCAGTGAATATAATAATAATAATAATAATAAAGCCTTTATTTTTCCGTTATTACAGGTTTTCTTTTTAACATTTATCTTATCTTATCTTACATACTAACAGATCCCTTTCGGGTATAGGCCTCCTCCAAACTCTTCCATTTTTCCCTGTCCTTGGCAATATTTATCCATTCTGGTCCAGCTATTTGTTTTATATCGTCTGACCATCTTTTCTTTGGTTTCCCCACTCTGCGTTTTCCTATTGGCCCCTTCCATGTTGTTGTTCTCAGCGTCCATCGCTTATCTTTATATCTGGCAATATGTCCAGCCCATTTCCATTTAGATTTCATAGCAAAGTTTAGAGCATCTATGACTTTAGTCTTGTTTCTTATTTCAGTGCTTCTGATTTTATCTATCCTTTTTAGTTTTAGAATGCTCCTCTCCATTGATCTTTGGCATGTTGTTATTTTGTTTTTGACTTTGCTTGTATATACCCAGGTTTGGCTGCCATATGTTAAGGTTGAACTGGCCGGTAACTTTTCCATACAAACGCCGTAGGATGATCACTCCCTTATTTGAGGTTTTAGGTCCACAACTAAGCATGATATCGATTTATCTCTTCATTATCTAGGCTTGTCTTGGCACCGATTTGTAAAAAAAATCTTCACCTTATAGTTATAAGCCTCGAAACATCCCTGTAATATCACGAATTTTAGCGCATGTTTAGTCGTAAATAAACGACTTATAGAGCATGAAATCCCTAAAATTATTTACATGGAAGCATAGCTCAGTTCATGATCATTTTAGATAACATTTTGGAAAACAAATACATCCAGTAGTATAATCATAAACATCCTAGAGCCAAAGGTCGGCACACATAGTTTTGCGCGCTAGTTTTTCGTTCAAAATATTGGGCATCTCATGTCAATACTTCCATTCCGCGGTGAGGGAAGCGGGCGGGCGGGTCTCATGCGCAGCACACTAATATATAATTAACAAAACGCACACTACCAAAAGTCACGTGCACCGCGCCGCGATCTTAGAACATAATATTATATTGTAGGAATGCCCTGTTGCTTTTTGGTGTGCACGTATGTATACACTACCAATATGTAGTGCCTATGCCTACTTACGTACTTATATATATATATATATATATTTACATATGTTGGGAGTTGGGGACCGGATTTTCTTTCGCATTTGATTAGTTTGTTCGTGATAGTAAGTGTCGGACGCCATAATCCATATAGATAGGTACTTGGGTAATATAAATACGTAACTATGTCTAGGTACTCACCTAAGTTAGTACCTAGTAGGTATTAGTCAATACGCAGGTCATGATAGCTATGGTGAGTACCTAATCATTTTAGCAACACTTAGACAATATAAAAAGCTGCATTTGGTTAGATACGGTATGGACGTAGGTAGTCCGCATTCTTTTTAGAATATAGTCTAAGCAGTAATATAACTTCGAGAAAGTACCTACCTAACACAAAGTAGTAAAGGGTTAGAATTAGAAGCTCAATGGAAGATACCTACCTATCTACGATATAATTATCATTTATCATATAGGCCTGCCTAGGCACGCAACTGCCAGCGATGTCAAATCGACATTCGCGGGCGCGCATTACATTGCATACCTATCTACATAGCTATAAGATCACAACAAATAATAAAGTTAGTACTATGTATCTACCTACGTAAATTAGTAGAATAAGTATGTATATTTGTAGTAGGTACTTATACCTAAGGTAGTACGAAAGTTTATATGGTAAACTTAGCGATGATCGTAGGCACTTACCTAATCAAAAATAACCTATGATTAGTTATTGATTTTTATTGGAAATAATTTAAATCAGTTACGGGTAGGTAGATAATTTTTATTCCAAATGTGTTCTACCAGGATTGGTAGATCCATGATGCCATCGTACATTACCGCTTAGAGACAGATTTTGAAATCGGTACGACACACTCTCATCTCAAAGCTCGCTAGCCGGGCGAGCATTCGCAAAACAACCTTCCACCATGCGGTGAAGTTCATGCCCGCGGCGGGATTCGACCCATAGACCTGTTGCGCGGCAGTCCATTGCTAAGAGCCATCACTGCTTCCCGTTAAGTGTTTAGTGACAGAATTTCTACTTGAGGGTGGTAGCTAGCCAAGCGAGCATTCGCAAAATGCCCTTCTACCAAGCGGTGAATTTCAAGCCCGCGGCGGGATCGAACCATAGACCTGCTGCGTGGCAGTCCAAAGCTAATGCCACTGAGCCTTCACTGCTTCCCGTTAGGTGCTTTCTGACAGATTTTCTACTTGAGGGTGGTAGCTATCCAGGCGAGCATTCGCAAAATGCTCTTCACCAACGCGGGGAAGCTCAATATCGCGGCTGGATTCGAACCATGGACCTGCTGCGCGGCAGTCACTAGCTAATGCCACTGGCCCATCACTGCTTCCCGTTAGGCGCTTACTGACAGATTTTCTGCTTGAGGATGGTGGCTAGCCAGGCGAACATTCGCAAAATGCCCTATGACCTTCCACCAAGCGGTGAAGCTCGAGCCCGCAGCGGGATTCGAACCATAAACATGCTGCGAGGCAGTCCATAGCTAATGCCACTGAGTTCACGTTAGTTGCATGGTGACAGATTTTCTACTTGGGTAGCTATCCCGGCGAGCATTCGCAAAATGCTCTTTTTTTATGCCTGATAGGTTAGCCTTTGACCACTATCTCACCTGATGGTAAGTGATGATGTGGTCGAAGATGTTGTTCAGGCTAACCTAGAAGTACTGGCTCTCAAGGACAGCTGCCGGAACACACCGTTAGGTGCTTGGCGACAGATTTTCTACTTGAGGGTGGTAGCTATACAGGCGGGCATTTGCAAAATGCCCTACCACCATGCTATAACGACTGCCATCCTAAGACCACAACCGGGACCAACGGCTTAACGTGCCCTCCGAAGCACGGAAGCGCTCAGTAGTATTGTCCTAGCGGTCACCCATCCAACTCATGACCGCACGCGACGGTGCTAAACTTTGCTGATCGGTTGAGAACAGCTAAGTAAACTTCGCTACGAACTCTCCACCACGCGGTGAAGCTCAATATCGCGGTGGGATTCAAACTATGGACCTGATGCGCAGCCAGTCCATAACCAATGCCACTGAGCCATCACTGCTTCCCTTTAGGTGCTTGGCGACCGATTTTTTACTTGAGGGTAGTAGCTATCCAGGCGGGCATTCGTATAATGCTCTTCTACCACGCGGTGAAGATTAAGCCCGCGACGGGATTCGAACCATGGACCTGCTGCGCGGAAGTCCATAACCTATGCCACTGAGCCGTCACTGCTTTACAAAATATGTTGTAGTAAAAGCAGTAACTTGCTAATTATGTAATAAATAATTATTGTAGGTAAATATTTACTACATCAATATGAAAAGAACAAACTAATACATTTACTATGTACCTACAAATCATTGTACCTACTTACTAAATATTTACCTACTATAGGTGAAATAACATCAGTATGTTATTATAAAACGAACGAAAATTATAACAACAGGTACCTACTGTCCGAACCAAAATGTATTCCTCTGTGAATATATAATATTATTTTATAAGAAATAAGCTACGTCACGACGTGTGTAGGTACACACGTCGTGACGTAGCTTGAGACACTATCTCCGTCCATCGTCAAACATCGTAATTCGTTCGGCATGGTTCGGCTTTCATTGATATATCGCAAACAAGTGTGCGTAATTAGCGTAGATGCAATACGGGTGTGTGATGCGCGATCACTATCTTCGTACTACTCATCACGGAGTCTTACCCTTTCCCACAAAGGTATAGGTGAAATAGCATGCTTTGTTCCCTCGCCCGCTGATAAGTTCGAGCCGTCGGCAAGTGCATCCTTAAGCAAGGTAGAAGGTTAGTGTCCAGTACTATCTTTTTGAGGTTTAAATTATAGGGTCCTTTTAAGATCTCTTTTTGTGCCCAAAACTTTCTCCAGGTTGTATTGATTCGTCTCTCTACTTCCTCTTCATTGTTGTTTTCTTTAAACGATATTTGTTTTCCTAGATATATGTACGAATCGACATAATCTATATTTTGGTTGTTTACTATGATTGGTTTTGTAACAGAATTTGTCATTATTTTTGTTTTGCTTATGTTTATGTTAAGGCCGACTTTACTGCTTTTCTGTGCAAACTGGCAGGTCATTTCTTCTAGGTCTGTAGCAGAGTCAGCGAAGGTTGCAATATCATCGGCAAATCTAATGTGGCTCAAATATTGGTTGTGTATTCTTATTCCTTTTTCCTTCCAGTTTAGGTGGTGAAAAATACTTTCAAGCACAGCTATAAACAACTTGGGTGACAGAGGATCCCCCTGCCTGACACCTCTACCGATTGGGAATTCTTCGCCTTTCCTTTCCAGTTTTACTCTGCTTGTACAGTTGGAGTAGATGTTCTTAATTATATTTATATATTTCTGACTGATTTTACATTCTTCTAATGCCTTCCATATTGATTTGTGTGTTATACTGTCAAATGCTTTTTCAAAGTCAATAAAAGCAATATAGATTGGCCTCTTGAACTCCATGTGTTTTTCTATTATTTGTTCAATGGTTTGGATGTGGTCGATAGTGGAGAATCCTGATCTGAACCCCGCTTGTTCGACTGGTTGTAAATTATCTATTTGTGGTGATATCCGACTAAGTATTATTGATGTAAATAGTTTGTACAAGCTTGAAAGTAAACTAATGGGTCTATAGTTTGAGATATTAAGTGGATCACCCTTTTTGTAAAGTAGGATAATATCTGATTTATACCACTGTTGAGGAATACTCCCCGTAACAAGGATTAAGTTGAACAAAGTTGTGATGAATGTAAGCAATAGTGGGGCTCCATGTTTCAGAGCTCCATTTCTGATGTTGTCCGACCCTGGACTTTTGTCATTTTTTAGCCTTTTTATATGTTGTAGTGTTTCCTTATCATTAATTGGGTCTATGGTTGGATTAGTAATAATTCCTTCTTTTTCTTTCTCATCTTCGCTATCCAGGTCCTCTATTATTGGTCCTTTATAAAGTTTTGAGTAGAAAGCTGTTGCACATTTAAGCACATCTTTTCGGGTTTTTGTTTCTTTTTGGTTGTCATTTAGATTTTTTATCCATGTATTATGTTGTGTTAGTTCTTTAACCGAGCGTTTCGTACTTCTATATGTTCTAAGGTTTTTTTCTATGATTTTCTGTCTGTGGTTATTGTAGTCTTTATTTATTGCCTTGTTAGTTTTTTTAAATAGGTTTCCTAGATCTTTTTTATCTTTTTTGTTCTTGTTTTTCTTTGCTAGTAATTCTGAGCGTCTCTTTATTAAGTCCTTAGTTTCATTTGTTAAGATCTCTTTATTTTTGTTGTGAGGTTCGTTTTCTATTTTCAGACTCTTTTGGATGATGTCTTCTAAAGTGTCATAGTAATCCTGTACTGTTGTTTTGTCTTCTATTTTGTTATTCTTTTCAATGTTTATTTGTAGGTTTTCTTGGTATGTTTTTATGTTTTTTTCTGTTTCTAGCAATCTTGGTCCATTGTTGAAGTTTTTTCTGCTTAATTTGATTGACTTTAGATTGAGACTAGCTCTTACCAGTCGGTGATCTGATGGGAAGTTAAGTTGGTTTATAACTTCTACATTTGAAATCAGTTCAGGTTTATTTGTAATTATAAAGTCAATTTCATTTTTCGTTCTTTGGTCTGGTGATGTCCAGGTCCACCTGCGGCTCTTTCTCTTTTTAAAACAGGTATTCATTATCATCATTCCATGCTCCAGAGCATATTCTATCAGAGTCTCTCCTCTACCGTTTCTTTCACCAAAACCATATTTTCCCATGACTAGGGTTTCATGCGTTTTAGGCTGGCCAATTTTTGCATTAAAATCTCCTATGATTACTGTCGTGTTCCCTGTTAATTCCTGAGCTTTTCTTAAGTCCTCATAAAAGTTATTGATTTCTTCTTCTGTACATTTCTCGGTTGGTGCATATACTTGGATCAGAGAGATGTGTGTTCTTTCAAACTGTAGTTGTAGAAGCGCCACTCTTTCCGATATCCCAGTGAATTTGACAATGTTATTTTTAAGGTATTTTTTTATGATAAACCCTACTCCATAGAGGCCTTTTGTGGTTCCAATGTAACAGAATATAAAGTTTTGGTGTTCTTCAATCTCACACCCCATTCTCCTTACTTCTGCTATACCGAGGATGTCATATTCTATTTTTTCTAAGGCAAGGTTGAGTTCTATTATTTTTTCATTTGACGACAGGGTTCGTACGTTATAAGTGCAGATTTTTAGTATGTTGCTATTCCGTGTTGAGTTGTTATCTATTTTTAATGGTTGAGTTGGAGGGTGGTGGTCTTCGCTCTCCCCACGGTGACCAGCCGGCTTGGGGATAGGTATTGTTTTATTTATATTGTGGTTGTTGCAAAATTCTCTGTTCCGGTTGGCCGGCTGTGTTATCCTGTGCCTTAGATGCTGAGTTTGCTCTGGGGCGAAATATTCTGTGAACCTTATTTATCCTTTTGTCTTGTTTTGTATCGGATGGTGACTTAGAAGGCGACCTCTTCCTCTTGTTTTCTCTGTCTTCTTTGCTTTTCACGATGAGTTTGTCGTATCTTATATAAGCAATATTTCCTTTCTTCTGTTCTTCTTCTTTTTCCTTCATTAGTTCTTTCCTTTCAGCAGAATTTCTTTTGGGTAGTCTGGAGTGACAAACATTCCAGAAGGGAAATTTTTGTTGTTTTTAAGCAGTTCAGTTTTTCTCCAGGTAAGAGTGAGTATCACCATAATTGGTCTAGTTTTATCAGGACTGCGGTTTCCCAATCTCCTTACGTCACTAACCTCCCATTCATCCCATTCCCGCACTTTTGTATTGTTACATATCTTGTTAAGGGTTTGAATGACTTTTTCCCTCAGTTCAGCACTATTTGTTTCTGTTTCAGTAACACCATGTAGTATTACGTTGTTTTTACGTATTTCTTTTTGGAGATTGTACATTTTACTCTGCAAAGTTTCTATTTCGAGTTTAAGTTGCTTATTTTCTTCCACCAGAGGTTTTAAACTTTCGTTTAGAGCACTTGAAACTTCCAATGAAAACTTTTTTGCAAGTTCTTCGTTTTCTTTCTTGAAGTCGACCTTCATCTCATTTATTTTATCTAATAATAATTGGAATTGAGGTTCCATCTATTTCCAAAATTTACCAATTTGGCCCTCTTTCTTACGCTGGTAACACTTTGTAGCTGGCAACACTGTGCTAATTGTCAGTCTGACAGTTTTGATTGACACTTGGTTGTCAAATGGCGGAAGTTGACGACTCACGTTCGTTGATTTGAGGTTACCTTTCTATGTATAGTTGTTGATATGTTGTTTTCCACGGTTTTTTTGCGTGATTTTCAGCAGATTTTTCGAGTATTTCCAGTGTTCCACTTTTAAAAACTGTGTACCGTTAGCCACTTAACGTTTTTAGAAGCTCTAAAGTTTAAATAAATCACTTTTTCCCACTTTTTGTTGGTAAAATCGGAGGAGCCTAATAACAGTGATGTTTACTTGACAGCTGCCGAACCGGAAAAACTCAGTCAGTGAATAAGTGCACATTATCTATTTTAATTGATTTGGATAATGTCTCATACACTCTTTTTACTAATGTGGATAGAAGCAATGCAGCATTAAGTTCTAGCCTGGGAATAGTTAATGGATTTGCACGTGGGTTTACTCTCGACTTGGAACAAAGTAAGTGTAATTTTGTTTGACTTGTTTTGTAAACCACGCGTAGGTATATGCAACAGCCATACCCCGTAACGCTTGAAGCATCAGCAAAACCCAAAAGCTGCATTTTTGCTGCATTGTTGCGTGGTATATATCGACCCAAATGGATGGGCTGCATAGCAGCTAGGCTATTAGCAAATTCTAGCCATTCGCCAACCAAATCCTTAGGTAAGCATTCATCCCAACTTATATTTAGTGACCATATTCTTTGCATTATGCTTTTTGCCTTTATAATGATAGGACTAGCAAATCCCATTGGGTCATAAAATCTAGATATGTAGCTTAGTACCTCTCTTTTTGTAACTTTACTATTGTCAAAAGGTACTGGACTGTTGATGGTGAAACAGTCTTTTTTAATATCAAGCGTAAGCCCTAATGCCTTCATGCTTACTCTTCCCTTTTCAAAATCAAGCTCGGTGAATTGCTGCTCTGCTTATGTCGGATAGAATTCCCGGGATATTAGAAGCCCATTTGTGCAGACCAAAGCTTGCATAACCTAGCATTTGACGCAATTGTTTTTTAGCTTCAAGCAATGTATTTAGATCTGAGCATGAATATAATATGTCATCAACATATGTGCAATTTTTGATTATATATGATGCTAAAGGTAACTCCTGCTCAAACCTTCGTGCAAGTTCATCCAAGCAGCGTGTAGCTAAATAGCTTGAAGATTTCATACCATATGTAACAGTATCAAGACGAATACACCTAACTGGCTCATTAGGTTTGTGCGCCATAAAATGTTTTGGAGAGAAGTGTGTTCCGGATTAACTAATATATTGCGAAACATCTTTTTAACATCTGCATTTAATGTGTACTGTCCAACTCTAAACAGTAACACAATATCAAATAATTCTTTTTGAACTATGGGGCCATTTAGTAAAATATCATTTAATGACATTTTATTACTTGTTTTCATAGAAGCATCAAACACTACTCTTATGCGTGTGCTTTTGCTTTGTTCATTTATGACAGCATGATGAGGCATAAAATAAATTGGATCATTATTAAAATTATACGAACTAATGTCTATATAATGCCCATGTCCAAGCTCGACAAATTTATCTATAAATTTGTGATAATCAGTTAGTAAGTTACTGTTCTTTTGCAGTCTCCTTTCTAAGCTGAAAAATCTATGCAAAGCTAGATCACATGAATTTCCCAAAGTTTCATTTATTTTACATTTTTCTACCTTTAATGGCAAATCAACTTGGAATTTTTTATTCTCAAGTTTAACTGAGTTAATAAAAATACTTTCAGTTAATTGATGCTCGGCATCTCCCTCTATTAGCAGCTCCGGAACACTCTCCTGCTCCCAGAACCTTTTAATATTTTCACTAACATCGGATTGACATGTGGTACAAAGAAGCGATACAACCTGATTTTTAATAATGCGAGATGTCCATGCCCCAGCAATGATGTGGCCAAGCTTGGTATTCAGGATACATGGAGAAGATTGTGGTAGGTCATCATTATAGGCAGGTATATGTGGTGACTCTTCAAGCGGCAGGAGCACCTGGAAGAACACATCCGCCCCTATCAGCATATTTATCTCGGATGGTAGGTTAAAGGTTGGATCTGCCAATGTGATACCAGAAGGAATATTTATGTCCTGCTTCTGAATATGCGTCTGTGGCAATTTGCATGTAATTTTTTCTACCACATGGCAGTTAATTAATGTGTTAAAAGGAGATGTGAGAGAATGGATATGCAATGGAATACAATAGCTGACTTTGTTTTGGCTCTCTGTCACACCAATGAGGTTGATATCAGTTCGCTCAGGTGTGAAACCCACCCCCCGAAGGGTTCCCGCCTTGTCGTGGCGGTGGGGCTTAGTAGCCGTGGCTTCGTCACCCACGGTGAAGCGAAGAGGAACCAGGGGCCGTGCTGGCTTGGGCAGTCGGCCGGCCCCAGAGGGGCCGCTCCACTGGGCTTTGCCTCTAAGTCCAGACTGGAGCGGCAACGGGTAGGCTGCGGTGCTGTATGGGCAGCACCGCATCTGAGGCGGGCTGTGGTGTTGTATGGGCGACACCACAGCTGACGGTGAGGGGCCACGGCGGGAGAGGAGTGCCGGTATCACGGTGCGCCGCTCTCCCTACCTTCCGTGGCCACGGCGGGGCCGCCACCGTTGGATGGCGGACGCGGAGGGGCCGCAGGGGAGGAGGAGTGTTGGTATAGCGAGGCGCCGCTCTCCCTATCCTCTGCGGCCGAAGTAGCAGGCGACGGGGCTACTCATCTGACCCGTCGCAGGGGGACCTTGGGCGTCGGAAGCGGGGTCGTCTGACGCCCATTTGCGGGCTTGGTCCCCGGGTGGTAGCGACGTGCCATGTGTTCTGGTGCGTCGTGAGGGGTAGCACCCCAGGAGGGGTCCGGCAACGGACAACCGTGGCGGGTTCGTGGTTGAGTGCTAAAGCGACCCTGCGATCCCGCCGAGAAGCGGTAGAGGTGGAACACCGTGTGTTATTTAGTCGGTAGGGGCACTTGCTGCTGTGGGAGTAGTTGGTGTCGAGCCCGACATATCCCGGCCACCTTCCCCGGGGTGGACGGGAATGCGTAAATGCATTTTTCACACGTTAAAAAAAAAAAAAAAAAAAAAAAAAAAAAGGTGTGAAACCCAAGACCTCGATAGCCTTCGTAGTGATCAGAGATACTTGTGAGCCAGTATCTAGGACACACTTTATGTGCACTTCGTTTCCATCTTTGGATGTTTTGATGCGAGCTGTTGGGATTAAAACATTACTCATATTTTCATTTGTGTGCCCAGACAGGAGCACCACTGGGTTAGCACTGCTACATTCTTCAGGGTGCAGCAGTGTATGGTGGTCTTTCTTACATTGACTACACCTAAAATGATATTTGCATTTACCACTATGAGCATTTAAGCATGTGCTGCACAGTTTACATTGGTTTGCAAAAGATATTCTATCTTTTGATGGCAATAATTTATATTTATTACAAAAAATAACTTATGATCAGAACACTTACAGTATATGCATTCCATCGGTGTCTTTGCTGCTGCTGACGCTACCTTACTTTTAGGTGTCATGCTTGCAGACTGGCGCTTTGGTTCCAACTGCTCAGGCCGTGGATCTGTGTTCTCCAACGCTAGGGCCCGGTTATCCAAATAATCGAGGAATTGTTCAACAGTAGGATTCATATCCTGGTCCCGCTCCAGATGGTACGAGCGGGCACTATACAAGTCCAGCTTACGTGTCAGGATGCCAAGAAGTATTGGATCCCATGCACTTACTACCACCTCCAGGTTTTTGAGGGCAGCTAGTGTCTGTCTTATCACTGAAACAAAGTTTCTTACATCGTTAGCATTTGCATACCTAGGCATTTTCTCTAGCTCTAAGAGACTATTGACATGTTCTGATATTATCTTATATTTGTTGAAATATCTTTTATCCAATAAATGCATCGCTTCTTCATAACTACCACTTACTATAGGAAGATTTATAATGAGATCGTACGGTTGGCCTTTCAGAAACGATCTCAGGTAATACAGCTTCTGAATGTTATCAAGTGACTTATCATTATGAATTACCGACTTAAATATTTCTATAAATGTCACATATTGAGAGCATTGGCCTGAAAAGCTTGGTATGTCTATAGTAGGCAATTTAGTACGAGAAAAAACACTGCTACCTCCCTCAGGGCATTTCGATGTGCTACTAGAACAACATAATAGTTTGATATTTTCGTTGAGAATGGTAAGACAATGAAAATATTTGGTTTCTGCTTCACTGACATTCTCTGAGTCCGTTGAATTTAACAATAAAATTTCTTTGTTGTAGTCTTCGTATTCCTTAAAACTATCCATTAACTTATCTCGTTTGGTAATTAATGCTTCTAATGAGCTTAATTTAACATCGGTTTCGTTACAAGCAAACGAGAAAAGTCTTGTTCCTAAGTACCTAAGCAGGTACCTTTTATGTATCCACGGTTCACATTTAACTTTTTAATAGTTGCGTCTTCCATTTTGCTTAATTGAACCACAAAACTATTATATATAATGCTAAGATTTCACTAAATAGACAAATGGTAAACTACACAACATTAAATTTAGGAATTATGCGCATACGAAAAGAATACGATACGATACGACAAAATGGCGTTATCCTATCCTATCCTCTTGAGTTGCCCTCGCGTTCGCGCCCACGCAGACTTCGTATAGGGCGTTCGGATAGCCTATCGGTGCCAAAAATAACACTCACAAACGCTAAAAATGATCACACGGGCCGTTCGTTTTGGGACTTCGTGATCAAAAATATCGTTTTCGCTCACCGTTCGGATAGCTTTGAAAACGCTACAAATGACAGAGAAAAGTGATATTTTTGACCCATGTCATACCAGGGGCGTTCGTTTTGGCTCGATTGCGTTTGTAGCAGTTTCAAAAGTGGCATTTGTGTTTTAGCGTTCGGATAGAAGCTTTTGCTATTTTTGACCACCAATTACTGCATGCTATCCGAACGGCTGAAAACATACTTTGACAACCGACAATGTTTTAACCATTTTGCACAGTACGAAATATGGAATCAATCCCTAAAATTAACAAAAAAGTAGGTACCTATATTATTATTATTTCTTTGTTAATGGCTTCTGCTAGTTATAATAATAAAAAACTTGTGAAACTCTTCAATCGCGCCAAATACAACTGTCAGACCAGCAGTTGTCAAAAAACGACCACAACGATCCCACGGTAAGACATGGGTCAAAAATATCACTTTTCTCTGTCATTTGTAGCGTTTTCAAAGCTATCCGAACGGTGAGCGAAAACGATATTTTTGCTCACGAAGTCCCAAAACGAACGGCCCGTGTGATCATTTTTAGCGTTTGTGAGTGTTATTTTTGGCACCGATAGGCTATCCGAACGCCCTAACCGTGGGATCGTTGTGATCGTTTTTTGACAACTGCTGTTTTGACAGTTGTATTTGGCGCGATTGAAGAGTTTCACAAGTTTTTTATATAGTATTTATATTATATATAAATATATAATATAAATACCATATTATTTAGTAGATACCTACTTGTTTTGTTAATTTTAGAGATTGATTCCATGTTTCGTACTGTGCAAAATTGTTAAAATATTGTCGGTTGTCAAAGTATGTTTTAAGCCGTTCGGATAGCATGCAGTAATTGGTGGTCAAAAATAGCAAAAGCTTCTATCCGAACGCTATAACACAAATGCCACTTTTGAAACTGCTACAAACGCAATCGAGCCAAAACGAACGCCCCTGTAGTGGCGTTTTGGCTTCTCGCTCTTCTACGCTGGCAGCGACGTCTTTCCGTCTCTTTCTGTCCCGTACCGAAGAAACGATGTGCTATTTTGTCGATGAATCGATGAAGCCTTGCCGCCGAACGTTTGTTCGACAGCTTGGAACCGGAACTTGATGCTGTCCTTTTCTTGCACGTGGAATAATGTGTTCTGCTGATCGCACCCAGGGATTTGTTTTCTCTTTCGCTCCAGGAACCACGTTACTTTTGATGTATTTTGCCAAATAAAAATTTTCGTTCTTTAAATTCTTGCAGCCTTGATTCTGCTTGAATCTGCAAATTTTCGTAAGGCTGATCTTCTTCTTCTCGCTTCCTTTGTCGTTGCACCGTACGCGTAGTCCTGTGATGATTTTTTCTCTAGCCGCCAGAGTGATTCGCCGCGCGAAGTTGTTGCTCGATTGGACCAATGTTGGAATCGTGGACTGTAGGTTGAGGCTGGTCGATATAAAAACTTCGTGCTGAATGGTAGCAAGTAATTTTATTGAGAACTACGACGATACAAAATAGGAAGATGGATGTGAATGACAAAAAAAATCGCTCTATGCATAGCTAAAATTACAGATAAGAAAACGTCCTATCCACAGATAGCAATAGGGGCGTTCGTTTTGGCTCGATTGCTTTTGTAGCAGTTTCAAAAGTGGCATTTGTGTTTTAGCGTTCGGATAGAAGCTTTTGCTATTTTTGACCACCAATTACTGCATGCTATCCGAACGGCTTAAAACATACTTTGACAACCGACAATATTTTAACAATTTTGCACAGTACGAAACATGGAATCAATCTCTAAAATTAACAAAAAGTAGGTACCTATATTATTATTATTTCTTTGTTAATGGCTTCTGATAGTTACTTATATAAAAAACTTATGAAAACAGCAGTTGTCAAAAAACGATCACAATGATCCCACGGCAAGACATGGGTCAAAAATATCACTTTTCTCTGTCATTTGTAGCGTTTTCAAAGCTATCCGAACGGTGAGCGAAAACGATATTTTTGCTCACGAAGTCCCAAAACGAACGGCCCGTGTGATCGTTTTTAGCGTTTGTGAGTGTTATTTTTGGCACCGATAGGCTATCCGAACGCCCTAAATGTGTCTATAGTATTACAGACTATTAAGCGGAGATAATAAAAAACATTTTTGTTGCTGGCAACACCAATGTTTTTTACCTTTTTCATGGTAGAACTCCTATTATATCCTGAAACGTAACAAAGAGTAAGAAAAACGGTCAAGCGCGTGTCGGGCCACGTGCAATGTAGGGTTCCGTCTGAGGCCGTTAGTGTTATTCTTTTTTATCACTTCCTCTTTCTTCCTGCTAATGCTAATATATAAGCATACAGTTGCTGCCAAGTTATTGTATCAATTGTAATTAGAAGATTAAAGATAATTCGTTTGTGAATCCTATAGGTACTCGAATGAAAACGTAACGATTGCGAGATTCAAAATCCGTTGGTACATTGCCATCTAGCGACAGCTTTCTGAAACATATATATATATAATCGCTACTTCACAAAAAATGTTTACTTAATTTGTCGTCAACGAGATTTTGATTGCATAAATCTAAGGATCAACAGAGTTACAAATTTGTACCTCTGTTGATCCTTAGATTTGTGCGATCAAAATCTCGTTGACGCACAAATCTAAGGATCAACAGAGTTACAAATTTGTACCTCTGTTGATACTTAGATTTGTGCGATCAAAATCTCGTTGACGACAAATTAGGTAAACATTTTTTGTGAAGTAGTCATTAGTAAAAAGTACAAGTTAATAATCCATTTGAATAGTTTATACATAATAAATGAATGAAAATAAAAAGTATACACCGATAAATGCAAAAAAGGGCTATCATATAACATGTAGGTGGTTCAGCAGTAATATATATTGTATGGCTTCCAGTCTTAGTATTTACAAGAGTAGGGTAGAGTTGAGTTGATTTACACAACAAAGAGGATCATCACGAGTGATTATTGACGCTACCTTCGAGCAGATCCAACAAAAACCTCCTAAAACAACTCAACCGTTCGTGATATGTGAATACCATTGAAACGAGTATTAAAAGATTCTGTAATATGACAAAGTAGTATGACCAGCCTTGGTACGACAGGGGGGAACAGCAAACACTTCCTGTGTACGGCGAGGATGAGGTCTAAAAAGTACCTTATACCTCATCGATCAACTCTGCACAGTAATATCAGTTACTTTCAAACTGTAAGTTTAAATCATTCTATAATTTTAAGGTCTTCATTTCTTTATGCTTGATACGTTAGCCTTTGACTACAAACTCACCTGATTATACGTGATTAGTATTGTTCAAATCCGCTATACAGCACCAACGCGCTAGAGACTATTAACTATATTAGAATAACGCGCTATATTATATCGTTATAACGAAACCAGGCGTTCGCGCTACATGCATCGTGCTAGGTGTTGTCACAATAGCGCATGCGCAACGTGTTATTTGTCGTTATTGTTCGACACTAGCACAGCGTGGCTCTAATGAGTAACGACTTGATTCTAACACAATTAAACATTACATTCCTTCATTTTAATAAATAGAATTAACTTTTCTTCATACTATTCAGGCTTAGGACTGTCTATAGATTTCTTATACATTGATATGAAATGTGTGCATTTATAGGCGTATTTACAAGTTTATTTATGATAGGTATGTACAAATACAACGTTTTGTTTCTACTCTTCGAGTAGGATTTTTTAAGTTTGTTGTATGTATTAACTTCACTACTTTTACTACTACTACTAGGTAAGCGCGAGTCAATAGATCGCGCTCGGTCACACAACACAAACGAGTAATAGGTATATAGCGCGTAGGCCCGTAACGCGTACATGTGAAAAGCGTGTTACCGCGATCGCAAGCACGTGTTAGAATCATATATTTGTTAAGCTTAGATTATTTTAAGTAAATAAGTGACGAGAAGTTACTCATTATGTAATTCTAGAATATCCTTAAACTTGTTGATATTTCACATTTTTAATAACCGCCACACTGCAATCCTATTTAATCTCTTAATTAATTTAATAATAAAATGTAATTAAACAAAATAAAAAATAAAAATTAATTAAATATATTAAATCAATAACGTATGTAACGAAAATATAAAAATAATTAAAATATGTATATATTTTTGCGCCATGTAAGCCTCACTAGCGCCCCGTTAAAGCTAAAACTGGTCTGGACGGTTAGCTGCACCGCTCAATATAAATTGTAGTTGTGAGCTGTAACTATATTATAGTTAGTGAACATTAGCACTTGCGTTGTTTTTCGTAAAATTTGAAGTAGTCCTACTTATTAACTTAATACTTGTTTACATCGAGTTGGAAGTATTGATTAATTAGTTTTGTCGGACGAACACCCGAATGATATTGTTTATTGAATTTGTTGTAATTTATTTTTATTTAGTGGTTTTTTTTTTTTAATAGTTTTGTTGTTTATAACTAAAACATACTACAGAGTTCGCCTCCCACATTGACAACACATACACACACACACACACACACACACATTTATTTACATACACAACACGCAATCCATACATACAAAACATGATATTTATTGTAATAGCATTCCTTAATAATTTCTGCTTGAAGGATTAATGTTAGATTCTTGTGTAATTTTAATGTTACTTTTCTAGTTCTTTTAATTTGTTTTTATTGTTACACCAAAATTGTTTATATATATTCCCTGTCAACAGTTACGTAATTAAGTATTTATAAACTCATAATGTGACTAACTACCCGTCAAATCATGTGGTAAACATGTATACATGTACCTATTCCTACAAAGTGAAGGTTTTATTTGGCTCATGTGTAGAATATATTTTAATAGTTATAAGAAACCAATGTTACAGCTGTGAACTTTTGTTAAATAAATAAATAAATAATCTGTGGACTAGCCAATGACGAACCATCCTGTCTTATTTCGGGTTGGCTGATACGTTGTGGAGGCAACGCTCATGTCTCTGATTGGTTGTGGTAAATATAGCGGGAAGTTTAATGTATATGCGACAGACACTTGGCGCCAGTGATTGCTATAAAACCAATGTCTCAACTTACTGAGTCTCTTTTTATTTGTTCACAAGTGACTGCCGCATCAAGAGTTATTGAGTTAAGTACTGTACAATTTTATTTAATGTAACATAACTTATATTCACGTGTTTTGTGTGGGTCTATGTTTGTTGGCTTTCAAAATGGTTTGCCCTGTTAATTATAATATCGTTGTGAATGTGACTATACAATATTAGCTTTGAAGTAATCTATGTGACCCTAATGATGTATTATTCTTATTAAAGTGTTGTATGTGTTCTTATAAATGTTGTCTTTGAGATTTCCTGATGACTCCCTTTTGCGTTGAAAACCTAGTAAGTTAGATAGTTAAGTACTGAACTAGTAGTACTAATTTACTTTATATTAAGCTAAGACTAGATTATGGCATCACCGCCTGACAAACATCTTATCAGTTAATGAGCCTATATTATAGCTTAAATAAATGCTCTCTATCTTGACAAATCTCACACACGCGAGACGTTCGGAGTTATATTTATAGCGCGAAGAGAGTATACACATAGCGTGTTGTATGCGCTACAAAGCAATAACGCGCTATACTATGGCGCTATATGCTATATTATCCACCACTATACGTGATGATGTGGTCAAAGATGTTGTTCAGGCCTAGAATATGCCGATGTTTGAGTGCATGCTTACATCTGTAGTCGGGATTTCAAATGTTTATTCTCTTGTCACCAACTTTAGAAGACTTCAAACATAAAGTAAGTACGTACATGTCCTCTCAAGAGTTTTGAAGCAATGATGGCTCAGTGGCATTGGCTATGGACTGCCACGCAGCAGGGCTAGCGAGCTCCCTCAAGTAGAAAATCTGTCGCCAAGCACCTAACGGTGTGTTCCTGCAGCTGTTCTTTAGAGCCAGTAAAATTACAGGCATATGAGACTCAACAACTGTATGTCTCAGGGTGGCATGCGCAGTGCAGTTCGTCACTTGAGATGATGCATCTGTTATAGGCAGTGGTTACCGCTTAACATCAGATGAGCCTCGTGCTTGTTCCGCCACAATAGGAAACATAAAAAATTTATATTTTAAACTGCAGAGGTTGAAAACTTTCGTTTCGTTGCAAACACAGATACAACTGGGAGAGACATGCTGCTATTGGATAATGAAGCGGTCGAGGACGCCACACTGTCCGGAACGGCCGTCTTACCGAGTCTAGATTCCCACAGACCGGGAACTAGTGCATCCCTATAAAATAGAGCGCTGACCAAGACTCGTTTAACAAAAAAAATATCATCCTTAAATGTTTCTTAAGACTAGCAGAAGTCAACCCTAAGAGGTTTACCAATAACCCTGTATAATGCAACAGTCTCAAAATCTGATAAGTTACCATAAATTTTCCATTTTATCGATGCTTTCCTCTTATTGTTAAATATTTGCTTTAGGGATGAATAAAACTAAATAGGAAAACTGCAATTTGTTATGATTTTTCATGGTACATTCTTGAATATGATGCCGTAGATAGTTTCATAAAAATTATAAACAGCACACTCAACTGTATTATTATCAAAAAGGTACCAGTCAACACTTCCTGTTTTACTTGATCATGTATTACTTGATAATCTGCTTTAGAAAAGCAAATTTTAAGTATCCGCTTATGTTGCATATAAGTACAGTCACGTACAGTTGGTACTGTAACGTTGAAAGGCGGATGATGTCCATCTATTCGCACTAACGGCACTGGAGTTTGTACCACATCCCTTTTGGATTTACTAAAAATAAATATGTAAGGTGAATATCCTACCATTCTTGTTTCTTATGTTATTTAACTGCAGAAAGTTGATTAAAATAATAACAATCGAGCCGATTTGTTCTAAGAATTTTGTGTTTGGTACAAATTTATCCAACACTCAAGTTCAACGACTATTACTGCTAAATGCGTTTATGGCGAAAATAATGCTAAGACCCAAGTGAAACAACTTTTTGGGAGTGTGGTCGTTTTTATCGTTTTTGGCAAATTTAACTCCAAATGGTACGCACCCTTTATAAGTAACTCAATCGAGTCTAAAAAGAAGATAGATTATAAGGCGAAAATGTAGAGTTTGTAACTATAACAGGTATCGTTAAATTGTGTAATTAGAATATTACTTATCATATAGGCAATTTTAATGTTGGACGCCCACCTAATTTTCAGGAAATTACACGCAGGTTGTTTCTGTTATTCCACAAAATAAATCTTAAGGATAGGCACATAAAAAGTAATTAATATTCGTTTATTGAATATGCATCTTATATTAATGTTAGTAAAAAAGTAATTTCTTCCTCAAAATCAGAACACAATGATTGAATTTCTGCGGATGAGGCATGTAGACTTTAACGGGCTCTGTTTTTTTTTTCAGGGCCGTGAATTCGTAACCTGTTTATACAATCAATTATGCTCGGTTTGGTAAAACATCAATTTAGCAGGTTTTTGCGCTATCATTGTCACAGCCTTCTAAACCTTGATCAGCTAAAACTATGCCATTAACAGTAATTGTTATAAGATGGTGTCGGCTTTTTTATAACTTAAGTGTTTTGGAAAAAACAATTCACATTACACATTCGACTGGATTCTGGACTGCCGTAGATTATAGAAAAATATAACCAAATGTTGCGTTCCGTTACAGATATCTGATATTATTACAAAATTGTCGTGTATTTAAAAAAAATATCGTAGAAGTTTGATAAAATATCGTGCAATACGTACTTATTACGAGTATTGACCGAGCGAGAACTTGATTTACAAACTGCAACGGTATGGTATTAGAGGTAACGTTTTGGAACTGATTAAATCTTACTTATCCAATCGATTTCAAAAAACCGAAATACTTAGATTGAATTTGAAAAAGAAATCCCAAGAAAATATTATATCTAATGCACACAGGGTTATCTACGGTGTTCCACAGGGGAGTGTTTTAGGTCCCTTACTCTTTATTTGCTACATCAATGATCTTCCTAGGTGCACTCAACACCCCATGACATTGTTTGCTGACGACAGTACAGTTATTGTTGAAAAACAAAATTGAAATAAAATTAATAAGGAATATTTTGTTAATATCAATAATACTATACACGACGTTATTAATTGGGTGGAAGACAATAATTTAAAAATTAATATGACAAAAACTAGGATAATGCATTTTAGTCAACGAGACTCTGACCTGAATATAGATATTATTAAACTGACATAACAAAATTTTTAGGAATAAATATTGACCGGAAGATGGAAAGCCCATACAGACACAATTATAAAAAGATTAAATAGTTTGGCTTATGCATTACATCACCTCTCGAAAGTAGTTAATCGTGACACTGCATTAAACAGCGTATAATGGGAGTGTGGCTTCCTTGTTAAGATATGGTATTATATTTTGGGGAAATTGTTCAAACAAACAAAATGTATTCATAGCACAGAAAAGATGCGTTAGGGCGATAACACACCTTAAATCTACTGACAATTGTAAACCTTACTTAAAAGAGTGCAGTGAAGCGTCTATGCTTAACTTAGACTAAAATGCTTTCGTATGTCCGGTTGTTATCCTCTACAGGTTGCATTTTTCAACCGATTATCACGAAATTTTGTGAACAGGTTTGATAATTCCATAAAATTGTTAGGTCGAATTATTTATTTTCCATATTTTTGTAGCCAGTACATTTATTCGAGATAAATATATTACCAGGTATGTAAAATTATTGTATATATACTACTTACCTACCTATTTATTATATTTAATAAAATCTAATTATTTATTGACCGAGTGAGAACTTAGTTCGAGTGAAGCGTCTCTGCTTCAACTAAGACAAAAATGCTTTCGTATGTCCGGTTGTTTTCCTCTACAGGTCACATTTCTCCACCGATTCTCACGAAGTTTTGTGAACAAGTTTGATAATTCCATAAAATTGTTAGGTCGATTTAGTTTTTTGGAAATTTTTAAAAATTACTGTGATATCTTTTATATGATGTTGAAAGTATGGACGCCTGCGCTTAATATGTGTAAGTGATAGTCTCTCTCTTTCGTATAATCAATTATTTATTTCCTATATTTTTGTAGCCAGTATATTAATTTAAGATAAAAACGCGAGAAAAATTAATTACAAACAACAAAACTATGTTATGTTATCATTACCAACTATGTTAAATTATTGTATATATGTTTAAGTAAGCTCGGAAGGGCATATACATATTTCCTAGGAATTTTCTCAATTCCTAGGAAATATATAACCTTCCGAGGCTACTAAGTAAATGTGTAAAATTATGTCTCAAAGATTCCTTAATTCACAAATTTCCTGTGATATGTATCTATTTCCTAGGAATTGTATGCGGAAGTGGCCGGCGATGCGCCAGAATGTAATACATTTCTGACTGTTGTTTAGAAAATGTATAGATTTCCTAGAAAAAGTGCATATTACAAAATATATCATAGATTTCCTATCCATTTTAGGAATTGTACACATTTCCTAGGAATTGTATGACGGATTGCATAATTTTCTGTTAACATATTATATACCACTTACCTACCCTTTTCAGATACAACTAGCGTTCGCTGGGGCCCGCGGGTCATTAATTTAATAATAAATTATTTTCTTGGACATGATTCTGCCCCGTTCCCCGTCAGCGTGCGCAGTGAACCTTAATTCAATTGTAAGCTATGCAAGGATAGACTCGCAAGGTTTACAGCTCGGCGAGCCACTAGTTTAATAACGCATAATACTCTAAAATATCGTGGATCTAGGATAATTATCGCGTGTCTGGCAACACCTAACGTCGGTTGGTCTCCAAGAAATGTCGGGGATTATAGTCATTTTGTTGACATTGTGGTTGATGTTGTTGAATTAATGCTTCAGGTTAACTTCTAGTAAACGTTTAATAAGATACATGTACCGAGGTATACTTTCATTTTGTTAATTAGACAGATACATTATAATTATGTTATTATGGTTAAGCGGGCTAGCGCCGCGGATGGCGGACGGAACAGGAGTAGGAGTGCGCCATATAGGTACATCGATATTTCATAAAATATCGATATATACACACGATATAGTATCGATATGTAAAATCGATACATCATACGATGTTAAAATCAATCGTGATTTGGTAATCAATTTGAATAAAAATGAAACGTTAAATCACAAATTATTGAATAACTAGCCTTTGCAGCAACGAGAGTTTCGTTGTTACTTCTAAATGACTACAAATCAAACTCTACTACATATCTAACCTACAACATATATTTGTCTCCACAGCTAAACAGTGACTCCTGAATCTCGAATATAGTCTCGATTTTATTTATTAGTAGTTTTTCAGTTGTATGTGTTGTATGATCTGTGTCTGTGGTGACTCGTTACAATCTCACTAAGAAATAACCTACAAATAAAAGTCGGCTGTTATAAAGGTTTTTTTTTGATACAGTTTACGAAATGATTACAAATTTGAAGCAGTGATGGCTCAGTGGCATTGGCTATGGACTGCCGCGCAGCAGGTCCACGGTTCAAATCCCGCCGCGGACTTGAGCTTCTCCGCATGGTAGAAGGGCATTTTGCGAATGCCCGCCTGGCTAGCGACCACCCTCAAGTAGAAAATCTGTCGCCAACCACCTAACGATATATTCCGGTAGAATTTCTTGAGAGCCAGTGAAATTACAGGCACATGAGACTTAACAACTATGTCTCAAGGTGACGGGCGCAGTGCAATTCGTGACGAAATGCATCTGTTATAGGCAGAGGTTAGTCCGCTAAACATCAGGTGGGTTTCGAGCTTGTTCCGTCACAATAACATAAAAAAAATTTAAATGTGAATACAATTACATGAAAACTTACTAATAAAAATAAATAATACGATACATAAAAACGGCTACAATTCAATTCCATAGAAGAAGCAAGCTGTATGTAACATTCACATTATTATAATTTTTTAACGATATATCGAAGACAGCGACATATTTACATATTTCTATGGTATACACAGAGAAATTAATAAGAAAGAGGGAGTCTAATGAAAATCAAAAATGAAGCATCAAATTCGGCAAATTTTATGTAAGACGCAACTCACTCACACAAACGTATCCAAATTCGGCCAATTTTGTCCTCATTCACGATAGACCGTCGCACATTACACACGTCACATATAACGGAATTAATATATTAAAAACCGACTTGAGTACTAAAACATACGTAAGTATTAAATATAATGTACTTTCTGTAATATTATACAACGCAATTTAGGTTATAATTTCTAATAAAAATGTAAACAAATGTGTTGCCAGACATACATTTTAGGTTGTTTCCAAAACTGTGCAGTTTTTGATAGTCGGTTAGTGTAGCTGTAACATTATATTATTATACCTTATATCTAAACATTATATCTATTAATAACATTAATAATATAATATTGTATGCTTAATTGCAATGCTTATTCTTTGAGCCAAATAGGTGCCAGCATTTTGATCACGCGTCGCATCGACCAAGCGCTCTGATAAATTTTGGAAAATACGATGAGCTCCCGGTCCCCACGGACCCAACGTCTCTACACCAAACGGCTCAAATATGTAACCCATACCGAGGTTAGCATATTTTTCAACGGGGCAATGCTGCCAGCATGCTGGGCACGCTTCCAACTGATAGTGGGCTAGAGCATTTGGACTCCCTATGAGTCCAAATGCTTTTACTGTAGTAGCTGTAGTATTGTAGTAGCTGTAGTGTTGTATGCTTTATATCTATTAATAATATTATACATAAGTGAGTATCTGACAAAGCAATACAAAAATGCGACTTAATGTAACTTCACACACCTGTTCTGATTTTGATACAAATATTACAAAAATCATATTTTACCGACACCCACGCAGAAAGACACACGCCATTACTAAGGGGTAGAATCAATGTTGACAAAATGAAATAAATAATGTGTCTGGATATATTAGGTCCTTACATATGAAATTGGCGTTTTGTATGGGAGGAACAAAAAGTCGAATATTTTTTAATATAATATATTTAATTAATCAAAGTATGAACCATTATTTTCTATGCACTTTTGCCATCTCATAGGTAGTTCATTGATCCCTTTACTAAAAAAACCAGTCGGACGGGAATCAATAAAATCTTTGAAGGCGATTTGGACTGCCCCATCGGAGTTGAATTTTTTCCCTTGCAAGAAGTTATCCAAATTTCGAAAAAAATGGTAATCTGTTGGAGCAAAGTCCGGGGAGTACGGAGGATGTCTTAGACTTTCCAATTGAAGCTCTTCTAATTTAGTAGCCGTCTGTAGCGCAGTGTGTGGACTAGCGTTGTCGTGAAGCAGCAGTGGCGTGGAGCGATTGACCAGCCTAGGTTGTTTAGGCGCTAGCTTTTCCATCATGGTTTGCAATTCCTGACAACAGACATCAGCCGTAATAGTCTGGCCAGATTTGAAAAAACTGTAATGAACAATACCGGCACTAGTCCACCAAACGCTTACAAGTAACTTTTTTGGGGTTAATTTTCGCTTGGGGCAGGATTTGGCTGGCTGGCCAGGATCTAACCATTGCGCTGAGCGCTTCCGATTATCGTAAAGAACCCATTTTTCATCACAGGTAATGATTCGGTTTAAAATACCTTCATTATTGTGCCGGTTTAGTAATGTAACGCAGCAGTCGACGCGCGTTTGCCGGTTTGTTTCAGTCAATTCGTGAGGTACCCACCTTTCAAGCTTTTTAATCTTCCCAATTTGCTTCAAGTGAATTAAAACAGTTTTATCACTAACATTGCAGCCTGCAGCTAACTCGGACGTGGTTTGCGATGGATCCGCTTCCACAATAGCCTTCAACTCTTCATTATCAACTTGAGTCTCAGGCCGTCCACGGGGCTTGTTCTGCAGGTCGAAATTTCCAGAACGAAAACGTTGGAACCAAAAACGAACTGTGTTTTCTTTTGCAACACGACCGCCATACACATCATTCACCCTTCGAGTTGTTTCCGCAGCACTAGTGCCACGGCGGAACTCGTACTCGTAAATAATGCGATATTTAAGGTTTTCCATTTTGTAAAATGAGTGACGCAAACAGAAAAAAACAGAAGAAAAAAAACAAATGAATGACGATCATCGAAGCACAAATACATGAGTCTATAGCTGTACAAATTTGAATTTGGAATTCCTTACCAAAGAGGAGAAATTCGTGATTAAAGTGGCCAGTACGAAAAACGCCAATTTCATATGTAAGGACCTAATATTTCCTATCAATATGATGCGTTCACATGGCCTGTTCTTTAAAAAAAACTGTCTTTATATGTCTTCAAAGTTGAAAGTGTCAACTATTACCTCAATGTCAACTATACCCACTGTTACGTTATATTTATATCTTCAAAAATTTTTCTCCCATAAATCCTACAATTGTATAAAAGTTTGGCTTCAGTTTGATGATTTACGACATTCCGTCTTTTCTTCTATATTGTCAGAAATGGTATATCGCATAGTAACGATAGAAAACTACGATATATTAAACCAAAAAAAACATCGATATTTTTTTGTTTGAACATCCCTAAACAGGAGTGATTCTAGGACAGAGGGCGGGTGCGCGGGGGCAACCGGTTCGTTCGGAAACTTGGTATCACTGTGTTCGTTAGTGGCGGACGGTGGTGCTAGCATAGGTACAGTCCCACCAACTTATCTGTTCAGGCGGCAAAAAAAAGAACTACAACATTCCTTCACATTGTGACACTTTGTAGTTGATTTCCTTGACCAGTAGCACCCTCGAAAACTGCACAGTTAAGTTGGTGGTCCTATACCTACCATTCTTATTATTTAACTGGTCAACAGAGAATTTAAGAAAACAAAATCTAAAAGGTACATATTGGTTTCTACTCAGGTAGTAGGAGTTAAGCCTATTAGCGTACATTTAGATCCAATTGGTCGTAATCCAAACTGCAGGAGGAAGTTAAAAGTAATAAATTGCTCTTCAGTGTACCACGATTTTGCACTACCGTGGTTTGCATTCACGATCCAAGATAAACTTGAATGAAATGGAAGCGGCATTTGAGCAGACCCAAACTAAGTTACATGATACAATATAGCTACATACTTTACCTACATTCATTATAGCCAGTTTTTCTCATTAGTCAAATTAGGCATTCATTGCTTTTTATAGTAAATGTAGTGGTAAAATTAAGACTTCACCTTGATAATGACCCAGTCAAATAAGTGTCAGCACGGTTGCGAATGCTCAGCCAGACTACCAGCTGATTAAGCAGTTATTGTCGTCAAGCCTGTCGCCATTCCTGCAATGCGGCTTGAAAGTCAATTTCTAATTATAGTTTTGGTCGATATGTAGACCACTTACTGTGAGTGATAGAAAAGTTTACATAGGTAGAATAGTAGTAGTTTCGTAGAATATGTTAATTATTTTATTACAATTTATGATGTATAAAAAGCGGCTATCTTACAAATGATATAATAATTACGAGATATAATGTGGCAACATAAGATTGAAAAAAAAAACTGCTTCGTAACGTACGAAGCACTTTTTTTTTCCTGGCCCCGGTAAACCACAATAACTAATGGATTAAGTAACCATAGTAACTATATTCTACACTCTAAAAGGGCTTCTACACAGTCGGAAACAAGCCCCTCACCATGGTTGACAACCATGGTTTACGACTGTGGAGATGGTGGTTTGCGACCAAATTATGTTTGACCTTCCAACGCCCTCGGTGAGCGAGCATGCGTTGGCGACCATGGTGAGCGACCAATCTTTCCGACTGTGTGGACGCCGGTGTGCACAGCACGCGAGGGCAGTATGTCGCTGCAGCCGGCGAGAGCGCACGCATGGCGAGAGCGCACGCATAACGCGTTTCCCTATTTGAGATACGTAGGTATATAATCCACACCCATATAAAAGGCATTCTAAATTTGGAACGAAAATGTGATACTCTTAAAAATTAAGCTCAAAGCCTAATGATGCAATGGCAAAATAAATGATTTATATCTTAGTAGTTATGTATTCATTGAAATATAGTAGGTATATCAACAATATTTGTATAGGTTGGTGTAGATAGGATATATATTATATATTCTATAGGTATGTAGGACATTCATTCCATATTTTGCCCTATAATCTAGCGTTAATTATGTACGTCCGCGGCTTCGCTCGCGAGGAGTTAAGTCCAGTAAATATATGAGTAGATATATATTTTATTTATTATAATATTTATTAATTAATAATATATAAAGCTCGATTACCACTCACTGACTGACTCACTGACTGACATAAATGTTCTCCTAGAAGGAGCAGAGTAGGGTAAAAATGAAGTATGGCAAAAATGTTCGGGGGGTTTTGGTGAGTATGAGAAAAATCGAAAATCATAAAAATGACGCCTGCCAAGTGAAGATGGATGACGTACCTCGAAAACGGTAAGAGATAGGTAAGGGGTGTTTGAAAAAATGTCATAGGGAATCGAGAGAGCAGTCTAATGACACCTGTCAAAAATCCAAAATGGCGGATTTCAAGATGGCCGCCATACAAAATGATCCGAGCCTGCTGAAGCGAGGCCTTTAGGCCGAGCTTCAGTAGGGGCGGGGCAGTTTGTATGGTGGCCGTCTTGAAATCCGACATTTTGGATGTGACCCACGTATTCCTATCATTCTTTATACTGCATTTGGAGTGTTTTACCTTATATTTTCGACTGTATTAGGAGTTTTTGTGGGATTTTTGACTAAATTTGGAGTTACTGTCCTACATAAGTGAAGTAGCGAGCCCGAAGGGCGAGCTCCTCGTGAGGCCGAAGGCCGAACTATCGGTCCGCGAGGCCGAAGGCCGAGCGTATGGTGCGTGAGCCCGAAGGGCGAGCGCTTGGCGAGGCCGCAGGCCGAGCCGTGTTGGTAACTTGCGAGGCCGAAGGCCGAGCTCCGCCTTGAGAGTTTTTTCCACGTCTTCGACTGGTTTCCATGGCAACTGCCCGCGGTAAGCGAAGCACCTACGAGTGGGGTTCCATACTAAAAGTGACTCGGAACCCTGGTCCCATTCTGCCCGTACCACCTTTTTATGTCAGTAGGGTGAATCTGGTTTGGTGGCTACAGTTTGGTTCTTTATTGTATTAAGAGTTTGTATGGGATTTCACACTTCTATTGGAGTTTTAAACATACTTTTTTTTAACGTATCTGTTGTGTTTTTGACAGTCCCAACTGACTCAAGATAGATGCGGGCCGCATGCGGCCCGCACACTGCCCGAAAAACTAGTTTATTTATAATATATAAAGCTGGATTACCGTACACTGACTGACTGACTGACTGACTGACTGATTCACTGACTGACATCATTGTTCTCCCAGAAGGAGTCGAGAAGGAAGAAAGTGATGTATGGGAAAAGTGTAGAGGAGGTTTAGGGGAGTATGGGAAAAATCCGAAAACTCAAAGATGACGTCTGCCAAGTAAAATTGGATGGCGTATCTCTGAAACGGTAAGAGATAGGTAGGGGGTGCTTGACCAAATGTCATAGGAAATCGGGAGAGCAGTCGGATGACATCTGTCAAAAATCCAAAATGGCGGATTTCAAAATGGCCGCCATACAAAATCCTTCGATCCCTCAAAAAAGTAGCTGGTTCTACCAGGAAGAGTTGAGTACGGTTATAGTAATGTATTACGAAAATGACAAAGGGGCTTAGCTGAGTAGGGAAAAAATTAAAAACCCTAGAAATGACGCCTGCCAAGTAAAGCTGGACTACGTATCTCGAAAATGGTAAGAGATAGGTTGGGGGTGTTTGAACAAATGTCATAGGGAATCGGGAGAGCAGTCGAATGACACCTGTCAAACGTGCTCCTCTCATTCTTTATACTGCATTTGGAGTGTTTTACCTCATATTTTCGACTGTATTAGGAGTTTTTGTTGGTTTTTTGACTGAATTTGGAGTAATTGTCCTACTGGCCGTGTAGCGAGCCCGAAGGGCGAGCTTTTGGTGAGGCCGAAGGCCGAACTTCCGGGCCACGAGGCCGTAGGCCGAGTGGACGGTGCGCGAGCCCGCAGGGCGAGTGCTAGGCGAGGCCGCAGGCCGAGCCATGTTAGTAACTTGCGAGGCCGAAGGCCGAGCTCAGACTTGCACCGATTTGGCTGAAAATCGATATATTGGTTGTTCTCGTCGTCCTTATTTCAAATATGAAATTTTTATTTCGATGACGTCTGCCAAGTAAAAAAAGTTACTCCGATTTGGCTGAAACTCGATATTTATGTGGTTCTGGACGTCCTTATTCCAAATCAAAAAAAAATTTTTCGATGACGTCTGCCAAGTCAAAAAAGTTACTCCGATTTGGCTGAAACTCGATATTTAGGTGGTTCTGGGTGTCCTTATTCCAAATCTAAAATTTTTTTTTTCAATGACGTCTGCCAAGTAAAAAAAGATACTCCGATTTGGCTGAAACTCGATATCTAGGTTTTTCTGGACGTCCTTATTCCAAATATGAATTTTTTTTTTCGATGACGTCTGCCAAGTTCAGATAAATCACGTATCTCGAAAACGGTAATAGATAGGTAGGGGGTTTTTGAAAAAATGTCATAGGAAATAAGGAGAGCAGTCAAATGACATTTCGGATGTGTCAAACGTGCTCCTCTCATTCTTTATACTGCATTTGGAGTGTTTTACCTCATATTTTCGACTGTATTAGGAGTTTTTGTAGGTTTTTTGACTGAATTTGGAGTTACTGTACTACGTTATTGTAGTAGCGAGCCCGAAGGGCGAGCTGCTGGTGAGGCCGAAGGCCGAACTCTCGGCTCGCGAGGCCGAAGGCCGAGCGTATGGTGCGGGAGCCCGAAGGGCGAGCGCTTGGTGAGGCCGTAGGCCGAGCCGTGTTAGTAACTTGCGAGGCCGAAGGCCGAGCTCCGACTTGAGAGTTTTTTTCATGTCTCCTACTGGTCTCCATGGCAACTGCCCGTGATAACCAAAGCAACTACGAGTGGGGTTCCTTAACAAAAGTGACTCAGAACCTTGGTTCGATTCTGCCCGTACCACCTTTTTATGGCAGTAGGGTGAATCTGCTTTAGTGGCTACAGTATGGTTCGTTATTGTATGGAGAGTTTATTTGGGATTTCATACTTCTATTGGAGTTTTGAACTTATTTTTTTTAATGTATAAGGGGTTAAGGTAAAGTTAAGTACTGCACAACGATAAATGCGGGCCGCATGCGGCCCGCACACTGCCCGAAAAACTAGTTTTTATAATATATAAAGCTCGATTACCACTGACTGACTGACTGACTCACTGACATAAATGTTCTCCTAGAAGGAGCAGAGTAGGGTAAAAATGAAGAATAGCAAAAATGTTCGGAGGGTTTTGGTGAGTATGAGAAAAATCGAAAATCATTAAAAAGACGCCTGCCAAGTAAAGATGGATGACGTATCTCAAAAACGGTACGAGATAGGTAGGGGGTGTTTGAACAAATGTCATAGGGAATCGGGAGAGCAGTCGAATGACACCTGTCAAAAATCCAAAATGGCGGATTTCAAGATGGCCGCCATACAAAGTGATCCGAGCCTGCTGAAGCGAGGCCGTTAGGCCGAGCTTCAGTAGGGGCGGAGCAGTTTGTATGGTGGCTTCTTGAAATCCGACATTTTGGATGTGTCTTACGTGCTCCTATCATTCTTTATACTGCATTAGGAGTTTTTTATCTATATTTTCGACTGTATTAGGAGTTTTTGTGGGATTTTTGACTGAATTTGGAGTAACTGTCCTACATTAGTGTAGCAGCGAGCCCGAAGGGCGAGCTTCTGGTGAGGCCGAAGGCCGAACTTTCGGCCCGCGAGGCCGAAGGCCGAGCGTATGGGGCGTGAGCCCGAAGGGCGAGCGCATGGCGAGGCCGGAGGCCGAGCCGTGTTAGTAACTTGCGAGGCCGAAGGCCGAGCTCCGACTTGAGAGTATTTTCCACGTCTCCGGATGGTCTCCATGGCAACTGCCCGTGGTAAGCGAAGCACCTACGAGTGGGGTTCTTTAACAAAAGTGCCTCAGAATCTTGGTACCATTCTGCCCGTACCACTTTTTTATGGCAGTAGGGTGAATCTGGTTTGGTGGCTACAGTTTGGTTCTCTACTGTATAAGGAGTTTATATGGGATTTCATACTTCTATTGGAATTTTGAAATATTTTTTTTTTTATGTAAAAGGAGTTTTGATATTGTTAAGTACTGCATAACGATAAATGCGGGCCGCATGCGGCCCGCACACTGCCCGAAATACTAGTTTATAATATATAAAGCTCGATTACCACTGACTGACTGACTGACTCACTGACATAAATGTTCTCCTAGAAGGAGTAGAGTAGGGTTAAAATGATGTAGGACAAAAATGTTCGGGGGGTTTTGGTGAGTATGAGAAAAATCGAAAATCATTAAAAAGACGCCTGCCAAGTAAAGATGGATGACATATCTCAAAAACGGTAAGAGATAGGTAGGGGGTGTTTGAACAAATGTCATAGGGAATCTGGAGAGCAGTCGAATGACACCTGTCAAAAATCCAAAATGGCGGATTTCAAGATGGCCGCCATACAAATTGATCCGAGCCTGCTGAAGCGAGGCCGTTAGGCCGAGGTTCAGTAGGGGCGGAGCAGTTTGTATGATGGCCTTCTTGAAATCCGCCATTTTGGATTTGTCCCAGGTGCTCCTATCATTCTTTATACTGCATTTGGAGTGTATTACCTTATATTTTCGACTGTATTAGGAGTTTTTGTGGGATTTTTGACTGAATTTGGAGTTACTGTCCTACATAAGTGTAGTAGCGAGCCCGAAGGGCGAGCTCCTGGTGAGGCCGAAGGCCGAACTTTCAGTCCGCGAGGCCGAAGGCCGAGCGTATGACGCGCGAGCCCGAAGGGCGAGCTCTTGGCGAGGCCGCAGGCCGAGCCATGTTGGTAACTTGCGAGGCCGAAGGCCGAGCTCCGACTTGAGAGTTTTTTCCACGTCTCCGACTGGTCTCCATGGCAACTGCCCGCGGTAAGCGAAGCACCTACGAGTGGGGTTCCTTAACAAAAGTGACTCAGAACCTTGGTACCTTTCTGCCCGTACCACCTTTTTATGGCAGTAGGGTGAATCTGTTTTAGTGGCTACAGTATTGTTCTTTATTGTATTGAGTATTAATATGGGATTTCATACTTCTAATGGAGTTTTGAACATACTTTTTTTAATGTATAAGGTGTTTTGATATTGTTCAAACTTGCACAACGATAAATGCGGGCCGCATGCGGCCCGCACACTGCCCGAAAAACTAGTTTATAATATATAAGGCTCGATTACCACTCACTGACTGACTGACTGATTGACATAAATGTTCTCCTAGAAGGAGCAGAGTAGGGTTAAAATAATGTATAGCAAAAATGTTCGGGGGGTTTTGGTGAGTATGGGAAAAATCGAAAATCATTAAATTGACGCCTGCCAAGTGATGATGTATGACGTATCTCAAAAACGGTAAGAGATAGGTAGGGGGTGTTTGAACAAATGTCATAGGGAATAGGGAGAGCAGTCGAATGACACCTGTCAAAAATCCAAAATGGCGGATTTCAAGATGGCCGCCATACAAAGTGTTCCGAGCCTGCTGAAGCGAGGCCGTTAGGCCGAGCTTCAGTAGGGGCGGAGCAGTTTGTATGGTGGCCGTCTTGAAATCCGACATTTTGGATGTGACCCACGTGCTCCTATCATTCTTTATACTGCATTTGGATTGTTTTGCCTTATATTTTCGACTGTATTAGGAGTTTTTGTGGGATTTTCGACTGAATTTGGAGTTACTGTCCTACATTGGTGTATAGCGAGCCCGAAGGGCGAGCTCCTGGTGAGGCCGAAGGCCGAACATTCGGCCCGCGAGGCCGAAGGCCGAGCGTATAGTGCGTGAGCCCGAAGGGCGAGCGCCTGGCGAGGCCGTAGGCCGAGCCGTATTAGTAACTTGCGAGGCCGAAGGCCGAGCTCCGACTTGAGAGTGTTTTTCACATCTCCGACTGGTCTCCATGGCAACTGCCTGCGGTAACCGCAGCACCTACGAGTGGGGTTCCTTGACAAAAGTGACTCAGAACCTTGTTTCGATTCTGCCCGTACCACCTTTTTATGGCAGTAGGGTGAATCTGTTTTAGTGGCTACAGTATGGTTCTTTATTGTATTGAGAGTTAATATGGGATTTCATACTTCTAATGGAGTTTTGAACATACTTTTTTTAATGTATAAGGTGTTTTGATATTGTTCAAACTTGCACAACGATAAATGCGGGCCGCATGCGGCCCGCACACTGCCCGAAAAACTAGTTATAATATATAAAGCTGGATTACCGTACACTGACTCATTCACTGACTCACTGACATAATTGTTCTCCCAGAAGGAGTCGAGTAGGAAGAAAGTAATGTATAGCAAAAATGTTCTGGGGGTTTGTGTGAGTATGGGAAAAATCCGAAAACTCAAAGATGACGTCTGCCAAGTAAAATTGGATGGCGTATCTCGGAAACGGTAAGAGATAGGTAGGGGGTGCTTGACCAAATGTCATAGGGAATCGGGAGAGCAGTCGGATGACATCTGTCAAAAATCCAAAATGGCGGATTTCAAAATGGCCGCCATACAAAATCCTTCGATCCCTCTAAAAAGTAGCTGGTTCTACCAGAAAGAGTTGAGTACGGTTATAGTAATGTATTACGAAAATGACTAAGGGGTTTAGCTGAGTAGGGTAAAAATTAAAAACCCTAGAAATGACGCCTGACAAGTAAAGCTGGACTACGTATCTCGAAAACGGTAAGAGATAGGTTGGGGGTGTTTGAACAAATGTCATAGGGAATCGGGAGAACAGTCGAATGACACCTGTCAAATGTGCTACTCTCATTCTTCATACATTATTTGGAGTATTTGACCTTACAATGTCGACTGTATTAGGAGTTTTTGTGGGATTTTCAACTGAATTTGGAGTAATTGTCCTACTGGCCGTGTAGCGAGCCCGAAGGGCGAGCTTTTGGTGAGGCCGAAGGCCGAACTTTCGGGACGGTGCGCGAGCCCGCAGGGCGAGCGCTAGGCGAGGCCGCAGGTCGAGCCGTCTTAGTAACTTGCGAGGCCGAAGGCCGAGCTCAGACTTGCACCGATTTGGCTGAAAATCGATATATAGGTTGTTCTCGTCATCCTTATTCCAAATATGAAATTTTTATTTCGATGACGTCTGCCAAGTAAAAAAAAATACTCCGATTTGGCTGAAACTCGATATTTATGTGGTTCTGGACGTCCTTATTCTAAATCAAAAAATTTTGTTTCGATGACGTCTGCCAAGTGCAGATAAATCACGTATCTCGAAAACGGTAATAGATAGGTAAGGGATTTTTGAAAATATGTCATAGGGAATAAGGAGAGCAGTCGAATGACATTTTGGATGTGTCTTACGTGCTCCTATCATTCTTTATACTGCATTTGGAGTGTTTTACCTTAATTTTCGACTGTATTACGAGTTTTTGTAGGTTTTTTGACTGAATTTGGAGTTACTGTTCTGCGTTATTGTAGTAGCGAGCCCGAAGGGCGAGCTCCTGGTGAGGCCGAAGGCCGAACTTTCGGCTCGCGAGGCCGAAGGCCGAGCGTATGGTGCGTGAGCCCGAAGGGCGAGCGCTTGGCGAGGCCGCAGGCCGAGCCGTGCTGGTAACTTGCGAGGCCGAAGGCCGAGCTCCGACTTGAGAGTTTTTTCCACGTCTCCGACTGGTCTCCATGGCAACTGCCCGCGGTAAGCGAAGCACCTACGAGTGGGGTTCCTTAACAAAAGTGACTCAGAACCTTGGTCCCATTCTGCCCGTACCACCTTTTTATGGCAGTAGGGTGAATTTGCTTTATTGGCTACAATATGGTTCTTTATTGTATAAGAGTTTATATGGGATTTCATACTTTTATTGGAGTTTTGAACTGATTTTTTTTAAATGTATATGGGGTTAAGGTAAAGTTTAGTACTGCACAACGATAAATGCGGGCCGCATGCGGCCCGCACACTGTCCGAAAAACTAGTATAATATATAAAGCTGGATTACCGTACACTGACTGACTCACTGACTGACATCATTGTTCTCCCAGAAGGAGTCGAGTAGGAAGAATGTGATGTATGGGAAAAGTGTAGAGGGGGTTTGTGTGAGTATGGGAAAAATCCGAAAACTTAAAGATGACGTCTGCCAAGTAAAATTGGATAGCGTATCTCTGAAACGGTAAGAGATAGGTAGGGGGTGCTTGACCAAATGTCATAGGGAATCGGGAGAGCAGTCGAATGACATCTGTCAAAAATCCAAAATGGCGGATTTCAAAATGGCCGCCATACAAAATCCTCCGATACCTCAAAATAGAAGCTGGTACTACCAGAAAGAGTTGATTACGGTTAAAGTAATGTTCTGCGAAAATGACTAAGAGGTTTAGCTGAGTAGGGAAAAAATTTAAAACCCTCGAAATGACGCCTGCCAAGTAAAGACGGACTACGTATCTCAGAAACGGTAATAGATAGGTTGGGGGTGTTTAAACAAATGTCATAGGGAATCGGGAGAGCAGTCGAATGACACCTGTCAAATGTGCTACTCTCATTCTTCATACCTTATTTGGAGTATTTGACCTAACAATGTCGACTGTATTAGGAGTTTTTGTGGGATTTTTAACTGAATTTGGAGTAATTGTCCTACTGGCCGTGTAGCGAGCCCGAAGGGCGAGCTTCTGGTGAGGCCGAAGGCCGAACTTTAAGGCCGCGAGGCCGTAGGCCGAGCGGATGGTGCGCGAGCCCGTAGGGCGAGCGCTAGGCGAGGCCGCAGGCCGAGCCATGTTAGTAACTTGCGAGGCCGAAGGCCGAGCTCAGACTTGCACCGATTTGGCTGAAAATCGATATATAGGTTGTTCTCATCATCCTTATTCCAAATATGAAATTTTTATTTCGATGACGTCTGCCAAGTATAAACAATCACTCCGATTTGGCTGAAACTCGATATTTAGGTGGTTCTGGACGTCCTTATTCCAAATCTAAAATTTTTTTTTCGATGACGTCTGCCAAGAAAAAAAAGTTACTCCGATTTGGCTGAAACTCGATATTTAGGTGGTTCTGGGTGTCCTTATTCCAAATCTAAAATTTTTTTTTTGATGACGTCTGCCATGTAAAAAAAGTTACTCCGATTTGTCTGAAACTCGATATTAAGGTGGTTCTGGGTGTCCTTATTACAAATCAAACATTTTTTTTTCGATGACGTCTGCCAAGTAAAAAAAAGTTCTCCGATTTGGCTTAAATGTTATATCTAGGTTGTTCTGGACGTCCTTATTCCAAATATGATTTTTTTTTTCGATGACGTCTGCCAAGTGCAGATAAATCACGTATCTCGAAAACGGTAATAGATAGGTAGGGGGTTTTTGAAAATATGTCATAGGGAATAAGGAGAGCAGTCGAATGACATTTGGATGTGTCTTACGTGCTCCTATCATTCTTTATACTGCATTTGGAGTGTTTTTCCTTAATTTTCGACTGTATTAGGAGTTTTTGTGGGATTTTTGACTGAATTTGGAGTTACTGTCCAACTTTAGTGTATAGCGAGCCCGAAGGGCGAGCTCCCGGTGAGGCCGAAGGCCGAACTTTCGGCTCGCGAGGCCGAAGGCCGAGCGTAGGGTGCGTGAGCCCGAAGGGCGAGCGCTTGGCGAGGCCGCAGGCCGAGCCGTATTAGTAACTTGCGAGGCCGAAGGCCGAGCTCCGACTTGAGAGTTTTTTCCACGTCTCCGACTGGTCTCCATGGCAACTGCCCGCGATAACCGAAGCACCTACGAGTGGGGTTCCTTAACAAAAGTGACTCAGAACCTTGGTACCATTCTGCCCGTACCACCTTTTTATGGCAGTAGGGTGAATCTGGTTTGGTGGCTACAGTTTGTTTATTTATTGTATTGAGAGTTTATATGGGATTTCATACTTCTATTGGAGTTGAAATATTTTTATTTTAATGTATAAGGTGTTTTGATATTGTTCAAACTTGCACAACGATAAATGCGGGCCGCATGCGGCCCGCACACTGCCCGAAAAACTAGTTATTATAATATATAAAGCTCGATTACCATTGACTCACTGACTGACATAAATGTTCTCCTAGAAGGAGACGAGTAGGAGCAACGTGATGTATAGCAAAAATGTTCGGGGGGTTTTGGTGAGTATGAGAAAAATCGAAAATCATTAAAAAGACGCCTGCCAACTGAAGATGGATGACGTATCTCAAAAACGGTAAGAGATAGGTAGGGGGTGTTTGAACAAATGTCATAGGGAATTGGGAAAGCAGTCGAATGACACCTGTCAAAAATCCAAAATGGCGGATTTCAAGATGGCCGCCATACAAATTGATCCGAGCCTGCTGAAGCGAGGCCTTTAGGCCGAGCTTCAGTAGGGGCGGAGCAGTTTGTATGGTGGCCATCTTGAAATCCGACATTTTGGATGTGTCCCACGTGCTCCTATCATTCTTTATACTGCATTTGGAGCGTTTTACCTTTATATTAGACTGTATTAGGAGTTTTTGTGGGATTTTTGACTGAATTTGGAGTAACTGTCCTACATTAGTGCAGTTGCGAGCCCGAAGGGCGAGCTCCTGGTGAGGCCGAAGGCCGAACTTTCGGTCCGCGAGGCCGAAGGCCGAGCGTATGATGCGCGAGCCCGAAGGGCGAGCGCTTGGCGAGGCCGCAGGCCGAGCCGTGTTAGTAACTTGCGAGGCTGAAGGCCGAGCTCCGACTTTAGAATATTTTCTACATCTTCGACTGGTCTCCATGGCAACTGACCGCGGTAACCGAAGCACCTACGAGTGGGGTTCCTTAACAAAAGTGACTCAGAACCTTGGTACCATTCTGCCCGTACCACCTTTTTATGGCAGTAGGGTGAATTTGGTTTGGTGGCTACAGTTTGTTTCTTTATTGTATTGAGAGTTTATATGGGATTTCATACTTCTATTGGAGTTTTGAACACACTTTTTTTTACGTATTAGGTGTTTTGATATTGTTCAAACTTGCACAACGATAAATGCGGGCCGCATGCGGCCCGCACACTGCCCGAAAAACTAGTATAATATATAAAGCTGGATTACCGTACACTGACTCACTGACTGACTGACATAATTGTTCTCCCAGAAGGAGTCGAGTAGGAAGAATGTGATGTATGGGAAAAGTGTAGAGGGGGTTTGGGGGAGTATGGGAAAAATCCGAAAACTCAAAGATGTCGTCTGCCAAGTAAAATTGGATAGCGTATATCTGAAACGGTAAGAGATAGGTAGGGGGTGCTTGACCAAATGTCATAGGGAATCGGGAGAACAGTCGGGTGACATTTGTCAAAAATCCAAAATGGCGGATTTCAAAATGGCCGCCATACAAAATCCTTCGATCCCTCAAAATAGTAGCTGGTTCTACTAGAAAGAGTTGAGTACGGTTATAGTAATGTATTACGAAAATGACTAAGGGGTTTAGCTGAGTAGGGGAAATATTAAAAACCCTAGAAATGACGCCTGCCAAGTAAAGCTGGACTACGTATCTCGAAAACGGTAAGAGATAGGTTTGGTGTGTTTGAACGAATGTCATAGGGAATCGGGAGAGCAGTCGAATGACACCTGTCAAATGTGCTACTCTCATTCTTCATACATTATTTGGAGTGTTTGACCATACAATGTCGACTGTATTAGGAGTTTTTGTGGGATTTTGAACTGAATTTGGAGTAATTGTCCTACTGGCCGTGTAGCGAGCCCGAAGGGCGAGCTTCTGGTGAGGCCGAAGGCCGAACTTTCGGGCCGCGAGGCCGTAGGCCGAGTGGACGGTGCGCGAGCCCGCAGGGCGAGCGCTAGGCGAGGCCGCAGGCCGAGCCATGTTAGTAACTTGCGAGGCCGAAGGCCGAGCTTAGACTTGCACCGATTTGGCTGAAAATCGATATATAGGTTGTTCTCGTCATCCTCATTCCAAATATGAAATTTTTATATCGATGACGTCTGCCAAGTAAAAAAAGTTACTCCGATTTGGTTGAAACTCGATATTTAGGTGGTTCTGGGTGTCCTTATTCCAAATCTAAAAAATTTTTTTCGATGACGTCTGCCAAGTAAAAAAAGTTACTCCGATTTGGCTGAAACTCGATATTTAGGTGGTTCTGGGTGTCCTTATTCCAAATCTAAAAATTTTTTTTCGATGACGTCTGCCAAGTAAAAAAAGTTACTCCGATTTGGCTGAAACTCGATATTTAGGTGGTTCTGGGTGTCCTTATTCCAAATCAAAATTATTTTTTTCGATGACGTCTGCCAAGTAAAAAGAAGTACTCCGATTTGGCTTAAATTTCATATCTAGGTTGTTTTGGACGTCCTTATTCCAAATATGAAATTTTTTTTTCGATGACGTCTGCCAAGTGTAGATAAATCACGAATCTCGAAAACGGTAATAGATAGGTAGGGGGTTTTTGAAAATATGTCATAGGGAATAAGGAGAGCAGTCGAATGACATTTTGGATGTGTCTTACGTGCTCCTATCATTCTTTATACTGCATTTGGAGTGTTTTTCCTTAATTTTCGACTGTATTAGGAGTTTTTGTAGGGATTTTTGACTGAATTTGGAGTTACTGTCCAACTTTAGTGTATAGCGAGCCCGAAGGGCGAGCTCCCGGTGAGGCCGAAGGCCGAACTTTCGGCTCGCGAGGCCGAAGGCCGAGCGTAGGGTGCGTGAGCCCGAAGGGCGAGCGCTTGGCGAGGCCGTAGGCCGAGCCGTATTAGTAACTTGCGAGGCCGAAGGCCGAGCTCCGACTTGAGAGTTTTTTCCACGTCTCCGACTGGTCTCCATGGCAACTGCCCGCGGTAACCGAAGCACCTACGAGTGGGGTTCCTTAACAAAAGTGACTCAGAACCTTGGTACCATTCTGCCCGTACCACCTTTTTATGGCAGTAGGGTGAATCTGCTTTAGTAGCTACAGTATGTTTCTCTACTGTATTACAAGTTTATTTGGGATTTCATGTTTCTATTGGAGTTTTGAACATATTTTTTTTATGTATTAGGTGTTTTGATATAGTCTAAAATTTCATAACGATAAATGCGGGCCGCATGCGGCCCGCACACTGCCCGAAAAACTAGTTATTATTTATAATATATAAAGCTGGATTACCGTACACTGACTGACTGACTGACTGACTGACTGACTGACTGATTCACTGACTGACATCATTGTTCTCCCAGAAGGAGTCGAGAAGGAAGAAAGTGATGTATGGGAAAAGTGTAGAGGAGGTTTAGGGGAGTATGGGAAAAATCCGAAAACTCAAAGATGACGTCTGCCAAGTAAAATTGGATGGCGTATCTCTGAAACGGTAAGAGATAGGTAGGGGGTGCTTGACCAAATGTCATAGGAAATCGGGAGAGCAGTCGGATGACATCTGTCAAAAATCCAAAATGGCGGATTTCAAAATGGCCGCCATACAAAATCCTTCGATCCCTCAAAAAAGTAGCTGGTTCTACCAGGAAGAGTTGAGTACGTTTATAGTAATGTATTACGAAAATGACTAAGGGGCTAAGCCGAGTAGGGAAAAAAGTAAAAACCCTAGAAATGACGCCTGCCAAGTAAAGCTGGACTACGTATCTGGAAAACGGTAAGAGATAGGTTTGGGGTGTTTGAACAAATGTCATAGGGAATCGGGAGAGCAGTCGAATGACACCTGTCAAATGTGCTACTCTCATTCTTCATACATTATTTGGAGTATTTGACCTTACAATGTCGACTGTTTTAGGAGTTTTTGTGGGATTTTCAACTGAATTTGGAGTAATTGTCCTACTGGCCGTGTAGCGAGCCCGAAGGGCGAGCTTTTGGTGAGGCCGAAGGCCGAACTTCCGGGCCACGAGGCCGTAGGCCGAGTGGACGGTGCGCGAGCCCGCAGGGCGAGTGCTAGGCGAGGCCGCAGGCCGAGCCATGTTAGTAACTTGCGAGGCCGAAGGCCGAGCTCAGACTTGCACCGATTTGGCTGAAAATCGATATATTGGTTGTTCTCGTCGTCCTTATTTCAAATATGAAATTTTTATTTCGATGACGTCTGCCAAGTAAAAAAAGTTACTCCGATTTGGCTGAAACTCGATATTTATGTGGTTCTGGACGTCCTTATTCCAAATCAAAAAAAAATTTTTCGATGACGTCTGCCAAGTCAAAAAAGTTACTCCGATTTGGCTGAAACTCGATATTTAGGTGGTTCTGGGTGTCCTTATTCCAAATCTAAAATTTTTTTTTTCAATGACGTCTGCCAAGTAAAAAAAGATACTCCGATTTGGCTGAAACTCGATATCTAGGTTTTTCTGGACGTCCTTATTCCAAATATGAATTTTTTTTTTCGATGACGTCTGCCAAGTTCAGATAAATCACGTATCTCGAAAACGGTAATAGATAGGTAGGGGGTTTTTGAAAAAATGTCATAGGAAATAAGGAGAGCAGTCAAATGACATTTCGGATGTGTCAAACGTGCTCCTCTCATTCTTTATACTGCATTTGGAGTGTTTTACCTCATATTTTCGACTGTATTAGGAGTTTTTGTAGGTTTTTTGACTGAATTTGGAGTTACTGTACTACGTTATTGTAGTAGCGAGCCCGAAGGGCGAGCTGCTGGTGAGGCCGAAGGCCGAACTCTCGGCTCGCGAGGCCGAAGGCCGAGCGTATGGTGCGGGAGCCCGAAGGGCGAGCGCTTGGTGAGGCCGTAGGCCGAGCCGTGTTAGTAACTTGCGAGGCCGAAGGCCGAGCTCCGACTTGAGAGTTTTTTTCATGTCTCCTACTGGTCTCCATGGCAACTGCCCGTGATAACCAAAGCAACTACGAGTGGGGTTCCTTAACAAAAGTGACTCAGAACCTTGGTTCGATTCTGCCCGTACCACCTTTTTATGGCAGTAGGGTGAATCTGCTTTAGTGGCTACAGTATGGTTCGTTATTGTATGGAGAGTTTATTTGGGATTTCATACTTCTATTGGAGTTTTGAACTTATTTTTTTTAATGTATAAGGGGTTAAGGTAAAGTTAAGTACTGCACAACGATAAATGCGGGCCGCATGCGGCCCGCACACTGCCCGAAAAACTAGTTTATAATATATAAAGCTGGATTACCGTACACTGACTGACTGACTGACTGACTGACTGATTCACTGACTGACATCATTGTTCTCCCAGAAGGAGTCGAGAAGGAAGAAAGTGATGTATGGGAAAAGTGTAGAGGAGGTTTAGGGGAGTATGGGAAAAATCCGAAAACTCAAAGATGACGTCTGCCAAGTAAAATTGGATGGCGTATCTCTGAAACGGTAAGAGATAGGTAGGGGGTGCTTGACCAAATGTCATAGGGAATCGGGAGAGCAGTCGGATGACATCTGTCAAAAATCCAAAATGGCGGATTTCAAAATGGCCGCCATACAAAATCCTTCGATCCCTCAAAAAAGTAGCTGGTTCTACCAGAAAGAGTTGAGTACGGTTATAGTAATGTATTACGAAAATGACAAAGGGGCTTAGCTGAGTAGGGAAAAAATTAAAAACCCTAGAAATGACGCCTGCCAAGTAAAGCTGGACTACGTATCTCGAAAATGGTAAGAGATAGGTTGGGGGTGTTTGAACAAATGTCATAGGGAATCGGGAGAGCAGTCGAATGACACCTGTCAAACGTGCTCCTCTCATTCTTTATACTGCATTTGGAGTGTTTTACCTCATATTTTCGACTGTATTAGGAGTTTTTGTAGGTTTTTTGACTGAATTTGGAGTTACTGTTCTACGTTATTGTAGAAGCGAGCCCGAAGGGCGACCTCCTGGTGAGGCCGAAGGCCGAACTTTCGGCTCGTGAGGCCGAAGGCCGAGCGTATGGTGCGTGAGCCCGAAGGGCGAGCGCTTGGCGAGGCCGCAGGCCGAGCCGTGTTAGTAACTTGCGAGGCCGAAGGCCGAGCTCCGAATTGGGAGTAATTGCCTTGTCTCCGACTGGTCTCCATGGCAACTGCCCGCGGTATCCGAAGCACCTACGAGTGGGGTTCCTTAACAAAAGTGACTCAGAACCTTGGTACCATTCTGCCCGTACCACCTTTTTATGGCAGTAGGGTGAATCTGCTTTAGTGGCTACAGTATGGATCTTTATTGTATAGAGAGTTTATTTGGGATTTCATACTTCTATTGGAGTTTTGAACTTATTTTTTTTTAAATGTATAAGGGGTTAAGGTTAAGTTTAGTACTGTATAACGATAAATGCGGGCCGCATGCGGCCCGCACACTGCCCGAAATACTAGTTTATAATATATAAAGCTGGATTACCGTACACTGACTCACTGACTGATTCACTGACTGACATGATTGTTCTCCCAGAAGGAGTCGTGTAGGAAGAAAGTGATGTATGGCAAAAGTGTAGAGGGGGTTAAGTCGAGTATGGGAAAAATCCGAAAACTTAAAGATGACGTCTGCCAAGTAAAATTGGATGGCGTATCTCTGAAACGGTAAGAGATAGGTAGGGGGTGCTTGACCAAATGTCATAGGGAATCGGGAGAGCAGTCGGATGACATTTGTCAAAAATCCAAAATGGCGGATTTCAAAATGGCCGCCATACAAAATCCATCGATCCCTCAAAAAAGTAGCTGGTTCTACCAGAAAGAGTTGAGTACGGTTATAGTAATGTATTACGAAAATGACTAAGGGGTTTAGCTGAGTAGGGAAAAAATTAAAAACCCTAGAAATGACGCCTGCCAAGTAAAGCTGGACTACGTATCTCAAAAACGGTAAGAGATAGGTTGGGGGTGTTTAAACAAATGTCATAGGGAATCGGGAGAGCAGTCGAATGACACCTGTCAAATGTGCTACTCTCATTCTTCATACATTATTTGGAGTATTTGACTTTACAATGTCGACTGTATTAGGAGTTTTTGTGGGATTTTCAACTGAATTTGGAGTAATTGTCCTACTGGCCGTGTAGCGAGCCCGAAGGGCGAGCTTCTGGTGAGGCCGAAGGCCGAACTTTAAGGCCGCGAGGCCGTAGGCCGAGCGGATGGTGCGCGAGCCCGTAGGGCGAGCGCTAGGCGAGGCCGCAGGCCGAGCCATGTTAGTAACTTGCGAGGCCGAAGGCCGAGCTCAGACTTGCACCGATTCGGCTGAAAATCGATATATAGGTTGTTCTCGTTATCCTTATTCTAAATATGAAATTTTTATTTCGATGACGTCTGCCAAGTAAAAAAAGTTACTCCGATTTGGCTGAAACTCGATATTTAGGTGGTTCTGGGTGTCCTTATTCCAAATCTAAAAATTTTTTTTCGATGACGTCTGCCAAGTAAAATAAGTTACTCCGATTTGGCTGAAACTCGATATTTAGGTGTTTCTGGGTGTCCTTATTCCAAATCTAAAATTTTTTTTTCGATGACGTCTGCCAAGTAAAAAAAGTTACTTCGATTTGGCTGAAACTCGATATTTAGGTGGTTCTGGGTGTCCATATTCCAAATCAAAATTTTTTTTTTCGATGACGTCTGCCAAGTAAAAAAAAGTACTCCGATTTGGCTTAAATTTAATATCTAGGTTGTTCTGGACGTCTTTATTCCAAATATGAAATTTTTTTTTCGATGACGTCTGCCAAGTACAGATAAATCACGTATCTCGAAAACGGTAATAGATAGGTAGGGGGTTTTTGAAATATGTCATAGGGAATAAGGAGAGCAGTCAAATGACAACTGTCAAAAATCCGCCATTTTGGATGTGTCCCACGTGCTCCTCTCATTCTTCATACTGCATTTGGAGTGTTTTACTCTATATTTTCGACTGTATTAGGAGTTTTTGTGGGATTTTGGACTGAATTTGGAGTTACTGTCCTACGTTAGTGTATAGCGAGCCCGAAGGGCGAGCTCCTGGTGAGGCCGAAGGCCGAACTTTCGGCTCGCGAGGCCGAAGGCCGAGCGTTTGGTGCGTGAGCCCGAAGGCCGAACGCTTGGCGAGGCCGCAGGCCGAGCCGTGTTAGTAACTTGCGAGGCCGAAGGCCGAGCTCCGAATCGAGAGTATTTTCCACATCTCTGACTGGTCTCCATGGCAACTGCCCGCGGTAACCGAAGCACCTGCGAGTTGGGTTCCTTAACAAAAGTGATTCAGAACCTTGGTACCATTCTGCCCGTACCACCTTTTTATGGCAGTAGGGTGAATTTGCTTTTGTGGCTACAGTATGGTTCTTTAATGTATTGAGAGTTTATATGGGATTTCATACTGTTATGGCATTTTGTTTTATTTTTTTAATTGTATAAGGTGTTGATGTACTGTTTAGTACTGCATAACGATAGATGCGGGCCGCATGCGGCCCGCACACTGCCCGAAAAACTAGTTATAATATATAAAGCTGGATTACCGTACACTGACTGACTGACTCACTGACTGACATCATTGTTCTCCCAGAAGGAGTCGAGTAGGAAGAAAGTAATGTATAGCAAAAATGTTCTGGGGGTTTATGTGAGTATGGGAAAAATCCGAAAACTCAAAGATGACGTCTGCCAAGTAAAATTGGATGGCGTATCTCTGAAACGGTAAGAGATAGGTAGGGGGTGCTTGACCAAATGTCATAGGGAATCAGGAGAGCAGTCGGATGACATTTGTCAAAAATCCAAAATGGCGGATTTCAAAATGGCCGCCATACAAAATCCTTCGATCCCTCAAAAAAGTAGATGGTTCTACCAGAAAGAGTTGAGTAAGGTTATAGTAATGTATTACGAAAATGACTAAGGGGTTTAGCTGAGTAGGGGAAATATTAAAAACCCTAGAAATGACGCCTGCCAAGTAAAGCTGGACTACGTATCTCGAAAACGGTAAGAGATAGGTTTGGTGTGTTTGAACGAATGTCATAGGGAATCGGGAGAGCAGTCGAATGACACCTGTCAAATGTGCTCCTCTCATTCTTCATACCTTATTTGGAGTATTTGACCTTACAATGTCGACTGTATAAGAAGTTTTTGTGTGATTTTCAACTGAATTTGGAGTAATTGTCCTACTGGCCGTGTTGCGAGCCCGAAGGGCGAGCTCCTGGTGAGGCCGAAGGCCGAACTCTTTGGCCGCGAGGCCGTAGGCCGAGTGGACGGTGCGCGAGCCCGCAGGGCGAGCGCTAGGCGAGGCCGCAGGTCGAGCCGTGTTAGTAACTTGCGAGGCCGAAGGCCGAGCTCAGACTTGCACCGATTTGGCTGAAAATCGATATATAGGTTGGTCTCGTCATCCTTATTCCAAATATGAAATTTTTATTTCGATGACGTCTGCCAAGTAAAAAAAGTTACTCCGATTTGGCTGAAACTCGATATTTAGGTGGTTCTGGGTGTCCTTATTCCAAATCTAAAATTTTTTTTTCGATGACGTCTGCCAAGTAAAAAAAGTTACTCCGATTTGGCTGAAACTCGATATTTAGGTGGTTTTGGGTGTCCTTATTCCAAATCTAAAAATTTTTTTCGATGACGTCTGCCAAGTAAAAAAAGTTACTCCGATTTGGCTGAAACTCGATATTTAGGTGGTTCTGGGTGTCCTTATTTCAAATCTAAATTTTTTTTTTCGATGACGTCTGCCAAGTAAAAAAATTTACTCCGATTTGGCTGAAACTCGATATTTAGGTGGTTTTGGGTGTCCTTATTCCAAATCTAAAAAATTTTTTTCGATGACGTCTGCCAAGTAAAAAAAAGTACTCCGATTTGGCTTAAATTTTATATCTAGGTTGTTCTGGACGTCCTTATTCCAAATATGATTTTTTTTTTCCGATGACGTCTGCCAAGTGCAGATAAATCACGTATCTCGAAAACGGTAATAGATAGGTAGGGGGTTTTTGAAAATATGTCATAGGAAATAAGGAGAGCAGTCGAATGACATTTTGGATGTGTCTTACGTGCTCCTATCATTCTTTATACTGCATTTGGAGTGTTTTTCCTTAATTTTCGACTGTATTAGGAGTTTTTGTGGGATTTTTGACTGAATTTGGAGTTACTGTCCTATGATAGTGTAGTAGCGAGCCCGAAGGGCGAGCTCCTGGTGAGGCCGAAGGCCGAACTTTCGGTCCGCGAGGCCGAAGGCCGAGCGTATAATGCGTGAGCCCGAAGGGCGAGCGCTTGGCGAGGCCGTAGGCCGAGCCGTATTAGTAACTTGCGAGGCCGAAGGCCGAGCTCCGAATTGAGAGTATTTTCCACGTCACCGACTGGTCTCCATGGCAACTGCCTGCGGTAACCGAAGCACCTACGTGTGGGGTTCCTTAACAAAAGTGACTCAGAACCTTGGTCCCATTCTGCCCGTACCACCTTTTTATAGCAGTAGGGTGAATTTGCTTTAGTGGCTACAGTTTGGTTCTTTATTGTATTGAGAGTTTATATGGGATTTCATACTTCTATTGGAGTTTTGAACACACTTTTTTTTTAATGTATCAGGTGTTTTTTTGACAGTTCCTACTGACTCAAGATAGATGCGGGCCGCATGCGGCCCGCACACTGCCCGAAATACTAGTTAATAATATATAAAGCTCGATTACCACTCACTGACTGACTCACTGACTGACATAAATGTTCTCCTAGAAGGAGACGAGTAGGAGCAAAGTGATGTATGGCAAAAATGTTCGGAGGGTTTTGGTTAGTATGAGAAAAATCGAAAATCATTAAAATGACGCCTGCCAAGTAAAGATGGATGACATATCTCAAAAACGGTAAGAGATAGGTAGGGGGTGTTTGAACAAATGTCATAGGGAATCGGGAGAGCAGTCGAATGACATCTGTCAAAAATCCAAAATGGCGGATTTCAAGATGGCCGCCATACAAAATGCTCCGAGCCTGCTGAAGCGAGGCCTTTAGGCCGAGCTTCAGTAGGGGCGGAGCAGTTTGTATGGTGGCCGTCTTGAAATCCGACATTTTGGATGTGACCCACGTGCTCCTATCATTCTTTATACTGCATTTGGAGTGTTTTACCTTATATTTTCGACTGTATTAGGAGTTTTCGTGGGATTTTCGACTGAATTTGGAGTTACTGTCCTACATTGGGGTATAGCGAGCCCGAAGGGCGAGCTCTTGGTGAGGCCGAAGGCCGAACTTTCGGTCCGCGAGGCCGAAGGCCGAGCGTATGATGCGCGAGCCCGAAGGGCGAGCGCTTGGCGAGGCCGCAGGCCGAGCCATGTTAGTAATTTGCGAGGCCGAAGGCCGAGCTCCGACTTGAAAGTATTTTCCACATCTCCGACTGGTCTCCATGGCAACTGCCCGCGGTAACCGAAACACCTACGAGTGGGGTTCCTTAACAAAAGTGATTCAGAACCTTGGTACCATTCTACCCGTACCACTTTTTTATGGCAGTAGGGTGAATCTGGTTTGGTGGCTACAGTTTGGTTCTCTACTGTATAAGTAGTTTATATGGGATTTCATACTTCTATGGGAGTTTTGAACTTATTTTTTTTTAAATGCATATGGGGTTAAGGTAAAGTTTAGTACTGCATAACGATAAATGCGGGCCGCATGCGGCCCGCACACTGCCCGAAATACTAGTTTATAATATATAAAGCTCGATTACCACTGACTGACTGACATAAATGTTCTCCTAGAAGGAGCAGAGTAGGGTAAAAATGAAGTATGGCAAAAATGTTCGAAGGGTTTTGGTAAGTATGAGAAAAATCGAAAATCATAAAAATGACGCCTGCCAAGTAAAGATGGATGACATATCTCAAAAACGGTACAAGATAGGTAGGGGGTGTTTGAACAAATGTCATAGGGAATCGGGAGAGCAGTCGAATGACATCTGTCAAAAATCCAAAATGGCGGATTTCAAGATGGCCGCCATACAAAATGCTCCGAGCCTGCTGAAGCGAGGCCTTTAGGCCGAGCTTCAGTAGGGGCGGAGCAGTTTGTATGGTGGCCTTCTTGAAATCCGCCATTTTGGATTTGTCCCAGGTGCTCCTCTCATTCTTCATACTGCATTTGGAGTGTTTTACCATACATTTTCGACTGTATTAGGAGTTTTTGTGGGTTTTTTGACTGAATTTGGAGTAACTGTCCTACATTAGTGTATAGCGAGCCCAAAGGGCAACCACCTGGTGAGGCCGAAGGCCGAACTTTCGGTCCGCGAGGCCGAAGGCCGAGCGAATGGTGCGCGAGCCCGAAGGGCGAGCGCTTGGCGAGGCCGCAGGCCGAGCCGTGTTAGTAACTTGCGAGGCCGAAGGCCGAGCTCCGACTTGAGAGTATTTTCCACGTCTCCGACTGATCTCCATGGCAACTGCCCGCGGTAACCGAAGCACCTACGAGTGGGGTTCCCTAACAAAAGTGACTCAGAACCTTGGTACCATTCTACCCGTTCCACCTTTTTATGGCAGTAGGGTGAATCTGGTTTAGTGGCTACAGTATGTTTCTTTATTGTATTGAGAGTTAATATGGGATTTCATACCTCTAATGGAGTTTTGAACATACTTTTTTTAATGTATAAGGTGTTTTGATATTGTTCAAACTTGCACAACGATAAATGCGGGCCGCATGCGGCCCGCACACTCCCCGATATACTAGTTATAATATATAAAGCTAAAAAGTTACTCCGATTTGGCTAAAAATTAATATCTAGGTTGTTCTGGACGTCCTTATTCCAAATTCGGAACTTTTTTTCGATGACGTCTGCCAAGTGAAAAAAGTTCCACGAATTTGGCTGAAAATTTATGTGTAGGTTGTTTTGGACGTCCATATTCCGAATTTAAAACGTTTTGTCAATGACGTCTGCCAAGTGAAAAAAGTTACTCTGATTTGGCTGAAAATCGATATCTAGGTAGTTCTGGACGTCCATACTACGAATTTGGAATTTGTTTTTCGATGACGTCTGCCAAGTGAAAAAAATTACTGCGATATGTCTGAAAATCGATATCTAGGTTGTTATGGACGTCGTTATTCTGAATATGTATTTTTTATGATATCGATATCGAGATCTAAAAGAACAATCAAAATAGATTTTGCTGCTCATTATTTAAGACATATTTTTATTCCAAATTTCATACCAAGTAGTAATTTAAAACGTAAGGAGCGATATCATATTGAGTATTTTGGCTTTCGTACGATGCGTGTTGTTGGCGCGGGAGTCCGAAACACACTGTGGTGAGCGACTGTGTAGTAGCAAATTCCGACGGTGGTGAGCAACAAGCGGCCCGTCAAGGCCAATGGGCGTTACCCATGGTTGCCAACTGTGTAGATCAGCTTTAAGGTAAGCTCGTTTGAGATAAATGTGTTCCAGAGGTCAGTTTTATGGCTAGTTCATATTGTATATATAATTTGTATATTATACTTATAAGTTTTGACAAATACCAGAACCAATGGGAAAGATTCTTAGCTCCATGTACAGAACAACGAGTTCCAATAAAGTTACAGGACTACCTACTATCTACGAGTAGTTTAACCGCTTAATTGTTTTCGTTTGTAACTTGAAACAGCAAATTTTTGCCGGTAAATTGTTGCCAGAAATGTTTGCGATGCAATTTTGTTTGAGAATTTGAGTTTTTTACTAATGATGATTATAAGGAGAATTAATTTTAATATGACTAGGTACATAATTCTTTTGAAATTAATTCGAAAGACAAAATTTACGTAATAGTATGTTGAAATAAAGTGAAATCTTATAGTAAGTTGTTGCTGGAATTAACTTAAATGTTTATGTTTCAGCAATAAGTCTAGAGCGTGAGTGGCTGGAGCAAGTCCAGTGTCATCTCGCAATATTATATGAGTGGGTAACTGCAATGTTATCGATAGCATCCCCATCCCCAGATTTGAATCCTTCCTGCAGCATACAACGGGGTTTTTCTGGGATTATTGCATATAAATGTATACAGATACTTATTTTTAAAACAGCAAACAATATAAAGTTCCAATAAAATTGCTCAACGAAGTCCCTAAATCGCTGAAAGCCTAAAAGTCTAAATAAAAATACGGCTATTGTGAGCTCGAATATTAAAGGACGATTCACACAATCGTACATTGCAATATGTCTGGATTTGCCGTCCTTTCACACTGGTACATAATAGCGGATTGATTGATATATTGTTATGTGGTGAAACAAAATAATACTTGGCTCATGTTGAAGTACACTTACCTTGAAAAAATAACTTGCATATATGCCCGATCACCAGTACAGTCATTATGCCGAATATTCGATAAATTCTATTCAGACTAATATTATTAATAAGAAAATTTGTCGGTTGAGGATGTAAGCGTGTACCTTGGTAATCCTATCAAATAGGTAAATTTGGAAAAACATTGAATATATAAATACAGGGATACTGGTAAAGGGCTAACAACCTTTTAGAGTTGACTTTTGCTAGTCCTTATAAACGTTTTGAGATATTTTTTTTGCTTTGAAAGGCGCAATTTTATTAATTTGAATTAGACATTTGAATTTAATTAATTAATCTAAAAATCTACTGGACAGATCAAATTTAGGTATATAGGTACCAAAGATTTATAAATATTGAAAAACCATGGCTCCAATCGCGCTCAAACCATTGGGGATCGGGGATAGCGGCCCGCGTGTAGTGATACGTGGAACTATAGAAGAATTTGGAAAATGAAATTTATATACCAAAAAAACACGATATTTTTAATAAAAATGCCAATAAAATGTTGATAACTTTAACTTTTACACTATTGAACCTATTTAGCCAAAACCAACGTGGAACGAACCGCTACCAGCAGCGGTTGCAATTTATAAGACACAAAAACAACATAAAAAAGGAAACAAACAAAGACAACACAAGAAATCGAAAATTTTATGATATTTTTTTTTATAAAAATAGGTTTTTCTCTCTCTGGTGTAGAAATTTTGTAGTAAACAATACCAATTAAACTGTTTAGATGAAATGCGCTACCAGAGACGCAGATAATTATTATTTTACGCAGAGACCACAGATTTTCACTTGCTAAGATCCTTACAATTCTTTTTCTCTTCATCTACACTCATAAGCGTCAGTTTAGGATACTCCTGCCCTGATCATTTTTCAGAACGTCTTCAATCTGATTTTCGAACGTTCGCCTAGGTCTTCCCCTTCCAACACATCCGTTCACTTGCCCCGCGTATACCTGTTTAGTCAATCTCATATCATTCATTCTCTGTACATGTCCAAACCTTATTAACATACCTTTCTTAATTTTTGTCACTACATCCTCATTCACGCCACATCGTTCCCTTATTACACTATTCCTTATCTTGTCACTCCGTTTGACTCCAATCATGCTTCTGAATGCTCTCATCTCCTCTGCATTTATTCTACTTTCATGCTTTTTCTGCCAAACCCAACTTTCACTACCACACATTAGTGTCGGAACCAAATATGTGATAATTATATACGATCAAAACTGAACATCCAATCTATAAAGCCATTTTTATTTGAATAGTATTATTTTTAAGAGCATTGACGCATGCTTAGTGAAAACATAGATATTATTTCGGATGGAAAAACATAACTTACAGCAGGACTTAAACCCGCAAATTCGGGTGTAAATTATATCATTTACAAAGTTTAACACTGTAATATTTGTACGATTGCCTGCTTCGTGAATCAACTTACAAAATTACAATGATCGATAAATGTTTACCATACAACCCTTTAACTTTGACTTGACACCATAAGCTTAGATTAGGACAGCTTGTCCCGGCACCTTGGAAGAGAAGTTATGTGTTTGAATCCCACTCCTGGTTTAAAATATTCCTTTCATTGATAGATTTGTAAAATATAAACATATCAGACCAGGTCTTTTGGATCATTTCTCATTACATTACAAAACTTTTTAGCAAATATAGTTTGATGTGAAAGTGCGGATTGGCGGAGCGGCGTAGTGGCGTCCCCGGATTGGCCGTGATCTACCCTGAGCCCTGGTCACTCGCCAGTTATGAGTTATTGCTCCAGCTTAGCTATATTGCGAAACCAATACACTAGATCCGAGGGTTTCAAGTTCATTTGAAATAATTTATAATTATTTAGTCCTTAGTTATGTTTATTGTAACAGGCTTAACAAAATGAATAAAGGTGTGCAAACGACCTTATCAACTTAAATACCATTATTGTTTGGGTATGTTGTATATATTCCGATTAGATATTATAAGCGTTAAGGCTGCTAATTGAAACATTGTAATTTTTTTTTGTACATCATCATATATCTGTTCTGTGATGTTTCAATAAAGAGTTTTATCTATCTATCTATATTTAAGCTAATTTTTAGCTCTAGTGGGAAATCTAATGTCAGGCGCTGAGCCCACAGTGAGCGGTCTAGAATTCTGTGTTCAGAGTTCTGCGTTCAGCGTTCTCTGTACCATTTTGATTTTGGTGGAACAAGCGCGAGGCCCACCTGATGTAAACTGGTAACCTTTGTATGTATCTGTACTGCGCCCATCACCCTGAGATTTACAGTTGCTAATTCCCATGTGTCTGTAATTTTACTGGCTCTCAAGAACTGCTGCCGGAATACACAGCTAGGTGTTAGTGACAGAGTTTCTACTTGGGGGTGGTGCCAGGCGAGCATTAGGAAATGCCTGTCTGCTATGCAGTGAAGCTCAAGCCAACAATAGGGATTGAACCATGGACCTGCGGCATGATAGTCCATAGCTATTACCACTCAGCTATCATTGCTATTAGTAAGTTTCTGCAACAAAAACCTAACAGGGAGAGGCAAGTAAGAAATCGTTGTTAGGTTACAACATTTTCGATAACAATGGTTAATTCATTTTACTGAAATGATTCTACTCTATAATCATGAACTCAAATACAATTAGTAGCAATTCCGCTTAATTTTATTTTTCATTACGTGGAGTAGGATCTACGTGAACTAATGTCAGCTTAGCAAGAAAAGTTAGATGGAATTGTCACTAGATATATTTCAATATTTTATGCCATGTTTTTATAAAATATTTCCTATATGGTCATTTTTTTATAATTTTTTCATTCACATAGCAAGTATTTTTTTATATCTGGTAGGCTATCACTATATCACTCAAATATAGAAATTGATTGTTTGTTTAGTCACACCGAAGTAATGTATTGAATTCTATAGATAACACAACTTTGTTAAATTAACTAAACTATGAAAATTCAAATAAATAAATAGATAGCCGGCTAGGACTCGCGTTATATTTATCAACCGGAAAGATTCCGACCAGTTTCGGGCTATATTGAGTCCCAGCCGGGTACCTATTTATTTATGATGGACAAAACTCGCAAAATTCAAATAACCTCTAGTACAATTGTGGTGCTTGGGGCTTATTACATAGAGGTGGTTTAAAAGGCACTTTTACAGACTCAGTACTTACCACAACAAGTAATACTCAACAAAACTATTACACTACCCGAGCGTCTTCCCAAAATTGTTATAGAGTAATTTCTGAATATACTACACTTAATGAAAATTCACATGCAAGTTTCATTCGTGCAGATAACCCACTACCCATTGGTATCTCTATAGAGCCAGTCGCGAGGTGTTGGAGGAATATGTTTTTCACTATAAGAACACGGTGCGTACAATAAAAAGCTGTACGTATTCAGCCTGAATTTATCCTCTATTTAAACATTACAAAAACTTAATCAAAAAAAAATATTTACAACATGTTGTACTAGATTACAAAATTTCACGAGATGCGGTTGTGGTATTTGACCTGTAGAAGAAAACTAACCAAACTGAACATCCGGATCAACATACGAAAGCATTTTTGCCGAATCTGAAACGGAAACGCTTTGCTCGCCCTTTAGACACGCTCACTCATTTACTCGATTATACCTAAATAATCGGTGAATAAAAGTTAGAAATGGCCAACTTTTTTACGTAGAACACATACTTTATAACTTTATATAATATATTACATATCGAAATGTTTACCCCTGGTGTTGCAAGCGTCCATAGGCTACGGTAACTGCTTACCATCAGGCGTGCTGTATGCTTGTTTGCCGACTTAGTGGTATAAAGAAAAAACAAAAAAAAATGTTAGTCTAATATATATACTATACACAATTGTGGAGTTTAACTAAACTAAATCTTAATTAGGTTTAAAATATCTTTGCGCCAGGTACAGTGAGGGGCGGGTTATATAATTACATTTAATTTGTATATGTAATTATTTGACCATATATTGTAAATTTTATATTATGTGTAGGTTTCGAATTCTAATTACGTCTGTTTAAAAATAATCAAGTTAATTCACAGTATGTGCTAGTTTTATAGCCATTTTATTTTAAGTTTGTGTCTACCAATCTAAAAACTCACTAAATTACCTACCCTCTCGAATCACTTCTGCTGATTGGTTTTGCAGTTTTGAACCACATTTCATCAGTTTGGCTCTAATAACTTGTATCCCTTTTACGCAAATTATAAGACTACCTCTTCGTTACTTCATAATTTGAGGTGCCTAAATCTCTACACAAACCAATACACAGGGTTATTGGAAAAATGCTAACAACCTCTTAGAGTTGACTTCTGTTAGTCCTAACAAACATGTGTAGCCGAATGTTTTATGATTGTGACGTAACGTTCACGATGCGCACCTGATGTTAAAAGTCTCTTGTGCCTGTAATTTGTAATTTCATATTTTTTATTACTTTCCTCGATGAAAATATTCAAAATTAACTATTCAATAAAAGCGCGGCGCGGTCCAGTTGCTGCGGCGGTCGCTCAAGCTCGGAGTAGGCATTTTCTTTTACCATGAGACACAGAATTTAAAAGTGTCAGTCACAAGACTTTTTTTTCTGACTTTTTTTTTATGTTATTGTGTCGGAACTAGCTCGAGGCCCGCCTGATGTTAAGCGTACCTCTGCCTATAACAGATGCATTTCATCACAAGTGACGAATTGTACTGCGCCCATCACGTTGAGACATAGTTGTTAAGTCTCATGTGCCTGTAATTTCACTGGCTCTCAAGGACAGCTGCCGGAACACACCGTTAGGTGCTTGGCGGCAGATTTTCAACTTGAGGGTGGTCGCTAGCCAGGCGGGCACTCCCAAAATGCCCTTCCACCATGCGGTGAAGCTCTTGAGCTTTTGCAATAAAATACTTGAGCTAGAGCTTGCTCTGGGCGGGATTCGAACCATGGACCTGCTGCGCGGCAGTCCATAGCCAATGCCACTGAGTCATCACTGCTTCGAAATACGCAATTTTTTCTAAATACGTAGAATTATAATGTTGTATATCTTGTTAAACTGAGGTGGTCCATAAGAGGTTGTTAGGATTTTTCTAATAACCCTGTAAAGGTAATACAACTAAGCTACATTTCATACAGTAATAGATAGCTACAGGTATTAAATACTTGTGTAATTATTGGAATTTTTGAGTTAGTGTCACGTATTTAGAGTTTTGTTGATTTACTTATATTTAAAGTTAGTGTGCTGCCGTAATCTTGTCATTTCTCTTCGATGTGTAACTATAAAAGGTCAAAATAAATAACTATTTTTGTACAGTCTCAAAGTAAATACCTACATTATAACATCAAAGCATCGCTTATGTTGCTTCCATTATTATAGATAAGCTTTAAACTTAATTTGCAAAATAATGTTAATTGAGATTTGAGTTTACTTATATTATTAGAAATACGAGCGAGAATTTTAAATCATTCGATTAAACTAATGTATTTATAAATGTAATGTTATAGGCAAAGTAAAAAATTAAACGGCCTTAGTATCAGCAAAAGCGTAATTTCTAAAGAGAACTCCTCGGTGATTGCTGAAGTTGAAGATGTGAAAAAAAAAATTTCTTACATAAATTCAAGTAAGTACAACATGTGCAACATATACATTTTTAACAATACTTCTGTGTTCTTTCTTTCTGTATTTTATTGCAAATGTGCCTCTTCCAGGGATGACACTGCCTTTTGCAACACAGTGTAAACTAAAGCAAAAGGCAGGGTTTAACGAATTAATATTGTGTCATATTTTAATATGCAATAAACTATTTTGTATTTGTATATGATTTTACGGTATTAATATTACTTTCGCACTAAAAATTTAGACAATATACTATTTCTTGACTTAGATTGTAAACTCCTTCTAATAGGCTACGATTTTTTGTAACCTAAAATTTCTACATAAATTGGTGGATATTCATCCATTCGTTTAGGTTAATTTACTAAAATGCACTTGTAACGGTCTACTTACTTCTCCTATCTCCTTTCCGCATGCACGCAGACATATATAGCCGCCCTATTTTGACGACTGTATTATGTATCCGAAGTGCACCGAAGTGCATTCGGCTCCGCTCGTCACCCTCGCAAAAAAGTGACAGACAATATATTCTGCGAAACTACAACGTTTGCGCGTGTGATCTATGTTAAGGTTCCAGATTGCCCAGGCAGGGATTGTTCAGTGGAAGGCGTCTTCCACCTGGACAATCTGTTTTGAATGCTTAACTCCGGCGATTCACCGGGAAGGCTGAAATAAAAACACGAAATACACGAAAAAGGTATGGTACAAATACGATGAGGTACCTCCGCTCCGTCGTTGATCCTCTCAGCCTATCGTACCCTAGGGAAACTTACCTGGCCAGACCGTCTCTACTTCTAGGGTACTTACGACCATCCAGTCCTTTGAGGCTCCAACATTAAGACACAAAATCACAATCACAAATTGACAATTTATTAACAAATCGTAAAGTAACAATTATCAAATCAAGGGTAAAACCTACTACTTATTTCAATTACTTCCAAAAATTGCAAGACAAGATGATTAGCTAGAGTTTTTCAAGTTAATTTCACGTACCAAAATCCATAGATCACAAATAGACGACTAAGAAAGCGGTGTGTTCCAATTGCCCGCGAAATTGATCGGTCCGAACAATCTAATTAATTAATATCTGGTGAACTCAACAATATAACAGTATATCCGCTATTTATGAACGTGTGAATCTCTTATCTTCAAGTGAATCTAACCATATTGTGTCGTTTTGTGATCATCCAACTACTACACAGTGCCAGGTTTTGTGACCTAGGCTTGGAGCAAAGGATCCTTACACCAGGAATAAATAGGTACGTGCATGCTTCATATCCTGTAGACGGCTGTCTTCTACTCCTCTGATCTATCCATCTGCAGCAGTGGTTTCTTCCTATCTTGAAAAGAACGTTACAAGTGCTATTGGATTCTGTGGGTAGTTAAATCTACGACCTAGGCATAAGTGCAGGAATTTAAAGTTTTCGCCAAAAATACAGTCCACTCAAAGACATAAAATCAACCCTTGTTAAACTGCGTTTTCACATCCATTGTGGTGAGAGAAAGAGTTTTGAACCAACTAGTATTTCTCACCATAGATACACTACAATTGCAACATAGCATTTGTAAATCCGGGGGGTCGTTCCAAGGCTCAGAGTGTAGTTGAATGGTTGTTTTTATAACCTCAAACATAGATTTTTGGTGGGTAACTAGCAAAATATATAGACGTTTAATGATATTTAAAATGCAATAAATACGGCTACCTGCAAAATACAAAAGAGTGCCTATAATTCTCTCATCAAGAAATCTCAATGTTAGTTAAAAATACAACATCTTGACGACCGATTTTGATAGTTAAAAAGTTGCAACAACGTAATACTACTCGAAGGTTGTGAACGACACAGTGAAAAGTTGCACTCCGAGTGCGCTCTGACCAAGGTTCGGTACGGCGCTTTGATATTTCTAATTATTCAGTTTCAGAATTAAGAACGCTAGCGATTCCGAGGCGCTCTGAGCGGACGCGGGTGGCAGTCCAAAGTTTACTAACCACTCGAGGACCTCGAGGTTAGTAATCTTAGCGGCAGTAGTGCGCAAGCGTCGGTACGGGGAGGTATTTCGCTCGTAGCTCCGCTCGCGCTTTCGACTGACGACGATGTACCTTTGTATTAGTGTATGGACACGAGCATTTGCAGCCGTGTGCGTGCAATGAATCGCTCGTTGCAGTGGGCCTACTTGATTGAAACGTGAAGTATGCGCGTGGACTATTATTTATAGGAACTTTCTAGACAAATTTAATTTGGTTTTTATCACTTATGCTACGAATCAATACTTGAAATTGACAATGTTGTAGACAGGGATTTAAATACCGCTTCATAAAGGATAATCGTATGTATGGGTAACAGATATAAACAATAGGTAACCACAATGAAACGGTAGTACAGTTTCCTAAACGATTATCCTTATGAAACTTTTACCGAAAATCTGTCGGCAAGCACTTAACGGCTTGTGCTGCTATGTGCCTTTGAGAACCAGTAAGTGTGCATGGTGTTAAGGCATTTTCCGAATGCCTGCCTGGCTAGCTACCATCCTCAAGTAGGAAATCTGTCGCCAAGCACTTAACGGTGTGTGTCACTATGTATCCTTCAAAACCAGTAATTTTGCATGGTGATAGGGCATTTTCAGAATGCCCGCCTGGCTAGCTACCACTTTCAAGTAGAAAATCTGTCGCCAAGCACTTAATGGCTTGTGCTGCTGTGGCCTTGAGAACCAGAAATTTTGCATGGCAGTAGAGCATTTTGCGAATGCTCGACTGGCTAGCTACTAGGCTCAAAAAAAAAATGTTACCAAGCACTTAAAGGCTTGTGCTGCTATGTATCCTTTAGAGCCAGTAATTTTGCAATGTGGAAGAGCATGTAGCGAATGCTCGCCTGGAATTCTCATGTTAAACATTGTGTACAAAAAACTACCAACCAACAAAAGTGTTTCCGAAGAGGGTTTCGCATCGGTTAGCAACCAAAACCCGAGAGCCAAAAACATTTTTACAATATTTTGTCCTTGAGTTGTATTTAGTGTGAGAGAACAAAGCACCCCCTAAACTCGCGTATATGGGATAACAGTAGAAAAATATGATAATCAATCTTCTAATAAACGAGAAAGTAACTCGTTTACCATTTTACGGTGGAACCGATCTTTATAAAATAGTTGTAGATAGATTACCCATATTATTATGGCCTTGTGTAGCTCTAGGCTATAAAATATATTTTTTCAACACACTCACTCGCAACGGACCTTTAAATGCGCCGATTTTAGTGTCATAATATACCTAGTCTATTACGCACTCGTGCTTTTTTTTACTTTACCGCACTAGTGTTTTAAATAGAAAAAATAACAACGTTTCCACACTTCTCACTAAGGAGACTGTAGTTTGTTTCGTTCATTTTTCATTTAAAATAAACCAATGAGATTTTAACTACTGAAGTAGAAAATTAGAAAATATAATTAAAAACCTTCTTAATTAGATTATTATTGCTATCAAAAAGATCAAGAAAATATTTTCGTATCGAAATTTTCGTATTTGTTCCTCGCAAATGTATTGAAAAACATCATATGAAAGTCGTGCGCGTTGTTAATTACAATCTCTACTCCGTCTAAATCCGTCTCGCTTGTTATAAACAACTTTGCGCACTTGTTGCATAATATACTGTCGTGATCATTAGACTATTTAAACCTTCTAAGTACGTACAATTGTTGTAAATTTAATATTTTACAAATTATCGGAGCTCAAAATGTTATGACCCGGGCGGGAATCGAACCCGCGTCCTCCGATTTCGCGCCGGATGCCTAAGCCGCTCGGCCACCTGGGCACGCTATTTCTAGCCGAAATTTCGTGCTCGGATTGTCTTACATTTTAACCCTCATAGGGGACGGTGCGCGATCACCAACCAGACTATTAGACTTCATAAGGTCGAAAGAAGTGTTTTTCAAACACTTAATTCTCGCAATGATGTCGCTACCCTTCTTTATTTCTAAATATGTGTACAAGCACTACCGCGTGCTAAGCGAAAATCTACACTCACTCTACACCCCTTAATAATCGGTTTTATAGATCCTCTGCATCCAAAGGTTGCCTGGAAAAGATTTCTTGTAGTGATGAGGCCGCCCATGGTACACTTTAATTGTAAATTATATATCTTCTTTGTTTCATGTGTTCTGTGGTGTGACAAAAATTAACAAAAAGAAATGTTACCGACTTCCAACACTAAAAAGTAGGAAATAACTTGTTGATGTCGGTAGCATGCTTATTCAAAACACTGAACGCACATTTGTCACCCCTAGTCTAACGCTTGCAGGTAATTCATACTTTTCAGCAATGAAAGTCGCCGTTGGAAGATTTTCTTTAATTTTGTTTTCTTATTTTTAAGATCGCTCGCCTAAAAAACTGTTCACCTTCAATAAGAGTGTCACGTCATCCAGATATACAATTTTTTTAGTAAATTGACATGAACCTAACAACCTGATTAGTAGTAGGGCTTAGGTCTGAAAACTGTCAAAGTGTCATTTGATGTCATATGTTTCAGTATTGATTTCATTTTAGGGATACAAAGGCCATAAAAATCACAAATAAATTGATCTTAGGTCTTATAACTGTCATGCTTGAGATCTATTTCTAGTCAACTATTATATCATTTGTAGCCAGAATAAAAAATTATAACAGATATAGCTACGACATCAACTGTCACGTTGATAGTTGTCCATTAGGTATATAATTATAATCCATCTACTTCATTTGGTACAATGGAACACTAGAATAATAGTTCTGGGCACGCTGCCAACTGGTAGAGGGCTGGAGTGTTTAGACTGCCTGCAAGCCTGCAATGGCAGCTAGGTTGACTAAGTACTTTCGTTTTAGTACCTAAAAATATTTACTATAGATTGCAGCATTTTGTTAAAATACATACCGCCAAAAAAACATGATGTACTTAATAAAGTAACACACGCAATAATATTTTTTTTTAAATAAAATTTAATTCTAAGTTACACATATTCAAATCAATATTAACTTGAATAAAAAAAATTACTTGAACTCTATTTCTACTCTTTTAGCGCCTTATATATACCTACTTTTAAGTTATAGAATATTATTTCCAAGAAGTAATTCCAATCTACTGAAATAAATTGCTCGAAAAACCATAAATCAATTATTGTAATGAAATGAAATTATTGCAAAAAGATGTAATTAAAAAGGAATATGTAAACAAGCTAACATATGTCATAACGCCATCCACGCGCCTCTAAAGCTGGGACCGCACTAAGAGGTGCGGCGCGACGTGATTTCTAAATGACCAACACTACTTAATGCATTTACGGAGGTGCAGAGCAGTGCTGCAGCGAAGTACTTAGCAGCTACGGATGACTTACAAAACGTATCATGACGACATAATATACAACATACAGTATAGAATAATTAAAATTATTGCATTAAAAAAAATATTCAATAATATTCCACTGGGGCTATTTAAACACCTTGTAACTTAATAATGTTAATCCGGTTCATAAAAAGTTGAATTAAACATACTTCTCGAACAATGCTTCCGAACAGAAATCCAATCTCCTATAAAACATTCCAAATTCACCAGAAACATAGAAATAGACAAAACTTGTACGTAAAGACAAAAAACGTATACGGCAAAAGAACCTCTCAATTCATAATTTCTCACCTCATTTATAATCTGCCGTGTACAAATAAGGATAAAATTACAGAAAAAAATATTAAATACATTCTTAAAAAAAATAGTTAGTAACATAATTTTATATCTATATAAAATGGAACATTCTTTATAGTGCATAAGCGCACACAAATGCAATTCCACTGATACACGTCACACAGCCATCACACAACTGGGCTGCTACTACAATTCGACGAAGTTTTGTTTTTCGTGTTTCGAGCGACACTTTACACAACGAAAATTTAATACGAGGTACAAAGTTTTTTGTTTGATATAGTCTATGGTCGGACCGCAACGTTCAACACAAACCTTGCCCGCTATGGAATCTGCCATACTACTTTGAAAACGCTGTTATGCCTCAATCAAACAAACAGAGAAGTTAATGAACATTTTCACAAGGTAAGAGTCTGAGAATTCTAGTTATGGATCAGCGAGAGGTGTCGCTACTGTTCTAGAAAATACAGGTTAGATATTTAGGATTTACGTTAATGTTTTAGAAACGGCGTGGGTTCGCCATAGGTATATATATCCTCATTAGTAATTGTGTTCTCTCTGCATATTTAGAACTCGACTGACTACTTATAAGCAAACGAATAAATTATAATTTCATATCTGGAAAATTTACAAACAATACGACTCCAATAAAAAAAATGATAGTCAGAATCAAGTCAGGTAAATGCTTGCAAGTCTATGCTACGAACGAAGTTAAACATAAGTTAGCCAATACGTGTTTTGCGAATACATTTCTTTCAGACCCGAAGTTCGATACTTCGACGAATTAGAGTAGGGGCCAAGTATTTGTTGTATTCTCAGTGGTAGCTGCTTACTGCACATACAATTAAAAAATTCATTGAGCGCCTGAGAGAACAGCTATTTGTGAAAGCAAAACTCATGCTTGATTGATTACTGTTTTGATTAGTTTTGTTATTTTGTTCGCTATTTGGCTGTACGTAACACATTGTATATAATTTTTTTTTTTTTTTTTTTATTTATTTATTTAAATCATTTACAAAAACAAAACAAAAATAAGCATACCAAAAATCACAGAGATTTGTCCGGTTTGCGTACAAAAGTCGAGTAGTTGACAAATAACATAACATTACACAAAATGCATAACAATAACAAGTGAACTATGATCACACATAAGTCGCATCATAAACGCTAATGCGGAAAAGGGACAACCATACTGGTTTTATTTCGCCGAGCAGTAAAAGACGACTCGAGCCGATAACAAAACTTGTTCTTCTACTGCCCAGTGAGTCATCTACAGGCTGTTCAAAAGGTGTGATTTTAGTTTATCCTTAATATTGTTCCTCGTAATACTGTTTTTGTAACTTACATCGATATCATTTAATAGACGAGGAATTAGATAGCGTGTTGTTCGTTTACCATATGTATTACTGGATGTTATTGTATATAATTGTTCATCAGTAATTTTTCTAGTGGTTATATTGTGAGAAATTTTTTGTTGTATATCTAAATTGAAATATTGTTCTTTAAGAAGGTAGTAAATAAATTTTTTATGTACTGGTAGAATTTTGCAGTGCCGAAAGAGATCGTAATATTCATTCGCTTTATGTTGTTCTTTAATCGCGGGTGAAACAATTTTTTTTAATATTCTAATTTGGATATTCTGAATTTTATCAAGGTAGGTCTTGAACGTTCTGCCATAGCTGGTGATGCCATAGCTTATGATGGAATCTGCCAGCGTATTGTATAAAAGTAATAATATTTTATACGGTATTCTACCTCTGATTATATTTAAATTAGCTAAAAATGCTCTGAGTTTATCACATACACTAATAACGTGCGGGTACCAGTTAAAATAACTATCGATCACTAATCCTAAGTAAGTATGCTTTCCGACTGTTTCGATGACTGGACAGCTGCAATTTTGTACCTTTTGATGGAAACATATATGGCTATGTGCCTTAAGTATTTTATTAGTGTCGAAGGCGTATTTAAGGTAGGGTGAGCGAATGTGCAATAATTTGGTTTTATCAGCATTTAGAACAAGCCTGTTGTCATGACACCATTTGCTTAGGCGGTCGAAATCGTATTGAATTTTCTCTCGTGCTCTTTCAATATTCCTATCAGCAATAACCAAACATGTATCATCCGCGTATTGATAAGATGTGCAATGTCTTAGTACATTGTTCATGTCATTGACATAAGAAATAAAGTGAAGAGGGCCGATCACCGATCCTTGAGCTGTTCCCTCAGTGACTGGTAGGACCTCACTCGTCGCATTTCCCAATTTAACGTAGTAGGACCTATTTTTGAGGTAATCTTCACACCATTTTAATATCGGACCCCTGATTCCAGAATCTTCAAGTTTTAAAAGCAGATGTTCATGATCTAGGGTGTCAAAGGCACGCGAAAAATCGATGAATAGGACTAGGACATGTCTGCGCTTGTCTAGGTGATTATTGACTTCATCACTGAATTTGGAAAGCAGCAGAGATGTACTTTTAAGTGGCTGGAAACCATACTGGTTACTACTAATAATTTGATTATCGTGGTAAAACAAATGAATTTGATCACTTATGTACCTTTCAACAATTTTATCTATAGAAGATAGGAGGGAAATTGGCCGATAATTCGACACGTCATTCAGTTTGCCTTTCTTATAAATAGGTCTCACACAACTTTGCTTTAATTCATTCGGGTATTTTCCGGCTGTGAGACTGGTGTTAATCAAATGCGCAATAGAAGCGGATATATGTTTGGCGATGTTTTTCACATCAACAATTTTAATGCCGTCGCCACCTGGTGCTTTCCTACCATTCAGTCTGGAAATTATCTTTTCAATGCTTATGGGTGTTGCTTTTTTAAAGTGTAAAGTGACATTAGCAGATTTTTTATATTCGTTGGCATCCAGAAGTTTAATCGGACATGAAGGAAGAATTGCCTTAACTGCATCACGGAATTCTGTTGCGAAATTATTGGCAATAACTTCATGAGCCTGTTTACTGGAATCAAAAGCTTCCGAAATTATATCCTCTATCGACCTACTGACCCTGCCACACATTTTGTTTACAATTTGCCAGAGTTTTCGAGGGTTTTTTACATTAGCATTTATTTCGCTGTAATAGTAGTTATTCCTACTTTTTTCGAGTATCTTATGAATTTTATTTCTAATTTTGTTGTACTCTAATCGAAGGCAACTGTTTGATGAATCTTTTTTCCAGCTATTGAACAAGGCATCCCTCCTATCAGCCATTTTTAGCATATATTGCCGCACCCAAGGTTGTTTGGTGAGTTTGTTAGTGTGATGCGATTTATATTTTAGAGATTTGTTATAAGCAGAGGTAAAACTAGTTTTTATAAATTTATAAATACTTTCTGGACACGAGGTGTCTTTTGTACACGACCAATCAGTACTATTTAATTCCTCATTTAGAATTTTATGATCATAATATTGAGTTTTACAATTTTTCGACACACCCTTTATTTGATGCATCGCTTCACATGCCAACAGAATGACGCGGTGGTCCGCCAGAGTTGTGTCGACTGCGCCCGTGCACGGATTCAATGAAGTTAACTTCGTAAACAAGTGATCAATACATGATTTTGTAACTTTTCCTAGTCTCGTCTCAATCCTAGTATAGTCAGTTGACATTGAATCCGTGCTCAGAAAGCATGTCAACATACAAGCTTCTTATGGAATTGTTCGTTTTAAGGTCTATGTTAGCATCTCCAAGTATGATTGTGTTAGTGTACGAGTTTTTATCTAACAGCTGTGACAGTTCGGAAATGAAAGTGTTTTTATCAGTGCGTGGTGGTCTATAAAATGCACACAGATTTATAACAATTCTGTTAGCGGTCACTAAATTACCGGTTAGAATTTCAAAGCTCGTCATTGTTTTGGTTGTTATAGGTGTGAATTTAAGATAGTTTTTAATGTAGACTATTATTCCACCTCCTTTTTGGTTTGTACGAAGTTCTGTGTGAATTTTATAGCCATCAATATTGTACAACTTACTAACTGTAGAAGAAATACCCACTTCAGTCAGTACAATTACATCGATGGGAACTTTACATGAATTTATGAGTAGCAATAACTTTGCGAAGTTTTTAATTACAGATCGTATGTTTACATGTAAACAGAATAAGTTAATTTGTGAAAATGGAACTTGGCTTATAAATGAATTGACAGTAGAACAATTTATAATTTCTGTGGACGTATGAATATTGTTTGCCATTATTTATAAAGGTAGGTACAATAAGTATATTAGAGTTAACTCACGTAGGGAAATATAAGATAAGTAGGACTAATCTATAGAGATAGTAAAGCGTCGATATCCGCCATCGAACGAATTATGTGTGGGCGGCTTTTGTCATCGGATTTTTTAACATAGATAGTACCGTCTTTACACCATACGTACTTATAGCTATCTTTTAATTTTTGCTGGGCATTATACAAGAGGACCTTTGTACGATGAGTTAACGCCCCACGTATGTAAACTCGACGCGTAGCTATATCCTTGGGCAAAGAAGACAGTATACTTCCCGCTGTGAGCTCCATATTTTTGGCTGAATTAACCCACTGGGTGCGCGCTGCACTAGATTTGACTTCAACCAAAATATGGCCCGGCTGTGGACGATCCTTAGGTTTTTGCAGGCGTCTGGCAGTTAGTATATCGGTAGCATTTAATTTTAACTTTTCCGCAACTTTGTTCACCACTTCTGTGACATCTTGATTAGGAGTTTCCGGTATCCCTGCTACCTCTAGTGTACCAGACAACATTTTTTGGTCAACTTCATTGATATGCTGTTCTAGCACTGCGATTCTTAATTCGAGATTCTTATTTTTATTAAGTAACTCTATGTTTTTATTTACTAGTGACTTTATAGTGCCTTCTTGTTTCCTGACCATATCTTCAAGATCCGACATTTGCCCATTCATATGTTCGACAGCCGTTGTAAGCTCACCAATCTCAGCCTTGATGATCCTTTGCGTCTCGCGAGAAATATTCGCGATAAGTTTCTTTTCATTGAGGGCTTTGCAGGCGTGACCTTCCTGGCCATCTTCTTCGTCAGAGCTTTCATCCGGAGTCACAAAGAAGGAAGAGCGCTTAGAAGCGTTGCTGAGACATTCCTGACAACTCCATTCCAGGCCATCTGAGTTCCTGAGAGCCGCCAGCTGTTTGTTGGTCAGTTTGGAGCAGCTGGGTGTCGAGTGAACCGTTATATTACACCTACTACACACGAGACCCGGAGATTTTGATGTAATATTTTTATTACATGTCGAACATTTATTAGGTGCCATGTTGACGAACGCTATCGCGGGTAGGAAAAATCACAGGTAAAACGTAACACGACCAATGCGTATGCAGTCACGAACTCGACTCTTTAATATATAGTGTGATAATTAATCTCAATTAAGATATAGTGTGATAATATATACCTATTTTATCGAGAATGCAATGTCTAGACAAACCTTACATAGGTTTTAAGACAAAAAAATAAAATACAATTTATAAAAACATAGAGTATAATGTCTTTATAATTTTTTGGCAAGTAAATAAAAAAAGGTATTGCTCTTTTTTTCGTTCACAATAGCAATGCGGCGTAGCAAAACGGTTCTTCCAACAAACAGCAAAAAATCAAAATGGATGAAGTCGTCGAAGGAGAAATAATCTTGGTGTCTTGCAAAAAGGCAGATAGAGCTGAAAAAATAATAAGTATTCTATTTGGGTGAAAGACATAACATTCTCGTTTGAAAAAAACTGTTTTCCACGACTCTTTACAGATAATAATAAATTTCACTCAAATTTTAGAACCTATTCGTTACAAACATACTTACAAACAAATCTTTCCTCCTTATAATATTAGTTTAGAAGTAATGTAAAGGTATAAAGAACTTTGTGTGATTTTGGTCGGAATTTCTATTAAATTTTAAAATGTACGTATAGTGACATTACTACAATAGTTAGACACATACTATTACGATATTTTTTGTAGATATTGATATGTTCTTTAATTATTCCATACAAATTAATATTTCTCGAGCCGCGCCGCTTTGCTGCCACGCTGTGCCGCAGTAGTGCGGTTTGGCCTTAAGACAATGACGGCGGTGACAATATCACCTTGACGCGACCAATCAGATGCGATCATTTCTAAGCGCCAAATCAATTAACCAATCAAATTAAATTTGGAAAATAGTGCGAACTTGTGAACTTGATGGCTTATTCCACTAAACCCCAAAAATCGTTCCACTTCAACCCCAAAACAATTTGTAGGTATGATTAAATATTTGTATTTTTTTCCAATCAAACCCCAAGAATTAGAGGTAGAGTCAGTAAGTCGAAATGTAAATGAAAGTGATAATTGCACAACTAGAAAACAAAGCATCACCGATGCGAAAACGACGACGCCTCAGAAACATATTATAGTGCTCTTCTGCTCTCTCAACTAATCAGATGACGATTTCCTCGTCTAGGAGTATTCTATCTCGTGGGGTGCTAGTTTAGAATGTCACCCCTCATTTCTACCTGTGCGTGTCGTGAAAGGCGACTAAAAGTAAAAACCGGAAGGTGGGCAGCGGCACCTTCGGAGGAACTGATATCTTAAACTGCGATCGCCAAGACGCATGCCAAGCATGGGGATTATGGAAACCTCCCCTAATGGCGCAGGCTGTGTTCTGCAGTGGAAAATCCGGCTGATACAGTTACAGGGGCTTCTAGGCTACATATTTGGAACTTGCTCTCATGCTAATACTGTTACGTGTATGTGATACCGTTTATTTTGTATGTGGTTGGTTAGAACAGTATTTAGTTCCTAAAGATGCATGAACCTGAGCACGATGAATGTGAGGCTGGTTCTAGCTCGGCTACGAATTTTTTATTTATGGAAAATTCAAGTTGGTACTATATAATATGTATCAATCAACCTACCATCTTAAATGTAATCACACATAAATGTCTTCTATCCAAATTGTTTATATTGTACGCCTTATTTTAAATTTATTTATTTATGGACTCTTTGAATATTTTGTTTGTTACTGTGAACAACCAACCACGAAACAATTTTTGCTTCGCTCGATTTTGTGCTTTCACACTTTGAGAACCTAATGTATGTACAAGTTCCATTGATTTAATTCACTTTTTTAATTATTATATTAGGTCCTTACATATGAAATTGGCGTTTTGTATGGGAGGAACAAAAAGTCGAATATTTTTTAATATAATATATTTAATTAATCAAAGTATGAACCATTATTTTCTATGCACTTTTGCCATCTCATAGGTAGTTCATTGATCCCTTTACTAAAAAAACCAGTCGGTCGGGAATCAATAAAATCTTTGAAGGCGATTTGGACTGCCCCATCGGATTGAATTTTTTCCCTTGCAAGAAGTTATCCAAATTTCGAAAAAAATGGTAATCTGTTGGAGCAAGGTCCGGGGAGTACGGAGGATGTCTTAGACTTTCCAATTGAAGCTCTTCTAATTTAGTAGCCGTCTGTAGCGCAGTGTGTGGTCTAGCGTTGTCGTGAAGCAGCAGTGGCGTGGAGCGATTGACCAGCCTAGGTTGTTTAGCCGCTAGCTTTTCCATCATGGTTTGCAATTCCTGACAATAGACATCAGCCGTAATAGTCTGGCCAGATTTGAAAAAACTGTAATGAACAATACCGGCACTAGTCCACCAAACGCTTACAAGTAACTTTTTTGGGGTTAATTTTCGCTTGGGGCAGGATTTGGCTGGCTGGCCAGGATCTAACCATTGCGCTGAGCGCTTCCGATTATCGTAAAGAACCCAATTTTCATCACAGGTAATGGTTCGGTTTAAAATACCTTCATTATTGTGCCGGTTTAGTAATGTAACGCAGCAGTCGACGCGCGTTTGCCGGTTTGTTTCAGTCAATTCGTGAGGTACCCACCTTTCAAGCTTTTTAATCTTCCCAATTTGCTTCAAGTGAATTAAAACAGTTTTATCACTAACATTGCAGCCTGCAGCTAACTCGGACGTGGTTTGCGATGGATCCGCTTCCACAATAGCCTTCAACTCTTCATTATCAACTTGAGTCTCAGGCCGTCCACGGGGCTTGTTCTGCAGGTCGAAATTTCCAGAACGAAAACGTTGGAACCAAAAACGAACTGTGTTTTCTTTTGCAACACGACCGCCATACGCATCATTCACTCTTCGAGTTGTTTCCGCAGCACTAGTGCCACGGCGGAACTCGTACTCGTAAATAATGCGATATTTAAGGTTTTCCATTTTGTAAAATGAGTCACGCAAACAGAAAAAAACAGAAGAAAAAAAACAAATGAATGACGATCATCGAAGCACAAATACATGAGTCTATAGCTGTACAAATTTGAATTTGGAATTCCTTACCAAAGAGGAGAAATTCGTGATTAAAGTGGCCAGTACGAAAAACGCCAATTTCATATGTAAGGACCTAATATATAATTTATTTCCACATTTAAACTATCTATAAGAGAGTAATAAATGGTGCGATAAACCCAAACTGTAGAATTATTAAATAGTAATTATTTGTATGTAAACATCTTGTCTCTTTTCGAGGCTGGTTCTTTTCCAACCAATTTAGTTTTTATGAGCACAGAATAATATTTTATTTATGGATCTTGCAATTTTGCTGTTGACTACCAAAACTGTTTTGGGATTGAAGTGGAACTGAAGTATATAAATATTTCTTGATTCAATTAAATGCGACCAAAATCAGACCAAGTTCTTTATACCTTTGCCTTAATCCTTACATAAATATATGATTTCTTAAGCAAGGCTGTTAAAATACCTGTAAATTACTTTTTGGTTTATTAAAATCAGACATTTCTTTCGAAAATTGAAATTAAATTAATTCGCCGCGACGCCGCTGCTGCCTCCCGCGCCGTGACTTGACGGAGCACCGGGGCCGGAGTGCAGGAGAGGGCCATATGTATGAAATAGGTAGCCGGCTCCCTACGCAGCGGATGTAACCAACGTTGAGTAATTTTGAAGAAATGTTTTTGTTTAAGCATGTTATTAATTCTTTTCAGAACTAATAAGTGCATATTACCAAAAGTTCTTACTAGAACTACATATTTCAACATTCCAATTAAAAAGTTTTTTTCAGAACTCTTCAAACTTCGGATTGAAAAAATCGTACAGGTTTGCCTCTTATTTATATCTTTCAAAAGATTACTGTTACCTGTAAAGATACCGTTTGCAATAAATAAATCCCAGGGAAAAACTTTTTCTATGGTTGGCATCGATCTAAGAAAAGAGTGCTTTTCTTATGGCCAACTACACTTCTGGACTCATCTATTGGCCCACCTTGTATTTTCAGTTTCGTTTGGTCCTAGCTAAAATTTTATATTAGGTCGAGCAAAAAGTTTTTATGCAGTTTTGAACCTGGCACATTTTACCATCTTTTTCGATCGTATTGTTTTAAATTTGAATTCAGAATACCATACGACATGGAGCTACGCCTAACAAGTTGGATATGCGCCTTGTTAAAGGCAATTGATTTTTGAATAAAAAATATGTTTTATCAAATAAAGGTTTAATTTAATAACGCGTGTTGCCTCCATGGGCATCTACCACAGCTCTCATACTATTAGGCATAGAGTTTATCAACCGCTCTATGAAATTTTGAGGGATCATCTCCCATTCCTCTTCTATGGCAGTTTTCAACTCCTGCATCGTCTGGGCAACTGGCTGACGAGCCCTAACACGTCTTTTTAGCTCGTCCCACATGTGCTCAATAGGGTTCATGTCTGGGCTTCTGGCTAGCCAGTCCATAACTGTGATGTTCACATCCCGAAGATATTCCCTGACGATGCCGGCCGCATGGGCTCTTGCATTATCATGCATAAAAAGGAAATTTGGGCCCACATAGTCCGCGTATGGTATCACGTGAGGTTCTAAGCACTCACGAATGTACCTTTCAGCATTTAATGTTGGCAGCCGTGGTCCTGCAACAACCTCAAGTTGAGTTTTGCCGCTCGCGGATATACCGCCCCAGACAGTCTATGAGCCACCGCCATAAGCAACCCTCTCTTCAAAGCAGCATTGTGCGAAACGCTCTCCCTTACGTCGGTAGACCTTCTTCCTTCCATCATTGCCATGCATGTAACACAATTTTAGACTCATCAGAAAAGAGTACACGGCTCCAATCTTGCTGTGTCCAATTTAAATGACTGCGTGCGAAATGAAGGCGCGCTGTTCGGTGGGCTCGCGTTAGTTTGGGCCCATTAGCTGGCTTGTGTGGTACCATATCGCGTTCTTTTAACCTTCTCCGAACAGTTCGAGCGCTCACAGATACTCCGTGGAAGTCGCGAAGTTGGTTTTGTATCTCAATGGAGGTAAGGTGACGATTTCTCAAGCTGGTCGTCACGATGAATCGATCCTGCCTTTCAGTTGTGACCCGAGATCGTGGCCTTCCTTGGCGACGAACAAAGCCGCCAGTCTCTAGGTACCTCCGATAAACATTTCGGACCGCAGATCGACTTAAATTAAGTTGAGCACTCACGTTTCTTTGGCTGTGTCCGGCCTGAATAAGTGCCACAGCTTGGGCGGCGACTTCAGGTGAAGTATCCATAGATTATTGATAGAACCTCACCTTAATGTTAAGAATAAGTAATGTTTGTTGCAAAACCAAAGATATCAATCACTTTTTCAAGAATTAAATCCAAGTAAACCAATAAAACCAAGTTTTCTTAGTATTCGATTGTTTGATATCAACAAACAGGCTCCAAATTGTCTTTTGTTTCTTTAAATTCTGTGTTCGAAATTCAAAAAAAAGACTATTGAATGAAATTGTGAATGTGCCAGGTTCAAAACTGCATAAAAACTTTTTGCTCGACCTAATATAAAATTTTAGCTAGGACCAAACGAAACTGAAAATACAAGGTGGGCCAATAGATGAGTCCAGAAGTGTATATGTTGCCCTTTCTCAATTAGGGTCTCCTGAAAATCAACATGTTTTATTGCCATCTACAAATACCACTGCTAACATAGTGGATAGTGAAGCATTAAGGTAAAAATGGAAAATTAAAAAAATAAGGTCCAATAAAGTTAAAAAGTCTTTAAAATATAAGATGTACTTACTTGAATAAAGAAATGATACACAAATAAAAAAAAACTACATTAAATTAAATAAAAAATGTTAATCAAATTAAGTAAAAATAACTGTAAAGTAAACGCTGCTACGCTAAAAAATAATGCTGTATTTTTGTTCTCTAAAATATGTGATAATAAGTACTTATAGGCATAAATTCTCTTATTTTATCAGACACAATTGATTTCTTAATTACTACATGTGACTGTCACATACATCATGTGATGTACATTGACTGTATACTGTACAATAATAGTAGTAGATATATAATGTATCTAATTATTATTAGTATACCTATACTCTAAACCTCTGTGAAATGTTCTTAAAAATTACCCGTTGGTGTCATTTATTCTGTTATCATTTGGTTTTCAATCGTCAAGTCCCGTACCCAAAGAGAGCCAGCGATACACAATTGCTAAAAACATTATTATTTAGGTATGCCCTGCATTTACTGTACGTTTATGCCAAATGTTTAAAAAAAATATGTCCACCCGTGCAAAGCCGGGACGGGCCGCTATTGTATATTGGATAGAACAGGCTATTAAATAGACCTTAAATTTTAAAACCTGGAACACTACTGCTTATTTTTTTAACAATAGTAGAATTTTCTTTCAGTACCCAGCGTTTGGCAAAAATAAAACCGAAACCGAAACTGCTCAACGAAACATCATTGGGCATTAAGGAGCTCATTTATAGCAAAGTGACATTTCCGTGATTCATTTTGAACATTTTACGCTTCAAACTCAATAAACTGAAAGATTTATATGCAAATTTATATCTAGATACGCCGTATTGTCCGTAACTTAAGACCAGTTTAAGTTACGACTACATTCCGCACTCGGAAACTGAATGTGGGTGAACCATTTGCTCAGCAGCTGAATACGTATTCGTATTAATAAAGCCAGACTGTACTTGGTACAGTAAAATGCAGTTAAAAAGCTTGATTTTTCGAAAAAAATATCCTTTTTTTACATGATATAGAACTGCCTTTTTGTGGATGTGGCCAAGGCATTGCTTTAAAATCTTTAAGTCCATGGTTTCATTGCTAGGGCGAATATTACCTTTGATTTTTTCTCATTACATTGTTCTTTATGTGGAAATTTGTGCCGTTATATATCATAACTTTTCTGACGCAAGTTAACACAAAGATACCTCTACCTGTTTTTGTGAGTCACAAATGCCTCACAATGTATGCTGATGTATGCATTACAGTTCATTTGCATTTAAACATATTATGTACAAAATGAAATCTTCACTACTACTCGCCCCGTTGTGTGTGTAACCGACAATTGTAACGTTTCATTGTAAACCTTCTTATTTTATTATATAGTAATTTAGTAGTGTGTACAATAAACAAATATATATCTATCTATATAGCGCATGTCCTCGGTAATTTTCAAAAATATATGATCTCAATTACCTCTCGTGTGCCCTTTTCCACCGTAGGATTGTATGTTTTAAATACGAGCATAGATTCACCCATTTAAAATTATTATTAATATATTTTTTATTAATATAATATTTGTAGTTTAAATCACTTTTTTGGTTAACATTTCAGTTTTATTAAAAGCTGTAATGGCGTGATCTTCTCACACTTGAAAACTAAGGTACTGTGTAACAGATAATGTATTATTCATGCTTAGTAACGCAAGGTTGATGGGAATTACTATGCAAACATAGCATGTTAACAACTTATACCAACTTGGCGAACTTGCGCCTGGAGTTAGCTTTGGATTTAACTTCTTTGCAAGTTTCTTAAGTTAATATTGTGTTCATTTTTCTTTTTATAAAATAGTTACTCCATGCTTATTACTGCAATGAACGTTGCATAGTAAAACAAAATGGCTGACTACTTGTGACTGCGTTTTATTTACGTTTAATCAGAAATATATGCCTTGCTATTGCCTGCCTTTGTAACAAATTTCATCAAGCAACACCTAACAGCCTATAATTTTACTGAATATTAGTGAACTAAATATTAGTCGGGAGGTCCCAAATTACAAGCGAGTAATTAAGAGGTTTAAAAAAACGCCTATAGACCACTACTAGTACCTAATGCAGTGTGGGAGTTCTAAAAAAAATAATTTATTTACTCAACTGCACATGTATTCAGATGAAAACAATTTTTGATTTCAATTAAATCATTTGTCTCAATAAATATTTTACATAATCTTATTATTATATTCTTCTTTAATATTATATTAAAGAGAACTGATGCATACATATAAATTATTTTGGATTGAAAAAGATAACTTCCAATAAGACTTGAATCCGAAACGTTAAAATACCGTCCTGGAGCATTTCCAATAATTATGCTATGTAACCGAGTGCTGGACATTCGTATATATATTTTTTATATGGTTTGTTAGATTTTGCACAGACTCCAGGGTCCGTGCCATTTTTTAAGTTAACTTTGTTTTTTTTTTACTAATTACATTACTATGGGAAGCATTCTTTCAAACAGGTTTGCACAGGTATTCTGAACGGACCAGTGTTTTCAAGCAGCACTCGTTCACGGGTTGACTCGCGTGCTAGCCATCGTCCTCCCTCAACCATTTGTGAGGCAAGAGAGCGACCCGACACACGATGCCGCCGCTTGCCTCCATTTTTTCGTGAACATGACCGTTCCGAATGCCCGCGCCAATCCGCTTGCCAAAGGGGGAGAAAACTATAATTAAAGACTTCATTTTTACGCATACAAAAAAATATATTTAATTTTGAATTTTTCTTATTCTGACTTACCGACGTCCATTTTCACCAGGGCCTCTGTCACTACGCTGTTACAATCTCTAATTGCCATCTTAAGGCGAGGTTGTACCTACTTAAGACATTTTTTAAAATCTGTAACTCGAATAGAATTGAAAATTTAGAATATATAAAATCATTTATATAAAGTTAAACATACTCTCCAGGAACGTACAAAGTCAAAAACGTGATTATTAACAATTTCTTCGATAAAAAAAAATGTCAAACATGACACCATATCGCTACTTAAATCAGGTAGAACTAAAAGATACTATCATGAAACTATGTGGAAGTTTTACCAATGGATAGAGCTTGTTATTTATTAGTAACGTCTGAAGGCACATTTTCAAATTTAGCTATAGTTTTTTAACAAGAAAAAATAAACTACAAATCTAAAGATTCAAGCTCTCGCGCACGTCATTCAGTACCCGCCTAGGCGTCGTCGAGGTAGGACGCGTGTCGTTTTCTCCAGCAAAATTCTCTCTGGCGATTGCGAGCTAGAAATATTTATAAACAGAATTATTATTAGCAGAATGGTGACACTGCAACATTTATGGTTATCCGCTGGCGTGAATCTTCCATCAGGCGAGTGTCTTGTACGTAATTTCAAACCATGCCAAATAAAAAAAATACTTTCTCGATGGCATTGTTTTCACGCGCCACAGTATAAAAAGTACAGTATGGTTTTCTAAACAATTCACTTATTTTAGTTCAGTGAGCTGTAAATAGTGTAGCCGAGCCCGTGGGGTGACGGACTGCCCGTGGGGTGCCGGGCTATGTCACGCCCCAATTACTAACTGTGGGTGTCGTAATAGGCAACTAAGGGAAAATACCGGAAAGTGAGCAGCAGTGCCCTCTAAGAAGCTACCTCCCTCCAGTAAAAAATCTGTCGCCAAGCACTTAACGGTATGCGCCGCTATGAGTCCTCCAGAACCAGTAATTTTGCATGGTGGTAGGGTATTTTGCGAATGCCCGCCTGGCTAGCTACTACCCTCAAGTAGAAAATCTGTCGCCCAGCACTTAAAGGTATGTGCCGCTATGAGTCCTCTAGAACTAGTAATTTGGCATGGTGGTAGGGCATTTTGCGAATATCCGCCTGGCTTCCTACCACTATGTGTCAAGTAAAAAATCTGTCGCCAAGCACTTAACGGTATGCGCCGCTATGAGTCCTCCAGAACCAGTAATTTTGCATGGTGGTAGGGTATTTTGCGATTACCCGCCTGGCTAGCTACCACCCTCAAGTAGAAAATCTGTCGCCAAGCAATTAACGCTATGTGCCGCTATGTATCCTTGAGAACTAGTAGTTGTGCATGGTGGTAGGGCAATTTGCGATTACCAGCCTGGCTAGCTACCTCCCTCAAGTAAAAAATCTGTCGCCAAGCACTTAATGGTATGTGCCGCTATGAGTCCTCTAGAACAAGTAATTTGCATGGTGGTAGGGCATTTTGAGAAAACCCGCCTGGCTAGCTACCTCCCTCAAGTAAAAAATCTGTCGCCAAGCACTTAACGCTATGTGCCGCTATGTATCCTTGAGAACCAGTAATTTTGCATGGTGGTAGGGCATTTTATAAATACCCGCCTGGCTTGCTACCACTATGTGTCAAGTAGAAAAACTGTCGCCAAGCACTTAACGGTATGTGCCGCTATGAGTCCTCCAGAACCAGTAATTTTGCATGGTGGTAGGGCAATTTGCGATTACCCGCCTGGCTAGCTACCACCCTCAAGTAGAAAATCTGTCGCCAAGCACTTAACGCTATGTGCCGCTATGTATCCTTGAGAACTAGTAGTTGTGCATGGTGGTAGGGCAATTTGCGATTACCAACCTGGCTAGCTACCTCCCTCAAGTAAAAAATCTGTCGCCAAGCACTTAATGGTATGTGCCGCTATGAGTCCTCTAGAACTAGTAATTTGCATGGTGGTAGGGCATTTTGAGAAAACCCGTCTGGCTAGCTACCTCCCTCAAGTAAAAAATCTGTCGCCTAGCACTTAACGCTAAGTGCCGCTATGTATCCTTGAGAACCAGTAATTTTGCATGGTGGTAGGGCATTTTATAAATACCCGCCTGGCTTGCTACCACTATGTGTCAAGTAGAAAAACTGTCGCCAAGCACTTAACGGTATGTGCCGCTATGAGTCCTCTAGAACTAGTAATTTGCATGGTGGTAGGGCATTTTGAGAAAACCCGCCTGGCTAGCTACCTCCCTCAAGTAAAAAATCTGTCGCCAAGCACTTAACGCTATGTGCCGCTATGTATCCTTGAGAACCAGTAATTTTGCATGGTGGTAGGGCATTTTATAAATACCCGCCTGGCTTGCTTCCACTATGTGTCAAGTAGAAAATCTGTCGCCAAGCACTTAACGGTATGTGCCGCTATGAGTCCTCTAGAACCAATAATTTTGCATGGTGGTAGGGCATTTTGCAAATACCCGCCTGGCTTCCTACCACTATGTGTCAAGTAGAAAATCTGTCGCCAAGCACTTAACGGTATGTGCCGCTATGAGTCCTCCAGAACCAGTAATTTTGCATGGTGGTAGAGCAATTTGAGATTACCCGCCTGGCTAGCTACCTAACCCTCAAGTAGAAAATCTGTCGCCAAGCACTTAACGCTATGTGCCGCTATGTATCCTTGAGAACTAGTAGTTGTGCATGGTGGTAGGGCAATTTGCGATTACCAGCCTGGCTAGCTACCTCCCTCAAGTAAAAAATCTGTCGCCAAGCACTTAACGGTATGTGCCGCTATGAGTCCTCCAGAACCAGTAATTTTGCATGGTGGTAGGGCAATTTGCGATTACCCGCCTGGCTAGCTACCTAACCCTCAAGTAGGAAATCTGTCGCCTAGCACTTAACGGTATGTGCCGCTATGTGTCCTCTAGATAGAACCAGTAATTTGGCATGGTGGTAGGGCATTTGGCGAATACCCGCCTGGCTAGCTACTACCCTCAAGTAGAAAATCTGTCGCCAAGCACTTAACAGTGTGTATTTTAATAGTAATAGTTAAAGGTTATCAACTGTGTTAGTTGCACTATAAGGGAATAGTCACAAGAATATAATAATTGAGTACTGGATTTAGTAGCAGATACCTAAAGTAGATCAACAGTTTTAGTTACACTATGAAGCTGATAGCGTGCGGCTGGGGACATCGACCTTACGAGCGCTGTGCATCTAAAGCGCAGCGCCGCGTAGTGTCCATAGCTTGCAACTCTCGCACGCTAAATTTGCCTACTGTGCAAGTACAAGAGGCTCTTAAGGTTATAATCGCGTATGTCTTTGCGCCTTGCAGCTACCGCTCTCTGAACGAACCGTCCAATCGTATATATTTGAATGCACTTCATTTTGATGTTGGCGACATCTACCTAAATATCATAAAACTATTAAGTGAGGTTGGTAGATTTATAACCGATCAACACTCAACACCAATTCAATGAAACCATTTTTTAAATAGATTATATATTATGTTGTATTAAGTTTTCGTGATTATTACGGAAAAAATTAAACAACTTTAAACGGTTTAAATCGCGTATATTTATTGTTATTTCTATCGGCGTTTCAAACATTATACAGTGATCGTGGTCTCGGAGTGGCTAATCGGTATTATGTCACTTAAGATAATAAGAAATTATTTTCTACTATCATTTATTACTATTTTACTCTTACTTATCATGTGGAACCGATATCGTACATTTATAAATGAAATTAAATTGTTGTCATTATTATTCATGATCTACGACGCGCATGGATTGACTATTACTTAATTACAGATCACAGCCTAGGTAAATAGTATCATGCTAATAAGGTGTCGCCTTTAAAAAAAAAAATTTAAAAAAAAAAACGTGCATTCATACGAATGGATTCGTTTCCATAGCGTAAATAGAAATACACCGGGACGGTATTCTGGGGTTGCAGGTTCAAATCCCGCTGGAGGTTATCTTTTTGGATCCAGTACAATTTCCATTTGAAATATATCGTAGCTTCTATAGAAATCCATTGATTTGGCTAGGGGCCGTTAGCTTTAGATGCAAAGCAAGGCATCACATTTTTTTTTAGCCAATCTATCTGTGGATTGGTAATAAAAGTCATTCTTTAACCATAAAACTGCATATTAGTGAACTTTTTTTTTTATGACTGGTTGCCTTCTGACACATATCCAATTTGCGAATTCCCTTTGGTAGGAAAGTTTAACCGCCAGTTGGCCAAGAAAGCTCGGAATTTTTGTCTAATTCAAAATATAACAAACTTACTTTAGTTAAGGGACAGCACTGTAGAGAAAGATGTTATTAAACACATTAGTAGGCTCATGGATTGTTTTAAAGCTGTCCATGTAGTGTGGCACAGTTAATAAATTTACCATACCTACAGTAGAACAAGTTTAATCTTGATGAATATCAGCTTTTTCTTGCATGTTTTTGTGTATGCAAATTTACAACTTGCCGATTTTGATGAACTAATTGCTTTGATGTAAGGCGTAACCCATTACAAAAAAGATAGTTTATTTATTACAAAAACAAGTCGATACTGTATAATTTGCGCTGAAAATAATGAATAAGCTTTTGTAACCCTGATCAAAAGACAGATAGCGGGTATACTATTAGGTATAATTACAAGTAGCTTGGTTTTTAAACAAGATTTTATCTTGTTTAAAAACTAAGTATAAGTTATACGACTTGCTCGTGTCATTACTACAAGTCCTATTAAGGTCACATAAACAAAAAGTCACATGGAGAAGGTAGTAAGTACAGTTATTGTTTCAATTTGTTAATAATAATTCATACATTTCGTGAATGCTATTGCGTAGATGGGTGGCACAACAAAACTTTTAAGAAAATAATATCTTTATTCAGATTACCCACTTAGGAAGATAGGTATTTTGTTTATAAATTTTACCATTAAATATTATTTGTACCCGTACGTAAATATTACTATTTGTACTACTATTCGTACGTATTACCACAATATTATATATCGATAGTAAAACTGTGGTATAACTTAATGTTGTCTTAGGTTTTCGCGATTGTTACACATAGTAATTAAACCACTTTGAACGGTTTAAATCGCGTATATTTATCATTATTTTGTCCCGACGTTTTAAACACTGCAGTAAATGTGGTCACGGGTAACTAAAAAAAATTGATAAATATATGCGATTTAAACCGTTTAAAGTTGTTTAATTACTATGTGGTATAACTGTATTGGTAGTACTAAGATACTATCTCATATATCATCATATACGAGTACGTAGAAAGAAGTAAATATACTTATACTATATATACTTATTACCTAAAGCCAAGTAAAAAAAAGAAGTGCAATGCATACCTTTTATTTTAGCTGATTTTTACGTGCGCTCCGTAACCACCGAGCAAAACGGAGCACTTATCTGTCATCTGTCTATCCGTCCGTTTTAATGTCAAACAAATATTGAGCTCGTAAACGGGATATAGGTGACAAAGCGCTCGTAGCGTGGCTGGCTTAGACATTCTTTACAGATCAACTAAATAATTCAACGTCAGCTGCGTCATGACTTGGATGGGTGACCGCTAGTGGCATTACAACTAAGCGCTTGCGTACATCAAATGGCACATAAAACCATTGATCTCGGTTGTTGTCTTAGGATTGCAGTCGTTATAGAATAATGGTAGGGCAATGCCTGCTCGGCTAGCTACCACCTTTTGTCACCAAGAACCAAGCAGTGTGTTCCGGCAGCACTCCTTAACTCTAGTGATTCTATATCCTAACATACCCTAGATATAATCCTTGTGTTCATATGATGGGTTGCTTTTCTGGGCTATAATTACTATGAAATTATGAATACTTATTTCAATAACTTTTTATGTTTGATAGTTTGTGTGTGTTCCATTATTTGTGGAAAGAAGAGTCTGTGTTTACTGCATGACAGCTTTGTATGGTACCGTAAGGCCTACTGTTACTGTTACGCTGTGGCCTCAAAATATTTTTTATTCCATCAGCATGTTCATATTTATGAAAAGTCTTTCGTTTGTCTGGTGTCCATCCAGGGTAAGAAATATAATTTTCCTAGATCTACGAAAAAATATGGTAGATACTTAATATTTACATACATTACGTATTACTTACTATATTCAGCATACTAAACTTTTCTGAGTGAATAATGAGAAAAAAAATGGAATCTAGGTAATAAAATTACAAGCAGAATGCATAAAGCATATTGTAAATAAACTTAGAAGTAAATACGTTACAATTTATATCAATAAAAAAAAAAAAAATTTTGCTTAGGATTTGAACCATGCACGTTCAGTTTTCTGGTCCGACCTTAGAAGAAATGAGCTACTCAAACAATGTTTTATTGATGAAAATGACAGACCTATGTAACATTTGTGATTGTGTTTCCTGGATCAAAATGTGGCAACGTAAAAACTAAAGAGTTGTCAACGTACGTTAACTACGAAATCAAGGTAAAAATGTACAAAATTTACATTAAAGAATGGAAAAGTCGTTAGATAACTAAATTATATTATGTAAATGAGTATCAAATTTTAATAAAAAAAATATAAGACAAAAAGATCAACGCGTCAGATTCGAACTCCGCTCTTCCAGATTATGGTCCGCCCTTTCTAAGTATGCGCCACTTAGACATAGCGAAATAGGTCGAAAATAAGAGATATGTACAAATTTTTGTGCCTTACTGTCAGAAGTAAACGCAGTATGATTCTTATCGTATTGATTTGTAAATTTATGTAAAAGTTCATATTATGAAAAATTCAGAATAACGCTCATAATGACTTTAGGTAGCTCAAGTACTTCCTACGTCTTATAAAATCTTGCATGTTTATTTTATTGTGATAGTGTCACAGTAATATGATGAATTAATTAAAATTAGAAAATTACATACATGACAGTAAACATAAATGGAGGAAAAAGTACAGATGCCTGCCTTATTATGTCCACGATGCGTTTTTTGGCGATTTGTATAAACCTTTTTTGTACCTACAAAGCGTTTATTTGTATGTTGAACCATATTTTTATTTAATTGAGATCGCTAAGAAAAGCGACATAGGTCCAACGCTCAACGCGGCAGGCCGCGGTTTGAACGATAATGATAGCGCGTGGATCGCTGGAGAAAATAGTGCGGCATGATGTTAACGCTTCTCGGAATGAAAGGGCGTATGCGAAATTTTAGAAACAGACTTATTACACATTAACCATGCTTTTTTTGTAAAAAATTAAATAACAAATTTTATTGCACTTAAAAATTCAATATTTTAGAACATAAATCATATCTTAATACATTAAAATCTAGCGGAAAAAGTAGAAAATCTTTATTTTCAGAGGGGTTTTTGTCAATGTTTTGTATCGAGCCAATTATTAGGAAATATGTTTTGAGTGCTATGAGCATACTACCTATATCACTGAGTATTGTGTATATAAATTGCAGTACCATGCGGTATCTGGTTTATGAGAGTTTCTACATATTGTTAGCATTATTTTTTATATTCTGGGCCTTAAATTTAAACAGAAGTGTGGTGGTTAAACGTAACTTTATTTTCGATTATGGTACGTACGAGTAGCATGTATTTTGACAGTCATAATTGGCAGTTACAACCGATAGTAGCATCATTTGTTACTGCCCTAGGCCAAAACAGTGAAAGTAGTTTAGAAGCAGTGATGGCTCAGTGGCATTGGCTATGCACTGCCGCGCAGCAGGCCATGGTTCGAATCCCGCCGCGGGCTTGAGCTTCACCGCATAGTGGAAGGGCATTTTGCGAATTTCCGCCTGGCTAGCGACCACCGACTCAAGTAGAAAATCTGTCGCCAAGCATCTAACGGTGTGTTCCAGCAGCAGTCCTTGAGAGCCAGTGAAGTTACAGGCACATGAGACTTAATAACTATGTCAAGATGACGGGCGCAGTGCAATTCGTGACTTGTGACGAAATGCATCTGTTATAGGCAGAGGTTAGTCCGCTCAACATCAGGTGGACCTCAAGCTTGTTCCGTCACAATAACAAAAAAAAAAACACTAACGATTATGAAAGCAGTGACCGTGAGGCAGTCAGGAGTTCCAGTTCTGTATTGAAGAATATTGATTATTATTCAAAAACTGGATAGAGGAATATTATAATGTTCTATTATAACTAAACTATATATACAAAGTTATCATGAAGCGGGAACTGGATAATTTTAATACATATCATTAAATGCTTTTATCTGAGTACTAAACGGATTTATTGTACGTCGATTTACGTTGATATTGAACTAATGTAGCAATAGCTCCTTTTTAGTTATAATGCTATAGTTATTCGCACTATATTCACCATTTGAGGAGTCATACTAATGTTCAGTGTATCTAAAGACCTTACAAAGATGTCAGTGATGTATTATTATTATTTATCGGAAGGTGTCTCTGAGAAATTCTGCCTTAAAACAGTAATGCGCAAATAATGTCGTGTTTTAGTAAGGTTTGAAGGGCACAGTAGCAAGTTTAAGCATTGGGTGGACGGCATTGTACAGCATGATAACGGTGACTCTGCAGCTACAATGCAAAGTTGTGATGCTCACCATAAGGTGGCCGACTTGTACGTCTTACGTTTCGTCATTGAGAAACCAAATCAAACTGACTGCAGTTCTTAAATATGAATTTAATATAAAGCAGTGATAGCGCACTGGCATCGGCTATGGACTGCCACGCAGCAGGTCCATGGTTTAAATCCTGTCGCGGGTGGTGTTCTCCGCATGGTGGAAGGGCATTTTGCAATTGCCTGCCTGGCTAGCGACCACCCTCAAGTAGTAAATCTACCACCAAGGACCTCACGGTGTGTTCCGGCAGCTGTATATGAGACCCAGTAATTCAAGGTTAAGCCTGTTAACACCTTCGGCCACATCATCACTATCAGGTGAGATGTTGGTCAATGGCATACCTATCAGCAACAAAAAAGAAGGATCCATGGTTTTGTTATCAGCTACAAATTGTTTTTTTTTTTGTAAAAGTTTGTCTTATTTTTTACACAGTACATACCTACTCGTATATCCACATCTTAATTTTATATTTTACATACACCTACACTTGTAGGTGTACTTCCGCAAACTTCACTTTCCATAAACCACCAAAATATTAGAGATTTTCTTCTCCACCCATCAGTTCTTTCCCTTACGTTATAAACGAGCAATATGGTTTAATGCTACACCCAGAAGTCATAATACTAAACTTGAGATTTTATTCGCAACTCACATTTATCGTTTGCATGAAATTTTCATGTGACTAAGTGGTATAAGACGAGTAAATTCCTAGCTCCAATGCACGTCTTCGCCTTGGAATGAAGGCATAAGTAAGAAGCTGAATATTTAGGGAAATATGTGCCTATGGAAAGTCTATGGTATGTATTTATGCTTCTAAATATACTGTTTTTATAAAATTCATTCAGTTCAAGAAATTGTAAGATTGGTTTTTATGACTTGGTGTACATAATATTTTGTACACGTATGAAATTTGAATATGTTATTATTACATTTGCTGCATCCGCCGTAATGTCACTTTTAAAAAGGAAAAATTGGTGCTTTACCAGTACCAACCTAAGAAGTCCATGAAATAAATCTTATTCCAATTTTAACACTTATTTCCTGCGCAAAATTTTACGAAAATATATTAAAAGTATGTATTTTCATTATTATCAATTAGAAATTGAAATGTTTGTACTACATGGGGCTATTGTAATAATATATATAATGACACTAAGGCTGACATTCACAAACGAGTTCGAGTTTAAACTCAAGCTTTTTTATGTCAAAATATGAGTCTAGACTCAAACTTCAAACAGTTTTTTATTCACAGTCGAGTTCGCCCTAATGGAGAACGAGTATATGCTCAGCGGAGAATGAGACGGGCTGAGTCACCAAATCTGTGACTCCAGCCAAACTCAAATAGCGCGGGGCGCCAAAACGCCACCATCTTTGCTATGTGGAACTGTGATATGTTTTCTTTATAATATTATTACCATAATGAATAATATCGATGGAGTATCTCCAGATTTAGAGCAAATAGATAATTATCATCAGTTTGATGTTATTGATGAACAGTATAACGTGACACGATTTTCCAACATGTACATTCGCAATATTGAGAATCCCTTTACATATGATTATGACAACGCGATGTTCATAAACCGTTACAGGTTCTCAAAAGCTTCCATTCGGAATGTCATCATTCTGGAACTGGGGGAATAGGCTCTCCAACATTATAACATGAGAGGGCTGCCAATTTCTGATGAATTAGAAGTACTAATTGATCCACGATTTTATGCCACAAATTCATTTCAAGTCAGTAATACATTTTAGTCACATAACTGCTTTTTTTTCTTTGAGTTTTTTGGACAGCTGCTACAGAGCTGCCTTATATGTTGACTCCATTAATTAATCCGACTACTCCACCACTGATGAGATTCAATTATGTGCAGGTAGTACACGCACTAGGAATGTAATTGTGCTGCTTTTTAGCGTCTAATATAATATTTCCTTGTCTCCAAATCAGTCTCGCTACAAAGTTGACTACATCCTCAAATATAATTGTGACTTGTGCGGTGTTACACAACACGAGGATGAAATGCGAAGAATTTGACACCACATTTCACTTGGAAGGGGCAACCGATAGTGAAGAAGCTGACAGCTCATATGTACAGACTAACCCTGCATCTTTTTTTTATGTTATTGTGACGGAAGAAGATCGAGGCCCACCTGATGTTAAGCGGACTAGCCTCTGCCTATAATAGGTGCATTTCATCACAAGTCAACAATTGCACTACGCCCGTCACCTTGAGACATATTTGTTCAGTCTCATGTGCCTCTAATTTCACTGGCTCTCAAGGACTGCTGCCGGAACACACCGTTAGGTGCTTGGCGACAGATTTTCTACTTGAGGGTGGGCATTCGCAAAATTTCCTTCCACCATGCGGTGAAGTAAAGCCCGCGGCGGGATTCAAACCATGAGCCTGCTGCGCGGCAGTCCAGCAAACAGCTGCAGCAGTGATGCCACTAAGCCATCACTGCTTCAAAACCTGGAATTGCATACAGAAACTCAATAGTGGAACAATATTATAATCAAGTCCGATATTGTTATGTGGGTTAATTAGTATACCGCGAAGATTCAAATTCAAAACCTCAATTCTGTGCTCTGTTTCACTTACTCATAACTTTTTTCTATGATTGTCCTTTTCTAACATAATGATACCAGGCATGAAAAAAGAAAATTAAATCAAAGAAGTTGAATAATATTTGTCTATGGCTGGAGTCAAACTCGATGGAGTAGGTATGGAGCTATCGTTCGTTCTCAACTGTGAATTTAAAATGGCGGAGTAAACTCGTCAAACCTGGAGTTCGAACTCCGGTGAGACCCGTCGAAGTAAACTCGACCCACTGTCTCTGAATGTCAGCCTAAGAGTTTTGCACTTCTAGCTAATCGGAACTATTTGAATTTCGAATGTTATATTTTTTGAAACGACTTGCAATTTTTTATAAATAAAAATTGGCGAGAAACCGTTTGTCATTTATTATTTTTTTACACAATAAATTCCTACGTATGCAAAATGGAATTAAGTCGAATTGATTTTAGGGTGATGATCTTTTATTATTTAAAAAGTTCAAACCAAGACTGTTTCGCTCGTCTTCAAAATGATTTTTAATAAAAAAAATCTATATTAATTATACTAAATATTTTTGTATGATGTTCCTTCTCCATACAAAATTATCGGAAAGTCATTGTTTTTGACCGATTCTACAGCATCCAACAGGAGGACATATAAAAATTCATAAATTGTTAAACCAGGAACTGAAAAGGATTTTTACAAGACTGGTATGGTACTGGTATAGAATATGTACACATATATATTATATAATAACCTTATTTTTTATATAAGAACGGCGGGTTAATTTCTAGCCCAGTACGAGGCCTATCGGTATCCATTTTAGGCTATATGATAAATAAGTGGTGATCAGGGTGAGTAGATATCAGAGGTTATCTAAATTTTTAGTTAAATTATATTACAGTTATAAAGGAAAGGTAACTAAGTACCTAGCGTGATGGCAGTCTATAGTCATTGCCATTTGGCCAATATAGCTCCAACTGAGAGAATTGGAGTTATACATACATACGTATTTTAATGCCGTTAATATCGTATTATCATATAAATCTCCATAATAATATCATCACAGTAGGTAATCTGTATCATCCCACCTGTATTACCCATAGGCAGAGGTTTGGAAACCTCCATGTTTGTCACATGGTCTATGTCTATTGTCATCTACCAGGTACAACTTCAAACACCAGGCTAATTATTTATAGATGTTTGTTCTATTTGTCGTTAAATATAATTAATGTCACATAGCACAAATTTCTCCTCGAGCACTTGTTTGTCCGAAAAAGTTAATTGTTATTACCTAATATACATTTTTCACATCTCATTAATTTGAAGCCAGGAACTTGAAATTAAAAAGAACGGCGGGGGAGAATAGAATGGACTTCGGGAGTTCTGAACTCAGTAGTACTATGTTTGTACAAAAGATCTTACCACAGAAAAGAGAAAATAGTTTAATATTTCTCTATGGATGTAACCATAAAGATGACAGCTTGTCAGCTGAGATGATGAGCGCATATTGTGATTCACTTGGCAGGAGAAATAAGATATTGTATATTAACAATGGTAGGGCACCTTAAGGAAGACGTTTTAATGGCCAACACCACCACGAACAGACTGACAAACCGTAGTATTGGCATCCATTGCGTGTAGTGTACCTTGCACTGGTTGGGTATTAAATGTATAGAAATGGTAAAGTGTTATGACTAAATGTTCAGACGCTGTAGCCATGGAACAGTTCCGATATGAAATAACAATTATATGTAAAAATAGTTCTCAAATACTGCGAACTCAAAGCCATTTTTACAAAAAGTATCATAGCCAAACAGTAGGATATTCACCCTTACTCGTGACACAAGCATCTCAACAATGAACCATCATTATATACACGACAAAAGCAAGCCTTTATTGAATTTCTACTTGACGTTTCATACAGTTGCGCAAAAAATCCCTAACACGACAAAAAGTTGTTCACTACAAAGGCGGACTTTGTCTCGCTTAGGATTAACATGGAAATTGAATCAGGTTACGAGACATCAGCTTCAGAGCTTTGCGAGTTGACTTATGTTTCGGCTTTTGTTTTTTGTGTCTGGCTGTGCACTTGTATACAGAACTGTATTTTAGATTTAGGACTGCTAATTGGGGATTTTAAGTGTTGTGGGGAAGAATGTAGTAAATGTTTACCAATGAACAAAACTCAATCAGAGTTATATATTTTATGTGATGTGATATGCTCTCTATGAAATTATTATTTTTATATCTTTTTGTCAGACCAAGTTCAAAATACCCATTATTGCAGTACCGTTGCAAATGATAGTTAAAATAAACAAGCTAATGTTGATTCTCTTTTTTATAACTCTGAATATAAAATTATCATAATGTATGTAACTTAAATGGGACAAATACATTGATTGATACTCTAACTAACATATTATTTCGTTCTTAACTTATCTGATTTTTCTTGCCCTAAAGAATGTGTAATTTAAGTTATACCAAGTTAACAAAACTGAACAAAATACACAGATGTAAAATACTGATTTTGAAAATAATTTTAATGCACGAAGTATTCACCATTTTTCGCCCTTGGGGTAGTCTCTGCTATGGGCATCGGTGGCCAAGATAAATAGGCGTCACCCGCCAAATAAAAAGGTACACTACCATTTATTGTTTCCACTCAGTTGACGCTTTATATGTGTAACGTAGAAAAGGTTTAGATTTAGACCATTTTAGACTGAAATAATTTGGTAGTTTTCTGATTTTAGGAAATATAATTAAAATGCCTACATGTTCATAAAAGAAAAGTGGTCAATATTTAACTTGCCTTTGAAAGGGCAATAAAAATCTATATAGAATTGATTAAATTAACCGACGGTAAATCTTCGCAGTGATGCATTGTTAAAAATATTGGATGATAGCCGAGTACAAATCAATTATTTATTTTGATGGAAAATTTTACCTCGGGCCAAACCAATATCATCAGCAACGAAAATCGTTTTCTGCTGAAAGTTTGCGACAAGGATGCTTTTTCGTTGAATAATATAATAAACATATTATCTTTATATAATATTATTCAACGCAAACATACTGTTATTATATAATTATATACTAATTGTAAAAATAGCCCCTAAGTCAGAATATATTATTTTATTTTAAAAAGAAAAAAATAAAAATATAGGTATTATTTGTGAAAAAAAAACAAAAGTGACCGTTGAATGGCAATAGGTTTGCCCCCTATCACATGGGACCAAAACCCAATTGGCAAAACGTGGGTGTTTAGACACATCTGCCTTGAGGTCTTCGGGAAATACAGGCTTGATTATATATGTTTATTATATAATTATCTGATCTGAATACGGGACAATTTTTACTGATTATTTAATATTTTTGAAAAAATAGCCCTTCTTTCAGAAAAGACTGAATAAAGAGCCGACTGAGAGTAAAAAGTTTGCCGAATAGGCAGTATAACACTACTTTTGTCGAAGATGTGAGTAGGGTATTACTTCTTATCAGGCGTTCTACAGAGCTCCTTACTATCTGAACATCCTTATCATAGGTAGTGGGAGTATCATTTGCATGGTGGAAGGGCATTTTGCAAATGCCCGCCTGGCTAGCTACCACCCTTGTGTAGATAATCTGTCGCCAAGCACATAACGGTGTGTTCCGGTAGTGGTCAAAGGTTAACCTATCAAGAATAAAACAACAATGAAAAAAAAACAACAAGAGCAGCTTTGCCAAGAGTAGGTTGGTCTGATCGGTGATAGGATCTGATAGGTGGCGGTAACCAAAACGTGTAATGTAGCGCTGTCCTATGTCATGTTAGGAAAATAAAACGTAATCAATTAATCAAGTATAATATTTCGAAGAAAAAATTAAAGTTCACGCAATGGAGTTGAATGTAACGCGTTCTGGTACATATCTAGCAGTTTTAGTAGAAACCAAGCCTTAAAGAAATATGATTAAAAGTTTTTATGTAATCAATGTACCATTAAAATGAGAGTACAAAGTAAAGTAAGAAAGATTAAAATTAGTTCAAAATAACTATTTAAGTACATGTTAAAAGTATCGATTTATTTAACATGGTATTTCGTATATGGTAATAGACGTTGAAATTATAATAAAATAGATTTACAATAAAAAAAACAGTTCGCTATACTTCCTGAGATAACAAGATTTGAAATTCTAGAATTGAATATAAATTTGAAGTGACAAATAAACATTTTATTTTTTGCTTTGGTAACATTGTCTTGAAAGCGTTCCAGTTCAGTCCAAGTATTTGTCAACTTGCTTGACACAATAGTTCACATTGAAAATAGGAATGAAAATGTTCTGTAGGATTTATCACCAAATTTACTTACATACAGTAAATCACCTCGGAACTTAATATTTTAATTGTTAAGATATTTATAAAGATTATAGTCTGCCTTTTCATGCCCTTTCAACAACTTAAAGTATGATCGGCAATACTTACATGGCAGATTTAATTACCAAATTTTGTAGAAGAGGGGTGGCAAGGTTAATTTACTTTATCAGACCAAAATAAGGATGTTTAAAGATTAACCATTTTCTCGAAAAAGTGTTATCGCTTTCGGCTGTATTTTTTTTTTCCTGTCCTGATAGGTTAGCCGTTGACCACTTTCTCTGTGATGATCTCATCACTAAGTGATGATGCGGTCGAAGATGTTGCTCAGGCTAACCTAGAATCGATATAAGGGTTCCTGACGGTCGATTTTAAAAATCAAGTTAAAATTGTTCTATTAGCTATTCGGAAACCTAAAAAAAGTTCGTCAGATCTTCCAACCAATTCTCACAAGAGGTTAATGTATAACAAATAGGATAAAACAAATATACTACAAAATTGCATGGGAGATAAATGTGTCAATATTGTATGTTGTAAACAATAAAGAACACCACAAAAACATCATATGCAGCACTAAAAGTTGGCAACGAGTGCCTGCCTGAATCCTTCTTCTCCTTGAGAATGCTCTCACCGCCAGTACAGCTGGAAGTAGTATACATATCTTGTAGGCAATCAAGGCTACGAAATGTTAAAGAATACTGTCGTTCAGCTCTTTGCAATTCACATTGAAGCGTGTGGCGGCATGTTTTGTGTTAGGCGCATTTTTCTCTCGAGCGCCAAACAAAGATGTTTTATTGCGATTGGTTGGATCTCCATGAAGTAGGAAATATTATTATAATTTAGTAACCGGCTAGGATTCCCGGATATTGCTCCGACCAGTTTCGAACTTATTTGAAGTTCTTCATCTGGGAGTGGAATTTTGCACAGCGGCGAGCGCGGGCTTGGGGTACATATTACGCGAGTCCTAGCCGGTTACTAAATAATAATTATGGACAAAACTCAAATAAGGAAACATTTATTTTTTTATATTATTGTGACGGAACAAGCCTGAGGCCCACCTGATGTTAAGTGGCCTAACCTAAATTCCACATTCTGGTAGTGCATTGCAGAGGATGCCGAAATTATGGCATAGTTATGCACTGACAGACGTCGAAATGAAGTTAGTGAACCATCAACAAAAACGTCCGATGGCAAAATTTAACTGCAGGTATTAATCGATGATGATAACACTTCTTACTTCTTTAAATTGCCATTCCGATGAGTAAGTTATTCATTCACTAATTGACTATTAAAAATTATAACTTATATAGAAAAATTTAATTTAAATTAATATTTCAACATTTTATCTTATAATGTTGAATTTTTCACCATCCCATTGGATTCTTTACTGAAACAATTCGTCGGAACACTCCCCATGATAAATTCGGTGAAAGATGCAGGGATGAACCACTGCATGACATGGAATGGTCTGTATATTCTCAAGCTCGAAGATATGCTCAAATTATTATGAAACTAATTTTGAAGCGCTCGTGGCGAACTTTCTTAGCTGTTCTTAACCCATCAGCAAAGTTAAGCAACGTCCGCCGCGGTCATGAGTTGGATGTGTGACTGCTAGTGACATTACTACTGAGAGTCTCCGTGCTTCGGAGGGCACGTTAAGCCGTCGGTCCCGGTTGTTATTTTAGGATGGCAGTCGTTATGCATGGTGGCCTGGCTAGCTACCACCCTCAAGTAGAAAATCTGTCACCAAGCATATAAAGGTGTGTTCCTGCAGCAGTCCTTGAGAGCCAGTAATTCTAGGTTAGCCTGGACAGCATCTTCGACCACATCATCACTTACCATCAGGTGAAATAGTGGTCAAAAGCTACTTATCAAGCATAAAAAAATGGTTTTGTGAGACATAATAAATAGAAATTCTTATGTTTCGCATTTATTATAATTAGCAGAAATTTAAGATAAAATGAATTTCATGCATATTTGTGTTACATCACATCGTAATTGTAATTTTGAAAGATCGAAGAGACCGAACACGGCTCATTACCATCTTATTGCTTCTTTTAATTTTAAAAGCAGTAGATAAACTATCAATGACAAAATTTCCAAGGAGGTTTGGAGTATGGCAGAGAATCGAATCTACTAATTCTTGCATACATTGTTGTCTTTTGTGCTGTTAGTTAAAACAAAATGTAATACAAACCTACATAACGGCATATGGATATAAAGATAACACTTCTAACTTCGTTAAATTGCAATTCCGATGAGAAAGTTATTCATTCACTAATTGACTATTCAAAATTATACCTTATGTAGAAAAATTTAATTTAAATACATATTTCAACGTTTTATCTTAAAATGTTGAATTTTTCACAATCCGATTGGATTCTATACTGAAACAATTTTGTTGTACACTGCATTTTGGTAATAAATTCAAGTACCCTTGTCAAGAGATAACTGGCCAGTTCACAAACTCCAGTGGCCAGTTTCAATTCGTATCACATCTGAAATCGCGTAAATTTTTCTTATCTCTCCTTCTTTTTAGACTGCGGTGAGACGTAAATTGAAAAAGGTTTTGGCTTGTTTATTAATTTACTTGCCTGGCCTTTGACTCTGAGTTAAAATTAACTTTAAATAGATCTTTTTTAGGATAAATTAATATAAAGACAAGTAAAATAATAAGGTTTTTTATTTTTTTATTTTGAAGGAACAAGCGTGAAACCCACCTGATGTTAAGCGGTATCCTCTGCCTATAACAGATTCATTTCATCACAAGTGACCAACTGCACTGTGCCCATCACCTTGAGACATACCTGTTAAGTCTCATTTTGCCTGTTATTTCACTGGCTCTCAAGGACTGCTGCCGGAACACACCGTTAGGTGCTTATAATGTCATTCATCCAATCACTCTAATTCTATGAAATGAAATGAAATCAAATTTATTTATTGCATTATAAAATATTATGGTGCTACTATACGAATAAATTCGTAGGTGCCACTTAAAATCCAAGAACAACAATGCAAGTACCTCAAAAAATACAAGATGGCTATGTGAACTTGTATTAAAAGAACCGATAGATTCATAATAAAAAAAATATAATATGTGCAAATTCAAGAAATATATTAACAAATTAAAAAAAATATTATGTACACATATTATTATCAAAATTTGATCTAAATCATCTAAACCGTTTTCAATATTGATAGTTATGTATTAATATGTTTAAGCAAGAATCGTTTATTTTTAGTTGGTATATAAGTGAATTTGCGTATAGTATATAAATAATATGATAAATAATTACTGCTTTTCTCATCAAATCCGTAATGGCTATATATATATTTTTTTATTCACTTATTATATATTTTTAAAGTTGTCAGGTTAGTATTTTACTTACCTTACTCATTCGGCACTTAATTGTTGATAAATGATGTGTTATGTAATATAAAGTTTTATGGATACATATAATATACTAAATAATGTAACTTAGAATGGGAACGATCGTTGCCATCAGTGCCTTGCTGATTTATGAGTTATTAATCGATTAGTTGCTTATTGAAATCTTACTATGGTCAGGTATGAAACACGCCATAAAATTTTTGAGTATGTATGTATGTATTACTGATCTAATAAAAAAAATATGATATTACTTTAATGTTTATAAGATAAACATCATATATTCCTTAGAGTTTTATCGTTATTTTTTTTAGGGTTCCGTACCCAAAGGGTAAAAACGGGACCCTGTTACTGAGACTTCGCTGTCCGTCCGTCTGTCACCAGGCTGTATCTCAATAATGATAGCTAGACAGTTGACATTCACACACACAGTTAGAGTTCACAGATGATGTATTTCTATTGCCGCTATAATAACAAATAAAATAAAATGAATATTTAAGGGGGGCTTCCATACAACAAACTTGATTCTTTTACCGTTTCTTGCTCGATACGAAGAACGGTAACAGGTAGACGCTTTAACTATTCACAGAATATTTAGGTTAGTGTTCTTTTTAAATATAATTAATTATAATAAAATAAAATAAATAATTAAGGTGCTCCCATACAACAAAATTGGTTTTTGCCGTTTATATGCTAAAAATAATAAAAATGAAAACGAGAGAAGGTACGGAAATCTTCAAACTAGTCCCACTCGCACTTGGCCGGTTTTTATTCATATTTTTTTTTTTTTTTTTTTTTTTTAAAATGATAAGCAAGCATTTGACCGCAGTCTCACCTGATGGAAAGTGACGACGCGGTCGACGGTGGAGCATGCTTGCCTAGCAAATACCTGTTTACTCTGTACTTGAAGACTGCCAGATTATATATATCGGGAAATAGAGACGCTGGTAGGGTGTTCCATGATTCGGCCGTACGCATTATAAAGCTAGATTTAAAACGCTTTGTGCGTATTTTCGGGATATCGACCATGTATGGATGCCGTGTTCCTGTGCGTCTTGTTGTCCGATGAAAAAAAGGAGAGGAGGGAATAAGGTTGTGTAAATCGATCGCACATTCTCCGAAGTGTAGCCTGTAAAAAACCGATAAACTAGCAACTTTGCGTCTATGCTCGAGGCTTTGGAGTCTAGCCTCCACCAACGCATCGTCACCAATGAGCTTCTTAGCTCGGTTATCTATCGAATCCAAGGCTTCGAGCTGGTGCTTTGCCGAACCGTCCCAGAGATGGCTGCAGTATTCCATACAAGACCGGACTTGAGCTTGATATAGGTTTAGAAGCTGTCCCGATGTGAAATACCGCCGCACTTTCCAGAGAACACCCAGCTTTTTCGCAGCTAATTTAGCCCTGGACTCAATGTATGACCCGAAATTGAGTTTTGGTGTAAGAGTTACACCTAGTAGCTCGAGTTGGTTCGTTATCGGCACAGGCACACCTCGGAAGAGAGGAGTGAGAGAGAAAAGACTCTGTTTAGCACTAAAGAGACACGCCTGGGTCTTTGTAGCATTGATTTTGACTAAATTAGCGTCACCCCATTCGCAGACTGCCTCTAGGGCCAAATTCATTCGCTCGACCATCGCCTCTCTATGAGACTGGATTTGTACATCGCCGGCCCGCGCATCGGATATATACCTCTCTACAACTGTGCTGTCATCTGCATACCCAACGATACCGGGTTTAAGCAGATCATTTATGTGCAGCAAGAAGAGAGTAGCAGAGAGAACCGACCCTTGAGGTACCCCGGCATTTATTGCCAATTGATCGGACGAACATCCATCAAGGACAACTCGTAACGATCTTTCCCTCAAGAAGTCGGAAATCCAAGAGCACAGGCCAGCGGGTAAGCCATACGATGGAAGCTTATTCACAAGACTGTCGTGCCAGACCCTGTCGAAGGCCTTTGAAATGTCTAGAGAGACGGCGAGCGCTTCTCCATGCATATCAATGGCCTCGCTCCAGACATGAGTGACATACGCAAGAAGGTCCCCAGTTGATCGGTTTCGGCGAAACCCGTACTGTCGATCACTGAAGATATCATTTGCTTCCAGGTATGCCAGGAGCCTGTTATTCAATACACGTTCCATACTTTTACAAAGTATGGAAGTGATTGAAATGGGTCTGTAGTTAGCAGGGTCTGCACGACTGCCCTTCTTGGGCACTGGCTGCACATTTGCGAGCTTCCAAGATTTCGGCACTTTACCAGTCTGTAGAGAGAGGCGAAAGAGACGTGTCAAAACAGGAGTCAATTCAGGTGCACACGATTTTAGGACTATGGCGGGAATTCCGTCCGGACCACTAGCCTTGTTCACGTTTAGATTGCGAAGCGTCTTACGCACTTCGGTCTGACGAATGCGAATTTCCGGCATTGATGCCTCGCATCGAGGTAGACATGGTGGTGTTTTGCCCGCTGCATCCAAACGTGAAGACTCCGCAAACAGAGAAGCGAACAAGTTCGCTTTCTCTTCGGCAGTGTGAGCCAATGATCCGTCAGGCCTTAATAGTGAAGGTAGATTAGGGCGGCTGAAATTGGATTCGATCGACTTCGCCAGGGACCAGAATGCTTTGCTACCCGCAGGGTGAGAAGCTAATTTGGACCCAACACGGCTTATGTGATCGAATCGTGCCCTTTTTACAGCCTTTTTGCATGCCTTGGCAGCCTTGTTAAAGGCTCTCTTCTTGTTACGAATATCCTTAGTTTTGCGGGTTCGAGCATCGACCCAGGCTAAGTACGCTTCATGTTTCAGCGCTTCAGCGCGTCCGCAATCAACACTAAACCAAGGAATTGCTTTGCTGGTCTGCGGTGCATCACAAAATGGAATAAAATACTCCATTGCTTGACGCAGCACATCAGTCACAGCATCCGCACAAGTGGAAGGATCACAAGAAGAGAAGCAAAGAGACTGCCAAGGATAGGATGCAAAAAAAGACCGCATCCCATCCCAATCTGCTGACTTGTATCTCCATATCCGCCGGGTGCCTTTCTGGCAGCGGTCGGGCGGAGAGTATAGAGATACAGATTTCACCAGACAGTGGTCAGAGCTACCTAACGGTGAAGAAACTGACACAGAGTAGCGATCTGGATCTGTGGTCATCAGAAGGTCGAGGCAGTAGGCTGTATGCTCAGCAACGTCAGGTACCCTTGTAGCCCCATTGACAAGCTGGGTGAGGTTTAAGGTCAGGGCTAACTTATGCGCCTCTTTCCCAGCGTGATTGGTGTCCTGGTATGGGAATAGCCATTCGTGATGGTGAGCATTAAAGTCCCCTAGTAACACAAGTTGAGCAGAAGGGTACCGTTGTTGAGCTATATCCGCCGTCACACTTAGTCCATAAAATCGGTAATCTCCTGATTACAGGTGTGCGATCGATATACTCCAGCGTAAAGAATTTTCTCTACACCGGTTTCTACCAATATCCACAGAACAGAGAATCTGGAATCTTCAAGATTACGGAGACGCCGAAAACAGATGTCATCTCGAATAGATACGCACGCCCCGGCACGTGGTTTAAAACAATGCTCCAGGACGTAGCCAGGGTATGTCAAATATGACGTGTCATCCGGACATCTGATCTGCGTCTCCGTTAAAAACAAGAGGTGCGGTTTCGCAGTCTCGAGGTGATGATGGACTGGGCTGAGATTTGAGTGCAGGCCTCGGATGTTAGAGAGATGCACTTTAAGTGAGAGGACGTGCAACCGCTGTGAAACCGTTTTCTTGATTCTTGCTTTCATACATTTAAGAGTGAGGTATAGAAGGGCGGCAGTGAAACGAGGCATCACCTACCAACTCAGACACACACACGCAAGATGCTGCATCAAGGGATAGCTAGCTCGGAGACCGCGGGGACGCCCGAGCCCCCCCAAGAATGTCCATCGGGTCCTCTCTTCCGGTCGCCAACCGGCACGATGGCGCATTCCCGGGATTTTTCGCAAGAAGGCGGGGCAGCCTTTCGTGTGTGGCTAGCACATTACTTGGGCCCCCTACTATCTGCGGTCGGCCAGCGGAGAACCGTGCCTCGGATCCCGCTGCTCTCCAGAACTAGCCATCGGGATGCTACAAACATGCTGTGTGTGTAAATTCAGTCGTTTTCGATGACGCAACTGTTTCGACCCGCCCTTCGGTGTGGCTTCATCAGACATCATGCCGGAACACGACTAGGCCGTTTGGCGACATGGCTCCGTCTGATGGGTGGTGACAAGCCGCGGCCGAAGCCTACCACCAGAATTTTTACGCCCATTTAGCACCACCCAGGGATCACGTGTAGGGTCTCGAGGGTAAACCTACGGACGCGGGCGAAATGACCCCCAAAATATATTGTGAAAAATATATTGTAGAGCTTACTGTAAGAAAATGAAAATTTATTTAAACAAAAATCAGTATGTGAATAACTTGGCTTGACATAATATACAGATATAAATTGCTAGTGCAATTTAAATGCAAAGGATAAGAAGGGAAAGAAAAATAATGGTATAGACAATTTTGGATTGTAGTAATAATATACTTAGATTCTCGAATAAGAATAGGTAATGGTACGTTCTCCTAATTATCGTAGTGTCTACCATCAAGACGACTTTGGGAAAGACACTTGGTAACCTAACCTAACGTGTATTTTTAAATATGCCTTTATTAACAAAATACTACGAACTATATACAACACTACAGCTACTACAATAAAAGCATTTAGATCCCTATAAGTTATTGCAGACTCATAGGCAGTCCAAATGCTCTAGCCCACTACTAGTTGGCAGTTTTTTCTTATATTTCATTTTTTATACCAGTTTATTTTTTAAATTAAATACGGTATTGACGTCTAACACTGACAAGTATGAAATAATTTGTTGACGTCGTCGTCGGCTCCATGCTGATTGAAATCACTTACAGCTCTCATTTTTATAATCCGACACAAGATATTTCATAGTTAGAGTATTAAAAGGCATTTTCCTTATTTAGCAACCTTTATCTTAAAAAAGATACCTTCTGTTTAGTAGTCACAAATCCCACCATATACAATAATAGATACTGTTGACAAGAATAACAATTACCATATCATCGAGGTATTTTAAGGGTACCTTCTGTTATTACATACATAGAACTATTTATTATTATAAAGGCATAATATTGGCAAATACTTTTTTCATTTTGACGGAACACGTACTATATCCAACTGATGTTAAACGATTAATCTTTGCATAATATAAAAGATGCATTTCATTGAAAAATTACAATGAGAGGAAAACATATAATCATCTGCCGGATTCAAACAGTTGCATTTCTTTACATTGACGCACTGTATGTACTGCGCTCATTACCCTGAGACATATAGATGATACGTCTCATATACCTGTATTTTCTTGTATGTTACTAAAAAACTGATGTTGATTAAATATGAATGATATCACCTCTCAGGTATGACCTCTATCTAGAATATGAATTTATTATTGGCGGAGTAACCGCGTAACAAACATATAAAATAAACCGCATAGTCGACTCAAAAACCTCCACTTTTGAAGTCAATAAAATTAAAATATTAACATTAAGAGAGATAAGATCAATAAACGTATGAAACTAGACAACTCTAGGTTAACTTGACTGTATGTCAATATTTTAACTACAAAGTTCAAACACAAAATTTTAAATTACAACACATTGTTTGCACAGCTTTCAAATTCATATGCATACGTGGTTATGTAAATAGTAGATTTAATTTTAACTATGAGAATAATTAATGAGTAAAACTAACATATGAATTTGGATAAAAAAAAACTGTTTAGTTTGGGGACAACAATCTGCTGAGTTGAAATGAGAGGTTTAGTTTAATTTTGGATATTCTCCTGGAAGAGGGACAAACATCTATGAAATTGAAGATTATCGACAACTGAAGAATTAGATTGTTGTAATCAAGAAAATCTATGTTACCCCATGACAATTGTAATTAAATCTCTTTGTTTTATTCGTTTACCTTACATAATAAATTAAATATTAAGACAAACATATAACGTTCAATTAAAGGCTCATATGATTGGGCATAATAATTACATGCATTAGCTAAATAAACATGCCCTAGGCAACTGTTTCTTGGGGCCGGCACTCGGCGACTTCTCGAAGCTATCCGGCCCGTACTCGGAGAGTGGGTCCGAAGAAAACACGGGAGGCTCACCTTCATGCTTACGCAGGTTTTCACGGGTAATGGCTGTTTCGGGAGATACCTGTACAACGTCGCACGGTGGGAGCCGTCCCCAGCCTGCCTCCCAGTGCAGCTGCGTGGAAGACACCGCCCAGCATGCACTGGAGGCATGCTCAGGAGGAGCGGGACCGCGGTGACCCCTGATCGCGGTTGTGGGATCCAACCTATCCTTGCCGGCCATCATCGTATAGATTGTCGTTAACGAGAGGTCGTGGTAGGCGGTGGCCTCGTTTTGTGAGACAATTGTCCCACAGAGGGAGTCTTTCTATTATACTATCATTGTATTATATTTGTCATGTAATGTCATTAATAATAATGAAAAGTTAATTTTTAACACGTTTAGTGAACATAATCATTAAAGATCACTGGTTTTTATTTAAGGACAATAAATGTAATATATTTATTTCATAAGAACTATGTGTTTACTTAAAATGAGAAATAATGAATAAAAAAATAGTTCTAGCCTTATGACTGATAATTCACAATAGGGTGTTTCAACATATAAAACTTCTGGTACCTGTCTTTTCCTAAAAATCACGTTCACCTATAGCTAATCATAAAGAAATCAACCTAACTCCATCAACACGTGCCAAAGCCAACAAATTGTTACAGAATTACGCGCAACACTAAACACATGAAAGAAAAACAAAGCAAGAAAAGTTTGGTTCTTAACCATGTTAATTACACTTGGCGTGAAAGAAGTCAGTAAATTGTATTATTTCTGAGACGTTTACTAATAATTACTTTATATTTTGTTTGTATTTCAATCATGTGATTGTAGGTATAATATTAATGATATTTTATACCGGCGGTATGCCTTTATTTGTTAATACTACGAACTGTATACAACGCTACAGCTACTACAATAAAAGCATTTGGACTCATAGGCAGTCCAAATGCTCTAGCCCACTACCAGTTGGCAGCGTGCCCAGCATGCTGGCAGCATTGCTCCGTTGAATTGCAATGCTTATTCTTTGAGCCAAATAGGTGCCAACATTTTGATCACGCGTCGCATCGACCAAGCGCTCTGATAAGTTAATGATATTGACAATCTAGTTTGAACACCTATTCATATATTTATTTGAGTTGTACAATATTTTTTAACACAACTGCGCACATCAAACATACCTACATAGAAAAATAAATGTTTTCTCATTCTTTATTCTGCCATTAATATATCTGTCAGAAATTAAATAACACTCAAGTAGAAAAAATGGTGTGTAAACACTATTGATATTTAAGCTACTATTTCGAACATAGACCATATTACATCACTTTATATCAACTCAACACAAGTTGGCTTTGTTTTAAGTTAATAACCTTTCCATTACCAATGACGATTGTCTAATCAATCGCTTACACAAACAAAACAAATCAAATATTCACCGCAATTCTTTACTCCAAATTTTAGTTACAGAGTAAGATAAATACCACATAGGCACATATTATAATAGCAGACTGTTTGAGTTGGTCTGGTTAAGGACGTAGAATTTATTCATTTATGGACGTTTTCAATGTCATTGTAAATTAACATCATGAACAAAATAATGAAGATATGAGATTGAAGCAGTAATGACCTACTGGCAATAGCTATTGATTATCTTGCATGCGGTCCATGATTCGAGTCCCGCCGCGTGTAGTTTTAGATTAACTTTGTTTATCATTGTTGACCACATCATTATATTATGCCAGCGGATAAGATGGTGGTTAAAGGTGAACTTACAATACAAAATTATGTAAAATAAAACCCTATGACTCCTATGGTTCCAATTAATTTTTAAAAATTACAATGGTGGTGGACTTCCACAATAATGAATCTAGTGATATCCGGAATCAATAGTGAAGAGATTGTTCTACGGACTGAAATGGCTATAGGGGGTGGATGGAGGCCATTTCGGGGTCACCTCCCATAAACTGTAGATTAATATAAACCAAACGTGTTCTAGTGATTTGTGTCTTCTGATTTTCACTGTGTATACTCTGATACACTAAAGAACATGCCTGAACAACATCTTCGGACCACATCTTCACTTAACATCAGGTGAGATAGTGGTCCAAAGCTAGCCTAAGAGGTATAAAAAATTTTTTGGAATAAAAAAAAATGGCCAAATGCAGGGCAATTCAATTCAACAATTCCACAGGGGTTCAGCATTGCAAAAACCCTTAAATAAATTAATACTTTTTGGTCTTGAGCATAGTTTTAAACTACATTCCAAACTTTTTTTTTTGTTTTTGTTGGTTAACTCGAGGATCATGATAAATATAGATAAGGTTAAATTGCCATAATACACCAGATTCCTTACTAGTTTAGTAATTGAGATAGACCACGTCACATCGGGGTCACGCCCGTATTTGTTTATTATATTAGATAAAAAATACACATTAAGAGACCCGTGACTACGGATGGACGGGCAGTCTGATAGAGACAGCGGAGAATCATTAATAGGGCTCCAATTTATCATTATGGGTCTGAAGTGAACTATTGTTGTAAATATGCATCAAACTTCTATGTTGAGGGTAATAGCTAAGCGGTCATTCGCAAAATACCCTACCACCATGGTATAACAAAGCCATCCTAAGACCACAACACACGGCTTAACATGGCCTCCAAAGCACGGAAGCGCACTGTAGTAATGTCACTTTCGGTCACCCATCCAAGTCATGATCTCCGCTATTGTTGCTTAGCTTCCTTGAAGTAATTTTCGCTACGAGCGCTTTACTATATACTGCCGCATTTTAAACAAACTGTCCTGGATATTCCTGAATATCTTACATATTTCCAGAATGTTCCACACAGAGATTTTTGGGACTCTCCAAAATTGTCTGAAATATTCTACGATATGGAAAACCAATAGAAAAGCAAGCTTTGCGTTGCTAGTTTTAAACAATAGCTTAAACTCACATTTTTATATGTAAAGTTAGTTGTCAAAGGCGGGATTATGAACACGATATTGACTTTAGTCATAGAGAAATAAATACTTTAGTGTTGGAAGAAGTCTTTTGTTAATTTTTTTTATATCCTAAATATTTCGGGTTTCAATAGCTTGCCTTCCGAATAGGAATTGGTGCCCAAGACGAAGTTCTTTCTATTTCACGACAAACAAGAGATGTAACTCAAAACTAAAACATCAGTCCCATAAAAATCTTAAAACTCTCAAACTAATCAGAATAAATTACTATGTATTCACTCAACCAAGGCTGATAAAAATATCTTCAAACTCAAGAAAATAATTCTGTCAAGCTTCTTCAAAACTCTTAAACTTGATTTTTGTTAGATAATAGTAATCTCCCAAAAAAATCTTTCCATAAAATATGAATTGCGAGAGGCTTCATCTAATTCCGAACCAAACATTTCAGGGGATTTAATAACAACTTTCATATTATCATTCGCAATAAAAACTCGAAGGAAAAGTATTTTAATGAAATTTTGCCTGAATGAGGAACTTTTTACGGTATATTTTTGTGCAAATTAAAAATGTTCGGTCATATGCGCTGCGTATCGGCACAGTATGCTTTATAGCAGTTACATAGCTACGGAAGATTTTAATCATTTGTTTTCTGTCACACGCGACTCTTGGCAATATCACGCTCTCTTGGCAAGTACTTAGTAAATCGGGATAAATGTATCCTATGTACTTGACATAAAAAACTTATGTGAGCGCACACAGCTTGCCGAGAGGTATTTAATTATCTATGAGAAGCTATGTTTACTACGGTCACTACTTGGATGAGCGCCGCTAGTTGTAATTACTATTAAGCGCTTCCGTGCTTCGGAGGGCACGTTAAGTCGACGCGATCGACGACTGATGATTGTTGTCTAAGAAAGGCAGTCAAAGGATTGGACGCCATCGGTTAGCCTAATTACTCCGAAACGTGGTGTAATTGGTGGCAGGACATTTTTAGAATGTCCGCCTGGCAAGCTCTAAATAGAAACTCTGTCGCAAAGCACCTTATACTGTGTTCCAGCTACTGTCTGTCAAGTACTGTCAAGACTTCATAACACAATTTTTTTTATACCGAACTGGGTAACACTTGACCACTATCTCACCTGATGTTAAGTGATGATGCGTTCGATGATGGAGCGCGGTTACCCAGAAGATACCAATTCACTCGCGTTTTGAAGACCCTAATAATCATAACTTACCTTCAGGTGAGGCTGTAGTCATAGGCGAGCCTATCACCGTTAAGTTAAATAATATAAATACACACGCACTAACCTTCTTTTTTATGATACTAGAGTGATGTTATGTGGTGCGAAAAAGTGTATTCGATGGCATTTACCTCTAAAACGATATAACTCATTCTTACAACGACATCACTTATGCTAAATTATAGAAATCATGACGTGTGGAAATTATCTGTAGTAGCCAAAAGCAAGTCGATATTACCTTGGTGTAACATCAATACCCGAATAACCATCAAGAGATAGTTCTACAAATTCCATAAGAGGGCGTTATTTGTATGTTCAACACACGCAAGTATATGTCGCAGTGAAAACGACAATTTTTTACTAAAAGTAACAGATAGGCTTCAGGTTGTTTTGAGTAGACAGAGCAGCAGAAGCAGTAGATTGGTTTACCAGTACTTTTAATAACTCCTCTCACTACACTACGCATAATTATCTATCTTAGCGTTGTGGACGGCTTCCGGCCCCTTACTTAAGCAGCTTCTATTGATGTGTAAGAGTCTCATTATACGTTAAATAAAGCTTTCTCAAAAATAGTATGTAATGTTGCCATAACATCTCTAAAATGTATGCAGAAAGTAAACTCTAGCGTAGACTTATTCACAACTTTCCAGTAATAAGCGAGATTTTAAATTTGGAATCTCATACTGTCCAGAAGGTAAGTATGTCATTCATTACTGGACAGTATTTTTTTCCTATCTCGTAATTTGGACTCAAACGTATTATGCATTTGCCAGTGTCATGTTATATACTGGACAATTTCGTCATTCTCTTTAGATCTGCTTAGAAAAAAAAAGTACTACCAGACGCAGATTAGTTTTTAGCCATTATAATATGATTATAGGAGGAAGGCTCTAAATATATATCTATCTCTCTTTTTGGTATGTCATTTTATGAGATAGATATATTTTTGGAGCCTTTAACAGCCATTTTATAGTCTGTGACACTTAACGCGACGCAAAAAGTATGCACGTTGCGTTTTGTACTCAATAATGTTATAACAGTAGGTATAATGTGGGATTTTATGTTCGTATTAAGTAATTTTAATATATAAATCATGTTAGATTAAAACTTTCCATTCTACAATTAACATGCAGTTTCAAAAACAATAATTTACATTATTTTACTCTAACATTCATGTAATATAAAAATAGAACAATGTTCAAAACTAAACGCAAACTTTGTATTAATAAAAGCAACGACAATTGCGACCGTGAACGTAGATAATCCCAAAAAATTAGTTCAAGTGAATCTGATTCGGAAATAGATGAAGGAGGAGTGACCTTCTGATTTAAAAGCTGAGGCATTAATTTTTGAGAAAAGCATTATACAAGCCTCTACCAGTAAGAAAGTCATCCTGGCCTCGTACATAACCGGACCTCACCTGCGGTTCGGTCCGGTTAGCTCATACTTGGCCAGGAAGGCTTACTTACTGGATTCTGCAGTAATATTCCCTTCAATGTTTTCAACTTATTTCTCTAAAAATCTACACTCCACGTCTCTACGCACTCCCATCCCTGTTACATTGGTACATTTATTTCTTAGGTCTAAAACTAGGATAAAGAATACATTTCATCCCAAACTACTTTGTAATTATAGTAGAGTATGATATTTTCAATTTTCCACGCTAACGAAGGTGTGGGTAGAAGCTTGTTAATTACACGACTGTCCAAAAAAGAAGTGTTATGTGTTCAGTGTTCATGTATGTATGTTTGAGTGTTTATTTATTCCACCCTAACTTCTACTCGGGTTTACCGATTTTAATTTATGAGATATCGTTAGATTTTTCTTAGTAGGACAAGTGACACTAGTAGCTACATAAAAAAATAAAATCAAACTGGCGGATTTTATACGCCACTTTGTGAGGAAAAAATATTTATTTTCTTCCAACCCCATCAAGTGGGGTATCAAAATGAAGAACTTTATTACACTATTACAAAAATATATTATATTACTTGCCGTTTTAATTGCAGTGGAACGATTAAACGTATAAAGAAAATAAATAATTTTTATTTGTTTTTTTCCTATTTAATGAATTTATACTTTTAATATTAGTAGAAAGTACATTAATACTTACATACATAAAATTATGCCTCTTTTCCGTCGGGGTAGACAGAGACCACAGATTTCTACTTACTAAGATCATCTCATATCTCTATCGCTTCATCTACACTCTTCAATCCTTTTATACATTAGCGTCGGCTTAAGGTACTCCTGGCCTGGCCTTTTTTCAGAACTTCTTCAATCTGATTTAGAAACGTTCGCCAAGGTCTTCCCTATCCAACACTTCCATTCACTTGTCCTATGTTTACCTGTTTAATAATTATTCTCATTTCTTTCATTCTCTCTATTTTTGTCACTACATCCTCATTCACGCCACATCGTTCCCTTATCACACTATTCCTTATCATGTCACTCCGTTTGACTCAAATCACGCTTATCAATGCTCTCATCTCCACTGCATTTATTCTACTTTCATGCTTTTTCTGCGATAGCCATCTTTCACTACCATACTTTAGTGTCGGAACCAACATTAAGTGAATTAATTTATAGCATAAAGCAACTCTGGTTTAAAATAAGTAGATATTACATACAGTTGTCATTCATTTGCCTACTTTACCATACCCTACCAAATTATTGCTTTGAAAGGTGAATAAGAAAATATTTTTTGTTTTAGTTTAGTATTAAACCCAGATTAACCCTTACATATCGGTATCTAATTCGTGACACTAGGAATGTATTTTTATCTTGGGAATATTTTCATAGTCGATCTAAATCAGTTAAAAGCGTTATTAGTTTCTTTTAATTAAAAGACATGTAATCTGACTGTTTTATTACTAAACACAAATCAAAATGATTATAGATTGTTGTTGCGCACTAAGCTAAGGAGGTAAACCAAATATCTGATCGTCTCTTTTTCAGAGCGGTATAAGGTCATGTTAAATGATAATTCTCACGACGATAAACGAAATACAGATAGTTTGTGTTAAACTAAAGCTCAACTTTTTATAAACTTTCTAATCAGCCTTTTAAAGGGCATTTAGTTCCCTCCTAATGTAAATATTTTTTTTTTGGTTATTGCAATGAAACAAACTCGAGGCCCATCTGATGTTAGGCGGACTAACTTCTGCCCATAACAGATGCATTTCAAGACATGTAAAGAATTGCTCTGCGCCGGCTGTGGTTAAGTATCGTGTGCCTGTAATTTCACTGGCTTTCAAGGACCGCTAACAGAACACACCGTTAGTTGCTTAGCGACAGATTTTCTACTTAAGGGTGGTAGCTAGCCAGGCGGGCAATCACAAAATGCCCTTCCACCATACGGTGAAGCTCAAGCCAGCTGTGGGGATCGAACCAGGTACCTGCGGCATAGTCCATAGCTATTACTGCTCGGCCATCATTGCTTCAAAATAAAAGTGGGAAGCTGACGATAATGCTTTATTTTTTATGTAAACTTTAACACTGTTTCCTCACTCTACTACTTCGTTCGCGGTAATGACTTGGCTTGGATGGCTGCTACAAATAATTTCCGCACGTCATTATCTCTATGAGGGTGAGTGATTGTTTTTTTCCTCTATGATGGAGTACCTTCAATTAGTTTTTGTGGGCACATAATGGGTCCATACAGTCAAGTACGTTTTTATTGTTACTTCACAAATTTGCTTTAATTGTCCAGTTATATAAAAAATACATACTAAATACTTTTTTTTAATAATTATGCTACGACTTTTGGTCCGTACTCTTTTTTGATTACACACATACATTTTCCAATTTTACAAATTACATTCTCCATATATCATTGACTTTTTTACACCTAGATGTAAGTTAGTATAAAAGGTGTTAAATCTTAAAAACTAAGTGAGTCCATATATAAATTAATTCTAAGTTTTGTTAGTAACAGGCTGAATCCTATTTTATTCTATAATTTACTCATATAATTTTAAAATTAAATTATTCCATAATCTTTACAGTCAATTTGTCCCGGACGATAGTTTAGTCCCGGACTAAATATTATTTTGTAAAGTAGACTAAACTATTACATTTATTTACAGAAAGTATACATGTATGTTACATTACAGTTGCTTAACTGACCATAAAAGTAATAAAGATAATGTATATCTAATACATTTACAGTGTGAATAATTATAATGATTATGTAGCTCGCACTTTATATTATCAGTGAGCCCCAAACTCGGCTAGGCCTGTATCTTGGGTCCCCGAAGATTCTTTTCTCGTCCCGGAACTATCCTCGTCCTTATTATCTGAACTACTAGATTTAGTTACGTTCTCTTTTTTCATACAATTGTGAAAAAACAAGCGCGAGGTCCACCTGATGTGAAGTAGCCTAACCTCTGCCCATAACTGTTGAATTTCATCACAAGTGATGAATTGCACTGCGCCCGTCGTCTCCGTATACGGAGATATATAATTATTCAGTTGTTAAGTCTCATGTGCCTGTATTTTAACTGGCTGTCAAGGACTGCAGTCGAAATACACTATTAGGTGCTTGGCAACAGTTTTCTACTTATAGGTTAGTAAAGCGAGCATTTTTGAATTGCCCTTCCACCATGCGGTGAAGCTCAAGCCAGCGGTGACCTGCAGTACGGTTGTCCATAGCTATTATCGGTTGGCCATCATTGCTTCAAAATTATCTTTAGTCACATATTGGATAGGTGACCACTAGTACCGTTAACAAATGATGGTTTCTATAGTTCGCAAGGCATGGTCCCGTTGTTGTTTTATCTAAGGATGAGAGTCGAGTTTCACAAATGCTTTTGTTATTAGTTTTTCAAATTCACATCAATTTGCATTCAATTTAGCATAATCGTCGGTACAAATGGTAAATTTTGACGCCATCTAAATAGGTGATTCATCATCTCAAACCGGAACTTAGTTGATCTTTGCACATAAATAAGACCCTTATCACTATGGCAATAAATCGTACATTAGCATCACAATGCTTCTGCGTCTGAGGCTGGAGACAGCTACTTAACTTAGAATTACTGCTTCTCTCAAGCCTTTGGCGATGTCAAAGATTAGGTTAGTTAGAGTGCACTGTATGTCTTGTGTGGTACATAATTACTTTTTAAATAAAATAAAGTATAAAAACATGAGTAAACTAAAATATATAACACATATGACATATGGTGCAAGTAAACGTAAAAAAATCTATAGAATAAAGAGTGACTAGCTACTGAGATATTGAAATTAAAGGCTAAAGATCATGAGCTCGTTCCTCGAAGCTAAAGTAACCACATGTGCATATGCGTAGCTGTATATTTTATACCCAATTAAAGGATACTTGCTGACGCATACTTCAATAGAGTCGATTAGTATAAGTATAGTGACTATCAACTGACATCAATATTGTATCAGCCGGATCGTCTACAGCTGAACACAGTCTCCCCTATTTATGGGGTATTTGCCATAATCCCCACGCTTGGCAGGCGTCTTGGGGATCGCAGTGTAAGATGGCATTTCCTTAGAAAGCGCTGTTGGACACATTCCAGTATTTTTCCCTAAGTCGCTTCTTACACCCACGGGAAGATATGGGGAGGTGCAATTTTAAGCCGGCACGGGGGGACATCAATGAGGTTATACCAAATACATATAGAATATAGATTCAGATAGTAAGAAGTAAAAAAATAATGTTTATTACAAGCCTGCCATTTGAAAGGTATCTGATAGGCTAGACTTGGCCAATATCCCACTCGATGGTATAGTGTTTATCCAGCCAAAAATGTTGTTCAGGCTAACCTACAAAAACAACTACCAAAACACACCGGTACAAATTTTTAGATTTTCTACCTGAAGGTGGTATCTAGCCAGACGGGCACTCGCTAAATGCCCTACCACCATTCTATAGCGGTCACCCATCCAAGTCATGACCGCAGCTAATGTTACTCAATAATTGATCGGTTAAGAAACACTAGGCAAACTTTAACGGATCGTCTCCAAAGTAACGTCTGGGACAGTTACTCTATTATCATGAGACTATATTCCTAGCCGAAACGGATATTCCTAATTATGTGCGTGCAGTAAATGTCCGCCAGATTTATGGCTCTGTATGCTTTGTGAACGACACCTACTATTAAAGAACATATAACATAATTCAGATACTATAAAATATCTGTTTGTATCTATAAATACAGTTGGTTAAAAATGTATGGTCAAATCAAGGTTAAAAATCTACTATAGTAGATTTTCTGTTTTTTTTCTTCCTTTTGGTCGGATAAAATAAAATTTACTGAGAATGTCAATGTGCTAGGTATAAGATAATACAAGAACAGTAAATGTATGGAGCTATAGCATTCTGTATTGCGTGGGTCGTATTTTTTACACAAGATTTTTAGGTTATTAAATAGGATCAATTAAGCGTTTTTTTACATGAGCCAACTTAATAATAACAAATATTTTAAAATACTTAAAATTAATATTTTAATAAAACACTTAATAAATAAATAAGAAAGAAATATTTAGTGACAATTCCGCCTAATTTTCCTGTTAAGCTGACGCGACGTCAAAAACGCCGGCGGAATTGTCACTAGATATATTTTTTATGTGTTTCATTAAAATATTAATTTTATGTTTCTTAAAACGTTTTTTTCTTCCTTTTGGTCGGATAAAATAAAATTTACTGAGAATGTCAATGTGCTAGGTATAAGATAATATAAGAACAGTAAATGTATGGAGCTATAGCATTCTGTATTGCGTGGGTCGTATTTTTTACACAAGATTTTTAGGTTATTAAATAGGATCAATTAAGCGTTTTTTTACATGAGCCAACTTAATAATAACAAATATTTTAAAATACTTAAAATTAATATTTTAATAAAACACTTAATAAATAAATAAGAAAGAAATATTTAGTGACAATTCCGCCTAATTTTCCTGTTAAGCTGACGCGACGTCAAAAACGCCGGCGGAATTGTCACTAGATATATTTTTTATGTGTTTCATTAAAATATTAATTTTATGTTTCTTAAAACGTTTTAAATATTATTTAAATGTTATTATTATTAGTTATTATTAAATATGGATATCCGCAAAGAAACGCCTGAATCTATTTATCATCTTAAGTACCATCTTTGTTGATTATTAGGGTTCCGTACCCAAAGGGTAAAAACGGGATCCTATTTCTGAGACTTCGCTGTCCGTCCGTCCGTCTGTCACTAGGCTGTACCTAGAGAACGGTGATAGCTAGACAGTTAAAATTTTCACAGGTGATGTATTTCTACTGCCTCTATAACAAAAAATACTAAAAATAAAATAAAATAATATTTAAGGGGAGCTCCCGTACAACAAACTTGATTTTTTTACCGTTTCTTGCTCGATACTAATAACGGTGACAGGTAGACGCTTTAACTTTTCACAGAATATTTAGTTAAATGTTATCTTAAAATATAATTACTTAAAATGAAATAAAATAAATAATTAAGGGGGCTCCCATACAGTAAACGAGGTTTTCGCCGTACCTACCCAGCTCAATCGGACACTGCGAAAAGTATCTGTAACTTGGAAGATTAGGTAACAGATAATGGTACGGAACCCTTCGTGCGCGAATCCCACTCGCACTTAGCCAGTTTTTATTGTTGTGTTTGTGACGTGGGTGACCCTTTCGGCTAGCTGGCCTGGGTGGTTCGTCCAGGTGGATGTTCGTGCTCTTTGCCGCGATCCTCACGGGAAGAGATGGATCATCCGATTAGGATTGTCTGTCAAGGGTGATGGTCCAAGGAAACGCACAATAACAGGTTTGTAGTACAAAGGTATGTATGTCGGGTATCTACAGCAGTTGCTTAGGGCGTCTAGATAAACCTTAACTTATCCTGAGCTTACAATAGATTATTATCTGCGGGGTGACGGACTTCGGGACGTCGCGGTCGCGGCGGAACCTCTAGCAGGAGCGCGACGGCCTGCGAGGAGAATCGCGTGAGACGCGTTCGCGGACGACGACGGGCGGCGGTTCGGTTAGTAAGTACGGGAGTAGTAAGTCAGGAGAGTCGGGAACGAGGGCTTTGCAGCGTGGGCGAACCACGCGCACCGGTTACCTCCGGGTTAAGCAGGAACGGGGTCAGAGATGAGGCCCTTGCAGCGTGGGCGGACCACGCGCACCGGGCACCTCCGGGATTAGCAGGAATCAGGAAAAGGGTTGAGGCCCTTGCAGCGTGGGCGGACCACGCGCACCAGTTACCTCCGGGTTTAAGCAGGAGTCGGGAATAAGGGTGAGGCCCTTGCAGCATGGGCGAACCACGCGCACCGGGTACCTCCGGGATTAAGTGGGGGTCGGGAATAGGGATGAGGCCCTTGCAGCGTGGGCGAACCACGCGCACCGGGTACCTCCGGGATTAAGCAGGGGTCGAGGATAGAGGTGAGGCCCTTGCAGCGTGGGCGGACCACGCGCACCGGGTACTTCCGGGATCAAGCAGGGATCGGGGTGAGGACCTTGCAGCGTGGGCGGACCACGCGCACCAGTTACCTCCGGGAACAGGGATCGGGATGAGGGCCTTGCTGCGTGGGCGTACCACGCGCACTGGTTACCTCCGGGTTGGTGGGGAACACCAGGGTAGGGCGATTTGATGGAGGCTCTGCGAGCGGTTCGGTGAGTGTGCTGGCACACGTCCGTTCACCGCGGGAGCCTCGAGCAAATGCCACTGCTTAATTTTTTTTTTTTTAGGGAATACATAGATGCTGACTACCGCTATACGGACGTTCAGCTCCACCGGGTTTTGGGCGAAGGGAGGCCCTCTATAGCCCAACTCCTTCTGCTTCACGGGCCGCGCCGCCTTATATAGCGTACGTGTTATCGGAGCGTACGATTGTGTGCGTGCGATGCGAGTGGGCTCGAGCGCGTCGGTCGGCGATGCGGTAGGTAGGTAGGTATCGTCCCTGGTCCGTCACATGTTATTCTATCAAATATGCTAATAACAAAAACTGAGCATATAGAAAAGTAATTATAAAATGTATGAGCACATCTTAGGATTTTTATCGAGTTCTTACATTATTCGCTTACAAGGTGATAGTGCTCAAATTTATCAGTAAAAATGGGGAAAGGTAGCGACATTGTTACGAAGGTTAAAAACTTTCTAAACTTTTGCATAAGAACTTATTTCGACTTACTTCAGTCAGACGAAGTCCATTAGTCTAATTGATTGCTATACACACAGTATCATAGATTAAACAATGAATTTGAGCAGTAAATTAACATTGTATTGTTTTTGCATGGCCAAAAACTTTTTTTTATGCTCAATAGGTTACTATCTCACCTGATGGTAAGTGATGATGTAGTCCAAGATGTTGTTCAGGCTTACCTAGAATTACTGGCTCTCAAAGACAGTTGCCGGAACTCACCGTTAGGTGCTTGGCGCCAGATTTTCTACTTGAGGGTGGTAGCTAGCCAGGCGGGTATTCGTAAAATGCCCTCCCACCATGCTGTAACGACTGCCATCCAAAGACAACAACCGGGATCGACGGCTTAACGTGCCTTACGAAACACGGAAGCGCTCAGTAGTAATGTCACTAGCGAACACCCATCTAACTCACGACCGCGGCGGACATTGATTAACTTAGCTGATCGGTTAAGAACAGCTAAGTCAACTTCGCTACGAGCGCATCATATGATAATTAATTAGAAAAAAATATATAAGCTTGTATGCACAATTTGGGAACAAATATAAATGCTTAAGGTATTTTCATAAAAGGAAAACAAAATTTTAATACACATATTTTTGCAATACTCCGGGCTCCGGTAAAATAAAAATATAATCATGTGCGGCATTTCATCCCTATAAGATGGTTATGAACGAGAGGAAAAATTAGAGTTATGAGTCATATATCATGTTAGCTCAGTCTCTCGGAGCAAACCCGGGCTATACGGGTGGATGTCGCGAGTTAGCAAGGGTGTTGAAAAAGTGCGTATGAAACTCGTGAGCAATTTGCGCATTATACACTCGGCTGATTTACGCCCTCGCCTACGGCTCGGGCTGCAACACACAGCATCGTGTATAATGATCAACTAAGCTCACATGTATCATAATCTACTATTCTTTTAGGACACGGATTAATACTGCCCACCAAATTCGTAACATAATAGTTTCAATGCTAGAAGTTTTATTTACCCTTCTTACATTCATGGTCCGGTGGCAAGTAAAGTATTTTCTGGAGTCACGTGAAGGCCAACACATAAAATAGCAGTAAAATAGCACTCCACACAAATCGCTGCGTGGATACAGTCACATTTTATTGAACACCGTGCAGTTTTTATACTATTGTTTCCACCTGGGTGAGGATTGAGTGGAATGAACACGAAATTTATGTGTTTTGAAATGTTTTTAGATTTATCACGAGTAATTTACGTAGTAGTAGTTAGTAACGTAATTTTCATATGTTGACGGCAAAACGGGGTAGTATAACTTTGTTGCTTGTGTTCTGTCTTGTGGCATCCCAGCGCTCTAGCTATAGAACTTATTTGAAAAGTAGATATATAACAAGTATTATATTAATTTTATGGCTTATTCCATATCAAATCTGATCATCTAGTTTCAGATAAAGAGTTAAAGAAAAAGAAAAGAATAAAAAAATTAGAGAAAAAGAACTCACTCAGAAAATTGTTAAGGATGTGTGAGAAATATGCTCAAAGCCATGGCATACAATGAGAAAAAGAGTGAATACATGGTATTTTCAGCTAAAGGAACAAATTTAAATCAAGTACCACCCGTTTATCTTCATGGAACTGCTTTGAAACAGGTGAGTCACTTTAAATACTTAGGACACATTATAAGTGAAAATTTAAACGACGAGTTAGACTTGGAAAGGGAGCGGAGAGCGTTGACGGTGAGAGCAAATATGTTCGTAGGTTTGCTCGTTGTTCAACGGAAGTAAAAATCACTCTTTTCAAGTCATACTGCTACTAATTTCTTAGTAGAGTAGCCTATGGACTACGTACACTAAAAAATCCGTTAACACCCTTCGTGTCTAGTATAATAACGCATTTAGGATGATGTTAGGACTCCCGCGGTTCTGCAGTGCATTCCACATGTTTGCCGAAGCACGCGTTGACGGGTTCCATGCTTGCATGCGTAAAAAAGTAGCATCACTGTTGTCGGCTATCCCCTATTGAGTATCCACCGGTCTGCCGGATTTCCCTTATGTGTCCCATCCGGCCTGCCGGAGATCGGTCAATAGTCGTGGTTACATATTCACCATAAAATCTGCGTAAGTTCGATTTTCATAATTCAAACGGTTTTCGTGAGAATGGATCCTTGGCTATGCGAGAAAAAATCCATAATATTCTGATATAACAGAAAGTATGTTTAAAATTGATATGAAATCTGAAACCAGCTCAAATTACATTTTGGCGCCAAAATTTTGTATAGATTTATGTCATTTAAAAATAATCTCGTAACTACTTCTAAAGTAATTAACCTAGAAAGCTGTAATTTTGCATTTCTATAGGCAACAAGTCAATAACGATGTTAAAAGAAATTAAAAGGATAAGGATTGATAACTTTTTTTTTTATAGATTTTTTTATTTGACCCCCGTTTTTGTTACGGCCGGAATTCCGGTGGTCTAAAAAAAAGGTTTAGTGTGAAGCTTGTATTTATCCGATCGTTATTATTTAAACGTTGTTAGTAAGCTACTATCATTGGCTATACAACAAAAAAAACCGCATTACTCTATGGTAACGAGAAATTACTCAAATCATGAAATGAAAAAAAATAACTTTCACTCGATGCATTTTGCCGCGCAAACACTCACCGATCGAAATTTACGTAATAAATAATCTCGTAACTACTTTTAAACCTGTAAACCTAAACATCTGAAACAATTCAGGTGTATAGATTACATCTAAATAATCATATCAAAAGAAAAACCAAATTCGTAGATGGTATAGTTTTTGAGAAAAAAAATAAAATCCGCTTATGTACAGTTTTCCCGCCAAAATTCTTAAAAAAAATCGCGTTGTTTTAATCTCGTTACTACTTATAAAATATTTATCCTTACAATCTGGTATTATTCATGGGTAAAGAACCATAATAAATACACACATTAAAAAAAAAAACAAAGTTGTAGGTGGAATAGTTTCGGAAAAAAAAAATAAAAAAAATATATAAAAAATGCCGTTTCCCGCCATTTTCGTCGTCTGTTCAAACCCATTTTCCTGTAAAATTTTCCATGAAAAGGTCTATTTTCATTTCTTTTCCCGTAAAGAGAATATGATGAGGATTGCATTGGTACCAAGAAGTTTATATGTTGATTGGAGACTGCCACAAATAAACTCGATTAAAAAACAAAATACCTCAAAATCTGGAAAAATATATTTTTATTCGCTGTTTGATCCACTCAAACTAAGTGTATGAAAATGTTATTTTTTGTATGGTATAGGTAATATATTGGGGTATGGGGATGTTAGGGTGACATGTTTAGGTAATGGAAAACTACTTAGTACTACAAAAAAACGTTACGGGGCGTCGCGGGATAAAAAAACGTGAGCAGTTTGGTCGATTGTGTCATAGGAAGTGGACAGATTGGACACACGAGGGTGCTCGAGTACCAACACCATCCTAAGTACAATTGCTAGCAGGTGGAACGGCCCCCTTTTCAGGCATTGCGTTCGTGTACTGGTGGAGTAGGTATTTATACCTACTACCCGGGGCCGAAGACAATTTCATTATTTATTAGTATCTCTTATATTTATAACGTAAATAGCACATAGCATAAGTTTACTAACATTGTATGGATCTTAGTTATCTGAAATAAAAACATTATTATTATTACAGACTTTGAATTATGACAATAATTTTTAAAATTTGTAATATTGCAATGTAATCCGCAGAGCATGCGTAATGGCAAAAATAAAAATATTGAAACAATTTTTTTATCTGACGCTTCGTTTTTTATGGTCAGATTGTAAAATAAATGTATGATTCGTCACTTATCAAAACGTTGTGAACGCGCTATGACAAGTCTACGTCAACCAGATAGTATAAATAGATACGTGTCCATATATTTTATTCAAGAAGTAGATAACAATAAGGGAAGTTTGTTGACCTTTACTATGAATTTTTTACGAAGTACGCTCACTATAAACGGGAATTTCACCTTATGAATATGCATAAGGTTAATAGAATTTATGTAGGCCATTGTTTTTTTGGGTCTTTCAAGAATCACTTGATTAGGGTTAAATTGTATTAATTAAATAAATGGAACTGTTAAGTTATTAGAAATTTGAAATGGTACATATAATATTATTTAATGTTATTTACGCTTGTACATCATGCTCATTAAAATTGTTATTGAACATCAAGTAAGAACCTTTTGGTTACTGTATCAGCCGGATTGTCCACTGCTGAACACAGCCTCCCTATATTGCGTGGATTTGCCATAATCTCCACGCTTGGCAGGTGTCTTGGGGATCGCAGTTAAAGATACCAGTTCCTCAAAAGGCGCTGCTAAAAATACTGGAAGGTGGGCACCTTCCAGTATTTTTGTATTTTACTTTTAGTCGCCTCTTACGACACCTAAAAGTAGCAATGTGGGGGTGACAATCTTGCCCGGCACCCCACGGGGTAAGTAAAAGTAGTTCAATAATTGATATCACTATTCAATCTATTCACCACAAAACTGCATCTACGGGAAATTATATCAAGTAACAAACAAAAGCCCATTTCTTAAATGTATGATGATGGTATTTAGTTCATTCTTTACAATAAAACTAATACATAAAAACTTTTTATAGCAATAAATATTTATATGCTTTTAAATCTTAGATGTGTGAAGTTTGAGATCTATTTACAAAACATTATCATAAAATGTGTTCCGGCAGCACTCCTTGAGAGCCAGTGAAATTACAGGCACATGAGACTTAACAACTATGTCTCAAGGTGACGGGTGCAGTGCAATTCGTGATTTGTGACGAAATGCATCTGTTATAGGCATTTGTTATACAGAGTTTAGTTAGTCCGCTTAACATCAGGTGGGCCTCGAACTTGTACCGTCACAATAACATAAAAATATATAATATATATTATATACGGAACACCAGTAACAGAAACATTAAACTAATAATTATTCTAATTTAACTAAAGTAAACTGCATATCATTATTAAAATTTCTTTAAAAACACATGTAGTTTTTGTTCGGAAGTAGTTGTACTATTTCATTCTCTGCGTAGACACTTCTGTAAAAATCATGACTCCAACTCCTCAAAACTCGGGTTCCGAAGAGACCGTGGCGGGATCGCTGAAAAGACCACTGGCTGGTGACGAAGTGGTGATCAGCGGGATGTCCGGGATCTTTCCTAGTTCGGATAGTGTTCAGGAGTTTAGTGAAAACTTATATAATAAGGTAAGGTTCACGTAAGTCTACTCGAAGGTATTGTCTTTAAAAACGCAGCGTAGGCTTACCACTCTAAAGAGAGCAGTTTTTTTTCTAAACTTGTTGCATATATGATAGCCAGCGCAATATCATAAGTATAGAAAATAAAAAATAATGCATCTACAATAATATTGTAACAAGAAAGATTTGTATTTTTGTATGCAATGAATAAACTTGATGACTACTTTTAATTATGTCAATTTAATTTTACGTACTGTGTAAATAAATAAAATGCATGCATTCAAACTGGACTGATTTGGATGTTATTTGGTACGGAAATAGTTTGAGACTCGGGGAAGGACAAAGGATAGCTTTTATTAGTCAACTGCGCAAAAAGTGGATAATGGTTTTGCACGAAAAAACCGACTTACGCGCTGGCGGAGTCGCGGCCGGAAAGCTAGTGATATATAAACATCTGGCTTTGAATTTACTGTTAGCTGCCTTTATAACGCTACAACTCCTCTCATTGGCATTTTGCTATCAAAAAAGAATTAGTACTTAGCACAGTAATAAGCACTATATGAAGGCCAAATGTGAAACACACACTACTATAACGACTACTATAACAGTGACAAGTGCTTATTTTGAGCACTTTTTTTTATGGTTAGGATGTTACCCTTACTCCACCAGCTTGGCACCAGATTTTCTACTAGAGGGAGGTAGCTATCCAGGCGGGCACTCGCAAAATGCCCTACCATCATGCTATAACGACTGTCAGCCTAAGACGACTACCGGGACCTACGGCTTAACGTGCCCTCCGAAGCACGAAAGCGCTCAGTAGTAATGTCACAAGCAGGCACCCATCCAAGTCATGACCGCGGCAGACGTTGCTTAAATTTGCTGGTCGTTTAAGAACAGCTGAGTAAACTTCGCTACAAGCGCTTCGAAAAGTATAATTTTATTCTCCTGGTAATTTTTTACAAATATCTAAATGTGTGGAATTTCTTGTGGGCTATAATTACATTTTGGTCTGTGATATCGAGCTAACTGTAATATTTCATATTTTTTTCGATCGTGCGCTCAATGAGTCAGACATCCTGAGGATGCTTCGTGTAGAAGTGAAACGCGTCAAAAATTCTTCCGGTTTCGCTGCGTGGCGTTTGTGACGACGAAAATTAGGCAGAATTGTCACTAGATATATTTTAATTATTTTATATTAGTTATATATTTTAAGTGTTCTGTTATAATATTAGTTTGATGTTTTCTTAAAATATCTGTTATAATTTGTTATCATATGATATTTCCTTCTGCAGGTGGATATGGTCACAACTGAAAATCCACGTTGGGTGTTCAACCATCCTGAAGTACCCAAACACCTGGGGAAGGTGAATGGCATGGGGAAGTTCGACGCTCAGTTCTTTAGAGTTCACTACAAGCAAGCTTTTACCATGGAACCAATGAGCAGGAAGCTACTTGAGCACGCCTACAGTGCAATTTATGATTCTGGTGAGTTTTTAGTATATTACTGCAGAATCCAGTAAGTAAGCCTTCCTGGACAAGTATGAGTTAACCGGAACGAACACCAAGTGAGGTCCGGTTATATACGAGGCCAGGATGGGTTTCTTACTGTTTGAGGCTTGAATAATGCTTTTCTCAAAAATGAAAGAAAGTTTAACAACAAACACATATAAATAAAAGAAATACACAATTGTCGCAATTGAATGTGAAATCCTGCTTTCCTTGTTTTTTTACTAAAAAGTTTGCGTTTTGTTTTGAACATGGTTCTTTATTTATATTATTTGAATGTTTTAGTAAAAAAAATATTATTAATAATTTAGAATTAAATTTTTACTTATTTTAACTACCCATACTGAAAAAAATAACGAATAATATGGAGCAGCAACTTAAAAATAATGCGGCCATAGTCCGAATAGAAATTGATGACTTACACCCGTGTTAAACACTATACTTTTCGTTACAATGTAAAAAAAAAGTTTAAATTGAAGTTTTTCAAATTTTTTTATTGAAATAGATTTGGGAGTAGTAGATACCTATTTAAAATTAATTAAGGGTTTAGAGCAATGTGTAAAAATAAAGTAAATTTATTGATAGATTTTTTTTAAATACATTATTTTTAGTTTGCTCCCCGCTAAATTATATAGTCTTACCTAAATTTTAACTATAGCATAATAGGTTTTTTTTATTTACGCTCACTACCTCTCTAGAATTAATGACTAAAATGATCATTTAACATAAACTTAATTAAGAATTCATTCATTCATTCATTATGTGTTTACTATCAAGTTCATTAAACTTTTATTCAAACACAAACGTAGTTCGTTTTGTTTTTTTTTGTTACTGCAGAGTATGCTAGAACGAAAAAACTTAGATATCTTATTTAGTGTACAACAATGGTTACTATGGTTAAAGTACCATAGATATTTTGTGCCAGTGTGTAGTTGATTACCAACCAACCTCCAACCTCTTCTCACCCTATCTGTATCAGCCACATTGCCCACTGGTGAACTTAGCCTCTCACATAAAGGGGGGTGTGCCTTAATCTCCACGCTTGGCAGGCATCTTGGGAACGCAGTTAAAGATATCAGATCCTCAAAAGACGCTGCTGCCCACCTTCCGGTATTTCAGTAGACCTTTAGTCGCTTCTACGGGGCAATAATTGCTTCCTTCTGGCCCTAGAGTAATTGTTTCCTTTAGAATAATTGCTTCTTTTTGAAAGAGAGATGGCTCAGAGGCATTGACTTTGGACTGCCGCGCATTAGGTCCATGGTTCGGATCCCGCCTCGGGCTTGAGCTTCACCGCATAGTAGAAGGGCATTTTGCGAATGCCCACCTGGCTAGCGACCACCCTCAAGTAGAAAATCTGTCCACAAGCACGGTGTGTTCCGGCAGTAGTCCTTGAGAGCCAGTGAAATTACAGGCACAAGAGACTTCTGATTTCAACTGAGTCTCAAGGTGACGGGCACAGTGCAATTCGTGGCTTGAAACTAAATGAATCTGTTATAGGCAGATGTTAGTCCACTTGACATCAAGTGGACTAACATCAGAGCTTGTTCCGTCACAATAACATAAAAAAAACAAACACTGATTTCCGAGTATGAAAATTGATAATACACAACAATCAGAGGGTGTACGCAACAGAAAAAATCAGTCAGATGTCATGGACTATTTAACAAAGGCCTTTATTTCAGGTATCAACCCTCTTCAACTTCGCGGGAAGAAAGTAGGAGTGTTCATTGGATCAACCTTTTCTGAATCTGAGAAAATTGTTATATACGAGAACGTTCAACGCAATGGCTTCGGTATTACTGGGTAAGTTAATTAAATTAAATGTTGCTACTGTTACAAACAACAAGGGTTAAAAACCAAGATCAAATTTTACTAAAGTTGACAACTACGCATATAATTTAGGATCTTTAATCCGTCACATCTTTCTGAAACCCACGTGAGGGCTGGCGCCGCGGCTACTTCGGCAGAGCAACTCAAGCGGCGCAAGTATGCTAACCTCGGTATGGGTTACATATTTGAGTCGTTTGGTGTAGAGACGTTGGGTCCGTGGGGACCGGGAGCTCATCGTATTTTCCAAAATTTATCAGAGCGCTTGGTCGATGCGACGCGTGATCAAAATGCTATCACCTATTTGGCTCAAAGAATAAGCATTGCAATTCAACGTGGCAATGCTGCCAGCATGCTGGGCACGCTGCCAACTGATAGTGGGCTAGAGCATTTGGACTGCCTATGAGTCCAAATGCTTTTATTGTAGTAGCTGTAGTGTTGTATATAGTTGGTAGTATTTGGTTAAATAAGGCATACCGCCGATATAAAAACAAAATGGATCTTAATGTAACTTTGACATACATCGACGTCCTCAAAAAAGACACTGATGTTAGGCAACCCAGGTGCCAACGTCAGAAAAATAATAATTCAACTTTGTAGTAATTCAATATCTATACCTAATATCAGAAAGCCTATGCTGTGTGAACGCTTTATGCGAAAGAGATAAAAGATATTTGTTTAGGTATTATAAAATGTTAGTCCCTCACTTGTACCATTTCAAATCTCTTATCAAGGACTTGAATACAAATATCTATTTCATCGTCCCAATTTTAACTCAATTAAGGATCCTAATAGCTGCAAAGTGTAATCAAATCTAAACTTTAATCGAATCTCCAGTAAATCATTTTGCAAACTGAATTTAAACGCAGTTAGTGCTCCCTTAATACGGTTGCTTTATGCTGTTACCAGCTATGGGGTAGTGTAGAGTGAATAAAATTGAAATAGAATTATGATATGTTTTGACAAGGTGGTATAATGTGGCTTTATTGAAAGAAGAACTCTAAACTTTACACTACTACATCAAAAGCAATTGAATAAATTAAATCCGTTGCAGGTCTATATGCAATTTAAATCCAGCCTAATTCTAATTCGCAGGTCATCCAATATGTCTCTCTAATTGCAACGCTTATTAATTAAGTCAAATATAAATCACAACAAACTAAATTTATCCATTACTTTGTATTGATAGTCTGGTTCAAATAAATTGCACCATTTCACTTTTACAATACAATAAAAAGCTCTTTATGGTTTACCAAGCTAATTTACACTTTAGAGTAACTAACATACTTTTCTAAGGTAGTGCAATGGGTGGTCTTATCGCTGTGTAGCGATTTCTTCCAGACAAACTTTGGATGGACAGAACAAGAGAAGAGATAGACGGTGGTGAACAGTAAATATAGTTTTCATGAAAAACTATGTTATAAAACATATACTAATCATTTCATATTATATTAGATAAATAAAAACACAAATTAAATACATACCAGCGTAATAAATATATATTAAACTATTATATACATAATACAATACATAATTATTAACATGAAATATATACAAATAAATACAGTGTTATATACTAGATATATATTGATTTTCTACCATATATTTTAAATTGATATAGATTTGGCACGTCTAATGTCGAGTGGCAAACCATTCCATAGGCGTGCAGCCTACACTGTGAATGACTTGTTGTAATACTGGAACAATGTGGAGGCAGTTGGAGAGTGTTAGAAGAGCGAAGTGACCAGTCATGAATAAGATGGAGAAACATAAAACGCTATTTCAGATATGAAGGGGACTGGGAACGAAAAAGATGCTATATAGTACCTAGATGTAGAATATGTGCATTTCGGCGCAGACGTATCGGCAACCACTTAAGCTTTATACGGAACTCGGATATATGGTCATACTTGCGAAGTCCAAATATGAACCGAATACAGAGATTTTGTAAGCGTTCAAGGCAATGTTTATTTTTTGAGCCTATTTGGCTCAAAGAATAAGCATTGTAATTCAACGAGGCAATGCCGCCAGCATGCTGGGCACGCTGCCAACTGGTAGTGGGCTAGAGCATTTGGACTGCCTATGAGTCTGCAATGACTTATAGGTTGTCTAAATGCTTTTATTGTAGTAGCTGAAGTTTTGTATATAGTTCTTAGTATTTTGTTAATAAAAGCCTACTACCGGAAAAAGAAGTAGTAGTGAGCAAACACTATTTTGGGCGTTGACGACTTAAGCAAATAATAATTTTAGGTATTAAGTGAAAAAAACTCAAGAAGAAATATTTTAAGATTGACAACTGCAGAGTGGTTTAACACATTGCGATGATATCTAACTGCTACGTACAAATCAAGACCAGCACGTGGGCAATTCGCTGGTTTATGTCAGTTCATAACTTAGAACATCTCACTCAAAAATTAAAATTTTTCTGGGTTGAGGTTTTTATTTTAACCGCTTCTAAGTTGCCGTACAAAATTTTAGAAAAGTAGCAATTGTATCCACCATTTCATTTGTTAGATGGATTCTTATGTAAATTTTAATTTATCCTAATTAATTACATTCCAGGACAAAAAAAGATTCTTTCCGTTAAATAAGACCACAAGTCAAGTTTAGACGTCGCTTGGCGGTCTACAAATTACAAGTAGATGTGGGTCAGATTTATGGGTCCACCTGTGATCCTGTTTTATTAGAGCTATATTTGGGACATATCTGAGTGAAAAAGAAGTATATCTTTCGACAAGATTTTTTTCAACTTAAGTCAACGACAACGTGTCGTGAAAAGTAAAGACTTTAGCAGCCTTACTTATAAACGCTACTTAAATTTTAAACATTACTTAGCCGCTGATTAGCAAAATTTCTTACTCATAAACGCTACATAACTTTATCCAGTACCTAAGTACTGCTTAAATCAGCCGTCAATTTAAACACCGTCCCACCCTTGTTTAAATTTTAAGTAACAAGATGGCGCCCATATTTCTGATCAGCTGATTTAGTTACAGACCCACCAACTTATCTGTTCAGGTGGCAGAAAAAAGAACTACAACATTCCTTCAAATTGTGACAGTTCGTAGTTGATTTCCTTGACCAGTAGCGCCCTCGAAAACTGCTCAGTTGAGTTGGTGGTACTACACATAGAAAAGTATTATATTTACTTTTTAATTTCAAGATATTTAGCACTAGATACATGCTATTTGACCATTTAGGTCATTCATAATACTTTTTAGTACAATGTTGCCAGTTTAAAATACGTTCGACCTCATTATCCATTGCTTAGCTAAACAGGTGCTATGTAGCGTTTATAAGTAAGAAATATTTAAGCACTACTTAAACACTGTTTAGTTATCCATTACTTAGCAACTACATAGCGATGTTTTTATAAGTAAGGGGGTAGATGTTTAAGTATTTTCGGTGCTTCATAACGAACCTACATACAAATCGATGTATATTGATTGAAATAAGAATTTAAACTCAGTTTACTCATAATGTGGTACTTAATAATTTGATCTTACATAGTAATGATAGAAAAATACTACTAAGTTATTTATTAATAATATTAATTTATTTGTGATTAGTATCTCTTCATTCTTTCATTTTATAAACTTAAGGCTGCCAATGTCGACTAAACAGTATTTATACAAATATAATAAAAGTAATTATTTAAAATAATAATTAAAAGTATTCAATATAATACGTACTTGTAAAGTTATTCATGTTTATATAAAATTCCTCAATCTATGTTGTAACATTGTGTTACAAAGTATTTATAAAACATTTTTATTATTTGTTTGCATTCTGAAGATGAGAGTAGGTCCACATTGACTTTTATTTTTGATAGTTAATAAGCAGGTGTCTTATACCTATGTTCAATACGATATTGAACCCAAGTAATTAGAGTGATCAAAATGCTGGCACCTATTTGAAGCAACGAATAAGCATTGCAATTCAACGGGGCAATGCTGCTAACTGGAGCACAACCTATAAGTCATTGCAGACTCACATGCAGTCGCCTGTGAGACTGCAATGACTTGTAGGTTGTCTAAATGCTTTTATTGTAGTAGCTGTAGTTTTGTATATAGTTCGTAGTACTTTGTTAATAAGGCATACAGCCGGAGAATAAAAGTTATTAGCAGAGATCTACAGTACTGGGCACAGCGCAAGACAATGGAGTGTTATTGAAAGTCATACTTCTTTAACATAAATAGCAAATAACATTATCCCATGAAATCAAGAATTTTGGAATTCAAAAGAAACAACTCACGCCATTTGATCAATGAGACAACTTTTAATTGATACGTAACCATATATGAAGCCCCTAAATCACTCAAACATTATAATATAGAACGTAAATACATTAAGACTGTCTAGCCTCGAGCGTGTTGTGATGACCATTAAATCATATTTGACTAAATTAATAATAATATCGTGCCAACCCTATTTGCAATTTTAGGGTGCCAGAGGTGCTCAACATTTATTTTGGTAATTACATTTTATTAAATTTATATACACAACATGATTAGTACGAGTATGTGTATCGATAATTTTATTTTGTTATGCTGAATGCGTCTTTGTTGATGGTTAATGTGTTGTTTGTATATATGGCCAATACACGTCTTAAGCACTACGCAAGTAGTGCTTAAGCATGATTTTAACATCGTGAATGAACTCATTGCCGTCATCTAAATGTAGGTACGTATTTATTATACGTCATAGACATGGCAAATATTTTCTTGATTCAATTTGGGAATTACATCTATTTGATTAGATTTTTAACTATTATTGTAAGGTAAATTAGTTTATCCCGAAGTCACCTGCCAAGCGTGGGGATTATGGCAAACCCTCCCATATTGGTGGAGGCTGTATTCAGCAGTGAACTATCCGGCTGATACAGTTAATCAGTTTAACTGTGTTAAGTTGATTTATATACATTTTGAATTAATTTTATGTTTCAATTAAAGCTTGTTACAAATTAGCAACTTCGTGGAATGAAATAATAAAAATAAATTATTATAATTCCACGAGCGGAATACGAACCTAAAACCGATCCATCTCTTAGTCTGGAGAGCATGTCCCGTTTTTGAGCTGTCAAAGTGATGAGTCAGGTTTAAATTAGTCCTTTCGTTCCAAATGATTTGAACAAAAGGAGTAATTTGAACAGTCGCGTCCTGAAAAAGGGCTTCTTATTGTTGTTTTGTTATGAACGAAAATTATTTGTTATATTTTTACTACTAATAACTAATACTAATACAAAATACATATATATTAAAGGTATTGCTGTTCTAGTACCAATAATCTTAACGACAGTAATAAAATCAGGCTAAAGAGGAAAGACGTGCGAAAGCAAAAACTTTTACTAAAGCATCCCAATTTCAATCCAGCTACAGTAAAGACGACCGAGAACGTCAACAAAAAATATATCGTTGAACGTAAAGCGAAACTATCACGAACGATAGCAATCGTCTCCTATATCAGAGATTTATCGTTTAACATCAAAAATAAAAAGTTTCGTCGCTAAGTCGCTCTACGGGATGCCATGAGACAAATGACAGTATATATCAATGTAATGATGGCCACTGGAAGGTTAAAGATACTGTGATATTGGGATAATGGCTAGGCTCAATCAACTTTAGTACAGTGAAGAGGATATTTTTGTAAAGTAGGTAGATATGGTCAAGCTTCATGAAGTATTGGTTCCCTCTGTATGAGAATAAATACTTATTGTTAAACTTACTAGTGTGCGTAAATGTAACTTGCCCCGCGTTTACGTTTTTAAGTTGACTAATCGCAGTTGTACGGTGGGGATCGAGCGCTTTGTATGGAATGATGTGTCTGCTCATAAGTGACATCGCGTAATTATTTCAATCTGGTCAACAAAGTCAAAGAATTATTTAAAAAAATCGGGTAACCTGTGGTGCAACTAGTTTGGAACCCAAGTTCATCTAATCATTATCTAGTTTATATCTAACCAGTGACTATGAAATCCGTGACGATGACGAAATTCAATACATGTACCTATTTTGAATGCTATTTTGGATAAATGCATTGAGAGTAAGATTAATTGTGAGTTAAAGACGTAACCGATTGAGACCAACTGACAATCGGATACGCGAATGATTCATAGACAGGGTTTCATTTTTGCATTGTAGAAAACTTATAAGAACTCTATTTGGAACAAAAAATAAGTGTTCGAATGCCTGGTTGCTTATTTTCACACTCCAATTTAAAAATGAAACATTCATAAATGAAACACTCAGAATCAGCCTTTCACACAAAACAAATGTGGAATGAACATTCGTCTAGATTATTATCCATTATAATACCGAATTTCAACACGTGGATTTCGGCGTCCGCCATTTTACATTTAAATTCATGAATGTATCGCATTGTGTGATCGAATCACAATCAGAATGGAGACTGTGCATGGTTTCCGGCATATTTTCGACAATTGACTGTCTAGCGCAGTGCTAAACAAGTTTTTTTATGTGTTATTGGGACAGAACAAGCTCGAGGCCCACCTCATGTTAAGTGGACTAACTTCTGCTTAAAACAGATGCATTTCATCTCAAGTGGCGAATTGTACTGCGCCCGTCACCTTGAGACATAGTTGTTAAGTCTCATGTACCTTATTTATTGTACATGAGACTTAACAACTGTAAAACACACACGTGTACAAAATGTAATTTCACTGGCTCTCAAGGATTGGAGATTGATTCAAACCATGGACCTGCTGCGCGGCAGTCCATAGCCACTACCACTGTGCCATCACTGCTACATTAAATTACAGAGAGCGTCTGGAACTAGGTTAGAGCAGATTCTGATCTTGCCTTCATTCAATGATGGATTTTGTAAATACTTGGACAAGTTTTTCCAGGTGGTACGCTATTTTAACTAGAACCTATCGTGGTAGATACCACTGCAGTGGCAGATATATTGCCTTCAAAGTAGGCGACTAAAACACTTTTGTATTTAGAATGAACGGCACTTTAGCAAACCATATTTCTGCGTAAACAATAAACAAAAGTAAAGTCTAAGGAGTGAAGTCCGCAAAAAAGTGACACTGCAAACAAAAAAGGTATAGGTGACTGGAATTTAAATAATAATAATTTATCTTTATGTTAAGTAATTTATTAAATTAGGGTATTCTTTTACCCGAATAGTTTTACTATAGGTACTATATTTATATAATATACAGTTATAATTAGTACTCATGCTTACGAAATTTGTACAACATTGTAATGATCCCGACAGGTTAGTTAGTTGAGTCACGTATTAAACCTCGCAATTCAACGATTCCTTGTGGACATTTTTTTCTTCCATTAAGTGTGATAACTTAATGATAGGAACTCTAACCATGAAGGTAAGGGAATTCACATATCTTTTCCGCTCCTCTGGTGGTGTATAATAAGAAGGGACGGGAAACGTATAACTGTGTCGTCAGTATCTCTGGACGCCGCCGCCGACAATTCAGTGTCTATGCTATATCGCACCCGTTTGACTTAGAGCAGCAGCTTTCCATGAGAGCTAGTACTTCTAGGTTAGCCTCAACAACTTCTTCGATCACAACATCACTTACCATCAGGTGAGGTAGTGGTGAAAGGGTAACCTATCACGAATAAAATAATAAAATAAAAAACATTACAAAATCACAAATATACGATAGGAAAAATTTAAGTCATGTACGGAAAAATAAATTTCCTATCGTATATTTGTGATTATGTAATGTAATCCGCATAGCAGGCGTTATTGCAAATCTAACAATAGTAAAAAAAAAAAAAAACGTTCAGTGAGGGGCGGGGCGGGTTATTTGATTAATTATATTTGACTATAATGCTGTAATTCTATTTTATGTGTATGTAATTCAGATATAATTTAATATTGATTTAACATTGATTTAATTTGACTGCGATTTGATTTAATTTATTTTTATTTAATTTGACATATAATAAACGTTTAAATAAAAACGATAAAAATATAAACTTGTTTTCATCCGGCCAAAACTTTGTACTTTAACTCTTTATAACGTTGATGGGCTCTGAATGAGATGTTAAAATATTGATGTCACCATACATTTAACAGAACACTACGAGACTGTTGAATATTTATGTTTTCATTCAGGCCGTATATGCAAGTCAGAGCTGTAAAACTACAAAAATAAAAGTTACATAATAAAACGAATGCGTATTCAATTAACATCGTTGGATTAGTTATAAAAGAGGTCAACGTCTTTGTTATTTTATATATACTAACGATATATTAAATATTTAAATATATTCACACAAAAACTTAAGTTCACTGTTGAATTTTTAGTAAGGAGTGATTGTAATGTTTTTAATCCACATTTAGTTTACAATTAGTAATCAAATTTAGATTAGAACCTCTCATCTTTGAAATAAAATTGAATATACTATATTTTTTTATAAATCTAAGCAAAATATAAATAATACTGCTTAGTTCTTTTTGTTGACTATAAAGTCCTAATTTATAAAAATATAATTTTATATAAAACAGACCTTATTGTCACAAAAGATCTTTTTGAATAAAGTTATAGATTATTATACTATCATTATCAAAATATCAACCGAAAGACATTCACTGTAAAACAGAGCCTTCCCCCATATGAAGCCACAAAAAACGGCTATTAGCCGCTTGTAATCATTGACAACGTGCTACTTTCACGATGTCGTTAGTCCACCTAGTGGGGGGGCTACCAACTCTATACGTCTTCCGATGTACCTATATATGAGGTAACCACTCAACTCAAGAACCTTTCTCCCCCATCGGTTATCAGTTTGTCGAGCAATGTTGCCCGCCCATAGCCACTTCAACTTACGAATTCTGAAACATTGGTGACTTTGGGAACGTTAAAATTATTGATTTGTTTCCGTTAAAGCGTGATATAACCGTTTTTTGCGCGAATAAACCCGCGGGTGGTAAGTAGTGATTAAATGAATTAAAAAATAAACTTTTGACAAGAAAAATTATAAAAACGTATTACGTGACGTACGAGTAAGAAAATAAGTACTGCGTATTTCACGTAATACGGCATATTTCACAGCATTTTTAAAATTTCCCGTCAACAGGAAAAAAACATTTTTTTTACGTTTTTGAGGTATCTTTTTTTGTTGAATTGGAGATAGTTTTCCATATACATACAATATACATTAAGTTCTTATAATTCTAATTATATATTTAATAATTTTATTTATTACGACATTAAATAAAAAAGACATATTTTCCCTAAAAATCTTACTGAAATATAAACTAAAAACATGACAAAAATACGTGAAAAATATTTGTTAGTTATTTCTTATTCACTATTTTTTTTAATTAGTGTACATAGTTATGAGATACAATAAAATTACGGGTAATATGTGACTTCCCTCCACCGCTAGTATTTGGCGTCGAAATATATGGAAATCAAGTTATATATTTTCATTTCATGATTTTACTTACCTCATAAAATAATTTAAAAAAAATACAGAGTGTAGCCACTGATGTCTTTTATCGAATTACATTTAAATTTTAACATTCAGTCTTATACATATTTTATATCATAATTTACGAGTACTTCCTTTCCAGCTAAGGAACCGTTCTGGTTAGGTACAGACACAAATATATTTTTTCCCAAACCAGAAGCAAAACTGTAAGGTTCAAAGACAAATTTCACCGAAATCGAACACTTGGTACTAAAAACATGACGAAACTACGTTTATATGGAAAACATTGCGTGAACAAAAGTCGTAAGAAAGGAACCATACTTAAACACTATGACTTTATACTTTCATTGGCATGACATCCGCATTTTATATGTATATATTTGATTCACACTTTTTCCATTACTCAATATTAATGTTTAATTCGCAGATGCAACAAAGCCATGTACGCCAACCGCATCTCATACTGGATAGACGGCAAGGGTCCTTCGTACGCCTTGGATCTTGCTTGCGCCAGTTCAATGGCATGTCTTGAGCATGCTTACCGTAGTATCAGTTCTGGACAATGTGACGCGGCTATAGTTGGAGGATGCAACTTATGCATGCATCCGAATGTGTCTTTGAACTGCAGAAGGTAAATAATAAGATTTCATATACTTTTGGCTACACCATTGTTAAACATTTAAGGTATCCGGTGAGGAATACGAAGTAAGAATTCGGTCATTAGACATGGTAATAAGGCATTTTGTTAATACCCGCCTGGTAAGCTACTAACATTGAGTAGACAATCTGCCGCTAATCACATAGTGGTGTCTTAGCAGTACTCTGTGAGAGTAAGGTATTACTCTAGGTTTAAGCCTGTTTGACCATCTTCGACTACATCATCGCTTACCTTAATAATAAAATTATTTGTTTAATGAGGTGCAGGTCATCGAAATAACCTATTCCCTGCAGGATTTTAGGCCAATATCACAACATGAGCAATCAGATGTGTTGGTGGTGATATGTAAGACTTTAAATTAATAAAATAAAACCTAATTCATAGACGGCGAAACAGAAAATATTAAAAAATACCCTAAAGCAGTATTTTATACTAAATTGAAAAAAAAGCTGACTTAACTTTTGATATACATCTGTGTGGCGTATATTTAAAATATTTCTATATCGACGTTTTAAGCACTTAGTGGTCACGAGTTGACTATAATCACAGAATAAAAAGGACCAGAAGGACCACTCCATAAGTCATTCCAAAAATAAGTGACTCAAGCTACGAAACAATAATGTGCAGTACTGCTCGCGAAGCACGCTAACGAGTACGTTATATTTAATATTACAAACAAGGCGCATCTCTTTCTTTCGCACAGCCACGCATAGCTCTGATCTCTTTTGACGTGGCACGCACTTTAGAATGATCCCGTCCGGACGGATATGCCGATCATGTAAGCTTTGTACCTACTCAAAGTGCAGAGTGAGCCAGGCATGTTATAATGACAATCATTACGAAATAAGTAATTAAAGTAACGAAATGAGAGTAAATTGAATACATTTCCCATTTCAACAGAGCTGGATTCTTGTGCCTCGATGGTAAAACCAAGTGCTTCGATAAGAATGGCGATGGATATGTACGATCTGATGCAATTGGAGTTATGTTTCTGCAAAAAGCCAAAGACGCTAAAAGGTCAGTAATTGTTTAACTTTAATATATTCTATAGAAATTCTGAACGTATGTAGTTGTTCAACGGACTTTAACAATTTTCCAAAGTATTACTTGCTATTTCACGACTAGTTGCTAAAAAAATCTTAGGTTCATTCTAATAAGTCGAACATACTCGTTACAACCACTTATCGGTCTTTTCATAAATCGCTTAATGAGAAATTTTCCTTACAGAATTTATTCTGAAGTATACCACGCAAAGGCTAGTTACAGCCCTGCGTCTGAACAGCTTTTACCTGTGAGGGAACCCAAAGAACTACAAGAGTTCCTTGAGGCTTTTTACTCAGAAATTGACATATCGCCTGAAGATGTAGAGTATGTTGAAGCTAATGGTGCAGGTTAGTATTATATATCTGCGAAATATGAGTACTTATATATATTTCGTGCATTCCTGTTACTTGATTTGAGTTAAAAGTATATAAAATATTTTGATAGCTTGTTATTTGGTAGGTTTGCTTGTTTTTACTCTTTGTCGTAGGCGGGATTGTTACTGGTTATTGACTGAGCGAGAAGTTAGTTCAAGCGAAGCGTCTCTGCTTTAACTTACACAAAAATGCTTTCGTGAGTCCGGTTGTTCTCCTCTACTTTATGCCTGATAGGGTAGCCTTTGACCACTATCTCACCTGATGGTAAGTGATGATGTGGTCGAAGATGTTGTTCAGGCTAACCTAGAATTACTGGCTCTCAAGGACAGCTGCCGGAACACACCGTTAGGTGCTTGGCGACAAATTTTCTTCTTTCATAGTCGTTATAGCATGGTGGTAGGGCATTTTGTGAATGCCCGCCTGACTAGCGACCACCCTCAAGTAGAAAATCTGTCGCCAAGCTCCTAACAGTGTGTTCCGGCAGCAGTCCTTGAGTGGCAGAAAAATTACAGGCTAATGAGACCTAACAACTAGACGTTTCAGTGTGACGGGCACAGTGCAATTCGTCGCTGACGAAATGCGTCTGTTATAGGCAGAGGTTAGTCCACTTAACATCAGGTGGGCCTCGGGCTTGTTCCGTCACAATAACATAAAAAAAAAATGATTTACTACATATTTCTGATATAATTACCTTTCGCTGGGGCCCGGGTGTCATTGATTTAAGTCCAAGAAAATCCTTTATATTTACCTTACATATGTAGAAATTGGGATTTTGTGACCCAAGCCCCCATCAGCTTGCACAGTGAACCTTTATTCAATTGTTAGTTATGCAGGGGCAGACTCGTGAGGCTTACAGCTCGGAGAGCCACTAGTTATTGTATGTGTAATATATTTTTAATATTTTTTATTAAATATTTATTATTTTCTCTCCTAAAATATTTTACGGTATTTACTATTTTTTGCATTCACGCTTGCTAAGAAACCTTATAAAATTATACTGAAATAGTAAATTTGACCCACTTGCGGAATCATGACCCGACACCATCGGCTGAAACACTGATCACCGGCTTGTTGTCTCGGTGGAAATGTAAATTGAATTGGATACTAAAAGAACGTAAGCGCAGGTCCAATATACTGGCAAAAGAATGTAGTCCTGGTAGCCTTGTGTGAAGTTAAGGTCTAGAAGGAAGCTAGTTTAATATAGGTGCTCTTATCATTTGATGCATAGATTTATTAGGTGAGCGTACTGTCATCCTAGCAAGCTACAAAAAGTGTTTTAACATAGTGTATATTATTATATTTTACATTTTAATGATATAATGTTTTTACAGCTTTCCCTGAAGCTGATTACAACGAGCTTAAAGCAATAAGCAAAGTCTTTGGTAAGGAAAAATCAATAAAGATTGGTTGTGTGAAGTCAAACATGGGATCAAGCGAGCCTGCTTCTGGAATTTGTGGACTTACAAAGGCGAGTTCCAGAGATTATACGTATATCATATATATTACATATAAAAACAATATATGTATAAAGAGCAGATATGTTCTAATACTATAGCAGTTTTCTCAGGTGTTTCCAATCGAGGCCTGGAATTACCAATAATTAATTACCAATCATTTAATTCTCTGAAATCATTACTTCGGTGGGATCTTAAAATTTGATATATTATTAATAAGTAATTAATTAAACCAATCACTATCTAAAGTAATATTCATTTACAGGTCTGCCTTGCCTATCACAGTGGAAAAATTTCCGCCAATTTGCACTACAACAACCCACTGGATCTTCCAGAATTACAAGATAATAAGGTCCAAGTGTTGACAGATAACGCAGAATTTGGCAGAGGCTTTGCTGCTCTTAACTCTTTTTCATACAGTGGGGCTAACGTGCACGTACTGCTAAAGGGACATTATAAGCCAAAGGTATTTTCCTTAATATTAATGCAAATCATGAACTCGTATATTTATATGTGTAAACGCACATCATTCATCGTTGAACTGAAGTAATACGTTATCATTCTATGAACAATTACATACATCTGGGACGGCATAAACTTGATTAGCTTGATACTAATACGGCCGTAAATCAACAGTGTTAAACATTATCTGCCATTCTATAAAAAACGTTGTCATATATACCTTATGTGTCTTCTAAAAATATCATTCTATTTTTATAAACATGGTGTTATATTTATTTTAAAAGTTACAATTTTCTTTAAGGATACTGAACGCTACCAAACCAGTATACCACATTTAGTCTTGGTTTCGGGCAGACAAGATAACTGCGTTAGAAGAATTCTGGACAACTTGAAAAAGTTCCCCATTGACTCAGAACAAATTGGTCTTCTACATAACATCCACCAGTTTGATATCCCTGGACACATGAGTAGGGGATACAGCCTTCTTGGTAAGAGTTGTGCATAGTATATGTAAATATAATATAATAAAACAATTGAAAAAAAATACTAAGCTTATGAGAGTGCTTGGTCAATGCGACGCGTGATCAAAATGCTGGCACCTATTTGGCTCAACAAATAAGCATTGCAATTCATCGGGGTAATGCTACCAGCATGCTGGGCACGCTGCCAATTGGTAGTCAGCTGGTGTATTTGGACTGCCTGTGAGTCTGCAATGACTTATAGGTTGTCTAAATGCTTTTATTGTAGTAGCTGCAGTTAACAATATACTACGAACTATATACAACAGTATACTACAAAATATAATATATTTCGTAGTATATTGTTGTATATAGTTTTATAAGAAATATAATATATTTCGTAGTATTTTGTTAATAAAGACATACAGCCGATTAAAAAAAATTTGAAAACCATAGACACAATTATCAACTAAAAAAATAGGATTGTTTATATTCCATGATTGATTCCACAAAAGTGACCTAGAAAATGTGTAAGTATTAGGCGCTTTTTTATAATATTCTTACCGACGGTAATTAGTAAAAACGCTGCGTAAGCCCACTGTAAAGCATTTACAAACTTTTTATTAGTTTGGAACCGAAGTACTATCAAAACAACGAGTTATTTTAATGTATCTTTATCACCATGACAACTAGTTTCAGGTCCAAGCCTACCTAGTATCAAAAGACCACTAGCACTGTTTAGAAATATTTATGTGAAAATCAACATTATTTATGAAACTTTTTGTAACTGGAAAAAATACAAAGATTCTAGTATGTTAAATGTACATTAACATTACAAACTATTATCTGACACCAGAATAAAACTGTTAAAATTGAGGCAAAAACCAACATATGCAGGTCAAAAGTATTCAGTCAGCACAGGCTTTAAACAATTTCTCGTTTCGACACTCGTCAAAATGCATTACCTTACGAAAATTACACGGATAACATTTACATGAAAATACATGCAATAATAAATCTTTGATGATACAATTTTTGGATTTTTGAAAGGTTCCTAGCAGATCATGGCAGTTACTTAGTCAAATTTATTTAAAAAAGTAGATATATATATATTATTATTTCCTTAAAAATAATGTTTTAGTATGTATATATCTTTTGTGTATAATAACAATTAATATTATTAAATAAGTAAGTCACTCGTGAAATGTGTGCTAACATTGACGGAAGGTGTCCAAATGTTTAAAGCAATTTGTGTGTGCTAAATACATTTTATTAACAAATATCGTTAAACTTATAACAATATCAATGCCAGAGATAAAAAATACACCATTAAATTAAACAGAAGTCATATACAAATCATCAAGTCATATACAAATCATCAAATCATATACAGGTTGTGAATTTCTTAAAAATTGTTTGTTTAAGTGACTCGAAGTCATACATTTAAAAGAACGCCAATAATAATTATACTGACTAACAAAAATAACAATACATACAAAAATAGTAAAATTTCTCTACAAAATAACATGCACATTATCAATGAAATTAAACAGCTTCAAATATTAGTAAATATTATTAACTTATAAACATAAATATTATTTATTTCATCTCATTGCTAATGTGCATGCAATTTTGTAGCGTAATTTTATTTTCAAGTATAAATAAAATAGTCCCATTTCAAATATCAATTACATTAATACAACATTATATATTAGAATTTCCATCAATTGGCTGTTTATTATAATAAACACCACACACGACTTTCATGCAGTACGCTTAGTTCACACTGTTGGAGGGGATATCCTCACATCCTCAGGCGAGCCTGGCCGCTAAACACGAATATGATATAATTATTATCGTGGTATTACTTTCACTGTAGTATAGTATAACGTGTATCCAAGGTGGCATTAGTAGGAACTAACCAAATTTGATTGGACAGGGGACGAGGCTCGAGTGGTGAAAGGGAGCATTGCTCTTAGCAACTTACTCCCTGGGTTGCAAGTCCCAACTTTTTTTTACCTTGATTGGGCCTCTTCTTCTGCAACGCTATTGACCCGGTACCCCCACGGTGAATCCATAGAATGCTAAGTAAATTCGTCTCGTATTTCAGTGTTGTGAGTGTTTGTGATTTGGGCGATATACAGCGGGCAACATTATAACAAACCGGCATAGCAAACAATTTCTGTTTTCACAGGAACCAATGAAAATCAAGAAACCACATGCTTTGCTCAAAGTGCTGAGTACTATCCTGGAAAACCCCGTCCGGTTTGGTTCGTGTACAGTGGAATGGGTTCCCAGTGGGCAACCATGGGAGACCAGCTAATGAGGATCCCAATATTTGCTGCAGCTATTCAAAAGTAAGTAAAAATCTTCAAAATGTACACTGATGTAAAATATTATAAAATTGTGAAGCAAGTCTGGCAAAAGGCCCCACGGGTGCCGGGTCAGAATTGCACCTCCCCATATCATCTCGCGGGTGTCGTAAGAGGTGACTAAGGAATATATACTGGAAGGTGGGCAGCAGCGCCTTCTTAAATATTGCAATCTTACACTGCGATCCCTAAGCCGCCTGCCAAGCGTGGGGATTATGGCAAATACCCCCTTAATAGGGGAGACTGAGTTCAGCAGTGGACGATCCGGCTGATGTAGAAGCATTTTTTAAGTTTAAGAAATAAATCTATAGTTTTCAATTACATATATTGTAATTTATTTATTTTTCTTGGATACTTTAAATTAGTGTAAAAAAAACACATTTGAGTTGATTTTTAATAAAAGCTGTTTTATTTTAGTAGACAGTGATAGCAATTCTGTTGCCAAAAAACTAACTAAAATTTAGTAAAATTAGATTTAGAAATGTCAAATGAACATTTCTTATTCTGTTGGGGCCATAATTTAGTTAATTCACTCTAAAATTATTAAAGTTACTAAACTTAGTAAAATTTTCATATTTGCTATTCTGTTGTACCACAATTTAGTCAGAATAGGTGGAACCATAAATAATTAAACCTAAAATTAATAATAATTAATAATAATATTTTAATAATAATTTTATTCATACCAAAAAACTTAGACTAAGCTATAAGTAAATTACATAGTTTTTGTGCAGCAAAAGAAGGAGTAAGGTTCTCTGAACCTCACACTAGGGTGGCCTGTGTTGTGAGATTCAGTCTCTTCCATTATTTTGTCTCTGAATATTTTATATAAACATCAAAACAAAGTAAGTATTATAAAAAAATAAAAATATATAAATAACTACAGTAGGAAGTTACAAATGTTACTAAATATAGTTTAGGAAAGCGTGTATAACTTCCTTATTAGAAAATCAACTAATCTTAGGATACATTGCAAAAACATCAAATAAGTTATGGCATGCTTGAAATTGCTTTAATTACTAAATGTGTAAGACTGTGACTGCGTGTAAGTAAGTATGAGCAATGTAATAAGTATAATATAAGATATGAAATAAATAACCTATTAGCATTATTTATAAATAGAATAAAGAAATACAATAAATACATTAGTACCGGGAATACTTATTTATACAGTAGGATTATTTTGATATTCACATAAAAGAAATTTTGGTAAATAATGCAGGATATGGGACCTGTTTCAACATTTTGACAGGATTATGGTCATAAGTAAATGACTTGTCCAGATATAATGGAATTCTAAATAACTAAGTATATGACCAATTAACCCATCATGTAGAAGCAGGCCCCGCATCGTTAAGTGTTGGGCTTCAGTAACATTTCTGTCGCGTTGTAGTTAGTGTTAGCTAACCACTCTGCTACTTTCTTTTTGCAAAGATGACGTGGCGTCGTAAAAATTTTTAGTTTGCTATCTATTAGCTCGTATAGCCGTGGCCCTTTGTATGAAAATGCTCGTTTAGCTATACCAGTATTGTTAGTTTTAGGTATAGGCCAAGTATTTCGACGTGAAGGACGTTCATTACAAATTATATCATTTTTGGCAATTTTGTGATAACGCAATATTACTGCCAGAATATATAATTGCCGCACTCTAAGATACCCAGTATCTTCATAGAGTTGATCTGTTGGATACCTAAAGGGTTTTCTATATGCCACTTTCAGTAGACTTCTTTGTGCCCTTTCAATTCTCAAAAAATGTGTCATTGTCGCTGATCCCCAACAAACTATACAATAGTTAAGTATGGACTGGCACAAAGCATGGTATACAATTTTTAAAGTTTGTGGACCAGCAACTGAACCTAATCTTTTAAAAATAAATGTAATTTTGCGTAGACGTTCACACATGGCATCAATATGATTCTCCCATGATAAACGTTGGTCAATCTTGACACCTAGGTATTTAATTGATTGCACACGTTCTAGGTCCGGGCATGTACAGGCGTATGACCAATTTGCACCACAAGAATGAATTTAAGTTTATCAAACTTGGTTCAGTTCGCTGGGAGATTCGAAATGCCACATATTTGGTTTTACTCGCATTTAATGTGAGGAGGTTGTTATTCATCCAGGTTGCTACTAGTGCCAAACCTTGCTGGGCCACATCAATAACTTCATGCCAGTTTTTCCCATGGAATATAAGGGCAGTATCATCAGCAAATGCAAAAATACTAGCTTGGTCAATCTTAAGTTGGCAAAGGTCATTAATATACGCGAGAAAAAGTGTTGGTCCGAGCACACTTCCCTGCGGAATACCATATGAGACAGACTCATAGTCACTAAAGTTGTCAGAGAGTCGAATTCTTTGCTTCCTTTGACTCAAGTAAGAACGGAACCAGTTTAGCGCTAATTAACTTAATCAACAAGTAAATTGGCGTTGACTAATGCTGTCATGTTCTCCAATTAATTTATTTTGGTGTATTTTATCATAATCACGGCTTTCTTAGTCGGATAAACAATGGAGCATGGTAGTATATGGTTGCTAAACTTGTGGGTTTTCCGGAAAGGACTGTAATTTTCGGTAATTCAAAAGCATAACTAGTGAAAAAAGCTTGTAGGCAAACTTGGATTAATAAAATCTTTGCACACCTGTTATACCCAGAGGGGTGGCAGATGTGTTTAAATATCTACTTTTATTAGATAGACTTCGTGTTTTGTTATTTTTTATATGTAATCACCAATAGATTCTGTTACTGAACCTCATACGTTCCGCTCGAAAACCTTTTCGAGATTGTGAAGTGACCAGTTGAAGCTGCTCTACCAAGCACCGTGGCAAAATCATTATTTTTGGGCTTTATCACAGGTTTCGATAGTTTCGAATATAAACAAAGTTCCATAGGTAAATAGGGCGTATACCATTTGACGCTAAATTCGTTATTTTCGATAATTATGATCACATTTTTATGTCTATGGTTCATATTAAATGTGGATCCATAGACGCAAAATGTAATCAAAATTATCGAAAATAACCCAAATGGAATACGGCCAGACAAAATTGTTATAAAACAACTTGATTTGTGCGCCATCTAGCGTAGAGTAGCGGCAAAGTGAATTATAATTAGTATTGATAAGTTGCTGTATTAAATTTAGTTCGAGGTAACAGCAGAATGACTTTTAGAAATCCTAAAACTAAAATTAGAACTTTTTAATTAGTTAGTATAGTTAGTGAGTGTACAACAGAATTGCTACCAGTGTATCATATTTACTAAAAAGATCTATCAAATACTCTTGTATTCAAATCCACCAAGGGATTAGAGAGCGTGGCAAATAAATAGACATTCATAAATTTGAAAACTATTCCCCTAGTTCTGGTGTAAATGGGATGGGCTTTTTTAAAATTATCTTTTAATATATAATAAATACTATATTGGTAGCAATTCTGTTGCCACATAACTAACTAAAATTTAGTAAAATTAGATTTAGAAATGTCAAATGAACATTCCTTATTCTAATGGCGACATAGTTTAGTTAATTCACTCTAAAATTACCTAAGTTACTAAACTTAGTAAAATTTGCATATTTGCTATTCTGTTGTACCATAATTTAGTCAGATTAGATGGAATCATAGATAATTAAACCTAAAATTAATCAACAAGTAAATTGGTGTTGACTAATGCTGTCATGTTCTCCAATTAATTTATTTTGGCGTATTTCATCATAATCACGACTTTCTTAGTCGGACAAACAATGGAGCATGGTAGTATATGGTTGCTAAACTTGTGGGTTTTCCGGAAAGGACTGTAATTTTCGGTAATTCTATAGCATAACTAGTGACAAAAGCTTGTAGGCAAACTTGGATTAATAAAATCTTTGCACACCTGTAACACCCAGAGGGGTAGCATTACATGTAAAAAAATAACAAAGCACATAGCTGTAGTGTGTATTTTTTTACATGTAATCACCAGTAGATTCTGTAACTGAACCTAGGCTTTCGAGATTGCGAAGCGACCAGTTGAAGCTGCTCTGCCAAGCACCGTGGCAAAATCATTATTTTTGGGCTTTATCACAGGTTTCGAATATAAACAAAGTTCCATAGGTAAATAGGGCGTATACCATTTGATGCTAAATTCGTTATTTTCGATAATTTTGATCACGTTTTATGTCTATGGTTCATATTAAATATTGATCCATAGACGCATAATATAATCAAAATTATTGAAAATAACTCAAATGGAATACGGCCAGACTACATTCTTTTATAAAACAACTTGATTTGTGCGCCATCTAGCGTACAGTAGCGGCAAAGTGAATTATATTTAGTATTGATAATTTGCTGTATTAAATTTAGTTCGAGGTAACAGCAGAATGACTTTTAGAAATCCTAAATCTAAAATTAGAATTTTTTAATTAGTTAGTATAGTTAGTGAGTGTACAACAGAATTGCTACCATTATATGTTTCTACAATTTAAATTTATATTGAAGATTTTGTTTATTTTAAAATATTTAATAATGCAGAAGTTACTATGCGGATTTTTTTATTTTGTTAACAACATTTATATTAGTACTCTAAGAAAATTACGATCAAAATATCGATCGTATGCTCGAAGAGGCAAGATCTCCTGAAGATGCTTCGAGTGGAAGTGAAATGCTTAGATAACTATTCTGGCTAGGCTATGTGGTTTTTCAGCTTTAAGGTTTCACAGCAGTAATATTGTTATGATTATTTCCAAGGTGCCACAAAGTGCTAGAGCCTAAGGGAATTGACATCATCAAAATTCTATGTGACCCTGACAAGACTATTTACGACAACATCTTGAATTCCTTCGTGGGCATTGCTGCAGTGCAAATTGGTCTAACGGATATTTTGAAAGAAATGGGTATCGTGCCTGATAACATCATCGGTGAGTGTGTATTTAAAATTGGTAATGTGTCTGTTACACCTACATGACATGCTAGATTCTAGTCATAAATTTATATTTTATAATAATTTCTTTAAGGCATTTATTACAACGTTTTTAATTGAATCAACAGTAACATAGGTACAAGTTGCAATAAATGTATGCTAGTTTTACACATCAAATTAAAATATATATTATAAAATGGTTATGCAAATATGTTAAAACCATAAAAAATTTTCTACTCTGACATTAAAGAGTGAGAAGAGAGAAACCACAAATAATCGGTACTTTTTAATATTGTTTTGTTAACAATAACGCCTGCTTGGCAAATTACATAACAAAGACGGTACTTGCTTTAAGGCGCCATAAAAACTTCAGCTTATTAACTTTTGTGAATTTTGTTATATTTTTATAGGGCACAGTGTAGGAGAGCTGGGTTGTGCTTATGCTGACGGATGCTTCACAGCCGAGGAGATGATCCTCTCGGCTTATAGTAGAGGGCTGGTGTCTGTGCAGACTCCGTTCATCCGTGGGTCAATGGCGGCTATTGGATTAGGATACAAAGATGTACGTACTGTTGTATTTTTTTTTGGCATACTATTGGGAGTAGAGTTTACGGAGATCTCTCCATACAAACGTAGTTTCGGCATATTTGAAATAATGAATGTTCAATAATGTTGTCTTAGGTTTTCGCAATTATTACACATAGTAATTAAACAACTTTAAACGGTGACTGTCACCCCGTGACGACGATCACTGCAAAGTGTTTGAAACGTCGGGACAAAAATAATGATAAATTTCCGCGATTTAAACCGTTTAAAGTTGTTTAATTACTAAATGAATGTTCAAACTCGGTGAAACTTTGCGTGTATATCCTTGAGTCTAATATCCATGCCTAAATTAATATTTTCAAATATAATTCGAAAAATCGTTGTTTAGGAATTGTTATTTTGACATTAAGGGATAATATAAATAATAAATAAAAAACTGGTAGTCCGGAAGCATAGATATTAGGCTCATAAATATGCGTACAAAGTTTTACCGAGTTTGAATACTTATTATTTAAAATATGACGAAACCTCGTTTGTATGGAAGGCGCTCCTTGCTTAAGAGCGAGTTGACCTCACCGTACTAATTATCTTTTAATATAATTTGCTGTATATTAAATTTGTTGAAATATAAAATTGCTAAGGTATTTATTCTATGTTTCTAATGCAGATACTCCCTCTATGCCCTCCTGAGATAGAAGTGGCCTGCCATAACAGTTCAGAATCTGCGACCATATCAGGCCCAGCTGACATCATGAAGCAGTTTGTGTCGGAGCTGACGAGTCAGGGTATCTTTGCAAAGGAGGTTCCTTGCTCGAATATTGCCTTTCATTCGAGATATATATCGAAAGCTGGTAAAAATATTTTCAGTTCCTACTTCAGAGCTATTACAGCGAAGCGAGATGCCTTTAGAAATGTCAGATTACAATAAAACACCATTAGATATAATTATTTATTATAAATAATAATAAAATCTTATTGCCCAAGTTGCAATTACCCCGTGGGTTGCCGAATTAGAATGTCACCCCCCCCCCCCTCTATTGCTTCTATTAGGTGTCGTAAGAGACGACTTAAGGATAAATATCAGAAGGAGAGACGCACGCAAAAGTTATCACTTCTGAAGAACTGATAACTTTTACTGCTTCTCCAAGACCTTTGCCAAGCGTGGGGATTATAGCAAATCCCCCCGATGAGGGGACCTCGGTGGATGTAACGGTTGATGTGTTGATGATGATTGCCCAAGAAGTGCCGGATTAGAATTTCACTCCCCTATCTCTTGCCGTGGGTGTCGTAAGAGGCAACTTAGCATAACGTACCAGAAGGTGGGCAAGAGCGCTTTCTGAGGAACTGCTGTCTTACACTGTGATTTCAGAAACGCTTACCAAGCGTGGCAATTATCGCAAACCCTCCAGCAATGAACAATCTCGCCGATATAGTAACAGTTTTGAAGCAGTGATAACTCAGTGGCATTGGCTATGGAATGCCGTGCAGCAGGTCCATGGTTCGAATCCCGCCGCGGGCTTGAGCTTCACCGCATGGTGGAAGGGCATTTTGTGAATGCCCGCCTGGCTAGCGACCACCTTTAAGTAGAAAATCTGTCGCCAAGCACCTAACAGTGTGTTCCGAGTCCTTGAGAGACAGAAAAATTACAGGCTAATGAGACCTAACAACTGGATGTCTCAGTGTGACGGGCACAGTGCAATTCGTCGTTGACGAAATGCGTCTGTTATAGGCAGAGGTAAGTCCACTTAACATCAGGTGGGCCTCGGGCTTGTAACGTCACAATAACATAAAAAAGTAACATTATCAAATTTACCATAGTTAGAAATTTAAGATTTTAGCAGGATTCATACATTTGACAGCTCACTTTTAGCAAACATGACTCATTTTTAGCCGACGTTGGTCTGCTAAAAATGAGCCATCAGATATTATCACTTAAACAAAAAAGAAGATAATTTATGTTAACTCGTATATCTCTATAAGTATATATCTATAGTATATTCTTTAGAGTTTTCTAAAACATACTAACCCAGAAACATAATTTCAGGTCCTGGCCTTCTCAATTATTTAAGTGAAGTTATTAAAAACCCTAGGCCTCGTAGTGAGAAATGGGTTTCAACGTCTGTACCCCAAGAGAAATGGGATGATCCCGTGGCAAAATACTCATCGGCTGAATACCATACTAATAACTTACTGGTATGTATAAGTTTATTAAATACTAGCTGTACCTGCGACTTCGTTCGCGATTGCCGTACCTGCAGACTAATTATTTACGTTTGAGCACCGTTTATATCATATTCAGCAACGCTGTGGTCTGCGGTGAAGCACTCTTAGTAAAGAATAGCTCAGAAAGGAGCTTTTTGATTTGGATTTGAAAACTCTTGGGTAGTATTTTCCAGAAGATAGATGTTCCAGATTATGGAGTTTTATCTTAGCAAATTTGCAAAACTAAATTAGTGTTCCGGGCTGCCTGTGGGGTACTGAGTTTCCTGTGGGGTACCGGGCTGCCCGTGAGGTGACTGGCTTCCCGTGGGGTGTCGGGCTGCCCGTGGGGCGCCGGGCTGCCCGTGGGGCGCCGGGCTGCCCGTGGGGTACATTGAATTTACTCGAGACTGCTCTAAATATTTTAAATAAGATGTTTGCTTAGAATGTGATACTGCTTGAGATCATATTAAAGAATATTTAATACATTTTATGAATAAGTTATCAATCCTTAAATTTTATCGCATTTTCATATTAACCACACATATTTATCGCTATTCATAGAAAAAGAGTTGTTGATTTAAATTATTTTTGCAGAACTCTGTCCTCTTTGAAGAAACATCAAAATTGATTCCTTCAGATGCTTTGGTTATTGAAGTGGCTCCGCATGGTTTACTGCAAGCTATTCTTAAGCGATCATTGAATGAGTGCATCCACGTGCCTTTGACAAAACGTGGTTCTTCTGACACAGTGAAATTCTTTTTAGAAGCTGTTGGAAAGTACGTATTATACTGGAAATAAATTTAAAACTGAATATTTTTATTAATATATCCGTGTTATATATTTGATGGTACTTACTAATAAATTTATTTTTGTAGGTTGTATCAAGCTGGATTAAATCCTAAAGTTCATGTTATCTACCCGGAAATTGAATACCCCGTGTCAACTGGGACTCCATTCCTTTCTCAGTTTGTGGAGTGGGAGCACAGTGAAGAATGGTGAATATGGTTTTATTAAAAAAAAACAGAAAAAAAGAAAACACCAAAATTTCACAAATTTTTGACACAGGACACGAATTGAGTTATTTTAAGATAACTGGGGAACGTTGTTTCTGGGTTAACACAAAACAAAAAAACTAATAAAACAAAATTATAAGGCTATAAGCAAAATATAAATATAAGTAAAATCTGATAGTATATTTTAAAATGTTTATTTGTTACAGGTCACAAGCAAAATATAATACCAAAGATAGAGTAGTTTCAACAGTCAGAGATTTTGTAATGTCTATCCACGACGAAGATTATAAATATTTTATAGGACACGTGAGAGATGGTAAGATAATTTTTTGACATATTCATTCGTATTCAACTCTTTTATTTAAATATATTCAAGAATAAAAATGTTTATGTATGTTAGCCAGTAAGTAAGTCAAATTAATTTTGTGCCAATCAATTTTGTAAATTTGATATTTGTTTATCATAATATACTGATGCTATTATGATGAAACTAAAAATAATTTAAAGAAAAAAGCAATTTCAATATTAGAAATTATTTGCAATACAAAAAAAACTTAGAATTGTGTGAGTAATATGACAGAGAATTCAGTAAAATAATATAGTTTATGTAAAGTTTTCTTTGTCTATATATGGTTTCCACCACTTGCTTATTATATATTAAATATAAACTGTTTTTATGTTAGCGCCTAAAATTTTTTACTCGGACGAGACTCAAGCTTGCTTTGTGTGAAACCAGGAAACACGGTGGTCAAGGCTCAAATTTTGTGTTTAAAACTTTTGTGAATGTGTGTCTTATCTATTTAATATGATCTAATTTATAGGTAACTACGTGTTTCCTGAAGCAGCATACCTAGTGATTGTCTGGGAAACCCTTGCGATGTTCAAAGGGGTCAACTACAAAAATATGTCTGTCGTTTTTCAAAATGTTCAGTTTCATGGCGAAGCCATCGTAAGGCCTGAATTGCCTGTTAGGCTTCAAGTTATGATCTTAAAGGGAAATAACAAATTTGAGGTATGTCAATGGTTACTCGGACCAAATTAAAATTAATCAGGAATACAAAACTGATAAAGATATGAAGTATTTCATTCAAATTATTCCAAGAATTAAATAAAACATTCATTAATTTAGTTCGTGTTAGAACATTATTCTAAGAAGATTATATGAAAGTCTATTAAATGATTACGTTTGTCGTAGTTAATAACTTAAGTATAGATTTATAAGAATTTCGTTTGCAAGTGCAAATGAAAATGTTAAGATGATACAAGTACACTATAATGTACTACTAATTACTATAACAATTCAACAATTCTATAATGTTTTCACTTACATCGTTATTTTACTTTTGTCATTGAAAAGCAGTAGATTATGTAATATTTAAAAAAAACTTAACAATAATATGCATTGTAAAATATTTTCAGATTACTTATGAAGACTATACTATTGTCAGTGGATTCATATCGGATTTTAAGACTTCTGATAGAGTACGTCGAGACTTTCCACAAAATGACAGCGATAGAGACAATGTTTTCCTAAGTTCCAAAGATATATACGCCATCATGCGTATGCGAGGATACGGTTACAAGTAAGGTTTACTACACAGTAAAATTATATAAATTGTACTCATCATCACCCTTTCTATCCATTCACTCCATATTATGTGATGAGAGTGTTTCGGTGCATTGTCTCAAATCCAGACATATACATAATGATGATTCTATGTGTACCGGAGCGCGGCGGCGGCGGCCACTACAGTTTGCTGTGACCGTTGCAAAAACTTTTTAGCCAAGACTCCGTTGATCCGTACGTTGCACATACTTAATCGAGTTGTCAATAAAATTGACCTATTTATATGCTCAGTTGCAGAATTTAAGACATGCACACTATTTCACATAATATGTTATAACACAAATGAATAATTCGTATTATAGCTGTTACTGTTTATTATATACCGGAATTTTTAAATTAAATTAATTTGTATTGTCATTTGAATGGTGTTACTGACATTAATACCTATTAAATAATTTAATTATTTACATTAATAATTTACATGATTTATTATTGAAAATAATATTTATCTTATACCTTATTGACGACTTATTGACTTATTTATTATAATGCTATTGATTTATTGATAATATGTTAGATTAGATTGTAATTTAAATTATTTATATTCGTTTGTCATGTTTGGTGAAGGTATTTAGAAATTGAAATAATTGTAATCTTTATAACGTTAATCATATGTTACATACACGACTGAATTAGGGCACTCCTGTAATAATCTGTGTATATGAATTTGCAATAAATAAATCATATATATTAATAATATATTAATATATAAATGTAACAGTTTTTAAAATAGATGGAACGCAGTAAATAAAATTTATTTAATTACGATTTTTACGTCTTTACGTCGAGAAGGCGTTTCGGTCGAGACCGTAAGTGAAATCGGCTAAAATGTCTATTAATATTTGTCAAACTAACGTTAGTTTTAATTATTTATTTAATTTGCAGAAATGAATTTCAATCAATCCGTTCGTCGACATCTAACCGCAACAAGGCATCAATCCAATGGAATGACAATTGGATAACTCATCTTGATTCTCTCTTTCAATTCAATGCATTTGCAAGAACATTTGATGGTGTTTCTGCACCATCGCTTATAAATAAACTTCGCATTGATGTTGATATGCATAAGAACGCCGAACAAACATGTGTTGATACAGTAACGTGCCTAAATGCGGAACTATTCAATGCGTTCGAACATACTAGGTTAGTAATTACGATATCAGAAAATACATTTTATTTTGTACCTAAATTTTTACAAAATATAACAACTAAAAGACAACTAGTAAAATAGAGTTAATTTAACAAGTATTTGATTTAAAAATAGGAGTCTTCTGAAAAAACTAATTTAAAGGTTTTTTTAGGTGTGGCGGCGTTGAAGTTGATGGTTTGATTTTCAATGATCGGCCAATTATAGAACAACATTCTGACATTTTGCAAACGCGGACTTTCGTGCCTAACATTTTTACAGGGACTGTTCCATTAAAAATAGCTCTTCAAGTAAATTTGCAGATTGTGTCTGAAAATGTTATAAAAGATGATGAACAAGTTATGAACCTTATCATTGGCGAAATACCAGAGCTATCTAAGACCTTGGCAGAAGTAGTAACAGAGCTACATGGTCACAAATCTTGTATTCAATATTACAGCGATGAAACTATTCAGTCGCTTAAATATGCTGATTTGGTTATTATGGATAACTTATTAGGAAACCAAAAGGTGAGATAAGTAACAATAAAATTCTGTGATAATGTACCTGATGATAATTATATGTGGATTCATGTACAACATGGCATGAAATAACAAAATAAAAATCCAAAAAAAGTGTTAACATAAATTATACTTATGTTTTATTTGTTTTCCAGAAAATGGACGAAATGCAAAAGATTCTCCCAAACAATAAATTTATTTTATCACTGGAGCATCAAAATATAAACATTCACCCTCAATACAAATCATTTAGAATGATAACTGCACTATCTGCTCAGAACCGAATACTAATACTACTTAAAAAAGTTGATACGAACGCTAGTGATAATATAACTTTTATGCCAATTGTCCACGATCAAAAGTTTTCTTGGATTTCTCAGCTTCAGACTGAGTTGACTAAGTCAAAAAGAGTTATATTGATTTCAGAGAGACAACCATACTGCGGATTATTAGGTATAATAGTTACAATATGTTTTGGTCTTAAAATAATTTAAGATAATATATCTTACTCGCCATAAAGAAAATAATAAAGATAAATTTTTAATTAACTGTTTCTTTCTTTTCGTTTAGTTCCCCTGTAAAATTGAAATTATGTTACTAAAAAAATATGTTTTCAGGTATTGTGAATAAACTAAGAAGTAATTATGGTGACAAAATTGGACTTATAGTTGTTGATGATTATCAGGTACCCTCTTTTGACCCCACCAAAGACATTTTTAAAAACCAGCTTGAAAAAAATCTAGTTATCAACGTTTTGAAGAAGGTAAGTATTTTTACTAGATTTTGAATTGATAAGAAACTTTTTGTAAGGATTAACATATTTTACTTGCATATTTTCTATTGTTTCTTATTTTAAACGGAGCTTTTAGAGTTTTCACATATCTGCTTACACCTCTGAAGTGTTAATATATCCTAAGCACCCATGACTGCAAAGGAAATAACACAATTTTTAGTTAAATTGGTTAAAGTTTTTATAATTGCTTGACAGGGTAAATGGGGTGGTTACTACAACGTATCAAGTAATGAAAAGAACCAATTAGAAAACATATATCTCACTTCTAATGTTGCTGGTGACATCGATGCTCTGTTGTGGACAGAAGGACTATCAAAACCTACTAACGATAACGTAGTTAAGGTAAAGCTAATATATTATCATTCAATTTAAAATGCATTTTAATTAAAAAAAAAAAAACATTTTAAAAAATATTATCACTACTACAAAATTGGGCATCTTTGGCCAAATTATCACATGTGAACAGGTGATAATTGTCTATTCTATCTGCGATAAGACTTTATTTTTGGTCTGGTGATTATGTGGCAGATTAAAAATATGTTGTATATTTCATAATCACTTTTAAAATGCAAAGAAAATTTTAGATTTCCTACGCTGGAGCTTCAATCGTGGATGCTGAAACCGCTTCAGGAAAAATAAATCCAGATAAACAAGTATTTGGACTGGATTTTAGTGGTATGACTACCAGGTAAAGAATTGGCATTCCGATGTCAAGAATATCTTATTTGCATGAGTTCAATATATTGAAAGATAAGGGCAGATTATTTAATTCTTTGATTAAAATTTATGTAAATATTAAGGTTTATTTTTATATTGAACCAAATAAATATTATTGTTTTATTTTAAAGCGGTGAAAGAGTGATGGGTTTGGTATCTGGAGGAGCATTGGCAAGCACAGTTGTAGCTGATCCAGATTTATTGTGGCCTGTGCCCGAGTACTGGACACTTGAAGACGCAGCCACTGTACCGTTAGCATACGTCCATGCATATTACTGCTTGGTAAGAAATTAATTAATAACCCGTAATATTCAAACGTACTATAATGCAGGCGCTTATAAATCAAGGATCAAGTTAAACACTGCGCTTTGCATGTCATACGTAAGAAAAACATTTAAAATTGCAACAATATTTTCGCCCTATATTTGCACCTAACAATGTTTGTAGTTATCAAAAAGCATTTTTTTGTATTGCTTCTCAATAATTTTGTTTATGATTTTATTTCTTTGAGTTTCTCACATACAATAATTTCAAAATTATCAATTTTTAATTATTGTCAAATTCTTGAAGTTGCGTCTCATCGAGTGTGGATAATGTAAGATTTAGCATTAGTGAATGATTACAAGTGTAGTCTCATATAAAAGCTTTCGTGTTCTCGCTTTAACTCCCTACGAAGTTTCAGTAATGTCCATCACAGCACTATTGAACAATTTGTACAAATATGTGGCTTATCAACACGACTTACACGTGACAGTGGCTTGTGACTTTTTTAAATTATAGTATAAACCTTTACCATCTTTTATGAATGTATTTTATTTTGTTATTTTTTTTTTATTGTAAATGTACAGGCGCGTTTTGTTCGAGTTTTAAACAAATTACAAAAGTTGTTAAGTACTTTATTGTCATATTTTATAGATATGCAAACGCTGTTGGGACTCGGACTGTATTTAAAATAGAATCAATTAGTACTGTATCAACCAGATTTTCCACTGTTGAACACAGCATCCGCCATTAAGGGGGATTAACACCAAAAAGTATGAATAATTCAGTTTTTACATCACCATGGGCCGACTTCAACAATTTATTGCATGTTTTTCAATATTGAAAGGCAGTTTCTTTTATTTCAAAATATTTTTCGCTCTTTTTTGATATAATATAATGCTTAAGATTGAACTGGCTGGTCGCTTCTCCATACAAACGCCGTAGGGTAATCACTCCCTTATTTGAGGTTTTAGGTCCAGACTTAAGCATAATACCGATTGATCTCGTCATTATCTAGGCTTGTATGATGCCGAAATTTTAAAAAGATTATGTTAAAGTTATGAGCCTCGAAAATGTTATAAGAAAATACTTCGAAACTCATAACTCTCAAGTTAATTATCTTATTAAAATTTCGGCATCATACAAGCCTAGATAATGATGAGATCAATCGGTATTATGCTTTATTTTGAACCTAAATCCTCAAATGAGGGAGTGATCACCCTACCACGTTTGTATGGAGAACGGGCCGGCCAGTTCACCCTTAAAAGACTATAGTCATTCGTGTAAAATATTGTTATCCGTCGACAAAAGTTGCAATTACCATAATTTCATCCTGTTATGTAAATAAATTTTTCAAAGAAGTGACTGAAACCTAAAAACTATCCAACCAATGTTGATGAAATGTAAACGGAACAAATAAAAAAGGATATTCACCCAACAAACAAAATAATCATCGAAAATAATACAAAATTAAAAATAGTCAAATTCAGAACCTCCGCAATTTATGGAGGTTGGTTCAAAATATACTTAATTTTGTATTCGAATATGTATTTTGCTAAAATTATTAGTGTTTTTTTATATTAAATATTACCTTTTTTTCTGAATTAGTACGAAAACAATCACCAAAATTATTTACTCCGAGAATTCGGTTATTCGAACTTCTGCAAAGAAGTAGCTTAGTCGATTTTTCGCCGAAATAAATATATAATATGTCATCTACATCAAGCCAGTATTACAGAACCAGTGTTGTTTGTTTCCATTGATAATCAAACTTGTAACTTTTCCAATTTATAGGTTACCAGATACAACTTATGCAGACGAGATAAAGTTGTCATTACAAATGGCTCAGAAGCATTGGGCCAAGCTCTCATAGCAATATGCTTGTCAATGGAATGTGAATTATTCATCACTGTTAGTAACACTATGCAAAAAGATTTTCTGCTGAGAATCTTCCCGGACTTGAAAGGTATATTTTTAAAACTGTTCTGTGTAAAGATCTGATTCAATTATGTGGTCAAAGGTAATGTTAAAGCTAAGCAAACATAGAAGATAGAATCTAAAAAAAAAACAATGTACGGAAACAAAAGAAATAAAAGATGAAAAAATAGCAACAGGTGTAAGGTAAAATAAGGTTGTGAGATAAATAAACGCTAAAAGTATCAATATTAATTAATTTTAACTATTGGTTTTGAAATCGCAATAATGATCAATTAACAATAGAATATGAGGTCAAGTTGTTGTGTGTTGTTGTTGTGTGTTCATTTAAAATAGCGCCCAGTGTAATAATATTATAAATTAGTCAGAAACATACACATTATATTTAAATTTAATCGTTTTTCATCACAATAGCAATGAGCAATAACGTAAATGTATAATAAAATCATACTCGGAATCATGAAATAAGTGAAAGTGACAGTGAATATGGAAACAATATTAATTTCATTCCACTAAAAGCATCTTGAGTACAAATGTTCCCACGCGGGAAAATGCCTCTTCATGCTACATACTTTGACATAGAGTAGAGTATCTAAAATATAACAATATAATAATTAGGCCAGGCCAAACACAAAATACGATGTGAATATCCCTAAATATGTATTTTGAATAATTGGTGCTCGTATTTTATTTAGCCATCATTATTATGACAACCCATAAAATAAATAATAGACAAAGTTTTTTTTTTTTTTTTTATTGTGACGGAACAATCCCGAGCCCCATTTGATGTTAAGTGGACTAACCTCTGCCTATAACAGACGCATTTCGTCAACGACGAATTGCACTGCGCCCGTCACACTGAGGCGTACAGTTGTTAGGTCTCATGTGCCTGTAATTTTACAGGCTCTCAAAGACTGCTGCCGGAACACACTGTTAGGTGCTTGGCGACAGATTTTCTACTTGAGGGTGGTCGCTAGCCAGGCGGGAATTGGCAAAATGCCCTTCCACCATGCGGTAAAGCTCAAGCTCTGGGCGGGATTCGAACCATGAACCTGCTGCGCGGCAGTCCATAATCAATGGAACTGAGCCATCACTGCTTCAATACAGTTCATTGCTTTAGTATTCTTATAAAAAAACAGACCTACTAGTTGTCGATCATACATTTCCATATTCGTTAATTGTGATCAAATAATTTTGGTTTACTGACCATTAATACTTGTACGCTGAACTTGCAGTTGCAAAAGTGACTGTACCATTAAGGAACCATTCGTTAAATTTACAGAAACATGAGACTTAACGAGATATAATCATTTCAAAATGTAACTTTAGTTCTCGGTGGGCAGTCGGTAAATTTTGTCTTCATTTTCGCACTCTAATCGTGTCCATTACACACGTATAGAATCATAGTCAAGTATAGATCAATGTTTCCATTGCAATGAGTCTTGGTTGCAAAATACGAGTAGCATTGAATGACGCTTTAAAACAGAAATTCTTATTAATAAAAGTATATGATTGTCATACTGATATTTAATATCAGGGCAATTATGTACCTTCGGTAAATGAGTTGCAGGAGATGTTAAATGTTATGCATGAGGCTTAAGAAAGAAAGGGTATAAAAATACACGTAAATAAAACGAAAAATATGGTATTTGAACGAAATGATAGAGTAACCGATTGCAATATTGTGATTGGAGGTGAAAAAATTGAACAAGTGAAAGAGTTTGTATACTTGGGAAACATGTTTACAAAAGATGAACACTGTGAAAGTGATATAGAAAGAAGAATGAATGCTGGAAACATGGTTACCGGAGCATTGCACGCGTTTCTGAGTAGTCAGAGGGCGTCTAAGATTTGGCTTGGCTGTTCATGGAGGGGTGTTTTTTTTTTTTTTATTATTTATACTTTTACACTACAGACTGGGTGGACTGGGACTGTACTCTTTTTGGATCTTCCTTTTCCTTATCAGTTTAATACAGTTTTATAAGTAGTCGTTGTCTCCAATACATCACGTCATGGAAGAGTGTTGGTTCCAACACTAATGTACGGTAGTGAAAGTTGGGTATGGCAAAAAAAAAGTAGAATAAATGCAGTGGAGATGAGAGCATTGAAAAGTATGGTTGGAAGGGGAAGACATAGGCAAACGTCCCGAAATCAGATTGAAGACGTTCTGAAAAAAGCCAGGTCAGAAGTACCCTAAACCGATACTCATGTATGAAAGAATTAATGAGTGTAGATGAAACGAAAGAGATTTTTAAGGATAGCAAGTGCAAGTGGAAATCTGTGGTCTCTGTCTACCCATACAGGAATAAGGCGTGATTTTATGTATGTATGTTTGGAAAAAGTGAATGGTTTACAATCTAAAGAGTAATTAAAGTACGGCGGTCATATATACGAATATTCAAACTCATTCATTACTTATTTGAAAGTAAAATTTATAATGTATAAGTGTTTTACAACTATTGTAAACAAAGTATATAACAAGTGAACGAATCATATAAACTCGATCGTAATTTGCGTTGTTTCACTTACCTATGCTTTTTACAATTTTGATCCCTCACAGAATCATAGCCTTGACATTACAGAAAAAATAGTGACTTTATTTAGTATTGACAATGTGTAGGCAAACATTTATTCACATCGGTAATTGTTTTTATTTCTGATATTTTATCTCATAGTTTGCCACTTTATGAATTGAGTTTAAATATTGCTTTAGGACAACACTAAAATTGATTAAATACCATAAATCAATAAGCAAAATTAAATCGCTTCATAGTTTACAGCGACATCAAAGAACGTATAGGTAAATAAGTTACACGCAACACTGAAAATCTTCTCCTTATATCGATTTGTTTGGTTAATGATTTTAGCTTTTATGAATTGCAGCTAAACCATAAGGGAACCTTTTATATGTATGATATAAAAATGTGATATGTATCATTCGAACGTCGTTATTTACTTTGCAGAGAATCACATCGGACTGCCCGAGATGATTCTAAATGAAGTAGCTACTGCAAAGAACAGGTCTGAAACTGGTGTTATAGCACCTTACAACCTGCATGGATGTGATTTAATCATAAATTGTCTCAGTGGTGAGAAAAGAAAGGTAAATAAAATGTATTTACTATTTTTGTATGAAACAGTGATGGCGCAGTGGCATTGGCTAAAAAAAAATGTATACAAGTCTTTGGAATAACTTCTTTGAGTGTGTATTTATATGTTCTAGGCTGTCAAAAAGTGCACGGGCTTTCGTGGAACATTTATTGATACCTGCGCCTATGATATGACAAAAAATGAAGATTTTGGCATGCAATTCTTGATTAATGCTAGCACGTATATCGCTGCAAACTTAAATACTATATTCAAACCAGATTACGCAAATACGAAAAAGGTATTAATTGAATTCTAATATAATTATTAATAAAAAAGTCGATCGACTAAAGGTTTATTGAAATTTAATAATTAAAAAATTAAAAATATTCTTGCTTACTGTGCTTATATTTGATCACGTTTTATGTGCATGATCTATCATAGTCTACTCTACATTATCCATAAAATCTATGTATGCATAGCATATAGTCCATATAAGAAGTATTATGTAGTATTTTTTTTAACAAAAGTCAAACCCGTATTGTAATATATAATATATAAAAGCATTATTTTTATGTTTCAAACTTATTTGAAAAATATTATATGAATAAAATATTTTATTTCAACATATCCCGTTAATACGCCTATAAAAAGGAGTTGGCTGTCACTAAACCCACAATTAAATAAAATCGGTTAAGCAGTTCAGAAGTTATGGTGGAATAAAATAAACTCAAAAACGTAGTCTAGCTTAGCATCCGCTATCGTCCATTTCTATTGTTCTTCTTATTATTATCAGGGGCGATATGTCCTGCATTGACGTTAAACTTGGGATGTTTTGTGCACTTTCCCCCATTTCTACCTAAGCCATCCCAACTCCTTCATGTAGCGGAGAAGGACTCTGAATCGGTGACATAACTGCTCTCGTTCTACTCAATTGTGATGATCAGATTTTATCTTATTTTGAGCTTTGGTACCGTTACATTGGCATAACTTTTTTTGAATCTTGGCTACATTTCACGAAAATTTACGTTTTGTATCTTTACTAAGAAATTTGGCAAATATACATGAATTTTAATACTTTATCTTATTTAATTTTACTCGTATGTCACGTAGAACTTCAGTTTCAATTTACTACTATTTTACAGGCAAATATTGTGTTATCAGTATGAAGAATTAACTAATTAATGTTGTATCTATCTCTTATTTTGTTCCTTACTCAAACGCTTTAATTATTTTCAGCAAATCCAAATGCAAATAATGGATGGCATAGCGAAGGGAGTTGTTAGACCAATAAGCAGAGTCGTGTACCCTCCAGCCAATGTCAGTAAAGCTTTCAGGTTGATAGCATCCAATAAAAACTGTGGCAGGGTTCTTATTAAAATGAACAACTCTAAAACTACAAATGCACCAAATGCCACTGCAAAGTATGTATACTTATATTTTTATATTAGAAATAAATCTTGATAAAAAAGGGAGAAACGTCCTAGCAACCGCACAATGAATTCAGGAAATACTACTTCATTTGTCTCTGTTTTTGATATAATAGTGACCAAATAAACTATTTAAAAATAAATAAACTTACTAATGTGAAACCAATAAATATAATAGCGTCCATAAATGGGTACTAAGAAGTTTGTATTCAACGTTACTATTGTAACAATATTACCACAAGTGACTAAAATATACAAAATAAAATATGAGGATTTCAGTTATTTTAGAAAACCAATGAAATGGGTTGGTAAAAATGTATTCACGCAATCAATTTTCTGCCCCCATAGTATTAGGATTAATGTATTACAGATATTTTGTTACGGTCATACTTATTAGACAGTTTCTTTAAGCCACTGTTCAGTCAACATTTTAGGGTTTATTATCCTTTCTAAAACTTCACTGTGAAAGTTTGTAATTTCCCAACAATTTTTTAGGGACGTTTATATCAACTCATGTCGAAGTTTTTATTTTTTATTTAAGCATTCTTTCACTGCGTCATAAGTAAAAATCTTAGGTACGCTATGGCACGTTAGCAGACGTTTGTCTGCAGTTAGAAACTTGTAGCATAGGTTGATAGTAGTGTGCAGGCAGAACCTATCTCATTTTTAAGTAATGGTAAAAAGTGGAGCGAAACTCTTACGTATCAATTTGTGCAAGAATATATAAAATACGGATGACAACAATTTTAAAATGCAACGTCAATGAAAAACGGCGGTAGGTTGCTTTCTGATTTAAGGAACTAAACAATGTTCTACCTTCATTACATAAAGAACCTTTATATTATATACACTGACGTATTACTGAATTCTTCTGTTTCCAAAACCACCACTGCATTTTTTATTTACAAAAAATCGATTGTAATTATTAGTCCATTTTAAATTATTAAAAGCTGATCGCGACAAAAGCGCTGAAGTGACAACGATATTGATCTACTAAGCACCACAGCTAAACAGTATTGGAAACTACCACTTAACAACTTTACTAAACACTATACGATATTGATATACAGCTAAACAGTATTGGAAATTACCACTTAACAACTTTACTAAACACAACCACAACCTAAGCGCACTAATACTAAACCACTACACAGTTCTTTTAATGTTTTTATTTTTGCAATAACGCATACATTGCAAAATTACATATTGACGAGTGGAAAAATAATAGTGATAACCATAAGATGTATAACGAACGAGAAGAAAAAATTGAGTTATGATTCATGTGAGCTCATTCGGTCAGAGCATACTCCGGCTATAGTGGTGGATGACGCGGGTTCGAATCCGAAACATGACTATAATTTTCTCTCATAAATTTGTAACTATACTAAACACTAATCAAAGTACAAACATCCCTTTTCTCATGGCACTGGTCACCCTAAGATGTTCTTTGTTATGTCTAGTTTACCTAAAAAAATTACTTGCCTCAGTGTCCTTCACGCTTAAATACAGTATTGTTAGCACAATACTGCTTTTTGGCACAATATCTAACACTAACAAGATAATTGTACCACCGATTGTTACAATTACATCACCAATTGTAACAATTGTACCACCAATTGTAACAATTGTACCACCAATTGTAACAATTGTACCACCAGTTGTAACAATTGTACACCTGGGTAAATTTTGAGCAGGTATCGAGTTTCTATAACCATGACAGTAAAAAATTAGATATACCATATTAATTTAGTAATATTTATTTCACATTAATATAGTCAAATCCATATTTTGAATTTATATGTTATGTTTAATATTAAAAATAAACTTTGTTCGTTTGCTATTATAGTTCAAATTTAAAAGGGGCCGGCGATGCGCCACAAGAATTGGTGATCATATACTACTTCTGGTGATCATTTACTACTTTTGGGATAACAATGATTTATTTTGAGTAATTATGCTTAAATAGGATAACGAGATGTTAAAACTTTGGTTATAAAATTACATTAAAATGCGGGTTTAATTTTGGTGATAATTTACTATTATTGTCTGTTATATGTTACTCTACTATATCTGGTGGTTAGTTAAACATAAGCCAAAAAATAATACATTGAAAACCTGTACCTACGTATTTTGCTTATGGCTACTGTAATATTTTCGTAGATCTATGGTAAATTGTTCTTGAGTTTGGTTGGAAAAGGTTGATCCACATAATTACAATTTGACGGCTGGAGATGGTCAGTTTATAATCTTACGAAAATGTAAACTTTAGTTTCCATTCACAATCTATCGACAGTTTATAATCTAACTAGATTTATTATAAACTAACGGTTAGTACAATAAAACGGTTACATATACACTATATACTTGTAAAACAATAACTGAGTATTTGAAATTGTTTACCTGTATAAATCGAAATTTATTTGAAATAATAGAAATTTATTGTTATATTTAACCGATATTTAAAGGGGAAAACTTAAATTTTACAGAACTAAAAATAATCGTGGAAATATACACCGTGTCCCAAAATTCAACGATAAGCCGGCATCGGTGCATGGACCTACTCATGACTACTCGGGAAAAAATAAAAAAAAAATATAACTCTTTTTTTTTTTAATTACAGAGACTTTTATAAAGTTGCGCCAACTTTTAATAAAACTTGCCATGGTAGTGTCCATACTTTTTTTTTTAACCCAGACTATAGAAAGTGCATAGAATGTTAAAATCTATGAAAATTATAAGAAAATAATTTTTTTTTACTGATTTTTGTAAAATAACTACAGACTTTCTGTAATTTTAAAGGATTGTGGTAGATAGCCGTCCTTCTTAGGTTGCTAATGCACAAAAAATATCAAAAATATGTCAAAAATTGTGGTCATGGTAGTTGAAAATAGCATAATGGGTATCGAATATCGATGAAATTTATAAAAGTCTCTGTAATTAATAAAAAAAACAGTTAAATTTTTTTTTTATTATTTTTTCCGAGGAGTCATGAGTAGGTCCATGCACCGATGCCGGCTTATCGTTGAATTTTGGGACACGGTGTATATTTCAACTAGCTGACCCGGCAAACGTTGCTTTGCCATATAAATAATTTTGGCTATTAAAAAATAAGGGTTGATCGTAGAAGGGTAAAAATTGAGGATTGTATGTATTTTTGTATGTTGTATCATAAAAAAATAGAAATTAAAAATTTTGTCTAAAAAAATAAAATTTAGGGGTGGACTACCCCTAACATTTAGGGGGATGAAAAATAAATGTTGGCCGATTCTCATAGATACCAGATAAGCACAAAAAATTTCATCAAAATCGGTCAAGCCGTTTCGGAGGAGTATGGCAACGAAAACTGTGACACGAGAATTTTATATATTAGAAGATGTAAACACTTTTTTTTTTCAGAATTTCGTACTCGTCTAAGGGCAGTTACATAGTGATTTGCGATGGAACTGAACTGAGTATTCAGTTTGCCGATCGCCTCATAAAACGTGGAGCTCAAAACTTGGTTATCCATTTAAAACCCGTGTCAATCGCCGGATACTGCTACACCATGTTTTCGTAAGTAATATTTAACTTTCTTATTAAACATTTCTAACATTGTTTAATTTTTGCTTCTACACTCATTCGTGAGTTTTTATAACCTATGACAGCAAACAGCTAACCAACAAGCTTTTAAAACAATGATGGCTGAGCGGTAATAGCTATGGACTGCCGTGCCACAGTATCCTGGTTCGCTCCCCACCGCCGGTTTGAGCTTCACTGCATGGTGGAAGGGCATTTTGCGACTGTCCGCATGGCTAGCTGACATTCTCAAGTAGAAAATCTGCCACCAAGCACCTAACGGTGTGTTCCGGCAGCAGTCCTTAAGAGCCAGTGAAATTACAGGCACATGAGACTTAAAAACTATGTCTCAAAGTGACGGGCGCAGTCCAATTCGTGACTTGTGATGAAATGCATATGTTATAGGCAGAGGTTAGTCTGTTTAACATCAAGTGGGCCTCGATCTTGTTCCGCTACAATAACATAAAAAAGAACACTTAAAAAACAATGACAGAACGCTAAGTTTGTGACATTTATTTGACAAAAATAACGTCACACCGTTACTGCTAATTTATATAATCCTAAGCTTACCTATGACACAAATTATTTGGTTAAAAAGTGGACTATTTTAAACATCAAATGATCATAAAAAAGACTGTAATTTAATAGCAATGTTTTTTTAGGTCTTGGAATAAACTTAACGTATCTATGAAGATTTCGTCAGAAAATCTTCAGACTGAGAAAGGTTGCGTGAATTTACTCAAAGAGGCTGCCAAATTAGGTCCAATTCAAGGGATTTTTATAGTTCACAACTTTAACAGTACAGCCGAAACTTGGACGTCTAGAGATGTTTCTGCTAAATTCAATAATACAGCCATCGTTGTTGCCAACTTGGACCTGATTTCTAGGAATATTTGCAATAAACTTGAGTATGTATTTATATTTTATTTTATTATGTTGAGCTGAGTTGTTGAGTTTTATTATGTTACATACTAATATATGAGAGATATTCATTTCTAATAATATTTTAGTCACATTATACCTAACCATCATTGAGTGAGATATGAACGAAGATTTGAAAATATTTTTATCCCTGTCTGGTTTTTTTTTTTTTCTAATTGTGTTTTTTATTACCCTTATATACATTTTGTAAGACTTAATTACCCACAACATATCAACAGCACCTTTAGATATTAGTTCTTATATATATAACAAAACTAAATCTTATATATTGAAAATGTTTCTGCCAAATATTAAAATAATATATAAAAATATAAATATTTCTGCAACTCACCTTGATCTAAAGGGTTTTATTATAAATTTTAGAAACATAATTTAATATTTAAAATAATTTTTCAGTCGAAGTGTTAAGTGAATGGAACGTCTCTTCCTTCATACAACCTCGGGATCAATATCAATATAATAATACTGTATAACTATTTCCTATGGTGAACAGGATAATTACTCACTAGTTAATTATTAAGGATGTCGTTTTCTTTCAGTCATTTCGTCATTTTAAATTATGCAAGCCAGAATATGTCCGACGAGTATGTATATTCAGTTACCGACAAGATTTGTAGCGCAAGAAACGAAATTGGTTTACCTGCTTTAGTTTTCCGTGCTGGACCTGTTATTGAGGTAAGAAATTATGAATGCTTGTTTTTTTTTTCTTCCGAATACTACTCTTTGGATATATATCCTACGATGAATTCTAATTGTAACGAAGGAAAAAATGAGCCAAATTAGTGGAACACCACAAATAACGTCAACGGCACATTTAGAACGTTTAATTTACAACAAAGCTATATATGTTTGACCCCATCGCATATATAAATTGACATAGATATTTTAATAGATATTTGCAAAATATTCGAATAATCTGAATAAATGCGAGCAATAGCGTGTAAAAAATATAGTATTACTGTTCAAATGCCTAGTTTTTTCAAAGAATAAACTTTATTCTGCTAAAAAACTTATTATGACGCAGAATATAGAATATTACCCTAAATCGGATGCACATAAACGCGGTGTCAATCTCAGGCGGTGGCTTGACATCTCGTTTGCAGCATCCTTTTGTAGCTCTGAGCACCACGATGTATATAAATATCACCATTTCTTATTACGCATATAAATTTAAGGAACTTTTTTTAGTTAACATTGTGAAATAGATGAAATGGCTTCTTAGTTAGCTAAGTTATTAATAATAATCAAAGAATGGTGGAGATCATTTATAGGCTTCTGGCTATAGCTTCACCCCTAGAAAACCTAGGGCTTGCGCCAAAAAGTATTCAAACCCAAAGAGATACGACTGATGATTCCTATAACGATATTTCATTATACTTTCAGCTCGATGATGTGGAATTTGTCCATTCAAAAATACGCCCACAGCCCTTATCAGCCATGTTCAATGCTTTAGAGACTAGTATGAAACTAAAACAAAATAACGTCATAGCTTACAATCTGAAGAAAAACGACGCTGCTGAGTTTATTCAAAAAGTTTCCAGAATAATTGGTAAGAATTCCAAATTTTATTTAGATAAAAAGGCACCGTCCATCTTGATTTGTAAATCTTATATTAGTTATTAGTAAACGGGACTTAGCCCTAACTATATCTATCTCATAACTACGTGTTCAAGTCGTGGAAGCCTTAAAGTTACTAAACTTATGTTATATATTATAGGCCATGTATTTGCGCCTCGGCTAATAGGTCTCTTAGGCCGGTACTTAAAGCTGGAAGATGTGGGTCTGATTCTCAACAAAGCAGTACAAATGAGTGAAAGGATTTAAATAGTATCACTTTAAAAATCCTAAAACAGTACATCAAAGCCAATGAGGCAGATAACGTTATTTCTTCACAAGATCTTATAATGTTTTTGATGAAAGATCAAAATTTACTTGGAACGTACAAATCTCAAGATATAAAAATGCTTTTTGTAAACATAGACTTGTTAAACGTAATTCTAATTATTTTATAAACATTGTAATTATGGAGTTAATGGTGCCTAGTTAGTAAAGTGTCAAACACGTCACTCTGGAATCTGGAGTTTCTAAGTTCGATACTTTGGTAAGACAGATAATGGGTTTTTCTGACAAATAAATTATCAGTAACAGACTGCAGCCTTGAAGTTTGCCTCTTAATAGGCGCGCCCTTTTGACATTTGACTAAAAGTGTCTGACTAGCAACTGATGTCTAGCAACACTAGGTACTTTGACACTTTTGCATAACCGTTCAAAGAATAGGACAGACTTAACGATATCTCTATATTGTTTCAGGAGTGAAAAATATTCTTGAACTTGATGATAACCTCACTTTAAAAGATTTACTATTAAATGAAGTCAATATCGAGGAAATCAATACAGCTCTCAGAAATACATACCAAATTAACTATCCATTGAAAAAACTAGAAACGATATCTGTTGGAGAGTAAGTTAAACTAATAACTTAATAGAAGTCAAAATAACATTGCTTTTTTGTGAAGCTAACATTTAACAAAATAACAACGAAGGGAAAATTTTATACCATGAGCAAGAAAATTACAACAAACTTAATAACATGTTACGATACATGTGTAAATTACAAGAAACTTAAAAACGTGTTTTGAAACTTAAAAATGTGTTTTGAAGTGCTCTAAGCGAAGTTTACTTAGCTGTTCTTAACCGATCAGCAAAGTTAAGCAGGAGGGCACGTTAAGCCGTCGGTCCCAGCTATAACGACTGCCATCCTTAGACAACAGTCTAAGGATGGCAGTCGTTATTAGCGGGCATTTGCGGGCAAATGCCTGCCTGGCTAGCTACCACCCTCAAGTAGAAAATCTGTCATCAAGCTCCCAACGGTGTTTTCTGGCAGCTGTCCTGGAGAGCCAGTACTTCTAGGTTAGCCTAAACCACATCTTCGACCACATCATCACTTACCATCAGGTGAGATAGTGGTCAAAGGCAATCATAACAGGAATAAAAATAAATGTTAGAATACATGTTTTTAAGTTTCTTGTAATTTTCTTTCCCAAGATACAAATTCTTTCCTTCGTTGTAATTTCGTAAATGTATATGCTTGTTTTAAAACGAAAAATACAAAATTAAATCTTATTTTTATTTTTTATTTTTAGGATCAAAAATCTAGGACGTGATTTATCTCAGACAATTAATACCAAAGTCAATGGTTTGGGTGCATTCTTCACTTACATCGATCGAGATGAGTGTACTGCTGCTGAACCTATTGTTACAATGGCCACTTCATTTAGTTGTGTAAAGGTAAATTGGCAACATTTTGTAGATTACTTAAGATTGAAGAAGAAGCCGGATAGTTATTAAGTTATATATTTGGAAAAATGAATTAGCCCGTAATTGTGACGTACACAGTCCCGTTATGTGGGGATCGCTATCCCCACGCATGGCAAGCATTTTGGGTCGTATGATGAGGCTGGTTTAGACAAAGTTGAGACTGATACTAGGGTTCATGTTATATGCATAATGCTGGATTTACATCCAGCATCTGCTATGACATCTCAACGAGATAGTTTAAAACCTAATAATTGTCTGAACTACAGTGATTATGACTTTTATCAGTAGAAAAATGTTGATGTATTGTAATAAACATAGGAATAGATAATAATAAATATTGGAACCCTTGTATCAATCTCAACTTTGTCAATTATCAAACGCTCAGGTGTTACTCCTTCCTTCATGAAATCTATTTTTTAATAAAAAATCATTATTATCCATAATCTAGGAAGAAGAAGAGCTAGACCCTAAAGCAACGTACGTGATGCTGGTTCCTGGCTTCGAAGGACATCATCAAATCTTCACGACGGTCAGTGAGAGACTCAAGGTCCAAGCTATGACCTTACAGCTGGTGCCAGACATGGCTAATGATAGTATTCCTCAGATTGCTGCTCATATTGCTAAGGTAAATTTTTTTTATTGTTTGTGTAACAAGAATATTTTTAATGATAACAAATATTTTAAGAAAATATTAAATTAACATTTTTATAAAACACTATAATATTTTTTTTTATACTCGCCCATACCTGTTAACTTTGCAAGGTTTTTTTTCATGTTTTTTTTTTAATTTTGATATTATGAATTATGATTCAACTTTTGTTTGCATATTTTGATTGGGATTTTAGTGTTTAATCCCTTAATAATATTATTCAGATTTTATTTATTAGGTAATAATATTTTTGACGGTGGTTTCCTACGGTTCAAGACTTTTAGGACACCAAAGCAAAACTTTAATCACCATTGTATTTTTATAATCAATGCCATACTTTTTTAAATAGTTAAACACAGTTTTTAATTAAATAAAAATTTAACCTTTAACATGATTTACTACTAAAGAAATTAGAAAAGTTAAGAAAAGTAGCTAAAAGCATTTCTTCTCATGGAGAACATTCAGAAAATATCATATGACCTTGTCGTAATACATTATTCTGAATTTCAAGCCACAAAATAGAGTGCAAGGAAAGAATGTATGTCAGTCATGCAAATCAGGGAAAATGAATGGTTTAACAACAATAGTAATATGTAGTATGAGAATATCAGATGAACTTGAAACCACTAACATTGTGTTTAAGTTGTTCCAAAGATATATTTTATTCGAATATAGGTGTGATTGGACATAAGGGTATATAAAGATTTAAGAATATATGGATAAACTGCCTGATACAGACAGAATAAAATATATTAAAGATGCGTGTTATATCCTCATATATAAAAGTAATTTTGTCAGCCAACTTTCATATAGATGAAAAGTCCCCAGGCCATCGCGATAATTCGATATTTATGTTTTTTTCGAGTATTTTATTTATTTATTGCTGATAGGCTACACTTTGACCACCATCCCACCTGATGGTAAATGTTGATGTGGTCAATGATGTTGTTCAGGCAAACTCAGTACTACTGGGTCTCAAGGACAGCTGCTGGAACACACCATTAGGTGCTTGGCGACATATTTTTACTTGAGGGTGATGTAGCTAGTCAGGCCGGTATTCGCAAAATGCCCTACCACGATGCTGTAACGACTGCTATCCTAAGACAACAACGAGGACCGACGGCTTCACGTTCCTTCCCAAACACGGAAGCGCACAGTAGTGATGCCACTAGGGGTCACTCATCCAAGTTATGGCAGGTGTTGCTTAGCTTGGCTGCTCGGTTTATAACGGCTAAGCATACCTGGCATACCTAGAAGCGAATGACCTCCTCAGTGACCATCAATACGGGTTCCGCCGAAATCGGTCTACTGGGGATCTTCTAGCGTATGCCACTTATATCTGGAGCGAGGCCATTGAGAAACAAGGGGAAGCGCTTGCCGTTTCCCTGGACATCTCTAAGGCCTTTGACAGGGTTTGGCATGACGGCCTTATTAGCAAGCTTCCCGCATACGGCCTGCCTACCGGGTTTTGTGCGTGGATATCGGACTTCCTGAGGGATCGATCATTACGAGTAGTCGTGGACGGCTGCTCGTCTGATCAAATGGGTATTAATGCCGGCGTTCCCCAGGGGTCAGTGCTCTCTGCGACGCTCTTCCTGCTGCATATCAACGATCTGCTAAAGCCCGGTACCTTTGGGTATGCAGACGACAGCACGGTTGTAGAGAGCTATATTTCTACCGCGCGAGCCAGTGAGCCGGAGATCCGGAGTCTCAGAGAAGCTATGGTCGAGCGATTGAACTTGTCCCTTAAGGCAGTCTCCGATTGGGGCGATGCCAACCTGGTCAAGTTCAATGCCAACAAGACCCAGGCGTGTCTGTTTTCCGCCAAAAGGAGACCATTCCAACTGTCTCCAACATTCCGAGATGTATCCGTGCCGGTCACAGACCACCTGGACCTTCTTGGTGTTACTATATCGTCGACTCTAAACTTTGGCTCGTATATCGAGTCAAAGGCTGAGTTAGCCGCTATAAAACTTGGCATCCTCTCAAAGGTGAGACGGTACTTCACAGCGGAACAAATGCTTACTTTGTACAAAGCGCAAGTAAGGTCCTGTGTTGAGTACTGCTCTCACCTCTGGGATGGCTCTGCCAAATACCAACTTGAGGCACTTGAGTCGATTGAGAGACGCGCCAAGAGGTTAATAGGCAGCGACTTTCTAGGGGAGTCTCGGCTGCAAAGCCTCGAGCACCGCCGTAAAGTCGCTTGTCTATCGGTCTTTTACCGGATACATTTCGGAGAATGTGCACAAGAACTGCACGACTTGGTTCTGCCCTCCCCCTTTTTCCATCGGACGTCCAGACAAACGGAGAGGCGCCATCCGTACATGGTTGATATTCCCAGGACTCGTACGAAGCGCTTCGCTTCCACTTTTCTCGTGCGTACTGCGAAGGAGTGGAACTCCTTACCGTCGTCAGTTTTTCCCGATGGATACAACATGGGTGTCTTCAAATCGAGAGTAAATAGGTTTCTTCTAGGTAAGCGTGCTCCATCTTAGACCACATCAATGCTTAACATCAGGCAGGGTGTGGTCAAACGCGAACCTATTATGAATAAAAAAAAAAAAGCAAAATTCACTACGAGAATTATAGTATATTATAATGGTGTAATATTTTTATATAATATTTAAGGTACATCCTGAAAATAAAGTCACAACTAAACCTCTCGCTGTAGAAATCTTAGACAGGAACTAAAATTTAAATTAATAAAAACCTGCCAAACACGGTTCGCGCAAAAGTCTAGTAACAACACGTTTCAAGGTTATGTTTTTATATTATTTATAGACCGCCCCATGGGGTGCCGGGTTTGAGCCCCGTAGGATTCCGGGTTAAAATGTCATTTCCCCCGCATTTTTATTAATAGGTGTCAAGCGAGGGGATTATGGAAAACCTTTCCTAAATGGGGGAGGCTGTGTTCAGCAGTGGACAATCCGGCTGATGCAGTATACAGTATTTTTAGACTCTGATTTGGTTTTCTATGGTTTAATGTTTAGAATTTTATATTCAAAATATGTAGCTGAATATGGTCTTATTTGAAGGTTTTTCATCTCTATCTATTTGAAAGAAAAATCAATATCAATTGAATCAATTATCATCATCAGTCGGTAAACATCCACTGTTGAACAAAAACCTCTACCATAGAACGCTACAATAAACTGCAATGAGTCATTTGTATCCACGACTACCTACCACGACTTTTACGATGTCGTTGGTACACCTAGTGGGGGGCCAGCCAACTCTACGTCTTCCAGTGTAATGTTTTGTCTTTGTCGAGCAATGTGGACCACTTTAACTTGCAAATTCTGAAAGCTATGTCGGTGGCTTTGGTTCTTTATCGAATATCCTCGTTTCTGATTTTATGGCACAAAGAAACTCCAAACGTAGGTCTCTTCATAGCTCTTCATAGCAACTCTGAGCATCTCAATAAGGCCATAGTGTTAAGGAGCACGTCTTAGTGTCATGGTTTCAGACTTTGGGCATAATAAGGCTCTGAGAACGAGACGACGAGAAAATGTCGCGTGACTTACCGAACGCTGCCTGTCTGAGTTGGATTATTTGGGTGACCTCTTTGTAAAGTTGAGCCTATCTAACTGGACAGTCTGGCCCAAGTAAATAATATTAAGAATGGTCTAAAACTTTGAGAGTGTCATTTACAATAAATATTGCTGTAACATGGACATAAGACACAATTTTAGTCTTGTCCATGTTCATTTTAAGACCCACCTGCTGGGAAACTCTACTGAGGTCGCCGAGCATTGTACTGAGTTCCTTATGCGACTCTTCCATAGTGACTATGTCATCCACAAAACGAAGGTGTGTGTATGCCATAAAGCGTCAATATATATGGTTTCATATTACCCCTTGGACACGGAACGCTTCGTATGAAAAACAATCGTTTTAAATAAGTCAATACTTTTTTAGATTATATTCCATTACATTCTACTATCGACTTTCTCGTTTGAGATTTTTTCCATTTTATTACCTATATTATATTTATTTATTGGAATAGAAAAATCGTTCGACCCGGAATCGAGACTCGTTCCGGCGTCGATATTTGCCGTTTTGTCGTTTACTTTTATTAAAATAGATTGAATTAATTCAATCGTTGCTTTTGCAAGCGGAACTCTGAGATGCAAAATGGAATTCTTTTTCCTTGAAAATAATTTTCAGTCTTGAGATTGGTATAACTATTGAATTAGGAAGAAATTACGTATGGATATTTCATCGAAATATTTTTTTATAGCTTAAAAAACATTAATAAAGAACATTATTCAAACGTATTAAATCACAATTCATTCCAAGCATAATATTAAAAAATTGTTAAGCCTTTTAAAAATCCACGCTACCCATTTGTTCTACCTTTAGTAGAATTTTATTTGAACCATAAAAGATGGCCGGCGGAATTTATGACAGAAGATGAATGTATGAAATGATATTGTGTTTAAAAAAACAATTTCTCAGTATTGATGAGTTGATACCAAATCTGGGCGTGCGACTACGACTCGAATATTGTCGGTTTCTTGTTCTGTCAAACATCACACCTAAATCATTATACACTGTTACTTTATTTTAAAAATTTCAAAGAATTAACTCAATCACTAGTTACATGTCGAAAGATTTATCCTTAGCCCTTTGCATTTGCAAAACTTACCGATGAAGTATGCAATGAGAATGAATGAAATAAGGGCAAATAAATGGAAGCAAAGAGGAATATTTTTGTGTGTTTCATGCATCATTAACACTATCTACGGAGCTAACAATAAGTGGGTTGTGTCAATAATGTATGTATATGCAGAATTTATTGACATCTCCTTTTATTAGAAATCACGCAAGACGTAATTGAAAATTTAGTTTTGATAACTATTTTACTCTTATGCCAATCACAGGTAGAATACCTATATTTATAAGTACATTTTTCTATTTTACAGTATATGAGGAATCGATTGGAATTGAGGTCAAAATTTTATCTTCTGGGATACTCATTTGGCGTCAACGTGGCACTGGAACTTGCACGAATTTTTGAAAGTGAAGGTAAATGTTGTTTTTAACTCTTTTTCATTTATTATAAATTATATCAATTATTCGAAATTCAAATATTCAAACCAAACCCAATTAAAATAAATACCCATGAAGCATTCTCAGGAAGTATATATACTCTACGAGCGCACGATCGAGACTGAAGACCTACTGAGGAGGTTTCGTTTAGCGAAAAAAAACAAAACGCGTCGAATACTCTTCCGGTTTGATGTTTTCTTAAGATACTTTTAAAATATTTGTTAATAACAAATCTATTTTTTACATTTTAAGGTCATGTTGGGGTGGTATACTGCCTAGACAGTAGTCCAGATGCACTACGAGCCCAGCTCGACGCCTATGTTGGAAAATTGTCTGACTCACAACTGCAGAACGCCATCATCGAACACATGTACAAACTCATGGCTGAAAAACATTCTGACGAACTGAACAAAGCTCTTAAAACAATTGATAATTGGAATGAAAAAGTAGAGCTGTGTGTGAATAAGCTTCGGGGATTAGTGAAGTACTCGCATCAGTACAAGAGATGTCTTCTCCACAGCGCGTATAGAAGAATTATATTAGCCCGTGAATATGAGCCTGATTTTATATTGGAATCAGAACTGGTTCTTATTAAAGGGATTCCCCATCCTAACATTAAAGAACTTCCTGAAGAATTCAACCTTTCTAAGTACACTAGCAAGCCAGTCAAAGTTTTCGATATTCAATCAGATCACGTTTCGGCTCATCAAGATTGTAGAGTTTCAAATATTATAAATACTCTTTTAGAGCCTACACTCCTTGAGGAATATAAAAACAAAAATCTGCTGTGGACTTATTTAGCCAACCCAGTCAAGGCATGGTAAATAGTGGTGGGCAAAATATAAGTACTAAATTATTTACTAATTAACTTTTAATCGGCCATTTATTGTATTTGAAAATAAATTATTTTAATAACCTCAGTGTTTTATTGTAACATAATAAATTTAAGTTGCTATTTGACTTGAGATAAGCAATCAAATTGCTTCAGGAATTTTCATAAAAGTCAGTGTTTAAAGTTTATGAAATAACCCACGTTTTTAATGTGCCGAGGAAAAAAACGAAACACTATTACAATAAATAGACTCAGTCGTTACTTTGTAGAAACTCATTTTTTATGCTTGATATGTTAGCTTTTGACCACCATCTCACCTGATGGTAAGTGATGATGTGGTCAAAGATGTTGTTCAGAATAACCTAAAATTACTGGATACTGGACTATTCTCAAGGACAGCTGCCAGAACACACCCTTAGGTGTTTGGCGACAGATTTTCTACTTGAGGGTGGTAGCTAGCCCGGCGGGCATTCGCAAATAGCCCTACCAACATGCTACAACGACTGCCATCCTAACATAACAATCATATCTATATATAAATAATAGTTACAATAATGACAATAATGACATAAGAGCACATTAAATTAATATTTTAGTAAAATATATATATATATATATATTCCATTCCATTCAATTCATCTTATTCCACGTGACCTCTGAAACGACATATAGCTTAGCCGGAATAGTATAAACGCTTTTCGATTGTAGACGAAGCATCTTCAGGAGACCTGGACTCATCGAGAGCACGATCGAGAAAGGAGCATCTTCAAAAGGTCGTAATATAAATAATTAGTCAGTTTTATATTCGCAAAATTGTGCCATTGTAACGGATGGCTTTATAAATGTTCATAAAAGCAAAAGTAAAACAAAGGCACAAGCAATCACCGACCATTACCCATTGGTGAAACCAGAGTCGGTTGTCACGATCCATATTCTATGAATAGCATCGGGAGCGGTCTGTAGCCGAGCAATGACCTCAACCAGGAAACCTTATTATTTTCAACCTTTTTACACAAATTATAAAAACAACCTGCCAAATACAAGTCGACATACAGGTGCTCATCGAAAAAGCATTGCAATTCAACGGAGTAATGCTGACAGCATGCTAGGCACGCTGCCAACTGATAGTGGGCTGGTGCATTTGGACTGCCTCTGATTCTGCAATGACTATTAGGTTGTCTAAATGCTTTTATTGTAGTATCTGTAGTGATGTATATACTTCGTAGTATTGTGTTAATAAAGGCGTACCGCCGGTAAAAAAAAAAGACAAGTCAAGATTCCAAACTGTATTTACACTTTGAATACACTTTTGTATTGACCCAAATTAACACTTTTAGTAATGGTGCCTGGCTACATGTTTAATAGAAGGCAGCCACCATGCATTGTAGCTCAAAAATGCTGTGTAAATTTTCGAACCGCTAAACGCGCGTCACAGATAGTAAACACTCACTACCACCGGGTTGCACTAATTATAATATTTTATACGAGTACCATTGTATATAAAAAACCTTACAATGCTATATCAGAAGCATTTTTAGCTAACACAGGTAATATGGAAAATGATATTGTACTCATTTACATTACATGTGACCTAAAACTGACAATTGAATTGGTTATGGTTACCCATTAGTTTTATGGGGTTTAATCCCCACGCTTAGCTAGTAATTCAAGGTTAGCTTGAACAAATATTTGACCCCATCGTCAATTCTCATCAGGTGAAATAGTGGTTAAAAGTGACCTTTCAAATCACACACATTGTTTGTACGTAACTATGTTCGATATCCATTCAACAGGTCAATCAACACAGTCGTAATCTTTCGATTACTCTCCTTGGTTTCTTTTTGCTGCCCAAATGCCTTTGACGGAATAGCTAGTTGGCAATATTGCTCAAACACATTTTTGCCTCAAAATCAAAGTCAAAATTATAAGGCGTCCACGACGCTCTTATGAAAATCGATTACAAATTTTAATAGTTAAATATTCTACAGTCTACTTTTAAGTTCAGCGATTTTTTGCGCTCTTGTAGAAAAGCCAAGACACTCGGGACCATTCTCTTCAAACGAATTTAAAGAATGTGTAGGTAACAAACTAAATTAGCCTAATAGGTAAATAGGTACTTACGTCATGAAACTATCTCATCAATATCGTCAAAAAGCTTGCTTTGTAGATACATAGTCAAGTTTTTTTCAACATGAATTATATTTATATTTGTAACATTGAAAATTTCAACTAGATACTATTGAAGATTGTGGAAGCGCTAATCCTTAACTGATCAATTAGGCTGATAGCTGTGGTGGACGGGTGACCGCTGGAGTCATTTATTATGAACCCATCCGTTCTTCAGAAGAAATGTGAAGCTGTTGAGGTCTTACAGTACTGAGGTCTTACTATGGGTCCCTGTTGAGGTCTTACAGTCGGTCCCTGTTGAGGCCTTACAGTCGTAATAGCATTTGCGCATATCCGACTAGCTACTACCCTCAAGTGTCATCAAATGTGTCACTAAGTGAGTTCCAGCATCTATCCTTGAAATCTAGTTTCCATTCTTAGGTAAGCCTATTTACCACCTTTCACCACATTATCACATACCATCAGGCGAGACCTAGCCCATTACAATTTAAATAAAAAGGTAAGTTTTTTTTAATTGAGGGTGAACGCGCCGTTCAGTTCTCCATACAAACGTCGTAGGGTGATCACTCTCTTATTTGAGGATTTAGGTCTAAAACAAAGCAAGATATCTTTATTATCTAGGCTTGTACCGTCACATTTTTTAATAAGATAATTAATTTGAGAGTTTTGAGCCTCGAAACATTTTCATATAATCTTCTCATAACTTTCAACGTAATTATCTTATTAAAATTTCTTTACGATACAAGCCTAGAAAATGACGGGATCAATCGATATTATGCTTAATTCTGGACTCTTAAAATCTCAAATAAGGGAGTGATCATCCTACGCCCTTTGTTTGGAGAAGCGACCGGCCATTTCAACCTTAAGTGCTGAGATGTAAAAACCAGTGTCTGATGGAAAGCATCACGTCTGTCATTATAGAAATAGTGTCACAATTGTGCGTGTGGTGATCAGTGTGAGAATGCACTGCGCTCGACATTTCGAGACATTCGTTTTAAAATCTAGATTGCTCTGTAATTTTACTTGCTACACTGCTGAATACTTCGCCTCTTTTTTTTAAAGCTGCAGTAAACAAAGCCTTTAAGGACTAGAATCTTTAGGTGCCCATATAAAATGCAGTGAAAAAGCACTTGAGAATCTTTCTTTCCCACCAGTTATTGGTACATGAAGCGGCGTAAGTTGCCTGTTACTACTTCAACATGCAAAATTTGATAGCTTTCAAAGTATAAAGACCACCGTGAGTAACATTGAAATAAAATAAAATAAGAAAAGATCAAATGATAAACAATTAAGTATTATGATGTTATAATGAAATAAAAACAAATTTCTATGTATACATTTAATTTTCAAAGAAATAATGGCCGTTTAAATTATTTTAGTGACTACATAATTATTAGATAGCACTATTTACCATGACTTAACTGGGTCAGCTAAATAGGTCTGCAATAGATTTTTATTATTGTATTCTTCTAGTAATTTCGTCTCTAATAGTTTATTAACAATATTGGCAATTCTGCAGTCTTGATATGCCAAAACGTGGTCAGATTGTATGTCAAAAACTTTGACTGGCTTGTTTGTATATTTAGATAAGTTGAATTCTTCGGAAAGTTTCTTCATATTAGGATGGGGAATCCCTTTAATAAGAACCAGTTCTGATTCCAATATGAAGTCAGGCACATATTCTCGGGCTAGTATGATTCTTCTATAAGCGCTGTCGAGCAGACATCTCTTGTACTGATGTGAGTACTTCACAAATCCTCGTACCTTATTCACACACAGCTCTACTTTATCATTCCAATTTTCAATTGTTTTGAGTGCTTGGTTTAGTTCGTTGCAATTTCGCCCAGCCATCAAGTTGTACATATGCTCAATAATGGCGTTTTGCAGTTGTGTGTCAGACAGGTTTCCGATGTAGGCGTCGAGCTGAGCTCGTAGTGCGTCTGGGCTACTGTCTAGGCAATACACCACTCCAACATGACCTGGAAAGATAATTTAATTACATAATTTACATATATAAACCCATGCGCATCGTAGATAATTGTAAAAATAGAAATAAGAATAGAAGTGGACTATTATATTTTTTACTTCTTTGTACGAGTTTTGTATGGGAATTGTTATTTACACATAAAGAGATTAAATAATATAGGATATAGGACATATGAAGGTTATAGCAAACCCCCCCACCCCCTATAATGGGGCAGGCTGTGCTCAGCAGTGGACAATCTTGCTGATATCGTAAGAAAAACTTGCAGACACCGCACAGTAATGCAGTTTAGAATTCATCTTGGTAATCTTGGATTCTCGAATCGTAATTCGAGAATAAGATTTTTCATGAACATACCTCATACTATATAATTCACGAGGAAGCGTGATTTTACTCATTTCTACACGAGTAACAAGTGCAGCTAAAAACTAGTTATTATATCAGATATAAAATATAATTACCTTCTTTTTCTAACAATCTTGCCAGTTCTAAGGCTACATTTACACCAAATGAGTATCCAAGAAGATAAAATTTTGATTTCATTTCCAGTCGATTCCTCATATACTGTAATAGAAAAGAACATGAGTCTCGATCGTGCGCTCGTAGAGTCAAGACCTCCTGAGGATGCTTCGTTTAGAAGCGAAACGCGTCGAATACTCTTCCGGATTGGCTGCGTGGCGTTTGTGACGTCACGTCGGCTTAATAGGAAATTAGGCGGAATTGTCACTAGATATATATCATTTTTATAAAGATTTTTAAAGTGTTTTATTAAATAATTAATTAATTTTTTTCTTAAAATACTTTTAAAATATTTGTTATTATTAAAAATGGATTTCCGCAAAGTAACGCCTGAATCTATTCATTATTCAGAAAAGAACATACAGAAAGATAAATCACTACAAGTACATGATTATTGTCCAAATCGTTTAATCTAGAATCTAGATACACTTAATAATACTTTAACGATGATATAACCTTTCAGCTAGACTTTTTCCAATAATTGCTTCCTTTAATTTACGATTTTGTTATTGCAACAAAAAGAAACTGTCATCCCTTTGTCTCTTCGAATAGATAGAAAATCCAATACCATTCAAGATTAGCGCTCAACATTTATATTTTTTTTAATAATAACACTGGTGCTAGAAATTATGCAGAAACGTACGTTAAATTTCTACCCAAGGTGTAAGTGTTGCATATCAAACATTTGTATATTTGATAATGCTTGCAATAGGGTACTACATTTTTGTCAGTTAAGTATGAACTATTTTGCAATATCCCTAATTACCTTAGCAATATGAGCAGCAATCTGAGGAATGCTATCATTAGCCATGTCTGGCGCCAGTTGGAGAGTCATGGCTTGGACCTTGAGCCGTTCGCTAACGGTTGTAAAGATTTGATGGTGACCTTCAAACCCTGGAACCAGCATCACGTACGTCGCTTTCGGGTCTAACTCTTCTTCTTCCTAGGATATGAAGAATATCGTATAAATACATAGTTGAAAAAATTTAATATTCATATAATCAATGGCCATACAAACGTAAAACTGCTCCGCCGTATTCAATAGAAAGTCATGGTGTCAGATCCTACTGCTCTTCTTCTTGTTATTTTAGGCTATAATTGCACTCCCCACATCTTACCGTGGGCGTTGTAAGGGCTGACTAAGAGTAAAATACCGGAAGGTGTGCAGCAGTGCCTTCAAAAGAACTATTTTTTTTACTGCAATCATCAAGGCTGCAAAGCGTGGAGATTATATTAACTACCCTCCTAACAGGGGAAGCTGTACTCAGGAGTAAACAATCCAGCTGATACAGTAAATCTTCCTGTTGGAGTCACAATAGACGACGAAGAGCAAAAATACCAGAACGTGGGCCTTCTGAAGTACTTTAATCGTATATTGCGATCTCCAAGTCACCTGACAAGTATAGGGATTATAGAAAACTCTCTCTCTAATTATGGAATCGTTTGTATTTCTAATGATGCAGACGTTTTCCGGCTGTTAATGATGAATGTTGAGTTATTGTTTTACAAGATTTAGATTAGTTATCCAAAATCGCATCTTAATTATTGGTCTTAAAACCAACATACTCGTAGTTATTTGTAACTTTTTATGTTGTGACTTTTAATGCCACAGTTCTGATTGGTTAATTTATTGATATAAGGCACAAAAATTGAATCAAGAACGGAATTTGCAGCCCAAGAAATTTATTGATAATTTGAACTTAAGTATAATAATAATACTCATTTCATTTATGAAGTATGAAATTATGCGGCACTGTGTTGAACTTTGAGATTCCGACATCCTCATTTGCCATGCTCTATTTGGTAAAATTCAATGATGCTGCCGTTTTCGTTACTGTTGCTATTGAAGAACTCAAATAATACCAAATTCAAGATGATAATAAAAAAAAGTGTTTAAATAATAACACAGCTTAATACCCTAGCTCTGGTATACTCTCTAAATTTAAATTAAGTGGTTAGTCTAACGACTTTACTAAACTATATATAAAGTGGATATTATTATATCAAAATAACTGCGGGGGTGGTGTGGAATCAATATTTGAATGTCATTTGAAATCCACTCTTGGTTAAATTTCACATACACAAAATCAGTACTAACTATTATCTAAAATTTTACGCGTGCATGATATATGTTTGAAAATCAAAGAAATTACTTGTAAGGATGATATTTCACGCATCAGATTTAGCAGTATTCCAGGCATTCAGCAAATACAATCGCAACAACAAAGTTCTCCTAATGGCAAAAAACAAACACCTAATACTTCTTCGTTATCGTTAGAGACTTGCTGACAGTTTAGTGTTACTTTTTTTAATGTTTTTGTGACGGAACAAGCTTGAGAGCCTCATGATGTTGAGCGGACTAACCTCTGCCTATAACAGATGCATTTCGTCACAAGTCACGAATTGCACTGCGCCCGTCACCTTGAGACATAGTTGTTAAGTCTCATATGCCAGTAATTTCACTGGCTCTCAAGGACTACTGCCGGAACACACCTTTCAGTGCTTGGCGACAGACTTTCTACTTGAGGGTAGTAGCTAGCCAGGCGGGCAATCGCAAAATGCCCTTCCACCATGCGGCGAAGCTCAAGCCGGCGGTGGGGATCGAACCAAGATACTGCGGCACGGCAGTCCATAGCTATTACCGCTCGGCCATCCTTGCTTCGAAAACACTGCTTTAAGGCAGAATACATGACACTGCACTAGCCGGAACACACCGTTAGGTGCTTGGCAACAGAATTTCTACTTGAGGGTGGATGCTAGCCAGGCGGGCATTCGCAAAATGCACTACATAAACATATACACTCGGCTGATTTACGCACTCACCTTACTACTACACACAGCCTCGTGTATAATGAGCAACTTAGCTCACTTGTATCATAATCTACTATTAACTGCATTAGTAGATATTAATCTGACAGGAATTGATATAGCTTGTACCACCTCAAGGGATGCTCGTTATAATAAAGCTGCTCATAGCAAAATGTTGCCGATATTTACCTTTATATTACTATAGGAAGTGGCCATTGCAACAATGGGTTCAGCAGCAGCACACTCGTCATGGTCAATGTAAGTGAAGAACGCACCCAATCCATTGTTTTGACCATTATTTGTCTTCGTCAGACCACGTCCTAGCATTTTGAGGCTAAAAATTATAATGATAATATCACCAGTATTAAAACAAACTCCCGTGGGGTGCCGGGTTAGAATTGCACCTCCCCATACTATCTCGTAGGTGTCGTAAGAGGCGACTAAGGGAAAAATACTGGAAGGTGGGCAGCAGTATCTTCTGAAGAACTGCCATCTTGCACTGCGATCCCCAAGCCGCCTGCCAAGTGTAGGGATTATGGCAAATACCTCCGTATTCGGAGAGGCTGTGTTGGGCAGTGGACGAGTCGGCTGTAACAGTTGAGAAACAAAATAATTTGCACGGTGACCTAATTAAATATTCATTAGGTCACATTAAATTATTTTTGTGCAGTTTGTTTTTATTAGCCTTAATCTATTTTTTTTAATTTTGGTGTGGTGATTGCATTCTCAGGCTTTTTAGTCGTTTTTGAAACCCTTTTTCCAGTAAGATTACCATGAAAAGGTCTGTTAACATAAGTATTTATTTATATAATATTAATTGCAATAACTATATATATATTTTGTGTCTACTCGAAATAAATAGATGCAAATATTTTAGGTTTTGTGTTTTTTATTTACAATGCCGCTTTTTTATGTGATAGTGACGGAAAACCACGAGGCCCACCTGATGTTAAGCGGATTATCCTCTACCTATAACAGATGCATTTCGTCATGTGACGAATTGCACTGCGCCCGTCACACTGAGACATACAGTTTTGTAGATGGAAAAAAAAATGTTTTGTAGATGGTAATGTTATATATGTATCTATGGAGCCCGTCGATCTAGAAAGTCACCCCCCCCCCCCCCCCTCCCCATTGCTACTTGTGGGTGACGTAAGAGGCGACTAAAGATAATATACCGGAAAGTGGGCAGCAGTGCCTTCTGAGGAACTGCTATCTTAAACTGCGATCCACAAGACGCTTGCTAAGCGTGGAGAATATGGCAAAACTCCCTTTTATGGGGAGGCTGTGTTCAGCAGCTGACAATCTAGCTGATACAGTACAGTTAAGTTTGGAAAAGGCAATTTATTGTTATTTTTGGATATGTAAGTAACATGTTTAATGGAAAACAACTAAGTAGGTACTAAAAGTAAACATAACGGCGCGACAAAGGCAGGAAAACTTCGAAAATGGCATGGACAGCTGCAGCCTACCCACCTTTTTCGAAGTACTTATTGGGGGTTGGAAATTTCTAAGTCGCATCATTTCAGGTAAATTTTTCATTGCCTTTCATTTGCTGTGCCTTTTAAAAGGTGCATGTGACTTTCTAGTCACAAGATTTCAGATTCCTACTTCAGTCCCTAACTTTTTAGTTGATGTTTTTTTCGAGGGTCCGTAGTTCTTTGGTCTGCAAGCGTCCCCGGTTAGAACTTAGTTCATTTCATAGTATAGGTACTTACTTTCCAATGGTCATCCTTTCTAGTTTTTCTGAAGAATAGCTTATTTGGTATGTATTCCTGATAGCTGTGTTAATTTCCTCAATATTAATTTTGTTTAGTTGTAAATCTTTTAAGGTTACATTCTCACTTAGTTCTAGTATATTATTTACACCTAAAACACAATATTGATTAAACGTACAATCAATTTCATCTTCTATATTTAAAAATGTACTGTCCAAAATAATACAGTATATATAACAGGACATATTGGTATTTTCTAAAATGTTTTTATTGTAATTTATATGTTTTTTTCAAATGCACATATATATTTACAAAATTACAAATTTACGAGCAAAAAAATAAAGTCATGTGCGGGATTCGAACCCGCGTTTATCCACAGCTATAGCCTGTTTAGAAGACAGAATTTATTTTCAGGAGTGGTAGAGAATGTAGGAGTAGTTAGCCAAAATATATGTTTAATATGCCTGCTTGTGGTGACAAGTTTAGACCATATTTGGGTATGAGTTTTATCTCAAAAACTTAAGCTAATTTAGCAGTTGACTATGCGGCTGATACAGTAACTGACAATGTCAATTATTTTTAAAGCTGTTATCAAAACCAACATATATTTTATACTACTTTTGGGCTTTTCCGGTGCGAAATCTTAAAAGAGCGAGATAAAACTCGCTCTTGGTCTATTTTTAACTTAGTATAGCACACAACGTATTATTATTCTTACCAACGATTCTAGAAACTTTTTCAAAAAACCCAGAATCTTCATGTTTCTCCGCATTGTAGGCTATAACGTTATCGTGTTTTAGTTTTAAACTACTTTCCAGAGCATTAAGCATGGCTGCTATAGGTTGCGGACGTATTTTGGAATGACCATGTTCATTGTCGCTTAGCTGAAAAAAAAAAAAAAAATCTATAAGCATACATGTAAGGTATTATAACATCGTGCGATCTAAAATAGTCACCAAGAAATTATTTTGAAAATTGGTATACATCAGCAACTAAATATCTGATCTTCAATTTTGACGCAGTGATGGCTCAGCGGTAGTTCCCCCTGGGGGGCTGGGTTAGAATTGCACCTCCCCATATCAGCCCGTGGGTGTCGAAAGAGGCGACTAAGAGAAAATACTGGAAGGTGGGCAGCAGCGCCTTCTAAAGCACTGCCATCTTACACTGCGATCCCCAAGCCACCTGCTAAACGTGGGGATTATGGCAAATACCCCCTTAATAGGGAAGGCTGTGTTCAGCAGTGGACGATCCGGCTGATACAAAACAGATGGCTCAGCGGAGCTATGGACTGCCGCGCAGCAGGTCCATGGTTCGAATCCTGCCGCAGGCTTGAGTTTCACCGCATGATGGAAGGACACTTTGCGAATGGCCGCCTGGCTAGCGACCGCCCATAAGTAGAAAATCTATCGCCAAGCACCTAACCGTGTGTTCCGGCAGCAGTCCTTAAGAGCCAGTGAAATTACAGGCATATGAGACTTAACAACTATGTCTCAAGGTGACGGGCGCAGTGCAATTCGTGACTTATGACGAAATGCATCTGTCAGAGGTTAGTTCGCTTAGCATCAGGTGGGCCTCGAGCGTGACTGAACGTCACGATAACATAAAAAAAAACTGATCGTTGTTTTTATAAAAAAACTTACACCTATAAGTAAATTAAGAAAAAATTTGTTCAAATTAAGAATTTTATACATCATAAGGTGTTAATTATTATCAGGAAATTATTTTGATTATATGTCTGCAACTAATATCTGATCTCTAATATTCTTATCGTTATTTAAAAACTACTTTACTATTTAAGAACTACCATAAATATAACGCTTTTATTAAAACCTCCTTTAATGTCGGGTGACATGGATCAACATTATTCAGGTAACTGTTTCCTTAAATTCCATAGTGCGAAAGCATAATATGGAACATTAATAAATCACATGCACCTGTTGCGAATTTGTATTTGATTTGTTTTTCGGTATCAGTCCGAATAATTCATTCGCCTGTCACTAAAATCTCAGTCTTTGATTGCACTTTTTTGTTTCTGTTAAGTTAATTATATGTGCCAGTAAAAACGTCAAAACGCTTTTACACCTCTCAGTTTGGTTTAATTTGTCTAGAGTGTTTTTAAACACTTTAAATACGATGACTTAGATTATTTATATTGAGTTAAAAAATAAATATACAAAAACGCGATGCACTTTTTTATGATGTAATGAATAATTTTGTGCCGGAATAATGTATACCATATTAAAACAGTAAATGTGAAACTTTAACAGTAGATCAGTTTTGTATTTAAAATAAAATGTAAGATAACTATTCACTTAATGAAGTTGAATTGTATAATCTAGAGGGCCGTATAATGTGTATATGCGAGCCAATATGCTAGCAAAAAATCTCAAACACTCCTTGCAGGCAAAATACCATTTGGGTTGGAATTACAGTTCGTATAACACAAACTCTAGTTGTGAGTATATGTGGGCATAAATCTTTAAAATATTATTGATGAGATTTAAATATTACTAATATATGTAAAATGTTAATTCATAGTTTATAAAAAATCTTACCTCAGTGACAGATCCAGCCCGAAAGACTAAAGCAGGTAAGCCAATTTCATTCCGTGCCCGACATATCTTTTCAGTTACTGAATGTATATAGTCATCCGATATTTTGTGAACTGCATAATTGACAATGACGAAATGTCTGAAATGACAAGGTAAATTAAATAAATACCATTAGTTTAGAAAGCACTTTGATAAAATAGATTTGCTAGTTTCTTAAAATCACGTATCATATTACTACATCTATTTTATTTAATAAGGGAACAAAGCGGACACAAAAACCGTATTAGAAATACTAAAACAATGATATCTTAACTGATATCATTATAATATATTTATACAAATAATTACATATGTGTATTAATATTGTAAAGAGATTAATGTAATGAAATTTAGATTCTAATAATATTTACTAGAATGGCACATTCATTAAAAGCTTACATTTTATTTTCAGAAACAAAATATGCTGAAAAAAATAACCAACATTTCAAAGCATATACGTAACAATATAAAACTACAAAATTTAAATTATAAAGGCGAAATTTTGTGCCCTAAAATTTTAAGCCGAGATAAAATTCGCTAGGTTAAAATATGATTAATATTAAAGTCATACTTACTCAAGTTCATTGCAAATGTTTCTAGATATCAAATCTAAGTTGGCCACAATACTAGCAGTATTATTGAATTTGGCGCAAACATCTTCAGGTGTCCAATTTTCAGTTCCAGTTTTGAAGTTATGAACTATGAAAATTCCTCGAATAGGAGCTAATTCTGAGCCCTCGTTGAGTAAGTTCACGCAACCTTTCTCAGTCTGAAGGTTTTCTGAAGATATTTTTAGGGATACGTTGAGTTTTTTCCAGGCCCTAAAAATGTTAAGGTTATTATATTTAATTACTGCAGATTAATATTAATAACTAATTTGTTAAGATATTTTTTTGAGCAAAACAGTTTGTGAACACCCCTTGTGTTCTTTTTAATCTAGTTTGGTAGTAGTAGTACATAAATCACAATCTCAATAATCTGTGTCCTAATTAAGAACAGATTAAATGTCGCTGGGTTGCCATTTGAAGGAAATTTGTGCACTTAACGAGCAGATACTGTTTATTTTTTTTTATATTTCTTTTTTATGTTATTGTGACGGAACAAGCTCGAGGCCCACCTGATGTTAAGTGGATTAACCTCTACCTATAACAGTTGCAATTCATGACAACTCACGAATTGCACTGCGCCCGTCACATTGAGACAAAGTTGTTAAGTCTCATTGTGCCTGTAATTTCACTGGCTCTCAAGGATTACGGCCGGAACACACCTTTCGGTGCTTGGCGACAGACTTTCTACTTGAGGGTGGTAGCTAGCCAGGCGGGCAATCGCAAAATGCCCTTCCACCATGCAGTGAAGCTCAAGCCGGCGGTGGGGATCGAACCAGGGTACTGCGGCACGGCATTCCATAGCTATTACCGCTCGGCCATCATTGCTTCATAATATGAATAGTTTTCTATGACCAAACTATAAAATACTGATACTGATTACTCCAACTGAGTAACCACTGGCATGATTAAACACTTGTTACTTATATTTTTTTCTTTACAGGCTTTGATTGCAGGAGTCCCGGTGGGGTTTTTGTTTAAGTCATCCCAGGTTTTAACGCCTAATTAGCACTTTGGTCTTGATAGGACTTGTTCCAGGATGATATGTGAAGGTCCACATATCCACATACCTGCTCGGAGACCTTCAGTATAGCTTTAAGGGCGGTGGCACAAGTTTTGAAAATTATATAATTATTGTTAATAATTATAAGAACACTACTATGGATGGTCTCCCATTCCAGAATTTGCGTATTTCGTAGCAGTAATCTTGGCATTCCTAGCACAGATTAGTGAGTCTTTTTTGTTGGGAGAGGATACAATTTTCTTGGCGTTTCTCATCTCTTTCTGAGACTAACCCCTGCTTCTTTTTCGCCCAGCATACCAAGAATAGTGTTATCTAGTGCAAGGTAAGTGGAATTTCTAGCAGTGTCTGCCATAGCAGGTTTTGTGTATGGCAATTTGACAACAACTTATCTTATCAGAGCTAGAAAAGGAACCAAAACCAAATGAAACCAAACCACCTTCCAAGGATTTTCTTTATACGAGTATATACATAAATAGAATTTGCGTATGAAGAAAAATTCTTGATGTGACAACGAACTTGTGCTAAACCATTCGTTTATTATAGGCATTTCAGAGTTTCATTCATAACTAGGACATAGTGGTCCTGACGATGCCAACTTATTAAACATTGCTAGACATCGGGAGATCCTCCAGTGCTCAGCTCTCCACTCTGCCTCTCTGATGCAGTATATCTGCGGTCTCATGTTATCCACCATCGCACCGTTGTGGTATTTAAAAAATTTTCCAGTTTTTTAGAATCAGGTTATACTCTTATTTTTATTAGTGAAAATGGAACTCATCTTAAACCTTTTGCGACTCAAGATATGGGAAAATACCTGATGATGTAAAATGTTCTTGTATTTTGAATAAACATTTTTTGGATATTTGTTTATTTGATATTTGAAAAAAAAGGACATAATATTATACCTGATGATGTAGCATTTTCTTGTATTTTGAATAAACATTTTTTTGGATATTTGTTTATTTGATATTTGAAAAAAATGGACACAATATTCCATCGAATACTTTTTTATTCTACCAGTTCCCCTTGTTTTCAATACGTAACAAATTGTATAAAAATTAAGTACCTTTAATTTATAAAGTGAATACAATTTATGGATACTTAGGTAATAAAAACATAAGAAACACATTTGAGTATTGGATAAAGGAAAAAAAAATCGGTAAATACCGTCCGACGTCTACACGTCGGTGACGTGTTCAAAAAAGCTTTATTATACCTAGTCCAAAATTAAATGGTATCAATTAATGATAAAACAATAATAAGAGAATATTATGTCAATACATACATGAATTTGGTGTAGCAGTATCCCGCAACATTTGTAGGTTTTATGTGAATGAGTATGTTTCTAGCTCCTCTTCTGACAAGTCGATCAGCAAGTTCAATACTCAATTCAGACCCATCACAAATAACTAAATAACTTCCTTCCGATGGAAGCTGTACTCTGAAATTTAAAAGGATCAATCAAAAACTTCTTCTATTAGTCCAAGTCCACAATGTTCTATTTTATATACCAAATATTTATAATTCCTATATAATATTCAGCTTGTTAATAGATGAACTCTATAATATTGCATCAGGTGTCAAATTTAATGATGCGTCCACCATTAATGTGCGGTAAAAAGCGGCGTAAAAGGAAAAATAAACCAATAAGTTCACTTCATATTCCTAGTCTCGCTGAGCATAGATCTGGTGGAAAATGGCCTAGCTATTTAAACATACACATAAACGAGACATGTGTGCGCCGGGAGCGAGCAAGAAATGTGTGACAGGGATGTGAGCCAGGAATTTGTACAAGGGACGCTAGCAGCTGTGAGCATATCAAAACCTCGCACAGCTAAAAGGAGTCTTACGCATTCTTGTACCGGTCTACATCCTTGTTCCAATCTTTCTAGCACATACTCTGTAAAAAACTTACACCGTTTTACAGTTTAACTACGTATCCTCGCACGTCTATGTTGAACACGCAGCACAAAAACAGCTGAATTGCTGCTTAAAATGTGATCAATAATTTCCTAAGTCCTACTTTACCAACATTGCTACAAAATGACCTTATAAAATAAAACAATGCAAAGTAATACAATTTCATAACACTTTAGTTGATATATATAGAATTTACTGTAACGGCCATTGGCGTCCACAGTTGAACAAAAGCCTTCTAACGACCATGCGCAAAGGAAAATGTGGAACTTCATCAACAATTTGCAGCTTAAATTCAAAGTGGCCACTTATAAACATGATATTTTACAGGCGATTCATACAATATTAATTTAATTATTTATTTTATTTAAGTGCATTTTTTCTTAGGAAATTGAATTATTGTACAAAGAAAACGATGCTTTTGTAAATATATCGCATTTCGACCAAATATCACATTGTATCAATTGTATAAAAAATTATATTAAAATAAAAAAAACATATAGCATTATATCATAGGGCTATATGTTTTTTTTTATTTACGTAACTAATACGGTACATCCTCTATCATTACTTAGTCCATGGAGGTTTAAAATGTTGGTGTGTATATGACATTCCCCCGTGGGGTGCCGGGTTAGAATTGCACCAAAATACGGGAAGGTGAGCAGCAGCACCTTCTAAGGAACTGCCATCATATACTGCGATCCCCAAACCGCCTGCTAAGCGTGGGGATTAAGGCAAATACCCCTTTATAGGGGAGGCTGTGTTCAGCAGTGGACGAGTCGGCTGTTACAGTACAGTATGACATTTATTAAAAGTACGATATATAGACATATTTAAGTTCCAGTTAGTGTTTGCACCATTATCTTAGAGATTTTCCTACCTACATGTATCCAATTTAAATATTTGGGTACTTATATCAAATAATTTTCATATATCTTATTCTATATTATTTAATTATTGTTTCACGACTATTAATATACATTACATACTATTTAATATGTAAAAATTTTTTTTCTATATAATGTATTGTATTTTTAATTTTCATTAACTCAGCTGTTCTTTTTCTTTTAAAAAAGTTTATGATATTTTTTTTAGATGTAAGCGTGTTACGTGGATAACTTTAATGTCATAAATATTATGTATATGTACCCGCATCACTAATCTTCACTCGATTAACACCTATGTTCGAGCAAAGGGGTATGCTGAAAACCAGCCCTGCGTGAACCATCCGGCTTACGCAGTACAGTGCTATTGCCAGTTATATTAGATAGTGTTTTTTTCAATTTTTTTTATTTGGTCAATGTTCAATTTGTTAAATTGTGTTTTACTGGCAATAAATGTTATTCTATTCTATTCTTTTCTTAAATCAATGACAATTTTAACTAGTAGTTAATTAACGGCATCCTTACATACCTAATAAGATATTATTAAACTCCTAAAAATTTGTAAAAGTTTGTGAATAAGTGATTTTGTTTGTAACTCTTTCACGCTGAAACGGAGGAACCAATTTCGAATAATCACTTTTCTTCATCATCGCTACTACTTGTGATTCTACGCGGGCAAACCTGCGTGGCGTAGCTAGTAATTTATAAGACTTTTAAAATATAAAATCGTAAAATGTAGGTATCTAAACTACTTTATTTACAATCATATTAAATATATATATACTATATATTTTACAAATTTACGAGCGAAAAAAATACAGCCATGTGCGGGATTCGAACCCGCGTCCATCCACCCCTTTAGCCGGGGTATGCTCTCACCAATACACAACTCATAACTGTAATTTTTGCTCTCGTTCTTCGGGATGGAGCGACACCTACAGTTCAACTTGCATTGTACTACAAACGAGACCAATTTTGCAATTGGTTTTATACTTGTAAACGATGACGCAACCTTATAATTTTAATATTGTTTGCAATAACGCCTGCTTGGCGAATTAAATATATATATATTATTCATTAATTGTGTTCAAATTAGGTTATATTGAACATTTCATATACTATATGAAATGTTTATAAGAACCTAATTTGAACAAAATAAATGAATAATATATATTCATTTAATATGTTTGTGAATATAAATTTCGTATTCCTATATTTTACGATTGTAACTCATACATTTTGTGTTTTTTTTTTTGTTACTTTATGTAAAAGCATGCATAGCTTTTTATACTACCCGCAACGAGCCTTGCGTTTGGTAAATTCCTTTGTAATCGAGGCTTCAATTAACCTACTTACTATAAACAAATATAAACCAGCCCCTACCCCGCGCGGTGGGAGTTCATATTTTTGTGACGACAATTTTTTAACTAAGTAAACCCACCATTCTGAATAAACTCTTTCAACTTGTTCATTCGTATTATCAGAGTACTTTTTGCCCTTTCCTTGCAATTGTAGATCGCGACCTAACATTTTGTCAATTGAAATAGTTATAAACAGTACAAAATTACAAATATACGAGAGAAAACATTTACGTCATGTGCGGGATTTGAACCCGCTTCCATTCTCCACTTTAGCCGGGGTATGCTCTAACCAATTGAGCTAAGATGACAATGACGCCATAACTCAATTTTTTCCTAAAAATTGACGCGGGATCGATTCTCGCAAATTGCTTAAATTTTTACTATCGTATATTTGTAATTTTGTAATGTAATCTGCGTAGCAGGCTTTTTTGCAAACATAATAATATATAAAAAAATAGTCATAAATAGATCAAATTATTTTCATTTGTGTATATTAGTTTCTTCACATAGATATAATTATATATGTATGTACAATAATATTTTATAATTATTCCATTTGTCATTGTTAGAGGAAGTTTTTATTTAATTAAGAAGTCAAATAAACTCAATGCAGTTACCAAACAACAAAAGGCAAAATACGCGTTCATGCAGTTCGGCAATAATAATAGCGAAAATAACGGTTGTCAGTTCAAAATTATAAAACATCTTCAATTTAAATATTTTCTTTGGTATAGTATCATACCGTTTTTTTTGTTTGACCCATATGAATTAACTCAGTGCCGTACTTACTCCGACACCTAATTATCTCTCTCCATACCATACCAAAACGTGCCTTGCTTATTCCTTGCATTTGATCAATATTTTCATGTACTCGTATTCCCATTTAATTTACTAAAATTTCTCTGCCTACAACTTTGTCTGCATTAATTTTAAAATATGGCAAGAACCATTCGTATTAGTATCTTTGATAAAAAATAATCTGTGTTTAATCTTCATGATAAAATAAAAGCAGTTAGCACGTTGGTATGTAGGAGGAATTGGACGTACCTTGCAGTAGCATTCAACAAAGCCTTAGGTCCAAAGCTGTTCATGTTAACAAGAGCTTTTCCGATGTGTTTTTTAGATGCCAACAGTCTAAAGGCTCTAGTAACATCAGCTGGAGGGTACACTAGCCTTAGAAGTGGTCGAACAGCACCCTTAGCTATACCTTCTAGTATTTGCGTTTGGATTAACTGAAAAGTATAACAAAATAAAATATTAACACTATTTTATTCCGCACATGACTTAAATTTTTCCTATCGTATATTTGTAATTTTGTACTCAATTTTATGTTTCAAAATATTACTTCTAACAGTATTGCGTGTTAAGCAAATTTTGTTATTAATAACATAATTTTTAAACCAGGCTCGAATGCCTCCCGAGATTAATGATTTGTGCTATTGATACTACTTATCATGCAATGTCCATAACGTGGCAGTACAATATAGAATATTTCAATATTGTAACTCGTAATTGTTATTACAAGTATTTGTTATACCATAAAAGCGTAGACGCCTTAAATAAACAAATAATTTTGACTTTGACATTGACATGAAAGTCCTTAAAATCATTCATTGAAATTCAAAACTAATAAAACAAGATAATGAACAGATCTTTCACTGCATATAAGATTGTTACTCAACGGATACAGTACATTACAGAAGTAACGCTGGTAGCGCTGTCCGTCTATATCTAAACTAATATTATAAAGAGGAAATATTTGTATATAAACTTAAAAAGTACTGGACTGATTTGAAAATTTCTTTCACCATTAAAATCGTATATTATCTCTGATGATTATGGGCGATAGAATATTAAAAAAAAAATGGTTAAATACCCATGCGAAGCCGGCGGCGCAGCCTGCTAGTATAAAATATAACAATATTAGGTTTTTTTTTTTTTGCATGATAGGTTAGCCTTTGACCACTATTTCACCTGATGTTAAGTGATGATGTGGTCGAAGATGTTGTTCAGGCTCACCTAGAAGTACTGGCTCTCAAGGACAGCTGCCGAAACACACCGTTAGGTGCTTGGCGACAATTTTTCTACTTGAGGGTGGTAGCACGGAAACGCTCAGTAGTAATGTCACTAGCGGTCACCCATCCAACTCCTGACCGCGCGCGACGTTGCTAAATTTTGCTGATCGGTTGAGAACAGCTAAGTAAACTTCGCTACGAGCGCTTCAAAAAGCATATAAAGCGCTATACTTTGACATGCTAAGCACTTCTAATCCTACAATTTCAATGTTTTCATTCAATGTATATAACGACGGGTATTACGATATTATTTACATTAAGATAGTATACATATAGTTTCGTGCGGCGGCATCCTCCCGAACGAGCGCTTAACAACCAACTGATATTTAGTTCGCTCGGCAAAAGCGCGCGCCGTGCACCGAACCAACCAAAAACCTTGCACTAGTGTTGGACCTTCATAAAGGCAGTTAAATTATTAGAAGTATGTTAAAAGCACTTCTTTGAAAAATATTAAATTAAAGCTGATTACAGTGGCCACGAGTAAAACCTGGTTTGAAAATGTTGTTCTCTAATAATTTGTAGCCGTTAAATTTGTGTTGAGTACTTCAAGTAATTTTATGTCCACCTGGCTAGCTACCACCCTCAAGTGCATGGTGTTAGGGCATTTTGTTTATGTCCGTGTAGCTAGCTGGTAGCTAGCTACACGGACATAAACAAAAGTCAAGTAGAAAATCTGTCGCCAAGCACCTAACGGTGTGTTCCGGCAGCTGTCCTTGAGAGTCAGTAATTCTAGGTTAGCCTGAACAACAACTTCGACCACATAATCACTTACCATCATGTGAGATAGTGGCCAAAGGCTAGACTATCAGGAATAAAAAAAAAACAAGTAAGAAAATCAGTTAATCTTGATTACAAATTTGTTTACGCAATCTTAACGTTTAGTTATCAAACAACTTAAAATGGTTTTAATTGCACATGTAATGAACAGTTTAAAATATTATATCTTATACGATGTCACAAGCAATGGTAATAAATGCGTTAAATATTAAATTAAACGTTTCGTTATTTTTGGATAGAGTTAGTAAAATAAAAAAAAAAAGATAGAATACAATGCATTTGGAATATTTTATGAATCAAATGAAAAAAACATACCTTTTTCTCCATAACGTATTTCGTCTTATATATGGTATTTAAATTCACCGCTACATATGATATTCCTGCAGACACGAATTTCATTCCAAACTCTTCATTATTTGCCATGTCATGCCCACAAATGTCAATACAAGTTGCAAAAACGCCCGTGCATTTTATGACATCCTAATAAAGAAATGGTTTGAATGTATTATGTTTTTAATCCTACATTTATGGAATATTAGTTTAAAATCTTGGCAATAATTTCAATAATGTCTAGTTAAAAATTTATAATCATAGGAATCGTAATTCAAAACAAGTCAGTCTGATTGAAATATCTACTTAATTCACATCGAAAAATGAGATAGTTAATTCTAAAACAATAATTTACAGTTGTTCTAACCTACTTAACCTTTACCTTTGCCTCTATGTGATTAATTTTGAATTCAGAATAACTTCTGATAGTATGGTAAGTATACATAAACTCGATAAAAAATAATTATAAGGTTTTTTAGGATTATTACAGAAAAATATTATCGTTACATTAAGTATATGTATTAACAATTATTTTGTTAGCTGAAGTTTCGTAACGAAATATTTAGATGTTTTCAGTAAAATCAGATAATCACGATCAAAATAAAACTTTCAACCGTGTTGCCACCAAATTTTTTTGTTTTTTTATGATGATAAACTAGTTAAATATGAAATTCTAATTTCGTTATAGACTAACTGTGGTATTTTAAGGCAAAAATATGTAATAGTTTAATTATCGTTCTGTATTTTTTATCTGTGGTGTGAATAAAAAACTCTAATTAATCTTACGTTTATTGTATGACAGTGATTTAACTAGATTGTCATGATCTCTTATACCATATGGTGATACTTTTACTATAAATATATTTTAAAAGTAGTGTAATTAATCATCTGAGTTTGAAAGATACTTATTTAAAATAGTATATAATATGAACTTTATTTATAATAAGAGAACATCTGTTTATATAAACAATTACTTTTGCGGATAGTTTAATTTATAGTTGATAAGCCCTTAGATACTATGTCTAATTGATTTTTAGTGTAAATTAAATTGAGTTAGATCTGAATTGAATAAATTTTTATAATTCTTATTATACACCTATATACACAATGATTTCGGACTATAGATGTAATGTATAGGTCATTGGCCTGATGATGTTTGGAACATACCCATTACATGAAATTTATTGCGTGAATGAATTCTGAATTGAATACTAAAAGTTACCTTTCTCTGTTCACCACTGAGACAGTTTATAACTAAATCACATCGCTGACCACGTAAACTTTGTAATATATCAGCAGGAGCAGTTTTTTGCTTGTAAGAAACTATTTCATCTAAAATCATCTCAGCCAGCCCAATTTGATTCTCTGAAACATAATGTTATCATCAATGATACAAATCTACCGAACAATTTAAAAAACTATAAGTAACATACTTCGTCAACTTTGCAAACATTTCGGGATATAAGTTTTTTTTACATTTTATTGTAAAAATGTGGTAACACCTTAAAACATTAGTACAGTAATAGTGCAGAACTTTGAATACCAAAAGTTAATTTTATAAATTACAAACAAGGCCAGTAAATTATTAATAATAATATGTGTGGGGTGCCGGATTAGAATGTCACCTCCCCATTTCTTCCCGTATGTGTCGAAAGAGGCGACTGAGGGAAGAGTGCGCTAAAATATTACCATGCCACTTCTCACTATGATGTGGTAGGATGTTGTGGGCATTGGACGCACAACAAAGCTGTATACCATCTTAGTGCCCTGCCAGGGTTTCATACAATATGTTCTTCTGTTCCTGTAGTCCATAGTAGTGCATGCGCAGACCCGGACTGAAAGTCGCGAAACCGGTCGAGATCGTACTACTTGGCTGATTTAACGTAAGTGAAATGGTTTCAAAATTGTTTAAATTTGTGTCCTACTTAGCAAATTTTTAATTAAAGGTTATAACTACATAGGCTATATTAAGAAAGATCGCTTGTAGGTTAAATCTTTCGCTACTTAAGTAAAAGTGTTACTACGAGTAGTATATTTTATTTAATTATTATACAACGTATTTTTTAATTCCACGCTAATTTAGTAATATTGCAATATTTTTAACAATCTAAAGTATGTTTTATTTGTTTATAATAAAATAATGTGTAATTGCATAATATTTCATATTCTTTGTTTAGAGTTTTAAATATTTACATCAAGAAAAGTAATAAATAATATGAAAAAAATAATTATAGGCACAAGATTTTTTTAACATCAGGTGGTCTTCGTGCTTGCTCTGACACAAACACAGTTCTATTAATAACGTTAAGATTAACTGAAGTCATATCTAAGAGATTGTTAGCATTTTTCCAATAACCCTGTAAAAGATAATGTACTATTATGATGGACTTATTAAAGGATCAAATGAGTACACTTGATCCTTGATCTTGTTTAATCTATAAACATTTTAGCCCAGACTTTATTGCTCGTAAAATTAAAGTTATCATTTAGGTTTCAAATTAAATTTGATATGTGTTTAGATTCATATTTATAAATTATACTTCGATCCTTCTATCCCGTATATACACCGTGTCCCAAAATTCAACGATAAGCCGGCATCGGTGCATGGACCTACTCATGACTCCTCGGAAAAAAAAAAAAAAAATTATAACTGTTTTTTTTTATTAATTACAGAGACTTTTATAAATTTCATCGATATTCGATACCCATTATGCTATTTTCAACTACCATGACCACAATTTTTGACATATTTTTGATATTTTTTGTGCATTAGCAACCTAAGAAGGACGGCTATCTACCACAATCCTTTAAAATTACAGAAAGTCTGTAGTTATTTTACAAAAATCAGTAAAAAAATAAATTTTTCTTATAATTTTCATAGATTTTAACATTTTATGCACTTTCTATAGTCTGGGTTAAAAAACAAAGTATGGACACTACCATGGCAAGTTTTATTAAAAGTTGGCGCAACTTTATAAAAGTCTCTGTAAATAAAAAAAAAAGAGTTATAATTTTTTTTTTATTTTTTCCCGAGTAGTCATGAGTAGGTCCATGCACCGATGCCGGCTTATCGTTGAATTTTGGGACACGGTGTATATATTTAAATTTTGAACATATGAATAGTGGAGGTTATTATGAAAAACTTAAGATTAACATACCCTTTAGGTTAGGGAACAACTTCAGCAAGATTTCTTTCTGTTTCATATGTGTTACAGTAATGAATATAATGCAGTCCATTGACAAGCAAATAGATATGATAGCTTGACCAAATGCGTCTGCGCCATTTGCTATGAGAACTGTCTCACCTTTGCACAACTTGTACTTGATAACCTGTAATAATAGAAAAAAATTACACTTATCTGGGTATCAAAATAATGGAATGACACCCACGCGGACAAAGTCTGCGGTGCAATTCTAATGTGCACAAAATACCAATTTTTTTTTGTTTATGCCTGATAGGTTAGCCTTTGACCACTCTCTCACCTGATGGTAAATGATGATGTGATCGAATATGTTGTTCAGGCTAACCTAGAGGCTCTAACTGGCTTTCAAGGACAGCTGCCAGAACACACCGTTAGGTGCTTGGCGATAGATTTTCTACTTGAGGGTGGTAGTTAGCCAGGCGGGCATTCGCAAAATGCCCTACTACCATGCTATAATGACTGCCATCCTAAGACAACAACCGGGACCGACGGAAGAATCGCTTAGTAGTAATGTCACTAGCGGTCACCCATCCAAGTCATAACCGAGACGGACGTTGCTTATCTTTGCTCATCTGCATCAGTTAAGAACAGCAAAACAAACATCACTTCGAGCTTCAAAAACCGTATAAGCGGTAATGTACACAATCGCAACACGCACAATATTTTGTACATTTTGCATTTGACAGTCATACTTCGACGGTTTATTCTAAATTTATTGTTGATTTATCTATTTCTATTGGCCTTGCAATCCTAAATATTGACCTTCATTTTGATAAACCTCACTAGTGATAGATATATGTTAAGTATAGATAGATGTTTCTACTAATAAAAATAATAGGTTCTGATGCTTATTTAAAAAAGCTACAAGATATTTTTAATTTACACTCATAAATGTGTCTATATGGAAAAATAAATACCATCCATTTCATACGGAATTAACTGAGAAAACTGGCCCAGATGAACTTACGAATATAAATAAAATTCAAAAGGTTTGTAGTACCATAATGTATGTGACGATTCTGATTTTTAATCTTACCAAGCAGTAATAAGCATGTACATATGCTAAAGGGACTGTAGCTGCATCTTCAAGCGTCCAGTGCTCCGGAACTGGCCACATTAAATCTAGGTCAGCTTCAACTGTGCTTGCTAATGCTCCAGATACTACACCCATAACTCGTTCACCGCTGGCAAATCAATTATTATAATATTTTATTTTTGATGATTGAAAATTTAATGTATTATTGGTTACATATACATGTATTAAGTTTTCTGTTATGAAATATGCAACAATTAAAAATTAGTAAATGAAGTAAAAAAAAAATAGTAAAATTTTATCATCAGTTAATAATATGCAATAATTAACTAATAATAAAAAAAAAAAACAATTTACATTTACTAGACGAGTTACTATTTTCAAAGAAGCAATAATAAGTAAAGTCTATGATTATGATATGACACAATATTTTACCTGATAGTCGTACCACTAAAATCCATTCCAAATACTGGTTTATTTGTATAAGTTATTCCTGTAGCAATTTCAGCATCTGTGATTGATACTCCAGCATAACATACCTGCATTAAGTTTAAAAATATATTATAGTATATGTAGATCAATAGCAATCATGTTCGATTTCAAATACTAAGATATCATAAACATATTTAATTTGTCTTATTTGAAAAATATAATTACGTATATATTTATAATTAAATAAATATATTTATAAATAAATAAATATATTTACAAATAAATTAAATAGATTTATGATTCTTTAAACCAAAAAAATACATATAAAATAAATATTAAAATGAAAAATTTCGTTAAATTATATTACCTGAACTAGATTATTATGAGTAGGTTTCGAAGGTTCCTCTGTCCACGACAAAGCGTCAATATCTCCAGCAATATTAGAAGTCAGAAAAACATTTTCAAATTGTTTTGTAGTCTCAATTGATACATTATAGTATCCACCCCATATACCCTGAGAAACATAAATTTAGTCTTCATTAAAATAAATAGATATAGTGTGTTTGGTTTTTCTTTATAAAACGCTTTCGTTCGCTATTCATTACGTACCGAGAACATTAGTGAAGAAATAAGATTATATTTATGTGGTGAAAATTTATTGTGTAATTGATGATATAATCGTTAACCTATTAACTATTGCAAAATATGTTTAACTACTAAGAATATTTAAACGTTACTTTTTGGTAACGTTAGGGTTTCATATCTTCGACAACGTCTTTTCCTTTACAAGATGTTTGTTATATAACTTACCCTTTTCAATACGTTGATTGCTAGTTGTTTCTTCAATTGGTCTTTGAAAATATCTTTATTGGGATTAAAAGACGGCACATGATAATCGTCCACAACTACAAGTCCAATTTTATCACCATAATCGATTCGTAACTTTTTTACCATACCTGCAAAAATATGTAAAAATCATATATATTATATTTGACCTGTAACAATAAAAATTGGTGAAGAAACGTATTTTATTTTTGCTCCAAATTAAATCATATGTTTTGAGTTATTATTTTACCTAGTAAACCACATGATGGTTGTCTTTCCGACACCAAAATAATCTTTCTTGATTTAGTCAACTCAGTATTTAGTCGGGATATCCAAGAAAATTTTTGATCATGAACAATGGGCATATAAATGATATTTTCATTGACATCTATTTGAATTTTCTTAAGTAATATTAATGTTTGTTTGTGAGTACGTAAAACATTGACAGCATTATATAACTTGAACTGATTGCATTTTGTTGTATTGTAGTGTTCCAGAGCAAGAATGAATGTATTTTTCTGGAGTACCTCGGACATTTTTTTCATTTTCTAAAAACAAAAAGCATTTAAAAACTTAATATACACCGTTTTATGTAATATATATTTATACTTCAAATATTTTAAACTAAACCAGTTATACAAACATTTCTCACCTCTTGATCACCAAGTAAGTTATGAATTATAATCAAATCAGCATATTTTAGAGACTGATAAATATCGTTACTGTTATGATCAATATCAAATTTGGGAGAAATTATTTCAGTTACCACTTTTTTGACTGTTTCGGATATATTATATGTTTCTTCAGAAACAAGATTGATAACTTTTACATTATTTTTTGTTACATTTTCAGATACAATCTGCAAATTGACTTGAATAGCTGTTTTAATTGGTACAATTTCGGTTGAAAAGTTAGGTACAAATCTCTGCGTAACCAAAACGTCTGGAAGTTTTTCAATGATCGGTTTATCTTTGAATACCAACCCCTCTATTTCAGTGCCACCACATCTAAAAATAAAATATTGTTAATATAATATTTCCAAATCAATTTTCAACGGTTAGATATTATCTTCTTCTTACTTATAAAATATATTGAAATATACTTTTTCATAGTACAGTTTTATTTAGCTCTCTAATCTATGTGCCCTTATTTTCAAGCATAAACTTTTTTCTTTCTTACCTAGTATGATCAAATACACGCAAAACTTCTGCATTTATACAAGTTACTTGATCAACTTGTACTTGTTTGGCATTTTTATGACTATTAATATCAATGCAAAGCTTTTTAATAAGAAAAGGTGAAGAAACTCCTTCAAATTCTCTTGTTAGGGCATTGAGTTGAATAAGAGAGTCAAGATGTGTTATCCAATTGTCAGTCCATTTGATCGATGCTTTGTTTCGGTTTAAATTCGACGATTGGATTGATTGAAATTCATCCCTGAAAATTTAAATATTTGTATTTTTCATTCTTTTATGTGTAGTTTGGATAATATGAATCTGGGAAGTGACGTTAGTATTTCTTATACGAGTGTAGTATATAACGTGATTTTTTTGTTGTATATAATTCACCCCGTAGGGTGCCGGGTTAGAATGTCACCTCTCCGTTTCTTCCCGTGGGTGTCATATGAGTCGACTAAGGGAAAAAACCAAAAAGGTGGGTGGCAGCGCCTTCTGAAGTATTGACAACTGTACTGCAATCCCCAAGACACCTACCAAGAGTGGCAAATATGGAAAAACCCCCAATGGGGGAGATTTTGTTCAACAGTGGACATTCCGCTTGATGTGATAGTGATGATGATGATATAATTTAAATACAGTTTTGGTTTTATGAGATATTTCGGATATCTGTGTTATTTACATCACATTGTTTCATGTTGATTGAACCATGTGTAAATTTAATGCACCTTAATATTGTCACTGTAGCATATCCATTGCTGCAAATTTATTTAGTTATGTGAAAACTGCTGTCTGGTTAAATTTAGTGTAACTTACAATCGCGTCGGATCTTTTCTATAATCAAATGGCAGCAAATTACACATGTTGACCATTAAAGACACTGAAGATCGTATTGAAGACCATACGATTTGCAACTTATGTGGATAGCTAGAACCATTTACGAATAAGAATTTCCATGCTTTGGAAAGTACATTAAACTGTCGGTTCCGGTTGCTATCTTAGGATGGCAGTCATTACAGTATGGTGGTAGGGCATTTTGCGAATGCCCACTCAGATAACTACCAACGTCAAGTAGAAATTCTGTCACCAAACCGCTATCTGTGTATGTTCCGGCAGCTGTCCTTGAGAGCAAGTTATTTTAGGTTAGCATAGAACATAACTAACTGAATCATCACTTACAAACAGGTGATATATAGCGTCAAGATAAAAACAAAAGGTGGCTGGTCATACATTCAAGAATAAAACGAAGTGATAATATAGACGTGTGTAGTCATTATCAAAATACATTTGCATCGTCTCTATATAAGAAAAGCTAATATTTAATGGTGAGATTTTCTTACGTGTAATCATATCCTCTCATGCGCATGATAGTGTAAACATCTTTGACATTTAAGAAAACGTCGCTTTTATTGCATTCGTTTTGTTGTAAGTCTCGGTGATATACTCCGGTGGTTTTGAAATCTGATATAAGACCACTAACAATAGTGAAGTCTTCATAAGTGATCTGAAAGAAAATATCCGTACCTCAAGATATTTTTGTTTAAAATTTACTATTTCAACAAAATAATTCAGGTCAAATTCTTTCATCATTATGGTAACAGACAAACACACATTTTTTGCGCTCTCAAAAATAATCTATTTCGATTTAAAAAATAAATAAAATAATCCCTTTTATACGGCACGTTACCTGACGTTGACACGCACATCATTATAGTCATGTGCGGGATTCGAAACCGCGTCCATCCACCCCTTTAGCCGAAGTATGCAATAATTGAGCTCACATGACACAATGACTCATAACTATAATTTTAGCCCTCGTTCTTCAACCATCGTATCGGGATGGAGCGACACTTATTGATCAACTTGCTTTGTATTACAAACAAAACCAATTTTGCAATTGGTTTTAAACTTGTTAATAATGACGCAAACTTATAATTTTTATGTTGTTGCATTTGCAACAACGCCTGCTTGACGAATTACATTACAAATTACAAAATTACTTGAGAAAAAATTACAATCATGTGCGGGATTCGAACCCGCGTCCATTCACACCTTTAGCGGGGGTATGCACTAACTAATTGAACTTACATGACACAATGACTCATAACTTTAATTTTAGCCCTCGTTCTTCAACCATCGCATCGGGAAGGAGCGACAGCTATAGTTCAACTTGCGTTGTACTATAATCAAAACCAATATCGCAATTGGTTTTAAACTTATAAAGTTGCGTCGTCACAAGTAACTGTCGTAAATTTATAATTTTGTAAAGTTACAGTATGTAATTTACAAGACATAACATTTAAAACACCTCACAAAATTATTTATAAATGTTAATCGCTTTATATCTATACAGACGATATATCGATACAGAAGAAGGTTCTTATCATTCAATAATTGGTTAATTGTACATTAATATATTTTTTAATGATGCTACTAATGTAGTTCCATTCGTTTTTTTAAATTTTATTTTATCCTATCAAAACTAATTTAGACCATTTATAGACTGTTATTATGAATAGATAACAGTTTTTATAAATTTTTGTCCATTACTGTATATACTGATTTGTCACGACTCACAAACCTCAAATCTGTTATTTCCCTTGAAGATCATTACTTGAAGCCTTACAGGCAATTCAGGGTTAATAATGGCTTCACCGTGGAACTGTATATTTTCAAAAATAATTGACATGTTTCTATAGTTGACCCCTTTGTACATTGCAAAGGTCTCCCAAACGATGACCAGGTATGCTGATTCAGGAAACACGTAGTTGCCTGAAACATAAAAAATATGTTTATTTCTCTATTTATCATACATAGAATTAAACTCGTATACAATATTCATTGTTAATTTAATGATATTTTTTAAATAATAGTGACTTTTAGTAGTGATTATGGTTGTTAGTTCTTTTTCAAACATTATTATTACTTTATCTTAAACATTTGAAAATTAATTATTCATTGAAACATAAGAAATGTTGTCGGCGTGTTTAAATATCTTACCATCTCTAACGTGACCTTTGAAATATTTGTAATCTTCATCGTGTATACTCATTACGAAATCTCGGACCATTGGAGCTACTCTTTCCTTTTTACAATATAGTGTTTGAGACCTGAAATATGTAAAATATTTTAGGTTTAGCTTGCTTACGTTTTTGCTCAACTTTATGCAGCAACGAGCATCCTAATACATCAATTACGATGAAATGAGATTAGATGGCACTGTTGTCAATTTCGCTGACAAGTATTGATGGAGCTGTGTTTAATTCAGCTACTCGATACTTGGTGGCATAAGTTGTAAATTAATATAAACAGCCTCAATTTTTCTGCTACAATGTGGATAGTACCAACAAACAAAATAATAAAGCCAATCGAAATTACATTAAAATTCACCTGAACTATGATTTCTATAGTAATTCAACAACTTTAAACGGTTTAAGTCGCGTATATTTATCATCATATAGTCACCCCGTGACTACGTTCACTATAGGCGTATATTTATCATCATGTGGTCACGGGACTAATTGGTTTTATTTAAATACTAGCAGACCGCCCCGGCTTCGCACGGGTATTAAAAAAATAATTATAATATTTTTTACACAAACACATATTACCCCTATACCCTTCTATTTAAGTCAGGTTACTAAGAAAAGAAAATAATAAAGAATGTTTAATATATATTTTTTTATGAACTTCTATTTATATTTGTTTTTGTTCTAATGTTTTTTTATCTAGCAAAATCATTAATCTCTTTTTGCGCAGTTGGATAAAAACTGTTCTATGTCCTTCCCCATGTCTCAAACCATTTCCATACCAAATTTCATCTTAATCGGTCCAGTAGATTAGTTATCGCGCAAAACCATTAACCTCATTTTGCGCAGTTGGATGAAAACTATTTTATGTCCTTCCTCGTGTCTCAAAATCTTTCCATACCAAATTTCATCCTAATCAGTCCAGTAGCTCGGTTATCGCGCAAAACCATTAACCTATTCTTTGCTCAGTTGGATAAATACTATTCTATGTTCATCCCCGTGTCTCAAACTATTTCCATACCAAATTTCATCCTAATCGGTCCAGTAGATCGGTTATCACGCAAAACCATTAACCTCTTTTTTGCGCAGTTGGATAAAAACTATGCTATGTTCATCCCCGTGTCTCAAACCATTTCCATACCAAATTTCATCCTAATCGGTCCAGTAGATTGGTTATCGCGCAAAACCATTAACCTCTTTTTGCGCAGTTGGATAAAAACTATCCTATGACCATCCCCGTGTATCAAACTATTTCCACACCAAATTTGATCTTAATCGGTTGAGTAGATCGGTTATCGCGCAAAATCTTTAACCTCTTTTTGCGCAGTTGAATAAAAACTATCCTATGACCATCCCCGTGTCTCAAACTATTTCCACACTTAATTTCATCCTAATCGGTCCAGTAGATCGGTTATCGCGCAAAACCATTAAACTCTTTTTTGCGCAGTTGGATAAAAACTATCCTATGACCATCCCCGTGTCTCACAAACTATTTCCACACCAAATTTCATCCTAATCAGTCCAGTAGATCGGTTATCGCGCAAAACCATTAACCTATTCTTTGCTCAGTTGGATAAATACTATTCTATGTTCATCCCCGTGTCTCAAACTATTTCCATACCAAATTTCATCCTAATCGGTCCAGTAGATCGGTTATCACGCAAAACCATTAACCTCTTTTTTGCGCAGTTGGATAAAAACTATGCTATGTTCATCCCCGTGTCTCAAACTATTTCCATACCAAATTTCATCCTAATCGGTCCAGTAGATCGGTTATCGCGCAAAACCATTAACCTCTTTTTTGCGCAGTTAGATAAAAACTATCCTATGTTCATCCCCGTGTCTCAAACTATTTCCATACCAAATTTCATCCTAATCGGTCCAGTAGATCGGTTATCGCGCAAAACCATTAACCTCTTTTTTGCGCAGTTGGATAAAAACTATCCTATGTTCATCCCCGTGTCTCAAACTATTTCCATACCAAATTTCATCCTATTCGGTCCGGTAGTTTCAGAGCCTATTCAATGCAAACAAACAAACAAACAAACAATCAAATCTTTCCTCTTTATTATATTAGTTTAGAAAACCAACTAGTCACCCCGTGACTACGATCACTGCAAAGTATTGAAAACGTCAGGAGAAAATTAATGATTAATATGCGCGATTTAAACCTTTTAAAGTTATTTAATTACCATGTGTAATAATCGCGAAAACCTAAGACAACATTATGATTTTTATATCACTTTATTATTTCCAGCAGTAGAACATCAAAAGTTTCGTTTGTGTCAAAAATCTATATTTGTGTCTATAAAAGCGGACGATGGACATTAGATTTATTTCCATCCTTTTTGAAAGCACGCCTTTTCGACATCTGCCCACCTTATGTGAACAACTTAGTCTGATGAATTTTATATCAACCATGTATACATTATGTAATACATTATAATATTTTAATGTATATAAACAACAAAAAGTAAACGACTAAAAAAAATCAACGGAAAACATGGGGGTATTTTTATATATGTAGGTCATTTTAAGTTGAAGAATGTAACAAGAACTAATGGATGAATTATACGTAAGGTAAACACATAAAACACTCTTTTAGATTCGGTGGGGTACTGTAAACGAAGAGTACATAATGTTGTAGACGTGAAATATGTTCATTTCGACAACGACATACGGCAATTACTACAGCTTTTATGGAATTTGTCTCCCGTCTAAGATTAATCGCAAATCCAAATATAATATTTAAATGTTTGCTAGCGCCTCATTGAGTGTAGCCTGAGCATAAAATTGTTAATAATCTGCAAAAAGACATTAGAATTATGATAGTTTTCGTGAATATGAATTTATAGAAAAATTCAAATGAGAAATAAATAAGAGCGCCTCACTGAGATATATTTGCTGTCATAATACACCACGATGAGAAAGACTCACAATAAGTAGAAGCTGCCGACGTCTATTCAGGTAACTAAAAAACTAAGCAGTAAGCGTTGGAGATAGTTTATACGTAGGACTATGTAAAATCTATGTTTTTGAAAGCATCACTCTTAAACTGAACAGTGCTAAAACTCTTAGTAGCTGATTATCCACTCCATGACTTAAATCGTCAGTTAACTTAACTTAACCAGGACTAAGGTAGTGATGTTACCTGGGGGAATCCAGATTGAATGAACCTGAACTTAGGAGCTTGTTAAATTAGAATTTACAAAATAACAAATTAAGCTATTGTATTAAATTAGTAGCTTTGGTCTCCTTTTTCACAAAGCTTGATTTTCGTTCCATAATTTCAATTAATATTTATATGTTATAGTTACCATTCCTCAGTGTGTTCCCATTCTACAAATTGTGAAAGCAATGGGGTACTTGTAGATACAGGATATTCTATTTTAGGGTAGATAACATCAATTTTGGGATTCAATCCAGCTTGATATAACCTGTAAACACAAATACACTTGTACACCATTGCTCTTCACTTCTGTTAGATTGTCCATATTTTTTAATAAGACATGAGTATTTATGCTGAAAAATCATATTACTACTTACTTTCCGACGGCTTCTAAGAAAAAAATCACTGGGTCAGAAGTACCACGTTTCGTCAAAGGCACATGGATGCATTCAATCAACGATCGTTTTAGAATTGCTTGCAGTAAGCCATGTGGAGCCACTTCTATAACTATTGCGTCTGAAGGGATTAATTTGGATGTTTCTTCAAACAGGACTGGGTTCTAAAATATTTATTCCGTTTTAATGCATGATGATATTTTGTACAATATAGTCATAGAAATACACTTACATCTAAACACGTTTATTTTTTAAAAATGGCATGAAGCAACAAATTTACTCACTAGTAAATTGTTAGTGTGGTATTCAGCTGATGAAAACTTAGCCATGGGTTCATTCCACTTTTCTTGGGGTACAGATGTTGAAACCCATTTCTCACTGCGAGCTTTAGGACTTTTAATAACTCCACTTAAATATTTGAGCAGCCCAGGACCTGCAATATCACATAGATTTTGTACTCTCTCATAAAAATAGTCTTAAACTTCCATTAACGAAATAGTAGCGACAGTACGACAGAAAAGAGTATTTTTAAAAGAACGTAAGCTTCGAGCTGGAAGCCGTCCGTAAAACAATCCCAAGCAAAAATATCTTATTCGCCATATGATACGTCTACTATATATATAATAAAAAAAATGTAATGTACTGAATAATATACATAAGAAACGGGATAATAAACGTATAAAATTATAAAGCGCATTGTAAGTATTGTTTTTTTATGTTATTGGGTCGGAACAAGTTCGAGGCCCACCTGATATTAAGCGGACTAACCTCTGCCACAAGTGACGATTTGCACTGCGCCCGTCACCTTGAGACATAGTTGTTAAATCTCATGTGCCTGTAATTTCACTGACTCTCGAGGACTGCTGCCGGAACACACCGTTAGGTGCTGGCTGACAGATTTTCTACTTGAGGGTGGTAGCTAGCCAGGCGGGCTATCGCAAAATACCCTTTCACCATGCGGTGAAGTTCAAGGCGGCGGTGGGGATCGAATCAGGGACCTACGGCACGACAGTCCATAGCTATTACCACTTGGCCATCATTGCTTCATATTCACATTTCTTTTGAAAGAAGTATTTATGCGTGAAGTATTTATACAAAATGTAAAACCTTACCAGCTTGTGATATATATCTCGAATGGTAGGCAATATTCGAGCACGGAACTTCCTTAGCAAAGATACCCTTACTCGTCAGCTCCGACACAAACTGCTTCATGATGTCTGCGGGTCCTGATATGGTTGCAGATTCAGAACTGTTATTGCAGGCCACTTCTATTTCAGGTGGACATAATGGTAGAATCTGTATTAGAAAATATAGAATTCAGAACAAAAGGTGTTAAATTCAATATTAAATTAAATTGAAATATTTTTCAACTATAAATTTTAAACATATTTTTTCAGAAGCGTATAAGGTTTAATAATAATAAATATTAGTATGTTTTTTATTTGTATACATTTTAAATTTTACTTTGTACAATAAATAAAAATAAGTACTATAAATGAGAAGTTTAAAATTAAATCGGAAATGTTATTGTTTATCGACTATAAGACATTATATATTCATTTGATGTCGTTTTGTAGTGCTATAATTATTCCCACCATATTAGCTCCTTAATACTTGTCCAATTATTAAGTTTGAACTAGCCGGTCACTTCTCCATACAAACGTCGTAGGGTGGTCACTCCCTTATTTGAGGATTTAGGTCCAAAATAAAGCATAATATCGATTGATCTGGTTATTATCTAGGTTTGTATCATACAAACCTAGATAATAACTAGATCAATCAGCCGAAATTTTAATAAAATAATTCGCTTGAGAATTATGAGCCTCGAAACATTTTCATATAAAGTTTTCGAAGCTCATACCTTACAACGTAATTATATTTTTAAAATTTTTGCATCATACAAGCCTAGATAATGACGATATCAATCGGTATTATGCTTAGGTCTGGACCTAAAATCTCAAATTAGAGAGTGATCACCCTACGACGTTCGTATGGAGTAGTGACCGGCCAGTTCAACCTAAATACTCAATGCTATTGTAATCGTACAATGTACATCGGTATCTCATAACTTTGAGAAGGCTGCGATGTATAGCTCAATAATTCATGTGTTTAATAATAAGGGGTCCGTTACTAGTGTACAGTTACACGCTTGTTTACACCCACACACCCATACATACGCACACATACATACAACGCCCGGGTTGTCAAGTGCCTAAACACCATTTGGTCACCGAATTATTTTATATAGTATATGCATTCGGTTTTGGCACGCTCTCTCTCTCTCCCGTCCGCTGCAGCACGAAATTATTTACGACTCAACAAATATTGTTTCAGTTTGTTGATGATAATAAATAGATCTCGTGAGCACTTTTGTTTAGATGGGAGTCACAACAAAAGTTGTAAAAAAAATATACATATTTACAATAAGCATAAATTTATAGAGCAATGCGTCAATGTCTTAATGTAACAAATACTTCTTCTCATTCCCAATGCGTCTAACCCGCATCTAATTAAAAAAACAACATAACATAATCAAGAAATTTACAAAAAAAATATTTGATTTCTAAAGAAAATTATACCTAAAGAATCTTAATTAAATGAATTATTTGCTTCAGTTTATAGCTTTTCCTACCTGAAAACTGGTATAATTATGATGAAATCCTTTAACATAGTAAGTATATAAACATTGTGTTAATCTGATGAAATAGTAGGAATCTGTGTATCTACCACATTTTTACACGACTGCCCAAAAAGTGTTATGTTTTAAGGGTTCATGTATGTATATATGATAGTGAGTTTTTTTTTTTTTACCCTTAATAGGTTAGCTTTTGACCACTATCTCACCTGATGGTAAGTGATGATGTGGTCGAAGATGTTGTTCAGGCTAACCTAGAAGTACTGGCTCTCAAAGACAGCTGCCGGAACACACCGTTAGGTGCTTGGCGACAGATTTTCTACTTGAGGGTGGTAGCTAGCCAGGAAGGCATTCGCAAAATGCCCTACCACCATGCTATAACGACTGCCATCTTAAGACAACAACCGAGACCGACGGCTTAACGTGCCCTCCGAAGCACGGAAACGCTCAGTAGTAATGTCACTAGCGGTCACCCATCCAACTCATGACCGCGCGCGACGTTGCATAACTTTGCTGGAACAGCTAAGTAAACTTCGCTACGAGCGCTTCATATTCTACCATAACTTCAAATGACTATATTCAGTGCGTAAAAAAATAACTCGCAAAGCCAAAATAAAAAATATAACATTCATTCAGTACTTTGTTTTTAAATTTTAGCTAGTCTAAGTCATTTGTGACGTCACGTCAGCTTAACAGGAAAATTAGGCGGAATTGTCACTAGATATATTTTTGTATATTTTAAGTGTTTTATTAAAATATGAATATGATGTTTACATAAAATATTTGAAAAATATTTGTTAATATTAAATATGGATTTCCGCGAAGTAACGCCTGAATCTATTTATTTATTAGTCTAAGTCATCTTTAAGTTTGGAAAAAGTAGTAAAAAGTTTTTGTGTAGTGTTGTACATATTCGTAGTATTTTGTTAATAAAAGCATACCGCCGGTAAAAAAAAACAAAAGTTGGTAAAATATAATACGTACATCTTTGTACCCCAATCCCACAGCCGCCATAGACCCATGGATGAAAGGGGTCTGCACTGATACCAGCCCTCGGTTATACGCCGAGAGAATCATCTCTTCAGCGGTGAAGCATCCATCAGCATAAGCACAACCCAACTCACCAACACTGTGTCCTTTATAGATATAAAAATAAATAAATATAAAATGAAGTATCTACACCAATTTGTCGTAAATATAATAAAAACTCAAACGTGTTGTGACAAATGTCAGACGTGACGTATTAGAGTAAACGTCGTGTATTTAGGTTCACACTAAATATTCCTGAATTTAGTCATTTATGTGACATTTGCAAAATTTACTGTATGTTTTTTCACATTTAGGCATTGGAACAGTTTCAACGTACTATAACCAACCCAGACCTAGAATTAAAATGTGACAGCTATCGGATTCTCGGATTTTTTTTTTTTAATATTGATATAATATGTCAATTTTGCGGCTATAAAAATATCAAAGTTAAAATGATGTATTCAATTTAGGAGTCCACGACGCTTTAATTACGGTCAATTACAAATTTTTATATAGGACTGCTGACACGGTCAGAAATAAAAATTAAACCTGTTAGTTTGATCTAATTAAATTTTTTTTTCCGCAATTTCAGGGTGTTCCCCTAGAAATCGCAGAGAGTATTGGAGTTCTTGGCGTTGACATTTCTAAAGATGTCCAGTTCTGCTGTCACATCGCGAGTAAGGCTGGATTGGCTTCCAAGAAACTTGGTGTGCTTAATAAGGCAAAGCGGTACTTTACGTCAAGCCAGCGACTTTGTTTGTACAAGAATTGTCGACGACCCCGAGCTAGCTCTCTGACCGCCTTGAGCCACTGAGCCTCCGTAGAGACATCGAATCACTCTGTATACTCTACAGGCTCTATAACGGGGAATGCTCCCAAGAGCTGTTTGAGCTTATACCGGCATCGCGATTCTATCACCGTTCCTCGCGTCATCGGTTAAAAGCTCATCCACACATAATCGAGTCCTGGAAGTCTCACATAGCTCGATTTATGCGCTCCTTCTTACCGCATACTTGCAAAAATGTGGAATGATCTTCCAACCAGCGTTTTTCCGCAGGGCTACAGTATGGATTTCTTCAAAAAAGGTGTTAAAAGAGTTTTACAGGATCGGCAACGCATTGGTAACGCCCCTGGTGTTGCAAATGTCCATAGGCGACGGTAACCGCTTACCATCAGGTGGGCCGTCTTCTTGTTTGCCAACCCATTATATAAAAAAAAAAGATTATATGATACCCCCGTGGGGTGCCGGGTTAGAATTGCACCTCACCATATCATCTCGTGGGTGTCGTAAGAGGCGACTAAGGTAAAAATACTGGAAGGTGTGCAGCAGCACCTTCTAAAGAACTGCCATCTTACACTGCGATTCCAATCCGCCTGCCAAGCGTGGGCATATACCCCCTTAATAGGAGAGGCTGTGTTCAGCAGTGGACAAGTCGGCTGTTACAGTAAGTAACATTAAAATTTGCAAAATTGACAATATGTTTTTCACATTTGGGCTACTTTCAACAGTTTCAACCTACTATAACCAACCCAGACCTAGATTTTAGATGTGACAGCTATCGGATTCTTAGAACTTTTTTTTTAATATTGATATTATATGTCAATTTTGCAGCTATAAAAATATCAAAGTCAAAATTATTTATTCAATTTAGGAGTCCACGTTGCTTTAATGATGGTCAATTACAAATTTTGATTTAAGACTATTTTACTTTCACGTTCAGTCACAAAAATTAAACCTGTTAGTTTGATCTAATTAGATATTATAATAATAATAATAATAAAATCATTTATTGTGTGAAAATGGAACATTATGATAACAATACGGTTATTGAGCTCCTGGTTCCCAAACTAGGCTCTTGACCCGTGGGATAGGACCCAGGCCTCTTTCGTCGATGTACAAAAGTATTGGATTGGTAATATATTTTGGTTATTATGATTAAAATTAAAATTATTTCTTAATCGTTACCATTAAACAAAGCAATTTTTTTTAATGTGCTAGAACAAAAATACAATATTTATTTATGGAATCTTAAATAATAATACATCAGACAATACTTATCAAAATGAGTGCATGCAAGTAAATATTATTATAATATTATGATATGTTACGGCCAAGGTTACAGTTTAAATTATTACTCAGCTATTCTATGATGGGAAAATAGGAAGAACCGCACACAGTACAGTTATGCATACAATCACATTTTTCTGGAATAAAAACGCATAATTGCATAATACTTTCTTTATAACCTTACCGATTATATTATCTGGTATAATGCCCATTTCTTTTAAGATATCAGTGAGACCAATTTGCACCGCAGCTATTCCTACAAAAGAGTGCAGGATGTTGTCGTAGATAGTCTTGTCAGGATCACTTAAAATATTAACGATATTGATTCCTTTTGGCTCTAAAACCTTGTGGCACCTGGGAATAAAATGATAGGTATGTTGAATATAATAATGGTGGCACCTATTTAGCTCAACAAATAAGCATTGCGATTCAACGGGGCAATGCTGCCAGCATGCTGGGCACTGCCAACCGGTAGTGGGCTGGAGAATGAGAGTCTGCAACGACTTATAGGTTGTCTAAATGCTTTTATTGTAGTAGCTACAGCTACTGTGTTGTATATAGTTCGAAATATTTTTTGTTAACATAATTACAACATGTATTTTTTTATATACTAGATAAAAAGCTTAAAGTTATATAGCTATTATTACCATTAATATATTGAATAAATAATTTGATTTAAAACAAAAAGATGAGACTGTCATATAAACAATATTTAACTGATAAACTTTTTTTTCTGACAGGTAAGACTTTGACCACAATCTCACCTGATGGTAGGTGATGATGTGAACGAAGGTGTTAACAGGCTTATTCTAGAATTACTGGCTCTCAAGGACAGCCGCCTAAACACACCATTAGGTGCTTGGCGACAGATTTTCTAACTGAGGGTGGTCGCTAGCCAGGCGGGCATTCTCAAGCCCGCGGCAGGATTCGAACCATGGACCTGCAGCGCAGCAGTCCATAACCAATGCCACCGAGCAATCACTGCTTCCAAAAGAAAAATAAGTAGATTTTCTCAGGAGGAGCCTTCAATCCGAAATACACCTGTTAAAAATAATACCTAAGTCTCGTGACCTCTAAGCGTCCGCAGTGGACGATATCGTTCATATCAATAATTATTTCTATTGTTGTAATAATCCACGAAGCGCATGGGTTAATTAATGGAATCAGCTTGGGTTTATAAGAAACCCAAGCTTGCATCTGGTAGAATAATTTGTTCTAATAATAAAAGCTCCGCACTATCTTTGTGAGGACTCACATACCGACCAAAATGTATTGATTTTTTTACTTACTTCTGAATAGCAGCAGCAAATATTGAAATGTTCATGAGGTCAGCCCCCATGGTTGCCCACTGGGAACCCATTCCACTGTAGACGAACCATAATGGACGCACTTTATCAGGATAGTACTCAGAGTGTTGAGCAAAACAAACAGTTTCTTTCTTTTCATTGGTTCCTGGTTTAATAAGAAAAGGCAATAAATAACCATTTTCACCTGCATAAATAAGCTTATATTTTTTTACTTCTAACATGGATTATATTTAAAGATATTCCAATTTAAAGTAAAGAAAATGTATGAGTGGCTGGAATTTATTCTTGCCACCTTAAGCAATCGTAACTGCCAGATAAAATGCTTCTAAATAGTCTTATACTGACATGTTTATGCCCGGTTCATATAATAATCTTCCGTTATTCTAACCATTTGTAATGACGATTACTTTAACGATGCATACACAAGTATTTCAGAAAACGAAAAGGAAATTTGCGGCATAAACGGCTCTATCTTTCGATTGCGATGGCTTAGAAGTTATTTTTTTTCACAGCTACAAAGAACAGTAGACCTGAGGATTTGCTATGAATATCAGTTTGATAAATTTGCGCGTTCCTGAGAAAAAGGATCTTGATAGACAGACAGACGGCCAACAAAGTGATTCCATAAGGTTCCGTTTTTTCCTCCGATGTACGGAACCCTAGAAAAAACCGACTTAAAACATAAAACACGCATTATTAGACATAACTCAAATACTACTCGTCAGATTTCACTAAAACTTGTATGTGATTCCATACAAATTTCGATTGTAAAAAATCATCAATATCGATACAGCCTGTAGAAGGCTATGAAGTAGTACACACACACACACAACCACACACACACACAAACACACACACACAAAATAACAGTCGAATTGAATACCTCCTCCTTTTCTTGAAGTCAGCTAAAAATTATAAATAAATGGAAGGCCGTCAATTTTGTTATCTAAAAAACTAAACAAGATGATCATCATACGATGGTTACACGAGAGGAAAAAATAGAGTTAAGAGTCATTGTCATGTTAGCTCAGTCGATCAGAGCATACCCTGGCTGTAGGGGTGGATGACGCAGGTTCGGATGCCGCACATGACTATATTTTTTCCGCTACTAAATTTGTAATATTGTAATTAATAAGATGAATATTTAATTATGAACAATATCTTATGTAACCAGCGAATACTGAAGAATTCGATTTATAATATACCTTAAGGTTATGAAAACGAGACCGAACACGTTGTTACCTATTCTTGTAATTAAATTAACTAGTTGTTGCGATTTATAAACTCAACTAACAAAGGCAAAGGCTAGGCAAAGGCTAGGCCAAGGCTGCAAAATGCTAGTTTTTATTATTCTATATATTATTTTTTCAAATGGAAAATATTTTTCTTAAATACCTTTGTCTATATCAGATGCATTTCATCACAGGTCACAAATTGCACTGCACCCGTCACTTTGAGACATAGTTGTTAAGTCGCATGTGCTGTAATTTCACTGGATCTGAAAGACTGTTCTACTTGAGGGTGGTAGCTAGCCAGGCGGGTGATCGCAAAACGCTATAGCACCATCCGGTGAAGCTCAGTACTCACATACTGACTGCACTAAATAATATTTATATTGCATCAACCACAACATTAAATAGCCAAAATACACTGAAGCAACCATCATTCATAAATTTCTCATTGCATTCATTCTCAAGTTCTTCTTGTTTATCCTTGATAGAGCTAGGGAACTTCAGTGTCACTTTTATAGGAAGGAATATAGATTTAAGGTTAATTAAAAGTATTTAACTGCTACAGAAACATGGGCAATGTATATCGGTAAATTCGATATATGAATGTAAATATGTATATGTATCTTTAATTCGAATAGTAATGTCAATAGTGTTAGCGGTTTGATAAAGTTTTAGTCTTACCAAGAATACTGTATCCCCTGCTCATATGTCCTGGAATGTCAAACTGATGGATGTTGTGTAGAAGACCAATCTGTTCGATATCTACGGGTGCCTTTTTCAAATTATCCAGAATCCTTTTGACACTGTTATCGTGTCTTCCTGATATCAGGACTAAATGTGGTATGCTGCATTGGTAGCGTTCCGTATCCTTAAAATAAATTGGGTCTTATATTTCTAGTTTAACATTGGTGTTCATAAATTCAGGCGTTACTTTGCGGAAATCCATATTTTATAATAACAAATGTTATAAGCGTCAGGCTCGATCGTGCGCTTATAGAGTCAAGACCTCTTGATGATGCTTCATGTAGAATCGAAACGCGTCGAAAATCCTTCCAGTTTGACTGCGTGGCGTTTGCGACGTCACTATGGCTTAGCAACTACATTAGGCGGAGTTGTCACTAGACATATTTTTTAAGTGTTTTATAAATATATTCATTTAGTTTTTTCTTAGAACACTTTTAAAATATTTGTTATTATTAGTGTTCATATTAAAGAAACTTTATACATGAATGGCTCTGAAATGATATACGAAAATTTTCATCGTGAAACTTACTTCACATTTTTATATGCATTAACACTCTTCAATGTTTATCCTATTAGCTAAGCTATCAAGGAAATATAAAAGAAAAAACGCAGCGACAGCACATCCTATTGAAGATTGAATGACATTGATGCAAGAAAATTTAACAAAATCAAAAGAAAACGTTACTTACTAATAAAAACACATGAGTGAAAAGCTTTATTATTAGCAATAGGCAAACTGCACTGGCAGTGTCACATTTCCGACATGGCGTTTGTTATCGAACTCGCGATCAGCCTTGTTTTAATAATGAGTAAATTAATTACAAAATAAGATGCTATAGAGCGACAGTAAAAGCGCTTTACAGCATATCTAAAGGTGTTCTACCAGAAACAAGGGCTTTGCGTCGCTTATGATGTATTACGTAGGTTTGCAAAATGTTATAAGAGCTACAGTATAAAATTGCAATGGGTGCCATTATATATCGACTCGCAGTTAACGTATTGTTTACCTTGTAAACAGACTCGACTCGACTTCATAACGGACAAATCTCTGTGATATTTGGTATATGCTTATTTATTAAGTTTTTTTTAAATGATTCAAATAAAAACAATAGAAAGAGGCTGACCGTCAAACGAAATCAGCCGGTATTGACAGAACTGACATTTATTTTCTTCCATCGTATGAAGAAGCATTACCTACCTAAATTTAAACACAAATATTTTGAGAATTGGCGACAGTGGTTGGCGACCACTACTATTAGAAAACTCATTGTTACTGCATACAAACTAAGATCCAGACACATTCCACATAGGAAATTTGCATTTATGATAGGTGAAATATACTCACCTAATTCTGAGTTGTGAGATAAACCTAAGGAAGTTTATCATATATGGAGTGTGCCCGGAATCAGACTTTTTTTATGTTATTGTGACTGAACAAGCTCGAGGCCCACCTGATGTTAAGCGTACTAACCTCTACCTATAACAAATGCATTTCGTCACGAATTGCACTATGTGCACGTCACCTTGAGACATAGTTGCTAAGTCTCATGAGCCTGCAATTTCACTGGCTCTCAAGGAACACACCGTTACATACCTGGCGACAGATTTTTTATTTGAGGGTGGTTGCTAGCCAGGCTGGCATTCGCAAAATGCCCTTCCACCATGCGTTGAAGCTCAATTAGCGGCGGGATTCGAACCATGGATCTCCTACGCGGCACTCCAAAGCCAATGCCACTGAGCCATCACTGCTTTAAATGGGGGACTGATGGGTGTTGTATATTTTATGACAAATATTTAATGAGGTTTATGTCATTGTGTTGTGTGATGTAATGTCCAGGCCAACTTCACATGAAGCTGCTATGATTTATGGATTTCTTTAGCCTTGCCTTAATTCATTATATAAACTACTAACTAACAAAGTGAAAATGATGAAACTGGCATTAGCTAAATGTTTAAATGTCCATTAAAACATTTGAATTTTAATAAACTTAAAGAGACCAACCTTCGGCTTATAATGTCCTTTTAACAGCGCATGTACATTAACCCCGCTAAATGAAATCGAGTTAAGTGCAGCAAATTTTCTGTTGAACTCTACATTATCTGTAATAACCTGGAGCTTATTATTTTGTATTTCTGGAATATCCAGTGGGCTGTTGTAGTGTAGATTGGCAGGAATTTGGCCACTATGAAAAGCAAGGCAGACCTGCAAAGTAAATTATCAGATGATTACCTGATTATGATTATTTTCAGGCATCGAAATATTATTTTAGTTATTGTAACTAAACTAATTCAAATGGGTGTGTTATTTAATTCAGGGAATTGAAAGTTGAGCTGATCTCAATTTAATTTCCGATCCATTATTGATTTTAAGATAAAAGTGAAGGATAAAATAGGACATTGACAATCTTTCAAATGAAACTTTTAATAGATGCTTTTGAACTTTCTGTCCAATGATAAGGATAATATGAAAAATTTACCTTAGTAAGTGCGCAAATTCCAGATGCAGGTTCACTAGATCCCATATTTGACTTAACACAACCAATTTTAATAGATTTTTCCTTAGCAAAGACTTTGCTTATAGCTTCCAGTTCATTTGTGTCAGCTTCAGGGAGTGCTGTTATCAAGAAATAATTTGGAATAAATCTGTTTATTTTTTAAGCTGGGATTATTCGTTAATAGCAGTTTATGCAACTGTCATATAACAGAGGATATTAAACAAGAGTGTAGTTTTAATAAGATAACACGAGTGTTTTAATACCTAATTATATGCAGTTGCATACACTACTATATTTTATCTCATGGCTATAGGTAGTTAGCTACATTAAATAACGTTTTTATCCAACAAAATATTACTCAAATTCGTATGTACGAAATAGCGCCAAAATGTAAAAAGTCTGTTATTGGTCTATAACCAGCGCGTTGCGCGCGCATCGAGCTCACCACAGATAATGTGTACTTAAATTGAATTGAAATCTCCTTGGTCGGCACATATTGTACTTTAATATTTAAAAAAATGTTTTAAAGCATTGTTTTGTTAGGAGAATAATGCTTTAATTTAACTCTTTAATTTTCTTAAAGAAGTATGTAAATAAAATATGCCAATAAAAGTCTGTATATCATTTCATAATTAGAATATTACCGAATGAGATTCTAGAAAATACTTTATAATATATGAGAATAAAACCACGATACACATTATCTATGACTTAAGCGAATAAGTAACTACTTTTTACTTTTTTATCTCCTGTATGCAATTTTGTGAATAGTGGGGTTGATCATATTTATAAAACCTGCAGACCTACTTTTTGCTATGCCCAGGTCACTTTTTATTTAAATGCTTCAATTTGAAAATGCTTTTGACTACTAAAAAAATACCTACCTGCACCATTGGCTTCAATGAAGTCCACATCTTCAGGAGATACATTTATTTCTGAGTAGAAAGCTTCAAAGAACTCTTGTAATTCTTTGGGCTCTCTCACAGGTAATAGTTGCTCTGATGAAGAGCTGTAGTTAGTCTTAACGTGGTATACCTCGGAATAGATCCTGTTACAAAACAGTGATAAATTTAGCTTAATTTTTTTAGATATATTTTATAAATCGTGTCATATATGTTGTGTTAAAAATATCCGTTACTGTTTATTTAAACCAGAATGAAATTAATTTTTTTACCGATTTCAAAATAGGAAGAGGTACTAAAATTGTCTGTTTTTTTATGCTTGTTTTAATGTTAAAATTTTTAATGTTTTTTTTTATTTGAATGCCTGATACTTGCCGTGTGGTCCTATTTAAATTTAACCAAAATTGGTGAAGCCGTTTTTGTGCTACATTCCAATAACTGAAAAGTATTTTCGTAACTTGATGATATAGTCATTGACAGCGAATGACAATCGATCTCATAAGTAGCAAGTGTAGCACTTAAAAGGCTGATTTTTTTTTGACATAATGGAACTAATTTCAACACTCTAATGTGTGATATAACTTGTCGAAGTCGCTACCATGCGCATAATTTTGCGATAATAGGTACTTATGGACCATCATGGTACTGAATTCAATAAGTTTTGAAGCAGTGATGGCTCAGTGGCATTGGCTATGGACTGCCGTGCAGCAGGTCCATGGTTCGAATCCCGCCGCGGGCTTGAGCTTCACGTCATGGTGGAAGGGCTTTTTGCGAATGCCCGCCTGGCTAGCGACCACCCTCAAGTAGAAAATCTGTCGCCAAGCACCTAACAGTGTGTTCCGGCAGCAGTCCTTGAGAGCAAAATTACAGGAACATGAGACCTAACAACTGTACGTCCCAGTGTGACGGGCACAGTGCTATTCGTCGTTGGCAAAATGCTCTGTTATAGGCAGAGGTTAGTCCACTTAACAACAGTTGGACCTCGTGCTTGTTCCGTCACAATAACATTAAAAAAAAAGTTATTTCACACGTTTGAGTGTTAAAGTCAGTTACGGCAGTCAGTGCCATGTTATGGTATTTTTTTTATAATCCGATTTAATTTGATACTGTTATACTAACGAAACGTAATTTAAAGTAATTATAAAAATCAAGTAACGTGTTCAAAGATAAATTGAGACCTAATTTAGACTTTCTCTTTTTTATGATGTCAGATTATAAATATGCAAACTGAAATTTATATGATAGGTTTAGGTTTACAGATCTTTATTTCTCATAAGAACTAGTGTGACTTACAATGAGATTCTCTTAAATATAATTTATAAATGAGTCCTCTGTCTTGGTAGGCATTACTTATTTAACGAGCTATTTATATATTGCTTAAGTTTATTTCGATAAGCGTTAATATTTTCACATATAACTATGGTATATAACGTAAATATGTAAAGTTATGCTGATTTATGTGTAATTATATTACCGTACAGTATAGGGATGTGTGTGTGTATATATAGATAGGGGTGTATTAGTATGTATGTAATTATACTGACCTCTTAGCATCCTTAGCCTTTTGCAATAAAATAATGCCAATTGAATCAGATCTTACATATCCATCGCTATTCCTATCAAAGCACTTGGTTTTTCCATCGAGACACACGCCACCAGCCCTGTTCAAATTATAAGAAAAGGTTGGCATTAAATAAAGATACACACACAGGCTTTCTCAGGGTTTGGGACCTTCTTCAAGTTGTTAGAGGTTATCGCTATTTTCTAGTACAGGTTATTTCTATTAATTGCAAGTATAAACACAGTTTTATACTAGAAATAGTTTACAAATAAAAGAAAAGTAAATTAAGATTCATGTCATGTTGTTCAGGCATTACCCGTGGGGTGCCGGGTTAGAATTGCAACTCCCCATATCATCCCGTGGGTGTCGTAAGAGGCGACTAAGGGAATAATACTAGAAGGTGGGCAGCAGCGCCTTCTAAAGAACTGCCATCTTACTCTGCGATCCCCAAGCTGCCTGCCAAGCGTGGGTATTCTGGCAAATACCCCCTTAATAGGGGAGGCTGTGTTAATCAGTGGACGATTCGGCTGACACAGTAGATTAAGATATATGGTACGACAGCAATGTAATAAGATATAAAAATGTAACGAATGCACTTAGAACATACATGCACATTACGTGCAAACAACATATTTGTGCAAATTGCGGATGCTCAAAATTAATTCGTTGACTATGAGCATTGTCAGTGGTCCGTCACTTGCGTTAAGCTTCTGGCTTATTTAGCTACGACGACGCCTGTCCTGCCGAGCTGACATTATTTCCGTCAGTTTTCACGCGCACGCTTGAGAGGAAGCTGACGCATGAAAGTATAAAAATTGGTGATAGATGAATCCCGCAATTTCAATAAAATATTTATTTTATAGATGGTCGTTTTAAAGATAACAGACAAGCACAGTATGGTCATGTTGAACAGGTTTAGTTACTGTTATACTATTTGGTATTTAGGGCAAATAGAAGACTATTTTTGTATTTTCTTCGTGAGCTTACTTCGTTTTTGAGTTTACTTCGTGGTGAATAGCAGAATTAAGGCAATTGTTTGTTCTTAACTATAGTAATTGAAGTAAATACTGTCAGCAAGTAGAAGCAAATGGAGTGAACGGTGTAAATAAATATGATTTCCAGTGCAACTGAGTTCTATATGCGTCGTTTTAATAAAATCAACATACGATCATTCAAAGGCATATTAATATTTCCTATGGCAATTCAATTTCATGGTTGAGTTAATTATTTTTCATACTTTACTTAGGCAGTTTTATTTACTTTACACCCTCAATGCTTCGAAGACTGCATAAGTGTAATTGTGTTTACCCCTTAATATAATTAAAAAATAATCACAAGATATAGGTACACAACAAGGTAAATGAAAAAAGGTTGTTATAATAAGTTGGTGTTGTTATTATTAGGTATAATTACTTATAATCTAGGTAGGTATTTATTACTGTCTTCGAAACTTAACATTTACTTGTGCTCTTTGGCTGCTGTCTGTGCGGTAATAACGGGCCCTGACCATATTTGGCAAAACGAATGCACTTAGAACATTTTAATTGCGTCAGCGGCGGCAAAAGACAATCACATGTCACACTTCACTTTGAAAACTATCGCGAGTTTTATCCATATTTACTTATTAGGAACCGGCTAGGACCCTCGTAAATCGGCGAGACACAACAAAATATTGCAACTAGGCTGACAGAACATATAAGGAGTGTCAAAAATATGGATACCGTAAAATCGGCAGTTGCAGAACACGCTCACATTCTGGCTTCCAGTCATTTTGTGCGTTTCGATAAAGCGTCCGTTCTTGCGCGGGAAAAGTTCTTCGTCCCGCGTAAGGTACGAGAAACTTTCGAAATATGTCGTCATCTCAACTTCAACCGGGATTGTGGGTGGAACATACCACTGGCATGGAAAACTGTTTTGAATATATGTGACTCCAATACTGTGCGCCTGGATCGTGAGACTGATACAGTTAGTGTGGTGTGTCATCAGCCCTATTTGACCAATAACAGTGACAGTGAGACAAGTGTCAGTTCTGACGGCGACTTGACAAATGCAGCTGAGCCGGGGCTGACAGCACCGTCACAACGACAGTTACGCGCTGAGGCCCGTGCTCGTCGCTTCGCGCAATCGTGACTTTCAGACGAAGGACTTCAAAACAGTCCGAAACTGGTCGGAATCTTTCCGGTAAATATAACGCGGGTCCTAGCCGGTTCCTAATAAGTTAACATGTCATACTACTTCATACGTCTAAATTGAAGTGAACCTATAAATTATATTCTGTACAAATAAAATTCTTAATAATGTGTTATATATGTTATCTCCAAGGGGTTCAGCGTTTATAATCTTCTCTTAAATTCAAAACCGACACAAATGTTAAAAGGTTTCCTTAACGAGTGTAATTATATCAAACCAAGCATTAAGCTGGGCATAGTTAAACTATACTGTTGTCTATGCTACAGCCTTCCTAGCAATCAAAATGGATTCAACTTTACAGTGGGATCTACGTATACATGATCTATCCGGAAGACTTAGTTCTGCTGCATATGCAGTTTGTGAGATAAAACAGTTAACAGACGCAGAGGTAAGTTAGTTTATTTCGCGTACTTCCTCAGTATTACGTCATATGTTGTACTGCTGTGGGGAGCTGCTGTCAAGATAGAGACAATATTCATCTATATAATTTTAAGTAATTGATATTTTTTAACTTTACCGAGTCTGTATATATTTGTATAATATTATTTACGTTTACAAAAAAATCTAATTTATATTAAACAGTGACAATCGCTATAAGAACACGAGAAATAACGATAAAATAGCTAAGCCAGGATTAAGATTAGCAAAGACAAATAAAAAATCCTCCTTAGGTAATTGTGAGCGGTTTTATAACAATTTTTTCAAAATATATATATTTTGTATTAAAAAGGTTATTCTTGTTAAAAATTAAGATGAGTCACGATCTAAAATTATGAGAGTTTTATGGATATCTATAATATGGAGATAATTCTAAACAGGTTAAAACTTAATACTAATGTGTAAACCAAAGGAAAAACGTGTTAGTAAGTCATTAGAATTGGTACTTAACATTCAATGGTGTACTTAACATCAAATGTTGAACATTTTTGAATCTGCCAAAATATTTAAATGCTAACAAAATACTAGCTAACATAGGTATATTTAAAAAAGACTTTATACAAACCTTCTACGATGTAAAGACACATTCGGATGCATGCACAAGTTGCATCCCCCAACTAAAGCAGCTTCACATTGACCAGAACTGATGCTTCGATAAGCATGCTCTAGACATAGCATAGAACTGGCACAGGCAACATCCAGTGAGTACGAAGGACCCTTGCCATCGATCCAGTAGGAAATGCGGTTGGCGTACATGGCTTTGTTACACCTGTCAACAAAGAACATGGAATGAAAAAAAATAAACATTATTCAACACTAGCAATAAACGAAATAGGCAAATAATATCCTCACATTTTTTTCTTATGTTATTGTGACGGAACAAGCTCGAGGCCCACCGATGTTAAGCGGACTAACCTCTGCCTATAAAAGATGCATTTCATCACAGGTCACGAATTGCACTGCGCCCGTCACTTTGAGACATAGTTGTTAAGTCTCATTGTGCCTGTTATATCACTGGCTCTCAAGGACTGCTGCCGGAACACACCGTCAGGTGCTTGGCGACAGATTTTCTACTTGAGGGTGGTAGCTAGCCAGGCGGGCAATCGCAAAAATGCCCTTCCACCATGCGGTGAAGCTCAAGCCGGTGGTGGGGATCGAACCAGGGTACTGCGGCGCGGCAGTCCATAACTGTTACCACTCGGCCATCATTGCTTCAAAATAATGAGAGGAAAAGTTATATTCATGTGCGGGATTCAAACCCGTGCCATCCACACTATAGCCAGGGCATGGTCTGACCGTTAAAGCTAACATGACATATGTCTCATAACTCTTATTTGGCCTTTCGTTCTTTAACAATCGTATGAGGATGCATCAGCTATAATAATTTTATATCAGTGTCATCACAACATATATAAAAACGAATTTCAATTGTTCGGTACAAATCGGCAATTTCATACTTTAACCCCTAACACATTGAGCTGAATTGTAAAATTATAGCACAAAAGATATAAACTCTAATTCATCCAGTTTTGGATTTTTGTATTCAACCATATAAAATCAGAAAAAAAATTGTGTAACCCAAAGCTTATGTTGTTGTTACTGATCAAGCACGAGGACCACCTTATGTCTCACTGTTAACCTCTGCCTATAACAGATGCATTTCGTCACAAGTCACGAATTGCACTGCGCCCGTCACCTTGAGACATAGCTGTTAAGTCTCATGTGTCTGTAATTTCACTGGCTTCAAAGGACTGCTGCCGGAACACACCGTAAGGTGCTTGGCGACAGATTTTCTAATTGAGGGTGGTCGCGTCATTTTCGCTTGAGCCAGGCGGGCATTCGCAAAATGCCCTTCCACCATGCGGTGAAGCTCAAGCCCGCGGCGAGATTCGAACCATGGACATGCGGCACGGCAGTTGATAGCCAATGCCACTGAGCCATCACGGTTTCATCTATCGGCGTCCGCGTGAAACAAACTTAAGATGGCGGTGAACATATTGTTTGAATATGCGTAGGTGACGTTAGTTGTGTGGTGTAACACTTCATTATTTTTTCAAACCCATGTGATATTGTTATAAAGTTATTTAACAATCAACGTACCCACTAATACCAAAGCCACTGCGTTGTATATTAGCATATAATACAACTCTTTCAGATTCAGAAAAGGTTGATCCAATGAAGACTCCCACTTTCTTTCCACGAAGTTGAAGTGGATTGATACCTGGAACAAAGTTCTTGAAGTAGTCTTTTAAAGTAAACTTACATTATAATTTCCTTTTCATAGATATTTCAAAATTAAATACATGTGAGATTAAATTCAAGTTAGATAAATTTTCAAAGCGCTATGCTTTAGTTCCTACATTAATAGGTATAAAATTAAATGAAAATGCCTAAAAAATTACAGGTACGTAATTAAAGTATGGCAATCACACAAGTCGCCCCGCGCTGGACCTCACAGCGTAGGGGAGCGTCCCCTGGGTGGCGGATAGGGGAATGGTCGGTAGTACAGCTTAGCTAGCTACCGGCTAAGTCCGATGGACTCGCTGACCAACGATGGGTGCCCTCCAGCACTTCGGGGGTTGTGCGGCGGGTTAACAACCCTCCCACGTCAAAAACCTGTTGTTACAAAACCGATAAGAGAATATAACCGATCTGATCCCAACACTAACGAAACATGGCGAGATATAATGGAACTCCGATTAGCTACATGGAATGTGCGTTCTCTCTATAGACCCGGCGCCCTATATCAGGTCCACAAGGAATTACAAAGATATAGATTTGGTATCACAGCGCTCCAAGAAGTTAGATGGCCGGGAAAGGGAGAATGCAATGTTGATAATAGGGCAGTATTTTTCTACAGTGACAGCGACATTGGTCATCACATTCATGGTACAGGGTTTATGGTTTCCAAGGACCTGATTGGAAGTGTAGTCCGTTTCGACCCTATCTCAGACAGATTGTGTGTATTGCGTGTCAAGGGCAGATTCTGCAATATTTCTTTCGTAAACGCATATGCCCCGACGGAAACTTCAGATGAAAATAGTAAAGATGTATTTTACGACCACCTAGAATCTGTGTATGACCAACTCCCTGCCTATGACACTAAAATTCTGGTAGACGACTTCAATGCGAAAGTAGGACGATAAAATAGTTTCATTCCAACAATTGGCAAACATAGCAAGCATGCACAATCCAACGATAATGGTGTACGCCTCATTAGTTTCGCGTCGTCAAGAGGTATGGTTATTAAGAGTACTATGAACCCTCACAAGAACATTCATCTAGGAACGTGGAAGTCTCCAGATGGTAGGACAATCAATCAAATCGATCATGTCCTTATGATGACCGACATAAAACTACCATTCAGGATGTAAGATCAATTAGAGGTGCCGATTGTGACAGCGATCATTATCTGTTGGGTATAAGAATAAAAGTTAGGATAAAAGTTGACAAAATGAAACATAATGTAATTGAAGAACCTATTAATGTTGAAAATATTAGAAATGATGAATATAAATTAAAATTTCAAGTAGAAATAACAAACAGGTTCAAAGATTTACCAGTAGAAGAAAGCATTGATACTGATTGGGAGAATATTAAACATATTGTAAAAGATGCAGCTGTAAAGATATTTGGTAGAAAAAAGAGGAAAAAGAGAAGGAAATGGTGGAGCCAGGAATGTGAGGATTTAAAATAGAAAAGAAGGAAATATATAATTCTATCTGAACAGGACGAGGTGTGGGTAGATACATACAAGGAAATCAAAGCAGATGCGAAGAGAATCATCAAAAAAGCTAAAAGAAAGCACCTTGATAACATCGTTTGTGGAATGGAAACGCTCATTAGTTCAAACGAGTCCAGGAAGTTTTACAACGAGGTAAGATCTTACAGGAAAGGATATCAACCCACAACTCAGATACTTGAAGATGAATATGGCCGGTTGATAACGGATTGCGAGGAAATAAAGACCCAATGGCAATGCTACTTCCAGCGACTGCTTAACTGCTCTCCTCTCGACGAACCTGTGCCCCATACTAACCACCTCAATGACACCATAGTGGAAACATTAACCTTTGATGAAGTTCGAGATGCCATTGCAAGACTTAGAAACAACAGAGCACCGGGAATTGATGGGTTGCCATCTGAGGTATGGAAATACGGAGGCGGAATAGTGCAGTCGCAATTGTATGTGCTGTTGACCAAAATATGGGAAGCAGAAGAGCAGCCACTGGAGTGGACAGGAGTTACAGGAGTCTTTTGTCCTGTCCATAAAAAAGGCTGTAAGAAGAGGTGCTCCAACTATCGTGGGATAGCACTACTCCCAACTGCATATAAAGTCCTATCATACGTATTGATGAAAAGACTACAACCTTACGCGGAAAAAATCCTCAGCGAAAATCAGTGCGGCTTTCGCCCTAATCGAAGCACTGTGGATCAGATCTTTCTGCTGAAGCAGTTGATGGAAAAAAGGTGGGAGTACGCACAGAGCTTGCATGTATTGTTCGCTAAAGCATACGATAGCATTGAACGGAACGCTCTGTACGCGATACTGAGGAATTTCAACATACCAAATAAGCTTGTCTGTCTGATCGAAACTGCCACAAAAACCAGTAATATGAGAGTGCGAGTAGGAGGCGCGCTGACGAAAGCTTTCCCTGTAATTACAGGTTTAAAACAGGGGGATGCCCTGTCGCCTATGCTCTTTAACTTGGTTTTAGAATATGTTGTTAGAAGCATTCTAGCACTAGATGTTGGATTGGAATTAAACAGGAGGCATAAAGTGATCGGATATGCTGATGATCTGGCTTTGTTGGGAGGAAAATGTGCGGATGTCCAAGTAGCGACCAAGGTCCTGGAAACGGCGGCAATGAAAGAAGGCCTTAGTATCAACTATGACAAGACTGAGTATCTCCACATGAAGCGATACACAAACAGACGCACCAAACCACAAGATCTACATGTCGGAGATACCATTTATAAAGGGGTAGTCAAATTTAAATACTTAGGCTGTACTGTCAATAACTCAAATTCCCGAGAGGAGGAAATTGACATCCGCGTCCAAAGTGCCTTGCGTTGCAGCGCTGCCCTGCATAAAGTTTTGGTGTCCAGGCTTCTCAGTAGACGCACGAAAATCCAAATCTACAATACTGTAATAAGGCCTATCCTAATGTACGGATGTGAGGCCTGGACACTGACACTTAACGAAGAGAACAAGCTCCTGGTAGCCGAAAGGAAAATCTTTCGTAAGATTCTTGGCCCGAAGCAAAGGCCGGACGGAAGCTGGAGAATCCGAAAAAACGCCGAAATCGAAGAGCTCGTGGCCCAGCCGAATATTATTGGAGAGACCAAAGGTCACAGACTCCGCTGGCTTGGCCACCTGGAAAGAATGAACGAGGATCGAGTTGTAAAAAGAGCCTACCTGAGTCAACCAACAGGCCGACGACCAGTTGGACGTCCCAGATACAGATTTACGCGATCTTCACGTAGACAACTGGCGTGAAACTGCACAGGACCGAAACAAGTGGCGTGCTCTCATATCGAAGGCCAAGACTCACTTCGGGTCGCTGAGCCAGTGGAGTAAGTAAGTAAAAAAACAAGTCGCATTAGGAAAAAAAATGTTCTAATTCAATTAAACGGATATCATCTATAAATTTTAATATTGTTGGGTTTGCAATAACGCCTGCTTGGCGAATTACACTACAAAATTACAAATTTACGAGAGAAAAATTACAGTCATGTGGGATTCGAACCCGCGTCCAACTACCCCTTTAGCCGGGATATGCTCTAACCAATTGCGCTAACATGACACAATGACTCTCTTTTGACCATATTCTCACCTGATGCTAAGTGATGATCTGCTCGATTATGTTGTTCGGGCTAACCTAGAATTACTGGCTCTCAAGGACAGCTGCCGGAATACACCGTCAGGTGCTTAGCGATAGATTTTCTACTTGAGGGTGGTAGCTAGCCTGAAAGCCTAGCCGCGAGAATTTGCAAAATGATTTTCCACCATGCGGTAAAGGTCTAGTCAGTGGTGGGATCGAACCATGGTACTTTATTATTATTAATCGTAATTAATCGTAAAAAATACAATATTATATGCTTATTATTTAATTTAAATTTTGATTTTCATCTTAACTTTGTTTATTGTGTTGTATTTATATATGCATATGAAATTTTAGTAGTTGTTTTTACATATTATGATTAACAAGTGTTTAGCTATTACTTGTTGATCTTAAATTTAATGTGTATTGCTTACCAAATTTCATTCTATTATTTTGTAATTATTAAGTTTTTTTTGTAAATTGACTTGCCTAGTATAGCTATTAATGTTATAAGGCTAATAAACAATTCTAATACTGCTGCATTGCAGTTTATAGCTGTTACCGCTCGGCCATCATTGCTTTAATCAGCCGAACGACCTGCACTGTTCAATAAATGGGGAGGCCCCATAAAACGCCATAAAGAACGGCTATTAGTCGCTTGCAGTACCCGCAACTTTCACTATGTCATCGGTCCACCTAGTGGGGGGCCTACCAACTCTACATCTTTCGGTGCAATGTTGCAACTGTTCGAGAACCTTTCTTCCACATCGGTTATCAGTTCGTAAAGCAATGTGGCCATTTCAACTTTCAAATTCTGAAAGCTATGTCGGTGACTTTGGTTCTTTGGGGAATATCCACGTTCCGGATTTTATCGTGCATAGAAACTCCGAGCAAAGCTCTCTCCACAGTTCATTGGTCGACTCTGAGATTGTCCATAAGGGCCACAGTTAAGGAGCACGTCTCAGTGCCATAAGTCATCACTTGCACTTGCACATAAATGATAACTTGTGAATAAACGACATGGTCGCAGTTCCAGGAATTATACACTTGTTAGACTGTTGCACGATAATGCTTGATTATTGAATTTATATTGGTTGGAAAATAATGTTCCATTTATATGTTAAATGTTAATGTTGTTTATTAATCACTGATTATTAACTAATACAGCCCATGTTGGGAGAAATGAGCTCACAAAAAGACATGGTCGGTGAATATTGCAAACATAAACCAAGCAAAGTTATGAAAATAGGGAAACCTTGATTTTTTTAAAGATTCATCCACCAACTTGTGAGACCAATGAAATCAATCAAGCTTGTTTAATCAATAATCTTCAAAAAATGGTGCTCTAGCGGGAAGAAATAAACATTCTCGGTGTCAAATAACTTCCCTGAGATAAATGTTAAAATTTATTAGTATACTCACACGTGGAAAAAAGTTTTGGACTATTTTGACTTACCAGAATCATAAATCGCACTGTACGCATGCTCAAGAAGCTTCCTGCTCATCGGATCCATGGTAAGGGCCTGTTTGTAATGAACTCTGAAAAACTGTGCGTCAAATTTTTCCATGCCTTTTACCTGCCCGAGGTGCTTGGGCACTTCTGGATGGTTGAAAACCCAGCGCGGGTTCTCAGTTGTTACCATATCAACCTGCAGACAAAAAGGCATGGGTAGATTAATCAATATCAGAATCATAAAAATACTACCAATATGCCTTTATTAACTAAATACTACAAACTATATACAACATTACAGCTACTACAATAAAAGCATTTACCTATAAGTCATTGCAGACTCATAGGCAGTCCAAATGATCTAGCCCACTACCAGTTGGCAGCGTGCCCAGCATGCTGGCAGCATTGCCCCGTTGAATTGCAATGCTTATTCTTTGAGCCAAATAGGTGCCAGCATTAAAATTATATTATATTTTAATTCTCATTACTACCAACATGACAATTGGAGTAAATAACAACGAAGGAGGGTTAATGTAACGTAAAATAGGCGTACAAATATTTTCTTGTTGTACGCACCTCTAATAATTAATGAGATATCTATGGTTGGATACGAGTACAACTGCCTCTTTTTATGTTATGGAATAATGAGACGGACTCGTAAGACCATTCTGATGGAAGCATCACGCCAATCCATTATAGTTGCTGTGTGACTATCCTAGTTCTAATTAATATTTCCAATTTCTAAGTTCCATTAAGTTGTAAGTCTACTTTGCCCAGTAATTTTACTTATTACAATGCCTTTCATGCTTTAACACGGTAGTGTTTAGACACTACACTTTGAGGCAGTATAAATGGGGCACACTAAAAGTTTTGCACTTCTAACTAATTGGAACTATTTGAATTTCTAATGTTATTTTTTTTTATTAAGCATGCAATCTTTTTATCAAATAAAAAATCGCCAGGAAATCATTTGACAATTGTATTTTTCACACATCCAAGTTCTACGTACGCAACGAAAATGGAATTAAGTCGAAATGATTCTAAAAGTTCTCTCTCTCCGCAAAATGACTTTGGGAGAGAAGCACCTTGTTTGATCACCGTAAGGCGATGGTTTGCTGAATTTGAGAGAGGTCGGGTTTCTTTACGTGACGAATTTCGTGAAGGGCGGCCTTCAACTGCCGTTAACGAAAATAATGTTGATACTAAGAAAACCTGCGGATTACATATAAGATAATTTGAGGTCTATTAAGGATTGGTATGAGCCAAATTTAGAAAATTTTACACGAAGAATTAAAAGTTCGAAATCTTTGTTGACGTTGGATCCCTCATGAACTGACAGCGGAGCAGAAGCGGGCTCGCGTGGAATGGTGCTCACAGATGCTACTGAAGTACGATCACGGACATTCTAATGCAAACAGCATGATATTAACACAGACATTTTCACAGGAGATGAAGCGTGGATTTATTGTTTTGAACCCGAAAAAAACAGCAATCTTGTGAATGGGTGTTTGAAAATGAGAACAGGCCAAAAAAAGTTAGGTAGGCAAAGGTGGTTGGTAAAAAAATGATCGTTTTTTTTTCTCAGCTACGGATCCCATCTGCACAATTCCACTTGAATATCAAAAGAGTGTTAATACCGAGTAGTTTGGTACCATTTGTTTACCCAGGGTGTTAGAAAAAGTTTGCGAAAGACGACCAAAAAGCCGCGTTCTCCTACATCATGACAACGCTTCTTCACACATGGCCAACAAAACAAAGTAATTTTTAGCTTCCGAAAAAGTACAACTCGTCACCCATCCTGTACATAGCCCTGACCTAATACCCTGTGATTTCTGTATTTTCCCAAAATTCCCTCAAAGATTTGATGAGAGGTTTAACTTATACCAACTCCGAAGAGGCAGTGATAGCATTCAATCAGCACGGTAAAAACATGCCTTCAGATCTGTGATCATCCTGTTTTAAAAAATGGTTCAATTGCTTGAAAACAATTTTAAAATGTAAAGGAGAGTATTTTGAAAAGCAATAAACATAATAATTTGTTTATAATATGTTGTATTTTAAATTTAAGTTAAACTTTTAGTATGACCTACGTATCTGATAATGCCATGGACAATGGAATCCATTAAGACAGCTCCATGCTAAAGAGACCGACTACCTGATGAAACGAATGACAAAAAAAGTAAAAATCTATTTTAAAAAGTCGTCATGCTTTCTATATTACAATAGATAAAGTTGATTTGCGTCTGCTCGATGTATTGTTTGTATGAAATAATTAAGTTTTTTGAGACATTACGGAAGTAAGAAACGCTAGAAGGAATGTTCACTTTCAGTAATATATTCAAGGTACTTTCCGTCAGCCATATGAAGCCTTTTAGAGTCACTCGCGTGTCTGCCTGTCTATTAACCATAGCCTCTCATACCTTTGCAACCACTAGAGAGCAACAGTTGAAATTTGGTTATATAGATTATGACGCTAATGAATTTAATTTTTTTGGGTTAATTTTTGGGTGTTATTTGTAAAATTTTAAAATCAATTTATGTAAAGCGTGTTATATGAGAATCGTTATTGTAAAATATTACCTTTTCATATTTTTTTCCCACATCACAATAATTAAATAGAATATGCAAAGCTATTTAAGCACATCGTGAATTATTTAAACACTATCCCTAAAAAATTACCTTGTTGTAGAGGTTCTCGCTAAACTGCTGCACACTATCAGAATTAGGAAAAATCCCTGACATCCCGCTTATGACTATTTCTTCACCAGAAAGCGGTCTCGTCACAGATTCAAAACTCGAGTTTTGGAATGTTGAAGTCATGATGCTTCGGAAGTGTCTAGCTAGGAAAATGATATGGTAGTGTTTTCTTTTTAAAATAAACGTCTATTTATAGTTAAACATTTACCAATGTAAAGCAGCTAGTTACCGTTATTTGTATTTGAATATTACATTGTCTAATTCTGTTGATTATTTTTACGTGTTCCGTATAAACATTAGTATAATATAATACTCTACTAGCGGAAAGTTTAAAGGACGCCAGAACTTATGAAAGGCAATTAACAGTGTGCTAAATAGACTTAGAGAACGCGTTTGGTTCTGTGCAGCACGAACTACTGTTGTTCGCAATGAAATGGTATAACTTTCCACTTGTAGTCAGCGACATCATCGCATCATATTACTTCCAATTAAAATTTGTTATATAAACCAAACAGGGACATACTAACACATTGCAATACAATGTGGGTTTGTTCCAAGGTTGCTGCTTGTCACCAATAGCATTTAATATAGTTGTTAATATTTTAATTGACAAGCTAATTAGTCATGAAAAAAAGTGGGGCTATCGGTTTAAAATCAATAACAGATACACAGAGTCCATCTTAGCTTTTGCTGACGACCTTGCAATACTGACACGTAATCCAAAACAATGTCAGGAACTTTTACGAGAAATGGATGAGTTCTGTGCATGGACAAAAGGATTGAGAACAAAACCAAGTAAATGCCACTGTCTGTGTCTGGGTAGACGAAATACCAAATTTACCTCTTACGATCCGGGACTCTTGACATCTTGACATCTGTGCCATTTAAATTTCTTGGTAGGAAGATAGATTACAAAGGACGAACACCATCTCTAGACGCAGTTGTCGATAGCTTTCTGAAAGATTTTTGTATGGTAGACCAACAATCAATAAGCAATGTTAAAAAAGCTTGGATATACGACAGCTACTTAACATCACGTCTGGCTTGGCCTTTTTTAATATACGACATTACTAAATCCCTTTTAACAAAGCTGGATGTAAACGTCATTAGGACATTGAAGTCATAGTTGGCGCTCGCACTTTCGGCAGACCCATCTACTTTATTTAGGGATCATAATAATTTTGGGATGAAATAAAAGAAACCATCGGAGCTCTATAAACACCTCAGAGTTACCAAAACGCACGAAAATTGAGGATAAAGACGTCGTAAAATCTTTTTTGCAACAAGACGAAAATGATAGCTATAAAGTGCATACAATGAGCTTGGAAATGCAAAGCGAATGGCTAACCATAGGTGAATTTTGTATCCCTCGGCGTTCAAGTGGCGCACCTTGATATACGACTGGTCACCTGCCTTATTAAAATTCTATCTTAACGCCTTTCAGATGACCCTCCCAGACCAAAGTAATTTAGTTAGATGGGGGAAAGCCACCGAAAAGTCTTTCGGTATTTGTCGGGAGGCCATAGGTACAGCAAGGCACCTATTGGTAGTATGCAAGGTGCTCCTTGATAGGGGTCATTATTTACGCCATCATGATAGAGTCCTCGAAATCGTACGAGAAGCAGCGAGTCTCTCGGTAGCTAGAGTAAAAAAAGGTTTGACCACGAACAAACGACAGGTTGCTTTTGTAAAAGAAGGATCATCCAAGCCTTACTCCATCTTAGGCGCAGCTCCCGATTGGATTCTTTTGATGGACACGTATGAAAAACATTACAAAATTCCTGAGGATGTTGGTGTTTCGTCATCCAGACCAGATATATTTTTATACTCAAAAAATCTAAAACGCATAGTACTTATAGAACTTACTGTGCCGTGGGAAACAAACATACCTAAAGACCACACAATAAAAACTAACAAATATTATGACCTAACAAATCAATAAATGAAAAACAGTTATGTGGTTAATTTATATGCTGTAGAAGTCGGAGCAAAGGGTATACCAGCAAAATCCCTATACAACCTACTAAAAGACCTTGGCTTGCCAAGGACAACCGTAACTTCCATCCTAGAACGTGTATCCAAGGCGGCATTAGAAGGATCTTACCAAATTTGGTTGGGCAGGGGAGGAGGCTCAAGCGGTGAAAGGGAGCATTGATGCATCATAAAGGGGCCCCTTAACCTTACTCACTGGGTTGCAAGTCCCAGGCACCTCGACTTGGGCCTCTTCCTCTGCAACGCTATGGACCCGGCACCCGCACGGTGAATCCATGGAATGCTTAGTTATTCGTCTCTCTCTATCAAGTTCATTTAAGGGATCATCAGATGATGATCCCTTAGGTTAAGGTGATTTGGTATATGGCTGGATTCCTTCCTCATTTATACCCTCTTTGTGAATGCACTTGTTTGTAGGATACCCGCTATTATAAACATTATAGGTGTAGAGCCCCGTTGTGTGCTCAGCTTCTTTTACTTAATCGTCTTTCATGTTTTATTCTATCAAATGTTCAAGGTTAAGGTTGAACTGGCCGGTCACTTCTCCATACAAACGTCGTAGGATGATCACTCCCTTATTTGAGATTTTAGGTTCAGACTTAAGCATAATACCGATTGATATCGTCATTATCTAGGCTTGTAAGATGCCAAAATTTTAAAAAGATAATTAATTTGTAAGTTATGAGCCTCGAAAACTTTATATGAAAATGTTTCGAGGCTCATAATTCTCAAGTTAATTATTTTATTAAAATTTCGGCGTCATACAAGCCTAGATAATGACGAGATCAATCGGTATTAAGCTTTATTTAGGACCTAAATCCTCAAATAAGGGAGTGATCACCCTACGACGTTTGTATGGAGAACGGGCCGGCCAGTTCACCCTTGAGGAACAGTATTAAGATTCCGACGCCTGAGTATACATAACCTCAAGCCAAACCTGAAAAGTTATAAGAAAGGAAATTATATCTATCTCCTGAACATTTTAATGTCCATGGTATACGACCACCGTCATTTTTTTTAAAGAGAGCGAGACGTCGGTATTCCATAGTACCCATTCCCAATCTCTGATATATGTTATTCGACCTTACCACAGAGGTCAGATAAGAGTAGGACTTTTCATACTTTTATCTTTGGATATGATAAAATTATGATATATCGATTAACGTTTCAAATTCATTAAATGGACTGAATTTTAAATAACGGAATTTAAAAACATGACTCGAAGCAATTTCAAATGCAGTCAATAGACTGCATTTGAAATTAAGCATTAACCTTGTAATTATGGAGGTCAATTAACTTCGCTTGCATATAGAAGTATGTTGGCCTTAAAATAAAATTCTTTATACTACATGATGATACTATGTTTATGTTATTGTGACGTAAAAAGCTCGAGGCCCACCTGATGTTAAGCGGACTAACTTCTTTACAAAATCACAAATATACGATAGGAAAAATTAAAGTCATGTGCGGGATTCGAACCCGGACTAACTTCTGCCTATAACAGATGCATTTCATCACAAGTCACGTTGCACTATGACCGTCACTTTGAGACGTAGTTGTTATGTCTCATGTGCCTGTAATTTCACTGGCTCTATAGGACTGCTACCGGAACACACGTGCTTGGCGATAGATTATCGTCTTGAGGGCGGTAGCTAACAAGGCGGGCAATCGCAAAATGCCCTTCCACCATGCGTGAAGCTCAAGCTGGCGGTGGGCATCGAACCAGAGACCTGCGGCACGGCAGTCCATAGCTTATACTGCTCGGCCATCATTGTTTCAAAACTATTATTATTTATGATTATGTTAAAATTAGATGATTTTTCCAGTTTTAACACTTCCTTTTTTAATAAGATATGGTAAATAGAGTTGTTTAAATTCAAAAATGAACTTCATCTTCCGCCTGATGATGATGATGATTTATTTACTTATTTAGGCCCAAAATTGTTTTTTTTTTTTTAATATATCCTGCATTATATGGGTTGCGTTGTTTTTAATTGAATTTCGAGACTACCGCTTGGCGTATAAATTAATTGACAAAATAGCGTGGTGTTCATCCGTACATCTTTTACACAATGTATTCTCTGTATTTCATTACAATTTAGTGGTCCTTGTGATAGGTTTGCTAAATTTTACTTAAATAATTGCTCATAATATTTTCAAATCTAATTCTATTTGAAATGCACAACGTAAACTTTAATCAAACATCACATACCACTCAAATGAGAATTGTAAAAGTGGATTTAAATGAGAATTATAAAATTATAGCAAGGGCCACTGAAATCCACACATCCCTTATAATCTGCTAAAAGACCTTGGCCTGTCAAGAACAACCGTAACATAATGAATAGATTCAGGCGTTACTTTGCACAAAGTAACGCCATCCATATTTAATAATAACACATATTTTAAAAGGTAATAAATAACTTAATCAATATTTTAATAAACACTTAAAAAATCTACGAGCTCACGATCCAATCTAGATTGTGCACTCGTAGAGTCAAGACCTCCTGAGGATTCTTCGTGTCGAAAAGAAATGCATTGAAAATTTTCCGGTTTAACTGCATGGCGTTTGTTACGTCACGTTGACTTAACAGGAAAATTAGGCGGAAATGTCACTATATATATTTTTATATTTTTCAAGTGTTTTTTTAATATATTGATTTAGTTTTTTCTTAGAATACCCATAAAATATTTGTTATTATTAACAAGCGTATTATTATTAATTTCCATCCTAAAACGTGTATCAAATGTGGCATTAGTATGACCTTACCAAATTTGGTTAGGCAGGGAAGGAGGCTCGAGCGATGAATGGGAGCTTTGATGACATTGTAATGGGGCCCTTATTCCTTCTCCCTGGGTTGTAAGTCCCTACAACCCAGGGAGTAGGAATACAGCACCGCAACCTCCTCGTTGCCGCTCCATTCTGGACTTAGAGGCAAAGCCCAGTGGAGAGGCCCCTCTGGGGCCGGCTGAGTGTCCAAGCCGGCATGTCCCTTGGTTCCTCTTCGCTTCACCGTGGGTGACGAACCCACGGCTACTGAACCCTCGGGGGGATGGACCCTGCACCCGCTCCATGGAATGCTGAGTAGCTACAACTACTGATATTTTTGCGTAAGAATCAAATATATTTTTTATGATCCTTCCACTGGTTGAAAATCTGAATAAAAATAGCCGAGTGCGTAACATGCCACTGCTCATGTTCTAATAACAACGACAATAGAGAGTTTCTGCACATTACTGGCTGCAACTGGATTTTCTCATTGTAAACCACCATCATCATTTCCAAGAAAGAATAGCCGGCCATAAAACCAATGCTAAAACTTGTAAAAATGCGCATTGGTTGACTCTACCTTAGGGTCATAATTCTTCTAATATTTATTTAATAAATTAGTATAATGTACTTTATATATTGCTTTACGTTCAATTTAGGCTTTTTAATAAAATAACTTAGTTAACTCGTTTTCGAAGAAGTGCAGGTTCGGTCTTAAAAGAATAGAACCCAATGATTGCATTGATATATATGTAGACACTTGTCATATTGAGAGGTCAATTAACTCAGCTCCTGATCGAGACATCTAGTTGTTTGATTAAATTCACCAATACCTACATGCACATTAACATATTCCGTTAGATGCTTAACATGCATTAATAAGACTTGAATATTTAATTGATCTTTTATGTATTCTTTTATATATATAACCTTTTTTTTTTATTATTTATACTTTTACACTACAGACTCTGGGTCCGTTCTCTTTTGAGATCTTCATTTTCCTTATCAGTTTAATACATTTTATTAAGTAATAATCGTTGTCTTCAATACATCAGTATAATCGTAGTAGTATTCCTGAAGGGAAGGGTGTTAGTTTGTTAACACTAAAGTGAGTCCATTTTTTATTTTATTTGTATATTTTTTTTTTTACATCTATCTAGTTTGTTAACAGGTGAAAAAATAAAAATTAAAATAGTAAGTATTTCTATTATCCTAAGTTAAAGGGCCGGCCACTGGTTCCGGCGTTGCCCTCGATGATTTTAGATGAGCCCTTACGACCCCTTCGTCCCGGTTTTTATGGCCATTTTTAAGTTGTAGTCACTACAAAATTACAAATATACGATAGGAAAAATTTAAGTCATGTGCGGGATTATTATTTTTCCATTTGCCTCTGCTGCCCGCCTCATGAATCTTCCAATGGCGTCCGAGCGTGTCATCTGTGTAACAAATGCAGCGCTTTGAGTATCTATATAACCTTTAACCAGATTTAATTTCAAATTTATCCCTTCTGTTTATTTAATCGAATTATAAGTGCATGAATATTTTTTTTTAGTTGGTGGCATATAGAAAAAGTATAAATGAGTTATTATTGGGCTAATTCGAATAAAATTAAAAGCGTTTTCAACAATTTAATGAGTTTCTTCTTTTAGGATTGTTTTTATATTTTAGTAAACCAGAAACCGTAATAATTAAAACAGAATCAAATTCAAAATATTTAATTGCTATTTTTTATTCCGTATAGTCAAGCATTTGACCGCAGTCTCACCTAATGGTAAGTGACGACGCGGTCGATGGTGGAGCATGCTTGCCTTGAAGATACTTATTCACTCTATACTTGAAGACATAGATTGTAGCACTCGGGGAACAAAGACGCTGGGAGAGTGTTAAAAAAACAAAGGTGACATCTTATTTTGGGTTCTTAATAATTAATGGTTCGCTATATTTTTACAACTACGATTATCTTTTTTATATATTACAAATATTTACAGAGATATGCAATCACCCCGTGACTACGATCAATGCAGTGTTTGAAACGTCGGGACAAAAATAATGATAAATATACGCGATTTAAACCGTTTAAAGTTGTTTAATTACTATGTGTAATAATCGCGAAAACCTAAGACAACAATATGCAATCATTTAGAAAAGGTAAATATTAAGCATGACTCTGGTTCCGTGGAATTTAGGGCGGCCCTTAGTGTGGGACGATACATGCATAGACATTTTAACGCAGTCACTTCTTTCTGAAACCAACATTAGGGCTGGCGCCGCGGCTACTTCGTCGGAGCAACTCAACCGGCGCAAATATTCTAACATCGGTAGTGGTTACATAATTGAGCCGTTTGGTGTAGAGACGTTGGGTTTGTGGGAATCGGGAGTTAATCATATTTTTCAAAACTTATTAGAGCGCTTGGTCGATGCGACGCGTGATCAAAATGCTGGCACCTATTTAGCTCAACGAATAAGCATTACAATTCAACGGAGCAATGCTGCCAGCATGCTGGGCACGCTGCTAACTGGTAGTGGGCTGGAGCATTTGGACTGCCTGTGAGTCTGCAATGTCTTATAGGTTGTCTTTATGATTTTATTGTAGTAGCTGTAATGTTGTATATAGTTCGTAGTATTTTGTTACTAAAGACATACCACCAGTAATTTAGTGGTTCCATATTCGCATGCCATTCATCAGCTTTACAGCTGCCGGTAGTACGTCACGTGGATCCTGCAGTCCATTTTGGGAATATTGATTTGCGATTCTGCCTACATATTCAACATTATGTGTTGATTAGTAGTTGGTTAAAACAATTAAAACTTTTTCAAATCGAAACATTATAAGCCTTTTTTGTAACATAAATGTATTTTAACTTCCAATAAATGAGATTTTATATTCGCAATAAATAATATTACTTCGATATCCCCACGAATAAAGATCATTACTTTAATGGTCAATAAAGTTCAATATGACGTAGAACGTGTAAATCGTATTTAGAGTACCTAGCCCCCATGCCCACATTTTGAATGTCAATTGGAGCGTAAAAAATTCGACAGATTTACAGTGAAAAGCATTATGATATTAAACGCAGAATTTTACTATTGTATGTACCTAAAAAGTGTACAATGTCCTTCTTTAATAATTTAAGAAAATTTACCTTTAACCTACTGTTTAGGATTTTACGGTAAACTATCAATGACCTCATAATGTCCAACAATAAGTAAAATACAGTATTATTCTACTACCATATCAGCAAAAATATCATCTGAAGGCATTTTGCAAATGATAGATCAAAATACTATTGTCACCCTTTGACCACGATCACAGCAAAGTGTTTGAAACGTCAGTACAAAAATAATGATAATTATACGCGATTTAAACCGTTCAAAGTTGTTAAATTACTATATATTAGTCGGTTTATTTTTAGGGTTCCGTACCCAAAGGGTAAAATTGGGACCCTACTACTGAGACTTCTCTGTCCATCCGTCCATCCGTCCGTCTGTCACCAGGCTATATCTCAAGAACGGTGATAGCTAGACAGTTGATATTTTCACAGATGATGTATTTATATTGCCGCTAAAACAACAACCACTTAATTTATAAATAAATTAAATATTTAAGGGGGGCTCCCATACAAAACACTTATTTTTTTTACCTTTTCTTGCTCGATACTAATAACTGTGACAGGTTGACGCTTTTATTATTCACAGAATATTTAGTTACGGAACCCTTTGTGCGCGAGTCCCACTTGCACTCGGACAGTTTTTATAACTTATACAAATTTATCCTACACATAATATCCAGAAACACATCAAAATTTCACATATTTTGCATAGATCACATGTTCTTCCACTTGTATCAAGTAAAAACAATAGCGAAATTAACAATTAAATATTGAAAAACTTTTATTTTCCGGTATATTTTTTTAAATATTTATTTCTATCGTTAATTTTCAATGTTATGATGTAGAGTTTTAATCGTGATCTGTTTTTCTGTTAAAAACTTCGACATGCTATAAATCAGTCACCAAAAACCTGCAGGTGTGTACTGGCATCTGCCCTCGGAATGATTTTTATTTATAATTTTATATTTCGGATAGAAATGGCGCGCCCAGGTAGCCGAGTGGTTCAGGCATCGAACGCGAAATCGGAGGACGTGGGTTCGATTCCCGCCCGGGGAACAATATTTTGTGCTACAATAATTTGTAAAATATGGGTTTCGATTAGCACGCGATAGTTATTGTAATCACATTTAGAAGTAATTTTATGATGTACGGTTAACTAATATCGTAGACAAGGTCAGGTTGTGTTGTTTTCTTTTATGTTATGGAGTGATGATACAAGTTGCCTCCATGATGATAAGCGCTTGTCCAACAAGTGAAGCAACGTGTCACTGTTTTTGTTCTGCAGAATAAAAACGCTGCTAACAATGGACTGCGCTTGTCGTACTGAAAGTTTTTTTCTTATGTGTCGTTTGCCCACTAATTTCACTACCTATTCAATACCTAGTGTCCTTCACCCCTGAACTGCTGTTTTGAGGCAGAACATCTGAGAAAGATAGTATGATATTATATGATAGTCCCTTTTACTTATCAACATCACGGCTAAGTAAATTTTAAGGTTATATGATTATATTAATTGTAATTATATTAATGACTAGAAAATCTGCCGCCAAGCACTAAACGGCGTAAGCCGCTATGTGTCCTTGAAAACCAGTTATTTTACATGATGGTAGGGTTGGGGATGGTAGGTTTGTGAATACCCGCGTGCTAGTCACGCCACCATCAAGTAGAAAATCTGTCGCCAAGCATTTAACGGTATGTGCCGCTATGTGTCCGTAAGAATCAGCAGTTTTGCATGGTGGTGGGCTTTTTCGAATGCCCGCCTGGCTAGCTACCACCCTCAAGTCGAATAACTGTCGCCAATCACTTAACGGTATCTGCCGCTATGAGTCCTCCAGAATCAGTAAATTTGCATGGTGGTAGAGCATTTTGCGATTACCCGTCGGGCAAGCTACTACCCTCAAGTAGAAAATCTGTCGCCAAGCACTTAACGGAATGTGCCGCTATGAATCCTCTAGAACCAATAACTTTGCATGGTGGTAGGGTATTTTGCGAATATCCGCCTGGCTAGCTACCTCCCTCAAGTGAAAAATCTGTCCCTAAGCATTAAACGGTATGTGCCGCTATGAGTCCTCTAAAACCAGTAATTTGGCATGGTGGTAGGGCATTTTGCGAATACCCGCCTGGCTAGCTAACTCCCTCAAGTAAAAAATCTGTCGCCAAACACTTAACGGTATGTGCCGCTATCAGTCCTCCAGAATCAGTAAATTTGCATGGTGGTAGGGTATTTTGCGATTACCCGCCTGGCAAGCTACCATCCTCAAATAGAAAATCTGTCACCAAGCACTTAACGGTATGTGCCGCTATGAGTCCTCCAGAATCAGTAATTTTGCATGGTGGTAGGGCATTTTGCGAATACTCGCCTGGCTAGCTACCTCCCTCAAGTAAAAAATCTGTCGCCAAGCACTTCAAGGTGTGTGCCACTATGTGTCCGTAAGAATCAGCAGTTTTGCATGATGGTTGGCTTTTTCGAATGCCCGCCTGGCTAGCTACCACCCTCAAGTCGAATAACTGTCGCCAATCACTTAACAATATCTGCCGCTATGAGTCCTCCAGAACCAGTAAATTTGCATGGTGGTAGGGTATTTTGCGATTACCCGCCTGGCAAGATACCACCCTCAAGTAAAAATCTGTCGCCAAGCACTTAACGGTATGTGCCACTATGAGTCCTCCAGAATCAGTTAATTTGCATGGTGGTAGGGTATTTTGTGATTACCCGCCTGGCAAGCTACCACCCTCAAATAGAAAATCTGTCGCCAAGCACTTAACGGTATGTGCCGCAATGAGTCCTCTAGAACCAGTAATTTGGCATGGTGGTAGGGCATTTTGCGATTACCCGCCGGGCAAGCTACTACCCCCAAGTAGAAAAACTGTCGCCAAGCACTTAACGGAATGTGCCGCTATGAATCCTCTAGAACCAATAATTTTGAATGGTGGTAGGGCATTTTGCAAATACCCGCCAGGCTTGATATTTTTATATTGCATTTAGCATAGCTTGAAAAGAACATGGGTAGGTGTACCTAAATCTGTCGCTAAGCATTAAACGGTATGTGCCGCTATGAGTCCTCTAGAACCAGTAATTTGGCATGGTGGTAGGCCATTTTGCGATTACCCGCCTGGCAAGCTACCACCCTCAAGTAAAAAATCTGTCGCCAAGCACTTAACGGTATGTGCCACTATGAGTCCTCCAGAATCAGTTAATTTGCATGGTGGTAGGGTATTTTGCGATTACCCGCCTGGCAAGCTACCACCCTCAAGTAAAAAATCTGTCGCCAAGCACTTAACGGTATGTGCCACTATGAGTCCTCCAGAATCAGTTAATTTGCATGGTGGTAGGGTATTTTGTGATTACCCGCCTGGCAAGCTACCACCCTCAAATAGAAAATCTGTCACCAAGCACTTAACGGTATGTGCCGCTATGAGTCCTCTATAACCAGTAATTTGGCATGGTGGTAGGGCATTTTGCGATTATCTGCCGGGCTAGCTACTACCCTCAAGTAGAAAAACTGTCGCCAAGCACTTAACAGTATGTGCCGGTATGATTCCTCTAGAACCAGTAATTTGGCATGGTGGTAGGGCATTTTACGATTACACGCCGGGCTAGCTACTACCCTCAAGTAGAAAATCTGTCACCAAGCACTTAACGGAATGTGCCGCTATGAATCCTCTTGAACCAATACTTTTGCATGGTGGTAGGGCATTTTGCGTATATCCGCCTGGCTAGCTACCTTCCTCAAGTGAAATATCTGTCGCTAAGCACTTAACGGTGTGTGCCATTTAAAAGGTCCTTCTTAGGTAATTCTGTGGGGTTTTAAAATAAAGTTCCCAAACATATTTCAACGCTTATAGACCCCTCTGTAAGCGTTGAAATATGTTTGGGAACTTTATTTTAAAACCCCACAGAATTACCTAAGAAGGACCTTTTAAATAGCAATATGTTTTTCACATGCAACTTGAATTTCCCCAAATTCAAGTTGCATGTGAAAAACATATTGATTCAAAAATCCTACTACACAGTTTCTGATTACATAAACGACAAAAATGCCTGGACAATTCCGCCTCCGCCAAGCTATTGCCTGTCACCTACATTATTTAAACAAATATTTTAATAAGTCTATTATATAGTAAGTGTGTAACACATTGTTTTAAAAGATGTTTAAAAGAAGGGCCCCGAGTTTCTTGCCCGTTCTTCTTGCAGTGGCTCTATACAATTTATTTGCTGAACGTGACAGTACAATGTAGAACATTTCAATACTAACATTTGTAATTGACCTTCATAAGAGCGTCGTAGACGCCTAAATTGAATAAATGATTTTGACTTTGTTTTTGACTTATGAGTCCTCCAGAACCAGTAATTTTGCATGGTGGTAGGGCATTTTGCGATTACCCGCCTGGCAATCAACCACCCTCAAATAGAAAATCTGTCGCCAAGCACTTAACGGTATGTGCCGCTATGAGTCCTCTAGAACTAGTAATTTGGCATGGTGGTAGGGCATTTTGCGAATACCCGCCTGGCTTGCTACCTCCCTCCAGTACAAAATCAGTCGCCAAGCACTTAACAGTATGTGCCGCTATGAATCCTCTAGAACCAATAATTTTGAATGTTGGTAGGGCATTTTGCAAATACCCGCCTGGCCTGATATTTTTATATTGCATTTAGCATAGCTTGAAAAGAACATGGGTAGGTGTACCTAAATCTGTCGCTTAGCATTAAACAGTATGTTCCGCTATGTGTCCTCTAGAACCAGTAATTTGGCATGGTGGTAGGGCATTTTGCGAATACCCGCCTGGCAAGCTACCACTCTCAAATAGAAAATCTGTCGCCAAGCACTTAACGGTATGTGCCACTATGAGTCCTCCAGAATCAGTAAATTTGATTGGGCCCCTAAGGCATTTTGCGAATACCCGCCTGGCTAGCTACTACCCTCAAGTAGAAAAACGGTCGCCAAGCACTTAACGGTATGTGCCGCTATGAATCCTCTAGAACCGATAATTTTGAATGGTGGTAGGGCATTTTGCAAATACCCGCTTGGCTTGATATTTTTAAATTGCATTTAGCATAGCTTGATAAGAACATGGGTAGGTGTACCCTAATTAGATTAAGTAGTAAGTACTTACATTATTCACGTACATTAGATATACCAAAATCCCAAAATATGATATGAAAACAAAGAAACCCAAGGTACCTAATAAATTTCAATTCAATTCATTTCAATTCAAATCAATTTGCAAGCATTACATTTCAATAATAATTTGAATACGCGTCAGCAAACTGAATTATAGGAAGAAAATACAATACTTATCAAGTACATGGCAATATAAATTAAAAAGTACCCAAAATGCATCACGGTTCGTGAGATTCGAACCACGGTAGTCGTATTTCTAAATCCGACTTCAGTTTTCATACGCTATACGAACATTACATGCAGTGTCGAAAATTACAGACATAACCTTTGTGCGTTACTGTCAGAAACTTAGCATTATTTCATATTTAACAATTTCCCGCTCGGCGTATAAAATTTCGTGCTCCAATAATTTGTAAAATACTATTTTCGCATAGTACGCGATAGAGCTTGTAATAGTATTTAGGAATAATATTATTGATTAATTTGTATGGTGCACGTAATTATTATATAATATTATAATTATGAGGAAAAAATAAAATTGACCAAAAAGAATCACAGTGACAGATCATGAGATTTTATTTAATCGAGATCGCTGACAAAAGCGCTCGTAGCGAAGTTTACTTAGCTGTTCTCAACCGATCAGCAAAGTTAAGCAACGTCGCGCGCGGTCAGGAGTTGGATGGGTGACCGCTAGTGACATTACTACTGAGCGTTTCCGTGCTTCGAAGGGCACGTTAAGCCGTCGGTCCCGGTTGTTGTCTTAGGATGGCAGTCGTTATAGCATGGTGGTAGGGCATTTTGCGAATGCCCGCCTGGCTAGCTACCACCCTCAAGTAGAAAAACTGTCGCCAAGCACCTAACGTTGTGTTCCGGCAGCTGTCCTTGAGAGCCAGTACTTCTAGGTTAGCCTGAACAACATCTTCGACCACATCATCACTTACCATCAGGTGAGATAGTGGTCAAAGGCTAACCTATCATGCATAAAAAAAAAAAAAAAAAAAAAAAAAGCGACACAGGTCCAACGCTCAACGCGGCTGGCCGCGGATTGAACGATAATGATAGCGCTATACGTGGATCGCTGGAGAAAATAGTGCGGCATGATGTTAACGCTTCTCGGAATGAAAGGGCGTATGCGACATTTTAGATGAGACTATGCTTTTTATGTAAAAAATAAAAAAACAAATTTTATTGCAATTAAAAATTCTATATTTTAGAAAATAAATCATATCTTAATAAATTAAAATCTAGCGGAAAAAAACGAAAACCTTTATTTTCAGAGGTGTTTTTGTAATTTTTTTGTATCTAGCCAATTATGAGGAAACCTGTTTTGAGATCTATGAGCACATTACTTATATCCTTGAGTATCGTGTATATAAACTGCAGTACCATGCGATATCCGGTTTATGAGATTTTCTACATATTGTTAGCATTATTTCTTATATTCTGGGCCTTAATATAAATTTGTGATTTTGTAATGTAATCCGCATAGCAGGCGTTATTGCAAACCTAACAATATTAAAATTATACGGCTGCGTCATCATTTACAAGTATAAAACCAATTGCAAAATTGGTCTTGTTTGTAGTACAACGCAAGTGGTACTATAGATGTCGCTCCGTCCCAATACGATGGTTAAAGAACGATAGGAAAGATTTGAGTTATGACGTCATGTCATGTTAGCTCAATTGGTTAGAGCATACCCCTCAAGGGCTGGATGGACGCGGGTTCGAATCCCGCACATGACTTAAATTTTTCCAATCGTATATTTGTGATTTTGTAATATTTATTTATTTGCTGGAACACAAGTCAAAATGATCTTAATATTAGTCATATAGATACTATGGATTCAATCTGCAAGCAGACGTGCAAACGTTTTTATGAAGCTAATTTACTTGAATTATTTTATACCATAAAATAGAATAAAAAATATATTTATAAACAATAATCTAAAAATTCCTTAACACTATAAAACAATTGCTAATAAGCCAGTCAGGTAAACATTTCTTAAATTCCCTCTCATTTAATTAATACGTAACGCAATTATAAATTTTTATACCCATATTATAAATGTTTCTTTTAAACAAATCTTTTCGGGCTATAGGTTAATATAATAAGTTACTGAACTTTGACCTCTGTTAGCGCGTAAACACTTGGAAACGTTTTACATAAAAATCAGGGTGTTGTTTGGCCAATATACAAATTTCTTTACTGAACATGCAAGGTAGAGGAAGTATGTTGCATGCATTAAAAAGGAGTTTACAACTGTCAAGAAACCAGGGTCTATACACCGTGTCCCAAAATTCAACGATAAGCCGGCATCGGTGCATGGACCTACTCATGACTCCTCGGAAAAAAAAAAAAAAAATTATAACTGTTTTTTTTTATTAATTACAGAGACTTTTATAAATTTCATCGATATTCGATACCCATTATGCTATTTTCAACTACCATGACCACAATTTTTGACATATTTTTGATATTTTTTGTGCATTAGCAACCTAAGAAGGACGGCTATCTACCACAATCCTTTAAAATTACAGAAAGTCTGTAGTTATTTTACAAAAATCAGTAAAAAAAAAATTTTTTCTTATAATTTTCATAGATTTTAACATTCTATGCACTTTCTATAGTCTGGGTTAAAAAAAAAAGTATGGACACTACCATGGCAAGTTTTATTAAAAGTTGGCGCAACTTTATAAAAGTCACTGTAATTAAAAAAAAAAGAGTTATAATTTTTTTTTTAATTTTTTTCGAGTAGTCATGAGTAGGTCCATGCACCGATGTCGGCTTATCGTTGAATTTTGGGACACGGTGTATATCACCCTAAAACACCGTTTTTGTATAAGCACTCGTTCAATGTCCACTGAGTTACCCTATAATATCAAGCCGTAACCAAGCAGAGACGAAACATGGCCATGACATGCCACTAACGCGGCTTTAGTAGATATGGTGTGTCTGATTTTGATGTACGACAGAGATGGGAATTAATATGCTTTTGTGAAAGAACAAGCGCGAGGCCCACTTGATGTAAAGCGGTATCCCCTGCCTATAACAGATGCATTTCATCACAAGTGACGATCTGCACTGCGCCCATCACCTCGAGACATACCTGTTAAGTCTCATTTTGCCTGTTATTTCACTGGCTTTCAAGGACTGCTGCCGGAATACACCGTTAGGTGCTTGGCGACAGATTTTCCACACTTAAGACCACGATCTAGCTGACCTTAATGTCAAAGACTAAACTACATATAAAACTTACAATTGATATATTCATATTGATGCTGACTGTACTCATTCTTATTCATATTCTTCATTCATATTTTGCAAAATCAAAGTGAAAAATCAAGGTCAAAAAAAATGAGAAAATATGTGATTATTTTTATAATTTAAGACTATAAAAATAATTACACATTTTCACATTATTGTTGCCTGTACTTTTTTGCATCAAACGTAATTGAGACTAAAATGCTTATTTTTTTTAATAAATTGGCTGTGAATTAAAACTTTGTACTTAATAGATTTTATTTTATTATTAATAGTAAATAATAAATAATAAATAAATGTTTTATTCAGTAATAAAGGTTACAAATAGGTTCAACCATGGTTAAAAACACCTTTTAAGTATTTTGCCAATACTTGTGTTAGGCGTTTTTGCTCTTCCACATCATTAGGATTACAATTTAGGCGTTTTGTATATTTATATAAAACATTTTAAAACGAAAACAATCTAAAATAAATAAATACAGCATAAACATTTTGTTTTTTTTTAAAGTACCCACAATAGTATATCGTGTATGTTAAAAGTGTGAGTTTAAATGCCAGCCAGCGGCCGACTGCGTGAATACAGTTGTGTGGGTCAGTCCAGGTACTTGTGGTGTTACGGTGTATGGTCCAAGTGTAAAGATGTTGCGTTTATGTACGTTTTAACGAATGTATGAAAATTACGAATAACATAGTGTGTGTATGTATGTGTGACTGTGTGCATGTATGAGAGTATAAGTGTGTGTGTGTGTGTGTGTGTGTGCGTGTGTGTGTGTGAGAAGATAGATTTGCATCCGGCTAAGGCACCATTCTCAAAAAGTCTGGGCGAAAGGCAATGTGTGTGTGTGTGTTTATGTGATTGTAAGAGAAAATAGTTATTTGGATTTTGCTATTACAAACTACTTAACGAACCTAAGATACTCTTTCCATAAGAGCTTCAATCTCATCGTACCCTAGTTGTAATAGCCAATTTGATAGGGTTCTTTTACATTTGTAGCTATTGAGGGGGTATAGATTTAATATTTTATTTATCTTATTGTATAAGTAACTAGATTGGCTTGTATACTGTCTACTAGCAAATGTTGAGTTCCTATTTAATGTACAGATTACAATATCATTTCTTCTTTTTGTTAATATATTGGGGTCAAATTTTAGACTTCTATGTAATTTTAATATTGTATTTAGCACGTAGAGTTTTCTAACCGTAAGTACTTCTGTAGAAAAGTAAAGCATGTCAGTTGGATACATATAAGGTTTGAAGAACATTAACTTTAGTAAAGATCTTTGTGTTTTTTCTAGCTCCAAAAATCTTGTCTTTGTGGCACCTCCCCAAACAGGAATACAATATGTTAACAGTGATTGTGCTATAGCAATATAAATTTGTTTAAGAAGTTTAGGTGGTGCCACATGTCTAAGATTTTTAAAGATATAGTTTAATTTTCTGGTTCTGGTCATAAGCAGTTCAAGATGGGCGTGCCAAGATAGGCGTTGGTCAATTACCACCCCTAGATACTTTGTAGTCTCTACTTTTTCCAGTATTGGGCATTCACAATAACTGCTATTATTACAGTCATGTATTTTAATGTTAAAATTTGAATCAGGTTGAGACCTAACGTTCATGGAGAAACTTATAAAATTAGTCTTTGATACGTTAAGTGTAAGAAGATTTGATTTCAACCATATAGCAATCTGTTGTAGCCCTATTTCTGAGTTATTTTTAACTTCGTTCCATGAGGATCCAGTAAAAATTATAGCGGTGTCATCCGCATAAGATATTATATGCCCATAGTGAATTTTTAGGTCACAAAGGTCATTAATATAAGTTAAAAATAAAGTAGGTCCTAACACACTGCCCTGAGGCACTCCATAGTTAATAGGAACATCATCACTTATAGTTACACTTATTCTAGTCCTTTGTTTTCTTTCAGCTAAGTAGTCTCTAAATATAGCGAGGGAAGTGCCTCGTATACCTAATCTTTCCAGTTTTTGAATAAGAATAGGAACAGAGACAGTATCAAAGGCCTTTTTGAGGTCTAAAAACACGGCTAGGCATTTATTTCCCTTATCAACTTGTTCTACAATATAATTACTTAAAGCTATAACAGCATCCTCGGTTGATAGACCTTTCCTGAAACCGAATTGTGATTTTGAAATTATATTAAATTTATTTAGATAGGTTACTAGTCTGTTATTGAGAATTTTTTCTAATACTTTTGAGATACATGGCAGGACTGAGATAGGTCTATAGTTATTAATGTCATGTTTGTCTCCATTCTTGTATACCGGGGTAATTATAGATTGTTTTAGAGTAATGGGAAATTTTCCTTGAGAGAAACACAGATTTATTAGATGACAAATGATCGGAATCAGAGCATTTTTTGATAGTTTTAGAAAACTTGTGGGAATGTTGTCGTAGCCAGGGGAGCTTTTTGATTTTAAATTTTCAACTATACTATTTATCTCATCCGGGTCCGTGTCTAGTAAAACAAATGAAGAAGCTCTATTTTCTAATAAATTTAAAGGAAGGTGTTTTTGTGAATTATTATTTTTCTGTATTATATTTTCTGCTAATCCTTTGCCAATACTAGAAAAGTATGTATTAATGTAGTTAATAGAATCAAGAGTCGAGGTTTTAATATTAAGTAATTGTATGTTTGAAGTTTTTGCTGCTATAATAGCTATGTATATTATTAATAAAATACATAGCTATTATCACTAAATTTATTATTAGAATAATCATACAGCTATTTTAATGATATGGCACATTATTATTCATATTATTTTTTTATGTCTGATAGGCTAGCCTTTGTCCACTATCTCACCTGATGATTAGTGATTATATGGTCGAAGATGCTGTTCAGGCTAACCTAGAAATACAGGCTCTCAAGGACAGCTGCCGGAACACACCGTTAGATGCTTAGCGACAGATTTTCTACTTGAGGGTAGTAGCTAGCCAGGCGGGCATTCGCAAAATGCCCTACCACCATGCTATAACGACTGCCATCCTAAAACAACAACCGGGACCGACGGCTTAATGTACCCTCTGAAGCACGGAAGCACACAGTAGTAATGTCAGTAGCGGCCACCCATCCACGTCATGACCACGATGACGTTGCATAACTTTGCTTATCGGTTAAGAACGGCTTAACAAACTTCGCTACGAGCGCTTCAAAACATGGTTTTGACTAAATTTTGACCATTGTACTCTAATTCTTACATCTTCATGTATATTTTTGAGAGTACAGAGAGGTCTTAGATGCGGAGGGTTTTTCTATGCCAAAGTTTTTATACTAACTTTAACATTTTTACGTATGCAATAATATGTAAAAATGAATAGGTAATAAATATTTTGTATAGGTGCCGATATGATTTCGAAATGAGGTTTAATTAATTTATATGTCAAATGATATCATCAGGTGGTAAGCGACATATTTTCTACCTGATAGTGTGGTATTGGTGAGGCGTGTAAATAGCCTGCACCTATTATGTACTTGCGTACCGTTAATTAGTTGGGGTCAATGGCGCCTAAAATTATGGCTGACCTTTTGAACAAATTGATGAACCTCCCTGAAAACACCAATACATACACAATGCAGTAGTAAATAGCCCACTTACTTTGCAATGCTTGTTATGCCTACAAATCCTTTAAGTTGGGATTTACAGCAGACACCTTTCTAGGCGTTCTTCTATGGCGACACACAAATCCCGAATAAACAGGAGAAGGTCTTTCACAAAATATGTTACACTCACTGCACTGTGACGTTCATACAATATTGATTGTATAGCAAGTGTTATTGCTTGCGTCTTCAATTGTTCAATTATTATTAATAAAATTAACCCGGAGCGGCGATGTGCGTTTTTAGAGAAAAACTAATGAATAGCTACACATTACACTCTATACAAAAATATTTGCTGTGAGCATCTTGTATGGCTTCTGTGGGTAGATTATAATACCAAATATTAACGAATCGATACTGCTGACGCCATTTCTGGGATATTTTAAGCTACTCAGACAGCAGCTGATACGATGGGCTCTGCAGTATATTGGCGCTATCCTGAGGGTTCATCAATTTAGAACTAAGATATATTATAAATGAGAAAATTAATAAGGCATTGACGCTTCACCAGGTATCTTGAGCCAGATGGCACTCTCAAAATGTACTACTGATAAAAATACTTCTATATTGTGAAAACAGTTAATAAGATAATGTTCCAAAGTATCTTGCAATAATATTTACTATTGAACAGAATAAACAGCATTTTAATCAGTCAAATCGTTTTAAACTCACTCCGCCATGAACATTCATATTGTTTGTAATGGAAACAAATCTTTTTTATTTATTTAGACACGATTGAATCTGGATACGGTGCACAAGTCATAAGGGTGTCGAGCAAGCAATCCTCTGTGCTAGATGAGCATGAGTTGAAACATGTACTGATGAAAGATGAAGTCAAGGATCTTCCAGTAGTGGTCGTGAGCGTCGCCGGCATCACCCGCTCCGGGAAGTCCTTCCTGCTCAACTTCTTCAAAAGATACCTTGCTGCTCCAGTATGTTCTATCTATTATTACATTTTGCATTTTATTTTCATAATTATAACTTTTCTGTAATCCAGCTAAAAGTAAACACATTTGATATAGGGTGCGTACCATTTGGAGTTAAATTCGCCAAAAACGATGAAAACGATCACATTCCCAAAAAGTTGTTCCATTTGGGTTTTGGCATTATTTTCGCCATAAACGCTATGAAGCTACTGGAATAGTTTGTAGTACGTACATCTAATGTCAAAAGTGACTAAAGTGGCAAATTTTAGTGGCATTTGTAGCGTTCTTATCCTAAATAGAACAGGGGAGAACAGTTACACGATCACAGTGATCACAACCATAGACGCAAAATGTGGTCAAGATTATTGAAAATAACGAAATTGGCGTCAAATGGAATATGCCCATAATATATATTCCAGATTAATCCTTTGCCATCGGCTGACCAACTATGGCCAATTTATGAATGAAATTCTATTGTTATCATTATCGCAGATATCAATGAGAGAACAAGAAGATTAAATTAGTGACAAATACGATATCATCCACTGTGAATGACAAATTGTCTTCGATGTGACATAAACAGTTTTACCTCTATATTTTCTTAGCTGAATACAGGTGCTGTATTTGTTGCGTAGGAGTTTAAGGGGTCGTTATTTTAAATATATATATATTTTTATTAATTTTATTCTGTAACCTATATCTATGTTATTTATATACCTACTGTCATTATTTAAATAACCTGAATGTACTGAAATCCGTTCACGTGTTATATACACATATATTTTTGTAATTTGTCAATAGACACATAGGAACTAAGGTGGTTCTTGAATAAAAAAAATTATGTCCTGAGGTACACATGGCAGTCAAAATGCGAGTGTAAAGACCATTTATGAATACATTTCTATTATAAACCTTATCTATTATTCATATAAAAATTAATAAAAAGCGAATTATAAAAAATAATGAATTTGGGTCGTACCAAAAATCATATTAGCTAAATTACAGCAACAATGTCATTTTTCGAAAATACTGATGTACCTATAATAAATTACCAGAAAGCTTGACCACCTTAAAATATAGTGTGTTCAAACTTAAATATACGATCTTTTCTGAAAGAATTCTTAGGTAAATGCAAACGCTATAACTGCAAATTGAAGTTAATTGTATTAAGTGTAAAAATACCTATTAGGATTAATGAACTCTAATCCATTATTTATATACATAATTAGATTTTAAATTATTTAAGTTGTATTGTATGTAGCAAATGCACCTTGGACTTTCCTGTAAAAAAAATACAAAAGAGCTCATAAAACTGTTTTATGTCATGGATTGAACTGCAACTGCACTGTTGACACGATGAAACGTTGTTTTTGTTATAATTACTTTAAAAATACTGCTTAAAAAGGAAGCTAAGCCTTTACTTCCAAACATTTTCTATTTCACATTAAATTAAAAAAAAAACTGACTTTCCTTTACTTAAATTGTATTTGGATTAGGTATATAAACAGTCTATATACTTAATAATAACATATATTTTAAAAGTATTTTAAGAAAACATTTCATTAATTATTTAATAAAACACTTAACAAATAATTATAAAAAAAATATATTTAGAAGCGAAACGCGTGGAATACATTTGTGACATCACTTTGGCTTAACAGGAAATTAGGCGGAATTGTCACTAGATATATATAATTCTTATAAAGATTTTTTAAGTGTTTTATTGAATAACTAATTAGATGTTCACTTAAAATACTTTTAAAATATGTGTTACGAGTATTATTAAATATAGATTTACGCAAAGTAACGCCTGAATCTATTCATTTAAATATATAATATAATTCTTTTTAATTTAAATATACAAAATTTTATATCCAAAAATAATTATGTCGTATAAAAATTCATCAACATCATTTTGAAATATTTTCAGAAATCAGCTCGTGACGATGGGTCGTGGATGGGTGACGAGAATTAATCCTTAAAAGGGTTCAAATAGCACACTAGTATTCACAGACTACGTCAGGCATCCTACTGTGGACTGAACCATTTACCAACACACTCGAATATGGAGAAAAGGTTGGGGATTCTACATATTTTTAAAAAGAGAGAAGAAATTACAGGCACATGAGACTTAACAACTATGTCTCAAGGTGACGGGCGCAGTACAATTCGTGACTTGTGATGAAATGCATCTGTTATAGGCAGAGGTTAGTCCACTTAACATCAGGTGGGCCTGGAGCTTGTTCCGTCACAATAACATAAAAAAAAATATATATCGATATAAAATTTTCATGATTAAGTATATAAATAGGATACTTAGTAATACGCATTTTGACCACAGCCAAAATTGTATAAGAAATTTATAACCAACTTTCAAAAAGGTGGAGTTTTTCAATTTGACTGCATGTTTTATTTTCGCATGTTTGTTACGCGATAGCTCCGTCAATTATGAATTTTGATGATTCTTCTATTGTTGGGTAAATTTCATCAATATTGGTCGAGAAGTGTTAAGTTACGGTCAACCGAAAAGAGTGTTTGCTTACCTGGATAACGTAATGGTAAATAGTAAACAGTATTTAAGGCGAGTGACAATATTATAAGAGGATAAGAATCGTAAAAAGAGTTATGAAAAAAATTGTTTTAATTATAACGAAACCGACTTCCAACACTGAAAAATATGAAATAATTTGTGGAAATCGGACCACGATAATGTGAGGTTATAAATATTGAATAAACATGGAATTGACTACAATAATAACTTATTGAAGTCGATTAACGTAAACTTCATACTTCTTAGTGTGAACTTCTATGTATATAATCATGAAAATTATATAACATACTAACCGGCCTGGCAGACGTTGTTTTGCCATATAAATTAATGCTATTAAATTGTACCTTAAATGAAACGTTTGTATTTTTAACATAACGCCATCTATTGAATACTTTCTCCATCCAGCCAACAGATATCGCCATCTGCTAGAATCGTTTCTAGCTAACATATAATTGTGACTGTCAACTAATAGACAAATAATTTGCAAAAAAGAAATATTGCGACTATAAACTGAGATGTGAACAGACAGAAGTAAGGATACACAGACGGATGATAGTCAAAGTCAAAGTCAAAATCATTTATTCAATATAGGCGTCTACGACGCTCTTATGAAGGTCAATTACAAATTTTAGTATTGAAATATTCTACATTGTACTGCCACGTTCAGCAAATAAGTTGTATAGAGCCACTGCGAGAAGAACGGGCAAGAAACTCAGGGCCATTCTTTTCAACATCTTTTAACAATGTGTTACATACATACTATATAATAGAGTTATTACAATATTTGTTTAAATTATGTAGGTGACAGGCAATAGCTTGGCGGAGGCGGAATTGTTCAGGCATTTTTTCGTTTATGTAATCAGAAACTGTGTAGTAGGATTTCTTAATCAATATGTTTTTCACATGCAACTTGAATTTTCCTTCTGTGAGCGTTGTAATATGTTTAGGAACTTTATTATAAAACCGCACACAATTACCTAAGAAGGACCTTTTATTTGTCTTTGCTAATCTAAAACCTGGCACCGCTATTTAATCTTAATTCCTAGTATTGTAATCGTGATTGTCACTGTTCAATTTAAATTTACTCAATTTTTTACGAACATACATAATATTTTCAAATACGAGTATATACAGACTTGGTAAAGTTAAAATATCAATTTCTTTAAAAAGATCACTCACAGGTTCCCTAGGACCCATTTTATATATGGCTCGAATTGCACGCTTTTGCATGATAAAGATTGTCTCTATCTCAGCAGCAGTTCCCCACAGTAATACGCCATACGACATAATACTGTGGAAGTACGCGAAATAAACTAGGCGAGCAGTAGCTACGTCTGTTAACTGTCTTATCCTAAGAACTGCATATGCAGCAGAACTAAGTCTTCCGGTGAGATCATGTATATGTGGATCCCATTGTAAAGTGGAATCCATTTTGATTCCCAGGAAGACTGTCGTTTTGTCAATAGGGAGTTTATCTGGGCCTAGCTTTATGTTTGGTTCAACATAAGGAACATTTGGTAAAGAAAACTTTAAACATTTCGTCTTTTTAGAATTTAGGAGAAGATTATTAGCTGCGAACCATTTACAAATCTTAGATAATACATTATTTACATGCGTCAGTTCACTGTTTTTCCTATCTACTTTAAAAATCAGAGAGTGTGACAGTGAACAGACAACAGAGGTAAGAAATAGGGTGCTCTGAAAACTTTATCATTTAAATACTCCGCAGTAAGCATCCAACAACCTAAACAAAAAACTAAAAAAAATAAAAAAACCCTACGAAAATAAATATCGCTGTTAGATTATATTTTTGCCGCAGTGGGTGGAAATGGGTAAAAAGAACTCGGTAAAATTATCAGCTTGTTGCTGTCGAGTACAAAAATCAAATAACCTATGTTTTGTACATAGAAAATTCATATCAGCGCTCAAACGTGGCATTGACGTTGATATATATTTTTTTCTTAACCGTCATGAAATTATATCAAATATATACAAAACAAAAAGTTTGGTGGCATTGGCTGTGGACTGCCACGCAGCAGGTCCATGGTTCGAATCCTGCCGCGGGCTTGAGCTTCACCACATGGTGGAAGGGCATTTTACGAATGGTCATTCGCTAGCCAGGCGGGCATTCGCAAAATGCCCTTCCACCATGCGGTAAAGTTCAAGCCCGTGACGGGATTCGAACCATAGACCTGCGGCACGGCAGTCTAAATCCAATGCCACTGAGCCATCACTGCTTTCACCCTCAAGTAGAAAATCTGTCGCCAAGCACCCAACGGTGTGTTCCGGCAGCAGTCTTTGAGAGCCAGTAACTCAAGGTTAAGCCTGTTTACACCTTCGACCACATCATCACTAACCATCAGGTGAGATTGTGGTCAAAGTATTGCCTATAAGCAATAATAATAATAAAAAAAAGATAAAGCCTTTTTTTGTAAGAATTCAAGTGTTCTTCTTCAGTAGCTTTCAAGATTATCTTCGATTGGAATCAGTAACATTATATGTTTAAAACACACCATACAGACAACACAATACTATTACTTACTTATGTTTCACTCACATAGATAACACACAAGTTATCGCATAGTACTCTAATTCGTCGAAGTATTGAACTTCGGGCATATTATTATATGTTCTATGCTTCGGGTACGAGAGATAGGTGTCCGCAAAACACTTTTGTTGCTTTTGTTTAACTTCGTTCGTAGCATAGACTTGTAAGGATTTGCCTGTGTAGAAACATTTTTTTAATTCAGATTCGTATGGTTTATACCTTTTCTAAATATGAAATTATAATTTATTCGTTTGATAAGTAGTCAAAGTCGAGTTCTAAATATGCAGACAGAACACAAATACTAATGAGCATATAAATTCTTATGGAGAACAAAGACATTCACGTAATTTCTAAATATCTAACCTATATATTCTAGAACAGTAGCGACACCTCTCGCTGAGCTCCATAACTAGGTTTCTCAGACTCTTACCATGGGAAAATGTTCTTAAATTTTTCTGGATTAAGACTTAAAACTGATTGAGGCATAATAGCGTCCGCAGAGTAGTATTAAAGATTCCATAGCGGGCAAGATTTGTGACGAACGGTGCGGTCCGACCATAGACTATATCAAACAACGAACTGCGTACCGCAAATTAAATTTTCGTTGTCTAAAGTGTCGCTCAAACACGAAAAACGAAACTTCGTTTAATTGTAGTCCTGGCCGGCCTAGTGCGGCCCTGTTCAGGGTTCGGTTTTGTGGCCGGTTGCCTCACTGATGCTTACTCTCTTTGGAAACGCTGATGTTTGTAGTTTGCCCGCTATTATTTTCGTAATCGGGGAGTTATAAAAACCCTGATGCCGTCTCATTTGCAGTAACATCACACTCAGATTGACGTAATTAGTGTCATGCTGCTCATTAGGACCATTTTTGTGTTTAGTAACCTTAAACGACGTCCGACAGGAAGGTATGAACAGTACTAATATTTGTATGCCTGTACTGTACTCGTATGGCTCCTTTTTATTTTTTTATTGCTGGTAAGTCTTTGACCACAATCTCACCTGATGGTAAGTGATGATGTGTTAACAGACTTAACCTAGAATTACTGGCTCTCAAGAAAAGCGGCCGGAACACACTGTTAGGTGCTTGGCGACAGATTCTCTACTTGAGGGTGGTCGCTTGCCAGGCGGGCATTCACTAAATGCCCTTCTACCATGTGGTGAAGCTCAAGCCCGTGGTGGGATTCTAACCATGGACTTGCTGCGCGGCAGTCCATAGCCAAAGCCACTGAGCCATCAATGCTTCAAAATCTGCTACAAAAGCTCCTTTAGTTGATGGTACTGTATCAGCCGGATAGACCACTGCTGAACACAGCCTCCCCCAATATGAGTAGTATAAGAAACTCTTCAGTACAGGGCGTCAAGTCTGCTAATCAATATGAATCTATAATGGACTCGGCCTGGTCAATTTGGACAGTTTTGGTAGTGTACTAAATTCATATCGTTCATATTGATTCAATCTCGGTTCCATATGAAAACGAAAATAAATAATAAAATAATTATGAATCTTGAATGAATCTATGCTGAATATGAACATGTAATTAGCAGACTTGCCCCCCCCCCCCCTATTTCATAACATTCAAGAAGATGACCTTCAACATCTACAAGTAAGTCATATTTGTATAGAACTTAATTTCATTGCGTTATTGATTAGTAGAATATAATTAATAAAAAAAATTATATAGGATAGCAAATCGAAAAATATTTTACGCATGTATACCACCGGCAATATAGCTGAAGATTTATTTTGCGTGGTACACGCGTTGACTATTGATTGGTTCGCGTGGTGTTGAAAAGTATAATATTACTTTTCAACACCCTTGCTCGTGAAGTGAGCTTTATTATATCGTTCTTAGGGCCGTAAACCGAACTATGACACCCTCGTGCATAGTAATATCAGTAATATTATACACTACTGCGTAACAGAATTATCCCTACAAAGTTAAGTTAGTACCTACCTAACTGCAAATTATATGCGAGTAAACAGAGCATTTTCAATTTAACCGGGTAATACAGATTTGTAACATCAAAGAGGTTTATATGTAATCAAAGGTCATACATTTGCCGCGCGCGAAAAAAAAACTAAGCTCAATTGTATCATAATCTACTATTGATGATATTTTTTTCATATTCTTCTTCTTATCCTTCGCTATGCAAAAATATTTTCTTATATTATTATGTTAATAAGTGCTGAGACGGAAAATCTGGCGCCTGATCGTATGCATCACGTCAGTCCATTAGGTACAGTTACAGTGTCAACATTTTGTGTGACAACTGCACTCGACACTCCGAGACATTAGTTTTTACCGACTTCAAAAAATGGAGGAGGTACTCAATTCGTCTGTATTATTTTTATTGTTTTTGATTTGATGAACCGATTTTGATGATTCTTTTATTATTTGAAAGCTGATGCTTGCCTTGTAGTCCCATTTAGATTTCATCAAAATCAGTCAAGCTATTTGAATTACACTCCAATAACTGAAAAATATTTTTCTATCTTGATGTTATGGTCATTGACAGGCAATCGATCCCATAAATAGCAAGGGTCACCAAAACGGGTGAAATTTGAAAATTTGAAAATCTCTCGCCAAGCACCTAACAGTGTGTTCTGGCAGCAGTCCTTGAGAGCCAGAAAAATTACAGGAACATGCGACCTAACAACTGTACGTCTCAGTGTGACGGGCACAGTGCAATCCGTCATTGACGAAATGCGTCTCTATAAGCAGAGGTTAGTCCACTTAACATCAGGTAGGCCTCGGGCTTGTTTTGTCACAATAACACAAAAATAAAGTAATTTCCAGTAAAAACGGGGCCGCGGATTCAATACCTGCTTGAGATGAATGTTTTTTTATAACAAACATGCATGATATGCAAGTACTATCGCAAGTTATAATCTATCACTGTTATAATAATTCTTTATTCAGTTTATTCTAGTTTTGTCACTCATTCATTTTTTCATTTATTTTTCTCTGTCTCATGCACTTTGTCATTCAGCCCTGTCTACTTATCCAATATATAAACATGCGCATAACGACAAGTCTTTATTAAGTTGTAGGCTTTTCCTTAAGTATCAAATTCATTAGTTACATGTGTTACTACTGACTTTCAAATTAAAATATAGTTGAGAACAGCCAAGTAAACTTCGCTATGAGCGCTTCGACGTCTGGTCAATGTCATCGATATATTAAATTAGACAACCGAAAATGCACCAAAAATCAGAACAAACTTGAGTTATTTCAAGTAAGTTGCAATGTAAGACGGAAATCACGGGACAAATGTTCATTTTTCCTTCGGTATTTTTCAATTCAATATCACAAATAATCTTCCCTATACATGATTTGTTTTGTATCCTTAATAACATTTTCTTTCTTCAACTCAAATATTCTTCATCAAATTGTATAATATATTTTATTAATGTGATTGTGATGGAACAAGCACGAGGCCATTTACGTATAACATTTATTTAGTTATTGAATATAAGGAATGATAAATTGAAGTAAAATAAATACTCAACATTACTGCAACCAACCCACACTACAACATAAATACTTGGCGATACAGAAATTATATATATTTTATAAATATGTTAACAATTAATTAATAAATCTTGATCATGAGACTTAACAACTGTACGTCTCAGTGTTACGGAGGCAGTGCAATTCGTCGTTAGCGAAATGCATCTGTTATAGGCAGAGGTTAGCCCACTTAACATCAGGTAGACCTCTGGCTTGTTCCGTCATAATAACTTAAAAAAATATAGTTTAATATGATTAAGATTATAGTTTAAAAACATAATAAACCATATCACGTTAGTTGCAGTTCCCCTAGGGGGTAACACAGGAACTAAAGTTTTATGTTTAAGACCGTATTTGTAATTTGAAATGCAATTTTTGTTATTTATATTTGTGTATTGAACAAATTTCAGACATTCCGTTTATAATTATTTTACTATGTATACTTTTAATATTTTGATTTTCCTTATTTTGTAAATTTTTTTTACGAATATATAATAATTTTGATGTGATACCTACCTAAATATTTATTGCTGTTTTGTATTATGTGAGATCTTAAATTAATATTATCCAAAATTGTACTCCTGACTTGCCCAGTATGACAATCAATATTATAAGGCCAATAAATATATTATATTCTATTCTATTCTAATAGTACATTGTGCAGAGAGAAAACGACCCATTTTTGTTTAAGAGTATGTTTTAAAGAAAACTCGAGAACAGAAATAGATCTTTCTTCCGAGTAATACGTAGTACTTTAACAACGAGGAAAATTAAATCATTAAAGTTTTCTCGTATTTGTCCCGTGACTTCTCAGGAAGTACGTTCTTTGTGACTTCATGAGCTGTATTTTATATATTTGGTGGCGTCACCATTATCGATCAATATCGTTACTATTACTATCAGATGACATTTTTGGATATTATTTAGAATAATTAGAAGCGTACTGTTAAATTATCATAATAAAAACAAAATTTAACAAACAAAACAAATTGCCAAGCTTTTCTTTCGTAATGCAGAAAAAGGTTTTCAACCTCCTTACAATGAAAATCGAGTACCTACAAAAAAACCCACCTCATTTTTCTTATAACTAGGTTTACATTATTTTTTTAATTTGACGTTTGTATATTATTTGCAGCTAAAAAAACAAAAGAACGCTAGCAGGGCAGGTATGGATTTTCATACCACATTCTTTCACTGCTACGGAGGAAGGGATGAAATTCCTTATACTTTTCCCGCCGCACTTCTAAGGGAGAAATGATGAACTTTATAACACGTTTTTGAACGACCAATGAGGTGTAGTATATATATATTTTTTTTTTTATATCATTGTGACGGCACAAGCTCGAGGCCCACCTGTTGCTAAGCGGTATCCTCTGCCTATAACAGATGCATTTCATCACAAGTCACGAATTGCACTGCGCCCGTCACTTGTAGACACAGTTGTTAAGACTCATGTGCCTACTTGAGGGTTGTAGCTAGCCAGGCGGGCATACGCAAAATGCCCTTACATCATGCGTTGAAGCTCAAGCCGGCGGCGGGGATCGAACCAGGGTACTGCGGCATGGCAGTCCATAGCTATAACCGCTCGGCCATCATTGCTTCTTTGCTAAATTTATGTGTGACGTCCACTGTTGAACAATGGCCTCCCCTCTAGAGCGTCATCCCCCATCAGCGTAAAAACGGCTATTACCTGCTTTTAAGCATTGGCTTGCACACTACTTCTTCAAGGCAGAATATCAGACACTACGGTAGTACCTATCAATCCGGAATCTTCTAAAAATACCTACCAGCAAAATGTTCTCATGGGAAATAAAATAATTTACTATCATGCTATGAGTTTTCTAGATATCCAAATATCATATCTTCCGGTGCATAACCAACAAAACTTGATAATTTAACCACTGACTGTTATCTATTTATATATAAGAAGAAAATATTCCCCCATTTACGATTGTGTGCAATATTTTGTACGAAGTAGACGTCTCCTTCAAAAGCTTCGAACCTTGTATTATTCGGTAAGTAAACTTTATAGTATTACTTATATGGTATTATTTAAGGATTAAACATGCGCCTGTGTCGAGAAATTTCAAATAGGTACCCTATTAGCTAGTTTTTGTAACTCTTGTAAATGATCATGGTATTTTCGAACTTTAATATAGTAAATAATATAGTGTTGTTATTATGTTTAAAGTAATTGAATGCAATTATTTCGTATGCCTTAAAACATCATAATATGTTAAACTGCGTATAAGTAACCGTATAATCTACGCCAGATGTCAAGTCTAATGGGATCTAACGGCCAAGCAGTTAGAACACATACCCAGTGCGTCAAATCAGATCGTCAAAACAGACGTCACTTTTTTCTTTTTTTTTAATGGAATGTTTTGAGAGTATCTCTGGGTAGCTACCAGCCTCAAGTAGTAAACTATGTCACCAAACTTCTAACAGTAAGTTCTAGCAGTAGTTCCTAAAAGAAAATTTTTTTTTTAATGTTTGTTTGACGGAACTAGCACGAGGCCCGCCTGATGTGAAGCGGCATCTTCTGCCTATGATATGTAGATACATTTTTATCATAAGTGATGAACTGGACGGCACCCATACAGTTGTTAAGTCTCATCATGTAACTGTAATTTTACTGGCTCTCGAGGACTGCTGCTGGAACACACAATTAGATGCTTGGCGACAGATTTCTACTTGAGCGGTAGCTATCCAGGCAGGCATTCGGAAAATGCCCTTCCACCATGCATTGAAGCTGACACCGGCGGCGGGGATCGAGCCATGTTTTTTTATGTTTTTGTGGCGGAACAAGCTCGAGGCCCACCTGAAGTGCGGACAAACCTCTGCCTATAACAGATGCATTTCATCACGAATTGCACTGCGCCCGACATTTTGAGACATAGTTGTTAAGTCTCATGTGCCTGTTATTTCACTGGCTCTCAAGGACAGCTGCTGGAACACGCCGTTAAGTGCTTGGCGACAGATTTTCTACTTGAGGGTGGTCGCTAGCCAGGCGGGCATTCGCAAAATGACCTTCCACCATGCGGTGAAGCTCGAACCCGCGGCGGGATTCGAACCATGGACCTGCTACGCGGCAGTCCATAGCCAATGCCACGGAGCCATCACTGCTTCAAAAAGTTACTGTTTAACATAAGTTGGGCGCTAGCGTGTTCAGTTACAATCCTATATAAAAAGTTATGATCGGGAAGGACGTTGTTCAGCCAAATCGATGAGTTAAGAACTATTAAGTAAGTTACGCTACAAACGAGCGTTTCAAAACCTTTATTCACAAAAAATGTAGCACATTTTTACACAAAAATTAAATTTGCGACCGGCATAATGAAATTATTTTACTATGATACGATTTTTTTTATATATTTGTCTCAAAAGATGGTATAACTACTGTATTCATGGTAGATTTTTACAGCTGACAGGCTAATCTTTGACTACTATCTCACGCGATAGTAAGTGATGATGTGGTCGAAGATGTTGTTCAGGATAACCTAGAATTACTGGATCTCAAGGACAACTGGTGAAACACATCGTCAGGTGCTTGGCGACAGATTTTCTACTTGAGGTGGCTAGCCAGGCGGGCATTCGTAAAATACCTACTCCGTTGCTGTAACGACTGCCATCCTAAAACAACAACCGGACCTTAGCTGATTGGTGAAGAACGGCTTAGCAAACTTCACTACAAACGCTTTAGAATGGCTAAGCAAACTTCTTTATTGTTACAAAATTTTTGTTTACTTATAAGTTATGAAGCGACTTATTATACTTGAGGATTGTTGATATAAACTTACTTTATTATTATTTAGAGATGACGGACTCTGGACGCGGTGCGCAAGTCGTAAGAGTGACGGATAATCATACCTACATACTAGACAATTATGAGCTGGAGCAGGTCCTGATGAAAGATGAAGTCAAAGACCTTCCGGTAGTGATGGTGAGCGTGGCTGGCCCCTACCGCAGCGGGAAGTCCTTCCTGCTCAACTTCTTCCTAAGATACCTTAATTCTCCGGTACGTATTGCATTATACGTATTATGTCTGAGTTAAAGCTATACGTCTGAACATGGCGAAGCTGTTGGAATGGGGAAGCCTATAACCGTCATGTTAGTTTCACTAAGATGGCGCTGATTTGTATAGAATTATTTATTGTGTCTTTATTGTTCACCTTTTCATAACATACGGGTTGCTGTGTACCACCTGAGTCTTGAGAAATTGGACTTTCAGAGTATTCAATTTCAGAGTAGTTCTAAAAGAGTAGTTTATTTTTTTTAATGATTTGTTGTCTACATCTACACTTATATAAAAAGAATTTATTTGTGTTTTTGTATGCAACAAATAAACTTAAAAACTACTGTATCGATTTGTATAAAATTTGATATGGAAATAGTTTGAGACCCGGGGAAGGGCATAAAGGTAAATATAGGTTGATAGTTTTGCGCGATAACCGAAATACGCTCGGGCGGAGCCTTGGCCGGAAAAAAATACTTATTTAACATTATTTATACTATTGAAATTAAATAATGTTTTAAGCATTAAAACCAATAATAATTCCAATAATACTGTGAGATTTGAAACTACATAGAAAACGACGTTTTCTATGTTAATAGTTTTTTATTCTACTAGTATAATATAAGTAAAGTAACAAGTGAAAAGTGATCCAGTTTCATTTATGGCTACAATGATGTACAAAACCAATTTAAAGTTATTAACCCTAGATAACTTAACAATGTTTGAAGTAACATAGTAACTAAACCTTCGTCGAGTGGACTACGCAAAAAAAATTTCATACCTTCGAAATTTTTAAATCAAAATTATTATTTTTTATGAGGCACAAGAGTTTACAATTAAATAAAGAAAATAATGCTTCTTAATTAATAAATACACAATTTTACACAGCAAATACACAAATCGACATTATGGGGGCCACAAATTGGTTTCTTACATTTAGTGCAATAGTGTTTGGTCATGCGTCGGGCCTTTGAAGGACACAAATAACATATTTTCCGCGCATTCGGCACTGCTTTAACAGGAGCTTCAGTATTAGGTGAGACTCCTAAAATATCTTCAACATGGCTTTGACATCGCGTCTCAAAGTCACCGTCTGCAATCGCTGCTTCAGCCATGATGGTTCCATGAGTTGGTCTACTTACTTCATTACAAAACTGCACCATGATACTGGTTTCACTTAAGTCCTTATGCTGTTTGAGACATGAATTGCATAAGCGTTGACTGTAGTTAAGTTTATCATGTTATAGAAAACACATAACGGCCATCTTTTGGTTTTCCTATTGGTACATACATTTGAGCGCATTTACTAGATTATCACCTGAAGAATCATCTGTTTTAAAAATTTGGGTCCTTTGTCTCTTGCTAGGCTAGATATCATCATCGTCCGAGTTCAATGGCTCATTCATAATATCCGAATCACTGTCAGTATTATGATGGTTTTCTATTTCTTCAATATCTTTGACTTCCGAGGCTGAGTTTTGACCTCCATGCTCCTTGTTCTCATTATTTTCTTGCCACTGGCGTATTCACTCTTCGTCGCGTCTCATATCTATCTAAAATAATAAAAATATAATGTTAGTAACTCAAAACAACCAAAAATAAACAAAAAAGTAGTACTGGTTGAAATTTCTGGAAATTAACCTCAATTTAAGTAATTTTACATAAAATTATACTCGACACAAACACTAACTATTGAAAAATATAAAATAGTTTGACATTATTCGGGTTATAAAATAATTATATCAATAAATAAAAGTGTACATACCTCACCAATAAAGTTACGTAATAACTAAACTTTCGTCGAGCGGACGACGACGTGGTCATATATCACTTCCTAATAAACGTGCAACTGCAAGCGCATTACGCACAACACTTTTTCCGGGAATAAGAATAAATGGCGCGGGCGGGGGACACGTGGTTATAGGCAAACTCGTCATACGCAGGGGGGGGGGGGCGTAGTCGAACGGCCGAATGATTAGTTATGGTTAATAACTGCGTAAAAACAGTTCAACTATGAATGAAATTCCTTCCGTCTCCCTTTTATATAGAATGTCATCCATGACGATCTGGAAAATGCTTTGCGTCAGAGAGGATACCTATGCAAGTCACCTTTGTAGTCTTAAGTCAAGCGCTGCACACTTTGGTAGGAAATTTACAACCTTATTCTTATTTTGGTTTTGTTGCTAAATCGTTTTACTATTGTACTTAATCACGTAAAACGTGCAATTTGGTGAAGAGTTTTAATAACATCTTATACGTTTTATGATATTTATTGAATTATTTGTATTTGTTAAAACGTAATAATTAATATTTATGACTGTTAAATATGAAACAAATTATTGGAGCACAAAATTTGTAAGATATTACGAATAAATATTTATTTGTAGGAATAATATGTTTTTGTTGAGCACACGATGATATAGTGCTTGCTGCACTATATCATAATATATGTAGAAGTAAATTGTGTAATCCTTTGTATTCGAGTACAATAACTGTTATAGATATTACGTGGAATATGATTTTAAACTCGTCGTGAATACCATGATCTTGCAGAATTATTAAAAAAAACCTCGATATAAAAGTATAAAAAGTATAAAAGCAAAAAGAATGGGTTTTCTGCTGCCTATAGACGTACTTTCTACTTTAAAGATGGGACTTAACTAAACTTTGACTGGGCATAGACTGCGATAATTATCCCCAAATCTACGCGTGCATTTATAGATCCACAAGTAGCCATAATACCAAACTTAAAGAGTACACACAGGCTATATATTCTGTGTTTGATTGATCAAATCCCCACTGCAGAGATTGTGATACTTGGCGATTTCAACGGCTACCGTGCTGAATGGCTTCGTTCACCTTCCACAAGTGATGACCTCTTTTCACGACTTTTCTTTGTATTATAATCTGACATAAATGAATACCTCTCATGAGATATACCGATAGAATGACCTTCCCTTTGGACCATCTGGTGACCCAGATACCTATTCAGTGTCCGTTAACATTCCTCTGGGATTGTCGGACCACTGCCTAATCTGGAGTTCAGTATAGGTTAAACGCTTAACTCTCCCCTGTTTTGTGGGCTTTCAAACTACTGCTTGGCAGATTGGGACGGGGAAAACTTTTAATTTTACCTGATCTGAAACTGAAAAAAAGGATCACATCCTCCTCAAAACCGAAAACGCATCTTTGGGACCTGAGAGGGAGGAGAGATTTTCTTGTATTTAGACCCATCCCGGGCTGTCACTTGACCAGATCAAGTTTTTGTTATTAAAATTTAATGTTTATACATTAAGGACCATTCACTGTTTAACAAGGTCTCCCCGTTGGGGGGAATTGCCATAATCCCTACGCTTGGCCGGCGTCTTGGGATCGCAGTAGAGTTGTTAGTACTTCAGAAGGCGTTGCTGCCTTCTGAAGTACTAACGGGATTGTCGGACCACTACCTGATCTGGAGTTCAGTATAGGTTAAACGCTTAACTCTCCCCTGTTTTGTGGGCTGTCAAACTACTGGTTGGCAGATTGGGACGGGGAAAACTTTTAATTTTACCGGATCAATGAAACTGAAAAAAAGGATCACATTTCCTCCTCAAAGACCGAAAACGCAACTTTTGGACCTGAGAGGGAGGAGAGATTTTCTTTTATTTAGACCCAACCCGGGCTGTCACTTGACCAGATCAAGTTTTTGTTATTATAATTTAATGTTTATACATTAAGGACCATTCACTGTATAACAAGGTCTCCCCCGTTGGGGGGAATTGCCATAATCCTTACGCTTGGCCGGCGTCTTGGGATCTCAGTAGAGTTGTTAGTACTTCAGAAGGCGTTGCTGCCCTTCTGCTAATAAGAAAAGGGGAGGTAACATTCTAACCCGGCATCACACGGGGTATGTTTTATTTATATATATTTTTTAAATAATTTTTGTACCTACTTTTATAGCAATCAGCTCGTGATGATGGGTCATGGTTGGGAGAAGACAGTATTCCTTTGAAAGGATTTCGGTGGCGCACTGGCAGTGTAAGGACTACCACAGGCATCCTCCTCTGGTCTAAACCATTCATCACCACCCTCGCAAATGGAGATAAGGTTTGTACTTTAAAAATATAGAAACACCTAACGGTGTGTTCCGGCAGCTGTCCTTGAGAGCCAGTAATTCTAGGTTAGCCTGAACAACATGTTCGACCACATCATCACTTAGGTACCATAAGGTGAGGTATTAGTCAAAGGTCTTATAAAGCATAAAAAAGGCTTAAATTCAGAAAAGAGATTAAATCATTTTTAGCATTTAATGTCAGTAAAAAACTACAAATATTGAAATTATTTGCATTATTTCGGGGTATATAAATCGTTAGCGCTACATGGTAATATTATAGTCTTGACTCTTGACCACTGTTCAAGGTGACATGAAAATATTATTGCCTAATTGCTACGGCTTAAGGCAGCTTATCCACTGAAGCGGAGTAAGGCTGCGCAGCGGAGAAGCGGAGAAATATTCACCAACAAAATTGCATTAAATGAGCTGAGCGGAGATCTCATTGGTTAATATTTCTCCATTTCTCCCCTTCGCTCCGCTTCAATTGACAGGCAGCCAAACGGCTTGTTGCATTTCTGACTAAGATAAGGATCTAAGAATTTCTTTCTTCAACAAGAATTCCCAACAAGGGTTGGGAATTCTTGTTGGAAGGCAAACAAGCCGGTGGCTCTCCTGGAAGCGGTAAGTGATCACTGTCGCCCGCGGACTTTTGTAACAGCAGGGGTTTCCAGGATGCTGCGTTGCTGGTTTAATACCTTCTGGTTTTCAAGGGCGTAATGATTGAAATGAGCCGTGTGTGAAATACAACAAAAGGACACTGTATATTAAGGGCGGCAAGTAAGGAAGTACCATCGAGGCTCGAGTAGACTTTCTGAGTCGAGGTCGTAATTCCCGTACCGCCCGTGAAACATACAATGTTTTTCATCAAAATCAAATCAAAGAGCATTGTAAAAGAAAATCGACTTAAGTAAAAAACTGCAGATTGGCGCTTCCTTCTCTTTAGTCCCTTTTAAGTTACGTTTTTAGGATTACCAGGACTATTAATTGACATAATATATGTTTATGGTTTGCAGGTAGCAGTAGTTCTCATGGACACCCAAGGTACCTTCGACAATATAAGTACTGTCCGTGACTGTAGTACTATATTTGCACTCTCAACCCTTTTATCGTCTGTCCAGATTTACAACATCTCTAGTAACATTCAAGAAGATGATTTGCAACATTTACAGGTAAATCCTACTATGAGAAGACATTCTATGTTATTGGCTAGCTTCTGCCTGCGGCATGTACTGACTGGTATTTCCGAATTTCTTTTTTTTTTTTGTGACGGAACAAGCCCGAGGCCCACCTGATGTTAGGTGCACTAACCTCTGCCTCTAACAGATGCATTTCTATAATACGAATTGCACTTTGCCCGTCACACTGTGACGTACAGTTGTTAGGTCTCATATGTCTGTAATTCTGTATGTAAGGACTGCTGCCGGAACACACTGTTAGGTGCTTGGCGGCAGATTTTCTACTTGAGGGTGGTCGCTAGCAAGGCGGGAATTCCCAAAATACCCTTCCACCATGAGGTGAAGCGAATTTTCAATAACGCCTTCTATGCGGATTACTTGTTGTTTGTAGTAAAACGTTAGTTGAACTATAGATGTCGGTCCATCCCAATACGATGGTTAAAGAACGATAGGAAGAATTTACGTTATGATGTCATTGTCATGTTAGCTTAATTGGTAAGAGCATACCCCGGCTAAAGGGGTAGATGGACGCGGGTTCGAATCCCGCACATAACTTAAATTTCTTCTCTCGTATATTTGTAATTTTGTAACGTTAAGATGCTACCTAAAAATTAATTGAAAATGTTGTCTGCTTGATTTAAAAAAAATATAATTGTACTTTTAATTTACTTTATTTGTTACTGGCTAGTAATATTCAAGGTGTAGTTTACTGTTTATTGATCTGCAAATACTTAATTTCTAGCTCTTTACCGAATACGGTAGGCTTTTAAAAGACCAAAGTGGGAAGGCATTCCAGGTGTTGCAATTTCTTGTCAGAGACTGGCAGTTTGCTGACGAATTTGCTTACGGAGCTATTGGTGGAGAACATCTGTTGGAAGAAAGGCTAAAGGTGATACATTAATATGTTTTTTAATAGAAATATTTGCAGCCTTATTTTTCCATAATATGTATATTTTATTATTATTTTTTATTGATTTTTCTCGCAAAATAGCATATTTCACGTATATTTTACGCTACGGATTTTTTAAATCTGCCTTATGCTTCATAGAAAATAGTTATACCTACATCTCGATGTACGGATTATTATAACGCATATATCCCGCTATTTGTAGTATATATTCCTTATTGAATATGCGTCGTTCATAATGTATATTTAATTGTTTTTCCACATATTCTATAAACTTAAAAACTTGCTAATTGCATTCGCTTTTAATCATGCTTCAGCATAAAAATGCATATAGCCCCCAATATTTTACAATATCATTATTAGAGGCCACGAAACATATTCTTTTTTAATTCCGCAAGATGTATTTAATCAATGTTAAGGTTTTTGATCCATTGTCTAAAACACAGTTTTTTGCACGAGTACCATTGGATAAAACTGTAACTAATCAAAGTGAATAATTTTTAGCCAGCTTTGGCAACGAACCCGCGACTCGACCAGCCGCTCCCACAACAATCACGAGCACTTCGTGATCGGCTCGAAACGTTTTTATTTTATGTTATTGTGACGGAACAAGCTTGACATATGCCTAGAACAGATGCATTTCGTCACAAGTCACGAATTGCACTGCGCCCGTCACCTTGAGACATGGTTATTAAATCTCATGTTCCTATAACTTTACTGGCTCTCAAGGACTGCTGCCGGAACACACCGTTGGGTGCTTGGCGACAGATTTCATCACAGCACTAGCGCTACCAGCAACATGCCGTCACTTACTTTAAGATAACGATAACAAAAGCGAGCATTCCAACGGTTTAGTGCTACATTGAATAACTAGTACTAGTTTTTTTTTATGTTATTGCGACGGAACAAGCTCGAAGCCCACCTAATGTTAAGCGGACTAAGCTTTGCCTCTATAACAGATGCATTTCACAAGTCACTAATTGCACTGCACCCGTCACATTGATACATAGTTGTAAAGTCTCATGTGCCTGTAATTTCACTGGCTCTCAAGGACTACTGCCGTAACACACAGCTAGGTGCTTGGCGACAGATTTTCTACTTGAGATAGCTAGTCAGGCGGGCAATCGCAAAATGCCCTTTCACCATGCGGTGAAGCTCAAGCTGGCGGTGGGAATCGCAGTCCATAGCTATTACCGCTAGGCTATCATTGCTTCAAAAATATAATATAAAAATACTATTCCTAATTCCAGTACAGTTCTGATTCCGACCGCCATTGGACACGTTTATAGAAAACAATACGCAGTTGAATTTACGAATTTTTAATTGAAACTGGTTTGATGTATCATTTTATTACAAAGGAGTATTGTGATTACTTGAATCTTAGCATTCAACCCAGTAATTAAATGAATCATGCTGGATACGGTGTCAACTGGTAGTAGTTTAGGTCTGCAATGGCCTTAAGGTTGCCTAAAAACTTTTGTTGTTGTTGTTGAACTGTAGTATTGTACTTAGTTTGTAGTGTGTTGGTAATAAAGTCGCATCCAAAAAGAAGGACAAGTAATGAATAACAATGTTTTTTTGTAACAGAAAATTCTTCTGTTATTCCAAAATAGAGAAGAACAGCGATTACTCTCTCTACAAGATCCTAGTTTCTTAATATATCGTGATGATGAACGGAAAATAATATTTTTAATTACAGGTAACTTCTACCCAAACCAAGGAAATGATAGAGTTGCGACAACATATACGATCCTGTTTTGAAAAGGTTTCTTGTTTCCTTATGCCTCATCCGGGATTCAAAGTGTTGGAAAAAACATTTTCAGGAAAAATAACAGGTCAGTTTTTTTATTACGCTTGATAGGTTACCCTTTGACCAGTATCTCACCTGATGGTAAGTGATGATGTGGTCAAAGAGGTTGTTCAGGTTAACCTGGAATTACTAACTCTCAAGAACAGATGCCGGAACACACCGTTAGGTTCTTGGCGACAGATTTTCTACTTAGCTGGTAGCTAGCCAGGCGGACATTCGCAAAATGCCCTATCACCATGCCAACTATCAACGACATCACGAATTCATTGAGGCAATTAGGGTTATAACTTAAATACACCGTTTTACATTTCGTTTAGTACTAATTTATATGAAAATTTACAGCTGGTAGGTTTGACTTTAACCACTATCTCTCCTGTTACCAATTATAATGTGGTTGATAGTACTGTCGCTGGGTTGTCCACTGCTGAACACAGCCTGCCCAATTTAGGTGGGTTTGCCATAATCCCCACGCTTGGCAGGCATCTTGGGTATCGCAGTTCAATATATCAGTTCCTCAAAAGGTGCTGCATCCGGTATTTTACCTTTGGTCGCCTCTTACGACACCCACAGGTAGAAATGGTGGGATGACATTCCGACCCGGCACCCCACGGGGAATTTTAGTGTTGGTCGATAGTAATCAGGTATAATTTAGAATTTATAACCTTGATTAAGCTTTAAAACAATATTACAATTACAAAGTTGATGACTAATTGTGAATAGTTTTTCATAAGCTACCATTTGGAACTGTTTTGCTATAATTGAAAGAATAAGACCATAAAATAAAAGGAGATGATAGACAAACTTACAACCCTCATATTAAAACCTGTAAATTTCCGTGTTTGCTTACGGTTATAGTAGAAACTCACGACGTGAGAATTTCCTAACTTAAACAGTTTTAACAAAAAAAAGTACTAGCGTACTTTTCGCTAGGTGAGTTAAACATTCTACGTGATCATATCTATTATTTGCGATTATAATACATAACATTAGTACATTATGATATAGGTGCGGTAAGTTTAAAATTAAAACCGAGGCGATATTGCTGGCCCGACCTGTAGGCGAGGCTTACAAGAAAGCTGTAATTGTAAGAGCGCACGTATGTCATAAAACGTTTTTCACCACGATTGCGATGAAAAAATACGCATTTTTTTTAAAGAAGTATTTATTTAACAATGTCGCGCTGATTTCGTTATTAAAAATGACTCTGACGGGAACACTGAATCGACTTAATTTTAAATAACTCTATCCATAGTCGATTTGTTGATATATACTTTGTACTATACAAATGATGATAATACAATACGAATAGGATTATACCTTATATTTTGATATCAATAATAATCTGATAAAGTTTTACTTATTTTAAATCTCTTTGGTTTGTTTTTATATGAAAAACTAATGAAACAAACTACAATGTCCTTGGTGAGAAGGGTGCAAAAGTTTTTTTTTGCAAATTAAACACAATTGCGCTAAAGTAGAAAAAAAGCACGCGTGCGTAATATACATTATAACACTAAAATCGGTGCATTTAAAGGCCCGTTACGAGTAAGTGTGTTGAAAAATATTATTACCCGTATTCATTTGAAAACACCAGCACATAGTTCTGTAGCCTAAACCTAAACTCGTCATTAAATTTAAAAAATACGTGTACCTGTAGCTAATGTGATCAATAATAAATTCAGTAATTAAAAATAATATAAAATATGGTATAATTTTCTCAGAACCTTGCGTACTACGTGATCAAGTACAATAGAGGATAAATCAACATTACATGAATGGTAATGTTGTCTTAGATTTTCGCGATTATTGAAATGGATGAAAACATGAATGGTTATAATATTGCATTTTCCGCCATATAAGTCAGCGTTCACCTTGGTATAAAAAACGTGTAAAATATTAGCAATAACCGTACCAGATGTTTTGGATAATGTGCTATCTACAAGTATTATTAATTATGAATATAGAAAAATATGTCCTATTATAGCGTTATATGCCCGTAACAGAATTGAATCGATGTATCTATCTAGACACTACTACTAGTTTAATTTTACTTTTATATGCGAAAGGAAAGTGAGAGATTATTGGAAAGCTTTTCGCCTTTCCTTAGTGGATTTTACAATGTCTTTACCGGCCCCAGTTTGAATCTGTTGGTGGAGTATTCATTTACAAACTATAACTACATAATTGATTTTAGATATTGGAGGTAACTTTAAAACTCACCTTAAGGATCTGGTGAAGTCTTTATTTGGTCTAGAGAAACTAGTGCCGAAAACAATAAATGGAGAACAAATCAAAGCTCGTGATTTGTGTAATTATTTCAAGACATATATAGATTTATTGAACAGTAATACACTTCCTAATCCAATGTCTATTTTGAAGGTAAATAAAAGTTTGATTTTAATTTCTAATAAAGTGCATTGTGATTGTTCGTTATAACAGGAACTTTATGGATTGATATTTTTTTATTAGACAGGAGAGAAAACGAGCTGACGGCTCACCTGGTGGTAAGTGATCACCGTCACCCACGAAAATTCGCTACACCAGAGGTCTAAATATATTTTATTTCACATTCATCGAATAAATAGAATTAAATCAAAGCGCTTTAATTCTATTTATTGTTTATTTATGTTTCATTACTTCTTAACCGTTATAGATACCGTTGTTTGGTAATATGGTAATATTATATATATAATATATATATATATATATATATATATGATGGTGTCAATATTTTTTTTGTTTCACATATAATATGTTCTGTTTTAGTAAAAATATCGTTGTGTGAAAGCAAACGAACATTAGGTTACATATTTATCCATCAATCATTTCCATCAATTTTGTATCAAAACTCGATATTTTGTAGGCGACAATTGAGGCAGGACTTCTTTCTGCAATCAAAGAAGCTCGTGAGATATATGAGAACGGAATGGATGCTGCTTGCGGTCCAAAGCAGCCCAGTATACCGGCTGCTGACGTACAAGTCCTGCATGATCAAAACATGTTCCTAGCCGTAGATTATTATGAGACTCAGAAAAAGATGGGTTCTCAAGAAGACATTAAAAAACATCTTGAAAATCTAAAGAAGGTATATTTTTTCTATATTTAATTTATGATTTGTGATGTTTAGATCTCCGAAACAGATATTATGATTTCAGTAAGACGTCCGACTAAATTAATTTATACTCTTTCACATTTTAAGATGATTTGTTTAGTATATATCCTTCGAATACAAGCGTTTGTTCTGGGAGACCCAATCATACAGTAGCATTATTTTTCTCAAAAAATCTGGTTTAGTGTGTTAATACGATAAAACCACAATGATAATGGTGACCTTAACCGGATATTAAAATCAGAGCAGTCAGTTTAGTACCAAATTTTTTCAACATATTATAACAGGCATATTGTGTATGAATTGGTTTTAAACAATGTTCGCCTTTCAGGCTGTTCTTAACGTCTAAAAATTTACCAACAGAGTTTTGGACTCACTGTGCTACTGCATTATTTTCACTTGTGAATTTGTTTTTATCATAATAAAAGCAACGAAATTTGTAAGCCTACTTAGTTGAGCTACTGTTCTATACCTGTAGATAAATTTAAAAAAATACATATATAAATAAACCAATTAAAATAAATAACCATTTCGACCACAAATAAAATCCCGATATGATTACATCTAGCACACAAAAATATGAAAAACAAAATATTTTTTTGCTTGAATGACCCTAATAATTAGTATAATCACAAATGTCAATTTATAAATTAGTAACACCTGTAGCAACATACTGGAGACTTGGCAATGAAAATTATCTAATTCATAGGCTAATCCAGATTGTTTTCTAATGTAATTTTACATTTGCAGTCCTTAAAAGAGAGACTTGGTCAGTACGCGCAGATGAATTTGGCAAAGGTACAAACTGCAATCAATAACGCTAAAGAAGCGTACGAGGAAGCTATAAAAAATATCAGCAACGATCAACTTCTTTGTGTGCACCCATCTGATCTTGAGAAGATTCACAAAAAAGCTGTCGATGTTGCAATCAAGACTTTTGACAAAACAAGAACCATGTTCACTAACAGAAAAGATGATGAACGAGATCAATTCATAAAAGTGTGTATCTTATCTTGCTATTTATGTTATATTTACTGATAAGCGAGGAATTCGACATATGACTACTTATATCTTGTATAAATTTTACTCCTTGGTAAGTGACAATTTGGTCGAACATGGTAAGCAAATATACAGGTTAAGAATAAATACTTTAAAGCCACATCTTCACCAAACAAAAGTTGGGAACTTTTGTCACAGACACACGTTGAAAACTTAAAAATTGCTTGGTATATATATATATATATATATATATATATATATATATATATATGGTAAATAACCAACGAGTAAGGTATATACAAGATATTATCTTGTATATAGCTTACTCGTTGGTTATTTATCATTTGGACTAACATGGCAAGTTTAATAAAGTTGCAACCCTAATAAAACAAAATTGGCAATTTTTGTGTTAGTGTCAAATGTTTCTGTAATGACCGAGAAAACTTGGCAATTCATGTGTTTTCAACATGTCGTTTTTACCATAGGTACCTCGTTCTTACTTCTACAGAAACAATTAACTTTTATGGCCTTCAAATATTTTTTTCGATACTACCGTGTTTACCCAAACTGTAAAAAATATTTTTTTAAATCTATGAATGCGGTCTTACTTGTCACTAAAATTAATGAAATGGTTCCTAAGATGAGATTTTTATATGTCCTATAACTTTAGATTTGCCCATACTGACCTTTGTAAATGGCCCACTATGTATATCCACTGATATATTATGTTAGATAAAAAGATACTTAGTAATAATTTAGGTTTTGTCGAATTTAAAAAAAAAACTCACACTGTGACAAATGGTCAAAATATACCCGTCCATACTGTTATTGAAGGAACTCAACATCTTACAATTTTTTTTTTAATAAAATCGAACCGGCTTAAATAAAATGAATAAAATTACTCGTTGAAGTAGGTAATAGCTGATTAAACACTATTAACCTAACAATATAGTAGTAAATGATTAATCTCTATCTGGCAATATTTTGAATATAGTAAACAGAATTAAGAGCTATATTTTTTTTCAGTAAGTGTGATATTTTTTGCAGAGTTTTGAAAAGCGGTACACCTTGTTGCGACAGTCTAATGAAGAGAATAATAATGTTATAGTTTCATTATTAAAATCAGAATACTGGAAATATATGCAAGAAAAAACCACCCTTGAAACTCCGCTTTCAGATGAAGAATTTGAGGCAGAACACAAACAAGCGCGAAAGAAGACACTCGAAGATTTTGACTCTAAGAGAAACATTGCAAGCAGATACGCTGAAGATGTCTACAAATACAACTTAACAAAAGTAATTGATATTTTAAGATTTTCAAATTGCTTATTTTTTAATTTTTTTGCTACTGTTTACTCACATTGCGTATTTTTATTTGATATGTGGCATTTATTTATGGATTATTAAAACAACCACATGTGATTAAATATTTAAGGAGTTATTTCAAAATTGCAGGCTATTGACGATAGCTTTATTCAACTTAAAGCGATAAATAAAAGCACGAATAAAGCGGCTATGCAAGATGCGATAGCCGAGTATGACAACTACATGAAGAGCACGACAGATTTGCCAAGATATTGCATACATCCCAATGCTCTACAGCGTGAACATCAAAATGGAAAGTGTCGGGCGTTAGTCAAATTTCGTCCGAACAAACATTGTTCTGATGGATTTGATGAAACTAATAAAGACGAGGGTACCTTGTCTGAGGTGAGCTATTACGACAACAAAAAACACAAAATTTTTATTTGAATGAAATAAGGACAAAAAAATACATTTACTTCATGTGATTGCTAAACACTAACTATCAATTTCATTTTCTTTGAACCCTGTTATGTTCCAATTAATCAAAAGTATTTCGCTGTGCAGGTTTCTGATATTAATTTGATTGATTTAAGCACCTATCATTTGTCAAACAATAATCTTCTACAAACTTTTATGTTGAACCACACCGTAAGTTTGGTCAATTACACGTTTTTGGTGGTATATTGAAAATTCTCAAATTTATAATCAAGTATGTACTAATCGAGTGACAATGCTTGGGGTGATATGTTAAAATAAATGATCATGTGTTACAGATATTGGAACAACGCTACGCAGATTTTGAACGTCTTAACATGTCCGCCAATGGATCTGCAGTACAAGAAGCCTTTAACGCTTATGTATCATCAATGGATGAACTATGCCGGCCCACCTTGTGGTGGGCACTTATAGTTCCCATGATCGCAGATATGGCTAAAAGAGTGCAGTACCATGAGACATCTAAAACAAAAGCTAACGAGATGTTCAATCAAAGAAGACGTAATGGTGGTATGGAATATACTTCAGACCCGTTTAAAGATAATCTGAATCAGGTCAGTAGTTATTATCGTATTTATACTAAATATGCAATTTTCCTTTTATTCAATGCCAATACCTCACTGAGAATGAGATCAAAGTTCTCAAGGACAGCTCTCCTACTCATAATACTCCTTTAGAAGTTTCTTAGCAGATTATGAACTTAATGATAATGTACATGAAGCTTTCATAAAAACGTAGTTTTGTCATATTATAAATAACAACCCGTGACAGAATTAAAACAGTGGCCAACAGTGGAAATATTTATTCAATAATGTGCGTATACATGAAATACGGATATACAAAGCTTGGCATTTACCAAATTCCTATACTTAATACCCAATTATTATTTTTTAACCGGCGTCATGCCATTATTAACAAAATACTGCGAACTATATACAACACTACAGCAACTACAATAAAAACATTTAGATCCCTTTAAGTCATTGCAGACTTATAGGCAGTCCACATACTCTAGCACACTACCAGTTGGCAGCGTGCCCAGCATGCTGGCAGCATCGCCCCGTTGAATTGCAATGCTTATTCTTTGAGCCAAATAGGTGCCAGCATTTTGATCACGCGTGGCATCGACCAAGCGCTCTGATAAGTTTTGGAAAATACGATGAGCTCCCGGCCCCGCGGACCCAACGTCTCTACACCAAACGGCTCAAATATGCTCAAATATGTAACCCATACCGAGGTTAGCATACTTGCGCCGCTTGAGTTGCTCCGCCGTAGTAGCCGCGGCGCTAGCCTTCACGTTGCTTTCAGAAAGATATGACGGCGCTAAAGTGTCTACGCATGTAGCGTCCCACACTAAGGGCAGATGGCATGATGGGCAGATAATGCCTATCTACTATCTGAAAATAAAATGAATTATTTTTTGTAAAAAAAACTGAAATTTACTGACCTGTCAGTTTGATTGATCAATATAATTCTGATAAAATAAATACCTACTACTGTTTGTAATGTTCACTTCTATGAAGAATTCATTTATAACAGGAAATCTCATTTTAATATTCAGAGATAAAATCAATAATACAACGGATAGTTGGCAAACCATGAGCATATGTGTAAGGACCAAGAACATACGTGAAAATTTTAATTTAGTTAGAACACTTGGTTTTGAAATTATAATGAAACTACGGTGCAACGTGCATCTTAGTCTTAACAATATAATTATATAAAAAAATACATATATGTATGTGTTTATATTACTTGATCAACACAACATTCATTTCAATCATTTTACTATCTAATCTTATTTTATATTTCAGATGATTAATGAATACTACGCCAGCATTTCTGGCAAATATGACGAAGTTGTAACGAAAATAACAGACATGATTAAAACTGCTATAACTATAGCTTCAGCAGTTTCAAAAGCTTAAAACTAGACGAAGATTATCAGAAGAAGTCTGAAAACGTACCAAATATTATCAAAAAATATGAAAATTACTACACAAACTACATAATATTGTGTTTGAGTTGATGTGAATTATACTTACGTAAATAAATAAACTACACATTATTGTTTTTCGTTATTATTTGCCGATAGTAACCAAATACTAATAAGAAAATAAAAACATATAATTGAAAAATTAAACAACACGCCTTCCGTACCAAAAAGTGAAATAAAAAATTACAAACCAGTTACATGATTTTAATGATGAAGGGCCATAAGGTGGAGACTAAATAGATTGTATTTACAGTGCAATTAAAACACCATTTTCCCCAAAAATGGACAACTGATAATCAATCTTTTCATTGAAGCCGTAAATGTAAAGAACTATTCCAAGGAACCGTCCCCCGACTGCAATGAAGAGATTGGTTATCAGTTGTCCATTTTTGGGCACAATTTGGCGTTTTAATTGCACTGCAAATGTTTGGAATGAAACTTAGCGCAGGCAGTCTACTTGTCTGTGACTTTTTGAAAGGGTTCTTTGGTAGTCGTCTACTCTCTGGTCTATGGGCATTTTGAGTGAAAAAGAAAAGTTTTTTTTTTGAGGTTAAACATTGAAAATTGGTTCCTTTTTTGTTTTGATAGCTCGTGCTATAATTGTAATTTATTTTGGGGACACCACCGGGTTGGACCCCTACGCGCGTGTTTGTTTTCGTGTGATTTTGTGGAAGAATCTCAAGAAAAAAGAAGAACGGAACTCCCAGCCATAGCCGTGAGTAATCTCTTAGTATAAAATAATTGGCCAGTTATATATTCTTGGTGAAACGCTAGGCTGGGGTTGTCGAAGTCGATGGGACTGCATTATATTGTAAGTGTCACTGTATGTATTTTTTATTTTCAGCCCCGTGCATCACGGGGCGAGTTAGGATTCAAAAAAACCGGTTGTCCAGGTGGACGACATTCTGCTTAACATACCCATCTAGGCAATCTGGAATCCTTAACAGTAAATATAATCTGTTTAGTACCTACCTTGTGGCCATTCAATATTAAAATCATGTTACTTGTTTGTAACTTTTTAGTTCACTGTTTGGTACGGCAGGAGTGTTGTTCAATTTATTTTTTTATTTTGTGCATTTTAATGATTAATGATATGACTAATGTTTAACTAAGTACCAGATATAGTAACATATAACAAACAAAAATAGTAAATGATTACCAAAATTAAACCCGCACTTTAATGTAAACCTATATCCAAAGTTTTAACATATCGCTATCTTAATTAAGCAAAATGACTCCAAATAAATCATACTAAACTCAAAAGTGATCACCAAAAGTAGTAAATGATCAACAAAGTTAAACTTGCTACGATATTCTTCTGGCGCATCGCCGCCGCAGCACGCTCGCTTCGCTCTCTCGACTCGCGAGTTGCTGCAGTCACAAATAAGTAGTCACACCTTAATATGAATTTGAGATTTAGTGATCATTTACTACATTTTTTATTTTTTTATATGACGGAACAAGCTCTAGGCTCACCTGATGTTAAGCGGACTACCCCTCTGCCTATAACAGATGCATTTCTTCTTATGTCACGAATTGCTCTGCGCCCGTCACCTTGAGACGTGATAGTTCTTAAGTCTCAAGTGCCGGTAATTTCACTGGCTCTCAAGGACTGCTGCCGGAACCCACCGTTAGGTGCTTGGCGACAGATTTTCTACTTGAGGGTGGTCGCTAGCTGGGCGGGCATTCGCAAAATACCCTTCCACCATGCAATGAAGCTCAAGCCCGCGGCGGGATTCGAACCATGGACCTGCTGCGTGGCAGTCCATAGCCAATGCCACTGAGCTATCACTGCTTACATTTGGTGTTCGATTACAACTTTTTGTAAAATAACTAAGGGTATCAAACCATTTAATGGTAGTCATTATATTAAATTCTAAACAATATTATTCCTTATTTTATTTATATCCACGCAGTACCTTCTCGTGCAAGAAACATTCTCCAATGACTCAGCGACGATAGTGAGTCCAGCGTTGGCGGCAGAAATTGGAAGCTGTTCAGATAGCTCTTCCACTTGCTGTACGAAAAGGATGGCCTGACCTTTAAATCCTTGCTGACCAAATCTGCCTCCCAATCGTACTTAAATGAACTTAAATAAACGGTCAAACACGTGAGATAAGCCTCACATCCATTTCATTGAGGCACTTCAGCTTAACTGGAATGAGTCCTACACGTATGTTGTTCCAGTATGCATTTCGCGGAGTTTTGTAATTTAAAATAGTGTTGGCACATCTACTACAAGAAACAAATTTGTTTGGGTGGTCTTGCGGTAATACTGTTATACTACTTGTCACATTATGCAACACGAAGCGTCTGCTTTTGATACAAAGCTTTTTGCAAGAATAGCAGATGCTATCTGGTATTTGCCATATTGTGTTCAGAAAATTAGCATCGGTATTAAAAAATTGCTTTCGGCATCGATAATTGCGTTGCATATCTGCGAGTCTTTCTTGTTGCGAACAACGGGTCCTATTTTCACGTACAAATGCAGTTTTTTTCACGCATTGCGACAACCTTGCATTGTGTGAAGAAGGTCACTCAAGTTCACGTATGCAGCCAATGCAGCATGTTTTTGCATCTCCGTCAACCTTATTTCACGTGAGGCAGGCAACTCAATGCAACGCATCAAAGATGAGTGTACCCGCATCTGTGTCAGTCTCATTTCATGTGGACATGTGACTCAATCACACACGGAAGATGCGTGCTCTCGCATCTGTGTCTACCTCATCTCTCGACAAGCCGGTGACTCTTCACGACGGCGATGAAAAGATCACTGCTGTTCTCGTGTTAACCTTGCGGAACGATCAACTGCAGACTCCTCATCTCGTTTATGTGATTCACGTAAACGATGTTTGGTAAACCTACTTCCTCTTTCTCTCTAGCATAGAACATATAATAATACTACGTATAGAACGGACACTCCTCACCCCCCACCAAAACCAGCCGTCCTCACCCCGCCACCGGTTCTGAGCTGTCGCTAAGCTGACTTGAGTACGAGACGCGCAACTCGCGCACGATGACGTGACGATTGTGCGAGTATTTTAAAAGTTGAGAATGGGGTACTCTTGTGCTGTTTACGGTTGCTTAACACTAAGTACCTACCAATTTGTCGTTCTTCAGTTATACAGTAGGTAACATATAAAAACCGGTAATCTACAATAGGTATTGAAAAAATACAAACAAGACTTTATCTTTGTATTTTATTCAAATGATTATTTTAGAAGATTTTCGTTTGCAAAAAATATCTGTGTATATCGACTTCGTTTGCAGCGAAACAAGTTTTGTGTCTATATAACCTATACCTACCATAGAGAAAAGCAATACCCATACCGACCTTTGCTACGATTGACAAGCGGTACACTTAATGTATGTATAAACATTCTATTCTTTTATTCTACTCGGTTGTGTGTTACATATTCCTACGTCGTACATGGAGTTGGATTGTTGTGCTTGTAAATGTTTCTGAGGGTAGGTAAGGTACGCATAACCTATGAAATCTAATAAGTCATAATAACAGCATCAAAAAATTGTAAGTGTAAAAATTGTAGGTAAGTACAATAATTATTCATACGATGACAACCTTAGACTTCACGCACACATTTACGCGTGTACAAAAACTTCATTTGTGTAGTGTCTGTGTAATAGATAGTTCGAACGCGGCTTTTGTATAGAGAATGAGTCAAGTGTCCAGGCTGTGTCTCTAGTCTCTTTTCACGTGAATTCAGACACTCGTTTTTAAGTTTTTTCGCCAATTGACAAGCTTTTCTGGTTTTCTGAGAAAGAGACATTCTAATTATAACTAGAAAAATACTTAAATATTAATAATATAATGTGCCAAAACGGTTTCTTACATAGGTCAGAAAAAAAAAAGAAATGGCATATCACTATAAATGTTAGTTATAAGTTAATATAGCAGAAGCAGTTAATACAATTTTTTAGAAAAAAACCTATAATCTAAATTATTTTATATTCTATAACATTGGATTCAGTTACTGACTAATTCACACTAGCCCCCACACTAGGATGTCCTGTGTTGTGGGTGGTCTAGTTCTCTTCCAAATGTACATTATTTTTATAAATTTATGATCAGTAGATAAGTGTAATACATAACTGATTATTCTTAAAACATACCTACAGTTGGTATTATGTGCACTTACTGTTGTTTTTTATAAAGGAATATAATATGACGTTACTTTCTTAAATTAAATATGTAAGTTAGCATTATTTAAAATTTCCTACAGTTATACCAATATTTATGTACCTATGTAATTACTAAGACAACTAGGTAGGAATATAAATTCTTAATCAAGTCAAAATCTTCTATTGTCCAGGAAAATCTTGCTAAAATATCAGGTAATAAGATCAACCCATCATAACACTGCTGTGTTTGGAAAAACCTTATTGTGTATGGCACCTAAAATATATATATTAAAGTTCCAGGAATCTTTAAAGAAATACGAGTAAATAGTTTCAGAGTCTTTAAAACCAAGTTATAAAGACTTTGAAACCATAATAATTAAACCAAGTAAATAATTTTTGACAACTAATGCTTATTATTCCATTAATTAATTTTTAGACGATAAAATTTGAATGCATGAATTGTAATATATTAAAATATAATTGACGTGACTGTAATATTGACGATGTACATAGAAATGTATATATTCGTAGTATAAATGTTTTGTGTATGTTCTGTTAAGTTATTGTTTATTCAATTTAATCACACCAATATTGTCTGACTTGTATTTGGAATGAATCATTAATAAAAATTTGCAAGTAGTCCATGCCATCTTAAACATTAATAAAAAAATGCAAAATATAGTCTAAGTATGGCTGATAATTGATATTACTTGCTTAATTAAATAGGTGCATGTGTTTTTGTAAAATATAGTTAAAAACGAAAATGAAATGAAAAATTAATTTATTTGACAGAGTAATAAAGATACGTGACATAAAACATCTACAATAATATAAAACTTACAACAAATCTTAATAATATACTATATCATGTTATACTTGTAGGTCAAGCATAATGTGTCAAATTGGACTCATCTCAGCATAATGCCGAGTGTCATAAACATTCGACGCTGGTTTTCAGATGAACCCATCACGCGGTTGGCACTAACTTTAAACTAGGATGTCAATAAGGTAAAACTACATTTTATATTAAAATGTTATATAAATAAAAAGATTTCTAATACATATCAGTCTAAAGAATAATGATTAATGTATATGTATATACATATACATTATACTGTGCTGTGGCTATAAGCGTGAGCTACATCTGCTCAAGAGATTTATAACGAGGTTCTACGGGGTGTGGGCACAAATGTGCACTGATTTCGCGCCTTATTTTGAAAGCCACACCACCACCGTGGCCGTCACGGACGTTGATCGGACGCGGTACATAACATAACCTATATCCAGGGACACACGGCGCACGGCCTCCTTCACCCGCTCGCAACCAGGTTTCATTTATTGCCATAACATCAACGTCATGCTTAATCATACCTACTATGAAATCGTCATGATTAGTTCCTAACGAACCCGAATTCAGCAAACCAGTGCGTAGATTTTTTTTACAAACCATTATCAATATTTGAAATATATCTTGTATTAGTTATAATTAAATAAAATTATATTTAAAGTACCTACCTTCGTTTATTTAATAAAATAAATATCTACTTATAAATTTATTAATTAAGATATATACACACACTATAGAATATATAATATATTAAATATACACTGCGATGAATATCGAATAATAGATAAAAACTAATAAAATGTATTTCGTATACAATTGCAACTGAACAATAAATAACTGTAATAAATTAATAATAATAAATAATAATAATTGCAATATATTGAACTGAAGTCAAGATCATGCTTTATCAATGTAAGTAGTCTAGTGAAACATGTGTGGAAACATAACGGTCATCCATCAGCATAACTAAGAGCAACAAGCAGTCTGTCAACAAAAAATGTCTCTTCAACATACCTGGTTATATAAAACATGAAATGAATTAAATTGAATAGTAGGAGCAGTAATTTTTATGATGTCGAAGTATATCTGGACTATGACATTATGCAATAAAACTATGTTACACATAATATATAACATAGGAAGGTACCTACCTATACAAGTTTTATCACTAAAACAATACAGATACGTTATACCTGCTATATATAACACAGTTATATATATACAATACAATACGATACAGGTTTTTATCATGAATACAATATCACGCATGACCGGAGGTTCAAACATACAAATAGGCAGTGACCACAATAAGTAAAAATTGGTTTTAAGTACCTTATGATGACACAATATGTAAGTATTTAGTACATTAAAGACAACAGAAGAATGATATTACTTTTTCTGTTTGTTTTTATTCACCGCGTTCCTGCGAGTTAAAGTAGGTTCTGCAGGGACGATGACGGTCTTCAGTAACGGCGCCGGCTGTGCCAGCGATGGTGATCTTGAGACGTTGGAAGGAGTCTTCGTTGTTGCAGACCCGGTTGTTGACGGGAATTTATTAAGTAACTTTTCAAGCTCTTCCACGGAAACAATACGTTAATGCTCGTTGTTAGGTAGCTATATTATTATATTTCCATGCTTCCAAAGTGTTTGCGGGCTGTAACAAACATTTCCTAGCGAGATTTAGTCAAGAACTCTCGGAGAACGGTCGTTGTCGATCTCAACCGCTTTTGTCTTCCCATATGCGTTGACGAACATAGGTACCTATCAGTAAAACGGACTAATATTGGTACCTCAATTGCATTGCTCAATTGGTTGCTCAATTGGTTGCATACCTCAAACAGGTTAGAACATGGCGAACGAAACATTGTTAACAATAACATCTGTAATTTAATTTTACCCATGTTAAAGTAATAAATAATTTGAATTTGAATAAAAATTGGTTAAAATTCAAATTTATAAGTGGGTGAACAATGTCTAACAGTATTAAAAAAAATCTTCCAAATTTAAGTCTAATTTGGACTATTTAATTTAAGGTTAAATGAACGAAGTCCAATATTCTTTAATATATCCTAAAATCGTCAATATCAGAATCGCTTAGTAGGTAAAAAAAAGTCTAGTTATAAGGTATATGAAGCAGTGATGGCTCAGTAACATTGGCTATGGACTGCCCCGCAGCATGTCCATGGTTCGAATTCCGCCACGGGCTTGAGCTTCACCGCATGGTGGAAGGGCATTTTGCGAATGCTCGCCTGGCTAGCAACAACCCTTAAGTAGAAAATCTGCCGCCAAGCAACACTATGGTTCGGACCTCGGCTTGACGCGAGCCAATGTCTCTCTGCAGCGATGCAGAGCGACATTTGGGGAGGGGGGTCGGAACTAAATGCCCCGGTACATTTCTAGTGTTGTACCGTTGAGAATAGACCGGAAAATTACTCTGTGACTATTTGAAGAGACACTAATTGGGACTTTATTTTTGCCTCGGGCTTGCTGTCAAGATTGGTGTTTGATTTTGTAACTTCTGATTACCGCACATCTGGGGATGTTACCGGGCAATTTGCGGATGACGCTAAGGCTTTCAACGTAATGGCTGCGATGGGGTCATCCGGGTCGTCCAATACGTGCCGTGGTCGGCGACGGGGAGGTTAAAAGTATGGGTCGGATGAGAAGTTGGGTCGGATGAGGTTGCGACGCCCTCATGACTACGGCTTAGATATAGCGGGCAGCTACCGCGACCCTGCCGCCCCGCGACCCCTGCGGCTAGCACTTGGCCTCATGCCAGTGTTTCATTTATTTGTATTACTTATTTGTCTACAAGAAGCTAGGTTAGCCTGAACAACATCTTCGACCACATCATAACTTACCATCAGGTGAGATAGTAGTAAAAAGCTTAATTCTCAAACATAAAAAAAAGAAGCAAGCGTAGAAACGGATAGGAGAATATTTATTTTGTTAATTTTGAAAGAATGCATATTTAATACTAGTGTTATATATTTTTGTTATGTACTAAGCAAGCACTAGACGATGATAGTAAACGTTGTAAAATTTTAACGAAAATCATTTTTGTTTCCCATTTATTTCATGAACCACACCCCTTTATGTTTTTTTATAACTTTCACCAGCCTATGTTCCCCGGAATAACTCGTCACTTCTAATGATATCACATACATCAAAATCGGTGAAGCCGTTACGAAGTTATGGTGAAATAAAGAAACTCACATACATACATGAACCCTGAAAACATAACTTAATTGTGTTGAAAAGCCTTCACAGCATCATAAACGGCGATGCTGACAAAAATATATAAAAACATAATGTATCAACATCATCATCAGAAGACGTGTGTCCACCTTGACTTGTAGCACTACCTTCCCGACTAAAACTTATATCATCTGGCCCGCCTGAGGTGTCTTTAATAATATACAGGGTTATTGGTAAATGGCTAACTACCTCGTAGGGTTGACTTCTGCGAGTCCCAACAAAAATTTAGAGATGTTGTTTTTTTTTTAAATGTGATTTTGACTTAATAACCACGAGGTCCACCTGATGTCAAAAGTCTCTTGTACCTGTAATGTATTGTTTCATATTTTTTGTTACTTTACTCGATGTAAATATTTAGAACTATATTCAAAATGAGCACGGCGCAGTCCAGTGTTGCCGCGGCGGCGCTCTTGGCTTCGAGTAGGCATAAAGACACAAAAAGGTAAAAAAAATATATCTCAAAATGTTTGTTAGGTACGACTAGCAGAAGTCAACGCTAAGAGGTTGTTAGCAATTTACCAATAACCCTGTATAATCCCCTAATGTTGTCTTAGGTTTTCGCGATAACTACACATAGTAATTAAATAACATTAAACGGTTTAAATCGCGTTTATTTATCATTATTTTGTCCCAACGTTTCAAACACTTTGCAGTAATCAGTGTCAAGGGGTGACTGACAGACAAAATTAAACGTCGGGACATTATTTAGCAGGCGTTATTTCAAACCTAACAATATTAAAATTATAAGGATGCGTCATCATTTACAAGTATAAAACCAATTGCAAAATTGGTCTTGTTTGTATTACAACGCAAGTGGTACTATAGAGGTCGCTCCATCCCAATACGATGGTTAAAGAACTCTAGGAAAGATTTGAGTTATGACATCATGTCATGTTAGCTCAATTGGTTGGACATACCCCGGCTCAAGGGGTGGATGGACGCGGGTTCGAATCCCGCACATGACTTAAATTTTTCCCATCGTTTAATTGTGATTATGTAATATATTTTTTTTTTTATCTTAATTCGCAACATTTTTTATCAATTTAAATCATGTATGGTAGTTTGACTTGTTCTTTCATATCTTCCGGTGTCTAACCAACAAAACTTGATAATTTAACCACTGAATGTTATCTATTTATATATAAGAAGAAAATATTCCCCCATTTACCATTGTGTGCAATATTTTGTACGAAATAGACGTCTGTTTCAAAAGCTTCGGACCTTGTATTATACAGTAAGTAAGCTTTATAGTATTACTTATATGGTATTATTTAGAGATTAAACTCGCGACTGTGTCGAGAAATTTCAAATATTAACATTTCTATCACGCTTTTAGCTAGTTTTTGTAACTATTGTGAATGGTCAAGGTATTTTTAACAGTGTTGTTATTATGTTAAAAGTAATTGAACACCATTGCAATCATTCCGTGCGCCTTAAAACATCATAATATGAAAAAAAATAAGTAACCAATGTCATAAACAAATTAATTATTTATGACATTGGTTACTTACACTAGACTAAACAACTGTATGTCCCAGGGTGAGCGCAGTGGAGTTTTTCTTGTAACGACATTCATCTGCTATAGGCAGAAGTTACTCCTTAACATCAGTTGGGCGCTAGCGTGTTCAGTTACAATCTTATATAAAAAAATATGATCGGGAAGGACGTTGTTCAGCCAAATCGATTAGTTAAGAACGGTTAGTAAAATAGTAAGTTACGCCGCAAACGAGCGTTTCAAGACTGTGTCCTTTATTCATTAAAAATATTGCACAGCACATAATTTACAAAAAAAACTTAAATTGCGACGGGCATAGTGAAATCATTTTAGTATGATTTGTTTGTTTTTTAATTGTTTGTCTCAAAAGATAGTATACCTATTGTATTGATGGTAGATTTTTAAAGCCGAGAGGCTAATATTTTACTACCATCTCACGCGATAGTAAGTGATGATTTGGTCGAATATGTTGTTCAGGATAATTTAGAATTACTAGATCTCAAAGACAGCTGGTGGAACACATCGTCAGGTGCTAGGTGACAGATTTTCTCCTTGAGATTGGTGGCTAGCCAGGCGGGGGTTCATAAAATACCTATTCCGTTGCTGTAACGACTGCCATCCTAAAACAACAACTGGACCTTAGCTGATTGGTTAAGAACGGCTTAGCAAACTCACTACAAACGCTTCAGAATGGCTAAGCAAACTTCTTTATTGTTACAAAGTTTTTGTTTATTTCTAAGCTATAAAGCGACTTATTACACTTGAGAATTGTTGATATAACCATACCATATTATTATTTAGAGATGACGGAATCTGAACACGGTGCGCAAGTCGTAAGAGTGACGGATAATCATACCTACATACTAGACAATTATGAGCTGGAGCAGGTCCTGATGAAAGATGAAGTCAAAGACCTTCCGGTAGTGATGGTGAGCGTGGCTGGCCCCTACCGCAGCGGGAAGTCCTTCCTGCTCAACTTCTTCCTAAGATACCTTAATTCTCCGGTACGTATTGCATTATACTTATTATATCTGAGTTCTTGCTAAACGTCAGAACATCGCGCAGCTGTTGGAATGGGGAAGCCTATAATCTTCATGTCAGTTCCACTAGGATGGCGCTGATTTGTATAGCATTATTTATAGTTTCTTTAATGTTCAACTTTTCATAAAATACGGGTTGCTGTGTACCACCTGAGTATCGAGAAATTGGACTTCACGAATTTCAGAGTAGTTCTAAAAGAGTAGTTTCTTTTTTTACATGATTTGTTATCTACATCTACACCAATAGTATAAAGATTTGTATTTTTTATTTCTATATGCAACAAATAAACTTAAAAACTACTGGGCCGATTTGATGAAATTAGGTATGAAAATAGCTTGAGATCCGGGGAAAGACATAGGATAGTTTATATTCAACTGTGCAAAAAGAGGTTTTCGGTGTGTTCACGTAAAACGAAGCAGTGATGGCTCAGTGGCATTGGCTATGGACTGCCGCGCAGCAGGTCCATGAGCCAGAGCTTGAGCTTCACCGCATGGTGGAAGGGCATTTTGCGAATGCCCGCCTGGCTAGCAACCACCCTCAAGTAGAAAATCTGTCGCCAAGCACCTAACAGTGTGTTCCAGTCCGGCACCAGTCCTTGAGAGCCAGTGAAATAACAGGCAAAAATGAGACTTAACAGGCATGTCTCAAGGTGATGGGCGCAGTGCAGTTCGTCACTTGTGATAAAATGAATCTGTTATAGGCAGGGGATGCCGCTTAACATCAGGTGGGCCTCGTGCTTGTTCCATCACAATAACATAAAAAAAAAACAAAAAAAAAAACGGCGTTTTCTATGTTAATAGTTTTTTTTTGTACTGGTATAATAAAGTAAAGTAACAAGTGAAAAGTGATCCAGTTTCATATATGGCTACGATGATGTACAAAAACAATATTAAGTTATTAAAACTGCATAAAAACAGTTCAACTATGAATAAAATGTTACTTTCCTCAAAGTCAGAGTCAAAATCATTTATTCAATTTAGGCGTCTACGACGCTCTTATACAGTACAGAAAAATGATTTCCTTAAACGAGTTATTTTAACGTTTATTGTGCAAGAGTGAGAACAGAGAGCTTTTCTTTTGTAATAACAGTAAAGTATACAAGGGTCGAACTTTATGTGATAGTATTACAAACTCTTTAGACTACTCTAACAAGAAATAATAAAACCTATCCCGAACTGAAAAAATAGAAAATGACTAACTAAATATATAATGATAAATTTATCGACATTGTCTTATGGTATGTTAGTACAGAATGGTTTAGTGCCCACTAAAACAAACTAGATATTGTTTTATTTTTAACCTAAGTACATTCAAAAACTGGCCAAATGCAAGTGGGACTCGCGCACGAAAGTTTCCGTACCATTATCTCGTTTTCATTATTATTATTTTTTAATAAACGTCGAAAACTTCTTTTATTGTATGGGAGACCTATTAATTTTTTTTTTTTTTTAATTAACTATATTTAAGGAGAACATAAAACTAAATATTCTGTGATAAGTTAAAGCGTTGCCTGTCACCTTTAGTAGTATCGAGCAAGAAACGGTAAAAAAATCAAGTTTGTTGTATGGGAGCCCCCTAAAATATTTTTTTACGGAACCCTATAAAAAAGAGGAAGTTTCTCAAGTCTAAGCAATAATTCATGTATAATCTCACATTATTTTTTACTGGATTAATTTAAATATTTTTTTTTGCTGCATGGAGTATAGTCCTATTAATATTTTATCAACATCGATTGAACTATTTTTGACGAACACAATAACTGAAAAAAGTTTTTGTAACGAGGCAGGAGTGTAATCACACCCTAACACGCTCGCCATGGATTTCATTCCCTCTCCCTTTTGTACAGAATGTCATGATCTGGAAAATGCTTTGCGTCAGAGAGGATAACCTTATTATTATTTTGGTTTTGTTGCTAAATCGTCTTACTATTGTACTTGATCACGTAAAACATGTGATTTGGTGAAGAGTTTTCATAAAATCAACGATGACGATATTTATTGAAATATTTACAATTGTAAAAACGTAATAATTAATATTTATGACAGTTAAATATTGAACAAATTATTGGAGCACTAAATTTGTAAGATATTACGAATAAATATTTATTCGTAGGAATTATATGATTTTCGTTTAGCACATGATGATATAGTGCTTGTGCACTTTATCATAATTATGTAGAAATAAATTGTGTAATCCTGTGCACTCGAGTTCAATAACTGTTATAAATATTACGTGGAATATGATTTTCAACTCGTCGTGAAGACCATGATCTTGCAGAATGAAAACCTCGATATAAGCGTAAAAAAAATAAAAAAATGCGTTTACTGCTATAAACGATAGTTTCTACCTTAAAGATGGGACTTAACTAATATTTCGCTGGGCACAGACCGCGATGATTATCCCCAAACCTACCCGTGCATTTATAGATCCACAAATAGCCCTAATACCGAAATTAAAGAGTACACACAGACTACATATTTTGTGTTTGATCAAATCTCTACCGCAGAGATAGAGATAATTGGCGATTTCACCGGCTATCGTGTTGAATGGCTTGGTTCGCGTTCCACAAAGGAAAACCTCTTTTCACGACTTTTCTTTGTATTATAATCTGACATAAATGGTCACCTCTCATCAGATGTTCCGATAGAATAACCTGCTGACCCAGATACTTATTCAGTGTCCGTTAACACTCCTCTGGAATTTTCGGACCACTACCTGATCCGGAGTTCAGTATAGGTTAAGCGACTAACTCTCCCCCGTTTTGTGGGCTGTCTGACTACTGGTTGGCAGATTGGGTCCCAATCCCAATCTGCCAACCAGTAGTCTGACAGCCAATGACAATGTTTTCGTTTTACCGGATCAATAAAACTGAAAAAAAAGGAGCACATGTCCTCCTCAAAGACCGGAAACTCATCTTTGAGACCTGAGAGGAAGAAGGAGTTTTCTTTTATTTAGATCCATCTCAGGCTCTCACTTGACCAGATCTTGTTTATTGTTATCATATTTGAATGTTTATACCATAACTACGTAAACTTTAACTTTTATACATAAAACCATTTTTTGCAATAGGGGAAAAACTAAATGTACACGATTAGTGTCTAGGTACACCCTAATTATTTTTGTTTTATATATAAAAGTAACAATTATTCCATTGTAACGTGTTCACGGGGTCACCCCACGTGACCCCGTGAACACGATCACTGCCAAGTGTTTGAAACGTCGGGACAAAATAATGTTAAATATACGCGATTTAAACCGTTTAATGTTGTTTAATTACCAACTATGTGTAATAATCGCGAAGACAACATTAATTATTATAATGACATAAAATTGCCAAGCTGTTGTAATTTAAAAGATTCACCTATTTGTGAAAGACAGAAAGCTGAAGTCAAGGGCTTAGTAAAACCGTTACGTTTTTTGATGTGTTAAAAAAATGTTATGTTAATACACTCGAATTTTATGTGTATATTACCGGAAATGTATGAAATCTAGGAATTATACACAATTTCTATGCCTAATTTCTATAATTCTTAGCCCACTTAGGAAATGTGTAATGTAATGTTTCAAAGATTCCTTAATACACACATTTCCTGTGAAATGTATGGATTTCGAGATTTGATGTATGCAATTCCGAGATGATAGGTACTAGGAAAAATATTATTAAAGCTGCCGTTGGCATAATTAGCAGTAACATTCACATCGTAAAATATAAAATATTCATTGGGCTTATTAATAATTAAACATAATTAAATCATTGTTATATTTAATTATGTTTAATTAGTAAATACTAGGAGTAGTAAATGATCACCAAGTATAGTAAATCATCACCAAAATTAAACTAGCTATAATTCTTTTCGCGCATTGCCAGCCGCTACCGCGGCACGCTTGCTTCTCTCGCTCGGCTCGCGTTATTGTGGTCGCAAGTAACCTAATGCTCTACCTCGCTTCGCTCGTCGTCCCACCTAAACATGACTGAGATTTAGTTACTCCCCCAATACTTACAAACAGCAAGAATGCAATACATTTCCGATTGCGATTTAGGAAATGTATAGATGTCCAAGGAAAAATGTAATATGCACAAAATATATCATAGATTTCCTATCTATTTTAGGAATCGTGCATACTTCCTAGGAATTGTATACAATGACGGATTACACACTTTTTCGTTAACATGAATACCAAATTATCAAGGTGATTTAAATCTACTAAGCAGTGTACTTAATGCACCCGGAAATGACCAGGGTGAATCAAGTCTACTAAAAGTATACTTAGTGCACCTGGGTGAATTACCCCAGGTAAATTACATGAACACGAACAATAACAGGCTCCGCTATAAATAATTATTTCTAAGTCAGGAAAGAGTGTATATATTTATTATTTAAGTCATCTAAAACTAAGGTTATTTTATATTAAAGTAACATTATATTATAGTACTCGTATAAATAAGCATGAGGCTATTAAAATAATAGAAACCATGGGGAGAGCGCTGTACACTGAAACACAGGTGATGAACCTAGTTCGGCAACAGATGCACAATATACAAGGTTACTGCTAATCTGGCGATACGCGACAGGCGTGATGGGTATCGATAACAAAACTTAAAAAAAAATAAAAAAAAAAATTTTTGAAGAATTTTTCATCTTGTCATTGCGTTTTCAATGAGATAATAAGTGATACACAATACTGTATGGTGCTTAGAATCACTAACAAAACAATAAAAAGGAATAATCACTAAGTAAAAGCATCAGCTGTTTTGAATTAAAGACGCTCGCGCACCCACCCGCTCCGTTGCGATCGCTTAGTGATTGAAACGGCTGCCGCCGCTTGACGTCGCCGGTTCGAAGTGCAGCGCGCCGCGGAGCAGCGGCGGCGGTGTCGCATGTCAGTGTGCTCCGACGTCCATCCATCTTTTGTTTTAGCTACCTAATCCATCCACGAAATTTCATGTCCATCACTCTAAGTAAGCTTTACATCCTATCTGCTCATAACAAGCCAAACGAAATCCCGACATGTAGGTATCTACCTAACCTATTCATCATTAAACTTCTGTTGCCGCCAATAAATAACTTAATCACACCTTTTGTCAAACGACCACTTTTACACTAAAAATAAAACAATTTTAAAAGCGTGATATTCAAAATGTGGAATAACAATGTTAATTATTCATTCATTACCTACATTGAGCTACGATACACAGGTCCATGATTAATTGATTACCTCCTACCATAGGTAATTAAAATCAGCTGCTTTTTGTGCATAGGTAGAATACTTTGTAGGTACTCACATCAATTTGTTAAGATTAATTTTCAAGATACCTAAGTAGTAGGTAGGTATCTGGGTACCTAATTAATGTCAATTGGTACCTAGTAGGTAATATCTTCACAAGAAAAGCACGTAGTCTAAGGTTCATTTACCTATCGGCACGATAGTCAACGATACGAACTCAATCAAATGAAAAATTTGGTAGGTTAACAGTATACCAACTAGACACAGTTTTAACATTTTTTATTTACAGTTTAACTTGTGTAAGCATGGATTGCGTTACCATACAAAACCATGAATATTTTCTTTTCATCAAAAAAATATATATATTTTATTATTTTTTTTAGGTTTTGTTCTCGATACCCATCACGCCTGTCGCGTATCGCCAGTTGATTAGCAGTAACCTTGTATATTTTTGTATAACTTTTTAGCCACATTAGTTTCACCAACTTTGTATTTAAACTAAACATGAATAAATGATTATTATTATTAATTAAGTATACCGCCCCAATTTTGCAAACATTGGTTCAATAGTTTTTACTGTTTTTTATGAGTCACATCTACGAATATTTATTCGTAGGTGTGTATACAGACTTTTTTTAAATGCTATACTCATGTTCACTAGGTTACTTGAAATCCCTTAAATCAAATATTTATAATTTTTATTTAATTACAGATGTTTTTGCCTTTTACTCCTTTATTATAAGAACAAAAACATGTGTATATAATTTAGAAAAAAATAGCTATATTCGTTTTGGATGTTTCACACATCAACCGGAACGTCCACTGTTGAACAAGATCTCCCCCATTGGGGGGACATGCCATAATCCCCACGCTTGGCAGGCGTCGTCGTGGTTAGGATCTCAGTAGAGTTGTCAGAACTTCAGAAGGCGTTGCTGCCCACCTTCTGGTAACTTTCTCTTAGTTGCCTCTTACGACACCTACGGGGAGAATGGGGAAGGTAACATTCTAACCCGGCATCCTACGGGGAATGTTTTGTTTAGATATTTTATTTTTTTAATTTTAATATCTTCTTTTATAGCAATCAGCTCGTGATGATGGGTCATGGTTGGGAGATGACAGTATTCCTTTGAAAGGATTTCGGTGGCGCAATGGCATCATAAGGACTACCACAGGCGTCCTCCTCTGGTCTAAACCATTCATCACCACCCTCGCAAATGGAGATAAGGTATGAACATTAAAAATATAGAACACCTAACAGTGTGTTCCGGCAGCTGTTAGCTGCCAGTAATTCTAGGTTAGCCTGAACAACATCTTCGACCACATCATTACTACTACTACTTACCATCAGGTGAGATAGTTGTCAAAGGTCTAAAAACTAAAAATCCTATAAAAACACAAAAACCTATAAAGCATAAAAACCACGTCTTAAATTTAGAAGAGAATTTAATCATTTTTAGTTTTTGATATGTTATTGTGACGCAACAAGCAACAACCCACCTGGGGTTAAGCGCAATAACCTCTGCCTATAACAGATGCATTTCATCACAAGAGACGAATTGCACTTTAAGACATAGTTGTTAAGTCTCATGTCCCTGTAATTTCACTGGCTCTCAAGGACTGCTGCCGAAACACACCGTTAAGTGCTTGGCGACAAATTCTATACTTGAGGGTAGTAGCTAGCCAGGCGGGCAATCGCAAAGTGCCCTTCCACCATGCGGCGAAGCTCAAGCCGGCGGTGGGTATCGAACCAGGGTACACCGGCGCGGCAGCCCATAGCTATCACCGCTCGGCCATCAGATTCAAATTTATATTTATTGTTGTCTAATTGCTACGGCTTAGCGGCTTGTTGCATTCCTGACTATGATCCTTATTGGAAATTCTTGTTGGAAGGCAAACAAGCCGGTGACTCTCCTAGAGGCGGTGAGTAATCACTGTCACCCGCGGACTTTTGTAAGAGCAGAGGTTTCGAGGATGCTGCGTTGCCGGTTTCAATACCTTCTGGTTTTCAAGGGCGTAATGATTGAAACTAGCCGTGTAGGAAATACAATAATAGAACACCGTGTATTAAGGGCGGTAAATAAGGAATTACCTTCGAGGCTCGAGTAGACAAGAAGTCGAAGACTGAGGGCTTTCTGAGTCGAGGTCGTAATTCTCGTACCGCCCGTGAAACATACAATGTTTTTCATCACATTTGCTAGTAAATATATATGATTTATAGCTTTTATGCACAAGTATATTTTTATTGTAGTAGCTGTAGTGTTGTATATAGTTCGTAGTATTTGGTTAAAAAAGCCATATCGCCGGCAAAAAAAAAAAAATTAGCACAACTATTATAACGAAATACGTGAACTTTTTTTAAGTAGATGGCGTGTTTTTTGGCCACACCAGATAATACAAATATTTCGTTTAGAAACGTTAACGGCAAATACTTATGTATATACTAAGTATACTGAGAGTCAGATGAAGTGTTAAAAAATTACGTTTTGATTCAATTAGAAAAAAATATTAAAATCGATTATTAAAAACATTAGTTGAGTATGTAATTAATGTGTAGAGAGATAGATTGCAATGAAATTCCTGTTTACATAACCTTTTCAGTAAATTTTTCAATTGCGTGTTAACTCCTTGTTTATGCTTGAATGACATGTGTGCTGTGCTATAAATTAAAAAAAAAACACTTAACGACCTTGGCTTTCATGACAAAAAGAAAGCTCGAGGGTTTTATATGGGGCAATACCACTGAGCAAGTAATATTGGACGTGCAAGTGTGATGAAAAATTGTTTAAATACGTTTACAGAATGGCATGCTGATTATCTTTACCAGGTGATAATTCAATTTTGCAAGAGTCTTTGGTGGGTACCACAGAAACATTAATGTGCAAATAATGTGTTTAATAAAGCGTTGCGTAAAGGGCATTGTTTCAAATGAAATTACTGGGCAAGCGAGACATAAGAAAACGTTTAGAAGTGATGAACGCATAGCTGTGTCATGCAGAATATGGGCGGTGACAAAGCAACTGTAATGACAGGCGTGAAGCTTTTATTTAGGCGAGTGGACTGTCCATCTCGTTAAGTCATCAATAAATAACAAGGGACCAAAACATATTCTCAAAACGTGGGGATACGACACCTCTCCTTGATCTTTTGAGAATGTAAATATTTAGGCATTTTTTCTAGCATTGACATTCTTGAAAGATCAAGGGAGATGTCCCCTTCACTTCTATTCATGATTAGAACAATATTGTATTATCTAACAACACAAAATTATTGTAAAAAGATATGACTTTGGTTTTACTGAGAATGTTCTTGTTGGTTTCAAAATAATCGCAACCTTTCAGTCAATGACGCGTTATGATGAACAAGTATTATTAAATATTAAATCACATAATAAGATAATATATCCGACTGCAAATTATTTACTTTCGTTAAACAGTTTATCGATCCACTGAAATTAAAACTGCAATGCTGCTGCAAACTTTTTTATCTTACAATATGGCGTATAAAATATTTTTTTTATTTGAAATAATTTTATGTATCTAGTGTAACATGCGCTATCAAGATAAATCTAACTATATATCATACATTAAAATTGGTTATATAAGCCGTTTAGAAGTTATGGTGGAATAAAAAACTTTCAAACATACATACATAGACCCTGAAAACATAATTCTCCTTTGTTTGTGCAGTCGTTTACAAAGGGCATTGTAGTGGACTTCAATTTTAGCGCACGCTAATCACATTGACTTATGTAAACACCTGCTGGTTGGCGCTTTCTTCGCTTTAGTCCCTTTTTAAGTTACCTTTTAGGATTAGTAGGTCTATTAATTGACATTATATAGGTTTATGGCTTGCAGGTAGCAGTTGTTCTCATGGACACCCAAGGAACCTTCGACAATACAAGTACTGTCCGCGACTGTAGTACTATATTTGCACTCTCAACCCTTTTATCGTCTGTCCAGATTTACAACATCTCTAGTAACATTCAAGAAGATGATTTGCAACATTTACAGGTAAATCCTACTATGAGAAGAAATTATATGTAATAGGCCAGCTTTTTTTTTATCGTGACGGAACAAGCCCGGGGCCCACTTGATGATTAGTGGACTAACCTATGCCTATAACAGATGCATTTCTATAACACGAATTGCACTGTGCTGGTCACACTGAGACGTACAGTTGTTAGGTCTCATATTTTTGTAATTTTATTAGCTCTCAAAGGCTGCTGCCGGAACACACTGTTAGGTGCTTGGCGACAGATTTTTTACTTGAAGGTGCTCGCTAGCCAGGCGGAAATTCTCAAAATGCCCTTCCACCATGCGGTAAAGCTCAAGCCCGCGGCGGGACTCGAACCATGGACCTTGAATTAAAATATCGTATGTCTATAATTTCTAACCGACTCAAGAAAAAAGTTTTTTTTTTAATGAACACATTCAGGCGTTACTTTGCGAAAATCCATATTTATTATTAACAAATATTTTAAAAACATTTAAAGAAAACATCAAATTAATATTTTAATAAAATACTTAAAAAAGATAAAAGGTTTTGACTCTACGAGCGCACGATCGAGAACTTCTTTTGTTGAGAAATGATTTCTCGATCGTGCGCTCGTAGAGTCAAGACCTCCTGAGGATGCTTCGTGTAGATTTTTTTTTGTTTTTCGCTATGTTTTTTGTATTAAACGTTTTTTATATCAAGCGTAGACCGATTTTAAAAATTCGGTTTTTGCTTATTAGAGTATATCTTCAGATAGGTCCCATTTATAAGTATCTTTGATAAGGTCGTTTTTAAGTTGTACGGAATAAACTAAAAAGAGTATATTGGCCTTAATAGCATTATTTTCTGTTAGCGTTGTGGCCGCAAGAATCTGTCCAAATCTTAACGATAGTTTTAATATTGATATGTTTGCAATAACGCCTGCTATGCGGATTACTTGTTTTTTGTAGTCAAACGTTAGTTGAACTATAGATGTCAGTCCATCCCAATACGATGGTTAAAGAACTATAGGAACAATTTGAGTTATGATGTCATTGTCATGTTAGCTCAATTGGTTAGAGCATACCCCGGCTAAAGGGGTAGATGGATGCGGGTTCGAATCCCGCACATAACTTAAATTTTTCTTCTCGTATATTTGTAATTTTGTAACGTAAAGATGGTCCACAAAAATGAAAAGCGTAATTTTAAATGCTATCTGCTTTATTTTTGAAAAAATAAAATTGTACTGCCAGTAAGGTTCAAGGTGTAGTTTACTGTTTATTGATCTGCAAATACTTAATTTCTAGCTCTTTACCGAATACGGCAGGCTTCTAAAAGACCAAAGTGGGAAAGCATTCCAGGTGTTGCAATTTCTTGTCAGAGACTGGCAGTTTGCTGACGACTTTGCTTACGGAGCAATTGGTGGAGAACATCTGCTGGAAGAAAGGCTGAAGGTGATACTTTTTTTTTTTAATAGAATTATTTGCAGTATTATTTTTCAATAATATGTATATACGCTATATTTTCATATTCATTTATATTAATATCTCTCGCAAAAAAGCATACTTCACGTATATTTCACGTATATTTCTTCGAATTTTTTAGCCTACCTTATGCATCACAGAAAATAGGTATACATCTCTATGTACGCATTATTATAACGCATATATCCCGCTATTTGTCATATATATTTCTTACTGAAAATGCGTCCCTTATAAAGTATATTTAATTGTTTCTCCACATATTCTATAAACTTAATAACTTGTTAATTGCATTCGCTTTTTAATCATGCTTAAGCATAAAAATGGATATAGCCCCCAATATTATTCAATATCATTATTAGAGGCCAAGAAAGATATATAATTTGAAATGCCGCAAGAATTATATAATTAATGTTTAAAGGTTTCTGATCTATTGGATAAAACTGTAACTAATCAAAGTGAATAATTTGAAGCCAGCCTTTGCAACGAACCCGCGACTCGACCAGGCGCTCCCACAACAATCACGAGCACTTCGCGATCGGCTCGAACCGTTTTATTATGATATTATGACGGAACAAGCTGGGGCCCCACCTGATGTTATTGTTGTTGTGATTACTCTCCCTACAAGAGCCTAGTTTCTTAAAATGTGGTGATGATGAACTGAAAATTACATTTTTTTAATTACAGGTATTTCCTACCCAATCCAAGGAAATGATAGAGTTGCGACAACATATACGATCTTGTTTTGAAAAGATTTCTTGCTTCCTTATGCCTCATCCGGGATTCAAAGTGTTGGAAAAAGCATTTTCAGGAAAAATAATAGGTCAGTTTTTTTCCTTACGCTTGATAGGTTACCCTTTGACCAGTGTCTCACCTGATGGTAAGTGATGGTGTGGTAAAAGATGTTGTTCAGGGTTAACCTGGAATTACTAGCTCTCAAGAACAGTTGCCGGAATACACCGTAAGGTGCTTGGCGACAGATTTTCTACTTAACTGCTAGCTAGCCAGGCGGGCATTCGCAAAATCCCCTATCATCATGCCAACTACCAACGACCGCCATCCTAAGACAGCAACCGGGACCGATGGCTAACCTTCCCTCCGAAGCACGGAAGTGCGGGTTGTCCACTGCTGAACACAGCCTACTCCATTTAGGGGATTTGCCATAATCTCCACGTCTTGGCAATCGCAGTTTAATATATAAGTTCCTCAAAAGGTGCTGCTTCCGGTATTTTACCTTTGGTCGCCTCTTACGATACCCACGGGTAGAAATGGTGGGATGACATTCCAACCCGGCACCCCACGGGGATTTTTAGTGTTGGTCGATAGTAATCAGGTATAATTTAGAATTTATAACCTTAATTAAGCTTTAAAAAAATTATTTTAAACATAATTATTACAAATTTGATGACTAGTTGTGAATAGTTTTTCTTAAGCTACCATTTGGAACTGTTTTGTAATAATTAAAAGAATAAGCCCATAAAATAAAACTAGTGACTCTCCGAGCTGTAGACCTCGCGAGTCTGCCCTTGCATAGCTTACAATTAAATAAAGGTTCACTGGGCAGGCTGATGGGGAATGGGGCTGAATTATGTCCAAGAAAATAATTTATTAATGACCCGCGGGCCCCAGTGAACGCTAGTTGTATCTGAAATAGGTAAGTAAGTAGTATAAACGTTAATAAAAAACTGTGTTATCCGTCATTGTATACAATTCCTAGGAAATGTGTACAATTCCTAAAATGGAAAAAAAATCTATGATATATTATGTTGTATGCACTTTTCCTAGGAAATCTATACATTTCCTAAATGGCAGTCGGAAATGTATTACATTCTGGCGCATCGCCAGCCACTGTCACGGTACGCTCGCTTCGCTCGCTCGGCTCGCGCGTTGTTGTGGTCACAAATAACCTAACGTTCCTCTTCGCTTCGCGCGTCGTCGCACCTAAATATGACTTTAGTGATCATTTACTACATGCTGTGATTATTTACGACACTTGGTGTTCGGTTACAATATGTGATTGATAACTTATATATTATGGTTAACAGGTTCAAACTGGGGCCGCCAAAGACATTATTAAAGCCACAAAGGAAAGGCGTTAAGCTTTTTAATTATCTCTCGCTTCCTTTTTGCATAAACAAGTAAAAATAAACTACTGGTACGAGTAGTATCTAGTTAGATACCCCGATTTAATTCTGTTACAGGAATAAAACTCTAGAATAGGACATATTTTTATTTATTTATAATTAATAATTCTTGTAGAAAGCACATTATCCATTATCTGGTACAGTTATTGCTAATATTTTACACGTTTTTTAAACCAATGTGAACGCTGACTTGTTTGGCAGAAAATTCAATATTGTAACCATTCATGTAATGTTGCTGTATCCTGTATTGTACTTGATGCCTCTCTTTGTGCTCTGGCCAAGAAAGATGGAGGGGTGAGGCCCATAGCTATTGGCAGTGTATTTCGGCGGTTGACGGCCAAGCTGGCCTGCGGGGCGGTTAGAGAACATATTGCAGAATATCTACAGCCACATCAGCTGGGGTTTGGGACGCAACGAGGGTGCGAGGCTGCCATTCATGCGACGCGTGCTTTCGTGATGGATCTATCAAACTCGCATTGTGTGGTTGTCAAGCTGGATGTACGCAATGCTTTTAACACCATAGAGCGGGACGTCCTCTTAAGTGAGGCCAGAGAGAAAATCCCAAAAGTCTATCCCTTTCTTCATCAATTGTATTCTTCCCCTTCGAATCTATTCTTTGGCAATAACCTTATTTCTTCACAGGTCGGAGTTCAGCAAGGGGATCCGCTGGGGCCACTCGTTTTCAGCCTAGCTATCCACAAGGTTATATCAGAATCCAAAGCTGGTCTGAATTTGTGGTATCTGGACGATGGCACCATTGGGGGTTCACCTGAAGTGGTTTACCAGGATCTGGAGGTTCTTGTTCCTCGTCTTAAAGAACTGGGTATGGAAGTGAATTCATCCAAATGCGAGTTCTTCCCCTGCAGTGCTGCGGCTTGTTCACAATTCGCACGTTTCAGTGATCTATTACCTGGCCTGAAAGAGATTTCCTCCAACACTTTCACCCTCCTGGGTTCTCCTATTTTCCTGGACGCTGTACCAAACGCTATTGGTTCGCGAACGCAGCTCCTCCTGGCCGCCCAGGGACGTCTAAAGCATCTTTCCGCGCATGTGGCATTAGTGCTGTTGCGAATGTGTTTTGCGCTTCCCAAGATTACATATCTACTGCGAACTGCCCCAACCTGGATTTGCAACAATGAGGTCTCTTCTTTTGATGATTCATTAAAGTCTGCTGTTGAATTGATACTTAATGTCTCCATGAATGAATTGCAGTGGACCCAAGCGGCTCTTCCAATCCGCTACGGGGGTCTCGGGGTGAGACGTGCTGGGGATTTGGGCTTGCCGGCTTTTCTTGCGTCGGCGCACGGGGTGGCGGACCTTGTCGCTATTATTCTTAACCCGAATGGTGGCGAGGCGAGTATACCTTTTGTGCCTGAGGCGGTATCAGCTTGGTCGGCTCTTAACCCGGGTGTGCTTGTCCCTACGACTCCCCAAATCCAGCGAGCTTGGGATGAAATTGGAGCGAGACGAGCTCACAAGCAGTCTTTAGATGGCGCTACGTGGGCGGACTTGGCCAGACTCCGTGCTGTGTCACAGACAGAATCCGGGGCGTGGTTACACGCGTTGCCGTCGCCTCACCTGGGCACTTTACTTGACGATGACTCTCTGCGTGTGGCAGTGGCCCTCCGTCTGGGCTGCAAGGTGTGTGAACCCCACATATGCACCTGCGGCTCGATGGTGGAGAGCGACGGCCACCACGCATTGAGTTGTCGTCGTTGCACTGGGAGGTTTTCACGCCACCACGCCTTAAACGACATAGTGCGGAGAGCTTTAGTGTCAGCAAACGTACCGTGCATACTGGAGCCACCTGGTTTGTCCAGGTCGGACGGCAAGAGGCCGGACGGGCTGACCTTGGTACCCTGGAAAAATGGCAAGTGCCTAGTGTGGGACGCCACGTGCGTCAGTACTGTTGCCGCCAGTCACCTTTGTCGCACCGTCCACTTACCGGCGGCTGCTGCAGAAGATGCCGCTAACATGAAGCGTCAGAAATACGCAGCGATGGAGCCCAATTACTTGTTTGTCCCCATCGCTGTGGAGACCATGGGGTGTTGGGGGACTGAGGCCACGGCTCTGATAGGCGAAATAGGGCGCAGATTGAGAGAGAAGACGGGTGACTCCCGCTCCGGATCGTACCTGGTGCAAAGATTGGCTATTGCCATACAACGCGGCAATGCCACTAGCGTTATGGGTACCTTTGCACCCGGTGCGGTAAGGGGTGGGTTGTTCAGTTAATTTTAGGAATTATATATATATAATTATTTTTATTTTATTTATATTTAAATTAAATTTGACTATGAATTTTGTAATTTGATTAAATACTTGAATAAAATCTAATAAAATTTTTAAAAAATACTTTCGCATGAATGGTTACAATATTGAATTTTCCGCCAAATAAGTCAGCGTTCACATTGGTTTAAAAAACGTGTAAAATATTAGCAATAACTGTACCAGATAATGGATAATGTGCTTTCTACAAGAATTATTAATTATAAATAAATAAAAATATGTCCTATTCTAGAGTTTTATTCCTGTAACAGAATTAAATCGGGGTATCTAACTAGATAGTACTCGTACCAGTAGTTTATTTTTACTTTTTTATGCAAAAAGGAAGCGAGAGACAATTAAAAAGCTTAACGCCTTTCCTTCGTGGCTATTACAATGTCTTTGGCGGCCCCAGTTTGAACCTGTTGGTGGAGTACTAATTTACAAACTATAACTACATAATTGATTTTAGATATTGGATTTAACTTTAAAACTCACCTAAAGGATCTGGTAAAGTCTTTATTTGGTCCTGAGAAACTAGTGCCGAAAACAATAAATGGAGACCAAATCAAAGCTCGTGATTTGTGTAATTATTTCAAGACATATATAGATTTATTGAACAGTAATACACTTCCTAATCCAATGTCTATTTTGAAGGTAAGTCAAAGTTTGATTTTAATTTCTAAGAAGGTGAAAATGTTCGTTATAACAACTATCAACAACAATTCGTTTTCAAGTGGTAGTGCCACGCTGTAGCTCTTCAGGTTACAGCTGCATGGGCCGGCACCACCGGGGAAGTACCACTCTCCCACATGATATCGACGTGAAGCAGTGGCTTGCCATTGCGTTTCAATCGATTTGTGGGAGACCCGGAGGATTCCTTTTTGCCGCGTGCCGGGGTATGTCTTTACGTCAGAGAGGATATCTGTGCTCGTTGTCTCAGTAGCCTTGAAGGACGGGGCCTATCTGATATTTGCTTGCGCGTAGACTGCAATGACCATCCGCGAATCTACGCGTGCTTTTATAGGTCCCATAGCAACGGTAATGCCGAAATAGATCAGTTCCTGGAGCACATACAAATAGCTACAAATTCCGTGCTTGAGCAGATCCCCACCGCAGAGATCGTGTTACTTGGCGATTTGAACGCCCACCATACCGAATGGCTTGGTTCGCGCACCACAGATCATGCGGGGAGATCTGTTCACGACTTCGCTTTGGCATATGACCTTACACAACTGGTCACCTCGCCTACGCGTATCCCAGATGTGGATGACCATACCTATATACCATACACCTTCCCTTTTGGACCTTCTGCTGACCTCTCACCCGGACAACTACTCAGTATCCGTTAACGCTCCTCTCGGTTCGTCGGACCACTGCCTGATCCGGAGTTCAGTGCCGGTTACACGCCGAACTCGACCCCGTTTTGTAGGTTGTCGTCGCGTGTGGCACTATAGGTCTGCAAATTGGGAATGGATGCGGCCCAGCCCTGGTTTGGTCGTACTTGTAAAATGCCCTCTGGCCAAAAACGAGAGCGTTTCCAAGCTTGGGCCAACTCAGTGGCATCTAAGGATTTTAATACCAGCGATCTCAAAAAGGAATATAATTTTGCCTCCAGGTCCTTCAAAAGAGTAATCACACGAGTGAAGTCTGAGCATATCAGCGGAATTGGCGAAAGATTAGCCCGCCTTCCTTCGGGAACACGTGCGTTCTGGTCTCTCGCCAGGTCTGTCCAGGAGAATTTTTGTAAGTGATCTCTACCGCCCCTGCACAGAGAGAATGACACACTGGCCCACACCGCAAAGGAGAAAGCCGATCTTTTGGGCACTCTCTTTGCGTCAAACTCGACTTTGGATGAACAAGGGAACTCACTACCGACTATACCACGGTGTGATACCTCGATGCCAGATATAAATTTCCGGCAAAGTGCTGTACGTAAAGCATTGTTCTCCTTGGATATTCATAAGTCGAGTGGGCCTGATGGCACATCAGGCGTTGTCCCAAAACATGGAAGACGGCCTTGGTGCACCCGACCCCTAAAAAAGGTGACCGCTCAGATCCGTCCAACTACCGCCCTATAGCCATAACGTCTTTGTTCTCCAAGATAATGGAATCCATTTCAACAACCAGCTCTTGCAGTATCTAGAGGAGCACCAGCTGATTAGCGATCGCCAGTACGGTTTTCGTCGCGGTCGCTCAGCTGGTGATCTTTTAGTATACCCTACACATGGATGGGTGGAGGTGGTGGATTCCAAGGGTGAGGCGTTGGCGGCTAGTTTGGACATAGCGAAGGCCTTTGATCGGGTGTGGCATAAAGCACTTCTTTCGAAGCTTCCTTCCTATGGGCTTTCCGAGAAATTGTGCGAGTGGATCTCCAGTTTTTTGGCAGATCGGAGCATCAAGGTCGTTGTCGACGGTGCATGCTCCGACTTGAAGTCAATTAACGCTGGCGTTCCGCAAGGCTGTGTGCTATTTCTGACTCTATTTCTCTTGCACATCAATGACATGCTGCAGCTCAGTGATATTCATTGTAATGCGGATGACAGTACCGGAGATGCCTCTTACACCGGCCGTGCTAAAATTTCTCGGGAAAACGTTGTGGAGAGTCGGAACAAACTTGTGTATGAAGTCGAGACTATGTTGTCTAATGTTTCAAAGTGGGGCCGACTGAACTTAGTTCAATTTAACCCCAAGAAGACACAAGTTTGTGCGTTCACCGCTTAATTATCCCCCTTTGTCGTATCCCACCGTTTTGAAGACACTCCCCTGGCCCCATCAACTAGCATCGGAGTACTTATCGTCGACATTTCGAGCGTCGTTCAATTTCGCTGTCACTTGGAAGAGAAGGCTAAATTAGCCTCTAAAAAGCTTGGTGTGCTTGGAAAGGCGAGGCGGTACTTCACGTCGGCCCATCGCCTGCAACTTTATAAGGCTCAGGTTCGGCCTCACATGGAGTACTGCTCTCATCTCTGGACGGGAGCTCCCAGCAATACCAGCTTCTTCCATTTGACCGCATACGACGCAGAGCGACTCGGATCGTTGACGATCAAGTTCTCTCCGACCGGCTCGACCCTTTGGCACTACGTAGAGATGTTGGATCACTCTGCATCTTCTACCGCATCTATCACGGGGAGTGTTCTGAGGAACTGTTCGATTTACTACCTGCAGCTCAATATCGCTATCGGACGTCCCGACAAAGCATGACGTTTCATAAATTTCATGTTGACTTCTGGAAGTCTACAACTTTGCGATTTTCACGGCATTTTCTACCTCGCACTGCCACAATATTGAACCAGCTGCCAGGTGCAGTATTTCCGAACGGATACGACTTAAGGGCCTTCAAGAAGAGAGCATATTCCCTCCTCAAAGGCCTCTCTGGTGTTGCAGATGTTCGTGGGCGACGGTCGTATCACAGTCGTTTGCTATCGTATCCCATAAAAAAAAATAAAAAAATAACAAGAACTTTATGCATTGATATTTTTTAATGTGATAGGGTGAGCCGTATGCTAATTTGCCTAGCATACGGCTCACCTGGTGATAAGTGATCACTGTCGCCCACGCAAATTCGCAACCCCAGAGGTATCGAGGATGCGTTGCCGGCCTTTAATTAATTGAGATATATTTTATTTCACATTCATCGAATAAGTAGAAGTAAAGCATTTTTGCTTTATTAGGTACTTTACCTTTATAGACAACGCTGTTTGGTAATATTATATATATAATATGATGGGGTCAATTATTTTTTGTGTCACGTATAATATGTTCTTTTTAAAAAATATCATTGTATAAAAGCAAACGAACATTAAGTTACACATTTATATCCATCAATTTTGTATCAAAACTCGATCTTTTATAGGCGACAATTGAGGCAGGACTTCTTTCTGTAATCAAAGAGGCTCGTGAGATATATGAGAACGGGATGGATGATGCTTGTGGTCCGAAGCAGCCCAGTATACCGGCTTTTGACGTCCAAGTCCTACATGATCAAAATATGTTCATAGCCGTAGATTATTATGAGACTCGGAAAAAGATGGGTTCTCAGGATGACATTAAAAAACATCTCGAAAATCTAAAGAAGGTATATTTTTATATATTAAGTTTATCTATAATCTATACAAACAGATATTATGATTTTAATAAGAAGTCCGACTAAATTAATTAATACTCTTTCAAATTTAAAGATTAATTGTTCAGTACCTATCGCTCGAATACAAGCGTTTGGTGTGGGAGACCCAATCATACAGTGGCATTATTGTTCTCTAAAAATCAGGTTTATTGTGTTAATACGATGACACCACAATGATAATAGTAAGTTTTACCTGATATTAAAATCAGAGCATTCGGCAGAATAAAAAATTTTTCGACATTTTATAGCAGATATATTGTGTATAAATTGGTTCTAAACAATGTTCGCCTTTCAGGCTTTTCTTAACATCTAAAAATGTATCAACAGAGTTTGGACTCTCAGCTACTGCATTATTTTCACTGGAAAATTGTTTTTATCGTAATAGAAGCAACGAAATACGCAGGCCTACTTAGTTGAGCTACTATTCTATTCCTGTAGATAATTTAAAAAAAATACAAATGGTACCAAGAAAATAAAAAAAACCATTTCAACCACAATTAAAAACCCGATACGATTACATCTGGCACACAAAAATATGAAAAACAAAATATTTTTTTTTCTTGAAAGACCCTAATTTTTAATATACTCACAAATGTCAATTTATAAATCTGTAACACCTGTAGCAACCTACTGGAGACTTGGCAATGAAAAAATACCAGATTCATAGGCTAATCCAATTTTTTTTCTAAAGTAATTTTACATTTGCAGTTGTTAAATGAGAGACTTGTTCAGTACGCGCAGATGAATTTGGCAAAGGTACAAACTGCAATCAATAACGCTAAAGAAGCGTACGAGGAAGCTTTAAAAAATATCAGCAATGATCAACTTCTTTGTGTGCACCCATCTGATCTTGAGAAGATTCACAAAAAAGCTGTCGATGTTGCAATCAAGACTTTTGACAAAACAAGAAACATGTTCACTAACAGAAAAGATGATGAACGAGATCAATTCATAAAAGTGTGTGTCTTATCTTTATATTTATATTATAATTACTTATAAGCGAGCACTTGTACATATGACTATCTATATCTTATATATATCTTACTACTTGGTAAGTGACAATTTGGTCGATTGTGGTAAGCAAACATACAGGCTAAGAATAAATACTATAAAGCCACATAAATATAAAATAGTATAATGTAGTAGTATATATGTATATCTATGTAGTAGTAGTACTTATGACTACTCATATCTTGTATATACCTAACTCCTTGGTTATTTACCATTTGGACTAACATGGTAAGCAATAAAATAAAGTCGCATCTCAAATAAAAAAAAATTGCAACTTTTGTGTTAGTGCTAAATGTTTTTGTAAACACCGAGCAAATTTGGCAATTTATGTGTTTTCAACATGTCGTTTTCACCATACATCGTTTTTACTTTTTATACAAACAATTTATTTTTATGGCCTTTAACTATATTTGTTGATACTACCGTGTTTACCCAAACTGTTTAAAAGGAATTTTTAATCTTTTGTCTGTCTTGTCACTAAAATTTATTAAATGGTTCCTAAGATTTTTGTATGTCCTATAACTTCAAATTTGCCCATATTGACCTATCTAAATGGTCCACCATGTATATCCGCAGATAAAGAAACGATAATAATGTTTGTCGAATTTTTCAAAAAGTATCTTACGCTGTGACAAAATGGTACACTGTTTAATAAAATGGAACCGGCTTTAATAAAAAGTATGAAATTACTCGTTGAAGTTGGTAATAGCTGATTAAAAACTATTAACCTAATCAAATCAAATCAAATCAAATATTTTATTGCAGAATTATGTGGTTGTACATGCAGATCTTAAATCAACACAAGGTTATAGGTATCACATAATTACCCTATTTGGGTGTAGCAATGTTGGTGAGGAGTGGGCCGGTCTATTTCTGATCATTAATATATTACATTATTCTTTAAGGAATTCGTCAAGAGAATAATATGATTTTTTTAATTAATAGGTTTCTTAGACTTTTTTCAAATGTATGTTCATTTTCTTCTTCTTTTAATCCAACTGGTAATTTGTTAAATATTTTAATGGCCATTGAATTTGGGCTGGAACTATGCATTTTTAGTCTAGATTTCGTCATCACTAAATTGTGTTGAAATCTTGTTGGGTACCTACGTGGCATATCAGTTTCCTTTTTAAAAGAGAAGGGGTATTTTTTGACGAATTTACAAGTCTCTAATATGTATATGGACGAGATGGTTAAAATTTTATATTTTATAAAAAATGGTTTATGAAAGTATGGTTTACTAATATTGGGGGTTTTGATATTGGCAAGGATACGGATACATTTTTTTTGTAGTAGAAAAAGATCTTCTATCATTGAACTATTTCCCCACAGTATAATCCCATATCTGAACCAGGAGTATGGATACGCGAAGTACGCTGTTAAGGCTGTGTTAGCGTCTGTAGCTTGTCGTAGCTCTCTCAGTGCATATACGAAACTTGATAATTTTGTTTTAATTTTTTAAATATGCGATTTCCAATTTAACGAATCTAGTTCTAGGCCTAATAGTATTGCCGCGTCAATGGATTCCAATCGATTATTATTATATACAAAATTAATGTCAAGGGGGGCTTTTTGGTAGGGTCTAAATTGCATAATTTTAGTTTTCGCAAAATTAAGGTCAAGGTTATGGTCAGTCATCCAATCAATCATATTATTAAGTATGTCAGTTAGATTATTATTCAAATTATGACTGTCTATACAGGATGTCAAGATAGAAATGTCGTCGGCAAGGAGTACACATGTTTCATTTATTGATTTTGGAAAGTCATTTATGTAAATTAAAAATAGGATACATCCAAGGACGCTACCTTGGGGGATGGAATGATTTATTAGGGTGGGGGTTGATCTCGCTACGTTGATAAATCCGGTGTGCCAGTCATAATTTTCAATCTCTACGTATTGCTTACGATTTTCTAAGTACGATCTAAACCATTCATGCGTAATTCCACGTATCCCTATGTTATCAAGTTTTTGTAATAAACTTTTAAATTGAACTTTGTCATATGCCTTTTTCATGTCTAGTAAACTAACAATATCATAGTCTGATTTCCAAAAGTTATTTCATACTTTTTAGTGTTCATCGAATGCATTTCATAATTGGCGGGATAATAGCGTAACAAACGTATAAAAAACATGCAGATGAATTGAGACTCTCTTTTGTTGGAAAAAATACAAAGGTGAATACGGTTTTACCGTCATCCGCCCAGGTAAGTCTGCAAAAAAATGATCACTGGGTGAGAAAAAATCTTGAGCTTTGGTGTAGTAGTAAAGATATAAGACTTACCTAGGTTACAATTCATAGCCAATAACAAGGGTTTCATCTTCTGCAACACGACAGATGCCATGGAAGCATCCAGATGTTTCTGTGGCAAGCTAATGATAATTCTCTATCTGGCGATATTTTGAATATGGTAAACAGAATAAAAAGCTGTAATTTTTTTCAGTAAGTGTGATATTTTTTGTAGAGTTTTGAAAAGCTATACGCCTTGTTGCGACGGTCAAATGAAGAGAATAATAATGTTGTAGTTACATTATTAAAATCAGAATACTGGAATTATATGCAAGAAAAAAGCACCAGTGAAACTCCGCTTTCAGATGAAGAATTTGAGGCAGAACACAAACAAGCGCAAAAGAAGACACTCGAAGATTTTGACTCTAAGAGAAACATTGCAAGCAGATACGCTGAAGATGCCTACAAATACAACTTAACAAAAGTAATTGATATTTTAAGATTTTCTAATTGCTTATTTTTAATTTTTTTTGCCATTGCTTACTCACATTGCGTATTTTTATTTGATATGTGGCATTTATTTATGGATTATTAAAACAACCACATGTGATAAAATATTTAAGGAGTTATTTCAAAATTGCAGGCTATTGACGATAGCTTTATTCAACTTAAAGCGATAAATGAAAGCACGAATAAAGCGGCTATGCAAGATGCGATAGCCGAGTATGACAACTACATGAAGAGCACGATAGATTTGCCAAGATATTGCATACATCCCAATGCTCTACAGCGTGAACATTACAATGGAAAGTGTCGGGCGTTAGTCAAATTTCGTCCGAACAAACATTGTTCTGATGGATTTGATGAAACTAATAAAGACGAGGGTACCTTGTCTGAGGTGAGCTATTAATAATAATAATAAAGCCCTTTATTCAGACGAACTTATTTCTATTTACAATGTATTAAGAACAAAAAAAAATATGACTAAAGATATATATGGATATATTTTGTAGTTAAAGTTGTCTTGATCTGTTCTATTCGAATACTTAATTATTTTTTGTAAGTCTGTTTGCCAATCAGCAAAGGCCTCCTCCAATCTTTTCCATTCCTGTCTCTCTTGGGCCACTCTATTCCACGTTACTCCTGCTACTTGCCTAATGTCATCATCCCACCTTTTCTGTGGTCTGCCCCTTTTCATTTTCCCTTCTCTAGGGTACCATAGTGTCACAATTTTGCTCCATTTCTCTTGGCCTCTTATCATGTGTCCTGCCCATTGCCATTTGAGTCTTTTGATTTTGGATGTTATGTCTATGACCTTCGTCTTTTTCCTGATGACATGGTTTTTTATTCGGTCCGACTTTTTCACATTCAGCATACTTCTTTCCATGGCATATCGGCAGGTTTCTAGTTTTCTCATCGTATTTTGTGTTAGAGCCCATGTTTGGCTGCCATACGTTAAAACAGGTAGTACGCAGGTGTCGAAAAGTTTTTTCTTTATATTAATGTGAAGAGTTTTATCTTTCATGGCTTCTCTCAAACTCCAGTATCTCTTCCAGCCTTTTGTAATTCTTCTCTCAATTTCTTTGCGTATAGGATCCTCTTGTGTTATTAGCTATCCCAGATATATGTATTCGTCAGTATAATCGATTTGGTTATTTCCTAGATGTATTGTGGTTTTCTTCCCGTTTGTCATAACCTTTGTTTTATCTGGGTTCAACTTTAAACCTACCTTCTCACTTTCATCCGCTAGTTCATGTATCATTTGTTGTATGTTTTCCGGTGTTTCAGCAAATAGCACTATGTCATCTGCGAACCTCAAGTGTGTTAGGGATGTTCCATCGATAGATTCCAAGGTTTTCCCAGTTGAGACCCCAAAAGATTGTTTCGAGAACCGCTGAGAGTAGTTTTGGAGATAGAGGATCTCCTTGTCTGACACCCTTTCCCACTCTAAATGGTTTGCCTTTCTTTTCTAGTTGGATTCTTGCGGTACTATGACTATATATTTTTTTTATTAAGCGGATATATTTTGGTTCGATTCCTTGTTCCTTTAGGGACTTCCATATCTTTTCGTGGTACAAGGAATCGAATGCTTTGGTATAGTTGATGTAGTACTCGCGCTGGTAAGCTTTATACTTGCCTAAGACCTGGCGGACAATATGAATGTGATCGATTACCGAGTAGCCTTTCCGAAAACCCGCCTGTTCGATGGTTTGATGTTCATCTAGTGTTCTTTCTATTCATTTTAAAATTATCTTGGCAAATATCTTATATATGTTAGACATGAGACTGATTGGACGGTAGTTTCCGATGTCGTGTTCGTGCTGTCCATTGCTGTGGGATAATTTCTGTGTCTATGATTGGTAGGTTGTATTCATACAGTTCTTTGTAATAGGATGTTGCAATTTCCAATATGTCTTTTCTGTCGTGGTTCCATTTTCCTCTATTGCTTTTCATTTCTACTACCCAGTCTATAGATTTTGATGGTTCCTTGTGCACTTTTTTGACTTTGAGGTGAGCTATTACGACAACAAAAAACGCAAAATTTTTATTTGAATGAAATAAGAACAAAAAATACATTTACTTCATGTGATTGCTAAAAACTAACTATCATTTTCATTTTCTTTGAACCCTGTTATGTTCCAATTAATTAAAAGTATTTCACGGTGCAAGCGCTGAAAAATCCAGGTTTCTGAAATTAATTTGATTGATTTGAGCACCTATCACTGATCAAACATTAATCTTCTACGAACTTATATTGAACCACACCGTAAGTTTGGTCAATTACACGTTTTAGGTGGTAAATTGAAAATTCTGATATTCTTAATCACGGTATGTACTAATCAAATGACAATGCTTGGAGTAATATGTTAAAATAAATGATCATGTCTGGCAGATATTGGAACACCGCTACGCAGATTTGGAGCGTCTTAACATGTCCGCCAATGGATCCGCAGTACAAGAAGCCTATAACGCTTATGTGTTATCTATGGATGAACTATGCCGGCCCACTTTCTGGTGGGCATTTATAATTCCCATGATCACAGATATGGCTAAAAAAGTGCGGTACCATGAAACGTCTAAAGCAAAAGTTAACGAGATTTTAAATCAAAAAAGACGTTATGGTGGTATGGAATATACTTCAGACCCGTTTAAAGATAATCTGAACCAGGTCAGTAGTTATAATCGTACTCATACTAAATATGCAAATTTCCTTTTATTCAATGCCAATACCTCACTTATAATGAGATCAAAGCTCTCAAGGACAGTTCTCCTGTTCATATTTCTCCTGTAGAAGTTTGTTAGCTGATTTGCAACTTAAGGATAATGTGCATGTAGCTTTTCATACAAACGTATTATTGTCATAATACCCAGTAGCAAATCAGAAACATATAAATTAGAATCAATAATGAAAAATTTTACTTAGTATTAGAAATATGAAGAAAAAACCATTGCATGGAAAGCGCTACAAGCACACTAATGCATTCAGGAAATGCAATAAGACCCGTGGCAGAATTAAAACAGTGGCCCTGCGCATTTGGAAATATTTATTTAATCATTTGCGTATACATGAAATACTGATATACGAAGCTTGGCCCTTAACAAATTCCTATCTTTAATACATATTACTGTTTGTGATGTTTACTTCTATAAAAAAATACATTTATTACGGGAATTCTCGTTTTAATACTCAGAAATAAAATCCATAATTCAACAAATAGTTTGCAAACCATGAGCATATGTGTAAGGACCAAGAACATCCATGCATATTTTAATTTGGTTATAACACTTGGTTTTGAAAGTATAATGAAACTACGGTGCAACTTGCATCTTAGACTTAACAATATTATTATATAAATAAATATATTTAAGTAGGAATGTGTGTATATTGCTTGATCAATATTCATTTCAATCATTTTACTATCTGTTTTTATTTTATATTTCAGATGATTAATGAATACTACGCAAGCATTTCTGCCAAATATGATGAAGTTGTAAAGAAAATTACAGACATAATTAAAACTGCTGTGGGCATAGCTGCATTAGTTGGAGTAGCTTAAAACAAGACGAAGATTACCGGAACGAAGTCCGAAAATGTACCAAATATTATCGAAAAATATGAAAAATTACTACAAACACTGCATAAAACTGTGTATGAGTTACTATAAAATATATTAAAGTAAATAAATAAACTAGTACACATTATTGTTTTTCGTTATTATTTGCCAATATTAACCTAATCTTATAAGAAAGTAAAAACAAATAATTAAAAAAAAAACAACTCGCCTGCCGTACCAAAAAGTAAACTATAAAGTTACAAACGAGTTACATAATTTTAATGTTGAATGACCACAAGGTAGAGACTAAATAGATTATATTTACTGTGCAATTAAAACACCATTGTGCCCAAAAATGGACAACTGATAACCAATTTTATCATCGAAGGTCCCTTGGAATAGTTTTTTACAGGTTGTGCCTCCCTTGTGCCCATCAAACATTAAAATCATGTAACTTGTTTGTAATTTTTTAGTTATTTTTTTGGCACAGCAGGCGTGTTCATTTATTCATTAATTTATGCAAACATAATATAAGTTTACAGACAGTTGTACGTGTCTTAGGCTAGTAATAATTATGCACCCTGTAAGGGCATTGCAAGCTGAAGTATACATTTAAGTAACGCATTCCTTTGTAGAAAAATAACAATCTGGGTTAATTTACTATCATAAATATTACTTACACCTAAAATCAATTATTACAATTATTTGAGTCAAATTAAGTATCTTTCGTTTTTATATTACATTTTTCTCTTACGGTTATAATACAGTGTTGTTTAATTTTTTAATTATCTGTTCTTATTTTGTACATGTTAGTGATAAATATGGCTAATGTTTAAGTTACCACCAGTTATAATAACATATAACAGACAAAAATAGTAAATGATCACCAAAAGTTTTGAACGATCACCAAGAGTAGTAAAAGATCACCAAAATTAAACTTGCTATAATTTTTCTGGCGCATCGCCGGCCGCTACCGCGGCAAGCTCTCTTGGCTAGCTTGACTTGCGCGTTGTTGTGGTCACAAGTAACCTAACACTCCTCCTCGCTTCGCTCGCCATCGCACCTAAATATGAATTTTAGATTTATTGAACATTTACTACATTTGATGATCATTTACTACATTTGGTGGTCGATTACATTTTTTTGTAAAAGAACTAAGGGTATCAAACCTTTTTATGGTAGTCATTATATTAAACCTTAAAATAATATTATTTCTTATTTTATTTATATCCACGCAATACCTCCTCGTGCAAGAAACATTCTCCAATGACTCAGCGACGATAGTGAGTCCAGCGTTGGCGGCAGAAATTGGAAGCTGTTCAGATAGCTCTTCCACTTGCTGTGTGAAAAGGATGGCCTGACCTTTACGTCAAACACGTGAGATAAGCCTAGTTTCCATTTCATTGAGGCACTCCAGCTCAACCGGAATGGGTCCTACACGTATGTTGTTCCAGTATGCATTTGGTGGAGTTTTGTTCTTTAAAATAGTGTTGGCACATCTACTAAAAGAAACAAATTCGTCTGGATGGTCTTGTGGTAATACTGCAATACTACTTGTCATAGGTACACGAAGCGTCTGCTTTTGATACAAAGTTTTGTCGCAAGAATAGCAGATGCTATCAGGTATTTGCCATATACCGGAGCACCGAGGCTGGAGTGCAGGAGAGGGCCATATGTATGAAATAGGTAGCCGGCTCCATAAGCAGCGGGCGTAACCAACGATGAGTAATTTGGAAGAAAGGATTTTGTTTTAGCATGTTTTTAATTCTTTTCAGAACTACTAAGTGCTTATTACCAAAAGTTCTTACTAAAACCTTCCAATTGAAAAAAAAAATTCAGAATCTTGAAACTTCGAATTAAAAAAATCGTACCGGTTTGTCTCTTATATATTCCTCAATATAAGTGGAATATATATCTTCAAAATATTACTGTTTCCTGTAAAGATACCGTTTTCCATTACAATAAATAAATCCCAGGGACAAACTTTTTCTATGGTTGGCATCGATCTAAGAAAAGAGTGCTTTTCTTATGGCCAACTATATGTTGCCCTTTCTCAATTAGGGCCTCCTGAAAATCAACATGTTTTATTGCCATCTACATCTACAAATACCACTGCTAACAAAGTGTATAGTGAATCATTAAGGTAAAAATGGAAAATTTAAGTCTAATATAGTTAAAAAGTCTTTAAATTATAACATGTACTTACATGAATAAAGAAATGATACACAAATAAAAAAAACTACATTCAAATAAATAAAAAATATGAATCAAAAAGTAAAAATAAATGTAAAAAAAACTTAGGAACAAAAGCCGGGCCCGACCCAGCTTTTGTTCTTAAGTACTATATTTTTTGTTCCATAAAATATGTGATAATAAGCATAAATTCTGTGATATTATCAGAAACAAATGATTTCTTAATCTGTACATGTGACTGACTCATACCTGATTTGATGTACATTGACAGTAAACTGTACAGTAATAGTAGTAGATATATAATGTATCTAATTATTATTAGTATACCTATACTCTAAACCTCTGTTAAATGTTTTTTAAAATTATCCGTTTATGTCATTTATTCTGTTATCATTTTGTTTTCAATCATCAAGTCCCGTAACCAAAGAGAGCCAGCGATACACTACTGCTATAGGCATTATTATTTAGGAATGCCCCGCATTTACTGTACGTTTATGCCAAATATTAAAAAAAATATGTCCACCTGTGCGAAGCCGGGACGGGCCGCTAGTATGAGATAATTGTGAGCAGAGCGAAACACCATTATTATTCGTTAACCTTACAAATTGATAAAGGTCCTATAAATAGCTGGCAAACCATTTTTAAGTCTTTTGGTCAATACTATCATAACGAAGCTTTGACAGTAGCAAAGAAGTATTGATTGCATCAAATGCCCTAGAAAAATCAAGAGGTACTAGCAGAGTACACATACCCTGATCTACAGATACCCTGATACCCATGGTCTTGAGCGTACAGTATATTGTCTGTGACATCCAATAGAGCTGAAGCCGTATTACGGCGCGTTCTAAAGCCAGATAGAGACAGTCAGGCAAAATATTGTGCTTTTCGAGAAAATCTGTTAGTTGATGGCTGACAGCTTTTTCTATATTTTTTGACAGGCATGGCAGTATACTAAGAAGCGTTATTAATCTTAGGCAACTCTGCAAACATCAAGGAAGGTTGACGTGGAGATTGACCGATTAACAATAGCTGTTATAACTTTCTAATGAGACCTAACAACTGGACGTCTCAGTGTGACGGGCACAGTGCAATTCGTCGCTGACGAAATGCGTCTGTTATAGGCAGAGGTTAGTCCACTTAACATCAGGTGGGCCTCGGGCTTGTTCCGCCACAATAACATAAAAAAAAAAAAAAAAAAATTACTAGCGATAGTGGAAGCGTATCAAACAACAGCATATCAAGAGTTATACCATCAAACTCTTCAGCGTTCGATTTAAGGTTATTTATTATCCTAATGATATAATCCTCGATCACCGGTAGCAATGAAAAAACTTCGTCACTAAACCTATGAAATTCATAGAAAGTAAGAAGGGAAACACAAATGGTAAACGTGCCAGGAACGTTCAAGAAATGGTCATTAATCTCATCTGCATCATCAAAATGCGATGGCAGTGCAAGTTGAGTTCTTAGGCAGTAACACCGTCAATATAAATTTTTCGAAAGAGCTTTAGGGTTTTTAATTTTAAGAAAAGCAGACTACTGCCTGCTACGATCTCTCTTCGCCGAGCATGGCGTCTTCAACGCTCTGCAGAGAGATCCCCTCCTGAGAGTTCCCGTGCAGCACACACCTTCAACTTATGAAGCGCCGTATCTTCTAGCACCCCACACTCGTTGGGTCGCCTCTCAGCTCACGATCTGGTTCAGGAACTTTCCCAAACATCCGTGTCCGGAAAGCACCTGCAACAATCGAAAGGTCAGCGACCCAATTGGCCGCTTTACCCACCTCTGAACAACCGAGCGGATAGCCTCCACCACCCACTGTCCAGGGACCTGTGGAGCCAGGTCCTCCGTCCACCACCGCAACAAACTTAGGTGGCAGCTCACCCTACAAAAAAATTCACCAAAGGGTGAGATTCCCATTTCATAAATCGTTAGTATTTTCACCCACTGGGCAAGTTGAGTATACAACTTTGAAATTATAAGTGGTGAACTTATCAAAATAATATCTTGAATATTGGGTACCTGATTTCAAGGACGAAATATCTTGATAAAAATGTACATATAATCATGGTAATAAAATATTTTGTTTTTTGTTGCCAGAAGTGACGAGCCGGTCAGGTTGTCGCCTAGTCATAAGCGTAACGCTTGTCCATTATAGTTGCAATGTCCTGTATGTGCACTGCGCTCGTTACTCCGAGACTATTTCTAAAGTCTCGTTGAGTTGTGAATTAAGAACATTGACAAAGGATATAGACGTGACGGCGCCTCAAACCGTAGCATCCTTTCACCAGAACCTTCCTGTTCTGGAGGTAGTCAGCCTTCGCAGATATAGGAGCACTCCGTTATCGCCTTCTATACTGTTCCGTGTGGATGTCTGTTGTCTCTTCTCTCCAAAGTTATGGAACGTGGTTAACACTCAGCTTCTTAGATACCTTGTGGAGTACAGGCTGATCAGCGACCGTCCGTATAGATTTTGTCATGTTCATTCAGCTGGTCTTGAATCTTCTAATTTATCTCACCCATCACTGGCAGAAGCCATTCAGAAGAGAGGTGAAGCATTAGCTGCTAGCCTTGCTATTGCTAAGGCATTTGATCAGGTCTGGCATAAGGTACTAATATCTAAGCTTATATCTTACGGTATTTTGGTTGGGCCACTAGTCCATTATTGACGATCTGAACTAGCTGACACTCTGGAATCACTTAGAATCCGAAAAGACATCGATTCGCATGTGAATTCTATTGTGCATTGGGAAATATTCTGCCGAGCTCTTTGACCTTATTCCACATAATCCATATCCGCATACCATTCAAATGTGGAACGTTCTTTCTTATTCGGTTTTTCCTTATACATGTGACATGCGGTCATTTAAAAAGATGATTATTAGAGTCCTTAAGAGTCGGTAAGGCATTACGAGCGCTAATGGCATTTCAGATGTCTACAAACGACGGTAACCTCTTACCATCAGGTTAAAAAAAGGAAATTGGTATGTTTAAGTATCTTATTCAGTACTATCCCAACTTGTGTCATTCTAAATAAGATCGAGCTGAAATCTTCAGAAGCACCTGATACTAAAAAGTGGCAACATCATGCTGTTGAAGCTAAAGAGTATCAAAATCATGATTCAGCTACCACTGAAGTGTTGGAAATTCTAACCACAATCACATCCATCAAACAAGAATACTAACTCACCTGGGTCATTATGTGTAGTAATAAAAAGCAGCGCGTAGTTTATTGGAACGCTGATGGCGTTCACCGTAAGCAATCTGAACTTACGCATCTTGTGGTAAGTGAGCTTAACGCTGATATGATTGCAGTTTGTGAGACTTGACTGCCTGGTCGTCTTAACTGTACTATCCCCGGTATTACTTGCCATCGCAGGAACCAGCATTATAATGGGACTGGCCAAGGTGTAGCTATATTTGTTCGAACAAATGTAGATCATAGCTTAATTTCATCGCCAGTGACTATGAACCTTGAAGTTATAGGCGTATCGCTAAGACTTCCCAGAGGAAACATAAAAATGTTTTCGGTCTATCATACACCTAATTTACCGTTAATTCCGAACGACTTTGATTTAATTTTGGCTATGGGTAAACAAGTCATTATCATAGGTGACATTAACGCCAAACATCCATACTGGTCTCATGGCTCGCCTAATCGACATGGTAGCAAGCTTTACGAGTTTGTTATCCATGGTCCCCTAGACCCCACTCTGGTTCCCTATGGTTCCAAATTTGAACCATTAACTCCCGACCTACTTCTAACTAACAAACTCTCAACAAAATACTGACAATACCAGCCCTGTCATCTAATCATTAACTAGTTAATGCTACCTTCAATGTTCAAGTTAATAGATCTCCAATCACAAGGTTGAACTACTCCAAAGCCGAATGGCCTAAATTTTGTCAATTAATTAATAGATTATTATAGATACATATATAAGCAACACTAACATTGCAAACAACAGACAAGATAGATGTAACAATCGCTGACCTTCAAAATGTAATAATCAATGCTCGAGATAGCTGTATTCCGACATATGTTCTCAAGCCTTAGAACTCCACTTTACCGCGTCATATTAAGAGAGCCATACAGCTGAAAAATCGGCTCCGTAGGTATGCTGCTCTGGAACTCAACTCTTATATTGTCATGTTTTTCATTGTTAACCTTTAACTCTTAACAGACAAGCATTAAAATCAACCAATCCGTTCATCAATTTAGCTTTTATTTCTCGATTAAAGTCAACTAACTATACAGTGGTGGTTAATAATAAGGAACCAGTGACACTTGTTTAAATTAAATTAAAAATGTTAAAGTTTAATGCTTTTGCAAATGGTCAAAAGTTGTAAAATAGCGTTACGGTTTTTTTTCCAGGTTGCGAACGCACCCCGCTTTCTTTTTAATCTGTTCTGCGCAAAGCTGAATGTCCATCGAACGCCAACTAATCTGTGATCTACGAAACATAATAAGTAATGGCATTGTGTTGCCAGCTGAATTGAATTTTCTCACTTAACGGGTGGTAACTGTATGGGGATGTTTTTTTTTTGTTATAGTTGTTATTACCAAAAATTCCGTTGCGGTGGAATCCCACCTCGCGCAAAGCGAAACTGGTTGTTCGTCATCGCGTTGAATATAGGAGCCCCGGTAGTGTATGCTTTTGGTCTTCATTTGAGTAAGCTGAGGTTTTGTTGCCCAACCATTTAGCACCTTGTCCCCATTTAGGCTCGTTTCAGGACGATGGCGGAAGTGAAACCCTGCTTGGCGACGTCCACTATTGCTCCTAGCACAGTGACACGTAGTTAGGATTTCCCCTTTTTTTTGAGGAGGCCTTTCTGTAGGAAATGGGTATTTCATTGCAGAAATGATGGCATCCCTAAGCGCAGATTAATAAGGCTTATTTTTATCTGAAAGTTTATCGGTAAGTGGCATTATCTTTGTTTTTTTTCCTCCTAAAAGGTTAGTAAAGTGTTTGAGTGTTTTCGGTGCAGTGTTTGCGGGCGCAGTTTTAGGTTACAACGCCGGGCTAAATTCCAATGTTTCGTCTCGTGAATTTATCTAGTGATCTCCGCGATTCCTAGACCACGTGGCCCCTAAGCCATGGTTAGGGGTTGAAGAATAACCACCTACCATAACCCCCCAGCTCCGGCAGACAGGCCGAGCGATCGGTTTGAGCAGTCAGCGTTCTGTTTTGCATCCCTGATGCAGTAGGGCTGCTTACCAATGCGGTAACTTCACTCCAATGCTGTAAACCGTCACAACGATCTGGTATTTATATCTTTTCCCGGTTTTATATAATATAGCCGGGTAGCGCCCTTTTCTTGATTTATAGAAATGGAATTCATCTTTCACCATTTGCGACTCACAATATTATCCCTGAGATACATATAGAGATATTTTTTGAGCAAGCTGGTTGTACTACCGTAATTCATATTAAATATTAAACTATTCTATTCTAAGGCACTAATTATATGTGGATCTACGTTGCTGGCACACAGAAATTATAATTGAGGCAATTTCAAATCTTATTAACAAACAGGAAATGTAACAATAATTTACATTTTAAGTTTAAATTTGAACAAATGGTTATAGGTAATATAGAAGTTAACACTATAGGTAATAATTTGAAATGTAATAGTTAAAAGTTATGGGACGGTAACTGTAGGTGACGTCTGGTCGAGCTAAACGCTCCTTACTTAAATTATGACGTGAAATACATATAATAGTTAAATTATAATTAAGTGAGACGACAACTTAACGCCCACATATAATAATGAAATGCTAATCAAGTGAGACGACAACTCAACGCCCACGGTCAAAAAAACCTCAAAAACTTCGATACAGACACAGTTTAAATAATAAAGGCGGAGGGACAAAATAGCTTGTATGAGTTATAAACTTAATCATCAAGTTTTTTAAAAATTGGTCAGCAATATAGGGGTAAACTAGATAACAAAACGACGGGGATAGTTTTTACTTGATGTTAAACAGTATGAACCTAACACAAAAACAATAATTTCAACTATATTTCACAAGTTATGGTAAAACTTAATTTATGAAATTTTTCAATTAAATGTAATGAATTATATGGAAATATATACATTAAAATAACCGGAGTGGTCTGTACTACAGTTTTAATACGTTAGAATTAGTAAAACACAAACAGTTTCCATGATTTGACTTAATTTATAGTGAAACTTAATTTATGTAAATTTTTAAATAAATTTTGACAAATGTTGAAAAAACCATATATTAGCACAACCGATGGGGTCTATACTACATATTAAATATGTCACAATAGGTGAAACAACAAAAGTTTCCAAGATTTCACCTAAGTTATGGTGAAACTTCATATTTGAAATTTTATAAGTTAAATTCAACAAGTGTTGATAAAATTGTATATTAGTATGACCGTTAGGGCTAACAATATCTGATTATCCCTGTGAACAATATCAAATACTAGTCTTTTTCAAGATTTTACATAAGTTAGGTTGGAATATTATTTTATGAACTTTTACCTCAGTGGGATGAAAATTATGGGTTAAACTACTATTAGACAGTCGAAGATGGTGAATATTCACATGATTTAAGGGAACTATGAACATTTAATAAGAATTTGGGTGAAAAAATAGCATGTGCTCGGTGCACAAGTTCACTCACCGTACGGGTTTTATGAAAACATTTTAATTATATGGCAACGCCATCAGCGGAGCCAACCTGGTTCCTCCTTCCAGCCATTGCGAGGTTTTCTACTAGTTCTCTAATAAATAAATCAGCTAGCCGCCGGGGGGTGCGCACGCGCACATACTTGGCCACGACGCATTCGCTTCCGTATCATCCTCGAATATATTATATTATATTATAATGCTGTTTGTATACAAGATGTTTTATTTTAAATTTAGTTTTCTATGTCTTTACCCATTATAACCAGGCAACTATTTCGGCTCGTCTTTAGAATCGGTATACACCACAATGTGCCTTCATTCTATTTTTACAGAAAGATATAGTTATTTCGAATAATCACACGAAATTTTATCTTACGGAAATCAATAGTTTTTGAGAAATATATTATTGAAGTTTTCATTTTAACCTTGATTTGCATATATTGCACTTCTACTAAGTACAAGACATAGCATAATGGATTCAAAACACTCGTCTGACTGTTCGTGACCGCGAATTATTCAGGTGGCTTAGATTAGGTTGAATGGTGTGACAGAACCGAATTGGAGTACCCACCTTCCAAGCAGTCTTGTCTGCTCTACCCCTAGAGTTTTTTTTTTAAGCCGGAGGCGCAAAGAGGGAGCGGCGCAAGTCTACTGCGAAGGCGTAGCGAATACGCTACGATGAGGTAGCGAGAATACTAAAGTGCTGCGTACCCACGGCGCCAAAGCTGTCATAGTATTACATAACTTCTAATATTAAGACATTTGTCTCTACGTATAACTTTTTTTTGGTGACGTTTTCGTGCTTGTTATTTGTTACTAATTATTTTCATGAAGAAGAAGGTAATATTAAGAAATTTCCAGCATTAAAAAAAACTATAGGTTTCTGTAACCGCCTCTCCTCAATGGGGAATATTCCGCTCTCTTTCCTCCTCCCCATGGCACAAAATATATACATATACCATATCTAAAGTCCTTCCAATTTATGTAGATACACATATTTTTTGAATTTATTATTATTAAAAAAAATAGTTTCCGCCCCTCTGATGCTACAACCCCCATCTCCCCCCTTAACCACTTCTTATAGTACATTAGTATATATACCGATTCTAAAGCCCTTCCACTACTTCATCTTAGTCAGTTTAAAGGATTTATTGTAAGAATTTTGTATTTGGTACAACATTATCTAACACCCAAGTTCAACGACTATTACTGCTAAAGTAATTAAGTTATCTTATCCGCTATATTTTTTCTTGAAAGTTCGTTAACTGCACTATCGTCATGAATATTTTCAGATTTTTCAAGCCAGCAGTTTAGGTTTTTGAGGGGGGGGGGGGGGGACACCCTACTAGAACAAAAATGTGCACTTTAAAGTTGAATATTTCGTAAATGGAGCATTTAATTGAAAAATAGTATTAGCAACCCCTAAATCATTTTAAACGACCTATTCAATGATATCTCATGCAATGATATAGACGACGAAAAAAAAATTTATACCCACATAACTTGTATGAAATTGGCGTGTTAAGTTTACATACCCCTACAAAATTGCAGCTGTCTAGTACACACGGTCCTTTAGCAAAACCTCGAACAGACGGACAGTCGGACAGACGGACAGACAGACGGACATGACGAAACTATAAGAGTTCCTTGTCAGGACTACGCCCTAAAAAACTGACGAATTGAGTACCTCCTCTTTTTTCGACTTGGTAAAAAAGGCCAAATTATAAGGTTTTAATGTGGGCACATGCAAAAAACTCATTATTGACCACCGAGGAATATTACGTGTACATACAATATTTTATCTATTTATAAACAACGTTAAACATCCAATTAATATGACAATCATTTCATAATTGCTTACAAGGGTTCTCAAGGACTGTAGTCGGAATACACTGTTCGGTACGAGTTAGCTAGCTAGGCGAGCATTCGCAAAATGCCGTTCCACTTTTCACCGGAGTTCAAGCCGCCGGTGGGCATCGATCCATGGACCTGCAGCACGGCAGTCCATAGTTATTACTACTCGGCTATCGGTGCTTCAAAGCCAATCGCCATATTCTTATAATTATGTATATTTCCTTGTATAAATATTCCATGTAGGGTTTCCGCGGTCGAAATGACTATCAACTCAAAGCTAATGCTTGTAAATTTAGTACAATATACTGTATCAGCCGGAGTTTACACTGCTGAACACAGCCTCCCCACATTATGAGGCTGTTTGCCATAATCCCGTCGCTTTGTCTTGGAGATCGCAGCGTGAGATATCAGTTCCTTAGAAAGCGCTGCTGCCCACCTTCTGATCTGTTACCCATATTCGCCTCATATACGATACCTAAGGGTAGAGAAGAGGGGGTGACATTCTAGACCGGCAACCCACGGGCCATACGGGTTATCACAATATAGTTAGAAAATATCATATAATGCCCAAAACTCAGGTAGGGATTTTTTTTTATGTTTTAATAATGATTTGCTCCCAAAAGCAAAGTAATAACACGATTTATTTATTTACGCTCTACGTTTGTGCTTTGGTCATAAAACTTTACAGACATACAAATAGGTGATTACTTTAAGAGTTCTAATAACCTTAGATGTAGGAAACCAAAAAACTAGCTCCTATGTTGGCAATATGTAAAAATACTTTAAAACATGTTCATTTTTATTTCTGGAGCACTATTTTAGATACTGCTTATAATAAGCCCGTTCGTCAATAAAGGGCTTTATCAAAGATTATTTCATCTTTCTATATCTTACCTTTAAATTGACGCCTGAATACCATTATCATAGTAGCGAAACAATAAGAATGTAATAATGTTTGAAGATACTAACTAACCCGTGGATGAACCATCTTCCAAGAATTTACGCCAGAAAAACAAGAGACTCAAGGCTTCAATTCCACAAACAATTTATGATAGGTGCACAGACCAGCAAAGCGGGTTTTGGGTCGGAAAAGAAAATGGAGGGTAAAGACGTTGTAAAATCTTTTCTACAGCAAGACGAAAATGATAGCTATAAAGTGCATGCAATGAGCTTAGAAATGCAGAGCGAATGGCTAACTATAGGTGAATTTTGTATCCCTCTGGCGTTAAAGTGGCGCACCTTGATATACGACTGGTCTCCTGCCTTATTAAAATTCTATCTAAACGCCTTTCAGATGACCCTCCCAGACCAAAGTAACTTAGTAAGATGGGGGAAAGCCACCGAAAAGTCTTGCGGTATTTGTCGGGAGGCGATCGGTACAGCTAGGCACTTGCTGGTAGGATGCAAGGTGCTCCTTGATAGGGGTCATTATTCACGTCGTCATGATAGAGTCCTCGAAATCATACGTGAAGCCGCGAGTCTCTCGGTAGCTAGAACAAAAAAAGGTCTGACCACGAATAAACGACACGTCGATTTTGTAAAAGAAGGGTCATCTACAAAATCTAAATCCAAGCCTTACTCCATCTTAGGCGCAGCTCCCGATTGGACTCTTTTGATGGACACGTATGAAAAACATTACAAAATTCCTGAGGATGTTGGTATTTCGTCATCCAGACCAGACATATTTTTATACTCAAAATATCTAAAACGCATAGTACTCATAGAACTTACTGTGCCGTGGGAAACAAACATACCTAAAGACCACACAATAAAAACAAACAAATATTATGACCTAACAAATGAATTAACCAAAAACGGTTATGTGGTTAGTTTATATGCTGTAGAGGTTGGAGCAAGGGGTATACCAGCGAAATCCCTATATAACCTACTTAAAGACCTTGGCCTACCAAGAACAACCGTAACTTCCATCCTAGAACGTGTATCTAAGGCGGCATTAGTAGGATCTTATCAAATTTGGTTAGGTAGAGGAGGAGGCTCGAGTGGTGAAGGAGAGCATTGATGCATCATAAAGGGGCCCCTTAATCCTACTCCTGGGTTGCAAGTCCCAGGCCCCTCCAGCCTCTTCCTCTGCAACGCGATGGACCCGGCACCCGCACGGTGAATCCATGGAATGCTAAGTAATTCGTCTCATCATCTATTGCTTAAAGTTTTCCCATGAGACCGAATTCCTAGGTCTTCCCACACCTGACCACAAAAATTGATAATGCAATCACTGACTGTTATCTATATGTATATAACAACAGAATGCGCTTGCGTTGTACCAACAGTAGTGTGCATATTTTGTACAAAAGTAATTATTATTTAGTACTGCTAAATAATAATAATAAATTTAATACTATTTCAAAAGCTTCGGGCTTTGTAATATTTGGTAAGTGAGTTTTGTTTGTATGCTTACATTACTATTAATTTAACTCAGAGAGTTCCTTCGTGGTTCGCACAATAAATGTTGAAGCAAAGCACTTTGTGCGTTGTTCTTTGTAGTTTTGATTTTAAAACGGCGTCTTTTTGCCGATGTTCTCCTTGGTCGGCGTTAGAACGAAAATATATTATATATTGCACTTCCATTGCGCAATCTCCAAAATATATCCGGATATAGATAGATATTTAAAAAAAACTGATTGTGCGAATATTCTAGATGATTTTAAAGTTTTATCTCAGCAAGCTTGCAACACTAAATAAGGGTGCCGGGCTACCCATGGGTTGCTGGAATGCACGTGGGGTGCTGAACTCACTCGTCACTATTCTAACAAAAAAAGAATAATTGAAATCGGAGTATGCGTTAATAAATTACAACTAAGTGTACATTTTAACTTTATTTTTTTTCCCGAAGGCACTATGCTGAATTTCGGGATTGAAAGTATACAATGTCCTTTATCGTTGTATGAACTCAAATCATGTTTAGTTTCATTGAATTTCCATCAGTAATTTTAGTGTGATGCGCGGCATGGATACAGACAGACAGACAAAAATAATAAAAATAACTTGTTTCATGTAAAAAAAGGGATACTTGTTGTGAAGCCTGTATTCAGAAGTGAACTAATAAACTCTTCCGGTTCCAATCGAGAACGCCAACTTAAAACCTTGCCGTCGTCTACTAAGTAGAAATGAAAAGAGAGTACAAATTTATACTTACAGAAAGTCATTACATACCTAAAATAACCTCTATTAACGTGGCTATTAAAATTATTTTTATGTTATTTGCCTTTCTATTTATATACATAATGATTATGTATGTAAAATTCCAGACAAAAGGTTCCTCTTTCTTTATTAAACATTTAAAGGCCATTGGAACGGTCGCGAATGATAGCACATTATTTTATAAAGTAGTTGCAGAAGGCAACGTCAACGTCAATGTCAAACTATTTCTACTCAGTTGATCGTTCAATTCACAATATATTAGAGTTCACGTAGCGCTTTCAACACAAACGAAGTTTAATCATAATAATATTTTAAATACCAAGTGTTCAAGCCTGGTGAAGTTCGACATGCATGTTTGTGAGCCTAATATCTATGCTTCTGATTTGCTAGTTTTTCGTTCGTTCGTACCCTAAATGTGAAAATAAGATACGCATATTTTTTTATCTCGTATATATTTGAATATACATACATAATTATTCGGAAAACTGGTATTAATAATCAGAAGCATATATATATAGGTAATATAGGCTTAAGAACATGCATGTGTGAGATTTGTCCAGATAGAGAGCATTTATTTAAGCTATAATATAGGCTCATTAACTTATAAGATGTTTGTCAGACGTTGATGCCATAATCTAGTCTTAGCTTAATGCAAAGTAAATAAGTACTACCAGTTCAGTACTTAACTATCTAACTTACTAGATTTTCTACGCAAAAGGGAATCGTTAGGACATCTTAAAAGACACAACATTTATAGGAACACATACAACACTTTAATAAGAATAATAAATCATTAGGGTCACATAGATTAGGTACTTCAAAGGTAATATTATATAGTCACATTCCACAACGATAATATAATATACAGTGCAAACGATTTTGGAAGCCAACAAACAAACAACACGTGAATATCATTTGTATTGCACTAAATACAATACTACAGCATTTAACTCAATAAGTCTCGATGCAGCAGTCACTTGTAAAGAAATAAAAAGAAGCTCAGTAAGTTGAGACATTGGTTTTATAGCAATGACTGGCACCAAGTGTCTGTCGCACATCCATAAATCTTCCCGCCATATTTACCACAACGAATCAGAGACGTGAGCGTTCCTGCCACAACGTATCAGCCAATCCCAAATAAGACAGGAGGAAGTTTATCATTGGCTAGCCCAGAATGAATACAGATTAAATAGGATTTCCGTGTGGCGGTTATTAAAAATGTCAAATATCAACAAGTTTTAGAATATTCTAGAATAATATAATGAGTAACATCTCGTAACTTATTTACTTAAGATAATCTTAGCTTAGCAAAGAAAATTCTAACACATACGAAATGTCACCTAGATTGAACACTAGGTATTTTAAATATAACGAACTACGTTTGTGTGAAAGGCACTACGTGTACACTTTTCTTAAGAGTTCTACCACTTTTCAAAACTGGTACTCACGTGATTTGCGGACTGCATGGCAGAGCCACCATGAATCAGTAAATAGAATACGTGTGCACGTATCCGATGTTTTCATATGTCCAAACTTAAAACGACATTATATTTCTACCACTACGAGTACAAGCAAACGTTTTAAACTTACAACTTACATGTTATTTTAAATAGATGATAGGATAACTTTTGACCACTATCTTGCATGGTGGTAGGCCATTTTACAAATACCCGCCTGACTAGCTACCAACCTGGAGTAGAAAATCTGTCGCCAAGCACCTAACGGTGTGTTCCGGCAGCTGTCCTTGAGAGCCAGTACTTCTAGGTTAGCCTAAACAAAATTTTCGATCACATCATCACCTACCATCAGGTGAAATAGTAGTCAAAGGCTAACCAATCAGGAATAAATAATAATTTAAAATTATTTCCCCTGATGGTAAGTTATGTTGTGATTGAAGGTTATGATTAGGTTAACATAGAATAACTGCCTCGCGGAACACACATTTAAGTGCTTCGCAACGGAGTTTCTACTTGAGAGTGGTTGCTAGCTAGGTATTACTAGGTATTACTATTCTCAAAATGCCCTACCACCATGTTTTGCCGACTGACATCTTAAGATAACTACCGGACCAACGGCTAAACCTGCCATCTAAAGTGCTCTGTGCTCGTCCAAGTTATGACAGTCGCTTAACTTAGTTGATCGGTGAAAAACGACTAAGCCAGGTACACTATGAGGAATAAAATATACAATATAATACCACACTCTTATTATGAATTGTTTATAACAAGTTATACCTTATAAAATAACAAATTTACGAGAAGAAAAATTCATGTGCGGGATCCCGCACTTGACTGTATATTTTTTTCTCTCGTAAATTTGTAATTTTGTAATGTTATCCGCCGAGCAGGCGTTATTGCAAACATAACAATATTAATAAAAGGTATACTTTCGGAATATTTAGAAATTATGGAATTGGGACATGGTGCGCAAGTCGTGAGAGTGATGGATAATCATGTTTATACACTGGATGAATCTGTGTTGGAGCATGTCCTCATGAGAGATGAAGTCAAGGACCTCCCGGTAGTGGTGGTGAGCGTTGCCGGCCCTTACCGCAGTGGAAAGTCATTCTTGCTCAACTTCTTCCTAAGATACCTTACTTCTGCGGTATGTTGTTTTCTTGAATTGATTTTAGTCATGGTATTTATTCTTTGTTATCTGAGCTTGCTGTCAGAAATTCGACATGTCTTAAATTGTCTCAACAAGTCACCGATCATCGAACTAGTATTACCAGCCAAAGTAAGAAAGGCTATACCGCCGCTCACTCTAGCAAGCAGCTTGTCTACCCTATCCACTGCTACGTCATCTGCGTCATCGAGCCTCGCAGCAGCTCCAACTACGAAATTACCTTTTTCACCCCAAGCAATTGTTGATGCTGAATCGAATTCGATCAACGCAATAATAATAATGAATATGAATGCTTCCGAAAAGTTTGGTCATTCCGTGAAAGCGTGGAAGGCTCAATGTTCGACAACGTTCGTGACCTGCGGTACTACTGCTTTGGGTACAACTGCGCTGCAAGCTGGTGATCGTAAATTTTATCTTTGTGAAGTTAGGGAGTCGAGGGGACAGCGGAACAAGTGTCCGGTTATTTCGAAGACTTGAAATATAGAGTCAATTAAGCATAGTTTAAACTATCTGTGTCTACGAAAATGTACGAAAATTACTTATGAAAATAACACTATACTAACAAGCTACTGATGTTACAAAATGAAATAGCTTGGCGTAGTAAGTTCCGTAGCTCGTTTCAGCAATGTTTTAAGTAAACACAAATCATTTAGGCTTGTTTATCAAAATGTACGAAGATTACGTATAAAAATAGATAAATATAACATTATAAATCTGAATGAGTCACCTGACTTGGTCGCATTTACTGATACTTCTTTGATGAGCTGCGTAAGCGACTCTGAATGTATGCTTGCTATGCTTGAGGAATACAGGTGCAATGTGACAAGATCGGTAGGGAGACCTCCTGAGTCCAGGACCACCAAAAACTTTAGCAGATGATAAATCTAGCTAGTTTTACTTCAGATGTTGAAATAGTAATGGCTATTGTGAAACTAAAATATCAAGATATCTTGTATTGCGTAGTGTACAGACCATCAAATTAGGATGATGAGACCGAAAATAGCATTTTGTATGTTAAAAAATGTCGTTGTTAGGTTTACTTAAAATTAGATGGTTTATTGGTGGAAAACTTTAATTTAAACTCTTGTGGCTTAAATATTAGTTCACATTTTCTATAATTGCTAGCGTATTTTGTACTGAAACTATATACCTAATACTACAATATGAAACTAAATAACTTGATACAAGATTTGGTTATGAGTAGTCTCGGTGAGGAGTGTACGAGTGTGTTAGGCGACATAGTCGTGAAGCCAGAGGATGCGTCTACTCCCACGCCCTTTGCCGCTCTCACCCCTTGAGAATGCGGTTCAAAATTGTAATGTCATTAAGGCTGATTTTCACGCTTTGTATGACTCATTACAATGCATCGATTGTGAAAAAATGTCTTGATAAACAATATTAATAAATACCGGAAGGTGGGCAACAGCTCTTTCCGAGGCACTTATATCTTAAACTGCGATCCCCAAGACGCCTACCAAGCGTGGGGATTATGGCAAAACCATTCTTGATGGATGAAACTGTGTTCACCAGTGGAAAACCCGGCTGATACAGAACAGTACAGTAAAAGTAAAATAATAACTTTTACAAAATCCCGCTATCCACCCACAAATTCACTATGACTCAACTACCACTGGAGCGCGCCACAATGGTGAAGGACTAAGCTTTCGAATACATTACACATATACACATAATATTCCAGGCAACAAGTTACGAGTGAGTGCGCAGGTGCGCGACCGCAGCGTGCCCGTTTGCGACAGTAGATCCACTGCGCTCAAAAACCCCGCGTGATATGCGCGCACTAAATTACTTTTCGACTAGCTTTTATCGATAACTTGAATGCAGTATATAGGAAATCGTTCCTGCTTTTTTGCTTAATTTAAAATTATTTATGAGATATTGTAATTTTGAGTTTTATATAGCGTGTTTTTATAGCAATCAGATCGAGATGACGGGTCGTGGTTGGGTGAAGAAAGTATTCCACTGAAGGGATTTCAGTGGCGCTCTGGTAGCGTAAGGACTACTACAGGCATCCAACTGTGGTCTAAACCATTCATCACCACCCTCGCAAATGGAAACAAGGTTTGTATTTAAAATTATAGACATTTTCAATGATCCCCATTGTCCCTTTCAATCAGTACAAAAAATGCGGCTGGTATTCGAAATGTATGTATTAACATGTTTTGCTTAAAGTACATTTTGCTTTCACGACTATTTAGCAAACGTTTCATGATTAAGACACTCGATAAATTTAGTCGTTTTGCTATTGGGGTATTCCGATAGAGATCCGTATTTTGGGGTATGGACATAGAGTGTATTACGTTACTGCGATAAATAGACTGCGATTAGTGTCATTGCAACGCACGTTACCGTGGAAACTAAAGACCAAGAAAGTGCAGAACTTTTATGTTGTGGTATTGCGAATTATTAAAACTCTGAAATCACAAACTGCGACGCATTTTACTGTTAACGTTCATAAGTTCACGAGTATAAATATAATATTTCTTTTTTAATTTGTACAAAAATTCACATGGTAGTAGAGCATTTTGTTAATGTCTGCCTTGCTAGCTACCACCTTCAAGTAGAAAATCTGTCGCTAAGCTCCTAACGGAGTGTTCCGGCAGCTGTTTCTGAGAGCCAGTAATACTAGGTTACCATCACTTACCATCAGGAGAGATAGTAGTCAAAGGCTAGCCTATCAGCTGTAAAAATGAACATTGCTAAATCCTATTCACGTCGCGTCGTTGTGAGAAGTGACATGTTTCTCATTCACCGTATTTTTTTTTTACTTCTAGAGTTATTCGCCTTTGACATCTAACAGGATGTTTAGGCACGATAATACTTATTCACGGTTTGCAGGTGGCAGTTGTTATTATGGACACCCAAGGAACTTTCGACAATATAAGTACTGTCCGTGACTGTAGCACTATTTTTGCACTCTCAACCCTTTTATCATCTGTCCAAATTTACAACATTTCTCATAATATTCAAGAAGACGATTTGCAACATCTACAGGTAGGTATACTTTATTCTAATATAACACGGTGGGAACTTGGTGAGATGCCTGGCTAGAATCACACCCATATCTTCCTGTTGGCGTCGTAAGAGGTGACGAAGGGATAAAATACCCGAAGGTAGGCAGCAGTACCTTCTGAATATCTGCCATCTTACACTTCGATTCCCAAGATCCCTTCCAAGCATTTGGATAATGGCAAATCTCCTCCAATGGAGAAGGCTGTGTTCAGCAGTGGATTATTTGGCTTAAATATAATAGTACCGCAAATACTAAATTAGCTAAGCTAATCTGTGATTTTCTTTATTCTAGCTCTTTACTGAATACGGCAAACTCTTAAGAGACCAAGGTGGAAAAGCATTCCAAGTTTTGGAATTTCTCGTCAGGGACTGGCAATTTTCTGACGAGTTTCCCTACGGAACAGTCGGTGGAGAACAGCTGCTTGAAGAAAGGCTAAAGGTTTTATTATTTTAAGTCAGGTTAAGTAATAATGGGCAAGTAGGCAGGACACATCACTCGATGAAACAAAACCGTACTGAAAAAAGGTATTCGAGTGATGTGCGCTAACTATTGGATACTGTGAACGTGAGACTAGGTAGTCTGTCAATATCGTGAAAGAGATGGTAAGATGATAGATGTGGCGGGTTCAAAGGAGAAGGCATACATATTCGATATTGAATATTTTCCAGTTAATATAATGACGTAATGTAGATATTAGAACTGTAGAACTGTTCAATAAATGACTATAATGTTATTGTACCTATTATATAGCATTTACAAACGGATGCTCCACAAACCCAATAACTAACGTTAACTGCTATATATTAATATATAAAAGTAAATGCTACATATAAATCAAAAAGAGTGGGGCCTCGAACAGATTTTTAGTTGCAAACCAATTTATTTTAAATTCATACCATTTTTTTAATGAAAACAACGTAAGAACCAATATCTTTAAAATAATTTAAGAAAACACCAAATTAATATTTTAATAAAACACTTTAAAAATATATCTACTGACAATTCCGCCTAATTTACCTGTTAAGCCAACGTGACTTCACAAACGCCACGCAGCTAAACCGGAAGAATTTTCGACGCGTTTCGGTTCTACACGAAGCATCCTCAGGAGGTCTTGACTCCTCGGCTTGTCTCGCTGCCGAAAAGCGGCCGGTGGCTCAGCACGCCTTTATATAAACTCGAGCGTGAGTCAGCACGCCTTTTTCTAGACTCGAGCGTGAGTCACTGCTCTTTATTGTAGCTAACAATTGGTAAGTTATACGTTTTTAAAGCGACAATTGTTTTACAGTTGCAGAGCAGTACCGTCCTAGTCTACTAAAATGTGAATTTATTAATATTGAACAAACATTACATATGTTTGTTCAATATTGCTACTTAATTAAATTATACTTCTTCAATATTATTACTAAAACTGTAAATGTATTATATGATTTGGCGTTTTTATCTATCTTTTGATATTATGTGTGTTCCAAAAATGGTAGTTATATTAGTACGTGTCTATCGTGCATATATGGCAGTATGGTTTCAATGAAACACTTGGCTGATATTATTTTTCGAGAAAAGACCAAGTTTTGTGTGGTGAAAATTAAACACAGAATCACAGAGTAATAGATGACCTATTACATATTTTTTACATTCATTCAATTATCTCATTAAATTGTAAACACTAAATGTCAGATTTAATTTTGAAAAGCTCGTTTTATGGCACATCTGTTGCTAGTACCTTAGTACATCCTGGCATTAGTGTGCACGTGTAACAGCGAATCATTGATTTATCACCGACAATAAATGACCAATACAATATATAATTGCTTAATCTCCAAAACATCGTATTGTATTGGTCATTTACGTCGGCTTAACACGTAAATTAGGCGGAATTGTCACTAGATATATATTTTATATTTTTAGGTGTTTTATTTAAATATTAATTTGGTGTTTTTTTTTTTTAATATTTGTTATTATTATATATGGATTTCCGCAAAGTAACGCATGAATCTATTCATTCTGAAAACAACGTCTTGCGATGTACGCACCGGGCGCCTTTTAATGTTTTGCTATTGAAAAAGCAGAGGTGCCCGAGGGGTGTCAGGCTAGAATATCACCGCTCCCTCTCCTCCCCCATTGCTACCTGTGAGTGTCGTAAGAGGCAAATAAAGGTAAAATAGTGAAATGTGTGCAGCAAAGATTTCCAAGCGTGGGGATTATGGCAAATCCCCCATTAATGAGGGAGCAATTTTACATTACCATTACACGAAACCTAAAATATCTAAAAATTCAAAGTAAATAATTCTTATTGGCATTGGCTATGGACTGCCGTCCAGCAGGTCCATGGCAGGCCAATCCCGCCGCGGGCTTGAGCTTTACCCATGGTGGAAGGGCATTTTGTGAATGCCCGCTTGGCTAGTGACCACCCTCAAGTAGAAACTCTGTCGCCAAGCACCTAACGGTGTGTTCCGGCAGCTGTTCTTTAGAGCCAGTTCAATTACAGGCGCATGAGATTTAACAACTGTACGTCTTAGGCAGAGGTTAGTCCATTTAACATCAGTTGGTTCTCGGGCATGTTCCGTCACCATAACATAACAAAAATAAAACGTTAAGATAGTTGAGTATAAACAAATTTGTTATATAATAATTTAAAAAATAAATAATAATAATAATTTAACGTTTTATTTTTGTTATGTTATGGTGACGGAACATGCCCGAAGACCACCTATATATATATAAAGCATGGTAATCAAAACACTATTCGCTAAAACCCACTAATATCAATAATTATATATAGTTTTTCTTGAAATTGAAATCTTAATAATTGATTTATAGGATTTGATAATTATGTCTAATAATACTGGTTACAACAAAATATGTTTATCTTTATTACAGGTTACCTCTACCCAAGCCAAGGAAATGGTGGAGCTGCGGCAACATATACGTTCTTGTTTTGAAAAGATCTCTTGTTTCCTTATGCCTCACCCAGGATTTAAAGTGTTGGAGAAGACATTTTCAGGAAAAATATCAGGTCAGAATATTAAGTAATAGATTATTCAAGAAAAAATTACATAAATAAATTACAGGCACATAAGACTGTCTCTAGGTGATGGGCGCAGTACAAGTCGTGACTTGTGACGAAATGCATCTGTTATAGGCAGAGGTTAGTCCGCTTAACATCAGGCGGGCCTCAAGTTTGTTACGTCACAATAGCATAAAAAAAGATGATTCTGCCATTGCTGATCTTTTGCTTCGTAATTTGGCTTTGCCCAATAGATTAATTTTTCGCGATTACTTTAAGCTTTAGTTGGACTCGATTGCAACATTTATATGTTAGCGAACATTATTCGAAAGTCGTGTGATAGTGCCTTCGAAATGTGTCTATTCTACTTGTCATATTTTAAACATATTTAGCTGCTTAACTGAACAGTCTAGGTCTCAGCTCATCATAAAGCAACTGTCTATAGGCAGCTCATTGCGGTCTTTCATATACTTGATGGTTTGTCCTGAAAGTTTATTTCTGTCCTAGCCAGCATTTTTGTACTTTGTAAACAGTAGGTACAAAGTTTTAACCTAGTTAATTCAGTTATGCGCCATCTATTCTCTTGAATAAGAAGGTAATACAGTTATAAAAACAATGGCTCTCTTGATAAATAATGCATAATGGAGGATAAGATGCATCAATGCTGTCATCGCTAGAAGTAACAAATTACTTTGTATAAACTCAGTTATAGTTGATATTAGATGTTGTGGACTTGGAATGGATTATCTAGATTTGTTTTGACTCATAGACGCGAGAATTTCCTCACGATTAAGTATTAATATAAACTTATAAAATTTATCCAAATTGGGTAAATCATTCAATGCATTGCAAATCTCTTCCCATTTCAAAATTCGTGGATTAAATATTAGAACATGTCAGGAAACTCAAGCCAACGGAAGTATGATCTATTGAACTTCGCAATTCGTATCTTTTTGATCATTTAAATCGCAATAATGGTTCATAATGGTCGACATTGCATAGAGCTGATATATTATGACTTGATTTGAGTTTCCTATACTTATGTATATATATTACTTTTATCTTGCTTGCTTCAGTTGTATTTTTGTATACTATGTGTTGCCAGGGCCACGGGTAGTTGTTTTTGAGGGCGGTAGCCGGGCATGTCCCGAGGTTTCTTCCCAGCCATTGCTCCACCGTTACCTGGCCTGCTACCAGAGCCAAGAATACTGGGCACTGTGGCCTGTGTTTATCGTGAAGGGAATAATTTGCCTTAATTCCCACGGTTGGCAGGCGTCTTGAGGATTGCAGTTACATATGTTTATTTATCAGAAGGTGCTGCTCATCACCTTTCAGCATTTCTCCCTTAGTCGCCTCTTACGATACTCAGAGGAAGATATAGAGATGAGATTCTAGCCCGGCAACCGACAGGCATTAGCTATTAATATATAGTAAAATATAAGTAAAGTTGTATCATTTTAATACAGTAAATAGTATTATTTTTAAGATAATGGATTATTGTATGCCAAAGGATCAGATATGGTGGAATTATTATATATACTTCACAAATTTGCTATAACCTGTATTAATATATTTAAATCAAAATCAAATCACTTACAGTAAAAATATATTTGAATAATTATGAAATATTTTTTTGCTTACTAAATGATTTGATTTTGTATTAAATATATTCGGTTATAGCACAGGGCTGGAAATTCTTGATGAAATAATATTAACTAACAATTGAAACATAATTAATTATAGATATTGGAGGCAACTTCAAAACTCACTTAATAGATCTGGTAAAGTATTTATTGAGTGCGGAGAAACTGGTTCCAAAAACAGTAAATGGAGAAGAAATCAAAGCTCGTGATTTGTGTAACTATTTCAAGACTTATTTGGATTTGTTGAATAGTAGTACCCTTCCCAACCCGATATCTATTTTAGAGGTAACTTAAGTCTATATTTTTATATTTGTAGAAACGTAAGGTGACTTTCTCGTGCTTTATTACCCTAATAACTAGAACTTTATGAATCCTATAACATATAAAAAATATAAATTGTATTTTTCGTTTGCAATAAAAATATGTACTTATGTTTTTTTGGCATATATTATATTAACTTGATTTAAAAATGCTTAATTCACAAAAAAAAAATTGTCCACTGCAAATAATATTTACCTATGTAATATCCTCAATCATATATTTTTAAACAATTATCATTAACAAAAACTGCTATATATATTTATTATTAATGTTTTAAAAAATAGAATTAATATGTTTATTGATGTAGGCAACAATTGAAGCAACACTACGATCTGTAGTTGAAGAGGCTCGTGCGATATATGAGAACGGGATGGATGCTGCTTGTGGTCCCAAGCAGCCCAGTATACCAGCTGTTGACGTCCAAGTCTTACACGACCAAAACATGTTTCTAGCCGTTGATTACTACAACACCAGAAAAAAAATGGGTTCTCAAAATGTCATAAACAAACATCTGGATAATCTAAAGAAGGTTTATTTTAACATACTTTAAAATTATCATGTGATGTTTTTATTTCCTAGAAAGATGAGAAAAAATCAGATTAAGAATTAATAAGGTCACACTAAAACTTTTGCGTAACCTACAAAAACTACATGTTATAAACAAAGTATTATGTTTATTGATTTTCAAAATACTCTCCTTTACATTTTAAATCACTTACCATCAGGTGAGATAGTGGTCAAAGACTGACCTATCAAGCATAAAAAAAAAAGAAAAAAAAATATCATGCGATCGAACCATTTTTTAAAACAGGAGGACCACAGATCTGAAGGCGTGTTTTCTACGTGCTGATTGAACGCTATCATTGCCTCTTCGGAATTGGTAAAAGTGAAACCTCTCATCAAATCTATGATTTTGGGGAAATCACAGGGTCTAGGCTATGTGCAGGATAGGTGAAGAGTTGTACTTTTTCGGAAGCTATGAATGACTTTGTCTTGTTGGCCGTGTGCGAAGAAGCGTTTTCATGATGAACGCGGCTTTTTGGTCGTCTTTCGCGAACTTTTTCTAACACCCAGGATGTAGACAAATGGTAGAATACGGTATTAACACTATTTTGATCTTCAAGTGAAATTGTGCAGATGGGACCCGTATCTGAGAGAAAAAACGCTGGTTTTTTTTATCAACGTTTCACGCCTGCCTCATTTTTTTTATGCCTGATAGTTAAACCTTTGACCACTATCTCACCTGATGGTAAGTGATTATGTGGTCGAAGATGTTGTTCAGGCTAACCTAGAAGTACTGGCTCTCAAGGACAGCTGCCGAAACACACCGTTAGGTGCTTGGCGACAGATTTTCTACTTGAGGGTAGTAGCTAGCCAGGCGGGCATTCGCAAAATGCCCTACCACCATGCTAATATAACGACTATAGCTATAACGACTGCCATCCTTAAGACGACAACCGGGACCGACGGCTTAACGTGCCCTCCAAAGCACGGAAACGCTCAGTAGTAATGTCACTAGCGGTCACCCATCCAACTCCTGACCGCGCGCGACGTTGCTTAACTTTGCTGATCGGTTGAGAACAGCTAAGTAAACTTCGCTACGAGCGCTTCGAAATCGTTTTTTTACTTGGTATCTTTTTGGCCTGTTCTCATTTTCAAACATCCATTCACAAGATTTCTGTTTTTTTTCGGGTTCTAAACAGTAAAAATCCACGTTTAGTCTCCTGTGACAATATCATAAACAGCATTAGAATGTCCGTGGTCGTAATTCAGTAGCATCAGTGAGCACCATTCCACTCGAGCCCGCTTTTGCTCCACTGTCAATTCATGTGGGATTCAACGACAACAAAGTTCCCGAACTTTTAATTCTTCGTGTACAATTTTCTGAATTTGACCCATACCAATTTCCAATATTTCTCGAATTGTCGAATTGACGGCAGTTGAAGGCCGCCCTTCATGAAATTCGTCATGTAAAGAAACCCGACTTCTGTCAAATTCAGCAAACCATCGCCTCACGGTCCTCAAATAAGGTGCTTCTTTCCCAAAAGCATTTGAAGACGACTGGCACAATCTTTCGGAGACAGAGAACTTTTAAAATCATTAAAATCATCGCTCTAAAATCTTTTCGACCTAATTCCACTTTTGTTGCGTAGTAGAACTTTGATGTGTGAAAAACAAATGATTTCCCGCCAATTTTTTTATTATTACTAATAAGGTTGCAAGTCGTTTAAAAAAATATAACATTTGAAATTCAAATATTTTCGATTAGCTAGAAGTGCAAAACTTTTAGTGTGCCTCATGTTGGACTATAAATAGTAAATTACAAGTAATTTTAAGCTTCAAATTGTTTAAACTAGTGACACGTAAATGTAATTATAAACTTGGAAGTTTAAAGAAATTTCAACGAATAGAGATTATTTCTCATGATTGATTTTCATAAAATTAGGTACTAAAAAGATAGCTAATAATCATTACATAAATATCAATTGTTAAATAATATGACTTTGGAATCTTGAAATCTTGAGTTCAACCCGCTGCCTAGCACTTTGGATAATATTTAGATAATTGGAGATATACAAAAAAATTGCAATAGTAACAACCTAGATTATAATTCTCGTTTCTAAGTTTCTAAAATTTTATATGAAGAAGCAAACAGCTATGTTTACAGAATCGTTTACTGTTGGAAATATTTTCTTAAAAATAATTTATATTTACAGTCTTTAAAAGATCGACTTGGTCAATATGCGCAGATGAATTTGGCAAAGATACAAACTGCTATCAAAAATGCTAAAGAAGCATACGAAGAAACTTTAAAAGAAGTCAGCAAAGATCAACTTCTTTGTGTGCACCCAGCAGATCTTAATAAAATCCACATAACGGCTTTTGATGCTGCTATCAAGATTTTCGACAAAGCAAGAAGTACATTTTCTACAACATCAGATGATGAACGAAATGAATTCATAAAAGTTTGTAACTTGCTTATTTATGTTTTGATTAATTATCACTGAACACCTAATACTCTCATAAACTAATCACACTGCGAACCCCGAGACGTTTGCCAAGCGTGGGGATAATGGCTAATTTCCCTGATAATGAGGGATGCTGTGCTTAATAGTAGACAATCTGGCTGATACAGGTCAGAAACAATTGATCTTATAGCAGTTATTGCTACCGCAAGATGTTGTAGTTTAAAATTTTAAGCAGGCATGCCAGGCTACCCGTATAAAGTGTAAACTGATTGGTGTCTGAGAGTATTTTAATATATACGGTTATTTTAATGCTTTTGTAAGTTAAAACTTGACTCGTTTGTATGTAAAGGACATACGTACAAGGGTTGGGTACAGGTACCGGTGTTGCAAGTATCGCGCAATGTGCAACACGACAGGTTCAGCATCTGTACGATGATCAATGACATGCTGATAAATTGCTAATATGTTGAAAGTTATTTCAACACATTAGGAGTTTATCGGCATTCTTACAAACTTCTACAAACGTTAGTTGAAAAAGTGACAATTTTAAGTTTTATATAATTTTTCACATTTATATTTGCAGAGTTTTGAAAAGCGGTACACGTTATTGCAACGATTAAATGAAGAAAATAATAACATAGTAGTATCATCATTAAAATCGGAATACTGGAATTACATGCAAGGAAAAACCACCCTCAAAACTCCGCTTTCAGATGAAGAATTCGAGGAAGAGCACAAACAAGCGCGAAAGAAGACACTTGAAGATTTTGACTCTAAGAGAAACATTCCAAACACATATCCTGAAGACGTCTACAAATATAACTTGACAAAAGTAATTGATATAGAAAATATATAGTAGCTTATAAAAGTATTTCATACTGATATTGTATTAAGTACTTTGTTAAGCTACTAATTACTTTCTTTAGATTTAGATTAAGTATAACATAGCTAAAACTAAATCTAAATCTAGGTAGCAACTTTGGCTTGCTACCTATGTAAGTAATAAGTTGCTAAAACTTCTTTGCAATGTATCCGTCGGAACAGGCAGAATTCTTTCAATTTATGATTTCATAAAAATTAAATAATCAGTACGGATTTAGAGTATATAATTTAAATGTGTGAACCAAAGATCTTCACCTTCGATATTTTCAAATTGCTGATTTTTATTAGTAAATCATTTGTTCCTATGTCTCCGTATTACCTGCAAATTGCTGCATAATCGATTTAGGTGAAGCTGTTAAACGATTCATTAGCTTAGTTTATTATAACTTATGCCAGAAAATATTAAATAATATTAATTAAATATTTTAATAAATAATAATAGCCAATTGGTAGTCATAGAGAAAAAAAATTAAAGGTACGTTTCACCCTGAATAATTAAGTTAAGTGGCCTAAAACCACCTAAATAAAATAAAGATTGCATTGTGTAGTACATATATACTACAAAAATATCCATATGATTAAGAACAGCACCCGTGTTAGTCCGTGCAAACAAGATTAGCGGCCATTGCTAGAAATTTGTGTATAGAGGATTTTTTTTAATGAAATGTATTATTCTTACTACTCGTACTTCGCTTTATGTTTAATTAGTAGAATAAATGTTACAACGAGCACCAACATGAAATAATAATCAATGATAATTTTTAATTGCAGGCTATCAACGATAGTTTTATTCAACTGAGAAAGATAAATAAAAGCACAAACAAAACTGCTTTGCAAGAGGCAATATCTGAGTTTGACACTTACATGAAAAGTGCTATAGACTTGCCGACACATTGCATACATCCCGATGCACTGGCTCGTGAGTATCAAAACGGAAAGTGTCGGGCATTAGTTAAATACCGTCCAAATAAGCAATGTTCTGATGGATTTGATGAAACTAACAAGGACGAGAGTACATTGTTAGAGGTGAGTGGTTACGAAAAAAATAAATGCAGTTTGATATAATAATGCCCTAGAGTCGGGACTAACGGGTTAACGCGCCCTGCAAAGCACGGAAGTGCTGCTTAGTATTAATTCAACTAACGATCACCTATCCAAGTCATGACCGTAACGGACGTTATTTACGTAGTTCATTAGTTAAGGACGACTAGGTAAGCTCTGCTATGAGCGCTTCATCGTTGGTAAGAATCAATCTCACTTTCCGGTTAAATGCAACGCTACCGTAACCTAACCACTTAGCTAAGGGGACGGTGGACGGATTTTGAATATTGCGTTCTAAACACTTTTCAATCTTCCAACTTTCAAAATTTTATGATCGACATATGCTAGGACTTGCACTAAGAATTTTATTGTAAACTAGCTGTACCTGCGACTTCGTTCGCGGTTGCCGTACCTGCAGACTAATTATTCACATATGAGCACTGTTTATCTCATATAAAGCAACGCTACGGTCTGCGGTCAAACACTCTTAGTAAAGCACATCTCAGAAAGGAGCTTTTTACTTTGGGTTTGAAAACTCCCGTGTTGTATTTTCCAGAAGACAGTTGTTAAGTAACTCTGAGTGTGTTCCTTCGCGGTTCGCACAATAAATGTTAAAGCAAAGTGCTTTAAGCGTTTCTGTGGACTTTTGATTATAAAACAGCGTCTTTTCGCCAATGCTCTTCTTGTTTGGCGGTATAACGAAGATATAAGTATTAGGTTGTGCGCTTCCATTGCGCAGTCTCCGAAAGGCAAAAGAGAGATAGTTAACAAAACTGCTTTTGACGAATGTTGCAGATTTTAGAGTTTTATCTTAACAAGCATACAAAACTAAATAAGGGGGCCAGGCTGCCCGAGGGATGCCGAGCTTCACGTGGGGTGCCAGGCTACACGTGGGTGCCAGGCTACACGTGGGGTGCCGGGTTACACGTGGGGTGCCGGGCTGCCCGTGGGGTGCTGGGGTGCCTGTGGGGTGCCGGGGAGCCTTTGGGGTGCTGAACTGCCTGAGGGGTGCTGGGTTGCCCGTTGGCTGACGGTCTGCCGCAATTATTCTAACAAAAAAAAATAGTGCTGGGCTGCCCATGGGGTGCTGGGCTACCCATGGGGTACTGGGCTGCCCATGGGGTGTCGGTACGCCTTTGGGGTGTTGGGCTGCCTGAAGGGTGCTGGGCTGCCCGCTGGTTGACGGGCTGCCGCAATTAATCTAACAAAAAAAATATTATTGAAATCGAATTACGCGTTAATAATTTACAACCAAATGTAAATTTTGACTTATGATATATAATATATATGATATGTCCTTCTTCGTAGTATGAACTCAAATCTTGCTAAGTTTTATTGATCACAGTAGTTTTGGCGTGATGCGCGGCTATGATACAGATAGACAGACTGAAAGACAAAAATAATAAAATACCGTTTTGGCACAAGTATCAGCTAAAGTGTGCTCTAAAAATTATTTTGAAATTATCTGCCATGTACAGAATTGGACTTGTTACAGTTTTATTATAAGTATAGACAAGTAATCGTGTCTTACAGATCCTTGAACAACGTTACGAAGATTTACAAAATCTTAACATCTCTGCCAATAAATCCGCAGTACAAGAAGCCTATAATGCTTATGTATTATCAATGGATGAACTATACAGGCCAACCTTGTGGTGGACACTTGTTATTCCCATGATCACAGATATGGTTAAGCGAGTGGAGTACCATAATACATCGAAAACAAAAGCTATAGAGTTGTTCTATACGAGAAGACGTCACGGTGGTCTGAAATATTCTGCAGACCCGTTTAAAGACAATTTGAATCTGGTCAGTATTTCAATTATACCTACACTATTCATGCACAAAAACCTAATCTAATATAAACCTTTTTAATTTTATTCCTAAAATGTTAATGACAGAAACAAATGATGCAGTGATGGCTCAGTGGCATTGGCTATGGACTGCCGCGCAGCAGATCCATGGTTTGAATCCCGCCACGGGCTTGAGCTTCACCGCATGGTGGAAGGGCATTTAGCGAATGCCCGCCTGGCTAGCGACCACCCTTAAGTAGAAAATCTTTCGCCTACCACCTAACGATGTGTTCCGGTAGCAGTCCTTGAGAGCTAGTAAAATTACAGGCACACGAGACTTTAGAACTATGTCTCAAGGTGACAGGCGAAGTGCAATTCGTGACTTATGACGAAATGCATCTGTTATAGGCAGAGATTAGTCCGTTTAACATCAGTTCATCATCAGTCACCACCATGCGGTGAAGCTCAAGCCCGTGGTGGGATTCGAACCATGGACCTGCTGCGCTTCAGTCCATAGCCATGAGTTGCTCGTGTGAGTTAGCCTTCGTAACACGAGCAACTAAATTACTAACCTTCTATCGCACTGTAATGGAGCTAAGGAATATACCAGGGAATGTTTCAACGGTATAAAAATATGTGATATACTCACGAAAGCTTCACATTGCATAATATCTTTGTCACCTACCTACCTACTCAGGGTAGAAGGGAGCATGAAAGAAAGAAGAGAGAGTTCAGTATAGAGTATAATCAAGAGAAAGGGTCGTGGATTTCAGACAGGTTTATCAATTTGGCAAGCTTCCTTGTTTAAGGACTTAGCTCCGGTCCGCTAGTATCCGAGTTGATGCTCAGCAGCAGGTCTGCCGTGCAGGGCTCGGCTCCACACCGCCGCGCCGGTAGAATGTCCCAGCTAGATGCTGTAGAGACGTTTGGCCGCGGTCGGTGCTGGAGGTCAGAGGACGGCCGGAGTTCAGAAGTAGTGTGTAGTACGGAAAGTTCTCCGTCTCGTACTGGCAGTTCAGCCTCGTACTTGAACCCTGAAAGGCACATGTGCTCCGGTTACAATGGGTCCAGTAAAGTGTTGAGCTGGTGGGTCCACTGTCCCTCTGCTACTGAGCATATTAGGGACTCGCAGAGGGCCTTTAGGGATGTGGCCCGCCAGCAAACAAAAGGTATGCCATAAGGGCCAAAGAGGTAGATGCTGCTGGTGAAGAATTCGCCTCCGCTAAGGCTTCCGCTACCGAGCAAAAGGGACTAGCTAGGCCCTAAGCGAAGGCGAACCACCAGCCGCTCAGAATGCCAGAAGGGCGCAAGTAGGTATGTTGCCGGTAATGATGCTCACAATCCACGAGGTCCGTTCACTACCGAGCAAAAAAGGGACTAGCCTAGGTACCTCGTGAATTGCGAGCTACCAGCAACATCCTTTAAAGTTTGCCAGAAGGGCGTAAATTAGAAAACAGTTGAATGTTGAGAAGGAACAGAAAAACACATAAATTCAACAAGAGAGTTAGCAGGTAAGACACACAATAAAGTACAGCAATTAAAATAAGATTACATACCATAGGTTTTTAGGTTAGATTTTAATGGGGTGGTCAAGTACACTTTCACTTTAAAACACAAACTTACCCAGATTTTGGGGCTTGTAAGAAGATTAGAATTGTAGATGTAGTTAAACTGAGTCTTTAGTAGTAGTTGCACAGAGGATGGCTGGGGTCAAAGTGATCGCGATTCCTCGTTGAGGAAAGACATCAAGTTGGGCGGATGTCGGGGGCGAATTTCATTACCATATATGGTAACGAAAAAGCCTCCAAAACCGTTGTCGTCGCAAAGCCAATGACTGCACTTGATTTGAAAATATTTAAAATGCAACGTTCCTCTAGCGGAACTCAAAAACCACCATCATGGTATTTTCTGACAGACTGGATTGACATTTATTTTAACTGTCAATAGTCTAATTGAATGGAGGAAAGGAAGAAGAAGAAGAATGTTACTACCAGACTTAACGTTGTGATTGTTATGCGCGACCTCTATTGGTGAGTCGCTGTACTACCTCAGCGCTCGGCAAAGGTATTTAAGCTTATCGCTTTATAGGTCTTTTCTAACTTCATATGGAATTTAGATAGACGTTTGGTCGTTTGCCTACAGATGGCGCGCTGATTTAAATTAATATTTAGTGAAATTTTTAATTATTAAGTTAACCGATATTTTTAGGTCGGTTACATCTTTATTAAACTAATGTGTTTAGTTATCTGATGATGTGATTAGGCAATATGCCTTACTCGATAAACGCCAATATTTTAATGTACCACTGAGAAATTCACTGTGCTCGATCAATAATAATATCCTGTCATCAAGTGTTATTTTTTATGTTTTCAGATGGTTGATAATTACTATACCAGCATTTGTGAAACATATGACAATGTCTTTAAGATAACAACAGGCGTAATCAAAATTGTTGTTAGTGTGGCGGCTAAAGCTTAAGCGTACAGGAAAAAAGTTATGCACCATAGTATTTGTTCAAAATTGTACCGAAATACGATGTAATGATAAATCATTACAATAAAATACTTTGAATATAATATGTATCATAATATCCAATCACTTTTAAAAATATACTAACTTCTATTACCTCGATATTTTTTATTTTTGCAAATCCTATCCTTGTTTTATATAATCAAGTGAAGGTGTATGTATTACTTTACATTTCAAGTTTCAAATTACATATCTCTTATATTCGATATAATTATATGATGAGATATGTGATGTTTTATATGATATTATATTTAATGTGATATGCGATGTTTAGAAGCACTCGTAGCGAAGTTTGCTTAGCTGTTCTTAACCGATCAGCAAAGTTAAGCAACGTCCGCCGCGATCATGACTTGGATGGGTGACCGCTAGTGACAATACGCTTCCGTGCTTTGGAGGGCACGGTAAGCCGTCGGTCCCGGTTGTCGTCTTAGGATGGCAATTGTTATAGCATAGTGGTAGGGCATTTTGCATGCCCGTCTGGTTAGCTACCACCCTCAAGTAGAAAATCTGTCACCAAGCACCTAACGGTATGTTCCGGCAGATGTCCTTGAGAGCCAGTAATTCTAGGTTAGCCTGAACAACATCTTCAACTACATCAACACTTACCATCAGGTGAGATAGTGGCTGAAGGCTAACTTATCAAGCATAAAAAAAATGTGATGTGATATGCAGTGTGATATGCGATGTGATATTGCTCATTTGCGACTAAAAAGTATGTTCGAAAACTAGATTTTACAGGAAACTACTTTGACTGAAAATTTGGCAAAGTAACGCCTGAATCTATTCATTAAATAATGAAACTAAAATTTTTTTCATGGCGATAAAACCCTATGACTAGGTGAATGTGAATGTTACCTTTTTTCTGACTGGAAATCACTTTTATGAATATTCACTCTAGGCCGTTTCAAAAACAAAGTTACAAGTATGTACAAGTTAACTTGACAATAATTGTATTTGTTGCCCAATTTAAAAACTGAGGTATTTCACCTGTCTAGTGAATAGTAGTCAGTTGTTATATGACAGTTCATTTAAAGCATCATCGTGTAAAACTAGTACAAAAATATTTTCTCAAATAAAAATTAAAGAAACTACAAGACAAAGCACCCGTCGCGCTAGTTTATTAATCTTTCCAAAAGCTAGAACCAATTACGGCACAAAATATTCCATTCGAAGAAGCACAATTTATCGTAAGATACCCGTCACGCATAATAAAAGGAAACTCTTTCAACATGTTTAAAGTACAACTTGCTCAATATCTAATTGCAGATTGCAATCGCTTGAGCATATTAATACGTTGGGAGGGTAGGTACCCTTACTAGATAGGACGGCACTATGCTAATTTTATTAACGTTTGCTATTGTTTTTAAGTAAGTGATATGTTAAGTTTTGTATGGAAATAAATGTCTTTAAACCTAAACCGAAATATCTTTCAGTCTACATATTTGTTGAAAATAAGACCATAAATGTAAAATCTTCTTTTGGGTTTTCATCAGTGAAATTTTGTTATGGTGAGGAGTCACTCGTCTGCGAAATAAGCTTCATAATGACTATTTCTTTCAAACTAAAAATTCTTTTAATTTTTTCATCTATTGGGCTTAAATCGATATTGCACATTATTACGGTGAACATATTTAATTACTCATTGTTCACGTATTCACGAAAATAAATTTAATTGATTTGTTCCCCTACACATGTGATCTTAGTTTTATTTTTTAAAAACATAGATGTGTCATTAAAAAGATAACAGTGTATTTCCGCTTCATTGGTTTCACATTAACCACATATAACTTTCCCATACTATATTACTTCCTGCACACAACCGGATACAATAAATGATAGTTGTGAAAAAATAAATAATATTATGATTGTGAAATGATAACACTTTGCGGTTAGATTGTTCCTTGGTTATATTGAGTTAAACGTCTCTTTGGATCGTGAGTACTTACATAGTCCCTTTGATCCTGGATTTGAACCTCGGATTATCTATAAAATATTTTTTTGCTCAGTTGAGCGCAACGCCGTTTTCGGGTGCCGGATATAGAATATCAACCGCCCATTCCTACCTGTGGGTGTCGTTAGATGCGACTAAATAAAATACCGGAAGGTGGGCAGCAACGCCTTCTGAGCAACTGATATCTTAAAATACACTGAGAAAAACGACTTAAAGGCTTAAATTGAATTTGACCTTTTACCGTTGAATTGTAAATACGTTATATGAATTCACAACTCTTAAGATGACTTTCACCAATCAATAAATGTACCATGTTTTATAATAAAGAAAACCGTCAAAAACACCTTCCGTAAAGTATTTTCAGAAATGAACTTTTTAATACGATAATAATTGCAGTATTGACCATAAAATATACCTTACTTTTACGGCGGTTTATATACGGTGATTATCACTATAACGTACGACTTAATCAGCCTCATCGCAAGTCAATATTTAAGACAGACCACAAAATACACCTTAAATGAAGACGAAAAGAAACATTCGCCTTCACTGACCTCGTTTAACGCATTCTAGCTGGAAGGCGTTTTAGTACGTATTTACGTTTGGTCGGTTTTTCGCCTTATACCATAGAAATTGGCCGTTATTAGGGCACTTTTGACTTTAGATTTTTCTCAGTGTACGGTCCCCATGACGCCCGCCATGCATGAGGATAATGACAAACCCCCCTTAGTGGTGGAGGCTGTGTTCAGCAATGGCCAATCCGGCTGATACAGTACTGTACAGACTGCAACGAGGGTAAGACTGTCTTTTTTTGGCTTTTTTTGATAAAGGCCCATCTTATACAACCAATAGGTACTACCAATTTTTACTGACGCAAATAAATGGAGATAAACTTATGGATAAAAAAAAACTAAAAAAGTCGCGCCATGATAGTCGCATACAAGGAGCAGATCGCATACAAGGAGCTCTGGAATGGTATCCAAAGTTGATTAGTCAACGCTATTTAATTTAACAAAGTTTAAAAATTACAAATTATTATACACACATAATCCTAAAAATTATATTTGCGTATGAGTACATAAAAATGAAAATTAAAAGGATATTTAAATATAATTATTTAAATGGACTTTTATTTTTATTAGAATGATTTTATTGTTATTGTCGCGGGCTTGAGCATCACCGCATGGTGGTAGGGCATTTTGCGAATATCTGCCTGGCTAGCTACCACGTTCAAGTAGAAAATCCGTCGCCAAGCACCTCACAGTGTGTTCCGGCAGCAGTCTTTAAGAACCAGTGAAATTACAGTGCTCATGAGACTTAACAATTATGTCTCAATGTGACGTGTGCAGTGCAATTCGTGACTTGTGACGAAATGCATCTGTTATAGGCATAGGATAGTCTGCTTAACATCAGGTGGGCCTCCAGCTTGTTCCGTTACAATCACTAAAAAAAAAACATAATTACCAATTTTTTCTCTTCGTAATACGATAAAAAAATGTATTATAATCATCTAAATTCTTTGTTTTAGTAAACAAATTTCTTGTTGAATAATCTTTCAATATGTATGTCATCACCATCATCATATTTTATGCTTTTATCTGAAATTTAAAGTATATACTTGAAAACTGTATTAAGACGCTGTCAAATGCTGTAATTTTGTCACTATCGGACTGCCTAGAAGTGAAAGAGAGGTAGGAATGGTGAAATCGCGATCACTTTAGCTAAAATCGGAAAGTAAGCTTAAAACACACACCTACTTGCGTAAATCGAAAATATAAATTTTCTTGTCACTTTTCATAAGATTTTGCAAATAATAATTTTTTTTTTTTAATATTTTAAGAAAACATCAAATTAATATTTTAATAAAACACTTAAAAATATAAAAATATATCTGGTGACAATTCCGCCTAATTTTCCTGCTAAGCCGACGTGACGTCACAAACGCCACGAAGCCGAACTGGAAGAATTTTCGACGCGTTACGCTTCTACACGAAGCATCCTCAGGAGGTCTTGACTCTACGGATTTCCGCAAAGTAACGCCTGAATCTATTCATTATCTTAAGGTTTTGCTATTTCAATATTATATTTTCATACTCATTCATACGTAAATAATGTGATCAAAGTTGACATATAATTTTCTTACTGCTAGAAACTAAATACATTTTACAGAAAATCTGTTAAAGTAAAGCTATTTAGCACTTGGAAGCGTCTTAAATACATCTATATCTTATGATTAATGCAATCTTTCTAAACACCAACTTGCAATACCGTCCATACAAAGGTGGTTTGGAATAGATTTATTTCAGCATTAAGACCGAACATTGTACAAAAATAAATTTAAAGTTAATGCTGTTGAATTTGTCAAAGGAATAATGTACAATAAAGTGTTATCTAACTAATTTACATAGTTTGCATATAATGTTCCCATGAGGCGAAATGTCTACCTATTCCAGCACCTTACCACAAGTTTCGATAATTTACCACTGAATAATAACTGTTAGGAATGATAACATAATGTTTTTGCATATAATGCTCATTGTGTGCTGAACTTTGGCCTAAGGACGTCTGTGATCAATTATTTGTGTTACAAATTGTACTCGGCGGTAGGTGAGCATTGTTTTACATACATAATTATGATCACCCCTTTATTACTCGAAGGGCTAGGCAGAGGTTTTTTTTATTCCTGATAGGTTTGCCAGTGACTATCGCACCTGATGCTAAGTGATGATGTGGTCGAAGATGTTGTTCAGGCTAAGAAGTACTCTTAAGGACAGCTGCCGGAACACACCATTAGGTGCTTGGCGGCAGATTTTCTACTTGTGGGTGGTAGCTAGCCAGGCGGGCATTCGCAAAATGCCCTACGACCATGCCATAACGACTGCCATCCTTAGACAACAACCGGGACCGACGGCTTAACGTGCCCTCCGAAGCACAGAAGCGCTCAGTAGTAATGTCACTGGCGGTCACCCATCCAACTCATGACCGCGGCGGACGTTAGGAACAGCTAAGTAAACTTCGCTACGAGCGGTTCAACAGGTGTGTAAACTCCCACGTTTCACCAATTGGGTTTGGTTACATGTAATAGGGGGCGAGCCTATTGCCATGCACCGGGTACAGTTTCAGGGTCCTACAAAAAGTGATATCCAACGCACTGGATGGAACACAAGAATATGTTTACGGTAACAACATATAAGATAGGAACACAAGTACGTATTGTATGAAAACCTGGCAGGGCACTAAGATTGTATACAGCCCTGTTGTGTGTCTAATGCACACTACACCCTTCTCACATCCACGTGAGAAGTGGCGTGCTGCTCAATTATTTTATTTATATGTTAACCGACATTCAATATTTTGTAGTGTATTATTATTAAGTGATGTTTTCTTTGCTGTGAAACTGATTTGTTTATTTTTTTGTGCGCCTTAAAATATTGCATAAATAAAATTTGTGTTGTGGCAGTGGCAGTATAAATGTCAAAAATATAAAAAAAAAAAAAAAAAAAATGTTGGACTATTCAAAAGTTATATTGGATAAAGTTACTCAAATAAATTATTCTTTGGTATAAGAAAATAACTGTAAAGATAGAATTTTATACCCAATGGGCAAAACGGAACCTTTTTGTACTCAGCTGTGTCTTTCTCTCCATACGTCCACCCGAATGGTTTGGGCCTTTATTCGTAAATGAAATGAGTTACAAACCTGAAATTTAGATACTTTATGAAGAATGTTTGATTTGTTTATGTATTATGTGAACCCATGTAACTATAATTTGACTATAAAATTTATTAAATAAATTAAAAGGTGGAAAAATCTTTTTTTTCTTCTTATTAACATAATATGAATGCGAAAAATAGTTAAGGGTATCTTATTTAATCATTTATATATAAAGATACAATGAAAAGCATTTGAAAAATAATTGTGGTATTGTTTGCGTTACCCACGATTACTGTTTTAACCTCCGACACAAACAGGGCGGTTTTATAACTTCATAAAGATCAAATTAAGCTTCAGTATACTTCGTACTTTAGCCATTCTGAATCTTAGAATCATTAATGGATTGACAATTCATCAATTTAACAATTTATTACCTGTCTTGTTATTTTGACGTTTGGATGTTTTATCGTCTTATCATTCTAAACAATAGGTACATTTTGTTTACAACAGTGCTAAAAAACTTTATGACAACACACTTATCGACTTTTTGACAAAGTTACCCGTAATCTTAAGTTATCAGAAATCAGTTTTTTTTTATTGAATAACTGTGTAGGTACATAAAGATAATTATATCACAATTTAAGTTCAATAATTTATAGTATCACTACTACATTTGGTTAAACTTAACTTGGAGATATAAATCTAGAGTACAATAAAATAACAATATACATTCATGTATTAATAACTTAACTAGAATTGCACGATTTACAGTTGCACCGGGAGTAATCGTTGAAATATTCTTGCATATCATAATTCACTTTTATTTCAACCCTTGCTTGTTGATTGTACTTAAATGTGTTATATTTTAATATTTTTATTTCAGTCAGTAGTTTATTATACAGATATAGAGCCATTACATATGGGCACACACAACTATAAAACTAACATACTACTATAAATTTGTGGCATATAAGTTGACAGCTTAGACGACATAGTCCTTATTTTCCACTAAAATAATAAAAAAGAGCGTGCATGCGATCATGCAAGGTAGGCGATGCGTTGCGTGTTACCGGCTACCATTTAATCTATTTGTGCCTCAAATGAAAATAGTTTAATTGAATTTCTAGTCAAAATTTATTTTTATTGCAACGCGGCATAAAATATTAAAATTTTATGTTCGTAAATCAATCAGTTTATGAGCTTAACAGTGACGTACTAATAATGGTATATAAATATTGGATAATATTTTTAAAAAAATATTTAACTAGCTCTTATGCGGCTTGGGCATATTCAGTAAAGAAATCTATTCAATAGAGCACCAATCCTGGCATTCAAGCAGAACATTATTTTATGACCTAATTGTATGCAAAGTTCAAGTGCATATTTAAAAAAATAGAATTAAAAATTTCCCATTGCGAGTGGGAATCAAACCCAGGTCCCCGGTTTAACGCGCCAGGGGCCTTAAGTGTATAGTTCAAAATTATTCAAGGTCTTTAATCCTCAAATTATTCTCCTTTTCAATTGCTTTCTTATGTTACTTGTAACTATGTTTGAAATAGTCAATAGCCAAAATATTCATACCTTGCGCTAATATAAATACAACAAACATACACTGAGAAAAAAATATTGAACCATTTAGTACTTTTGCTAGATTGACTGAATTCTGGTTATAATTTAAAATAAATCAGCCAATCTTACAAAGACACCTTGTTGAAAATAACGGTCAAAATTTGGGGATTAGTTATCTCATAGTAATAACCGTGAGTGATGTATTTGCCATAGATTTTGATGCACAATAATTTCCAGTTCAAGACCCTAAAGATGACTTTCAGACAAATAACGTCTCCCTGTCTCAAGCCTCGTTGCAGTGGGATTGGTTCCGTGCTCATCTCCTATAGTCAATGCGATTTGGTGCCATTTCTATACAAACATTTCAGCGCTTTGAGGTAGCTAAATTTGATTTGGCATCGCTGAAGAGATTGCAGTACAGCCCAGGTTTCGACTGTATCGAACGATTTTTATAGTCCACAAACGCTAAACGTAATGATCGATTATATTCTTCTGTATAATCTTGTGGAGCGTATGGATGTATGGTCTATTGGTGCTAAAGCCTTTTGGATCTTTTTGGTTTGAAGCCGCAACAAACATGTAGTTCTGTATTTTTTACTTTGAAATTAGAATATTGACCCGAAAATTGCTTTACGTAATTAAATTAAACTTGTTACGAATTATAACGACAAAATCACGTAAATTTAAAACACAATAATGAAGCAGGATGTAACTATGACAAAAATACTCAAGAAATCACCCAGTTGAGACTAAAAATTGAAGGTACTTATCCCACTTGTGACACAAGCGCACAAAATTTCAAAAAGAACCCGGCTTGTTCGGAAGGCTGAAAGTCCTCAAACTTACGAGCAAAACGATTCGTAATGACTATTGAGAACAGCTTATAAACATGGCTCAGAAGTAAAATCAGCATGTAGTTCTTCAACAAGGACTTGTCACATTTTCCAAGAACAGCACCACTAGACTTCTGCGGTTTGGAAACCATTCTCATCTCGTATAGATTGATGCCCGGGATATCTTGAGTATAGAGTCGGTTCACTGACATTAGGTTCTCATGTTGAGGTATATGGCCAACTTCCTAACACGTTTTACTTTATATTGTGTTGGAATAACCTGCTCTTTTTTATTTGGTGAGCCTGGGCCTGCGGTGATAATTTTAGTTTGTACATTATTGTACATTATTGGAACCAAGACTCAGATCACTTTTGTTCAGTTTTTTTACCGAAGAATATACTCATAGTTCCATATATAGTAACCACTAACTTAGTATAGGCATATAAGCAAATATTTTATCTTAGTGAACGAAATCAACGTTACTTTTCCTATTAAACCGGCACAACCCAAAAGAAGTGCTGTGTTTGAACTGTATCGAACCAAATGCGGCAAGTCCCAAAAAGAGAGTTAACTAGTATGTATGTATGTCCGTTTATATGTTGGCTAGTAACTACTCAACGGCACAACCGATTTTGATATGTCTGCTTATTAAATCAAAATAGCTGATTTTATGCTTTGATGTAAGGATTCAAAAAGCGTTTTTTTATTCAAAAGTCGACCTAGGTTTCGGGCATATCCGATTCTCTTTATTCTGAATCGTGGCGACGACTCCGCTCAAACATTGGGTGGAGTCGGCGCCGTATTTAAGACCGATTTAGATCGACAATTCGACTATTATAAGTGAGTACAGCCGATAATATATTATATGAAAATGTCTGATACTCACGTGAACTTTAAAACTAAAATAAAATTCTATGGTCCGCACTGAGGGTATTTTAGTTTTTTAGAAACTTGCTTTTCGTGAGTAATTTTGTTGTTTTTGTTTCATCAATTTATTAGTAAAAATATATTCTGTACTTGTGGACAAATTGAAAAAAGCGTAGTGGAATGAGTGGCAGGATCGCAAGTAAGGTACGGTACCTGCTAGAGATTATCTGCAGCAGCGCTTGTCACCAACTTATTGTCAAAATAACGTTTGTCTTTACACAAAAATATGTTGATCTCAGTAGATCCTTGCTATGTAAAAGTGAAAAATGATCAATACTGAATTTTTATTTATTTTTAGATTGACTCGAGAAAACTTGCAGGATTTTTTCAATGGACCAGTTTATTCCAATCATTATTTTGCAATGTTAGGTTTTGTATTTTTGACCCTAACTTTGTATCTCTCTTAGTTGCGGTGTCTTGAACTGACATGCTGTTGATGAATCATCACAATGCATTTAAATTGCGTAGATTTTAAAGGGCCCGTACACATCTCCATGTCTGAAATTCTTAATTTTATTATACATGCATGTAATACATTTCTTATTTTTAATAACAAAATATAGCCCTGGGGATTCGTTAGGGTCTTTATCCTAAAATATCAGCACGTTTTTATAAATCTTACGGAATTCGGAGTGTTTTGTGTCTACTGACTAATCCCTATTTTTTAAAAGATTCCTTAAAACCTTCCTTAAAATTTCGTATTAAATTTAGCTTACGATAATAATAATAATAATAGCTCTCAAACATGTAACTGTTATCAGAAAGGTTCGTAATTATTTATGAATTTGTAAGCAATTAAAGGTTTCTAGGATGATTAGTGACTGAAACCATAACCATACAGTATTAGTAAACTTGTTCAAAAATATAAAAACACAATGTTATTGGTGTCTAAAGTTCTTTCTTTGTTTTTTTTTAAAAATATAGAATTACTTAACACCAAACTATCTAAAATTAAAGCACCAAAATAAACAGCCTAAAGTAAACAACAGACTCTATAATATAATTTTTATTTAGTGATGACGGAATCTGGATACGGTGCGCAAGTCGTAAGGGAGACAAGCAAACACACCTACGAGTTGAATGAGTTTGCATTGGAGCAGGTTCTGCTGAGAGATGAGGTCAAGAACCTTCCGGTGGTGGTAGTGAGCGTGGCCGGCCCTTACCGCAGCGGGAAATCCTTTCTACTCAACTTCTTCCTTAGATACCTCACTTCAGCGGTAAGTCATCTCTAAAATAATGATGTTATGACTGCTTATTATTTATAAGTTTTTAAGTTATTACACTTCTTTCAAACCTCGCACCACCTGATTCAATAACCAGCAAAAAAGTGGCTAACAGACCGCAAAACCAAAAATTAAGAGATTATGCGCAAACTCATCTGTCTTTAATACGGTTTGTAAGAAAACCATAAAGAGTTTAGTTTAAGTCAATAAACAAATTAGCTCGTCAGACAGGGCGATGGAACTGTGTTTCCATTATATTCCTATAGTTAAGTCTGTGTCTGTATCTAGTGACCATAGCTAGACGGTGAATCAACACATCTAATTTTTATGTGTATTATGGCGTACTCTGCACCTGCATTGAGACATAGAAATATATACATTAAAACATAATACATAATCGGTCGAAACTGGTCGGAATCTTTCCGGTAAATATAACGCGGGTCCTAGCCGGTTCCTAATAAGTTAATAATACATAATAATAACATACCTAAGTCCATAATAAATAAAAAAGCATACAAATTACTGCATGTAACTTGCGTTACATAACTTATTAACTACTGATTTATATAAAAAGGCACATACTAAATAAATTTACGTACATAAATATACTTAATGCAGCAATGATGGCCGAGTGATTATAGCTATGGACTGCGGTGCCGCAGGTCTATAGTCTGATCCCTACCGCCGGCTTGAGCTTCACCGCATGGTGGGACAGCATTTTACGAATGCTCACCTGGCTTACTACCACCTTCAAGTAGAAAACATGTCACCAAGCACCTAACAGTGTGTTCCGGCAGCAGTCCTTGAGAGCCAGTAAAATTACAGGCACACGAGACTCAACAACTGTATGTCTCAGTGTGACAGGCGCAGTGAAATTCGTCTTGTGACGAAATTGATATTTTGTAGGCAGAAGTTCCGTTTAACATTAGGTGGGTTTTGTGCTTGTTCCGTCACAAAAACATAAAAACAAAAATAAACAACGGAAAGCAGGAGGGAATTTTGCACCACCCAACTTAAAGAATGCATGTGGGATGGGGGACACGTGCGGTTACAAGAAACTTACGTATCGAAGTAGCATTTGTGCCTTACAAAAGCCACCACCATCATCATTCAGCTCCACAGTAAGATAGTTTGTAGCGGATTTTTTGATAGATGGTCAGCCAAATCTTTTTTGATCCGTAGATGTTAACTCCTTATCTATTTATTTAGTTGCCAACCAATACGTACATTGCTATGATCCTCATTGAAGGACAGAAGAACCAATCAACTTCTGTACATTGGCTATTTTGTATTTTAAGTTTGGGTTTTGCATATGAGTCAAATATCTCCGTTGGTAAACGCATTGCAAAGTACCTTTAACCTTTAAAACATTTACGTGTTCTGGTGAGTCTCCGCTGATAACGAATATGTTTCCCACTATTTAACATATACATATGCTTTTTGGATTGATTATTGTATAAAAAAAAACTTTATTACAATATAATATTCCTTTTAAAATAGACTCCTAAAGTAGTCAAAAACATGGTATGATTTTATTACAATACCTAAAATAACACAATGCCATGTTTAAATACTCTATTTTTCGTTTTATATTTTAATACCTTTTTTATGTCATTGTGACGGAATAAGCTCGAGGCCCACCTGATGTTAAGCGTAATAAACTCTGCCTATAACAGATGCTTTTCATCACATGTCACGAATTGCACTGCGCCCGTCACTTTACGACATAGTTGTTAAGTCTCATGTGCCTGTAATTTCACTGCTCTCAAGGACAGCTGCCGGAACACACGTTAGGTGCATGGCGAAAGATTTTGAAGCTCAAGCCCGCGGCGGGATTCGAACCATGGACCTGCTGCGCGGCAGCCCATAGCCAATGCCACTGAGCCATCACTGCTTAAAAACCTTGTAATTTATTCATATTTTTTATCTTATTGTTATAGAAATCAAGTCGTGAAGATGGATCGTGGTTGCAGGATGAAAGTGAGCCTTTAGCAGGATTTAAGTGGCGTAGCGGTGTCACCAGAACAACTACAGGCATACTGCTGTGGTCTGAACCATTTATCACTACGCTTGAAAATGGAAAAGAGGTTATATCTTTTGCATATTCTGCACACTTTATTAATAGAATGTATTAGACACTGGACAACATGTATGTCTGAAGTTTGAACGAAGAATCATCACGCTGACAAATAAAATATGATTGTAGACCTCCGCTATATATACCTCCGAATACTTATGTGGCCAAATTAATGAAAAATGTATTCACATAGTTTATTTTTAAGATCAATTCTTGTATACATGTTTTGCTAGTCCATTATTTTTAAATGTATTAAATTGGTTAACTACACAAACTGTTTCGATACCAAATGAATTCTCATCTTCAGATTTCAATACTAATAATTTAAAGTGAAATTTAATTACATTATATAAAGTATATAATTTTCGTTTCTAATATTTTTTAAAAATTTAAATTTATAAAATAACAAAAATATATCATCAATTTAATCGTTGTCAGAAATGAAAAACAAAAAGCATGGCGACTACAGCAGCTCAAATATTTAGACACAGTAAACATAATAGGCAAATTTATATGTCTACTGTGACTTTGTTGTATAATTTTTAAATAAATTTTGACCAATTTCCATACCACGAGTTTAACGATGAGACGATACCCCAAAAATAGTTACAATAACTGTTGATTAATTATTGAGTATTATATCACGATTGTTTTAATATTTATGCAATAGTAGTTCTGTGTTTGCATTACTCACAAAGTTGTTTAGTTTAAGCTTAGGTGCGACTGTACATGCTATTTTAAACCGAGATAGGTTTAACTACATTTCATAAATTTTAGGCTTAGTAGACATAACATCGAGTGAAGAGCGAACTTTCGCCTGATAAAAGAATATACATCATTTTAAGAAGCAAGAGTTATAACATACCAAATAATGAAATATGTAATTTATTTCACATAAAAAGTACAGTTTTAAAAACCAATTAAGTGTTGGTTGTGGCGTTAGACTAGTATTTATTAACCGATCAACTTGATTAAGCAGCGTCCGCAGCGGCTATCATTGCTTCTTAATGTTGCAATTTGGATAGATATAAAAGCTTGAATATGATTAGCATCACCTTGTTAAGATGAGATTGTGGTGTTCAAACATCTATAGTAGATTTTTTTTTTAATTGATTAGTTAACTTATATGTTAAGTTATTAAGTCTCATGTACCGTTAAATTCTTACCAACACGTAAACCCTGCTACTGGGCATCGTACAACTGAAAATCAAAAATTGTATTTTATGGTTCGACAGGTTGCAATACTTCTTATGGATACCCAGGGCACCTTCGACAATACCAGCACTGTGCGTGACTGCAGCACTATTTTCGCCATTTCAACTCTTTTGTCTTCAGTCCAGATTTACAACATTTTTCATAACATTCAAGAAGACGATTTGCAGCATCTACAGGTAGATTATAGTTTCTTTTCACAAGAATTATCAACTTATTATAGCTTAAGGTCTTTTAGTTTTCAGTTGAATGAAAAAAAATAATGTATATATGTTAAAACGTCAGTTTTAATAAAGTTTAAGTTGAGATAAAATTAGTTTCTTTTTTAAGGAGATATTATATTGATATTAACTAGAATTTGAATGCTGAAATAACTTATATTGTAATTAACTACTACTAATATTATTATACATTATTATACTACTAATATTATTATACATTATTATACTACTAATATTATTATACTCACCTATTAGCTGAGTAGCATCAAATATCCATTGAAATCTCGTGGATCTAGGCTAGGTCATTGCTTCTTATTGGACGCCAAGCTCCGAACAAAATTGGAAAAACCTGCAATACATGTGCTCATATTTCCTTTTACCCGTGATAAATTAGGTAAAAAGTCACGTTAACATCTTGAGGTATATGTATCCCGTTTCATCCAATAATAGCCAAAAGAGTGCGTTGTAATTCATCTCTATAATCACATTCGTCATACACGCTTGTGTGTTAGTGACAATATTGACCGGTCGCAGTAATGAATATATTTAGATATACATTACATCACACTCTTTTTTTTGAACGTCTTGTTATTTGCTTAGATTTTCTCCTGCCAATTGTTCTTTTGATGTATAACATTATACTTATATTATTTACTTCTACTTTAGTTTTGCCTGCGTTATATCATCTATCTTTTCATAGTTATATTACTATTTACCTTAACAACTACTTAACGCATTTTTTTATAAAATTGTAAAAATACAAAAATACTTTATCTCTAGTACTCTAGTAAATTAAAATTTTTATTTGTTAAGGACTCTTTAGAGTCTTTTCTGTGCATTCTATATCTGTGAATTCTTTGTTTTAGCTGTTTACAGAATACGCCAAGCTCTTGAGAGACCAAGAGAGCGGAAAACCATTCCAGGTGTTAGAATTTCTAGTAAGAGACTGGCGGTTTTCTGAGGACTATGCTTATGGAGCAAATGGTGGAGAACAACTGCTTGAAGATAAGCTGCAGGTAAAAACTTAAATAAATTTATATTTTTAATTCGTTCCTTTATGTAGTATATATCTAAACCAAGAATTAACAAGCGTTATTGTTAGTGCACTTTCTGACGAACTGATATCTTACACTGCGATTTCCAAGCCGCCAGCCAAGCGTGGGGATTATGGCAAATCCCCCCATATTGGGGGAGGTTGTGTGAGGAGTGAACTATTCGGCTGATAAGCCGGAAAAAACACAGAACCACTGCTGAAGATAGTCCAATAAGAAAATTTCTCATCTAGTGTAATAGAACTGTGCCTGACAGATGATTATGACTTATGAGGTCTTTATACCGATTAACTTGCGGTCATTGTTAGAGGCTTTTGAAGCAGTTGCTTCCTAAGTGATTGTATCAAAGACCCAGAGCTCTGTCAGAGCTGCCGGTAAGCCGGTAAGTTAATCAAAGGTTCCAATCCTACTAACAACTGTAGTGTGCATGCTTCAACTTTACAGTATAATGAACATATAGCTTAACGGTGTAATAATATAATAATAGGTGTTATTGTGCGTGTTCAGAATTTGAGAAAAAAAACTATAAAGAGCGGTCCTCCTTCGTATTTCTTACGGTTCGAGGTGGTAGCCCACCCAAGTTTACTATAGAATAAAGTAGAGAAAACATATACTGCTGTCATACTGCTATCACTTCACTTAGCGAAGCTAGGAAAACGAAGCGATCTTATGGGTAAATTTCTTCCTCAAACACAGCACATATTTTTCCCACATTTACGGATAAATACGCAGCTTAATACTTAAAATTGTAATTAATATTTATTACAGGTCACCCCGTACCTCTCTAGTGAAATGAAAGATTTGCGGAAACATATACGATCCTGTTTTGAAAATGTATCCTGTTTCCTTATGCCTCATCCAGGATTTAAAGTGCTGAATAAGAATTTTTCTGGACAATTATCAGGTAGAATTTTCTAATAGTAAATTATTCAACACGGAAATATAACAACGTCACAGTCACCATTGTGTTGAATCCTAACTGTGAGTAAAGCGAAAATTCTTACTCGCCGAGGTAAGGTCAGCAATAAAAATAATATTGGACTTATGTATATCTATAATTTATATTATACAATAGTAAGCTTTTACTATTGGACCAGCCCGTGGAGGCTGGGCTAGAACCACCTCCCCCATCTCTAGCCGTAGGTGTCGTAAGAGGCAATTAAGGGTAACACGCCAGAAGGTAGCCAGCAGTGCTTCCTGAGGAATGATATGACTCACTGCGATCCCTAAGACGCCTGTCAAGCGTTGATATTGTGGCAAACCCCCCCTGATGAGGGAGGCTGTGTTCAGCAGTGGACAATCCGACTAATACAGTACAGTACAGTAAGCTTTTATTATTATTGTGACAAGTTGATATTTGACACGTTAATCAACTTAATGTTGAACTGGCCGGACATTTCTGCATACAAATAATAAAAATAAAGTAATTACTCCCTTTGTTTGAAATGTATGGTCCAGAACTAGGTATAATACTTTTTAGAATGATCTAGATCCGTATCGCTACACATCTGATAAAGGTAATTAACTTGAAAGTTGTGGCTTGAGACGGAGCCGCATAAGTTTCAAGTTATTTATGTTTTTACAATGTAAAAATTAAATCCGAGATGATGGAAAAATCAATCGCTATCATGCTTTGGACCTAAAACCTCAAATAAAATAGGTCACCAGTCGAGTCGAGTGAGTATGCATGGAGAAGTAACCGACCAGCTCACTCTTCAGATTGCATTTGTCTTCTTGATATTTAATTGGTTCATACGTAAAAAAATATCACTACAAGATTTTACCTTCTAGGTCACTCTTTGAGCTGCTTGAAACCTACGATATAACGGGCGCCATCCTAAGATAACTGCAACTGACGGCTTAACACACGCTCAAAAGCACAGAAGTGCTCTTAAAAAAGAGCCATATTGGTCACCCATCCAAGTAGTGATTGCAGAGAATGTTGCTTAATTTAGTTCACCGGTTAAGAATCGGTATGCAAACTTTGCTACTAGCATTTCAAAATACCGTGGTATCAGTGGTATGCAAATCAAACACGATCACACAATATACTCGTACTCTCAAAATTCAAAATTTTTATTAGTACTATATTTGGTTATGTTGTCTTAGGGTTCGCGATTATTACACATAGTAATTAAACTACTTTAAACGGTTTAAATCAGTGATCGTGGACACGGGGTGACCACGATCACTGCAAAGTGTTTGTAACTTCGGGACAAAAATAATGATAAATATACGCGATTTAAACCGTTCAAAGTTGTTTAATTACGATATTTAGTTATGTTATAATTCACCACTATTAGCTACGGTAACATAAAAAGTATTTTTATCTGTATGTCACATATTGAAATATTTGTTTATAAAGTGTTTTTTTTTCATTAGTTTATAAAAAAACTAGCTTTCCGGCCACGGCTCCACCCGCGCGTATGTCGTTTATCACGCAAAGCCGTTTACCTCATTTTGTGCATTTGGATAAAAACTATCCTATGTCCTTTCCCGGTTTTCAAACTATTTCCATACCAAATTTCATCCAAATCTGTCCAATCATTTTAAGTTTATTCGTTGCATACAAAAATACAAATCTTTCTTCTTTATAATATAAGTATAGATAATACCTAAATCGTCAAACTCAATGCGATTATATCCCAATATATAATTTACAAAAACAAATAATAAAAACAAGCTAAGTGCAAGTTGAACTTCCAGTAAGGATTTCTATATATTTGAAAATTACGCATTTTCAGTTAATTCTTTGTTGATAGGGAATCTTCAGTGTATATGTTAACTGTAAAAATAGTTTTTATATAACATGTATAGAGTCCCAGAGGACCATAGTCAAGGATCCGGAACAAAATGAAAATATAATAAATTTACGCAAAGCAGATACGATAAATGCTTTGTGTTTATATAATATGGAACCCTCAGTATGGGAGTTGAACGCACTTGCTCGTGGTTCTTTACATGGTGGTTTCAATTACTTGTAGGCTTATAACTGTCATTGGTATAACCACTGTCTCACCTGTTAGTAACATTATTGTGTGATTAAAGATATTGCTGGCTTAATCAAGAACTGTGTTTCTAGTACAGCTGTAGCTACTAGAATACACCACTGGTTGGTTTCTAAATTTAAATTGCATCGTAGCAGCGTAGCTACAATGACAGATTTTAACAATGTGGTATTAAATTTGAGTTATATTTTATCCAAAAAATATTCGAATTTCAAGCGGCGAAAGTGTGCTAATCTTTGCAGTGGTAACTTATTTGAGCCGTTTTTTGGTGTGAAGACGTTTAGTTAATGGGGGCTTTAACCGTATTTTGAAAACTGACGATAGCGCTTGATTAATGCAACGCGTGATCAAAATGTTGGCAACTATTTGATTCAATGAATAGGCATTGCAATCCGGGGTCATGCTGCTAGCATGTTGGGCACGCGACCAACTGGTAGTACAAGGGCATTTGAACTGCTTATGAGTCTGCAATAACTTGTAGGTTGTTTAAATGCTTTTATTGAAGTAGCTGTAGTTTTGTATATAGTTCGTTAGTTAGTATTTTATCAATAAACGGTATTTTGTATGTGAAAATAATATTTACCGCGAAATTTTCCCCTTGAAAGTAGTTTACAAGTTTAATACTACGTTATCATGTAAGTGTGGTAAGTTGAAAATTACAGCCGAGGCTATATTGCTTCAAGAAAGTAGAGGCTGTAATTATCAAAGTGCACGTATGTCAAACGACGTTTTTCAACACACTTGCGAGGAACAAATACGAAAATTTCATTACCAAAATATTTATTTTATTATTTTGATAGCTGATTAAGAAGTTTTATAGTTAAATCTTCTAAAGTTCTACTTCTTAACTACTAGGTAAAAACTCTTTGGTTTGTTTTTATATGGACAACTAATGAAACAGACTACAATCTCCTTGGTGAAAAGTGCGGAAACGTTGTTTTTATTTTCTGTTTAAAACACGAGTGCGGTAAAGTAGAAAACAAAGCACGAGTGCGCAATAGACTACATTATGACAATAAAATCGGTGCATTTAAACGCCCGTTACGAGTAAGTGTGTAGAAAAAATATTTACGTGAATGTAATAACAATACTGTATTGAATTTTTATAGACATTGAAAGCAACTTCAGAACGCACCTCAATGATTTGGTAAAGTCTTTATTCGGACCAAATAAGCTGATACCGAAAACAATAAACGGAGAACAAGTCAGAGCAGCTGATTTATGTAATTATTTCAAGACTTACCTGAATATATTCAACAGTGGTACACTTCCAAATCCAATGTCCATTTATAAGGTAACTATAATTTATTTTTACCATAACGAATTGCTACTTTTCTTTTTAAGTATCAACAACTTTTTTGTTATTCTATGACTGAAAAAAAAATGTATGCATTGTGTGCCTTATTGCCTGTTCTACCTGTCACAATAATATCATGTTTCTCATTTATCAAATCAACCCATTTTATATACTATCGTGATGGACCACTCGAAACTTACCTGGTGTTGAGCGGTAACCTCTGCGGTCTCAATCTCTATAACAGATGAAGTTTGTCACAAGTAGCGAATTGCACTGCACTCATTGCCTGAGATATAAAGTTGTTAAGTCTCATGAGCCTCTTCACTAGCATATCATTTTATTCATACACATTTAACCGGAATACAGTAATGTGATCATAAGTTCTTGGCGGTAGAAATAGGTATGATGGCAGGATGATGGTATTCCCAGGAGGAACTCTCAGAATGAGTTCTATCGCTAATATTTTTTCCATAGACTCAATAAAAAAATGAAAGCTAATTCAAGAGGAAAGTCTACAATTCTAAGGTGTAAATATCGAAACAAATAATCGAAACGTATTCTTATGTAGCAGTCATGACATATGTGTAAATAAAATGGAGCGCATGAACGTCGCATTTAACTCCAAGTTTTGCATTTTTACATGGTGGTAGCGCATTTTGCGAATGACCTGGCTAGCTATCACTTTCAAATAGAAAATCTGTCGCCAACCACCTAACGCTGTGTTCCGGCAGCTGTCCATGAGAGCCAGTAATTCTAGGTTAGCCTGAACAACTTCGACCACATCATCACGTACCATCAGGTGAGATAGTGGTCAAATGCTAACCTACCAGGCAAAAAAAAAATGGCTAGTCTTTGACGACTACTTCACCTGTTAGTGACCTCAAGGGAAAAGGACATTTTAGGATTTTGGGATTTTGGCATTTGCTACCACCCTCAAGTAAATAATGTGCAGCCAAGCATCAACATTGTATTCTTGCAGTAGTCTTTGAGAGCCAGTAAATATTTATGATATATCAGGCACGTGAAACACAAATGTATGTCCCAAGGTGATGCGCGCACTGCTCGTCCTCACTTGTGATGAAATATGTTGGGGTGGGCCTCGTGCGATTTCCGTCATAATAACATAAATAAAAACTGTCTTAAGGTATATTCAATTCAGTCAGAATCAGTCAAATGGGATGTTTTGACAGCATCGCTTGAGTGCCAGTAATTCTTGGTTAAGCCTGTTTACCATACTGCACTACAATCATCACTTCCCAATAGGGGAGACGTAGTCAAGGGCTAACGAATCAGAATTAAAAAAAGGCGAGCATGAATTCTATATAGTGAAGCTTATTCACGAGAAAGGTTGATGTGACGAGAAGGTTTGATAAGACCCATCGAGTTTAGGTTAGTTGGTTGAAGCCAGGACTCCTGTGTGGCACTCTTAACCATTGCCATTGGGCCATCAATAAATTGAACTTAAATGTGTATCCATATATAAATATACTGTGAATATTAATAAATTTTCTATTAAAACTCCGGAAATTATAGGCCACAGTTGAAGCAGGACTACTCTCTGCAGCTAAAGAGGCACGGGATTTATACGAGAACGGGATGAATGAAACCTGTGGATCCAAGCAGCCCAGTTTACCAGCAGCTGATATTCAAACCCTACATGACCAGAACACGTTCGTAGCCATCAGTTATTACGAGAGTAAGAAAAAGATGGGTTCAGTAGCTGACATTAGCAAACATCTTGAAAATCTTAAGAAGGTAATATATTATGCCACATTGTATGTGACATTTCAACACGAATTAATAATAATATTATCCAATTTGCACGAATTTACATGCTTAACTTTGTAACTAATCAAATTTAAAATCGTAGTTTGTATAGGATATCTTGCTATTTGTTTGTTTTTGTGACAATTAATTGCAAAGGTAGTGTTGCACGTACAGGCAAAGACATCCATTTTATTCAATAAAGTTACAAAGTGAATCCTATTACCAGTTACAACTAACGAAATACTTATTTGTTATTGAATGATTAGCTTCAAAAGATTGTCATTAAAGAAATTGTTATAAAAGGTCTAAAATTGAGGTTTATATTGAACATATTACAAAATATTATTTTCAATAAATTACGAGTACATAATAATATGAATATGTCATCATTGTGTCATCAGTCTTTCTGACTGGTTGAAGGCTTCGAGCCATGGCTCATGGCCCTTACGGAAACTCGTGGGGTTCCTATCCTACGGTATCTCTTCACTGCGCAGGCTACACATGCTTATTGCCGCTCTGTGCAGTGTCTGTATGCACTAAAGTGCTTTTCTTAGTCTTCTTCTTTTATTCTTATTCTTCTTCACTGTTTTGCTCTACTTCTTCTTCGTGAAGGAGAAGAAGAGTTGGCTTACCATCATTGGTATAATTTTATTGTGTCGTCTTAGTTTGATTGGGAGGGTGAGGGGGACCTCACCCGGTACTATTAAAATAAATAAAATAAAAAATAAAAAGATCATTTATTGCCGCTAAAATAACAACATTTTTACAACATTCATTTACTTAAATATTATGAACTAATAATTAACTTACTAATATTAATTTAATAATTAAATCCTAGGGCAATAGGGATATACTCAGCATGTGTTATGTTCACACTATGATGTGATCATAACGCTGTTTTTCAGTGTACCCCTCAGCTCGGGCTAAGGTCTTGGCCGAGATACTATAGTAATAGAAGAATACAGGTGACACAGAAAATTACTTTAATTACCTTCTTTATATTAGTTTTTTTTTGTACAATCAAAACAGCCGCCCAATTTATACCTACATTACAAAATAAGTGCATTTATGATTTATTTTTGAAACAACTGAGGTGTGTGCGTGTGTTTGTGTGTAAGGGTGTGTGTGTGTGAGAGAGAGAGAGGGTGCGTGCGTGAGTGTGTTTGTGTTTATGAATTAATTATGGCAAACCTACAATGACTTGGTTTCTTGTTTATTTTTTTTATATTGTGTTCCTAGGATTTTAAAGTTTGCTTCGAAGTTATGTTTTTGGCGAAGTAGTAGATTTAGCTTTAAACGTGTTTTGAAGGTCCGATTGCAAAGTTTTCTTCTCAAAGGTGGTGGGATATCGTTCCAGACTTTAGACGCTCTGTACTTGAAGCAGCCTTTAAAACCCTGAGTAGAATGTTTAGGAATCACTAGAGTATTTCCATGCTTAGAGCGGGTATTAACCTGATGTATATCCTTGACCCACGTAATTTTTTCAAAAAGATACTCTGGTTTCTTACAATATAACACCTTTTGAGTTAAGCACTTATTAATTCCTTGGGTATTAATATGTCAAATGCTTGTTAGTAGACTACAGTAATCTTTACCTGAAGGTAACCTACCTACCTAATGTGAATGTTGCATATCACATATAGGTATTATACCATAGCGCGCTCATTAAAATTAAGCATGGAAAGTGCACTCTATAGTGAAAAATATAAAGAAAAGCGTGCTGAGGTCGAAGGTGTTTGAACATGCTTAACCTAGAGTTACTGGCTCTCAAGGACAGCTGCCGTAACACACCGTAAGGTGCTTGGCTTGGCGATAGATTTTCTACTTGCGGGTGGTCGCTAGCCAGGCGGGCATTTGAAAAATGCCCTTCCACCATGCGGTGAAGCTCAAGCCCGCGGCGGGAATAGAGCCATGGACCTGCTTCGCGGCAGTCCATAACCATTGACACTGAAAATTAATCATCATCACTGCTTCAAAACTTCACTTACCACCGAGGGAGATGCCAGCGAGTTTTTTTTTATTTTCATTCGTCATGTTTTTGGGTCTAAAAATTTACTTGTTATTAATAACATTATGTACTGTTCAAAAGCCTGTACATATTGCGTTATAAAATGTTGTTCTATTGAATTATAAGCATTGTAATGGAAAATCGTTTTAATATTTGATTCATTTTATTTACAGTCTTTAAAAGAAAGACTAGGTAAGTTTGCGGAGATGAATTTGGCAAAGGTTCAAACTGCCATCAGCAATGCCAAAGAAGCATACGACGAAGCCGTAGAAACAATTTGCAATGGTCAACTTCTATGTGTGCACCCAGCAGATCTTGAGAAAGTACACAAAACAGGATTCGATGCAGCCATGAAAACATTTGACAAATCGAGAAGGACAATTTCAAACACCCCCGACGGTGAAAGAGATCAATTCATAAAAGTATGTACAGTTATAATCTTTATTTTAATTTTATAAGATTATTGACAAATTTGCACTTGATCAAATATCACTTCTTAGTAAAAAAAACCGGCCAGTGCGAATCGGACTAACGCAACGAGGGCTAACTACATAACTTTTATCATAATTATTGAAGCAGTTATGGCTAAGTGGCATTGGCTATGGACTGCCGTGCCGCCGGTCCATGGTTCGAATCTCGCCGCGGGCTTGAGCTTCACCGCATGGTGGAAGGGCATTTTGCGAATGCCAACCTGGCTAGCGAGCACCCTCAAGTTGAAAATCTGTCGCCTAGCACCTAACGGTGCGTTCCGGCAGCAGTCCTTGAGAGGCAGTGAAATTACAGGCACATAAGACTTAACAACTGTGTCAAAGTGAGGGGCGTAGTACAATTCGTGATTTATGATGAAATGCATCAGTTATAGGCAGAGGCTAGTTCGTTTAACATCAGGTGGATCTCGAGCTTGTTCCTTCACAAAAAAAAGCATTATTGTTTGGCGGTAGAAATAAGTATGGTTGCAGTTCTTCCTCGAACCGCCAAGCACCAACTGTGATCCGGCAGCAGTCCTTGAGAGCCATTAAAATTTCAGGCACATGAGGCCTAACAACCGTACGTCTCAGTATGACGGGCCCAGTGCAATTTGTCATTGACGAAATGCATCTGTTATAAGCAGAGGTTAGTCCACTTAACATTAGGTGGGCCTCGGGCTTGTTCTGCCACAATAACTAACTTATTCATATAGAGTTCTACTGCTCCAAAAAATAGGTATAGTGGCAGTAAACCCTACAAAGTAGGTTATGGGACACCCATTCTATCTGCAAACTGCGCCACATACCCCACATGCTAATTCTTATGTATTGTATCCTTTAAAAATAATTTGATTGAATTATAAATGCAGTATCTCTTTTTGGGTGAGTAGGCACTAAAAATAACGTGATTTCTGGTTTGTAACTTATTCCGGTTTTAAGCTAGACATGATATACGGACGGACATACAGACAGCGGAGTCTCATGAGAGCGCCATTGTACCCTTTTTGGACGGAAATCTAATAATGAAGTAAATGATTTGAAGTCACAATCAGAACAGTCCCGTCAAAAGAAGTTTTTTTCATTACAAAATTCATGTTTTTTTTTTTATTATGTTAGTTTTATGCCCGATATTTTATTACAATTACTAATATTATTATTTTTTTGCAGAGTTTTGAAAAACAGTACTCTTTGTTGCAACAATCAAACGAACAGAATAATATTACTGCAGTTACATTATTAAAATCAGAATACTGGCAACATATGCAAGCAAAAGCTGTGGCCGAACCTCCACTTTCAGATGAAGAATTTGAGAAAGAACACAATCAAGAACGAACCAAGATACTGCAAGATTTTGACTCCAAGAGAAACATTCGAAGCACACATGCTGATGATATCTACAAATACAACTTAACAAATGTAATTTATATTTAATCATAGAGATAACAAGATTTACTGATATCGTTCTTTATTGCAGATACATAAAACTCACTATTTAAGAGACAAACATAAACCTACTTTGTAGTATCAAACATCTTAAGACTATAGGGAAGTCTCGAATTATCATACAAAAAGAGAAAACGTTTCTACTCTCCTAAACAATCACCGATTTTGATGTATTTTGGAAATGTTATACATGTTACAAATATCCAGGTTTATATGTTTTGATTTATATCATTATATTAAAGGAATTTTAATAAATGGGCATTTTGGGAATTATTTATGGGAAAAATAATGATAAATAAAGAAAAAGGAAAACATATAAACCTAGTTTATTCTGTCAGTTATAAATAAAATTAGACTAAAATTTTTAGATTTGATTAATGTTTACTAAAGGAGAAAAGTTTTCTCCCAGAACGCAAATTGTGCGCAAATACTAAGTAAAAACTTGAAGAAGCTGCAATTATCCTTATCGCACTATTCTGTTCGGGCGTTTAGCGGTGCGACAGCATTACTTAGTAAAAATACCTATTTTTCTGTAGGAGCTTCTCTTCCCGTTCCTCTAAATCTTTAAGATATTCCGTTCCGCTTTAGAAGTGAACAGTAGAAAATGGTTCCGCACTGAGTGGAAACACGTGCAGATATGCAAGTGTTTTAGATTTATGTTTGTTTCTTAAAGAGTGAGTTTTATATGTATCTGCAAGAAATAACATAAACCGAGTTTATATCTTTGTATTGTTGACACAGTCTCATGTTGCTGGATTATTTTTTTCTGCCCGCTTTGATGTAGTGAGTTATGTTTCTAGGTAAAAAGTGTCTGTATGATTTCTCTACTAACATACTTATGCTAGTGCTCATAGTGCGGTTCAATGCCCAAATATCACCTTTTTTACACAACCAAGTCAAACTTTGAATAACCAAGTCGCAATTTATAGTTTTCTTATACTTCAAGATCCTAGAGATGTGAGCGCACCAAAGGAAACATCTGAGTTTTTTTAGTACTTCATGGAATCGTAGGCCCCATAGGTCCCTACAGGAACTTAACCTGCCTGATTGGAAAAAACCGCACATTATGAACAGTTTTTTGTTGTCGGAGACCAAGATCCACTTTGGGGGTCATCGCGGTATCTCATTTATAGTAGAAAGTACTTCATGGATGGAAACGAAGTACTAAACAAAATAAAATTAAAGTCGGTATCTTTCGTGTTATATGAATGCACGCACTGTCTGATTTGTTATTTAATTTTTAAATAGTAGTTTGTGTAGGGATGGTTAGTATCAGGTAGGAGGCCTGCTATAAAAGAAATTAAGCATATTAGGTTTTTTTTGTTGGTTTTTTTATGTTATTGTGTCAAGTCAAGCTCGAGGCCCACCTGATGTTAAGCAGACTAAGCTCTGCCTATAACAGATGCATTTCGTCACAAGTCACGAATTACACTGCGCCCGTCACCTTGAGACATAGTTGTTAAGTCTCATGTGCCTGTAATTTCACTGGCTCTCAAGGACTGCTGCCGGAACACACCGTTAGGTGCTTGGCGACAGATTTTCTACTTGAGAGTGGTCGCTAGCCAGACGGGAATTCGGAAAATGCCCTTCCACCATGCAAAACCATGCTATACTGACACAAATGCAATGAGCGTGCTAAAAGTGATGATTTATGTAAATTGTAAAGCGTCATAGTACGTTTTTTACAGAGTATTAATGAAAACTTCAACCAAATGAAAGCGATAAATAAAAGCATGAACAAAGCAGCAATGCAAGACGCGATACTGGAGTATGACAGCTATATGAAGAGCGTGTCAGATTTGCCGACGCATTGCATGCATCCTAGCGCACTTCAGCGAGAGCAAGAAAATGGACTTTGTCGAGCCTTGGTTAAATTCCGACCAAATAAGCATTGCTCTGATGGATTTGATGAATCTAATAAAGATGAAAATACCCTTTTACAGGTAACGAGTCTTCTTTTTTTCCCAAACGGGCAAGTATTTGACCACAATACCACCTGATTAAAATTTACTATATTGTCGAACGTGATATTGTACTACAATTATATATCCACAAAGGATATATAATTGTACTACATATATGTGATGATAATTTTACAATTTAAATTATTAAGCTTTAACAAAGTTAAATAGTTATAGGTATGTATTAAGTAAATATCATATGTACAAATATATTTTTTGGCTGGAACCGGACGATCTCATCGATTGAACTCACACGAACCAGTTAACTGAAACCAATAATGGAGGTACACATTTTTTCACATCATCACCTACATACACTCAGTTGACATGGTGGTCAAAAGCTAATCAACAAGGAACAAATCAGTCATTGGAAGGGGAATGTGGTTGATATAGCTTATAAAAACATATATTTTTTAATCATATTTTGCAGATCCTTCAGCAACGCTACGCAGATTTGGAAAGTCTTAATATTTCCGCTAATGGAGCTGCAGTACAAGAAGCCTACAATGCTTATGCGTCATCATTGGATGATGAAACTAGGCCAACTCTGTGGTGGGCACTTATTGTTCCCATGATCATAGATATGACTAATCGAGTGCACTACCATGAAACATCTCAAGCAATAGCTTACCAATTGTTCTATAGTAAGAGACGTCACGGCGGTATGGAATTTCCCTCAGACCCATTTAAGGATAGGCTGGATCAGGTTTGTGAATTAAATCATCTCAATATATGTAACGGATAGTTCTTTTGTACTGTTGAGGTTATGTGAACATTTTATTAACCTTTCGCAATGTAAAGTGTTTTTAATATTCATTTGGTACCGTGAAGCGCTCATAGCAAAGTTTACGTAACTGTTGTCATATCTTATTCGATCAGCAAATTAAGCATCGTCCGCCGCGGTCATGAGTTGGATGGGTGACCGCTTGTGACATTACTACTGAGTGCTTCTGTGCTTTGGAGGGCATGTTGAGCCGTCGGTCCCGGTTGTTGTCTTACGATGGCAGTCGTTATAGCGTGGTTTTAGGGCATTTTGCGACTGCCCGCCTGGCTAGCTACACCACCCTTAAGTAGAAAATCTGTCGCCAACCACCTAACGGTATGTTCCAGCAGTTAAGTAGTCCTTGAGAGCCAGAAGGTCTCGGTTATCCTGAACAACATCTTGGACTGCATCATCACTTACCGTCAGGTGAGATAATGGCCAAAGGCTAACCTATCAGGAATAAAAAAAATTACCCTTTAAATTACTCACTCGTACCTCCGGAAGGGCTGAATGTTTTATGTAGATTAAATAATAAAAATTAAATTAAAATATTTTTTTTACACCACAATGAAAATACATCCTTGTGGTTTAAAGTAGCTAAAATATTAATGACTACCACAAATAATACCTCAATTCTTCTTTTGGTTTATCTACTTCAATTATTGCTACACTCGCCAGCTAATGAGACAGTCTTCGAAGTTTACATCCAGTCACCTAAAAACTAGTCCGTGTTGACCCCAATGCTGGTGGAAAGTGACAACACGTGTGACGCTGAAACATGTTTGCCTAGTAGATACTTTTCACTCCGTAATTGGGGCTTCCAGATTATCATTACCATAACGTTCAGTATTGTTAGAATGCCTCCTCTATTAGATATATAATATTACGTACGATTCGATTGTCGGTCGCAATGTAAGATGGCAGTTCTTGAGAAGACGCCTATCTTTTCTTACGGCTCCCATAGGAAAATATGGGGGCTCTTCTAGTAAGCAAATCTAGTCTAGCTCAAAGATATTGGTAGGGTGTTTACAGTTAACTACGCATGATTGAGTGATAATCCCTATGAACCATGGCATGGGAATCTATAGTTCAAACACTACAGCTGGCTTGAGCATACTAATAGGGCATTTAGGTCGTGTTTCGGAATGTTCGAGTAAGTTCCAATTATACTACCCAGAACATATTTAATAAATAAAATATTATCTTTGCGTTTCACAGTCATCGATTTAGCCTATCCATCGGTTAATGCTTGAAACGCGCTGCATGTTAACTGTAATTTTTATAATTCGGTTATTTTATGTTCTGGGTAGTATAACTGGAACTTACTCGTACATTCTGAAACGGGCCCAGATTAGTGTGTAATGGCAGCAGTCCTTGAGAGCAAATTTCCATTCCATCTAAGCCAGTTTTTTTATGTTATTGTATTATTACGGAACAAGCTCGAGGGCAAGTGGACTAACCTCTGCCTATAACAGATGCATTTCATCATAAGTCACGAATTGCACTATGCCCGTCACGTTAAGACATTGTTAAGTCTCAATTGCCTGTAATTACACTGGCTCTCAAGAACAACTGCCGGAACAAACCGTTAAGTGCTTGGCGATAGATTTCCTTTAATTTACTGCTTGATCGAAAAACTTATAGGCTTAATCTATCTGCTATTAGTTCTTTGTTTTAATTATAGACACCAAACTATTATCAGTAGGAAAACTTATTAGTGAGGCTTTATTTTTGGTTAAACAATTATTGTTTTGTTGTAATTATATTTAAATCTTTTTTCATTACAGATGATAAATGAATACTACTCTGATACTTCCAACAAATATGATAACGTCTTGAACAAAATAACAACAGTTGTAAAAGTGGTCGTAGGTATAGCTAAATTAATTCCTTAGCTATGAAATCAAAACATAAGATTCTTACAATTTTGCACCTATGTGACTGCAATGAGTATGAACTGTATTGAACAACAAATGCTTATTATTTATTCTTAAAACCATTAAATACCTATATGTAAAATGTGTATGAAAACACTGATAATGATATCTTATTTACTAAGAAATAAAATAAAATGTCCCATGGATTGTTTTTTTCATTTTCATCCCTGGGGTTTGCCGGGTTAGAATATCACTGCCCCCGTCTCTCCATTTATTCCCGTGGTTGTCGTAAGAGGTCCCTAAAAGAAATATGCTGGAAGGTTGGAAGCTGCGCCATCTGAAGAAATTTTGGGGAGACTTTGTTCAACTGTGGACGTTCGGATTTATTTCCGTATTACATTTCCTTTAATATTACTAAAATGGTTCATAAAACGAATGTCTTCATTTTAGCATTTCCTTTAATATAATTAAATAGGTTCATAAAACGACATAGGGATGCTATTGTATGTGCCTGTAATTTCACTGGCTCTGAAGAACTGCTGCCGGAACACACCGTTAGGTGCTTGGCGACAGATTTTCTACTTGAGGGTGGTCTCTAGCCAGGCGGGCGTTCGCAAAATGCTCTTACAACATGCATTCCAAGAAAAAGAAATTAATCATATAAAATGAAATAGTGAATTTGAGAAGCAAGCAAGTCAATTTAGTAAATAGGCAATCATATTATTGTCAGACGGGATTCATTTTGATCAATTAAAAAAACTTACTTTGTTATTATTGTTAACATAACTCACCTTCATGTTCCCGAAAGGGCAGGCGGATATTAAATTTCCAATGCTACAAATTGGCATATATCTCTGACTTCCTTTAGTCACATAACATTTTTCAGACTTGCCTTACTATCAAGAGTACCCATGATAGACCGGACAGGCCTTTCCCAGAAAATTTCTAAGATATTCTTCTTACAAGGATTCCGCTTATTCATGTGTAGTAATAACCTTTAACACAGACTTTTAAACAACGCATAAATGAAATAAATCAGCAAAACTATACTTATTATTTTCATATCTTAATATTTTTTAACGATGTGAGAAGTAATTCTAGGTTAGCCTGAACAACATCTTCGACCACATCATCACTTACCATCAGATGAGATAGTGGTCAAAGGCAAATCTACCAGGCTCAAAAAAAAAGATAGAACATTCATCTCTAGGTTTCTTAGCGTTACACAATACGTGATTATTAAACTTTAGTATGCGCCATAGATGTAACATTTTCTCACCAAATTGATTTTATTACTCAGTTTTTTGATAATTTATCCTTATTCAATGTTATCAAAAGTATTAGGAAAAGCAATATCTGTTATCCCAGTTTTGACAAAAAGCAAGCAACTCAATTACTTCGTTGATGAGTGGAATCCATCACTAATTCACTTTAAACTTGGCAAGTTTATTGTTTACTCGGTTATTTGTAATTTGAATATCTTCTCCATTGGTATTTAAATTCAAAACAATCAAAAGATCAGATCTGGGTGTAAACGTATTATTTCATAATGATGTTTTTGCCTAACTTGTTTGTTTCATGGTGAAACGAAGTGGCTGGAGAATAAACACTTGACTCAAGGTCGAGGAGTATGTACGATTATTATTTTAAATAAATAGTATCATTATTGTTACTACAGTCTCATCAACTTATCTGTTCAGGCGGCAAAAAAAAGAACTACAACATTCCTTCAAATTGTGACAGTTTGCAGTTGATTTCCTTGACCAGCAGCGCCCTCGAAAACTGCATAATTAAGTTGGTGGTACTATAAGTGATATTTGTACTTAGTATTTATAATAAAATTATTAGTACATCATTAATAATAATCTTATTTGGAACGGTATGTGGTTGTATATAACCATATGGTTGAAAATCCCATGTAAGATATTTGACATAGGATTCGTGTATAGGAATATATGTTTGGGAACACAATAGTCAAATATAGTACAGATGTTCTGTGTTCACTTTATGTTGCTGAGAATTTTTTTTTATATGAGGTTAATAACGTATAATAATAGGTCCTTACATATGAAATTGGCGTTTTTCGTACTGGCCACTTTAATCACGAATTTCTCCTCTTTGGTAAGGAATTCCAAATTCAAATTTGTACAGCTATAGACTCATGTATTTGTGCTTCGATGATCGTCATTCATTTGTTTTTTTTCTTCTGTTTTTTTCTGTTTGCGTCACTCATTTTACAAAATGGAAAACCTTAAATATCGCATTATTTACGAGTACGAGTTCCGCCGTGGCACTAGTGCTGCGGAAACAACTCGAAGGGTGAATGATGTGTATGGCGGTCGTGTTGCAAAAGAAAACACAGTTCGTTTTTGGTTCCAACGTTTTCGTTCTGGAAATTTCGACCTGCAGAACAAGCCCCGTGGACGGCCTGAGACTCAAGTTGATAATGAAGAGTTGAAGGCTATTGTGGAAGCGGATCCATCGCAAACCACGTCCGAGTTAGCTGCAGGCTGCGATGTTAGTGATAAAACTGTTTTAATTCACTTGAAGCAAATCGGGAAGATTAAAAAGCTTGAAAGGTGGGTACCTCACGAATTGACTGAAACAAACCGGCAAACGCGCGTCGACTGCTGCGTTACATTACTAAACCGGCACAATAATGAAGGTATTTTAAACCGAATCATTACCTGTGATGAAAAATGGGTTCTTTACGATAATCGGAAGCGCTCAGCGCAATGGTTAGATCCTGGCCAGCCAGCCAAATCCTGCCCCAAGCGAAAATTAACCCCAAAAAAGTACTTGTAAGCGTTTGGTGGACTAGTGCCGGTATTGTTCATTACAGTTTTTTCAAATCTGGCTAGACTATTACGGCTGATGTCTATTGTCAGGAATTGCAAACCATGATGGAAAAGCTAGCGGCTAAACAACCTAGGCTGGTCAATCGCTCCACGCCACTGCTGCTTCACGACAACGCTAGACCACACACTGCGCTACAGACGGCTACTAAATTAGAAGAGCTTCAATTGGAAAGTCTAAGACATCCTCCGTACTCCCCGGACCTTGCTCCAACAGATTACCATTTTTTTCGAAATTTGGATAACTTCTTGCAAGGGAAAAAATTCAACTCCGATGGGGCAGTCCAAATCGCCTTCAAAGATTTTATTGATTCCCGTCCGACTGGTTTTTTTAGTAAAGGGATCAATGAACTACCTATGAGATGGCAAAAGTGCATAGAAAATAATAGTTCATACTTTGATTAATTAAATATATTATATTAAAAAATATTCGACTTTTTGTTCCTCCCATACAAAACGCCAATTTCATATGTAAGGACCTAATATATACTGGTAGTTTAATCTTCCGAATTAGATTCCTTTGTTAAAAATTTAATAAAAATGAAGAACAATTTAATACTAACATAATAATGTTAATCGTAAAAAAGTTATATAAATTAGTCTTAACCGATAGGTTGGTTCTTATATTATATATTTTTAAATTTTTATAAGTTCAATGCGTCAACGCATTCCAAGGCCATAATTATTTCTATGTCTGTATATTTTCTGTACAAACTTTAATTTAAACTTTGATTTTAATCCATCCAACGCAAAGACGTATTTTGTTATAAATACATAGGTAGGTACTTAATAACGGGCCAAAAAATATATCACCCAAAAATAGTTTTGCATTTTATGGCCATGGCCACTAAAAACCAAGGAGGTACCATTGTAGAGATAGGAAAGCGTTTAGAATTAATGAGGATTTTATCTCCAACTTATTTAAATTTTATAATAAATAAATAAATTAAAAAGACACGAAATAATTTAAGCCACAGAACAAATTTATGTATCTATAAAATAGAAGTATTGGTACTAATGGTACTTTTGAAGCATTTATTAATTACTATGAAGGTACTTGAAAGAGGACGATATGAACAAATTCCAGTAGGCACGGACCTCGAAATCTAATATTATTCAATTTCATTCCTATTGGTGATTTCCTAGTATGCAAAGATAAAGGGTATGGAAAACAATAGTAATAAAAAAACTTGTGTAGATAATTTTTATATAATATAATTTTAGTAGCGGTAGTACTCACACTGCGTGTTCATCCGGGATAATGCTTTAACCATACCTATATCTACCGCCAAACATTAATGTTTGCGTTACTGTATTCTGAATTGAAGGTATAGGCGCCAGTGAAATTACAGATACGTGAAACAATTTTATGTCTTAGGGTGATGGATGAACTGAATAAAGATGAGCCACATGATAATTTTTTCATCATGATAGATTAAAAAACATTTTATTTTCTATAGTATTAGCAAACATAATGAATTAAAAACGTGGCGCATTAGTTTGTTAGTATAGCAATGTCAGCGAATCAATTATTGTTTACATAGTTTTAACTGAATTTTTTAATGTCATGAGAAAAATAGATTTCATCACAGATTTCGTTGAGGGCTGTGAGCCGTTTTGTAATTAAAATAGCTCAATAAGTTTATCAATAAGATATATTTTTTTCTCTTAATTTTGTAATATGGAACCCAGAGCTATAGTTATTATAATTGTGTTATTATTTATATTTCATTTTTTTTATGTCTTTGTGACGGAGCAAGCCCGAGTCCCATCTGATGTTATGTGGACTAACCTCTTATAGGCAGAGGTTAGTCCACATAACATCAGATGGGACTCGGGCTTGCTCCGTCCACTACATATGCATTTCGCCACAAGTAACGAATTGCACTGCGCCTGTCACACTGAGACGGACAGTTGTTACGTCTCATATGACTGTAATTCTCCCACGCAGTAATAGTCTCCACGACCACACTGTCAAATATACAGCTTCGATGTGTATTGTGAAAATACTGCTGTGCTTAGGTGTGAAGGGCACCGTAGCTAGTGAAATTATCGGGTCAACTAGACATAAGACCTGAAGTCTCGGAATACAGAGCGCAATGCAGCGAAAATCTTGGAATGGTTTCACTGTAATTGTCATGAATGGCCAAGATGCTTACAAACAAAGGACATGTCAGGCTCATTAATTCTTAACATAAAGAAACTCTCAATATCATGTTCATTTACGAGTTATGAGTTCTATAGAATTATGAGTAAGCGTACAAATGGAAAATAAAATGCTCTTTTATTCGAATCTTCTTATCGAATTCAATATACCAAAAACTTGACCATTGAAAACTTGCTAGCCCTAAATCTGTCCGGATTAGATGCGGCGATGGCATCATAAAACACGGACATCCGGAACTTCCGGCTTATCTTTACAATTTAGGAGTGCCATAGACTTTCCGTTGAAAAGTTTTGTCGTATTTTTTTACCTGCTTATTATGAAGCTGGAGGCATATAAATGGGTCTAAAGTAGTTGAAGTTATGAATACATATTTTGTGTAGTTCTTTTAGTTATTAAAAAGAAATAGGAATTTGAAGCGCTCGTAGCGACGTATACTTAGCTGTTCTTAACCGATCAGCAAAGTTGTAACTTGTATATTACTTAAGACAACAAAATGTAAACATCATATTATTTATCTTTACTATAGGTCTTTGGTATGTTTTTGGAAATAAAAATTTATTATTATTATTATTATAAAGTTAAGCAACGTCGCGCGCGGTCATGAGTTGGATGAGTGACCGCTAGTGACATTACTACTGAGCGTTTCCGTGCTTCAGAGGGCACGTTAAGCCGTCGGTCCCGGTTGTTGTCTTAGGATGGCAGTCGTTATAGCATAGTGGTAGGGCATTTTGCGAATGCCCTCCTGGCTAGCTACCACCCTCAAGTAGAAAATCTGTCGCCAAGCACTTAACGGTGTGTTCCGGCAGCTGTCCTTGAGAGCCAGTACTTCTAGGTTAGCCTGAACAACATCTTCGACCACATCATCACTTACCATCAGGTGATATAGTGGTCAAAAGCTTATCTATCAGACATAAAAAAAAATAGAAATTCGAAGAAGCCTCTATATGTATATAATACGAAATAATTACTGTGATATTAGACTTGAAAATAAAAACTAAAACATCATATTTGATCAATTAAAAATAAAATTATATCACATTCTATGGATGCACCATGCTGGAGGCGAGTGCATCGCGTTGCAGAGGAAGAGGCGTAAGTCTAACCTGGGACTTTAAACCCAGATAAAAAAACAGATTGTCGAATCTTGTAATGTAATCACATTTAACCTAACTATACAATAAAGCGTACTCAAATAATTTATGAGTAGCTCATACTTAATTAGTGGTAGTAGTACATACATAGTACCCAACTGGTAGTGGGCTAGAGCATTTGGACTGCCTATGAGTCTGCAATGACTTATAGGGATCTAAATGTTTTTATTGTAGCAGCTGTAGTGCTGTATAAAGTTCGTAGTATTTTGTTATAAAGGCATACCGCCGGTAAATTAATTAATTATTATCTACATACACTCATCATTTACACAATAAACCACCTGGGATATTTTTAATTTAGCTTTTTTTATTCTCTTTTTTTCATTATTTTATAAATAGATGAATGTTTATTTAATTCCTAGTTATTTAGTAACTTTTATTTTATTTAATAATTCTAAGATTAGATGTATATATCAAACATATTTTATTAGATATATACATCATAAAATGCTCACTTACGTAAAACGTTGGTATTAGGTTATTAAAGGTAATTTAAACTGGAGGGGACTGAAACTCACGACACCCTAGTGTGAGACTCAGTAATCACTGATCACCAATAAACTTACACTTTTATAATATTATTTATACATACCTACTAAACTTCCGATGTAATATTTTCTTGAGTTTCATAGCTACAGTATAATTTTCCTAATAAACATTATAATTGTTATAATTATGTCTGCGGTGGGAAACATAAACTTAATTACATTAATTATTCTTAACAAGAAGCGTTAAATATAATTTAACAAAATATAATTTTTAAAGTAATATCGATGTTTTTTTTTATTTGTGACTTTATGACAGTAGAACCGGACCTGATTGTTCTCACAGAGTGATCAAAAACTTATTTGACTCCAAAATTACCTAAATATACACTTACAAATATACGTCATATTTATAACCAAAATGATGGGGTTGTTGATCTTTAATCATGTTTCGCAGCTTGTACTATTGAACAAGAAACCAAATGTCTCGTCATTAAAATAGGAGCCACTTTTGAAAACATTGCAACTGTAGGTGATCTCAACGTTGTACACAGCCGGGTACAGTGGACAAACTGGCCAATGAATACGTTTTTATCTCATTGTCTTTTGGGACTGCGCACCTGTTAGCTACCAACTTGAAGTAGAAAATCTGTCACCAAATATCTCTAAGCTTATAATAGGTGGTTGAAAGAATGTATTATACATGAATATTTATTAGAGGACCTACTAGTAGACCTCCAAAATACGGGGAAGATCGCTGTATGGGTGATGAATCTAGTTCAGCAGCAGATAGAATTTGCATGGTGGTAGGTAATTTTGCAAATACCCGCCTGGCTAGCTACCACCCTCCAGTTGAAAATCTGTCGCCAAGCAGTGTTCCGGCAGCTGTCCTTGAGAGCCGGAAACTCTAGGTTAGCCGGAATAACATGTTCGATCACATTATCACTTACCATCAGGTGAGATAGTGGTCAAAGGATAACCTAGCAAACATAAAAAAAACTCTAGCGTAAATAAATTATCAAATATACTAGCTTATTTTTAACCCATTTACACCATTTTATGAAAAAAGATTATTATAATTTCATTATTATTATATATCTAATGCCATGCTCCGGCAGCTTTATTTGAGAGCCAGTAATTCTAGGCTACACTGACCAAAATCTTCGATTGCATCATCACTTAGTGAGATAACTAAACAAATATCCGTAATTTCTATCATACCTGTGTGCAGATACTCTATGACCCAAATAAGAGAGGCAAACGAATTGGTAAACATAAAACTTATCGAGTTATGCAGAGTAATTTCGTTGTGTATAATATTGAAGAAATTGTGGAACTCCATTTTCTACATACATATTTGTTATAACATTTTGGAAAGCACAAATTATCATGTTATATTTATTAAAATGTTTATAAAATATCGAAAACACATTAAACAACAAGCTTACAGCTATTTGTGAAAAACATAAGGGGTCACACACATATAGGCTTTTTTTTAAGTATATGTTTATCAGCAATGTGCCGTGTCGCGAAAATTAAACGGTGCAACGAAACAAATAACGGTAAATTTCGAACGTAGTACGGACAAAAAAGGTAATTAAAACGGGTTTTATTGCCAACTTTACGCATGCAGAATAAAGAGATTGGTTACTCAAAAACAGTTTTATACCTACGTTATAATATTTTGTCAAAGTAATTCGAGACTGTTTTGCTATGGTGTTAATCTTAAAAGCTCAACTTGTTTGGAATCTGGAGTTTCTGTACAGTATGTTCGTATAACACAAAAATTAAATATTTAAACTAAGAGTTAAGCTTCACTTAAAATAAAAACATAAATGCGGATACTTTAGGGTGCCGTTGCCGAGCTTCATTTTGCTCTTTGGGAAAAGGTAAAACAGAACTCTATTAATCAGACTCCAATTTCTGTTTGTCCATTAATTTATGTCACCAACCATAACGGTTGCAATAACGCCTGTGATACTGATTACAGTACAAAATTACAAATATACGTTAAGAAGTCATGTTAAGGCGGGATTCGAACCGGCGTCCATCCACCCATATAGAATACGATGGTTAAAGAGCGATAGGAAAGATTTAAGTTATGACGTCTTGTCATGTTATCTCAATTGGTAAGAGCATACCTTGGCTGCTCTTACCAAGCAATACGATGGTTAAAGAGCGATAGGTAAGATTTTAGTTATGTCGTCTTGTCATGTTATCTCAAATGGTAAGAGCATACCTCGGCTGCTCTTACCAAGCAATACGATGATTAAAGAGCGATAGGAAAGATTTGAGCTATGACGTCTTGTCATGTTATCTCAATTGGTAAGAGCATACCTTGGCTGCTTTTACCAAGCAATACGATGGTTAAAGAGCGATAGGAAAGATTTGAGTTATGACGTCCTGTCATGTTATCTCAATTGGTAAGAGCATACCTTGGCTGCTCTTACCAAGCAATACGATGGTAAAAGAGCGATAGGAAAGATTTAAGTTATGACGTCATGTCATGTTAGCTCAATTGGTTAGAGCATACCCCGGCTAAAGGGGTGGATGGACGCGGGTTCGAATCCCGCAAATGACTTAAATTTTTGCTATTGTATATTTGTAATTTTGTAATTCAGGTATCTGGTCATGTTCATCATCAAACATGACATGTGTATCCGCTACGAAATAAAGTTGTGGAGTGCGCCCGTTTTTCGTAAGTAACGAAAACTATGGGGCGTAACTGTGCGCACATTTCTCGAACCATTTACGTAAGGTAGTAAAATACGATCGGACATGCACGGTACGGCAGATTTTAAATGCGGGGTCTTCGAATGCAGAGTAGCTATATAAAAGGTGCCCAAATGCAAGTTGAACGTCGCTTTTTAATGGTTGTCTTCTCAAACTACCCGTCAAATTTATTTTTTGTTTACAGTATTTATTGGGAATTCCACATTCTTTTTAGTTTTTAAGATAGAACATGTAAAATAAATGATTTTAGATCATTTGATTTCTATAAACTTTGACGGACACTTAAACCTTTTAATACTTTTTAATTGGTTTTCTACTCAATGAAATCAATCTTAGTATTTATATAAAATCTTATAATTTTATGGCAACTAAATAAATAAATTGAATTTTTACTCCCTAATTTATTTTTAGTTCAACTTTCTACACAAAACATAAATATTTCAGGTATGTAACTCATTACAAAATGGCTCCATTTGCCATTAGGGTACCTAAAAAAGAAACTAGAAAATTGCGTTATCTTCCTCCCTGATTTCATTTGAATTGCGTCGGCCCATTATATTTTCTAGAACAATACATAGAATGACATAAGAACTACCTATATTGTTCAAATCTTGGGTTTCGGATTTAGGGCTGTATCAAGCTAAGCTGTTGGATTATGTAGGTTCATTGTTCATATTGGTTGGATGCCAATTGTGATAATGAAAATAAATTATTTGAATTTATATATTATATTATTTTAAGTAATTAAATATAAAAAAACAACCTTACCTTACCCTTGGGGTGGCTACAGCCCAGTACAGGCAGTCATCCATGTAAATGTGATTTATCGACACAAAGAAGAAGAAGAGTATAAAAAAACAGTAGCTAAAGACTGCTGTGCCTCAGGTTCATTGTTCAATCCATACCACCGGCTTGAGCTTCACCGCACAGTGGAATGACGTTTTGCAATTGCTAGCCTCGCTAGTTACCACCCTGAAGCAGAAAATGTATCGCTAACACCTAACATTGTTTTCCGGCAGCATTCCTTGAGAGCCAGTAAATTACAGGGACATGAGACTTAACAACAATATAGTTGTATGTCTCAGAATAATAGGCGCAGTGCAGATCGTCTTGTGATGAAGTATATCTGTTCTAAAAGACGTGATGATATCTATACGTCGACAGTTTTATTTTTGTTCAAAATTTCAATAACATTATTATTCAAACAAAAGCAAAATATAATAAATATCTTGATACAGGTTACACTTACTAATAATAATACAAATGGCTTATTATTCATTCCCGGTACGTAATAAATTCTCAGAAATGGTATTTACGTTGTGATAATGCAATATAGCTGATAAATGTTTCAATAATAGCGATTTACTGTTTATTGTTTCGGTTTTTCTTGTTTGTTTGCAGTAATAGTAACGGATAAGATTAAACTAGCTTATCATCGTTATTATTAAAATAATATTTAAATCTATAAAATAAAAATAGAACTTTAGTATATATTTTAATACATGAGAAAATTGTATGTATACTGATTTATATAAAAGGCTAAGTTATTCTGATAATTCCATATTTTTCGTCATCATGATCGGCTCATGGTAAAGCCCAGATATTTTTGCAGATTTTGATTAGGAAGTGTGATTCCATAAAAAGATTAAATGTTATAATTGTTGTATATGTATAAGGGTAAGTTATCTGTCTTCACTCTGACCTGCCCTTTTAATGACTTTTGAGTTCTCTTTCAAATTTGTTGCTTGGATTAATTCTGATCCTAAATCGTTCATCTTTTAGTACTGTATCAGCCGGACCGTTCACTGCTGAACACAGCCACCCCTATTAAGGGGGCATTAGCCAAATCACAATGCTTGGCAGGCAGCTTGGGGATCGCAGTGTAAGATGGCAGTTCTTTAGAAGGTGCTGCTGTCCACCTTCCAGTAGTTTTCCCTTAGTCACCTCTTACGACATCAACGGGAAGATATGGGGAGGTGCAATTCTAACCCGGCAACCCACGGGGTTTTTTTAGTAATCCAAGTAAAATCTCTATTTATTGAGCCAACGGCTTCAAAAATTATGATTAACTCCAAGGTATATTTGAAGATCTACTGCATAAAAGTGGTAAAAAGAGACTTAAGAAAAATAATTTTGAATGTTCTGGAAAGGAACAGTAATAAAACTTCTTATGGTAGTTCTAACCTATCATCTGGGATTCATGGCTTCCATTCCTTCACAAAAACGTCTCATTGGTGTAGAAATGATGTCTTTCTGTAAAACTTGAACCCACAACCGACAAACATTATTGTGTTGCGTTTTTATTTGTATTATAAAAGCGGCTGCTTGACAATCAAAATTCTTCTCAGTTAGAATGTACATTTGTTGATACGATACAACTTCTACCCATATATAATGAAACGATCTACTCAGGTTGTTAAGTCTATTTAATAAAGTATACGATCAAAACTTTATACTTATGACGTGAACGACGACGGCTGTCTACTTTTAATTACACATTATTTTTAAATAGCGTTGTAGTTATAATAAGTTAAATTATAGAAAGTTTCAGAAACGAAAATGTAACACCAAGTAGTTATAGGTACAGTTTATAACAAACTTCTGGGACCCGATGAATGTAATAATCATACGTCCTTAACACAATGAAATGTACTTGGTCTAACGTGTAAACAATCAGAACCTGTTTGCCCGGGAAGTATATCAAATCAGCTATATATTTTATTTACAAACAGGAAAACATAATTTCTACAGTAAAGATTAAAAGATTATCAAACGCTAGTCACTTTAAAAAAAATAACTACTCTTTTAGAAGATTTACCGCAGCAATGAGATGCTTATACAGCGAGGTTGCAATGCAAAAAGATGAAGAAGGTATAGTAAAGTCCGCAAAACCACGCCAGCATTGCAACTTTTCGCGCTTTCGAAGAACTTCAATTACAGACTGCCGCGCAGCAGGTCCATGGTTCGAATCCCGCCGCGGGCTTGAGCTTCACCGCATGGTGGAAGGGCATTTTGAGATTTCCCGCCTGGTTATCAACCACCCTAAAGTAGATAATCTATCGCCAAGCATCTAACAGTGAGTTCCGGCAGCTGTCCTTGAGAGCCAGTGACATTACAGGCACATGAGACTTAACAACTAAGTCTCAAAGTGACGAGCGCAGTGCGATTCGTGACTTGTGATGAAATGCATCGGCAGAGGTTAGTCCGCTTAACATTATGTGGGCCTCAAGCTTGTTCCGTCACAATAACACAATAAAAGAAAACTGTTTTCGTTTGTTAACAATAAATATGACTTATAGGTTGTCTAAATGCTAATTATGTTGGTCACTGCCGAAGGACTTAAAAAAAACCGAAATGATTTTAATAAATTTATTTAATTAAAATATTACATTAAAATGTATTAACTAAAATTATGTCTAAGTTCGGACGAGGTAGGTACCGAAGTGAGGTCGTGGACGCGGGGCTCCACGAGGCGGGCGGCGACACGAGGCAAAAGTGCTGCAACTGCATTCGGCCGGTCACGTACGCCAATTGATTGACCCCAATTGCAGTTACCGTCAAAGTTGCATAGGTAGGCATAACGTGTGTGTGTAGGGCACGTAACACCTCCCCCCTTAGAACAGCAACTATTTGAGCACTCTGAGCGAAAATGCTGCTGTCTTAGAGCTCTGGGCTTTTAATTTTTCAGGATCTTCATATGTGTGGTTATCGCTTTCCATCTTTTCTTCGGGTGAGGGTTCCTTTTCGGCTGGTTTGGTGCAGATGTTATATCTTCGTATGATGATTATAATTATAAGTATTGCTATTCCAAGTGTAGTTCCATAGAATGGTATTGTCGTATGGTAGAGTGAAGTATCTGCATAGTCTATCTTCACTGGATGCTGCATTACAATCTTTTCTTCAACGGAATGTAGTCCTTTCAGGTTAATAGAGTTGAGTTTTATGTGCGGAATTTCTATAATTTGGTTGGTATTGAAGTTATGTGACATTTCGGTTATAAGTAGTGGTTGTCCTTTGAGTCGATCATTTACGTTTATGATTGTAAATTCTTCGGTGCGCATGTAGCATTTTTGAGGTAAAGTGGCAAGATAGCTACCATGAAGAGTGATGAACTTTTGTCTTCCACATTGTAGTTCTGTCTTTGTTGGCTTCGGGAAGATGATCGTGTAGTGCTGATCATCTAGCTGCTCCATTGCTTCTTTGTCTAGGGCTACTTTGGTAGGTCGGCATGTTTGGTCAATGGATTGATGCATAATGATGTTCTGGATACAATCTGGATGTTCCCGTGGGAGACTGTATGCGTTTTCTTCACATAGGTGCTGATGATCAAACTTCGGGCATTCAGCCTCTATGTACATGAATAGTTTGCCATTGGTTGCTAGGAAAGGATATGGAGGTATGAAAGTTTGAAGGTTTTTGTTGGGAACTAAGGATAATTTGTACAAATCAAATAAGGTCGGGGATATGACAGGAACCTTAAAAATGATAACTATGTTACTACCTGAATAATAATATCCTGGTTTGATTACTCGGTAATATTCTCTTAGATCCGCGTCCAATATCCGGTCTTGACCATATACTATCTTAAGTTTATTTAACATAGTCCTTAATGTATCTATCCTTAACATACTATGGTGAGTGCTCGATGCACGTATAAAAGCTAATATATTCTCTATCCTATTTAATTCTACGTATATGTCTTCAGCGTTTTCGCTGATTATCGCTAAAAGCTGCGCAAACTTCGCATATTTGAGAAGATTATTGTCAGAATAAGCGTTATTATCCAAAATCGATTGCAAACTATTGTTAATTTTCCTCTGATTCTCTGCTATTTTTGTAAGTAGAATGGTATGCTGAGTCATCCATTCTTTATTAAGGCTGATATGTTCATTTAACTCAGACATTAACTTTTGATCGTTATGTTCTAAAATCTTTATAGCATTATTATATTTTTCAGCGTCTGTATGATCTAAATTACCAGTAATGCTTTTGACGAAAGATCCTAGACCGTCTACGAGACCTCTCTTACTTCTTAAGTTGATTGGCTCTAACGTGCTAAGCTGATTACGAGTTTTAGTTAGTTTAGTTTCTAGATAGTTTATCTGTAATTCGTATAGAAGGAATGTGTCATTGGTTAACTTACTTTCAAATAGTTTAAGTTGAGATTCTACTGAGTCAAGTTGGTTTTCGATTTTAGTCAAGTCTATGTATTGAATAAAGGAATGGTAGTGGGTGATGAGTCTGGCTGGTCCAAGTTTAAATGGAAGTATACCCGGTCCATTGTCTAAGCTTTCAAGTCTTATTTCTTGCGCCAGCGTCAGGTGAACGAGGGTCAGGAGTATTCTGTAACAATTTTGCAGAGTTAGGCACTCGCTTTAACCGGGATTTTGCGATAGGACCTTTCTTTTTAGAAGTATAGATATGAATTGGTAGGTCGGCTAGAACTTTGTCCTGCGTGTAACGCGTAGCGAGTTTATTTCGGCTAGCTAGAGGATTAGTAATGAATACCTGCTGGTCTGGCTGGTATTCTATTTCTGGCTCTCTGTCTTTGTTTCTATTTTCCATAATACTTGTACGGTTGGTTAATGAAGTTTCATTAATTTTCTCGTAAACTGACTTCATCTGATCTTTGTGGTTTATAATATATTGTTGCATTAGATGTTCAGTAAGGTCTATGTCAAAGGGATCTCGAGGATCAAAGTGACCTCGGATTATGTCATGGGGCCTGCACTTTGTGAAGCTATGTACTGAGCTGTTGTAAGCTAATATTGCGTAAGGCATTAAGTAAATTACTGGCTCGTCTTTCTGTCTTAGTCGTAAAATTCGTAAGTGTTCTAAGAGAGTGGAATGAAATCTTTCGATGATTCCGTTATCATTCGGGGCATGGGCTAATGTCTTATGGTGGTGAATCTTATGTAATTTTGTAAATTCTGCAAACATTTGGTTAGTAAACTCAGTGCCATTATCTGTGATTATTGTCAGTGGCAGACCATGGTGAGTACTGAAAGTCAAGAGTCCTTGTAAGATACTAACAGCAGTTCCATCCCGTAAGTGATAGGCTTGTCCGTATTTAGAGAATGCGTCTACAAATGTCAAGTATTTTTCGTTATGCGCTGTGAATAAGTCCATATGTACTATTTCAAGAGGTTTAGTCGCTGGTGGTACAATGTTAAATTTAGGTCTTATAGGGTGTCTGTCATATTTTGTCTGTCCACAAACTGTGCACTCGTTAATATATTTAGCAATTTCTTCCTTCATTTTAGGCCAGTAGTATTTGTGTGATAGGGCCAGATAACATTCGTTTATCCCTCTATGATTAGTTTTACCCTCATGGTAATGCTTTATAATTTCTTGTTGTCTTAGGTACTCTTTTACGTCCTCTAGTTCAGTCTTTGCTAAGACCAGATTCATAGAAGAACTTTTGAAACTATTTTGTATGATAGGGATAATAGAGTACATTCCCAAGGGTGGTGTGATTTTAATGGCGGTTTTAACCTTAGGATTGACATATTCTTTTATAGCATTTACCACGTCCTGCTCAAGATTGGATTCGGATACCTGTATATACGTGCGTGTGTGGGTGTCGAAGGGTTTTGTCGCTGTCGTTCGTCTTTTGATGTCTCCTACTATTGTAAAACATATTTGTCTATGAAATTTATTTAAGGGATCGTCAGTAATAGGAATTTCAAGAATAGGGTTCTCGTTACTTGTATGGGCTGTGGCTGTTGTAGATCCTACTTCCGAAGGTGGCTTTTCTGAGGGATTTGCAATCATTGAATCGACTTCCTCATTGTTAATTTCAATTCTAGATAGGGCATCTGCGTTTGTATTAGATTTGCCTTTTTTATAAACTACCGTGTAGTCATATTCACTTAGTTTTAATCTCCATCTAGTCAGTCTCGAATTAGGTTCTCGAATATTCATTATCCACTGCAGGGGCTTGTGATCTGTTAGTATTTTAAATTTACGACCAAACAAATATGGCCTGAAATACTTTGTTGCCCATACTATAGCTAAGAGTTCTTTCTCTATAGTGCTATAGTTTATCTCGCTATCGTTGAGAGTACGAGATGCGTAACAAATAGGTTTATCTGAACCAATGCATCCTTGGCTGAGCACCGCTCCAATTGCCAAGTTAGATGCGTCCGTAGTCAAGATGAATTCCTTTTTGAAGTCAGGGTATTGTAAGATTGGATCATTAGTCAACAAGGTTTTACATTTCTCAAAGCAGTCAATATATTCAGAGTCAAAAGTTATCTTGTTGGATCGTTTAAGGCACTTAGTCATGGGCTTCGTTATACGAGCAAAGTCAGGAATAAATTTTCGGTAGTATCCTAGTAGTCCTAGAAATTGTTTTATTTGTTTTGGGGTTTTCGGCAAGGGATATTTCTCTATGGCATTAATTTTGTCTGGATTGGGTTTTATACCATCTCTACTGATAATATGACCTAGATAAGCTGTCTCCAATTTCAAAAATTCAGATTTGTCCATCTGAATTTTGAAGTTGGATTCCCGCAGTCTTTGGAATACTTTTTCAAGGTTTACCAGGTGTTCTTGCAAAGATGTGCTAAAAACGATGATGTCATCTAAATATACGAGGCAGATTTCATTTTGAAGGCCTCTGAGGACATTGTCCATGACTCTCTGGAATGTTGAAGGACTATTTTTTAATCCCATGGGCATCCTTAAAAATTCAAAATGTCCATGCTCTACGTTAAATGCGGTTTTAGGTACATCATCAGGATGCATTTCTACCTGGTAGAATCCTGACGCTAGATCAAGCGTGGTAAAGTATTGGCATCTACCTAACTTGTCAAGTACATCTGAAATATTAGGGATGGGATATTTGTCGTCGATAGTCTTTTCATTCAGTTTACGAAAATCTACTACAAGCCTCCACTTCTGCTTCCCAGATGCATCAACCTTCTTTGGAACCACCCATATAGGCGAGCTCCAGGCAGAATCAGATGGTCTGATTATACCTTGGTCTAACATCTTGGTGATCTGATCTCTAACTTCTTGACGATGTATAAAGGGGTAGCGGTAGCTTTTCGTATAAACTGGGAGTTCATCTGTTGTCTTAATGTGGTGTTTAATTTTGTTCGTAAAAGTCAAAGCCTCTCCGTCAATGTAAAATACGTCAGCATATCGTGCGCATAATGCCTCTAGATTTACTTTTTCTTCCGCATTTAAGTGGTTCGTTCGTAGTCGGGATATTACGTCATTTATTCGTTCAGAGTTTGGTTCTGTCGTCATGGTTTCTGTGTTAAAAATATCAACTTGTATAGTCTGGTCAAATGTAATAGTAGCATCAGAGTCTGTGGGATTTTCGACTTCTACAGTACATGTCTGATCTGTTACTGTGGTGACGCATTCATGGATGATGCAATTACACATCACTTGCTCACAAATGTAGACGTCACCGTCTGGGCTTTGAATCGGAACGTTTATTAGTTTCGCGGTTCTAGCTGGTATTGTTTCTTGTGAATTTGCTCTCTTGCATGTGTAGCTTGAAAGCGGAATCACTGCATGATCTGTCACTAAGTTATTACGCTTCAGATCAATTTGAATTCCGTCTAATAAATCGAGGCCTAACAAACCATCAAAGTGATTATGGAATTTATAGATAAAAAGTTTAATTTCCTTTTGTTCGTTAAACTCTAAAAAGTGGGGTACCGTGATCGAATGGTCATGAGTACTGGTTACACGAGAGTTGGTGACCTCAAAGGGGTCAAAATTTAATGGTACATGTGAAAAATATCGTTCCACAGCTTCAGGGCTGATAAACGATTGGTTTGCCCCAGTGTCTACCAAAAGCTTGAGAGGGGGACTAGATATCTGTATATAACGTAGTTCCCTTTTTGACTGGATGTTGAGCTCTATTTTGGCTCGGGGTCTGAACGGTCTTCGTAAAAATCCGGCTGGTACTGGTCGTGGCTAGTCGAAGGCTGGGAAGCTTCTATAGCGTTTGCTACATTATACTGGTGGGTATAGTCAGGACTGTATGCGGTGTAATAGTCAGGAACAGTGTAGTTACTATCGTAGTAGTCACTATATTCGTAGGAGTTATAGTCATTGGCGTCATTGTAGTAGTCATAGTTATACGTCTCATTATTTTCTGCAGTTTCGTTAAAGTTCATTTCTCGCGTTTTAAAATAGTTAGTAGGCAGCGGGTTCCCGAATTTTCGCCAATCATGTCCCGACATGGTAGGTGGTAGCGTTTTAGCTACGTAATGGCTGACTCCGCTCATCGGTTTCGGGCCATTGTTTTGGGGAGTATGCCGCGGGGGCGGCATTCGAAATGCATTATTAGGGTCATAGTTAGGTGGTGGTGCGCGAAACATTTGCTGTGTTCGAGTTGGCATGCGCGGCTGATTTGAATTAAAAACGGGTGGACGGAAGGACGGCTGGTGATGAGTAACCTGATGCGGCTGCATCATCATGGGTCTCGGCAAGCTAGCTTGGGGAGTCACAAAATTAAATGGTTTTGGCATAGCAGTAGGTATAAAAGGTAAAATTTTCTGAGTCAAAATTGACGATTGCTGCTGCTGTGGAATTCGCCTATCAACGAGCTCGTTGCGCTGCTGCATATACATAACATTCAATTCCTCTTGGACAAATTCCAGTGCCTTTTCAATTGAACACGGTCTCATACAACGGATACGAGATCCGAGGGGTTCTTTAAGACCTCTTACAAATGATTGTAAAGTTAGCTTTCGATATAAGTCACGCTTAGCTTCTATAGTAGTGCTAACCGTTTCATGTAGAGTAACGTACGTCATGATGGTACTAAAAAGGTTCTGGCATTTGTCAAAAAATTCAATGGGCGTGCTACCTCCTTGGCTAAGTAATGAGAGGTCATTATATAGCGCGGTTTCGTCTCTTTGATCAGAAAAGTTATTAATAAGTGACGTACGGATATCCTGCCAAGATTCAGGTATTCCGTTAGAGTTTATTGTTCGGGCCGCATTACCAGTAATTTTGTTCAATATGCCGTTTATAACACATAAATTATTTAGTTCGGCCTCTGGTTGTTCCTTAACATATTGCGAAACTATTTGATCACATATGCGAATAAATCTTGTAAGAACATTTGGGTTGCCGTCGAATTCCGGCACTGGCCTAAGAGCCTTAAAGATAGTGTCAGGGTCCATATCTGCTAGACTATAAAAAAAATTATTTGAATCTAAGTCTGTCTCTGATTCTAGAGAGCTAATACTTCTATTTAAATCTACGTTATTATGCCTATGAATCTGCCTTGAGGAGACAGATTCAGCTACGTTTTTCCTTGGATGAAAAATCTTGAAAGGTAAAGGATTTCAAGGAAGCAACACAATACAAAAAAATTCAATGCACTTACATAATCATTTCTCGTCGGTCCACTGAAGTTTGAGTGTCGTCCTCGGCCGCGAGCCTACCAAAGTTCGGAATCTAGACAAGGTACTTGATAGTACGAGCAGGGATCTTGCGGGATCGCAGGATAGCGATTTGTGGTATCCTTTTCTTCGCGCGCGCACTGCTTCTAGAATCCTACCGACTGCGCCAATTATGTTGGTCACTGCCGAAGGACTTAAAAAAAACCGAAATGATTTTAATAAATTTATTTAATTAAAATATTACATTAAAATGTATTAACTAAAATTATGTCTAAGTTCGGACGAGGTAGGTACCGAAGTGAGGTCGTGGACGCGGGGCTCCACGAGGCGGGCGGCGACACGAGGCAAAAGTGCTGCAACTGCATTCGGCCGGTCACGTACGCCAATTGATTGACCCCAATTGCAGTTACCGTCAAAGTTGCATAGGTAGGCATAACGTGTGTGTGTAGGGCACGTAACATGCTTTTATAGTAGTAGCTGTAGTGTTGTTGTTGTTTTTTTTTTTTATGCTTGATAGGTTAGCCCTTGACCACTATCTCACCTGATGGTAAGTGATGACGTGGTTAAAGATGTTGTTCAGGCTAACCTAGAAGTACTGGCTCTCAAGGACAGCTGCCGGAACACACAGTTAGGTGCTTGGCGACAGATTTTCTACTTGAGGGTGGTTGCTAGCCAGGCGGGCATTCGCAAAATGCCCTACCACCATGCTATAAAGACTGCCATCCTAAGACGACAACCGGGACCGACGGCTTAACGTGCCCTCCGAAGCACGGAAACGCTCAGTAGTAATGTCACTAGCGGTCACCCATCCAACTCATGACCGCGCGCGACGTTGCTTAACTTTGCTGATCGGTTGAGAACAGCTAAGTAAACTTTGCTACGAGCGTTTCAAAAACTTTTGTATATAGTTCTTAGTATTTTGTTAATAAAGGCACACCATAAAAAAAGGAGTTGATGGAAAAAATAACACATTCGGTAGATAATACCAATCTTTATGTATGTATCATTAACACGGATTGCATCTGAAATATTTCACCTATTACAATAATAATATATCTAATCTAACTGTCTGGCACCTCGATTAAGACCTAGATAACGCTGGCAATTGACAAGTACAAGGATATCCAATAAGCTCGCTTCTAATACAGGCGAGGCTAAAATAACTTGATTATTAAGTTATTGGAAATTGGATATGGTTGTCAACTAGAACTTTGTTTAATATTTTCAGTTGGTAATGGTAGCTCATTGAAGATACTCAAAACTATGATACTCTATCAAGAAAGTACCAAGAAAAGATCTATACATAAAGTGCCACTATTCATCCAAGTTTATTTTATCACCTTCAAAGTATGCTCCTTCAGAAACGATACACTTAAGTCAACATTTATCAAATCATCAAAAAAAAATTAAACGCTTTTTCCAGAATGGAGTTCTGTTCTCGCCGTGAATTCTTCTTTTTGTCTTCTAACGAGTGAAACCTAAAGCCGGGAAGTGGTAATTTGAGTTAGGGAAATAAAAGAAGTCAGCTCGAGCCATATCTAGTGAATAAGGTGGTGGCCCGATAGTTTTGGTTGAGTTTTTAGTGAAAATTCGTTTGCAATCATGGCCTTGTGCTAAGGCGCACTATCGTGCAAAATCCTAGATTTTCTTTCCATCAATTTGGCTTTTTCGTAGAATTTCACTCTTTTAAATGCTGGAAAATGCTCGCATAATATTTTTTATTTACCGTTTGACCTTTCAGCAAAGAAAACCGCTATAGTTAAAGAAAGCGGTCATTATAATTTTATTTTTTTTCATATTTAGTTTAGTTGGTTGCTTGTTGACTAGTTTGCATGTCAAACTCATAATTTTACGTATCATTACCAGTAACGGGGGGTTTATGATGTTGGGTCAGAATTCACTCGTCCTAAAATGTCCAAAGCTAGTCTTATGCTATTGAGTTTTTGGAGAAGATTCAGGTATTTTGGGTCTAGCCGAGCGGCAAAATGTTTCATACTCAAGTGATAATTTAAATGTTACAGAACGACTAGTGAAACACAGAAAATTTGGCTAGCCGCCAAATTCTCTCTCAAACTTGAATGAGTATTTTCAGTCACTATTTCCTTCACTTGAAGCGCTCGTAGCAAAGTTTACTTAGGTGTTCTTAACCGATAAGCAAAGTTAACGTTACATCCGCCGTAGTCATGACTTGGATGGGTCGCCGCTACTAACATTACTACTGAGCGCTTCCGTGCTTTGGAGGGCACGTTAAGCCGACGGTCCCGGTTGTAGTTTTAGGATGGCAGTCGTTATAGCATGGTGGTATTTTGCCTGACTAGCTACTACCCTCAAGTAGAAAATCTGTCGCCAAGCACCTAACGGTGTGTTCCGGCAGCTGTCCTTGAGAGCCAGTAATTCTAGGTTAGCCTGAACAGCATCTTTGACCACATCATCACTTACCATCAGGTGAGGTAGTAGTCAAAGGCAAACTTACCAAGCGTAAAAAAAGCTTCTGCGATTTTATCTTCACTATTTAGGACAAACTTTTTCATCGATGTTTTTGTCCATTATGAAATTGGCAATATACACTAGATAATTATGATATAACTAGAAACCACACTGTTAAACAGATATTCAAAAGAAAACAGTCCAACAACAACAAAACAAATTGGAACTATAAACAAATCGTCCAATCCCGATGCTTTTTGACTGAATGTGTTATAGTTAAAAATAAGGATCTTTCACAAATTTACACCTCTCCACTCAAAAAAAAGTCACCACAAAGTTATCTTTGTATTTATATTTTATAATTTGCAATAAGTAGATGATAATTTTATATACCCGAAGACAAAATAAACCCATTCCAGTAAACACGAGACTGACACCATGGTAAACCGTAAATTGATAGCATCATATGAAAATCGCAATGTGAAAAATTCCCGAAAAAGACTTCAACATATTTTATGTAAATCTCTATACCCACTCACAATTCTTACAAAGTTTGAGAGTGGCACTAAACATTTCAACAGAAGTACCGCGTCAGCACGTAAAAGGTGCCGGATTCGATCTCCATCTAGATTTAAAGAGCTGACCGGTTAGAGGCTCTGCAAGCAAATGTTATGGCCATGGATGTATAAAACGGAGTCTGCTTTTTGATAAGCTTTTGGTTATAAGGTTTATTATTGTTTTTCATCAACGCTGAAATATATTTGTTTTATAAAATAATAATTGTAGAATTATAAATTATATAAAAAGAAATAAATATATAATGTAACTATACCTATGACCTAAAAACGTTATACATAAAAATTGTGAGCTCTGTTTCCAACTAGAATGCAATCATAAGGTTTTTGATTAAAATTCCTATTATTTTCAATAAAAAATTTATTATAAGCAAAACAGAGTGCGTTCAGTATTAAAAAAGTTAAGTAGTTTTTTTTTTAATTTTACTATAATTTGTATAATCTTAGTGATTGAAAATGACAAACTATTTATCTTGTGAAACATATAACGCGACAATATTTATGCTTCAATATTTATATAATTACTTATATATTGCGCTTTATTGTTTTTATCCTGATCGTTCAAGGTTTATGAAAATACGTATTCATGAAAAATTCTTCGGAAAAATCCTTTAAAATCTTTTAAAGTACCTTGTTTTGGTAATAAATAACTATTTGACCTGTAACTTTTACTCTTGGTTTATTGCACACAAAAAAATAACAGCCCTCTGTTTAAATTACTTTGGAAGTGGTAACAACTATTTATTTGACGTTATTTTATTTGCCGTTTGTCAAAATTAAATGTAAAATGTATGGAAACCAAGCGGTTTTTTTATTTGATGATTTTAAATATTTTTCGTTACTCGTTTATATTAATAACTATAGTATCATAGTATAGTATTTTTCTTTTAGTTTTCAAGCGTATACATAAACAAAGATGATGATGGCTTTCAGACACGCGTTCATGCGATCATAATACAAATCATTTCTTTATAAATAATGTGCTCAAACTACCAAGACTTGTTTTACGCTTGAGAAAAATATATTTGAAATAATATTAATACGATCATTTTAATACAGTTATTTATATAACCTTAAAATGTCAAATTAAAATAAAGGTATATTAATTGAAGATACAGCATTTATGAAATACAATCACAATGAAATTCAGTACGCCAGAATTTACACACATACAGACAAGAACACACCCATAAGGTATGTATTTTCTTTTTCTTTTAAATATAGCAATGATTAATTATTAAAATATTAAGGAACTAGGTTCAAACTTAACAAGATGGGAATCCATTCAAGTACGGTGTTAAATATGTGCAAGCATAGTTTGCTTTTGTTTAATCTATTACAAACAACTGCATCTTCCATACGTTGAAACAGTTGAGAATATTTTTTTGATAATATATACTTTTTAGTATAAATTTTCAAGTATATCGCGAAGGCCAAACGCACAATAATTGTCACTTTGACAGCTGTCACAGCTAAGACCTATCTAAAGGTATTTTTTTATTATTTTTGAAGTCTAAATATGGAACCAAAATTGAATAATACGACATGAAGTATCTGTCACTTTAATATTGTTACACCCAAGACCAATTTTTATGAAGTTTTTTAGTTATTTAAGGTCTCAATATGAAAGAATTACTTGAAAATACAGCTGTCTTTTTCACAACTTACACTCTTAAGAACTACATACACGACTGCGCAAAAAAAGGAGTGCTATATATCTTCAGGGTTCATGGATGTATGTTTGTGAGTTTCTTTATTCCATCATAACTTCTAAAAGGCTTAAACTATGTTGATGTTAGAGATATCGTTAGATTCGTCTTGATAATGCAAGTGACACTTGTTACATTAAAAAAAGAGAAAAAAGAACTAATGGATTTTATACGCTATATTGTGAGATAAAAAAAATATACTTGAGGGTGGTCGCTAGCCGGGCGGGCATTCGTAAAATGCCCTTCCACCATGCGGTGAAGCTCAAGCACGTGGCAAGGTTCGAACCATGGACCTGCTGCGCGGCAGTCCATAGCCAATACCACTGAGCCAGCACTGCTTCAAAACAAATGATAAGACCGCCGTAAACACTATACTACTGTAATCTAAAGTGGCAATTCCCATACTAAATTTAAACCTCTTCCCCATTGAGTTTTCGATTTCATCGAGATGATGAGGCAAATTAGACAGTAAAATAATTATTCAAAACGGTTAAACTATTTTATGATGTTGCGATATTAACACACTAATGAATTTTTAAAGATAAAAAGTAGAATTTTTTTTTTCTTTATTATAGGCATCCTAATATTCCTCCATATATGTACATCAGTAACGGTACGTCCATATGGCAATGCTTTCAAATGTCTTTGTTACGTAGAATACGATGTAAAGGCAAAGAGCAATGTTCAAAATAAATTACTAAGTATTTATTACGCGTACCGATACTCAACAGGTATTTACTTAAGTATGTGTTTTGAAGCAATGATGGCCGAGCGGTAATAGCTATGGACTGCCGCGCCGCAGTACCTTGGTTCGATCCCACCGCCGGCTTGAACTTCACCGCATGGTGGAAGGGCATTTTGCGATTGCCTGCCTGGCTAGCTCCCACCCTCAAGTGATCAATCTGTCGCCAAGTACCTAACGGTGTATTACGGCAGTAGTCCTTGAGAGCCAGTGAAATTACAGGCACATGAGACTTAACAACTATGTTGAGACATAGTGACAGGGTGACGGGCGCAGTGCAATTTGTGACTTGTGATGCATTTCGCATCCCTCATAGTCTGAGTTTAGTCCGCTTAATATCAGGTGCGCCTCGAGCTTGTTCCGCCACAATAACATAAAAAATAAAAATGTAGTTCCTAGTTCCAACCATAATTTCAACCATGACTGGTGTAATTTATCAAGAAGCGTTCGGAGATTTCACGCTCGCGTCTCCCCTTGCACAGTGGGCTGCGGCTCGTAGTAAACGTGAAAATAGTATGTGATATGAGGTACGAGTATGTTGTGATGACGTTATTGGCGTGTTTTGATTTGTCTTTTGTATAACATTAGGAGTAAACATATATAAAAACTTGCTGTATCGCCAATCTTCACATCCATCAGGTACACTGAAAAGTGGTTCTCTATAAAGATAAAGTTTCCAGGTAAGTAGGAACCATGTTCCATCTCTGTCAAATTGATCGCTTGCTTATCTCAGAGGATTATCCGATTCTACGCGAAATGTGTTTCTCAAGCTATCGTCCGAGCTATATTAATATACATGTCGTACCGCGCATTTGAAGATAGAAGTGTTCCACTATTAAGGAACTGTTATAACCAAATTCACCAAGGAGCATATTATTATATGTTTAGTCAATTAAATGCAGATGTTTCATTTTTATTTCGCGAATAAAACATTCCCCTTCACATATAATATAAACCCCGGAAAAGAAAAAAAAACTCTCTTATATGTATAGCGAAACAGTTATATAAGATGTTTTAAAGGACGGTCAACTATAAATGCTATCTCTTCGAAGTTGCAAGTTTACAGTTATCTTCCCAAATTTTATTATATGGTAGGGACACTGTCACTCTATTATCAAAAAGTCATCTCTATTAAAGTGAATATGAAGTGAAGTGATACAATCTGTCTCCAGTGCACTTTAAAGTTTTGTGTATCTACATTACTTCACCTACAAAAACATGTTTTAAAAACTTTCAACAAATTTAAAATTTAAGTTATAACTAGGTATGTACATAATATATTAATATAAGATATTAAGGTTAGTTAAGCAAATATTATAGGCTAAGATATTTGAAATAAAATATTTGTATTTGTATTTTGTATTTGTATTCACCGATGCTTGGTGGGTATGGATGAAGCGTTTGCTACACGCTACCTTTGCCGCCATTTGTACCCTTTATTTTTATGTACACCTCTACCTTTCTCTCTGAGGCTCTGCATTGAAATATGTTATAATTATGTTCTCAAAACTTCGCTTGGTGGCAGTGTTAATCCGCTCGGAGATGCCTGCTAGGATTATACGATATCTTTGTATTTGATATATGGACATCTTAGTTGCGCTTAACCAACACAATGCAAAGCAGCGCTCCTTTATGCGCATAATCCAAAGTCAACTTTTGGATGATATACTGTTACGTAGTATTTCATGAAACCTTGTTTCCATGGAGTATCACGAACAGTATAACGGATGTCAAAGATTTTTTTTTGACAGAATTATGAACTTGGTTTAATTTGCGTTTAACAAAATACTATTGTAGTAGTCCAAGTAGCTAAGTATTCAAGTTCCACACAAATATTATGTATAGCATCATCAAGGTTTCTTAGATAATAATAACTGTGGTCCTGAATATCGTCAGCGGCATGCGATATTTCCGAAACCAAGTGAGATAGTGGTCAAAGAGTAACCTATCAGTAGTATAAATAAAACGTAATATGCAACCCTTTGGTACACCTCGCTACACTGTCGAAAGTAATTAAATTAAGTAAAGAAAACTTTTGAACTCTGTCAGCATAGATAAAATTTTATAAAGTTTTACAAATAAGAGAACATAAAAATGTCTTTTTTTATACAATAAAGGCTAATGGTTATTTTATATTTTAGTGCACTTCAGTTAACTGAAAGTAACTGATAAGTAGCATTGTATTGATATTACGAAGTTTTTGGTTTCTGATCTCTTTCATGCTGGTGTTCGTGTTCCTAATTTGAAAAGTATGGGCCATCATTTCTCATTTCAGATGAAAACGTGAAAAATTTTAACCAGAGTGGCTTCTGGAGTGTATTGCTAAGAGAGGAGGACATACTCGTTACTAGAAAAAATATTTTTTAAACAATTGTTAGCCTACACGGTAGGCAATTAGATTATTTTGTAATTACATAAGTTAAACAATGTAATGGTTTTTTATGCCTGAAATGTTAACCTCTGACCATTATCTCACCTGATGGTAATGATGTGGTCGAAGATGTTGTTCAGGCTAACTTAGAATTATAGTAATAACAAATATTTTTTTAAATATTTTAGGTAAACATTACATTAATATTTTAATATAACACTTAAAAATATATCTAGTGACAATTCCGCCCAATTTACCTGTTAAGGCGACGTGACGTCATAAACGCCACGCAGCCAAACCAGAAGAATTTTCGACGCGTTGCGCTTCTACACGAAGCATCCTCAGGAGGTCTTGACTCTACGAGCGTGGTGTTTGTGACATCACGTCGGCTTAACAGGTAAATTGGGCAGAATATGCACTAGATATATTAATTACATCTTTAACTGTTTTATTAAAATATTAATTTAATGTTTTCTTAAAATATTTATTATTAAATATGGATTTCTGCAAAGTAACGCCTGAATCTATTCATTATCTTAGAATTATAGTGTTACCTACTGTTTTATTAATGAATAATAGTATATACTTATTTCGTGGTACATCAACAAATCTTAACGGCCCTTAGTTTGTATTGAGCAGTATATATATATTTATAATTTTTTTTTAAATGATAGTTTTTGTTAAACGATCTTCCAGAATTTCCCGTATTACCCTTCATAACTGCGGCTTCTTTTCTAAGAATATATGTCATTGTCGGGTACTAGAAAATGTTCAGAATGTTAAATACTTGGGGTTTACCTTGACGATAGACTATCTTGTAGGAACTTTATTTGTGCTGTAACTTCAAGAGTGAAAAAACTCAAATTCATTTTGATTAAACTATGATATGTATCAGACAACGATGTCATTGGCTTGGTGTACTCAGCATTGTGCCAACCAATTTTACCTTATTGCGTAGTAGTTTAGGGTACAGCGTATATGAACACCTTCATAAAACCATTAAGGTACCCTACGGATAAACTTTACAGTGATTACAATCACCAAAGAGTTAGACATATTTTTTAGTACCCATTCCGTTTTACGTTTTCATAGACAAGCCCTTTTTTCCATTTGTGGTAGTTCAAGACCTAAAATGTACCTTTTAGGTCCACTCCAAGATTAACCCCCATATTTGCTAAGAAATCACCATCACTTAAGTGTGCTTAGCTAGTATTTTAACAGGGCTCATAAAAAATTAAATATTGTTAATAATTTGAGAATCACTTGCAAAAGAAATATCTAGAACTGGCTATGCAATTTGAACTATTATGAAACTGAAAAACTATTACTCCTTCCTTAGTAATTCCTGATCTATTTCACGAATTAACTCCCAAAAATGCTTTATATTTAGCACTCCATATTGGCTCATAATACATGTTTTCAAGACAAAAAGTACACCTACACCAGAAAAAAAACAATAAAACAAAACAATAAATAACATGCTATAAAGTTTCTATATTTTATACAAATTTTTGTCAAAGTTATATATTACATTCCAAAAATAATATAGTTCTGAAATAAGTAAGAAAAAAAAACTCATGTATTAGAACTATCATCATATCTATAAACAATAATAATATCATATATTTTAAAAGTATTCAAAAAAACTAAAACTATATTTTTATTAAATATTACTTTTAAAAATATATAAAGTATATATAGTGTCAATTCGGCCTAATTTTCCTGTTAAGCCAACGTGACGTCACAAACGCAATCAAACCGGAAGATTATTCAAAATGGATTTCCGCAAAGTAACGCCTGTATCTATTCATTATATTGTTAGAAACGGACTTTGCTTGAGGCAACCCCCACGCCACTCGCTTATATAACGGGGCACAATCGACGTGCCGGCGTTCCTGGGCTATAGAGGGCTTCCCTCGTCCAAAACCCGGTGGAGCTGGACGTCCGTATAGCGGTAGGCAGCATCTATGTCCTCCCTAAAAAAAAAAAAGCGCCGGCCTCTTAGCTGGCGTGCGCTCGAACGATACAGTCGTATTTCTGATATATATTACTTATTTGTAAAATAATTAAATAATAATGTTTGTGTTGTCTCTTTATTTAATAAGTTTTATTAAAGATTTCCAACAATATCTATAAACGCCATACTTGTTTCTTATTCACACTCAACTTACACAGTTACATTTTAAATTGTAAAATTTTAACTCAGCACACATAAACAGTTTCTATGTGTGTGTGTTTTGGCACAATAAAAGTATGTTTCGTATACTTTGAAGCGCTCGTAGTGAAGTTTGATTAGCCGTTCTTAATCGATCAGCAAAGTTAAGCAACGTCCGCCGCGGTCATGAGTTAAATTGGTGACCTTCAGTGACATTACTACTGAGCCCTTTCATGCTTCGGATGGCACGTTAAGCGGTTGGTCCCGGTTTTTGCCTTAGGATGGCATATAACGATATAGCATGGTGCTAAGGTATTTTGTGAATGCCCGCCTGAATAGCTACTAACCCATAAGTAAAAAATCTGTCACCAAGCACCTAACAGTGTCTTCCAGTAGTCCTTCTTGAGAGCTATTAATTCAAGGTTAGCCTGAACAACAGCTTTGATCAACTCATCACCTACCACTAGGTGAGATGAACCTATTAGGTATAAAAAAAGCTAGCTTTCGGGCAATTTATAGATATTTTATACATATATTAAAACAGAATTCAAAAATACCTAGTTCACGCAAGACCTTGTGTATAAAGAGACAATTTACATACAATCAATTCGAATTAATTATGATTTGAACTATCATGTCAGTTACGTAATTTTCTACAGTTTTGTTTTGTCTTGTATATGATGCAGTCCGATTAAATACGATAGATTAAATTCGTTTTTTAAATATGAGTGGTAAAGACGTGTCTAGAAGTGATATGTCCGGGAATTTTCAGAATCTGGATAGTGAATTAGAATCATGTGTGAAGGACGGACACAATTCCCGTTATGACGTCGCAATGGTATGTTATCGTTATTAAAATATTATACATGTTCGGTTCCTCGTGGTGTCATCACCACATCAACCGTAACGTCCACCGTTGAATAAGGTCTCCCCGTTGGGGTATCTTCCAACCCGGCATCTTCCGCGTTATGCCGAGATAGAATTGCGCCATATTTTTATTTTCTTGTAGGCTGTCGTAAAAGCCGACACAAGGAAAAGGTAGGCAGCAGTGCATAAAAAAATGGGATTTATGGCAAACCCCTCCTTAAAGGGGAGGCATTTCTTCAACTTTGGACATTTTGGGTGTTGATGTGATATGATTTGATATAATATATCCCTTTACAATATAAAATAAATCCCCAAAATTCATATTAATTATATATAACTTGTTACTGACATAAATGAACTTGTCATTTAAGTCTAGTTCATTTTTTTTTTTTTTTAATGTTATTGTGTAGGAACAAGCGCGAAGCTCACCTGATGTTAAGCGGTATTCTCTGCCTATAACAGATGCATTTCATCACAAGTGACGAACTGCACTGCGCCCAACACCTTGAGACATACCTGTTAAGTCTCATTATGCCTGTTATTTCACTGGCTCTCAAGGACTGCTGCCGGAATACACCGTTAGATGCTTAGCGACAGATTTTCTACTTGAGGGTGGTCGCTACAGGCGGGCATTCGCAAGATGCCCTTCCACCATGCAAAATTGTTGTTAGCACGTTCACAATCTTACTATGACTGACTTCTAAGCTCACAATTGGAACTGGCGCTCAAAGACAAATATTCTTATATATAATCTTAATAAAAAAAATACATTCAAAGCACCTAACCATGTGAGCCGGCAGCTATGTTTGAGAGCCAGCTCTCAATTTAAATAATATCTTACTACGTTCGACTTGAATACTCACTTACCAACAGGTAAGATAATTATTAATAAGATTATGGTCAAATGCTAGCTTATGATCCAGTAAATATTTCAATTGCTATATGATTTCGTTAAATTTTGTTTTTGCTACTTCAGGGCTACGAAAAATACATATGTAAGATTCCTCGTATAGTACTGATTTCCGGCCAAGATGAATCTAGCGTCAAATTCATGTTGGACTCGCTGAAAAACAAGCCTATTGAGAAGAAAGAAATTGATTCGCTACATACAATGTTTGAGAAGGAAATCGCAGGCCACACTATACGCGGCTTTACTATACTCGGTACGTTCTATAAATTATCTGCTTCAATCCATCCATCTATTGATCCATCTTCACGTTTCATGCATCCATCTTAGATTTGTTTTGAGTAGTTAAATACATAGATTGATATTTTATGACAAAAGTGAGACCAGAAAAAGAAATTATAGTGCTATGAGAAACGTATTGTATTAAAAAAAACATAAGTGATAGTTTTTAGATAAACGATATTCCAATATAAAAACACAGTACGATAGGAAAATGTACTTAGTAAAGAAATTAATTAGCATCTTCTATACATGCAAGATATTCGGTGTTTGCTGACGTTGTGATAGCTCTTGGTTTTTGCTCCAATTACGACGATATGCTGTCGTATATTACCATTCTAGGTTAAGAGGCATTTTACATTTTAATGCGGTATACGAAGATTTTAAGCGTTAATTTACTATCATAGGATATATCTACAAGTTGTTTAAAAATTGATAAAAATAGAATAATCTGTTCTCTTTTCAGTTAATGTACCAGATTGACAAACATAACATTAATTATTTTGTAGTGACCAATCTCCCGCACCTTGTTTTACGAATTAAGGTACACATAGCCAACTTCAGAGTTCTATCTCTTGTATAAAGATTCATCAAATTAACTAAAAAAAAAAACTGTGCATCAGGCATATAATCCTGTTGACACATAGTGTACTAGAATATCGATAATTAATCGTCATTGTAGAAAAAAAAATAAAGATCTTGCGCCAATTTCCACGAATTATATCAGCAGTTTACCACGATATATTGCGTTTAATAAAGTGTAATTCCAAACAGATATTATATGAAAAGAAAGTTTATTCTTTAATTAATCTGATCTTTTATAAATTGTGCTATTAACTATGTTTTGTTAGACAAGAAAAAATATTTAACATAACTCGAAATGCTCATAAATTGAAATGTACAAGCGCGAGGCGATCAGTACCGCGCGAGCGCTCATCGAGGTAGGACCTGCGTTCGTTTTGCCTTGCTCTGACGTCTCGTATGCGGAACGCTTAGACGCAAGTTTATAGTGCGACCACAGAGTTTTGATCATGTCTTTATTTTTTTAAGTAACAAACTATACTTTATTTTTGTTGTCCATAATATAATTATTGTTGTCTTGTTAAGTAACTACATCTTTAGTTTCTGTTCATCCATTGTGTTAAAAAAAGGAAACGTCACAATTATGCAGCCTTATACAGCGTTATTGGAAAAATGCTAACAACCTCAGAGGGTTGACTTCTTCTTTTTGGTCTGCTAGTTTTTATATTATTCTAGTTTAAATTAGTAACTCACTATAACTTTTGTTTTAGAAGGATAAGATGACAGGCGAATAATTGATTTCCAATATTTTTAGATTCAGTTAATGTTTATAAGTGAACACAGCGATAACTTAGCAGGAAATTAAACTACCTTGCTAATTTGTACAAAACGGCCTCCCGGCTTTTCCATTATTTGTACAAACCGGGATACCAGTTAGCGGTCAATAGTCGTATTTACAAATTTACCATAAAATTTGCGTAAGTGTTTTCTGCGTAAGTTTAAGTTTTGAAGAGGTGATGGCTCAGTGGCATTGGCTATGGACTGCCGCGCAGCAGGTCCATGGTTCGAATCCCGCCCAGCTTCACCGCATTTTGAAAGGGCATTTTGCGAATGCCCGCCTGGCTAGCGACCACCCTCTAGTAGAAAATCTGTCGCCAAGCACCTAACGGTGAGTTCCGGCAGCAGTCCTTGAGAGTCAGTGAAATAACAGACAAAAATGAGACTTAACAGGTATGTCTCAAGGTGATGGGCGCAGTGCAGTTCGTCACTTGTGATGAAATGCATCTGTTATAGGCAGAGGATACCGCTTAACATCAGGTGGGCCTCGCGCTTGTTCCATCACAATGACATAAAAAAATAAATAAATAAAAAGTCGGACTTTCATAATCCAAATTGTTTTCAAAATGATGCATCCTTGCCCATACAAGAAAGAATCCATACTTTTCTGAGATAACGGAAGTATTTTGAATATTTTGATGAAATCTGAAACCAGCACAAATTACATTTAGGCCCCAAAATATTACGTCATTTCATATTAATCTCGTAACTACGTCAACAGTTATAAACCTAGAAAAACGCAATTTTGCATATGTATAAGTCATTTTTCGCTCGATACATTTTGCAACGCAAACACTTACCGTTGCAAATTAGCGTATTAAATAATCTCGTAAATAATTTTAAACTTCTAAACCAAAAAAACTGAAATAATACAAGTGTATAAATTATATGTAAATAATAATATCAAAGAAGGACCAAAGCCGTAGGTGGTATAGTTTTTCAGAAAAAAATATTGCTCTCCAATACAGTTTTCCCGCCAAAGTTCTTAAAACAATTGGGTTGTTTTAATCTTGTTACTTTAAAATATTTGGCGTAAAAATCTGTAACAATTCATGGCTAAAGAACAATAGTAAATTATCATATTAAAAGAAGAATCGAAGTTCTAGGTGAGTCTAGTTACGAAAAAATAAAAATAGCTATTAAATTACTATTTCCCACCATTTTGTCGTGTGTTCAAACCCCATTTCCAGTATTTTTTTCTATAAAAAGATGTATTAGCATTTATTTTCCATAGAGGAAATAGTGAGCATAAGAGTATATAGTGAGGATTGCATTGGTACAAAGAAGTATATATGTTGATTATAGATTGCATCAAAGATATTCGATTTAAAAACAAAAAAACCTCAAAATGTGTAAATATATATTTACATTTCGCTGTTTGGTCTACTCAAACTAAATGGATAAAAATGTTATTTTGTTAAAGGTATAGGTGATATATTGTGGTATGGGAATATGAGGGTGACATGTTTAAGTAATGGAAAACCAAAAACGTCATGGGACGTTTGTGGTTGGTACTGAGTTGTTTTCCGGATGCACAGAAAAATAAACCTCAATCCTATGCATGGTCATTATGGCAGACAGTGTTAACGACTGGATATAGATACTGTGTAGAGTGTGAACGAGGAAAATAGCAATTTTTGGAAAATTTCAAAGAAAGAGCTTTTAGTCCGCAGCTTTTAATCAATGCCGTTTTGTCAAATATTTATATAATTTTAAGCCGTATAATTATTTAATTCGTTTATTGTTACAATAAATGATTCAAACATATCTATTTTTTATTCATCAAGGATGAAATGTAAATATACGATTCACGATGTAGGTTGACCATTTAATGTACATGCCTACTTCTTTTCTATAACATTAGCAAGTAATCGACAAGAAATTGATTATTTAGTCATGCCAATCACACAATTTTTAAATTTGCATCTTACATTTCTTTATTAATAAGTGCTAGTATCAAAATATGTTACTCACAGTCACGCTATTCCGTCGTCACTTCTTTCGCTTGTGTATGCGATGCGCTGGCATTTACCTAAACTTCAGTAGCGTGATTTTGTGAAATGGCTCTTAAGCTTGTTTACCACAAATAGATCGCCAATATGGCCAAAGCTTTTGAAACGCTCGTAGCAAAGTTTGCATTCAAAGCCTTCAAGTCCTTAGCCTTAATAACATGCATAGAATCAAATCAATTTTAAAGTTGTCGAATACAATCTAGACGTCGTTACCAAATTTTCTGTTATCATAGTTTCCAAATATTAAAAACAAGAAAACGACAAAATAATAATTATTATTTAATAATAATAATAATAATTTATAAAGAAATAGACTTGAATTCAGTTCACAATAATACAATAATAAATATTCAAATGTTGAGTGCTTGCTGCATAACATACTACAAGTATATAGTTGCCCAAGCAACACGTAGCATCCGCCTGACTTGCTGTTTCAAGCGCACATAGGTACACCAAGTCACACCACACGTCACAGCTCTGTACACATATTAATCAGAAAAATTCAAAGTGATGTTGCTAACCGGCGCGGTAATCGTAAACAAAGTAAAGGAGTTCGTATAATAATAAGAAAGAAACGCAAAAAAAATCGAATGTGGTCATTGAGCTAATACGTTGAGGTCAATTAATGTGGTCTAATATACGTCGTCCATTTTCGAGATCGTGGGGTCATACCTATGTAGGTAGGTAGGTGTTCGCACGTAATAAACCTGTGCAGTGTATTTGGGATTGCAGTGAGCTTCGCCAATGTCAAGTTGCTTCGTCTAATTATCACTGAACACCGTCAAAAACTCATGTCCACCAACAAAAATGTGTATTGTTACAACTGGAGTTATCACAACATTTACATCCGGATCTGTGGCAGGTACTTGATGCTATGTCGTACAGTAGAATAGAATACATTGTAATCAGAGTAGTATGCCAGTATTACTATTTAAATTGCAATATGTGATGTACTTCCTATTATTGGTAAGCAACTTCTTTTGCATCTTGTATAGGGCATGCATAAACCTACCTACAATATTGAGTCAGTAAACGCTACGTTATTTTATAGTGATAATGACATAAGGAATTCATTTTTTTAAATCCGTTTAAAAAAAACTGAACTACAGGTCTTCGGGGACACATTGCTAGAAGCCTGTAGTACAGTTTTTCATTTAAACCTACCTCACGAAGCATGTTGAAAAACGTATTATGATCATTGGCTACTTATGGCACTTTATTCTAAAAAAAACATTGTAAATGTGATGAAAAATAAATGCATAATTTTATGAAATAAATAATATCATTTTGTAGGCTTAAAGTATCATTTTGATATCTTCTAGACTGACATATACCACCGTTTATCACGTCATCGCTTTTCACCAAATTACAGTTTAATTCTTTGCAACAATTTTAATTACTTTACACAATTCAACGAGAAGATGCCGTATATAACCATGTTAAACTAAAGCTATTATCATCATATATTTTTAAATATTACAACTATGTTTATTTGTACTTGGCGTTGACTCTGATATGTTTTTCAATGTACGGTACGCTGGTATTGTTTTCAATTGCCACATTAATTGTTGTATTTTTCTTGCATACTGACGTCATCAGTGCTTAGTATGAATTGAAAATATTAGCCTATTAAATTGTCAATGCAAACATGTCTCTATATACATATATATAGATAGAGATATTTTGAAGCACTCCTAGCGAAGTTTATTAAGCTGTTCTCAACCGATCAGCAAAGTTAAGCAACGTCGCCCGCGGTCATGAGTTGGATGGGTGACCGCTAATCACATTACTATTGAGCGTTTCCGTGCTTCGGAGGGCACGTAAAGCCGTCGGCCCTGGATGTCGTCTTAGGATGGCAGTCGTTATAGCAAGGTAGTAGGGAATTTTGCAAATGCCCGCCTGGCTAGCTACTACCCTCAAGTAGAAAACCTGTCGCCAAGTACCTAACGGTGTGTTCCGGCAGCTGTCCTTGAGAGCCAGTAACCTATCAGGCATAAAAAAAAAATGTAATTTATGAGATAAAATAATAATAAATATAAAGTATCTATAATGGAACACTTATTTTCTAGACACTACCATTCAAGATCAAACAGCAGTGATATCAGAGAGCACGAGTTATTATTCCGGAATGCGAAGACCTTTGTGGTATGTGTTTAACGGAATAGACTCTAACTGGACTGGGATAGGGGCCGACTTGATGCGGATACCTGTTTTTGCTAATGCTATTGAGAGGTGAGGAAAAAATTACGACTGCTGAACGCTGCATAAATTGTACCCATGAGAGTTTATTTTTCATAATGATATATATTTTAAGAGTTTTGCTGCCATTATTTTATTATAAACCACTATATCTGAAATACAAGACAATCAAACTCAACAGAAAAATCATAATTTACGATCATGTAAGATTGTAAAAATTTTTGGGAAACTAAAGGCGGCATTTTGTGTAGAATTGGTTATAATACTGTGAGAGCCCGTTCGTACAGATTTCCGTGGTGGCAAGAGAACGAAGCCGTTGCTTTGGCTTAGATTTGATTTTTTTCACAACTCCAAGGGACAGTAGACCTGATCTGACCTGATATTTGATATGATTATGTTTGATACCTTGATACCTCCACGCGTTCCTGAGAAAAAGGGTCTTGACAGACAGACATACAGACGGCCGACGAAGTGATCCTAAAAGGGGTTCCGTTTTTTTTCCTTTTGAGGAACGAAACGGTTACAATTAAATTAAAATCTAATGTGTAGTAACCATGGAACCATCTGATCAGGTCTTACCGCAGTAACAGGTTAAATTTTTTTTTTGTATCACATTATAATCTTAAAAAAATAGTTCGTAATGGATGTTCCTGGAGTGAAGTAGAGTAAATTTTATCCCATATTTATTTAAGTGCGTTTTCTTAAGGCCACAATTTATTTTGACATATTTGCTGATTATTTTTGTAAACGCCAAGCTCTTGAATATGACATCAATTTTATACTGACAGCTCTTATTAATTTGTTTAATAATAATATTTTTAATATTTACGTGAGAGTCATAATATAATCTATTTTAGAATTGACTATTTTTGAATGACGCATATTAATTTAACTTTGATATTATATCTAACGCAATAAATGTCTCCTAAAGAGAACTTAATCGCTTTTTACGTTTAATTTTGACTATAAATTTACTTGGAAACTTCTTTAAGATAATATCTGTAAACGTTTGTATCAATTTGCTTACACTTGCACTTTTTTTGCTTCATAAAGTTTATAGTTCAGCTCTAAAAATAACAAAAATTGTAAGAAAGCATTAATTTACTATCTTAAAAAACACACACAAAAAATATACAGTGACAATTCCGCTTAATTTTCTTGTTAAGCCAAGTAGTGTCTCAAACACCACGTAGCTAAAAAGCAAGAATTTTTAGAGCGTTTCGCTTCTACACGAAGCATCCTTGCGCACTATTGAGACCAATTCTTCAAAATAAATGCTTATTATTATTATTCCATTATTTTGGCTCTACTGGCCAAATGTCAATACTACGATACCGAGTAATTTTTTATGGTAACTAGATTGACCGCAAAAAGACACTTAAAAAAGCGCTGCATTTGATTGACAACTCTTCATTGCATTTACATCAGTTGCAGTTGAGTACATTGCTTTATTTGTAATATCTTTTTACTGACTTCAGAAAAGGGGTTCTCAATTCGGATGTATGTTTTTATTTTTATTTATGTTTGTTACCTCAAAACTTTTGACTGGGTAAACCGATTTTGATGATTCTTTTTTTATTTGAAAGCTGATGCTTGCCGTACTATCCTGTTTAAGTTTTATTATAACAGGTCAAGAAATTTTTGAGTAACTCTCCAATAACTGAAAAGTACATTCCTATCTTGATGACATAGTCATTGACAGTGAATGGCAATCCATCCCATAAGTAACTAATCACAAAAGAGTTAATTTATTTTGCCATAAAATGGAGTCGATTTTAACACTCAAATGTGTGAACTAACTTAGCAAAGTCGGTACAATGCGAACAATATTGTGATAATAGGTACTTTGAATCATCTTGCTGCCGACTTCAACAAGTTATTTCACACTTTCGAATGATGTAGTCGTTCCATTTCTCGGTAAAAATTGCGTTACCCAGCGTCCACGAAATCGTTTTAAGCAAAAGTATGTTCTAAATGGCACCAAGCGTATAAAATTAAATACAAAAGACATTAGATGGAAAGAAAACGTAAATATTAAAAAAAAATGCTTAAGTAAATTTTACATAACATCAAGTCGCAATGTGAACGCAATGTTAATGCAAATTTAAAACTATTGTTATTAATTCGCATATTTTATTTTTTATATTAGAAATAAGTAAAAGTTTATAAATCTTTTGAGGTAGTCACTATAGCACGTATAAAATATACTAAATACCAAAGAAAATGATTTGATCAATATATATGAAATGTTTTATATTATGATATTTAGTCAATTTATTTCTTGTAATTGTTATATTTTTTCTCTTTGTAACTTCATTATTTTCGTTTTAAAAATCTGGATTGAGTTTTCCACTGCTGAACACAGAGGTTTACGACTAATCCCCTCCTAATTAGTTAGTCCATTAAAAGAAGGTATGCTATTATTATTCACGCTTCTTGGGAATCGCCGTGTAAGATATCAGTTCCTCAGTAGGCGCTGCTGCCCACCATCCGGTATTTTACCCTTAGTTGCCTCTAATGACACCCACGGGAAGAGAGGGGTGGGCAATATTCTAGGCCAACAACCCTCGGGAAAAATTACTTGTTCTCCTAACAAATGTAATAAATACAATAAACAACAAAAACTCCTCTAAATCGCGCTAATTCTTCAAACATCGCATTTCATCTACCTAGCGACAAAATCGAAATAATATTTGTTTTTTTTAATTCCCTTCAATTACTTCACCGTTCACCTTATGGTGAAATCTTCATAACCTCTTATGCCTATTCTATCACCCTTATCTATGACAAATGTATGTTTATTGCAATTATAACACAAAATATTCACCTCCACTTTATGTTAGTGAGTATTTTGTTTTGTGTTTTATAGTAAACATGGCAGATGCTTGTGTAATATAAATTATAATGTACGAATAATCTGTTCATAAACAATATTAATATGTATTAATATAATGGCTACCAAAAGATTGATGTTCGTTGCGTTCGGTGAATGATAGGTACCCATAGTGTCAAGTTCGTGAATTAATGAGTGACTCGATGAAGACTATTGAAGCGTAATGATGATGCAAAATGAATATTAATTTTAAATATTTTGTGCCTAGAAACTTGGTATGTACCTACTACCTATCTTCTTTATAATAATATATTCATTAGGGATGTCCTTCTATTTTTCTTAGGTTTAAATGATATTGTTTTGGTTTGAACTACTCAGTGGATATGGTTACAATATATAAGTTAGGTAACCTTCCTTTTTCTTTTTGTTGCCATATCAAGTATTAAATGTACCAATCAACCACAGTTTGTTCTAGACTATAAACTTTAGCAAAAAATGATGTGCTAAGAAGAGACTAGTCTATGTAGACAACTTTGTCAAATAAACTTATATGTATCCAGTAAGTAATTGCTTCTTATGCTTTTCTTTGAGTATCATTTTAGGCAATGTTGTCATATTGATTCTTATATTTGTACAACCTACCTAACTTAGATAGTAGTAAAATGGTCCATTATAGATACTTAGTTGTATAGATACTTAAATAATAGTCTATGTATGTTTAATATTCACTTCTTTGAACAAAAATAAATCTATTAAGACAACAAACTTCGGTTCAGTATTTTGCAATTCTGTATTCTGAGATCACCAGAAACCATATTTTATTGTAACCTTGAACCCTTATTTCAAAACATGTAGATTCAATATCTTACCGATACAATTTTCCTAAATCTACCAAAATAACACTTTCCTCACAAGTTACCCAAACATTTTTGATATCAATAAAAATTGTTTTACAGATGCCATAAAGTTCTCGAGCCGAAAGGCATAGACATCGTAAAAACAATATCGGAACCAAACAAAACAATATTTGATAATATTTTGAACGCCTTCGTTGGCATAGGCGCCTTACAAATTGGATTGACTGATATTTTCAAAGGAATGGGAGTACAACCTGATTATATTATTGGTGAGTAATTTAGGTTTCCTGTTTTTTTGTATGTAATATTATTAAGCTTGGAAAGGGAAAGGAAAATTGGTGGTATAAATGTCACAATGATTTATTAAAACAAGTTAAATATAGAAGTATTCTCGATAAAAGTATGTCCTATTTTTCTGGCATCATGCCTCTATTAACAAAAAACTACGAACTCTATACAACACTATTGCTATAACAATGAAAGCATTAAGACAACTTATATGTCATTACATACTCATAGACAATCCAAACACTCATACCCACTACTGCAACGTGCCCAGCATGCTGGCAGCATTGTCACGTTGAATTGCAATGCTTATTCGTTGAGCCAAATAGGTGCCAGCATTTAGATCACGCATCGCATTGACCAAGCGCTCTGATAAGTTTTGGAAAATACGATTAGCTCCCGGTCTCCACGGACCCACTATCTCTACACGAAATGGCTCAAATTTGTTACCATCGAGGTTAGCATACTAGCGCCGCTTAAGATGCTCCGCCGAAGTAGTCGTGGCGCCAGCCCTAACGTTGGTTTCAGAAAGATGTGACGGTGCTAAAGTGTCTACGCATGTAGCGTCCCACACTAAGGGCCGCCCTAACTTCCACGGGACAAGAGTCATGTCGCCAGGTCTTTTACAATCGTTATGAATCAAACCATTCAGCTAGAGAATAGCTGCAACATTGGCGCTGGTAAAAGCTCGGCGACTGATATCGTTAAGGCCATCGTGGCGGGAAATATGATCAGTGCTCCGAACTGTTTAAACTGTCCTTTGTATAAACACATTGCCGCAAAGATAATTAGTGCATAGGGCATGATTTCGGGGGCTCTATACGACGTGTGTCACAAGCCGATATTTCAAATCAAAAATGGCCGGTAGATAACGCCATTATATTAGATACTTTAACTGTATGGTATATTCTCGAAACTCAAACTAGTCTATTCGTTCTTAAACCATCAACTAGATTGCAACGTCCACAGCGGTCATGAATTAGACGTGTAGCTGTTAGTGGCATTGCTACTGAGCGCTTCCGTGCTTCGGAAAGCACGTGAAGCCGCCAAAGCTTAACATGAGGTCGTTATATTTAAATATTTTTATTTTTGCAATAACGCATGCTCTGCAGATTATATTACAAAATTACAAATTTACGAGAGGAAAAAATATATTCATGCAAGATTAGATAACCATCGTATGGGGATGGAAAGTACGAGTATATAAGAAATAAGTTGAAGAATATATGTCACTCCATCCCAATACGATGGTTAAGGAATGAGAGGAAAACTTGGAGTTAAGAGTCATTGTCATATTAGCTCAGTCGGTCAGAGCAAATCCCGGTTATAGGGGTGGATGATGCGGGTTCGAATCCTGCATATGACTACTATTGTTCCTCTCTCATATTTGAAATTTTGTAATGCGGTCGTTAGTTGTCGCGTTGGTTGTCGTATGATTTAAGGTCGTAATAACATGGTGGTAGGGTGTTTTTCGAATACCCTCCAAGCTAACAATTACTGTCAAGCAGAATATCTATCGCCAAGCATCTAATAGTGTGTTTCAATAACTGTCTTTGAGAACTTAGGTTAAAGACAGAGATTCTGAGTTAGCCCGAACAACAAATCGACCGATAAAAAAAAATACGTATATTATTTAATACAAACAATGTTAGTAAGCGGTTCTTTGAAAACCATCACTTTCACACTCCCAAATTTGACTGCATTATGGTAAAAATAAAATTTATATGAACTGTAGGTAATTTGTATATGGTCTTCACTCGACAAGTTATTTTTTCATAATATTGTTAGGTTTGTTATAACGCCTGCTATGCGGATTTCATTACAAAATCACAAATATACGATAGGATAAAATTTAAGTCATGTGCCTCCTGCTTTCGGTAGAAAATAAAATTTATATGAATTGTACGTAATTTATATCTGGTCTAGACATATGTATTTTAATGATATTTCTATAATTAACCATTTCCTGACATTTCGTTAGTAATTGTTTAATGAATGTATTGTTTTACTGTTTGATATATTACTATTAAAATAAATTGAAATGAAACAACAATTTCTTTCATTGTAATTATCAATTTATTAAGATATGAATATAACATCATGCATTTTCTTATCCAGACTTGCGCAAAATGAAAATTAATTACTACAAAATATAATATTGATAGATAAAAAACTATACTTGGATTGGACAGATTATTCACGTGCTTTTTTTATGTTATTGTGACAGATCAAGCACGAGGTCCACCTGATGTTAAGCGAACTAACCTCTGCCTATAACAGAAGATTTCGTCACAAGTCACGAATGGCACTGCGCCCATCACCTTGAGACATAATTGGTCTCATGTGCCTATAATGTGAAATTATTGGCCCTCAAGGACTGCTGCCGGAACACACCGTCAGGTGCTTGGCGACAGATTTTCTACTTGAGGGTGGTTGCTGGTGGAAGGGCATTCGCAAAATGCTCTTCCACCATGCGGTGAAGCTCAAGCCCGCGGCAGGATTCGAACCATGGACCTGCTGCGTGGCAGTCCATAGCCAATGCCACTGAGCCATCACTGCTTCTTGAAATAATTCTTACGTGTTGCTAGTGTAATGGTCGATGTTTCGTTAGATACAATTGCAAATATTGTGTTGTATTCTATGTTATATATTATTTTATATGTTTATGCACACATGCATTAGAAACAGTTTAAAATGAATTAGTATAGTTAGAGTAATTTCCATATCAATATACTTGTGTTTTTGTTACACTCACCATTGTAACGACAAGGTAAACTGATTTCAAACTTTTCGGTATTGATCGTTTCAGCAAATTTTGTTCCCATCCGGAACAATACATTTTGTGCTTCAATAAAATGAAATTTTGTTCAATAGTTAAAAAAGTTAGTGGAACAAAAGCATATTCACAGGCCTTACACATTCGTGTGTGTTTCGACTTTGTAACGCAAACTAAACGATTTATTTTTTATCTTGTTACATAGGTACTTTAGCAAACCTACTTTACTAAGTAGTGTCAATATCTGCAATTCGCTTGGGAATTTAGCATTGAAACTACGCATAAAAGTTACGGAAAAAGCCAGTATTCTTTCAATTTGAGCCCACACAAAAGTATGTTGTCTAATAATATGAAGACTGCTATATCATCTTCACTCAACGCATTCTCATGCCAATTCAAATAATCACATAATAATATGTAAATCACCCCATTATTTTGATATACGAGACCTAGTTTCGCCTTATTGGTAGCATTTTTGTATAAATGCCTTTTGTACCTAAGAACATTTCTTACGAAAATGTAAATTTAGCTTTTGGGTTTTTCTTACGTTAAACTCTCAATTTATAAGTATATATGGAATTGAGTTGAATAAATGCAACAGGTTCACTTTACACTGCATAGTTTTTGGTTTATATATATATGTCTGAAAGGTTAGTTAGCCGTTGACCACTATATCTTACATGATGGTGATGATGTGGTCGAAGGTCTTGTTCCGGCTAACCTAAAATCACTGGCTCTCAAGGACGGCTGCCGGAACACGCCGTTAGGTGTTTGCCGACAGATTTTCTACTTGAATGTGGTAGCTAGCCAGGCGGGCATTCGCAAAAATGCCCTACCACCATGCTATAACAACTGCCATCCTAAGACAACAACCGGGACGGACGGTTTAACGTGCCCTCCGAAGCGCGGAAGCGCTCATAATTAATGCCACTAGCGGTCCCGCCTTCCAAATCATGACCGCGGTAGACGTTGCTTAACTTAGCTGATTGGTTAAAAATGGCTAAGCAAACTTCCTTACGAGCACTTCAAAAATATATCTATGCAGGCCAAATAATGGTGATGGTGGAGCACCGAAGTCGTGACCAGAAGGTAGGCAGCAGAGCCTTTCGAAGACTTGCCATCTTTAAACAGATACACTGCAATCCCTAATACGCATGCCAAGCATAGGGATTACGGATCCCAAATGTGGGAGGGTATTGATTAATGTTTTATAAAAAAGTATAGTTAATTGGCTAGCTTTTGACCACTATCTCTGGTGGACTTTATGGCTATGGAAGAAGGACAAGGATATTATATTATTTAACATGCTCACACGACTTTCTATTGGTGCCGTAGTAAAATTTTTGATTTGAAATCTCATCTTCTTTTGTTCGTAACACAGGACAGTGTCTTTTTTCTAAAAACAAAAATAATTACCTGAACGTAAAAAATTAGTCCGAGGGCAGTTCTGTCAATTGTAAAACCAAAATAAACGAATATTATTTTGCCACACCCTCAGATACAAAGTAATTCAGAATGTAATAGTAACGGGATGTTATGTAAATCTAAATGGCACCAAGTTATGGTCAAGATGTCGCCCGATACTACCCGACTTTTAAAACTCTTTGAGTTTAAATACTATATTTTTTTTCTTAGTAATGTTTAAAGTTTATTTTATTAAAAATGAGGAGGAGGAGGGGTGTAATACCTTTTCAAAACAGCTGAGGTATTGGGTTTGAAAAAGAACAAATTTCACTTCATTCGCGAGGCCTTCAGCTCATAGAGTCAACAATTTATTCAATTTTAGTTAATAAAAAAAATGTGCTCGCTGTGTTTTGAATCAGCATAGTATCGGATTTAGCAAGTTAATTTAAATATTTTTACCGACTCCATAAAAAAGGAAAAGGTACTTAATTTGTCTAAAGATAGGTATTTTCCTATCTTGATGATATAGTCATTGACAATGAAGGGCAATCGATCCCATAAGTAGCAAGGGTCAGGGAAAAAAAATGTATACCAAAAATGGAACCGACTTCAAAACTCAAATGTGTGAAAAAACTTGTTAAAGTCTGTACCATGCGCACAATATTGTGATAGTAGGTACTTTTGAACCATCATGGTACCGGCTTCAACAAGTCATTTCACACATTTAAGTGTTGAAGTCGCTTCCATTTTTTAGTATATTTTTTTTCATTCGATGGAATTTTTGCGAAGGAACTAGTTACTTACATTTGTGAATTATTTTGTAATACTTTTCTAATGGTGTATAACTTTTATAGATCTCAGTGAACGCAAGCTAGCGTGTGCATACCACGACAATACTATTACTGCAGAACAGTTTATTTTGGCTTCCTATGATCAAGGAAAAGCTGCATTAGAATCAAAATCACATAAAGGTAACTTGGCTGCAGTTGCTCTGGAAAACAAAACTGTAAGTTTTATTTTATATATCCTTAATTTATTTCACATTTAATTATCGATCTGATGCTTATGACTATTCACTACTAAATGAATTGATTATCGATTGCCCTAATTTTAGAAACGTATAGGGTTGGAAGCAAATGCGCGCCTATATATTCCAAAAGTATAAATCTTTATCAGCCGGATTGTCCACAGCTGAACATCCCCCCCCACCCTCAGATTTTTCCTTTAGTCGCTTCGTAGATCCGGGGGAAGATATGTGGTAGAGTAAAAAATGTATTATCTACAACGTAGCTTCATTTAAACTATACGAATTTTAATTAGGTACACACAAGTAACTGAATATAAATTATTTGCCAACTTTTGGAACTTGCTTCACTTTGAAAACTATCGCAAGTTTTATCCTTATTAACTTATTAGGGACCTAAACGCTTAACTTACGCGGTTAGGCCCGTGCTCGTCGCTTTGCGGAATCCAGACGAAGGACTTAAAAATAGTCCGAAACTGGTCGGAATCTTTCCGGTATATATAACGCGGGTCCTGGCCGGTTCCTAAAAAGTTAATTTTCGAAGTTCATTCATAAGCTGAAACTTTTAAAAAAAGCATCATATTCCTTTTGTGAAAGACAATGTACATGAACTTTAAGAAGTTATTTTAATATTGATATGTTTGCAATAACGCCTGCTATGCGGATTACATTAAAAAATTACAAATATACGATAGGAAAAATATAAGTCATGTGCGGGATTCGAACCGGCGTCCATCCACCCCTTTAGCCGGGGTTTGCTCTAACCAATTGAGCTAACATGACATGACGTCATAACTCAAATCTTTCCTATCGTTCTAAAACCATCGTATTGTTAAAAACGATAGTACAACGTAAGTGTCAACGCGGGTTTGAATCCCGCACATGACTTAAATTATTCCTATAGTATAATTATATTTTTTTAATTCAATAATTTATTTCTTATTTTTCACTATTGGAAGTCATTTCAACCTTTCAAATAGCGTCGGAGTCGCATGTAACTAATTATTAATATAACATTTATTTTGTACAGAACCAGGTGCTGTTGGAAGAGGCGATTCGCATGATACCATCAAATGCAGTAGTAGTTAAGATATTTTCTGATGATCTATTTGAAGCAATCTTGAAAAAATCGCTACCTGGCTGCACATATATTCCTCTGGCGAGAAAAGACTGTCAGAGTAGAGTAAAATTCATGCTCGATGGAATTGGAAAGTAATTCTAGCATAGTAATCGCAGTATAGACAATAAACAATTAACATACAAAAAAACGAACGAAAGTAAAGTTTCACCAACCACACCATAACATGTTGGTGGTTAGGTTATGTAAAGTTTCTACTACTACTGAAGCAGTGATGGCTCAGTGACATTGACTATGGACTGCCGTGCCGCAGGTCCATGGTTCAATAACGCCGCGGGCTTGAGCTTCACCGCATGGTGGAAGGGCTTTTTGCAAAGGCTAGCGACCACCCTAAAGCAGAAAATATGTCGCCAAGCACCTAACGGTGTGTTCCGGCAGCAGTCCTTGAGAGCCAGTGAAGTTACAGGCTCATGAGACTTAACAACTAGGTATGTCTCTTAACTTAACTTAGTCCGCTTAACATCAGGTGGGCTTCATGCTTGATCCATCACAAAAACATAAAAGAAAGGGTTAGAACATAATTTTTTAAATTGATATTTTTTAAGAGAAGTTATTTTGTTTGTAAATCTGAGTTTATGCGTCTGTTTGTTTGTTTTGGTTTCCCTTTGCTTAGACCAGGTATACCTATCTTATTTTGTCATCGTTCATGTTGTTAAAGAGGGCTAATCGTACTAATGTATTAAATACAAGGCATAAAGTAAGGAACATGATGATTGGCATAAACACGTTTGTTATTTGAATGTGTATTGTTGGGAGGGCATTCTGCTAATGCCCGTAGCCTCTCAAGGTAACGTTCATGTTCCAGTAAATCTGTCAAAATTGGTCGCCACGCTCCTAATGCCTTTGCTTTTGTTCCTGCCCTTGCAAATCTAGGTTAGCCTACACAACATCTTCGATCGTATCATCACTTACCTTCAGGTGAGAAAGTCGTCAAAGACTCAGCTATCATTTTAATATTGTTAGGTTTGCCTGCTATGCGGATTACATTACAAAATCACAAATATACGATAGGATTTTTTTTTTCATTTTTTTTTCCCGCACATAACTTAAATTTTTCCTATCGTATATTTGTGATTTTGTAACTCAGCTATCAGCTAAGAATAAAAAATAAATAAAAAACGTTTACTCAAATAGGAAACTCCCAGACACTGCAAATATTTTCAAATATATCACCTTTTAAAAGGTCAAGGCAAGCATATCCACAATTAAGTAATAGTATTTGGTTGTTTCATTGCTAGATACAACTTAAAGATCATATCTCAGAAAACTTTTGAAGCAGTGATGGCTCAGTAGCATTGGCTCTGGACTGCCGTGCAGCAGGTCCATGGTTCGAATCCCGCCGCGGGTTTTGTGCTTCACCGCATGGCGGAAGCATTTTGTGAATGCCCGCCTGGTTAGCGACCACCACCTGTTTTCCGGCGGCTGTCTGAGACTTAACAACTGTACCTCTCAGTGTGACAGGCACATTGCAATTTGTCATTGACGAAATGCATCTGTTATAGCCAGAGGTTAGTCCACTTAACATCAGATGGGCGTCGGGCTTGGTTCGTCACAATAACATAAAAGAAATTAACAATCTAAACATGTTTAGAAATATTTTTGTTTAATTTCAGATTGTACCTAGCTGGATATAATCCTAAAGTAGACGTCTTGTATACTAAAAACGAATTTCTAGTGTCAACAAAAACGTCTCATCTTACGCATTTTAAACAAAGTGAAAACAGGTAAAAGAGAATTCTTAAAATTGATATCATTGTCAAAAAATCTCTCCCAAGGGTATCAGAGAGGCGTATTTATGATCAAAGTGTTTGCAAAGTGACTACTAAGACTACAATTTGAAAGTTTTGTACACAATTTTCTCATAAGACTAAGTTGATTTATGTTTAGTTAATTTCTCAAAATGTATTGATCGTTTTTTAGTATTAAGTTCTGTCGTTATCCTCATCTGACGGGTAATAACTACTTAGACAATTTTCTGGTTTGCACCACGGTTCAAATAAAAAATAGAGCCCATTTGTAAAAAAATACAACCGGTGGTAAAAAAACTAAATTAACGGACAAAGAACGAAATATTTGTTTGTATTGTCTGAATGTTCTCGCATTTAGATTTTTTTCATAACATGATGTTTTTATTAGTTTCCCACCCAATGAATTCAAAATTGTGATATATTTATATAAATTTAATACTTTTCATGTATTGAAAACTATTGAATTACTGTTTGTTATTTATTTATAGATATACCTACATATGGGTAAATATAAAAATGTGCCAACTATTATCGTCAAAGTCCTTAACATCGTGTAATGTGCACAAACAAATATATCAAAACATTAAATCAATATTTGATTAAAACACCTAAAAAATATATCTATGACAATTCTGCCTAATTTTCCTGTTGCGATCGAGTTCTCGATCGTGCGCTCGTAGAGTCAAGACCTCCTGAGGATGCTTCGTGTAGAATCGAAACGCGTCGAAAATTCTTCCAGTTTGGCTCTGTGGCGTTTGTGACGTCACGTCGGCTTAGCAGGAAAATTAGGCGAAATTGTCACTAGATATAAATTTTTAAATTTATCAATTTCTTCTCTATGTTTCATCTATCCATACCATACATAATATAACATGAGATTCTCAGTGGGATTGAGAAAACCACTATTTTCCCCCTTTTTTGTATGTATTGAATGACACGGATTAGTCATCTGTCTGAAGCGTCACACCTATCCATTACAGTCGCACTGTCACCATCCTCAGTTGCTAGATACTTACAGTATTTGCGCTTGTCAGTCCAAACCTTTTTTATATCTCGTTTGTCCAGTAATTATATTAGTTACAGTGCCTACACAGTACTGCCTAGAGACAAAATATCTGACAGTGTGGTGTTAGACCACCAAGATGAACTCATGTTGAAAAGAAACGCCTAGTATCTTGGCATATTTATCTTGTTTGTTTCATTTATAACACGTTATTCATACAAGCCCGTCAGCTTAAGTAATACCTAAATAGCTAATGATCAGGCATATTGTCCCAAACGTTTCTAATTTATTTTACAAATTTTTGGATCACAAAATTTTGTGATCCAATAATTTATATAATTTGATTTTAGCTTAGCACGCGATAGTGCTTGTAATCATATTTAGAAATATAGAAGGGTAGCGACATCATTCCGAGATTTTGAAAAAGCACTTCTTTCGAACAGATGAAGTCTAGTGGTCTGGTAGATGGCTGCGCAACTTCCTCTATGACGGTGAAAAGTAATACAATTGGAGCACGAAATTTTGGCTAGAAATAGCGTGCCCAGGTGGCCGAGCTTAGGCATCCGCCGTGAAATCAGAGGATGCGGGTGTGATCCTCGCCCAGAGCATAAAATTTTGTGATCCAATAATTTGTAAAATATGATTTTCGCTAAGCACGCGATAGTGCTTGTAATAGTATTTTTAGCAAGGCTTAATTAATATTAAAGTTCATATATGATGAAAATATTGTTTTTAGGCCCGCTGTAGAAAACGTAATCGAAGAAAAAGGAAATAAAACTGTATCGTGGCGAGATATAATTATATCCGTACATGATGATGACTATACATATATAACAAATCATGTCGTAAATGGTAAGTCATAGAAACAGTTTTATTTTATTTTTTTTAAGTTATTGTTACCGAACAAGCCCGAGGCCCACCTGATGTTAAGTGGACTAACCTCTGCCTATAACAGACGCATATCGTCAACGACGAATTGCACTGTGCCCGTCACACTGAGACATCCAGTTGTTAGGTCTCATTAGCCTGTCATTTTTCTGGCTCTCAAGGACTGCTGCCGGAACATACCGTTAGTTGCTTGGCGACAGATTTTCTACTTGAGGGTGGTCGCTAGCCAGGCGGGCATTCGCAAAATGCCCTTCCACCATGCGGTGAAGCTCAAGCTCTGGGCGGGATTCGAACCATAGACCTGCTGCGCGGCAGTCCATAGCCAATGCCACTGAGCCATCACTGCTTCATCAAGCTCTGGGCGGGATAAAATTAAAAAATAAACAAAATCAACCACCAAAACTGAAAAATATGATACAACTTGTGAAAGTCGTTTTCAAAACATGCTGATTCAAAATACTTTAAGTTCACATTTTCGTACTTTAAAGCCTGGGATGTCCGTGACCATTTTTGTACCTTTTTTCTGTGATCTATACCACATCGATTGTATTACGACCCACAATTATATACTCCTTAGTATTGGCATACATTTTGTGGGAGTTTGTGTCTCCGTGGGAGTTGTAAGAGACGACATTGGGATAAATACCAGAAGGTGAGCAGCACCCTTCTGAAGAACTGCCATCCTACACTGTGGTTCCAAGCCGTCCGCAAAGTCTGTGGATCATGGTAAGCCCCTTAGGAAGTCAAGGATGATTTTGTTCAACGGTGGACTATATTTTACTTAACAAAAAACTTGATGGTTTTTCAGCAAACATATAATATTTAATCCTTGACTTTATATTTTTTGAAGAACTATAATAAGGATAACTTTAAGAACCATTCTTTTAAGTTGGGAATCTAATTAAAATGAAAAAAAAATACGGTTTTGTAGTATTCCTTGTTTTGCTCTAAACTATAATCTATAATCACAGCAACTATGAAGCTTGAAAGTACAGTCTTTTTATTACTCAACAAAAGGCTTTATTTTAGAGACTAAACTTTCTCATAACATTGATGTTTATAACTTGTTGAATCGGAAAGTACCATGCTAATTTAAACACTCACATTAACATTCTAACATTATAAATTAAAATACTTAAACGGATTTAATCGCATTTGTGTCGTGACGTTACGTATCCTACCAGTAATCATGATCTCTGAAAAGTTTTAAAACGTCGAGACAATAGTTATATAATAACAACCGCAACATTTTTTTTTAATTATCTATAATAAGTAGTTGTAGTAATTACAAAATCCTTATAAACTACTTTGAGCTCACAATTTCATGGTCCAACTTACACATATAAATATATACATATATATGCTACAAGAATTTATCTTCATTATATTATGTATTTTTCTTTGTTATCGATCAGTTATTTTTCTTTCGTTCTCCTCTCCGGCCTACATAGCAGGTGGCAGAGTTATTCATTTGACCCAACGCAAGAGCGACTTAGGGAGTTCAGGCGTGAAGTTGAACTGGCACCCGTTTGCGGGCTCCGTCCCCGGGGAGGTAGCAGCACGCAGTGTGTTCGCGGCCGTATGCCAAAACTTTCCCGGGTTTCTTGCTGCGGTTCTTAATGCGGACGAAGTATGGCACTATATGCTTTTATATTGGTAGAGGCACTTGCTGCTGTGCAAGTAGTATGTGCAGAGTATGATATAACCTATCCACTTCCTTCTTGGTGGATGGGAATAAGAATTAACATTAGCCATAAAAACTATCTATGTATATTACAACCAAAATAAATAATCATCAAGAATGGATTATCCAGTAGAGAGTTATTATGCTAAATATTTTGCCATTACCTAAAATTGCTTTCTTTTTTATGTCTTACTGTAACAGCCGACTCGTCCACCGCTGAACACAACCTCCCTTATTAAGGGGGTATTTGCCATAATCCCCACGCTTGGCAGGCGGCTTGGGGATCGCAGTGTATGATGGCAGTTCTTTAGAAGGTGCTGCTGCCCCCTTCCAGTATTTTTCCCTTAGTCGCCTCTTACGACACCCACGGGATGATATGGGGAAGTGCAATTCTAACCCGAAACCCCACGGGGTAATAGTATTCTTGAATGATATTTACAAATAATTATTTTAATTATCAGGTGTGCCAAGTGTTCCTGAAGCTGCACTTTTGGTTTATGTTTGGAAAACTATAGCGATAGATAGAAAAAATGACTTTCGAAAACTATCGATTATATTAAAAAATATAAAGTTTCACAAAGAGGTGTTTGTGAATCCTGAAGCACCTGTGAGACTCTCCGTTATGACGAATCAAGTGAATGATAAGTTCGAGGTAACGTTATCTTTAACATATTGTTTGATGTATTTTAGTTCAGACAAAGTTATTAATTACCTGTACCTAAAATATCAAATTAATTGGTACCAAGCCAATTTCTTGATACTTTTTTTTTGTCAATCGTAATGATGAGAATCTTTGAAGAGTTTGTCGGACTTCTACTTATAATTCTCAACGTATATTTTGGATATAGCAAAAAATTTGTATACGGGTACGGTAATATGTCACAAAATGAATATAATTTGATATATTCTACTAATAAAACTTATTCTCATAGTTAGGGTTAGACCCAGTTAAATATTACGACTAAACACAAAAAAGTAAAATATTATATTTAATTCTAGATTTACCAAGATAGCACAATGATAGTAAGTGGGATAGCTAGTGATGTGCAACCCATAAAGTTTCTTCATACTATTGATTCGCAAGACGATGATTTTGACGATATCATCCTCAATTCTGAAGACATTTACAAAATGTTTCGCATTCGTGGATATTCTTATGGGTAAGTAATTGATAAGTTTTCAAAATAGTGCTCGCGTTGTCCTGTTTTGTCAAATATTTAATATGACAAATATACTATAGATGCCATATACATTACTTATACCCATTTCAAGCTAGTACTATGAATTTTAAATAAATAAAATATTTTTATTTTTAATTTAATTTTTCAGGGGAGCATTAAAGTCAATTCACACTTTGAACAGTAAGAACCATAATGCTTTTATAAAGTGGAAAGATGATTGGATATCATTTCTTGATTCTCTTATTCAACTGAACAATTTTACAAGAAATCATAATGGTGTATCTAAGCCTACTTATATAAGGAAGTTAAGTGTGTGTGTTTTAAATCATGAGAACTTTAAGCCTCTCCTAGTTGATGAAGTGTACTGTCATGCTGCGAAGTTAGATAAAGCTCTTAGCATAACAAGGTAAAGCATATTTATAAATATGTATATAATGAATCACATAGTTTATGTGATCGAAAACAGATAATTGAGAGTAAAATCATTCGCGTTTTTATATTTCAGGTGTGCAGGTGTTGAAATTGATACCATCACTTATGAAGATAAACCTGTCGTTAATAATGAACCTGATGTTTTAAGAACCCGAACTTTTTTCCCATATTTTGCAACAGATGAAGTTGATGTAAGTCATCGGGATATAAGAAAATATGAGAATGTTTAAAGCAGTGATGCCTCAGTAGAAAAAGCAATTACCAACTATGCAGATGGTTTTGATTATACTGCTGCGAGGTTTTGCTTCATCGCGTGGTGCCTATCTCTACCATACAGTGTTTTGTACATTCCCAAAATGCTTCTATTCTGGAATTCCTGCCTGGCCAGCTACCAGGATCATATAAACATCTGTCGCCAACCACTACACTAACGTTATCTTTCAGAGTCAGTATTTCAAAGCTTGTTTACACCTTTAACTAAATCATCACTAATCAACAGGTGAGATTATGGTTAACGGCGTTTCAATGAAAAATCAATAACAATCATTTATTATGTCAATTTCAGATTAAAATGGCAGTTGAAATAAATATACAAGTAATTGCTGAAAATGCATATTCAAGAAACATAAGAATACTGAAGTCTGTCACTTTAAATACATCAGAAGTATTTGATGATGTTAAAAAAATATTTGATTTCTTACCGCAATATACTTTTGATGTTAAATATGATTGTAGTGAGGATTATCTTAACGACAACTTAAGACAAAAAAGCTTAAAACATACAAACGTTTTTATAATTGAAAATTTACTGGATGATATTCAGGTAAATATAGATTGGAAGAACAAACATAATTTTATTTTATAATAAATTTTTTGACCGGCGTTATGTCTTTGATAACAAAATACTTCATCAATAAAGCTACTACCAAAAACCATTTAGACAACCAATAAGTCATTGCAGACTCACAGTCAGTCCAAATGCTTTAGTCTACTACTAGTTGGCAGCATTGCCCCGTTGACTTGCAATGCTTCATCGTTGAGCCGGGGCCAGCATTTTGATAAGGGGTCGCATCGCCAAGCTCTCTGAAAAAAATTGGAAAAAGATATAATTATATAAGATTTATACTATTTTCAGAGAATTAAAACATATCATAGTAATGCATCATATGATGATTTTATATTAACATTAGAGAGCGGAGTTCCTAAGCAACCTGGCATCAAAGAATATTTTAATATCTTGACTTGCATGTCTAATGGAAAAAATATATTAATGTTGATGAGAAAACGAAATAATAAAAATAACATAACCTGTTACCCTGTTACTATGGAGCACACATTTTCATGGATTTTACGAGTTGGTGGTGAAATAATGACGACCAAACATATCGTTTTAGTTTCAGAAAGGCAGGCATATTCTGGTCTTTTAGGTATGAATTATTATTTCTTATTCTAAATATTTCAAATCGTTGGAACTTCCTGTGACTTTCAATTTAGGAATTGATAATATTGCTTTGTTTTGTTCAGGATATATTAAGAAAATAAGAAAAGAGGGATATAAAAACGTCAGTTTGGTATCAATTCTTGATTTTCATGCACAATCGTTTGATCCAAACAATGATTTTTACAAGGACCAAATTGAAAAGAAAATGAGCGTTAACGTACTCAAAAAGGTAAAATATTATCTTCATAGGATACAAATATGTTATATGTTATGTTATAATCATTAATCATTCATAACAGCATTATATTTCATAACGTATTTTTTTGCTATCGTGATAGCACGTGGACCACCTTTTAGTGGTAACATCTGCCCATACCAGTTGCAGTTCGTCACAAATGGCGAAGTGCACATTGCCTATTACCCTGACACATAAAGTCGTTAAGTTTTATGTGCTTGTAATTTCATCGTCACTCATAACCATTCAGACCAGCACAACGTAACGTGTAAGATGAAAAGAATATTTGTGTGAAATCCTGGTTCTATCATTATTAATTCTTATTTTCCTTGAGTTGTGATCTCATTAAAACTTTGAAATCTTTTGAAGTCCTTTGTGTGAGACATATATACTTTGTGGTCTGAAAGTCCTGATTGTGCCCAACGGTAGGAATGGGCCTCAGCATATAACTGGTGTTAGACTGCAGAATGCACTGTATTGCTCGAAAATCTTTCATTTAACTGTTATTTATCACTATTAGGGTCACTGTCACTGTATTCAAGCTATTGACACGCCCACTCGTTTCCTCAATTCAATAAAATTAGGACCAGTTAAGCTAGCCCTATTACTATCCCACAACTTGAACATTTTGTGGCACACTTTACTGATAAACTATCATGCCTATAAATTTGTGCTCTAAAATAATAATTAAACGTCATATCTAAATGTGTTACATGTCAAAAAAAAAATATAACCAATAAGAAAATGAACATGAACAATTGTGTATTCATTGGATACAATGTTATTGCACTACTGACGCCATCTGTTAGTTGTCTGTGAGTGTGTTAGTATTTTGTAGTTAACATCGCCACAACAGAACTAAATTTAATTCTCAAATACATCGTAGTTAATCTACTTAATACTAGAATCGAGTTGTAAAATATACGCGAGCCCTCACAAAGTTCAGCTTTTTTCTTATAGATGGACGTAGATAATAATTTGTTTTATAATTACCTCCTAGCAATTTTACATATATTAATTGCGTATTAAATACTCCCCTTATTTGACAGGGTCAATTTGGAGGCTACTATTACACATCATGTGCGACAAAAATTAAACTTAGAAGTTTTACCCTAAAAAGTATGCACCCGGGTGATATAAATAAATTGGCATGGGTTGAAGCTCCATCTCGCTTGGCTAAGAATACTTTAGTACAGGTAAGTAAAATTATAACAACAAAATATAAAAAGAAACCCTGTCATCTAGGTATTGGTATATTATAGATAACTTGCAATAGCCACATAATTTTCGTAAAGCTAGTGGCTATTTTCATTTAGTACTAATTTGTTAACTGCAATTTCAAAATAGAGGATCAAATAAAATACCTAATTCTTGTTTGGAAGTAAACCTCGGTTGGTTAATATTTTTCTCGACTAAGGTTGAACAAATTTGCTATAGACAAGCTACTTTTGTTTCGATTTCAGGTTAGCTTTTCAGGATTATCACGATATGATTACCACAAGGCTATTAACTGTTATACGAGCAACGGTGATTCATTAGGAATGGACTTCAGTGGAATTGATAAGAAGTATGTTTTTTTATGATCATAATCGTTGACCTTTAACAAGATACTACTGGATCTAACACACATTTACATCTCTCTAACACTCCATTCCCTCTAGTTTTGTGCTGACCTTATCTACACGTCGTGTTTCGAAAAGCATTGGCATTATTATTTTGACTAGTATTATTTTATAAGAGCATTGATGCATGCTAAGCGAAAACATAGAAATTATTACGGATGGAAAAATATAACTTCCAACGGGACTTGAACCCGATACCCCCAGAATACCGTCCTGGTGCATTACCAATTTCGCTATGGAAGCGGGCGCTGGACAGTCGAAAATTCTCCATTCGTTTGAATGCACGTCTTTTTGACGTTGGCGACATCTACCTAAATAGCAGAGGACTATTTATTATCATATCTGTGGTCTGTCTTAAGGTTTTATAGTGGTTAGTTTTAAGCTGATAAATCTAGCAAGGTGCTGGCTGCCATTTACAAACATCGTTTTGTTGTTTTACTCTTATATAAATGTACTGTAGACATAAAATCATCAGATAATTTGTTGTACTGTACAGTATTATAAATTTTTCACCCGAATTCGCCATCAAAAAATTTTCCAATGTTCTTAAGTGTCTGGATTTTTTTATGTGTAAACTATATCACAATTTTCATCTATCAGAACTTTTTATGTATTATTTTTGTGTGTTTAGTGGAGATAGAGTTATGGGTCTTATAAGAAGTGGAGCAATGTCAAGTACTATAGAAGCAGACCCAGATTTGTTATGGACGGTCCCAGATCATTGGAGTCTTGAAGACGCTGCAACTGTTCCACTGCCCTACGTGCAAGCTTATTATTGTTTGGTAAGATTACGATTACATAATATCTCTCAAACAATGACTGACTTTGATTGGCTTTACATGACAATGACAGTTGGTACTAAAATGGTGTCACTTAAGTTTCATTTCACAGATTGACTTATGTCAGTAACACAAAACTCACGGGAATATATTAGCACAATACCTAATTGTAAGAAACTAAAATTGGTTTACGGCAAATTTTTAAGCGCTCATAGCGAAGTTTGCTTAGCCGTTCTTAACCGATCAGTATAAAATTAAGCAACGTCCGCCACGCAACCGCTACAGACATTACCACTGAGCGCTTCCTTGCTTCAGAGGGCACATTAAGCCGTCGGTCCCGGTTTCGGTCTTAGGATGGCAGTCGTTATAGCATTTTGAGAATGTCCGCCTGGCTAGCTACTACCCTCAAGTAGAAAATCTGTCACCAAGCACCTAACGGTGTGTGCCGGCAGCTATCCTTGAGAGCCAGTAATTCTAGGTTAGCCTGAAAAACATATTTGATCACATCATCACTCACCATCAGGTGAGATGGTAGTTAATGGCTTACTTATCAGCCATAAAAAATAAAAAACAGTTAAGCCACTGATATTTATCCTATAACAAAATTTGTTTTTTAGAAACTAGAACATCCTATTTAAATTACAGAAAACATTTCAATTTGTCAGTTGTTTACAAACAGAATTATGTTATTGTAATATAAGTAAATCAACACGATTCAAATTCTGTTTTCATAAAAAAAATACCTTATTCATTTTCTACTAAATTTATTGAATTTTCAGGTTTTAAAGGGACACATATCGAAAAGACAACGAGTTTTAATAAATAGTAATGAGGAAGCGTTTGGTCAAGCAGTTATAGCTATATGCCTTGCTCTTGACTGCACTGTGTTTATCACGTGCACTGATTGGGAAAATAAGGAGAATTTGATGAGAATATTTACACAGTCAAATGGTTTGTTTCTTTTAATTGAAATAAGACAACTTCAGGACGGTATCCTGGAGTGGCGGACTCGAGTCCCGCAGAACATTTTCTGTGCGGAAAATATTTTCTATAACCATTTTTTATAACGTTGGTTTTCAGGAAATAATATCTATTTCTGTGAATTTGATAATCTCTACAGTATGGTGATGAAGAATACAGAGAAAAAAGGGTGTGATTTGGTCATCAATTTTGCAACGGGATCAGATCGTGAGGTAAAAATATTTCTCGAGTAGCCAACGAGCCTGCGTGATATGCCTTTTTAAAAACGTTTAAAAAAATTTTTATACCTAAATTTTGATCTATTATTATTTCCTTCTGCATTTGATTCAAATTTACCGTCCAGAATAGAACATTAGTGTAGATAGTTTGTGACTAAATAAAGAAAAACCTTAGCACACATATACACATATAACTCATCTTAAGATATTACAGACAAATGGAATTACTAAACTTTGTTAAAGTATGTAGTTAAATTGATATTTGTTTGATATTAATTGTACTCGTCCGCAAACATCGCAAATGAATAAAAAAAACATCCAAACTATCAAGTTGTTAAAGTATTAGCAACTAAGAAGTATTGTTACGATATAAGGAGTTCTTTATGCAACATTTTTTGTAACTGGTATTAAAATGAAAGTCAAAATAAAATACCTACATGAGGAATGAAGGCTCTTAAAAAATTACAATTACAAATAAGACAAAAATTTAAAAAAATCTGTAGTAAAAGTGTTTCGATGTAACCATAACAACAATGACGTCAAAGAAAACCAACTGTTAGTATATTTAATGTGCATGTTTTTAATATCTAGGAAGAAAAATTATATACGATCCAAAGCTATAGGTATTGCTTTGCATCGTATATAATTGTTCTTCTAGATACACACAAATCGTAATTTTTCCTACGATGTTTTACTTACACCTGCTTGTTTACAGTTTAGTTTATTATTATAGTATTTTACGAAACATTATTTATCAAAAATGGTTCAAGAAGTATTAAAATTTACATAATTTATTTCCTATTATAGTACAAAGACACAACATTATAAAAGATTGCAAAGAAATTCAACAAGCTAAATTGCTAGGCAGTGGTTGTATCTTTTTTGTTTGGTGGTACTAAACGGCTTCATTTGACCATGTTATCTTGCGCAAAAATGTCCATAACTACACAAGTCTTCAATGACGTTGTCTATATAGTTATTTGCAAATCTATATATGTTCCTATAATATTTTGTTTCATTTTTAGGCCGTCATGAAGTGTGTCGGTAATCAAGGTATTTTTTTGAATGTATGCAAACACGATATCTTTGAAAATAATGATACCGACATGTCGTATTTGAATGAAGATAAATCTTTCAAAACTGTAAATATATTAAACATTTTCAAACCTGAATGTGGAAATGAAAAAAATGTAAGTATAAAATGTTCATTTATTCATTATTATTTAATCAGATTCAGATAAAATGTAGTTAAGTAGAATAAGAATAAGAGTCAGCACAATTTCTAGTAACCTAAGAAAAGTTTTGCAGCAAAAATATTAAAAAATGAACATGGGTGATGGTCTGGAATCATTTTGTTTATTATTCGATATACTATACACCTAATTCAATTTAATAGTCTTGAAGTTAATCTACACAGCGTCGTATTATAAGGGTAATTTAGCGTAAAAACGGGCTTTAAAGATATTCAGTACTTTAAACAATTATTTATTTACGCGGAGAATTAATAAGAAATTAATCATAAAGTTCACCAAATATCAAAATTACGCTGAAATTTCATTAAATTAATTCGATGAGAAACTTAATTAAACAAATTTAAGCCTGGTGCTGATTAATGGCGAGTATTCATGGAAATGCGATTTAACTATGTTCTTTTACTTACACGTTGGTTTTCTTACTAATAACCTACATGAAGAGTATAAAATTCATTTAATTTATTTATTTATTTTTACATAACTAATACGGTATAACCAATTACATCAGCTAGTGCATGCAAGTTTTATATGTAGATATCCAAAAAATAAAGTAAAGCATATTAAAAAAAAAATGATGATACAAACAAAATAAAAAATAATAACACATTTGAAAATAAAGTAACGTCTAAATACAATATCAAATAAATATGTAAATCTAAATATATCATGTCAACAATTGAAAAATAATAATTAATACGCAGCTGACCCTAAAAATGCGCTAGGCAATGAGCTGTAAACCGTTCACTTTCGTCACTGGATTACGATTTTCATGCACACTGTTAAGATTCCTAATTGCCCAGATGGGTATGTTCAACAGAGGGCCTTCCACCTAGACAACTGTTTTTTGAATCTTAACTTAGCCCGTGATACACGGGGGGGAAAGTCACAATAAAAAATACATAAAAATTACATACAGTATAATAAGTCGCGTCGACTTCGGCGACCGCACCTAGCGTTTCCTTAAATAAAATTGAGTTACCCAACAAAAAAATTATTTCAGTACTTACTGCCAGGGCGGTGCTTCTTTCTTCTTGAGATTGTCCAAAACAAAAAATGTCCAAATGTCTTTAACACGCGCGGGTCACAATAACGATGGGGATCCAACAAAGCGGTTTTTCAAAAAGACATACACAAATTACATTAAACACCGCTGACCCAAAATCGATATATATCTTTTCAAAAACGAATTGTCCAAGTTAAGTATTCAAAATCAGAGACAAAGCGACAATGCAAACTTTTACTCTTTTCACTCAAATTGTCCATAGATGTCAAAAAACATAGACCAGTAGACTGCTACGCTAAGGAGCGTTCAGAAATTGCCCGATAAGTTGATCGGTCCGAACACACACTATAATTCCAGTTCCGCTTGCGAAATCAAAAAGTCTAATGCGAAATAAAAAATACGTAAAGCCAACCAATAGTAAACTTACTTTTAAGAAATAATACTCCTAAAAAAATACTTAAAGCCCAGTGTGTCCTAAATATCTTCAGTTTGATCACAAGATATGTTTGCATAAGCCTTCTGCCTGAGAAAGTTAAACGAAAATATAGTATTGACAGAAGACTAACTCGCATAATTTTATTATTAGAAGTTATAAAACGAACGCGAGCGTCCCATGTAGTTCTTCTTAAAAAGACCACTGGATGTGGTCGAATCTATAGAGCATCCCACGGATATGCCACATGGGGGGAAGTGTCTAGAATATTGTAGATGGAACATTTTACTGAAAGAAGACATTATTTAATGTTTAAAACAATATACACGGGATTCATAGATAATTAAATATTTACTTGGTTGAAACGGGAATTGAACACGAGAAAAAGCCTGTAGCTTTATTATACCGATCGAAAGGCTTCATCATAAGGATTATTTTTTGCTTAATAATATAGTGTCAGAAATAAAAGGAAGACGATGAATGTTAACATATGAATGCAGTTTAAATAGTTTTCAAATTGAAATGATGTTTTCTGTCAGTAAAATCCATCTACAATATTCAAGGTACTTCCCCTCCATGTGGCATATATGTAAGACTCCCTGTATAGTTCGAGCTATTAGACTTGTTCAAGTGAGTTACTTGCGTGAGTGAAAATTGTACGGAATAACTCAATAAACAATATTTACTAAAATCACAGAAAAAATGTTGCTAATAGAGCTATACGGCTTTCACCCAGCCCATTCGCATACAAATGGCAAAGGTGGCAAAAACCATGTCCTAAGCTCTAAGTTAAAACCTTAACTTCAAGATTCCAACTGGCATGTTTTTGATAGATACTGAGAAACACAAGCTATTTACCCATAAACACCATCAGCGTTAAAATGATAAAATTTTAACAAACAATATTTGATTGTTTTTTTATACTTCTAAATGTGATAACAAGCAGAATGGCGTGCTGAGCAAAAATCACATTATAAAATTATTGGGGCACATTGTTTTTTATTCGGGACGGGAATCGAACCCGCGTACTCCGATTTCGCGCCGGATGCCTAAACCACTCGCACCCGAAACCATACTATTTCGAGCCGAAACTTTGTGCTCTAATTGTTTTTCATCCCATTAATCGAAAAGGATGACTTGGTTCGCATTTGAGTGCATCCAACGGGGTGTTTTCTATAAGAAACTTTTAGCGGGCAGCGGTAGGATAAATAACTCATTACGAGTTATTAATCCATTTTATAAGTGCAGCGCAATTATGTTTACCGCGTATTTTTTTTATTTGGAACATCTTAGTGTACCGCGCCAAAGACATCGAATGCAAATATTATTTGAATAAAGACTGGCTGGTACAACGGCCCATAGTCGCGCCACCGGCTGTATAAAAATCAAATCAATTTAAAAACGCGCGGACTACAGCTCGCATTCACTGATTGTTAGATATTGGTGGTTTTGTTTTGAAAAATGAGTTCTTTAAGTGACAGTGAAAGTATAGAATTAACTCCTGAAAGTATTAGAACTGACGCAAGAAATGTGATGGATAATCTATTACCTGCAAAATCCCAGGAGAAATATATAAAAGCCTATGGTAATTTTCTTGAATGGATAAATGCAAGAGGCGCCAAGAATTTTTCAGTATCTTTGTTTTTGGCCTATTTTCAGTACTTAGCCAAAACTAAACAACCTTCCATTCTTTGGAGTTCCTACTAAAAACAAAAATCAACAGTCAGTTCCAATAACGACGTAAAACTGGGTACATAATTATCAGAAATTAATAGCGAATGTGATGCATTTATAACTAAAAAATCCAAAGTGTTTCCTTATTGAGACACCTGACAAAGTCTTTCTTATCGAAAAAGTAAGTAACTTTGTATATGGTGGATTAGTAAAGTTATAACGCTAGTGTTTTAAAATGCTCATTTTGTTGTAACCTATACTTTGATAGATACTTGTCTCATTCACACTTGGTTTTTTTTACAGGTGGCTTTAATTTTCGGTGTACATGGAGCTTGTGGAATTTAACTTTTAATGATGTTGAAAATCACTCGGGTGATTTACTGTTAGTAAAGCTGATTGTCACAAAAAGAAAAAAAATACCGATCCTTCGTAATCCGAAGAGAAAACAAAACCTATTGTTCAGAAATGCCTGGACCTGCGGTTTGATAATATGAAGACCAATCCGATTTTCATCCGTTATTAAAATGGCGAGTGCTTCAATCAATGTGACTCAGTATGGCTGTGAATCAATGCTTCAACCAATTATGGGGAAAAAAATCTAACAGGCCACAAAAAATCACTACTTATTTATAGTTACCACGATATCAATTTGTATACATGAGAACTGTATACATGAGAACTGTATACAGTATATTGTTTTCGTCGTACTTCTGCTACCCTTTTGGCAGATTCTAGAGCGGCCTTCAGTTCTCAAGCGACTCGTGACGATGACGATTCCATTGAGAACAAGGCGACAAAAACATGTGAACGCATCGTGGAAAACATTAAATTGCAACCCTTAGTTGATCCATCTACGCCACTGTCGCCGCGCGGATCTACATCCAAATAACGAGATTCACCGTCACATTTTCCTCAAAATGAGCCAGATTCGGACATTATTTCAAACATACTGTACTGTATCAGCGGGATCGTCTACTACTGAACACAGCCTCCTCCATTATGGGGGTATTTGCCATTATCCCCACGCTTGGAAAGCGGCTTGGGGACCATTTCAAACATGCAGGGTATAAAATCTTAAACATTCTCTTATCTTAATAAAACTCTGTCAATAAATTTGTTGTTGTTTTATTATAAGATACTATTTAATTTCAATTTACTTGTTACTCTGTTTTATTAAATAATTATATTTCAATAAAATATGAGGTGCCTTTTATTTTCTCACAGTAGGTGATAAAAGTAGAGTGTTTATCACTCGGGCGAATAATATATTTTTGGTACAGGCGACGTACTTTGAATCCCTCGCTACGGTCAGGATTCTACTAATAAATCCCTCACTTCGCTCTGGATTCAAAAAAGCGCCCTCAGCGTAAAAATATTATTTTGCTTCCTTATGATACATTCTACTTTGCTTGAACCGGTGTGCGGTCTTAGGTGGCTAGCTACCACCCTCAAGTAGAAAATCTGTCGCCAAGCACCTAATGCTGTGTTCCGGCAGATGTCCTTAAGAGCCAGTAATTCTAGGTTAACCTGAACAACATCTTCGACCACATCATCACTTACCATCAGGTGAGATTGTGGTCATAGGCTAACCTATCAGGCATAAAAAACCCTTGCTGTGAGTATAGGCTAGCCTTTGACCACTATCTCACCTGATGGTAAGTGATGATGTGGTAAATCATTTATAATGTGGATTTTGTTGCGACTAACTAAGAATAACTGGCTCTCAACGACAATTGCCGGAACACACCATAAATATATATGTTTGAACATATATTTATATGGGTATTTTATTGTACTTATTTTTCCTTTTTTCTACTTAGGATTATGTATTGTTTTTTTTATTGGACAACTCTATACAGTGTAAATTTTTACCTGACTTTAATTTAACTATGGGTTTATGCCTGAAACAAACTATTATTATTATGTGTTTGGCGACAGGTTTTCTATTCAAGGTTGGTACATAGCTAGGTGGGTATTCGCGAAATGCCCTACCACCATGCTGTAGTGACTGCCATCCTAAGATAACAACTGGGACCGACGGCTTAACGTGCTCTCTCTAAGCACGGAAACACTCACTAGCAATAAAGCGGTCACCCATCCAGCTCATGACTACAGCGTACGTTGCTTAACTTAGCTAATCGGTTAAGAACGGCTAAGCAAACTACGCTATGAGCGCTCCCTATCTGATATTAAAAACAGTTTAATTAATGTTCTTTGTATTGACATATAAAACATACTTAATATTATTAATGTAAAGCTGATTTTGGTGAGTTCTACTTATCGGTTAAATAAATGGAAATATATTTTATGAAATCATTGATTTGAAAAGGATTTTCGGGAGGGTAAATGCGGATGAAGCGCTGGTAGCGAAGTTTACTTAGCTGTTCTTAACCGATCAGCAAAGTTAAGCAACGTCGCCCGCGGTCATTTGTTGTATGGGTGACCGCTAGTGACATTACTACTGAGCGCTTCCGTGCTTCGGAGGGCACGTTAAGCCGTCGGTCCCGGTTGTTGTCTAAGGATGGCAGTCGTTATAGTATGGTGGTAGGGCATTTTGCGGATGCCCGCCTGGCTAGCTACCACCCTAAAATAGAAAAACTGTCGCCAAGCACCTAATGGTGTGTTCCGGCAGCTGTCCTTGAGAGCCAGTACTTCTACGTGAGCATGAACAACATCTTCGACCACATCATCACTTACCATCAGGTGAGATAGTGGTCAAAGGCTTACCCATCAGGAATATAATACAGAAAAAAAATATAAAATCGTTATTTTTCTTTTGTTTTTTGTTGTTGTTAGAACTATGCAAGAGTATGACCAAGGAGACTGAGGATGATAATGGTATGGTACAATTAAATGTTTTTATTTTATTTTAGATATTACGCCACTGCGTCGCTGAAGGAATATCACAGGGTATAGTAAAACCAATAGCTCGAGTAGTTTGTATCCCAAATGTGGTATCTAGTGCATTCGGACTGTTGTCTACAAGAAAAAATAAAGGTAGAGTGTTGATAAGGCTTCGAGATTCTGTAATAATGAATCAAGGCTTGGAAGTACTACCGAGGTATACATTGTATTTTTTTTATATTGTTTAATGTTCTTTGTTTCGGATGTCATTAAAAGAACTTTATTGTTAGAATAACTTGTGCAAATAAACCGTTAGTTTTGAGTTTCTGTACCTAAAAGGTTAAAAACGGGATCCTATTACTAAGCATCCACTATCCGTCTGTATTTCACCAGATTGTATCTCATGAACCGTGATAGATAGACAGTTGAAATACTCAAAATCCCTTTGTAAAATCAAGGATGAAAATGGTTTTAATATATTGTCTGATATTGTACAGATAATATTACGGAACCCTTTGTGCGCGAAAGCAACTCGCACTTACACGTTCTCATTAAATACTGTTTTCGAGCAAAATCACTAAACTATAGCAAAGATCTCATGGACACTAACTTACAGCACTAGTTTTTGCCTTTAAAAACTATTTTCAGTAAATAGAAAGTGATTGAAAGCCATACTTAAACAAAAAAGTTAATTCTTGGTATGGTGTAGCGAATAACATATGCACAATTTTAATAATCTAACATTTATTTAGGATTTATTAGTTTTATACAGGATTCGTTATACAGAGTTATTGGTAAAACGCTAACAACCTCTTAGGGTTGACTTCTGCTAGTCCTAACAAACATATAGAGATGTTTTTTTCTGTTTGAATATTTGCATTTAACGGATTAAGCACGAGAACCACGTGATGTTAAAAGTCTCTTGTGCCTGTTATTTAATATTTTATATTACTTAGCTCGATGTAAATATTCAAAACTTTATTCAAAGGCAGCGCGGCGCGGTCCAGCGTTGCCGCGGCGGGCGCTCTAATCAATAACCCTGTATATTTGTTCTAGATTGACATACGCCCCTCAAGAAGTCGTAGTTATAGTGTGTGATGGAAAAAGCCTTGGCGTTGAATTAGCCGAGAAAATCGTAGATCGTGGTGCGAAAAAAATTATCGTACACATGAAACCTAAACTATTATCAGGATATGAACACTCTAAGTTTCTGTGAGTAAACTAATTTTGCAAAAATTATTTCATTCATAGATTATAAATTACACCACCAACAATGAAAGTCTATGAAAATTCTGCTCTTTTTTCGTCATTAAACTGATATCTCGACTTTTTACAGTCAACAGAAATATGGAATGTTACAGTCAAATCTTAAATACTAAAAAAGCGTTTTTCCTTCCTAAAATTAATCCTTCTCCATTAAGGGGGTGTTTACCAGAATAATCAGCCAACACCAGATGGTAAGCAACGATAGCCGAGTGGTAATAGCTATGGACTGCCACGCAGCAGGTCCATGATTCTAATCCCGCCGCGGGCTTGAGCTACACCGCATGGTGGAAGGGCATTTAGCGAATGCCCGTGTGGGTGAGCGACCACCCTCAAGTATAAAATCTGTCGCCAAGCACCTAACTGTGTGTTCCGGCAGCTATCCTTGAAAGCTAGTAATTCTATGTTAAGCTTGTATACACCTTAAGCGCTCGTAGCGAAGTATACTTAGCTTTTCTTAACCGATCAGCAAGCAAAGTTAAGTAACATCGCACGCGGTCATGAGTTGCATGGGTGACCGCTAGTGACATTACTACTGAGCGCTTCCGTGCTTCGGAGGGCACGTTAAGCCGTCAGTCCCGGTTGTTGTCTAAGGATGGCAGTCGTTATAGCGTGGTGGTAGGGCATTTTGCGAATGCTCGCCTGGCTAACCCTCAAGTAGAAAATCTGTCATGCATCAAGAATAAAAAAAACCCTTCGACCACATCATCACTTACTACCAGGTGAGATTGTGTTGAATGGCTTACCAATCATCAATAAAAATAATTGTCTGGGGCGTGTTTTGCCTTATATAAGCAGTTACAGTAATTTTAGTTGTAACGAAGGCATTTAATGAAAACTTAATTAATAAGGGATAACTCGTTCTAATTATATTCGGGGTTTGACTGTAACACACATAATAATTAACATTCAGTATTCGAGTACAGACAAGGTCGTAGTTATACTTGTGGGTGTAATCCCCAGGCACCGCTATAACAGAATAAAACATTCTGTTTTTAAACGTGACAAGTGAGATTATCTGTTTTCAAAGGAAACTAAAAGGAAAATATATTTATGTTTGTTTAAATTAAACTTTATTCAGTACTTTTACTTGCCCTCTGACATTACCTAGATGTGGCTTGAAAGAAAAAGCCTTAATATTTCTTTAAGGCAACAGCATATTCTGGCATCTGATTTTGAGATCTGATTAACTATCAAAGTAATGGCTGATAAAATCCACTAGTATATTAAAATTTACCGACAGGTGAGACAGTGGTAAAAATAAAATACAGTTAACACTTCAAATAAAGCTAGTAAACATAATTCTATGCATTTTAAAATCACAAATAAACTTTAGCTCCGAGAAATAAAAAGCAACGTAAAAGTATCAAACAACTTTCATGAAATAATGAAAAAATTCAAGCGTTACTTAGCCGAAAATCTATATTTAATAATAAAAAATATTTGGAGAGAACACAAAATTTAATATTTTAGAAAAATCCTTTAAAAATATAAAGCATATATATAGTGACAATTCCACCTTATTTTCCGGTTGAGCCTACGTTACGTCACAAACGCCACGCAGCTAAACCTCGTGAGGATACTTCTCGTAGAAGCGAAAACCGACGAAAATTCTTCCAGTTTGGCTGTTTTGCGTTTGAGACATCACGTCAGCTTAACAGGAAAAAATTGGTGCATTTGTCACTAGATATATTTTTATTCTTTTTTAAGGATTTTTCTAAAATATAATTAAATTAATTGATTATAAAAATATTTTTCATATATTTGTAATTAGTACCCTTCATAAAGCTTCTCTCAATCTCTCTCATTCTATGTCCAAAAATCACGCTGAAATATTTAGGAACTAAAAATAGCAAAATAAGGAATTCGGCTTCTCATAGTCTGAACCTGGAGAGCGTTTCCAGGTTGATTATAGGAATATGTTTCTTTTATCATAAAAGTAAACACAAAGTCCTGGAAAAAAAGCAACTGAATTGCATATCTAACAACTTTGTTGAAATTCGCGACGAGTAACACAAACTGACGGGAACGGTATAACTTTGTTTATACCATACATTCCTCTCCGATGAGATCTAAAGGTATATTTTTAACAAGAATATATTTCCAACTTTAAACAAGTTATTTCTCAGATCATGGAGCAAGCGCGAAGTTTCAGTGAAACTTTGTACGGAAAATCTTCATAGCATGGAAGGGTGCGAGAGTCTCGTGAAGAAAGCAATGAAATTCGGTAAAGTTAAGGAAGTTTTTATCATTCAAGATGGGAAAAGAGATGATGACAGTGATAAAGATGATTTTATAAACGTTTTTAACGAGAAATGTTTGGTGGTACTGAATTTGGATACGGCTACAAGATATTGTACTGAACTTAGGTGAGTAAGGCGTTTTTAATTTGTACCTTTTCCATATTTTCTATGTACAATGACATAATTATACTTAAATTGTATAATTTAAGTATTTATTATTTTAAATATACTCGTAGTTCCAAATCTATACTGGGAGTCACTGAAGTTTAATATTGACATTAATTATTTGTCGTTTCACCGTAGATTTGCACTACAGTCATATCAGTTTGACACATAATTTTGATTTAACAATAGAGAAAAAAAAGGTTTGTTGTAAAGAGGCCCCTTATATTGTTAACTTTTTGTTATCATTATTATTATTTGTTCGGCAATGCGCTATACTAACTCATATTCTGTAAAAACTTCAACCAACTACCGATTACCGTTCCAAAGAACACATTACAGCATTTGAAAGAACGAACAGATAAATAAACAGCCAATGCTTATTAATAGGGTTATATAAAACACTAAAAAATAATTAACTGTTTTGTTTATAGTGTGTAGAAACGTTGTCTTAGTATCTCGAGATTTTGGGTTCAATTCCCATATACTGTTATAAGCTATTTCTGACTGAATTATTTTCAGTAATCCAGAGTTTAGAGCTGTAATAGCACAACATGTCTGGCAATTTATTAGTGCTGTGGAGATATACATAAAAAAACGTAATGTGCACCGGTGAACAAATCCCTCCCATATTAGGTTTCCAATAAACCTTACGGTTGGCAAGTGTCAAGGGATTGCAGTGAAAAGTAGAAGGTTTTCAGAGGGCGCCGCTGCCCACCTTCTGGTATTTTTCCCTTCGTTACCACATACAACTCCCAATACTCCCATAGGAAGATATGGGAGAGTACGATTCCTGGCCTGGCACCACACAACATAACAACAGTAACGGAATCTCCTGTAAGCATAGCTCAACGAAATGAACAATGTTCTTTTAAAACATACTACCGAAAATAGGAGAAGGGTGCTCAAATCGACACGTATTAAATATTTTCATGTAGTAAGTACAACGGATAACTTTTAACCAATCCAGTATTGATGTTTTTTTTGTTGGGTACGCAAGTAAGTCCCATTTCAATTTGATAATCGACCAATGTTGAGTAGTTATGTTGTGTGACTAACCTAGAAGTACTGGCTCTCAAGGACAGCACACCGTTAGGTGTATTCCGGCAGCTTGGCGACAGATTTTCTACTTGAGGGTGGTAGCTAGCCAGGCGGACATTAGCAAAATGCCCTACCACCATGCTATTACGACTGCCATGTTTGGACTACAACCGGGACCGACGGCTTAACGTGCCATCCGAAGCACGGAAGCGCTCAGTAGTAATATCACTAGCGGTCACCCATCCAACTCATGACCTCGGGCGACGTTGCTTAACTTCGCTGATCGGTTAAGAACAGTTAAGTAAACTTCGCTATGAGCGCTTCAAAGTGTTCCATGCCAAAAACTCGTACTAGGCTCAATTATTGTGGGCAAGTACGATCGTTCGTGTAAGCAGTCAGCATCATGTAGTAAGATTGAAAAAAATGGAACTACTGAATAGCTAAACATAATATAAAAGCTAATATTAACGAACACTTAATAGAATTTGGTAGCTCATGGAACTTATAGACACCTACATTCTTTTTCAGGTATTTCACCATAGTAGGACATTCTGTACAAAATATGAGCGACGAGTATGCCCTTTCACTATCAGAGAGAGTTTGCGAGCAGCGTAATGAAATGGGCCTCCCTGCACTTCTCATTCGGTGCGAGTCGTTAACTGAGGTACTTTCAGATTCAAGCAATTCGTAACTTTGTCGAGCTACTTAGTATAAAGCTTTGCGTTGAATTTTGAAGTCCTACGTGTGATCGCCGTGTCAAACAGTTGTTGGGTTTTGAAATAGGATTTGGCGAAATTATATTTTGAAATATGGAATTTTAGTGACATCATTATGAGAGTTAAGTGTTATAAAAGCACTTATATTGGTCAGATGAACTCAAGTAGTTAGGTTGATGGTCGCATCTTCCCCTATAGTGGTTAAAATAACACAAAAACCGTTCATTAATTTCGTCATTAAAATTATATAGTTCATAAATATTTATGGCTGAGCGGTTTTATAAGCTTAGAAAGCTGTTACTTTCATGAAAATATTAATTACAAAAATAAATATTAAAAATAAAACCAAAGTTGTATGCAAAGTAGTTTTGGCATAAAACAAAGAGCAATTAGAAATCCTTTTTTCGCGCTTTTTCGTCATGTTTTCAGTCTTTTTCCAGTAAGTTTTTCATAATAAGTTTTTTGTACATGTTGTTGTTAAGCCTTAATAAACATAATTGTAACAGTATATAGAAGTATATGAGTCACAGTGAAAATTATAATAAATTAAGCTCCAGACAGGACTAGGATAAACCACGACCCTAAATCCGGTTTCTCAACCTTTAGTCTGAACCCTTATTCGTGATGGAGCCAGAATCTGGCTTGGCAACAATCGAGAGGAGGGCGTAGTTATGCATATTACTTGTTAGTATAAGGAATCGAAAAAAACTTAGAAACAAATGTAAAACACCTTAGAAATCACTGCCAGCAGACCGTAAGAAACTTTATTTCTCGCGAGACACATGACGACGCCGACGACGTGAAACTATTAAATTTTTTGATAACGATTTGATTTTCTCCGCTTTTCTACAAACCTACCTGTCACTTTAACAGGTAGATTTTTATATTTTTAGTTGCCTTAGATATAATTTCTGATTAAAAAGATTATATCACGGAAACTTTTGATTAAACCAATACATATAGGTTTCTTCACAGAATTGACAGACCTCATTAAAGTTTTTTATTGAAATTTTGTAAATATTTTGAATGAAAGCAGCAAATAATAAAATTGATTTATGTCATATACTAGACCACTTAAGATTTTCGCAAATGTGAAAGATGTATTTGAGATTTTAATTTTGGATGACAGCTGTCTACAACCTTACATTGGAGTCTATTTATATAGACTTGGTATTTTATTAAACAGAAGTGATAGATCTCAACGTGATCTTCATTTTTAATGACAGTGTTATTTATTTAATAAGTATTTCAAAATTAATGGATTCTGAGATATGGTTATTTTAAATGTCACTAGGTGTCACTAGGTGTCATTAGAAATATCAATATATATTAAAAATGACCCAATATCGGCTCATGTAATCATAATTAATCATTGTAACCCGGCTAATTCATGGAAATCATCAAACCTACTAGCAAGATGATTCATTATGACCATCGAGAACAGGTCCGAAACATAGCTCAGAAGTGAAACGGGCCTGCAGTTCTTCAACAAGGTCTTTTCACCTTTTTTGAGAAATCGTATCACTACACTTCTGCTCCACGCTTCTAGCATCTTCTGATTCACGTTCAAGGATGACGAAATTTAAAAACTTCTGAAGGACTGAAAGTACCGGTATTCCACCCTCTCTCAGAAGTTCTGTCGTGATTCCGATATCACTTGGTGCCTTGTACTTTTTAAACTGTTTAAGAGCCATTCTAATCTCGTATATGCTGATGTCGGGGATGTCTTTGGTATAGTGTTTGGATGTTGGCAACGTTACAACAGAGCGAAGAATTTATCAGACACGACCTCACAAGCTTAATATTGATATTAAATGTAATTCTAACGATATGCTGATCATGGCTGCTTTTCCCCTTACGGATTACAGAAACATCCTCAAATATTCGCTTCATGGTTGTCACGATAACCGCCATATCTGTTTTCGTTATTCTACCAGGGCTTATATATATATATATATATTTTATGTTATTATGACGGAACAAGTTTGAGGCCCACCTGATGTTAAGCGGACTAACCTTTGCCTATAACAGATGCATTTCATCACAAGTCACGAACTGCACTACGCCTGTCACCTTGAGACATAGTTGTTAAGTCTCATGTGCTTGTAATTTCACTGGCTCTCAAGGACTATTGCCGGAACACACCGTTAAGTGCTTGGCGACAGATTTTCTACTTGAGGATGCTAGCCAGGCGGGCAATCGCAAAAAGCCCTTCCACCATGCGGAGAAGCTCAAGCCGGCGGTGGGGATCGAACCATGGTACTGCGGGTGGCAGTCCGTAGCTATTACCGCTCAGTCATCATTGCTTCAACGTCCATTTCCTGCATGATCACTTCTCGAAGAAGGTGTTTAAAGCAAAGAGATTCCTTTCCCATGAGGTAGAATAGCCGCTGGCCCCTCTGGTTCCGCTGCCCATATCAAAATGATCTCAATCTCAACTCATCGTCATTATGTGTGCCTAACTTTGCGTTGAAGTCCATCATTACTGAAGCCACGATATCTGAATATCTCCTTATACATAACGTCTGCACATCCTGCAAACGTAGCCTGTACAATATCGATGAGCCACCTTGTGATAATTAAAGTTCTTGGCTATGAAATCTAGTCCTCACTAGCCCTTCATGACCTGAATAGGCTTCATTTTGCTGTTACCTTTAGAGTGCAAGGCTTTAAAATTGTATTTATTACATTGAACAATATTTTTCTTTTCAGTTATGTGAACAAAATGTTCCCTGTAACATAATCGAGACACAGTCACTATCGACATTCTTTAATGCTCTAGAAACGAGTTTAAGATTGAAGTATAGAAACGTTTTCACATTCAACACGAAGAAAGAAAACAATGCGGGGTTACACAAAAAGGTAACTGGAATGTTTTATTCAAGGAAATAACACAATTTTTCAATGTTTTGATTTTGTTTATTGATTTTCTGTCTTTAATCGTTTTTCTTTTCACTCTTTTGATATGCTTTTGTTTTGATAAGTACACAAGCGGTAATTCTCTAAGGTTAAGGATTAGGCCATTTAAAATTTTACGATAATGTTAAGTTTTTTTTTTCAGATTCAGTGACGCAGTGCAACTCTTTAAAATAAACGGAAAATATTGCCACAGTAAATTTCCAAAGTAAGGATTTCCGATTTTTTTTATTGTACACACTATAGAATTTGTTTTTATAAGTAAAATACACATAATGAGGGTGAGGAGTGTGTTAAAACATTTTTAATTTTCAAGTGTTTTTACATTTTGTTTTCTTACTGCCAACCAACACATGTTTTTCCATGAGTGACGTTAAGCTTTTTGTATTAACAGCTGTTTTAGTCAATTCTTCATATTTTTTAATATCCCTGGACAGATCAATCATCTGAAACTATATATTTTAATATAATAAAGGAGTGTGATAAAAAAAATTGTAGGACAAAAGTTATAAAATAGATAAAAAAAAATTATATAAGAACTCGTTATATGCATTGCTTGGGCCTAACAAACGCAGTTCAAACCAGATGTTTCTCTAAATTGTAACTGTTGCGAATCCACGCTACACGTCGTTCGAAAGGCTTCTTAGGTTTAAGAACTTTATTTCTCAAAGGAACAAGTGTTCACTTACAATGAGATTCACTATAATAAAAAATTTCCTCCTCTGTCCTCTTATTGGAACATTAATTTTAACTTTTTGTGAATAACTACGTAACATTCATTTTCGTCGTTCTTATTCAAGCAAAACCTATGAAATCACCGTAGTGCTTTTTTTCATGTTTGATGTATTTTTTTACAAGAACGTAACGTATCTTTAAGCTCTTGGGGTAACTTATATAGAACTCTCCAAGATCTAGAGTAAAAAATACTGTAAAAAATACTTAAAAAATATATCAAACCTTTATTTTTTATATACAATTCGAGATTCTTACGGAAAGTCTGGGTGGCCTTTTTTTGTTCTTTTCATATACGTTGGATATTGGACATTTATTTTAATATAAAAACTAACGTGGTTTACACTCATTTTAGTCAATAATACGGTAAACCCAACTAGATCACGTGAATAAGTTAGATAGCTCCGACTATAGTTTCAACCACAGCCGGTGGTGTTTTTCAAGGTGAACTCGGGACGCCCGCGTTAACGTCTCATTTAGCATCCCGATGGCGTGACAAGCTCTCCTTGAAAAAGACCAGTGGATATGGTTGAAACTATAGTCGGAGCTATCTCATTAGTATACCATGTTTGACATTTTTACGGAAGAGCAAAAAATAACATCATAAAAAAAACATGTTTATTGTATGGGGACCCCAGCAAATTTTGCTTTCATTATTATTTTTAGTTAATTCGATATACGAGCACATATTCTGTGAAAAGTATAACGAGCTACCAATTATCGCTCCAAAGATACAGCCTTTCCAAAATCGTACGGACGGACGGGCACCCGAGGCTTATGAAAAGCGTCCAATTTTCTAGTATGGAATCCAAAACAATAAACATTATAGGTAGGTACTGAATATTTCCGATATACATAACATAGCCCGCACACCGTGTAGCATATCTCGCAATAAATTTAAATTAGATAAAACAGGTTACAACTGTAATGTTTGTTAGGCCAAAGCAATGCATATTACGGTTTTTTTTATATCACGTTAAATTTTTAGGGTTTCGTACCTCAAAAAACATAAACGGTACCCTTATAGGATCACAAAGTGATCTTAAGAGAGTTCCATTTTTTTCTTCCATATGTCTGTCTGTCAAGACCCTTTTTCCTAGGAACGCGTGCAGGTATCAAGCTGAAATTAATATCAAATACTCAGGTCAATTGTCCTTTGAAGCTATAAAAAAATCAAACTTCTAAGCCAACTTAATGCCGCAAATTTTCGACACTCGCATGGGAATAAAAAACTACAGGGTACTTCCCGTGAACTCAAAATCTTGAAATTTGGTACGAAGCAACGTCTAGATAAAGAAAAAACTGCGAAAAGCATAAACTTTTATTTCCATTATATAATAAAGATATTTATAATAATTCTAAAATGTTATGGATTTTACTAAGCAATAAAAATACCATAACTTTTACTTATATACCTACAAGATTTTACGAAACCCTTGGTGCGCGAATCTGACACAGACTAGGCAAAATTTTGAAAATTTTTTTAGGCTACTTTTTGGTCACATAACACACGCCTGAGAACAGCTGTTCGGTGACTTCATCAACACATTGTCACGAGACATTTTAGATGAAATACGTCATGAGTAAAAATCTAACTGTTCAAAATTCAGTTCATGCGCAGTTTAAACGCTCACAGCTTTGAAGCAGTGTGATGGATCATTGGCATTGACTATGGACTGCCGTGCAGCAGGTCCATGGTTCGAATCACGCCGCGGGCTTGAGCTTCACCGCATGGTGGAAGGGCATTTTGCGAATGCCCGCCTGACTAGCGACCACCCTCAAGTAGAAAATCTGTCGCCAAGCACCTAACAGTGTGTTCCGGCAGCAATCCTTGAGAGCCAGTAAAATTACAGACACATGCGACCTAACAACTGTACGTCTCAGTGTGACGGGCGCAGTGCAATTCGTCGTTGACGAAATGCATCTGTTATAAACAGAGTTTAGTCCACTTAACATCAGGTGGGCCTCGGGCTTGTTCCGTAACAATTTAAAAAATCAAATACTGAAATTTCGTCACCCATTAGACTGCGAAGGAGAGAAAGAGAAGTAGCGATGACGAAGACTTAATGTAGGTGAAGAAAAAAAAAACTTATATAACAAATGTGAGGTAACTGGTCTCTCTAGAAAAGATTTTGCTATTTATTGTTTATTTTTATAGCAAAAAATATTTTAATAATATGATAGTATATTATATTAGATACACACACAGTACATACAGTAATAACGTGAATGAGCAAGTAACTGTGTAATTTTATTCTGTCAAGAAGATTTAGAAGAAATATGTTTTCAAATCAATTTAACTATAGAGGATACGATCAATATTAACATATATTTGTTTTACTGCTATAAGTAAATGTTTTCTTAAAAAACCTGTGGAAATAAAGCTATTTAAGGTTGTCAGCGCCTGACATATTGTCAACTATAAGTTATAAAAAAGTTCTATTGTTTAGGTGAATTTGATCGTGACGTTTGGAATGGAAGAATATCCTTTACATATTTATTTTGTTATATATGAGGCAACTGTTATCTATGCCGAGTGGTCAGCTTATCAAGTTTGTGGTGATTCACCGGAAGTTAATTGTATGGAAGTACTATAAATATTCAAGTAATAAATTAATGTTTACTCTCTAAATAATTGTGAGGTGCATAGTAGATAAGAGCGTAGTTACAAGAATTAAGCATCTTTTTAGGGTTCCGTAATTAAAGGGCAAAACTGATTACTATCCGCCCTTAAGTCACGGGATTCTAGTTCTTGTATGGAATTAGTCAGAAAAGTGAAATTTTGTACAGAACTTTGACACGAAGATGAACTTTGGACTCCAAATTAAATATGACTTTTTAAGTGGCTCCTATGATATGAAAAGGTAGCAGAAAAAAATAATTATGCACACTAGTATATAGGGTGTCTTGACCACATTAAGTAGAAATCAAATATTTATTAATAAAATAAATAAAATAGTAGTCAATTATGATATTTTTCCTATAGGGTGTACCACAAAAACTTCTTCGAGTCTGATATTTCGGTATATTATGTACTAAATACCAAGTTTTAGATGTCATTGAATTCGAATACCACTTTTTTTTTTTTTGTGTTACATACAGGCAATAAATATTGAAAACACTGATTTATAATGCAGTTTTCAGACAGTAATCTAAAACAACAAACATTATTTTCGATTACGGGCTGTTTGAATGCGCATGCCGAGGCTAGTGGTAGGCGAGGAAGTGCTCGTGGCGCTTTCCATACTAACGTTGTTTTGACATGTTATAATATATTTTAAATACTAAGCAGTGAAACTTTGCATATATGTCCTTGAGCCTAATTTACATATATATATATATATATATATATGCTTCTGGATTGCCAGATTTCCATACAATTGAGTAAATATTAGGCACATAAATACGCATGCAAAATGTCACCGAGTTTGAGAGACGAATTACTTTCCATACTACTGGCATTTCGTGGATTCACCATGCGGGTGCCGGGTCTATAGCGTTGCAGAGGAAGAGGCCCAAGTCGAAGTGCCTGGGACTTGCAACCCAGTGGAGTAAGGTTAAGGGGCCCCTTTATGATGCATCAATGCTCCCTTTCACCGCTCGAGCCTCCTCCCCTGCCCAACCAAATTTGGTAAGATCCTACTAATGCCGCCTTGGATACACGTTCTAGGGTGGAAGTTACGGTTGTTCTTGACAAGCCAAGGTCTTTTAGTAGGTTGTATAGGGATTTTGCTGGTATACCCCTTGCTCCGACTTCTACAGCATATAAATTAACCACATAACCGTTTTTGATTAATTCATTTGTTGGGACATAATATTTGTTAGTTTTTATTGTGTGGTCTTTAGGTATATTTGTTTCCCACGGCACAGTAAGTTCTATAATTACTATGCGTTTTAGATATTTTGAGTATAAAAATATATCTGGTCTGGATGACGAAACACCAACATCCTCAGGAGTTTTGTAATGTTTTTCATACGTGTCCATCAAAAGAGTCCAATCGGGAGCTGCGCCTAAGATGGAGTAAGGCTTGGATTTCGATTTTGTAGATGACCCTTCTTTTACAAAAGTAACCTGAGGTTTGTTCGTGGTCAAACCTTTTCTTGCTCTAGCTACCGAGAGACTCGCTGCTTCTCGTATGATTTCTTAGTATTTAAAATATGTCGACACTACGTTTTTATGGAATGCGCTCCGTGAACCCTAGCCTTAAGAGTGAGGTCAGACTCGCACTCGGTTAGTTTTTTGTTTTTACAAAAACTCCATTTCACAGAGTTTCATCTATCAATAGCTATCTGAAGAAAGGATTCCGATTTCGTCAGAAAATTCTGGCGAAGGCGTAATCTGAGGAAAATGAACTAAACTAATTACATTCTGGTCCCCGAGAGAATGTGCAAGAAATTCAAACGTTTCGTTTTTGCCCTAAAAAAAATAAGAATACTGTGTCTATGGAGGCGGCGTTGATGGAATATCGTGGTCATGTATCTTCTCTTCTCAGCTATGGCCTGATAACGTGGGGTAACTCGGTTGAGGTAGACAGAGTATTTATGGTGCAGAAACGATGTGTGAGAGTAATTAATAGGGCTTGGTTTCTATACAGCTGTAAGCCTCTTTTCAAAAAATGCAACATACTTTATCATGTTTGTATAATATTTGTGTTTTTGCCAAACAAAACCCTGGGTATTATCTGAAACGCAGTGAAGTATATACCCGTCAAAAAAGATCAAAGTTTGTAAATCTTTTATTTGAACCTCTTGTCCGAAAAGACAATGCAAGCAAAACGCTTATATTATGTCGCTATCAATTTACATCTGGTTACCCAATAGCTTATTTTTATTACTGTCTGGAGATATATCTAAAAAAGAATTGACTGCATGTCTGCTAAATAATTGTTTTTATAGTGTTAAGGAGTTTAAAGAATATAAATGTATATATGAAATTATGTAAAATATAAAACTAATTTAAATGCCAATGTAACTGCATGAAATATTTGCACGTCTGCTTACAGACAGAGTACAACTATGTGTAATAATATTTTCAACACCCTTGCTCGTAAAGTGAGCTTTATTATATTGTTCTCAGGCCATAAACAGAAACATAACACCCTCGTGCATAATAATATTATACACTAGTGCGTAATATAATTATCCCTACAAAGTTAAGTTAGTACCTAACTGCAAATTATATGCGAGCAAACAGAACATTTTCAATTTAATCGGGAAATACAGATTAAAGAGGTTTCTTGTTGAAAAACCCTTTATTATGAAGTGATGAGATAGGCAAATTGACTACCTGATGGTTTATATTGCGGATGTACAGAACAGTTACAGTGTTACTGTTCTTTTTCTGCATGATATCGCACTGTGTTCGTCACTCTGAGACGTTAAGCCGATGTCTCGTTCATCGAATAATTTCACTTGCTACTGCGTCATTGATGCCGAAACACTTTGAAGCAGAAAAGAAGAATATCAAAATATTCGGCATATTGGGAAGCTTGTTTAAAATACTCATTCTAAAGTTTTTTAGTTTAATCAACCCTCAAAAGCATTATAAATTTCTTCGCGGCTCTAATTCTCTGTGTTTACGGTCATCAGTAAACTTTTTAATTAAATTATGTAGTTGATATAAATACTTAAAGCTTATTAATTTACCGATGTTTTCTGTGGAGGTATTCTTTGCTATCATAATTATTTTGTCATCTATTGTTACCTTTAGACATATAGACATTTTATTTATATTTTATATATTGTTTGTATAAATATAATATCTGATCCGCCGGGGTCATGACTTGGATGGGTGACCGCTAGTGACATTATTAGTAAATGCTTCCGTGCTTCGTAGTGCACGTTAAGCCATCGCTCACGGCTGTTGACTTATGATGGCAGTCGTTATAGCATGGTGGTAGGGCATTTTGCGAATGCCCGCCTGGCTAGCTACCACCCTCAAGTAGAAAATCTGTCGCCAAGCACCTAACGGTGTGTTCCGGCAGCTTGAGAGCCAGTACTTCTAGGTTAGCCTGAACAACATCTTCGACCACATCATCACTTACCATCAGGTGAGATAGTGGTCAAAAGCTAACCTATCAGGCAAAAAAAAAAAAAAACTATCACCCTGAAGTAGAAAATGTGTTGCCAAGCACCTAACGCTAACCGTATAGTTCCAGTAGCTGTCCTTGAGGGTCAATAATTCTTGATTAGCCTGAACAACACCTTCGTTCACATTATTACTTACCATCAAGTGAGATGGTGGACAAAGGCTAGCCTACCTGCTAGAAAAAATATCATTTTATTGAAATTTAATATAGAGCACTACCATGCTGAAGAGATGTTGTAAACTGCAATCCAATAGCATAAACTGCTCCTTTGTATGTAAAAGTTGACTGGAAGAGATCGCTAGAGAGACAAGAACGTCTATTGGTCACTATTTGAAACTGTTTGTTGTCATAGTTTGAGGTTTTTATTAAATATTAGCTGTACCTGCGACTTTGTTCGCAATTGCCATACCTGCAGACTAATTATTTACATTTGAGCACTGTTCATTCATATTGAGCACTTTTAATAAAACATAGATCAAAAAGGAGTTTTTTAATTTGGGTTTGAAAACGTCTGGGTCGTACTTTTCCAGAAGACAGTAGTTAAGTAACTCAGAGAGCTCCTTCGCGGTTCGTACAATAAATATTGAAGCAAAGTACTGTGTGCGTTTCATTGGACATTCGATTCTTAAACGGCGTCTTTTCCCCGAGGTTCTCCTTTTTTGGCGGTAAAAGGAATATATATTAGATTGTGCACTTCTATTGCGCAGTCTCCAAAATGTATCCGGAAAAAGATAGATAGTTAAAAAAACTGATTCGGGCGAATGTTCCAGATTTTAGAGTTTTAACTTAACAAGCTTTCAGAACTTAATAAAAGGGTGCTGGGCTGCCGGTGGGGTGCCGGGATGCCCGTGGGGTACCAGGATGCCCGTGGGGTGCTGGGCTGCCTGTGGTGTGCCAGGCTGCCCATGGGGTGCCGGGCTGCCCGTGAGGTGCCGGAATGCCCGTGGGGTGCCGTGCTCATTCGTCACTATATTACAAAAAAATATTTATTGAAATCGGACTACGCGTTAATAAATTAGAACTAAGTGCACATTTTGACTTTCATCCCCTTTTCCGAGGGAACCGTGCTGAATTTCGGGATGAAAAGTATACAATAACCTTCTTCGTAGTATGAACTCAAATCGTGTTCAGTTTCATTGAATTCCATTCAGTAGCCCATGGGGTGCTGGGCTGCCCGTGGGGTGCCAGGCTTCCCGTGAGGTTCCGAGCTCACTCGTCACTATTCTAACCAAAAAAGAATAATTGAAGTCGGACTACGCGTTAATAAATTACAACTAAGTTTACATTTTGACTTTCACCCCCTTTACCGAGGGTACCGTGCTGAATTTCGGGATAAAAAGTATGCAATAACCTTCTTCGTACTATGAACTTAAATCGTGTTAAGTTTCATTGAAGTCCATTTAGTAGTTTTGGAGTGATGCGCGGCCGACAGACAGACATACAGACAGAAAGACAGACAGAAAAAATAAAAAAAGAATAGTTCACAACAAGGCTTCAGTGTCAGCTACAGAGTGCTCTCAATTTTTTTTCAAACTATCTGCTATATCAGAATTGGATCTGTTACAGTTGAATTATAAGTATAGATGTTATTTATCTAGATCTCATTGAGATCTTCATATCGGATAACATCTGTCATATATGTAAATGTCTTGAATATTATATTGATCCAAGATACCTATAAAATAAATTAAAAAAATATGTACTGAAGCATTTTTGTATGCTCTTACTAAAAATAAGCAAAAATGTTTCATAAGGTGGATATGAAACATTTATATGCGCGATCAAATCTATTTACGAGTACTTATGGACTAGCTCTTTTTTATGCCTGATGATAAGCGGCATCCTCTGCCTTTAACAGTTGCATTTCATCACAAGTGACGAACTGCACTACGCCCATCACCTTGAGACATACCTGTTAAGTCTCATTTTGCCTTTTATTTCACTGGCTCTCAAAGACTGCTGCCGGAACACACCGTTAGGTGCTTGGCGACAGATTTTCTACTTGAGGGTGGTCGCTAGCCAGGCGAGCATTCGCAAAATGCCCTTCCACCATGCGGTGAAGCTCAAGCTCTGGGCGGGATTCGAACCATGGACCTGCTGCGCGGCAGTCCATAACCAATGCCACTGAGCCATCACTGCTTCAGAAAAGATTAGCATTTGACCATTATCTCACCTGATTGTAAGTGATGATGTGGTAGAAGATGTTGTTCAGGCTAATCTAGAAGTACTGGCTCTCAAAGACAGCTGCCGTAACACACTGTTAGGTGCTTAGCGACAGATTTCCTACTTGCGTGCGGTAGCTAGCTAGGCGGGCATTCGCAATATGCCTTACCACCATGCTATAACGACTGCAACCCTAAGACAACAACCGGAACTGACGGCTTAACATACCCTCCAAAGCCGGAAGCGCTCAGTAGTAATGTCACTAGCGGTCACCCATCCAACTCATGACCGCGGGCGACGTTGCCTAACTTTGCTGATCGGTTAAGAACAGCTAAGCAAACTTCGCTACGAGCGCTTCAAAGCAGTGCTAGACTTGGCTCCTTATTTTAGATTGCGCGGACCAATTAAAGCGTGTACCTTAAACACTAATTTAATTAAAATATAATACAACAATCATTTACTTCTGAATATCCCCGGTCAAATATATTCTATTTGACTACCCATATAAAAGTCAAACAATAACAAGCATTGGATGTTTCCAACTTTTGGATCCGAGAATCAAATCAAGCAAAGTCTTCAAATTGCCAAAATGTTGAACAGATTGTTCCGGACAAAGTTGTTTTAGGATACTGAAACTATACAAATGGATGTACTTATGAATATATCTTAGATAATCGGCAATATTAATACGGAGCTATATTTGATTTTTGAAGCAATGATGGCCGAGCGGTAATATCTATGGACTGCCATGCCGCAGGTCCCTGGTTTGATTCCCACCGTCGGCTTGAGCTTCCGTTTCAGCTGTCCATCCAAGGGTTGTCTGGTAGAAATCGCTACATAGCGATAAGACCACCTATTGTGCTGCCATAAGATAGTTAGTCTTTTTTTTTTTTTTTTTAATTCTTTATTTCATTTCGTGGAGGTTTTGTCAATAATTGACCATGTCACCCCCGTAAGTCTCACATCATATTCATAGCTAATTAATTTTAATTTAATAAAGACTTGTTCCTCCGTAGAGAAACATGTATAATTTTAGTAGCACCCTAGCTTCGTCTGAAGAGGGCGAAGCCAGAAGACTATTACAATTACCAACATTGGCATTAATTAGTTGTGAGCTCCGTCGTATCTCATCGTTACGTACACATTCCATCAGTACATGCTGTACATCTTCTTCAGTACCACATTCTATGCAATTTGGTGAATCTGATATGCCCATTAAAAATTTAAACTTGTTTGATGGAATGTGTCCGGAACGAAGTCTCAACAGAGCCACTACATATTTCCGGTTCATAGGCAATATATCAAACCATGGGTAACGAGGCAGATCACACTGGATTGTTTTGTACCATATCCCTTTGTAGCGGGATCTCTCATCAAAATATTCTTGCCATTCTTGCCTACACCTATCTTTTACTTTGCTCAGTACCTCAGAATGTAGTGGTACGCAGTGAAATGGTATACCGTCAGTTGTAGCCTCTTTTGCCAACCGATCTACTTCCTCGTTACCCACAATGCCAGTATGTGACGGTATCCATTGCAATACTGTAATTTTATTTAATTCACGAAGTTTATAGATGGAGTTCAGAATAGTATAAGCTGTGGGGTGACTTCGAATGTTCGAAGTTAGCCCAGCTAAATGTAAAAGTGCGCTCTTTGAGTCAGACAAAATCACAACTTTAGTGGCATCAATAGAAGAGACGTAAGATAATGATTCAGAAATCGCTATGAGTTCACTATGCATTATAGATATGTCTGAGTCTATTTGAAATTTTGCGTGTAAACCAATCTGAGGGTCAAAGAATGCCGCGCCGGAATTATTTCCTTTCTTAGATCCGTCGGTAAAAATTTTGTAATAGGATTTGTATTTACTATTTAGATAGTTATTACATAATACTCTTAGCGGTAATGTTCTGTTCTGTCTGTTACAAGTATTTACTTCGTCTAAATATAAGTTTACAACTATTATATCCGATAAATTGAAACTACTTATCCATGTATGTAATGAATAAATATAGAGCTTTCTCGATGAATGAATGGGTTGATCTTTAAACATTGAGTTGATAGTAGTTAATAAAGGCTTCTTTTTTTTTGTCCAGTATCTACAATGGATAACTTCACTAAGTTCACTAATAACAACAGAATTTAAATCGTTATCAATAGCTTTAAACCTCAACCAAAATTTTCCAGCTAAGTACATTCTACGAATGTGCAGTGGTTGAATGCACAACTCGCTCTCCATAACGTGGATAGGAGTACTCCGAATAAAACCTCCGATGACTCGCATTGCTTGGTTCTGTACTTTGTCTATTTTAATAAGATGGGATTTAGCACTACTATCGTAAAGAAAACTAGCGTAGTCAATTCGACTTCTAATTATAGCAATATATAGTCGTCTGAGGTGTTTCGGGTGTATCCCCCACTTTGATCCAGCAAGTACTTTGAATACATTTAAAAATTTTAAAGTTTTGTCCCGTATTTCATTGATATGCTTACTCCAGATCAGTTTTTGGTCTAACCACATACCCAAATATTTTACACTATCAACTTGTTGAATTACATTTTCGTTCAACGTTATATTTATTTCATGTTCCTGTCTGCTCCTAGTGAATAGGCACACCTTCGTCTTTCTAAATGAAATACTGAGGCCTAATTCATTAATAAGACTGCATAGAGAATTGACAGCAGTTTGCATGTCTGTTATCGCCACTGATATATTTTTATTGGAGCAATAAAGAACAAAATCATCTGCATACTGGGATATAAATACTTGTTGAATATTATGGCATATTTTGATTGTGGCCACGTTAAAGAGAATTGGAGACAAAGGATCGCCTTGAGCTATACCTGTGCCTGTTGTTCTACTCAAGAATTCATTATCACTTACACGTATTGTTAAGGTTCTTTCATTAAGAAATCGCCAAATATATTTGCATAAAATCGATCCTGCTCCAAGTCCATCCAACGTTTTTACAAGACTAGTCAAATTAACATTGTTGTATGCACTCTCAATATCTATGAAACACCCTATAGTAGAGAAGCCTTTAGTCAGACCATTTTGAATACGACACACTAATCTAGTTAAGTTATCCAAACAAGATCTTGATCTTCTGAATCCTACAGTTTCTTTCGACAAATGGTCATATTTTTCAAGATACCAATCTATCCTTCGCGTAAGAATTGTATGAAATATTTTACACGGACAAGATAACAATGCTATAGGTCTGACCGCTGACGTTGATTGATTTGCAGTTCCTGGTTTCGGTACAGGGACTATATTTGCCTTTTTCCATTGCTTAGGAACAAAACCTGATGCTAAAAATCTGTTATAGAGCGAAACTAGTATGAATTTACCTTTAATAGGGAGGTTGCTAATCATAGAATATGAAATATTGTCTAATCCGGGAGCTGTATCAGAGCGTTTAATGCAATTATTTAATTCCTGTACCGAAATTGGAGCGCATAATTGTTGGTTTTCTGATAAAAAACACGGTTCATCTGGCGATACATAGTCTGGGGTTAACTCATTTAATAATAGTTCACTTTTCTCACGACCTATAACCATCCTAGGCGATTTGTACCCCTTAAGCCATTTCATACGTAGCCACATTTCACTTGTTGAAGTCACACTGCCTATACTGTCACAGAATTTTTGAAACGATCTGGACCTACCACGACGTATGACTCGTTGAGAGTCCGCGACTTTGGCTTGTAACACTTGTAGATTGTCAGGCGTGGGATTTCTTCTGAATTGTGCAAGAGCCATGCGTCGAGTAGCAACCGAATACGACAAATCTTGCGACCAATAAGGCCTGGGTGTAAACTGATTAGATCTTAGAGGATTTCTGTATATTTCCGTGGTTGGTATAAATTTGTCTGCTGATGTATCTAAAATTTTTATGAAGCTTTCGTAAGCTTCCTGATTATCTGTAGGTGGGCTGTAGTTACTAAGGTCATTTTCAACTTTGCGTGTGTATTCAGTCCAATTTGCTTTTTTAAAGTTTCTTCGTTTTCTGAAGTATATGGAAGGTGTGATATTAATACTTAATTTAAGCATAAGGTGGTCGCTTCCTAAGTTTTCGTTCATCACCTTCCAATTTAACTTTATTGCTATATCTGCTGATGCAAAAGATATATCAGGCGATGTTTTTTGAACAGAACCATTGACTAACTTAATGCGAGTATGGGTATTATCATTCAAAGAAATAAAGTTATTATCTATTGCCGATTCGAAAATTTGTGTGCCTCTAGTATCCGATTTTGTTGACCAGTTTGTATGGTGACCATTAAAATCTCCAGCAATTAGTGTTTTTTGGTTCTGTTGAGAAAATATTCGATCCCAATCTCTTTGTGTTGTTCTAGCAGTTTGGTTACAATAAACTGACATAACGTTTTGCAAATGCTCGCAGTTATGTATTTGAACTCCAATTATTTGAATATCTGTGTTGAAGTTATTTACCTTACATTGCTGTGCTTTGATTGACCAGTGTGTTAATATCGCCACTCCACCATAGCCGTCGTTGCGGTCTGCTCTAAAGGTGTTATATCCAGATATGTGAATATTGCTGTCTGGATCGAACCAAGTCTCACTTACCAACGCAATATGGATCTTCTCTTGATATAGCAATGCTTCAAATTCAGATATCTTAGGTCGAAGACTTTGCGCATTCCACTGCAGTATATTCACTGCAGTGGAATGCGCATTATTTCCATCTGATAATTGTGTGGTTGTACTATCCATACTTGTTTAAAAAACTTAAACAAGGCCAGTCAGAAATATAATGCACAGCTAAAGATATGATGCCTTCTAAAAGTACGCTCATGCCATTTTTAATCTTCTCCTCCCAAGATATGTCTTTTTCCAGTATCGTCTCTTTTAATTTTTCTAATAGATTTTTCCAAGATATTTTCTCCTTACTTATTTTCCTTTCATTTTTTTCCCTTTCATTACATAGCTGCTCTTGAGCTGAACTTTCACCTTCAGTACGAGTATATGTCTCACCGTTCAATAAAATATCGTAGTCTTTCGCATTATTACTCTTTTTACTTCCTTTAGTTCTTAGTGTCAACTTATTAGCTTTCACCTGTTTGTTTTCCACTACTTTAGCGTATGTCTTTGATTGCATGAAGGAACTGTCTGAAATTGGCAATATACGTTCGTTACCAGTGTTTTCTTGAACCTCCGGAGACAAAATTGGGTATGGGTGTTCCGGCAATGGTGGTGTTGGTACGTAGAAAATTAGTGCTTGTTTGTAGGAGCAATTATGCTCGGCCATAATTTCCCGCAACTTCTTTTCTTTTTTAAATACAGGGCATATTTTCGCCAGTGCCATATGCTGTCCCCCACAGTTGTTACATGTAAAAGAGGATGTCTCGCAGTTATGATGACTACCTCCACATTTTGGACACACGACTTTAATAGAAGAACACATCCTAAGCGTATGACCATATCTCCAGCAGTGAGAGCATTGTGTGACAGGGTGGACGTATGGACTAACACTAACTCTCGTATCGAAAATGAAAATATGCGATGGCAGTAAAGACCCTTTAAAACATACGCGTACGGATTCACTTGGTTCCCATTTTCCATCAAAGCTATTTTTGCGCTTAAGTCTTTTTATTCCCATAATAAGCGTCTCACAGCCCAGACTTTCCAATATTTCTTCATCAGTTAGCTCCAAATCTATGTCCTTTATAACACCGTACGACTTGTTAACTTCTAAGGTTTTTTGACATGTAAATCCTTTTTCATTAAAAAAACTAGTGCTTAAAAATTTATCAGCGCTTTCTTCTTTACTGAACTGGATTAAAACCTTATAAGCGTTAATGTACTTGACACGCACAATATCTTGAATATTTTCTTCTTTTAGACATTTTGCCAATTTAAACTGTTTTGGTAATTTTTCCGAACACGTCAAGCATACCTCAATGTTTTCTTCTGATATTCTTGTAGACTCATCTATGTCTACCGCTTTTGCAAACCTTTTTCCTTTCCTTCCTATTTTAATCCATAACTCCTCCTGATCTAACTGGCGATTTCTCTTTGGCGGTCTATTTCCATAACTAGTACTTTCTTCCATATTTCCCTCCATTTCTATCAAACTTTCAGCACTTCTTGTCATCTCACTATTCTTATGCACCAAAATACTCAAATCATTCGTGTCGTCCTCCATTTTATCTATAACTTCGTTACTCATAAAGAAACAGATAAGCGCATTGTAAACAATGCATTCGATCGTGCGCGGAGCCGACCGTACGGACCGGTTATTTCGTTACGTCGAAAACTACGTAGGTACGCGCGTCCGACAATAACAAGCGCCCGCGCGCAACTGTAGTTAGTCTTAATCAGTGTAATTTACTTTTACTTAGTAAACAATAAAGAATTTTTGTATTGTATTGTAATGAACAAAAATAAGGGTTTTAGAAATTCTGATTTGTCATTGTAGGTTGAGCCTGTTAACACCTTCGACCACATCATCACTTACCATCACGTAAGATTGTGGTCATAGGCTTACCTTAATAGCATTAATAAAAAAAAAAATCGTTTGTACAAGTAGACACCATCGTTCGTCGTTGACGAAATGCGTCTGTTATAGGCAGAGGTTAGTACACTTAACATCAGGTTGGCCTCGGGCTTGTTCCGTCACAATAACATAAAAAATATATTTTTGCTCATAATGTGAATTCTATGAAACAGATTTTAAAGATACAAAGGATAATTATACCTTAGATACAAAGGATAAAGATACCTTAGATACAAGGGATAAAGGTGTCTTAGATCCTTGCGTCAAGTAAGCAACCATAAATAATATAAAACCAACACCAAACTTTAATGTACAAAACTTTGGTTTCGGTTGAATATGTATATTATGTGATTTTGTTTCCAATTTCTTAATTTAGTCCCTTGTTGTCATTTGTGCTATACGGACCCCATATGAGTGGGGTAGCGGTAAGAAGATGAAGAACTTAAACCCCTTACTTATTATTCAGTAGTTTACCGAATTCTATGTAGATGAAGTTGCTGGAACAAGGTAATAATTTCATTATTTCATAAAACATTGTCACGCTTGCTCATATCAGTATAAGGCACTGGGCCCACAGCGAGCGGTCTATTGAGTCTGTGGTTTTATGTTCTGTTTTCACTGCAAAGTACGCAATCTCTTGGTAGAATGCACACACAACACACATTGTTAGACCCAGGCGGTCAAAAAGACGCACGTTCTGTAGGAGTTCTATTTGAGCCGACCGCTTAATCGTAATGGGTATAGACGTTACAGTATTGAGCTTCCGTTTGTCACGAAAGGAAACATTATTGTGTCTTTCGTTTGTTTTGCCTTATTTGTTATGTAAATGTTTTATAAATAAGATTACAAGCTAATTCATTCTAAATATACTTCTCACATGTTTTTCTAAACCAACAGATTTAATTCATAAAATCTTAACAGAAGAGAGCCTGTGCTGTGTAACCTATTTAGAGCTGTTATGCTCGACTCAACCGCTCACTGTGTGTAGCACAGTAAACGCGCAACGGAAGCTTAAAACTCGGAACTCCAGATCAATCGCTGTGGGTTCGGCGCTTCTAACAACCAAGTTCTAATAATTCTAGGTAGCTGGATACTAGTTTGGGCCCGTGTGTAGCTGAGCCTATTTTTACACGACTGCCCAAAAAGGAGTGCTATGTTTTCAGGGTTCATGTATGTGTAAGTTTGTGAGTTTCTTTATTGCACTTTAACTTCTAAACAGCTTAGACGATTTTAATATATGATATATCTTTAGATTCGTCTTGATAGTGCAATTGACACTAGGTATATAAAAATAAATAGATAATAAATTGGCGCATTTACGACACATTGCGAGTTCTTTTTTCCTTTTAACACATCGTGTGGGGCATTATAAAAATTCCATAAATATATATAACTTGCAGTTTTAATATTAAAATAATGATAAAATTCAATAAATAATTTGCAGTAGGGTTTTTTACTATTTAAATTAACTTATACATTTTATCTACCGTGACTGACTACATTGACTGTCAGTAAATTAAAAATTAATTAGCATGTAAAGATAGATTAATACTAAGACTTTTTATGTAGCACATACAATGTTGGCCAAGCTAATATATTAAAAAAAAAATAAGGTGTTATTTTCATTTTATCGGAATTGGTACAGATATTTTTAATATTGTTATGTTTGCAATAACGCCAGCTATGCGGATTTCATTACAAAAATACAAATATACGATAGAAAAAACCAATACGATGGTTAAAGAACGATAGGAAAGATTTGAGTTATGACGTCATGTCGTGTTAGCTCAATTGGTTAGAGCATACCCCGGCTAAAGGGGTGGATGGACGCGGGTTCGAATCCCGCACATGACTTAATTTTTCTGTATCGTATATTTGTAATTTTGTAATGGTTAAGATATGTTTTGTAAAAGAATATAAAAATAAAACCAATTAATTGAATTCATAAATATTTTTCACTTTTATTAACCATTTTTCATGCAACGTCCGATGTCAAACTCAACAAGAGTGTAAGAAAGAGGTTTATTTTTTCGTCAATCTTCATTTGCTTCTGAAAGGAAAATAATTTAAGTTTACTTTTACTGAAATGTTTTTTTCTCATCACATCACCAGCCGTAATTTCCACCGCTGAACAAAAGCCTCTTCTAATTATGGTAGGGACGGGGGTGTAAGAAACAACAAAGGGAAAAATACCAGACGGTGGTCAGCAGCGTCGTCTGAAAAACAGCCATCTAACACTGCAATCTCCAAGACACCTTCCAAAATTATTTATTTAATACCAACCTCCCTTAATGTTGGAGGCTGTGTTCAGCAGTGGACGATCAGGATTATACAGTACTATTTGATTATTGTTATGTTTGCAATAATGCCTGCTCGGCGGATTACATTGCAATGGTTAAATAAAGAATGAGAGGAATCAAAATTTTATTTACTAGTCATTGTCATGTTAGCTCAGTCGGTCTTAGCATACCCCGGCTATAGGGGAAGATGGACGCGTGTTCGAATCCCGCACATGACTTTAATTTGTTTTACTTGTGAATTTCTAATATTTTAATGGTAACGTCATCATTTAAAAGTTTAAAACTAATTGCAAAATTGGTCTTGTTTGTGGTACAGCGTAAGTTGAAATATAGGTGTCGCTCCATCCCAATACGATGGTTAAATAAAGACCAAAAGGAAAACAGGTAAGAGTCATTTTCGTGTTAGCTCAGTCGGTCAGAGCATACTCTGGCTATAAGGGTGGATATATGCGGGTTCGAATACGGTGCATGACTATATCATGGTTCGAATCCCGCCACGGGCTTAAGCTTCACCGCTAGGTGGAAGGGCATTTTGCGAATGCCCGCCTGGCTAGTGACCACCCTCAAGTAGAAAATATGTTGCCAAGCACCTAACGGTGTGTTCCGGCAGCAGTCCTTGAGAGCCAGTGAAATTACAGGCACATGAGACTTAACAACTATGTCTCAAAGTGACGGGCGAAGAACAATTCGTGACTTGTGACGAAATCCATCTGTTATAGGCAGTGGTTAGTCCGCTTAACATAGGTGGCCGTCGTGCTTGATCCCTTACAATAAAATAAAAATAAAAAAAACTCGTTTCATTTTTCTCTCGTAAATTTGTAATTTTATACAGTACTGCTTGTACAGTAGTCGTGCGAATAAGGCGGGGCGGCATAATGCTGCTTAAATGATACTTCTACGGTAATTTTATGTTTACCTTTATGGTACTAGTCAAGCAAGGATAATGGTACATCGGCTGAAAATAATATCTTACCGTGGTACAAAAAATAAGCTTTACCTTAATGTGCATTTTTTCCCATAATGCTATTCAAAAAGTCTCCACCACCGCCACCCAAAAATTTGTTAACATTGTCACCTAGAGGGTTGCCACCATCAGCCCCGTTCTCTTTCATAAATTTGTTTGTGACTATTGCAATCAAATTTTGCGCGGTTTGAATGAAACCGCTTGAGTTCTTCTTGTATTGCTCTTCCATCATCTGTGAAGTAATTATTATATTTATATTTGCTACAAAAGATAAAAAACTTTAAACATAAAATTTAAAGACACCTAAAAATACTGCTCGGAAGATCTCTCTCAAAACATGACATATACCAGCTTTTTAATGTAAAAAATATCAAAATCGGTACACCCTATAAATAGTTAAGAGGCACGTAACACAACTAAAAAAAATATAAAGTTGAATTGAGAACACCCTCCTGTTTTTGAAGCCGGTACATAAATAACGTATATTTACAAAAATATCAAGCACGCATTATTTACAAATTTTGTTGCTATTTAAAATTGATAATGCAAGATACAAGAATACTACAGAAATAAATTAACGGAAGATTTTTTGGACATAACACCAATATGTGCCTGACCGATGTATCGAACCCAGTACCTCTATATTCTAAATTTACTTGTTAATGCGATGCTTTCACAAGTCCATCAGAGTCACAGTCACCAGATAAAAAATATGCCAAAACTATGGGTACTATACAATTTGTTACCATATGCTGAATTTGTGTTTTCATTCAGTAACATACTAAATGGTACCAAAGATTTTTTGTAAAGTATAACTTTTTTTTCTATTTTGGGCGGAACATCCACTAGGCCTTTTCATGTAACAGGTGAATTTCATAGCAAGTAATGAATTGTACTGCACTCGTCACTCTGAGACATGCAGTTGTTAAGCCTCATGGGCCTTGATTTTATTGGCTCTCAGGACTGCTGCCAGAACACACTGTTTAGTGCTTGGTGGCAGATTTTCTACTATAGTAGCTATATATAGAAACCCGATAGGGTGGTAGCTAGCCAGGCGGGCATTCGAAAAATACCCTACCACCATGCAAAAAGGAGACAAGTTTATCATGAAACAATATCACACAATCTATTGCATGTTGTGTGATTTGTAAGGGCAAATGTTTAAATAAGTGCAATTTGAGTCTTTTTAAAATTATCAGAATTTTTTTAAGTGTGATAAACTTTTATATAAATTGGATGGTCCTAGGATATCATTAAGAAATAATATTCCGAGTTGGGTTAGGTAAGGATAGTTTTTGTTTATTCCAGAAGGGTTCTAGATAGCATTTGCATAAAGTTATCTGTTAAAATTTTCCACCAGTAACATTTTTCTTAAAGAAAAACCTTTAAATAATATTTGAGTAATTAGAAGAACGACTAACCTGATTAAGGCTTTCTGCGTAAGGATCTGAACCGAAGGTGCTTCCAGTTTGTTGTCTGATACTATTGAATACAGCAACCGCTTTGGCTTTTGATTCTTCGTGGTAAGTGCTTCGCTTAGCCATATCCAAAAATATCGGAACAATAAGTAACCACCATAATGTTGGCCTGCTAAGCTCTTCCATTGAATGCACGTAAACGTTGAATGCTTCTTGAACTGCCGTTTTGTTGGTTGCGTCATTAAGACTTTGTAGGTCAGTGTAGCGCTGTCTAATAATCTGTAACAATGAATAATACTATATACTATACTAAATATCGGTAACAAAACAAGATCCTTAGAATTTCTAATACATATATACAAGACCGTTTTTTCTTTCATTGTAACAGTGTAATATATACCAGCGTGAAAAAGTTTACAGAAAAAAAAACTGTATAATCAGAATAATCAATTTATTGGTAAGAATATTACATGTCACAAAATTATTATTATACTTAGTTTATAAATACAGTTAATAATTTCAATTATATTAAAGTAAATAAAAAAACATATTATTATATGTCATAAATTTATAATAACTTATAGCTAACAATAATAATACAGATATAATTTCAATAATCATATAAATAAAAATATTTATAGAAAACAAATAAATTTAAGAATAAATCATTCAAATATTATACTATGTTTTGCACATATTCGCCAACACTATAAAACGCCTTCTCGAGGAGCCACGATTTAAGAATGCGCTTAAAGTTACTTTCTATTAGCCTCCCTACGGCTAGGAGCTGAGACTACATGATTCGGTAGGTGGTTATACAACGCGGGTCCCAGCACGTGCGTGAGTCTGATTTAGCCAGCCTGTGTGATACCGCAGATAACTTGCCAGCTCCGCGGGTGTTGTAAGATCGCGCGTGGTGATCACTGCGCGTCTTGAATTGCTCCAGGTTTTGCCTAACATACATCACTACCTGGATTATAACAATGGAAGGCAGCGTAAGGATCTGGAGTGATACAAAGAACTGCCGCGCCGGCGTGTCCCACGCTGCACATTGAATATCAATGTTAAGTTGAGAGGTCGCGTCTGATAAACTCCATGCTCCAACCTAGCGTTGCGTAAATCCAAAACCACGAGAGCTTTCACTCAAACTACATAACCGCTTTCAGTGCCTAGCTGACTGTGAAACAGTGAATGAGATAAACAACAGGTTGGTAGAAGCTTTTCATCTCAGTTCTTAAAGACCTCCCGCCGAAAAAAACCGCTGAAACTCTGAGAAGAAACTATCAAACTGATGAAAGATCGGAATAAGATGAGACTGCAATCTTCAGGTGATACTCGTAATAACATGTCAAACAACGGCTAGCTCAATATACGAATTTCGAAGACACTGCGACCTTGTACGTTGACCGATCTGTAGGAGGTATATTTATAAAAAGACAAATTATACAGACATAGCTCAGATCACACCTATTCTATGTACGTACGTTTCAATTTTAATAATGCTTTACCAAACTTGTAAAGTCATTAAATGCAGACTCGCGCATATGCCGTTTTCTTTGCATTTTTTGACTTGGCCTGATACGTATACGGAGAGCCAATATTTACAAAAATATAAGTTATGTACAACCTGGAATTCGAACCTAGGTTTTGTTATTTTTATTTGACGCTCATGCCACTGGACCACTTATGCAGTATATTAATAGAAAGTCACTTACCGACGTAAGGGTATATTCATCTTCATTACTATAGTCAAATCCAGAAGAGCATGTTTTGTCAGGTCGGAATTTCACTAATGCTCGGCACAATCCATTCTGGTGCTCTTTTTCTAGTGCATTTGGATGCAGGCAATGTCTTGGACCACCCATCACGCTTCTCATATAGGTATCGTACTCATCAACGGCTGCTTGCATTAGTACCTTATGCATGCTCTTTTGCATTGCTTTCATCTGAACAAGGCTCTCTTCAATAGCCTAGAACAAAGTTAATTAAAGTTAATGCAGCCATTTTACAAAATTTGTTTGGTGTTTTTTTTTAATAAGTTTGTTGTAGATTTCTTTCTAAGCGAAACGTCAAACCTGGAAAAAAAGTGTATGCGCGTGACTGCATCCAATCATAACCTGAGTAATTTCTTATCGCCAACATATTATTGTTTTGTGAACTTTTTGCTTACAGTATTATGATAGACTGCCCTGTAAGTAGTCTGTATTGTTGGAAGCGTCAACAAACTTTTCAGTAGTTTTAACTATGCCAATAAATATTGCCTTATAGTGATCAAATTCCTTTTTATTCCGTGCCAAAACACAGAAATAGTGCACAGTGTTTTAGCAGATATTTTTAGGTATTGACTATGTACTAAATATCAATGGAAATTTTATATCCTAATTTTGTTTTAGTTCTCGATAAAATTCGATGGTTAAAGACAGATTGTCTACTTATGGTTTGATAAAATCTGTAATGTTACCCTTAATAAGCTCTCTTTGTAAATATCTTCATTGTATTTGTTAGGTAGGTTTCTTTTCGCATCAAAATCTTTGAGAGCTTTGTTTCGTGCAAATTCATGTTCTTTTGTGAATTCGCTGTCCGATAGTGGAGGTTCAACAACACTCTTACTTTGCATGTACTGCCAGTATTCAATACGAAGCAGTTGAACCGCTATTTTATTGTTCTGCTCATTGGTCAGCTTCAGTAGTGAGTATTGTTTTTGAAAACCCTGAAAAAGAAATAAAAAGTTACGATGTAATTTATTATTAATTCCCCGATGAGCCATCGTTACTTATGAATTAAATGCAGTCTGTATTATAAGATCACTGCCACGCAGCACTTAGAAAACTTATTGGCCAAGAACGGCAAACAGCTTGATGAACTGCGTAAAACTGCCTAGGAAATCACTAGGATGTGATAGGACCGCCTAATGTTAACTATTTAATTGTAATCTACGTGCTTGTTCATTATTTTAATTTGAATTGTTAAACCATACTTAACATATAAATGAAAGTCAAAATCAAAATCATTTGTTATACTTTGGCTCACTCTTTATGAAGGCCAATCACAAAAGATTTGTTATACAATATTCTACTGCCCCTTTATTCAACAACTTTAACTTAAACAAAAAGCAAACATTTGAGATCATTTAAACAGTAAAATTATTAAATAGATATGTAGAAATATGTTATAATCATGTCTAAGAACAGAGATCCTTTGAAAAACAACTAAGGCAAATAATATTTAATGAATAATTCAGATGTTTATTGATGAAGTCTGTCAAAAAAAGGAAAAAAACTTACGTCAATAAATTGAGCTCGTTCATTTTCAGGTTTGTCAGTGATCCTCTTCCTCGCTGCGTCAAAAGTTTTGATAGCAGCATTTAGCCCTGTTTTGTGAATATTCTCAAGGTCGGCTGGGTGCACGCAAAGTAGTTGATCTTTGCTGATGTTTTGTATAGTATTCTCGTATGCTTCCTTTGCATTGTTGATGGCAATTTGGATCTTTGATAAATTGCTTTGGACAAATTGAGGTAACCGCTGTTCTAATTCCTGTATAAACCCGATTGTGTTAGTGTGTTGATTCTTATAATTTCTTAACCAACAAAATGATTGTAGACACGGTGTCATGTATGATACAAACGAACAAAAACTTTTTTGGGGTTTGAAACTGAAGTTTACAGTTATTGTTAACTTTGAAGTTAACAGACATTTTACACCTGCAGTCTCTGAATTAACTTTACTAGAAAGGCGTACTTAGGTACAGTACAACAATGCGTTCAGGATAGTGTTGGGATTACCTCGCTTTTGTAGTGATTCTGGTATGTTCGTGGAGGTAAGAGTCGATGACTTCTACTCTATCATACGCAAGAGAAGTGCCTCGCTGCTAAACCGCGTTCGTAACAGCTTGAACGGTATTCTGAACGCATTGAGTGATAGGTGGGATTGTCCAGTGTAACAATAGTGGATACATCTCCACACAACACCTAATAGGTAATCTTTTGTTTATGTTTTAAATGTAACTAACAATAATTTTAGGTATTTTTGAAAACCTTTTTTTTATATTTTTAGACAATTACGATTTTAAGGACTTCATGCTATGTGAATATGCATTTACAATTTTTTTAGAGCATATCTTTTTAACCTGTGTGGTTATTTATAAAGGAATGTTAGGCAAGCTGAAACTGCCCCATTTCAAAAGAATAAACTTACTTCAGAAATACAACTAAAATACATTATTCTAAGCAGCCAGAAGACTGAGAGTCAGCCTGATCAAACAGACAAAAGCATAACAAAAACAATTTTAGAGTATTGAAAGCAAGATAATTATAGGTCCCAAAATATAATGTAGTAAAGTCAAATCTTAGTAATAGACCAACCCCCTCAAGAAATAAACAACACATAAATATAAAAAAATAATATTCTATACATTAGGTACCTTCTTAAGTTTTTCATAGTAGACGTTGGCTTCGTCTTGAGAGCCCATCTTTTTTTTGGCCGTGTAAGTTTCGAGAGCTACAGACATGAATTGGGTATGAAGGAAGTGAAGGTCTACAGCTGGGACGCTAAGTTGCTTAGGACCGCAATTAGCATCCATACCACTCTCATATATTTGTCGAGCGTCGCTCATTGCGGTAAGAAATCCTGCTTCGACTGTCGCCTGTAAAAAATAAAAATAAATTTGCTACGGTTAAGATCCGATTTAATCTTGACCGCAAATACCAAAAAACATCTTCCGTATCAGTCCATGACGTTTCTACACCTGGAAGTATGGTTAACAATACATAAGGCTCAGCTAATGATGGAATAGCTAGTGCTCAGTATAGTGTCAGAGTTACAAGACCCCCTGATGACCTGACCAAAACTGTAATCGACGGCTGAACGCACCTCGGAAGCGCTCCGTAGTAAAGTCACTAGTCATCAACTCAAATAGTGACTGTAGTCAAGCGTTACCTGTGATAGTCGTTTAGGAATGATGAGGCACGTTTTAGTTAGACTGTTTCAGTGCGCACTAGGTTTACACTTTATTTATTACAATAGCAAGTAAATAAACAAAATAAAACTGAATCATAATAACATTATACTATACATTGAAACTTTTTAATTTGTTTTCGACAATGATTTGAGTGAGGGCCCTTTTTTCATTTTATTTTGTGCGAACTTGCCTACAAGCTAATGATGACAAGTCGTACTTTACAGTATATAGTAAACAGATATGAGAACATCAAAATAATAATTTTGTATAATATTATCGGAGTCATTATAAAGTATAATGAGTCCGATATTATACAAGAATGAATCGCTCTTAACGAACTTCGTTTACTTAGCCGTTCCTAATAAATCAGCCAAGTTAGGCAACATCCGCCGCGTTCATGACTTGGATGGGTAACTACTAGTGACATTTCTACTGAGTCCTTCCGTGCTTCGGAGGGCATGTTAAGAATCGAACGATGTATTCCAGTAATTCTATTTTTAAGAGGAGTATAAACATTCTAATACTCCATGTTTATACAAAGTTAAGACAATATATTATGGAAATAAGTCTCCATGGCACCTTCCAGTAGGGTCGTAAAAAGAGAGTAAGGTAAATTCTAAAACTTCTAGGTTAGCCTGAACAACATCTTCGACCACATCATCACTTACCATCAGGTGAGATTGTGGTCAAAGGCTAACCTATCAGCAATAAAAAAAGGAAATAAAACAACAAGTGGTGGAAAGCAACGCCTTCTGAAGAATTGGCATTTTACACTGCAACCCTCAAGACAAGCCAAGCATGGGGAGTAAGGCAAACCTCTCCTAACGGGGAGGTTTTTTGACAATGGACGTCTCCGAGCTGTTAATGAAGATGTTATTTTTTTATGTTATTGTGACGGAACAAGCCCGAGGCCCACCTGATGTTAAGTGGAATAACCTCTACCTATAACAGACGCATTTCGTCAACGACGAATTGCACTGTGCCCGTCACACGGAGACGTCCAGTTGTTAGGTCTCATTAGTCTGTAATTTTTCTGGCTCTCAAAGACTGCTGCCGGAACACACTGTGAGGTGCTTGGCGACAGATTTTCTACTTGAGGGTGGTCGCTAGCCAGGTGGGCATTCGCAAAATGCCCTTCCACCATGCGGTGAAGCTCAAGCCCTCGGCGGGATTCGAACCATAGACCTGCTGCACGGCAGTCCATAGCTAATGCCACTGAGCCATCACTGCTTCAAAAATGATGATTTAGAAAATAATTATTGCTTATTTAATAGCAAAATAAATTCAGTTTATCTTACAAAATTGATCTTTTGATATTTTTACACAAATGACGTAAAGCATTTGAAAGGTGATAGTGAACATAATATTAAATAACGACGCTTACATTAAAAATACTTGTTGGGTTAGGAATGGTTCCACTGTTGAATAACGTCATATACGAATTGAAATAATCAAACAAATCTCGCGCCTTGATTTCAACTCCATGTATAGTTTTCGGAGTTAAGTTTTCAGGACTGAATAAAGAGTTAACCAGATCGTTTAGATGTTTTTTGAATCCTGCATCGATATCTGAAACAACACACACATTATGGAACATCAAACCACATAAGGTAGGACTAAAACAAAATGGATGTTTTACGTCTTCTTTCGGGGATGTATATTTGTAAAATGTTAGTTTTCATTGAAGTTTTTTCGAAATCACTATAGTCGGTGCCAAGTAGCATGGCAATAGAGGTCATTCGCTGGCCTTCACGGCGATGTCATAAAATACATTGCGTCTATCGCTTATTCTATCGTTTACCATACAAACTATTGCTAAACTCGTATCGCTAGAATTTCGTCTCGAATATATTTTGTGACATCGTCGTAAAGGCCAGCGAATGACCTCTATTGCCATGCTATTTGACACCGACCATAGCGACCCACCCCGCCTTTGCATGGGTGCAATGCATGCTACATCACATTAGAAACCTCTAAAATTATCAGTGTTTCCATACTATATTATGCATGTATTATACAAATAAACCTTCCTCTTGAATCACTCTACCTATAAAAAAACTGCATCAAAATCTATTGCGTAGGTTAAAGATCTAAGCATCTATAGTGACAGACAGCGGGAAGTGACGTTGTTTTATACTATGTAGTGAGAGTGATTACATCCACAAATATTTACTTCATGAAATGCTTTCAAATACTGACGCAAAAATATTGGGTAATATTGGGTCGGGGTGAATGGACGCGGGTACGAATCCTGCACATAACTTAAATTGTTCCTATGATTTATTTGTAATTTTGTATCGAGAAAATATTTTATAGTAGATTGAAGTATGACTAATGGGGTGCCGCGTCTTTTAATGAACTTACACTGCAATCCATTAACTAAGTGTGGGGATTATGGCACACGCCTCTAGTGGAAAAGGTAGTGTTCAGTAGTGAACGATCCGAATGATACAGTATTCAACGCATGCGACGTTTTATTTATATAATACACAAACATAATTAAAAATAGGTTTTCAGTAACAATGCAGGTAATAAGCACATATCTAATTCTAAAAAAAATTGTCCTTCATTTATTATTTTTATCATGGCTATTGCCCTATTACCTTCTACTGCCTTCTTTGGGAATGCTCTTGTTTGTAACATATTATAAAAACTTATGCTCATATTTATGTTTTATGTTTGAAAACACGTATCACACTCAATATCCTGAGGAAGGCTTCCTCCTCAGGAAATTGAGTGTGGTACGTCCGCCGCGGTCGCGTCACGTTTCACACTGCGGGCGGCAGCTCGCTGTGCTCGAGCCGACGGCGCTGGCGGCGGGGGTCGTTGCGGGGAGTGTTGTGAGCCGAAACATTATCGATAGTCATATCGACTCACAGTAAGTTATTTCACGCTCAAACACTCTTGTTTGTAAGTTACCAGATACCTTTTAAGTACCTAATCATGGTGAGCAAATTTTTAAGAACCTTTTGTGAAGGTTCCTAATTTGATAATGCTTCTCATTTGGTATATTATCTCGAATGAGTATTCTAAAGATGGATACTCTCCTACAAATAAAATAAAGAAACTACTTCGACAAAAAATTCTAAGTATTTATGCAAGAGAAGAATTGTAATTTTTTTTGCAGTCAAAAGTTTAGTTCAAAGTTATTTAAACGACACCGCATTTTTCTAAACCATATCTGTAATAACGCTAACAAAGTTCTCAAAGATTTGGTTAAATTAAATTACAGAGAGGCGAAAATTGTTTTAACAAGTTGGCTAAAAAAATTACCTATACTGAAACAGAAAATCTACTCAAAACAGTAGAATGATATTATGTATCTCTGCGCTCGGTTGTTTCACACTCCACACTCTTACATCTACTTACATTAAAACATTATATTACACACATACACTTTACAAAAAACTAACACTATACTCAAATAACACTTATTTACTTTTAATACACAGCATTCACTCTATATATATATTCATCAGTAGGTACTCACACACATAATTTTAAGTTTTTAAGTTTAAGTAAGTTATTATAACAAAAAATAATTAGTTTTATAATTATTTTCAACTTACTTATCACTATAATTTATTCATTTTATATGTAAGGCTACGTTACGAATGTTATTGTACATTGAAAGGTATGCAGAACCTACGACACAAGATTATTCTTGGTGTAGGTTCTGTACGTCAATACAGCAACAATTACAAGCCACTATATGTTATGCTTAGTTATAATATAATAATTAGTGTGGATATCTTAAGTGTTTAGTTGCAACTGTACCAAAGTTTGTGAAATAAAAATATTATTATTAGTATTATTATTAAAGAACTCTACGGATTATACTACAATGTATTAAAGTTCTTACCAGATAAATTTCCTGAAAATTCTGAAGTGAGTACTTTAAATCCTGGGTGGGGCATCAGAAAGCAGGATACTTTTTCAAAGCTGGAACGTATATGTTGCCTTAAAGTTTTCAACTCCTCTGCTTGCTCTGGTTTGATCTAAAAACGTATCTGCACTTTAGCAAAACTATTATATATATGTTTACAAAATAACAATATTGCGACAGGAAAAAATATTGTCATATAGGATTTAAACCCGTTCCATATACCCCTATATCCAGGGTATGCTATGACCGCTAAGCTAACATGACTCGTTCTTAACCTCTCGTTTTTCGTATGGGGATGGAGTGACACCTATAGTTCAACTTACGTTGTATAGTTCAACTTACGTTGTATAGTTCAACTTACGTTGTATAGTTCAACTTACGTTGTATAGTTCTACTTACGTTGTATAGTTCAACTTACGTTGTATAGTTCAACTAACGTTGTATAGTTCAACTTACGTTGTATAGTTCAACTTACGTTGTATAGTTCAACTTACGTTGTATAGTTCAACTTACGTTGTAGTAGTAGAAAGTTGAACTATTACATTCAGAGCATGCCTCGGCTATAGGTGTGGATGGCGCGGAATCGAGTCCGAAAATATTTGTAGTAGTATATTTGTAATTTGTAGTGAAATCCGCGTAGGAATATTAAGTTTTCGGATGGAAAAAGATAACTGTTAGGGGACTCTTTCCATCTAAAGAAATTCTGTGTTTTTGCTTGAACTTCTTGAATTTATTCTTGACTATACTGTACTGTATCAGCCGGATAGTCTACTGCTGAACAAAAGATTATTGTTATCTGCTACATATATACATTCATATATTTTACGGATATTATGTTTTCATCATTAAGTTAGTCAACTGATGATCTGTAAGTAACGAGGCGCAGAAAACTAAGGAAAAGTCACGAAATATCTCAATACGAATTCAATCTACCCTTTTCTCACGACAGATGCGAAATGTTTAATGTTAGTATATTTTACTCATAAGACGAATGCTATATTTGAGCATTAATTGATACCTAAATAGCATCATTATACGTCAAGCGTCGTCACCAGGGCCAAATATTGTTAATATCTGGCTTTTATCTAAGAAATTTGTTTTTATTATTTTTTTAATCGCCTTTAAATGAGTCGACTTGTTATGACATGGATTTCACAACTTTTCACGGTTGAAGAACTGAGTTCATAGACTTATTTTCTTTTTTACAAGTTTTGTTTTTGATGGTATATAAGAGTTACAACAATACAATACAAGACATCTTTTAAATTCTAAAACATATTGATAAATACCATAAAAAGAGTGACTGTAACCAAGTGTGTGGTATTTTGAGAATTTAAAAATAAATTATATGTATGCAAAAGTACATACCAATAATTTTCTTTTCTTTATTTTAGTACAATTATTATTTTGGTATACATTCACAACAAAAAATATACAGCTTCTAAGAGTAATATTTTAAGAAGTATTTATAAGAATATTGTAATTTTATCCTGCGCAGAGTATTGTAATACTGCCACGCGGCGTGTCGATGTGTATTTTGGCGCCAAAATGTATGAAGATAAGTTTCAAATATTCTCATATAAAATAATATTTTTTTATAACAGTGCATAGTCAAGGTAGTCTTCTTTTTAAATAGTAAGAATCGTACGGTTTTTTCTCAGATAACCAACCTAATGACATTGATACATTCTAATTATATATCGTTTCCAAACCTCTAGTTTCTGATCTATAAACTGTTGTCCTCCAACAGCTCCATACTGGTGGTCTTCAGGAAACTGCCAATCCCTTACGAGGAACTCCAACCTCTGGAACGCTTTTCCTCCCTGGTCTTTCACCATCTTGCCGTATTCGGTGAAAAGCTATGAATTTAAAGATGTTGTAGTATCATAAATAGTAAAGTTGTTATTAAAAAGGGGTGATTTATGTTTTCACGTGGTGATGCTACATCAACGTAGAAAATCTATCACCAAAAAGTTATTGGTGTGTTTTGGCAGCCGTTCCTGAGTGCCGTTTTCCATTTTAGGTTAATGTTTACCACCTCCGATCTCATCATCACTTACCATTAGATTAAGTTGTGGTCCTATCGGCAATATTAAAGTTTTGTTGTAAATTTTAGTTATATGTTTTTTATGTATACCATGTACTGTTTTAAATAGCATGTATGTGTCCCTACAATGACATACCTGAAGATGTTGTAGGTCATCCTCTTGAATGTTATGGGAGATGTTATAAATCTGAATCGAAGATAATAGAGTGGAGAGAGCAAAGACTGTGGAGCAGTCACGTACAGTGCTCCTGCCATCGAAGGTTCCTTGCGTGTCCATCAGAAGCACTGCCACCTATAAAACGGAATCCAGTCAATTTATTTTGGATCATAATGGACCTGCTTTCACTACCATTTTCCTACCCTTGCGTATTTAAGATCAATAAATCAAACGATATTACGATTTAACTGTTTAGTGATTAGTGTTTAGTGACTGTTTTGCGTGCAGCTGTTTAGTGTGAGTACTGTCCAATATACTGTTTACTGCTATTTCAGCTGGATTGTCCGCTGCTTAACACATCCTCTCCCATTACGGGGGGGTTTGCCATAATCCCCACGATTGGCAAGCGTTATAGCATTAAAGATAACAGTTCCTCAAAAGGCGCTGCTGCACTTTCCTTGTATCTTTCCCAAGTCGCCTTTTTTAGACACCTACGGAAATAAATGGGGGGGGGACATTTTATCCCGGCACCCCATGTGGTACCCATACCGCTTAGCTGTTGTGTTAAGTAGATCAGTGTCTTTGAAGCCACCAACTTTAGACAAGCTAATAAATTAAAATGGACGAATTTTATACATAATATGCTTACAATAGTTTGAAAGGATTGATCTTCGCTTCATTTTTCCATTAATTAAAAACGAGGTAGTTACCTCTTGCATGCTACTTATAAGCTATCCTAAAACCGAATATCTACGTAAACAAACTCCAGTCGAAGTGGCGGGCGCTGGGCATACTCAGGGTAAAGATAAATGTTCAGGGGGAAGGCGCGGGACGAGGCTACTCGAAAAACAATATAATGCGCTACTAAACGCAGTCACTAAACAGAAATACTTAACACTTGTCAATAAACACTTACCAGTTGCTGTCCAAACATGCTTTGTACTAAGGACTAAACACCTGCACTAAATACTTACACTGGCCTGTTTGCACATTGATTAGGGTTAAGAGCTTTATGTTAGTAAAGATATAACTATTATACAGCAACAATTTACTCCCTTCTTTTCAACAGGACATGCTGCTTCTACTGTTTAGCTTATTCTTAGTCGTTATTTACCATCAGTACAATCACACAACTGGACTACATAATGTTAATTCCTTGAAAGTACAAATATGTGTTAAAACCTTTTTTCCGTTAGAAAGCGTCGTTATGAGTGGTTCTGACCACAATAAGATGCCCATAGTGGTTCTCTTGATACCACTTCGCCAATTGAATCCTTGTAGAGGTTCTCCATCATCTCCCAGCCAAGAACCGTCTTGACGGGATGTTGGCTGTAACAAACAGAGATTTTAACAATTAGTCCAGTAAGATTTAATAATAACCTGCTTATCAAATCTTATGCGGGAGTCACTATATAATTTTAGTTAAGTAATTTTTTTTTGTATTCCTGATAGTTTAGCCTTTGGCCACTACCTCACCTGATGGTAAGTGATGATGTGGTCGAAGATGTTGTTCAGGCTAATCTAGAAGTGTAACATGCATGATTTACAATTAAAGAAGTTCGATCAAATCAAGATGATGAAAAGGTTCAGGTTGTTTGCGAAAATCCATAATAGTAACAAATATTTTAAGAAAACATTAAAATAAAAGTGTAGATATTATGTGGGCCCAACTCGTGCTTGGCTGGTTTTATTATTATGAGATACAGAATATTATGCTATATTACAAAATTAGAACGAAAGGAAAAATTATAGTCATTCATATAGGGATTCGAACCTGCGCCATCCAACCCTATCGCTGTGTTATGCGCAAAGCGCTTAACTAACATAACAAATGACGATAACTCTAATTTGTCCTTCCGTTCTTTAAGTTGATATTCTATCGTATGTGGTATAATGTAAATTTCTATAATATAAGGATGGAGCGATATCTACAGTTCATCTTACGTCATACTACAAACAACACTCATTTTTGCATTCAGCTTGAACTTATTAACAATACGCACTTACAAACAATACGCAGCCCTATAATTTTAAAATTGCAAAAATGCATGTTCCACAAGTCACATCTTATAATTACAATGACAGGAAAAAAGGTAATTATGTCCGGTATTCGATCTTGTGCAGCAGTATGCGTGGTGGTAGGGCATTTTGCGAATGCCCGCCTGGCTAGCTACCACCCTCATGTAGAAAATCTATCACCAAGCACCTAACGGTGTGTTCCGGCAGCTGTCCTTGAGAGCCAGTACTTCTAGGTTTGCCTGAACAACATCTTCGACCACATCATCATTTACCATCAGGTGAGATAGTGGTCAAAGGCTAGCCAATGAGGCTTAAAAAAAAAAAAGACCACCGTGAAATCTGAAAAATATAATAGAAGTGACTTTTCACACTAACGCTTAAGTATCAGATAACTTTGAAAATGTGATTTCGAGAGTGTTGCAGAAGTAAGCTTACCGAAGACGTAAGGTATCGAAGGAAGAAGTTGAGCAGGAAGGACTTGCCGCCGCGGTATGCGCCGGCTACGCTCACCACCACCACTGGAAGATCCTTGATTCCATCATTCAAAAGAACATTCTCCAGTTCATCTTTATTAAGGATGTAAGTGTGGTCATCAGTCACATTCACGATTTGGGCAGCGTATCCAGATTCCGTCATTTCTAGAAAACAAAAGTAAAATTAGTTGATTCGTTGTGCAATGTCCTATAACATAATGAGTAAATAAGATTCTCTATGGTGAACAATTTATGTTTTGACACAGGACTCTCTCTGTAGTCGTCCCCTCATGACTGAGGGTCGTGGTCATCATTAGATGGTCTGTACTAAGATCGGATTATCTGTCTCCATCAGCTACTGTTCATCGTTTTTTTTTTTTTGATGTTGTTGTGACAGAAAAAACACGAGATGTTAAGGGGTATCCTCTGCATATAACAGTGCATTTAATTACAAGTGACGAACTGCACTGAGCCCATCACCTTGAGACATACTTGTTAAGTCTCATTTTGCCTTTATTTCAATGGCTTTCAAGGACTGCTGCCGGAACACACCGTTAGGTGCTTGACGACAGATTTTCTACTTGAGGGTGGTCGCTAGTCAGGGCATTCGCAAAATGTCCTTCCACCATGCGGTGAAGCTTAAGCCCGCGGTGGGATTCGAACCATGGACCTGCTGCGCCGCAGTCCATAGCCAATACCACTGAGCCATCATTGCTTCGAAACGTATCTCGCACGATATAATGGAACTTGACGGCTAATGAGTCCTTAATCTGATCCGTCCACCTCGTTGGGGATCGACCTCGTGAGCGTTTTCCGTCCGTGATCCCAAACCACAATGAGTTTCTTAAGGTTCCCATCGGCTTTCGTTGACACAAGCCAATTATACAAGGATATAATTGTATTGTATATTGAGCGCACGATCGAGAGCCTCGAGAGTCAAGACCTCCTTAAGGATGCTTCGTGTAGAAGCGAAACGCATCGACTTTTTTTCCGGTTTGGCTGCGTGGCGTTTGTGACGTCACGTCGGCTAACCGGAAAATTAGGCGGAATTGTCACTAGACATATTTTTTCATATATTTAAGTGTTTTATTACATATTTATTATTTACTTTAACATACTCATGGTGTTTCTTTTCCATAACTAATATATAATTAAAGCTTATTAAACCGATAAAATTGATCAATTATTTTGAAGAAATGATGGCCGAGCGGTAATAGCTATTTATATTTTATTTATTAATTTATGAAAATTGTATATACAAATTATTGGCAAACAGAGTTTCAAGGTGACAATCGAACCCGCGTCCTTCGATTTTGCCTTGGATGACTAAACCACTTGACCTACAGAACATATACTTTCAAGCCGGATTTTCGTATTGCAATGGTATATTACTTTAACCGTCATAGGGGCGACGCACGTTCACGGTCATCAACCAGATAGATCTACACTTCATCTGATTGAAAGATATGCTATTTTAAACACTAAACTCTCGCAGTAATGTGCCTACCGTTTTATATTTATATATAATTAAAAGTACTATCGCGTGCTAATCGAAAATCACAGTTACAAACTATTGACTCAGGACGCGGATTAGATTCCCGCCAAGGTCAAACATTTTGAGCTCCAAGAATTTATAAAACTCAATTGATTTTAACTTAATTTGTACTTATTAAGTTAATTATAATATATATATGTATATATATATATATATATATATATATAATTAGTTAATTATAATATATATATATATATAAATATATATTATATATATATATATATAATATATATATATATATATATATTATAATTAACTAATTTCTATATATATATACATATATATATAGAAATATATATTTAAGCCTTTAGTTTTTTTATCGCATAAATGATAATATATACAAGCGTCAAACTTGCGGTGATTACAGTATAATTAATAGATTCAGGCGTACTTTGCGGAAATCCATATTTAATAATAACGAATAAGAAAAGATTTCTCGATTGTGAGCTCGTAGAGTCAAGACCTTTTTTTGTTTGTGACGTCACGTCGGCTTAACAGGTAAATTAGGCGGGATTGGCACTAGATATATTTTTTATATTTTTAAGTGTTTTAATAAAATATTATTATACTATTTGTTATTATTACAGTATAAGTATTGTCGTAAAACAACACATCATAAAAAATAGTCAAGAGTGATTTGAACTCCCCAAAACATCTTTAGCAACAACAAACGATATTTTGGTACTATTGACATATTTAAATTGACTATAAATACAACAAAGTTTGAGTAGGACACGCAAATCAAGGGAACCTTAAAAGTGGGTTCTTTTTTAGTTATTGACATATTTATACATAAATACGTCAATATAATAGACTCTCTTGTCAGTACGCACGGACCTATATCAATGACGGCCAGAACCTGGTTAATGTTTTGAGTCGTAGTTTGAAGCGCTTGTAGCGAAGTTTGCGTAGCCGTTCGTAAGCGATCAGCTAAGCTCATCAACGTCCTATTCTAGGGCCTGATAACACCTTCGACCACATCATCACTTACCATCAGGTGAGATTCTGGTCAAAGGCTTACCTATCAGAAATATAAAAAAAACGTTTAACAACTTTATGTCTCCGGGTGATGGGCGCAGTGTAGTTCACCACATGTGATGAACTGCATCTGTCATAGGCAGAGGTTACCGCTAAACACCAGGTGGGCTCCGAGCTTGTTCCATAACGATAGCTTAAAAAAAGCAACACGTACCGAGAAATAAATGAATAGAACATATGTCACCAGATATATAATTCTATGTTAGCCTGAACAACATCTTCGACCACATCATCACTTACCATCAGGTGAGAAAGTGTTCAAAGGGTAACCTATAACGCATAAAAAAAAATACACGCACCAGATATATTCAAAATACACTCACCAGATATATTCAAAATCACTGTAATGTAGACGCGTAGAGTTTGATTCAAAAATTAAATGTCAACTGAAGATTCCAATGAAAACATTGCAATATATATAATACCTTATCGTTGGTTAGTCAATGTTATCAGTGTCAGTGGTCAAAGACAGGAAATGGTTAAAACAGGAAATTTTATAAATGGTGAATTTTATCGATGTGAAATTTACCGTGGGAATAGTTAAAATGTTGTAATATAATGTGCTATTAAAAACTATTTTCGAAGGCATGTTTTTATAAACGCGAATACATTTTAATTAACCAGCAAAACTTTCGTTCAGAGCGTAAAGTAAGTTTTGACACAAATTTTAAATAGTTCGGTAGTGATAAAAGAATAAAAATACTTACAAGTATTTTTTACTGTATACTAAGGGCCTGTTTCAGAATGTTCGAGTAAGTTCAGGTTATACTACCCAGAAATTTTTTAATAAATAAAACACTATCCTTGCGTTTCACACTCATCGATTTAGCCTATCCATCGGTTTAAGCTTGAAACGCGCTGCATGTTAACTGTAATTTTTATCATTCGGTTATGTTATGTTCTAGGTAGTATAACCGGAACTTACTCGAACATTCTGAAACGGGCCCTTAAACTAGTATATACTAATAACTACATAGTGAAAACGTATGTATTATTATTTTTTTATATAAATTACAATCTCACGACATTTTAATTTATTAATAACTAGTTTTCCAGCCGCGATTCCGCCCGTGCGTTGTCGTTTACGCGCAAAACCAAAAACTTATTTTTGAGCTAGCTATTAAAACTAGCCTATGTCCTTCCTCGGGTGTCAAACTATTTCTATACCAAATTTCATCTAAATTGGTCCAGTAGTTTTTAAGATTATTCGTTGCTTACATAAATACAAATCTTTCCTCTTTATAATATAAGTGCAGATAAACAAAATACACATACAAATTTATCTAATCGAAGATTCGTCAAAAAATCGTGGTCGTACGTAAATTACATTATTAATTTCTTAATTAAAAAAATATGTCAAAAATAGGCTAACGTTTAAAAGAGTATAAAGTTACCTTTTCTCAATACAGTTGTTTTTTTTTTTCATACGAGTAGATTTGCTCTGCACTTCCACGTGGCTCGCTGCGCATGGGCTGAGGAAGCGCTAAGTGGCTACTGCTGATGAATATACTGGCCTTAACAGGATTGTGACGTGTTTGTTGACGACGGGGTTGATTGCTGTAAACTTTTTTGGAGATGTTTGTTTACCGGAAGAAATGTTTTTTTTAAATGTTATTGTGACGGGACAAGCTTGAGGCCCACCTGATGTTAAGCGCACTAACCTCTGCCTATAACAGATGCATTTCGTCACAAGTCACGAATTGCACTGCACCCGTCACCTTGACACATAGTTGTTAAGTCGCATGTGCCTGTAATTTCACTGGCTCTCAAGGACTGCTGCCGGAACACACCGTTTGGTGCTTGGCGACAGATTTTCTACTTTTATGTAGTTAATCAGTTATCAGCCTTGTTTTTTTTTGTCTTTTAGTAATACAAGTTTTCCGTTGATGTATGTTCTACCTGGCTAATCACATAACATGGGAGTCAATAAATTAAAGTGCTTTCTTGCAAAGGACGAAAGCTGATGTATTCTAAAAATTTTAAATAGCCCAAACATTATTTTACTGATTTTACCCATTTCCACTCCTCCCTATGTAAGTAATATGTGTAGGTATTTATGTAATTCCTAATATAAAAGGTTAAACAACTGTTTATTATAAAGAATACAATTTGTGAAAAAAACCTTATTTTAATTAAATCCACCTCCACAAATTGAGTATTTACTTGCCGCAGGTGCAGCACGTAATTACTCAATTCAGCCCTCCCTCTGGTGTGTTACGTAGTCGCCTCTTACGATATCCACGGGTTGAGAAGGAGGGTGACATTCTAGCCCGACACCCCACGGTTAGCCCGGCACCCCACGGCAGTCCGACATATCAGCTGGAAATTGCGTTGCAGTGATAGTTTTTACCTGTTGATCACAGAGACATCATTGAATATTCGCTTATTGTTTGTCATAATAAATTTTAGCTAATATTTGGTTGAATCCTAGAGGCGTATTCATGTCTGCGGATGGTCATTACTCAAAGATGGAATCTCTCCTTTTCCATGAAGTCGACCAGCCATTGGCCCCACGGCCAGTCTTTGGCACTACCCATATCCAAAGGCAACCTCATTTCATCGCCATTCCTTGAGCCTAACTTTGGATTAAAGTCGATAACAAAACCAGTAAGTTTTTGATTTCATGTCTCTTAATTTTCTATAGGTTAAATGTGACTACAATATCACCTGGTAGTTAGTGATTATGTGGTCAAAGTTAGTAAATCTCGAATGAGACTGGCTCTGAAGGACATCTGCTGAAACGCATTGTTGGGTGTTAGGCGCCAGGACTTCTACTTGACTACTCTACTACTACTTCTACTTCTACTTGCTCTATATTATTGTGCAAGACGACATTAATATTAACCTTAACTCATAGCATTAAATTAGTTATATTGGAACATTAGATCTTTGTTTATATAGGTAGAACAGGTCACAGTTTAGCACAACATAAATATTTACTTTAGGGCATAGAATGACTTTGTTTTTATTAGAACTTTAGATCTTTATTTATGTTATAACTTTGTTTAGATAGGTGTCCAGGGCGACGAAATATATACTTTAATGCATAAGTATTGCTTTGTTATATTAGAACCTTCTTATGTTAGAACTTTGTTTATGTCAGTACGACAGAAATAGATTCAAATAGCTCTAATTAATCATATGTAATTGGTTAGTCAATAAGAATAAAGGTTTATTGTAGCCAAGTTTGGTATATAAGTAAGAAGGTTTTGTGCAGAGAGCATGTAGTACCGAACCACCCTCATAAGGGATAACATCTACAAGAAGAACAAGAATATAAAAGAAATCAAATACTGAAAGGAAGCTTTTATTCAGAACAACTCCAACCCTCCAATCCAGCGATAGTGTATATGTGCCAGTACCCATCCAGTGGATACCTACCGAGCTTACAAACGGTGTGTTCACATAGGTCCTGCACAATTATACTGCCGTGCCGCATGTACGGCCCTCTACTGGTAGAACGATCCCTACTGTCACCAGGCGGATATTCGAAAAGCATTCCAGCATGCATTATTCCAAACCCTAAGACAATAACGGAAAGGATGCTTTAACGTGCCCTCCGCAGCATGGAAGCGCTCATTAATAAATGCCACTAGCAATCAACTATTTATATTTTGCTTAACCTAGCTGATCAGTTAGGAATTACAAAGCAAGCTCCGCAACAAGCACTTGGAAAATCGAAAATATTTAGAAGTAAATATTACAACAAAACATTTAAGAAAATAACTATGGTTGTATACGGTTTTGTGATAGCACTTGAGGCAATTCGTATCTAAAACCACATGTAGTATGATTTAATGCTGAGAGAACCCGGTATCAATGTCAAATCAAAAGTATCTAGTGCATATAAGTATTTATTCGTATCGGAGTTGGAACATCGCTATATTTGTTATTATATTTGATGAGAGTGAGAGATAATATACTTTAAATCACGAAAGCTACCTCACTTACTAAAGCTGTTCCGATACAGAACAACAACGAGCACGCTCAGTTTTTGTAAACATAATCTCAAAATCACAGATTAGAACACCGAAAAGTGCGTATTTTTATATTCTTTATAGGTACGAGTAAGCCTTGGACCCCGATCTGAACTGATGGTAAGTGTTGACGTGGTCGAAGGTATTAACAGGCTTAACCTAGAATTATTGGCTGTCTAGGATAGCTGCCGAAACACACCATTAAGTGCTTGGCGACAGATTTTCTACTTGAGGGTGGTCGCTCGCCAGGTCGGTATTCATAAAATTCCCTTCCACCAAGCGATGAAGCTCAAGCCTGCGGTGGTATTCGGACCACGGACCTGCTACGCGGCAGTCCATAGCCAATGCCACTGAGCCATCGCTGCTTCAAAATTATATTCTTATTTAATATTATAGCGTTAATGCGGCAAATCAGTTATTTACACGTAGACTAGCAATGGAATATAATCCTGATAAGCTAACATTAATGCTCATGCAGCAATGGAATATAATTCTGATGTCTAAGCTAACCTAAATGCTATCCTAACGAAAAATAATTACAATTGTATCATAAAATAAATACCTTTTTTTTTTCAGTCCTTGAATGAGATATCGCCAGCGTATGCTGCTCATTCTTAGTTGAGATTCTTTTGATTTAAACATAAGAGCTGAATTATTTTCTAAAACGGACTTCGGCTCGATGGGAAACCGTATAAGAGTGAGACCTAATTTGTACTTAACCTAGTGTAATTGTTCACTAGCAATAACTGTCGTCAATCCATATACCCTATTTGTTCCTGTGTAACGTCATATATTCAATTTTTTTTTTTTATTCAAGTTAGCCGCTAATCAACATTTTCTTTTAATTCGTGGAAAGTAACGTAATTTTTGTACTCTGTAATTGTTCATGGCAAATTAGTGGTTGCGAAATCTATCGATCATTGATATGAATCCATGTTTGTTTGAATTGTTTCCTTTATCGATTGTAAATTATCGATTTATACTTTCATTAAAGTGGCTAGAATTCCACTAAATCTGTCGTTGTGTTACCTAACTTTATAAATAGTTGGTTATACCGGCCAATAATTCATCTCATAATGATATTTAACTCGATTCCTTAAATATGAATTGTCTTTAAACCGTTACTGTAAGTATTACTTCGCTCTTAAATTTGATAGTTCTTGTGGTAATTCGTACCAAGTGAACAATTAATTTGCAGTAACACTTTTGTCCTTAAATAACAATTTTGCTTAATAAAATTGGCCATTCGATCGTTGTTATCGAGGACTCGTTCCATTAATTTTATTAAATTAACTTCAAAATATTTGAGAAAGAAATTGTTTTTGTTTACCAATTATGATTGTTTACCAATAATCGATCTATCACCATTTAATATATTCCCTTGTATGTTCTCTAGCAAATTCCCTTAATACGCTATACTTCTGTAGTAATCGATTCTCTTATTGAATATCGATCTCAGTTTCCTAAGTGCAAGTCGATACCCCTTCACTTTTTTGCAAGAAAAATGTGCATCCACGGATTTTCATTTATTTATTTTCGGTTGACGCGCTCCGTCCGAGTTTAAGATTAAATTAGAGGCACCCAAAATGGAAATTTTCAAAATGGAAGGAAGAGGGCCTCCATGCTGGCGATGGCGCAGCGCCATTAAAATGAAATGTTTTTGTCAAACCCGTAAGGTGAGTGAACTTGTGTTAATTCTCCCCCCGAGGACATACTATTTTTCCACCCAAATTATTATTAAATGTTCATAATTCCCCTTTAGTCATGCACAGATTCATCCTCGTCGACTAATGGTAGTCTAACCCACAATTTTCATCCAATTCAGCTAAAAATTCATGTATATATTTCCAACATAACTGGTGAAAATCTTCAAATAGACCAGTTTTTGATATTGTTTAGATGGATAATCAGATAGTACTAGCCCCTACGGTTGTGCTGATTTATGATTTTCACAATTTATTTTAAAATATACTTAGAGAAATATATTTAAGAGTAAATTGATAAATTTTTCTTATATTGAAGAGTTACTATACAATAAATGAATATTTAAATGATAGAATTTCAAACTTAACTGATGCTATGTTGTATTTGTTTATTTACTTGGAAGACTAACAGCCATTATGTCAAATAGAAGTATGTATATAAAGCAATTGGCCAATTATAGGTCCTTACGAATATAAACAAATTAGATAAAACAATAACAATAGCGAACTATACTTAGAGTTTTACCATGTACTTGCCATTACAAATGTTTATTGTTAACTATTAGGGCAAACATTACAAATGTTGTGCTCTAATAGTTAATTCTAAATATTACATTATTAGCAGAAAAAAATCCTTCGCCAACAACTGTATAGCCGATCCGATGCTCGTACAGAATAGATCTATATCTATCATTATCATTATCTTAATATATATAATATTTTCTATGTAAACTTGACATCATTAACCTGACAATTATCATATTTTAACTGATATTAATTAAAAATTTATTGTATATTCGCAGTAGACAAAGCTGTTGACACTAATAATTATAATTTATGAACACAATGTTACAAAGTTGAACAATAAATTAATCTGAATCTGAATCATGATGTCACCTGTCTACCTAAGTTTGGTAGAAGGGAGCATAAAAGAAAGAAGAAGAAGAATAGATATAACAGTATATTGAAGAGAAAGGTCGTGGATTTCAAACAGGTATGGCAATGGTAGGCTTCTTTGTTTAAGGACTTATCTCCGGTCCGCTTGTAGTGAGGAGATGCTCAGCCGCAGAAGTCAGAGTGTGACAAGGCCTGGAGTATTCTGTATCCAGAAACCGTGCTGTAGTTAGTCCCAGCCTCTGCGCTGTATAGACTGGTCTGCAGATTCAACCGGTGGCAGCGGTCCGGTGCAGGTGTTCAGCCTCGTGAGGGAACAGGTCAGCTTCCTGAAGGAGCAGATCAGCCTTCTAGCCTTCTCAAGGAACCCCAAGTATGGGGCTGCATATTTAAATCTTAAGTGTTTATAAAGATATCACTTTTATTTATTAAAATAAGGAGTACTTTCAGGGGCGTTCAGCTAACAAGTCACGCTGGCTTTCACTGCGTCAGACTCAAAACCACCACCGGATGTTCATAGCCCCTTTCATTACCTTATAAGGTAATCATTATATAAAAATGTCATTTTATCACCGGTATATATATATATATATATATATATATATATATACCGGTGATAAATCACATTTTTCACATATCAATCTTTATTCTCACTTTGTATGAGAATTATAATTCATAGATAAAAACTCCAACTTTACAGCTTCTTTCCAACCATTTCATTAAAAACAATGTGAACCGAACTCCAGTGCCAAACAAAACAGACACATATGACTTAACAAGTCTCAGAGTGACGGCCGTAGTGCAGTTTGTCGCTTGTGACATAATGCATCTGTTATAGGTTAGCGCTCAACATCAAGGACATCGTGCTTGTTCCGTCATAAACCAAAAAAAAAGCTTGCTTTATTTTGCAAGTGACCATAGAATATACCTGCCTACTACTCTCAACCGAATAGCTTGCAACTAAAATTAGACAAGTTAGTTACCCATTACTTTTAAAGACACATATTCAACCACAGTAGCAATTTATATGACTGAGAATACTCAGTTCATGGATTACAGAAAAATTCTGTCTTACACTGCATTTAAGTCACGAAGGCGTAGGTAGTTCTGTTATGACACTCGGTAACAATTCACGAATACTAAGTTGTTTTATCTCCCTGTCACATCAAAAGAACGAAATCAAATTCCCGGCAAATGCTTATTCACGCTGTTGTAGAACACGAGCTACTGGCGAGATTAGTTTTTCTTAAAACATTAGGTATGTCGTAAAAAATAGATAAACTCTTCTGTAAAGAGGCTGTTTTATTTTAAATGGCCAGTCACTTCTTCATACAAACGTCAGATTTTGATTACTCTTTGAGGTTTAAGGTCCAGAACTTTGCATGCTATTGAATGATCTCTCTATTATCTAGGTTTATATTGTTACCAACTTGAAAGTTACGAAATATCATCATGTCGTTCTTGGAGCAGTGATGACTCAGTGGCATTGACTATGGATTTTCGTGCCGCAGGTCCATGGTTCGAATCCCGCCGCGGGCTTGAGCTTCACCGCATGGTGGAAGGGCATTTTGCGCATGACTGCCTGGCTAGCGACCACCCTCAAGTAGAAAATCTGTCGCCTAGCACCTATCGGTGTGTTCCGGCAGCAGTCCTTGAGAGCCAGTGAAATTACAGGCACATGAGACTTAGCAACTATGTCTCAAGGTGACGGGCGCAGTGCAATTCGTGACTTGTGACGAAATGCATCTGTCATAGGCAGAGTTTAGTCCGCTTAACATCAGGTGGCCCTCTTGGTTGATCCATCACAATTACATAAAAAAATATTTCGATCATTTGAGCCTGATAACTTTAAAGTTTTTTTTTAACTTGTTGTCACTTCATTATTAGTCTTTATAATAAAGCGATCAATCTATTTCATGCTGAGTTCTGGAACTACCGCACTTTTTTTATATAAGATTTTCTTTTAGATTTTCCACATACTCCAGGGTCCGTTTTTTAAATTAACTGAGAAATGAAATTTATTAAGTAATTACATTACTATGGGGAACATTCTTACATACTTAGGGGGGTAAACAGTTATAAGGGATGCTAATTATATCTAGTATATACTAATTCAAAACAGATACAAACAGGTTTGCACAGGCTTACCGAACGGACCAGTGTCCTCAAGCAGCACTTGTTCATGAGTTGATTCGCGTGCCAGCCATCGTCTTCCTCAACCATTTGTGTAAGAAGAGAGCAACCCGACACACGATGCCGCCGCTTGGCAACACATTTCGGTGAGCATGACCGTTCCAAATGCCCGCACCAATCTGCTTGCCAAAGGGGGAGAAAACTATAATTAAACACTACATTTATACGCATTACATTAAAAAGTGAACTCTTACATTTTCTTAGTCTGACTTTCCGACGTCCATTTTCACCAGGGCCTCTATCACCACGCCCTTTAAATAATGAATATTCTTTAACACCCTCTCAACTTAGTAACCAGCCAGTTTAACCTGAAGCGTCCGCCTAGCGATGCATTCTAAACGCAATACCTTTTCTTAAAACTGTTATGGTAACATATGACTACTGTTCAACGTATTATTTTTAATAACTTACAAGACGTATAAATAAACATATAAATAACCTCTGTAGTTTCTACAAAAATGCATTGAGTATGGTCAGGAGTTAGAAGCTATTACTCTTAACCTATTTTATAATAATCATAACCTTTTCAACATAAATTTTGTTCGCAACACTTTAAAATAAGCACTATTCACTTTTGAAGCGCTCATAGCGAAGTTTGCTTAGCTGGTTGTTAATCGATCAACAAAGTTCAACAACGTCCGCCGCGGTCAAGAGTTGAATGGGTGACCGTTAGTGACATTACTACTAAGCGCTTTCGTGCTTCGGAGGGCACGTTAAGCCGTCAGTTCCGATTGTTGTCTTACAATGGCAGTCGTTACAGCATGGTGGTAGGGCATGTTGCGAATGCCCGCCTGGCTAGCTACCACCCTCAAGTAGAAAATCTGTCGCCAAGCACCTAAAGGTTTAAGGTGTGTTCCAGCAGCTGTCCTTGAGAGCCAGTAACTCTAGGCTAGCCTGAACAACATCTTCGTTCCCATCATCACTTACCATCAGGTGAGATAGTGGTCAAAAGGTAGACTATCAACAATAATAGAAACAAAACTATATACCGCTTTAGTAAGTGGTGAAGTTCCTTTTGAAAACAGTACACCGGTTAGAATTATAAAATATACAATATTTTTTATTTTTTTTTAAATACTCTACTGAGTACCAAAGGTATAACATCAGTCAAAACACATTTTCTTCATTACCTACATTGGACTTGTAATTAAACTTACCCGAAACTCTCATACTAAGTGAGGAATCTCGCCTCACTCAAGTCACGTACCCTATCGATCCCCGAACAAATCACATGTTTTTACGAAAAATGTCTGTTTATTTTCTGAGGTAAAATATCTGCACCAATTCCACGTAAATACCGCAGGTGAAAATTAACGCCCTTAGATAAGGTAACTGGATATGCTTCGAGTGCGAGTATTAATGTATATGTGAGCAGCATTATTCACTTTTGTAGCAATGATGGCCGAGCGGTAATAGCTATGGACTGCCGTGCCGCAGGTATATGGTTTGATCCCCACCACTGGTTAAAGCTTCACCGCATGGTGGAAAAGCATTTTGCGAATGCTCGCCTGGCTACACTGAGAAAAATCTAAAGTCAAAAGCGCCCTAATGACGGCCAACTTATATAGTATAAATCGAAAAACCGACCAAACGTAAATACGTACAAAAACGCCTTCCAACTAGAAGGCGTTAAACGAGGTCAGTGAAGGCGAATGTTTCTTTTCGTCTTCATTTAAGGTGTATTTTGTGGCCTTTTCGATGAGCCTGATTAAGTCGTACGTTATAGTGATAATCACCGTATATAAGCCGCCGTAAAAGTAAGGTATATTTTATGGTCAATACTGCAATTATTATCGTATAACAAGTTTAATTCTGAAAATACTTTACGGAAGGCGTTTTTGACGGTTGTGTTTATTATAAAACATGGTACATTTTTATTGATTGATGAAAATCATCTTAAGACTTGTGAATTCATCTTACGTAGTTACAATTCAACGGTAAAAGGTCAAATTTGATTTAAGCCTTTAAGTCGTTTTCTCAGTGTAGCTACCACCTTCGAGTAGAAAATCTGTCGCCAAGCACCTAATGGTGTATCGCGGCAAGTGTCCTTGAGTGCCAGTAATTCTAGGCTAGCCTGAACAACATCTTCGACCATATCACCACTTACCATCAGGTGAGATAGTAGTCAAAGGCTAGCCTATCAGCTATAAAAAAAAACTGTCGTCAAGCAAGTGCTTGGCGATCAGTGTGTTCCGGCAGCAGTCCTTGAGAGCCAGTTATATGATGAGTCTTAACAACTATCTGTCTCAGTGGCACGGGGCAGTGGAATTCGTAACTGTGATGAAATTCATATGTTATAGGCAGAGGTTACTCCACGTAGGATAGGAGGACACAGGCTCGGAATTGTTCCGTTACAATAACATCAACAATGTGGATGTATTAAAGTATAGCTGCAAACTAGACTCAATATATACTCAGCGGCATAGCTTCTGCAGTGTAAAATTTGTCAAGAGACAGCGGCTTGTGCTTGTAATTTTAAAGCCCATATAAGACCCAAATTATTGTCTTATAGCCGGTCAGTACGAAAATCAAACTTACCAACGTTGAAATAAAGCTTATCTTAGCGCACAATGCAACGTGATAGTAACGGTAATCGCTCCACCAGATTTGCAAGAAAATATGAGATTTTTTTACATGGACGCCATACTTTCGTTTCAAAATCATTTTGTACAGATTCGTCAATATCGTTTAGGAAGCGATATGAATTTCGTTCCGTAACTAAACGAAAATGTAACTCCAGAAAATTTGCCGCTAACTCAGAGAAATTAATAAGAAAGAGGGAGCTTAATGAAAATCAAATATGAAGCATCAAATTCGGCCAATTTTATGTAACACACAATTCACTCACACAAACGTATCCAAATTCGGCCAATTTTGTCCTCATTGACGATAGACCGTCGCACATTACACACGTCACACATAACGGAATTAATAAATTTAAAACCGACTTGAGTATTAAAACACACGTAAGTATTAAATATAATGTACTTTCTTTAATATTATACAACGCAATTTAGGTTATAATTTCGAATAAAAATGTAAACAATAGTGTTGCCAGACATACATTTTAGGTTGCTTCCAAAAGTGTGCAGTTTATAACAGTCGGTTCGTGTAGCTGTCACATTATTATATACTTTATAACTTAACAAGCGTTTGTTTAGTAGGAAAAACTAGGGATTATCTTATCTTATAGTGGTAATAACCAGTAAAGAGTTTAGCAACTAATCATATTTTAGTTTAATTTAATTTATTATAGTTATAGTGCAATATCTTTGTTATCACTGCAACTATAGTAGTTAGATAGTTCAACTAAGAAATTTGATACTTCTAATAAAAGTTTGCAGGTTAAAAGTTATCACAAAATTGTCCCACAGTTGGGCAAAAGCCTACATTTTGATGACTAATGAAGACAATAATCGACCTAGAGCGTGTCAGGACACGCATTTGATATGCTCCCGTCGCAGATGCCGTAGATAAATAGAAAACCATTTAAGGAGTATTGTTGGTTTTTTATTGAATTTACAATTTCTCAAAATTTACCAGTTATAAACCAAAAATATTTTGGGAAAAAGTCTTTCAAATGACAGGAACGGTTATTTTATTATCACAGAATGCTCAAACCAATTTTCGTTTGATGTTTTAAGTATAATCTATCTATGGTAAATAATTAAATTCTAGGTCTAAAAGTTAGAAACATCGACTAGGCTACCAAAACTTTCACACGAAAATAGTTAATTAGCAGTAGTTTTTAAAACACCCCCGTGATACTTGTTGTGTTATTGTTGTTAATCATTTCAGGTCTCCAATAAGGAGTGCTTATATAGATGATTGGCTATCCGCGGTTAGGAATAATCGTTAGAACCTAAAGACCTTATTTTACATTTTACCTTTTTTTCGGTAAAATTGTAATGATTTTTCTAATTCTGTTTTCACAAACATTATACTTACACAAAATGATAGAGATATATTTTTTTTTATATATTATTGTGATGGAACAAGCACGAGGCTGACCTGATGTTAAGCGGTATCCTCTGCCTATAACAGATGCATTTCATCACAAGTGAAGAATTGCACTGCGCCCATCACCTTGAGACATACCTGTTAAGTCTCATTGTAATAATAATATGTGTAAAAATAATCGTAACTGTGCGCTAAAAATTTATTGTCCTAGAGAACGTAAAGTCTAGAATATCTTAAAAAAAATTGCGAAATATATTAAACAATAATCGTAAAGATTGTGCAAAATTAAAATAATATTGCGCAATATAAATAACATTATGTTATTGCGAAGTATTCTTACGAACAGATTTTGCTGTATATTCTAAAAAAAGATAATATATTTATTTTTTCCCATAAATCCTACAATTTAGTTATTTTTGCTTTCATATGGCAACACTACTATCGCACACATGTATAAAAGAAGCTTCAGTTTGATATTTTACGAGCCTCCGTCTTTTCTTCTATTTAGTCAGAGGCCGCTATAGACACAATAAATGTTGAAATTATAGTCAGGGATCTGACGATTCTAATATATTATATGAAGTTTTTTAATAGTCTTTGTCATTCTGTACTGACAGAACCCGGTAATTTTTAATAAGGCATAATATCCTCAAACGATCCGGTAAAGTAATCCTACTTTGCGTTATTATGCCTACATTTAAAAGAATTCAAATTAACACATCCAACATTAATTGAATATAGTAAGAAAAATATGCTTAGAAATATGCGATTTAGAGCGCATGCATAAATAACGAACCGAAGCGTTCTTCTAAGGATCTTTATATTTTGATACTATATGTAGCATGTTATTGATTACCTTGATCTGTTTCTGTGCGATCTTCACACAACTCTTGGGGAGGTAATAATAATGGACTGTATGATGTAAGTACTGTGTCTAGGTGAGGAATTGATCTTCGATCTCTGCAAGCTAAAGAAAGCAGTATGGAGACTCCACCAACCTTTTATCCACGGCCGCCGAGGGCAGCAGCATCCATCGCAGATTAGGCACAGCTTTTCCGCGCAGTCGGTATCACCGAATCCAAACAGTTTCTTCTTCTTGCAGCACTTAACACTAGGATGGAAAGCGATTCCCGCGGGCACAGCACAGTAAGAATTATATCACAGGAAGCCCGGCAGGTTTGAGCACAACGTGTACTCGGCGCGGGTCGTAATAACAGAGTGTACACTACCGTTTGACGGTAGTAGATTATAAAGAATTGAGCTTTTTTTCATCTACCCTCCCAATCACTTACAAGGACCGAACAGTTTCAGTTTATCTTAACTAGGCGAGTTGCTCACGGTCGGCAAAAACACATATTTTTCAGTTTTGGGACTATTTTACCTTGATTTTGTTCTGTACTTTTCTTGTTAGTACTTACAATGCATACACTAATAAAGTCGTGCACTAGTGCGTGCTTTTAAATGCTCTATGAACTGATTGCAGACCAACGCCTCAAGTAGCAAGCGCTATGCATCTCTTTCATTTTTTTATTGCTGATAGGTAAGCCTTTGACCACAATCTCATCTGATGGTAACTGATGATGTGGTCAAAGATAACCTAAAATTACATGCTTTCATGGACAACTGCCGGAACATACTGTTTGGTGCTTGGTGCCAGGCGGGCATTCGCAAAATGCCCTTCCAACATGCGGCGAAGCTCAAGCCCGCAGTGAAATTCGAACCGGATCTGCTGCGTGGCCAATGCCACTGAGCCATCACTGCATCTTTTTTAATTCAAGTATAATTATGAATCAAATTCCAACTATATCATATATATTGAATCGCCTGTAGCCTGCCTGCCTTATAATTTTTAAACGACCCAACATAAGTTGGACCCGTCATAAGTTGGATGGGTGATCGTTAGTGGTTTATACTACTGAGCGCTTCCGTGCTTCATAAGGCAAGTTAGGCCGTCGGTCAGGATGGTAGTCGTTATAGCATGGTAGGGCATTTTGGGAATGCCCATCTGGCTGGCTACCACCCTGAATAAAAAAATATATCAACAAACATTTAATGAGGTTACAGCACATGTCCTCGATAACCAGTAACAGGTTGAACAACATCTTAGACCGCATCAATTAAAATTACGAGAGATAGCGATCAAAAGCAAAGTCTATCAGCTATTTAAAAAAAGGTGAAGTTCACTATAATCTCAAATAGGGCGTCCTCCTTTAAAAAATGTTTCACATAACTCCATAGCTCTGTATTTGTCTTTAAGAAAGAACACGTATAAAAGCAATCTCTTACTTAAGTTTGCCCCGCAGAGTGATATTTCATTAGTAGAAGTTAATTCCGCGCGCGTAATAAAGTCAGAATGACGCAAAGAAAACCTTTTTTTACTGCTGGTAACGTGATTGAAGATGGTGAACAGTGGCAATTGACTCTAAAGGACAACTGCAGGTACACACCGTTAGGTGCTTGGCGATAGATTTTAGTAAGCCAAAGGGTATTTAGAAAATGTCCTACCATAATCCTAAGACAACAACTAAAACGGGCGGATTCTCGTGCCTTCTAAGGCACGGAACCGCCCTGCACCTCCACATTAAAAGCCACTATCAGTCACAAATCCAAATAAACACCATGGCTTACATTGTTTAACTTATTAAAGGTCGGTTAAAACGACCAATTAAGCTTCGCTTAAAGCGTTTCAAATAACACCCAACCACGTTTTTTTGAAATCCGGGGTTTATTTGAAATCTACTATACATAGACTTTTGCCCCGTGAGATGCCGGACTGGACTAGAATTTCACCTCCCCATCTCTACCCGATGGTGTCGTAAGAGGCGACTAAGGGTAAAATACCGGAAGGTGGGCAGCGGCACCTTCTGAGGAGTTGTTTTCTGTAACTGCAGTTCCCAAGACGCCTGTCCAGCGGAGGTTTATGGCAAACCTCTCCTTAAAGGGGGAGGCTGTGTTCAGCAGTGGACGATCTGGCTGATACAGTATACATAGACTTTTAAATTATAATGGTTACCTAAATAACACAAATATTGCTAAGAATCATCATTACCGACCGGAAGACGTCCAGTGCTGAATAAAAGCTTCCCCCATAGAGCACCATAAAGAACTGCTATTAGCCGCTTGTAACCTTTGGCTACCCGTGACTTTCACGACGTCGCCAGTCCGCCTAGTGGGGGGCCTACCGGTTCTTCACCAAGCAACTTAATGAAAGTTTGGCTAGGTGCCCTAAAATTCTTTAGCAATAATTGATCAATATCCACCATAACCAACGGCATAATCTTGGAAGTAGACATATCGGTGTTTTTCTACAGACAAGTAAGATATTACAAAGAGCAGGAATTCAAAAACGATCTTATGCTATGGAGTAAAGCGCCACTTTGTAGTTTTGAGCTCATCGGTTAGGGTTGTGTGCTTCTGTAACGAGTAAAAGAATAAATACTTTTAAAAAAGTAACCTACCAGAAGCACGAGGCTACCTTTTTTCATTAACTATTCCCGTCTGGTAACAGAAGTTACTCGTTCGATCTTTTTTGTTCAGTTTACAGACGAGTTAAATAGTCACGCATTGCAGCTCCAGTAACCAGTTCAGTAGAATTTCCGTGTTTCTAAACACTGTGACTGTGAGCAGTACAGACTTCACCATCCCAAACAAACATACATGCAATAGTGGGTCATAGAGATAATAAATGCCTTGGTATGCCCTTATCTTGCTGTAATTGTCCTATACTGGAAAGAGTTTCCTCAATTAAATATTTCGGAATAGTTATAGATCGCAATTTGTCATTCCAACCACATATTAGTCTACTTACAAAACGAGTTAGAAAATTAACAGCAGTTTTCAAAAAAATTAGAGATTGTGCTGATTGGGATATTGTAAAGATGTTATATTACTCACTCTGTCAGTCAATTATAACATACTGCATTACTTCATGGGGAGGCTCTTTTAAAACTTACTTATTACCCCTTGAAAGAGCTCAAAGGGGTCTTCTCAAATGTAGCACTAAACGTAATTATCGATATCCCACTGCACAATTACATAAAGAATGCCAATTACTCACAGTGAGGCAGCTTTTCATTCAACACGCTGTCCTACATCAACACAGCTTACTTATATACGATCCTTCCCATCAGAGAAAACGCGTTTCTCACAATGTATGCCCTTTACCTTTAATACACACTACATTTGCAAGGAAATTTATAAAATTCATAGGACCGTCACTATATAATAAATTAAACGCAAGTTGTAAAATTTATTCGTCAAATGTTTATGAGAGCAATCTGAAAGTTTTTGAAATATTAATTAACCTTAATTACGAAGAAACAGAAAAGTTACTTGCGAAAGCTTTGTAAATTGATAAAGTAACAATACTCATTATAAGTTTTAACGTTATTTAATGTCACAGTTATCTTGTTACAATCTGGTGTAATAACACTAAAGTATCTAGTATTATCAGTAGTAATAATCATGTAATATATATAGATATATTATATTGCATTATAACACTTCTACTATACTTTCACACCTACACCAAATTAATTAACTCATCTTCTATTTCACCATCATATCAATATTTTATAAAAATTGTAAATTATATACTTAATTAGTATTCTTTTGTAACTTAACTTAAGGCATAGTTTCTGTATTAGTCCGACGAAAGAGACCTGGAACCTATGCCACGGGTCTTGAGCCTAGTTTAGGAACCAGGGCTCCTTTGTATTTTATGTACAACATGCCTTGTTTTGCCCAATAAATGATTTTATTATTATTATTATTATTACTATACATATTTGTTAAGACTAATATTCCTACCCATATAAAGATGTGTTGATATTTCTTTTTTCTCGTATAATGTCATCGTCGTCACTACAGGAGTAAACAATGCGGACAATTTGCTGAAGGGAATTCCTTTGACGTTATTGTTCAGGTAAACGAACAATGTTGTGTAAATATTAGTTCTTGCTCGGTGACCTGAGTAAAGTTGGAATTCGGATCCTACATCCTGTGTTACCTAGTTATCATCTTAATATCTTCTTTTTATTTTCCACCTATTTGGTAGTTTTTCCACTTTTTTATGCCTGAGAGGTTAGCCTTTGACCACTATCTCACCTGATGGTCAGTGATGATGTGGTCAAAGATGTTGTTCAGGCTAAGCTAGAAGAACTGGCGCTCAAGGACAGCTGCCGGAACACACCATTAGGTGCTTGGCGACAGATTTTCTACTTGAGGGTGGTAGCTAGCCAGGCGGGCATTCACAATGCCCTACCGGCTAGCTACCACCCTCAAGTAGAAAATCTGTCGCCAAGCACCTAATGGTGTGATGAAAGTGTGTGTGAAAAGATCGCTTCATTTTCCTAGTCTCGCTGAGGGCAACGATCTAATTGTCGTTTTTTTTTCTCAAATGCTGATCATCTTCTATGTGCATCTATAGTGGACCTTACTCTGTGTAATTTCTGTGTAATTTTGGCTAATGCTATGTAATTGGTAAAGACTCTTCCATCCTCGGGCCTGGCAAGATGTAGAGTTAAAAAAAAACATCAAATTCCCAGAGTGCCAAGTTGAATTTCGAAACTGTACTCGATATATGATACGTGTTTTGAGACCCTTACCTGCCACACGCATATAGAAGTGATAAAATTGTTGTAACCCTAGTAGTCGATTCCGCTGTTTTAATAATTCTTCATTATTTTTATCGTTCTATTCTGGGTACATGATCGACAGTGTCTTTTACCAATATGAGCAACAACTACTACAAATAGAACAACTAGGTATAGGCATTTTGGTAGGTACATTTTTAAGTAAATAGAGTTTAACTGCTTGAATGAAGGTAATACAAATCCAGTGACACTATTTGGAGGAACATTAATATATATCTATGAAGAATTAAAAACTTTGGAGTAATAAAATAAAGGAATATAATAAATCCTAAGAATATGGAATATTCTTAGGATTTATTATATTCCTTCCACTAAATCCACTAAAAAATTACGCAATAATCTCTTACTTTTTGAAGGTCAGCTTGGATTGGATGTTGGAAATTCATGAGAGTTAGTTATCGTGAGAAATTTCAGTATAAATCAAGAATCACGCATTTTTACAACATTCAACCCAAACTCGCAAAGTAGTCGAAGGTAAAAATTGGATTTTATGTTAGGGTGAAAGTGATAAACTACGTTATTTTGTTAGCCATTTTAAGGTTTTCACCTTAAGAGATAAAATTTATGTTTTTACCTAGGCAGTATTTTCCTTACACTTCAAAAGATTTAATGTATGTGGAATATATCCAGTTTGGTTTTTCATCGCATATGGCGGGTGTATATTTTGTCAAGAAGGATATTTCAACTTCCATATGAATAAATTTTTGGTATTATTATAATGTTATTATTAGTAGAGCATATAATTTTTAAAATATATTGTTTCTATCGTATATTTGTGATTTTGTAATGTAATCTGCATAGCTGGCGTTATTGCAAACCAAACAATATTAAAATTATAAGGTTGCGTCATCATTTACAAGTATAACACCAATTGCAAAATTGGTCTTGTTTGTAGTACAACGCAAGTGGTACTATAGATGTCGCTCCATCCCAATACGATGGCTAAAGAACGATAGGAAAAATTTTAGTTAAGACTCATTGTCATGTTAGCTCAATTGGTTAGAGTATACCCCGGCTAAAGGGGTGGATGGACGCGGGTTCAAATCCCGCACATGACTTAAATTTTTCCTCTCGTAAATTTGTAATTTTGTAATGTACTCGTAATCTGCATAGCAAGCATTATTGCAAACATAATAATATTAAAATTATTACATTACCTATTAGTAGTATGTAGTAGTATTAAACTTATAATACTAGTTCAATTAGGATTTTACTACAAAGATATAATAAATTCGAAGATTCAAAATAAGTATTTATTTGCGTAATTAAAGCGTACATTTTATGCAGATCTTGGTGTCAATCTCTAGAATTTGCCATTTGGCTTGCAAAATAAATAGCTTACATAGCTTGTTTAAGTCGAGCCAGTATAGTGTGTGTGTTTCCTATAAAAATGCATGCATCTACTTATATCTCATTTGGAACATTTGAAAGCAATATATTTAAACAACCATGATGCATAAATTGCGACCATAATATAAATAGACAGTTCAGAATATCAATTAAATAATTCTAAGACAAAGAGAAAACAAATAAAACATATGAAGTTCAGTTCACGTAAAAGTTATAAATTCATTTGACATCTAGAAAAAAATATCGTCCAAACGTTGAATAATATTTTTTTCTAAATTGAATCTACAGTAATGATAATAATAATTTATAACAATGATGTATTAGTAGGTTAAAAGGTAGTTGAATAGAATAGAATAGAATAGAAAAGCGTTTATTCGCAACACACACACACACAAATATACACAGACCAATTAATACAAACAAGAAATTATAAGACAGTGTGTGTCACAAACCCGGCCTCAGCTCAGCATAATGCCGGATGCTGCGAACAGCAACCGACGCTGGTCTTCCGCTGCGACCGGGAGGTGACCTCCCGCACGCACATTTTGACAGCATGCGCACATACATTTTATATTACATATTACACACATTTTTATTACACACAGTTGCTCTTCCTTATATAAAAAAATAACAAACTACATAATAGGATAAGTAATCTACTGCACTACAAAGTCGCATCCATCGGTCTACTACATAAATTATTTATTTATTTTTCAGCACTCTCGTCGTAGAGGCTTGAAGCTAGAGAGAAGTATGACCAAGTTGTGCTCATCACCTGAAAAAAAAAAGCAATGAGTTCCTCCATTCACACAAAAGAAGCAGTGACTGAGAGTGCAGCAACTGGCAGTTTTACTTCAATCCATTTTAAAATTTGTCTCTTTCACTAAAATGCCTTTAATTGGTTGAAAAACTTGCATAAGTCGCGTGGCTAAGTGACAACAAGCGGCCCATTACAATAATGTATTCTATCCTTTACAATATATATTGACAGAGATAAAATCTAAAATGGCTTGCCAGCAAAACTGCCCGCTTTTACCACTACTGAGAATAAGTGTGCGTCATTAGGCAATATAACATTTCTCTCGTTTTAACCTGTTGAGCAGCAAATCTGTAGCCAAGCATTCATAGCGAGGAAAACACTGGTGTCCTAAGTTTGAAGTGTCTGTGTGTCCGTCTGTGGCATCGTATGGCTTAACCTTTTTAATAACTGATTTAGATGTGGTATTTTTTGTTCAAAAACACGAGCAAAATGGTAGTTTTAGGGGTTAATTACTGCGGTTCTAAAACTCAATTACTGTCAATCCAATAACACAGTGACTTTTTTTAATGTTACTGTGAAGGAACAAACTCGAGGCCTAGCTGATGTTAAGTAGATTAACCTCTGCCTAGAGCAGATGCATTTTATCACAAGTGACGTATTGCACTACGCCCGTCGCATACATAGTTGTTAAGTCTCATGGGCCTGTAATTTCACTGGCTCTCAAGGACTGCTGCCGGAATTCACAGTTAGTTGCTTGGCGACATATTTTCTAGTTGAGGGACCACCCTCACCTAGAAAGGCATTTTACGATTGCCCGCCTAGCTAGCTACCAAGCTAGCTAGGCGGGCAATCGTAAAATGCCTTTCCAGCATGCAGTGAAGCTCAAGCCGGCAATTGAACCAGGGATCTGCAGCACGGCAGTCGGATAAGTCTTAACTTATGGTTTTATCCTAAAAATAGATTCTATTCTATTTATTTAATAAGATTTTAATTTTAAAAACATTTCATAATTACTTTAAATCATTGAAGAAACAAAAAATTATACGTTAAGTTTATTTCTATACTCACAGTTGTAAATGTGCTCAGAGAAATGGGATTGTATTTAAGTGAAGTCATACAGCAATATTTTTGTGATCTGAAAAAGAGTACCAAGTTAAAACAAACAAGCAAAGCATGAGAAGAAATTACGCACTTATGCTTCCATACATTAATTTTAAGTTTATTAGTATCTATTACCTTGAGCACTCTCATGGGGTGCCGGGCTAACTTCTGTGGGAGTCGTAAGAGGCAACAAAGGGATGTGACGTTATAGCTGTTTATGTGTGGTTTGCTATTTCAAGTTTCCGGATACAATCCGGCACGACGAGTGATTGGGTTTTTCAGACGAAGATATTTTCAGTGTTCAAGGCCTTTTCTGTTTGGAAGCGAAGAACAAGGACGAATTTTGAAATGGTTTGCGATAGATGGCAATAGGTTTCCCTTTTATCGAAACTCTCGTAGCGGAGCTCTCTTAATCGTTCTTAAGGCACTGACAACTAAAAAGCTTTACTTGAACATATTTTTAGCAAAATGTATTTAGTTTATAGCAGTAAAAAAAATATTATTTATATTTTTTATATAAGCCAAGAAAAGTTCGAAACCGTGTTTTATGATTGTAATTATTATAAGTGTTATTGTATTTACCGCTTAATAATAAATAAAATTGCCTTCATGTAACTTTTGCTGCCAGTGTACCATATACTTGTATAAGCGGCATCTGCTACTCCCTCACTCTAAAAATATATAAACAAATAAATATGGATTAAAAAGATGGCCCATCGATTAGAATCACTTATAAAATTCCGTTCCGTTCGCTACGGTAGGGTTGCCTGTAAACATCTTTGCTCAAATTTAATATGACTTACGAACAAGAAAGATTGTGATCACAAGCTTTGTTAACATATATTTTTGTTTTTCTTTGAATATATTTTCATAGTAGAAAATGTGTAAATACTCGTTTCAGGACATATCCTCATGTTGGAAAAGCGATTCGAGAAAAATTGAGCCAATTAAGCAGTATGCGATTAATCATGTCAATTATGCTGTAGCTTCAAAGTGGGTGCACAACATTCTTCTTAACTCTGACAACCCTAACGTTGGCGAGTAGTTATAACAAAAGCATTTCTAAGGTACGTCCTTGAATGTTATTGCTTGATGAGGTAGACAAGCGACGACCAGATGTTAAGCAATGATAGCCGGGCGGTAATAGGTATGGACTGCCTTGCCGCAGGTCCCTGGTTCGATACCCATCGCCGGCTTGAGTTTCACCGCATGGTGGATGGGCTTTTTGCGAACTTTCGCCTGGCTAGTTACCACTCTCAACTATAAAATCTGTCGCCAAGCACCTAACAGTGTGGTCTGGCAGCATAGCATACTATAGATAGTTGGATCGCGTACTTACAGCCTCTTTCAATAGCTCGCCGTAATTGCATAAATTGTAAATGGGCAGCATTAATGCTACCACTGCAACAAAGTTATTCAAAAGGGATATTGCATCGTGCGCCACCTAAAAGTGAAATATATTTTTATGTTTTTCATTAAAGATTAACATGTAGTTCTTCAGCGTTACCCTTCCGCCCAACTTGTGTTTCTGAGCGACGGTAACGCATATCAGCCGGATCTGAAACGCATCGTTACTTTAGTGAGTTGTTTGATATTATTTTGGCTGGTCTTCAACATCGAGTCTAATGTTAAATAAGCAGCGTGGATTCTAGGAGTTTTGGGGAGTAGAGGTGATATTTCACGATATATCATAGGGGACAGCTTCTAAGACTTTACTAAGCGCAAGTCCGATCATGCTTGGTAATAGTGTTCCTACTGGCTCATGCTGAACACTGCTTGGTAGATATGGTTCTCTTGCACGAATCAGGTAACTACCAACGTCTTAGACTCCGTTCAAACAGGAGCCGTAAGACAAATTTCCTACGACGCTCTGTCTAAAGCAAAGCTTTAGGCACTTGAGAATCGCCGTAAAGTTGCCAGCTTATGTATTACAGCATACGTTTTGGAGAGTATTTGACGGAATTAGACAATCTAATTCCTCCATTTCACTTTCGGAAACGGATGGCATATGCCGTTCGTTTTGTTGTGGTCACTCCGTTACCACGATCACTGCAAAGTGTTTTTAAACGTCAGGACAATAATAACGATAAATATACGTGATTTAAACCGTATAAAGTTGTTTAATTACTAACATGTTATTCGACTAGAAAGCTGTCACTATTAAGTTATAAATCTGTTACTAAGCACAATAAGTTTAGTTTTCTGGTTGCTAGCTGGGCTCTACAGCTGGTGAACATTTTAGGTATTACGTAGATATTAGTATAAGACATTCCTCATTTTGTAAAAAAGTCCTTTTGGTTGTTTCGTCAATATGATCATGCGGGTGAGAGTTCGCCAGTTCTATCTGTGCTGCGACGGTTAGGGTCCTGTGCTCGTAATTATCGTACTTGTAAAATACCTGAAATCTCACTACCAGCAGTGCCGTATATTGTTTTATTCTACTTACCTTAGCTGCGAAACCAAAAAAGCAAATTGATATAGAAGCTGACGATAGATTTACGAAAATCATTTTATTGAATATGCTGTCCAGATCCTGCGTTAGCCTGCAAAGAAAATATTTTTTTACATTAAATCAAATAAAAATAAAACAGGTTGATATTTTTGCGTTTTTATTTAAACTTATAAAAACATTGTTACTGATAGTCTGAATACACATTTAAGCTAAAACAAATAATGTGTTAAAACAGATAAGACTACATAAGATTTAAAAGATTTTATAGGATAAATGGCATATAAGTTTGAAGAGTTTTAGAATTGTAAAAGAGAAACGAGTAATTTTTTTTATTGACGCTATACTTTATCATATCACTACGAAATATATAAACAATAAAATACTATTACAATGAAAGCGAATAGACAACCTAAAAGTCATTGCAGACTTACAGGCAGTACAAATGCTTCAGCCTACTAGCAGTTGGCAGCTTGCATAGCATACTAGCAGCATTGCCCCGCTGAATGGCAATGTTTATTCGTTGAGCCAAATATGTGCCAGTCTTTTGATTTGGCTACGTGGCGGAATTAACATAAGATATATTTTTAAATGTTTTTCTAATTATTTTTTATCATAGGTTTCCGCAAAATAACGCCTGAATCTATTTAATAATTAATTATTTTAAAGATATGGTTCATTGCCTTAGATTTTTAACAATATCTTCCTGCTGTTGGATATAACCAAATGTCATGTGGGCAAAGTTTCAAGCAGTATCTGGTTAAATTGGTAACAATCACATTTTTATGTACCGAAGTCAGGCTGTAATTAAGTCGACAAACTTAAATATTGACAAAGTAAATTGTGTTTGGTTCAAAAATAAACAAACTTGTCTAATTTACTAAAAGATATATAATCCTAACAAAGTGAATCGATCAATCAATTTGAAGGGACAAAGGTCTTTCTCCTTATTTTTACCGTGATAAATTACCTACTTAGTTTGATTCTTTTATCTTGATACTCCAGCAAATAAGTACGTAGATGGTTTTCCTCCTAAAGTTCAAAGTTAAAGTTATTCCAAGCATCCTAATGACGTTTACGTGACATACCTATCTGCTGAATTAGAATCGTGCTTCTCTTATTTATTAGTTTTTACTCACATTTTATGACTGCATTCTAATTAACGGTTTGTGTTGATATAAAAATAAATAATGAGCTATGCTTAAGTCAAAATTTTAAACAAGTTTTATCGTTATGATAAGGAATGATAAGATACAACTAAAGGTTTTCCACTGTTTTGTTTATTCTCAGCTCAAAGACTGATAGAGTTCAGTCTTTCTTTCTGAACAGAATTATACATCTAATCAGATGTAATAGAATAGAAAAAAATTAATACACGTTTGGCTGACCTTGGAATAAGAGCTGGAAGAAGCATAGTATAATGAGAAAAAAAGTACAATGTAATCACTACATAGTATAAAAAATAGTCGCTTCCCGCTGTATGTCTGTCCCTGTGTGCTTCTTATCCGTAGCGTAGTTTTAGATCTTTAAAACTACTACTACTATTTTGATGCCAGCACGTCGAAAGGTTTGGATAAGTCACAAAAAAATACTGCTACCTGTCTTGAGCCTTTGCAACTTTCTAGTATATGTCTAACTAAATGCATCACTAACCCCGTGGTCAATCTGCTGATGCGGTAGGCATATTGTCTGTCCGAGAGTGTATTACACTGCGTCAAGTAGTCAGCCAACCGATTACTGAGTCCGTATTCGAACAGCTTTGCGATTGCCCTGCATTATCGAAACAGGCCTGTAGCTATTGATTTCTTCCTGCTTTCTTTTTCCTTGATATAGTGGCGTTACCTTTACGTTTTTTATTGTAGGTTGATAAAAGCCTTGTTTTATGCACCTAGTAAACAAACAGGCCAGAGGATGACCCAGTGCAGCTACAACGGGGCAGAGAATGGATATAGATATAATCGTATACATCCTTAGATTTTTTATATGCTACGCCAGAGGATAGGATTTGGTATACCTCTATCGCCGAAAACAGTCTAAGTCTTAGTGAGCGGTCCATTGGATCGTACACCAATGTCAGAACGTTGCCAGCGGCGACAACGTCAGCAACCGGCGCACCACAGGAACTAGCTGCGCCTACGAAGTGAGCGTTTATGGCATCGACGGCATCCGCTTTCCTGAGGAATTTGGTCCCGTCATTTTGCACGATAAGATCAGTGTAGTCCCGGCACTTTCTCGACCGCCCAGTCTCGGTGTTTACCACATCTCACATGGACTTAATTACGTCAGCGGATGTATTTATCATGTTATAATAATAATTTTGTTTCTGTGATTTTAAAATACTGTCATATTTATTTTGATATTCGTATTTTTTTATTATCCGTTGTATATTATTTGGGAATTTTAGTTTTAAGTTTTTCATTTCACCTAGTAAATGATGGAGGTTTATTCGTAACCCACGACTCGTCTTTACACTTCATAAAAATTGTCTTCACAGGAAAACAATTGTCAATTAAATTTTTTCATATATTTACAATTGCAATTGCAAGGAATTCTGGAGGCCCTGGGTGTTTTAATTCCATTTCATCCCAGTCCACGCTTTTGATTGCCGCAATAAAATTGCATTTGCTGACCTGAGTGTAAAACCGGCCGAGCCTGCACCTAAGCCAGGGCGAGTCGCTTATTTATCTCGTTATTTATAAACAATGAACACTAACAGTAGGTTACCTATTGATTACTAATAAAGAAAAAAAAAAATGGCCAGAAGAGATTATCTCATGATATTTCAAGAAAAAAACATATATTAATAAATTGCTTTCAAAATTACTTGGCTGTGATCAAATAAAAATCAAATGGCATTTTAACTGAATCTAAAAATGACTTGTTTTATTCGTCTTGGCCAAAATAAGCGTGAATGCAAAAATAAATGCTTGTAAAGTAGTTTGAATACTAGTATTATGAAAGCTTAGTTACACTAACTTTAACAACCTACTATTAATCTTTGTTAGCTTTACTGCAAGTAATCAAAGCAAAAGCTTACGCAATCAATATTTGATGTCGTCTAATCAAATCTCCGAGGCTCGCCTTTTCATCTACACGGTTGGCATTAAAATTGGCGCATTCATCTGTCTTATCAAAATGTCTGTCCTTGTGTTTACTAGGCTTGAGCTGCAATAAATCTTCCTGGAGCAGAGTGAACTCAGTTCCGAGATGAGAAATCAAGGTAATCATCAGGAACTCTGTACCCAAGTAGTAGAAGATTATGCGGAACACTGCAAGAAAAGTATGTTAGTGGTTATTGTTTCACCCTTTTTAGTTGCTATATACACATATATATATATTATAGAATACAAGTGTTTTTTACCGTAAGTCTCAGTAATTAGCACTAGGTTTTTTACACGAATGCCCAAAAAAAGTATAGTAATGTTTACAGGGTTCATGTTTGTATGTATGTATGTTTGTGAGTTTCTGTGTTCTCCAATCATTTCTAAACGGCTTAACCGATTTTAATGTAAGAGATGTCATAAGATTAATTTTATAGCGCAAGTTGCACTAAATACATAAAAAATTAAACTAACACTAAACTAAACTGATTTAAAAAAACTTCCAAACCCATCGAGTCGGGTATGAAAAGGGCTTTATAACGCAAGTCCATAAATATGTATAACTTCCACTTTTAGGTTCAATGGAACGAGAAAACATTAGAACTTGCAGTCAGGGTTTTTACTTTTAAAGTAATTTATACCTGTTAATTTACATTGTTTTTAATAACCATTTTTAGTGTAAATCACCACATTAGTGCTTTAAACTTTTTTTTCTGTTAGTCAGCTATTTATTTCATATATAGGATTTTATTCCTGGCCGGTGTTTTGAAAAGCGTTACTGATGTGATATATCATACTGCGATTCCAAGATGCCTGCCAAGGGTGGGGATTATGGTAAACCCACCCATAATGGCTGTGTTCAGCAGTGGACGATCCGGCTGATTACAGTATTAATACTATAAACATCCACCTGGTACCACTTGTTTGCGGATAAACTTACATACTCAGAACTGTTACAGACAATAATTCAGTATAATAGTTCAGGTGATGGCTAAACTTACTCGTTCGATTGGGAATCTGACGAAAATAAAAGGAATTATCTATACTATATATCGACCTAACGCTCGTACGCTAATATTCCGAAAACAAATTTTCATCAAAACTCATTATGATATATTATAAACTCTGTTCAATTCAGTTCAATGTTATGTTATATTAAGTTTTTTTGTATTGTTTGGCTACCTATAATTTCTTTAAAGAATTTTGTCAATAAAACTATTGCATAGATGTAAAACCACTATAGTCTGATAGTTGCAATAATAATGTATCATCAAGTGCAATCCCAAAATTCCTTCTTAATACTTTTATAAAGTGAAATAATGACAAGTTCATTATTATTTCATCAAAATACCTGTCAAAAAAACATCTTCATATATTGATTTAGCAAGCTTGATCATTGGTATGATGGTAAAAAACGAAGAAAACATTATATGCTTCATTTTTTCTTGTTGATCGGTAAAAAATATGACGAGTGTACAATCGATCTACAATCGAACTGAACTGGGCACAGGCGTCCTAAATTTGAATTGCGTCTACTTTGAATAAATAATAATTAACTTTTTAGTATTATTTTGTAGCTCCTTAATTGGCCAAGGAGTACTTGGCGAGAGAGTACTGCGATTCCATCGCACCCTCAAACATCTTCCTATTGGAATCTGAGGAGGTGACGAAATGAAAAATATCAAAATGCAAACAGCAGCGCTTTCTGCAGAGCTGCCATCTTACACTACGATCCCTAATACGCCTTTCAAGAGTCGGGTTTACGGTAAACCCCTCTAATAATAAGAGGCATTTCTTCAATGACGGAAGTTCTGGGCATTTTATATACCTAACTACTCAATGACTAAAAACAAAACAGTTAATTCATATAATAATTCTTGAACCTAATTTAAACCTACACTACTGACAAATACACAGATCTAACAAACAAAAAAAGATGAATAAAACAATGCACACTAAGACTTAAATACTTGAACTTACTACTGTATGCTTCAAATATATACGCCATTATATAAACTCCCCAGGTATTCTTCGGATCAAAAGGAAAATAACATCCAAAAGGCAGCAACAGACCACAATCCTGTTGTAAAATATATTTCCGGATAATAGTCTCCAATAAAGGCGTTAGTATGTATTGCCAGGAACCTATCACATTCATCCAGTAAAACGCTGAAAAATCTTTTAGGTTAGTATGAGATTGTACTCTTGATGTTGATGTCTGGTTTTTGCAATATGCAGCTGATATGAATATTTTTTGTTTTTTTGTTTTTGTAGGCTCTTCAGTTACGCATCAAATAGACGCGAACGCGCCAAGAAAATTTGGACTCATATTATATGCGGAAATGTCCAGCGGCGACTTTGGAAAAATTGTGAGAAGAAACCGAAACATTATAGCGTCGGATTGGGAAATTCATGTGGCATTCGATAATATACAAGTACAGGAACTTATTATAAATGTTGGGGAGAGCTCATCGAGTGACAGTGAAGATTCATCTGATTTTGATAAAAATAAATAAATAAAGATTACCTGTCGTTAAAATTATTTCGTTTCATAGTCGAGTACTTACCTATTTACTTTAGAACAGCTTCAAAAATTTTAAAAAGTTGGCATTGTTAATTTAGAATTAATTCGTGTAACATCTTAAATTATATATAATATTAGTTAATAAATTTGTACAAAAGTATCCGGCAGTAGTTTAGTTTCTTACATTTTGTAAAAAAAATATCGGGTTTGTTATCGTGTTATGTTTATCGATATAGCTACATCCCTATCAGATTCTCCGACTCTGGTATAACCTTGTACGTGCGTTAATGTCATACTTTTACAAAATAATGCATACATAATGTAAAAAAGACGCTCGTTCAAGTTTTAACAGAAGCTGTCGTCGAGAAAGTAAAGAAAAGGAAATAGTATAAAGAATGACGAGAAATTCATTGGGTAGTAGTAAGTAACCTTAAGCTGAAGGTCTGATAAGTGCTTCAGGCTGATTAGAAAATGTTTTTAAATTGATCACGTTATTGTTATTGAAAATGTCTTTCTTTCTAGATAATATTGCGTTAACAAAAAAAAATCTCAAGAAGTAACCTAGTACAGTAGCAAGTGAAATTACTGGAGGCCATAAGAAATGATGTTTCAGAGTGACGAGCGCAGTATCACGAAGAACATGAACATGAACACGGCAACTGTCGGACAGGCAAGAAACATACCACTATTCACTGTGATTCACACGTTACATGACATAATCACGATTACAACACAAGAAATAATTGTAAAATAGCGGTGCCGAGTTTATAAAACAAATAAATGGTCCTTTTTAGGTAACTGTGTGCGGTTTTATAATACAGTTCCCAAACATTACAACGCGCACAGAAGAAAAATTCAAGTTGCACGTGCAAAACATATTGATTAAGAAATCCTACTATACAGTGTGTAATTACTTAAACGACAAAAATGCTTGTTCAAATCCGCCTCTGCCAAACTATCGCCTGTCACCTACGTAATTTAAACAAATATTGTAATAACTTTTTTATATAGTATGTAAAACATTGTTAAAAGAAATTTAAAAGATTGGCTCCGAGTTTCTTGCCCGTTCTTCTCGCAGTAGCACTGTTTGTTGTAACACAACATTTTGTTTGCTGAATGTAGAATTATGTAGAATATTTCAATATATACATTTGTAATTTAACTTTATAAGAGCGTCCTAGACGCCGAAATTGAATAAATGATTTTGAAATTATATTAAAAAAATAAGCCTAAAAGTATTAGACTTGAGTGGTAAGGGCATATTGTCACGAAGAGGGACGAAAATCATATGACTTTCTATAACAGATAACTAGATTGTTTGCTATATGAATGTAGACTAATTCAGGGGTACAATAACTCCAGAAGAGCTAAGGACTTACAGGGTAAAGAAAGACATATTTATACCAACAATATACGTTATTGACAAGTTAAAACAACTAACAAATTAACGAGGATTCACTAAGTGATCAACGTTACAATACTTTATTTGAGTCACAAAATCCAATAGCTTTCAGACCCAGAAATAAAACCTGGGACATTAGAATTCAATGTTAACGACACATTAATTATTACGATTTTATATATAAACTTTTATTTATAGGGAACAGATAATGAAAACATAAACCTTACCTGAATAGCAAAACTTAAGTCGCTTCAACAACATATTCTTTTTACTAATCTGGACGTCTGAGAGGTCATTGTTCCTCCAAAGTCTTCCCATTCGAAGTATTATAAACCTTATTTCATTCGTTTTAGAGGCCACAATCATTGCTTTGAAAATAGCTAGAAAAGGTCGAAGCGAAAATTGAAAGACATGTCGAGATGTTTATGTTGAATATTAAAGACAAACATCTTTTGTTTTTAGGATCTTGAAAAGGCAACTGATTTTGTATGGTCTGACATTGTTCCATTTTTTTTTAATAATTGATGCACCTTGGCGTTGGCTTTGACCACTACCTCACCTAATGGTAAGTGACGATGTGGTTGAAGATGTAGTTCAGACTAACCTGTAATTACTGACTATCACAGCATCCGGACAACACCGTTAGGTTGACAAAAGGATGAAATCTAGCCTGGCGGACATTCGCAAAATGCCCTACCACCATGCTGCAACGTCCTAAGACAACAACTAGGACCGATGGCTTAACGTACCCTCCGAAGCACGGAAGCGCTCAGTAGTAATGTCACTGGCGGTCACCCATCCAAGTCATGTGGACGTTGCTTAACTTGCTGCATTAACGGCTAAGCAAACTTCACTACGAGCATTAAAAAAATAGCAGGATTTGTTTTTAGGAGTGGTCTAATAAATATGTCACAATTTCATTATTTCTTAAAATCAAAAGACAGAGCTGTCCAAGGACACTTCTCAATACCTATTCTACTACTTACTTACTTTGCGTACACACAACAAGTATTGGTACTACGAAGATAAGTTTATCTAAGTCAATGCCACGTTTAAATCCTTTAATCAAATACATAGTAAGTGACAGATAAAATCCAACCACACTAGGTAAAACGTAAAAATAAGGTATGATTCTGCGATGAAAAGGTCGATCGTCGAAAAATAATAAGTTACAATTTTTCAGCAGTGAAAAGCAAGGCAAAAGAGGATCTAAATACTCTTTTGGTAGGTTACTTATTGCTTCCATTTTTACTATTTAGAATCAGTGTATAGCTTTTCGTAGAGATTTGTAAGCGAATATGACAACGGTTGGGAATATGTTGTCATATTTATATGCATATTTTATTTGATAACTGGTTTATTCTGCAGAAAACTTAATATTCTAGAATAACTTTCCACCTAGGTTGTTTTTTATTAACTGATGATTTTGTTTCTACTTATTCCTAGCGCCAATTGTTGCTTTCATTTTCCTGCCATTATTCCACGTATGTGGCGACGGTAAAATATTTTCTTTAAATACAAATGATGAACCGAAAACTAAAAAAAAAAATACGTTTTTCATATAATGTTCTATAAAGTGTTAACATGAACGTAATATATCTTTAAGGCTAGTGTATTCGTAGTTCTTTCCGTAAAAGCTTAGTTTCGTCATATTTTAAATACCGATAAGTCTTAAATGTATATGCTCTGGTTTACAATGAAAAACTGGCAAACCAAAGGCACAGATTTTAGACTTAAGGACAAGCATGAAACATTTCAAGGTGTCTAACACTTGAACACTTGGTATTTAACATATGATGAAACTACGTTCGTATGGAAAGTGCTATGAAGGCACTAATCTTAACAAATCTGTTTTGAAACTTTCGGAATCAGTGTACATACGTAATAGGTATTATTTTCTGTGATGTCCTTGCATTGAGCACAATGATTTTTGTACAAGCTATAATACTGCGCGTTTTAAAACCTCATTTACATTGTGATATGGTTTTTTTTCACTACAAAACTCCTAACTAAATTGACTCAACTGCTTAATGATGTACTCTGTGATGCACTGTTTCCTGTACTGTTAAAATCTCACACACACGATATAATAAAGCTCGTGTCTTAATGTGAAGAGTCGAAAAGCGTGGCTTAGAAATAATTTGAATAAGATACCGGCTAGACTCTTGGCTTTCCTTGAATAAAAAGCCCGAGTAGAACTTAGGTTGACTAAAAATACCTGGTAAATGCATAAGAATCGCTCTCAGTAGTACTAACATGCAAACAAAAATATCTATAAAAATGTGGTTAGACACTTTTTTAGCTACCAACCTTTTGCATGGTGGTAGGGCATTTTGCGAATGCCTGCCTGGCTAGCTACCACCCTCAAGTAGGAAACCTGTCGCCAAGCACCTAACGATGTGTTGCGGCAGCTGTCCTTGAGAGACAGTACTTCTAGGTTAGCCTGAACAACATCTTCGACCACATCACCACTTACCACCAGGTGAGATAGTGGTCAAAGGCTAACCTACCAAGAAAATAAAAAAAAACCTGTTCATCTGTTTCTGTTAAAATATTGAAAAAAAAAATTATAAAAATATATAATACCACGAACACCCAAAATACAATGAAAACAAAAACTAAATAAATAACTATTGTTATTGTATCTGAGAGTTAAGCAGAATATTAAATATGATATTAAAGGCCAAAAAGTGGAAACTTGTGCGTCTTTTATTTCATAGCACTCAGTTCGTTTTTTTTCTGGTGAGTAACATTCACTTATTACGAATAGCGCCATTTCACCAATCTAGGGATAAATTAACATGCGGATAAGTTTATACTAAAAAAACACTATAATGTCATACGTCTGTTATATTATAGTACAAACCTAATACTTTAAATATGTTGGATTCCTGTCGTGGGAAAAATAAAACTCTTCGGTTTTAAATGTAATTACATATAACACTAAATAGAAATGGTATGTGTTATCATATGTAGCAAATTTGTTATATTTGTTTTAAGTTTATAGAGCTTTACTGCTTAACTCGGCGATATGTATTTTAAATCTTGGATAACACTTTTTCCCTTATACAAATCACTACCAAATTTTAATTATTTAAGTTTAAATACTCCATCAACATTGGACATCATTGGATATCATTACGTGAAAAAGGTCTAAAATATTTTGTGGGTTACAATAATTAAACATGTAGGGCTTATAGCACCCTAGACTTGACGCTGACTCAGGAGGAGAAATCCTCCCTGATCAGTGAAGGGTATGGGTGTGGCCCGGGGTCTCGCACTTTGACCGTACATGAGGCACAGGGACTGACATACGAGTCTGTCATTGTCATCCAGAGGAGAGAAAAAGTGACCAAGCTAAGGGACAGCGTTCCGCATGCGGTTGTGGCATTGTCACGACACAAAGAAAGCTGCACCTACTACACTGATGACAGCTTAGACGCCATCGGTGGTTTTGTGCGGAGGGCGGTGAAAGCGACGGAAGAGGATATAACCAATAACAACCTTAAAATGGCCATAAAAGATCGGAACGAAGAGGTCATGGAGGAAATGTTAAAGAGAAAGAGGCACCCGGAGTCAGTGGCAGGTCCGTCCGGGACAAATTGACTGTATAGATTATAGAATAAATTAATTTTAAAATTATATGTGTACATCTTAGAATAAAATAGGATTCAGCATGTAACTAACAAAACCTAGCATTAAGTTATATGACTCACTTAGTTTTTAAGATCTAACACCTTTTACACTAACTTACATCTAAGTGTAAAAAAGTCAATGATGTATGGAGAATGTAATTTGTAAAATAGGAAAATCTATGTGTACAATCTAAAAAGAGTACGGACCAAGAGTCTGTAGTGCATAGCATAATTATTAAAAAAAAAAAAAAAAAAACATGTAGGGCTTTAAAGATTTTTTCTTAATTATGATTAAGTAAACGAACTTTTTATTCACAAATCGTTTTTAGTTTAGATATACAAACTATACAGACCATTATATTATTATTATGAAAAGATAAATTGTACAACGCCAAGACCTTTTCAATAAATCGCTGTCGATTCTTTTTTTTATTTCATTTGTTCATGTTGTTACTGAATAGCCCACGGTTATTACGCCTCGTTCTATTCAATGGGTTGGTATTAGTACTTCAAAGCAAAACAAATATTCAAGTACAAATCAACGCAAAAAAATTGTATGTCATTTCATTGCTTAAATATTTATCCAGATAATATTGTCGAACTGTCAATTGAGTTGTATTAAGTGGTACTTTTCCTTGCTTATGATCTAGAATTCATAACAATGTTTCCATGAATTATGGAATGCTGCAGATTATTATTCATGCCGTGGACTAGAACGTCAACCCCCATTGCTACATGTGGGTGTCGTAAGTGGTGACTAGAGGCAAACCTGGACACTCGACTCATTCTCTATACAAAAGCCGCGTTCTAATTACCTATTACACAGACACTACACAAAGGTTGATTTGTACACGCGTAAATGTGTACGTGAACTCTAAGGTTGTCATCGTATGAATAATTGTTGTACTTACCTACCTAACAATCTTTTGATGCTGTTATTATGACTTATTAGATTTCGTAGGTTAAGCGTACCTTACCTACCTTCAGAAACATTTACATGCACAACAATCCAATTCCATGTACGACGTAGGAAAATGCAACACACAACCAAAAGAGTAGGTAACATTAATTCACATTTCACTCTATTACTTATACAATAATAGATACCTAAACTATGCAAAAAGTATCATTCCAAGTTCACATTTTATACAAGTACCTAATGATAATAATTACAATTACAATAATAATAATTTATGTTCTTCTCGTATAACAAACATGAAATGTGCCGCGTATCAACCGTAACGAAGGTCGGTATGTGTATTGCTTTTCTCTATGGTAGGTATAAGTTACAAAGACACTAAACTTGTTTCGCTGCAAACGAAGTCGATATCCACGGATATATTTTGCAAACGAAAATCTTCTAAAATAATCATTGTTTGAATAGCAGTTTGAATAAAATACAAAGATAAGGTATTATGTTTGTATTTTTTTCAATACCTACTGTAAATTACCGGTTTTCACCGACTGTATAAGTGAAGAACGACAAATAGGTAGGTACTTAGTGTTACCAAGTTACCAAGAATGACTTACCTTGTTGTATCCTTAGGGAATCTACAAAAACTCCTACCCTTTTGTCGTTTAGTTGATAAGCATCCGTAAACAGCACAAGAGTACCCCACTCTCAACTTTTAAAATACTCGTACAATCGTCACGCTTCGTCGTCACGTAATCGTGCGTGAGTTGCGCATCCCGTACTCAAGTCAGCTCAGCGACAGCTCAGAATCGGTGGCGGGGTGAGGAAGGCTCATTTTGGTGGGGGGAGAGAAGTGTCCATTCTATACGTAGTATTATTATATGTTCTATGCTAGAGGTAAAATGCTGGATAGTGGACAGCAATACCTTCAGAGCAACTGCTATTTTAAACTGCGATCCCCAAGACGCCTGCCATGTGTCGGGATTATGGCTAAACCCTTTTAATGGTGTTGCTTTGTTCAGTAGTGGGCAATCCAGATAAGACAGTATAGGCCGAGATTTGTTTGATGTGGTATAAGAGTGTATATTGTTATAAAACCAGTTACAGTGCACATTGGTCAAAGCTAGCTTCCGCCTGCGAAATCCGCTGGGTGGAATTGATTATTCTTTAGACACACTACTAAGCTTAGCTTGTAGTAAGTGTTTTTGCACACACTCAAGCGTTTGCGTTCGTATCGCAAGTAAGATACATGATAGATATGAGATTCTAGCAAAGATTTTATTTCAACTCCGCGCGCTGGACGCGTTTCCATTTTTGCTACTGATAACAAAGGTCTGAATTTTGTTTCTTATTGATATTTAACTGAAATAATTGTCAAAATTGCGCATGCGATAGGGCTTTCAATTCATTTATTCTTAGCAGAAAACAAAAAAGGAATAGCCTCATACCCAGGTATCTTCAGATCCGTTTAGGCGATAAGGATAAATCATACGTACTTACAGTGGGCAACAAACTATGCAAATAATTATTTATCTTGGACTTTTAACATTGCAATTATTTATCGTTTATCACGAAAAAAAATATCTAAAATTATTTGATATATTAGGAAACAACATCACGCAAAAAATGCAAACTACATCATTTATTTATATTTGAAGCGCTCGTAGCGAAGTTTGCTTAGCCGTACTTACGCGATCAGCAAATTTAAGCAACGTCCACAGCGGTCTTGAGTTGGATGGGTGACCGCTAGTGTCATTACTACTGAGCACTTCCGTGCTTAGGGAGGGCACGTTAATCCGTCGGTTCCGGATGTTATTTTAGGATGGCAGTCGTTACAGAATGGTGGGAGAGCATTTTGCGAATGCCCGCCTGGCTAGCTAGAAAATCTGTCGCCAAGCATCTTACGGTATGTTCAGACAGCTGTGCTTGAGAGCTTGTAATTCTAGTTAGTCAGAACAACATCTTTGACCACATTACCCCTCACCATCAGGTGAGATAGTGGTCAAGGGCTAACCTATCTGATATCTGATAAAAAAAAATATAGATACATGAGATCGATTACTAGAAGCTACCGCTCAATTAAGACCGAAGTGGCAGCGGCAGTTATACTGTATAACCATCTTTGATTTTGCATGGAGAGACTTTACGGTGATAGCCAGATGCGCTTATCTAAGTCTTTCAACCAATATTATGCCATGTAGCAATACAGATAAAGTTAGGAATAGTTTGACAATACAACTGCCAGGCGCTGCCAACTTTCAGTATGAATTAAGGCTGCTTTAATCTAATTAGTCATAGCATTTTTTTAAATGTTTTTTCATGAAAGAACAAGCTCTACGCCCACCTGACGTTAAGTTGACCAACCTCTATGTAGAGCAGATGCATTTCATCACAAGTGACGAATTGCACTGCGCCCGTCACGTAGAGGTGAGACATACCTAGTTGTTAAGTCTCATGTGTCTGTAATTTTACTGGCTCTCAAAGACTGCTGCCGGAACATACCGGTAGGTGCTTGGCGTCAGATTTTCTATTTAAGGGTAGTAGCTAGCCAGGCGGGTAATCGCAAAATGCCCTTCCACCATGCGGTGAAGCTCAAGCAGGCGGTGGGGATGGAACCAGGGACCTGCGGCACGGCAGTACATAGCTACTACCGCTCGGCCATCATTGCTTCAATTTTTATTTAATCAAACAATAATTTTACTCAACATGCTTACCTGGCAAAACTACTAGCTTTAGTTGACTGTTTATACAAATTTCATATCAGGCCATGCAACACAATATATTTTGTCGAAAGGATTGTTGGTGTACTAACAATAAAGTAGAATACTTGGCTATCCAATTCATTGGTTATTTAGCATGTAAAGCATCCATATGTAACAATTTTCTCCTACATAATATTTTAAGGCACATATAGTGAGACTGTTATAATAGCGACATCTATCTTGCACAGTTCTTACTAGCGAATGTTTGACGTTGATGTTATTTCAGTTTACTTTGAAAACTATCATGAGTTGCATCCATATTAACTTAAATTAGGTGTTACGCACTGAGGCCTGTGCTCGTCGCTTCGAGCAATCGTGACTCCCAGACGAAGGATTTCAAAACAGTCCCAAACTGGTAGGAATCTTTCCGGTAAATATAACGCGGGTCCTAGCAGGTTCCTAATATGGTAATGTTCTTGTTATTTGCTATAATATGCTTTCAATCTAGATCATTTAATGATTGTTTCTATAATGAAAAAAGTGGTTGGGAGTGATAATTTGACTTCATTACAAGACAACAGTTTCAATTTTACCTAACAATAACGTACCATATGAATAGTTAAAAACATTTACAATCAGAATGTGAACCAATTTGAATGCGGCAACCAGTTAACCTAGACACTTTTAAGCAGAAAGAAATAAATAAACTTTTCCTTGATATTTTGTAGTGTAGTGGCAATCAGAGGGGTTAAGTTACGCTGGATGTCATGGCAATATTGCAGCAAGGAAATAAAACAAAAGAACAAAAGTGTGGTACAAATTATAAGATTTTTAAAAATCTCAATATTTTTTGTTCTCAAAGTGTATAATCAAACAAATTATAATTTTATTGTTAAACGAGTATTTATATCGTTTTTTTTTTTTTTTATGCCTGATAGGTTAGCCTTTGACCACTATCTCACCTGATCGTAAGTGATGATGTGGTCGAAGATGTTGTTCAGGCTAACCTAGAAGTACTGGCTCTCAAGGACAGCTGCCGGAACACACCGTTAGGTGCTTGGCGACAGATTTTCTACTTGAGGGTGGTAGCTAGCCAGGCGGGCATTCGCAATTTGCCCTACCACCATGCTATAACGACTGCCATCCTAAGACGACAACCGGGACCGACGGCTTAACGTGCCCTCCGAAGCACGGAAACGCTCAGTAGTAATGTCACTAGCGGTCACCCATCCAACTCATGACCGCGCGCGACGTTGCTTAACTTTGCTGATCGGTTGAGAACAGCTAAGTAAACTTCGCTACGAGCGCTTCAATAAATAGTTATTTAGCGTTGTGGAGAATGAATATAATTGTTGTTGAATGTATAATGGGGTCAGTTATTCTTGCACTAAATGCATAGCTCTTGTCAAATTTTCTGAATATATTATTAAAAAAGGTCGGTGAAGTGTAAACACGATATTACAAAACGTATATTTATAAAATGTTAACGAATTTAATGTAAAAAAATTAAACAAACTGTAGAATGTTTTATTAGTCATCGCACACTGTATGACATTTTTGAATGCACGTGCTCTAACTACTTAGAAAACCAAAGTAAAAGACGAGGCCATACCCCATATTGAAATATGAATTCGATAGATTATTAGCATTTTTATATGGTGTTTATATATATATATATATATATATATATATATATCTTTTTATTGTAAATTAATCTTATGTACTTGTCTATAATAAACTTGAAGCAATGATAGCTATGGATTGCCGTGCCGCAGGTTCATGGTTCAATCCCCTCAGCCCGCCAGATTGAGCTTCACAGGGCATTTTCCGAATACTCGCTACCTCCCTCAAGTTATAAATCTCTCACCAAGCTCCTCATAGTGTGTTCCGGCAGCAGATAACGAGATCCAGTAAAATTTCAGGCACATGAGACTTCACAACTTTATGTCTCAAGGTGATGGTCGCAGTGCAGTTCGTCACTTGTGACTAAATGTATATGTTACAGGCATAAGCCACCGCTTTTAATATTGTAGTCACACAATTGTGTTAATATATAAAATAAATATATAAAATATATAAAATAATTGTGTTAAGTACGGAAGATAAACTCCGGATATTTCTGTAATTTTTATTTTTCGTGGTTCTCCACGGTATTTTAAATTAAATACAAAAAAAACATTATGCGTACCGTCTAGGTACAACAATACTGAAAGATGCATTCGAAACCGCATACATTATTCAATTTTTTTCATAAAAACTAACGTGAGTTGACATAATTATTTACTGAATATACCGGCTAGCACTCACGGTGTTTGGTCGTAATCTCCGACCGGTGTTCGAGCAGTAAAGATGCTTATTATCAAGGAATGCGGGCAGCTTCGAGGGCTGCTAAACGCGCACTCCTCGAACACCGGTCGGAGATTACGACCAAACACCGTGAGTGCTAGCCGGTATATTCAGTAAATATATTAGTCACGTTTATTTGTAGAGTCACGTGCTTTTTGAGTCCGCTTTTACTCTTAACTTTCACTGGTCGCTTTTGTGCGAATGTATTCAAATGAAATCCGCGACTCGCAGTGTACACAGTTGTCATTAGTTCCATTCTTGGGAAGCTGAAAACGCGAGCTCGTAATCGGAAAATGTATTTTCATGTCGCAAATATGAACCAATAAAATTATACTAAAACTGTGAATGTCTGTAAATCATCATCTTTACGTAGGGATACCTTTAACGTATCTGGAAGCCGTGAGTTTGATTTCGCTTAAAACGAAAATGTAGTGCTCTAAGAATTTGTAAATGTAACATTCAAAGTAACAAAGATGTACTCATAATTTCAAAACAAAAGTCTGAGAAAAATAATTAAATTGATGTCCTTGAGTGTTATTGTTAGTGATAATATACTTATTATATGTTTTTAAGAATAACATACATATTCAGAATGCCCGTGGGGTGAGACTAGAATAAAGCACCTGCCAAGTATGGAGATTAATGCAAACCCTCACGACGAGGGAGGCTGTGTTCAGCAGTGGACAATTCGGCTGATACAGTACAGTACATGCAAATTTTTTTTAAGTAGTGATGGCGCAGTGTACATGTCTTTAGACTGCCGTGCAGAAAGTCCATGGAGTGAATCGTGCCTTGAGTTTCACCGCATGGTTGTAGGGCATTTAGCTACCACCCTCAAGTATAAAAAAAAACTAACGGTCTATTCCTTGAGAACCATTAAATCTAAATGAATGGTGATTGAGTTGACTTTTGGCTCTATCATCATTTACCATAACGTGAAAATATGGTCAAACGTAACGTACCTTTATCAGAGACATACAAAGCTTATAATACCTACTCAGTTTAAAAAGATGTGAGTGCAGAATAAAACTTAAAAAAATTGGTTACGTATTTAAAGATTTTAAATAAACATTACCGCCTCCCATACTACTGGCACCCTCTTAAAATAAATCAAACATAAACAATAAATCCATGTTGTTATTATTATAATTTGTAATTAGATATTTCTGTCAATGCATGTTAATAAAGTTTAAATTGTTTTCTAACATGACAATTATCGTCTTTGGACGATTATGTTATTTTTCTTAACATATTTTTAAAATATTTGATATGTAATATTTACTGAAGGGATTTTAAGCAATATCTTCATTTATTTATCAGTTATGGTATAATTTTTTTACAAACATGACTCAATTCTAGGCTATTAGAATGAAATGATAAAAGAATGGGCAACAGAGTGAAAATACGGCTCCTGCTAATTTCTGTCTCTTCAGAATGTATTTTGGCAGGTGATGATTCGCCACCTACAAAACGGGCCCCCCATGAAGGCCGCAAGGCTAAAGGGTGAAGAGAGGTATGCTATAGTTTCACTAAGAGTAACTATGCCGGCAATATGCTCTTTAACACTTCCATTCTTAGAGTACTACTAGGTATTCGGTATAGCGTCTCCGCCCCCAGACACCCAATTAAGGCAAGACTGGAGACAGAAATCTCATTTAACCCTAGAGAGAATCAGGTTTTGCGGTGTCGCCTCTTACCGTCGGCTCGCTACTAAGCCGCCCCTGCGGGTATTTTTATATTATTATCATAGTCAATCAGATAATTTAGAAATTATCTCAAGTATAATAATAAATTCAAAGTTCTTGATAAAAAAATAGAGTCTAAATTTACGAAATTCTTATTATTGCGTCCGTTTTTCCTGCCACGTAATCCAGAATGTATAAAGAATGAGGAGATAATAAAAATAAACAGAACTGTTTGTCTTTTTCTCAGTAATCGCCATGTTTTGAATAATAAACAAACGGTGACCCTCTGGGCGATTACAACGATAAAATATATTTCATACTTATATTTTTACCAAATCGAAAGTAAGCTTTTGGCTTGGAAAGGTTGTCCTTTTTTCAAGCAGCAAATTGATGATATGGCAGTAGATTGATGATATACCTGCGACAAAAAGATATCATAGGAATGTTCGACTAATGTGTGTGTGTGTTTATTGCAACTTACCTCCAAAATTTAGATCAAACGTTCTTTAGGTCCTGAATTATGACATAATGGCCCGTTTTTGATCCATTTTATAGAGTAGCTCGAAGGAGCCCATATAACCAATAATAATTCAACCAAATATTGTATAATTATTTTTAAACGATTTATAAAATTTGGTTGTTTTCATTGTCAGCCTATTTAACAATATTTAAAAGTATTTGTATATTTACAAGTAGGAATTTTGAGTTATATGAAAATTCATTTGTATCATTTTGTACATAGATAGTTTTCATTTTACTGGCTCTCAACGACTGCTCTGCTGGAAAACATTGTTAGGTGTTTAGCAACAGATTTTCTACTTGAAGGTGGTCACTAGCCATCTGGTTTGTGAGCTGGGCTAGTTTGGGAAATTCGCAAAATGCCTTCCACCACGCGGTGAAGCTTAAGCCCGCGGCGGGATTCGAACCGTGAATCTGCTGCACGGCAGTCCATAGCTAAAGCCACTGAGCCGTCAATGCTTCAAAATTACCAAGTACCTATGTTAAATTATTGCATATTTACTACTTAGCTATCTATTTCTAATATAACTAGCTTCACTGGGGCCCGCGTGTCAATGATTTAAGTCCAAAAAAATCATTTATTAGTTACTTTATATATCTAGATATTTGAATGTTGTTCAATGAGCGTGCGCAATGAACCTTTATTCAATTTTAAGCTATGCAAGGGCAGACTCACAAGGTTTATTCCTTGGAGGTCCACTAGTTCTAAGATGGATGAATAATGTCATAAGCACACTTTTACTTGATCCGAATTGTAATAATTCAAACGCCCATGAGGTTGCCTATTCAAATCATTCCATTTATTAGTACTTTTAGCAGTGAGTACTTTTAAAACTGTTAGTGTAACACGGGCCGTACCCTTACTGATCTATGATATAAATGACGCTGAAAAAACTTTCAGTGTCATTTCTATCGTGGTGGGGCTTGCATGGAATGAGAGTGTAATCACTAAGTCTTAGACGCGTGTTTGGTCCGACTATATATATATCGTAGTAAAGCACTAACACAGCCTTATAATCCATAAAAACTATGATGATAAGCATGAATACCTTCCTGCCCGACATAATCTATTTAATGCCAACAGATAATACAGGAAGGTAGAAAACCTCTGAGTATTATTTTCCTCCAACTCCTAGGTACTGAATTCAATTCACATTTTCATTCTCATAACTTGGATTATCCGTATCCGATTACAAAAGGTATCCCGACTGAACGCCACATACTGTTTACAAAAATAATGGATCTGAAGTTGTAGGGAACGACGCTATCCTTCTTTGTAATTTTTACCATGTTATACGGATAAGCTTCCACACGCGGAAATAGAAATTATAAGGTAAATTTAAAATAAATACGACAATATATTAATCAACATCCAAATAAACCAATTCAAAAATAATTAAACTCTTGGTTTAAAAGCCGCTTGCTGTGCAGTTATTATATGATGATTTTTTTTAATACTCAAAGTTAGAGAGTCCAGTGGTAACTTTAGAATGCACTAGTAATATCAATATCAATGTTCTTTTAGATACTGCTCATTTGATTTAGATGGCTGTTATTTGCGCTTAGCTCGTGGATATACCTTTGCAGCTAAATAAATCTCTGGGACAAAATTATGGCCAAATTTGAAACCGTACACCAGATTCGACTGAGTTAAAGATCAAAAAAAAATTAGAAGAAAATAATACGACAAAAAAGTATATTATAATCAGTTACTAGTTATTATAATCAGTTATTATAATATGTTAATCGTAAAATTTAGTTATATTTGTAAGCATTACTGATAATATACCTTGATGTTACTAGTATTACTAGCAAAAACAATTACAAATATCAAAAATATGAATATAACTGGAATTTAGCGCTGTTTTTAGCCACATTTCTTTTCAATTTATCTTGATCAACTTACCTTTTCCAATTTACTTTCTGTCATCAGGGATAGAAAATCAATCAATTTTGTTGGTTTTCACCGTGTGTTGGCAAAATGTTTGAGTGTTTAATTCACAAAAACAAAAAAAAAACACGCAGGCTTCAAAACGGTAATGGCTATACTAAATTAAATACTATCATTAGAAGTTTTTTAATACTTGGTAGGCAAGCTCTTGACCATTATTTCACCTGATGGTAAGTCATGATGTGATCGAAGATGTTGGATCGAAGTCAATCGAAGGACAGCTGCCGGAACACACCGTTAGATGATTGGCGACAGATTTTCTACTTGAGGGTGCTGGTGGCCAGGCGGGCATTTAAAAATGCCCTACGACCACGCAAAAAACTGATGTTGCTGCCTTAGCATTACAAGTAGATAATGTTTCTAGTTGTTCTTGTTGCAACCCTACAATGTTAATGCTAATACTTATTTCATATGACATGTTGCTGTTTTGCTACAAACATATTAAGTCAGATAAAGAAGCCTGATTCCCTTAGAGGCAGTTATTTTAGGTTAGCCTGAACAACATCTTCGTCAACATCATCCTAATCAGGTAAGATAGTGGTAGAAGTTAAGCTATAATGAAGAAAAGAAAAAGCTGGCAGACTGCAATGAAACATTGATTCATTGTGTTTCAAGGTGCAATAATTGAAAAACAGGTTGTTACTGCCTTTGCACCTACATGGTTCATGGTGTTGAATTACATATTCTGCAGTTACGAAGCGATACTGCAGAATCAGTTCAAAGTTACGCAGTTATTGAAAAGTTAACAGGATAAAATTTTAAACTAAAATAATCATTGTCCACTTGTGACGGTCAGTCACTCATAAATATATATATAGCTATACATTACTAGTTAGCACGCGATCCCTACCAACATCTCAGTGCCTTGGATACGGCCAGTGACGTTTTAATGATAGCTCTTAAGGCGACTGCTCGTGAGATTGTGTATCATAAATAGGCTTTGAAAATAACGCCGAAAAAAATAAAAAGTTTATCCAAATCTGTGGTACCGAAATAAATCTGATATTGTAACGTTTTTATTTGTTTTCATAAGCCACATATAATAAAGCCTACTCTTAGCTGTAATTTATAGGTAGGTCTGTGGCAATAGAGATTCCTAAAATCCTAAACACACTCTAGCGCCACAAATTATTAAAGCTCGTGATGTTTAAATAAATCATAACGTGATCAAAAGAGAATAGAAAGATAATATATGCAGACACAAATCGTTGAATTTCGTACTTAAGTTACTTATAATCAACATCTACACCAATATTATAAAGAAGAAAGATTTGAATTTTTATATGACACGAATAAACTTAAAAACTACAAGACCGATTTGGATGAAATTTGGTACGAAAATAGTTTGAGACCAGGGAAAGGACATAGAATAGTTTTTATGTAACTTAGCAAAAAGAGGTTTTGCGCGAATAACCGAAATAAACTTGAGCGGAGCCGCGGCCGGTAAGCTAGAATATTATATAATCAATATTAGATTGATAGATAGATGAACTCTTTTTTGTAACACAAACATTAATTTAAAAAAAAAAAAACTAAAGATACATCATAACTAAGTGAAACAATGGGCGGTCTTATCGCTTAAAGCGATTTCTTCCAAACAACCCAACAATATTGGACATTTTGACAGTACATGGACAGGGAAATTTATCGAATGTTAAAAATACTAGAACAGTGAAAAATAGATAGTGAGCTTAATTATGCAAGACAAAAATTATTTATATTATACACATACATAAAAATATATGTAAAGTGTAATGACTATGTATAGATATATATTTATATACGTACATAATGTACAATAATTATATATAATACGACAAAATATACCTAAATAGACATAAAAAACATAACATATTGATCATGATTTAATTTTTACAGTACAGCAACTTTCCTACAACCAAGACTTTTTTTTATAATAACTGATTTTAGATCTATGGATTTGTTCTAAGACTTTTTAAATATATCTTCTTACACATACCTTATATTTCTTTAACTTGAACTTTGCTCAAATTTTAATACAGGTATAAAACCTATGTACCAGAAGTATAATATTTGAATAATAATTAAAATCATACTCTTTACAATATCAGAATAAAGCTTGTATCGATTTGTTTACATTTTACTTGTATCATTTCTTGATCCATGTCGTGGGACGAGAAATCATGAAACATTCTTACTTGATACCATTGTCTCTTGGAATGAATATTGTGGTGAATAAGTAATCGATGTTTCGAGAGTTGTTAATCGATATATGTTTCTATGTTTGGATTTATATTTTTCATTGGTTTTTTTTCATATTGATTATGGTAGTGTAAACAGATTTTATTCAAAAGAGTTTCATATACATCTACCATTTCACCCTGTGGGGTGCCGGGCTAGAATGTCACCCCTCCATCTCAACCGTCGTAAGAAGCGACTAAATGTAATACACCAAAGGGTGGGCAGCATCATCTTCGGAACTGATATCTCACACTGCGATCTCCAAGCCGCCTGCCAAGCGTGGGGATTATGGCAGACCCGGCAGGAGGCAGAGGCAGGCTGTGTTCAGCAGTGGATTTTCCGGCTAGTACAGTACCATTTTATATGTGTAATACGATGTTCCAGCAGCTGTCTAATGTCTATTTTAAAGGATATAGATTAGTAACAAATATATTGAAAATAATTTAAGAAACCTTAAATCATATTCAGTGAAATATATTAGATTTATAAAAATATAACTACATAAAAATCAGCTTTATATAAAATTACAATTAATAAGATTATCATACTTAAAATAATACGTAATAGTATTAAAAGTTCCGTGACTAAACATAATATATCGATAAATATATTTTGAAACATAAAATTGTTATAAGAGGTCCTCGTCCATCAGTAAGTAATTTGAAGAGTTCTGCTCTTTTCAAATTACTTAATCTCAAAACTTACGTTCTACGCGCGGTCTAAACATAAGCAGCAATTTTCTTGAATATTCATCATAATCAAACATTATATCGATAAAACCTGATCAACCTTCGTTTCTAGTCACAAAGGATGAGACAACGGGGACTATTTCCGATGATCTATCAAAACACTCAAGCAGTGTACAGATAGTAATAAAAGCGTACAAGTGTCGACCAAATGTTTACAAGTTCGCAAGTTTGCAAACAACTATAAAAAGTATTTTATGCGGCAACTTCCAGAGCGTAGGTATGCACGGCAAAAAATATAATAGCGGACATGTAAGTTTGTAAAACTTATTCCCATTATAAGATAAATAAAGCAATCTTAAGATGTTGTGAAATATAATTCTATCTATGCTCTGCATTCAACTGCTATTATAGATGTGTATATTTCTTCCTAGTTTAGATGAATGGGAATTTTAGATAAATTTATAAATTTGTAGACAAACATAACAGTAATTTTGGCGTATCAAACAAATTTTTAGCCGACTCTGCGTAGTCGTCGTTTATCATCATATTAACTAGACAACCTACAACTAGAAACAACCAAACAAAAGACGCTTAGTTTTTGCTCGTGGTTGCTGCAGAAGCCCAAAGATATAAAATCTTTGGGCTCCTGCAGTATTCGAAATTGGTATTACCTCGAACATTTGTCTAATGCCTAAAATAGATAAGAAATATATGATATATTTTGGAATATGCACTTTTTTATGAAATCCATACACTGCCTAAATCGAAAATATGTAACATTCTTTCTTTTTTTTACCGGCGTTATGCCTTTATTAATAAAATACTAGGAATTATATACAACACTACAGCTTTTACAATAAAAGCATTTAGGCAACCCATAAGTCACTTTAAACTCACAGGCAGTCCTGCTTCAGCCCAATACCAGTTGGCACCGTGCCCAGCATGCTGACAGCATTGCCCCGTTGAATTGCAATGCTTATCCATTGAGCAAGATAGGTGCTAGTATTTTGATCACGTACATTCTTGATGTATTTGTCACATATTTCTGGCGTTTCACCGGATGCTGCCGCGGCACACCTGCTCGTCTTCGTGTTCGCTTGTCTCGCGCGTTGTTGTAGTCACCAGTAACCTAACACACCTCCTCGCTTTGCTTGTCATCGCAACTACATGACATTGCCCAGACTAGTCTTTAAAACCAATAGTATACAAAAATAAATGTTGATTAAAGTTTCCGTAGTAAGTTGTTTTATTTGTTTTTATTCACAGAAAGCATATAATTTTTATACATTGCCCAGTATCTTCTTGAAATTACCTACGATTCCTCGAAAAAACATGAATTTTACAGGAAACGTGTGAAATTATAGGCTCGCAATTTAATATATTACATGCATTTTTCATTTTTGATAAAATTATACGTACACGTATAATTTTCAAAATAATCGTATGGTTGTTATTTGCATCTATCGCCTTTTATAACTTTGAATATATCAACAGCTTTAAATTCATAATATGTCAGTTGCTATTAGTTTCATATATACATCCACATAGATATTATTTTTTAGTATTTACATCAATGTGAACGATAAGGATATGGTGTAATTAATATTGTTGTCACTGTAATAAAATTCCTTGTTAAAACCATAGTTGTAAAATCATAAATAAAGACACATATTACTTAGGTACTAAGACTACATATACCACGAAGAATTATATGAAAACCGAAGACTTTTTTAAAATATTTTATCTCTTTGTTTACGGAAAATACATTTAAAATTATATTTTATATATTTTAGTTTTGGATGTAGTACAGGATGTAGTAGTTACTAGCAGTTTAAAAAATATTTCCTTTGAAGGAAGTAAGTCATCATTACTAATGTAATGTGTTGCTAAATAAATGCAAGGACTTTCAAAAAATATTGTATTACAGCAACAGTTTTTAAACTAATTCAAAAAAGACTTTGTACTCGTAGCATACTAAATTTGGGCTCCTCCAAATAGAATACCATATCCTATACACGATATCTCAAATGGTACAAAATATCATCATAACAAACTTTATGGAAAAAATCCTGCAATTATATTATTTTACAATTTTCATAATAGCTGTTCAATAAACTTTATAAACTTATAATAGTTATAATGGATTAATGTCATACAGCGTACTGAAACATGAAAGGGGGAAGTGAAAGAAAAGTAATGTTTTTCAATCTGGACCCGTAAAGCCAGCATCTAATATCAGTATGGTATTTACTTGTTTGAAGTTTTTAACTAAACCTGTTGTTATTGAAAGTTTTTTTTTTAATTCCTTAAAAATATATTTTAATGCAATAAGAAAACTATTAGCATATATTCTGATATCATCAGATATTTTACAGAAATCTGAACACACTTCTAAGAAAAAAAAACAAAACTTTTGTTTACCATGGTACCTCTCTCTACCTATCTATCAAGACGGCGAGGTTCCAATAATGGCTCCTATTTTTTGTCGAGTAATATTGGAAGACAAGGACACTGCTGAGTGATGTTATTAAAATTGTGGAATAGTATGTTTTGTTTTGTTTTGATTCTTTGATATCTGTCCGATAACATAGAAAGTATGTTAGATTATTGGTATTCTGCCAGCATTTTAAGTTTGAATCGTAGCTGAGCATATTTTTGGAAATTCGTGTATTCAATAAGAAAACAACCTAAACCTAAAAAATCACTCGTGTCTATCTGTCACACCTTGTAATCTCCGAATCTGATTATGATTAGTAACCCTATATAATAATATATTATATATGTTGGAGCGTGAGCAGTTAGTTAGCTACGAGACCGGCAGCACTATGATTTACCAACGTTTTTCTAGTCTGTGGTCGCTACTAGTCTATAATCGGTTGAGATACTGTGACGGTGACTCAAAGCATACGTCACAAGACACTGCAGTTGACTCGGGAACCTTGTCTAGCCGCTGAAGAGGCAACACCTAAGGAGTGCAAGTAGTGACAGATAGCATTGACAGAGAAGACCGCGATCAGTGTACATCATGATGATGGAAGATGACCCCGGTATCTGGAGCAATATACCTAAAGATGACATCGTGGTGGTGGACGTACCACAATAATGAAGAGGTTACCTAACCAGCGACTTGTGCGATATCCGTAACCAATTGTGAAGAGATTTTTCTGTAAGGCGAGGACTGAAATGGCTGTAGGGGTGAACGGAGGCCATTTTGGGGGTATCCCTCATACACTGTGGTTTGAAGAACAAACCAAGTGTTCTAGTAATTCGTGTCTTATCATTTGCACAGTACCCACATGTACGCCCACGTTATGTGAGCTCTGCTATTAAAACTAATGATGTCAAGAAGAAAGCCTTACTTATACAATGATCTCCGACATATAGAATTTAGTAACAAAATCACAAACATAAGGCCTAAACACACAATTCCTATTTTTAAGGCATTCATTTCAAACGGTAATAATATGTACGAAACTGATATTTCTGTGATTTTGACATCATTAAAATATATAAAAAGAAATTCTGGTTTCAGAATGAGACCATTTACTACGTAAATGCCGTAAAAGCTAAAGAAAACTGAGCCTAACGGACTGCTGCTAATTACCATGCAATCAGATATTGCTGCACATTAGGTGTATAACAGGACATATTAGTATTTTAAATTCTGCCAAAAGATCCTGTGTACACCAACTAAACGTAAAATACTTTATATAACTGTAACGTTTTTTGACGCCTTTCACACCTCTCCGCACGGATCTTTGGGCTATTTCTATTTTTATTACTTCCTTACCACAGCATACCATACTTTAGTATAATTTACTTACTGTAAATAATTTTCTAGTACAGTATTAGTTACTATGGAATTATACTTAATGCTTCTTAGGTCGATTTCAAAAGGTTGAATTATTAAGCCTACACCGAGGCAGCGATATGTAATTGTGTTTCGTTTGATCCCTTGCCGTGTCTTTATTTAGAGTTATGCAATTAATATAGAATATATAAGAATTCATATATATAAATCATAATTATTAGGAAAAAAAATTAAAGATTAGGTGACACAATTACTTAGTTTCCTCGATAGAAAAAGTATCCAAAGTTATATCTAAAAAACTAAATATACCCTTAGTACGGCGTAAATACTTCACGTAAAGTCATCCGTATTTGAATTTTAAGAAAACAACGTGTTTTCCATAACATAAGCTCATTACATTACTACATTTTTGAAGCAGTGATGGCTCAGTGGCATTGGCTATGGACTGCCGCGCAGCAGGTCCATGGTTCGAATCCTGCCCAGAGCTTGAGCTTCACCGCATGGTGGAAGGGCATTTTGCGAATGCCCGCCTGGCTAGCGACCACCCTCAAGTAGAAAATCTGTCGCCAAGCACCTAACGGTGTGTTCCGGCAGCAGTCCTTGAGAGCCAGTGAAATAACAGACAAAATGAGACTTAACAGGTATGTCTCAAGGTGATGGGCGCAGTGCAGTTCGTCACTTGTGATGAAATGCATCTGTTATAGGCACAGGATACCGCTTAACATCAGGTGGGCCTCGCGCTTGTTCCTACACAAAACATTTTTCAAATAGATATTTGTTTTTATTATATGATGAAAATACCTTAATTCACGCACGTTCCTGTTGTTGAAAAAATATTTTCTTAAAGACTTTTGTGATATATGACAAGAGTGTGGACATATAAATAGTACGTAATATCAAATGTAGCAAAATTGCAATATTTGTTTTTAGAATACGGAGCTATACCGTAATATTAAATGTATTTTTTTAACTTAGAATAGTTTTTATATCTTGCTTTTTGGCGTCTGTTTGATGTCAAAAGTCATAAAAGTTAATACCGTGGCAATTTAAAAAGACTACATGATTACATAAACACATCATTTGATGTCAATGAAGACAAGTCTATAATATTGTGTTGGTTACAGATATTAAAGTTATCTTCATATATATCATATAGCATTATACCTTAATTTGGTGAAATTGGTCCATAATTGTCAATCAATATTACACAGCATTGTCAGCTTGATATCCATTAGTGATATCAAGTGCTTTACACGATACAGAGGTTGATTGAAGTAATGTGAAATATATTAATTTAGATATAACAAGTAAAAATTAAGTAAAAAAGATTGTAAATCATTTCTTTTCGTTAAAATTTTATCGTTCCATTGAAACTAAAACTGCAAATAATATATATATATTTAATCGTATTTCATTTTTATACCTTACTCGATGCGATTGGAAGAAAAAAATAAAGTTTTTTTTTTTTCAATATGGTGTGTATTACCGGCCGGTTTGTTTTTTTACTTGTTTATGTGCCTAGTGTCACTAGGGTTATCAAAGCGAATCTAATGATATCTCATACAATAAAATCCTTATTATCGGTTAAGCCATTTAGAATGAATGGTGTAATAAAGAAACTCACAAACATACATACATACATGTACTCTGAGAACATAGCACTTCTGTAATAAGGTTTTTTATAATCCTTCTATATCATTCTGTACGTATTCTTATAAGTAAGGAGGTTTTTACGATTCGTATTTTCGAAGCGAACAACTCACTCTAGATTCTAGTACGTCCTAACGTACTAGAATTTAGCTACCTCATTGTCACGTTGTTCGGCAACCAAATCAGTTTCCCGCAATTCCTTGCAACAAAACTAGTTTTGTTGGTTGTCCGACAATACCAAAGGATCTAAAATGGACTCAGATAGTCGTCAGTCGTCAAGGTATCTCGAACATATCTGTACATGAAATCATGTACTTTAGTGAAAATTTATATATAATAGCAAAAAACTACAACGTGAAAGAATACAACAGATATATAAAGCTACGACGTCATTTCGCGAATTCCTCCACTTTTAGTATTGTTACTCGTATATATACAATAAAGCCTGTAAAGCTAATCGATCTTTCCTAATACGATGGTTAAAGAACGATAGGAAAAAATTGAGTTATGACTCATTGCCATGTTAGCTCAATTGATTAGAGCATACCCCGGCTAAAGGGGTGGGTGGACGCGGGTTCGAATCCCACACATGACTTAAATTTTTCCTCTCGTTCTTTATTTGTAATTTTGTAATTATTTCCACTTTTACTTTCAGCTTCAGGAAAACATGAATGAATTCTAACAGTATAATTAAATATTTAATTAGGTCTTTCGTGTACTTCAGGTACTTAGTTATAATTTTAATTAGTGTTAGCGTTAGTCAGACGGTCGGACGACAACTGTTATGTCAAATTGCGACAACTAATAAGGACATACTCTTATAAGTAAAATATTAGAAAAAAATAATTAAACAAATATTAGAACAAGTAACGGAACTAACGTACCTGGGTCTTGTCATTTATGACAGGTTTAACTGGGCGAAACATATCGACAGGACTTGTAATATATTGCGAGCTCTTATAGCCAAATTTTATTTTATAATAAATAGAGTGCCGTTTGACATCCTGTTCACAATGTACAAAGCCTTAGCAGAAAATATAATTTTATATGGCCTTAGCAGCTATGGACGTACATATAAAACATATTATCTAGACCAAATTTATAATTTACAATATAGGCTTTTGAAACTAAAATAAAACCAGTAATAATAGTACCAGTTAAAATTAAAGCTAAATATAAGGATGATCCCGAGGGACTATTTACGTATTGTGGCGTAATACCCTCCATAAAAAGTTTAATTGATCTTGTTATTAGAGCAAAACTTCCATTATGAAATTCAAATTCCAATTACTCATCATATTATTACAAGAAGTATTACTAACAAACTTCTTAACATACCAAAATTCAAAAACTTCTACGGCAATCGAACTACCCAGTATATTATTCCAAAACTTATGAACAAACTCATATGAAATGGATCTGTAATATTCTACGGAACTCTAAACTCCGTAGTTGAAACTAAATAATCTAGAATAATCCTTTATTTTACAATTATCCTAAAGAGCAGCATCTCACTACTTTTATTCCACAAAACATAGTAGTAGCGGAGCAGAGTAGCAGTAGTAGAAAAGTTTGAGCAACAAGTGACCAAATTTATCATCATCAGCCAGAAGGCGTTCACGTTTGATCTACTCGCGACGTACGATGTCGTCAGTCCACATATTGGGGGCCTACCAAATCTAATTAATAAGTCACCGTTGTTAAAATTTAGGCTCCCCGTGAGGTGCCGGGTTAGAATTGCACCTCCCCATATCATCTCGTGGGTGTCGTAAAAGGCGACTAAGGGAATAATTATACTGGAAGGTGGGCAGCGGCGCCTTCTAAAGAACTATCTTACACTGCGATCCCCAAGCCGCCTGCCAAGCGTGGGGACTATGGCCAATACCCCCTTAATAGGGGAGGCTGTGTTCAGCAGTGGACGATCCGGCTGATACAATTAAAATTTAAAGTAGTAAAATTAAGAATTTTACCACTGTTGGATGTCGTAAAAGTTGTCTAATGAAAAAGTGCACCAAATGAGCAGCATAAGTTGCTTTCATTGAGATCTGCCTCGCATTAGGTCCACTCGCGGTCTTTTATTAATCCTAACATCCCAACTAACTCAAAAGTGTGTGTAAGTGTTATGTGACGGTGAATATTTTTGTTACGTAACAATCAAAAGGCCCACATTTTTTTATGTTATTGTGGCGGAACTAGCTTGAGGCCCACCTGATGTTAAGTAGACTAACCTATGATAAAACAGATGCATAGTTGTTAAGTTTCATATGCCTGTATTTGACTGGCTCTCATAGACTGCTGCCGGAACACACCGTTAGGTGCTTGGCGATAGTTTTTCTACTTAAGGGTGGTAGCTAGCCAGGCGGGCAATCGTAAAATGCCGTTACACCATGCAAAAAACCTGATGTTAAAAGTCTGTTGTGCCTGTAATTTAATATTTAATATTTTTTATTTTATATAGTATATTCATAGTCAGCGCTCATGACGTCGCAAGAAAAATAAGACGGCAAATAAAAGTACTTCCTATAAATTAAACCAGCGAAACAGTTGATATTACAGCGCCTCACTGCCTCTAAACTGTAATTATAGTCTACCGCAAAACGCATTTTAGAAAGTTACATCAAAGTCAAAAACTATCAGTTCTATTGTGAAATAGGTATTAAACAGTACGTTGTTGATAATAACATTATTAGTACTTCGCTAACGCGCCTATTTAATTTTTTTAAGTATTGTAGTTCTGATATAATCGTTACTAAACTTTTTGATGCTTCTAGAGTGTCAGAAGGCATCGAAGAGTGCCGAATAGCGCCAATTCACAGGTGATTGAGATAATACTATACAAAATGTGGAATGTTATAAACGTAATTAAACTTTATTAATGCATAAGTAAAATTGGGAGCTGGGACTTGTGGCGCCTTTTCTAATTTAATAATATACTATTAACCCTCAGTATGCCTCAACATGGCACAAGATTCTACGATCAACCTTTTTCAGTCAAAGCTGTTCGCCTGTGGAATTCATTACCGATTTCTATCAGACAAGCCCAATCTTTATCCTTGTTTAAAAGCCAAGTCAAATATTTTTACTTGTCCGAGTAATAACACCCGTTCTGTTCCAAACTGCTTTTCACTTGCTCTTCATCATCACAGTTGTAGGATATGTAGACGATATGTATGTACTTATATGTAAACATAGCATAATTAGGTATATATTAGTATGTGTGTATAGTATTATTGTATGTATGTAAGAGTATATAAGTATGTATATTATTTTTAGTATATATAGTATGTACGAGTGTATTATTATTATTATTCGTATTTAGGTCTTGGAAAAATATTTTTTTGCTTAAATTTTAAGTTAGCATAGTTTGTTTAACCTCATTTTTTATATTAGTTTGTTACACCCCCGTCATATTATTCCTGTATTTCCTCTCCATTCCAAGGTTGCCTGGAAGAGATCGCTGTTAGTTATAAGGCCGCCCATTGTAACACTTGATTGTAAGCCTTCGTATTTTATTATATTGTAATTTAGTGGTGTGTACAAAAAAGAATTATCTGTCTATTAAGCACATCATATTTACGTGTTGGGGCTAAGGAATAAAGTTTTTAATAGTCTGAAATAAATTCTCTATCTCAAAATATATAGTGAGTATTACAAATTTGAAGCAATGATGGCCGAGCGGTAATAGCTATGGACTGCCGCGCCGCAGGTCCCTGGTTCGATCCCCACCGGCGGCTTGAGCTTCACCGCATCGTGGAAGGACATTTTGCGATTGCCCGCCCGGCTAGCTACCACCCTGAAGTAGCAAATCTGCCGCCAAGCACCTAACGGTGTGTCATGTCAGCAGTCCTTGAGAGCCAGTAAAATTACAGGCACACGAGACTTACCATCTGCGTCTCAAAGTGACGGGCGCAGTGCAATTCGTGACTTGTGATAGTAGTCCACTTAACATCAGGTGGGCCTCAAGCTTGTTCCGTCACAATAACTTAAAAAAAAAACTCGATGGCGCGGTGTTCCGCACATTACCTACTATATTTTTTTTCCTTTCGTTGTAATATTGTGATGTCATCCACGGAGTTTGCGTCACTGCAATATAAATAAGGTACTGTACTGTATCAGCTAGATTGTCCACAGCTAAACATAACCTCTCCCACTTTCGGGGGGTTTGCCATAATCCCCACGCTTGGCAGGCGTCTTGGGGATCGCAGTGTCAGGTATCAGTTTCTCAGAAAGCGCTGCTGCCCACCTTCTGTTGTGTTACCCTTAGTCGCCTCGTACGACACCCATGTGTAGAGAAGGATGACCTTCTAGCCCAGCACTCTACAGGTCCAATAAATAAGGTAGTAGTGATAATATTACGATTTTGATATTCGTCATAGCAATTCCATCATTCATAAGAGTATTCCGATTGTTCGAAAACATAAGCAGATTATTTTTATATGAATCATTGTACAATGTGGATAAGATCGATTGTATCATAAATTTCCAATAAACCCCAGCGTTTGCTCAAATAAATTATTTTCGCCATGACTCTACCACAATCAGTGGCTGTATGTGATTGGTACTGCTGCGGTCCACAGTTCGTACTTACCACAAACCCAGCTATATCAAATAGCAATGATTTTAAAAATTATTTTAATTTTGTAAATAATGTGGCGTATTTTGAGAGCTTAATTTTGAGCAATTAAGTGTGAGCGTTCATATTAAATTGTTTTATAAATGTGTGTTTAGATTTCCGTTTTTTTATTGATTTTTTCAATATCGTAAGGCATCCTCCTGAATCTGCGGTTCTCCACCGTCTCGTACCTCCTGAACAAAATAAGGATCTTGTTGAGGTGACCCTACATGATGTTTTTGGATCCATTACATCTTCTCTAAGTAACTCAGCCGGGAGCCTAAACGGTCCAGTAACCTTACACTCAGCATCTAAAATGTATTTTTATTTAGACGAGACACTTTTAAGGGATGTGATGGCTTTAGTTAATTTGATGTTGTTGAATCGGAATGTGCTCTGAATATGTAAGGTATAGTACATTAACTTCACATTTTTTTTCTCAAAAATTGTATGGATATGCATTTGAACGTGTAAGTTAAACATTTTTATTTTTTATAGTCACTACGTATAAAACTACTGAGTCATTATCAAGTATATCAGTATATTAAGCATTTTCGAGGTAGTTGAGTATAACTTGAAAACTACTTGACTGAGTTTGATGAAATTTATATGGGACCACCTTAGAGGTATATCAGTTTTAATAAAAATAAATATATTTAAATCGGACTAGTCTGTAAAAAGATAAGCGTTGTCATACATAAAAAAATATACGTGTCAAATTGAGAACCTCCTTCTTTTTTGGAAATCGGTTAAAAGTGTATTCTACTCGTTAGGTCGAGGCACCTTTTTTACTGAAGGGAAAGATTAAATTCCAGAATCAAACCATTTTCTTTGGCAGTGCCACAAGTAACTGTAAAAATTAAGATACTAAAATAACATTATATCGTTATCTTCCATAGGAGTTTAAATGACATTTACAAATTATTACAACACCAAATTCTAATCTATAATGGTAATCGAATCCACCTCGCCCAGATCTACGCCAAGTGCCCTGACCTCTAGGCTATGGGAACGTGCACAATTGAGGCGAATTTTCCGATCTTATTCTTATTACTATTTTGACCGTCATAGGGGAACCATCGATTCCCGCTCAGGACAAAAAAAAATGTGCTCTAATAATTTGTAATGTGATTTGAACTCCTATGAAAATTTCTATAATATGTTCTTGAGCCAACAAAATTTGCCTTCCACAATTTGACTCGTAGAGCTGGAACACGAAGCAGTCTACAGAAATAATATCAACTTCGTATTGCGTTCTTCCGGCTGTTTTGTCACGTACTAACTCCGAACAAAGTTCTAGTGCTGTAGTGAAACTGGATAGTTATGGTAGTTGTGGTAAAAAAGATTCTGTTGAGGGGTCAAAGCATGTTTATCCAATTGCAACGCTTTGCCATATCACCAGTAATACGATAATGTAGAACCACGAAATGAACGGTTTGAAATGTTACACGCAATGGCAAACACACGCGGGATCGCAGCGCCGTCTTTTGAATCAACTGCACTTACGATTTCATCTCTGCTTAGAATGTCAATATTCCGTGTATTTTTTTTATTGCTGATAGCTTAGCCTTTGACGACATTTATTTTTTTATGTTATAGTGACGGAACAAGCTCGAGGCCCACCCTCTACTACTGACTAACCTCTGCCTATAACAGCATTTCGTCACGAATTGCACTGCGCCCGTCACCTTGAGACATAGTTGTTAAGTCTCATGTGCCTGTAATTTCACAGGCTCTCAAGAACTGCTGCCGGAACACACCGTTAGGTGCTTGGCAACTGATTTTCTCTTTGAGGGTGGTCACTAGCCAGACGGGTATTAAAATAAATAATTTCAGCAGAAGGTAGGAGACAATGGCTCACACGCACAGCTGCTTGACCTAATTACAAACCGTAAGGTCAAAATAATAAGATCACAAGATTAATTTTCCTCCTGTCATTTTACAACACTAAGCGTAAAAATTAAACTTTTCATGACATGGACATACCACGGCAGTCTAGTACTCAGTCTGGCGTTCAACTTTTCAGTCACTGATGCTACTTTCCAGTTTCATTTTTAATCATTTATTTTTATTTGGTCCATGCTTGATACACTTCCATCTTATATTTGTGACTCTGGCACATACACTCTACTTTAAAAGTAGATCCGCCTCTTTCGTGGCCAAACATTTAGATTCATGATAACCAGTTCTAATAATGTGAAATTTCCCCTAAAGATTTATGACCGTACGTGGATCACACGTTACTGAGGATTGGTGAGTGTAAGTATAGGGAAAGAGATTTATGAGAACCGAGTATGTATTATTTCAATAAAAACAAACAATCCACATGCAAGTTAATGCTAATCATGGAATAATAAGATAGGGCTAGTGTAGTGCCCTTTTTTTTTTTTTTTTTGCCTTATAGCTTAACCTTTGACCACTATCTCACCTGATGGTAAGTGATGATGTGGTCGATGATGTTGTTCAGGCTAACCTAGAAGTACTGGCTCTCAAGGACAGCTGCCGGAACACACCGTTAGGTGGTTGGCGACAGATTTTCTACTTGAGGGTGGTAGCTAGCCAGGCGGGCATTCGCAAAATGCCCTACCACCATGCTATAACGACTGCCATCCTACCCCCCCCCCCCCCCCGCGGCTGGTTTACTAAACACGTACATTTCAGGAGCTCTTGAATAATATTCATAAAACTAAAAAGAAACGTTTATAACAAACCCTAAATCAGTGAATAAGTAAGGTTAGAATCAGTGGATATTGGTGGATACATTGAAGTCCCAAAAACAGTGATGTGAATTGGATAAATACACTTGGTGAGAAATCAAAATACCAATCACTTTGTTTACTTACATAACTTTTAAACATAAGACGGCATTTTTCTGTCTCACAACTTGTTGAAATTTTGAGTGGACTCAGCTGATTGGATAAACATAGGTAGAGCCACAGATAACGGGCAACAGTATAAGCCACGGACCACATAAAGTATCTTTGTATATACTGAAATAGAGACCAAACTTGACATCCCTAGGTGTTAATAGATTTTTTGGATGACGTCACGGTTAGTAATTTCCGTATAATACAGATGGCACTAAAAAAAAAATTAAAAAAACAGTGCTGCCATCTGTTTTTCATAAATGCTCATCCCAGTTACGTATGGTTGATACTTTGTACCGTTATTTATTTAAATATAGATATATCTATAAGTTTTTTATAGATATACTATATATTTAATGTCTAATATTAACCTGTTATCCTATAAATTGCTTTCAAGGAACGCGTGAAGATCATTAACTCTTTTAAATATGGACCAAATCACCAATGCTTCCTGCCACGGGTCGAAACATATAGCATCAAAAGTAAAAGCAGTATTAAGATCCAGCCAAAAACCTACAATGAGCTTGATAACTAAATACAAAAGTCTATAAGTTTATGTATGTTTTATTATCCTAATATATCTACTTGCAACTATACTTAACAAAAAAATATCTTTCCACCTCATTGTAAAAATATCGTATATGGCACCATAACATCGTCCCTATATGATCACAGCCAGCATAAAAGTAATGCACCATTCACAGCTACTTTTAAACTAAATAAATTTATATTCCTGGCACAGAAAGTAAACAAATCGGCGAGATGCAAAATCAAATAGGAATTGGCTATAGGAATTAGGGATGCTCGCCATCGATTCAAATCGATAATATAATTACATCAATTATAATGCACGAGACTAAAATTTCGTGAATAAATTATTTCTATTTGAATTGAATTATTCTTATTTCTTAATAGAAGCTTAAAGTAAAACAAGCTGGGCAACCAAAAATTTGCTAATAAGCCTTATCCTTTTTTGAATCCAAGGCAGAATAACATTTAAATTTAGTTTGTGGGGACATTGGTGGGCTCGTCTGGGCTTATCACCTCGAAGTTGTACCTCTCAATACATAAATTAAACCAGTTACAGTTAGTAAACTCAATTTCCCATCGGTGAGTATTTTGATTTCTATCCGTTGTAAGTTTTACCTTTAATTAATAATATTAGTCTATCATGTATCGTGATATTTTTTATTTACTTTTATTATATTCGTATTTCTACGAGTATATTAGTCACACCTCTATTGTCTCTTTATTTGAGATCACGTCAGATTTGTACTTTTTGCCTTAAAGTAAATTGTGTATATTTTTGTACAGCTGATTTTAATAAATATCTTCGTTTAGTAGCAGTACGATGTATATGTACACCCCACACGCTAGGATACGAGAATTATTTGTTGGGTTTCTTCTTCTGTATCAACGAATAAAAAGTTTAATTCTGTAAACTCCGCAAAGCCCACACATCCAATTCAATTCCTCGTTGCTAAATAATTACTCGTTTTTAGTACTAAACACATCACAATCAGTAGTAGCACTGGCAGTATTTTCTACTTTTTGAAAGCTCAATTTCAACTAATTGAAAGCTCAATGCCCGCAAAAAATTACATCAGTGAGGATCGTACTCAAAGTAAGTATATGTATTTGGTTCTAACAATACGATCACATTTACTTGCAGCTCGCTCGCAGTAAAGTAATACCAAATGTTTACTTGTCATTTTATTTTACCGGAAAAAGGCACAGCACAGCACAATACCAGCCGGGAAGTAGTCATGAACCATCTTGAGATAGAATACACTCCTTTTCATTTAAAAAAAGAGAACCCAAGAATTTTGGGAGCATTGACATACGTGTCTGGTTACATAGCTCGTAAAGCTAAAAATATTTTTTTTTAAGATTGCACTAAATGTGAAAATTTAACTTTGGGACATGCTGATTATATACGAAGGAGAGTATGCACAAGGATGGCTATGCACACCCAGCGATAAAATAACAAATGTTGTATCAAATATACAAGACATCGTTTATCATATAAAAAAAATGATTTATATCAAATTCATGTGAAAATGTACATAAAAACCCTTTGTTTAATATTAATTGATTTTAATGATACTGGGTGCCATGAACATAATAGGAAATTACAAATATTTCTTTTAGATAATGAATAGATTCAGGCGTTACTTTGCGGAAATCCATTTTTAATAATAACAAATACTTTTAAAATATTTTATGTTTTCTTAAAATATTAATTTGATGTTTTCTTAAAATATTTTAAAAGTATTTGTTATTATTTCTTTTAGACTTCTGTAAATGATTTTTCTTGCATAATTATTGCAAAGACGTAAATAAAATATTAAATGGCAAGCGACCATTAGAAGAAAATGATGATAATGTTAAAACGAGAGCAATGCAAATATTGAAAAGATCACATAAAAAGAAAAATTTAAAGAGCGGATGTTCCTTCATAGAACTTAAACGATTCTGCTACTGATTTGTTAGAATTTAGCATTCGATCACTAACTAAGTGATTCCAACCCTAATTATCACATGGGAAATGTCTGACAACTGTTATTTTTTTTTATTAAGGTATTGGCCTATGTCTTATTTAAGTTAATGCAATTGCCATATGTAATAACTAATTTCTCCATATTGTATAACTACGCCATCTGTTATTTAACGAAATCCCTAAATTTGAGTGCAAAATATAAAATACGTTAGAGCAATGACTTTGTGTGTATGTCAGATATCTGTTTTATTTGTTTGCATTACATGCTGTCATTATTTCACATAATTATATATGAGATTGTATGGTCTGACGGACCACACGGAAGTATTGTATTGACCAGAGACAAGTAAGAATATTGACGATATTGACAATCCGTATTGACAGTTTTAAATGTAAAAGTTGAGTTCAGATACTAGCTGCTAAGCATTATTAAGATATAATATCATATTAAGATATAATAAGGAAATTCATTATTAGACTAGCTGCGCTTGCTATTGTTTTGCGTGCTAACATTTTCTAAACCATGAACTGCGTTGCTTGTCGAAGCACAATATACGAAGAGGATGGGTTTTTAAAATGCACAAGAAACGACTGCGATAAGGTATACCATGCCTTATGTACCGGCGGGAAGAAGCTTACTGTAGAAGATCGCAAAATTTGGATCTGTCCAGAATTGCTCTATCAGAGCATCATATCGCTGCAGCTACAGAGACTTTCCTTGATGGTTCTGTAGATGATGCAGAGCTTATCAGCGAGGAGTGGAGTATAATACGCAGAGACAGAAAAACTCCTTGTAGTGGAGTCTTACTTGCCGCTCGCGCGCCTATCGTTCTGTATCGACTTACTGCCCTGGAGACCGATAAGTGGGGAAGACCTGTGGGCGAAATTTTTATGGCATGGCCAGAGTATTCATGTGTGTGATGTATACATTCACCCCCGCGCCAAGGATAGTGACTACATGGGTTGGTTCTGTAAGGTTGAGAGTTTCATCAATAGAATTAAGGGTACTGTTATTATTTTAGGTGACCTTAACCTCAATAGTGCATCTGTTACTATACGTAATTATTTCTGTTATTTTAAGTCTTTTTGTAACATATCTGATAAGAATAATGTGGTGAATACGCTCCGTACGTATTCACCACATTATTCTGTCGTTAGATGTCGTCTTGATTCGAGAGGCAACTGAAGTGCGTGAGGTGACCGTTCAATGTTTCGATGGATTCGTGAAGGCTGACCGGTATCACCCTCCTCTTGATGTTGCTATGTTGATGATGGGGATCGTAGTACTCATAATATTGAGCTTAGCAATATCGATTCTAGTAAAGACTGGAATTTCAATAAAGGGGACTTAAATTTCCTCTTTGACTTACTCTCAGAAACTTTTTGGGATGATGTACTTTCTTATAACGACGTGCAATTGTGCACAGATAAATTTTATGGTATTATTTATGATTTATTTAACACTTGTATTCCCAAAAAGCATCGTAAAAAGACAAGCAAGCGATATCCTGTGTGATTTACAAACGAAATAATCCGGGACTCAATGCGTAAATTGGCCTTGCATCGTCAGTGGAAGTGCAGCGGAACACCAGAATCTTATGAACACTTTTCTAATCTTAGAGCTTCATTAAAAACGCGTATAGCTTCTGCCCATGAATCCTACCTCGAAAATATTGAAAATAATTTATCATTTTCAATCGATCATCGATCACTTAAGAGCCATTTCACTAAATCACGCTACTGAAGTTTAGGTAAATGCCAGCGCATCGCATACACAAGCGAAAGAAGTGACGACGGAATAGCGTGACTGTGAGTAAAATATTTTGATACTAGCACTCATTAATAAAGAAATGTAAGTTGCGAATTTAAAAATTGTGTGATTGGCATGAGTAAATAATCAATTTCTTGTCGATTACTTGCTAATGTTATAGAAAAGAAGTAGGCATGTACATATTTATGAATGAAATTCTATTGTTATCATTATCGCAGATATCAATGGGTTAAATAGTCAACCTACATCGTGAATCGTATATTTACATTTCATCTTTGATGAATAAAAAATAGATATGTTTGAATCATTTATTGCAACAATAAACTTATATAATAAAAAAAATATACAGCTTAAAATTATATAAATATTTGACGTAACGGGATTGATTAAAAGCTGCGGACTAAAAGCTCTTTCTTTTAAATTTTCCAAAAATTGCTATTTTCCTCGTTCACACTCTTCAGTATCTATATCCAGTCGTTAACACTGTCTGCCATAATGACCATGCATAGGATTGAGGTTTATTTTTCTGTGCATCCGGAAAACAACTTAGTACCAACCACAAACGTCCCATGACGTTTTTGGTTTTCCATTACTTAAACATGTCACCCTCATATTCCCATACCACAATATATCACCTATACCATTAAAAAATAACATTTTCATCCATTTAGTTTGAGTAGACCAAACAGCGAAATGTAAATATATATTTACAGATTTTGAGGTATTTTGTTTTTAAATCGAATATCTTTGATGCAATCTATAATCAACGTATATAATTCTTGATACTAATGCAATCCTCACTATATACTCTTATGCTCACTATTTCCTCTATGGAAAATAAATGATAATACACCTTTTTATACAAAAAAAATACTGGAAATGAGGTTTGAACACACGACAAAAATGGTGGGAAATAGTATATTTAATTGCTATTTTTATTTTTTTGTAACTAACTCACCTAAAACTTCGATTCTTCTTTTAATATGATAATTTACTATTTTCTTTAGCCATGAATTGTTACAGATTTTTACGCCAAATATTTTAAAATAACAAGATTAAAACAACCCAATTGTTTTAAGAACTTTGGCGGGGAAACTGTATTGGAGAGCAATATTTTTTTCTGAAAAACTATACCACCTACGGCTTTGGTCCTTCTTTGATATTATTATTTACATGTAATTTATACACCTGTATTATTTCAGATTTTTTGGTTTAGAAGTTTAAAATTAGTTACGAGATTATTTAATACGCAAATTTGCATCGGTAAGTGTTTGCTTTGAAAATATGTATCGAGTGAAAAATGACTTATACATATGCAAAATTGCGGTTTTCTAGGCTTATAACTGTTGACGTAGTTACGAGATTTATATGAAATGACGTAATATTTTGGGGCCAAAATGTAATTTGTGCTGGTTTCAGATTTCATCAAAATATTCAAAATACTTCCGTTATCTCAGAAAAATATGGATTTTTTCTTGTATGGGCAAGGATGCATCCTTTTGAAAACCATTTGGATTATGAAAGTCGGAATTACGCAGATTTTATGGTAAATTTGTAAATACGACTATCGACCGCTAACTGGTATCCCGGTTTGTACAAATGAGGAAGGTAGTTTAATTTCCAGCTGAAGTTATCGCTGTGTTCACTTATAGACATAAACTGGATCCAAAAATATTGGAAATCAATTATTCGCCTGCCATCTTATCCTCCTAAAACAAAAGTTATAGTGAGTTACTAATTTAAACTAGAATAATATAAAAACTAGCAGACCAAAAAGAAGAAGTCAACCCTCTGAGGTTGTTAGCATTTTTCCAATAACGCTGTATAAGGCTGCATAATTGTGACGTTTCCTTTTTTTAACACAATGGATGAACAGAAACTAAAGATGTAGTTACTTAACAAGACAACAATACTTATATTATGGACAACAAATATAAAGTATAGTTTGTTACTTAAAAAAATAAAGACATGATCAAAACTCTGTGGTCGCACTATAAACTTGCGTCTAAGCGTTCCGCGTACGAAACGTCAGAGCAAGGCAAAACGAACACAGGTCCTACCTTGATGGGCGCTCGCGCGGTACTGATCGCCTCGCGCTTGTACATTTCAATTTATAAGCATTTCGAGTTATATTAAATATTTTTTCTTGTCTAACAAAACAGAGTTAATATCACAATTTATTGAAGATCAGATTATTAAAAGAATGGACTTTCTTTTCATATAATATCTGTTTGAAATTACACTTTATTAAACGCAATATATCGTGGTAAACTGCTGATATAATTCGTGGAAATTGGCGCAAGATCTTTATTTTTTTTTCTACAATGACGATTAATTATCGATATTCTAGTACACTATGTGTCAACAGGATGATATGCCTGATGCACAGTTTTTTTTTTAGTTAATTTGATGAATCTTTATACAAGAGATAGAACTCTGAAGTTGGCTGTGTGTACGTTAATTCGTAAAACAAGGTGCGGGAGATTGGTCACTACAAAATAATTAATGTTATGTTTGTAAATCTGGTACATTAACTGAAAAGAGAACAGATTATTCTTTTTTTATCAATTATTAAACAACTTGTAAATATTTCGTATGATAGTAAATTAAGCGCTTAAAATCTTCGTATACCGCATTAAAATGTAAAATGCCTCTTAAGCCAGGCTGACGGGGCACTAAGTAGTAACTATGTCAACATCTTTGAAATAGTACCCAGGGATGTGGCGTCTAGTATAAGATGCTTAAAGTCTTGTAGCTCGATTGGACCTGATTCAATACCACCTTGGTTCTTGAAACGTGGCATGAAATTTTTGGTTCAGCGGCTGTGTCATATTTTTAACCTAGCCCTAACTAGTGCAATCTATCCGGAACAATGGAAACTATCTAGAGTCACACCTATCCCTAAAAGCGCCAATAAGCTATCTGTAGAGGACTATAGGCCCATCGCAATTTTATCTACACCGGCAAAAGTCCTTGAAAGGATTATACACAAGGAAGTTTATAGGCAGGTGGAGCAATATTTATCCAACGAACAACACGGTTTTAGAAAGAGAAGGTCGGTTGACACAAACTTGCTGGAGGCAACCGATTTTATTGCGGGCTGCCTAGACCGGCAACCAAGCCGATGTACTCTATTTTGATTTTCGCAAAGCTTTTGATAGAGTTAATAATGACGTCTTGCTTGCGAAATTAAGTGCTTTGGGTTTCACGCCGGGACTCCTTAAGTTTGTTGCCAACTATCTAAAAGATCGTAGACAATTCGTTCGGTTGGGTATCTACGAATCACATCCTTACCATACGCGATCAGGGGTCAGTCAGGGATCCATCTTCGGGCCTCTTCTTTTTGTATTGCTGATTAATGATCTTCATCGTCATTAAACACTCGAAATGCTTACTATATGCTGATGATTTAAAACTAGCGATTGAAATAAAGTCCAAGGAGGACTGTCTGCGCCTTCAGGAGGACGTGGATGCGGTTCATGAATGGAGCGTCAGAAATGAAATTCAATTTAATCCACAGAAGTGTCATGCTATGACGTACACTCGAAGGCGGCACCCAATCGAATATAAATACCGCTTAGAATCATACGATATCAGTAGGACAACAAGCATAAAAGATTTGGGTGTCACCTTCGACTGTAAGTTGACTTTCAATGATCATATAGCCATAGTTGCGAAAGAATCATACAAAAGATTAGGATTCGTGATGAGGAATTCTAAAGATTTTAAAGGTACCTATGTGACTAGATTACTCTTTGAAGCACTTGTCCGCAGTAAACTCGAAGCTAGCTCATGCGTGTGGAATCCAAGTGGCATGAGGGAACATACACAAACCTGATAGAAAAGGTTCAAAAAGCATTTCTCCGCTCTCTTTATAAGCGGAGATTTGGCTATTACCCTTACATGTACCCAACGAGTTTTCTCCTAGGCTGCTTGGGATATAACTCTTTGGAGGTCCGGCGTCATTATTACCAAATGGTTACAATGAGCAAGGTACTTCGTGGCAGGATCGATGCGCCGAACTTGCTGAATAAGTTATCGCGACTTTTTGTCCCCGATCCCGGTAGTTGCACTCGTCGCGGGCGTCATCAACTATTTTCAGTCCCCTTGGGAAGAACGACGGCGCACAGTCATTCCCCTATCCAGCACACTCTTAGCCACTTCAATCGTCTCTTGACCAAGATGCCTGAATGTGATATGTTTGCGGATGAATGGAAGGATATTCTGTCGGAGTTCTTGGAGTACTGTGAGATGAATGCACGAAAGACGAATGAGGATGATAAATTTTATTTTGATCATTTGACATAATAAGTATTTTGTTCAAAATTAATAATTACTTTTCAGTTCGCTTAAATATGATTTTAATATTATGTTATTTTTATATTTAAGCTTTGACATTATGCTGTATATTTTTATATAATTTATTTTGACATTTTATGATGCTACATGATAGTAGTGAATTCTATTTGTATTATAATTACTCAACTATTGTAATTGGTTTCATGTAAATCGTTTTAGTTGTTAATAAATAAATAAATAATCCTAAGACAACAACCGGGACCGACGGCTTAACGTGCCCTCCGAAGCACGGAAACGCTCAGTAGTAATGGCACTAGCGGTCACCCATCCAACTCATGACCGCGCGCGACGTTGCTTAACTTTGCTGATCGGTTGAGAACAGCTTAGTAAACTTCGCTACGAGCGCTTCAATATTTCAATCATGTGCTTCAGCAAAGATCAGAGAAATAGAGAGATTTGACTTCAGTCCGTTGATGTTCACATTAAAGTGTCGCCGCGTCTCTCCCACCCATTTCACTCTCACATCTATAAAAACAATAATTATGGCATACATACGCACATTTTGCTACGCACGCCAAGATTTCCGCTGCAAACTAGCCTATGCCAGATGCGTTAGCACGTTCCACGGCTCCATTATCTATCTCCCTTATTTCCTGATGTGACCGCTACAGCATGTTATTTGTATTTTATAATTTTCCGAATTACTGTTCAAATGTTTAATTCCATTCCACCTAGTTTTCTTACAAATTATCTTGAAATGTAATATTATTTTCTAGATAATATTTGTGGTATCTGGGAATAGTTGTATGAATGGCCCTAGCTAGACAGTTTAGCTAATTATGACAGATTTATTGGTCTCATGTAATAAGAGATAACGTTGCTGAGGCTGAGGTTCGCTGAATAATTAGAACTTTAATTGTTTTTTTCAAAGGAAACAACAACCAGCATGGCCTAGCCTTAGCCGACCCCTAAATCGAAACCAGGACTTTTGAACGTGACGTTTAAGCTACCAGAGGTAAACTATCAAAGATCTGATGTACTAGGGGGCAAAACTACAGCCATCTTTCAGTCTCTGTTTCATATTTTTAAAGCAGTGATAGCCAAGCGTTATAACCATGGACTGCCGTGGCGCAGGTCTATGGTTCGATCCCTACTGACTTCGTCGCAGTCGTGATGGCTTAAGCGTCATCGCATGGAAGAAGGGCATTTTGTGAATACTCACTTGGCTAGCTACCACTCTTAGGTAGAGAATCTGTCGCCGAGCACCTCACACTGTGTTCCGGCAGAAGTCCTTGAGAGCCAGTATAATAACAGGCACATCAGACTTAAGCAAAGCAAAGCAGATGGCTCAGTGGCATTGGCTATGGACTGCTGCGCAGCAGGTCCATGGTTCGAATCCCGCCGTGGGCTTGAGCTTCATCGCATGGTGGAAGGGCATTTTGCGAATGCTTGTCTGGCTATCGACCACCCTCAAGTTGAAAATCTGCCGCCAAGCACCTTACGGTGTGTTCCAGCAGCTGTCCTTGAAAGCCAGTAATTCTAGGTTGTGCCTGTTAATACCTATCGACCACATCATCACTAACCATCAGGTGTGATAGTGGTCAAAGGCTTACCTATATGCAATAAAAATAAAATAATAACAACTGCAAGTCTCAGAATGACAGGTGGAGTGCAGTTCGTCAGTTGTGACGAAATGCATTGTTTATAGACCAAGTTTACCGCCTAACAACAGGGCCTCAGGCAAGTTCCGTCGCAATCTCATAAAAAATAAAACAGACAAATACTGAGAAAGTCAGAAAATTACTATGACATACCAGACCTGAAATAAACACCGAAACCTCACGAGTGATAGTGCATTTTTCGTTAATCAAGAATAAAATCTGTCGCTAATAAAAACTTAACGGTATATTTTGATAGCTTTCCTTGAGAGCCAATGGGCATTTTGAATCGGTTTAGCATCTTCGACCAGACATTCACTTTAAGTCAAGTGAGATAGTGGTCAAAGGCTAGCATTTAAGCAATAAAAAACAAATCACGGTAAGACGCGGACACAGACAACAAAATATGGACCAAAAATTTACAATCCCCGCGATTTAAATACAAACAAATAAATTATTTCCCAAACCGAATATTTCATATATTAGAAAACTAAACCTTAAATACAGGTTACAAGAGTTGTAAATAGTACACCGCCGTTCCACATAGTTTCAACTCTCATTAACTCAAAAATCGTTCGCCCATTTATTCTCTGGCTTTGTTTCCATTGTCGTGAGAATAGGAGATAATCTGCGGCCGGACTGCGGAAGAATACTAATCCCGCCCGTTGTTGGAACTGCCAGATGGTTTAATGCATAGACTGCTTTTTTATGTTCTGGGAAATGTGCTTCTGGTAAGTTTTCTCTAACAGAGTTTTCCAAGAATTTTTAGTACCTACTTGTATTAGTTTTGTAGTTTTTAGATTTAAAGTACACTGTCAAAATGTATAATTTAATTGAATAGATTTTCTAGTGACAATTCCGCCTAATTCCTTCGTGCTTCGAGATAGAGAGTAATTTATGAAGATGCTTCGTGTAGAATCGAACACGACGAAAATTCGTCCGGTTTGGCTGCGTTCCGTGTATATAAATGTCTCTGTAAGGTCTTAAGGAGCAACTCTTAATTGTAAGTCAACAAATTGCTCTAATTGCAACAAGGTATGCATGAGTTTAGCTTCGTTGTCACGACAAATGTTACCATGATATGTAGGCAGTATCTGGAAGTTATTGTTCCGGGGCGGTTGCTTGCGGCACCATAAATTGTGTCCGAGGACTTTAGCGCTTGTAAGCAATAAACGTAGTAGTATGGACATTTACCTAACCTAACAACAACCTAGAAACTTCTAAACATCGAGCTTGTAAGTTAGATGCGGTATTAGATGTCTGTGCAACAGGTGTGCGAATTCTCACAGCCGATCTTAAGCGGATAAGTGGTCTAAATTTCTTCTTCTAATCCGGTACGCTCTTGACAGAGCGGTCGTGATGGCTATGCAGTTAGTAGTAGTACTAGCAGAAGCAGATGCGATGCGCCTCACGATGTTTCGCTACCTTTGCCTGATGTTGGTCGTTGATATGAAGGTAGAGTATACTTTCAGGTTAGTCCCGTTTAAAGTTCATCAAAATCGGTTGATCAGTTGTAAGTTATAGTCAATTACTTGGAAAAATTCTTTTTCATTTCTCATACTCGGAAAGTAGTGTTTATTTGATCTTCATAGCGGGTGGAAGATGCTGCTTCCCACCTAATGGTGGGAAAAACTCATAGTAAATGCTTCCCTCTCTTGGGCCGGAATGACTTGTAACCATGGCAACCATTGTTGTAAATAAGATTACATGATTACGTTTTTTCGTTCTATAGTACTCTGCTGTAACTGTAACCATGGCAACCATGGTTGTTAACAAAATTATACGTCTATATTTTTCGTTCCAAAATACTTTGCTGTATTATAAAAACTAATTACGACTACATTTGTATATTTGTAAAAGCTATAAGAACTAGTTTATAACAAAATTAATGTGACTCTCTAAAGTTAGTGTATCTTATATGAACATTTTAGTCACTAATTATGTTTATAAGGGTGAATTTAAAAACAACTTTAATAAAATACCTTTTAAGTGGTAGGTATGGCTTCCGCGGCAGACGCTTTGTATGCCATGTATAAAATTTAAAAATGACCGTATATATATATATATATATACTAATATATTTTTTTCAGAGTTTTTGAAGCACTAAATTTTTTTACTTTTTCATATTTTTATTGAAAATTAGAGTGTTTAACACGGATGTAAGTTATACTATTTTGACTATAAGTGCATTCATTTTAAATAGTTTCTACTCATGTTCTTGTTATCAATAAATATTATAGTAAAACATTTTTATATTTCTCATATTTGTAGTGAAAAGTAGAAGGTTTAACATGGGTGAAAGTCATAAATTTGGACGATAGCCGTCCGTAAAAATATTGCAAGCAAAATTTAACTTTAAATTTCACAAATATTTCTTGTATGACAATTACTCAATTTTAAATAGTTGCCTATTCATGTTATTGTTATTAATAAATAATGTAGAAAAATTACTATTTTTTACTTTCCTTATATTCGAAATGAAAAGTGGAGTGCTTAACACGGGTGAAAGTAATCAATTCCTACTCGGACTATAGCCATCCTCGCTACGCTCGGGCGTCTAAATACCTCGTATGGGAATTGATTCCTTTCGACCCTTGTATAACAATCTTCTATTCATACCCGTATGATTTAATGGTAATTGTAACTTTTGTTGGTAAACAGTATTTTAGGTAAGTGAATAATCTAATTAGCAGTATGCATCACTTAAAATTGAGTAAAAAAATTAAAAAATTTTGACTGCCTTGCAACACTAAAAATATGAAATAATTGTGGAAGCCGGACCGGACCGGATCATAATGAAAGGTCAACGTTCTGAATCAACATGTGACCGACTTCAACAACGTGTGTCAATGTTTATTATCTCTATTGAATGTCGGAACTTGGTTAAGTATTTTAATAAATAAAATCTACTGGTACTGTCACTTGTTTAGACGTTAAACAGAAATTTTGCTATTCTAGAGATTTAGTCAAAACCACGCAAATATTTGGACAAACGTCAAATTTAAGAATGCAGTAGTGATTTGAATCTTATACTTCCTAGCCAGCAAAGAGGTTAGTATGGTTTACATATCTAAAAATTCAGAGATATTTATAGTGAAAACGATACTGAGAGGAGATGGAGGTTATTTCGAAATACCAGTATTTCGAAATTATCTCTAGACGACATTCTTATCAAACGCTATGCAACCAACCAATCAATCTTGGTTTTCTTCTCCAGCACTTGCGTGCTTAGGGGGAATAATGCTTCAGGGCATCTGCCCTCTTGCATTGACTTTTCTTACCCCATAACTATGGGGCAGTCATCGAATTGGTAATACTACCTAGGTTTCAGTGGTCCTACCGCCCAGTGAGCCTTAGGTGCCAGGGCGATCAAGCCGCACCAGATTAATCGCGCTGGTAAGCCCAGCGGACCGATCGGCGACCACGGCATTGCCCACTGGGGGTATGGCCACATCTACCATGGTGTCTAATTTCTGCGTTTTCTCATCTTCGAGTATTAGCTCTCTTGCGTAAGGCTTCATTTGTTTTTCCCCATTATGTCGAGTGGTCGGGCGTGAAGTGGCGCAATGCCTCTGATGTGAGCCAGAGTAGAACTGTCCGCCTTAACTAACATGTTGGTGGCTGTCTTCTTATAAATCTGCTGATGTTTTCATGTTTTAAGTCTTTGAAGATGGTTGTATTTCTCACAAATTTGGGAGCGTTGACTATTTGTCTGAGGCATCTGTTCTCGACTCTTTGAAGCCTGTTTCGTTTGGACTCAGAGATAAATACCACGACGGTCCCTCGTACGTAATGCGCAATCTTACTTTTGAAGCAGCGATAGCTTCGTGGCATTGGCTATGGACTGCTGCGCAGCAGGTCCATGGTTTGAATCCCGTCGCGGGCTTGAACTTCACCGCATGGTGGAAGGGCATTTTGCAAGTGCCCGCCTGGCTAGCGACCACCCTCAAGTAGAAAATCTGCCACCAAGCACCTAACCGGTGTGTTCCGGCAGCTGTCCTTGAGAGCCAGTGAAATTACAGGCACATGAGATTTAACAACTATGTCTCAAAGTGACGGGCGCAGTGCAATTCATGACTTGTGATTAAATGCATCTGTAATAGGCAGAGGTACGCTTAACATCTGGTGGGCCTCGAGCTTGTTCCATCACAATAACATAAAAAAAACATATGATTTGTAAATCATGAGCTTCGTTCTAGTGTTCAGTTTGGACTGTAGGATTGGTCTAAGCTTGATGATTGCTGCTTTGGCTTTTATGATAGTCTCGTCCACTTGGTGGTTGAAGCAGAGGCGTCTGTCGATTGTTACTCAACTAGGTATTTAACCTGTGGTTGCCACTCGATTGGGTCTCCATTCAGTTGCAGGCGTGGTGGCGGGTTTTTACAACCGATTGCAATGGCTTGAGTCTTCTTAATGTTTACAGACAGCCTCCACTTCCCCAGCCACTCCGGCAGGGCGTCAAGCGTAGGCTGTAGCCTCTTTGCTGCATTTTCTCTCTTGATAGACGTCGTGAAGTAGGCTGCATCGTCCGCATAGAGGGCGAGCTTTGCGTGCCTGACGACAGGGATGTCGTCAGTGTACCACGCGTAGCAAAACGGTGCCACCACACAGCGCATGATGCCATTGTAAAGGCAAACCAACAACAACCATGCAACCAACCATATGATAATCAGATTCATTTATACTGCAGTGACGTAAGTTCAGCAACAAATTAATGTAACTTAGTATTGATACGACCAACCAATATTGCCAGTTCACCCATACTGTGTGTCTTGTATGTTGAAGGCTAGAACAAGGATTACATATTCGACCGTTCTCAATTTTAAGCCTTGACTTAAGCTAACATCAGTGAATGATATGGGCTTAATTATTATTCAGTTTTATGTAATAAAGTGATAACTTTTATCTACACTCTGTCTAAAGCTACTACAGCTAGGAATTTCAAGGTCCGATTATACTGCGAGTTTCAAGGGTTTAGCTTACAGGTAGGCTGCCCAGCACTGCTCATAAAAAATACGTTTCTTGCCAAATAATGGACACGACTTTAACACTCAAAAGTGTGAAATAAGTTGTTGAAGTCGGTACCATGATAATACAAAATTACCTATTATGACATTATTGTGTGCATTGTACTGACTTTGACAAGTTATTTCACACTTTTGAGTGTTGAAGTTGGTTCCATTTTTATGTAAAACATTTTTCCACGATAGTAAGTGACCCTTGCTATTTACAGAACCGATTGTCATTCACTGTCAATGACTACATCACTTAAATAGGAAAACACTTTTTAGTTATTGGAAAGTATTTCAAAAATGGCTAGACAAATTTTGATTAAATTTAAATGGAACCACACGGGAAGCATCAGGTTTTAAATAAAAAAATAATCATCATAATCGGTTGACCAAGTCAAAAGTTCTGAGGTAACACATTCGAGTGATTTTAACTCTTTGGTTTTTTAACAGATGGCGTTAGTAATACAATAAGATTCTTTCCAATGATTACAAAATTTTTATTGTTCCTTTTTTATAGTGGTGATATTTTTATTGTTAGATAACAAATCTATCTATATATGAAGTTAAATTACTATGTTAATGTAGTCTATATCAGTCAAAGTCAAAACCATTTATTCAATATAAGCGTCTACGACGCTTTTATGAAGTTCAATTATAAATTTAATTTTAATATTGAACTATTCTACAATGTACCACACCGACCAGAAAAAAAAATTAGAGCCACTAAAAAAACTACAGGTTTCAGTAAAGTGTATCAAGATTTTCAGTAAAGTGTGCCACAAAATGTTCAAGATGTGGTATAGTGATACATAATCAATTAACTGACAAACACCTCACGTAAGGGATTGAATATGTTATAATAATTGAATATGTGTGAAACTCGCTTAATTTATAAATGTAAAAATGTTGGCATTATTTTTATCTCCAGCCGCCTGTTTGATATCCATAGTCCGTGAGAATTTTCTTATATACTTGTCTTCAAGGCGCTATGAAGGTACGTCTGTGTAATTCTATATATATATATTTTACGTAGCACAGTAAAAATATATCCAGTCGTAGAGTTGTAAAAATATACAGTTACCGTAATTTCCGATTCCAAACCCCAAAACTCTCGGTAATATCAGCGTTATTATTATAATTATAATAATTACGTAAAGGCGTTATCTCAGCCTCAATAAACGAATGGCCCCGTTTAACGGCAAATGGCACCTTTATTATAACGGACATTCCTTCTAATGCCTTAAAAACGATTAAGTTCACCGTCTACGTTAATTATGGGCGAATAAATAGGAAATGCAATGGTGTGTTTGTTAAGTAAAACTTTAACAGTTTATAATAAAATATGAATAATAAAAAAATCTTTTATAGAAATACTTGCTTGAGTATCTGGCGCCAGTCACAGCCTATTTGCTCTTAACCTTATAATGGAAAATCGACAAAATTAATTTAAAACAGGTTTATTGGCAACCTAACGTCATCTCATCCTCAACAAAAAAATAATCAAGGTATTGATAATAAATTAAAAAAAATGTTTAAGTATGAGTCGTCCCAAATGATTTTTTAAAATTATGTTTTGAAGTTATGGCAAAATTAAATATCTTGCGAAATAAAATAAATAGCCATTGCGATTATTTAAATATTTTACTGATTGGTTTCTTAATTAAAAATATATAATTTATATAGTTTTTTTACAGCAGAGATTTCATTTTGATATAGTTTAATAATGTATGTCTTATTTTTAACAAACAGCCTGTTTTTAATAAACATGATGTTACATGTTTTTAATAACATCTGCAAATTATAAGAAATGACAAAAACAAATATTATTCACTTTAATGATGAAATAACATTGGTTATTACAGTTATAAAATAACTTTTATAGGTATGTTGTTTCTCATACCCAATTTTCTTTAATTTTCAACGGTCATTCTCTAATTTAAGAACTACATACGTACATGTGATAGCGGTCGTAACTTTGTGTTAATATCGCACTTGATTTACTAAAACATTTTTTCTGTAGTATGCAACCAAATATACACCTGTTCTAAGCAAGATATAGAACAGTTATTATCAGGTATAACATAAAGTAGAAAAAATATTCCAGCACTACGTAAAAGCTTTCTCGTGCCCTTATAAAATATGCATAGCGTACAAGATCGAATCACAAAAACATCATTCAACTCAATAGCGCAAAATTTATTCCATAAAAAAGTCGCGCCCATCGCATAATTAAATAAACGAGTTTATCATAATTTTCGAGAGTCGTAGCCGTTATACGGGCTACGACGTAGCGAGTAACGGTGCTACGGAGCTACGGCTCAACGGTCTGCGGACTACAGCCATTTGGGAAAAGCTACGATTTGGAGACTGCGCGTCTCAGTTCTACGTGAGACTCGATTTGCACCGGACGCACCGCCTGCGTCACAGGTACAGTCACGCGCTTAAATTGCGAGTGTTTCCCAACTTATCGAGTGCTTAAACTCAGACAGTTTGCTCTGCAAATGTGATTGATTGATGAACGGTGAGTGACGTGGTTTATCAAAAAGTGTACTAAAATGAAGTGTGGATATTGATGATTTCATCTTTTCCTGTTCTGCTATAATGACTTGATTTTGGAGGAGATGAACCATTGAATACAATTTTTGGAAACGCTCGGTTATAACGGTAAGCTTTGAATTTATTTTTTTAGTGTACAAATTGAAATTTACGTATTGCGTTATTTTGAGAAAATAACTGTGATTTGTTGGTTACAATGTCTATTTGTAAATCAACTGAATCCTATATGAGAATATACGATGCGACTGTAAAATATTACTGAAAAAATATATATAGTTAAACTGAATGTTAATAAATCTACATAGTTAAACTGAATATTTAACGACATAATTTTTTTGGTTGTGGAGGACTATAATCTACGTATTGTTTCATTTATATTATATCAACAGGTTCTTATCAGATAGATTATATAAATTACATACCACAGATTTACAAAATATATATAAAATTGTCGTAGTTAATTATGTTCTTTTATTTAATAACAATAAATTGTAAACTGTTAATAATATTACAAATCAAATTCATTATTGAAAACCTATACATTAATTTAATCTTTTATTGAAAATATTTGTTCTAAATATATATATTATTTAAACCTGCAATTACAAATATTATCTGATTTTTTTAAAATAATAAATCTACACTCTACAAACTCCAGGTTCCTTGACGTTTTTCATCTATGCATATAACCATCTTTATTTAAAGGAAAAATTAGGAAATGTACAACATACTAAGGGGAAACAGTGCTAAAAGATATTTTAATTTTCTTAATTTTTTCCTGCTTTTCTTCATTGTTAATATTATATTTTTTATTTACTTACATCCCATACGCAATTTATATTCTTTTTATTTTTTTAATTCTATGTTAGCCTGAACAATATATTCGACCAATTCATCACTTACCATAGTGGTCAAAGGCTAACCTATCAAGCATAATAAAAACATATTTCCTTTTTTTCTATTATCCCACATCACATTTCTATTTTTCACATTTGTCGATTCACATTTCGTCTTTGGTCGCCATTTTGTAGTCGTAATCGTGATTTGATAACTATTCATATGGCTGAATATATAAGCAATAAAAGTACGCATGTAAGTTGTTTATTAGAGTTGGTTTTTTAAGTTGGTTAACATAATTTCAGATATAAACCGATCGAATAAATGTGACGTAGTATTTAAATCGACGATGTTCTGTAAAAGATATTTTGATTAAATTGAGCCTATGCCATTTTGATTTGCTTGGTGAATGGCAAACTTTTACAAATCCAATAATTCAGCATCATTATGTAGGCTTACCTCAGTAGTTATTACATATTTGTAACTTTTGGTGTTGATCTATTTTGCTCAAAGGGATCGGAAGCTCATAGAATTTCCTAAAACCTACTTCACCAGGCGCCTAGTCATGTCACGCGTCACATTGACTCGATATAGCAAAATGGCAATGTTTTACATATTTTTTATTTGTAATTTTTTATCTGGTTATAATTCAAGTTTCATTATAACAAGTATAGAGCATATGTATATAAACCATGGAATCCCTTATACGTATTCCTCTTAGATCAACTGTGAACTGAAAACCTGAAGTATTCCAATCCACTGTTTGCTATAATCCTGCCCATCTATGGGGCCCTTCGTTCAACGGTGGATGTCTTCCGACTGTTGATGTATGACAATATATAGAATGTATTAAAAAAAAACAACAACAATTTATCAGAATGTATTTGCTCGATATTACATTTTTAAACCGGTATTAACAGAAAGTGAAATTTATAAACGCAACTCTTATTTGCGTAGGGTAAACTATTATACCATATTTATTTACAAAAATGAATATAATTTATTCACTTTTCAACAAAGCATAAACCCATAAATGCCTAAATTACATTGTAAAAGAAGATTGCATTTTATAATATACTAGTTACGCCCTGCCGTTTCCCCCTTGCGGGGATGGATGATGAGGATCAAAAGTTCAACGTTGGATTAAAAGTATCTTACGTGTTAATAACATACAAATACGGTTGATGAGGCGCATTTACCTCCTTACCAAATTTCAATAAACTGGTTCAGCCGTTTGAGCGGGAAGAAGTAACAAACACTCTCACAAACTTTCACCTATACATATATGTTATAGTGTAATGTAATAGTGTGATATAAAGTATTATATAAATTATTAACTAAGTATAATATATAAATGCTAACCTCGGTATGGGTTACAAATATGACCGTTTGGTGTAGAGACGTTGGGTCCGTGGGGACCGCGAGCTCATCTTTTTTTCCAAAACTTATCGTCGATTCAACGCGTGATCAAAATACTGGCACCAATTTGGCTTAACGAATAAGCATTGCAATTCAACGGGGCAACGCTGCCAGCATGGTGAACACGCTGCCAACTGGTAGTGGGCTGGAGTATTTGGAGTCTGCAATGATTTATAAATTCTCTAAATGCTTTTATTTTAGTATCTGTAGTGTTGTATATAGTTCGTAGTATTTAGTTAATAAAGTCAAATCACCGGTTAAAAAAACAAGATTATAAATTCATCGCATGGTTATAATCTGATCCAATCCTACGAAAAGAACATAATAATCGGAATATATTTATTGACTTTACTACTGGTCCAAGGTTGAATACTGTGTTTAATTAGACATTTAATTTATCTCCCTCGCAGCAACCATGATTAAAAACTGTCGAACGAGTGAGTGGAAGTGGTGGCAATATGTATTATAATATGATAAGGCGTTGTTCTGTCCTAATAATCCGGAACTCATGGACAGGTTTTTGGCGACAGATTTTTTACTTCAGGGTGGTGAGCCAAGCAGGTTTTCTCAAAATGCCCTACCACCATGCTATAACGATGCCATCCTAAGACGACAACCGAGACCGACGGCTTAACATGCCCTCCGAAGCACGGAAGCACTCAGTAGTTATGTCATCGATCACCCATACAACTCAAGACGGTGGCGGACGTTGCTTAACTTTGCTGATCTGTTAAGAATAGCTCAGCAAACTTCGCTTCGAGCGCTTTAATAACAATTCCAATCCCCATTTTGAGTTGGGGTCATGCAGGCAGCTGGTCATAAAAGCAACCTCAAACTTGTCTCATTACATTATTGTTTTGCTAAAGAAAATATATTGTACAAGCCACAAATACGTTGGGATAAGAGAGAAAATACAATTATGATTTCTATAAAAGCCGTCCTTGAGTAGATCCAGAGCAGTTCCATAAAATAATAGATTATGCAGGATTTACATTGCGAAACAGACCTGCTAATATTTTTCGCTGCTTACATTTTTATGCTGACATCTCTTACCAACTGGCATAAAGCTAGCCTATCAGACATAATAAAGTAAACCCAGTATCGCAACCATCGTAGCCGCTGTAAACTAATTTGGGGTTACATCCTACATGACACTTCAATTACTAGCGTAATGGTTGTATCAGTGGAGTTTCGTGGTCATTTTAGCATGCATCTATTCTAATTAAACGCGCCGTCAAACATTAGCGTCATTTGGAAATAAATTTAATTGTACAATATGTTTTATATTAATTGCAGCTCCTATTGTGGTTTAACACTATTTGTTCTAGTCAGATTCTAAATTGTGACACAATTAAGTTCTGTTAAACGCTTCAAAACAGCGCTCGTGGCAAAGTTTGCTTAGCTGTTCTTAACCGATCAGCTGAGTTAGGCAAAGTCCGCGGCAGTCATGACTTGGATGCGTGGCCGCTAGTAACATTAGTACTAAGCACTTTTGTACTTCGAAGGCCGTCGGTCCCAACTGTTGTCTTAGGATGTCAGTCGTAACAGCATGGTGGCAAGGATATCAAAAGCCAGCCTGACTAGCTACCACTCTCAAGTAGAAAATCTATCACCAAGTATCTAACGGGCGTTCCGACAGCTGTCTTTGGGAACCAGTTGTTCTAGGTTAGCCTGAACAACATCTTCGACCACATCGTCACCTACCACCAGGTAAGATAGTGATGAAAGGCTATTCCATCAGTTATGTATACAAATGGAAGCTTGACGATATATAGCTTTCAATATCATGAAAATTGTAAACGTTATTATTGTCAGTCGATTTCGATATTTCTGTAAGCTTGGGCTGATATTTGTAAGTACTCAATTTTCTTCCTCTTGAACCCGCTTAAAAGCTTTTTACTTAGCAAGTCGTTATGAAACAACTCTTAACTGAAAGATTTCTACGAAATAATTATAATAGCTACAAAGAGACGACGCTAAGAATTAAGCTCTTACTCATAGATGAACTTTAATTTAAACATCTTACAATTAATGGTGCTAATAGTGAAATGTCCTTTATCTAGCACGTTTATTTTTTTAAACGTCGGGACAAAAATAATTATAAATATACACGATTTAAACCGTTTAAAGTTGTTTAATTACTTCGTTAATTTTTTTATTATACTGTATCGTTTATCAAGCTGATTATAGCGTTGCAAGAAGGTATGATTACGTCTTTAGAATCTCCCTTTATATGCACATATATACTAATATCAGTTCATTTATGCAAACCTATAAATATTATACTTATTATTAGAAACGGTATATTTACGGTGTTTCGTTTTGGTTTGAGCTTTCAATATTTCAAAAACAATCAATTACACGGTTAATAACTCTTGTCTTAAAATAACTATAGTGTAATTGTCCGAGCAAGGTAATATCGAATATAAAATTTTTGAAGTGCTTGTAGCGAAGTTTGCTTAGCCGTTATTTATCGATCAGCTAAGTTAAGCAACGTCCGCCGCGGTCTGGAGTTGGATGGGTGACCGCTAGTGAAATTACTACCGAGCGCTTCCGTGTTTCGAAGGGCACATTAAGCTGTCAGTCCCGGTTGTCGTCATGCGATGGCAGTCGTTACAGCATGGTGGTAGGGCATTTTGCGAATGCCTGCCTGCCTAGCTACCACCCTCAAATAGAAAAATCTGACGCCAAGCACCTAACGGTGTGTTCCGGCAGCTGCCCTTGAGAGCCAGTAATTCTAGGTTAGCCTGAACAGCGACTAAAGACGCGTTATCTGCGTTGTTTTCGAAACATTCAATAAAAGCTCGTAAACTGATCTTTGTTTTTAGGTCGTACGCGCAATTGTCAGTACTAAATAAAAAAATATACTCGTATTACTTCAGACACACACTGTACATTTAATTTGTTAACGTAGTATTACTTGCTTAGTAATTAGTCCAAATGTTAGTACCCCGTCCCTCTTAGGATGGGAGTCATTATACCATGGTAGCAGGGCGTTTAACGAATACCCACCTGGTTAAAAGCTACCCCCCCTTAAGTAAAAAAATCTGTCGCCAAGCACTTTTCGGTGTGTTCCTTGATAGCAAGTTGTTATAGATTAGCCTGACCAACATATTTGACCACAATCATTTATTATTAGGTGAAACAGCGGACAAAGGCGTTTTTCTTTATTTATACATGATAGTCTACGATCATCTATAAATAAAAAATATATTATTTAATTTTTGAAACGTCACAACAATAAAAAACAAGGTAAAATACATCGGGGGAATCCCTTATTGATTAATTTCGTTCGTAACGTTTTAACGTGAAACGGAAAAACAACAAAAGTTAATTGTACAAACAAGGCACGAAATAAATATTGACCCTGCTTACCTTTGTTTTTTTAAGACCGTTAATATTTAAGCTGATAAAATGTTTATTTTCGTTGGGAAAAGGTAATTTATATAAGAAGGTGGAAGAAAATTTAATGGGTCAGTGCCATTCGATCCGGTAGAGTGGTTCCAATATAAAAACCTACTTCGCGGAGCGTATTTTACACTCTTTTAACAAAGTGTATGTAGATTGAAAATACAATAAAGCGTAGTCGTAAATTGCTGTTCTTTTGAGCATAAATTGCGCTTACGTTATGAAATGTTAAAATTACGAACTGAATTGTAACTAAATTAACTGCAAGTATGTGTACTTACACTAAAATTTCAGTTACGCGACAAATTGGTATAGTATAAAAACAAAAAATTTTTTTTTAACACAAATGGTACCGACTTCAACACTTAAATGTGTGAAATAACTTGTTGGAAGTCGGTACCATGATGGTTCAAAAGTAGCTGTTATCACAATATTGTGCACAAGGTACTGACTTCGACAAGTTATTTCACACATTTGAGCGTTGAAGTTGGGACCATTTCTTGTTAACAAAAAAATAATGTGTTCTAGACTGTCACAATTTGTTGGGTAGCTGAATTTTGTGAAAAAAAAAATTATGTGACCTTTGATACTTACGAGATTGATTGTCATTCATTGTCAATGACTATATCATCAAGATAGGAAAATACTTTTCAGTTATTGGAGAGTAACTCAAAAACGGCTTGACCGATTTTATTGAAATTTAAATAGGACTACACGGCAAGCATCAGTTATCAAATAAAAAAAAAACATTAAAATCGGTTCATCTAGTCAAAAGTTCTGAGGTAACAAACATAAAATAAAAAAAATTACCACAGAACTTTTTAATGGGTAAACAGATTTTGTTTTTTTTTTTATTTGAAAGCTGATGCTTGTCGTTTGGTTTTAAATTTCATCAAAATCAGTCAAAGCGTTTTTGTTGAATAACTTTTTTTTATCTTGATGATATAGTCATTGCCAGTGAATGACAATGGATCCCGCAAGTAGCAAGGGACACTAAAAAGTGTGAATTTTTTTTTACCTAAAAATGCAACTGACTTTAACAAGTTACTTCACACTCTTGTGTATCGAAGCCGGTTCCATTTTTAGGTAAAAAAACACATATCGGCTATGTATGGATACTGTGTTCCTGTGCATGATGCATTCTACCTAAAAGTCAGATGGAAAAATAGGGAAAACTTTGATCAATCGCAGATTATCCATGAGAAGCCTGTAAAATACCAGTATATATAGATAACAATTTTGCGTCTATATTTAAAGTTTTGGAGTTCTAGCTTCTACTAACACATCATCGCCTTCTTTGCTCGATTATATATGGATTCCAAGGTTCACAGCTGGTATATAGTCAAACTATCCCAAGCTGCTGTAATATGTTTTCGTTCACATTAACTCAGTGTTATGCTGACAACTTATTATATTTTATTCCATGGCGACAACAATGGCGATTTTGATGTTCTTAAACAAATACTCAAATAGTCAAAATACTCATTTATTGGTAAAATAAATTTTACATGTTAGGTACAATATTTTGATTGGTATACGTGTGTATACACCTACAAATATTAATTATAATAATAAATTCAAACAATAAAACAACATATTAATAAAAACTATTAAATTCTAATTACAATAATAATAATAATAATTAATAATAAAAAATAATATATACCGAACAACTTACGCAATACTATCTACAATGTCATGAACTCGTCAAATCTATAGAACGTTTGCTCGATAAGAGCGACATCGAGCCAGCGCTTCAGACGGGACTTGAAGCAGCCCATGCTGGGCGCTGCAACTACATCGTCAGGGAGCTTATTGTAGATGGCGGGGCCCAGTATATGGGTCAATTTGCTGGACTTGGTGAGGGAGCGTGATATAAACTGTATAAAATCACAAATGATCAATCAATTCCAAACTCATAAATATATTTTGGAGTATAAATGGAATAGAATAATAAATATTGGGCATTGAAATATAAATTTATTTCAATAAATTTAAATCAGGACCATTTTTCCAGATCCATCTGGAATAAACTGTATTTCGCTGTCTTTATGTCAAAACTCTCAATCGTGATTTGTCATATCATCTGTCATATTCACGCAGAATCGACGTCTTGCGCGTCGTTCACTCACACGTTAACTTCGTCTACTATACGTTTTGTACAAATATGGCAGATAATTTTTTATAAATGTGAGCTTCACTAAAGAATATGAGATTTTCAACCTTCCAACTTGGAAGAGGTAATTGCGTGTTTGTTACTCGTAAAATACTGATAAAGTGTTGAATCCAACCACAAACATACATTAAATTATGTTATTACACACAAACATATCATCTTTCTTATACAAATATATATATATATATATACAAATATACATATTGAACATATATACACACCCTTTTTTTGAAGCAATGATGGCCGAGCGGTAATAGCTATGGACTGCCATGCCGCAGTAAACTGGTTTGATGCCCACCGCCGGCTTGAGCTTCACCGCATGGTGGAAAGGCATTTTGCGAGTGCCCGCCTGGCTAGTTACCACCCTCAAGCAAAAAGTCTGTCGCCAAGCACCGAAAGGTGTGTTCCGGCAGTAGTCCTTGAGAACCAGTGAAAGTACAGGCACAATGAGACTTAACAACTATATCTCAATGTGACGGGCGCAGTGCAATTCGTGACTTGTGATGAATTGCAACTGTTATAGGCAGAGGTTAGTCCACTTAACATCAGGTTGGCCTCGAGCTTGTTACGTCACAAAAACTTAAAAAAAAAAACCTCTTACAGCTCACACCGACACCCTCATAGTACACACAAAGAGGAACAAGAACATACCATTTCTATCTTAGCTTATAATAGGTTGTTAAAAGAATAAAATGTATTGTAGATTAAGGGCCTGTTTCAGAATGTTCTAGTAAGTTCCGGTTATACTACCGAGAACGTATTTGATAAATAAAACACTATCTTTGCGTTTCACAGTCATCGATTTAGCCTATCAATTGGTTAACGCTTGAAACATGATGCATATTAACTATCATTTTTATCATTCAGTTATTTTATGTTCTGGGTAGTATAACCGGAACTTACTCGAACATTCTGAAACAGGCCCTAATAGTTATTACCAGACCTGTCAACTTCAATAAAAAATACGGTAAAGAGCGCTGTATGCTGAAACACGGGTGTTGAACCTAGTTCAGCAGCAGATACTCTTGCACATTTTGTATATAACAACTTTTTGTATAAATAAGGATTGTTATTATTATCTCCCCAAAGGTGAAGGCAATAGAGATAAACGCCTAAGTTTTTTATAGGTATTTGTCTATAGCCTATAACTACCAATAGGGCACAGTTCCTGACCACTACGTTGTTTTTTGTCACCATCATCATCATCAGCCAAAAGACGTCCACTGTTGAACAAAACCTTCCCCATAGAACCCAAAAAAGAACGGCTTGTAGCCGCTTGTAACTTAATCTTACGGTGATATGTGGTAACGACTCAATAATCTTTTTTCCTCATCAGTTTTCAGAATACTATGTGTTTGTGTTATTTGGGCGTGCTGGTTAGTTGACAATAGGCCTTAAGTGACAACAATTTTATTTTTATTTATGCCTGGATGAATAGCCTTTGACCACTGTTGATGATGGTTTTCAGGCTAACCTAGAATTACGAGCTCTCAAGGACAGCTGCCGGAACAAACCGTCAGGTGCTTGGCGAAAGATTTTCTACTTGAGGTTGGTAGGTAGCCAGGCGGGCATTCCCGTAATGCTCTACCACCATGCTATGACGACTGCCATTCTAAGACAACAACCGGGACCGACGTGCGACTGCTTAACGTGCCCTCCGAAGTACGGAAGCGCTCGTTAGTAATGTCACTAGCGGTCACCCATCCAAGTCATGACAGCAGCGGACGTTGCTTAACTTTGCTGATCGGTTAAGAACAGCTAAGCAAACTTCGCTACGAGTGCTTCAAAATAAATCATGTGTGAATCATAAGTTCAGGTAGCACAACTTGCGCTTGTCGTTTGTAATGCATTATATACTGGAGATTTTGTTTTATTTTAGAGGGTTATAAAATTATAGTTTTACTTGACTTCTTTCTCTGTTATTTTACCAACAAATGATTAGTGCACTAAAATTAAATATTTTTGTGTTTAATTTAACATAAAAATGTTATTGACCCAATAACAATAATATCTGCAAAGATGGCCGATGTTATGCAATGGCGCAAAATAATTTAATTTTTGGGAGTCACAAATACTTTGTTTACGCACTGTTACTAAAATCGTGCTGATATGTATGGTTTTATCTCTATTTATAATGTTATAATATTTTATAATGTGAATTACACAGGTGATATATATATATATAGCGATTGTTATTACATTACAATGCTAACAAAACTCTAACAAACGCTTCATACACAAAAATCATGTGATTAACAAAGGTTAGTGTTTAAGCAGCATTGACGATAGCGTGAGCATCACAGTATTGGAAATTGGGAACAAACTGGCATCACGTGACGTTCAAGTGCTTAACTTTTGAGTGGTAAGTGCTAAAACTGACCAAATTTTATGTTCAGCATATGTTTTATGCCCGCCGGGTCCCAATTAGAATGTCACCCCCCCATTTCTGGCTGTTGGTGTCGTAAGAGGTGATTACAGGAAAAATACAAGAGGGTGGGCACCAGCTACTTCTGAAAAATTTATATCTGAAACTGCGATCCTCAGGACACCAGCCTAGCGTAGGGATTATGGCAAATTCCCCCTAAATGGGGAAGGCTGCGTTCAGCAGTATACAATCCGGCTGATACAGTACAGTTATATTTTAGGTCTGAAATTATTGCGACGGACACCCGTGACCACTAATAGCAACGTGTGTTATGATTGAGCTCTGTTATGTCATTGACGACATGATCAATAGCGCCAACTACGCGACCACAACGCCCATGTGAGAGATATAGGTGTTCGCGGTCACTAGTACAAATTACAATGACATATTTGAAGGCATAGTAAAAATCCCAATGGCAGTGTGATTGTGGTGCATCAACCCTATAAATTAAACCACACGCAACCGAATTCGAGCTTTATGAATGACATTCAATTGTTTTCATTATATATAATGTGCATGGATTAAGACGTAAGGAGTTTTGAGAATTCCCACTGGGAACACTGCCATCCTCATTTGTAAGATCAGGCACCATAAACTTAACGGTGTATTCTCGCAGCTCTTCTTGAGATTTAGTTCCAAGTCTAGGTTTAGTTTGATTAAATTTTTGACCCCTTGCAGCAGAGGCGGGTAGGGTGGAGAATCGGAAACTGAGCTATGTATTCATTTAGAAATGTACTAAAAGCGAGCTTGTCATGCGACGTGCAGACGTTCAGATATAACATCCACTGTTAAAAAAACTCTCCTAACAGGGTGAGCGTTTCCACAGTCTGCAAGCTAGGCAGTCATGTTGGGGATCGCAGTTAAAGATGGCAGATATTTAGATGGCGTATTTTTCCTCTCACCATGGAAGGTATGGGGGGAGAAGGGGTAATCCTAGCCCGCTCACGAGCCCAAAGCTTAAAACCAGCTTTGGAACTATGACGACTTTGGCTCGATTTCTGGGTCCAATAGTTATTTCCTCGGATAGTCCGAAATCTGGAACTGTGCCCATTAGATGGAAAAAGACTCGCTGACTAACTCGATTAACAAAAATATATCCAGTGAAACTTTGAGACACATTTGAGTTATGAAACCGATGCCTCTGCCTACTTTGACGGGAAAATATAGACTAATAGACGTTATACTACTCGTATGTGTGAGTTTGTTTTTGAAATTCTGCGTATCTTTGCAATATTCTTCACTGCCACGACTCACTTCTAGTTTCGTAAGGAACCAGTCCCGAATCGCGACTTCCTGACCACGATATGCGTATTTGTTGATCCATCCGCATGCTGTATGGTAGCAATTAATGTGAGACTACGGGCAGAACAATGTTAAACAGTCTATTCCACAAATTCAAAAATAATTTATTTTTTTTTGAATTTGTATTTACTGTCATACTAGTTATAATCATTTTACATGTCAAAAAATAAGATAAATAATTAAGTAAGAATAGTTGATGTCATACAATTTGCAAAAAAATGCAATCATTTTCACAAAATGACAATAATAAATTAAAAATAGCATACAATTTGTCATTGAAAATATCACATTCAGTGCTGGCAGTCGGGAATGCATTAAGCCCGTCCAGGGTACGGCACAAAGGGGTTTTAGAGCGGGCTACAGTGTTGCGGTCCAAGACGGCAAATAATTTATATTTACAAGTATGCCTGTGTCTAATATATGTATCAGGTACAAACAGACTGCACAGTGTGTTGTGTAATTCAGGAGAATCAATAGCCCCTCTTATTATTTTGCTATCAGTTGAATGCTGTTCAAACGGCCTTCTAACCTCCAATGAATTAAAACCCAAATGACCCAAAAGAAAAGTGGTGAGGTAAAGGAATGGATAATAGCCATATTGCCTCTTGTACAAATTTGTCTTTACTAACGACGGTACTGTACTTCATCAGACAGATTGTGCACTGATGAAATCAACCTCCCCCATGTACGGGGAATTTGCCATAATCCCTGAGCTTACCAGGCGACTTGGGGATTGCAGTGTAAGATAGCAGTTGCTAAGAAGGCGCTTCTGCCCACCTGCCGGTATTTTATCTGTAGTCGCCTCTTAAGACATCCACAGGAGATTTGGGGATGGGGGTTTACATTCTAGCCCGGCAGCCCTCAGGCAATACATTTACAAAAAAGACAAGAACATAAAATATTCTCTTTGTAACGTGAAATGAAGTTCTAAAAAGTTCGAAACAAAAATTATCTTCTCCTTAACGACATCATTCAGAAGATTTTATTCAAAATCATGTCAATCGTTTGGAATATTTATAGTGTATAATCAATGTATAAGATTTTAAATTGAAGAACGGCGTTCATGCTAAAACTCAATTTTTCTTGCTGTTCGGTCGTAACGAATAACACTCGGAACTGTCAAATTGCATTGTGTGATGATAATATGCGCCTTATTTCAACAGCGCTTACTTTGATTTTCGTTATGACTGGCGACGAGTTGCAAATTTGGGACTATAAGGCAATAATAATATTCTTATAAAATGTATAATTAGGCATCAGTTGTCAGCAGTATGTTTAGTCAATATCTGCTTCAGTTACTTAGTAAATATGTATAGTCTTATGTATAGCTTAGTAGCTACGAATAAATATCTATAGTCGTAGCTTAGCAGCTACGAATAAATATGTATATTCATAGCTTAGTGGCTGTTGTTGCGGCTGTTATATAGCATTGTGACGGAATAAGCACGATGTCTACCTGGTTTTAGGCGGTTACCTCTGCCCAAAGTAACATATGCATTTCACATTTCATCACAACCGGCGAACTGCGCTGCACCAATCTCCCTCAGACAATATTGATGACTGTAATTTCATATTTAATATATTTATTATTTAGTTAATATATATATATTATATTAATAATATATATATATATGTATATCTTTTGTTCAATAATCTTTTGAGCGCCCCGTTTGACGTAAATTGAAAAAATATATTCAGAAAATTAATATATCATTCAAATCAGTACACTCTTATTAGAAAATGTAACACTTTGAAACAATGTGTGAACCGTGACAGCTCACGAAAGTCCTGCTGCGCCTTATTCGATAAGTTGATACATTTCATTATAATGAACATCTTTTTTTATAGCTGGTAGGCTAGCCTTTGATCACTATCTCACCTGATGGTAAGTGATGATGTGTTCGATGATGTTGTTCAGGCTTACCTAGAATTACTGGCTCTCTAGGACAGCTGCCAGAACACAACATTAGGTGCTTGACAACAGATTTTCTTCTTGGAGCTAGACAGACGGGCATTTGCAAAATGCCCTACCACAATAAAACGACTACTATCCTAAGACAACAACCGGAGAAACACGTAAGCGCTCAGTAGTCATGTCATTAGTGGACACTCATCCAAGTCTTGACCGCAGCGGACGTAGCTTAATTTAAATGATCGATTAAGAACGGCTAAGCAAATTTTGCTACAAGCATTTCAAAATAAACATGAATATCGATAAAAATAAACATGCACGTCCCTAAAAAGGATGTTAACTGTCAATCAATGTTTGTCAGCTCCAGCAGTGTGATCGGTCAATTACCACACGGGTTAGTTAGCAGCCATAGTGTGACCGCAGACGAAACTAGGTCAGTAGTAGATAATAGGTTAAGCTAGAAAGATCACATATCCGACTTTATATTGTGTTAGTGCATAAAATAAAGTCGAACTATGTTAGCTATTAGTAAATAAGTTGTGTTTGAACTCGTTTGCTTAAAAACATATAATAAATAAAATAATAAATTTAACACTATCTTATCTCAATATTTTTAGTAACCCTTAAGTCAGTCAAATTTTGAATTAATGTTTTTTGGTTACGCAAATTATACAAAAAAATAACGTAAAATTAAGTAACTACCCGTAGGCTGCTAGGCACAAATGGCCACAATTCCTTGTTTCCTGTGCGTATCATTTGAGGCGACTTTGGGGCAAAATATCGGAAGGTTCCCACCGCAGCGCCTTCTTAAGAACTGACAAGTTCTACTGCGATCCTCAAGACGCCTTCCTCAAGACTTTATTGATGATGGACATATCGGTTGATATGATGAAAAACAAATTCTAAACACCACGTTTTTTTTGTGCATTAAAAAAATTTATCAAATAGAAAAAAAATGCGAAATGAAACTACAGAAAGATAGAAAAACATAAAAGTCACTTTATGACGTATTGTTGTCGAGTTTTCAGTCGGGAAGTGCTCGAATTTAAGATAAAATGATGCCACCCAGAACACCTAACAGACAGACAGAGAAACAAGAAAATGGTGTGACTTTTTAGTATCCGCAGTGGACTATACCGTCCATTTCTATTGTTATTTCCTATTGTTGAAATTGTCTACGAGGCATGGGTGTGTACCAGTTTTGGACATTATAATATTTTGTAACCATAGCCAAATTAAAACACTTAAAACCACATATTATCATAAAAGTTAATTTCTTTACGCCAAATTATATTCACGTACTAAAACTCAACCGTGCAACATTAAAATCACCATTCAAAATCACTAAGTTCACTAATTGTAACGATTTCACGCACCAAATGTCCAACGATTACTGAAACTGGCTAATAATACTTGCTAATGCAAGTAATCGGCACGCACGGTGCATTTCCCAGGCCATTCCACAGCCATTCTGCCTCTATTCAGTCCATTGTAGGAGTAACAATGCGTGGCGCGGTGCCAGAACGTGCCTCCGTTACAAAATGGACATCACTCAACGTCAGGAAGGGGGAAAAGGGCTTTGACGCTTTCAAAAAGTTGTAAACGCGTTTGGGAAAGACATTTCTTTCTTTATGTTGTCTGATTCCGTTGACAAAGAAAGCAATACACAATTTTATACCTTCATCACGTATATGCAAGACAAGCTTAAACGTGCTTATACGATAAGGAGAAATTCGAGCGAAAATAACCTAAAGTAAAGTAAGACAGGCCAACCACCACGAAGCTCGGAAAAGTGTTTCTAATACTCGTAAAATTTTCGTAGTTTACAAAACATGAACAAAATGTATGGGTGTGTTAAATAACTGGCTTTGAACAATCCACAAGGTAAGAAAAACATTTTTTTACATATACATGGAGTTAAAAGACGAGGAGTATGCTATATACGAATTTCGTTACAAACGTAATTCCTTCAAAGGAGTTTGGCGTTAAAGCGGTGGCTACCTATAAAACCGAAACTGAGATATAAGTGTTGTTTTCCTTATTAAAAAAAAACTCCTGGTGGTAGTCATAAGAAGGGTTAATTGATTCTTTGCCTTAACTTGAAAACAGTACCAAACGACAAATTTAACCTCGATTATTAACCGGCTGAACTCACGCGTATCGGTCGTGATTGTCGACCTAGATTTCGAGCATATCCAATGCCCTTCATCATTCACTTGTCTAAATCGCGCTGAGCGACGATCCTGCGCCATTTTTACGCTCTTTGGACGCGTGAACTCACTGGATGAAGGGCATTGGATATTGTCAAAACCTAGGTCGACAATCTAGATACGCCTGAGTACAGCCGGTTAATGAATTAAGGTTCAATTTGTCCTTTGAGACTTTCATTAAGTAATGGCAAGCAACCAATTTGCCCTCTTTATGATTACCACCAAGAGTTAATGTTTTTTTTCTATCAGCATAACACAACTCTTGCATCACAGTTCCGGTTTTATAGGTAACTACCGCCTTGAAACCACTCATGACTTGAACTCATTTGAAGCTATTCTGTTTCCAGCAAAATTTGTATTGTATTATTTGTCTATTACAAATCAACGTTTTAGGAAACGTCGAGACAAAAATAATGATAAATATACGCGATTTAAACCGTTTAAAGTTGTTCAATTACTATGTGTAATAATCTAAGACAATATTTTAGGTTTTTCGTACCTTGAGAAGTACTTTCGGCCACGATCAATTTAACTTGATATTTATTTCCAGATTAGAGAAAATTGTGTATTATTTTAATTGGCATTCAAATCACACTAAGCAGTGATGATTTGAAGCAGTGATGGCTTAGTGGCATTGGCTATGGACTGCCATGCAGCAGGTCCATGGTTTGAATCCCGCTGCGGGCTTGAGCTTCACCGCAAGGTGGAAGGGCGATTTGCGAATGCCCGCCTGGCTAGCGACCACCTTCAAGTAGAAAATCTGTCGCCAAGCACCTAACAGTGTGTTCCGGCAGCAGCCCTTGAAAGCCAGTAAAATTACAGGCACATGAGTCCTGACAACTGTAGGTCTCAGTGTGACGGGCGCAGTGCAATTCATCATTGACGAAATGCATCGGTTATAGGCAGAGGTTAGTCCACTTAACATCAGGTGGGCCTCGGGCTTGTTCCGTGAAAATGACATAAAGAAAAAAATTAAAACTATCACACGTAAAATTGTATCACGCTAAAATATTATAAGCATGAAAGTTTCGGTGTTAGCGTAGTCTTTTTCTGTACTCTACAAAAACATACAAATTTGAATAAAATGTGATAATTGGATTATTCATTTTTCAACTCCCGATTTCAAAAAGTCTTGAAAAGAACGTGACATGTCATTCTCGACGGGAGAAGCTGCGGGGAGAGGTTATAAGGTAAATGTCTACTATGTTAAAAAAAGGCACAGCAAACAAACTAAAATAAAGTTTGCGAAAGTTAAAGGTATAAAGTATGTTTCACATATGTTTTTGACATGTTAAATTGATTTAGACGACTTCTTTTGTGTTTGGAACTTCATGTTATTTTAACAAAAATAATTAAATGTCTGACATATTAAATAAGATTAACGAATTTTGTAATATTGGGTATTAAGACGAAGTTGCTACTAAAAACCAAGTTACATTGCTACAAGGATCTTTTGGCGCTTGAATGATTGACAGAGGGCGTTAGTTGTCGAATAAATAGCAAAAATTGTACTGAGCAAACTGTCAAAGAGCGTTAGTTCCAATCTTATCCACGTGCCAAAACATTATTGTCGTTTGGTGTTTGTGTATTTCTTAAAGATTTGGTTACCCATTCACCTAATACGCAAATCATTAAAACAGTTTTTTTTATTGCTTATAATGTAGCCTTTAATCACTCACCGGATAGTAAGCAACGATGCGGCTGAAAAGTTGTTGTTCAGACTAATCTAGAATTACTGGCTCTCGAGGACACCTGCTGAAATACAGCGTTGGGTGTTAGCGACCAAATTTTCTACCTGAGGGTGGTAGCTAGCTAAGCGTTTGGTCGATAAATTCTCTATCACCGTGATATAATGATTGTCATCCTAAGATGACAAGCGACGTCTTAATGTGCCCTACGTAGCACGGGTGCTTCCGTGCTTCGTTAATAATAAGCTGCGGTCATCCGCGGCTATCGTTTCTTAGCTTGATTGATCGGGTAAAAACGCAAGTATGAACCAAACTACGCTACGATCTCGTTTAAAATTCTATTACCAGTCTTATATCATACTGTACGTTTTTCACCCAGTACTCATTTTAAAAAAGGATTTCTCTCTCTCTCTCTCCATTCTCCCTAAATTTTAATACTAGTCGTATATCATACTGTACGCGATTTATCCACAACTAATTTAAATAGTATTTCGGTCTCTCCATTCACCCTATATTACGCTCTTGTATAAAGATCCTAAATGTGTGCTTGCACGCATTTAATATTTGTTTGTTTATTATTCTTCAAAACAGTGTTATCAAATAAATATATAATAACAATGTACCTAGTTTCTAATCTTATTCTAATAAACATGATATATACATGTATGTTCAGACACTGGGTTCCAAACTAGGCCGCAGCCCGTATCTTGGTAACCCTTAATAACCCATAAAGTGTTGAAAATTTTATATCCCTTATCTATTGTTCTATTTATTAATTTCTTATTTAATTTAATTACAAGTTAAAGAGCATCCTACGTGTACTGTCCATTCTCCCTAAATTCTAATACTAGTTGTATATCGTACTGTACGCGTTTTATCCAGAACTAATTTAAAGAGTATTTCTGTCCCTCCATTCACCCTGTATTACGCTCTTGTATAAAGATCTCAAATGAGTGCTTGCACGCATTTTCAAAGTACGGTGTACACGGTGAACTTATTAAAGGAAAACATGTTATCTAGGCACATCAATAGAATCGAATGTCCTAAGATATCTTGTTGTGAATAAATCCAGAATTTGATGAGCTTCGTGAGCCGAGAGAGTAATCAAATGAGCAGGTCTTGTTATGTAAATAAGATTATGTAAATAAGTTTGCGAAAACACCTTGATTGAGAAGTCGGATGAAAGGTTCTTTTAGCTCAATGAATCGATTTGATGAGTTTTGCAGGGTACAATGTTAAGGTGGCAAAGTTGTAGTTGAGTACATCGTATGAAACACTCGTAGCTTGCTTTATCAATTCTAATCATTCAACTAGTTTCCAACGTACCCTGTAGTTGCTACTTAGATGGATGATCTCTAGAGACGCTTCAATCTTTTAGATAACACTAACGACAGCAACAACCGGAATTGATCGATTAAGAAGCTGACAAGGGCTTATTAGCTTCATTTGAATAGGTTTCAAACAAAACTAATTCATGCAGCGAAGCAGTGATGGCTCAGTGGCATTGGCTATGGACTGCCGTGCAGCAGGTCTATGGTTCGAATCCCGCCGCGGGCTTGAGCTTCACCGCATGGTGGAAAGACTTTTTGCGAATGCGCGCCTGGCTAGCGACCATTCTCAAGTAGAAAATCTGTCGCCAAACACCTAACGGTGTGTTCCGGCAGCAGTCTTTGAGAGCCAGAAAAATCACAAGCACATGAGACCTAACAACTGTACGTCTCAGTGTGACGGGCACAGTGCAATTCGTCGTTGCCGCAATGCATCTGTTATGGGCAGAGGTTAGTATATATATACAGTATGTCCCAAAATTCAACGATAAGCCGGCATCGGAGCATGGACCTACTCATGACACATCGGAAAAAAAAAAAAAAAATTATAACTGATTTTTTTTATTAATTACAGAGACTTTTATAAATTTCATCGATATTCGATACCCATTATGCTATTTTCAACTACCATGACCACAATTTTTGACACATTTTTGATATTTTTTGTGCATTAGCAACCTAAGAAGGACGGCTATCTACCACAATCCTTTAAAATTACAGAAAGTCTGTAGTTATTTTACAAAAATCAGTAAAAAAACATTTTTTTCTTATAATTTTCATAGATTTTAACATTCTATGCACTTTCTATAGTCTGGGTTAAAAAAAAAAGTATGGACACTACCATGGCAAGTTTTATTAAAAGTTGGCGCAACTTTATAAAAGTCTCTGTAATTAAAAAAAAAAAAGAGTTATAATTTTTTTTTTATTTTTTCCCGAGTAGTCATGAGTAGGTCCATGCACCGATGCCGGCTTATCGTTGAATTTTGGGACACCGTGTATATATATATATATATATATATATATATGTGGTAATAAAGTTATAATTGTAATCTTGATCTCTAAGTCAGCATTTGGGGGATGACATTCTAACCAGGCACCCTACGGGGCTGTATTGAAAATATGTAACTTTAAATAATTTTGTTGCGACTATTACTTTATAATATTGCGCGCGGAACTAGTTGGCCGCACCTTAGGTGGTGACAGGGGTGGCGAGGGGTTGGGTTGCATACTGCAGGAACGCACATGAGATAGACAGTGATGACCAAAGCAAGCGCCTCCGCCTCTCCATCCCACCGCTCACATACCTAAGACGCGGCCAACTAGTTCCGCGCGCACTATAAGTACAAAGTGTATTATAATTTCCTAAAAAAATTACAAATATGGTTCTGTCACAATGAATGAATAATTTTTTTAGCTATGAATTATTAATTTTATACCAAGATTAATGAATTACTTGACAATGAATGTAAAAAAACTTATAAGTGTTGTAACCGTTGGGTTGAAGCCGTGTCGGCAACGTTACTGGGTGGGTCAGTATGCGCCAATCATTAACGTATATTCATAAATAATATAAATAAAATCCTTCAAATAATAAATCTTTATCATCTTCTTGTCCTTGCCCTACACCAAACAAATAAAGCTGTTTACAACATGTTAAGATATTAACTGACATACATATATAAGCATTCAGAGGAGAACATTATTCTTTTCTAGAATTGTTTAAAAAGACATGAAAAAATCCCCATTAATTGCACTTTATCACTTTTTCATTCAATTAATTATAAGTCAGTATTTTTCTTTTTATACCATATCCCATCTGTCAATGTCACAACATCAATATCTCACGTAATGGTAAGTGATGACGAAGATGTTGTTCAGGCTTTCCTAAAACGACAACTCTTAAGGACAGCGGTCGAAACACCCCATTAAGTGCTTGGCGACATATTTTCTACTTGAGGGTGGCAGATACCCAGGCGAGCATTCAAAAAATATTCATTATATATTATATTATGTATGTAGAACATAATTGTTAATTGAGAACTACTTTATGAAGCAGTGATGGCTCAGCGGCATTGGCTATGGACTGCCGTGCCGCAAGTCCATGTCCAAGTCCCGCCGCGGGCTTGAGCTTCTAAGCATTTTGCGAATGCCCGCCTGGCTAGCGACCGCCCTCAAGTAGAAAATTTGTCGCCAAGCACCTAACGGAGTGTTCCGGCAGCAGTCCTTGAGAGCCAGTGAAATTACATGCACATGAGACTTAACAACTATGTCTCAACGGGACGGGCGCAGTGCAATTCGTGACTTGTGACGAAATGCATCTGTTATAGGCAGAGGTTAGTCCGCTTAACATCAGGTGGGCCTCGAGCTTGATCCGTCACAAATACATAAAAAAAGAACATTACTTTTCTATATTGACCTAATATAGATAGCACCAAAACAATAAAGTTGGCATAAAATAGAAAAACAGTTTTTAAAAGTATGATTCATATGTTGGCTCAAGGAATATAACTGCGTGAAACTTTGTAAAAAGAAGGCATGGAAGCATTTCTTGGTCGTATCTACATTGTAAAACAGGGTGCATAACTTTTGTGAAGTATGTTATTATCGTTGAACCTCTGCATGGAGAACATGTTAATGCGGTTTTTCTATTGTATGTACTTGCATAGAAGATAGTCGACTTTCTGCTTACTTATATTACAAGGGAAAGTTATGGTTTCTGAAACACCCATCACGAGTGCATTAAATATGAAAACTTTTGGCAGATTTACCTTTATTTTTTTTATATAACTTCACTCTTTACTGATCATGATGGCGGATGAAAAGTGAATGGTATGAACTTATACCAAAAAAAATACTTTATCACTGGATTATATGTATCTTAAACAAGAGTTCATCATGGTAGGTATTACTGCAGTACCAGTAGTTCAGCATTGAAGTAGTAGTGAGCTAGAACTTCTGATCTAGGGTACTACTAGTTTAGGGTACTATAACTAGGAAATCACCGGGCGAACGAGACATAAACACTACCGTCTCGTTTGAAGCACTAGTGAAGTTTGCTTAGCTGTACTTAACTGATTAGCAAAGTTAAGCAACGTCCGTCGCGGTCATGAGTTGGATGTTGCCGCTAGTGACACTACTACTGAAGTTATACTACTGAGCGCTTCCGTGCTTCGGAGGGCACGTTAAGCCGTCGGTCCCTGTTGTCATCTCAGAATGGCAGTCGTTATAGCATGGTGCTTATGCAAATGTCCGCCTGCATAGCTACCACTACAAAATCTGTCGCCAGGCACCTAACGGTGTTTTCCGGCAGCTGTTTTTAAGAGCCAGTAATTCTAGGTTAACCTGAACAACATCTTCGACCACATCATCACTTACCATCAGGTGAGATAGTGGTCAAATGCTAACCATAAAAAAACACGTATGGAATCCAGAACGCAGTGCAGTGTACTTAAAATGAGAACGGTGACACTGCAGTTGTAATAGATAGGCGTGACGCTTAAAATCAGGCAGAGTAGTCCTTCTCCTCACATTATAAAAAAAAAAACTTATATCTGTGATGTTATAGGTAGTGCAAGATGCATAACTAACTGCGTTCAATCTTTTCGCTGTCAAAAACATCTACCCTTTTTTTTTTTTTTTTTTTTTAACGTGTGAAAAATGCATTTACGCATTCCCGTCCACCCCGGGGAAGGTGGCCGGGATATGTCGGGCTCGACACCAACTACTCCCACAGCAGCAAGTGCCCCTACCGACTAAATAACACACGGTGTTCCATCTCTACCGCTTCTCGGCGGGATCGCAGGGTCGCTTTAGCACTCAACCACGAACCCGCCACGGTTGTCCGTTGCCGGACCCCTCCTGGGGTGCTACCCCTCACGACACACCAGAACACATGGCACGTCGCTACCCCGGGGACCAAGCCCGCAAATGGGCGTCAGACGACCCCGCTTCCGACGCCCAAGGTCCCCCTGCGACGGGTCAGATGAGTAGCCCCGTCGCCTGCTACTTCGGCCGCAGAGGATAGGGAGAGCGGCGCCTCGCTATACCAACACTCCTCCTCCCCTGCGGCCCCTCCGCGTCCGCCATCCAACGGTGGCGGCCCCGCCGTGGCCACGGAAGGTAGGGAGAGCGGCGCACCGTGATACCGGCACTCCTCTCCCGCCGTGGCCCCTCACCGTCAGCTGTGGTGTCGCCCATACAACACCACAGCCCGCCTCAGATGCGGTGCTGCCCATACAGCACCGCAGCCTACCCGTTGCCGCTCCAGTCTGGACTTAGAGGCAAAGCCCAGTGGAGCGGCCCCTCTGGCCGGCTGACTACCCAAGCCAGCACGGCCCCTGGTTCCTCTTCGCTTCACCGTGGGTGACGAAGCCACGGCTACTAAGCCCCACCGCCACGACAAGGCGGGAACCCTTCGGGGGGAAAAACATCTACCCTACACCAACGTCAAAATGACGTGCATTCATACGGTTGGAAAAAAATGACAGTCCAGCATCCGCTTCCATAGCATAGGTAACTGGAAATGCACCAGGACGGTATTCAGGGTATGCGGCTCAAGTTCCGCTGGAAGGTCCCATCCGAAATAATTTCTAAATTTCAATATCAACCCTTGTTTATTTTTTTGTATAACAAATGTTTTAATTAGTGTATGTTGTGCAGATATCGACTTAAGGCTACAAAAACTGTACCATATCCTCCTGTGAGGAGTATTAATGCACTTAATGAGCAGCATATTACTCATGTCCATATGAGCGGGGTGTTGCTAATCGGGCGCACAACTGAGCTCCTTACCAGCTAACACCCTGATGACACGGAAGGTAGGAACCAGGTATACTCCCAATGATAGCATTCCCAAGGCTCATTGGTAATCAAATGAGTTACAAAACTGAAGCCAAAACGTACAAATATGTTCTTGTCACCGTCGTGTTTCTTGTTAATATTTAATGTTTACTTGTTAATATGTTGAGTAATTTTTAAATCTTTAATTTATTTTATAACACATTTCCTCGTAAAGGGTCTCTTATTTCACCAATTTCAATATCGTGTTGTATCTCATTACGTACTGTACTGTACTGTAACAGCCGGATCGCCCAATACTGAACACAGCCTCCCCTATTAAGGGGGTATTTGCCATAATCCCCACGCTTGGCAGGCTGCTTGGGGATCGCAATGTAAGATGGTAGTTCTTTAGAAGATGGAAGTTCTTTTGGAGGGCACTGCTGCCCACCTTCCAGTATTTTTCCCTTAGTCGCCTCTTACGACACCCACGGGATGATATGGGGAGGTGCAATTCTAACCCGGCACCCCACGGGGAATCTCATTAGGAACTTGAGCGTTATTGTAATGTAAAACGCACGAGTTTCTTTATAATAAGGTAAAACGCACGGTTTATCAAGATGCTCCGTCTATAACGAAAGAAAGAAAACGTACTTGTTAAATCTTAGCAAAGAGTTTTTAGGTCAGAAAAGTGAAAAACATTTTACGAATAAAATTAACTTTGGGAAGTAAAATTTAATAAATAAACGTTTAATTCCTTAATTTAATTAATTTTGACCATAAATTACAAGCATTTATCTAACAAAGCACAAAAATATTAATTTGTAACATATTACTATAATTTTTCCTAATTATGTTATAAGTTACGTCGTATGACATACGTGCGCTTTGATAATTACAGCTTCTGCTTTCTTGTAGCAAAATAGCAATATCGCCTCAGTTGTTATTTTTTAACTTACCGCACTTATATCATAATGTACTATCTATATACTTATTTTACTTGTTTTAGATAAATAAAATGCAAGAGAGCTTAAAATAATGCCCGATATTTCTCAAAAAGATTTGTTTGGAGAGAGCGACGGCAGCAAAAATATTCCAAAGCATATTTCGAATAACATTCTTTGCTTATAGGGAATTTTCTAGAAAGGGAATCGCAAATATTCTTATGTAGCTTAGAACGTACGGAGATAGTTCACGTTCCGTTTCCGATATCAAAGATTACGGGGCCTCGCATGACTCTGAAGAATTTGCGCCTTTTCAAACAAAAGAAGAGCTCCAAGTAATGTGTGAATGAGGGGTGTGGCTGATTGCTGTGCGGTACAGCTATATTTGTTTGATAAGGCGGTGTTTACTTTTTATTTGAGTTTTGGAAGCGATATCGCTCAGTAAATATATAGTATAGTGTTGGTAGGAAAAGATAATTAGGTACTGAACTGAAGCTCGTGTTGTTTTAACTTTAGTAGACTAATTGCTGTCTAATTAATGTCTGATTTTATTTTTCAAAGTTTAAGCAGTAGTTTACATTATATTTGTGAAGAATTTTTCACTCTGTGGGGTATCCAAATTACTTATAATTTTTTTTCCTTTGCCATACAAAAACTCTGACAAGTTATGCCACCAAAAATTTACTGGATTCATATTGTTTTATTATTTATTTGGAGATTTCATATAAGTCGTAAAACAAATTATTTAATTATTTATATTCAAACATTTAAAAAATATATAATTTGATATAAAGTAAATTTTTTGGGAACATTAATAGGTATTCTTTCAGTTTTCTAAAGGCAATGAAAACAAAAAAAATATTTATGCTAATAAAAATGTTTTGACAAATAATTTGGATAACCCTCAAATTATGCGCGTTTATGAACAGTCAGAAGCTAGGCTAGGCTCGTCTGGCTGTTCATAGAGGAGTGTTGGTTCCGACACTAATGTATGGAAGTGAAAGTTGGGCATGGCAGAAATAGCATGAAAGTAGAATAAATGCAGTGGAGAGCATTGAGATGCATGATTGGAGTCAAACGGAGTGACAGGATAAGGAATAGCCTGATAAGGGAACGATGTGGTGTGAATAAGGATGTAGTGACAAAAATCGAGAATGGTATGTTAACCTTTAATTATGGACCTGCGGTCTCACAGGCTGTGTGCAGTTTGTGATTCTCGTGCCCCTCTCCATCCGCGTACCTCACGCGTATGCCGGCCTCAGTAGCTTCGGTTTTAGTGCTGAAAGGACCTCTGAGAGTAAATATTACGTCGCCAGCTGAATTTTGCATGAGTAATTTCGCTGAGTGCGGTCTGTGAGACCGCGCGTCCACGTTTGTGTTATAAATTGACGCTGACGGTTTAGATTTTGTAAACTGAAATGTCAAAAAACGACCAACCAACTACTGCAGGCAAATGAACATCGTGTTATGGTATGCCCACCAAAGATCAAACGAAAGACGACCCACACTTGTGTAGGCTGATAACAGCCAATATGTCTACAATGCTCTAAGCCGCTATGCAAAGACTGCCAATAAATATGACCAAGTTGGAGCCTTATCGAAATTTTTATGTTAAGTTTTGAGAAGATTATGATAAGTTATTATGTTCTTTGTCCTTTATATATTATTGCAAAAGAAGTTTAACGAAACTAAAAGTAATTTTCCTGTGTAATTATACCTATAAAGTGATCTCAAGCTAAAAAGTCTGTAAAGTACCTCTGATTGTTATATGGTTAGATTTAGTTTAAAATAAATACATTTTTCATTAAAATTACATGTTTTGTTTACATTAATTAACTCTTCTAAAGGATAAAAACACACAATGATACAATACTTACTCATCAAGATAGAAACCAGCCCGTAAAGACAGCGGTCTAGTATAGTCGGTCATAGTAGCGTAACAAAAACGGAACTTCCATAGTTATAAAGGTTAAGATGGTTTGGACATATAGAGAGAATGAATGAAATAAGATTGACTAAACAGATATACGTGGGACAAGTGAACAGAAGTGATGGAAGGGAAAGACCTAGGCGAACATTTCGAAATCAGATATAAGATGTTCTGAAAAAAGGCCAGGTCAGGAGTACCCTAAACCAACGCTTATGTATGGAAGGATTGAAGAGTGAAGATGAAGCGAAAGAGATATGTGAGGATCGTAGCAAGTGGAATACTTTGGTCTCTGCCTACTCCAGGCAGAGACAGGCCTGCTACAGGAAAGGCGTGATTTTATTTATGTGACTTATATAATTCTAAAGTGATTTTTTGAGTCCTTTTTATTTCGAAAGTATATCTTGTGTATATAAAAAGTTTATGTTATTTAAAAATTGTGGTACTTATTTTTGCAGGCCAGTGTATATAATTGATTATTTATAAAGGTCGGCTTTGCCTTGGCCCCAAATTAAGTCTACATTTATTTTATATAAACTTGATATACTTTTTTCTATTCCATGATTACAGATCTTAGATTTTCTATAAGCCTTTTGAAGCGTTTGATCGCAAATCAGCTCAGCTTATAACGTAACGCAAGTGACCGTTTAAACAGCTCCGTGTGATAAAATTTGAAAGGCCTTTTATGAAACCATATACATTTTTAAATCTATTGCATTTTTAAATTTCCACTCGCGTCTAGTCAGCATCCGGTCAAGCGACTGGCGCATTTCACCGTACTATATGCCTGTTAAAATATGTATTGATTTATCTGACGTATAGTTCATACGATCAATGTGGCTGGTACTAGCTAATTCCTTCTGTATTTTTTTTTGCGTGCTATTATGCTATAGGTATAGCCCTTCCTTGGGCACAAATGATGAATTCTCGAGAATTATATTCCATTATAGATATATTGAAGAAAAATAGTCTCGTGATAACAATAAACCGTTCAGGCTTATATTTCGCCATTACCTTACAGAAACGAACAATAATTCAAAATAAAACTGTTTTAGTAATTCTAGATCCTAAATATAAAAAAATATTCTATTGAGCCATGTTAAAAATATAAACTGAGTACTTTATGGCTTACAAACACACACAAAAAAAAATGTCTTGATTATTTATAGGTAAAATAAGCTATGACAACATCAACAAAGTTATACTATAACAACAACAAATATTGAATTAAGTATATTATTATAATTAATAAAAGTTTTAATTATAACTACTCATGAGAATGTACCATCAAAGGATCTTACTCTCCTAACTTTGTTTACAAAAATAGTATTATTAGGTTTGAAATAAACAAAACAATTGTAAAATTGACTCTGGCTCAATCCTTTTTCTAGAAAGTCTTTTCGGCTCAGACACCTAAGTCACTTAATTCAGTCGTTTCTAGACAGCCGTTGAGTTGTACCATCTATACGTACGAAATATCCCTACTCTACAAGTTATATGTATGTGTATGTATCCAACGTGTTTGGAGTTAATCCTTGATCCATTAGCTTGGTGACAAAGTAGTACTGAAACAAGCTTTGATATCCAAGTTGAGTTGAGTTCCCAGCACAGAATAATGTATCGTATGAAGTAACATTGAAGTGCTTTTACGCAACTCACTTGTTATTTTAAGCTGTTTTAGGAAATAATACTACAGTTGGAGCTATCTGACTTATGCACGTCAGATAGCTAGTATCCCGTATTATTTAATAAAATGAGTAAAAACCACGTTAATTTTTAAAATAAAACTGTTTAGCAAAGTTAATCACATATATTGATATGAACCGGTACTGTTTTTTTTTATAAAATTCTATACAAGGAATGGAGAAAACATGAAAGCAAACCATTGCTAAGGTACTTAACGCTGGAGTACTATTATTGATTTATGCCCATCACTGTAGACACCGCGAGCTGTTTGGGGGCTGATGCCAAATGTTTGGTTGCTCAATAGGACATCAGTTTGCTGGAAGGTCAGGCGACTCTCATTCCGGCTCGTTCTTGGGGTAATGCCATTGCTATCGAGCGTCAGTAGTAGAGGGAGTATTTTGACCATGTTTGCAGATGGAATATTAAGGGGCAGGTTATTTTATTCACTCTACATAGCCCGTAGTGATTATTTGTATACAATTATTTTATGTTATCTTTTGAAAAATATAAATATTGAATTGTGACAAATTCAAATGACTTAATTGTTAATTGCTGCCTCTGACTGCTTCGCTTGAATGGCAAAACGCAGCACTCACCGTGGACTATTTGGTTAATCGGGATAAAAAGTATATTTTGTCGTTATGACTGGTGCCGAAAGATACGGTTTTACCAGACCAGACGGAGTTTACCCAGTGGACACTATCAAAATGCTTCACCGCCTTTTAGTAGTGCTCAAGCTCCAAGTGATATTTGAACTATGGACCTTCAATGTAATGAAATCCGCATAGCAGGCGTTATTGCAAACCTAACAATATTAAAACCTTCAATGTTAGCCGATTTTCTGTGATGAAAAATATCAAAAATAATATTATGTAAAGTTTGGGCTATTAAGTGTAATGAAGGTTTTAAAGTTTGAATAAGCATGACACCGACTTCAATAAATCGTTTCGTAACACTCTTTAGTCCTCAAGTCTGTTTCTTTTTTGTAAAATTCAATTTTACTAAGCTGCCTTTTAAAATATGAAGATGTCAATTCACGTTACACTACGCTTACTTAAGCTGGAACGTTTCGCATAAATCAGATTTATTCTGCTTTTGTAGACAGCTGAGTAAGTTCTGTACGTGATTTTTTATTATTTAAGACATTTGAAGACTATTCTAGGTGCTATTATATAAAGATATTTTAGTATCAAAGCATCTATGCACATACATTTGTTATGTTATTTCTAAATAATAATGAATAATAAAGTTCTCTTACTGTTAATTGTATCGAATGCAATCATATTTCTACACTTATCCCACTTTTTGTAGGGTCGGTTCAATATGTTTTCTTTAACAATTCGAACCACGCGACAACATATTGTAAGACATGTTCTTGCCAGCAGCATACATGACATATAGCATACATGGCATATGCATAGTGGACAGCAATATTCCACTCTTATCGAAGTTAGCGGTAGCATGCTGCTCATAAGGCACATCGTCATGCGTAATGAGTATATGAAACAGTTATTATAAGCCGACAACTGTTTACAAATAGTATCAATTCAGTTCAATATTCAGATAGTTTGCTAACAAGGTTTTGAGTCATTGTATTGATACCCTAATTTATATTTTCTGCGTAGTTTTAGAATAATATGGATAGCTAAATATATAGAGCCCAGTAGAGAAGCCTAGAGAAGTTATTTTTACTTTAAATCACCGTTAAACCTTTATTTTTTTATAGACTATCGAGATCTTTTGTAAAACATAACGGTGGCCTTTTAATTAGAACTTTTATTGCGTAGTAAAAATAAATAGGCGTTTTTGGGGCGTGGTAGAATACTAATAGCTGGGGTACTCAGCTTTTAAGTATTTAGGTTCTATTAATATAAAAGAGGATGGGTTAGCTTCTCAAAGTAGTTTGGTAGATTTATTGGTTTACGTTTTCTCGCTCAAAGAAGTAGAATGAGTTTGTTCCACATATTTGATGGAGAAAACCACGCCTGATCATTATAGCTTCTACGTTTTAAGTCGTAACTTCAGTCGATAAAGATTGCTAAAAGCTAAAAGTATTTTCTTGGCAGTCTGTACGATGTACTTCTGATGAAAACAAGTACAACATGCCTAATGCACACATTACGTTTTCCGATATATTACATACTAGTGGACCGCTCGCACAGTTACATAAGTTTTTTTTTTTTTTACAAATATATAAAATATTCCTATTGTCAACACTATAGCTACTACAATAAAAGCATTTAGACAACCAATAAGTCATTGCACAAGTCATTGCATGACTCACAGGCAGTCCAATACTACAGCTCACTACCAGTTGGCAGCGTACCTAGCATGCTGGCAGCATTTCCCCGTTTAATTGTTGAATTATTCGTTGATCCAAATAGGTGCGAGCATTTAGGTCACGCGTCGTATCGACTTAGCGCTCTGATAAGTTTTGGAACGATGTGTTTCCGGTCCCCATGGACCCAACGTCTCTACATCAAATGGCTCTAATATGTAAACCATACCGAGGTTAGCATACTTGTGCCGCTTGAGTTGCTCCGCTGAAGTAGCCGCGGCGCCAGCCCTGACGTTGGTTTCAGAAAGATGTAACGGCGCTAAAGTGTCTACGCACGTAGTCTCATACAAAGGGCCGCCCTATCTTCCACAGAACCAGAGTCATGCCGTCAGGTCTTTTACCATCGTCACGCTTCAGACCATTCGGTTCGAGGATAGCTGCAACAATGACGAAGCCCAGCTAATGATATCGTTAAGGCTGGCGTGGCGGGAAATTCGACCAGCACTTCGAGAGCAGGAGAGGCCATGGTGAATGAGTTGATCAACTGCAGTACCACACTGGCAGTGATGTGCAACACAAACCCTTGCAACCAAGCGTAAGCTAAAAGCGAGACGAAAAGCCGAAGGATCTATATGGTTACCAGTTTTGTAAGAAGGAATGATCTGTAACCGAAGACCAGATTCCTACCCAGAAACAGCGAGAACACGAGGTCGATCTGCGATACTAGTACACGTATTTAAAAGATTTTCCGTGCTAGCTCACATAGGGTTGATTAGTGTGGATTATCACCATACACTCCCCAAATTAACAGCTCGTTGCAGAATAATGCAAAAATAAAATGATTCATTAAAATTAACTGAATTCGTATCAGCGCTCAAAATCTGTTTTTTTTCCCTTAATATAACTGGTTATGAATTGGGGACTTGTTATATTTTCTATTATGTGACTGGTCATCAAATTTTAGCAATGGAAAATGCCTAGCTAATTCGTAAAAAATATTAGGACATTATTGAACCCGTTTGGAAGTTCGTTGTTTTTTTTCTTTGTTTGTTCTCGTGTTGAAACTGTTTACACAGTTCAGTTACATAGTAAGCACGTTGTAACGTAATAATTAGGGCAGTCACTACGTCCGCAATGAAAAAAATATACACAAAAAAATTCATGTCAATATTTCTCACATGAGTATCGTGGTTATATTTAAAAATGTTTGTACCGATGGATATTAAGCTTATTCGATATTCATCAGTCATTATACGGTATTCATCAATACAGTTCATAGAAATACGAATATTGTTTCATAAATTAATAACATTTATTTAACATATATATGATTATAAACTCTACATTAAACTCGTTACATTATATTGCTTTTATTTAAAATTGTAATCTACGATGTGATAATGACTGTAAATATATTTTTATACAAACACTGTTTTAAAAAATATGGGGTTGTGTTAAGGAAATATCATGGCAGAAGGGCATTTTTCGAATGCCTGTGAGGCTACACAAGCATTCTCATGCTCTGTGTGGCTACGCTGGTGTGGTGATGCACGGCTAGTGTGGCACCCCCTGTATCATCCTTCGGAAGAAGTGACGACGGAAGAAATACTAAGTGGTAGTGCCTTCCGATGAACTGCCATCTTTGGAGATTATGGCTATATACAGAGATTATCGATCTGGGGATTACAATATCCTCCCAATGGCGAAAGCCGTTGTTCGGCAGTGGATGTCATGGCTGTTGATGTATATCGCAATATATAATCTAAGTTGGTCGTGTGTGTATCACAGCAACATTTATGTATTATTTATGTATAAAAAAACTCTTCGGGGTCTAAACCATAAATCGCCAGATATGGGTTTTCATGTAATATGAGGCGAGCCTATTGCCATGTAACGTGAGCAGTTCGAGATTGCTACTGTTTTTATTTTTTATTTTGACATAACATTCAATCCGAGATATGATAAGATAGCCTAAGTAAGACCTCGAGATAGTAAAAATCGTTGCTTTCACTGATCCAAAATAATAATATCTAAATTATATTGAAACCAATTACAATGAATTTAACAGTTATAGTACTGCCCGTGGGTTACCAGGCTAGACTGTCAGCCTCCGATTTCTACGAGTGGGTGTCGTAACAGGAGACTAAGGGTAACACAGCAGAAGGTGGGCAGCGCTTTCTGAGGAACTGATATCTCACACTGCGATCCCCAAGACGCATGCCAAGCGTGGGGATTATGCCAAACCCTCCCAAAATAGGGGAGGCTGTGATCAGCCGTGGACGATTCGGCTGTAACAGTACAGTAAACAGAACAAAGAACTGTACAATTCTTAGTCGTTTATACTCTTGGGAGAATGGTCGTTATCATCAGTTCCGGCGGTGTTTTTCTTTATTCTGTTGCACCTCTACCGACTTACCACATTCCTCGCATAACTGTTCTCGAATATATTTAGTACTTACTACTTATATCGGAGTTGAAGTCACATACTATCAATTAATGGTAAAAAACTGTGCACCTTATTCTCCTCCTAGTGAATTGGAACATATTTCATTGGATACACTTTCCAATTTCAACTAACACCTTCTTTATCAGCAGTACTAACTTAATTGGCTATTGGCACGGTCACAATGTAATTAAGGATTGCTTCAATGTATTTTCAGTCAATTCAACAATTCTCTTATCAAAGAAACAGATTTAATACTATTCTTTAACATTCAATGACTCATTTTGTGTTAATATTAATCCATTGGCATCGGCGATAATGATAACAATAGAATTTCATTCATAACAAGTAGGTACATAGAGGTCCTGATGATGCCAACTTATAAAGCTTTATAAAATGTACATTTATTTATGTAAAGAGCAATTTTAATATCGTAATAATAATAACATCAATGCAATTTTAGATACGGTTACACTTTGTAAAATCTTTTTCACACATACGAATACAATAAAAAAACGGCAGCTTTAAGTTAAATAATATCTTTACAATTAATATTACCTATTGATATTGACTTAAAAGAACAATTTTGACTAAAAAGAATAATTTTGTGTAAATATAAAGTGGTTTAAAATTTATGTTATAATAATATTGTAATATATTATCATAATAACAATATCTTGAATGCAATTTTAGGCTAACCTTACAAAGTACCTTAGGACTCTGTAAGATGTCGTTTCACACATAAAAATACAATAAAAAGTTCCTACTACCTACTACTATTATAGCCATGTCTTCCGCCGTTGAACAAAGGCCTCCCTCAATTTGGGGTTGATATAATAGCCACCCTTGACAGGTGTCTAGGGGATCGCAGTGTTAGTTGGTAGTTATTAACAAGGCCCTGTTGCCCACCTTCTGGTATTGTTTTTCATATACTTCCCACAGGAAGATAAGTGGGATGTTATTCTGTTGCATACAATATTTTTCAAGAAATATGAAAACATAGTTGGACGCATATATAAAAAAGTATTGCTTTTAGTAAAAATGTGTAGCTTCTAAAAGCTTTATAGTATGACTGACAGACTGACATTTGGATATTGCATACAATATAGTTAGACCCGTCGCTCTTTGTCGGATCTAGTCAGTTTCACTACAGTACAGATATACTAGTTGTTTTTGCCGCATTGGTATTCATGACCATGCGTTTTTCAGCGTTTTAAGCGCTGCATTTTCAGCGTTATAACTACTGGTAACGTGTTTGGACTCTGCCAAGTTTCCACTTAAACAAATGATTTAAGCAGATTTTGTTTTACATAACTGAGTAGAAATTTAACAGCATATGGTAAAAGATACGTAGCGGGCTTCATAGAAACGTAGTTTCCACATAATTTATATATCAAATGTTTAAGCTCTGCCAAATTCTGTATACATCTCGTTAGTTCTTGAGCATATATTGTACTTTACCTGTTTCCGTTGAAATTTTATTTATTTTAACTCTCAATTTTATAGTATTTTTTTTTAATTCACTCATTATATTTTGAATATTTAATAACATTGAGGCATATATTAAACTAATACACTAGCAGGAGCGTAATCTATCTTTATGAAACCGTCCACAATTTCCTAAACAGTACTTTTTATGTATTTACTAGTCTAAAACCTGGTACCATTCTTTCACTTCTATTCTCAGTAAGTAACTCTGTGATATCGCTTATTTTATAAATTAAATAAAAATAATATTTGGTTAAATTAATTACATACAACATTAATTTATTTAAACATCATCTCTCCGGGATACGCACAAATAGGTTTTAAATGTAGAATGAACTATTTGTTTTAAAATTATTATAACATATATAACATTTAGATTGCTTATGCAACTATCCAACTATGAAATAAATTAGCAAAACTGTAGATTTCTCACGGGACAATGATATTAATGTATCTGTGACTGTAAATGTGTGTGTGTAATTGGACTAACCGCTGCCTATGACAGCTGATGCATTTCATCACATGTGACGAATTGCACTGCGCCCGTCACACTGAGACAAACAGTTGTTAAGCCTCATGTACCTGTGATTTTATTGGCTGTCAAGGACTGCTGCCGGAACACACATTTAGGTGCTTGGCGACAGATTTTCTACTTAAGGGTGGCAGCTAACTAGGTCAGTATCCGCAAACTGCCCTTCCACCGTGCGTTGAAGCTCAAGCCGGCGGTGGCGATTAAACTATGGACCAGCGACACGGCAGTCCGTAGCTATGCCTGGCCATCATTGCTTCCAATGTTAAAAAGTAATTAGGTAGACAAGTATCCCGCCGGATAGTTAGAGGTCAGGCCTGACTGTCAGTTTTTGAATTTTCACTGTCCTCGTTCTACATGACACTGCGCTGCACACTTCTTTGTAATTTCACTTACTAGAGTGCTCTTCACGCTCACACGCGCTAATCATAGTAGCGTTAGCTCACTTTTGCCTTAATATCTGACACTCTGGTGGTACCTGTGAAGACAAACTCTTGGCAAATAGACCTACAACCTGTTAGAATAATGCAATCTGTCATAGATAGATATGGTCGCCCGAAGCCTCTGCAATAGCTTTACGACAGTTATCCTAAGACAACAGGCGGGACCGACAACGGCTTAACATAGCCCTCTGAAGCACGGAAGCACTCGTTAATAACATGCACCTAAAGACCGCAATTCATAGGCGCACCATTGTGTATGCAATCAAAGATTTTTCGGCAAACCAACCATTTGTTTTCAATGATAAAAATTTTATGTAAATACGAAATTGATCATTTAGGCAGACATTTCAGTAGACATATTTTTTTATGTATTTCTTTAATATTTTTTGTGTATGTGTTACTATTATTTATGGATTTTTGCAAAGCAGTGTCTGAATTTATTTGAGGAAGGACCACCAAGTTTCACAAGCGACTGAGGGCTCGTGTAGTAGGTGACGACGGTTCCGTTCACATGTTGGTGCGAGATTGAGTGCAGCGTGGGGTCGTGTATTGAAGGGTGGACTTAACATCCATACAAGTAGGTAGTTAACTTAGTTGATCGACTAAGAACGCCTAGGCAAACTCTACTACGAGCCTTTAAAAATAAGTAAATATACACAAAAATATAGAGCATAGGTCAAATTGACTCTATTCCAATATAAAATTTAATTGCACCATCATAATTCGTACCGCAACACAAATAGTTCCTATTAAAACGGTTTAAAATCCAAATTACCAAGTCAATAAAACCATTAATACTTTCCCAGTGTGCTCGTATAGCTAGTGTCACCGACTGACCGCGATATAAATTACACGAATTGTATTCGAACTCCGCAGAACTATAGATTTCCCGCGAGACACCAATGTCAATGCCTGCGTAGTAAATAACGCTACAGAAGCGACTTTTATTTCTGCTTTAATTCTGTGAATAAGCTCTTAGTCAGTAATGAATTAACTGTTTTTTTTTTTTTTTTTTTTTTTTTTTTATTCATAATAGGTTCGCGTTTGACCACACCCTGCCTGATGTTAAGCATTGATGTGGTCTAAGATGGAGCACGCTTACCTAGAAGAAACCTATTTACTCTCGATTTGAAGACACCCATGTTGTATCCATCGGGAAAAACTGACGACGGTAGGGAGTTCCACTCCTTCGCAGTACGCACGAGAAAAGTGGAAGCGAAGCGCTTCGTACGAGTCCTGGGAATATCAACCATGTACGGATGGCGCCTCTCTGTTTGTCTGGACGTCCGATGGAAAAAGGGGGAGGGCGGAACCAAGTCGTGCAGTTCTTGTGCACATTCTCCGAAATGTATCCGGTAAAAGACCGATAGACAAGCGACTTTACGGCGGTGCTCGAGGCTTTGCAGCCGAGACTCCCCTAGAAAGTCGCTGCCTATTAACCTCTTGGCGCGTCTCTCAATCGACTCAAGTGCCTCGAGTTGGTATTTAGCAGAGCCATCCCAGAGGTGAGAGCAGTACTCAACACAGGACCTTACTTGAGCTTTGTACAAAGTAAGCATTTGTTCCGCTGTGAAGTACCGTCTCACCTTTGAGAGGATGCCAAGTTTTTTTGCGGCTAACTCAGCCTTTGACTCGATATACGAGCCAAAATTTAGAGTCGACGATAGAGTAACACCAAGAAGGTCTAGGTGGTCTGTGACCGGCACGGATACATCCCGGAATGTTGGAGACAGTTGGAATGGTCTCCTTTTGGCGGAAAACAGACACGCCTGGGTCTTGTTGGCATTGAACTTGACCAGGTTGGCATCGCCCCAATCGGAGACTGCCTTAAGGGACAAGTTCAATCGTTCGACCATAGCTTCTCTGAGTCTCCGGATCTCCGGCTCACTGGCTCGCGCGGTAGAAGTATAGCTCTCTACAACCGTGCTGTCGTCTGCATACCCAAAGGTACCGGGCTTTAGCAGATCGTTGATATGCAGCAGGAAGAGCGTCGCAGAGAGCACTGACCCCTGGGGAACGCCGGCATTAATACCCATTTGATCAGACGAGCAGCCGTCCACGACTACTCGTAATGATCGATCCCTCAGGAAGTCCGATATCCACGCACAAAACCCGGTAGGCAGGCCGTATGCGGGAAGCTTGCTAATAAGGCCATCATGCCAAACCCTGTCAAAGGCCTTAGAGATGTCCAGGGAAACGGCAAGCGCTTCCCCTTGTTTCTCAATGGCCTCGCTCCAGATATAAGTGGCATAAGCTAGAAGATCCCCAGTAGACCGATTTCGGCGGAACCCGTATTGATGGTCACTGAGGAGGTCATTCGCTTCCAGGTATGCCAGGAGCCGGCTGTTGAGAATGCGCTCCATACTCTTACAGAGTATAGACGTAACAGATATGGGTCTGTAGTTGACAGGGTCGGTACGACTACCTTTTTTAGGCACGGGTTGCACATTAGCAAGCTTCCATGATTTGGGCACTGTACCAGTCTCAAGAGATAGCCTAAAGAGGCGTGTCAGGACAGGCGACAACTCAGGCGCACAAGTTTTTAAAACAATTGCAGATATACCATCAGGACCACTGGCTTTATTCACGTCCAGATTGCGTAGTGTATTCCGAACTTCCTTTTGACGAATGCGTATGTCATTCATGACAGTTTCGCTTCGTGGTAGAATTGGAGGAGTCGCGATACCAGCATCAAGACGTGAAGACTCCGCAAACAGGGAAGCAAACAGGTTTGCTTTCTCTGCAGCGGTGTGAGCCAGCGTTCCATCAGGATTCTGCAGTGGAGGCAGTGAGGGGCGGCAGAAGTTCGATTCAACCGCTTTAGCTAGGGACCAAAACGCTTTACTACCCGTGGGGTACGAAGCAAGCTTGTTCCCTATTCGGCCAATGTGGTCAAAACGAGCCTTCTGTAAGACCTTTTTACTGGATTTGGCAGCCTTGTTAAAAGCTCTCTTCTTTAGGTGTATATCCTTGGCCTTATGCTTACGAGCATCAACCCAGGCTAGGTATGCCTGATGTTTTAACGCCTCAGCGCGTCCACATTCAGGACCGAACCATGGGCGAGCTTTGCCGGACAATGGTACGTCAGAGAATGGAATGAAGTATTCCATTGCTAAACGCAACACATCGGACACGGCATTTGCACATGCGGTAGGATCACCAGAAGAGAAGCACACAGACTGCCAAGGATAAGATGCAAGGAAAGAACGCATCTCATCCCAATCTGCTGATTTGTATCGCCACATCCGCCGAGTGCCTCGAGGACTGGGATCGGGCGGGGAGTAGACGGATACAGATTTCACCAGACAATGGTCGGACTTACCTAACGGTGAACAAACCGACACCGAGTAGCGGTCTGGATCAGTTGTCAGCAGAAGGTCCAGGCAATAGGCCGTGTGAGACTCAACATCGGGTACCCTCGTGGCTCCTTGGACCAGTTGGGTGAGATTTAACGCTAACGCAAGTTTTCGCGTCTCTCTACCGGCATGGTCGGTGTCCTGGTATGGGTGTAGCCAATCCTGGTGATGGCCATTAAAATCCCCCAGAAACACCAGTTGGGCAGTAGGGTACTTCTGTTGAGCTACGTCCGCCACCTCACTGAGGTATTCGGTGAGCCTGGTTGTCTCCTGATTTCCACTATGTGAGCGGTAAACACAAGCGTAGAGAATTTTCTCAATACCTGTGTCCACCAACGCCCAGAGTACAGAGAACATGGGGTCTTCAAATTTTCGGAGACGCCGAATGCAGATGTCATCCCGGGCATATACACATACACCCGCGTGCGATTTGAAGTTGGACTCCAGGTTGTACCCTGGGTATGTAAGGTACGACACGTCGGATGGACAACCAATCTGCGTCTCCGTGAGAAACAGGAGGTGAGGTTTTTCTGTCTCCAGGTGGTAATGGACAGGGACGAGATTAGAGTGCAAGCCTCTTATGTTGCAGAAGTGCACTTTCAGTGAGAGGGAGTGCAGCCGCTGTTTAAACTTTCTCTCATTTTTGTTTCTCTTCATGTTTTGGGAGTAAAAATAGGTTGAAAGCCGGCAGTAGAACGAGGCATTACGACCAGTAGACCCCGCGAAACACAACGAAACAGCACACATCGAAGGGGGACTAGTCTGGAGACTGCGGGGACGCCCGAGCCCCCCCAGAGATGTCCATCTCGTCCTCTCACCCGGTTGCCGACCGGCGTGATGGCGCATCTCTGGGATTTTTCACAGTTGGCGGGACAGCCTTTCATGAGTGGCTAAGTCACAATTGGGTCCCCTACTGACTGCGGTCGGCCAGCGGTGCACCGTGCCTCGGATCCCGCTTCCCTCCGCGACTAGTCGCCCAATGCGGCCGAACGATGTGCTTCATATTCAGGCTACTTGGGATGCTACTGTTCTGACCCGACTTTCATACGGCGTCACTGGACATCGCGCCGGAACACGACTAGGTCGTTTGGCGGCGTGGCTCTGTCCAGTGGGTGGTCACTAGCCTCGGCCGAAGCCTACCACCAGTTTGTCATCTGATTAGCACCACCCGGGGACCACGTGTAGGGAATCGCTATAGGGTACTCTCCTACGGACGCGGACGACTCAGCCCCCAAACTGTGTACCTATTGAGATTTTAAGCCTTTTATTACATTAATAAATGTGTTTATGCCACCGTTGTAATATATATTCTGAAATTTCATACCTCATTATTTTCTTACATTGTATGTTGGGTTGATACAAAAAGTGTTTATTAAAACCTAATATACGGCACAATAAAATGTATAAAGTAATGGCTTCTATTTTATGGTTAATCACCTACTTGAAGTCAACTCTTATTTGGATTAAGTATTTACCCGGTAACTTTGAGTTAATTAGCTGGTTATTGGATAGCTAATTAGGATATTATATGTTAAGCAGTGAGCGGCTGTTCTCCACAAGCATTGAAAGCGATTCGTTACTTACCATCATGCTGCTTACCAGGCGCATTTGTTCGTTTGGTCGCCTTTTCGGACATCCAACTGCAAGCGGTAGCAGCGCCTTCTAAAGAACTGCCATGGCAAATACCCCCTTAAGGCGCTGACAAGTGCTGAATAGCTATACTTGAACAGATTTTGCTAAAAATTTATTTAATTTGTAGCAGTAAGAAAATTATATATTAATCTTGATCACATTATCTAAGGACAAGAAAAGTCCGAAACACGTTTCCTTAAAATTTTCTCGATAGAATAAAATTGCAAAGTTGACTCTAAATAAAGCTTCTAACGTAAATATCTTAATTATTTGCGAATAAATGTGTATGAAACTATATTAATCAAATAGCAAATCTTTATTTAGAGGGACAAGAAAAGTTACATTTTCGATTCACGTTAGTAGTTTTGTGTTATCAAGCTTTCTTTCGGATTTTACCTATACTGATCGCGATTTCACCATCGCTGTCTCTCTTTCACTCCAACGTAGTCCGATAGTGACAAAAATTCAGCATTTGACAGCGTCTTAATAGGGGAGGCTGTGTTCAGCTGTGGACGATCCGGCTGATACAGTACAGTATGCATTATATTAAACATGTAAACATGTAAAGTAAGGTCCGCTGATGCAACGCAACGTAGTCGAACACACACCCACAACACACTTCAAACTTTTAACACAATATTTAACTTCTGTAGTTAAAATAAACCAACAAAATACTTAAGATTGTTACATAAACTTGCGTTTAATGCAATTTCCCTATATCAAGTCACTACGTCAAAGATATTATCAATTTGGCTCATAATTAAACAATGAAGCGGCATTCCTGAAACGTTGTTGGTTACGCCTTGTTTGTGTGTAAGTGCAGACATCGTAAACTTCATAATGACAAAGACTGAAATTACTGCAGTACTAAATGAGTTAGTTGGTGTCTTCAGTAGTGTGATGTAAATTTAATGTAGAGTAAGCAAAGCATGTTGCGTATAAGACCTCCTCAGATCACCGCAACATCATGTCACTACAGCACAACCCGTGGAAGTAAAGGTGAATTATTTTTATGCATCGCTTTAAACGTTTACATGTACTTCCAAATAGATATAGTCGAGTAAATAATTTACCCATTAACTGTTCATAAACAAATCAAAATCGTGTTTCAATTAAATTTGCTTCAATGTGCTATTTCGGTAGGTTTTATAGTAAAGACGGAAAATATTTATTGATACAGAAAAAAAAAATCTTATTTACGTAGAGTTATCTTCTAAAAACTATATAAACATATAACTATATACTAAAACTCTATATAATTTAGAGGTTTGCTTTATGTGCACCGCTCACGGTAATATTTGGTGTGGTGATACACATTGAACTTCTTACGCGCACAACGTAAATTTTACTCAATAGGCAGTGGGTATCCTGCCAACAAGATAACCCCAAAGAAGGATTAGTATGCGTCAGCCGGATGTAAACCCAAGAACAAAACTGTTTATAATTATGTCCTTGTGCTCTTACTTGCATTGTTATATTACGGGTCATATTGGCACTCTACTATTTTCTTACGGTATTATTTGTGTTGTTAGAGAAGATGTACCTACCATCCCTTCAAGAATTGGGTATGGGTAGGAAGTCGATCATAATTCAATAAACAAAAACGAAAATCCATGGTTGAAAATATTTGGGTATACCTACTACGTTTCTGGGTATAGATTTACCTAAAAGCTTCATTCGTTTTGCGGCGCCTAAAAGGTTTTTTTTGATAGGAACAGGCCTCGTTTAATCTATTCAATCCCCGACGGCAAGGGTAGGGTATCATATGTATGAAGCATTTGACCGCAGCCTAACCTGGTGGAATGGGCCATCGTCGACGCCGGTGGAACATGCTTGCCTAAAATAATAAATTCCTGGAAAGTACTATTACATATATACGAGTGAGACACAAATCAAAATCATACATCAATAAAATTTGCTTCAATTTGTTATTTTCGTAGGTTTTCATAAATATTCTCAATATTTTAATAATATTCAATGTATCAACAATGGTTTGTTTTTATATGCTTAACCTTTTAATTCTCTAACCTTGCTGATAGATAAAGTGACAATGCATGTAATAACGGGCACTGTTATATTACATAATATGTAACTAGGTAGTGCCAATAAGTAACTATATAAGTTTTTTAGTTAGTATAGTAATACTGTGAACTGTAGAGATTAATCAGTAAAAATATTGAAAGATGTAAACTTTCCACAGACGAATGTTATTGATTATTTTTTTTACAGCGGTACGCCTTGATTAAAGAAATACTACGAGCTACATACAACTCTACAGTTACTTCACAGAAAGCATTTAGACCATCTACAAGTCATTACAAACTCACAGTTAGTTCAAATGCTCCGGTCCACTACCAGTTGTACTCAGCATGCTGGCAACATTGCTCCGTTGAATTGCAATGCTTAATCGTTGAGCTAAATAGCTAGCATTTTAATACTGCGTGGCATCGACCAAATTAAATATAGTTTATTACTAAACGATACATAATAGATGTCGTTTTCAATAAAAAGTACATTAAAATTGTATTAAATAAATTATTAGTTTATTAGCTTTTAAACAGCAATGATGTCCGGGATAATACTAGACTGCTGACTGCGGGCATAACGGACGCGTGCGCGTGGCGGGAGGAGATGCTCCCGCTCTTTACTCCAGACCCAACGACCGTGCTGTAGGATTTTTCATAACATCTCGATTAATAAGTACCTACAAACATTTTTAGAAATGAAGCTATTTTCATATTATTTTGGAACTCCTCAATGATTTTCACGTCTAACTTACTCTTAAATGTGATCAATTATATCCTTAACGAATCCGAGCTGATTTTTTAAAATATAATTTCGGCCACCATGTAAAAATTATTATTTTCTCTACCTTTCGCGCTTTAAACAAACAAAAGGCCGTACACGTCACACGTAGCGCGAATCGAAAATGGTTATATTATATTTGTTTTATTTTCCGTTACAAGGTCCTATCTAGAAATACAAAATGTCTATTTATGTTCTATATATATATATATATATATATTTAAAACGTCGTATGACATACGTGCACTTTGATAATTACAGCCTGACGTTTTATATTTTTTTTGAGAGGAAATAAATAGTACTCGAGCTTTCTTATACGAAAGAATCTTTAATCACTTGTTAAAGCAGTTAGAAAAATTTTAAAAATTAATAATTACGTTGCCAGATGGAATTTTTAATGTTCGCAAGATATTATTATTATTAACAATTTCACCAGTCTCTCTCTCACTCTCTTGAGTGAAAGTTAAAGTGCCGTTCGTTTTAGAGGGATAATCTTGATAAACCGTGCGTTTTACCTTATTAAAAAGGAATTCGTGCGTTTTACATTACAATAACGCACAAGTAGGTAATGAGATACAATACTATATTTAAATTAGTGAAATAAAAGACCCTTTACGAGCAAATGTGTTATAAATTATATTACAGTTCTCCCTCTCGTTATAAACTATTCAAATTATTTATGGCACTCAATGTGACTGAAATTATATGATTGTATGTTACAAATTAACTCTACTTTAGACTAACTTTTACAGTAATACCTGAACAATATACCGTACACTTATTATATGGTTTAACAAGAAGAGTTTTTTCCATGTTTAACCTTACAAACCCGTTGGTATTAGTAAAAATCGTAGATATTTTTCGCACATTAGTATTCAAGACCATGCCTTTCCAGCTTTTAAAGTGCTGCATTTTCAACATAACACTGGTAACGTGTTGGTACTTCGCAAACTCGCCACAAAACCGCTGCAAGCTAATTTTATATTGAACCCAGATTTCAGTAGCATAAGCTACGACCACACTATGATACAATACAGTACATAAAAATACATAATATTTTTTTAACATATGTATCAAATATACAAAATTCTGAGTGTCTTTCTATATTGTTTATCTGAATATAATGTGTATATATATAATGGAATAGTCCCAATGTAATAGACAGAATGTTTACCTTCTGTAAGCTGTTTCCAATTTTTAGGGTTCTTTAACATAAAGGAACAATGGAGGAGACTCCGCTGTCTGTCTGTCAGTCCGTCCTTCCGTATTTATAGGATCTCTTACTCGAAATTGGAATGAGTTAAAAGTAAAAAATCCAACATACCAACAAACCCGAAATTCAGATATATTGTATAAAACGTTGACCAAAATACGCTTGCTGTATTAGAAATTCAATTTATTTATATTACGAGTTATTACTCGTCATAACTCGTTCTTCAAGCGGGCTTCGTTAGGAACTGAATAAGTAGCTAAAAATATCTTTGAAGATGTGAATATAACAAAAAGAGATTTTATTTATTTGACCTTAATTAATTAATTAATGTGAATATAAGATTTTAATATGTTATTTGTATGGAGCAAAGTTTTATAAAAGTGTATTTATATTGAATTTTAATGTATATCGGCACGAATAAACCCATCTTTGAATTTCAGTCAACATTTGGCGCACAATCGTTAAGTACCTTACCCGCATTCCGACCCAGAAAAAATCAGAGTCACGAATGAAATTCGTTCATCTGGAAGTGAAACGTTAAGGAATCCGTTTGCTGCAAAATCTTATACAAAGTGCAACGAATAAAAACACAAATGTACAAATTTATTGGAAATCCATAGCTATAAAATATAATTTAGCTAACAATGTATTTACCTTTGCATTTAGGTTACCCAAATGCTCTCGTTTAAGTAGCTACAGCTATAGATCGTATACATTATGTAGTGTTTTATTATTAAAACGTAATAAAAATATTTATCCAGTACAGTTATTCACAATACAGACAATTTTTGACAATTGACGGTATAAGCAGCCGTTGAACCTGATGAACATAATGTACAGTCCTTATCATGTCATCATTATCAACCTACATACCTTAATCCTGTTATCTGGGTCGGCAGTATGTCACAATATATCCGAAGCGGAATGTCTGCTAAGCTCAGAGTAACTATTACTTAAGGTAATAGTCACTATTACTACAGGTAATAGTTAAAGGTAATAGTTACTCTATAATCTAAGGTTAATCAATACAAGCAAGTAAGCAAATTGACTAGGTAGGCAGTATTGATGTCCTAGCAACACTAAGGACGAATTGAGAACATAATGAAGAATGTTTTGACGTTGATTCTTTCTGACTGGCCCGCTGCCTAACGTCAACATTCTTAGGTATGCTCTTACAGTATTACTTCGTAGTTTACTCCCAACTGTTTCGGTTAATGCAGGCGTTAAGATAGTAAACAGCCTTGTAATGCTTTAATGAGCATCAATATCCTTCTTTTGTCACTAACAGGTATAATGCTGATGAACTAGTACATTATGATATAATTGCGGTAAGTTGAAAATTACAGTTGAGGCGATATTAAAAGCAATGGCTGTAATTATCAAAGCGTACGTATATGATACGACGTTTTATAACATGTTTGCGAGGAAGTAAATAAAACTCGGACTTACTCAAACGAATAAATCTTTAATGACTTGTTAAAGTAGTTAGACAAATTTGAACAATTTGTAATTTTGTGTTTTGTTACAGATAAATGGTTGTAAAGTATGGTCAAAGTTATTAAAATTAAAGAATTCAATGTTTATTCATTATATTTTATCTCCCAAAGTAAATTTTATTCATAAAATGTTGACCACTTTTTTAACACATTTTTTTTGCTGAGATTTAAATGTACCTTTCGTTTTAGACGGAGCATCTTGATAAACTCGTGCGTTTTACATTACAATAACGCACAAGTACGTAATGAGATACAATACGATATTGAAATTGGTGAAATGAGAGAACCTTTACGAGCAAACATCTTATAAAAAAATAAACCAAACCATCGTATAAAGTTTTGTTTTGTTCATTTTACATCGATATGAGAACAACATCAATGTAGTCGAAGCCAATTAAATGCGAATTATTAGGGATAACTCAAATACTTCTTCCTCAGATCTCACTGAAATTTGTATGGGAATATATGACAAAGCACCAGCATTCGAATATATAAAAAGTGCGAGTCGGACACACGCACTGAGGGTTCCGTACAAACCGTTGTAGGTATTTAAGTAAAAATTATGGTATTTTTATTGCCAAATAGAATCTATAACATTTTAAATTATTAAAAATATATTTTAAATAAATAAATGTAACTAATAATTTTTGCTTTTCGCAATTTTTCCTTCTCTCTCCAAATCTCCAAATGTGCTATAAGACGTTGCTTCGTACTGATTTTCAAGATTCTGAGTTCACGGGAAGTACCTTATAGGTTTCCTTATAGGGACTCCCATGTAATTGTCGAATATTTGCGGCATAAACCGCTGTATCTTTTGATTGCGTTGGCTCAGAAATTTAATTTTTCACAATTCCAAGGGACAGCTTACTTGAGTATTTTATATAAATTTCAGCTTGATATCTTCACGCGTTCCTGAGAACAAGGGTCTTGACAGACAGACAGATGGACATCAAAATAATCCTATAGGGATTCCGTTTTTTCTTTTTGAGGTACGGAACCCAAAAAAACATAAAACTCGGTAAAGGGTGAAAAATGTAAAAAGTTATGCGGTATCTCCTCCTTTTTTCCGTCAGTTAAACAATAATAAAAGCATACTAGTAATCATGAAACTTCCTTAACAAAATACCAATTTGTGTATGAGAATATTATCAACATTTCATTTCTAATGATAGAACAGACCTTGTACTCCTAAACCAGGAACTAAGCGGACCTACCGCTGTTCAATATACATAGATATAGTAGACGTTTGACTGCATTGCGACTGCTATGCCACTCGAGATCTTACTTAACAAAGAATTTTGATGACCCCATCTCTTTTTTTGCGACCTACATTTCAGAATACTTATATTTTCACATTGTCCTTGGTACAAATTAACATAAATCTTCAAGCTATTGTATTGAGTAAACTCTCAACCCAGAATTTCATAAGACGCTGTCACAGCCACAGAAAAATATCAGCACAGACATCAGCTAGAATTTCACTACCAAAAGTTCTTAGCAAATATTCTTGTGGCTTAAAAGCCCCGGCGGGTACGCCTTTGTCACACTCATGAATAAGACAACAGTTGAGTTAGTTTAGCTTGAAATTGTTGAGTATATCATTTATGGTAATACCGACTTTGGTGTGTACTTTGGGGTTATCTTGTAGTTACCACGGTACGAGGTAAGCCTATGTTAAAATCAGTTATATTGTATGTTGAGAACAATATAGACTGGAATATATATAAATAACTATGTTTATATCAGTGTTATTTTTAGTCATGTACATATGATTGGTAAATCACAAGTAGGTAATTGTTTTTTACTCAAGTGCATGGTGTTAGGTCATTTTGCTTGCATGGTGGTAAGGCATTTTGTGAATGCCCGCCTGGCTAGCTACCACTACCAAGTAGAAAATCTGTCACCAAGCATTCTAACTGAATATATCCTTACACTCAAATTACGCATAGCAAAACTCACATTATGCACGGTAAAGTTATCAGCAGAAATAAAGACACACAACTTATAATAATGTATGATTTTTGTATTTTATTAGTGTTAATGCGATAATAGTTCTAGGTTATGTCTGTTAATAAGCTCTACCACAGCATCACTTACCATCAGGTGAGATTGTGGTTAAAGGCATAGCTATCTGAAATATAAAAGAAATAGAATTACAATGAAAATAAAGCATGATGTCGGTATTTTTTTTATTTATTTAATGAAGTACGGCCTAAAATTACACTTCTAAAGTATTATAAGATTATAAATAATATTATGAAGATCAATGAATTTGACTTTTTGTAGAAGTCAGTACCATTCTGGTATTAAACCTATTATAGAAAGCTTTATGAAGCAAAATCTATCTCTGTATATGGATACAAACGCATCGTATCAAAGAAAGAAATCACAAGACACCCGCAGCGTACATGAATGTGAATGTGAATATAATTATATGAAGATGCCTTTCCATAGTAAAACTCATATCATCGAAATAAATTTAGATTGATTGGTATCCAGAGAGATAATTTTGGATAATTGAATAGGTCATGCACCTGTACTTAAGATTATTTTGCTTGTTCTCTTGTATACTTAAAAAGTACTAGAATATGCTAGGAAATTCATGGATTCCTAATCACCTAATGGTAACTGCAGACAATTTTATTTTAAATATTTATATCTTAACCGAGAACATATTTTCAATTCGTGTAAAAACACCTACATAACGTTGTATACTTATTAAACATTTAGGTTTAATATGAACGAGATTTGCAATTACAAATTAATTAAAAATTAAATAGTGTACTAAGTTAGACCTGTGTTACAATTTGTCCTGTGGTATATTTCAACTTCACGTTATGTGACATTCTAGCCTGGCATTCCACGGGAGCACCTATAGTTTAATATAGTATATGAATATAATATCAATTTATTACCCACAAAGTAACATGAACAGGGACGTACATTATTATTTTTATACTGAAGGTAGCGCGCAAAAAAGATACAATCATATCTACGAATAAATATAACTCTTAGGGCCTGTTTCAGAATGTTCGAGTAAGTTCCGGTTATACTACCCAAAACATATTTAATAAATAAAACACTATCTTTGCGTTTCACAGTCATCGATTTAGCCTATCCATCGGTTAAATCTTGAAATGTACTGCATGTTAACTATCATTTTTATAATTCAGTTATTTTATGTTCTGGGTAGTATAACCGGAACTTACTCGAACATTTTGTAACAGGCCCTTAAAATAATATGCTTTGAAAAATGCACTAGTGATGTACCTTCTCTTATTAGTTGAGTACGATATCGATATGTGGTATAAAATATATACCTACTCATATTACGTTTAATATAAAAAGGAGAAGAATTAAATGAAACGGATTGAAGTAGGTAATTAATTGTTCTGCATCCACATCTATATTTTTATTATAAAGAAGAAAAAAATGTATTTTGTATGTAACGAGTAAACTTATAAACTACTGAACTCATCTGCGAAATTTTTTCACCATTAGAATACTACTTATTCCAGATGAACATAGGCTATAGAATATTTTCAAAAAATTTGACGTTATAGTAAAATACCCGTGCAATGCCGGAGTGGGTCGCTAGTGTAATATATAAGGGAGAAGAAATAAATGAACAAGACTGAAGTAGGTAAATAATTATACCAGATAACGTACTCGCGAGTGGTACATTAAATTTAAGTCAAGTTTAAGACCTTTACAAAATTTCACATTTGTAAACTTGTTATGATCTACCGCAGGCTTTTGTCGTAGTTGAACCGACGTTTACTAAATATCAGTTTTTTGCTCTACGGTTCGTTCATTTATAGTGTTTTGGCGTACGGCTCCTCGACTAGCAGTTATCTCGACGAGATTTAACAACATAATGAATGAAGCAGATAATGAAGCGAGAATGAATCACGTAGTATGCACAGCGAATACCGGTAAACGTGAAAGGGTTAAAATAAAGATCAGCGATGTAGCGATATTACTGCCAACATGAACAAAACGTTTTTCATTTTATAACTGTTGTGACGGAACAGTAGAAAAAAAAGTTAAAACTAATTTATTACTCATACTTCGATGATTTTGTGCAAAAATTAGACATAATGTACGCTGTTAGGCTATTAGTGTTGTTTTTGTTACTTTTTCTTCTAGTGCTTTTGAATTACCCTTATTTGGTAAGTCTGAGTGCCATAGTATCTCTCTGAAAATTAAATAAACTATTGTATATTGTACTAATATTTCTTAGGTAACTCCTACGCCTACTTAGGAATTTTTACTTTGATAATAATTCACTTTGACTTTTCTTTTACAAAGCTGTCGGAAAATATTTACTGTTTTAGTGATACTATGGAGATTTTTCTTATGTTATTTTCCCCGAGGGATTTCACCCGTAAAAACCTCGGTTTCTTATCTTTTTCACGAAAAAAAGACACTCTTCTCACCTTTATTCGGCTGTAAAAATTCTGACGAAAAAGTGTTTCTCGGGTGAGACTGAAATACTACCTTTAGGGAAGTTATTTTTTTAATAAAGAAAGTATAGTAGGGTGCTTTAGAGAGGTGCTGGTAGAAAAGTATGGTTCTTAAGATTGACAATGCAGAATTTTCAGACAAAGACAAGTTGAAAAGATTTCTTTCGTAGTAAAATGTGAGGAGTTTATGGGAAAATTTAGTTCGCATCAATTTTGGATTCTGTTAACATTGCAAAATTTTATTCAATACATTTATTAGTAAATGCATAAACTTATAAGGACATTTCAGTTTTGTTTTTTTTTTCTATAATTAACTTCTCTTTAATTTTATTTAAGTTTTATTTTTAATGTTTTTTCAATTGCACCGCTTATAATATCTGCCATGCCTTCAAAATTTTATATCCTGTTTTTTTTTATAAAGTTTTAGAGAGTACGTTAGGCTTTTAATATCTACATCCCACCATCGTTGTTTTTAATGACTTATGGTATTTACTTAGTATGATGGGTCATGCACTGCTTTTTATCTACTATCTAAGTATGCGGACAAGAAGGATAGTGGTCACTAGGCTCAATGAAGTACGTCCTTACAAACAATATAAACAAGCGTGAACTTCTTTAAAGAAGTTAGTTATCTGCGTTCAATAGGTTGCGACATTTGGGCCTATAATTTTGACAGCTACGAAATAAAGTTTTCAGTGATAGCTATTACTTCTGTTAAACAGCCCGTAGTCTAGAATCAATACTTTCTTTGAAGTTTAACAGCTGTAATCCAAAATCAAGTTCCCAATGAGAGCTTTAACTTCTGTTAATAAATAAAGTCCAGGTTAAACGATTTTTGAGATGTAAGCCATATAACTATGAAAACTTGAGCTGTCATACTGATAGGCTCCCATCTCACGGTAAGATGTTTAGTCCATTTTATCCTAAATGTGTAATCAAAACTGAAAAGTACGACCGGAACTATAACTTTGACATCTGTCATATCGATCTCCCATTCTGGTATTTGATTTGAGTCCATTAGTCCTGTATGTGAAATCAAGACAGCTAAATGCGTTCCTGGACTGTCACTTTGCCAGCTGTAATATCGGCTTACCATTCAGATTTGAGTTGATTATATCTTAAATCAGTAGACGTCAAGTGCCAACTGTTCTGGCAGCACCCTTTGGTGGTCTACATCTGTAATATGCAGTTATAAACCTGATTTGAAATTAAAGTCTTTCCTTGCAAAATGTTAACATACAAATGATAGCATATTTACATATAGATACATATTTTGAAGCGCTCGTAGCGAAGTTTACTTAGCTATTCTCAACCGATCAGCAAAGTTAAGCAACGTCGCGCGCGGTCATGAGTTGGATGGGTGACCGCTAGTGACATTACTACTGAGCGTTTCCGTGCTTCGGAGGGCACATTAAGCCGTCGGTCCCGGTTGTCGTCTATGGATGGCAGTCGTTATAGCATCGTGGTAGGGCATTTTGCGAATGCCCGCCTGGCTACCTACCACCCTCAAGTAGAAAATCTGTCGCCAAGCACCTAACGGTGTGTACCGGCAGCTGTCCTTGAGAGCCAGTACTTCTAGGTTAGCCTGAACAACATCTTCGACCACATCATCACTTACCATCAGGTGAGATAGTAGTCAAAGGCTAACCTATCAGGCATAAAAAAAAAATAGATATATATTAACTACCCCAAAACGTACCTACACATGTATACACGCCTCCGTTTCGTCTGTCGTGGGTGAAAAACGAAGATCAACATACAAGGAAGAAAAATACTTATCATATTTTATTTTTCACATTGTCTCCAGAAAAAACGAAAATTTAAACATCCTTTACAATATATAGGATATGATTTATATCCCAAAAAAAACAAAATAATAAAAATACTCAAAAAACGAGTTGTACGTGCGTAAAAGTACTATCTATTATTTTAGGACTGAAATTTAATTAAGCCGGCTCAAATGACCCTGTGATGTTCGGACCCTTTCTCTATTTTATACTAAAACGAGTCATAACACAAAAGCCCAGAACTCTAAATTTAATTTTGTAAGAAATGTTCCAACAACAGTCCTAAAATGGACCTTATTTTAGGGGCGCAAAGTTCCCGAACTAAGTGTTTTATGTGTTCGGTAACTGTAAGGAAAATATTATCAGGAAAATAAACCTTATACGTTGGCTATTAGTTTCAATTTCATTTGTGTTTAGCGATGGAGGTGTGTAGTTTGTATGAAAGTCCTGCAACACGAGTTTGCTCTCAGTTTGGCAATAACCACGCATCCGCAAAAGTAAATTGTGCGTTAATTTGTCGGTACACGTAATAATAGGTATGAAAATTATGTAAACAAAGCTAATCTGTCTTGAATACGCTTCAGGCCGAATCAGTTTCGAAGACATGATATTATTCAAATGCCTCTAAACATTGAATACATATAAATAGCACTGAAAGTATATTTCTGGTGTAACAAAATAACTACAAATCCAATAAGCCTCCGCTTTTTAGGGTTCTGGGGGAGGAAAGGTTCCTCTATATAATATGGATTTAAAGCGCTTCAGCAAAGCTTATCTAGTGTTTTTAACCGATGAACTAAATTAGGCAACCTTACCTACGGTCTTGAATTGAATGGGTGATCGTTAGTGGAATGACTACTGGGTGCTTCCGTGCTTTAGTGTGCACGTTAAGGAGTCGACTCCGGTTGTTATCTTAGGATTGCAGTCGTTATAGCATGGTGGTAGGGCATTTTGCAAATCATAAAAATGGTCATAAACCATTTATTTCAAGCAACTTAAAATTATAAATAACACAGGCCCATACAATATATACCTTAAACTAACATACATAATCATTTATATAATGACAACTATTTTTTTTCTGCTGACGCTATCCGCGAGGCGTCAGGTATCCGACTGAGGAAACGCCGGAACATGTCTATATTTTTTTTCTCTCGTAAATTTGTAATTTTGTAATATAATCTGCCAAGCAGGTGTTTTTGCTAACAAAAATATTGAAATAATCTTTCTAAAAAGTTTCATTTGATTGGTAGCATTCATTTCTGATATAGCTGATTTCTTTTTATGAGTCAAAGATTCTATTGGTCTTGAAACAAGACAACTTTATCTGTATTTACTGAGAAGATTGGTATATCAAAGGTAAAGGTACCCGGTTACCGTGATAATGTTGCGTAGGCAGTTTTTTTTTATGCCTGATAGGAAAGCCTTTGATCACTATCTCACCTGATGTGGTCGAAGATGTTGTTTAGGCTAACCTAGAGTTACTGGCTGTCAAGGTCAGATGCTGAAGGTTATCAACTAGACACGTAGTAGTTTCAATATATTGTATTATTTTATTTCTTCACAATGTTCGAAATTATTTGAGTGACTCTTTCTTCATATGATAAGGTGTATGCATAATATGGTTTGCTAAAAAAGATTTTCATTAATTAATATAACAGAAACGTTTATTTAAACGCTTTAAGAATTTGGTATATATATGCATACGGGTAGGGCATTTTACGAACGCTCGCTGGTTAGCTTCGACTTTCAAATGGGATATCTATCACCAAGCACATAAGCTTGCATTCCAGTATTTTAGGTTAGCTTGGTATATTATAGTTTTTTTTTATGTTATTGAGACGCTCGAGGCTCACCTGATGTTAAGCGTACCTCTGCCTATAACAGATGCATTTCGTCAAAAGTCACGAATTGCACTGCGCCCGTCACCTTGAGACATCGTTGTTAGGTCTAATATGCTTGTAATAGTTGCGGTAGTGTTGTTATATCATCTTCAGTATTATATCAGTTATTAACATAAAGAGTTTTTAAAAATTGGCCCAGGAAAAAGAAAATCTTTATGTTGAATCTATGAATAAATTATTCGTAGTCTCTCGCATGTTTTATACAGCACTCACGTGATCAGCACATAAAACATTCTATACCTTTCGGGTAACAAAAATAAACCTTTTTAAGTGCTCTTTACAATTTTAAAAGGCCGTTGTTTCCGGATAAATAAAGCTCAACAGCAGGTGGCATAACAAGCCGGCCATTAGGGGTCCAAGAGATTCGGGCGTCTCATTCCCCGGGTGGGGAGAGGTCCATATTTTTTTAGGATTTTTGGTTAATTGGTTGTCAATAGAATATTACATTAATTTAAACCATCAAAGCGATGCTATAAATATTTTATCGGCAATTTGTGGAACAACCTATTAAGTAATTATGTACCTACATAATTTTTTACTTCCTTTACTGTACTGTACTGTATCAGCCGGCCGTCCACTGCTGAACACAGTCTCCCCTTTAAGGTGGTATTTGTCATAATCCCTAAGCTTGGCAGGCGGCTTGGGGATCGCAGTGTAAGATGGCAGTTCTTTAGAAGGCGCTGCTGCCTACCTTCCACTATTTCTCCCTTAGTCGCCTCTTACGACACCCACGGGATGATATGGGGAGGTGCAATTCTAACCCGACACCCCAACGGCGAGTTACTTTAGTAGTACTTACTTTACAGTGCAAGATTATTTTTTATTTTCGAGGCAACTTCGGAAATTGAACAATGTAGTGACAAATTGATAAGTTGTCAAAATCCACCTGAGGTCAAAATCAGCCGTTCATTGCAATGTCTATCGATAATAACGATAGGATCTCCATCCATGTCTAGGTATCTAAGGCATTGGTGCAGATACGAAAAGTTTGCTATATCTGCCGCGGTGGCTATTGCGTATAAGATAGCACGACTGACTCACATAATAGCTCTACATTTTTGAAGCAATGATGGCCGAGTGGTTATAGCTATGGACTGCCGCGCCGCAGTACTCTGGTTCGATCCCCACCGCTGGCTTGAGCTTCACCGCATGGTGGAAGGGCATTTTGCGATTGCCCGCCTGGCTAGCTACCACCCTCAAGTAGAAAATCTGCCGCCAAGCACCTAACGGTGTGTTCCGGCAGTAGTCCTTGAGAGCCAGTGAAATTACAGGCACATGAGACTTAACAACTATGTCTCAAGGTGACGGGCGCAGTGCAATTTGTGATTTGTAATGAAATGCAATTATTATAGGCAGAGGTTAGTCCGCTTAACATCAGGTGGGCCTCGAGCTTGTTCCATCACAATAACATATAAAAAAAAAGAAAAAAAAAACTTTTAAAATCAATACAGCTATGAAACAAGTGTACTTGCATTAAACAACGGAAGGGCAGCGCGGTCCGCGGTAAGCAAACTCCTTGAGTTTGCCTACTCATGCTTTAAGGGCCGACACGAACGTGTTTTTAAGAGTTTAGTATTCGTATTGTTGAATAGATTTAATCATCATTGATATATCATAAAGGGGCCCCTTAACCCTACTCCTGGGTTGCAAGTCCCAGGCCCTTCTAGCCTCTTCCTCTGCAACGCGATGGACCCGGCACCCACACGGTGAATCCATGGAATGGTAAGTAATTCGTCTCTAATGGTATAAACCCGCGTGGATTTGGTGTAGCGTGTGGATGTGCTGCTAAATATAACAAGTGTTAAAGAGTTCATCGATGTATCATAAGTTCTTTCTGTAATTTTATGACGCGTTAGATTACCCATCTTCACTTTATGTTGTAATTAAAATTTTCTTATTTTTTTTAATGTGATTGTGATGAAACATGCGTTAGGCTCACTTGATGTTAAGCGGTAACATCTGCCGCTAACAGATGCATTTCGTCACAATGACGAACTGCTCTGGGCCCGTTTCCCTGAAATAACAGTTATTTGGTCTCTAGTGATATTATTCATTTTGTACTAATTCACAACTAAGTTATGTAGGTTATAATAATAAAATTGAGTTAGGGCTAAATAATATCTTCAAGAAATGTTGTGAAAAAATGTAACATTGGCGTTATTTATAGGCTGTAGGCACTATGCACAGATGACCGAGTTAGAAGATGAGTAGGTTCATTAATCAACCATCAGTATCACGGCGCTACGATACGGTTTTAATCCCACCGCGAGCTATTAGCTTATGCTTCACCCCATAGGGGTAGGGCATTTTTCGAATGCCCGCCTGGCTAGCGACCACCATCAAGTAGAAAATCTGTAGCCAAGCATCTAACGGTGTGTTCTGGCAGCTGTCCTTGAGAGCCAGTAACTCTAGGTTGAGCCTGTTAATATCTTCGACTACATCATCATCATCTGTGAGATTGTGGTCAAGTTTACCTATCAGATAAAAAAAAGACGAATACATAGATTTAGATTGAACTGCGAAATGGCTTTCAAAGAGACCTACATGTACTGCAATAAACTTGTAGTTTAGAAATCAGGGTTAAAAAGAGCCTTAGCAATGCCATTAAATTCAAGCTCGTAATTTTTTCATTCAAACCCAGATTTTAACCGATAATTGGGCCCTACTGCTACATGAATTCTATCGATATCCTTGACGCAAACGAATATCACAAACTATATACAACATCTACACAGAATAATGGCATACCACAAAATCTAATACAATTTTCTCGGTAGAGAAATAGAATTCTTTTTTGCCCTAATGTTACATAGTCGAACCGTTCTGGTTTACATAAATGTAGCGAAACGCGATATCATGTCATTATTTACAAAAGACGGTCGTGTGGAGGTCGACCCTGCTATATTGTTTGGATATTAGTAGACTCGTTTTTCGGAGACATCTGGAAATATTCTGGCGAAGAATAAATTGTTTGATAGAAACAAATAAGAATTTTGAACGAATATAATATTATGTTAATATTAGTACTAACAAGAGTTTGCGATTTAGTTAAAATAGTGATAGATTCTTAGTACTGTATTAGCCGGAAAGTCCACTGCTAAACACAGCTTCTTCCAAATTCCCATATATTTTTTTGAAGCGCTCATAGCGAAGTTTACTTAGCTGTTCTCAACCAATCAGCAAAGTTAAGCAACGTCGCGCGCGGTCATGAGTTGGATGGGTGACCGTTAGTGACATTACTACTGAGCGCTTCCGTGCTTCGGAGGGCACGTTAAGCCGTCGGTCCCGGTTGTTGTCTTAGGATGGCAGTCGTTACAGCATGGTGGTAGGGCATTTTGCGAATGCCCGCCTGGCTAGCTACCACCCTCAAGTAGAAAATCTGTCGCCAAGCACCTAACGGTGTGTTCCGGCAGCTGTCCTTGAGAGTCAGTACTTCTAGGTTAGCCTGAACAACATCTTCGACCACATCATCACTTACCATCAGGTGAGATATTGGTCAAAGGCTAACCTATCCAGCATAAAAGATATATTAGTTTGCCATAATCCCCGCGCTTGGCAGGTGGCTAGGGGATCGCAGTGTGAGGTATGCGTTCTTCAGAAAGTGCTGCTGCCCACCCTCTGGCGTGTTACACTTAGTCGCCTTTTACGACACCTACGGGTTGAGATGGGGGTGACATACAAGCTCCCCACGAGCTACTAGCCCGGCACCCCACGGGCTTCTACCCCGGTACCCCACGGGATTTGTAGTAATGTAACATACCGACCAGTCTATCTTGTCTCCTGCTTTAAGCATATGATAGTGTACAGAGTTCCCAACAAGTTTTGAAAACATTTTAAAACGAAATGAACTTGATTTGTTCACATATATTATTTATTAAATCCCGATGTCTAAAGGAGCTCCAAGACGATCGAGCTAGAACAAGCGAGCGGTAGTGTACAAACGACATTGTGTTTAGGCGTGAGCACTATATCAAGTGAAATTACTGGACGAACGAGTCAGACTTTTCGTTTTGGAGTGAAAAACGCAGTGCAGTGTCAAGAAGATGCGTGACTCTGCAACTGTAATTTGATACAATCAGAAGCCTAGTTATCTTACATATTTTACATAATGGAGTTGAATTAGACAGTTTTCCTTTAAAGATCAAGGCTTGCGAAGGAGTTCAAATGTCAAAATAAACTTAATTTTCAATATAATTCCACTAAGAAAAAAAGGCCCCAGATGCATGACTTGATTTTTCTCATCATAAAATAACAAAAAACATGTCTTTTAATCTCAGAAATTAGGCATTTAAAAAAGGTTTGCATAAAAATAGTTTTTTCCAATTTAATTCAATGTCTTGGTTATGGCCTCTGCGACTGAGCAATATTGCAATTTTGACAATGTCACGTGCTTACTGCACGAGACCAACAAGTGATGGAGAATTATCTATCCAAACTAATATCATAAAGGAAAGATTTGAATATTTGTTTGTTTGCATTGAATTGGCTCTGAAACAATCAATTTTGATGAAATTTGTTATGCAAATAGTTTGAGACCTGGTGAAGCAAATAAGATAGTTTTTATCTAACTGTCGACCGATTTGGATGAAATTTTGGTATGGAAATAGTTTGAGACCTGGGGAAGGACATAAGATAGTTTTTATCCAACTGCGCAAAAAGAGGCTAATGGTTTTGCGCGATAACCGATAAACCCGCGGGCGGTGCCACCGGCGGAAAATTACTCATAAATATGGGTACGGTGCGGTTCTATGGGCGCATCTAAACTCTGGCCTCGAAATTAAACAGATTTGTTAATCTAAAATGTAAACATCAAGTAAACAAAGCTCTGTCTACCTTAATTAATCAATAAAACAAAATATATAGTTTTTGGGAATACGTCTCTCCCTAAAGTAAATTTTTTCTATTATACAAACGTCATACTACGGTATAATTGGATTCCCTGTTAGCCCTCCCGTTAGCAGAGCGGTACGTGCCTCCACTCCAGTTATAGTTGGGACAATTCTCGCCGCGCCATAAGTCGCACTTGATGTATCATTAAAAAAAATCACACCGGACCAACATTAATGTCATCTTACCTCATCACCTTTTACATAAAAGCCAAACATATCCGGTGAACTTTAGGTGTTTAAACTTTTTATTTGTTTGAAAGTTCCCGTGAGTTTGAGTTGGTTAAAATGTTTTCACTAACCGGCTGTACTCACGCGTATTGGTCGAGATTGTCGACCTAGGTTTCGGGCATATCCGATGCCCTGCATCAGGCGAGTTCACGCGTCTAAATCGCGGTGACGACTCCGCGGTACACCAGACGCCAGCCTATTCCTTCTGGAAATATCGAAGAGCATGCTTTAAAGCGCTCGTAGTGTTGCTAGCTTTTTTTTTTTTTATTATATAAATCTACACTCCACAGACTCCAGGGTCCGTGCCTTTTTTTAATTATGACCATATTTTATTTACAAACTAGATACTTACAATATATAGGAAACATGCAACATTCTAAAAGAGAACAGTGTTAAAAGAACATATTTTTTTTTTCCGATAAATGTCATTACCACTTGCATCCAGAGCAGACCAGTGTCCTCTAGCAGCACCCGTTCACGAGTTGACGCATGTGCCAGCCATCGCCTTCCTCAACCATTTTTGAGGGAAGATGGCGACCCGACACACAACACCGCCGCTAGACAACACCTTTATGTGAGCTTGACCGCTCTGGATACCCGTGCCAACGATTACAATTTGGGATTACTCTACTTTTTTGTGTCATTCCCCCACGTCACATTGTAACAGGGTCTCCATTACTACGCTGTTTCGATCTTTGATCGCCATTTTGAGGTTGTAATTATGGATGGTTTTTGGTGTCGCAACCATCGCCTTCCTGACGAACCGTCCTATGGCGTCTTCTTCGTCGTCTGCGTAGTATGTGAAGGTTCCAGTATGCCGTGAAACTGCAACGACTGCGTGCGGGACGCTCTCGTGCAGCTTCATGCTGCTCTTGGTCTTGATGGCGATGACCGACTCGTATGTCAGTCCCTGAGCTTCGTGGATGGTAACGGTGCGTGATCCCCTTCCCTCTCCGTAGCCCTGGCTTGTCAGGGTCTCCTTTTCTTCCTGGGTGTGAACCAGGAATAAGGTGTTGGGGAGAGACTTGAGAATTTTCGCACCCGTGTACCTTTCAAGCTTCAGGGACTTAATACGGGGAGCTGAGGAATATATACCAGAGTATATTTCCCTCAGTGCGTACGCGACATCCATTGGGTTCCGATGCGTGCATAACAACTCCTGGGTCATGTTTGTGACCAGGTTAGGGCGGTTGTACCTTAATACGAAGAGATTATCTCTATCGATGTAAGGCAGCTGATTGACATCTCCATAGAGAGAGTGTTGCTAGCTTAGAACTTTTCAACCGATCAAGTAAGATAAGTGAAGTCCGCTGTGATCGTGACTTGGATGGGCAAACGCTAGAGGCATAACCTGATGAGCACTGAGCGCAGAATGAGCGTTTCCATACTTCGGAATGCAAGTTAAGCCGGTGATTACTCGTATAATTGTTGTTTTAGGATGGCAGTGGCGATTGCTCGCCTGGCTAACTACCACCCTCAAGTAGAAAATGAATCGCTAACCACCGATTGGTGTGTTCCAGCAGCTGTCCTTGAGAGCTAATTTTAAGTTATCCTGAACAACACCTTCGACCATAATAATATCATTACTTATCAGTTGAGATAGTAGTCAAAGGCTAGCCTATCAGCTATAAACTATTTATTTGTAGGCTATAAATAAAATAAAACAAAAAGGCAATGTGTTATGTATATATCAGGAAATTCCAATATACTCGTACCAAGCACTTTGTAAAGACATGAGTCAGCCGGGATCAAATATTTGTCGTCCAATCAAGAGATGGCTCGGTGTAACCAATATTTGTTTAGCACTACCTCAGGAGACATACGCAATGCAGTCAGCACTACAAATACATGTGTAATTCCTACTGTGTTATTTTTGCACTGGCAAATTCTTCTATGGCGTTAATTTTTCAATAAAGAGAGGATTTTTTGCTGTTGCAGTTCTGTAGTTACGATTGGACACTGTCGCTATAAGCGCGAGTTTTTGAATAATTTGTTAGTTTCATTATATCTAATATGTATATATATAACATTATATCTAATACGAATGATTTATCAGAGCACTTGGTCGATGCGACGCGTGATCAAAATGTTGGCACCTATTTGGCTCAAAGAATAAGCATTGTAATTCAACGGGGCAATGCTGCCAGCATGCTGGGCACACTGCCAACTGATAGTGGGCTAGAGCATTTGGACTGCCTATGAGTTCAAATGCTTTTATTGTAGTAGCTGTAGTGTTGTTTATAGTTTGTAGTATTTGGTTAATAAAGGCATACCGACGGTAAAAAAAAATACGAATGATTATTATAATATAAGCAACTAATTACGTTTGTTACGGGTAACTTATTTTTTTATGCTCCGGCAGTAGTCATAGAGATCCAGTAATTCTAAGTTAGCCTGAACAACATCTTCTACCGTATCATCGCATACCATCAGGTAAGATAGTCGTCACAGCTAGCCTATCTGCTATAAAACGAGCTATAAACAAACTAAAAACACTGGGAAGAAGCCATTTATGGAATAAATATCAATTAAATTAAAAGGTACTAGACGAGCATAATCGTGAAAGAGGTACACAATAGAGATTTTATGCGCTTATATATTTTTGGACTTAAGACGGTATAAACCGAACTCAGATAACTTTGAAAAGCAAAATGTCGAAGTATTATTATAATACAAGATACTAGGCGAGCATACTCGTAAAAGAGTTAAAAGACTTTATCTGTTTATTTCTTTTGAAATTATGAGACAGAACAAACGGAACAGTTGTTTTTCTCGTCACAGAATATATATTTCTTTTTGACTTTCTGCAAAATAATTAGTGTTAAAGTCTGGAATTTTACTTTAACTCGGGTTGAATAATTCTTGTGAAAGTATTTCTTAAGAAAGCTGTTATTAGATTATCCTGTAGTGTTAGCAGCTGGTATTATTTATGGTATATCATTTGTAGCATATATACCATTTGTGGTGCCTAAAAGGTGTGTGTTAACTTTAGGAGATTACTTCACGCTTTCATTGACGATGATATCTATGACATTCAAAAACATTTTTTTACTTAAAAATGGAACCGATTTCAACACTCAAAAGTTTGAAAGAACTAGTTGTAGGTAGTGCCATGATATTTCAAAAGTACCTATTATTACAACGTCAGGCCCCCAGTGCGCGTCTAGCAGCCCTCGAAGCAGCCCGCATTCATTGAGAATGAGCATCTTTACTGCTAGAACACCGGTAGGATATTACGACTAAACTGAACACCGTAAGTGCTAGCCGGTATATATAGTTAAGACATAATAATGAAGTCTTTAAATTCCCAAACGGATAGGCATTGATATAGGTATAGAGCTCAGATTTTGCGAGATATGTATTGTTATGGACTAGGTACATGTTCTGAAGTTTTCAGTAACAACCCGCTAAGGAATATTTCTCTGTCAGAAAATAGAAAACAATATCTGTTCGATGCCAAACCTTGACCACAAACTACTCGAGAGACGTTTAATGATACTTAACCAACGTTGCAGTACAATAACGTTGTATTATGAGATTAGATGAGAGTTCAGCTGTCCCAAATATTTGATGTCCGATCAAGAGGTGTCTCGCTGTAACTAATATTTGTTTAGTACTGCTCGAGAGAATACTTAATACATTAAGCAATCACCAAGCAAATACCTGTACCTTTAACGTTAAAGAACGATATTAGCTTAGGTGCTAACAATTTGACCAAACTTAGATGTTATTAATACAGAACAAATAAAATGTATGGTACATATATTCGTAACAGTATACTTTCAAATTCAATCCACCCTTAAGTAGAAAATCTGTCGCCGAGTACCTAACGGTGTGTTCCGGCTTCTGTCCTTGAGAGCCAGTAATTCTAAGTAAAGCCTGTTAATAACTTCGACCACATCATCAGTTACCATCAGGTGAGATTGTGGTCAAAAGATTAAATATCAGAAAAAAAAATAAAAAAAAAACAAGCATTTGTCCAATAAGAAAGCAATAGTTTCGTCACTTGGCACCAAAAACCATTGCAAAACATTGGTGTTTATAATTATTTTACTAAATCAAGTTCTGAAATACTAATACTACTACTATACCTATACTACTATACCAGCCGGATCGTCAACTGCTGAACACAGCCTCCCCTATTAAGGAGGTATTTGCCATAATTCCCCCGCTTTGCCAGGCATCTTGGGGATTGCAGTATAAGATTACAGTTTTTAAGAAGGCGCTGCTGCCTACCTTCCAGTATTTTCCCTAAGTCGCCTATTATGACACCCACGGTAAGATAGGCACCCCACGGGGAAACACTAATATCAAATCAAATCAAAATCAAATAAAAATAATAGCCCAGTGCAAATACTCAATGTTCCCGAGATGCTGACGAAGACGACTGCTTGACACTGCATTGCGCTCATCACTCTGAAACATTCTTGTTCTCCCAGTAATTTCACTTGCTACAGTGTCTTTCACGCTTTAACATAGTAATGTTTGCACACTTACTTTAGTGATAGTAGCAATGATGGCCAAGCGGTAATAGCTACGGACTGCCCTGCCGCAGGGCGCTGGTTCGATCCCCATCGCCGGCTTTCAATGCATGGTTTCCATTGCAAAATTGAATTGCGTTTGCCCGCCTGGCTAGCTACCAATTAAGTAGAAAATCAGTCGCCAAGAACCTAATGGTGTGTTCTGGCAGCTTTTGAACAACATATAAAAAGCAGACTATCTGATACTGAGGTAGTACTCACCAAGACAGACTCTTGGTAAACATTATTATATAATAATATTAAATACCTTTATAGTGTTAATTCCGTATACGCAAAATGTAGTATTCTCAGTCACTAAAGAGTGCTTAACGTCTGAGAGTCTTCCCTTTAATGTACTTAAGTATACGTTGAAGACCACTTTGAAACTGCACTTAAAACTTAAAGATTATCACGATAGTGGATCACTAAGTCGTTCTTCACTGTGAGCTGAATTTCCACCGTGAGGTTAACATCTACATTATAATAGTACATTATGCAACAAGTGCGCGAAGTTGTTTATTACAATCGAGACGGGTTTTAGGCCTGAAATCGAAGATCGAAGGCCTAAATGGAGTAGAGATTGTAATAAACAACGGGCACGAGTTTCATACGACGTTTTTCAACACACTTGTGAGGAACGAATACGAAAATTTCGATACGAAAATATTTTCTTGATCGTTTTGATAGCAGTAATAATCTGATTAAGAAGGTTTATAATTAAATCTTCAAAAGTTCTACTTAATCTCGGTAAAAAACGTTTTAGTTTGTTTTTATATGAAAAACGAACGAAACAAACTACAATCTCCTTGGTGAGAAGTGTGGAAACATTGTTTTTTTTCTATTTAAAACACTAGTGCGGTACAATAAAAAAAATATAAGATATTTCATCAACAACTCGTAAAAGTATATAAAATAATGACGTTTTAATAAAGTACTGTATACTCTTAATCATATTCCATTTTTTTTTCATACTAAGCGTTTTTGAACGATATGCTTGTTTTATCATAACAACGGCAGAGTTTGAGAAATTCACCAACGATAACAATACTTTTTCTCTTATTGCATCCTTGAAATCTAGAAATAAATAAAATTTAATTACTGGTTAATTACTGACATTCTGATATACATTTTCTGCATCCAATCACAGTTATATATAAATTTTAAGCGATTTAAATTAGCGACCACTGTAACGAACATAGTGTGTCAGTAGAGGGCCTTAGATTTACAATCGTAACATCACACGTGTGACCGAAGGACGCTTCAAGGGCTACTAGATTGAGAAATAAATATATATTTATGGTAAGACGGTGGTGCGATTGCGCCTAATTTAAATTTTAATTAGGGTGCTTATCGTTTAGTAAATATTACGTTGATTGCCTTGCTGTCAGTTTTTTTATGTAATGGGTTGGCAAACAAGCAGACGGCCCACCTGATGGTAAGCGGTTACCGTCGCCTATGTCAGTTGCGTTAACCCCAATAAATCTGTTTCATATTCAAAGGAAGATAAAGATCAGTTCTTAGTATAATCGGGATTAATAATTAAACCAAATTTGACAAAACTTTGAAGCTTCCATTTAAGATAAATCTTCCTTTACTAACATCAATCGTAAATCAGTTGCTATGTTAAGCCCGGATCTCAGTAACTTAATCCCAGCTTGTAACCATGCAACCAATAGGGTTGTTTCGACGTCGTAACCAGACCGATCTCTTTATTCATGCGCCTTTAGATCATAAAATTGTCGCAGTGCGCCTGTACTCATGTCGTATTCAGAAAGGGCAACCCTAATTGGTATTAACGGTAGCATTAGTGATATCAATAGCTCGGAAACTGTTGGCAGGACGCGGCGTGAATTTTTGATGGTACCAAAGTAGTCTAACGTCGGTGGAGACAGATACTGATCTTGATGTTTTGCGTACATTCCGGAGTTTTAGGTAAGGACTTTGTTTCCTTGCCTAAAAGTCCACAAATTTTCGCAAATTGAGTAATGTTCACATTTAAATTTGGAAAGCTAATGTGGTTCAATAATGTGAGTAACGTTAGCTTTATATATATACCATGATACAAGTAGTCCAAAAAAATGCCATTGGAGATGTTTTTCCGCAGTGCCAAACAGCATCTAAGTCCAATGCTAAATACATACTCAAGTGTATTGTAGAAATAAAAGTACATATTCCCTAGTAACAAGTATCGTATCACGAACAATTTTAGTCTACCGTAACATGTAACGCACCTCCAGTTTTGTACGCGGCCGAAGCGTCCATAACTTACAATTCCAGTCTAAACAATTAAGGAACTTTCTATATTATACTGATAGATACCATAAGAGATGACTAAAGAAATGTCCTCAGTTCGCAACATACCACTTAATTTACGTAATATAGTATTGAAATACAATAGATGCTCAACAAAGCATCTCCATTAAACTGTACCAACCTAAAAGCTTGCAGGCATTTTACTAAATTCAACCACCTGCTTCTTGCTACACATGGCTTAAACTACGAGAAGATTTAATCTCACTTCGGTTATTAGCTGTAACATATTAAACTGTGGTGAATACTTATATAAAATCTCAATATATGGTGCAAAACTAAACAAATCGATGGAACATCCTCGACATAAATAACTTCACGACGCCTTGTCAGGGTAAATTCAATTCCATTGTGACAACGGTCGTTATAACATGCCCCATGAAAACATCGTCGTTCTGGCTACGACTTATTCTGGCACTCTGCCTAGTCTAGTTTTAAATAGTAAAATTAACTTTATTTACAAACTGAAATTAATTTTACCTCAGAAGTTGCGCAGTGCGAGAGAGGAACCGCAAGCCTCTTTGTCGGAGCCAGCTTAACGAGAGCAGATTATTTAGTAGTTACTGCGTGTACTGATTAAGTATCTTAGTGTACAGTTAACCTTCTATTTTAATAAAGATTAGCTAGCTTTACATGTCAGCATTTTCTAGCTTTTCAATTATTTAGTTAGGCTACTTTGAGATTGACGACGTCTAAATCAATCTTGCTGAATTAAAATAATAATCATTGTTATTATTGTACTAATCACACTTATATAAAATATCATGCATTAACATTATATATGCAAAATTTTGTGAGTGTGTGAGTGAGGATGTGGTTGTGTTTGTTTATTACTCCTTCACGATGAAACGGCTGCATCTATTTGGGTGAAACCTCGAATGTAGATAATTTTTCGTCACTTTTTATCAAGTTTATGCGGATAAAACCGCAGGGCACAGCTATTTTAAAATTAGAAAATAACAACGAAAGGTAAATAATTTTGAACCAAAATCAAGATTCGAACCCACAACTGCTTTTTCCCTCACGCTTGGACATGGTCTACAAAGTAATCACCACCATGCAATCTTTTATTGAAAAATTCTCTTAGGTAAACATTTTAAATTCGTTGAGATATAACAAGCCCATCTGTTTTATATACCCTGGTATTAATATTCTTGACCCATTTTTTCAAATTTATAGCTGCAGAAAAACGGTTAAGTTTCAGTTAAGTATTTCTTACGGAGCGCTACACGTGTAAATGATGAACTTATGACTTTCACTGTACTTCCTGCTTATGTAGTGAAGTTAGTTGAGCAAAATGAACACGATCATGAAGTTGTGAGAAGCCGAAGAAGTTTATCATATGGACTGAATAAACAGATTCAACACAAAACTGTTTTGAAGATGGAAGACCTTCATTTTATAGAACGTGAATACAGTTGCTGTAATTAAGTAGGTATTGAGCTTTTTTGTTGAAATCACCATAGTATGTCACATTATATGGTAGAAAAAGGTACCTGGTGAGCGAGCGACAGTCAATAGTCTTATCACTGGGCTATCACTGCTTTACGCCGCCTGTAAAACGGTTTTTTGTAAGAGATTGCATTAACACCACATGTATTTTTTTGCCAAACAGTATTTATCGTAACATTGTGTTCCGGTTTGAAGGGTATAGGTAAGGCCAGCGAAATTACAGGCATACGGGATTTAGCTTGCCTGAGGATGGTGGGCGCGTCATTTGTGTTGCATCTGTTATAGGCAGAGTTATCGTTTAAGACTAGGTGGGCCTCGTATATGTTCCGTTACGATTATAATAAAAAAAAAATTATGAACCGGCCAGGACTTGCATGATATTTAACCGAAAGATTCGTACCGTTTTGAAGTCTTTTTTGGGAGTCGAGATTGTGTGAAGCGATGAGCACAGGCCTCAGCACGTAACTTTCAATGTGAAGTTAATAAATCCGCTTTCACGATTCACCAACATATTATTAATATATGTTTAGATTTTCAGTTTGGTTTCACCAGATAGTTTAATTTTGGAGCTCTAAATTTATAAAAACTTTTACAATGAACTAAAACCAGTATAATTTATTTTTTATTTTATAGCTTTATACAACACCGCATTATGGGACGGTTTGCAATAATCTTTACGCTTGGCAGGCATCTTGGGGATCGCAGTTTAAAATTGCAGTTCCTCAGAAGGCACTGCTGCCCACCTTCTGGTATTTTAGGACTGCTAATTGTATTTTTAATATGAATTCAAACTTGAACCAATAAAATCAAAGAACAAGTTTGTATCACGAGCAAAATTCACACACGAGAGTCCATCATTTGACCCATACCTGTAACTAAGCTGTACGTTAATACTTTTAATGTGTTAGGCATGACCTTAAACCACATTTGTACAGGCGAGCGTACATGATAATAAACATGAAGTCCGTAAAAAATAGTATTGCGCGTATTCGTACTTTGTTATTTACGGCTTAAGTAATAAAGAATTTTGGATTCATATGGAGCCAAGAGTTTAATGCCGTTTTATTGCACACGCTCTAATAACTGTAAAAATATTCGGTAAGGAAAGCCGCAAGGACAAAAACGACACAATATTAAGACATGTAATATCCATGTAACTCACACCAGAATCTCGTGAAAGTGATGATGTGGTCGAAAGTGTTAACAGGCTGAACCAAGAATTATTGGCTCCCTAGGACAGCTGCTGGAACACACCGTTAGGTGCTTGGCAACAGATTTTCTACCTGAGGGTGGTCGCTAGCTGGATGGGCACTCGCTAAAATACCGTACAACCATGCGGTGAAGCTCAAGCCTGCGGCGGGATTCTAACCATGGACCTGCTGCGCGGCAGTCCATAGCCAATACCTCTGAGCCATCACTGCTTTAACTTCAAGGATTATGGACCCTAAGTAATTATGTTACTAAGTTCAATAATAAAGGTATCTTAATTAAGACACTCGCTCAAATTTCAATAGAACTGCCTAGATTAAGTAAAGTACCCGTATATTTGTTTGTCTACAACAGATTAATTATTTATGGTTACTTTTTGCCTAAAGATAAATAAATGTCAATTGCCACGCACCCTTTTTATATGAGACCGAAATATTTTTGATGTATTAAAACACTTCTGATAACCTGTTTGGATATAAACAGGCATAACCCATTTTTCATCACAGAAATAAAAATCAAAGATTCTCATTTCGAAATAATTCAAAAGTTATCGTCTTCGTTTGATATATAACAATTTTCACATCCTATAATGTTATCTTATCATTACAAAGTATCTACCAGCTGTGAAGGCGTAGACACTCCAGCAATAACTTTATATTGTTGGTAGATAAAACAAGTGAAAACGAAGCGTTTCCCATTTCCACGCCGTTGTTGCGCCATATCTCTTACATTATCTCAGTATTTTAAAGTCAATGATGCAGTTGCAAAGCTTCCGTTTTTATAGCATTAGGGCGCCGGCCCCACTGCAAGCGTTCTAGAGTTCTGATTTCAGCGTTCTGCGTTTCACTGTGCAACACACTGTGAGCGTTCGAGTTCTTCAGTATAATCAATGTTTTTTTTTGTTCACTACAAATAATACAATGAAAGTATTTAGGCAACCTTAAGGTCACTGCAGGCCCATAGGTAGTCTAAATGACCACAACCAGTTGGCAGAGTGCCCAACATGCTGGCAGCATTGCCCCATTGGATTGGAATGCTTATTCGTTGAGCCAAGTGCAAGTTTAAGTGCCAGTATTTTGATCAAGTTAGGAGACGGATGTATAAGGCGCTTTTCGCCTTCTACGCCCGTCTCGGGAGAAGTGCCTTCGGCATTCTCGCCCAAAATCCGGAGGAGCTGTACGTCCTAATCGGCAGACAGCATCTATGTCCTACCTAAAAAAAAACTTTGATCACGTGTCGCACCGACCAATCGCGTTTTATTAAACAATTATAATCAATGTCTTCTTTATTGACATAAACCGAGACACGATTAACAAATCGTTACTAGATCACAACATTATCAATAAGGAAGGTGTTGTAGTGGAAACTTTACTAAAATTATACTACAGCTTATCAACCTCAAATACAGCACCGGTAGAAAGTGCTCTTTGACCGCTGTGGTTGGCAGACGTTGTTTGTGCATATATACAAAAGATTACATAATGTCAGAGTGGTTGCAAACCGCAGAACTTGGAATGCAGAACTCTAGAACAGTCTGTGTGGGCCTGGCGCTGAAGGGTCTTGACCTCAAATAAGCAAAGTTTACCTATTCACTATTTAGTTACTATTAGCAACAAAACACTTTTGATTTATGTTTTTTTTTTGTTTGCATTGAAATGTATATCGATGGTTTTCAAAAAAGGAGGTAGATCTCAAGTCAATACGTATGTTTTATTATTATTTATATATATTACCTGAAATTGTTTATTGGTGTGAACCGATTTGATTAGTCTGTTTTTGTATAATAATATGTAATATACTCGAATTTCTGTTTTAATACACCCCAAAAAATTAAGAAAATGAAAATGAAATTTAAAAAAAAAATTCATTGTTTCATCATTCAGTTTTAATGTTTCTATAATTACTAATGTTTTTGAACATATCTTATTTGGGTCAAATAGGGATCCAACCTTTAAATATTTATGGAAATTTGATTGTTTTGGCGTTCTAAGGACTTCCATAGAAGTTTTAATACTTAGGGTACGTACCATTTGAGTGAGATTCGCTAAAAACGCTAAAAACGATCACACTCCCAAAAAGTTTTCCACATGGGTCTTGGCGTTATTTTCGCCTTAAACGTTACATCTAATGTCAAAAGTGACAGAAGTGGCAAATTTTAATGGCATTCTTAGCGTTCTTATCCAAAAATGGAACGGGGATGACAGTTACAAACGATCACGTGATCAATACCACAGACGCAGAATGTGATCAAAATTATCGAAATTTACGTTCTTAGCGACTAATGGAACATACCCATACTCGTGTCTCTGTAACAAGATATTAAAAGTCAAACGTCACAAATATCTATTGAAATTCAAATGTTTAGATACTTAACGTCGTATTGGCATGCTTGACCATAAAATAAAATGTTTTTGTGGACCTTGGACAATCTGCTCACCTACCATGCAAAGTTATTTTATTAACAGAACTTGTTTTAACCAAATTTAAACGGCTGGTCCCGTGGGGTGCTGGGCTAGATTGTCACACCCCCATTGCTACCTGTTGGTCTCGTAAGAGGCGATGAAAGGTAAAATACCGGAAGGTGGGCAGCAGTTCCTTCTGAGGAACTGATATCTTAAACTGCAATCTCCAACACGCCTGCCAAGCATGGGGATTCTGGCAAACCTCATCCTTAGTGGGTGAAGCTGTCTTCAGCAGTGGACAATCCGGCAGATACAGTACAGTAAATGGCTTAAATCGTGTTTATTGAACAATATTAATATACCGATGACTATCTCACCTGTTACTTTGAATTTTGTTAAATGATGATATGGTAAAAGACGTTCTTCAGGCTAAGCCTTGACTTTCTAGAAAGCTACTGGAATACACTGTAAGTTTTTAAGCGATAGATATTCTACTCTATGGTGATAACAAGCCTAGAAGCATCTCTAAAATGCCAGACCACCATGCGGTGATACTGAAGCCCTAGTAAGATTTTGAACTATGCCGCCCTGCGCTACAGTCCAAAGAAGTTGTCATGGGGCCAAAACTGATACAAAACCTTATGAGCAATATCAGCAAAATATTCTCGGCTGGAGTTTCAGAACTGACTGCCACATCTAACAGCATTGTTCGCTTATCGCAGCTTTAACAACTCCAGTTTCGACCATTAAACTGGCAACGTTCAATTTGGGAGTCATAAGATGTTTTCTAACTCGTTTCGGCTTACTTTTACAGAATAAGCGGGCAAAACCGCAGTGCTCTGTGCAAGGCATTGTTCAATTAAATAATATCGGGATTTCCAGTTTTCTGAGAACTAATAGCTTGATTCGAGATTCAAATGTTTCATTGTTTTTCAGAGTTTTTATACTTACTAATGAATTAAATACTATATTGAATATTTACTAAATTAGGTCAGACTACAGTCGGACTTAATCCTTACTAAAAGTCTGACTAGCTCTTGACCAGTTGTAGATTAGAGTTTGTACTATAATCACGCATGATCTTTTCATGTTTTACCATATAGAAGATAAACTAAAAACTAAAAGTGTCGAATAAAATGTGACGCGTCTTGCACAGGAACACCCTTACTTTTTCAGTTTTGGTCACATTTTGAATTATTTTTGGCCGGACTTACTTTGAGATCGTTATAAAATCTGGCGTGAGATTTCACAGTAAAACTCAATACACTGGCTATCACATTCAATATTCAATCGTAATATTTGACTGGTGTTGCTCCATTCGACAGCTAGACGGCACTGCATGAAGCAACAGACTTACAGCCTGACTAATTGACTAATTTAGTAATTATTAAATAAACTTAAAATTATGATTAAAGGGTCAATCAAGAATTACTAATACACTGTTATTTTTACCAAAGTTGTTTTTACGAAAATAAAGATGCATGCTGCTTTATGCAGTGCCATCTAGCCGGCAGATAGAGAAACACCAGCGCATATTACGATTAAATAATGCGCTAGCCAGTATATTGAGTTCAATTATCACACGCTAGATTTTATAAAGAAAACGAAGTATAAAAGTCCGTCCAAAAACATTTCAGAATACATGTCTATTATATTGGCATATATCCAAACATATTAAACGAATATAAACAAAAAGGAAATACTGAGAGTGTTCCTATGCAGTTAGGTTTTACTTCATCCTCTTTAAGGTAGAACATTCAAAAAAATATGTGTGGTTATAGTACAAGCTCTAATCTACAAATCAAGAGCTAGTCGGACTCGTAGTAAGGATTTGAAATTTAAAATATGTTATTTTAATTTATTTGTTAATTTCAACTAGTCAATGTAACAATAAATGAGGCTCACAAACTAAATCCAAAACTCTAACCTGTCAGTTATGAATACATACGAAGAATATATAGTAGGAAATTAAAAAAAATATATAGTTTGTAGCTAAAATACAAGAGCAGATAAGTTAGAAAACAAATCAAATTATAATGTAATAACAACGATGAAAACAATATTCAAATAACAAAAAATAAGTTACAATTATTTTACTACATAAGTACATTAAATAGAATTTAAATACCAATATTCCTCTCTGATTATTATGTCTGATGAGACATGATAACATGATGAACATTTTCGTCATATTGAAGCATTTCCACGAGCACAATACGCGCCCAATTATTAGGCGTTACTAGTTAGTGGGTATATTGGATGCTAGTACGGAACGGTTGACGCTCGATTAAGTACTTATTTATAAAGGTGTAAAGTTCATTTTCGATAGATGTAGCCATTGTTGTGTGAAGAGATTAATAATAAAGCATATATAAGAAAATAACAATATTGGTACTATGACGTAGTTGCTGAGTTCACCAGAATCCCTAATCAACATCAGTTATAGCTTCCGAGCTAACATATCTTGTTTATCTTTGCAGAGACGTGTTGGTAAATACTAATTACTAACTTAGATAAAACACTCATAGATCTTGGAATTAATTAAGAGAAACGTACATTGACAACCTATCAAAAGTATTGCATTAGTTTTAAAACTGGTGATAATAATATCAGTAACGGTATAAGTTTCGTCCCGAAATACGATTTTTATTTCTGATAGACTAGTCTTTAATTTATATCTACCCTGATGGTATGTGACAATGCGTTTGAATGTGTTATTAAGGCTCACTTAGAATTATTGGCTTTCAAGGACAGCTGCCGAAATATAACATTGAGTGCTTAGCATCAATATTTATTTTATTTAATATTTGAGGGTTGTAGCTAGCCAGGCGGTATTCGCAAAATGCCCAACCAAATTGCATATATATTACCATACTAAGACATCAACCAGGACTTCCGAAGCAAGGAAGTAAACAGTAATACAAGCAAATGCTATGGCCCATATTAATCAATACTTAAGCCATCGGTAATGACCGACTAGGCAAGGTCTGCTATGAGCGCTTCAAAATTAACCATACGCTACTCACCTGTTAATATATATAATCTATATTTTTATGGGGTAGGAAGACCAACGAGCAGGGGGTTCACCTGGTGGTAGTGATCACCGTCACCCACGAACATCCGCAACACCAGAGGTTTCGAGGATTCGTTGCCGGCCTTTGAGGAGGGAATATGGTCTCTTCTTGAAGGCTTCTAAGTCGTATCTGTTCGGAAATACATCACATGGCAGCTGATTCCATATTGTGGCAGTGCGACGTAGAAAATGGCGTGCAAATCGCAAGTTTATGGACTTCGCCATGAAATTAATGAAACATCATGGTTTCTCAGGACGTCCCATGGCGATATATAAATTAGATAGAGAAATTGATCATTGAATGAAACAACATTTTCTACGTTTTATGAATAAAGACAATTCAATGTCAGATAATGCAGCATAAATTGGAATCAGTACGTCACAATATAACCGTTTCTTTCATATCAAATGAGGTCTAGAAAATTGTGATGTTATAAAAATAAACGTTATTTGGTTGATTACTAAAGAATATAACATCCATAGAGATATTATTTCACATAGATGCGTCACGTATTACTCAGCATAGAAAATATATATAAAAAGTCGATTTTACTGTTTGATGTAACAAACTACGTGTATATTACATAAACGTCTTATTACATAAAACTTCTGCAAGGGCATCAAGACAAAACTTTACTAGGTCATACATAGAACAAAGTATGTGTATTTATAAATCAACATACCTTTACCAGACTATAGCGAAACTCAAAAAGAGGGTCAGGAGGAGGGAGGGTTTGATCTGTATGTATGTATATCCGTTCTTATGTCCGTTCGTAACGATGCAATGGGTCAAGCGATTTTGATAAATTAAAACGTCATTAGATTCGTCTCGATAGCGCAAGTGTTACTGGGTACTAACATGCTTAAAAAACGAGAATGACTGATTTAATGCGTTTTAATGTGCTGGGTTATTCTTTTCCATGACCGTAGTGTAGAATATTAAAATTTAGGGATATAAAAGACGAGTACAATAAGATATTATGGTCCATATTCGGGTATTTTAGTTTTTCAGAAAATCGCTTGTTTAGCGCGTAGTACAAAAACTATGCATCAAACTTTAGTACATATGTACTTCATTTATATCTCGTAATATGTCTATGTATACTTATTTCCAAGATACTAAGTTCTAAATTGAACTAACTTTTGAATTGAAGCAAAATAATTTATTTCTTATGATTTTTGAATCAACTCTCCTACCACAGTATTAGTCTACTCTGAGAATTTGTCAAATTGTTTAACTGCAAACAAAACGCAACACTCGTTTGCCAAAGTCAAGAAAACATGGCGCTTGGTACCAATAAAATTGTTATCGAACCGATGTCACACGCTTTGTTCCAAGCACTTTATTAAGTTTAAAAGCTTAGCTTGGCTTGAGTTCGGAATAGTACTACGATAGCAAGCCACAAAGGATTTGGAACGGACATTGCGTAGGAAATATGAATATGTATTTCGAGATTTGAGAGCCATTTTACGTTGAAACTGCTTTCAAATTGTAGCTTTCATTTGTCGTATTTTGTTTTAAATTCTTATTGTACCTGTACATCTTAAACAAAAATAATAAAAACTGATTCTTTTGAGTTATTTAGGATAAACATTTCTGGTTTAAGATATTTATTTCTCAAAAGAATAAATTCACTTACATGAGAAACATTACATTCAGGTTAAATATTTTTGTTAGGTACAGTACAACAGCACAATTTGTTTGGAACCTTAATTAATAAGTACTTATAAAATGAAGGTTTCATACATATTTGAAATTATGAGCATTATATTAGTAGGTGGGTAGTTTATAAATAATAACTTGCAAAACGAAATCAAATATCGATTCGGTCCGGTTATGTCCGTGCGGACTGCGCTCCCCTCGTAAGGAATGTGTGGCAGAGATAACGCAACTGGAAGTGACATCAAAATTCTAAAGCGATACGTCTCAGTAGTTTTGGTTTCCTTATTTTGTTAGCCTGATGCACATTTAAAGGATTCTGGTTTGGTATTTATATAGGGTATACTTTGATATACATTTTTGAATATTTTTCATAATACGTTATACTATGAATGCGGTAATCGTTAGTAAATAGTCACGTGTACCTAAATAAATTCAGGCCGACTCACTCCGCACTTTAGGTTCCTACCTAGACGGTACATCGGCTCGACCCGCACTCAAGGTTCGTACCAGGGTACATTAGGGTATCCGTCTGGACGGGATTATTCTATGATGCGTGCCGCGTCAGAAGAGCTCAGAGCTATGCGTGACTATGCGATAGAAAGTCAGGCACCATGTAGGTGAATATAAATATTAGGTACTCCGTGCTTTGCGAGCCAAAGTGCACTTTATTGTTTGTATTTAGAGTTGCTTATTTATTGGGATGATTTTGCGGAGTGATCCTCCGGTCCTTTTTATTCTGTGATAAGGTACAAACCAAGATGTTTAAGAGGTGCCAATGCTTAAGCATCCTGCTTATCTATGCAATTGCAAAAACATTGTTGTTTTAATTACAATTTAAGGATTTCCATAGTGCCAGTTATGTTTGAATATATATATATTTGAATATTAAAAGAAATTTCCATTTAATTATTAATTTTATTTTTCGGTTAAAAAATATTGTCAGTATATATTTTTAGTATTGACCCACTTATATATAAAACGTTTTTGTGAAGCTTGTATATATCCTTCATATATACAAGCTTCACAAATTCAAACATGGTTAGTAAGTAAATCTTTGGCTTTAGTTACTGTTTCATCATAATATGCTACTCGGTATACAGAAAAAAAATAGTATTATATGTCTCTATGACTCGGTACATAGCAAAAGAAAAATAACAGGTGTCATAGTTTTTAAGAGATAAAAGATAGTAAAATTAATATAGAATAAACATAATCGAATCCTACTTTGCAAATAAAATATACCATGTTTATAGTCACTGTATTCAGCAGATGTCGTTCTTTTCTTTTTTTAATTAACAATAGAAAAGAACCGACTTTGCTGAACACAGTGGGGTTTTTAACGTTTGTAGCAGACAGACAATGAAATTTTATTCGAAATGCTTTAAAACAAAAAAAATTATAGATCATTAAATTGAGTCTTATTTAGTTAAAGTATAGTATTATATGAAACGACCTAGGGGCATTCAAGAAGGGAGCATATTCCCTCCTCAAAGGCCGGCAACGCATCCTCGATACCCCTGGTGTTGCGGATGTTCGTAGGCGACGGTGATCACTTACCACCAGGTGAGCCGCCTGATCATTTGCCTTCCTATCCCATTAAAAACAAAGTATTTCTCCAAACTCATCTCGAGTCCGCTCGTGACAACGATCAATACAAATTGGTCGATACGTCGAGGTAAATAATGTACATGTTTTTATCGCGATATAACTATGTGTTCAAGTAGCGACAGTGTTCAAGTTACTGTTGTGGATTCTTATTCAATGGTTTCTTCAATATCTATTCTGTATTCATATATTTGATTGAGATTTCTCAAGATAATTTATACATAAAATATTAGATATGCTCTATTCTTCTTCAATATAACCAAGACAAGCAAAATAATGTCAATAGTCTAGAGTCTAGACTATTGATGATTGACGCCAGACAAATCACAAATTTACGTATCATTAATATTTCATAAGCAAGTCAGAGCAAAATGGCAATAACGAAACGTACCAATCAACTAACAATTGAAGCAAGAAGTATTATTTATTATTTTATTTGGCTTTCATACTAATTTTGTATACCAAATAAATATATAATTATGAAGAAGATGATTTTATCACAGATGGTATTAACTGTATAAACTAAGAAAAGAAAAAAAAACTGCAGCAAGACACCGTTAACTCGAATGGCAACTGTTTCTTATTTTAATATTGTTATTATAATAATATTGTTAGGTTTGCAATAACGCCTGCTATGCGGATTACATTACAAAATCACAAATATACGATAGGAAAAAATTAAGTCATGTGCGGGATTCGAACCCGCGTCCATCCACCCCTTGAGCCGGGTATGCTCTAACCAATTGAACTAACATGACATGACGTCATAACTCGAATTTTTCCTATAGTTCATTAACCATCGTATTGGGATGGAGCGACATCTATAGTACCACTTGCGTTGTACTACAAACAAGACCAATTTTACACTTGATTTTATACTTGTAAATGATGACGCAACCTAATAATTTTAATATTGTTATGTTTGCAATAACGCCTGCTATGCGGATTGCATTACAAAATCACAAATATACGATAGGAAAAATTTAAGTCATGTGCGGGATACGAACCCGCGTCCATCCACCCCTTGAGCCGGGTATGCTCTAACCAATTGAGCTAACATGACATGACGTCATAACTCAAATCTTTCCTATCGTTCTTTAACCATCGTATTGGGATGGAGCGACATCTATAGTACCACTTGCGTTGTACTACAAATGTTCACCCCCAAATAAACAGATATTCAAATTTGGCTATTTAAATTTAGCGATATAGGCCGCCGTAAGAATAATGCAGTAAATATTTGCTACATTCTCAACTAGGTTTATGCAGGAGTCTGCTACTTAGTTTTTCAACCAAGGACCTTGCATACTAATAATACCTTAGAGTTTTGGCTATTGGTATAATTTAATCTAAGTCTCGTATTCAAATGGTAGCCGTGCAGATGCGATACTAAAACTAAATGACGCCTTTGTATATTCCGAACATATTTCGTTTTTTTCCATTTGATGTTTTCAGCAAAAACATATAACTGATACCGCAAAAGAATAAGGGTAGAAAAATGATAATGTTTATGCTGTTCATATAAATTAAATAAATCAGAGAGAAATGAAACTACCCATGGCTTGTTTATTTCCTTGTTTCTTTGAACCTGTCAGCGGAAACGAAGACTATTTGTGGCCTTCAGACACTCGTTCATTATTAAAGTAGCTTCCTGTTTAAATGATTAGTGGATATTCATTTCCTTTGCTGCGTATTTCCCTTAATTTCCTTCGTAAAGTGGTACTACGATGGTTCTCTTATATTACTCATTGAAGGCACAAACTCTGGCACATATTTTGAAGCAATAATGGCCGAGCGGTAATAGCTATGAACTGCCGCGCCGCAGTACCATGGTTCGATCCCCACCGCCGGCTTGAGCTTCACCGCATGGTGGAAGGGAATTTTGCAATTGCCCGCCTGGTTAGCTACCACCCTCAAGTAGAAAATGTCGCTTAGCATCTAACGGTGTGTTCCGGCAGCATTCCTTGAGAGCCAGTGAAATTACAGTCACAATGACACTTAACAACTATGTCTCAAGGTGCCGGGCGCAGTGCAATTCGTGATTTGTAATGAAATGCAATTTTTGTAGGCAGAAGTTAGTCCGCTTAACATCAGGTGGGCCTCGAGCTTGTTCTGTCTAATGTTCTAATCTAATGGAGAATTTTGAACGATGCAGCGCAGCTGATATTGTTACAAATGAACATGTATATATTATACTCGTTAGTGCGTATATTATGATTCAAGCTATTGATATGTTCATGTCTTGCTCCGGGGCTTAAACATATTTCTGTACAACGCGACTGTGCTGCGTTATCTGTGTTTAGTTTTAAATCTGCACTGTATTGTACTACGTCCGTTGTTTCTCAGTATCTTTTTGTTTCTAAGGCTACGCTGAATTAGTTTCGGATCCATTTGGCCCTTTGTTGTATTATGATAATGCAGGCAATAAACTTAAATAAAAAACAGGCCTAGTGCGAGTTGGACTCCCTCACCGGAAGTTCGGTACATTCTGAAGCAGTGATGGCTCAGTGGCATTGACTATGGACTGCCGTGCCGCAGCTCCATGGTTCGAATCCCACCCAGAGCTTGAGCTTCCCCGCATGGTGGAAGGGCATTTTGGTAATGCCCGCCTGGCTAGCGACCACCCTCAAGTAGAAAATCTGTCGCCAAGAACCTAACGGTGTGTTCCGGCAGCAGTCCTTGAGAGCCAGTGAAATTACAGGCACATGAGACTTAACAAATATGTCTCAAGGTGACGGGCGCAGTCCAATTCGTGACTTGTGACGAAATGCATCTGTTATAGCTAGAGGTTGGTCCGCTTAACATCAGGTGGGCCTCAAGGTTGTTCCGTCACAACAACATAAAAAAAAAACTATGTTAGTAACAAAGAATACCAAAAACCAGTATATTTTTTATACTCTTCATCTTTACTTTTATACTGTACTGTTCTGTATCAGCCGGATCATCCACTGCTGAACATAGCGTCCCATATTTAGGAGGTAATTGCCGTAATCCCTACGCTTAGCAGGTGGCTTGGGGATCCCAGTGTAAGATGGCAGTTCTTTAGAAGGTGCTGCTGCCCAACCTCCAGAATTTTTCCCTTATTCGCCTCTTACGACACCCACGGGGTGATATGGGGTGGTGCAATTGTAATTACATAATTGCAACCACGAAATAAAGGATTTGAACGATTTTTCCGTTCTTATCAAGCTATATGAATTTAATTACAAAAATTCGATTGCGCAATTAAAATATTGTGTAGTTTTGTTTCACTCTATTCTCTATGCGAAACTAGGTATCACTCTTCGGTCTTCTTCATAAACTACTTCGTCTTAAAGGTGACGAGACTTAAATTGCTGAACCATTGTATTCATATTAGTATTAAGAGCAATCTACTTCACCAGCTCTTTAACTTGCGTGGCGTAGTGCTAGCGAGAAACGTAGAGCTGCGTTGACAGCAACTCTAGAAACGGGACAACATGATAAGGGCATTTGTTTTTTGGCTTCACATATATCGTGCACCGTGCTCTACCGAAACTCTTTATTTATCATAGAACAACAATTATTAGGGTAAAACACGTAACTGAGCATACAGCAAAAAGCAATCTTTATGAAGTGATGAACATACAAGAACCCAAGTTCTTTTTATCGTATCCACCCAACTGAAGTAAACAATTCCGAAATTCTAATCCCGCATTAAAGTTAACCAAAAAATACATCCTGCTTATCTCTTCTTACTCAAACATCCCTCAAACGATATAAAGTAGGTATGTTCGTTTGTACGCACAAAGGCCTTTCTGTGCGTTTACTTTCGCAAATGTAATTACATCCCCTTAATCTTGTACTGCTTTAAATCAACACCCTGGTTGTAATGAAGCTTTGAGAGAGGATAATCTTTGTTGTGTGCTTTGGTTGTTTTAGGTATATTTGAGGTTTCGTATGTAGGTATATGAACCTTAAGAATTTAAAATAATTCAATCTGGGCAGTGTTTTTCACCAGCGAATATTTAAAAAATTATCGTTAAACTGCACGTTATAAACTGAGAAAACGTTCGTAGCAGAGTTTACCTAGTCATCAAAAAGAACAAGAAGTGTTTGTTGCGGTCATTAATTGGATAAAAGAACGCTTGCGGCGTTTACTTCGAGCCGCTCCCGTGCGTCTAAAGGCACGTTAAGCCGTCGATCCCGGTTGTTGTCTAAGGTTAATATAGTAAGGTTATATCAAAAGCTCTGTGCTGTGGAAAACGAGGTATGAACCTCATACTGATTATAAGTCACTTCTCGTTCCTATATTACCTTTCTCGATATTATATATATTTTTATATCTACCTATTGTGTTGCTCGAGATTATGAATTAAAATATGTTAGTCACCCCGTGAGTCACGAGATCACTGCAAAGTGTTTGAGATATCGGGACAAAAATAATGATAAATATACGCATACATATAGTAGATTTAAACCATTAAACGTTGTTTATTTACTCTTAAAATATTTGTTGAATCTACAATGACGAGTAACTTAACTAATGATAATATTCAAAACCATGAATATTGTCTACCCTTATCAGTTTTATTTAACTGTCATACACAAAATACACTTAATTTTGGCCTTTCCAAAGTAATTATGAAACGTCTCCCTGTCTTTACGTATCACTAACTCTGTCACAATCATAAAACACGTATAAATTATATGGTGAAAACGCTATTTCTCAGTTTATTGTTCCGCTGCCTAGAGGAACAGGGAATGAATAGAGTCGCCTCGCGCTTTGTTGCGTCCTAAATAAAGGTCAGTTTATGGAGACATTTTTAGGGATAGTTAGGGTGTTTGGGCTTTGCGACCGTCGCTCGTTGGTAGAGTGATATAAATTAGTTTGCTAGGAACTTAAATTAATTTATGCTTAAACAACTTTATTGTGAGGATGTGTTATATGTTTTAATGCATAAAGGCTATATATACCACTTTTATGGCGGCTGGTTAGTGACACTGTGGTCGGAAAAAGTAAACAGGATATGAAAAGGACCGGACCACACTCTGAAGTATCATATGGCGACAGACTTTTCATCTAAAAATGGTAAGCTGATAACAGGATTCCAATGAAAGTTTGAGTATTTTCTCCTAACGTAGCATTTTAAGTCGTTCTTAACCGATAAACTAAGTAAAAGCTACGTCCGCCACGGCCATGATTTGGATGAATGACCGCTAGTGGCATTATTACTGAGCTTTCCTTGCTTCAGAAGGGACGTTAAGCCGTCGGTCTAGCATTGTAGCCTCGGCATTCTAAAATACCAGCCGGGACAGTCATTTTAGCATGATGGTAGGGCTTTTTACCCTGTGGGGTGCCGGGTTAGAATTGCACCTCCCCATATCATCACGTGGGTATCGTAAAAGGCAATAAAGGGAAAAATACTGGAAGGTGGGCAGCAGCGCCTTCTTAAGAACTGTCATCTGACACTGCGATCCCCAAGACGCCTGCCAAGCGTGGAGATTATGGCAAATACCCTTTTTATGGTTTGTTTATGGATTTTAGGAGGCTGTGTTCAGCAGCGGACGATCCGACAACTGCCATCATAAGACGAAGCCAACACCGAAAGCTTAACCATTTTTTTTCATTCCTGTATATATAGCCTTTGATCTCTATCTCGCCTGATGATAATGCATGCATCTTGCATGGTGATGATGTGTTCGAAGATGTTTTTCATGCTAACTAATTACTGGCTCTCAAGGACACCGTTAGATGGATGGTGACAGATTTTCTACTTGAAGGTGGTAGCTAGCCAGGCGGCCATTGGCAAAGTACCCTACTACCATACAAAGTGCCCGTGCCCTCCAAAGCGCGAAAACGCTCAGTAGTAATGTCCCTAGCGGTCACTCATCCAAGTCATCAATCAGCCTAATCTCAGATCATAGAAACAATTCCATGATCTGAGAGTCTAATCAAACAACGGACGAATCAAACAAACCCATCGGAAACATTTTGGTCTACGGTAATTTTGTGTAGTTTTCTTATATATAGTATGTTTCCACCATGTTTATTTACATTAAAAGGAATCAAACGAATTCTTTACATATAAATAATAATCATAAATATTTTACAATTAGGTAATGACTGTTTTCAAATATAATGAAATACCAAAGAGGAACATTGCTAAGTGCATAGAGAAACGACCCATAAAAGTAAAAGGCTCATATTAATATATACATCTCAAAATTGAGATGTATACATTGATCTTAAAATACAGCTTTGACGTTTGGTACACCTGTAAAAACAGCATCTCAAGGTATATCTCAACTTTGAGATAAATTTATTTTTAATACGAGTTTTAGGGTCTCAGCTGGTAGCGTGCCCTAGAATTATCTAATTTGATACTTCTATCCCAATTATATTGCTCACAAACAAGCGTACGGTAACGCGACATCATTACCTGGTAGAAAATCAAGACATATAAAGCATCCAACTTATCAGCTTGCAATCTCCGGACTACGCGGTCCCATGTTAAGCGTGGGTCACATTTGACTGGTGTCGCATCCTTTATCAAGGTACCCCGAATAAATCTTTAGCTCTCGGGATTGCGGATATTTGATATTCAGTCACTTAAAATTATTCTGCGCAGTTCACACACTATCGCAAACAGGCACACCAATTTTATTATACGCTGTGTACGTTTTTCAACCGTATTCAACGAAACGTGACTCCGAATGTCACAGCAACTAATTCCAGTAACGGTGTCCATTTGGCACCCAGAGTAGCCATTTGTGCTCAGGACCACTTTAGGGTCGCGCCCCAAATAACTTTAATTAGGGGCAGGAATTCTATTCTCATACCACTATTATGAAGGTTGGTAAGGGTTTGAAATTTATTCCGGACCTCATTTGGATCCTAATTTGGATATAAAAATGTGGGTTTGTGAAATTTATTGAAATACATAAATTATACTCATACGAGGTTTGATTGCAAAATTAACGAATGAAATGCAAATGATATATTCAAAACAGAACTGCACCCAACAACATTAATCAAAGTAAAATTAATAAAATAAAAAGTATCTTAAGGTGTAATGTGTAAACATAAAATAACATGTGCTCATATACTCCGACTGCTGTCATATTCAATGCTGTCAGAAAAGGTCTGAGCTCAGCATAATGCTATGAATTGATCCACAACGCCGGTTTTCAACTTTAAATGCCAGTGACACATGGACACAATAAAATGTACTTAGTACACAATGAAACTATTAAAAATAGTATATTATTTTTATCTTTGCCCGTGGGATGCCAGGCTAGAATTTCACCCCCATCTTTACCCGTGGGTGACGTAAGAGACGACTAAGGTTAAACCACCAGAAGGTGGGCAGCAGCACTTTCTGAGAAACTGATATCTCACACTGCGATCTCCAAGCCGTCTGCCAAGCGTGGGGATTATGACAAAACTCAGTATTTATATCTTTAGACTATTAAAGTGATATATAACAATACTTTTGATAATAATAATAATATTTATTTGCCAAAGTTGGAATGTACAAAAGATACTTAAGAAATTCTATTACTAATTAGAACTAAAATTATACAATTTACTATAACATAAGAACAACGGCTCCACACTAGGCTCTAGGCCCGTATCGTGGATACCTAAATATATCGATTTATATGGTATAGGTATATAAAATAGTCACGAAATTGGAGGCATTTTTACAATTAAATTTATGGCGTATCTTACTGGTAAGAAAGTTTCACAAATAATGTTTGATATTTACATTGTTAATGATTTCTTCTCAGATGATTTCTATGTAATTGAAATATTAATTGGAATATTTGTTTCTATCTAGTCTCGAGGTAAATTTAATAAATATAGTAATGATAGAAAAGTTGGAAATGTGTAATTAAAATGTTTAATGAATGGTGTGATTTGTGTATGTTGTTAATGTATGGGTGTGTTTGTGTGTATGTGCGTTCACGTGTAAATTATATCTTCAGTGTCATCATACAGTACATCATACTTTACTACTTGCTTGACTTTAAACGCAGATGTATCGTGTAAGGGACAAACTATTAAGATTTTATTAAACAGACGTGGGACCAAAAAATGAGGATGACGCTTGGCAAATACAGATGACACGGGAGGAACGGGAACTTTTTTTGGCAATTCTAATAGCTCCGTTATGTTGTGATTGCATGTGGTCTACGTATGTGCAAGAATTATTAATTAATTTATCGGAAATAGATATAGAAAGACTAAAATATTGAATGTTAATAAAACAACTCAGTGGAATTAAACATTTTAATAATATAAATTGTTAGGGTACCTACGAAGTTTTCAATATTACCAAAAATGGGTAATCGACCGTAATAATATGACTATAGAACTTAAATAAAAAATACACCAAAATATTATATGTGTGTCGGTATTCGTTTAGAAAAGTATGTAATTATTTTCGAAAAATAAACCACTTCTAATTAAACATTTTAATTATAGAAATCGTAAGGGTACCTAAGACCTTTTCAATTCTATCAAAAATCTATAAATTGAATGTTTGTCAACCTTAATAATATGACTATAGAACTTAAGTAAAAATTACAACAAAATATTATATGTGCGTCGGTATTGGTTAAAAAAACATTTTAATTTTTTCAAAATAAACCACCTAGGTAATAACCACTACGAAGCACACCAACTTCCCTTTTACTGCTCTAAGTAATTCAAATTTAATAAAATCCTACTAATCTAGCTTTTGGTACTCGTTTTTAAAAGTAGTCTTGAAGCGCTCGGAGCATAACTTTTCTAAACCGATCAAATCCAAGCACATAACAGTGTGTCTCAGCAGCTGTACTTGCTAGTCATTAATTTAAGGTTAGCCTGAACAATATATTTGACTGCATCATTACTTACCAACAAGTCAAAGGCTTGTCTATCAGCAGTAAAAATACAGTTTTTTTATTGTGACGGAACAAGCCCACCTGATATTAAACGTACTAACCTCTGCTTATAGCAAATGCATCTCATCACAAGTCACGAATTGCACTGCGCCGGTCACTTTGAGACAAAGTTATTAAGTCTCATGTGCCTGTAATTTCACTGGCTCTCAAGGACTGCTGCCGGAACACACCGTTAAGTGCTTGGCGACAGGTTTCTACTTGAGGGTGGTAGCTAGCCAGGCGAGCATTCGCAAAATGCCCTCCCACCATGCGGTGAAGCTCAAGCACGCGGCGGGATTCGAACCATGGACGCGGCAGTCCATAGCCAATGCTACTGAGCCATCACTGCTTCAGAAAATAGTATTTCCAACTAAAAGATAAAATACCACATAAGCTATTCAAACTATCCAGTCTCCGTGTTTATAAAGAATGGAAATATTGTATACATCAACCATTTATTTGTTATAAAAAACAAAATACAAACGTAGTTTTTCCTATAAACAAATAATTTACGGCGTTAAACCGATAAAAAATGCACGTACGTGTGCAAACGTCAGCTTTGAATTATCTGCAGCGAGTGTGAAAAATATTGGTTTGTTTTTAAAATATTACCTATTCTATATAGTTGTTCTATGCAGGTGTTACTGATAAAATATTTTTTTAAAGCTCGAAGTATTGTAAGCCTCTCCGTTCTTTACATAGGTACCAACTTAGCGAGGCAATGTTCTCTAAAGATGTACGAATGCTATTAAAATTGACTACTCGTGCTCCGAAGTTCTTTTTAGTTGATATCTGTTTTAAAAGATTGTCTAATCGTTAATGCTTTAAATATTTCCAAAGAACAGAATACTTATATTTTAAAATTTCTAAACAGAAATAAAACCATGGCCAACATTTAAATAAGTATATAACCGCGTACATAATGGGGAGAGTATCATAATGTTAGTAAAGGAATTAAACCATCTTAGTTGCAAGTTACATCCAAATCAGTGCAATGAATAGATTTCTGTACGGAAATCAATAATTTTAAAGCAGAAAATATTTTAAGAAAACTTTGAATTAATATTTTACTATATGCTATACAAGTCACTTTTTCACCTATCTTTCCTGTTAAGCCGACTTTAGTCTCGATCGTGCGCTGGAAGTGTCAACACCTCCTGAAGATACTTTGTGTAGAAGCGAAACGCGTCAACATTATTTCGGTTTGCGACTTACAGGAAAATTTGGCAGAATGGTCTCAATATATATGTATATATTTTTAAGTGTTTTATTATAATATTTTTTATTATTAATTTAGTACAGCCGTTTCAGCGTAGTAGTTTCAAACATACACACTCAAAAACTTTCACTTTTTTTTGTAGTAATTGTAGTAAAACACAAAATATACTAAGACAAAATATAAAATATACTACGAGTACCTACTTGCCAACCCAACATAAGTAGGAAAATGATAAAAAACTTTATGTTCGATAACTATACTACTCGTAAATACCCTATTAGGTAATGGCGTGTCCTCAAATCCAAAGGGAAACAAACAAGCTATCTCTGGAACCATCCAGCCGGTGTTTCAACCCTAATACTGGACACGGCTACAGTGTAAAATAAAATACAGAATCAAAGCTCAAGCAATTTATCTTTAACTTGACTGCGACCTCTGAGTAATTCCGTTAATTTGTTAACTAATATTTTATAACTTGTTTACGTACCACTTGATAACTATATAGTTTATTAAAATTTCATACAAAAAATACGGAGCTTAAACAAACACACTTACACTTAAATCCATGTCCGTAAATGAAACTTTATAACAAGCTACGAACAAGATTTTTTCCTCAGTTGATGACTAGCTCAGAAAACCAAATTATATTACTATTGTATATTTCTCGTCATAACTAGTTACCGTAACAGTATTAGCTTTATTCTTAGTAACAAAAAAAATACAATGAAGAAAATTATTGACGCCAAATATAAACAACAATTACTACATAAAATTCATTAATCAGTTATTATTATAACCAAAACAGTACATTCAAACGAAATAATAATATGAAGATTAAGCCTTCGTTAAGCTTCTTGCTTAAATATAATTATTGACCGTGTTTATAAAAATTATACAATTTTTATAGCGGAAAATATTCGCTTTGCCTTGGTTTAATCCACGGCTTATACGTGCTAGACGTGTTTTTGTTTTCGCTTTTGAGATCAATAGTAAAAGCGCATATTCCGACTGTGCCTACTTTAGCTACTGACTGATTTTACTGTGAACGCACAACGAGGTTGATTCAGTTTTCTGTCGAAATATACACGCTGCCGTTTTCATATCCTGCATATATCCACATACAAGTATGTAGGTCGTGACAACTGTCCTTTGAACTTTGTGACTTCCGACGAGTATACTCTTGTAAGAAGTGGATTCGTTAGGTTCTATTAGGAAGTAGTGCTTCGTAAATCCCAAACAGAATATATTTCTATGTGATTCCAAGAATTTTCGTATCCGATTGATGATGGCACTCTGTTCACTAGTATTAATATATAAAGGTTTTTACAATAGCTCGTAAATGGAGTAACAAAGCAGGAATTAAATTATTTTGTTAAGTACGTTAACGCGTAACCAATTTATTCAAAAATACAAGAACCTGGAATTCGTATAGTAAACATATACATGCATACATAAAAATGACGCCTCTTTCCCGTTGGGGTAGGCACAGACCACAGATTTCCACTACGATCCTTACATATCTCTTTCGCTTCATCTACACTCAGCAATTCTTTCATACATGAGCGTCGCTATAGGGTAGGTAATTCTGACCTGGCCACTTTTCGTCTTCAATCGATTTCGGAACAAAAAAGCAGGTAAACGAAAGCAAAATAATGACAAGGAGAAGTAGTAAGACGAGCGATGTTCAGTATACTCCTGAGAAATATGCTACACGGGGACTCTGTGAGTGTACTACGTAAGGACTCTTGCTAATTATTTTTAGATCCGGAAGATTTTGCGATGTGTTTTGCTATTCAAAGATTTTCTATACAAAGCATCTTAAGGAGGTTGGAACGGACTCTTGGAACGCACGATCACAGATATCAGGAAAATGAAGTGAAAATTAATTTTTAAAGTGTTTTTCTTAAATATTTATTGAGAGCTTTTTAAAGTTTTCTTTAATAATATTAAAATAATAATATTGATTAATAAAATTTTGTTTATATTATAACGTATTATTTAAGCTGTGAAAAAAAAACCAATACATTTTCTTAAAATGATTTTCGCGACTGTGAACAGGGGTCTTATTTTGAAAAAAATGGTAAGAGGAATGAACACTTTTAAAAATCTATGCCTTGGATTACATGTACAACTGAACGTTGGTTCAATGTCGTTAAACATCAGAGTTATATATTAAAATATATGTTATAAGCCGCAGGAAACAACTTTTGCGCCCAACATATTTTTTGCATGATGCAGACTTCTTTTAACCTTTTAAGTAATTTCGTTTATAACCTACTTTAACATGTGTGTTTAAACTGTGGCTTGCCTAACATAAGAACGTTAGGCAAGCCACAGTTTGTCTTTCTTAAGTTATAGAAACCACATTAAAACATTTTTGGATGAAATTGGTACAGAGGACAGTTATGTTTGCAGCGTTCGAATATGTGTCCTACTTACTACTTTTTTCCACGCATGTAGGTATGGTTCAGTATGCCCGTTAAAACAACAAATAAAACAACCTACAAGAATATAATTAATATCTTGAAAGCTAATAAGCTTTTGCTAACACGCAGCATGAAAACAATAATTATGAAAAATATTGTTTTCGTTTTTATGACTGCCTTCCTGGTTGATGCTAACATCTTTTGGAATGCCCTGGTTAGAAATATACCCGCTACCTTTCGGGTTACTAGGGCATTAAGATGCAATTGTGCTCTGTTGTGCCAAATGTGCAGTAAAACACACGACTAGTGACACGCTGCTCATTAGTTTCATTACATAAATCCTGTAGTTACCGTACACGACATCCAACGGGATATGAAACAGTCCTTTTATTCCTAAGCTGGGAAGTGTACTGCATAGTTGAAATGTCAATTCAAATTCGGTGGATGTATGTATCTGCACTGCCCCTACCGTTTTAATATCCGCGTGTATTTTCACCGATGTAGGTCATGACGGGCGTCCTTTGAGGGCAGTTCTTTGTGTTTTGTACTGAAAACTCTCATTACATGTAGTAGATTACTGATTATATTAGCTTGGTAGCCATTATGGTATAGTGACTAATTATAGAAGATTACCTGTACATCTCGTACTTTTTTACGTACTGTATCAGCCGGATTTTCCAGTGCTGAACACAGCCTGCTATTATCGGGGGTTTGCCATGATCTCCACGGTTGGCAGGCGTCTTGGAGATCGCAGTGTGAGATATGAGTTCCTCAGTAAGCGCTGCTGCCCAGCTTCTGGCGTGTTACCCTTAGTCGCCTACTACGACACCCACGCGTAGAAATGAGGGGGAGTAATATTCTAGCCCGGCACCCCACGGGAACACGTTATTAACATAGTTAAGTTAAGATAATGATTTTCTCGAACGTGCACTCGTATAGTGTCAAGACCTCCTGAGGATGCTTCGTGTAGAAGCGATATGCGTCGAAAATTCTTCTAGTTTGGCTGCGTGGCGTTTGTGATGTCACGTCGGCTTAACAGAAAAATTAGGCGGAATTGTCACTAGATATATTTTAAAAAAAATTTAAGTGTTATAAATTTAATATTTTCTTAAAATATTTTAAAAATATTTCTTATTATTATAGTTAAGTTATATTATTATTAATTCCATTAATATCTTAATCTTACCATAGCTGAGAATCACCACCGATGGAGGAAGGCCTGGAACATCTTGTACGAGCCCTTGTGAACCTACTTTAGGAACCATGTCATCTGTGTGTGTGTGTGTGTGTTAAATTCATGTTTTTAAATCATTGACGGGTCTATTCACGCACAAATTAACATGAAAGTCATATTTTGATTAACTTTGATTTTTGATCAAGTTACATTGATGATCAGTCTACTCGTGGCCACAGTCAATGCAACTTGATTGAAACTTCGAGGATAGTCAAAAAGGATTTAGATGTTAATTTGTGCGTGAATAAATTTCTTAATTATTAAGAAACATTAGTTTAGTTCACGAAAGTTTAAGGAACAGTATGTGTTCAATTGCCTGTACCGAAATAAATTACTATTATTATAGAAATCATAATATTTTCTTTATCTTAAGGGGTCGATTAAAATAAAAAAAATAAACATTAATACATCTCTAAATCCCTGTAAATGTGGGCAATAGAGTCGTACTCACGTTTGTCTCGTATAATAGGATATGATCTTATGATGATGATATACCAGTGATGATGTGATCGAAGATGTTGTCCAAGTTAACTTAGAATTACTGGACTCTCAAGGACAGCCACTGGAACACACCGTAAGATACTTGGCGACATATTTTCTACTTGAGGGTGTAGTTAGTCAGGTGGGCATTCAAAATATGCCCTATCACCATGTTATAACGACTGCCATCCTTATAAGACAGCCGGGACCAGTTTAACGTGTCTTCTGAAGCACGGAAGCGCTTCAGAGATCTGACGGATCTCGGTCAAGAATGACTTCGCATTCTAAACTACGAGTGCCACAAAATATTTTTGAAGGTGTTATAAGGGATTATTTAGACGTGTTCGAGGTCAGATTCTGTACTAAAACATCATATTGAACTATCCCAACTAAATTAATATTTTATTCCGTTCTTGAACAAACAAAGTCGTAAATGTCTGACATAACTTAGGTACCTAGCTATTCTCAATTGTACTTACCTATAAGGACTTAGTATTAATAGTGTATTCAATATATTGTACTAGTTTTGTCACTACTCAACTGTTATGACTCCCTTGTCATCTTCCTTTCCTTATCTCACTCATGTGGCGTCGGTTTAATATTTTCTGTAAGAAAACAACAAAAGGACATATAAAAAAAACGCTAACAACACATAAGATAATACAAGCACATTGTTGTAAATAGATAAATAATTGTATATTTATTTATTATGGTATTACGGTCCAAACGTCAACTGTTTATGGAAATGAAAAAATTGCTCGTCACTTCTCTTGTAATTTGGATGTTCTAATTGTAAGGAGCCGTGCCGTGCAGTTGTTTGCCCAATAAACAGCAACATTCCATATACTTGAGGGCTATCCTTTTAATTCCGTTCTTTCATAATATTTCTCATAGACATATTTTACGTTCATCCAGTGAAAGCTTCTGAAATATTGAAGTTTCACTTCTTTTTTCACGTTTTTGCTCTCACATTTTCAGTCTAGTTAGTCTACTTACTACGAGTATTACACCATTATTACCATTTACAGGTACATAAAAATATCTTAAATTTACCTAAAATTATTTTCATTCTTATTTTCAGAATTCTACTGAATGCTTTATATTTTACAATAGCAAAACGGGTATTAGAGTTGAAGCCACTTAGGGAGAATTTCGACAATCTACGTAATATAAAAAATTCGTAATGAAAATTTTACCAGTATAATTTTAATATCTATCAACAACAGACTTTTGTAGGTTACACATATTATGTGCAATAATGTTGCAGTATTTTAAATTTGCTGAAAGAGCTGAACATCAAAGGAAAAAGTCTAATTCAAGAACGTTGAATTTAGCGGCTTGGATTGAATATAAGTTTAATGATAAAAACAATTACAGGCACATGAGACTTAACAACTATATGTCCCAAGATGAAGGACACAGTGCAATTCATGACTTGTGTTTAAATACATCTGTTATAGGCAGAGGTTAGTCCGCTTAACATTAGGTGGGCCTCGAGCTTGTACGATCATAGAAAAAAGGTAAGTTTATTTGCTGAGAATACCTATTCTCAGCAAATAAGCTTACTCATGCTTTGAAATATACAAAAGCAGTTCGCAAGAAATTATTTTCATATATTTTTCCTGTTACCTGCTTATGGAAAGAAATAAGTTCTCTAACGCAAGTACTCATAGAGTACATGAATTAGAAATTCTATATTCAGATATAAAAATAATATTATGCGATAGAAGCAAGCACTCCGCGAATTCCCACCTGGCTAGCTACTACCCTCAAATAAAATCTGTTGTCAAGCAACAAACGGTGTGTTTTGGCAGCTGTCCTCAAGAACCAGTAAATACAGGTTAGCCTGAACCTGAGAGAGTGGTCAAAGGCTAGCCTATTAGTAGTATATAAAAAAAACATGTTCAGTATCCTAGACTAAGGAGCTGTTTAGGGTGCCGAAATAAGCAAACTTTAGTAAAATAAAACAATGCTGGCTCAGTGGCAATGAGTAAGGAATGTCAAATGAATTTTTCGAATTCCGCCGCAGATTTGACTTCACCGTAAAATGCCTGGCACTATAGTCAACACTTTCAAGTAGAAAATGTCAAGGGTGTGTTCCGACGACTGATTTGCGAGAACCAGTAATTATATATTATATCATCAGGTGAAATCGCATTTAAAGGCTAATTAATCTATGAGCAATAAAAAAAACTTTGTGTCTTACGCCAAGACACAAAGTTTTTTTTTTTTATTGTTATATTGTTTTTATGTTATAGTTATATATTGTTATTTTTTAGTCAGTACTGCTCAAACAATTTTAGCTTTGTTATACAGGGTTATTGGTAAAATGCTAACAACCTCTTAGGGTTGACTTCTGCTAGTCCTAAGAAACATTTTGAGATGATTGATTTATATATTGAAAAAAAAAAATTAATTTTTTTTTGTGTTTTTTGCATACTTCGAGCCTAGAGCGCCGCCGCGGCAACACTGGACCGCGCCGTGGTCCCTTTGAATAGAGTTTTGAATATTTACATCCAACAAAGTAATAAAATTATGTAATTATACATTACAGGCACAAGAGACTTTTGACATCAGGTGATCCTAGTGCTTATTCAGTCAAAAACACAAAAGAAAATTTCAAAAAATTTATAAAATACAATAATATATAAAAATAAAATAAAGGTCATTGGTCAAGTTCTGAAAAGAAGTATGACCACTTCAGCAAAGCCAATAATCATATTGACAATGCACATTATTTCTATGTCAACCCCATGAGTTTACCTTTTCTCACAACAAAACTTAACTAATTTTAAAACTAATAATAAGTTTAATGTTCTATGATAGGATATGCATATTATTTTTAGTGTTTAAAGCTTTACACGGTATGAGTTCAACCCTGCGTTGGTAAAATGCACCCTAACTAGAAATACGTTCGACAATTGTTTCAACTTTTACCAGAAGTCTGTTTCAGGATCTTGACCGTAGTACGTCTGCCGACTTTGTGCTAACCGTGTTTTTCAATCATAAACTGTGAACGTAAGCGTAAGTTCATAATATGACTTTTTGTGACTATTTTACATTAGCTACGTTCACTCCCGTGGGGTGCCGGGTTAGACCCGTGGGGTGCCGGGTTAGAATTTCACCTCTCTATACCTTCCCATGGATGTCGTAAGAGGCGACTGAGGGAAAAATACTGGAAGGTGGGCAGCAGCGCCTTCTAAATAACTGCCATCTTACTCTGCGATTCCCAAGCCGCCTGCCAACCGTGAGGATTATGGCAAATACCACCTTAATAGGGGAGGCTGTGTTCAGCAGTGGACGATTAGACTGATCCAGTACAGTACGTTCACTCAGTACAGTCACACTTTTACCATTTTTATAAAGAATAAATCAACATCAAAATCCCGCTAACAAGAATTTTCGTGTAATCTCCCAACCTCGGTAATTATTCAACAAATACTCGCCAGGTACAAAAGTTGGGAAAGTTTTCCCATTGGCTTTATCTGATAGATACTATACCTAGTACATATATTTCTATCTCACTATTTACGTCCTTGACTTATGACATTGGGTGTTCCCTTTTCTTCGATTAAATAATCTTAAGCCTGAATCTATTCATTAATCATAAAATTGCTTTATAGGAAATATTCACTAAATGAGCAATGCTCCAGCCCACAAGTTGACAGTGTTTCTAGCATGCTGGCAGCATTACCCCGTAGGTTTGTAATGCTTATTCGTTGAAACGCGTCGCATGGACCAAGGACTTCTAAGTTTGTAAAATAAAATTAGCTCCCAGCCCCCACGGACATAATGTATCTACACCAAACGTTTCAAATATGCCTAAATAACACTACCGAGATTGAGCATATCATGTATGTTTGAGTTACGCCTGTGAATATGCTGAAATATTATAATTTCTAGTTCTACACATTGACATTTTATCGAGTTTTAATATGAGTCATAGATTTTTATAGATAGATAAATAGATAAATCTTTATTGTACACAACACTACATTACAATAAAACAAAATACGATGGATGACAGTCAAGTGTTACAATAGGAGTCCTTATCAATTACAGCGATCTCTTCCAGGCAACCTTTGAATGGAGAGGAAATAGAGGAGTAATAAGACGGGGGTGCATTAAATTAATATTAACAGTCCAGTTGAACAGACTACTAACTTTAAATTTAAACAGAAATATTGTCTTAACAAAAACAAACAGAAATGACTTCAATACTAGCAATATACCTTTACAAACTTACATACAACAATACAATATATAAATATATAATTATTATAAAAATTAAATTTACAAGCGTTTCCATCACGAACGGTATATGAACCCGTCCTTTTTATAATTGTATTTATGTTATATAACACAGTATTGAACTGACATTGACCTTACATAAATAGGACCATCGTATAAAATGATGGTTAAATCGAGTTCTTTGTATACTGATTTTTATTCTGAATTATAAATGTCAATGCACAGTGTCGCTTGATGTTGACGAGTTCTCAACTGTAATTAAACGCCAAGTTAATAAAATAAAGTGTTTATGTGTATACAAACAGATTTTTGAATATTTTCTAAAACCTACAAGTGTTCATCACAATATTCACCACAATTGCAATGTATCTTCTCCACATACTATTTAAGTACATATTAATTAATTTGATATCATTATTTTTGTATCTGACCATAGTAAGGCGTAAGCTTTACCATGTTTTTGGCTGCTAATATGAAATCTAGATCATGTTCTAAGTCCATTATTCAATATTTCATTATTCAATATTAACTATCATATTATCAGCTTGCCATAGATGCTGTAAAATAGTTAGCCTAAAAACAAAAGAAAGTTAACCTTTTAAGTATGACTGGGCATTCACCCCACCTTTAATGCAGTGATTAACTAATGAAAACTTTATGAAACCGGCCAAGTTTAAACAAGGTATCAGATTATAAAACAAATATGTAAAGAAATAATCTTCATTTTACTGAATTTGTGCGGTATTTTCACTGTAAAAGGTGAACGACAGGTCCTTGAAAGATAATATTTCTCTTTAACGACCTCTGGCACTGGATGGTCTCATTCAATTTGATGGTTTCTTCTCTGAGAAAATATAATTCACTCTTGAATCTTATAAATTGAGCAAAAATTACATTAAAATTTTATGGCACTAATTCAATTGAACATGAATATAACAGCTGTTCCTGAAAGGGTAAGATAAATGTATAAAAACTATATCTCCATCATAAAAAAATCATTGCATGGAATTTAATTACAATGTGTTTATGTGTATACAGTTTATCAATACATGTACACACTAAAGTAGATGTTTGTAGTAAAGTCCACACATTCTCCTTGGAGTACTTGCGCCCCCTACCTCATTTCTTCCTGTGAGGGGCGTAAGAGGCGACGAAAGGTAAATTCCACTTTCTCAAAAATCAATACAATGTCATCTTTTACTGTGATCCCCCAATTCCTAAAACCCTGTCGAATTATGACAAACCCTCTCTAAATGGGGGAGGCTGTGTTCAGCAGTGGACTATCCGGCTAATACAGTACAGTATAGTATTTATTTAGAGCATTTGTGCTGTCTAGTGGGTCAACAACGGTCTTTAGTTTACTTAAATGCTTTTGTTGTAGTAGTTGTAGTGTAGTATAATATACCTTGTAGTATTTTATTGACCTTCTAGCAACCGCAGTGAACAATATCGTCTATTTTTACTGTGATAATAATTTTCTATGCGCATGGGTTAATGAAAGCAAGCCAGTAAAAAGAAACTATTAATATACCAATACAAATTATGTTTGAAGCGCTGGTAGCGAAGTTTGCCGCCGCGGTCATGAGTTGGATGGGTGACCGCTAGTGACATTACTACTGAGCGGTTCCGTGCTTTGGAGGGCACGTTAAGCCGTCGGTCCTGGTTGTCGTCTTAGGATGGCAGTCGTTAAGGCATGCTGGTAGGGCATTTTGCAAATGCCCGCCTGGATATCTACCACCCTCAAGTAGAAAATCTATCGCCAAGCACCTAACGGTGTGTCCCGGCAGCTACCCTTGAGAGCCAGTACTTCTAGGTTAGCCTGAACAACATCTTCAACCACATCATCACTTACCATCAGGTGAGATAGTGATCAAAAGCTAACCTATCAAGCATATTTTTTTTTATTAATTTTCAAATACAATGCTAATTATATAATATAAATAAATGCAATCCTTGAAACATTTAATAACATAAATTACAGCATCTGTTGTGCTTTCCCAACTCAGTGCCTTTGTTTAATTGAGTTATAAATATGATTTAATTGCTCTTTGAACACAATACAGCTCCAATATTGGAATAATAATTTAATTTTCAAATAAACAATATACAAACATTTTTCGCCATTAATTTTACTAGTAAAGCGGTTAAGTCATTCTAAAATTATATAGAAATTATCTTCTGAGCTAAAATCTAGATTTTATTTTTTACTGACAGTATGCTTTTATATCTTCATAAATAGTACACCATAATAGTAACTATATATAACACCACTACATCTATTACTACGATAACATTTACATAACCTACAGGCCATTGCAGGTAGGACAGACAGTCCAAATTGTTGGCAGCTTCCCATGCTGGCAGCATGGGGCAGAGTGCCCAGCATGCTGGCAGTATTGAATTATTGAATGTTTTATTTTTTTATATTTCAACATGCGTACCGTACTTCCTTGGTAAGGTATGATATGTTATTTTTTAAAATTTCTAGTATGTTCTGCCTTGCCCTGTGGAATTGCAATGATAATACAATATAATTGAGGCAGTATTTTGATCACGCGTCGCAGCGAACAAGCACACGAATAGAAGAGTTAGGGCATTATTGCGGTATGAACCTCGGTTTGAACCGTTTTCAAAGATTATTCGGGGGATCGGAACTAATTGCCTCGGTAAAACAGAGTTGTTTGTTGAGTGTGAGCTCGACGGATATTTGCACTGAGAATATTTGGAGAAACACTCATCGGGACTTTGTTTGCCTAGAGCTGCCGGTGAGCTTGGTGTTTGACTGTGTAACCTCTAATTAACACCGACCTGACTGATCCGGGGATACTTTTACCGAGACTACAGTCGGGTGACGCTAAAGCTGCGAATATAGTGGTTGCGTTGGGGTGAGTTGGGTCGAGCAATTATTGTATTGCTATTTATATTCGTACTAGGTTATAGAAAGAAAGGTATATTGTCTTGACTTCACATATTATTGCATATAGATAGAAAAACCAAAGACTGAGAAGTAAAGACGCAAGGTATTAATTACCTATGATATGTATAATGATTTTAGGTGTGATGATCAAGTGTACCTCTCAGCACTAAGCAGATGGCCTGTTTGGTTTGATATTCTTTGCCTGTTTGCTTTTATACGTGTTTACCGCTATTTTTCGTTGCCGATGTGTTAGCTTTGAACATTATCTTACCTGAAGGTATCTGATGATGCAATCGAAAGCGTTTATCATGATTGCGGATGCGAATGAAAAATATGGGCTATTAATATTTTTTTCCGGCGGTTTGCCTTTATTAACAAAATACTATATACGAACTATATACAGCTACTAAAGCATTTGGACTCATAGGCAGTCCAAATGCCCTAGTCCACTACCAGTTGGCAGCGTGCCCAGCATGCTGGCAGCATTGCCCCGTTGAATTGCAATGCTTATTCTTTGAGCCAAATAGGTGCCAGCATTTTGATCACGTGTCGCATCGACCAAGCGCTCTGATAAGTTAATTAAATATCATAATACCGTAGCTGTACCGTAGAGTATTCATGATTTTTTATTTATTTATTTTATAGTATCGTATTGGTTACCAAAATTCAATAGCATACACCTCCATTGATTCAGTATTAAAATGAGTAATTTAGAATATCAAGAGAGATCAGACTGTTATTGAGTATTTCTGAGAAAAATAATCATTCAATAACATTCCGGAATCTGGAGTTGGACCTGGAAAAGGGTAATATTTGCACTCTATTAGAATGCACAAAACCACATCTGTCAAAACTGTTTATATACCTAGTTCGGTCATATTTTAAATGTACCTTTTTCTTCGGGGATATAAGACGTTATGACTAAGACTTTATTTATGAAATATATTCACATCACATCAAGAGTCCTCATAGTCACCATGTAATAAATTTATTTTCCGTCTGAAGGGTTTGCACATGCTTGGCCGGTGTCTTATGGATCGCAGTGTAAGAAGCTCTTTAGCAGACGCTGGTGCCCACCATCTATTTAGATATATAGATATTTAATCATTGATTAAATATCTATATATCTAAATTAAATTAAAAATCTAAATTAAATATCTATATATCTATATATGATTTCTATATTAGATATTTTTCTCTTCGAATTCTAGCCCAGCAGCCCACGGGTGAAATATATTATCAAAATAAAAACATATCAAGGTAGGCAGAGACGCCTAAACGTTCACGTTACCCCAGAAATGTGTTTGCTCCTCGAAATAGGGGGAGAGCTTATTGTCATCTATCGTGCACATTTTAAGACTACGGACTTTGGCTGAACTTTAAATAGAAAACTTACACTTTCTGAACCCGAAATCGAAGCCAAAACCTCAATTTTTCAAAGCGGCATACACACACATACGAGGCAGTTACTTTATTACGCCAACGAGTTATATGTTAAAGTTACTAGAACAAAACTTACAAAATATGCGTAAGTTATCCACGCGGCAACCTAAATCAAAACGATAAGCTTTTTCATTGGTATGCATAAATCACCCCAGATAAGTAAAAACAGAGTGACCTTAAAGCAAAAGGTTGTTATTCACGAAAGACAAAGCCAGCGAGAACATAATTTATTGATATTGGCAATACTCCATCACCGCTTCCTATAGGTATTCTGAATAGGGATGGACCATTCAACATAATGATTGGATTTTGTTTTATATACGTCTCTTTTTGGAGCAATAAAGTTGCGTTTACAAAAGCGCATGACTACCGAGATAAGTGACAAGAGGCGCGTGTAAACAACACGCTAAGCGACGTTCGCGTCTGTGGCGGCATTTAGAGCGTAAGTCAAGAGGACGAGTGGTTTTTTCACAATAGCACTATTGCTCATTTGAATCAACATGAAACGCGCTTAGCGAAATACGCACTTCGAGCAACACGTGGTGTCTTTGTATAGGGAATGGATTCACGAACATCTAAGTAATTAGAGACATTGTATACATTTCTACATGAACATGATTACATTGTATAAATTTCTACATGAACTCGCTATGAAAACATTGTTTATGTACATTTATTTAAAATTATCGCATTTGTTTTCTCGCTATTAATTTGTAATCTTCATAGATAGGAACGCGGATATTGCTTGAACGTAATTATAGTCCATCGTTGCGCGTTGAAGTATAAAAGGACCCACGCGATTGTGTAGACATCGGGACTTTTCCGACACAACCAGTTTTTTATAAAGTTAAATAACTATTTATTTTTTTATATTATAAACACCACCGCGTACTAAGCGAAAACCCGTTTACAAATTCTTAGAGCACAAATTTCTGACCTCGTGTGGGAATCAAACCCACGTCTCTTGATTTTACGCACCAGGTTCCTTAATCACTGGACTATCGAGGATCGCTCGATTATTTTATTATGTTAGATTTCATACTCAAATTGAATTACTTTCACCGGTCATTGAGTTAAAGTAATACGTCCTTCGTCGCAAAATTTGGCTCAGGCAAAGGCACCCGGTGGGAATGTCACTATTCTCTATTTATGAAAAACCATTTTTCGGTAATTACATTCTATATTTTAATTATTTCAAGTTATTAAATCGAAATGCATCGGGCCGTCCATTCAGAAGCATATTTTAATATGTTAAATATCCAACTGTACTCACATGCACTGGACCTAGGTTTTGGGTAGATCGGATGCGTTTTATCAGATGAGTTCACGTGGCTCGTGGGTTACAGCCGTTTATTTAGTATATTACAATATCAATGAACTCACGAGAACTTTCAAACTAAAAAAAAACAGTTATTCCGGAGAATCAAGGAGCAACTTGTACGGACTCCTATTAATCTGAACCCATTTTTCAAAAAATCCCATCCGGTCCTATATATCAAAGAGTCTCTTCCAAATTATCCTATCTGCAGATTCTATGTGTCATCGTTGACTCAAGTATTAAATTACTAAACTGAACTCGGGACACTTGGAAACAGAAATTTATGGCTACCTATTTATCCCGAGACTGTACATGACGCTCTGTAATTGGGTGGATATTTAATGGTGTCATTGATTGAATTATGTGCTCCATGAAGTCACAGAAAGTTAAGATTGAATTTTATGGCCATGAGCAATGGATTTACTTTGGAATAATTAACTATATTTCAAGGATGTTTTTTTTATTGCTGAGAGGTAAGTTGATGTGGTCGAAGATATTAAAGGCTTAACCTAGAAATACTGGCCCTCAAGGATAGCTTCCGGAACACACCGTTAGATAGATAGATAGAAACACTTTATTGAAACACCTTAAATATAAAAAATAGTTAAAACAGAAACACAATTCAAAATAAGGTAACAATTGTCGGTCTTATCGTTAGGTGCTTGGTGACGGATTTTCTACTTGAGGGTGATCGCTAGCCAGGCGGGCTATCGCAAAATGCCCTTCCACCGTGCGGTGAAGCTCAATCCCGCGGCGGGATTTGAACCATGGAATTGCTGCGTGGCAGTCCTTAGCCAATGCCAACAATATGAGCCATCACTGTTTCTAAAGTTGATAAAAATATTATGCGAAAATTTTTATGAAAGTTTTATACAAAAAATTACATACGTACAATTTGATGAAATATATTCAAAGTGAACGTGTCACATCACTAAACCGAGGCGTTACGTGTGGTGTGATAGTAAATCACTGGGTTTACCAAAATACTTTCTCGCGTCAGCTGATTTGATAAACTAGGTAATTCTGCGAGGGTAACTTAGCAGAACATGGGAGAGGGAATTGAGCCTGTTTGTATTTATAATCTGGCCACAATATTACATTGATTTTCTTAAGTGTTTCTTATTGATAAATAGTGACAACATGAATATTGCATATATAACAGCTAATAGGTAAGTTATTTATTGCCTTTTCGATGATTCCATGTAAAACGCCTTAGACAATAAGGAGTTTTTCTATATTATCCACGTTTTGCCAGATTATGTCATAGTGCCATTTAATAGGGGCAAGATTATTGCCGTTTACCGAGGGTTATTCAAGAATCCAGGTGCAACCAACTTTTATTGCCAAATAAAACCTGTAACTGCCAAATATATAACCAAAGCTAGGAACTCAAGATTTCAAAACAATGCTTTTGCCACGTTGTCGCCATAGTCACTTGACTACATTTAAAAGTAAAAGCAAGTTTTGATGGAACCATTCTGATTGGAGGAATCTCCTATTCTTCAAAATTGCACTAAACTTAATACCAAATTAAACTGCACAAATGCAAGTTTAACTTACATGTCGACGATTCCGTATCATAAAACAGTTTACTTAAGATATCATTAACTTTTCTTATCGTGGAGATCATTAGCGGGAATCCTACTAGCACCTAGCTCCATGTTTGATGGTGTTTACCTCACAGTAGGGGAGACCAAGTAGGAATTTTACGTTCTACTCAAGCGCATCAGCAAACCATATAGGGAGAAACCTTGCAATGTACCATGTAATGACATGGGTCATTACATGGTACATTTAACCCGACCATCAATGAACCATAAAAAAAAACAATCCTTAGAAAAAATTCGAGCGTGTCAGATTATGACAAGGTAAGTTAATCACATGCAGAAAAGTGTGCATTTCAATCTGACGATATCAGTGTGACGTAAGATTTTTTTTTATATATTAGTTTATGATACAAGTAAGCTAAATTGCTCATTATACACGAGGCTGTGTGTTGCAGCCCGAGCCGTAGGCGAGGGCGTAAATCAGCCGAGTATGTAGTGAGCAAGCTGCGAGTTTCTTACGCACTATTTCAACACCCTTACGAGGAAAAAAATATATATATTGCACAAATGCGATACAAACAACATACGAAAATTATGAAAAATAGCGCGCAAGATTTTTTTTGTGCGCGCGACAAATGTATGATGGTTGATTACATATAAACCTATTTGATGTAACAAATCTGTAGTACTCGGTTAATTTGAAAATGCTCTGTTTACTCGCATATAATTTCCAGTTGGGTAATAACTTAACTTTGTAGGGATAATTCTATTACGCACTAGTGTATTATATGCACGAGAGTGTCATAGTTCGGTTTATGGCCCTAAGAACGATATAATAATGCTCACTTTACGAGCAAGGGTGTTGAAAATTATATTCTATTATAATAATATAGTTTGTAGCGTTAACGATACAGCAAACATAAACAGATATTTTTGTATTTGTACACCCTGAGTTTTAATTTTTTTTGTCTAATCATCATCAGCCGTAAGACTTGCACTGTTGAACAGATGCATGCACCATAGAACACCACAATGTACAGGTATTAGCCACTTGAGACAAATTATCTACCCGAGACTTTTACGATGTCCTCAGTTGACCTTTTGAGGGGCTTACACACTCTAGGTCTTTTGGTGTAATATGGTAGCTTTGCATGGTGGAAGGGCGTTTTGCGAATGCCCGCCTGGCAAGCGACCACCCTCAAGTAGAAAATCTGCCGCCAAGCACCGAAAGGTGTGTTCCGGCAGTAGTCCTTGAGAGCCAGTGAAATTACAGGCACAATGAGACGTAACAACTATGTCTCAATGTGACGGGCGCAGTGCAATTCGTGAGTTGTCATGAATTGCAACTGTTATAGGCAGAGGTTAGTCCACTTAACATCAGGTGGGCCTCGAGCTTGTTCCGTCATAATAACATAAAAAAAAAAAAAACTCATCGATTCGACTACGAGATTCTTTCTTTCCTAACGGTTACCAGTTCGTTGAGCAATGTGCCTGACCTTCCCACTTCAACTTGCAAATTTTTAAATTATGACTGTGACTTCTTTGGCGGGTTTCCTCGTTTCAGATTTCATAGAGCAAAGAAACTTCATAATCAGAATTGAAATGAATGAATTTTAAGAAACGGAATTGTGTAGATAATGCCTCCATAGCTCTATTTTTATTGTACTGAAACGAGTCTAAATGGCGCTGATAAAAATTTCTTCACACTTGTGCACTACGTATATATAGTAATAGTGTGCAAGTGAGAGGTGATCGTTAGTGACTACATTTTATCTGATACATATCCTCTAAAAATTTTAACTACCTACATAAACCTAGTATCTCTATGTAGGAAAGATGGACAGTTGGAAATCGTAGCCTTAATATTAGGATATCATATTTACATAAAGAAGCCTTAAGGTTGAAGAACCTGGTCACTTCTTCATACAAACGTTGTAGGGTGGTCACTCCCTTATTCGAGATTTTAGGTCCAGAACTAAGCATGATATTTATTGATATCTTCCGTAGTTAGGCTTGTTTCGTAACAAAAGTTTAAAAAGATAATTAATTTGTGAGTTATCAGCCTCATAATTCTCAAGTTTTGTACAATGTTACGATACAAGAGAGATTAATTGATATCATGCTTTGTTTTGACCTAAATCCTTAAACAAGAGAGTGATCAACCTTCTACGTTCGTATGGAGAAGTGATCGGCCAGTTCACCTAAAAAAGCAACGTTATTCAAACCCAAAATATCAAGTTATCACCAAAGCACTAACTAATTTGTCCATCTACCCAACCCAAAACTTTAGAACAATGCAATCCACGAAGCCATCACAAACTTAAAACAGCGTGATCATCAAAATACTCAAGTTAAAATTTCTCAGGAAATTCTTAAACGACCCGTCATTGTGCATAAACAATGGCTGGTATCTCAGATATTGTTATTTCAGGAACATCGTTATTTTGCGACGATACCGCAATATAAATACGAATCTTTAATGGTTGGATGGAGAAGAGAAATTTTGATGTTGACAATAATCTCACTGTAATGAGGTGTTTAAAATTTCAGTATCTATTTCATTAGTATATGTAAAGAGCGTACTAAATTTTTTCATACATATAAGTAATCTTACATTACTTATGTAGAGTATAAGCACATAAACGTCTGACGGTTCTTTAATAATAAAATCATATAATAAACTGAGTCGGGGGCAGTAGCCACAGACACAAATATCATAAATATGGAATCGACTTGAAACACTGAAAATTATGAAATAACTTGTATGCCTTTTTTATTTTAATTTGCCGATAGGCTAGCCTAAAAACGCTTTTTAATCATCAGGAACCATTGGTGAGACTGATGGTAAGTGATGATGTGGTCTAAAGTATGGTTCAGGATGACCTAGAATTTATAGTCGGTACCATGCTAGAAGTTGATTCCGTATTTTTTTAACTTATCAGTCTTCTGAGTGATGGATATATACTGCTTATGCTGATCACTTGCCTAAAACTGTTTACCATAGACAACTATGCCACCTGTATTTATATAATATATTGAAACCTCTTTAAGTGTATATGTAACCGTGAAAAGGTTTTCAGTGGGTAATCAACCGTATTGAGTCAAGTCAGAAAAGTCAAAAGCCAAAATAATTTATTCAATTTAGGCGTCTACGACGCTCTAATGAAGGTCAATTACAAATTTTAGTATTGAAATATTCTGCATTGTACTGTAATATGATTCCTCAATTGCTAGTGTATTACCGCTCGTTTGTGACTGCTTCATTCACTCAAGTATATACCGAGGAATGAGCAGCATGCCGCTATTCACGTCACCTCGAGTAGGGTATTTCTGTAGATTAGGCGCATAACAAGGCACCTTTAACCTTACTTACACTTACGCTCTTATTTACCAGGTAGCGGGTTTTCAACCAAAGAAAAAAATCATACAGTAGCAATCTTGGTCAATGCCAGTGTTACGTTATAAAACAGAGTTTGTTGGCATAAAATTTAATTAATAGTAATGTTCAAAACTGAAGAAAGATAAGGAATTGATCTAATGGTCAGGAAGAAGCTTTCACTATTACAAATGTAATACATTTCAAAAAATGTGTATACCATATAAAATGGTAAAAACTGCCCGATAATTGTGCCTACTAATAGAACTAACAGTTGCTTATAAAAGTGTTAGGTTTTTAAACAAATGCTTTTCCTATTCCCAAACAATTCTGGCGCAAACAAACATCACCAAATGAATTTTAATATTTAACTAAATACACAGTGTTACGTTTAAAAATTCTTTGTTCCAGCAACGTAGAATCAGATGGGTTTGGAAAATTAAAATTTTATTGTTTAAAGTAGAAAAAAAAACTAGCTAAAGAAAATTTGAGAACTTAGGTTCTTTCTTATATAGTTTTTGAGTAGATAGTTGATACGATATATTTTAATATTTCCGCCATTAACTGAAATTTACAACAGAGGGAACATAGACCTTTTTCATTATTAACCGGGAAAAAAGAGAACCTTATATCTCCAAACTTAATCGCCGAGAATGGAAAGAATGTACGCAAGAAAAAGCCTCTTCATATTAGGTATAAGCCATAAATAATGTTTCTTAAGACTAAAAATAAATAAAACAGCGGGTAACTTACCAGGGAGCCCGTGTTCCGTAAATCACAACAACATGTTTTCATAATTGAAACAAGTTAGGTAATTCTCGAACCTTCTGTGCCCGGTTTATCTTGCAGGAAAGTAATATTACTTATGTAATAGATTACCCATAGAATAATATTTAAGTGTATATCAGCTTTATCTCATTCGAATCTTTGTAATAGTATCTGAGCCATTAATATAAATTGAACCTTATAATGGCAGTATTAAATGTATCTTGAAATTGGAATTCGTGATTGAGAAAAGAAAATCCAACTAAAAGAGTAGTTTTCATGTTGATGTTTATATAAACTACAAATATACACGTTACCTATGTTAAGATTTTTACTGGATCCTCCAATCTCGATACTTTTTGATGGGTTTACCCATACTCTATACCTCTATATTGTTCCCATTTAAATTTAATCAATTTCCATCAAGCGGTTTTGCAGTCAACTATAACTGAAAATAGTCTTTGCAAGTACCTATTCTTCGATAACCTGATAATTGCGACTGCAGTCTATGGAGACCAATTTTGTAGGCGAAAATAGACGTAACAACTTCGAATACTACCTACCTATATTCATACATATAATCATGCCTGTATTCCTCGAAAGGGTAGGCAGAAGTGTGAAAACACACACTTTTCGCCAGGTTAATGTTGATCCCATGTAATAGGCGGCGAGCCTATTTCCATACACGAGGCACAGTTTCAGGGCGATACGATATGTTTTCTCTAACACACTGGACGAAACACAAGAACATATTACGAATAACATGTTTACGCTAACAACATATAGGACGGGAACACTAGAACATATTGTATGAAACCCTGGCAAGGCACTAAGATCACTAAGATTAAGGCACTAAGATTTCGAAGTGCTCATAGCGAAGTTTGCTTAGCTGTTCTGAATCGATCAGCAAAGTTAAGCAACTTCCGCCGCGGTCATGAGTTTAATGGGTGACCGCTAGCGACATTACTACTGAGCGCTTCCGTGCTTCGGAGGGCACGTTAAGCCGTCGGTCCCGGTTGTCGTCTTAGGATGGCAGTCGTTATAGCATGGTGGCAGGGTATTTTGCGAATGCCCGCCTGGCTAGCTACGACCCTCAAGAAGAAAATCTGTCGCCAAGCACCTAACGGTGTGTTCCGGCAGCTGTCCTTGGGAACCAGTAATTCTAGGTTAGCCTGAACAATATCTTCGACCACATCATCACTTACAATCAGGTGCGATAGTGGTCAAAGGCTAACCTATCAAGCACTTAACTTAGAAAAGATTGTGTATAGCCCTGTTGTTTCTAACGCACACAACACCCCACTCACGCGAGGAGTGGCATGCTGCTCATCAAGCGCACTCTTAAGTCGCCCTTTACAACACCCACGGGAAGAAATGGTGAGGTGACATTCTAACCCGGCACCCCTGTACTGTACTGTAACAGCCGACTCGTCCACTGCTGAACACAGCCTCCCCTATTAAGGGGGTATTTGCCATAATCCCCACGCTTGGCAGGCGGCTTGGATATCGCAGTTTAAGATAGTAGTTCTTTAGAAGGCGTTGCTGCCCACCTTCTAGTATAATTATTCCGTTAGTCGCCTTTTACGACACCCACGGGATGAAATAGTGAGGTGACATTCTAACCCGGTACCCCACGGGTGTCAAATCTTAATAGTCAGTGTAAATTACTGCTCGCAGTTGACCGGCTAAGGATTTATTTTTCAGGTGTCAGAAATCAGTTTATTTATTATTTTTGTCAAGTACCGGCTTATATATTTCCTCCAACCTACAACATACTTTGGGTGATATAATAGAATCCATGCGTTTATTGTACTTATTTCCTTGTTTCAATTTATTTCCTTCTGTTAGGTAGAATAAACAAAATAATGGGAAACTTAATTGAGGAAAAATATTTTACTTACGAGAAGGTATAAACAAAAAAATTATGAAATGGTAAACACTCGAAACCGTATTTTGCTTCTTTTGTGCCTAAGGGAAAGAGAATTTTCGTAAGTGGTAATTTATTATCTGCTTTCACCATGTGAAATATTATAAAATTGTTACAAGATGTAGTGGTAAGCAACTCAAAAACAGCAGGAACCTTTTGTCTACATAGAAAAGTCATTCTTTTAGAAGCGGTGTGTATTCTGCGCCCTCAGGAGACAGTAGTAAAAGGAGGTTTTGGCCTTCTACGCCCGTCTCAGGAGATGTGCCTGACTCCAGGGTTATAAGAGAGCCTTCTCTCGCGCAAAGTCCAGTGGAGTTGCACAGCCGACATTATCAAGGGTTTTGAATACCTTCAACAAAGACAACTCATACAACTGCCCATGTCATACATCCTAAAAAACAACTGCCCATGATCATTGCTGTATCTCCAAACTGAGTCCACCTGGACACGGAAGAAGAAACTGAATTTGAAGGCGATTTATTTTCTTTTTATCTTAATTGGTATATATTTTTTGTCCAGACACAGATGCATTCCTCGGGATCCGGGGCTCGAGGAACGTCTTGGGTCAAGATCGTTTCGTAAATATTCAGTCAAAGTCGGGAATGGGGAAGGAATTGGATCAAACGTCAAGGTTTTTGAAGCAGTAATAGCTCAGTGGCATTGGCTATGGACTGCCACGCAGCAACTCCATGGTTCGAATCCTGCCGCGGCATTGAGCTTCACCGAATGGTGGAAGGGCATTTTACGAATGCTCGCCTGGCTAGCAACCACCCTCAAGTAGAAAATCTGTCGCCAAACGATGTGTTCCGGCAGTAGTCCTTGACAGCCAGTGAAATTACAGGCACATGAGACTTAACAGTTAGGTATGTCTCAAGGTGACGGGCGCAGTTCAATTCGTGACTTGTGACGAAACGCATCTGTTATAGGCAGAGGTTAGTCCGCTTATCATCTGGTGGGCCTAGATCTTGTTCCGTAACAAAAACATAAAAAAACGTCCAGTCATAAAAAAATTATCTTTCAAAGTACATCTTTTTTACACAAAAATTTATCACTTTTATTCACCCCGACAATTCAATTCGTAAGGGCAATAACAAAACAAACGAACACCACAAAATTTACAAGGTTTTTGATTAATTTTCGCGCACACCATAACTTCTATTGTCCAAAAGATTCACAAATACAGATCAAATCAAAGACAAGTTGACAACAGAAGATGACAGCTAGGTGCGTTTCAATTCAGGTTCGCAATCGGTTCGCAACATCTACCCGCCTCGGGATGGGGTACCGGTCCACTAATCTATTGGCAATCGTGTCAAGGTAGTCACCGATCTTTTTAGGACCGAACCGTCCACCAGGACCTCAGCAAATCGAGGGAATAGTAAAAAAGCTTTTTAGCTAAAAAATGGAACCTGATAGTTCAAAATTACCTATTATGACAATATTGTGTGCATGGTACCGATGTCGATAAGTTATTTCACATGCACTTTCAACTGTTGAAGTCGATTCCATTTTTAGGTAAAAAAAAATTACACCCTTTTTATTGTCCCTTGCTATTTACGGGATCGATCTATTATCGAGATAGACAAGATAAAAAAAAAACAGTTATCCAAGTTTAACTCTAAAACGGCTTGACCGATTTTAATTGTATTTAAATGAAACACGACAAGCATCAGCTTTAAAATAAAAAGTGAAACATCAACATTGGTTCACCCAAAAAGTTCTGAGGTTAAAAAAACCGATGAACCTTTTTTTGAAGTCGGTTAAAAACCATTTAAACTCGATTTGTACATATTTTAAACTTTGTGATTTTTTTCTCTAAACTGTATAAAGAAATATATAGTATAGTATAATATATAGTAATAAGAAATGTACTGATGTGTATTTAGTAAACAATGAGTAATAAAATATATATTACTCACTGTCACCTCTTACGACACCCACGGGATGATATGGGAAGGTGCAAATCTAACCCGGCACCCCACGGGGATACGTATACCTACAAAACTAAATTAGGTATGTCAATGTTCTCAAACTTTCCAAAGTTAAAGCACACATTTTTAGTTCTACTTATCTACACAAGGCAGGCCATTTCTTCCGTCCATACACTTAACATAGGATCCTACTTGGCACTATGCTTATTCAGCAATTGAAACATTACATATTACGCTGCATTGACATTTAACATTTTCACCCTTATTTTCAAGAGCATAAAGTCCAAGATAAGTCTTTGCAAATCTTAGTCCGTCTTGTACATTGTTATCTTGACCACAGCTTCGAGTGTCTTGTTATAATATAATATCTCAGTCCCTAATTTGGGTCAGGCAGACCTTTTTGCTGCCACTATATTACGAGTTTATGTACATAATAATAGTAATGTATTTGATAAAAGTACGACATGTAGTAATTTTTTCTTGCTATAATTATTTTAAGAAAACGTCCCTTATAAAAATATTTTTTTGAATTTGGCTCCATGTTTTGGTAATATACGAGCAAGTAGGTATAGTCCTTTAAAAATACTAAATTAATTAGTTTACATGCTTTATGTACAGAAGGTTGGGGAACTCTCTCATAATAATGAATAGGATTTTCAGTTAATTATTAAAATCACAAATACCTGTCTTAGCATTAATCTAGTGTATCTAGATATGAATTTTTATTTAACTTGTACTTACAACAGATGCGATCGCGAATGATATATATAAATGTAAATATGATGTATTATAAATGTTTATTATATAATACATTGCAAGCAACAACAACATATACCTAAGTGAAATTCCAACTTCTGCAGAAAGTGAAATCATAAAATAGTAAAATATTAAAGTTTTTACAATATTTTACGAAGGTCATATACGAGCATAAGGCACTACTATATTTTCACCTTCTGTGTATTATATCATAAAAAGTGAATTAGGAACAAAATGCACCAAAAGTGCCACTCACTCACGTAGAAGAAAAAAAGACATGAGTCATTTAAACATTACAAATTTATGTAATCCGCCGAGCAGGCGTTATTGCAAACATAACAATATTAAAACATGAGTAATTTATTAACACATAATTATGTTATGCGTAGAACCGTAGTGAGTAGTGGCACAGCCTGGACACTTGACTCATTCTCTATACAAAAGCCGCGTTCTAACTACCTATTACACAGCACTACACAAATGTCGTTTTTGTATACGCGTAAATGTGTGCGTGAAGTCTAAGGTTGTCATCGTATGAAAAATTGTTGTACTTACCTACCTTACAATCTTTTGATGCTGTTAATATGACTTATTAAATTTCGTAGGTTACCTTAACTACCTTCAGAAACATTTACAAGCACAACAATCCAACTCCATGTACGACGTAGGAATATGTTACAAGCAAACGAGTAAGGGTGCTCACCATTTGAAGTTAGATTCGCTAAAAACGATTACACTCCCAAAAAGTTGTTCCACATGGGTCTTGGCGTTATTTTCGCCATAAACACTACATCTAATGTCAAAAGTGACAGAAGTGGCAAATTTTAGTAGCATTCTTAGCGTTCTTATCCTAAATGGAACAGGGGAGAACAATTACAAACGATCACAGTGATCACAACCATAGACGCAGAATGTGATCAAAATTATCGAAAATTTATTAGCGTCAAATGGAATATACCCTTTATAACATTACTTCACATTTCACTCATATTACTTAGGTATACATTAATAGATACCTACACTATACTAAAAGTGTCATTCCAAGTTAACATTTTATACAAGTAATGATAATAAATACAATCACAATAATAATATATGTTCTTCTCGAATATTAAGCAATTATGAAGTGTGCCGCGTGTTAACCGTGGCGAAGGTCGGTATGTGTATTGCTTTTATCTATGGTAGGTATACATAGGTACAAAGACACTTGTTTCGCTGCAAACGAAGCCGATATCCACGGATATTTTTTGAAAACGAAAATCTTCTAAAATAATCATTATTTAAATAGCAGTTTGAATAAACTACAAAGACAAAGTATTATGTTTGTATTTTTTTCAATACCTAGGTACTGTAAATTACCGGTTTTTATAAGTTACCTACTGGATAACTGAAGAACGACAAATAGGTAGGTACTTAGTGTAGGTTACCAAGAATGACTTACCTCGTTTTATCCTTAGGGAATCTATAAAAAGTCCTGTACTTTTCTTGTTTAGTTGATAACCGTAACAGCACTAGAGTACCCCATTCTTAACTTTTAAAATATATACTCGTACAGTCGTCACGCTTCGTCGTCACGTCATCGTGTGCGAGTTGCGTTGCGCGTCCCGTACTCAATTGAGCTCAGTGACAGCTCAGAATCGGTGGCGGGGTGAGGACGGTTCGTTTTGGTGGGGGGAGAGGAGTGTCCATTCTATACGTAGTATTATTATATGTTCTATGGTAGTGGGTAAGTACTACCTACTTACAAGAGCATTCTGAAAAAGTTGGCGTCAGGAAAACAGCTTGCTTTTATACTGAAACTAGAACTGTTTTAATAAATACTATGTTGTTCTTCGCGTAGAGAGAAAATGTATAGACTTCCCTCACGTGAGATACGGTAAGATAAAGCGGGTATACAAGAAGTGGCAATTCTTTTACATTAATGTTTTTTTATATTAGTGTCAGGAAGACAGCTTGCTTTTATACTGAAGCCAAAACGGTTTTCAATAAATCCTATGTTGCTCTTCGAGTTGTTGGAGAAAATGTATTGACTCCCCTCACGTGAGATAAGGTAGGATAAAGCTGGCGTACAAGGAGTGGCAATTTTTTTATATGAATGTGTTTTATATAAGTGACAGGAAGACAGCTTGTTTTTATACTGAAGCCTAAACTGTTTTCAATAAATCCTATATTGTTCTTTGCGTTGAGAGAAAATGTTTTGACTCCCCTAACGTGAGATAAGGTAGGATAAAGCTGGCATACAAGGAGTGGCCATTTTTTCATATGTGTTTTAGCGGGATTTATTCGTGAGTCCAAATGTGCCCCTTGTATACGCCGGAAGCTTATGAATCGTCTCTAATAAGACAGGGAAAAGTCAACACGTGCGCAAATCTCATTTGATATTTGAAATTATCATGCTCATGTTTTGTGTCTTATTTAGCAGCGTTAGATGTGTATGCATAAATGTTTGTATAATAATACATACATATGTATATGTTCCTGTAAAAAAAACGACGGTATGATGATATCATCTATCAAAGACGAAAAATGTGTTTGTTGCTGTTGATCATCATAATGGTTATTAACAGTCATAACGCCCGCCGTTGAACAAAACCTCTCCCTGTTTGGGGGAGGAAAGAAGAAAAATTTGAAGCGCTCGTAGCGAAGTTTGATTAGCCGTTCTTAGTCGATCAGCTAAGTTAAGCAACGTCGCCCGCGGTCAGAAGTTGGATGGGTGAACGCTAGTGACATTACTACTGAGCGCTTCCGTGCTTCGGAGGGCACGTTAAGCCGTCGGTCATGGTTGTTGTCTTACGATGGCAGTCGTTACCGCATAGTGGTAGAGCATTTTGCAAATGCCCGCCTGGCTAGCAACCACCCTAAATAGAAAATCTGTCGTCAAGCACCTATAACGGTGTGTTCCGGCAGTTGTCCTTGAGAGCCTGTAATTCTAAGCTAGCCTGAACAACATCTTCGACCACCTCATCACTTACCATCAGGTGAGATAGTGGTCAAAGGCTATCCCACGGCTATGAAAATTTTTTTTTTATAAGTTACTTAACCCCTCAAAAATCTCTTCACTTTCAACAAAACACAAAATAAGCTAGGTGTCGTAATAAAATAAGCGTATTAGTGAAAAAATTAAGAAAAGATCCTGTTTTCGTTTTAGCTTTTGTTACCCAGTGGTTATGTGGCGCTGGGGATGACATTGCGGTTCCGATGTAAACAGTTACTGTCAACCGACTGATTTGGGCCCTACTTCCCTCTGTTATTACATTGTTATTACTGTCCCGCTCGCTGTCACGCGATATATTATGACTATTTACGAACAGAATTTGAATTTGCAAACGACACTAAAAACTTTAAAGATAGTATACAAATTTATTTTCCTGTATCAGCCGGATCATCCACTGCTGAACACAGCTTCCTCTATTAAGGGGGTATTTTCTATAATCCCCACGCTTGGCAGGCGGCTTGGGGATCGCAGTGTAAGTTCTTTAGAAGGCTCTGCTGCCCACCTTCCAGTATTTTTCCCTTAGTCGCCTCTTACGACACCCACGGGATGATATGGGGAGGTGCAAATCTAACCCGGAACCCCACGTGGAATTTATCTTACTTGTTACAAATCAACAGCTTACCCAGATGTTTTAATATGTAAGAATATATTACATAGTTGCAAATGTGCCTAATAGCAAAATTTTTACGTCACCTTTACACTAGAAATTAATTGCCACCAAAAACGTGATACATCGACATTTACGATTATATTATATCCTTAACAACTACACATCGCAGCGTAAATATAAACGTCTAGCGACGTAATAATTGTACCTACGTAAAATCTGGTTACTGATACAGAAAGCCCATAAAAATGGCTATAAAACACTATTTACACATTTTATATTATAATTTCAGATATTTGTGTACAGCCTGTTTCTTTGACCGATTGAAAAAAAACAACCTCACTTGAAATTTAGCACATACAAAACAAGAAATTTTATTCAGAAGTTAATTATACTAATATAATAAGTAAGATGTGTTTTTCTAAATATATAAATAAACACACAATTACATATAATAAAAGCTTATCAAAAGGGTGACATTCCAAAATTATTGCTCTACTTGTAAAAATTACAATTTGCACGTACAAAAATCGGTGCTATTCAATTGCATTCCTCGCATCAGCAAGTCTAATTTTCATAAATATATGCATTTTTATGCAATAACAATACTCAAAACAAAATCTACAATATATTTTACTACAACTGTAACGATAACAATATCATTACCTATGTAAAATAATAACAATAAAATGTACCTGGGTTGAAGAGAAAGGGCGGTCAAGCGAAATTGGCACTACGGCCAATCGTAAGCTTGTCGGTTGCCGCACTTTCCGATTGATTTACCACAAAAACACAATCTGTCAATATAAATGTGCTATGTCCAGATGTAGTATAAATACTAATAAATCACTTAAATGTAGTAACTTATCGAAATATTAATAAATTATTAGTTAATGTTCAATTACGTTATCAAGGTGAGTGCAATAGCAGCGCAGGAAATTGGCAGATTCCTATGGCTTCCAATGTTCCACATATTGTTTTAAGGTGTAATTTTTTTTTATAATTTTTGCATCTTGTCTTTTTTATTTTGTAAGAGACATTACTGCCTGTATAAAGGTTGGATTAGGTTGTCCCGATACGAATGTTCCGAATATTTTTTCGATTACCCTCAAAGAACGCCTCGAAAAATTTGTGAATTGTCGATCTCGGTGTCGACTAATATTTGTGAAAGGTGAGATGGATAAGTTACGCATAATTTTATTATATAGTAAGTACGTAACACATTATTAGACGTTTAAAAGAATGGGGCCGAGTTTCTTGCCCGTTCTTCTCGCAGTGGCTGTACACATTTTTTTTACTCTACGTGGCAGTACAATTTAAAATATTCTAATATTGAAATTTGCAATTGACCTTCATAAGAGCGTCGTTGACGCCTAAATTGAATAAATGATATTGACTTTGACGACAGTCAAGTTAAGATGCAGGGTCATCTTCTTATGTGCTGCACTCTTCACTCCAAAGCGTTGGTTCTTATCTCATTCGACCAGTAATTTAATTGCAACAGTGCCCTTCACACCTGAACACAGAAGTGTGGGTATAGTACCACCAACGTAACTGTGCAGTTTTCGAGGGCGCTAAACTGGTCAAGGAAATCAACTACAAACTGTCACAATTTGAAAGATTGTTGTAGTTCTTTTTTTTTGCCGCCTGAACAGATAGTACCACCAACTTAACTGTGCAGTTTTCGAGGGCGCTACTGGTCATGGAAATCAACTACAAACTGTCACAATTTGAAGGAATGTTGGGACAAAAATAATTTTAAAGTTAAAGTTATAAGTTTAAAGTTGTTTAATTACTAAATGTTGTAGTTCTTTTTTCTGCCACCTGAACAGATAAGTTGGTGGGTCTGTACTACTGTTTTGAGGCAAAACATCGGTCACTGCGGTGGTACCCACCAAAACCAACTCTTCTTATAGACGCCTACAATCTGGTGCGAATCTATTGAAAATAATAATCAACGGAACATAATTATGATTTCAGGGCTTATACGTTCTTACTTACTTTATTTTTGAAGCGCACGTAGCGAAGTTTGCATAGTCGTTCTGAATCGATCAGCAAAGTTAAGTAACGTCCGCCGCGGTCATAACTTAGATGGGTGACCGCTAGTGACATTACTACTGTGCGCTTCCGTGCTTCGGAGGGCACGTTAAGCCGTCGGTCCTTGTTGTTATCTTAGGATGGCAATCTTTACAACATGGTGGTAGGGCATTTTGCGAATGCACGCCTGGCTATCTTCCAACTTCAAGTAGAAAATCTGTCGCCAAGCACCTAACAGTGTGGTCCGGCAGCTGTCTTTGAGAGCCAGTAATTCTAGGTTAGCCTGAACCACAACATCGACCACATCATCATTTACCATCAGGTGAGATAGTGGTCAAAGGCATAAAAAAGTCCCCTCTTTTAGTACTTTAGGAACTGTGCAATAATCATATCAAATTTGACGCTTAAACGTTACCGTATTCACAATAAGGTGAACAGAATAAAGACAATATTCTGGAAATTATTGATGTCGTCGTATGGTACGAGTTTCCATTGACGTCCGTCGAATTCAGGGGGTAGAGGGGGTTGGGGAGAGGGGGGAGGGGTACCACTGGGGAGGGGTACCACTCCCCCCTCTTCAAAGGAGCCCGCAGCCCCCCTATTTTTACTTATTTTAAATTTTCCTAATTTTCTGGATTAACATTAAAATAATAATTTTAAAATCGATTGCCATGAAAGAGGTCACTGGAAGGGGGAAGGGGAGGGCCTCCCTTCCCTTTCCCACCTTTTTTATTACAAGGTAATGCATAGTTTTCGAGTTATGCATATTTTTGTAAAATCATAACCTCACTTTTTGTAACACTTCACTGATCAAATTTATTGTTTTGTTGGATGTGTAACAGATTTTTTAGCGCTTCGCCGGCCGCTGCCGCGAAACGCTCGCTACGCTCGCTCGGCTCGCGCGTTGTGTTGTCGCAGTTTCAACCTAACCTAACCTGTTTTTTTTAATATAAAATGTTACCGAACGTATTTCACTTGACGCCAATTATTATCGCCTTTATTTTCGATTATTTGTACCACATTTTGTTTTCATGGTTCATATTAAATGTGGAACCATAGACGCAAAATTATCGAAAATAAAGAAATTAGTCAAGTGGAATACACCTTTAACCGTTCGTAAAACGTAACGTTCATTGGCGAGAATTCTATTTAATCTGTGCTACCACAGATATGTCAATCCCTATGGATTAGCATTAATATTGCAAAAATAATTTATTTTCAATATTTTTTTTCTCTTAAACTACGCTTTTTCTGATTTTGAAACTTTGCGTGTGTGCTTATAATAATGTAACCTTTCTGTGAAAAAAATATCAACCCTCAACCCGACGGACAGCAATGGAAAACTGAGCCATTTTGTTTATAACTGTGACCTTGAAATAATTTTGTACGTGTGTATATACATAGTGATTCCTTATACCTAAAGTATTCTGTTCAGAAAGCTTAACCTGAGAACGTCCATAGATACAAAACGACAAAACCTTTGAAGCGCCCGTAGCGAAGTTTACTTTGCTGTTCTTAACCGATCAGCAAAGTTAAGCAACGTCGCCCGCGGTCATGAGTATGATGGGTGACCGCTAGTGACATTACTACTAAGCGCTTCCGTGCTTCGGAGGGCACGTTAAGCCGTCGGTCCCGGTTGTTATCTTACGATGGCAGGCGTTATAGCATGGTGGTAGGGCAATTTGCGAATGCCCGCCTGGCTAGCTACCACCCTCAAGTAGAAAATCTGTCGCCAAGCACCTAACGGTGTGTTCCGGCAGCTGTCCTTGAGAGCCAGTAATTCTAGGTTAGTCTGAACAACATCTTCGACCACATCATTACTTACCATCAGGTGAGATAGTGGTCAAAGGCTAACCTATCAGGCATAAAAAAAATAAAAAACCCACAAAATGACTAAACCATAATTTTTAAAAAGCATTGTCGCATGCATTGTAGAAATTATTTCGGATGAAAAAGATAACTGCCGGCGGAACTTGAACCCGCAATCCCAGAATACAGTCCTGGTGCATTTCCAATTATGTTGTGAAAGCGGGTGCTGGCCATTCTTATTTTCTCTATCCGATTGAATGCACGTCATTTTGGTGTTGGCGACATCTACCTCAATAGCAGAAAACTATTTACCTAAGCTGGAAGGTCGATAAGCGATCAACACTGAAGACCAAATCAATGAAGCGATTTTTGTCCTTGTGAAGTCGATAGGACCACTACGTCCTACCTCCACATTTTTAGCGCTCGTCTAGGACCACTACGTCCTTAGTACGCCGTCGCCGACTGTGATCCTTATATCTTAAGATTTAATGGTCATATTCGAATGATTCATTCACGAAAATGACGCCAATGAGAAATGTATCTACGTAATGAATGAATAATAATTCCGAGAATTTTAAATAGTTTCCACGAGTAACCGTCAGTCGATGCGCGGCCGCGCGCCACGCAGGTTTATTCGGCAACGTGCGAGCGTTTTCGGCGACCCGTTTCAATAATCGAGGTAGTTTAACACTTCTATTTAATATAGTAAAAAGTATATACCATTATATTTTCTAGTGTATGAGTGTAACATTAGTGCAAAAATCAAAATGAAATTTGAAAGTTTAGTGCTTTGAATACAAGGTTAAACTTTGCGGTGCTCGCAGAGTTGACCTCGCCGCATTCAAATGGTAAGACTTAGTTATGAATTTTTGTATTGACGAATAAAATTTAAAAATTATTATTCGAAAAACATTGTTGTCTTTGATTATACAAACAGTTTTTTCTAACGTTAATATTTTGATCGTAGGGAGGCAAAATGCATAGAATAGGTAGCGCAAAAATGATGCTGTGCGCTTTGAAGTAGTTTGTGACAGGTAGTTAGGTATAGTACCACCAACTTAACTGTGCAGTTTTCGAGGGCGTTACTGGTCATGGAAATCAACTACAGACTGTCACAATTTGAGGGAAAGTTTTAGTTCTTTTTTCTGCCAGCTGAACAGTTAAGTTGGTGGGTCTGTATATGATAACTATTATTTTAGAAGTAATCCAAACATTATATATGTTTCTAAAGTGTATGTTCTCATCTATTCACTAAAGGTACTTTTATTTGGAGATACTTACGTATACCTACTATGTCATAAACAGCTCGAAACAATTTATTTACAATGGTTTTATTGTTTTACGGCTTGTAACGTCTTTGTGTCTCTGTAGATAGTTTATTTCGATTTTCTGTGTAAAAGTGTACTAAATACCTATTTGCATGTATTATCTAACTGCATAAACAAATATGCTAAAAATGCTAAAAATAAAATCCAAATAAATAAACAAAAGTACGTCTGACGCGCCGTAAATTATAGCTTTTTTATGCAGTTTTGGACCCAAACATGTTATTTTTTTCTTACTTTTTTTTTAAATCATTTCAAAAAGGGTGTTTTGTGAAGAATAAAAAAATATTGATATTTTTTTTTTTCAAAAAAATTTACTGTGTTTGCGGTAATTTACGACGGTGTTATCTAAAATAAACAAAAAAAACATGTAATTTATACATAATACAAAAGCTTAGTTCAAGACCTTTCTAGAAATGTGACTTTGACTGATAAGGATCCATAGGTTCGTCAGATATCGTAAAAAAAAATATCTCATGTTTTTCTTAACAATTTAACTTTAAATCTATATAGGTACCTAACATCACATCGAAACACCATTTGTTTTGCCTCGATACTCTTATTCACAACGTGCGCTTAACATTCATTATCACTATCTCTTATAACATTTATTCATTGTTTGTGATGACTAAGTAGTTTACCCTGCCTGCAAAAATCCTATACAGAATAGGATTTACATATAGGCTACGACCATCAAATACAAAAGAATTCTGATCAAAATACGTTGAAAGTAACTTGGTCACACGTCTAGAGATGTAAGTGAAAAATTTATTTTGATATATATTTGTAAGTCAACCAAACATTTTATAATTACAAAGATTGTTTTATTTTTAAACCTTAGATTATTGATGGGTCTCCGCTCGCGCTCCGACTAGATACCGCGCTACCTGAAAACAATAGATCCGTAAATGCGGCAACTCGAAGGCAATTAAATAAGATTTTAATTAGTTGAAGGCCTCATTTTTAACAGTTATTTTATTATTTACATCTCTTAACTAATATTTAAATAATATGATTAAAAATAATTATAATTATATGTAGGTTTTAGCGTACATTGTTTGAAAGATAAAGGTTAATGAAATGCGAAACTGGCTCGGGTACGCCGACTTCGGCGTAGTATTAGTTGCCGCATTTTACAAAGACACCGGCGGTATCTAGTCGGAGCGCGCGCGGAGACCCATCAATAATCTAAGTTTTAAACGTATTTTTTATGTTTCGATGATTCGATTACTGAAAAGGCACTATGCTCACCTGCTGTTAAGCGATAACTTATGCCTATAACAAATACATATAATCATAAGTGTCGAACTGCATTGCGCCCATTACTCTGAAACATAAAGTTGTTAAGTATCATAATACCTATATGTCTGTAATTTCACCGGCACCACTACCCTTTACTTTGGAATATAGTAATGCAAACAATGATTTGGTAGAAATAGGTAAATAGAGTAATGGCAGTATTACTCGTTGACAAAGAGCTCTACTGCTACTAACGTGCTAAGGGGCCCCACTCCCACCTTTGAAGTTCTGGAACACCTGGCCAACGCCATTATTTCAAGAAGCAGAGATGGCTCAGTGGCAATGGCTATGGACTGCCGCGCAGCGGGTTCATGGTTCAAATCCCGCCGCGGACTTGAGTATTCCGCATGGTGGAAGGGCATTTTGCGAATGCCCGCCTAGTTAGCAACCAACCTTAGGTAGTAAATCTGTCGTTTGAAGCAGTGATGGCTCAGTGGCATTTGCTATGGACTGCCGCGCAGCAGGTCCATGGTTCGAATCCCGCCCAGAGCTTGAGCTTCACCGCATGGTGGAAGGGCATTTTGCGAATGCCTGCCTGGCTAGCGACCACCCTCAAGTAGAAAATCTGTCGCCAAGCACCTAATGGTGTGTTCCGGCAGCAGTCCTTGAGAGCCAGAAAAATGACAGGCTAATGAGACCTAACAACTGGACGTCTCAGTGTGACGGGCACAGTGCAATTCGTCGTTGACGAAATGCGTCTGTTATAGGCAGAGGTTAGTCCACTTAACACCAGGTGAGCCTCGGGCTTGATCAGTCACAATAACATAAAAAAAAAGGCACCTAACGGTGTGTTTCAGCAGTTGTTCTTGAGAGTCAGTAATTCTAAGTTAAGCCTGTTAACACCTTCGAACACATCATAACTTACCATCAGGTGAGACTGTGGTCAACGGCTTTACTATCAGGAATGAAAAAAAATATTGATACTTAAATTCACGTTGAAGTTTTAATGTACCTAAGCTTACAATATTGACATGTGGTAGTGCGAATTTAAAATGTAGACTGAATTAAAGGATGGGAGTAGTCCCCCTAAACGTACAGTGCAAACGTATTCATAAATTTTACATATACTTATACCGCTAGTCTAGAAACCTACAATATATTTTTTCAGCGTCAGATTTTTTTGCCATAGAGTTAACTCAGGCCACGTCTGATGCCAAGGTCGTATCATCACTATATTGCGGGAAGTTCTCCACGTCAGTGTTAACGTCTTTTTTTATTAAGGTCGATTAATCTTTCCGGGTTCTGTCAGGGCTATCTGAAGGACGTGTGTTGGGAATATTCGAGGAAAATATTGTTTTACTCAAAGCAAACGTGTTTGAGCTATGTTTGGGAATCGGAGAGTTGTGGTTGTCTTATGATGCGTGAACATATTCTGATGGATCATTTGTCTTTACATACATAATTTATCTTTATTTTTGCGTTGTTTTTTGGTGATATTATATATGTATTTTCATAAAAACTAACGTGAGTAGACATAATTATAAACTACATATACCAGCTAGCACTCACGGTACTTAGTCGTAATCCCCGACTGGTTTCGAGGTTTCAAGCAGTAATGATGCTCATTCTCAAGGAATGTGGGCAGTTTCGAGCGCTGCTAGACGCGCACTCAAACACCGGTCGGAGATTACGACTAAACACCGTAAGTGCTAGCCGTTATAATGTAGTTTATAATATATACTTGTACAAACTTGTGTAAATACCGATTTATTCGTGATGATTAGTCAAATAAATGCGACTATAATTTCAATATACACTTGCAGTGTTTCTAGCTGCGTCCGCGTTGGTGTTTTGGTGGAGATCACTTCACATTTATTTATATTTTCCTTTTTTAGTGTGTATGTTGTGGATATATTTTTTATTTTTGCGTACTTTAATAACAGGCAAAAACAAAACAATTTTTTTGTTTAAAGCAACTAAACTACCGTGAACGCGACCGGTGACGTGGCTGAACGCGTAATTATGTGCGTGCGTTAATATAAGTTATATAAGTCATAGTAGAGAGAGAGAGGCACTCTTTCTACTATGGTTAAGTGGCTAGAGTGCAAGTAGCACTTTTCATACAAACGTAGTTTTTTTGTATTTTTAGAAAGAAGACACTAGTCTTAAGGAATGTTCGGGAGTCTCGCTACGTACCTGACTTATGTTAAAAAAATAATTCCGTATTCTTTAGTAAAAAAAAAATTTGGCTTGTTTCCTCTCTTTATATTATCACCACATAGGCCTTTAACGTTTTTCTACTATGACATATATTGCATTTAGAATAAATACTGCGTTACAAAATAAAATGAGGTTCTGAAATAGAATTTATGTAACATAATTTCAAATTTACGAGAGGGAAAAATTATAGTCATGTGCGGGATTCAAACCCGTGCCATTCACTTTATAGCTGGGGCATGGTCTCACCATATAAGCTAACATGTCAATGACTCATAACAAATTTTTTTCTTCTCGTTCTACCATCGTATGGGGATGGAGCGACACCTATTTAGTTCAACTTACGTTGTACTACAAACAAGTTAAAAATATTAGAAATAATGTTACTTGTAATTCTAATTTTCTTCTTAATTAATCAACGCCCAATAATTAAACTTAAAAATGTTAATAGACCCTTAAATGAAAATTAGCTATCCCATCATTATTATCCCAATATGATGGTTAAAGAACGATAGGAAAGATTTGAGTTATGACGTTATATCATGTTAGCTGAATTGGTTAGAGCATACCCCGGCTAAAGGGGTGGATGGACGTGGGTTCGAATCCCGCACATCACTCAAATTTTTCCTATCGTATATTTGTAATTTTGTGATGAAAATTAGGAACTATAATTGTTTTTTTTTTTTTTTTGTTATGTTATTGTGAAGTAACAAGCGCGAGGGCCACCTGATGTTAAGCGGTATCCTCTGCCTATAACAGATGCATTTCATCACAAGTGAAGAACTGCACTGCGCCCATCACCTTGAGACATACCTGTTAAGTCTCATTTTGCCTGTTATTTCACTGGCTCTCAAGGACTGCTGCCGGAACACACCGTTAGGTGCTTGGCGACAGATTTCCTACTTGAGGGTGGTCGCTAGCCAGGCGGGGATTCGCAAAATGCCGTTCCACCATGCGGTGAAGCTCAAGCTCTGGGCGGGATTCGAACCATGGACCTGCTGCGCGGCAGTCCATAGCCAATGCCACTGAGCCATCACTGCTTCAAAACTAAATTCAATAAATATTTTAATTCTTTATTAAACGTTTTACAATTCCAATGCATCTTGCTACGGCTATGTTATTTACCGCTGGTGCTATACGATGCGCATTGCAGTCGGCTATGCTGAAACATGAATATCTTTGTATTACCTGATCGGATCTTTGTCGAACATGGCTAAGAATATCTTCTTTCTAGTATCTAAAAGAGCGTTTATATCGATTTAGATGATAACACTGATCTAGTTTTGCTATTGAGAATCAAAATATTTATTTGGAATTCGAATACTACCAACCAGACAATATATACTTCTTCTTAATTTCTGATTTGCAGTTTGACTTTTGAAAACATGTGAAAGATTCCCTCCTCAAAGGCCGGTAACGCATCCTCGATACCTCTGGTGTTGCGGATGTTCGTGGGCGACGGTGATCACTTACCACCACGTGAGCCATCTGCTCGTTTTCCCGCCTATCCCATAAAGAAAAAAAAACACATTTTCATCGTTATAAAAATGGCCCCAAACTATAATTATGCAAACTCAATCGCGGGTCTTACCCTATAGGGTGCCGGCATTTGCACTTCCCATAATTATCTTCCTTTGAGAGTGGTAAGAAGAAATAATTATAAAAAAGACTTCAATCAGAAAATATTCTAAAATAGAAAATGCACTATCAGGCCGTCCCACGGCGATGCCACAAGGAGGGAAAGTACCTTGAATAATTTAGATTGAACATTTTACTTAACGACATTATTTGAATTTAAAAAAACATTTTTAAACTACATTTATGGATATATAAAATTACATGGTTGAACCGAGAATCGAGGTCATTACACAAGAAAAAAATCACCCTGTAGTTTTATCATACCGATCGAAATATTTCATCATAAGGATTATTTTTTGCTTAATAACATAGTGTCAGAAATAAAAGGAAGACCATGAATTTTAACATTATAGTAAATAAACGAGCCATGATAAACAGTATGTATATTTTGTTATGTAATGAGAACATCATCAATGTAGTTGAGACCAACTAAACACGCATTATTAAGGATAACTCAAATACTACTCCTCAGATCTCACTAACATTTAAATAGAAACATGACAAACACCAGCTTTCGGATATAAAAAAATCATTCAAATCGGTTCACTCTGTAAAAAGTAATCAGGTGAGAAATGAGGAACGAGAGAATGAATGAGGACGAGAAGAATGAATGAGGAACACACACAAAAACACAGTTAAATTAACAACACCCTTATTTTTCAAGTTGGTTAAAAAGAGAAATTTAGTAATGTAGGCTGCTATGTTACACAGCAATACCCAAGACGTACGCCAAGCGTGGGTATTATGGCAAATCCCTAGTATAGACCTTTGTTCAACGGTCGACGTCATGACTATTGATGATGCATGATAATGTGACTTCAATCAGTAAGGAGCTTAAAAAATTGGGTTCTATTATCGCTATTACATTATAGAAACTTTCAATTAGGAACAATCATGTTCAATTATCTTCTCAATTTCTCTGTTTTATTCTTAAAAACTTATGGTGAGGCAATGATACCCACCGCGCGCCAGCTATACCTTCACCGCATGATAGAAGAGTATTTTGCGAATGGCCACTTAGATAGCTACCGTCTTCAAGACAAAAATCTGTCGCCAAGCACCAAACACTATGTTTAGGCAGCCATCTTTGATAGCTCGTAAAATGACAGGCTCATGAGACTTAACAGCTGTCGGGCGCGGTGCAGTTCGTGACTTGTGTCGTGTACCTATCTGTCATAGGCAGAGGTTATCGCTTAACATGAGGTAGGCCTCGTGGTTGTTCCGTTTTTTTTTTATGCCTGTTGTTTTAGCCTTTGAACACTATCTCACCTGATGGTAAGCGATGATTGATTTGAAGTAATGATAGCCGAGCGGTAATAGCTATGGACTACCGCGCCGCAGTACCCTGGTTCGATACCCACCGCCGGCTTGAGCTTCACCGCATGCTGGAAGGGCATTTTGCAATTGCCCGCCTGGCTAGCGACCACCCTCAAGTAGAAAATCTGCCGCCAAGCACCTAACGGTGTGTTCCGGTAGCTGGCCTTAAGAAGTGAAATTACAGGTACATGAGACTTAACAACTTTGTCTCAAAGTCACTGGCGCAGTGCAATTCATGACTTGTGATGCAATGGATCTGTTAAAGGCAGATGTACGCCTAACATCAGGTGGGCTTCGAGTTTGTTCCGTCACATTAAATAACATCAAGTGGGCCTCGTGGTTGTTCCATCACAATACTATATAAAAAAGAAGTTACTGATAAAAAGGTACGTCTCTTGAGCTAGAGTCCTTTCTAGTGAGTACGACCGAATTAAATATTCTGCAATAATGCAGGCAATAAAAAGACACTTATGTGTGAAGAGCTATGTAGCCAGTGAAATTACTGTGTTAACGAGAAATAATAATGTCTTCGAGTGACGAACGCACTGCAATATCTACCGTGCAGAACTATAACACTGCTGTAATGGGCAGATGTTACTCATTACTTCATATCAAGAAAAAACAGTTTAATACAAAGTAAGGTCGCCCTCTTCCCTCACAAATGGTTGAGGAGGACGATGGCTGGCACGCGAGTCAACTAGTGAACGAGTGCTGCTTGAGGACACTGGTCCGTTCGGAATGCCTGTGCAAACCTGTTTGTAACTCTTTGTAATAGTATATAATTATAATAGGTCTGTATAATTAGCAACCCTTATAATTGTGTTCCCCCCTTAAGTATGTAAGGAATGCTCCCCATAGTAATGTTATTAATTAATCAACTTAAAAGCGGCACGGATCCTGGAGTCTGTGGAAAATCTTATAAACCATATAAAAAAAATACAAAGTAAAAAAAATGCTAACTGTTGCTGTTTGATGAAAATTATAATTTGATTTCTTCAGCCTAGAGCAAACTAGCTGCTAAACAATTGAAAAATAGAATTAAACTTAAATAATTCACAATACAATTTTCTGTTTGAAGTAATTTTATACTTATTTTAACAATCTTGAGCAACTTTTAATTTGTAAAGTTTAAAATTAAGAGTGTTTGCTTTTTCAGTCTGGTTATATAATTTTAGTTATATTTCGTTTACTTAATAGTTGGAAAAATTTTGAAAACTAATTTCAAATAGGACGGAACCGGCTTTAAGAAATAACTCGTGGAAATTGGTACCATGTTGATTTAAAAACACCGACCTTACATCAGCATGGTCCGACAGGTATAAAATTATTATTGATCGAGCGAGCACATTGAGAGCGAGCGAAGCTTCTATGCTTCAGCTGACACAAAAATACTTTCGTACGTCCGGTTGTTCTCCTACTGTATCACCCGGATTGTTCACTTTTGAACACAGCCTCCCCCAAAAGAAGGGGGATTTTACCATAATCCTAACGCTTGGCAGGCATCTTGGGGATCGTAGTACAGAATGCCAGTTCTTCAGAAAGCTCTGCTTCCCACCTTCTGTTATTTTCCTCTTAGTCTCCTCTTACGATACCCACGGGAAGTGATGGGAGGGTCACATTCTAGCGCGGCACCCTACGGCCCCTTTTCTTCTCTACAGGTCGCATTTCTCAACCAATTCTTATGAAATTTAATGAGAAGATTTGATAATTCAATAGTTTTTTTAGATATTTTGTCTTCTACATACCGTCGCACACACATACACTCACTCCTACTTACACACACACACGCGCGCGCGCACACACAAACACATACATGTCCTCACCCCGCCCTCTTAAACACAAAGACAAAGCATTCAAACTGTTACCTTAATATCTACAGTATGAAATCCATGAGAGCTTTGCTATCCCGAATTTGTGTACATAGTTCTGCACTAAGCGCAATAAAACTAAATCCCAATACAGAATGTACGCATATTCACTTCAATTAACAGCAAGAAAGCTTTCTAATTCTCTCTCGCCAGCAAAACCATTTAATTACACGAGTACGCAATTTCATCGTCCTTCAATATTTCAACATAAACAATTTATGAATCCTTCATTTAACTTGAGTTATATAAAGAGCTTTCCACGCGGCCTATTCAATTAGTTGAACATAAAGACGTCGGGAGCATAATGGTACGATTCGGACTCAATGGCACAGAACTCCCAATGAAAGGCTTTGGTCCGCTTCAGTCCCGTCAGATTACGCACAATACAGAAAATATATGTTTCACTCCACCTGATTGGCCCTAAGCAGATTAAGGATAGAAATTGATACATGTTAGGGACATACGCGGGAAAATGCAGCTGACAGTTGGCGTGACGTAATGAAGTAAAATAGGTAAGGAGTTTTCCGGTACGCAATTCGGAATTGTGATATCTTTGATATTGGGATATTTTCCAAACTTATTGTAATTACCGAAGACAGGCGATAATTCTAATACCCCAGTCAAAAGTATTACAGTACCGAGTTCCATAGATAACGATAATTTAAGTACAAACGTTACGGTAAGAAATCCTACCCGATCCTCTCCGCTTGAGCAACGGGAATCTTTGACAGATACCTTGTCCTTGGATGGAATAACCTCAGATAACCAAAAACCTCGTGACACCGAGCTGCTAATAATAATTAGAAATGCTATTAAAAGTGAGCTCTGTTCTGCTAAAACACAAATTTCTACTATCGAATCAACTGTAACCTATATCAGCTCTCAGTACGACGACCTTTTAAGAATTCTGGCTTCTAATGCTACCGAAATGAAGTGCCTGAAAGAGGAGAATACTCGTCTCCAACAGGACATTAACACGAACACCACTCGCATAAAACACTTAGAAGAGGAAATAGCGCGTCAACAACAATGGAGTCTGTTGCAAAATATAGAAATAGTAGGCATGCCCGAATCCAAAGACGGTGTGGAGGATACAGTGAAAATAGTGACGAGTCTGTCAGGGAAAATGGGTGTCACCATTGACAACACCGATGTGGAGTTCGCGCATCGAGTGCAGGCACGGCGGCCGAGCAGCTCCGCCAACGGCCGCACCATCATCGCCCGGCTGCGTCACCGCCGCACTAAGGACGCCATTATTGCCGCGTCACGCAAGCACCGCGGAATCAAACCATCCGACGTTGGGCTGGGTAGCGATGCGATACACAACGTTGGGAACGTCTCCCGAATTTACGTTAACGAACATTTGTCTAAACAGAATCGAGCCTTACTTAAAGAATGTAAACAAAAGGCTAAGGAAGCTAACTTTAAGTTTATTTGGACAAAAAACTGTCAAATCTTTGTTCGGCGAAACGAAACCTCGCCTCCGATTCCAATCATAACAACTTCCGATTTAACAAAGATAGGTTAACTTTGCTCGGTCTTAGTGGGCTGTTTATAGTTTTATTTTTAATAATACTTAGTAATATAGTTAGCATTTACGCACGACCAACTTTTATACATAATAATAATCATTTATTATACATTTGCAGGAATCACTCAAGACATTCACACACACAATTATGTCATATCCGACCACACTACACACAATATAACAGTAATATTATATTTCATGCATTTTATCACTTACTGATCGATCTTTGCTATAGTATAGTAATGATTGTATTATTGTGCTGTTATATTTTATTTTTCTGTACTAGCTGTCGAGCGTTTATACTGGCGCATACCTTACTGCGAAAAATTACAATATATTATTTAATTTTGTATGCGACCATGCTACAACGACGACGAGTTCAAGCGTCTACTTTGTTATACTTACCTACCTACATTTTATGCATGACTGTAATGTTTGTATGTATTCTAATTGTAATTGAGAATTCTGCTGTTGGGTTCAGGGATGCTATTTATATGATGAATTTACATTATAGCCTACTGTACCTCTTATTTAAGTCATCGCAAGCTTATACTTTCTATTTTTACCTTTTTAAATCTTTTGGCGGATATATATTTTCATAATGGCGGGACACAATAATACATTGAAACTCACGTATCAAAACGTAAGAGGCTTAAGGACGAAGACTGATGTATTTTATAATAACCTGCTTCTTTCAGACACAGACATAGTGATAGTTTCTGAGACGTGGTTGTGTGATGGCATTCTGGACTCTGAGCTATGTGATCCCGATAAGTATGACTTGTTCCGTCTTGATCGCGGTGCGCTCGGCGGTGGAGTGATGCTAATTTGCGCCGCTCGACTAGGCGCGCGCCGCCTGCATGACCTTGACAATGATGATCTGGAATGCGTATGCGTATCCATACCTGAGCGAGTTATTGGCTCTCAATATCCTTTAAATATCGTATGCGTATACATTCCCCCGGATCGCGCACTTGCATCACGCGTGCTTAAGTTAATAGAACTTTTAACTAACTTAATAAACTCCCGACCTGATGATTATTTTATTCTGACCGGAGACTTTAATCTTCCGTGCATTAACTGGAAATCAAATTATCCCGTTATTGCCAAAAAGGGTGCAGTAGAAACTCAAAACGCGGCCACGGAATTGATTAATTTATGTAGTTTCTTTGGTTTAGCGCAATTTAATTATATTCCGAACGCATATGGTAATGTATTAGACTTAATTTTTTCAAATACTCCAATTATCATTAATAAATCTAATAGCCCACTGGTAAAGGAGGATATCTGCCATCCAACGTTATCTATGTGCGTCACCGACATTTTGATACCTGCTATTAAACCACCCAGTATTATAAAAAAAGTATTTCGTAAGGCAGACTATTATACCTTGAACTCTTACCTATCGGACTGCGATTGGACATTTTTAAGCTCTTTATGCATTCAGGATGCGGTTGATAAATTTTATTTAATCTTAAATACGGCTATATCTAAATTTGTACCCCTTAAAATTGTTTCTAATAATTATAAATACCCGGTATGGTATAACAAACCCCTTATAAAATTAATAAAAGAAAAATCTAAAAATCATGCCCTTTGGAAAAAACATAATAACCCGGTCGATTACGCCTCCTTTTCAATATTACGTACGCGGCTTAAAAAACTTGAAAAACAATGCTACCAAACATATATCGAAATTTCGCAAAAACAAATTAAAAAATCCCCTAAACTATTATGGACTTACGTCAAAACAAAAAGAAATAATAAATCAAGCTATCCGCATCTAATGCAGTATAACAATGTTACTTATGCTAATCATCATGATATTTGCAATGCCTTTAACGACTTTTTCAGTGGAAATTTTAGTCAGCCATCCCATAATTATACGGTTTTTTCAGACGATAGAGCCCCGTGCTGTGACGTCATTGCAAATATACAAGTCTCCATTTCTGACATTTTGAAATTACTTAAAAACCTTGACTGTTCCAAAGGCGCTGGCTGCGATGAAATTCCACCTTATTTCTTTTTCAAATGTGCTGATTCATTGGCAGTTCCTTTGACAAAACTTTTTAATAGGTGTTTTAAAGAAGGGTACTTCCCAAAGATCTGGAAAACTGCTAACATTGTTCCGATACATAAAAAAGGGACTAAAACTGCTATTGAGAACTATAGACCAATTTCAATTCTTAATGTTTTAAGTAAAGTGATGGAGAGAGTAGTTCATAGACACGTGTACCCAATTGTTTTTCGTCATATTCCTCCACAGCAGCATGGTTTTGTGCGAGGTCGTTCGACTACTACAAACCTCTCTGTTTTTGTCAATGACGTTCTGCGTGGTATGAATGATGGCTTTCAAATAGATGTCATATATACCGATTTTGAAAAGGCATTCGACCGCGTCGACCATATCATCCTTCTTCGGAAGCTTCAGGAACTAGGAATACGCGGAAATCTTTTGAGATGGGTAGAATCTTATCTACGAAATCGCTCGCAGGCTGTTGTAGTTGCTGGTCACCGTTCTAACCTCGTGAACATACCGTCTGGCGTGCCACAGGGCTCGATATTAGGACCTTTATTATATGCAGCATACTTGTACGACATAGAGAACTGTTTTGAATTTGCTAAATTTCTGATGTATGCTGATGATACAAAAATTTATGCCCCTGTCAAGACTGAAACAGACGCTCATAAGCTTCAGAATGACTTGGATAGACTTTGTAAATATTACCATGATAATCATATTGCCGTCAATATCACAAAATGTTCACAAATCAGCTTCACTCGCAAAATTAATAAACTTAATTATCACTACAAGTTAGATAATTTACTATTAACTCGAAGTGATAGCGCAAAAGACCTTGGAATAATTTTTGACTCTAAAATGCTCATGGCGAATCATGTCTCTGCAATGGTTACTAGAGCATATAAAAATCTAGGGTTCGTTCTGCGAGTGAGTAGACCTTTCAATGATGCAGAGTATTTTTCAGCAGAGTGTATTTCGCTTACGTTCGTAGCGTTCTCGAATACTGTAGTATCGTATGGAACCCTAGTTACATGACTTACGTACATGACATAGAACGCATTCAATCTAAGTTTGTTAAGGCGCTTAATTACCGTACTCAAAACAAAGCTAGCACTTATGAACAAGCGTGCAACTTCCATAATTTAATGACACTTAAGGATCGTCGTACTTTATTGCAAATTTTGTTCCTCCACGATGTTTGTAGTAACAGACTAGATAGCCCCGAATTGACTCATCTCTTCTTACAACTGAGAGTTCCCACTAAGCGTACTAGACACACAACCTTGTTTCATGTCCCAGCAAGTCGCACAAACTATGCGCATAATTCCATCATAAGCCGAACGCTCGACAGCTATAATAAATATTTCTCAACAGTCGATATATTTCATCTTCATAAATTAGCTATCAAGAAACAAATTACTCTAATAATTAACAACATAGCGTGTTGTTAATTCCTTAATCTCTGATGCTAAATACACATAACACACTGTGTTTTTCTGGTATTCTCACTCTTGGAGCCTTGCTACTCCAGAAAAGCGCTCACATTCACCTTACACACCTTTCATACACTTAATGATATGTATAATAACTTTTTAATACAATTAATCACCTCTCTATGTTCCTCCTTGGTGCGTACCACATACAGTAGTTTGTAAGTATCATAGTGGGTTTGTTTAGTAGTAGATAATTTTTAAGCGATATATATTATTAATTTTTTTGTATAAAAAGTAAGAACCTGTCATTGGCAGTAAGCATTAACATAATAATTGTAATGTATTTTTCTTAAGTGCTGTTGGTTCTATGACAATAAAAGAAAAAAAAAAGAAAAAAATTCTTTGAGTTGATGTTTCATAATAATGTATAGACTACACTCAAATGTTTCTAGAAACATCTACCGTTGGACAAAGCCTCCCCCGTCAGTCGGGTATTCCATAATTTCCAAATTTTCAGGTGTAGGGCAGTATAGGCAATGGCAGTCAGAAGGCGTTGCTGGTTATCTTTTCGCTACATTCTGGTAATCTTTTCGTCGTGTGTTTAAATAAATTCAAAATATGAGGGGGTTTTCAATTTCACATTTTTTTTTAATGTTTGATACCTTTGGAACTTTTTACTGCATTAATTCATATTTTTGGTTCATAGGCAATATATCAAACCATGGGTAACGAGGCAGACCACACTGGATTGTTTTGTACCGTATCCCTTTGTAGCGGGATCTCTCATCAAGATATTCTTGCCATTCTTGCCTACACCTATAAAGATAGGTGTAGGCAAGAATTTACTAACTTTGCTCAGTACCTCAGAATGTAGTGGTACGCAGGGAAATGACACAAATTATTAAGTATTAATATGAATTTTTATTATAAATTCACGCGAATTTACTAAATTTTTTAAACTGTTTAATTTGTTTTTCTGGCACCTAGTGTTTTCTCGCGGTAGGGGAAGAATTATGTATTGTGCTCTGCAGCAAAGTTGTTTTGCATCTGGTACCTTTGGAACATTCAATACGCTCAAGATGTTCCCTTCCTCAGGTTTCAATAAAAGTTGCTACTCGTGCCAAATAACAGCTTTGTGGCTTTGCATGACAAATAACTATTTACCGATCTTACTAAAATGTCTTTGTAACTAGTTAAATATTATATCCCTCATCCCAATACGATGGTTAATGAACGATAGGAAATATTCGACTTATCACGTCATGTCATGTTAGCTCAATTGGTTAGACCATGCCCCGGCTAAAGGGGCGGATGGACGCGGGTTCAAATCCCGCACATGGCTTAATTTTTTCCTATCGTATATTTGTAATTTTGTAATGTAATCCGCATAGCAGGCGTTATTGCAATCATAACAATATTAAAATTATAAGGTTGTGTCATCATTTACAAGTATAAACCAATTGCAAAATTGGTCTTGTTTGTAGTACAACGTAAGTGGTACTATAGATGTCGCTCCATCCCAATACGATGGTTAATGAACGATAGGAAGGATTTGAGTTATGACGTCATGTCATTAAGCTCAATTCGTTAGAGCATGCCTCGGCTAAAGGGGCGGATGGACGCGGGTTCGAATCCCGCACATGACTTAAATTTTTCCCATCGTATATTTGTAATTTTGAAGTTATATATTATTTTCATTTTTTCAAATTATTGGAGCACAAAATTTTATACCCCGAACGGGAATTGAACCCGCGTCCTCCGATTTCGCGCCGGATGCCCAAACCACTCGGCCACCTGGGTACGTTATTTCTAGCCGAATTTTCGTGCTCCAACTGTATTACTTTAACCGTCATAGGGGGAGGCGGCCTTCAACCAGACTACTAGATTCATCAGATCGAAAGAAGTGCTTTTTCAAACACTTAACTCTCGGAATGATGTCGCTTCCCTTCTATATTTCTAAATATGATTACAAGCACTATCGCGTGCTAAGCACAAATCATATTTTACAAATTATTGGAGACATGATGAAGCAGTGACGGCTCAGTGGCTTTGGCTATGGACTGCCGCGCAGCAGGTCCATGGTTCGAATCCCGCCGCGGGCTTGAGCTTCACCGCATGGTGGAAGGGCATTTTGCGAATGCCCCCCTGGCTAGCGACCACCCTCAAGTAGAAAATCTGTCGCCAAGCACCTAACGGCAGCAGTCCTTGAGAGCCAGTGAAATTACAGACTTAACAAGTATGTCTCAAGGTGATGGGCGCAGTGTAGTTCGTCACTTGTGACGAAATGCATCTGTTATAGGCAGAGGATACCGCTTAACATCAGGTGGGTATCGTGCTTGTTCCGTCACAATCCCAAAAAAAACAACAACCACAAAAAAAAACATTTTTTTATGCCCCGGGCGGGAATCGAACCCTTGTCCTCCAATTTCGCGCCGGATGCCTAAATCTAGATGCGATAGTGCTTGTATATATATTGATTTCATTATACTTAGAAAAAAATAAAGATTAAATTTTATCTGTGTATTTTTTGCTTGAAGATATCTTATTCTTAAATCCGATAGTCTTAAATCCAAAAGCAGTGAGCGATGAGGCAATCTTCGCAGCGTGCGTTCAAAGAAATATATCGAATAAAGTTTTAGTTTGAATCTCAAAGAAGAGAATATTTATTTGATAAATTCTTAAAAAAGTTACGAAAATAAATAGTCTGGTAAAAACATAATACATAATTATTTTATTTTGCCTTAAACTTATCTGCAACAGATTTGTTGGGTTAGTTCAAAGAGACTGAAACAGACGGCAATATTATTCTCTAAATGTGAACATAAAAGATTGGTAAAATATCGTAATTTTTAAGCCAATGCGTCATTTAAAAGTGTACTTTTTACAAAATTACAAATATACGATAGGAAAAATTTTTAAGTCATGTCCCGCACATGACTTAAAGATTTTTCCTATCGTATATTTGTAATTTTGTAATGTAATCCGCTTAGCAGGCGTTATTGCAATCATAACAATATAAAAAAAAGTGTACTTTTTACTAACGTGAAATATCTTTATAACACATTTGCTCATAAAGGGTCTCTTATCTCACAAATATATATATATATATCGTATTGTATCTCATTACGTACTTGTGCAGTATTGTAATGTAAAACGCACGAGAGAATGTAGAACACAGCCTCCCCCATTACGGGTGGGTTTGCCATAATCCCCACGCTTGGCAGGCGTCTTGGGGATTGTAGAGTGAGATATCAGCTCATCTGAAAGCGCTGCTGCCCGCCTTCTGGAGTGTTACCCTTAGTTGCCTCTTACAACACCCGCGGGCAGAGATGGAGGTGTAACATTCTAGCCCGTCACCCCATGGGCACAAATGTTTGCTACATAATAATTATAAATAAAATTTGTATTAATACGATTTACTACATACGAAAACTACGAATTTCAACATTTTTAGAAAACTACAAATTGTATTCATGTCTTTTTTTCTATAGAGAGAAGTATATGATATTGTCTTAGTTCACGTATAAACACTGTTTTTAGCCAAAGTGAACTTTGCTTTCAGTTTTTGAAACCTAGACAAGCGCTCGTAGCGTAGTTTGCTTGCCGATCTCAACCAATCAGCTAAGTCAAGGCACGTCTGCTTCAGCCATGAGTTAGATGAGTGACCGCTAGTGGCATTGCTACTATTTCCCTGCTTCGGAGGGCACGTTAAGCCGTTGGTCCCGGTTGTTGTCTTACGAAGGCAATCGTTATAGCATGGTGGAAGGGCGTTTTGCGAATGCTCGCCTGCCATACCATCTGTCGCAAAGCACCAAATAGTGTATTCTATAGAGAGAAGTATATAGAATTGTATTTTTGAAACGGGCATAGTATATTGTCATATCTTATAAAATAGTATATATATTAATTTTATTGGTGAAGTGTACGAGTGTACACTTTCTACAAAAAAAAAAAACGGTTTTATGAGGCTCACTTCAGCTGAGCGTGGCCTCTGAAGTACGGAAGCGCTCAGTAATAATGCCACTAGCGGTCACCTATCCAAGTCATGACTCGGTGCCGCAGCGGACGTTGCTTTACTTTGAACGACTCTACAAGCTACCAGCGCTTCAGAATTATATTACTCTTTATGATTTAATTACAATAAGTTTAGCTACAAAGTTTATGTAGTACGTTCTTACGATTTTTTATGTACTTACGCCAGCAATTCTCCTTCAAGGCACTTAGAAATAGGAATGCACACAATTTTCCAAGACCCCATGTGGTTTTGTATATATTCGTACTGAATGCGCCTTTCAATTATTGTTAAAGTGTTCACCCCAGTTACAAAATAAAACATTACGTTTGTTGGGTTTTGAAAATGAAATTTAAAGAAAAGTGCACGAAGACTAATTCAAACTGTCCTCATTTTAATCTAAGTTGATATCCATGAAATATTGTTCAGTCATAACTCCCCTTACAAGGTATTTAGACGCCAGAGTGCAGCAAGGGTGGTATAACATTGCGAATGCCCGTCTGGCTAGCGACAATCTTAAAGTAGAAAATCTGTCGCCAAGCACCTAACGGTGTTACAAAATTACAAGTTAACGACCTAACGGTGTGTTCCGGTAGCTGTCCTTGAGAGCCAGTAATTCTAGATTAAGCCTGTTAACACCTTCGACCACATTATCACTTACCATCAGGTGAGATTGTGGTCAAGAGCTTACATATCATCAATGCAAAGAAAATATGAGTAAGACCTATTTAAAATAATTGAGAAATTAGAACAATTTATCAAATATAAGGTATCATTTTGTTTGGAATATTTAATAGCTATAGTCCGAGTAGGAATTGATGACTTTCTTCAGGTTTAAACTTTTCATTACGCATATATAAGGAAAGTAAGAAAATAGTTTTATCTCAAATTTTTTGTGATAATAATAACAGTAGAGATACTGATTTGAAATTAATTTGCCTTTAGTCCAAGTATGAATTGATCATTTTACATCAGTGTTAAATACTCTACTTTTCATTTCGAATATAAGGAAAGAAAAAAAAAGTTGTGTATCTTAAATATTTATTTAAAATGATATAGAAGTAGGTATTAAAATAAATTGAGAACTTACCAGAATTTGTGAAAGTTCAATAATTTTTTTATAGGTTTTCTTTTATATTTAGGTACATTATATTAAGTTAGTATTCCGCCATATTATAAAACCATCTGTTATAGGTAGAGGTTATAGCTTCACATAGACCTCATCTATAAAAAAAACTCTTATATGAGTGTGTACAAAAATCTTCTCCACCTTAAACTTGACATGGTCGTGGGGGCCTTATCACAGTCAAAATCTGTTGAAGGTTTCCGGTAGTAATTGAAATAAATTTCAAACGTGATATTGACTACTCTAATACCTGTTTTTTGGTCATAAAGTATCAGCTGTAAATTCATTTTTAGGATTACATAACATAACTAGAAAACGGGATCCTAAAGTAATAACAAATATTTTTTAAATATTTTAAGAAAACATCAAATTAATATTTTAATAAAACATTTAAAAAATATAAAAATATATCTAGTGGGATCCTAAAGCATAAACGTCGACACTCCCGTCCGACGATCCGTCTTACTTTTAAATGGCAGCATCTTAGGAAACGGACAAGGTAGAACATTAATATTTTTAACAGAATACGTGTTCGTATAGCGGATTACCTAAAAATAATAATAATAACAAACTTGCGATTGGCCGGATTTGGCACATTTCTTGGTTCTGATTGAGTGCGAAGATTTGAAAAATTATACCTAAATAAGGACGTGGTTGTCCGATAAGAAAAATTAGGGCGGATTTTTTTTTAATTATTGTTGAGGAGTTCCAAAAAATAATTGCAAAACCGCTGCATTTTAAATTAGTTTTTGTAATTATTAATCAAGCAGGTATTAAAAAACCTTTAGCACGGATTTGTTGCCCAAATATCCGTACGTGGCATATCTTTTTTTTTCAATCCAAACAACGATCCTCTGACAAGGAACTCACCTTCAAAGTAACCAAATTCAGAGAATCACCCCCTTCAGCCCCGTTTTCTAACTAAATCTCCACATTGTTGCGGATGTTTACCCGCTTTGTGTGAGTTGAGAACAACTTTGGATCTTTGCTAAGGACAATTGATGAGCAATATAATGGCATGTTTAGCGACAATCGTAGAAAGTTACTGTGAAAAGGTTGTAACTTGCAAGCTAAGACATTAATTTTCTAACAAATATTTATTTAATAAGAATTATATCAATTATACTAAGGTCGAATTTCCCGCCACGCCAGCCTTAACGATATCATTCGCCGGGCGTTTACCGGCGCCAATGTTGCAGCTGTTCTCGAACCGAATGGTCTGATGTGTGACGATCTTAAAAGACCTGACAGCATGACTCTGGTTCCGTGGAAGTTAGGACGGCCCTTAGTATGGGACGCTACATGCTTAGACACTTTAGCGCCGTCACAATTTTCTGAAACCAAGGTGAGAGTTGGCGCCACGGCTTCTTTGGCGGAGCAACTCAAGCGGCGCAAGTATGCTAACCTCGGTATGGATTACACATTTGAGCCGTTTGGTGTAGAAACGCTGGGTCCGTATGGGGACCGGGCTCATCGTATTTTCCAAAACTTATTAGAGCGTTTGGTTGATGTGACGCGTGATGAAAATGCTGACACCTATTTGGAACAATGAACAAGAATTACAATTCAACCTAACCAATTCCCTATAAATTTATAAAATCGTCTTATGCGTTATTTGACTCAAATAGAATAATCTCACTAGTAGTTACATATTTTACCCATTAGTCTTATTGTATTTTTCTTAACTTACTAGAGCACTAAATTTGAGCGCACCGCGTGAACCTAATGGTAGCATTTATTCGGGTCAACGAATAAGCAATGTAATCCAACGCGGTAATGCTGCCAGCATGCTGGGCATGCTGCCAATTGGTAGTAGGTTAGAGAATTTGCAATGGCCGTTAGTTTGCCTCAATGATTTTATTGAAGCGCTCGTAGCAAAGTTTGCTTAGCCGTTCTTAATCGATAAGCTAAGTTAAGCAACGTCCGCCGCGGTCAGGAGTTGGATGGGTAACCGCTAGTGACATTACTACTGAGCGCTTCCGTGTTTCGGAGGGCACGTTAAGCCGTCGGTCCCGGTTGTAGTCTTATGATGGCAGTCGTTACAGCATGGTGGTAGGGCACTTTGAGAATGCCCGCCTGGCTAGCTACCAACCACAAGTAGAAGACTGTCGTCAAGCACCTAACGGTGTGTTCCGGCAGCTATCCTTGCTGCAAAAGAGAGTTGATGGTTCTTGGGTTTAATGTTTTATTTCATGGTATACAATTCAATAGTTATGTCACCCTTTTCTCAACTTAATCTTCGCTTTGTAGCAGTTGTTTACCCGCATTGTTTGACTTGCAAACAACTTTGAGCCTTCAGAACAATGGGCGCTGAGCAATATGAATAGCAAGTTTGGTCTACAGAAGCACAGTTTTCCGCAATTGATCTCAGCATTCGTTGGGAGACTGACTTAAGTTACGTAGTTAAAAACAATTTTCCAAAAAAGTCAAACAGCTTTCGAGGAATTATGAATTTATATTTTTGGTTAAGCAGTCTAATTGGCGTACATGTACATTATTTTTATAGGTATTTGTTTTTGTACTTTCCATTTAACTACTCATACATTTTACTTGCAAATTCTTCTTCAAGCAGTCCAATAATACGTTTTTGGTCTTGCCTTACTTAATATGTTTTTATTCATCAAGTTTTTATTCGACATAAAGCCCATATCTGTTTTTCAGAATGGTGACATAAAGCAAATCTAAAACATTAGACAATATTATGTTCATATAACGTCCTTTGTATTTGACGAATTATATCAATATAAATTAGGTGGTGTGTGGGAGGGTAGATGAAGGCCAAAAAGGTATAATTAGATGAGCTGAAGAAATAAATTTGTGTAGATGGCAACCGATAAAAATACAATTGTACATCTTCCGGTATACTAACGTAATCTCTCCATAACCTTTATTATACATCGATTATTGAGTCGTTGAGGTGGCCTGCCCATTGCAAATTCTGAAAGCTATATCTGTGAATTTGGTCCTTCGGTAGAATTTCTCGTTCCAGATCTTGTCGAAAACTCCGAGCATAGCTCTCTCCATAGTTCGTTGAGTGACTCTTGTATATAATGGTCACAGTTCTACTACGTCTCCGTGCTATTAGTCATCATTGGCAATACGCACTGGTTGAAGACTTTGGTCTTCAGGCTCTGCGGGATATTAGACGAGAAGATGTTGCGTAATTTTCTGGACATAGTTTGGCAAGGGTTAAAAGATGTGAGGCTCACTATCCGTTGTGTTACTGGACTAAACAATAATACCGATGCAATTATTTTTGTTTGTTTATTGCATTATATTTTATAAGATATGTACCTCACTATACCAAAAAACAAACTCTAAATAATGGTTTAAAAATGATTTGATTAATATGAACAAATCTTTGTCAGCTATTTGACTCATTGTAAGTCATGTTGAACATTTTTTCTACCCCTAGTGATTTGATGCTCAACCCTTGAATGAGCGGCCGTGAATTTTGGAGCCAAATAGGCCACTTGGGTCCTATAACGACCCATCCCACTTCTGATGCCGCTAATGTTACTCCAGCATTTTGAAATGAAAAATACCGACGTAATATTAACGGAGATGGTTTATGAAAATAAAATCCTTCCGAGTTTTGATGTTTTAGAAGGGCACTGCGGCATTTCACCAAAGGATTTCTGTTTTAATTAAATTATTTCGTTTTATTATGGGAGTACGTAAAACAGGGTAAAATTGTGATATTATCTTGAGAATTTGGGTACTTTCGTCACATAAAATAGCAGTTTCATGGTTGATGGTGTAAAGGTCCGGATGGATAGACTTGATAAAAAGTACAAGCAAAAGGGGCGTACGAAAAGGATTATCAAACCGTTTTTATATGTTTTGTTAATAATATGTGTGGGTTAACAATAAGTTACTATCCAGCGGCATATATAAGCGATATCCAAGACGCCTGCCAAGCGTGGAGATTATGGCAAACCCTCACTAAATGGGAGAGGCTGTGTTCACCAGCAACTATATATCTGTTATCTATTTAAGTAAATAGCATTAACATTTTGCTTTGTTTCATATTGCAGCGACGAATCAACTGCAATGTCTCATAATGTAAGCACCACATATTCAAATGACTATAGATTAGCAGTAATCAAATAATATAAATAATGTCGATAATTCAAAGTGTCGCCAGTAGTGAAAGTTGCTTGCTTGATGAATTAATGATGGAGCCCACTATATGGTGTTGTCTGTTCACGCCGTCCGACATGTTTAATAACATTTTACATCATTACCGTTCGGCTATCACAGCTTCAAATTCTAAATTGATTAGCTAATTTTTTTAAGCCACCAGTTTGAGGGCTTAGGGTAGTCTCGAGGACTGCTCCTGATATCTCCCCTAGGGGGCATAGAGGTTGACACGAGTTTTTAATCGATATTTCGACGCTAATGCATGCACCAAAATGGCGGGAAGATGGTAATTTTTTTACCGGTACCAAATTTTAATACTGAAATAACTTTACAAAGTTATAACGAAAAATATATATAGTCATATGCGGAATTCAGTCCCACGCCATCCACCCCTTAGCCGAGGTATGCTCTAACTGCTAAGCCAACATGAACAAGATATGACGCATGACTCTAATATTAGGTCCTTACATATGAAATTGGCGTTTTTCGTACTGGCCACTTTAATCACGAATTTCTCCTCTTTGGTAAGGAATTCCAAATTCAAATTTGTACAGCTATAGACTCATGTATTTGTGCTTCGATGATCGTCATTCATTTGTTTTTTTTCTTCTGTTTTTTTCTGTTTGCGTCACTCATTTTACAAAATGGAAAACCTTAAATATCGCATTATTTACGAGTACGAGTTCCGCCGTGGCACTATTGCTGCGGAAACAACTCGAAGGGTGAATGATGTGTATGGCGGTCGTGTTGCAAAAGAAAACACAGTTCGTTTTTGATTCCAACGTTTTCGTTCTGGAAATTTCGACCTGCAGAACAAGCCCCGTGGACGGCCTGAGACTCAAGTTGATAATGAAGAGTTGAAGGCTATTGTGGAAGCGGATCCATCGCAAACCACGTCCGAGTTAGCTGCAGGCTGCGATGTTAGTGATAAAACTGTTTTAATTCACTTGAAGCAAATTGGGAAGATTAAAAAGCTTGAAAGGTGGGTACCTCACGAATTGACTGAAACAAACCGGCAAACGCGCGTCGACTGCTGCGTTACATTACTAAACCGGCACAATAATGAAGGTATTTTAAACCGAATCATTACCTGTGATGAAAAATGGGTTCTTTACGATAATCGGAAGCGCTCAGCGCAATGGTTAGATCCTGGCCAGCCAGCCAAATCCTGCCCCAAGCGAAAATTAACCCCAAAAAAGTTACTTGTAAGCGTTTGGTGGACTAGTGCCGGTATTGTTCATTACAGTTTTTTCAAATCTGGCCAGACTATTACGGCTGATGTCTATTGTCAGGAATTGCAAACCATGATGGAAAAGCTAGCGGCTAAACAACCTAGGCTGGTCAATCGCTCCACGCCACTGCTGCTTCACGACAACGCTAGACCACACACTGCGCTACAGACGGCTACTAAATTAGAAGAGCTTCAATTGGAAAGTCTAAGACATCCTCCGTACTCCCCGGACCTTGCTCCAACAGATTACCATTTTTTTCGAAATTTGGATAACTTCTTGCAAGGGAAAAAATTCAACTCCGATGGGGCAGTCCAAATCGCCTTCAAAGATTTTATTGATTCCCGTCCGACTGGTTTTTTTAGTAAAGGGATCAATGAACTACCTATGAGATGGCAAAAGTGCATAGAAAATAATGGTTCATACTTTGATTAATTAAATATATTATATTAAAAAATATTCGACTTTTTGTTCCTCCCATACAAAACGCCAATTTCATATGTAAGGACCTAATATGTACCTACGTCCTTAACCGTCGTATGGAGATGGAGCGACATCAATCTCTCGTTGTAATTTAGAAAAGAAATCAGCGTCAAGCAAAAAAAAAATTATAGGTAGTATTTTATAATGTATTAATTTATAATTGTATGTATTTTTTAATTGTAGGTTGTATAGGTTTACGTCATCGTTGACAAGATTACAGATATTTTTCTTAATTTGCGAATATAAGTCTTGTTTGTAGTTTAACGTATGTTGAACTATGTATCTCAATCACCATATGATGGTTAAGAACGTAAGGACAAATTAGAGCCATGCGTCATATTATGTTATTTTGACTTAGCGGTTAGAGTATACCTAGGCTTATGGGGTAGATATTGCGGGTTTGAATCCCGCACATGACTAAAATTTTTCTTCTTGTTGTAATTTTGTATCCGGAAATTTATGATAGCCGCGGAGCATGCGTCATTGCAAAAATAAATAAAAAAACATTAAAATTAAATAACTTGTTGAAGTCTATATAACTTGGCACTAAACTAATTAAACTGTTTTAAGTTAGTATGGTACCAACACCGACTGGTACCTACTTCAACAAGTTATTTAAAAATTATCATCATGGTACCAAAAAGAATCCCCTTTTCAGTAGTACAAACTTCTTATAAGATCTATTGTCATTGATTTACAATACTGGTCACCATCATGAACAGTTTCTATCAACTTATCATCCAGGTAGAGGTGTATTGGTAAATACTGTAGTTCATTGAAAGCCACTTAAAAACTACTGAGCCGATGAAGATAAATATAAAATGAGGCTAATTGGGACGTGAGTAGGTATAATCTACCGAACACATCTCAAGGACTTAATCCCGTAACAGAAATATTAATTTATAGCGGGGCACGACACCGGCTACGCAGGGGGTATTAACAAAATAAAAATCTATATCTTATGTTTATCAGTTAAAATGTAGGATTCTAGTATCAAATAAATAGACCGACATTAAAAAAAAAAAAAAAAAGTAACTTCGGACTATAGGTAAAGCTAAAAATAATACAAACATACAAATTTTTTACTTTATAATATTAGTGTAGGACAGTTATTAGTGCGTTGAGAATGAGCCCTACTGAAATTAACTTTTTTTGGAGAGACACTAATCGGGACTTTATTTTTGCCTCGAGCTCGCCGGTGAACTCGGTGTTTGATAGCGTAACCTCTGATTACCGCATACCTGAGGATGTTACCAGGACGACTTGTGGATGACGCTAAAGCTGCCAACGTAATGGCTGCGATGGGGTTATCTGGGTCGTCCAATACCTGCCGTGGTTGGCGACGGGGAAGTTTTAAGTATGAGTCGGATGAGGCAGTCGAATAGTTCGCTTCTTGGCCAACCAGAGGGTTTGGGTGGTAAGGGGCTCGATCAAAGTATCGGCGGGCGCATCCCTTAAGGAGGGAAGGTGTAGGTCGCAATGCAACTCGGTGTTCCGTACCACGAAGCACCGGTTGCCTTGCGAAGGAACCGGTTTTGGATGACTTGAAGTTTATGTAGGTGGGCCTCTTTAGCATGACTGAATACTACTGAGCCGTAAGTCATGATGTGGCGGATACAAACAGTGTAAAGCGTCTTCTTATTTTTAAGAGACAGTTTACTATCTTTACGGATTAGGGGACCTAGGCGACCCAATACAAAGCCCGCCTTGTTACGGACACCTTTGATGTGAGCGTCGAAGATGTGATACCGATCAAGGGTAACTCGGAGGTATTTGGTTTTTATAACCCAGGGAATGGGTTCATCGAACAGAATTAATGATTTCGGATAGCGGGGGTGGGTTCTCTCAGTAAAGTACATAGATGTACTTTTAACTGGATTGACTGCGATACGCCATTTACGGAACCGGTCACCGATCTCGGTGGTGGCACATTGCATGGCGCATCTCCGTCTACTAATCAACCAACCAGTGGTATAAATAGCGGTATTGACCGGGAATTGGGCTATGGAAACCTGTGGTTGAGAGCGTGGGATGTCGCTGGTGTACAGAGCAAAGAGAATGGGTGATAGCACGGAGCCCTGAGGGACTCCAGCTCTGACTGGGTGGGGGGTGAAGAGGGTGCCTTCCACGCGGTAGCGAAAGCTTCTGTCCCTTAGGAAGTCTTGTAAGGTGAGCACAACACGTACTTGCTCGCCAAAGAGGAATAGCTTGTAAATCAAGTCATTGTGCCAGACTTTGAAACGAGGCCCGTAGTTTCACTACCTTATATACCCTCCAGCTTCGGTGTGTTCTTCTAATAATGTTTTATATTATTTTCTTGTGTTATGTTTGTGTTTTTGGAGAAGTGTGGTTCCATTAGCAATAGAACTATTTATGCGCGTGGGTATGGAGAAGTACTACCACCATGCCTATTTCTACCGCCAAGCAATAATGTTCGCATATAGTGTGCCGGTTTGAAGGGTATGAGTACCGGTTAAATTACATACACATGGAACCTAACAACTTTATGTCTCAGGGTAATGGGCGCAGTGCAGTTTGCCACTTGTGGTAAACTGCATCTGGTATTGACAGAGGCTACCGCTCAAAACCAGGTGGGCCGCATGGTAATTCTATCACGATATATAATGCTAAATCGTCATCAGGCTTTAATGAAAAGAAAAAAGAAAAATTTGACGACCCCATATTAGGACGACAAGAGTATGAAAATGATTCGCCGCATAAGCACCAATAAAACAGGAGACGTTTTAGCTGAAATCACTGAATTTGAATGCAATTTTATTTAAGATTATAAACCTATTCAAGTTTGAATTAGAATCCAAAGTTTGCTGGAATACTTAATTAAGATTGCTGGGAAATTATTTCAAAGTCAAGTAATCAAAATTCTTTCATAAAAAAATCTACTACAATTGGGGTAATTTTAATTAAGATTGCATTTGATTTGTTTAAATATAGAAGAATAACTTTAATCAAATGAGATGTGAGGTAAGAAATATGTATTTTTTTATCATAAAATCAAGATTCTTTAAACCAACTAAATCTACAAATATATATTAATTCGTAGATTACAGCGCATATTTCTAGAATTTGTACTAGAGATCCAGTTATTCAAGGTAAGCCTAAACAGCATCTTTGACTATATCATAACTAACCATCAGGTGAAATACTGAACAAAAATAACCTATCAACTATTATTAATAAAAAAGTAGGAATAAGTTTCTACATACCCACGTCCGCCAGATATTTTTTATTCAATCTTACAAAGGGTGAACCAGTTTAAATCTAGTGAGTATATAGTTGCTCCACACACTGATTTGATAGTGGCAGAGACGTGCATCGAGCTGCTGAGATCAGGTTATGTTGCGACGATGATTATTTAGGTCGAAGCTGTTGTTCAGGGTAATCTAGAAAGAACGACTCTTAAAGACAGCTGCTGGAACATACCGTTATTATTTTACGATATTGTGACGTAACAATCACGAAGCCCACAAGATTTTTGGTGATATTATATAACAGATACAGTTAAATATACTAAATAGTACGTATATATATTTTTTTTATGCCTGATAAGTTTGCCTTTGACCACTATCACACCTGATGGTAAGTGATGATGTGGGCGAAGATGTTGTTCGGGCTAATTTAGAAATACTGGCTCTCAAGGACAGCTGCCGGGACACACCGTTAGGTGCTTGGCGATAGATTTTGTACTTGAGGGTGGTGGCTAGCCAGGCGGACATTCGCAAAATGCCCTACCACCATGCTATAACGACTGCCATCCTAAGACAACAACCGGGACCGTCGGCTTAACGTGCCCTCTGAAGCACGGAAACGCTCAGTAGTAATGTCACTAGCGGTCACCCATCCAACTCATGACCGCGCGCGACCTTGCTTAACTATGCTGATCGGTTGAGAACAGCTAAGTAAACTTCGCTACGAGCGCTTCAAAACGGTACGGCACGGTATATAGCGTTTACTATCAGCGTTGACTTCACGCCGTGTAAAGAACTTCAAAAAAGTTACAAGCAGCGATGGTTGGGGAATATAATGTCACACGAGCTAGAAAATAGTAAACGATACAAAATTAGGATTTTTTCCTCCCTTATATTTGTAAGTTTGTGTTGTAATCCGCAATGCAAAATTTGCCTTGTTTTTAGTACAACGTTAGTTGAACTTTTGGTGTTGCTACATCTTCATGCGAAGAAATATGAGAACGAATGAAAAAAATAAAGTTATGAGACTTATTAGCTCAGTCGGTGAGAGCATACCCCGGCTACGGTGGTGGATGACGCAGGTTCGAATCCTGCACTTGACTATAATTTTTTCATTTTGTAATGTAATCCGCAGAGCATGCGTTATTACAAAAATAAAAGTATTAAAATTGTATACGATGCTTGTGACTTATGTAAGTCTATGAGTGCATGGCTTTTAGCACCATCGCTGACGCCATGCAATGATAAAAACTGAAGTACTATATTGGCTCAGCATAGAGATCTAATTTGAGATTATTCGCCATTACCTATACCTCTATGAGCAGGTATCTGCAGCTATTGCCAATGGCGACGAATGACATTGTCACCGTATGCATCAATGAAAAGGAGCAAGTAACTTACGATTCGGACACAAAACATTCGGAAAAATCGACCAAGAGCGTATCAAGTTTTCGCACGAACCGTTATTACAGTGGACTCTTAGTAATAGTCCCGTTTTTACCCCTTGGGTACGGAACCCTAAAAATTGACTTAACATTAATTTTTATGTTTATTTCACTGACGATTAGGCACCATCGAAACTTTGAAACTATTTAGTACACCCGCAATAAAAAAAATATAATATAGTAACAGAAAAAATTATGTCAGCAAGAATCAGAATAACTTGGTAGTAAACCGCATCTAACACAAAATATAATTTTGGAAGTTAAGACTATAAAATTTTTATCTGTCTTTGATACAAGCCACCAAATTTTAATTTAATATTTTGCAATGTAAGAAAAAAGACGGTAAAAATTATTTATATTTTTTTGCCCAATTCTATTTAATAAAATCCGTCCGCCTACATCAATTGGTACAAACGACCCATGTTTATTTACCGTTCCGATCTCCATACCATCGTAATTGCTTCCCACGTCCCCAAACACAGCGACATTCGATTTAGGGACATCCTAAACACAAAATGATTACCTGTCAGTGCGGCTCGGGACAGGGCCGGCCCGGGACCGTTTCAATCTGACGTTTAATCAACCGGAAGGTCAGTGGACGCGAATCGAAACAAACTTCACGGGTGCAGACAACTGTTGACAAATTAATGTTTGATAGCGTATTAGAAAAAAGCGAAAACCTAAGACACCTAATAGTATGTTTCGGTAACTGTCCTTAATAGCCAGTAATTCTAGATTAGCCTAAACATCCACATCATTACTGAAATAGTGGTCAAAGGCTAGCCATCAGCAATAAAAATATATATAAGCGTAATATGTACGAAGACGTGGTTAAAGGTTTTTGTTTTGGTAAAATTTAAAACATGATGTCATTGTGTACTAAAGAAAACGAGTCCGTGAGGGGCGCGACCTCATCTTAATTTCCAAAACTTGTCAGAGCGCTTGGTCGATGCGGCGCGTGATCAAAATGCTGGCACTGATTTGGCTCAAGGAAGAAGCATTGCAATCCAACGGGGCAAGGTTACCAGCATGCAGAGCACGCTGCCTACTGGGAGTGGGCTGGAGCATTTGGACTATGTGTAGACCTGCGATGACCTTTGAGTTGCCTAAGTGCAATCAGTGTAGTTGCTATAGCTTGTAGTGCTTCATAAATAAAGGCATCACCTAAGACGTAACGTCAACCATTGAACGAGGTCTGACCCATTGGGGGGATTGTCCATAATCCCCAAGCTTGCCAGGTGTCTTGTAGTTCGCAGTAGAAGTTGTCAGTTCTTCAAAATATGCTGCTTCCCGTCTTCTAGTATTTCTTCCCTCAGTCGCCTCATACGACTTCCATGGGAAGAAATAGAGTGTGACATTCTAACCCGGCAGCCCACAGGCAAAATATAGGCACAAAATAAAGGTATCCCATCGGTAAATAAAAACTGTACCTTCGTTGTCTGGACTGCAATACGTTGTAGTTACAGAGGAAATATATTAACAACACAAAAGTAAATATATTTTTGCACAGGATTACTTCACTGCCCTCACTTCCGTTTCGTGGGATTATTTTCGTTCAGTTTTTTTGGCGCTCACCTGAAATATTTTCATGAAAAACGCCAGTCACTTTTCTAACGCTCCACCTAGTTGATTGACCGAACGGAATCCTAATGGCATTTGCTCTCACATCACGTTTATGCTAAAGCCCGTCGCGCTTGACGTATTCGCAGATACGTCTTTTACGCCGTCTGTGAAAAGGCAAAAATTGTTACAATAAAACTTTTTACCTACATTTTTTTGGTGGACTTGAGCACATTACTCTATTCGGTGTTACGTACGACAGTAAGGTGAAGTACAACTAAATTAAGACATTTCTTTTTTTTTTTTTTTTATGTGCTACGGCGAGTCGGACTTAAGTCTTTTAGGATTTCGTTCTGCAAAGGCCTTGAAGAGAATTAAAATAGTTTTTAACGCAACTTAAACTTTATTATTAGCGTTTTAGTATTTGTTGGTTATATATAGGGGATATAATATACCGAATTTAAGATTCCGGTCTCGTTTAGTTTACAAATAGAAACCGTTACAAAAATCACTTTGATGGACTCCAACTTTTCAACTTTTTAGATAAAATAACTATTTTTTTTTTTTGTTCTTCCCAATATGTTGAAGATGGAGACAAAATGCTTGGGTGCAGTCACATTCTTATGTATAGAGCCTCTTTGAAATCAATATGATCGAATTTTTTGAAATAGTTTTCTATTGTTCATTTTACACAATATATGAAAATTTTTGGTTTCCCACTTATCCCCTTTACGAGCTATAGATCCGTGACATACGGACGGACGGACGGACGGACGTACAGAGACTGGCAGCGGAGTCATATTAATAGGGCTCCTTTTTGTTCTTTGGGTACGGAACTTTAAAATCGATTTTAGTGTTAATAAAACAAAGGTTTACTTGATGTTTTTAAAACAATAATCCAGTAAAGCATATAGTACTAGACAATTACTTATATAGTATTAAATACAATGAAATTTAGAAAATATTATGAATATAATATGTTATTAATATTATTGATAATTATTGGATTGATGAGTGTAGATGAAGCGAGAGAATATGCAAGGATCGTAGCAAGTGGAAATCTGTAGTCTCTACCTACCTCTACGTGAAAGAGGCGTGATATTATGTATGTATTATGAATGTAAATTCTGCAGCTTAAAGTAGGTATTTTTAAAAATAAGTGAATTTTTATGTTGTATAATGTCTCATAACAGGCTCGGCCTGATATTAAATATATAAAAACATAAAATAACGTTTATTTATACGAAACAAATCAGACATGTGTCTAAAGTAATGTTGTTTATGCTAAAATTGCCTCTCTGGTTCTATTTCATAAGTTCCTTTTTTCATGACGAAGGTATCAGACACCTTTTCCGTTTCAGAAACCGGAAAGCTTCTTGCTATTTTCTCGGATAAAAAGCTTTCAAAGTATTTCTATTATGTTTTATGAAAGTAAATAGAAATTGGGGAAATATTTTTTCGTTCTTTTCGTAGACGGAAAGAGGCTGCGGCTAATATGGTTTCGAAATAATATAGCGAAGCTTGGACGTTTGTTATTAAAGAAAACATATAAGACAAATCACACAGTCACTTGCACTTGAACACTACTTCTATTTCACTAAGAAGTAGTGTTTCCCTTCGTGGGGGAGGCTGTGTTCAGCAGTGGATAGTCCGGCTGATATAGTATTAGGTATCGGCGGATAGGAGCTGAGTCTCACTCGTCCGTGGGAATGTACCATTGATCTTGAAAACCCACACGCGGTTCCTGGTTGGTGGTAGTTAGCTGACTAATCTAGTGGTAGGTCTTGGTGGGTACCACCACGGGGGACCCCCCACAGTGCTTACGACCTCGTCGTGTCCCCTGGAAACGACCCAGTTCTGACCACCGTAACGGAGTGGCAGACTGGGCTCGGCTAAAGTGCACTGTGCGTCGTAGATTTTATTGCGGATTACCTACGACACTGGCGGAGGCAAAGATGCCTAAACCAGCGCGGGACGCCTCCGGGCGTTTCCTTAAAGGCCCTTCTCAGGGCCATGCCGACGAGTCTGCGTCGGCGTCAGAGGTTAGCCGCGCACCATCCGCGGCTAGCATGTTTGCTCCGGCAGACGAGGTTTCGGACTCTGACATGGAGTCCGTCACTTTTGAGTCGGACGCTTCGACGGCGACGGCGGAACGTCGCCAGCAAGCGCAGAAGCGGGCTTTCTTGAAAGGCGGGTCTTGCTCCTCGGATTCCACGAGGAGTAAGCCCAAGAAGCCGAAGGCTAAAAAGCCTACAAAAGTAGTTGCGGACACCCACGACGTGGTTCTAGCAGATGCTCAACGCCAGCTGAACCTGGCTCGGCGGGTACAGCTCCAGCAGGACCTAGAGGAAAAGGTCGCCGCTAAGGAGAAGCAGGCGCGGACCACGCGGGCTAAGTCCGGGTACGGTGCGTCCATCGTACTTTACGCGGACCACTCCCTGGCCGATCTGGAGCGCATGGCGCAGGAGGACGAGGAGGAAATAGTGGAGGTCGCCTCTAAGTCTTCCAACCTAAAAGGGACTTTCCAAAAGTCCCTGAAGTGCAGGGCCGCGAGTATGCGCGGCATAATACGAGAGCTGGTGCAACGCACTTCAACCGAAGAAACGCGGCAACTGCAGGCGAAGGTCGACCGCCTGCAGTTGGAAGTCAGTCAGCTGCACGGAAAGCTGGCTGAGGCCACGGCCCAGCCAATTCAGGCTGACCCTAGACCAGCGGCTGAAGGCTCCTCCTCCTCCAACCTAGAGGATATCATCCGCAAGGTTGTCATGGAGGAACGGGCCTTCACGAGAGCCTGCTTCGCAGGCATCGAGGACAGGCTCTTACCGGAGCGACGCACTAGACCGCCACTCGCGGCGGACAAGAGGCCGAATGAGCCGGGGCCATCCTCCCAAAAGGAGGACGCCCTACTACCTTCCTCCACCCCGTCCAACCAACCTTGGACGGAGGTGGTTAGGAAGGGGAAGGGCAAGGCCAAGAAAATGGCGGCCGCCTCCCCTGCCACACCCGTGAACACCCTTCCCTGCCCGTCCCAGGTGACCAGCAAGGGAAAGGGGAAGGGTAAGGGGAAAAAGTCGGCCCCGGAGCCCACCACCGCTGCTCCTGCAGCCAAAAGGGCCCCTGCCGGTGGGAGGAGACCTAAGCTCCTGGTTCCCCCTAAAACCGCGGCCGTTGTAGTGACACTCACCATGGAGGCTGCGGAGCGGGGCGAGACCTACGAGTCCGTCCTGAAGCGGGCCCGTGCTGGCGCCGATCCCACCCAGCTGGGGATCGGAGGCGTCACGTGCCGTCGGACCCAAGCTGGGGCCCGAATATTCGAGTTCCCGGGGGCTGAAGGTGGAAACAACGCGGACCTCTTTGCAACCAAGTTAAAAGAGGTCATCGCGGACGCGGCGAAGGTAGTCAGGCCCGTTAAGTCTGCGACCTTGGAGGTGACAGATCTGGACGATTCAGTCACTAAAGAGGAGGTGGTGGCGGCGGTTGCAGCAGTAGGGGGCTGCGATGTCGCAGCGGTGCAAGGTCGGGGTATCCGTCCCGGTCGCGGCGGCATGGGTACCATTCGCCTCGAGTGCCCAGTCGCCGCGGCTAAGGCCGCCCTCGCCAAGGGACGGCTATCTGTAGGATTTAGCTCTTGCAGAGTCCGAGTACTTGAAGATCAGCCTCTGCGCTGCTTCAAGTGCTTCGGAATCGGGCACACACGGGCCCTCTGCCCGTCCGAGGTGGAGAGGGCGGACAGCTGTTACCGTTGCGGCAAAGAGGGGCACAAATCCTCCACCTGCAAGGCCACCACGCCACGCTGCGCGGTGTGTGCTGCCAGTGGCCGCCCGGCGGAACACGTCATGAAGGGGAGAAACTGCAATCCTCCCCTCAAGAAGGGCAAAGCGCAGGCGCCGACCCAGCCTGCCGTAGCTACCGCCGTCCCTGAAACGGGAACTCCGGCGGCTGTAGAGGGGGGTGCGATGTCCGAATGATGGATAGGGCCGAGCATCGCATCCTCCAGGCGAACATCAACCACTGCAAAGCAGCCCAGGACCTGCTGATGCAGTCCATAGCTGAGTGGTTGGTGGACGTGGCGGTGGTTGCCGAGCCATACTCGATCCCTGGCCGTTGGCTGTGTGATCGGGATGGTTTGGTCGCAATGGTGTCGCGGTCTTCCACAGACTCCCCTCCCCTCTCGCTTCTAGAGAGGGGACCGGGATATGTGGCCGCCGCGTGGGGAGATATAGCCTTCGTGGGCGTTTATTTCTCCGCTCTCTCTCGGACTTCGAGGACTTTCTCGAAATCCTCACCGCCGTTGTCGGTAGGGCGGCGCCGCGTCAGGTCACCGTTCTAGGTGACCTTAACGCCAAGTCGGTGGCCTGGGGTAACCCAGCCGCGTCTTGCAATGTCCGGGGTCGCGTCGTTGAGTATTGGGCGGCCTCTTCCGGTGTGTCCCTCCTCAACAGAGGGACGGTCCAGACGTGTGTGCGGCAACGGGGAGGGTCAGTGGTTGACGTATCGTTTGCCACCCCCATACTAGCTGCCCGCGTCTTGAACTGGCGGGTGGAGATGGTGGAGACCCTGTCGGACCACCGATATGTTCGGTTCGAAATCTCCACCCAGAGCCCCCGGAGGACGGTCCCCTCAGGCCGTTCTCCCTTTCCACGGTGGGCTCTCACCCGCCTGGACCGTGAGTCGGCAATGGAGGTGGCGTTCGTGCAGGACTGGCTCGCACCCCCTTTCGAAGGCCTGGGCGTGGACTCCGCAGCGGTCGAGCTCAGGAAGTCCCTGACCGAGGTTTGCAACGCCAGCATGCCTCGGTCTCGCCGCCCGCCTCCCCATCGCGCCGTTTACTGGTGGACAGAGGAACTAGCGGAGCTCCGGGCCGCCTGTGTGACAGCAAGGAGGGCATACACGAGGAGTCGACGGCGCAGCCAGCGGGATGAGGCCAACGAGGACCTTCTTTACGCTTCGTACGTTGAGGCGAAGAAGGTCCTCAAGTCGGCAATGGGTGCTGCCGATGACGCGGCGAGAGCCGAAATGCTGGAGGGCCTCGACAGGGACCCGTATGGGAGACCATATCAGGCGGCGCGGAACAAACTGCGCCCCTCTGGTCCCCCGCTGACGGAAACCCTCGAGCCGACATTGCTGGATGGGGTGGTCCGGTCCCTGTTTCCGAACGGGTCCAACTTCACCCCTCCAGTGATGAATCCTCCACAGGGAGCGGCTCCACTGGAGGAGGAGGAGGTTCCTCCAGCCACGCTGGCGGAATTCGAAAGGGAGATTCTCCGCCTCCGCACGAAGAAGACGGCCCCGGGGCCGGATGGTGTCCCCGCCCGGGTGGTGGCCATTGCCACCCTACAAATGGAGGAGAGGTTTCGGGACCTATTCAGCGCGTGTTTCACATCTGGTAGGTTCCCGAAACCTTGGAAGGAGGGGCAGTTGTGCCTTCTCCGAAAGGAAGGTCGCCCGGTGGACTCCCCCTCGGCATACCGGCCCATCGTTCTGCTCGATGAGGTCGGTAAAATGTTCGAGGGGATCATCGCCAACAGGCTGAATGGCCACCTGCAGAGTGTCGGGCCAGACCTGTCGGACGCCCAATTCGGCTTTCGAAGGGGGCGTTCGACTGTGGACGCGTTGGCCCGACTCAGGGGCCAAGTGCGGGAGGCTGTGGACGCAGGGGGCGGAGTTTTGGCTGTGTCATTTGACATAGCCAATGCCTTCAACTCCGTCCCCCACTCGACAATCTTGGAGGCGCTCCGCTACCATGGAGTGCCTCAGTACTTGCGGAGTCTCCTGGCGGACTACCTGAGGGACCGAACTGTAGTCCTAGTGGATCGCGCAGGCCAGCTCCGCCGTTACAATGCGGATTCAGGTGTTCCACAGGGGTCTGTCCTGGGACCACTCCTGTGGAACATCGGATTTGACTGGCTGCTGCGGGGAAGTCTCCTCCCTGGCACGAGTGTCATCTGCTATGCGGATGACACTCTTCTCACCGCCCGGGGAGGAGACTTTAGAGAGGCGGAAGTCTTGCTTCGGCTGGCGGCACCCTAGTCGCGGGAAGGATCCGCCGCCTGGGTCTGAAGGTGGCACTTCAAAAGACCGAGGCCGTATTCTTCCACGGGCCTCGGCATCGCATTCCCACTGACGCCCACATTGTCGTGGAGGGCGTCAGGATCGAGGTGAAGGCCCAAATGAAATATTTGGGCCTAGTCCTCGACAGCAGGTGGCGCTTCGGCCCGCATTTCAGCGGGCTGTCGACGCGCCTGCTGAAGGTTGCGGGCGCCCTCTCGTGGCTCCTTCCTAACATGGGGGGGCCCAGAGAACGATGCCGGCGCTTGTACGCCGGCATCTTAAAGAGCATGGCCCTTTACGGTGCCCCTATCTGGGCCGAGTCCCTCCGTAGGAGGGAGAACGCAACCTCTCTCCGCAGGCCTCAAAGGGCCATTGCGCTGCGGGTGGCGCGGGCCTACCGCTCGGTAGGGTTTGCTGCAGCGTGCGCTCTGGCTGGCACCCCTCCTTGGGAGCTTGAGGCGGGAGTGCTCGCCAGAGTGTATGAGTGGACGGCGGGGTGCAAGGCTCACGGTGAGCCCCCCACCCTGGAGGAGCGGGAGACCGTCCGGCGTGAGTCGAGGGACGCAGTCGTCTTGCATTGGACGGAGGACCTCGCCACCGCTGCTTTTGGTCGCCGAACGTTGGACGCTCTCGGGCCAGTTCTGCAAGACTGGCTCGGGCGGTCCCACGGCTTCCTCTCGTTCCGTCTGGTGCAGGTGTTATCCGGGCACGGATGCTTCGGATCGTACCTGCACCGGATTGGAAGAGAGGAGGCACCGGCGTGCCACCATTGTCCCGCGGTGGAGGACACGGCGCAGCACACCCTCGAGGTGTGTCCTTCGTGGTCCGAGCTGCGCCGCAGCTTGGTCGAGGTAGTCGGGCCGGACCTCTCGCTGCCCAGCGTGGTCAACGCCATGTTGGAGAGCGAGGGGTCCTGGGCAGCGGTCGCCTCCTTTTGCGAGGAAGTGATTTCGCAAAAGGAGGCGGCAGAGCGCACAAGGGAGGAAGACCCCCTTGCGGCGCCACTGCGCAGACGAAGAAGGGGTGGGAGAAGACGATTGAATAATCGACATCTTCTCCCACCCGGTGGTGAATAGCGAGAGAAAGGCGCGGGGGCACCTTCTCTCGCATTGCACCTATTCACCACCTCCGTCGGGCGGGAATGGCCAAGCATTCCTGGTCATTCCCGGGCCCCTCTTGCTTGGAGGGGCGTGTAGGCCCCGCTGTAAAGCGGGCGGTCGTCGAAGAGGGACTGGACGCAAAGGCTCTGGCCGTCTCCCAGTCCTTCTCCACACAGACGATGCTGGAATGCCGCTGGGTCGTTTAGTGGGTATACCGGTCACCTACCGGGGAGTCCCACATCCCCCCTCCATCCCCCGATGGAGGGGCATGCGTAATGCATTTTTCCCAGCGAAAACAAAAAAAAAAAAAAAAAAAATGGTGGGTACCACCACAATGACAGATATTCTACCTCCAAGCAAAAGTGTAAAAATACATATTCTTTTTTTTAATTGATTTTTTATTGTAACGGAACAAGCACGAGGCCCACCTGATGTTAAGCCGTATCTTCTGCCTATAACACATGCATTTCATCCGAAGTGACGAACTGCACTGCGCCCATCACCTTGAGACATACTTGGTAAGTCTCATTTTGCCGATAAAAACACACCGTTAGGTGCTTGGCGACAGATTTTCTACTTGAGAGTGGTCGCTAGCCAGGCGGGCATTCGCAAAATGCCCTTCCGCCATGCGGTGAAGCTAAAGCCCGCGGCGGGATTCGAACCATGGACCTGCTGCGCGGCAGTCCATAGGCAATGCCGCTGAGCCATCACTGCTTAAAACTAAATAATATTTTAATTTCGGCTATATATCCATTAAGATGCTATAATTTAATTTATTTTTTTACTGTGCCTGTATAAGTATTTATTTCTTCAACACCCTAACCCAAATAAAGGCGAGTACACACAAAAATAAGCCGTTACTGTACTGCGGTCTACAAATGAGGGAAAACTCGTGTTTTATTGTCACCGCACTTGTCACATTCCCGGGACAAATGTGCTCGTTACAGTTATGTAACGCATTATATTATTGTATTAGTGTAAAAAAAAACTCCTGTTTGTTTGGAATTACACTGACGAATTTCAGACCAGGAAGACCGATGCTTATATATATAAAAGGTTTTTCAACAAGAACTTTGTTTTCTAAAATATTACATTTTTTATTGTATTACAAAGAGAAAAGTTTGGCAATTATGAATGAAAAATGATATCTGGCAAATGTCCACCACGAGCACGCTGACAGATGTCGATTCTTTCATAAAAGTAATTAATCATTTTTGCCAAAATGGCGGGTCTGTTTCGCGAAATGTCAACTCAATATTGGTCTTTTATTATTAATTCTTTGTTAATGGCTTCTGCGGTTTAATTCTGCCAATGTCCGTTCATGCTAGTTTCATAAGTTACGTGGAGTTATTACTTTAATTTAGAATATGATCGGTATTTAGAATGATGATACGACCAGACTTTTGAAGACCATGATGATTTATCTAAAACAAAGAAATGACACAACTACATAACTAAACTAATCTCTAAAATACTTATTACTAACATTAACCTGCATAAATTTTACAGTACATACAGCTATATATATATACATACAATATGTAACAAACAATATTTACAATTTAATTTTGTTTATATATACAAATTTACACAATAAATGGTTGATTAATGGGGAAAACATAAGAGAAAGAAGATATTTAAATGAAGTTGGACGAGAGACTTCAGGAGGGAGGATATCATATAGTGAATAGCAACGATTTGGACATTCAAAGAAAATATGGTCCATGATATTGGTCTTTTATTGTTGACGTTATCACTGACATGTGGTTTCAACTTGACGGTGCCACATGTCACACAGCCAATGAAACGATCAATTTATTACAAACGAAATTTCCAGATCGCATAATTTTACGAAATTCAGCGGATAAGTGGCCAGTCAGATCGTGTGATTTAAAACCAACGGATTACTTTTTGTGGGACCATGTTAAAGACAGAGTCTATACGGAGCCAATCGAATTGTTTGCATCCTTAAAACTCAAAATCTGTCATGTGATTAACGAAACAGACCCGCTATTTTGCCAAAAAGTGATCAAAAACTTTGGTGAAAGAATCGACATCTGCCAGCGTGCTCGTAGTGGACATTTGCCAGATATCATTTCTTATTCATAATTGCCAAACTTTTTTCTACGTAATATAATAAAAATTTGAATCATCTTCATCTATATTCTTTGTTTCAGAAAACAAAGTCCTTGTTGAAAAACCCTTTATAATATCTGTACATCTTTATTTAGTCTAGCAGCATTAAAACTCTTTGTGAACGAGTTCGTCCGGGTAAGTAGGTACTGCTAATACGCCTACTCCTTAAACCTAGCAGTAATGTGGTTCCAATCCCGTCATGAGCTTGAGCTTCACCGCATGGTGGAAGGGCATTATGCAATTGCCCGACTGGCTAGCGACCACCCTCAAGAAGCAAATCTTTCGCCAAGCACCTAACGGTGTGTTCCGGCAGCTGTACTTGAGAGCCAGTAGTAATTCTAGGTTAAGCCTGTTAATACCATCGACCACATCATCACTTACAATCAGGTGAGATTGTGGTCAAAGGTCTAACTATAAGCAATAATAAAAAAAAGACACATGAGACTTAACATCTTTATCTGAGGGTGATGCTCGCAGTTGCAGTTCGTTACTTGTCACGAAATGCATGTTACAGGCGAAGGTACCCGCTTAACGCCAGAACCCTTCTTCTCGATGATCTTCTCATAAAAGAGACGTTTTATCTATCAAAATAACTTTCACTAGTAGTTAACAATAATAATCTATATATAAATAAAAAATATATTTTCTTAAAATATTTAAATAACATTTGTTATTTTTAAATATGGATTTCTGCCAAATAACGCCAAAATCTATTCATGATTCTTGCTAATCTATTGACCCGAGTCAACCAATGGTAAAAAAAACTGATGACGCAAATAAAAAATAGTCTATAAGTTACGTTAAATTCAATCATTGTTTTCAATATTTCAAACCTTTATTTTTTTTATTTAAATACTGTACTGTATCAGCCGTATTGTCTACTGCTGAAAACAGCCTCTCCCAGAAAGGGGGGATTTCCCATAATCCCCACGCTTGGCAGGCGTCTTGGGGATCGCGGTTTTAAAATATCAGTTCCTCAGAAGGCGCTGCTTTACCTTCCGGTATTTTACCTATAGTCACCTCTTACGACATTCTAGCCCAGCACCCCACGGGCCTAGCCCGGCACCCTACGGGCTGTTATTTAAATTAACCTATTTAATTTATATAGGTACCACAAATTAATTTTGTTTAATTTTTATTAATTGCCATTATGAGAGTTACGTTTATGAAGTGTTTTGATATTTTACGGCTTGTTTACTGCCGCCATATTTCATCTTGTCACCCGAGAAGTTATAAGCTGCCATAAATTACGCACTCTTGTTTAAATTAAAAAGCTTTAGATTGCCAATTAACTTTCTTTTGGCTGTGCTAAGAATCCTTAATGTGTTGGAAAATTGGCAAAAGAGAATTCAGAGTTTGATAATCTAAATTGAAAATGCTGAAAGAAAAGACGATGTGAAGACCCACACAATCCTGTTAAAATAAAAGCAGATACAGTTTGAATTCAATCTAAATTTGACTACGAAAGTCTGCTACAATGGTTCATTAACCCTGACATGGAATAAGTTAAAGTTAATATAAGCTCCGTTTATTTTAAATAAAAGATATTTTAAAATTAACGAAGCCGTCTTCCAATACAGAAAAGACTGAAATAATCTGTGGAAGTTGGTCCCATAATGATCCGATACTCATTACTTGAAGCGCTCGTAGCGAAGTTTGCATAGCAGTTTTTAACCGATCAGCTAGGTTAAGGAACGTCCGCCACGGTCATGAGTTGGATGGGTGGTCACCCATAGTGACCACCCGCTAGTGATATTACTACTGAGCGTGCACGTGTTTCGGAGAGTACGTTAAGCCGTCGGTCCCAGTTATTGTCTTTGAATAGCAGTCGTTATAGTATGGCAAACAACTTGAAGATTCGAGTAGGTATACTACGTTACAAAGAAAGAAACATTAAAATAGAATAATTCCATAAAAAAATGTACGTAGTGATATTTTATGTAAAAAAATATATGTCGAGTAAAACATGAAAGAATTATTGTCTGTTTCAGTTAAAAAATGGCGATCTAATAAAAAAAAATATGATTATGTACGAGAAAACAAGTCCCTTATACTAAGCCTGCGATGCCAAGAAGTTCGTGCGTCGGTTCTACCTGTAACGTGGTTTCGGTCTTGAATTTTGAACTGTAAAGGTGGACAATTACAACCTTACAAATAATAATAAAACCAATAATTATACAAACAAATAAAGAAGGTCGTCAGCGTGTCTGCTTTTGTGCTATGATGAAGGTGATATAAAAAATAGTCAAACTTAATGTAATTACGGTAAAACTTTAAACCTAATGTTTTGAAAAAATGCTAACGAACATCCAAAGATCATTTTTAGGGTTCCGTACCCAAAGGGTAAAAACGAAACCCTATTACTGAGACTTAGCTGTCCGTCCATCCGTCCGTCCGTGCTTCCGTCCGTCTGTCACCAGGCTGTACCTCAAGTACGGTGATAGCTAGAAAATTGAAATTTTCACAGATGATGTATTTCTATTGCCACTATAACAACAAATACTATAAATAAAATGAAATATATATTTGAGGGGGTCTCCCATACAACAAAATTTATTTTTTTACCGTTTCTTGCTCTATACTAATAACGGTGACAGGTAGACGCTTTAACTATTCACAAAATATTTAGTTACGGAACCCTTCGTGCGCGAGTTTCACTCGCATTTTGCCGGTGTTTTTTTATTATTTAACATAACAAAATACTTCAGTTCTACGAGTTTAATTGAAACCTAAATTATTTATCAAAAAAACATCTAGATCTACAAGAGGTAATCGAGTAATGTCTGACACACATAGTTCTGGGTCTCGTAGTAAAACTATATGGCCCACTAGCTTAGGGAGCTTGCACAAGTATGTCTCATTTTGATTATTTTAATTTTTCTACAAAATGAATTGAATTATATTTTGATACAAGCCTCGTGCCTAGACTGGGGTTCTCAGAAATTTTTATTTGAGACTATGAATTGTAGTTAGATACTTACACCCATATTTGTTACATAAATGCGTATGATTTCTGGAAATTATATTAATTTAAGTAAAATATTTGTGATTTCTTACGTGAATAAGTAGGTACTTTAACTCCTACAATATTTTGTTCTCAATAGTGCAAAGCGAGACTTCAAAGCAAACATCCCAAGCTCTCCTTCAATGTGTAAAATATATCAATTATGAATCGATACCGAACCCAAGTTTTTCGTAAAAGACTTTATTTATTGGTAGGTTGGTCTGTAACAATAACAAATATTTAAAAAATACTCACGGATAATTCTCAGGTTCAGCTCCTCCAGCGCAGGATCGAGAAAATACTTGAAAATAACGCCTTGTTCACTCTAGGCATATATCGACTCACACAGTACGAAGCAATTAACAGCGTGATAAAAGGATCTCCATTCCATCGTGCTCGATTTTATGTATTTTAGTTATTCAGTATCGTTAATATTGTGTCAGACTCACAAAAACTAATTTATATCTGAAATTGCCTTGCTTGCTAAATTTCCGGTGGGACTATGGAAAAGGTATATTTCCTAACATTTATTATTAAAGGACCACTCTAGCGCCTAAGAGGTTTCATATCTTTTTTAAAAGGTTATAAATAAGGCAGACTGCCTTGTTAACCTTCATTCTTCTTTAAGAATAAGAAGAAACACAATCAAATATCTAATATAAAGTGAAATTTTGTGATATTATATTTTTTGTCCATCTTAAAACAAGAATTAGCTTTTAGAACTTTATTGATTCAAAACCGGGCTAATAAAGAATCTGAATTGGAATTTACATTCTTATTCTAATTTTGGTTCCCTTGGTTGACTAGAATTCTATCTGATATTATGGTACTTGCAATGAACCAGATGTATTCGTTATTTTTTTTTTATCTTGATAGGTTACCCTTTGACCACTATCACACTTAATGGTTAGTGATGATGTGATCGAAGATGTTGTTCAGGCTAACCTAGAAGTATTGGCTCTCAAGGACAGCTGCTGGAAAACACTTCTACTTGAGGGTGGTAGCTAGCCAGGCGGGCATTCGCAAAAAGCCCTACCACCATGCTATAACGACGCCATCCTTAGACAACAACCGGGACCGACGGCTTAACGTACCCTCAGAAGCACGGAAGCGCTCAGTAGTAATGTCACTAGCCGTCACCCATCCATTTCATGACCGCGGGCGACGTTGCTATAGTTTGCTGATCGACTAAGAACAGTTAAGTAAACTTCGCTACGAGCGCTTCAATCTCGTAATCTTCGCAAAAGTATTTTAAAATAAGAATTATGTAACATACATTACTCGTGTGGGTAGGAACGAATATGTGTTCACCAAAAACACATAGGACAGTACAAGGATGTCTATTGCGTTTCGGATAATCAGAGCGTTAAGATTAATATTGTGTAACCAATATATAATTAATCAATAAAACTAGGCGACTACTAGTCAGTCAGAATCACACCCTGAGGGTTTGGTACTGGTATATTATTTCTTATTACGAGTATTATATATCTACTCGACCCTTTGGCACTACTTAGAGATGTTGGATCACTCTGCATCTCCTACCGCATCTATCACGGGCAGTGTTCTGAGGAACTGTTCGATTTACTACCTGCAGCTCAATTTCGCCATCGGACGCCACGACAAAGCATGATGTTTCATCAATTTCATGTCGAAGTCTGGAAGTCAAAAAAATGAAAATCGCAAAGTTGTGGCGCCCTTTTTCTACCTGCCACAATATGGAACCAGCTGCCAGGTGCAGTATTTCCAAACAGATACGACTTAGGGGCCTTCAAGCAGAGCATGAGCATTCAACAAGAGCATATTCCCTCCTCAAAGGCCGGCAACGCATCCTCGATACCTCTGGTGTTGCGGATGTTTGTGGGCGACGGTGATCACTTACCACCAGGTGAGCCGCTTGCTCGTTTGCGTTCCTATCCCGTAAAAAAAAAATCGTTTTTGTTTGTTTTCCAATAAAAAAAAAAACGATTTAGAAAGTGCCAATCACTTGGCCGGTGTTCAGTTCTACAAAAAATACTAGACGAGTATACACACTCAGTTTGGCGCTCGTCAGTTTTTACTGATTAAGCTGAAACAAAAAACCTTAAAATGAACAGGTTTATTGAACTTCTCATTAATATGTTTTATAGTATATTGGAAAATATTTGTAAGAAATACCCGATCATCTATAAAGCTTTAAAATACAACCTTTTAACCATAAGAACAAATTTGAATATACAAGATATGCATGAATAAAACGGATCATGTCTGCTCAGTTTTAGACAAATTACTAACTTTAAATAAATTTAGTAATTAAACAACTTTAAACGGTTTAAATCGCGTATATTTATCATTATTTTTGTCCCGACGTTTCAAACACTTTGCAGTGATCGTGGTCACGGGGTGACTGACTTAAATAAATTTTCTTGGAGGTACACCTAGTTAACCATTCTTAATTATTTTAATTGCATTGTATACCTACAAGTAAATCAATTGAGAAGTTTCTAAAACTATGCAAACAAATTAACTTGACTAATTTGCTTGGCGTAACTTATAGTGGCTGTAATAGAAACCAATCTAGTTATGATTTAATGTAACTTAGCTATGTTTTAGAGTTTAAGAGTCTCTTGGCATCGATTACTTTGCCTTGCTGCAGACTGTTTAGTATTACGTAATTTAATAATACCTGCACCGCCGCTGCTGGTGGTACTAATTGGTATTAATTTCACACTCATGCAGCGCTACAATATTATAACACCACTGAGAGATTAAGTATCATAATTTATATAGAAAATTGTTGAACGATAACATATAAAATAATTTATACCTCACAAGCTCGGAAAGGTGCTGTTTATCATTCGAAATCTGTGTGTTTTTGCACAACAACCAAAAAAGAGTGCTATGTTTACAGGGTTCATGTATGTATGTAGGTATGTATGAAGTGCCACTGAGTACATGAACATAAATATAAAAGAAGATCGTGGATTTAAGACGCCATATTGAGAGGTAAAACATTTTTTTCTCTTCCAAACCCATCGAGTTAGGTATCAACATGAAGTGCTTTCAATTACGATTCCATAAATATATATAACTTGCAATTTTCATCTCCATGGAACTTAAAAACCTTTCGGTTTCCGGTTTGGCTGCGTGGCGTTTGTGACGTCACGTCGACTTAACGGGAAATTAGGCGGAATTGTCACTAGACATAATATATATCTGTATAAATTAGGCTGTGTTCAGCAGTGGACGATCCGGCTGATATCCGCTGATAAAATCTTTATGAAAAAGATTTTCATAAAGATTTTTTAAGTGTTTTATTAAATAATTAATTTAATATTTTCTTAAAATACTTTTAAAATATTTCTTATTATTAATGCATACTTGTTATCCGCTAGCGTGAAAAGGATTTTTAAATACGAACCTCGATATAGATTACACAAAAAATATTTTCATAAAATTTTAGTTATTCTAATTAAAATTTATACTTTAAATTAACGAAATGTTGCTTCATTAATTAAGCTGTTTTTATTGAACCTAGGAATTTCCAAGCTTTCCTCGCTGTAGTACGTGAATAAGAGTGTTGCGCTTCAGTAAAGTGATTTTAAAAGATATTTTGAAACATTAAACGAAATTTTAATTAGTAAATTTTTAAAATCAGAGTCAGCTATTAAATACCTAAGTGAAATAAATAAACCAGCCAAATGCGAGTTTGACTCCCACTTTGGGACTTATATTATAAAGAGGAAAGATTTGTTTTTTTTGTTTGTAAAGAATACACCCATAAACTACTTGACTGGTTTAAAAAAACTTTCACTTTTTTAATATTGTTATGTGTCCAAAAAATCCTGCTGTGCGGATAACGTTACATCCATGCTCCATCCCAATACGATGGTTAAAGAACGATAGGAAAAAATTTTGTTATGACGTCAATGTCATGTTTGCTCACTTGGTTAGTGCATGCCCCGGCTAATTTTTCCTATCGTATATTTGTAATTTAGTAATTCTTTCACCATTAGAATCCTACATTATCCCCGATAAACATAGGCTGTAGAAAGTATGTACAAAGTTTGACCTTTTTTTTTTCTCGATCGTGCGCTCGAAGAGTCAAGACCTCCTGAGGATGCTTCGTGTAGAAGCGGAACGCGTCGAAGGTTCTTCCGGTTTGGCTGCGTGGCGTTTGTGACGTCACGTCGGCTTAGCAGGAAAATTGGGCGGAATTGTCACTAGATATATTTTCATATTTTTAAGTGTTTTATTAAAATATTAATTTGATGTTTTCGTAAAATATTTTAAAAATATTTGTTATTATTAAATATGGATTTCCGCAAAGTAACGCCTGTATCTATTCATTATAGTATAGTATAAATACTTATGCTAATATTATTCACAAAATATGCATACTCACACATTCTCATTTCAGTTGGCTATACGTGGTACAGTTTTAAAGGTATAGTCTTTTAAAGGTCTTAGAATGGCAGTCGTTATAGCATGGTGGTAGGGGCCCGCCTAGATAGCTACCACCCTCAAGTAGAAAATCTGTCGCCAAGCAACTACCGGTGTATTCCGGCAACTGTCCTTGAGAGCCAGTAACTTCTAGGTTAGTCTGAACAATATCTTCGACCAAATCATAACTTACGATCAGGTTAGATAGTTGGCAAACACTAGTCTAGGGATAGCAATGTTAGATATCAGTTCCTCAGAAAGTGCTAAAAAAAATATATCGTTGTATAATTATATATATTAATTATGTAAGCATTTTCACTAAGCTGGCGTAATTATTGTGTAAGAACATTAATATTGTCTTGACAGTAAACACAAAACACTTTTTAGGATAATTAAGAGCAGTGAAGGACGAAAATGTCTCGGTTTACCCGATCATAAATAATTCAACCATAACGTTCATAACTGCCCGAGTTTGCGTCTTTGTTACCCCCGAACTTGTATTGGGGAATTTATTATGGAACCTTTAGGAGTCCGTGTCGGCTGAAAATGGTACAAAATTAATGATATTCCAGTTCGTACAAGGTCTGGCTAAAATAAATCAGTATGACAACTCATCTTGCAACTCTTATCCCATGTATGTGAGGTTGGTTATTATATTCTTCAACAATACAATATAGAAGCTGTAATGGCTCAGTGGCATTGGCTTTGGACTGCCACGCAGGTTCATGGTTCCAATCCCGCTGCAGGCTTGAGCTTCACCGCCTGGTGGAAGGGCATTTTGCGAATACCCGGCTGACTAGTGACCACCCTCAAGTAGAAAATCTGTCGCGAAGCACCTAACGGTATGTTCCGGCAGCTGTCCTAGAGAGCCAGTAATTCTAGGGTAGGTCTGTTAACATCTTTGACCACATGATCACTTACCATCAGATGAAATTGTGGTCAAAGGCTTACCTATCAACAATAAACAAAAATTATATTTTAGAGATGACTAAATAACATTTGATAATAAATACTATTTATGTTTTCTCAAACAACACAAAAAGATTTAAAAACAATGTCAAAAGTTTTGGCTTAGAACTCCGCCCTTCTTTATACCAACTCTCTTTTGGAAAGCTATTTTTGGTAGGGTGTATATTCGATTCATATTTTTTTTCTGGGATAGAAAGCCAAATGTGCCGATGAGCCGCCATCCCCTGGTGTTAGTGATCACCGTCGCCCACGGACATCCGCAATAGCAGTGATTTGTGATGAAATGCATCTGTTATAGGCAGAGGTTAGTCCGCTTAACATCAGGTGGGCCTCGAGCTTGTTCCGTCACAATAACATAAAAAAGAGTAAGTTATTGGGTTTTACTAGTTTTCCTTAGAAAAAGCAGTTTCTCAGCTTCAGAGTTAAAGATACGAACTCTTACTAATTTATTTCATGTTGGCGGTATGTTGCAATAAAATAAAAAAGGCCTGCTTATCCTGTTTGTTTTTTTATTTTTTGCGGCCATGTCTGAAGAGTTCGCGATATATGGAAGAATTCACTCACCAGTAATACAGTTGTATTAGAAATAGTAGTATGATAAGTGTTATAAATTGGAATAGTTAGTCTTGATCTATTAAAGCGCTCGTAACGTGGTTTACTTAGCCGTTCCTACCCGATCAGCAAAGTTACGCAACGTATTTTGAAGCAATGTTCCGAGCGGTCATAGCTATGGACTGCCGTGCCGCAGGTCCCTCGTTCGATCCCCACCGCCGGCTTGAGCTTCATCTCATGGTGGAAGCGCATTTTGCGCATGCCCGCTTAGCTAGCGACCACCCTCAAGTAGAAAATTTGCACATCACCAAGCACCTAACGGTATATTCCAGCAGCAGTCCTTGAGACTCAGTGCACATGAGACTTAACAACTAGATATGTCTCAAGGTGACAGGCGCAGTGCAATTCGTCACTTGTGATGAAATGCATCTATAAGTTACTACAAGCTTATATATAGCGTGCTAGTTCTGTTTTAGCATCTGACATTCAATCTAATATGTTATCAGCCGAGGATATACATGCCTGTAGAATGGAAAAGTAGCTTGCATGCTTGTTAACGGCATACAGAAGTTACTGGCACAATATGGATTGATTTGGAAATTAAACTTGCATATAATTTGCGTCTTTGCATGCCTGTATTTACAAGACGTATGTACAGTACCAGTTCAAGAGACAGCGGCCCCCCGCCTCACGTTGCATGTCAGCAAATCAAATGTTTTTCTATCTACTTGCATGGCAGATACAGGCATGCCAGTTATCGTATACACACTAAAGTAGGCCGCATGTGCAAGGAGCTTTTATGCAAGTGTGCCAACTACAGTCGTGTGTATTCCTGCCTTATCTGTAATCCCTCGCCTGTGGCTCGGGCCTATGATTTCGTAGTCTCGATTGGAAAAAGGAACTAACTTTTCTTTTTTGTATCATATTGCGCACGGTTGAGGAAACAGTTGCTTTCATTTCAAAACGTCAACGTGAGTAGAGAGAGCCCTTTTTTGATTATGACGGAACAAGCACGAGTCCCACGGTGGGTTTTCCACCTGGTTCATTACAAGTGATGAATTTTACTGCTCCCGTCGTCTTGAGACATACAGGAAGTTGTTGAGTCTAATGTGAAAATTGTCACCTTTGCGACATGAATTTCTTTCTTTGCCTTTACCATACACTGAACAGGGTCGGTACTATATGGATTTTTCTCCCACTATATTTCCTGTAGTGCCGGGCTAGTATAATTGCTCTTTTATATAGGTATCTTCCCGTGGGAGTACTAAGAGGCGACCTAAGGAAAAAGTTTATTCATAGATGTGTCATCTTACATGGGAATCTCCAAGACACCTGCCAATCCTGGAGATTACGGCAACCTTCCCTCCTGAATTGGGGAACCCATTTGCAACAGGAGACGAATGTTTAACGGCTGTCAATGTTAAAAGATATTTTTTATGACGATTCTAATGCCAAGATACTGTACCAGACAACTTATGAAAAATAAAGTCAGATTAGCTACTTGTATATCGATATTGTACAAAAAATACACATCGCTTTTAGTCAAGAATTTTGAGGGATTCTTCGCTTAATTTAATTCATAATGCTAGACGTCTCCATCCCTAAATCGAATTTGGAACGTGTATGAAACATGTACGTTTTATTATATTACGAAGAAAATATACGCTTTTTGCTATACGAAAACCAGTATAATAAACGGGCATAAACATTCTTTAACAATATTACTTTGTCACTTGAATAAGATTTTCAGATTTTACATTTGAGCAACTTCCTTTAATACTAATATAAAACTTCCTTTAAGAATACTCATACTCATTTGTAAAAAAAATATATATAATGACTTGCAATCATACTAAATTCAAAAGTTTAATTTTTTATTTTGAAATTATTTCAAAAAGTAATGCGTTTTTTAATTATGTTTTTTTTTTAAGTTTGGTATAGATTGCTCCGCTAATTTTCTTATTAGTTTCGTGGCTCATATTTCAGAGGTATACCCAATTTCATTTCATTAACTTTAGGTAGTTTTTTAGTTACCCTCAAATTGACATTGTGTTTAGTTGTCTATGGTCCAGTATTATATTGTGTGGGTGAGTGAACATCAATTTTCTAAGCAGAAGATGTCCTACGTATTCCCTACTGAAATGTCTACTTGATATCACATTATTATTTTAAATGACTATATAACTGACAATTTCTATAGACCTTATCGATCCCCTATCAACTAATATTATATCCCTAATCTAACGCCTTTCCCACTCCTTTTTTCTTTGTCATTCACCTACGTTCACTTATTACATTGGGGTTAATCCTGCAAGAATAGATGTAATGAAAAAAATATATAAGTTAATAAAGTGGGAATTTGTTAGAACCCGTGTATAACCGTAAAGATTTCGACCAGTTTCGGATTGTTTTGAAGTCCTTCGTCTGGGTTTCATGATTGCGCGATGTGACGAGCAAGGGCTTTAGCGCGTAACTGTTCAACTTCGTTGTTTAGAGAATTACAATGCAAAAGATTTGAGACCCAGTGGTTTAAGCTGTACGTTGTATGTTCGTTAGTATTCAGTAGAAAATAGTTTGTAGTTTGGAATCTCTCATAAATGTAATTATTACAATGTTATGAGGTCAAATCTAGAACGTTGTACATTTTACTCTAGTCATAGTTGGTGTATTCTAGCCTTAGATATTATGAAATTGGCTCGTGTCGGTTAATTATGACAGTTAATAAAAAGCCTATCTTTTATTAGAATCCTTTCAAGCCACTGGTACCTAGGTGAATATCCAATTATGCAGTTGGAATCGTAAGATAGACGTCCTGCTATAAAACTAAGACCAAAATCACTGTACAGTGTTGGTAAGCGAAAGTTATATTGTACTGTAGTCATATTACTACCGAATTCGAAATTACAGGGCAACGTTTCGAAATTGCATTCCGTAAGTTATTGCACTTCAAAGCCGTGAATGGGTTAGCGCGGATTTTTCAAATGGGTATGACCTAGTTCGTGATTACGTGCTTATATTCAAATGTATATTTGCTACCAGGTGCTATTTAAATTCCTGTTTGCAATGTGGATGTGTATGTAAAAGCCTGTAAATATATCTATCAATATTACAGGATTTTTTTAAACTTGATAGCAGCATGTCGCTTCAAAGTTATTAGAAAATAATTATAATCATATTTCGAAACTTAGTCCGCGGTGCATAAAAGACCCGGCGTATTTTTCGATACATTTTACAAGTTTTTAATCCCGCGACGTTCTTTTAGTAATAAGTTCTTTTTCAATACCTACACTTGTCATCCTCATATCCACATACCCCAATATATCACTTGTACCATACAATAATATCATTTTCATCCATTTATTTTGAGTAGACCAACCAGCAAAATGTAAATATTTCTTTTCAGATTATAAGGATTTTTGTTTTTTTGATGAGTTTATTTTATGCAATCTCCAGTCAACATATGAACTTCTTGTTGATTTTTAAATTTTCGTTATACGTTGTTTAAGTATATTTTACCTTACCCTTCGTGTTTTTCATAGAGTTCCAAGAAAGAAATAATTATCTTTTAAGGAAATTGCGCTTCCATACGCTGTTTTGAAATTACGAATCTGAAAGAAAAGGTGATAACTCATTTCATTCTTATTGACGTGTAAAAAGGCTCTCTCTGGCCTGCAGCAGGACATTAATATTACTTAAGGAAAAAACAAGACCCACTCAGTACGAGAAGATTAATGTATAAAAAAACACATTTGGAAAACATTTTCAGGATGTTGTGAGAAAGATTTGGTTGTGTCGGAAAAGGTTAGGTACTTATATAAATAATAAAATATTTTGCAATGCCGTTTATTTTTATAAGTATAACTAAACGTTTTTTAATATTACTAATGTATATAAAAAAAAGTATAGACAGCTTTTTAATTTCTTACATTTTAATATTAATTGCATCAATTTAAACTCTTTTATCCTCCTGATCACCGTTGTAGTTAGTTTTTTTTTTCAGGTAATTGTGACCGATCAAGCACGAGGCCCACCTGAAGTCACGAAGTGCACTGGGCCCGTCACCTTGAGACATAGTTGTTAAGTCTCATGTGCCTGTAATTTTACTGGCTCTCAAGGACTGCTGCCGGAACACACCGTTAGGTGCTTGTAATATACTTAGAGAACATTTTGGCAATGCTTTTTTCTAATGTACATGCAAATTATATTTGTTTAGCTCATTATATTCTTTCATTAGAATTTAAATTGCGCATATATTGTATATTAATAATTATTGTATATCAAATTCACTATAGAATGCCAAAAATCACCTACCTGATCTTAAAAAGAGACTGTCATTGACTTGAGAAGCACAGAAATGGTTCCAGCTATTGTTTTTGCTTCCTACTAAAAACACAGCTGCTGACCTTTTCTCGGTGATTAAGTAACACTGTCGCATCCGTTAATTGAACCAACAAAGGCTTAAAGCTAACCACCAGTGCTTATATGACTGTGTCCGAGTTCCGTATCGAAGGACAAGGCAGCCACTGTAAAGCTTCTACTAATGCATGAGATTATACACGCTGTATTAACTTTGTTTACCCAGGTAATCGGATACATGAACAGAGAGTTATAAAATGTCTCCTCTGTTTTGTTAATTTTGATTGATATATGATAGGCTAGCCTTTGACCATTATCTTATCTTATGATAAGTGCTGATGCGGGCGAATATGTTGTCCAGAACAACCTAAAATTACTGGGTCTCAAAGACAGCTGCCGGAACACACCGTTAGGCACTCGCCAGATTTTCTTCTTGAAAGTTGTAGCAATGATGACAGCTCGTTTCGAAGCAATGATGGCCGAGCGGTAATAGTTATAGACTGCCATGCCGCAGTGCCCTGGTACGATCCCCACCGCCGATTCGAGCTTCACCGCTTGGTGGAAGGGCATTTTGCGATTGCCCGCCTCTTTAGCTACCGCCCTCAAGAAGAAAATCTGTCGCCAAGCTATAACGGCGTGTTCCAGCAGCAGTCCTTGAGAGCCAGTGAAATGACAGGCACTTGAAACTCTACGAGTTTTTGTCTCAAAGTGACGGAAGCAGTGCAATTTGTGACTTGTAATGAAATGCATTTGTTATAGGCAGAGGTTATTCCGCTTTACATGCGTGGGGTTCAAGCTTGTTACGTCACAATAACATAAAAAAACTAGCCAAACGAGCACTTGCAAAATGCCCTTCCACCTTGCTGTAACAACAACAATCCTTAGACGACAACCGGGGCTGACGTCTCAACGTTTCTTCCAAAGCTCTCATCCAATAAAAGACCGCGGCGGACGTTGCTTAACATTGTTGATCGGTATTAACGACTAGGAAAGCTTCTCTATGAGACCTCTAATAATTACCATTTACATTTGAAATAACTCTTGTAATGATGAATGAACAAAAATTATATTTCTATATTTACCTTGGAAGTAAGTCACCTATATGAACAGAGGCGACTCTAATCTTTGAAAATGCTATGCAAAACGTAAACGGTTCATGTTATTAGGGGCAGGATCGTACGTTTGGCATCAGATAAGTTGGTCTTTTGTCTATAGAAAATATACCAATTTTGTTGCACGCATTTGGGATCATATCAATATTCATGGTGGTAGATCATTTTGTGAATGCCTATATCGCTAGCTCCCACCCTAGCCCAGTAAATTGTCGCGAAGAAACGAATAGTGTGCATCTGTTTTTATTAATTTAGCACCATGCTATAACGACTGCCATCGTAAGACGACAACCGGGACCGACGGCTTAACGTGCCCTCCGAAGCACGTAAGCGTTCAGTAGTAATGTCACTAGCCGTCACACATCCAACTTATGACAAAAAGTAAAAAAGTACAAAAAGTATAACAATATGTATTTACATAACCACAAAATATTCTGTTTACATATCTTATTTAAAATATTGTGTTTTAGCACATTCGTATTGTGCTTAACCACAACATTTTCACCTCAGGTGGGATTGGGAAGGAAACCCGCGTCTCCCAGCGCCACAAATCGATCACCCCCTTAGCCACTCTGTTTATTTATGATCATGGCACTAGCAATAGTGCTGAAATATGGAGAGCTCAAAATCAATCAAAAACGCGTTTCTAAATATAATACATTTGTAAATGTCAATACGAGCCCTAATTTAAAATACTGCAATATCATTGGATATCTATTGAGTTAAATGCTGTCATAATTAAATGATTTATAATGTAGTTATCCGCGTATTATTGAACCCTTGATTGATTGAATAGGGTCAAAGACAGGTGGAATGAAGTGGGAATTTGCTCCAATTTTATTTTCATCATAGAGGAGGATTCTACTAAAACAAGTGTTTTCCAAATTCTTAAAACTCTTGTAATTCTTCAAATTCAAAATATGGTTTCAACCGCTATCGCAGAATATTCTAATCCTTAATTTTTAACACCTTTTATTTGGTATGTAACACATTGTTAAAATTATTGTACCTACTTAACTACCGTCAAACATAAAGAATAAGCTTATTTAACGTATTTAAATTGCAACTAGCTCAACACGTCATCAGTAAAAATGTTCTCTTATAAACAAGGTGTTGATGTAATGCCTACCATTTTTGTACGTTAAATGAGTACTTTGTATTATAATTAACGAACGATATTAAGAAATATGCTTTGTTCTTGTTCTCATGTAAGTAACTATGTAGTCTTTTTGAGAATAAATTTCTTTAAACCTACTTATTTTACTGTAGTGATAACAGAAAAATAACAAGGATTAGGACATACAGTCCTTCGAACAATTATTCTAATTAAGATACCAGAAAAGCCGTCAAACTTTGGCAATCCATGTAAACTTTGTAGGTTGAATCTGACGTTACTATTCCAATCCCTCATTGTTCTTGGTGATAAATTTTGTAGAACCGGCCAAGTTTCTGAATCCAGACATTAATCTAGTTCTGTCGATCTTGTGATTTCTTCTGTACGTTGAGGAAGCTAATTTCACCCACAATTTAAGTAGACAAACTACCTTAAAGGATTCTTCAAAGTGAAATTGTTCCCTGGAGTCAGCCGTAGCAAGTTCAGTGCGGTATCTTTTTGTGCGAGGAACTTGTTCCGTTAATAATTCCTTAGAGCATTTCTTTACCTTTTGTTTTCTTTTTCTCACTCCCATTTAGGTTTGCTTAGAAAATGTATTGTCGAAAAATATTACGCTTACGTGGGTTCCGAGTTTGAAAGTACCATTCGCCGTTGCTTTTCTAGGTTTTATGTCCGAGATTAAGAATAAATACAATGTTATGTTTGTTTTCTTTGTGAGGCGGGGTTTAGAGCTTACTTCAATATATCAGAGTTGATTTATGTAAGTCCAGACAGCGAACATTTATTTAGTAAGGGTTGTGCAATTATATTAGGCTTATTTCTGTAAAATTTATAGGATATATATTTTTTTTCAATGGTAAGATTGGGTTGTTTTGTTTGTATTGTCGCCAGTTTATCTATTACTAAACTACTGAGTAACTGCTACTGTATTTTAACATAATGTTGAGATTAGTCTCTGTTACAACTTGGTTAATTTTTTGGTTAACATTTTCGAAAATACATATCATCATGCTTTATTATTCGATTGGATGTGATGAGGTGTATTAGCTACCACTTTTTGCTTAATATATTTTGATTCCATGTAATAGAAGGGAAATCTATTGCCATCTACCGGGCACAGTTCCTAGACTCTGAACTGCTACTGAGGTTATTTTTTGTCAGAAAAACTCATTAGCTGTTCGAACCAGGAATGGAAACCAAGTTCTCAAGACTCTAAATCAAGCTATGGCTTCTGTGCAAAAAAGTTAAATCTAACGATAGCTTTCAAAATAATTTAAAGCTACCGCTATAAGAATGTTGAAGCGCTAGATGCGAAGTTTGCGTAGCCGTTCTTAACGAATTAGCTAGCCTATCAGTTATAAAATAAAAAAACTATAATACTAAGACATTTTGTGTACATGATTTTTAACTTTGCTCCATCGTAAAAACGACTATACATGCAAGCTTAAGTATTGTTGTAATTATACTTTTTGTTGAATAACAAATAATCTACTGACTCAGTGTGCTGCAGACCTTGCGACGAAATATGTTTTACTGTCACAATCATCCTCCATTACCCAAATGTTTAAAAAAAATACAAAATTAATTAAAATAAATCTACTATATAACTCTCAGAGGGTTACAATTGCATCTCCCCATGTCATCCCGTGGGTGTCGTAGGAGGCGACTAATCTCTATAAAAAAATTAAAAGATGTTCCGATTTAAACACCCATAAGTACATGGCGGTTCAATTAACAGCCAAGATAAAAAAATTGTGATATAAAAAGTTGCAAATATGATATTCGCTTAGCGTGCGTGAAATCATATTTCTACGGACATAATGTGGAGTAATGTTATGAAATCATATTACACCCGGACGTTGTTATATTGTAACATGGCATCTAATACATTATAGGTGGAACATAAACCATTCAACCGTGACCTTCCGTGTCTCGCCATATAACTATTAATCTAAGTGCCATTCTAAGAAGTTGCCAGTCTATTAACAGAGGCAATGATGTTGGCAATAACATAATAATCAAGAATTTATTGCTATCGCTGAACTGTTATTTCTATTATAGTGTTACTAGCGTTATTTGCTAATGTAACTGCACAGCTTAGGCCATCTTGTTAATATTCCATGAACAAAGTAATACTCAAACTTATAATAGAGCGATATATTGGGTATATGTATCGAGCATATGTTATGTATGATTTTTGCCAAATTTGCATAAACTTTAAATATTTGCTGCGATGAATTTGTAAATGGTTTGTTATCTAAGGCAAGTTACGTATGAAGTAGGTACTCGGGATGACCTTAAATTATGCTAATATTTCCAATTTATGTACGAGGAAGTTATATAATTAAAATTATTATTTATATATTTGATATATATTTTCAAATTAGAATTAAAAATCGTTCCCGTCGTATGAAAGTCGAATAAGTAGATGTGTTTGGAAATGTGTACAAAAGTCCAATAAAATGGCGAAACTTCATCCCGACTTCAAAATTAGTTAGACTTATATTTGTCCTTTCCTTGTTTCAGGTAGAAGGTATGCGGGCGCCTAAAGTTCCCGCTACCTTGCTACTGTTGCTGCTCGCAATAGAAGCCCTCGATGCAAACAGGAGAAAACAGAAGGACAAAATACTACCTTCCACAACCAACATATGCGACATCAGTGATCGAGACTCAAAAGTACACTGTTACTGTGAATTCAGCCAAGAAATCAACGAAGCCCTCAAAACAGAATGCTGGGTCTTCAACGGAGGAATAGAGAGAACAGACTCATTATGGCCAAGCTTCATTTCGCAAACAAATATAGAAAACCTAGCTTTCAACGTCCGAGCAGACGGCGGACTAAGTTTCGTGCCGTCAAAAGTATTCAAATACGTTAGAAAAATGAAATATTTCAGCATTAAATACAGCACCATACCAAAAATAGAGACGTTTACGTTTACAAATCTAACGTCAGTGCAAGAGATCACTCTAACTAAAAACCAAATAGTACAAGTAAGCAGACACGCGTTCTATAACCTACCAAACTTGACGATACTGACGCTCGACGAGAATAAAATCCTCGAGCTAGTAACCGAGACATTTTACGAGTTACCTGCTCTACAAAAACTGTACCTTACGAGCAATAATATAAGTGTTATCCAGGACGGAGCATTCAGACATCTCGTTAACTTAATTGAGTTGGAATTGGACAGAAATAATATAAGCGAGCTCAGAAAAGAGTGTTTCGACGGTCTTGCCAATTTGAAACGTTTAGATCTTAGGAGAAACAAATTAACAGTGCTTAATTCGTTTACTTTCACGGAGTTATGGAATCTTCAAGCTTTGTTGTTAGATTATAATGAAATTTTTGGTTTGGCTCAGAGGACATTTGACGGATTATCTCAGTTAAGAAAATTAAGCTTGAGTCATAATAAACTAGTAACTTTAGCAGGAGGACTCTTTGAAGGAGTCAGGGGACTGGCTGCTTTAGATCTGAGACATAACAAGTTAAAGAGATTCACGACGGAAAACTTGCGACCCATCTACGACAATCTAAAGGGCCAAAATAGCTACATCTATTTAGAAGGTAAGTTAAATTTAAATTAAACTTTTGATTTTCAGTTAAAATTTTCTTATTATATTAAAGATGGAGAAAACTATTCAGTGATCAAAGTATATTAGTGCAAAAACTTCTTTGACATTTGATTATAATTTTGTTTAGTTCACTGCTAATTATATTATATGCGAAAGAGTTTAAAATACGCTCATTAAAATTCGAGCTCCATTAACAAAAACTAAAATAAGTAGCTTAATTACATTCAATGATGAAATTTCATAGCTGAATTTAACATAATTCGGTGCTTAATTAGAATAATTAAATCGTCACTTTGAAATTCAATTTAATTATGGAGTTAAAATCAATTAGTGTTAGGGGACCTCGGGATCGAGAACCATCATTAGTCCAATTAGAGAATTAATTAAAGATTCCATTGTTACAGGGAATGAATTCCCGTGCGACTGTCACCTCGCATGGATGCATAAGCTCCGACACGAAGCGAGAAGCGTTAAAGTGAGGACGTCTTTAGAAAATTTCATTTGCAAATTCGACGCGGAACCCTCTTTGAATTCACACTTTACTTATTTTGAAAGGAGCGTGATAGGCTCAAACAATTTATACGAAGCCGACGACAAAAGTCAAATAAAAGATTATTCGGATAATCTGGATGATTTTATTCAAGATGAATCTGACGATACTTATGTTGATGAACCGAAAGTTAGTAAAGCGGAGAATGAAAGGACTCTGCTTCAGATTCCGGTTGAGACGCTGCCTTGTCCACAAGATACGAAAAGTGTTACGGATAGAACATATACGTATCCATCTCAGAATGAGGCCAAGGATTATAGAAATCTAATCCTGTCTGCATCTTCAAAGTTGAACGTTAGCTTCGACCTTTTCCTGCTACCGTTTATAATATTAATATCACGGACCACTCAAACATAAATAGTATAAATTAAATTTGTTCTGTGTGCTCTGTTTTCTCTCAAAGGGAATACCAAATGAGTATGTTTAAGAAGCTCCTCATTTTTCGCAATACTCTTCATTATTTATGTATTGTACATTTGTAAATATCTAATACTTTATGTTTAGTAATTGCAAACATTACGTTCTTTAAAATAAACTTTTCATGTTTCTTACGTTAGATGTAATGTAATTTGTATATAGTATCATAATTGAATGTAAAAAATGTGATATACATATTCATTATAAAAATACGAGTAAGTCTTAACTTTACAATATTTTATAAAATAAGATATTCAGACAGTCTATTTGAAGCAAATGGTTAAGTTTTCTATAATTGATTCTATGTTATCTTGTTATATCAACATTTCTCATACAATTATTATTTAATAATTAACGTGTATTCATAAAATAGGAATTAAATATTATGAATAAATAATTCAATGTTTAATTATAATAATATTACAATTATTAAAAGCTGATATAACATTGATTTTGTTTACTTAACTTTACAAATCTGATAAACAAGTACCGAATATGTATTGTCGATACCAATTAACAATGCTAAAGTCTTACAACAATTCATAACGAAGCGCAGCCTCTCATTTAATTTTTTGTAATTAGCGCATTTTTGGTATTTTTGTAGCATTAGTATTTTTTCAAGGGAAAAATACTATTTAGTTTGAAAGTCCTCGTGTATGAGACATATTAATGTGTTAATCTAAACATTTGTTTAAAAAATACTTGTTTCTCTTTCTAATTTTTTTAATATTATATTGCGTCATGTAATGATTATTTGTATCAGTTAGAATATTCCTATTTATAATATATATAAAGGTATTGAGCTATTTTGAATGCTTCTTACCCTTTTTTTAGTTGAAATAAAAAACCGGTTTATCGTCCAGCAAACGTAACTCATGATCGTCATCATCGTCAATAGCTTTAACGTCCACCATTGAACAAAGCCTTCTTCATTTGTTAAGATTCCAGATTGCCCAGGCAGGGATCGTTCAGCAGAGGCGCCTTCCACCTGGACAATCTGTTTTGAATGCTTAACAACCGGCGATACACCGGGAAGGCTGAAAAGAATAAAGTCTGAAAAGGACAAGTTATAATATCAAATCAACCTACAAGGGCGGCGATGAAGGTTCGCGTGCTTCCTTCCTCTTGAAATTGTCCAACGTTGCGGCACAACACTATCACAAATTCAAAATTATCGCGTAGTCCAACAAATATAAAACAATTACGCGTAAGCAAAATAAAAGAAAAATTCCATAGATCACAAATAGACGACTAGCTAGGGGGCCGTTCAGGACCTAGGGGGCCGTTCAGGACCTTGCCCGCGCTAAGTTGATCGGTCCGAACATCATTACCTCCATGCCTGGTGAGCGAGGGGAGTGTGGCTTGCAATTCTAGTCTATACCCCACATCAAAATAGTCATCATCATCATCATCATCATCAGCCAGAAGACGTCCACTGTTGAAAAAATGCCTCCCCCATAGAACGCCACAAAGAACGGCTATTAGCCGCTTGTAGCCATTAGCTACCCGCAACTTTAATGATGTCGTCAGTCCACCTGGTGGACCTACCCAGCCTACCAAGTCATCAAAATAGTAGCTCAGTTTTATTAGTACTTGCTTCTTAGACGCAAAATATATCTGTCACTTATAAATACTCCACAAGAAAATGTCCATATTGGAGTAATATCGTCATGAAATAACGCTAAAATCAGTGTACAATAAAAGCGCAATATTATACACACAAGAGATCTTGCCGTAAACGCAAATGTTGAATGTTGTATGCTCTACTGGCAGTTATTAATTGTGCTTTCTGCAAACGTTTGTACACTCCTTGTTAGAACGACAGTGATTTACTCGTATGCACTTAGCCTTGCCTTTACTGAAACGTTCCAGCTAAAAAGCAACACATTAACAAATGGATGCGTTCAAACCACACTACTTAATATAAGAAGTGAACCGCTGACAAAGCCATCAGTGCATGTTGTTTTTATAACTTTCTTAACTCATTACAAATATACGAAAAAAAAATTTAAGTCATGTGCGAGATTCGAACCCACGTCGATCTACCCCTTCAGCCGGGGCATGCTCTAACCAATTGAGCTAACATGACATGACGTCATAACTTAAATCTTTCCTACCGTTCTTTAACCATCGTATTGGGATAGAGCGACATCTATAGTACAACTTGGGTTGTACTACAAACAAGACCAATTTTGCAGTTGGTTTTATACTTGTAAATGATGACGCAACCTAATAATTTTAATATTGTTATGTTTACAATAACGCCTGCTATGCGGATTACATTACAAAATTACAAATATACGATAGGGACAATTTAAGTCATGCATGACAGCATAGTCAGACAGACAGTTATGCAGTCAGCATGCCCCGGCTAAAGGGGTGGATGAATGTGGGTTTGAATCCCGTACATGACTTAAATTTTTCTTATCGTATATTTGTAATGTAATCCGCATAGCAGGCGTTATTGCAAACATAACAATATTAAAATTTCTTAACTCATCTCAGATCCCAGTTGTATTTTTTTTTCTTAATATATATTTACTTAAAATCTATAATATATTTTCAGCAACGGTTACTTGGAAAATATATTCATTATGCATGGCAAATATTAAATGTTAAAAACGTGAAAACCACTTCCATTGGAAATTGCTTTCATATTTTAATGATATGAAGTCATAAAAGTTGACGATCCTTTATATGTACAGTAAACGTGGCATCAACATATTTGAAGTGTTTTTAATAATACGATGCTGTTTTATATATAATGTTGAAGTGGTGAGTTATATACGTTCCATATATATACACCGATCTTTTTAATTATTATATACAATTACAATGAAATGTTTGAATGACGCAATATTTGATTGCGTATATGTATATGTACACGGACATTAAATCATGAACTACATACTAACGAGTCGATAAGATGATCGACTATTGTTTCGGCTTTTGGAAGCCTACTTCAGTATATTGAGTGTGTTACCAACGCCGCGTTTGCAGCACGTTTCACACTGATATTTTTTTATCGCTCGTGGTGTGGACTCTTACCACATGAATAAAGAACGGTACAGAACTTTTTCTACTGATACATGCACACCTATATGTGCGTAACTATTCACTGACAAGACGTTCAGGGGTTGCTGCGGCCAAAACGGCGGAAGTAGAATCGGATTGAATCAGCTCAGTAAGCGGACAAAGTTGTCATAGCTTTCATTCTGTTCCTTTCTATAATAATGTGCCCTTAGTAAGTATGTAACACCTTAATACCCGTCCCATCTTAAAATATTACAAGCGTGTGTTCTTCAAATATCAGTTATAGTTAAAATTACGTCGAAGTAGTATTGCTTTTATACAGCTTAAAATAGAATTACACAAGTAATTCTGAATGAACAGATATTAAGAGGTTGGCGAAGGCCGGATTCTCTATACAAACGTAATATCAAAATCATTTGTAAAATATGTATGAGAAATGCTCAAAATCCTGACGAAGGCTTCCAATAGAAGCGTCAATCATTTTATCGACTCTTACTAAGTGGTTCACTATTTAATACCCATGTTTTGTAATCGATATTGCGTTATTCATATATATCTTGTATGTGTTGTATGCAATAATTAGATATGAAATTTTAGTTACATGTAGTAATTGCCTTAATAACACATTAGTTAAGCATATTCATAAATTTTTAATAAAAAGCCAAAGACGCAAGCACTCGTCAAGAAATATTCTGAAGTTAAACTATTGTATATGTCAGCATGGTATAAAAAAATTCAATTATTTTAGTGATCAGTTCCGCAGTTTTATTATTTGTAGTTATTCGTTATGAAGGTTATTGCTTCAGGCATGTAATTATCTAAAGCCAAATCAGTCCAAAAAATACAGACTTTATATAAAACTTAAAATCTCTACTCGGTGTACATTAAAACTAGTAAACTTAACGTTTACTAAATGTAAATAATATGGTGAATGTAAACTAAAGCGGTCTCAGTCCTATTAAAATTAATTTTATATTCATGATAAAATTATTTATTCTATTTCAGCTGCTGGTATCACAGAATATGCAATATTGTGTCCACTACATTTCAGAATATTCAAAGGGAATAATATCCTGCTTATCAGTTCATGGCTCTTCTATAGTCTGCAATTTTGCAACGTAATATTTCCGCTATAACGGTTTCCTGATAACGTTTACAGGTATAAACCGGTAGCTGCACACCAGGTGTTGCATAATAAAATTTAAAGTGCCTGGTCATCGTTGCAGATGCTTGGATGTCCAATGTATTAAATGGTACTTATCTAAATTTTGAAGCGCTCGTAGCGAAGTTTACTTAGCTGTTCTCAACCGATCAGCAAAGTTAAGCAACGTCGCGTGCGGTCATGAGTTGGATGGGTGACCGTTAGTGACATTACTAGGTACTAAGCGTTTCCGTGCTTCGGAGGGCACGTTAAGCCGTCGGTCCCGGTTGTTGTCTTAGGATGGCAGTCGTTATAGCATGGTGGTAGGGCATTTTGCGAATGCCCTCTTGGCTAGCTACCACCCTCAGGTAGAAAATCTGTCGCCAAGCACCTAACGGTGTGTTCCCGCAGCTGTCCTTGAGAGCCAGTAATTCTAGGGTAGCCTGAACAACATTCTCGACCACATAATCACTTACCATCAGGTGAGATAGTGGTCAAAGGCTAACCTATAAGGCGTAAAAAAAAAAACATTTAACATATACGACAATTGTTGTTTTCAAAAAATAATGGACAAGTAAAAAAGAAACCTCATAAAGTTTCTCTTCTGTCCCTTATCGCGCTCAAGAGCGGTTGGATTAATATATCTCTCCTAAAACACAACTGCACAAGAACGTAATATTAATTGCAATATCCGTTTTCACTAACAAATCACAGGGAGAATAGATTTTATGTTGGAAATTTTTTGGCTTCCGTTTTACGGCCGTCCGGCTCTCTGACGTCAACTGGGAGCGTTGCCTTCAGGACGATGCACAGCCAATGCCGAATGGGAATGTTTTCATACCCTTAATTTAATCAAGGCGTTAAGATGGCAAAAAGCCTTGATGTGTGCCCAATGTGTATCAAAACTCCACTCATATTAATGTAACACTACATGAATACAACACATTTTACCAAAAGAATAGGTGTCCTAACATCACAAATTTAGTTGTTGAATAATTAAAAACATACATAGCATTAACATAGCATGAGACCACATTGAACACACACCCTGACAATGAACGGAATAACATTTCAATAATAAGTATGCGTAAAATAAGGACCTTTATGTGGAATACGGTTGAAAAGAAAAAGCTTGAAAAATACTTTACAAAATAGCGAAATGATGTCAGGTCAAACATATTATTTTTAATTTTGTTATGTTTGCAATAACGCCTGCTATGCGGATTACATTACAAAATTACCAATATTCCAATACGATGGTTAAAGAACTATAGGAAAAATTTGAATTATGACGTCATTGTCATTTTAGCTCAATTGGTTAGAGCATACCCCTGCTAAAGGGGTGGATGGACGAGGGTTTTAATCCCGCACATGACATAAATTTTTCCTATCGTATATTTGTAATTTTGTAATCAAACATATTATGTTTTAACTTCACATTTTATTTGTATACCAGCATTTATTCAATTCCTACTTTCATATTTTTACGAAAATTTTATAAAATATGCGTTCGTCGATAAAAAAAAAATCCCGCAGTAGATTTCTCCGAACTCGAAAAGTTTAACCTTAAAACAAAATTCTGAAAACCTTTCTGTATTCAAATTGTTATTATAACAAGTTAAAATATCTCATTTCCAATTTTCTCCAATACAGCGCACCGTGGACCACGTTTTCAATAAAGCACATAAAATATTAAATAGCAGTTAGAGTAAGTAACAGTTATAGCATGTTGCAATAGCTTTTGCAACTCTATCGAGTAAGTAATAGGGGTGAAATGGATCGAGAAGTGTTTCCTTCTTATTGAACTTTTCGTTTTGGATCAATGCCAGAGGCACAAGCATTGCCATCGATGCTGCATTTAAAACACAGTGAGTACGCTTTTTAAAAAGGTTTGGATGGAAAGATAGTCTTGGAGATATTTATGTCGCGACCCAATTCCGGGCTCAAGTGGCGAGACTTTCGATAATAGGGTTTATGTTAGGATTTATTTAGTTTTAGGACGCTTACAATGTAAATTAATGGAAAAATTTTAAGATAGTTTTCTACAACATTTTTCAATGATGTAAACATTGACATATTTATGCACTTACGGCAAGGAAAATTGGGCATTTAATATCACATTTCCGCTTATAGAGGAATGGCCCTGTTTTTATTTTTTCTTCTACACATTATGAACATGCGGTTAGGAGTCTTATAGCTATCACTTGTAAGAAGCATATACTTGTAAACATACTGTTGAAGTTTGTATTTAGCAGGAAGGATCACAGGCTTCTCCTGCTTTTTTCCGGTCTTATGCATTGGCAAACCAGTAATGAACTATGTTTCTTCAAATATCAGCAACTTTTTGAAGGTGGCCTCGTAGTCTAGTATTTGCCCAAGGTGTCTACTCTAGAATCTGATTTTAACATATGTAGATGGGCATAATAATAATAATAACTAACCACAGGATGTACTTTGACCGTGCCATACTTACCGATAAAACAATATACAAGAACAGACCTGATATCACATTTATTGACAAAATGACAAAAGAACTATATCTTATAGATGTAGCCGTCCCAAATACTCATAAGTTACAAAAAACTATAACGGAATAAAATCAAAAATATACAGAACTAAAAGAAGAAATTCACAGAATTCGGAAAATGAAAAGTGTGTACATAGTATACCATTGTTGCTTCCAGCACTGGCGTAATTCCGAAACAGCTGCTGCTTTCTCTCAATATAATAGCTTGACCGGAAAATACCTTTTTGACAATGCAGAAACCAACAATTTTAAACACCTGCCGTATAGATAAAAATCTAACAGGAAGATTCAGTCATTCAAACGAACGCAGAAAATGTGTTACACTAGGCTTAAGCCCGTGTGATGCATAAAACTACCGACATACCTTCAATATTTCGAGAATGAACGTTTATGGTAAAATTAATAATATTAGTGTTTATTTGCTTAAGCACATGGTAACAATGTAATAATATAATTAAATAATTACATTTATACAGTTGACAGATAGGGGAATGTCTGTGCATGTTTTTTTTCCATAGTATTCTAGACTGAGTATATAATGACTTACGCTCAGTATTGAGATGATTGTTTGATGTTTAACTTAACAAAAAACATACAACTATAATTAATCTCAAGAAAAGGACTGAAATATTTTATTTTATTATCAAATGGCTGTAAAGCTAATTCTTTATAGTTTTTAAATTTACAATAAATCAATTTGATAGAATGAACATAAACTTCTCCAAAATAAAAGGCATTTCAGTGGCAAAGGCAAACACTTTGGAAGTAACTTGAGTGGAAATATAACTGTCAAAGTTAAACCTCTGAAAAGAGGGCTCGATGTCCCTGGAGAGACGCCCTACGTCATATGTTACGTCATACGACTACAATTTTTCTTCCAAAACGATCTCTCGCTGGCGTTAACTTTGCTATACATGGGCCCATAAAAATATGATACATTAGTATGTTGTCTGGAAAAAAGCGTAATAGATTAAAATATCTTATTTTCTCGGTAACGATATTTGATGGTAACTGAGTTTTTTTATGCTGACATCAATTATAACCGTAAGATACCTATATTGATATGCATGGCGTTTGCGTCTAGATACCTGGTAACATTTTTAAGTCCTTATTTATGGTTTTATTTACAACTGGTTCTGGTTTTCTCCTGTAGCTATTTCATTCCCCCATAGCTTTCTGGTGGATTTCGTAAGAGGCCACGCTGTTAAAATACTAATAGGTGGACAGTACCGCCTTTTGAAGTACAGCCATCATATACTGCGATCACCAAGACGCCTGCCAATCGTTGGTATTAAGACAATAGTAGGGACAGAATATTCTTCAACAGTAGATATATGACTGTTAATGATGATAATGAGTTATGTTTTTTTTACACGCAGTGCAGTTTTTTATAAATATGCAACAAAAAACATCAAAAATATATTTTGAACCCACCTTGGGAATAAAAACCCGCAAGTTTAACTTTCCGAGGGCAGGACATGCTCTTCTTATTTGCGATATCGTGGTGAGTTCTAATTTTGTAAGTTTATTTGAGTAGTAAGCGTTCTTATAAACAATGCACCATATAGATATATTTGTTTTTTTTTTCGACTACTTTGAGGTAAGTTGCGCAATCGCAACATATTGCATTATTTATAATACTTTTTTAATATATCATTTATAAATGCTCATACATTTTTGTAAAACTTTCTTTTCATACATTTTGTTTCATATCTATTTAAAAAAAAACCTTAAATGTCAAATGAATAGGATAAGCATACAAAATTATATAGGTATATATGTATCGACTAATTTAAATTAGATTGCACATTATTTCATTGTTTAAAATACCATTTTATTGAAATAATATTTAACTGTACCCCTGTCATAATTTTTTATAAATTTGTATAATATTATGTAAAAATAAAATATTTTGTGATGTATCGAAAGAAAAAAACGTTTTTTTGTACGCTTGCATATAACATAGGTAAAAAGGTATTTGTTGCTATCCACTACTTTGAGTTATATTGCGCTATTTACATGGTTAAATTATTTTATTGAAATGTTATTTTGGTAAAACGATGTATTTCTATATGTACAATATAGGTTGTCTTATTTTGACAAAAAATTACGTTTATCTGTATAAAATATAAGACTTTTCTATATATAATTAAGGGTAACATAATTTATTATTAATCTTTAAATAGATTAAGTACATTTTGTAAAATATGAATAATTATGAATAAAATATGAATATATGATTCGAAAATTGTACGGGATTTGATTCGTTTATGTTTGTATTCTCAGAATTTAAATAAGATTGTAAATAAAGGTAACCTTTTGAGATTGTTAATTTCAAAATTATTTCATTAATAAAGGTTGATGTTGGATACCGTTATTTCCTTTCTATATTTCTTAAATATGTTCCCACGTTTTGAACCTATTGAATAATTTCCTTCAGAGACTGAAAGTACACACGCAGCTTAAAAAATGCCATCCTGATAAAAACTGGAAACACTAGCCGTGAGCCTACAAGCATGGAAGGTCTCAGTTGCAAACTCCACCAGCGGTCACCCATCCACGTAGTGACCATATTTTTAATTGTTATTTGTTTGCATCGTACATTTTTTTTTAATGTTATTGTGACGGAACATGCTCGAGGCCTACCTGATGTTAAGTGGACTAACCTCTGCCTATAACAGACGCATTTCGTCAACGACAAATTGCACTGTGCCCGTCACACTAAGACGTACAGTTATTAGGTCTCATATGCCTGTATAATTTTTTTGGCTCTCAAAAACTGCTGCCGGAACACACTGTTAGGTGCCAGGCGACAGATTTTCTACTTGAGGGTGGTTGCTAGCCAGGCGGGCATTTGCAAAAAGCCCTTCCACCATGCGGTGAAGCACAAACCCGCGGTGGTATTCGAACCATGGACCTGCTGCGTGGCAGTCCATAGCCAATGCCACTGAGCCATCACTACTTCAACATTTATTATTATTATTAAAATAAACAGGCTGAAGAAAGAATGGGAACTGGCTCACTAAAAATTGCAGAAACATTGCATTTGTTTGGCGACTGACTTTATATTCAGGTGGCAGTAATCCAGGCCGGTATTCAAGTATTCACAAGAGGAACTCACCATGCCCGTGTGAGATTTAAACCACAAGGCTTTTTCCTGATTAACCTAAAGGTAAAGTGGATTTGAAAAATGTCAGACTGCGGGAGTAGGACCGAGAGACTTCGTTTCACACGCGAGTGAGCAAAACATAACTACGCAATATTTAGTGTTAGCGATTGTCTATACAGGGTTATTGGTAAAAAGCTAACAACCTCTTAGGGTTGACTTCTGTTAGTTCTAGAAACATTTTGAGATGTTATTTGAATGTCTTATTTATTAAAAAAAATGTTTTTTATGTATGTTTATGTGTATTTCACGGAACAAGCAAAAGGACTACCTCATGTTAAAAGTCTCTTGCGCCTGTAATTTAATATTTTACATTACTCAGCTCGATGTAAATATTCAAAACTCTAATTCAAAGGGTGTGCGGCGTTGTTGCGGCGGGCGCTCTTGGCTCTTATTGATGGGATTTATTATATACATACAAAGCTTGATTAAGCAAAACAATATAGCTTTTTCTATGTTAATATTGTCTTAGGTTTTCGAGATTTTTAGTCATAGTAATTAAACAACTTAATCGGATCAAAATTGACTAATTTCTTTATTTATACTGTCGCAGTTCCTGTCATATTTAGACAAACAGTTGTTAAGTCTCATATGCCTGTAAAATTTGAGGTCACTTATGCATTTAACAGATGCCTTTTGTTACGAATAACGAACTGCACTTCGCACATCACCCTGAAACATATACAGTTCTTAAGTTTCCTGTGCTTGTTATTTCATAATTACTTACTGGCTCTCAAGGACTGCTGCCGGAACACATTGTTTGGTGCTTGGCGACAGATTTTCTACTTGAGGGTAGTAGCTAGCCAGGGCCGCTACTACAATTCGATGAAGTTTCGTGTTACGAGCGACACTTTAGCCTACGAAAATTTAATTTGCGTTACCTCCGACGGTGGGGATCGAACCAGGGACCTGCGGCACGGCAGTCCATAGCTATTACCACTCGGCCATCATTGTATCATTTGCATGATGAAAGCAGAATATGATATTTTATTTAACCAAAAGTAATTAAATATTTTACTTCAAGTTACTATTTTCATTCGTTAATATTAATAGTTGCCCAAAGTAAAATATATTAATTAACTATTGATAATACATGTATAATTATGTATGGATGGACTGCGTGTAATTGGATTTGACGGTGTGCAAGGAGAATTGTATGAAAGAATGGATGAACGATGAAATATCAGAAGATTATAATTTATTTGTTATTACTTATTACGATTTTCAACATAATTTTGTTGTAATAAGGTCTCCCCAGGGGGAGCAGAGTGGAAATTTGCCATATTATATTCATGCTCGAGCAGTGCACCCCACGGCCCGTGGGCTCGATACCCCTGGGTACTGGGCTAGCATTACTTTATTATTATTATATTAAATTCATTAATTTACCATAGTAACATAATAAAATATTACATAAAATGAGAGAAGAAAAATAGCTATGCTTATATCCGTTATTGTAGAAGAAGAAGAGAAAGATGGTATTTACGTCTTTTATATAAATAACCTACAGGTATAAAAAATATAATTATAATATATTTACTGTATCGGCCGGACTGTCCATTGCTGAACACAAGCTCCCTCACCATGGAGGGGTCCACTCACTCTTGGCAGGCGTCTTGGTGATCGCAGTGTGAGATATCAGTTCCTTAGAAAGCCCACCTTCTGGTGTGCTACCCTTAGTCGCCTCATATGACACCCACGGGTAGAGATGGGTGGGTACCATCCTAGCTCGGCACCCCACGGGCAATTATATTAGAATATATATTTATCGACTATAAAAATAACATCAATCGATTGCAGCTTCTGCTCTGACACAATGTAAGGCTTCCCTTTGCATATGGGTAATGGACTGCGAAAATAAGGTCACATTAAAGCTTACATATTCATCCCATTTGTTAGCAGACCACAGTTAAATAACAGTTAGTACGTGCAACTACAGCCTGTCATTACACGGCCATGCGCGGAGGAGAAGCTGGGTTGGGGAAACTACATCCGCGTGTATTGTTTTTAGTTACTATTTTTATTTTGTATTTTATTTTATTTTATTCGGAAAACATACAGTGTTTACATAGCATTTTTAACTAATGTAAGCATTCAATAAAAAATATCTATACACCATTTAAGAACGTTTTCGCATATAGAAACTATTTAAACTTGCTTGCGTTACAATACAGTCTTTATATATAAAATAAAAAAAAAATTAGAATTACCAATTGGTAGCTTTTGTTGTGAAATAATTACAAGACAGTTGAGGATTAACGTCAAACCAATTATTACAAATGTTATTTTTTACCACATTTGGAGGCATGTTATATATCGAATTCGGGATAGTTGTCCAGTCTATTGACATTGTTTGCAGATCTTATGAAAAACTAGTTTTGCCTATTATTAGTGCCACTTTGAGGAGTAGATAAGTAATGTGTCGCACGGATTTAGTTGGTACCTTTAGACTTAATTGAGATAAAGAATATGAAGAGTCAATTCGAAATTTCGCTATTTTTAGTACCTTAACTATGTCAGCAATTCTGCACCTTTCATAAAAGGGTAACATGTGATGTCTTTACGGGAAAGAAAGTCAATGTCGCAATCGTCTCAATTACAATACATGTATAATACATTATGTTATATTGCCATTACATTCATAAAAACGCGTAGTTCTTAGAGTTCATAAGAAAAAAACTGACCAAATGCGAGTCGCATTCGGGCACCGAGGGTTCCGTACCAACCTGTAGGTAAAGTAAAAGTTATGGTATTTTTATTACTAAATGAAAACCAATCTACATTAAAAAATTATTAAAAATATTCTTATTATATGATGGAACTAAAAATGTATGCTTTTCTCTATTTTTCCTTCATCTGGGCTATAAGACATTGCTTGCTAATGCTAATATCAAGGTTCATGGAAAGTACCCTGTAGGTTTTGATTCCTTTGAGAGTGTCGAAAATTTGCAAAGAAACCTATAACTTCAGATTGCTTTGGCTTAGAAATTTGTTTTTTTCACAGCGCCAAGCGACAATAGGCCTGAAAATTTGCTGTGAATTTCAGCTTGATACCTCCACGGGTTCCTGAAAAAAAGGGTCTTGACAGACAGACAGATCGACAGCAAAGTGATTCTATAATGGTTCCGTTTTATTCCATTTGAGGTACGGAGCCCTAAAATTGTCAATCCCATATCCTGGTTACAATAAAAATACAGCTATAAGTATAATACAAAATAGTTCGAGTTGGACTCTCAGACTGACTGCGCTTGGCCGATTTTAGGTAATTTTATTTTGTATATCAGTCTATTTTTTGGTACGTTGCCTATTGTATTGTAATTTGAAGCAGTGATGGCTCAGTGGCATTGGGTATGGACTGCCGCGCAGTAGGCCCATGGTTCGAATCCTGCCGCGGGCTTGATCTTCACCGCATGGTGGAAGGGCTTTTTGCGAATGCCCGCCTGGCTAGCGACCACCCTCAAGTAGAAAATCTGTCGCCGAGCACCTAACGGTGTGTTCCGGTAGCAGTCCTTGAGAGCCAATGAAATTACAGGCACATGAGACTTAACATCTATGTCCCAAGATGTCGGGCGCAGTGCAATTTGTTACTTGTGACGAAATGCATCTGTTATAGGCCAAGGTTAGTCCGCTTAACATCAGGTGGGCCTCGAGCTTGTTCCGTCACAAAAACATAAAAAAAAAATATAACAAGTATAACTATTGCATTTATTACCGTTATTATGAAATAAATAAAGACAAAAACGTAAAAAAATATTGTTTCTTGAATGGGAACCTCCCTTTATTTATGTCACTATTGTTATTTTTCAGGTAATCGGCCTAGACATAACATGAGTTTTGTGAAAATTCGAACCAGCTACCTATATCCGTTCCAAAGGTCCCTTTAAAGGTCGGTAGGACGGAGAAACGGCTGAGGATTGGTAATGGGGTCCCGTTTTCTAGTAAGGAAACCTGAAAAGAAGACAATTCGATTGTAGCACCATTTCAGTTGTAGGATGTTAAGAATAAAGAGGTAGCTCGCTGAATGGTGAGATTTTGATAGTTATAGAAACGCAGTATAAGCTACCACGCATTTTGTACTAATATGTCGCAGATAGACACAGAGGTTCTCATTGATATATTTACATTGATTTATATTGTAATATCATTTTTTTTTTTATTATTTACTTTTTTTTACCGGCGGTATGCCGCAGATGTTTATTAAAATATACAGTACAATCACGCCTTGAATCTAACTTCATGGCCCGACTAAAAACGCCTGCCGCACGGCGCCCGAAGTTTTTACTACCCCCGAGGGTGGAACTTTAACACCGTTTTAATTAGTTGGGGTTATTTTACCCCAAAATGTGGGTAGTCCTTGTTAGATGTCACGGTGTTTGGTCTTCATGTGTACACGTATGCTATATAAGTATGCTTTCGGTAAAATAGCGTATAAATGCTTGTTTTTGAATTTATAAAAATAATCGATTTGCAGTCCGATTGTCCAGGTATATTTGTTTATATATTTTTTTACTTCATTGTGACGAAACAAGCCCTATTTCCACCTGATGATAAGTGGACTAACCTCTGCCTATAAACTATGTATTTGATGAGAGGCGAGATGAGGCGTACAGGTGATAGGTTTCATGTGTCTGTAATTTTACTGGCTCTCCAGGACATCTGCCGGAACACACCGTTAGGTGCTTGGCGACAGATTTTTTACTCAAGGGTGGTAGCTAGTCAGGCGGGCATTCGCAAAATGCTCTTCCACCATGCGGTGAAGCTCAAGCCCGCGGCGGGATTCGAACCATGGAACTGCTGCACGCCAGTCCATACCCTCAAACAAAAAACATTATTTGTATTTTATTTAGTTTATTTATGCGTTTGTTAGATACCCATTAATCCTGTGACGTATCACCAGTTATATAGCGGTAACCTTATATATTTTTCATGTAATGTTATCTAATATTATAAGTCATATTTTCTAGTCACTGTAATAAATTACAATTTGTAGAAAAATAAACAAGTTCAAAACGGTGACAAATAAAAGAGTCTATCATCATCGAGAAGTTTATCGATGTGTCTATCACAACAATTGATTGAACGGTAACACGTAAACGTAAAATTTAAGGCAAAAGATAAAACTTAAAGAATTACATACCCAAGTTTGGTATCAAGCTTTGATAAAACTCTTAAAAAAAACTGAAATCTTGGCACTTCCAAATTTTCATATAGAGAACTATATTGTGCTAATAGGGGCTAATTCTACCCTACCACAACTAAAAAAATGCTTTAAAAACCTTGATAGCAAATTTACACTTGTTACATGATATATTTATTTCAAAGCTTAACACACTATGTTTTCGCCACGAAACGTGCCTCGTTTTTTAGTTTCCCCCTTACCTGTCGGCTTAAACTTGATGGGATGGTAGTACAACGTTATTTTACTAAGCTCACGTTTAGTTTGTAATCACAAATATATAACACAAAAAATACGATACTGCGTTTTTACGGCTTTGGCATGAGGAGAATAGATAGCTCTGTGATTACGCCAAGACAATATGTTATTCAATTGAGCCTCTTTAGCATCCTTAAAAAAAAAATCGGTCCAAGTTCGAGTTGGACTTATTGACGAGGGTTCGTTCCAACAAATAATATAAAATATACTGGGTGTCCCATGGCAATGCCACATGGAGGGAAAGTACCTTGAAAATTGTAGATGGAACATTTTACTGAAAGAAGACATTATTTGAATTTTAAAAACAATTGAACCTGCATTCATAGATATTTAAATAATTACATGGTTGAACCGGGAATCGAACCCGTTACACGAGAAAAAACACCACCTGTAGTTTTATCACACCGAACGAAAGATTTCATCACAAGGATTATTTTTTGTAAATAACTTAGTGGTAGAAATAAACGGAAAGATCATGTATTTTAACATTTGACGTGAAACTTTGACATTGCCGAAAGGGACATTATCATAAGTACCTATTGAAATTATTTTCTCCATCGCAATGCAGCCGCATTGCATAAAATAATTTGAATTGCTGAATATAAAGAAATAATTCGAAATTTCATATCAAATGTTAAAATACACGGTCTTCTTTTTATTTCTGTCTGTTCACAATAATATTCAGGGTACATTCTCAATTCCACAACAGTCATGTTATCTCAGTCTGTCAGAGCATACCCCCGCTATAGGGGTGATGACGTGGGTTCAAATCCCGCACATGACCATAATTTTTCCTCTCGTCAATTTGTAATTTGTATTGTAAACCGCAAAGCATGCGTTATTGTAGATATAAAAAAAACTACACTCTATCTTTTAAGTTCTATCAATGATATGGACAGTTAATAGTTATATATATATTGCACATGTATATTTATTAGAAAATGTCTCAACAAACATTTACATACTAACATTATATTTACTAAAGCTAAAAATATTAGGTAGTAAGCGTAGACACCGTTGTGCTAGTTTTATAGTTTTGCCCAGAGTCAGAACAAATTATGCCAAGGAAACTGTAACCTTTGAAGAAGCACATCTATATTACTAACTACCCCCACGAATAAAATAATTGCACTCATTCAGGGCCTTCAACAAGCACCTGGCTGACTATATCATATCGGACACCAAGCTGTTATAATGATGAATAAAGGAAATGTGTAAGGGTAGTAGGTACCTATGTATTATAAATTACAATTTATATTAAAGTACTTTGTTAAGAATAAAGTGGCGAATGTATAGAACAAATAGTTTAGTTCTCAAGTAAGTGACTCTAAGTGTGTCTTATTGGGAATAAATGACTCTAAGCTTTAATAATCAAAACCCTTATAAATCTTCTAACTTCATTTTAAACAAAAATAGAACCGTTCTTCTTCTGAACGGCAAAGTCCAGACATAAAAATATTTTTCTTCAACAACCGCAATTATAACGATGTTCACCCACTTGACCTACATTCCTACATACTCGTTGTTAACCTCAAAGCACTAAACGTTGCAGTGCTATCGCCTTTGTATTTTTATTTTGAGGCTACAGAGCTTAAAAAGGTAAGAGAAACCGTAAAAAAAGTACATTAACTTCCACGCCCAATTACGCAAGGACCTGAGTTTAGACCTTCAAAAGGAACTTCTGTTTATTCTGTGCCCTCTCGTTTCCCCGATTCTCCACTTTTGACAAGTCGTGCTTTGAATGTTTAATGAGATACGCCTCATTTCGTTGACACACACAATTTTATACATTCAAGCATATTATAAACAAAGAGATGTGATTCTAATTTGAATCGGTTTTCATTTGTTTTGGCTGAATATTATGGGTTGTTTACGTTGCCTCGGTAAAATTTGTACCGCATTGTGGCCGCGTACAGGTAGATCGTCATACGACACTGCGCCCTTGAGTTTTTTTTATATAAGAAATTGGCAAGATATATATTTCATTTTTCATTGAAATCCAACTGGAAAATACAGACTATAGTCTAAGAAATAAATACTAGTTGTGTCTGAGTTTATTTATTGCCTTATATTACTTATTAATTGTTACATGTTTATTAATTGCCTCGCACTGCCACAATATGGAACCAGCTGTTAGTGATGTGTTTCCGAACAGATACGACTTAGGAGGTTTCAAGAAGATAGCATATCCTTTCCTCAAAGGCTGACAGCGCATCCTCGAGACCTCTGGTGTTGCGGATATTCGTGGGCGCTGGTGATCACTTTCCACCAGGTAAGCCGCCTGCTCGCTTGGCCTCCTATCCCATAAGTATATAAATAAATCTTTAGTTTCAGTATTTTAAATCGTAGGTACCCAATACTTTTATGATTTATACAATGGCACGATTGAATATGATTAAAAGAAACAAAATAACGTCATAACTGATATTACTCATGGATCCTACATTTTTTTTAATGTGATTGTGACGGAACAAGCTCGAAACCCATCTGATGTTAAGCGGAGTAACTAACCTCTGCATATAACAGATGCATTTCGTCACAAGGCATGAATTGCACTGCACCCGTCACCTTGAGACATAGTTGTTAAGTATCATGTGCCTGTATTTTCACTGGCTCTCAAGGACTGCTGCTGAAACACACCGTTAGGTCCTTGGCGACAGATTTTATACTTGAGAGTGGTCACTAGCCAGGTGGGCATTCGCAAAATGCCCTTCCACCATGCGGTGAAGCTCAAGCCCGCGGCGGGATTCGAACCATGGACCTGCTGCGCAGCAGTCCATAGCCAACACCACTCAGCCATCACTGCTTCGATTCGAGTAATGATAATCTTGATAGCTAGAGTAGTGACACTCAGGAGCTCCGAATTGTCGAATGTGTTCAAATATATAGATATAGCTGATAGACTTAGACCACCATCTCACCTGACGGTAAGTGAAGATGTGATTAAAGATTTTGTTCAGGTTAACCTACAATTGCTGGCTTTCAAGGACAGCCGCCGGAACACACTGTTAGGTTCTTGGTGACAAGATTTCTACTAGAGGGTGGTAGCTAGCCAGGCGGGCATTTTTTTTTGTTTTTTTTTTTTTTATTCAGAACTGGGTAGCACTTGACCACTATCTCACCTGATGGTAAGTGAAGATGCGATCAATGATGGAGCGCGCTTACCCAGAAGGTATCTATTCACTCGCTTTTTGAAGACCCCCATGTTGTACTTAACCGGAAACACAGACTCAGGCAGGGTGTTCCATTCCCTGGCGGTTCGTATGATGAACGAAGACGCAAATCGCTTCGTTCGGGCAAATGGAACATCAACCATATAGCGGTGGCGCTTCTGAGTGTCCCTGGATGTCCGGTTATAGAATGGGGATGGCGGAATCAAATCATGCAGTTCCGTGGCACACTCCCCGAAATGCATCCGATAAAAAACCGATAAACAAGCGACTTTGCGGCGATGCTCGAGACTTTGGAGTCTCTTGCTTATACGTTGGTCGTCGTTAATGAGTCTCTTGGCTCTCCTCTCAATAGCTTCCAGTGTCTCCAGCTGGTATTTGGCAGAACCATCCCAAAGGTGAGAACAGTACTCCATACACGTCCGGACTTGAGCTTGATAAAGATTAAGCATCTGTCCCGGTGTGAAATAATGTCTCACCTTGGCCAATACACCAAGCTTTTTTGAGGCTATCTGGGCTTTAGACTCAATATAGGAGCCGAAGTTGAGAGTCGGAGTTAAAGAGATGCCAAGAAGCTCGAGATGGTTACTTATCGGCACGGATACATCCCTGAAAGTAGGAGCCAGGTGAAAAGGGCTCCGTTTGGCGGAGAAAAGACATGCCTGGGTTTTAGCAGCATTGAACTTGACCAGATTGGCATCGCCCCAATCGGAGACTGCCTTCAGAGAAAAGTTCATGCGCTGAACCATCGCTTCCCTATGAGACTGGATTTGTAATGCACTGGTTCGTGCGTTAGATGTATAACTCTCCACAACGGTGCTGTCGTCTGCGTACCCAAAAGTACCGGGTTTAAGCAGATCATTAATATGCAGCAGAAACAGCGTTGCAGAGAGTACTGATCCTTGAGGGACTCCGGCGTTTATAGCCAATTGGTCGGAAGAACAGCCATCGATGACCACTCGAATTGACCGATCCCTCAAGAAATCTGAAATCCAAACACACAAACCAGTGGGAAGGCCGTATGAAGGAAGCTTGCTTATAAGGCTATCGTGCCAAACCCTGTCGAAAGCCTTCGAGATGTCGAGAGAGACAGCAAGCGCCTCTCCGTGGTTCTCGATGGCCTCGCTCAAGATGTGAGTGGCATACACTAGAAGATCCCCAGTAGACCGGTTTTGGCGAAACCCGTATTGGCGGTCACTGAGGAGATCATTCACTTCTAGGTATGCCAGGAGCCTGTGGTTCAGTACACGTTCCATCGTCTTACAAAGTATGGAAGTGACTGAAATAGGCCTGTAATTGGCAGGGTCTGCGCGACTACCCTTTTTGGGCACGGGCTGCACGTTTGCAAGCTTCCAAGACTTAGGCACTTGACCAGTCGTCATAGACAAGCGAAAGAGGTGAGTCAATATTGGAGTCAACTCAGGCGCACACATCCTCAAGACTACAGCCGGTATACCGTCTGGACCACTAGCTTTGTTCACGTCCAGATCGCGCAACGCTTTGCGTACTTCAGACTGTCGAATGCGGATTTCTGACATTAACGTCCCGCAATTTGGCAGACTAGAGGGTACAGCATTGCCAGCATCTAAACGTGAAGACTCTGCAAACAGAGAAGCAAATAAATTTGTTTTCTCTTCAGCAGTGTGCGCTAGTGAGCCGTCAGGTTTCAGCAATGGAGGCAGTGAGGGACGGCAAAAGTTCTCTTCGATTGACTTTGCCAGGGACCAGAACGCTTTGCTACCCGAGGGGTAAGAAGCAAGTTTGTTCCCTGTTCGGCGTATGTGGTCGAAGCGAGCCTTCTTAAGAGCCTTTTTGCAGGATTTGGCGGCTAGGTTAAACGCTTTCTTCTTTTCACGTACATCTCTAGATTTGCGGGTTCGAGCATCAGCCCAGGCTAAGTAGGCCTCATGTTTTGACGCTTCTGCGTCTCCACATGTGGCATTAAACCATGGGCGAGCTTTGCTGGACAGTGGGACGTCAGAAAATGGTATGAAGTATTCCATACCCTGACGTTACACTTCTGTCACAGCATCCGCGCAAGCTGAGGGATCGCTCGAAGAAAAGCAAGCCTGCCTCCAAGGATAAGACGCGAAGAAACTACGCATCTCATCCCAATCTGCTGACCTGTATCGCCACATCCGCCGTGTGCCTTTTGGGCTGGGATCGGGCGGGGAGTAGACTGATACAGACTTCACCAGACAATGGTCGGAGCTACCCAAGGGTGATGAAAGCGACACCGAGTAGCGGTCTGGATCTGTTGTCAGCAGAAGGTCCAAGCAATTGGCCGTGTGGCCATCAACATCCGGTATCCTTGTAGCTCCTTGGACCAGCTGAGTGAGGTTGAGCGTCAAAGCAAGCTTGCGCATCTCTCGACCAGCGTGGTCTGTGTTCTGGTATGGGTATAGCCAGTCTTGATGGTGGGCGTTGAAATCCCCCAGAAGCACTAATTGAGCAGAAGGATACCTTTGTTGCGCCACATCTGCCGCCTCACTAAGGTAGTTTGCGAGCCTGGTTGTCTCCTCATCTCCGCTGTGCGACCGGTAGACACCAGCATAAAGAGTTTTCTCCATGCCATTGTCCACCAGAACCCACATGATAGAAAATTTGGGGTCTTCAAGGTTGCGGAGACGCCGATAGCAAATGTCATCGCGGGCATACGCCCGCGATGACATTTGCTATCTTGTTATATTACACTTATTTGTATGTATTACAAACTCCCGCCTTGGCCTTGAAACTATGTTCTAGAACATAGCCAGGGTAGGCAAGGTATGTCGCGTCAGCTGGACATTTGATCTGCGTCTCCGTGAGGAACAGAATATGAGGTTTTGCGGTCTCTAGATGGTGGTGGACCGAGTCGATATTAGAGTGCAAGCCTCGAATGTTTGAGAGGTGCACTTGGAGAGAGAGGACGTGCTTCCGCTGTTGAACCTTAATTCTGTTTTTACCTCTTTTCATTATTGGGGGAGTGAAGATAGATAAAGGGAAACGGAAGTGGAAACGAGGCGCATACTACCAACCCGTGACACAAGTAAGGCCTTTCCACCTCGTGGGAACCAATTCTGGAGACCGCGGGAATGCCCGAGCCCCCCCAGAGGTGTCCATCTGGACCTCTCGTCTGGTCGCCAACCAGCACGATGGCGCACCTCCGGGATTTTTCGCGAGATGGCGGGCAGCCTTTCGTGAGTGGCTGGCTCACTACTTGGGCCCCCAACTATCTGCGGTCGGCCAGCGGAGAACCGTGCCTCGGATCCCGCTGCTCTCCAAGATTGGCTGCCAGGTAAATTGACCTTCGATGCGTCACGACTAGCTATAATAATAAGCGCAACTGTTTCCGACCCATTCCCCATAGTGGCTTCACCAAACATCATGCCGTAACGCGACCGCTTGGCGGCATGGCTTTGTCTGGTGGGTGGTAACACGCCGCGGCCTAAGCCTACCACCTGAAAAAGTACTGCTCTTTTGGCGCCACCCAGGGGACACGTGTAGGACATCTAGGGCTAAATCCTACGGACGCGAGCAATATAGTCCCCCTAGGCATTCGCAAAATGCCTTACCATCATGCTGTAACGACCCCCATCCTAAGACAACAACCGGGGCCGACTGCTTAACGTGCCTGAAGCACGAAAGCGAAAGAAAGGAAAAATAATTATGTCACTGAAAGTCACCCATCCCAGTCATGACAGAGGCGGTCCTTGCTTAACTTAGCTGGTTGGTTAAGCAAACTTTGCTACGAGCGATTCGGTGTTTTTTCCCGCTGCGTTACACGTGGATCTGAAAATATTTTCCATTTATGAATATAATTTACTTGTTATTATTATTTATTTTCTATGATGCGCATGGATTAATAAATGGTAGCTAACCCTTATGTAGAGAATCATATCTGCCTAGCTTTTACCCAAGTATGAGCCAGTCTTAAAAGTAATGTTCTATAAGCCTTACCGATATCCCACTCAACAACTGTATCTCGACACAGATGTCCTTAGTGTTCGTCAACTATTTATAAAATCATTGATCATAAATCAACATAAATATGAAATGATAGCAGGCCACCAGTTTAAACGTCGAAGCGACAGAGTATATGAATCTATAAAATGCAATACAAATTTTATGAAAAAAATTTCTTATTGGTTAGGTCCCTATGTATATAATCAAATTAATTATCATACAACATTATCTGATTCAACTGCATACAACTGCAAAAAAAAGCTTGATAACTATCTAAAATCTCTAAGCTACGATGATACTGAAGCCCTAATAACTGTTTTATCGTAGTAATAAAACAATATACACAACAATATAAACATATCCAAATAAATAATAATGAGTCCAATTAATCCAAATAGAGCACCAGTTTAAATTATATTTCTCGTATTGTCTTGAATAGTTATTGAATACCAATGTACATGAATAAAGTGATTTCATAATTATTTCTTTAGATCCGATTCCATATCTTTGCCACCACCTTGAGTTACAATATAATATACATACATACGCTAACACCAATACAATTTTAGACACGCCACCATCTACATACATACAGACAAATATATACATTACATAATACTTTATACTTACATTCACATGCATAGAATATATAAATATATTATTTAAGTATTAATTATTGATATAACACTAATCTACGTGTACATAAGAGTATATAATTAAGTTTATACCACTAACTATTAATATATATATATATCCATATAAATATATTATTTCAAATTATATATTAGGTCCTTACATATGAAATTGGCGTTTTTCGTACTGGCCACTTTAATCACGAATTTCTCCTCTTTGGTAAGGAATTCCAAATTCAAATTTGTACAGCTATAGACTCATGTATTTGTGCTTCGATGATCGTCATTCATTTGTTTTTTTTCTTCTGTTTTTTTCTGTTTGCGTCACTCATTTTACAAAATGGAAAACCTTAAATATCGCATTATTTACGAGTACGAGTTCCGCCGTGGCACTAGTGCTGCGGAAACAACTCGAAGGGTGAATGATGTGTATGGCGGTCGTGTTGCAAAAGAAAACACAGTTCGTTTTTGGTTCCAACGTTTTCGTTCTGGAAATTTCGACCTGCAGAACAAGCCCCGTGGACGGCCTGAGACTCAAGTTGATAATGAAGAGTTGAAGGCTATTGTGGAAGCGGATCCATCGCAAACCACGTCCGAGTTAGCTGCAGGCTGCAATGTTAGTGATAAAACTGTTTTAATTCACTTGAAGCAAATTGGGAAGATTAAAAAGCTTGAAAGGTGGGTACCTCACGAATTGACTGAAACAAACCGGCAAACGCGCGTCGACTGCTGCGTTACATTACTAAACCGGCACAATAATGAAGGTATTTTAAACCGAATCATTACCTGTGATGAAAAATGGGTTCTTTACGATAATCGGAAGCGCTCAGCGCAATGGTTAGATCCTGGCCAGCCAGCCAAATCCTGCCCCAAGCGAAAATTAACCCCAAAAAAGTTACTTGTAAGCGTTTGGTGGACTAGTGCCGGTATTGTTCATTACAGTTTTTTCAAATCTGGCCAGACTATTGCGGCTGATGTCTATTGTCAGGAATTGCAAACCATGATGGAAAAGCTAGCGGCTAAACAACCTAGGCTGGTCAATCGCTCCACGCCACTGCTGCTTCACGACAACGCTAGACCACACACTGCGCTACAGACGGCTACTAAATTAGAAGAGCTTCAATTGGAAAGTCTAAGACATCCTCCGTACTCCCCGGACCTTGCTCCAACAGATTACCATTTTTTTCGAAATTTGGATAACTTCTTGCAAGGGAAAAAATTCAACTCCGATGGGGCAGTCCAAATCGCCTTCAAAGATTTTATTGATTCCCGTCCGACTGGTTTTTTTAGTAAAGGGATCAATGAACTACCTATGAGATGGCAAAAGTGCATAGAAAATAATGGTTCATACTTTGATTAATTAAATATATTATATTAAAAAATATTCGACTTTTTGTTCCTCCCATACAAAACGCCAATTTCATATGTAAGGACCTAATATTTTATGATAAGCATTGATACATCCCGTTACCTACATAATATGTTAAAATTTACAGTAATAAATAATCTGTTTACCGCGCGTATACTGCGTGCGAATAATAACGTGTTTGGTGGACGAGGAACGCTCTGCCCTGCCGTCGTACAGTGCAAACTAGTGCGGAGGTTAGATGTGAATCTCTCATCTAAATTCGTTGTTTACCAATTCAAACCTTATTGTCATCAACTTTTAAGCATCTTCATTTATTTATTTATTGCCTAACTCGTAAGTATGTACGTATTAGGTGCATAAACTGTAACAAATTATTTAAAATTTACTAACGTTTACTGACTTTCGCGACTTGAAAACATATATATACTTACAAGTAATAATAATAATAATAATATATTTATTTGCCAAAATAGAATGTACAAAAGATACTTAAGAAATTCTATTACTAATTAGAACTACAATTAAACAATTTACAAAAACTTAAGAAACAACGGCTCCACACTAGGCTCTAGGCCCGTATCGTGGATACCTAAATAATATCGATCGATATGATATAGGTATATAAAACAGTCACGAAATTGGAGGCATTTTTACAATTAAATTTATGGCGTATCTTACTGGTAAGAAAGTTTCACAAATAATGTTTGATATTTACATGGTTAATGATAATATTCAGATGATTTCTTTGTAATTGAAATATTAATTGGAATATTGTTTCTATCTAGTCTCGAGGTAAATTTAATAAATAATGTAATAATAGAAAAGTTGAAAAAGTCTAATTAAAATGATTAATGAATGGTGTGATTTGTGTATGTTGTTAATGTATGGGTGTGTTTGTGTGTGTGTGTGTGTGTGTGTGTGTATGTGTGTGTGTGTGTGTATGTGTGTGCTCACGTGTAAATTATGTCTTCAGTCTCATCATACGACTTAGAAAGTAACCATTTCTTTACTACTTGCTTGACTTTAAACGCAGATGTATTGTGTAAGGGATAAACTTTTAAGATTTTATTAAAGAGACGTGGAATCAAAAAATGAGGATGACGCTTGGCAAATACAGATGACACGGGAGGAACGGGAACTTTGAAAACGCGTTTTGATCTAATTTCTTCTAGATTATATTTTGTTTTGAGGTTTTTATGGTCAGTGACTATTGCTTTCATAATAAAAAGCTGGCGCACACTTAACACTTCCGTTTCTTTGTACAAGAGGTTCGTTGAAAATCTGAAAGGTTTCTTCAGCATAACTTTCAACACTGCTCGCTGCGCCCTCTCAAGTTGTAGTAAATCGGTTTTAAATGCTCCGCCCCAAGCCAGATTGCAATAAGATATGATGGATTGACAAAGTGATGTGTAAACCATTATCAAAGTTTTCTTGTCGCACGAGTCTCGTAGGGCTTTCATAATGTATATGATTTTTCTGACACGACCTGATAATTTCGAAATGTGATTCTTAAACGTTAGATTTTGATCCACTTCTATACCGAGGTAACTAATACATTTGGCTTGTTCAATTTGTTCACAGCTACATGCGTGGGGTTGGTAAATGGAAGAGGAACCACAGATGTGTATTTTGATTAAAGGGGTGATATTAGGTTTTGATTTAGAAGTTTTGAAAAATGTTATTAACTTTGTTTTCTTAGTGTTTAAAGTTAATAAATTATTATTCAACCATGCAGCTACCTGATTGATTCCTGATTCTACTAATTGTGTAACTTTATCCCATGAAGAATCTTGAAAAATTACTACAGTATCATCCGCATAACAAATTATGTCTGCTCCAGGGATAGGTAGTTCTAAAATTTCATTTATATAGATAGCAAACAGTGTGGGACCGAGAATGCTGCCCTGGGGAACACCAAAACCCACACACAACTCGTCACTGAAGCTTGATCCGACTCGAACTTGTTGCTTACGGTTTGATAGGTAACTTTGAAACCACTCAAGAGCAATACCCCGAATCCCAACTACTTCCAGCTTTCGTTTCAGGATCGGTATCGAGACAGTGTCGAAAGCCCTGGCGAGATCTAAGAATACCCCAACACAACTCCTATTCTGATCTAAAGAAGTGGAGATAGTATTTGTAAGTAAAACCACAGCGTCTTCAGCTGACTTACCGCGCCTAAACCCAAATTGTCTTTCCGACAAATACAGTTTATCTTCCAAATAATCGACTAGCCTTATGTTTACAACCTTTTCTAATATTTTCGAAAACACACTTAAAAGCGATATGGGGCGGTAATTGCCGGGGATTCCTTTATTACCATTTTTATGAAGAGGGACCACCACAGCCAGTTTCCAATTATTGGGAAAACATCCGGTTTCTAAACTTAAATTGCAAATATGTGTAAGGGGTTCAAGAACAAAGGGTCTTATGTATTTAATTAGATTACTTGTAATGTTATCTATACCTGGTGCACTGTCTGTTTTTAATCCAGTTATAATTTTATTTATCTCAAGACAGTCTGTCGGAGTCATAAAAAAAGAATTGACTGTTAAATTTTTAGGTTTGACCATGTTGGCTAGGTCTTGCTCTGTAGTAGAATTTTGACGCAAAATTTTTGCAGCAAGTTCCTTTCCGATGTTTGTAAAGTAATCATTACAATCGTTTAGCGCTGCAGTCGGATTTTTTGGGTTCTTTATCAACTCGATAGGCTCATTATGGGATTTTTTGGTATCACAGATGATGTTGATTGTTTGCCAAAGCTTTTTTGGGTTGTTTTTGTTTTTAAATAGCATACCTTTATCGTAGTCACTTTTAACCCGTCTCAGTAATTCTTTGAAGAAATTACGATATCTTTTGTATGTAACCTGTATAACTTGGTTTTTGGGTTCCTTCCTGGCTTTGATATGCAAAATATCTCGAACTTTCTGGGATTTTATAAGTCCAGGTGTTATCCAAGGCTTGAGATTACAGCGTGATCGACTAACATGGATGGTATGACTATGTTTCGAAATAGCCGAAGAAATAATTGTTTGAAATTCGGTCACTGCATCATCAATGTCTTGCTTTTTGGTGACAGATGACCAATCAACCCCTCTTATGTCGTTGGCGACACCCAAAAAATCAACCTTGTATTTGTATCTAGGTTGAGCTTCCGGAGGTGAAGTTAAGCTAGCTAAACCCAGAATACAAATATTGTGGTCAGTGACATTCGCACTACATACCACGCCAACGGCTTCAAAACCTTTTCTGACAAAGATATGGTCCAAACATGTTTTATAACGAGTTGGTTTGGTGATGGCCGGTAGAAATTGATGCTCAGCAGCAAGACTGAGATAATCAGCACATGGAGAGCTTAAGTTTTCGGCTATTAGATTCAAATTTATGTCTCCTACCCAAAGAGTACATGGCATATTTTTATCATTCAGTAATGTGTCATTGAACGATGAAAGAAAATTATCAATATTTTTGAAATTAGGGGAGCGATAAATACCGAAAATAAGAAAATCCTCACCAATGCATATTTTGAGGCAATTGCAATCATCTATCTCGGGCTCAGTTACTTGAGTAGGCCATACACTCCGAACATAGGCAGTGACACCCCCACACTTATTTATATACTTATTTGTTCGGTACGCGTTATAACCTAGAATTTGGGGAATAATTGTATGACTGTTCAACCAGCACTCGGTAAGTACAATTACATCAATTACTACTTTTATTCGTTTTAAAGCAATCATAAAAGAGTTAAAATTTGTTGATGAAGATATACTTCTTATGTTTAAAGTCATTACTTTCAGCCTATGATTACATGTAAAAAAATTACTACATTGCTCAAGGCTTTCTGACTCATGGCACTTTATCAAAAACGAACTATCCAAGTTATTCATAATGTCAACCATTATGACAAAATAAAACCCTAATAGTCAGGAATATAAATGCGAGAAAGTGCCCTATTGGTTTGAGCATAAGGAGCAAATTTAAAAAGCGCAGAACTAGAACGACATGTGTTACGCAATGAAACCAGTTTTTCAGTGTGTGTATAATTTGAGTGTTAATTTGTGTGTTCTGGCTACGGTAAGCTACTCGTGAGGATACATATTTGAATATTATATAATAAAACCAGTTTTGCAGTGTGTGCTTATGACAAGTGTTTCTGAAAGTGTTGTGGCTAAGATTAACTACATATTGTATGTGTACATATTTTGCGACATGAAACCTTAATAAAACGTAGATATAAAGTCTCCTATAATTTAAAGAGAATAACAATAACTTAAAATAAATATGGTAATTATTTTTTTTTAAAATGAAGAGTACGCGTTGTAATCTGCGAAATACATTAAATAACTTAAAATAAGCTGGAGTGAATCCCGAATCAGAACAAATTCGAAGCAGCTGACGCTGTGCTCGCTGGAGCAGTGTTGGCTTCGCTCTGCCCAAGGTAACGGTCCAGATCAGCTTGAGTGTGTATCGTAATAGCTGGGCGTCCATCGTCTTTTCGGACCAGCACGGTACCATTTCTGGTCCAACAGTACTTATAATTACATTGTTTTGCTTTGCGCCTGGTCTCATGAAAAAACTGTCTACCTTGTTTTGTAAGGCGCTCGTTAAAATAAAGTTTGCTTTCTGATCCTGTGATTTGTAGGTCCTTAGAAGTGAGGTTACGTCTCGCTTTTGCAGCTCTGAAGAAAGCGTCACGTTTCCCACGCCTCAAGAAACGAACCACGACAATCCTGGAACGTTGCTGGTCACCGTTGCTGCTATTTTTAGAGGACCTAGGACCTACTCGCTCAACCCAGTCTAGATCACTGTCAGTTAAGTCTTCTCCTATCTTGCTGGCGGCTACACGTACAATATGGGTCAGGTTTTCGTTTTCTGTCTCTGGTATTCCGACAATTTCAAGCTCGTTTCTGAGAAACGCTTGCGTTTGATTACGAATCACATATTCGAGTTTGTCAATACGTTCCTCTAGGCATGCAATTTTAGGTTGAGCTTCCTCTAGGCTAGTTCTTCTTGTGGTACATGCATACAGCGCCGTTTCAAAGTTATAAAATTTTTCATTATTTATTTCCATCGCATCTTTGAGTTGCTGTTTAAATTCAGTCAAAGAGCACTCAAAATCATCCATTCGTTGACTACTCTTTTCAGAAGCTTCCCTGAATTGCTGCTTGAGGTCATTCATATCCTGTCGAATACATCTGACTTCGGTGAGTATCATAGAGATTTCAGCGCCAGCCTCTGTCTGCGATAATGTTGAAAAGTTTTTTTCTTGTTGTGCGATCAAGCCATCGGCGCTGCTTTTCTTTTCGGTTTGCATTCTTATGGGAGTGTTTGAATTATCCCGTTTGCGTTCCCTACTACGACAGTTAGGACAAGACCACTTCGCCCTGAATTCCGGCGTATTCTCTGCCGCCGTTAGATTCACGCAGATAAGGTGAAAACATGAATTGCATTTTATGCATCTAATCCTGAGTTTAGTGTCAGCGGGAGCGCAGCATGCATCGCACGTAACAGGCATTGCGACAAATATATTGTTCTGTATTACGAAGTGTTGTTGGTTTTATGTCAAATCTATTATTTAGTGAGATTAAAATACGTGAAATTAATCTAAGCTTAGTGTTTGACCTTCACAAGTGCAGTGAGAGTGATGATGAGATGTACCTTTGATCAGTGTGAGGAAGACAAAGCACACGAATGGCGCCGTGCCCAGCTGATTATTGTGAACTTGTTCAAACGGTAAAAACTCACTATTTACACAACACCGAACGATGCCCTGCAGATATTTTATAACTCACTATTCAAACTATAGGAATTTGATTCATAACTTAACCACATATCAATATTTTATTTGTATTTAGATTAATTACTGGGAGTAAATACTATACGATGTTTCAACTACGGTAGGTACCTCCGTTTTCGAAGTATTTAACGGGACTTAATCGCATCACGAATAACTAAACATTTGCTATGTTATTTAGGCATAACTGGCAACCGTTTAGAAAAGTAGTATAATGTAAATATAAAAATGTTTTCGAGTACTTACTGCGAAATGTACGTATAACCTACATTAATAATATTAAGTAGTCAACGTTTTATTTTTCTTTTTTATTGGTAACAACTGTATTTAAGTATAGAAGTAAGATTCATTGTAAGTTTTATATGATGATGAATAAAGTTATTATTATAGTCCACGTAATTGTTATCGATGAGTTTCAACTGTCTCCTCAAGCGATAGCAAAATTTATAGATTAGGGTATAATGATTTTAAAGAATGCACCATAGAAGGAAATTATGCAAATGCTCGTTTTACAAACTACCACCCTCAAGTAGAAAATATGTCACTAAGCATCTAACGCTGTGTTTTCTTGAAAGCGGGGACCTTCTATGTTAAGCTTGTTTTATATCTCCAACCACATTATCACTAACCATTAGGTGATATAGTTATCCATATTGCTATAAGCTATAAATAAGAAAACGGTTTATTTTTAAATATTATACTTGTATTTTCGGTAATTTTTGTAAGCAAACTTCAAGTACAAACCACGTATAGCAAATTTTATTACATCCAATTTGGAAATACAGCCAACATGCTGCATGCTGGGTATGCTGCCAAATGGTAATGAACTGGGGCATTTGGAGTTCCTGTGCGCCTGCAACGGCCTTTAGGTTGCCTAAAAGCGTTCATTGTAGTATCTATAGTTATATAGTATTTGGTGATTTGTCAATAAAGGCATACCGACGCAAAAAAAAACCATAGTTTCTATTTAATATACCCCACTTCAACGTCATTCGAAGAAAGCTGAGATAAAATTTAATAATATATTATATTTTGGTCTTAAAACATACATGGTGAAGACAAAATTGTGGGTTAGTAGATATAAAGTTTATGGTTTGACATAATAATATGCGTGCAGCCTTGTAATATCAGCTTCCCTGAGGTATGTTACTGTAAGGCTAAAGTTAGTACGTAACTATGTTATTCACGGTATTTTACGTGTTCATTTCTTGAGATGCTGGGTATTAATAATTTAGTTTTCTTGAGAAAATTATTTGCATTTTGATATAAACGAAACGAAAAAGGATGCGCCCAGTGTTTTCCGTTTTAAAGTGGTAATATACTCGTAGATGCATACTAAAATAAAACAAGGTATTTCTGATATACTTACCACTATAATTTTTTTTTTTTCAAATAAGTAAATTTCCAATATTACCTACTAGCTGCTGCCCGTTAAGGCTGGAAGGAAGTCTCAAATTATCATACAAAAAGAGAAAACGTTTCTACCCCCCTAAACAATCATCGATTTTGATGATTTTTGGAAAAGCTTTAGATGTTATCAATATCCAGGTATGTTTTGATTTTTATCATTATATTAAAGGAATTTTAATTAATGCGTATTTAAAAACCGACATTTTCTTAAAACTTGTATCTCTAGTTTGTGAATTATGAATGGGAAAAATAAAGATAAATAAAGAAAAAAGAAAATTTTAAACCTATTTTATTCTGTCAGTTATAAAATATTTTTTTTTTGATTTCATTAAGGTTTACTATAAAAGAAAAGTTTTCTCCCAGAATGCAAATTATGCGTAAATTCTAAGTCAACACTTGAAGAAGCTTCAATTGTCCTTATCGCATAATTATGTTCTATACAAGGCTGTATTGCTCGCTAATACGAGTAGGTTATCGCTATATTCTTGAGATCCTAATGATTATCATTTTTCCTGTTATAGACTACTCGTAGTATTGTTCGTAGCGACGCGTAGCAATCGTTGATAAATATATTTGTAGACTAGGCTACAAAGTCTAAAAAACCTTTTTGATATGCGGTATTGTTGAACTAGATTTCAAACACAAGAATAGAAGTTTACGTTAAGAGACAGTAAAATCAATCGGGGGGCACGGCAGTGCCCCCGCCAAGTCGAGCAAATAAGCGGCATGGTTGTACCATCCTTTTCTCGAAGCAGTTCAGACCATTTAGTTAGTTAGTTTATTTAGAAGAATACATAGTCTTAATTTATTTTAATTATTTTAGTAACTTAAGTTTTATTCTACTCTTCTTGTTTACTAAAAATATGTCAGTTACATAAATTAATAATCAAAAAACACTGTCATTTTCAGATTACTAGAAGGTCTCAAACATATCCTAGTGACTTCCTTCCTGCCACTGCGTTCACACTTTATTGAAAATAAGCTATAAACTCGTTCTCCCGTCAATGTATCGAACCGTGTTCGCATTGTTAGACAATTTGTTGATACAATACTTGTTTGACTATTAAACATAGTTTTAATAATTATTCCAGTTTTCTTGCGGTACGAACTGAAACAACTACAAAACAAGTAGTACTAATTCTATCACACAACTAGTTTCGTATATGTTACGAAACTAGTTATTTTTAATATTGTTATGTTTGCAATAACGCCTGCTCGGCGAATTACATTACAAAATTACAAATTTGCGAGAGACAAAATATATATTTATTATCTATATGACTGTAATTTTTTTTCTCGTATATTTGTATTTTTGTAATATACATGCTATGTTCTCAGATGTGAACACGGAGTATGACAACAACCGGAACAGACGGCTATACTTGCTCTCCAAAGCATGAAAGCGCTTGGTAGATTCCCTAAAGCGATCACCCATCACCTAATGCAGTGAACGTTGCTTAAGTTAATAGCGGTTATATTGGTTGGTAAAGACTAGACTTGCTAACTCTGCTATGCACACGTCAAAAAGCATTTTTTTTTATAAATATATAGCTGATCGGCTAGTCTTTGATCACTATCGCACCGTATGGTAAGTGATGATGTAGCCGAAGACGTTATTAATTCTAGGTTAGCGACCTAGAATAACAATTAGAGTTAAGCTTGGTTTACTTTTTATTATAATTGGAATAAAAGCAAGTAAATATATGATGGAATGACGACATCATTAAAGTCGCGGAAATCCAATGGTTACAAGCGACAAATAACCGTTATTTGTGGCGTACTATGGGGGAGGCTTTTGTTCAATAGTGGACGTTTTCTGTGTGATGATGATGAATAAATATGACTTTCTTTTAAAATGTTTTTTTTGGCACGTCTTCAGGAACGAGAGAGTAATAGTACAAGTCCAAGTGGAGAATAACAGATCTCGTGGTCTTTCACCAACACGCTGGACCAACTTGATTATGAAAGCGATATCGTGCACTTTAGTACAGTGTCCTCGCAATACTACTTACCACCAGAAATGGATATATAATAATTGCGAGGCGAAATACAGACTGGCTAGCATGTGCATATAAGAAATATGTCACGCACGACACGAGAGACAAGTGGCTGACGATAGCAGCGGCCGTACCACGCTAAGATCTGCTCATTGAGATTATCTGTGGACAATTCTCCATTGAGCTGTTTGTTGGTTAAAGTGGGAACAGTTTTAGGAAATAAGCAGTGATGGACTGTGAACCAATAAAATAGGTACCATGCTTTTATGAATGATTAATTTATTTTTCCCGTTCTTGGCACTTCATTAGGAATTACGTTAGGTATGATGGCTATGAAAGTTATGATTAAAAATTGTTCCCGTTGCTGTAATATTCAAACGAATTGCCGACTTTTATGCATCAATTATTTTAGTTTTATCTTTTTTGACGATGGTTATGTTGCTATAAAATATTATTACATAATATATTGTTTAATACAGAACAAATAAATGGGACCCTAAAAACTAGTTCAGTAGCTGTGATAAAAACTTTTTTTTCCGTACTTAGCATTCGTCACCAAGAAAAACAGCTTATCTGTTTTTCTTTTTATTAAACAATATAAGTACCTTTTAATATTTTATAGCAACATATTTGGTACGGAACCCTCATAGTTATTATTTATTCAGATTACTTTAAATATTGACTGCTGCGAATTTCATTATATTTTTTTTAATACCTACTGATTTACTTACATATAGATAACTGTTTTTTTAGTAATAAGCAACATATAATATACAATAATTTAAAATAGTTGATAACACTACCTACCGCTTTATTCAAAGATATTGAATTCGAGCTACGCACATAGTTTTGTGAGTTGTGTTTAAATTCATATTTCGTTATTGTTTTAATTACACACACAAATATGACGGGTCTGCTAACACTGGACACAAAGTATAATACTCGCAGATAAGTGTCAAAAATTGATTAAACTGAGGCGCCCATGTTATTGTTGGTCGACAAGTAGCCACGGGTAGCCAAAATACAGGTTAACAAGGACGAGTTATGTGCCCTGCCATGTTAGCACTCGTAGACATAGTGAGATATATCTATTTTACACGAGATAAAGTGTAGACAAAATTACTCGTGGCGCGCATGCTAGCCGTGCTGGAAAAAGATGGCGTGGATCCGCCGTTGGCCATCACCATGACCAAAAAAGCCCGACTAAGAAGAAAATACCGAAACCTAATGGTATCAAACACTAGGTACTGAAAATGCCTATGTAAAAACGAATGCTAAAACAATAATATTATAATATTATTGACAAACGTTAATCTTGTCGTCTTTCTAGATAACAATATAAAACCCGAAATCCAACCATATTTGCACTAGAACCCAGCGAAGTTACAATTGTAAATTCCAATTTCGCAAAATCATGACGTTCCCGAGGAATAAATTATGTTTTATAAGCTTTTGCACGTATGAAGATATAATTGCGTGAGCCGTATCAGAAGATAAAGGAGTTTCTGCTATTGGCTGGAATTCTCGACGCTTTGTACCTTCGAAATGAAATTTATCTGTGAGTGACGTTGCATGAACGTGTTGGAATAATTTTGCTCGAAATGGGTTGAAAATATCGTTGTACAACGTAACCAATGGCAAAAACTTTAAAAGTTATCGATGGATTTCCAACTTTGTAACACGTGACTTTTTATTTAGCAATGCTATATATAATAATTAATTTTAGGGACTTATATTACAAAAACGACAGGCCCCGTGGGGTGCCGGTTTAGAATGGCACCCCCACCATTGCTAACTGTGCGTGTCGTAAGAGGTGACTAAAGGAGAAATAAAGGAAGGTGGTCAGCAACGCCTTCTGAGGAACTGATCATAAAGTGCGATTCCGAAGACGCCTGCTAAGCGTGGGGATTGTGGCAAACCCAATTGTTATTGGGAGAGGCTGTGTTCAGTAGTGGACGATCCGGCTGATACAGTACAGTACATTACAAAATTACGATAAAAAAATTATAGTCATATGGGGGATTCGAACCCGTGCCATTCATTCCTATAGCCGGAGTATGCTCTGACCGCTGAGCCAACCTGACATATGACTCATAACTCTAATTTGACCTGGACTACCAACTCAACAAATATAAAGAAATATTTAATGATATTTTATCCAAAATGTTTCGTGTTTGAAATAGCACAGTACACATTTCTACGCGTTATTAATATACTTCCGTGTTGGAAGTCAATTCTGTTTTTTTTTGTCTATTTCCGTACGTCTATTCGCTTTGCTATTGGGTCGTACGAAAAGAAGGCTGCTGAAAAATCTGAAAATGCCATCGCTCAACGCATGATGTAGCAGAAACTGACGACAGCTGCAGCAAACAGCATCGTGTCTTTCATAAAAAAAACCGGCCAAGTCCACGTCGGGCTCGTGCACCGAGGGTTCCATACAAACCTGTAGGTGTATAAGTAAAAGTTATCGTATTTGTATTGCTAACTGAGTTCACGGGAAAAACCCTGTAGGTATTGATTTCCTTGTGAGTGTCGAAAATTTAAAATTTAAGCAGCTGTATCGTTTCATAGCGTTGGCTCAAAATTTTGATATTTTTATGATTTATTATTTATTTAATATGAATTTCAGCTTGATACTTCCACGTGCTACTGAGAAAAAGGGTCTTGACAGACGGACAATTACGTGATCTTATAAGGTTTCCTTCCGTTCTTGTGTCCTCTTGAGACGGGAACGTTTATATTAATGCAGAATTCGAAGTAGTGATGGCTCAGTGGCATTGGCTATGGTTTGAATCCCGCCGCGGGCTTGAGCTTCACCGTATAGTGAAAGGGCATTTTGCGATTGCCCGCCTGACTTTCGACTACCCTTAAGTAGAAAATCTGTGGCTAAGCACCTAACGGTGTGTTCCGGCAGCAGTCCTTGAGAGCTAGTAATTCAAGGTTAAGCCTGTTAACACCTTTGACCTCATCACTACTTACTATCAGGTGCTCAAAGGCTTACCTATCAGCAATAGAAGAACATACTGAGTACAACGATGCCGCATCTACAAGTCTGGAATCGACCTAAAGTCTAAGTTATCGTCGACTTGACATTAATGGTGCCAAGGATAGTGCCAGCACTCTAGTGTAACCCAGACTTATTGCACCGATAAGTAGATCGGTATCTGCATTGAGAATTATGTGTTTAAAATCTGTAACTTTAATATATTTGCCCTATGTCCGTGTATAATTTATATAATACTAGCGACCCGCCCCGGCTTCGCACGGGTGCAATGCTGATACGAAATGATCTGTTATATCTTAAAAAATAATCATTTAAATTTTTATTTTTATCATTTAAACAAAAATAATTTAAACATGCTGTAAAGAGCCATATTGATCTCTTTTAAATGCACAATGTATTGAAGGTATTTGTTAAGTTACTTAATTGGATAAGGATCAACGCTGTACTGCTTAAAATAAGACATTTGTTCTTGTAAAAAGTAAAGAATAAAAAATAGTTATCCCTAAGAGATAGAGATTACTTTTTTGTAGACCTTTTTAAGGTGTACAATACTGTTATACATTACATTGATCTATTTAATAGGGTTCAGCCAGGATTTGCAATGTAAGCTCAAAAAATGTGTTTTTCGACATCACGTTAGAAACCTTTAAAATTATCAGTGTTTCTCAACTATATAATGCAAACATTTAACATATAAACCTTTCCTTTGAATCAGTCTATCCATTAAAGAAAACCGCATCATAATCCGTTCCGTATTAGTTTTAAAGATCAAAGTATATATATAGGGAAAGTTTATATATAGGGACAGACAGACGGCGGGAAGTGACTTTGTCTTAAACTGTGTAGTGATTTACTTTGTTTTTTTTTTATGCCTGATAGGTTAGCCTTTGACCACTATCTCACCTGATGGTAAGTGATGATGTGGTCGAAGATGTTGTTCAGACTAACCTAGAATTACTGGCTCTCAAGCACAGCTGCCGGAACACACCGTTAGGTGTTTGGCGACAGATTTTCTACTTGAGGGTGGTAGCTAGCCAGGCGAGCATTCGCAAATTGCCCTACCACCATGCAAATATTTATTTGTGCCCATTGGTACTGCTAGCTTCGGCTTCGACTGTACGTCCTAGTGTGGGTTGTAAGTACTAATGGTACATAAAGTAATACAATAATATGTAAAATGTTAGCACTTAGTAGGCAGTAGTAGTTTGTTATTGTGATGCAACTATCACGAGGCCCACCTGAAGTTTAGGGCAAAATGCATATGTTATATGCAGAGGAATACGTCTATATCGTATGCATTTCGTCATAAGTGATGAACTGCACTGCGCCAGTCATCCTGACGCTTACAGTTGTTAAGTCTCAGCATGTGCCTGTAATTTTACTGGCTCTCAAGTACTGCTGCTAGAACATACTGTTGGATTTTTGGCGACAGATTTTCTACTTGAGAGTGGTAGTTAGCTAGGCGACCATTCGCAAAATGCCTTTCCACCATGCGTTGAAGCTCAACCCGGGGATCGAACTAATTATAGATCTGCGGCACCACAGTCTACCACAGTCACAGCTATAACCAATCCGCTGTCATTGTTGCAAAAAGTTAAAAATTATTTACATTAAAGAAATTATAGGAGGCGCTTGGATTCTTGACGGGAATGGTCTATCGCAGTATTTATAATATACATAATTGTTATTTTCGCAATTGGAATTATATAGATACTCTTAATGCAAAAAATCAGTTCAATTTGTAGCATTCTATCTAGCGAGTAACTAAACCTCAAATTAACGAGTCTAAATTATCGTCGGCGCCACACTAATGATCTGAATCCTAAGGACAAGAGCTAGCACTTTTGTGAAACCCATATTCAATGCACTGAGAAATATTTAAAAAAAGTCAGAGAGCTCATCCACATATTAAAGGCACGTGGAGATCACATACAGTGCAATTAACGTGATATTTTCTGCCTTTCATCTGCAAATGTAACTGAGCTTTCTCTTACGGTATTTCCGAGCAGCCACAGCACGGAGTTCTTCAAAAGGCTAGTCGAGAGAGTCCTTAAAAGTTTGGCAACATATTTGTGGTTCCCCGGGCGTTAGTCCATAGGCGACGCTAAAAGTTTTCCATCAGGTGGCACGTTAATTTATTTTTCAAATATGGCAAAACAAAAACTGTAACAGATTATAATACTTACGTTTTATGCTTTTACAACATTGTGCTTTTGGGCAAGTCAGGAATACAATATATTGCATAACGATAACGTTACATATTACCTACCTTAATAAATACATCAAATGTACATATCATGAAAAATATTATAACATATTGCTTACAACCTCATCATGGATTCATTACTTGCATATTCAGTTATATCTTAGTAGTTCAGTAACTAATGATATAATTGGCACACGCGTACTATGATACAATTTCTACGAGAATAAAGATTCCTAGAGACTACGACATGAAATACTAAGACTTGTATCTTAGCCTCAAATCGACGAAAGTCTATGTTATCGTTAGCGAGACACTAATGATCTGAAAATGCCAAGGACAAGAGCCAGCACTCTAGTGTAGCCAAGACTTATTGCACCGATAAGTGAATCGGTAACAGCTTTAAGACTGCATTGAGAATAATACGTAACAATTGGAGAAATAATTCTAGATTTTCTCGTCTTACACCTACGAATAAACTTAATTTATTCGTAGTCTGACACTAATTGATTTTGTTTTGCACGTAAATAAAAAGTTTTTACTCATATGTGAAAGTTTGGCTCTGAATATAACAGCTATTAGGCAAATAACAGATTTTTATCAAAATTGTAGCAAAGATTATACATACACTTAAAGCATTGAATGGTCTTGGGATTAATATATATTCTGGGTCTGAATTAGTCCAATAGTAATAAGAGAATTGATCCCAATTCGTTAACAATAAATAAAAAAACTTATCAAAGTTATCGCAAGGAATTCGTGCGTGGGTAGAAACTATGGATATATCATGCCTTAAGGTTGCAAATTATCGTGTTTAGATTTCCAATATAAACTCTAGGTCTGAATAAGTCCTAGAGTAATAAGGGAAATACTGATCCCGATTCGCTTAGTAATAAACAAATAAGTCCGACATTATCAAATTCCACGCGCGGAATTCGTGCGTGGGTAGAAGTTTTGGATATATCATTGAACTTATAAAAGACTAGAGAAATGGCACGCGTACCTCACATGGCAATGATAAATCAGGCCACGTCTCCGGATTGAGTCTCAGTAGTGTGCGTATGTGCGTCTACTGCATGCTTGTTTTTGTCATTCATTAAACCATAACATATACCTACAATGGAAGTGTAGTTGTGTGCATGCTTGTGTTTAATTTTCTCCACATTATATTGCCATGATATTGGAGCGTACCCTATCTTCTTTTTTTATTTAATTTGATGGGATATTTCATGCCTTAAAGTTGTACATTAATCCGTCCAGATTTTTAAAATATAGTCTTGTTCAAAGCTTTGACCATTCTCATGACAGTTCTGAAACATCTTCTAACTATGTTTTGTACAAACATTTTACATTATACAATTTTATAGCCTGAGGGTTGTCCAGAAGGTTTCGTGTTTATACGAATATTTCTCATAAATGCCACGCCAGCCAATAAAACATGATAATAACTTAAAGTAACTTAAAAATGTGAGCTTAATACGAGAACTAGCTGTCAAAGTCTCCTACTCAAACATTTCTCCCTTCTCATATCGTACCAAAGTTAATAAACTTCAGATGAAGCTGGAGCATTCCGTTAAGAGATTAGCAACATTTTCTACTTCTGGATAGTTGCTGGGTGTTCGAAATGATTTACGTTTTTGCCACAATTCTCTGGACTAGTACAGTGATAACCTGAGGAACAGTTAATACTTAATGTTACACCTGTTTACCACCTATGAACACATCATCACTTGCCATCAGGTAATATTGTGGTCAAAAACTAACAACACAGGACGAGAAAAGAATATAAATGTAAAGAGCTTTGGCTTCACTTGTGTTGTGCTATGTAAGGCTGCGTACCTGACGACAATTCTGCATCAGAATATTTTTTTATTTATTATAGCTTATAGGTAAGCCTTTGACCACAATCTCACTTGATGGTAAGTGATGATGTGGTCCAAGGTGCTAACAGGCTTAACCTAGAATTATTGTCTCTCAAGGACAGTTGCCGGAACACACCGTTAGGTTCTTGGCGACAGATTTTCTATTTGAGGGTCGTAGCTAGCCATGCGGGCATTTGCAAAATGCCCTTCCACCATGCGGTGAGCTCAAGCCGCGGCGGGACACGAACCATGGACCTGCTGTGCGGCAGTCTATAGCCAATGCCACTGAGCCATCACTGCTTCGTAGTTGGTATAACTGCTATCTCTTAAAAAGGCTGTGCGACCAATGTGGAGCATCCCATCCTCACACCAACGCCCATGGTGACAAGGAGAAGGAAGATGTAGAAGCATTCTTCTCTAAGTTGCGTTTTAAGACATCCAGCAGGTTGACACAAAACATTTATCCGGCAGGTAATTGCCCTAAAAAGTTTTTTTTTTAAATAATTTATTATAAGTTTCGTTGTTCTGAACAATATTTTTGCCAGCAATAATAGAATTTGAAATTGTTTATATATTTCAAAACAATATTGTTTGCCCATGATAAACTAGCCTTAAACCGTTTTCAAATACTTTCCTTTTTGCTACTTTATACCTTTAATGGAGCTGGGGTGTTGAGTTTCTTTTTTACTGTTGCGAAGCTACAAGCAAACAATCAACTGTTACGTTTTGAAAAAACCTTTGTGGTTAAGCTCAATAAAAATATAGAATGAAATATAACTGGAATCGTGTGTTGTGAATTTGGAACAAACAGAAACAAGTATGTATTATTAAGCAGTGATGGCTCAGTGGCATTGCCTATCGACTGCCGCGCAGCAGGTTCGAATCCCACCGCTGGCTTGAGCTTCACCGCATGGTGGAAGGGCATTTTGGGAATGCCCGCCTGGCTAGCGACCACCCTCAGGTAGAAAATCAGTCGCCAAGCGCCTAACAGTGTGTTTTAGCAGCATTCCTTGAGAGCCAGTAAAATTACAGGCACATGAGACATAACAACTGTACGACTCAGTGTGACGTGCACAGTGCAATTCATTTATAGAAATGCATCCGTTTTAGGCAGAGGTTAGTCAACATAACATCAGGTGGGCCTCGGGCTTGTTCCGTCACAATAACATAAAAAAAGGATATATTGAAAGAGTAAAGAACCCGCCTAGAAATTATTTATTTTCGTTAAGGGTTTCATCGTTCCATTGAAACTTAAACTGGAAGTTTATATACATATATGGAAATCGATTTTTTAAGACCTCCATATTAATACCCTACTCGGATGGGTTTCAAAGAAAAATAATTTATGTCTCACAATATGGCGTCTAAAATCCGCTAGTTTGTCATTCGCGCTATCAAGAGAAATCTAACGATATCTCGAACTTTAAAATTGGTTAAACCGTTAAGAAGTTATGTTTTTTTTTTAAATTATTGCTGATAGGTATGCCTTTGACTACAATCTCACCTGATGGTAAGTGATGATGTGGTCGAAGGTGTTAACAGGCTTAACCTAGAATTACTGGCTCTCAAGGACAGCTGCCGGAACACACCGCTAGGTGCTTGGTGCCCTGCTGCGCGGCAGGCCATAGCCAATGCTACATAGCCATCACTGCTTCAAAATGGTGGAATTAAGAAACTTAGAAACACACGTACATGAACCGTTAAACCATAACACTCCTATTTTGGACAGTCGTGTAAAAATATGGACCGCAAATTTATTAATTTTTACCTTTTACCGATGAAACTGTTAGTATTTGGAAAGACAATATTATATTACTCACTTAAAAACATGTGACACATGTTTATTCCCAAAGGAGTACGCGACACCTAACACTCGTTTTGGTGCTTTGAGGGTGAGATGAGTAAGGATTTGATGAGAGAGTTGCCTAAATTCAAAAAAATTTAAAAATAAATACATATTTATTCTTGATAAGTTAGCCTTTAACCACTATCTTGCTTGAATAGGTGATGATGTGATCGAAGATGTTTTTCAGACTAACCTAGAATTACTGGCTCTCAAGGAAAGCTGCCGGAACACACCGTTAGGTGCTTGGCGACATGCCGTACCACGATGCTATAACGACTGCCATCCTAAGACAACAATATATTGTTATTTGAATGGTCGATCTTTTAATTGCAATTACATAGATGCTTATTTTCTAAATACATAGAACTGTTATGTCTTTGTATTTGTAAGTAATTTCTACTTAAGACGGGACTGTAGCCCTTATTGTTAGTTAATTCAATTTGATACCGCAATCTTCCGAAAAGGGGTATCGACAAATAGACGGACGATATAGTGATCCTGTTATTGTTTATGAATTCGTTTTTAAGTACGAAACCTTTTAAACAAAGATACTCGTCACCTAAAAAGCACTAACAATATTAAAACGCAAGAAATAATTTGAAACACGTACTGGAACCCGTAACAATCTGTCCCTAGGACCAGACATTTGAAGCGCTTTGCAGCGCTCGCAGCGAAATTTGCTTAGCCGTTCTTAATCAATCAGCAAAGTTTAGCAACGTCGCCCGTGGTCTGAGTAGGATGAGTGACCGCTAGTGACATTACTACTGAGCGCTTCTGTCGTTAGGGCACGTTAAACCGTCGGTCCCGGTAGTTGTCTAAGGATGGCAGTCGTTATAGCATGGTGGTATGGCATTTTGCGAATGCCCGCCTGGCTAGCTACCACCCGCAAGTAGAAAATCTGTCGCCAAACACCTAACGGTGTGTGTACTTGAGAGCCAATACTTCTTGGTTAGCCTGAACATCTTCGACCACATCATCACTTACCATCAGGTGAGATAGTGGTCAAAGACCAACCTATAAGAAATAAATAAAAAAGACATGCTTTGTTAATCTGAGCTTCCGTGGTCCGTTTACCGAGTTCCACTTACTTTTTTCCTTCCTTCGGAAGTGGGTTAAAAAAGGTTGTGTACTCGTATAAACAATTTCCCATATTACCTGCAAAACGCAAATATCCAGAAATAAAATACACCCGCTTTGACTTTCATTAAAATCCTTTTGTTCTCATATAAAAAGGTGGGTTAGCACAAAAGTTAAGTAGTCAAGCAAACTCATCACGGTCAGAATGTCTCGTGCGCCATTTCCGTCTACCCCTACCCTTTATACCGGAACACATTATTTGACCCAAACAAATTAAATAACATGAACACCTTTGCGGTATGGTTTCGGTCTGTGGAGCAGTTATTGAGCTTTTGACAAAGGTTACCTTATTACTTTTACAATAATAATGTTAAGAATTACTAAAAAAAAATACATTTACTACGCATTTATTTCAGGTGTATATCTGACGTAACTTTTACTATTTTAAGATCAATTTAATAGGGGTCGAACCTATTGCTACCTACGAGGCATAGTTCCAGATATCGAAGTGTTACTAATAATTTCTTTGTTGTACCTTATAACAGTCTGACCCGGGGATCGAATCCAGAAATATAAGATTTCTGGATTCGCAACGCTTCCGCAACTTCACCAACGAGGCAATCTGATTTTAGTTACTGAACAAAACGTCCACTACTATGATTTGTAATAAAAATTACTATGTCTTTCCAATTCGTCATTTTTGTTGTAAAACTCACCTTTGTTGAAGAAAATTTTAAATTCTTCAACAATGAACGAATTCTTCTTCACGCTCATATCTTAAAAATATATTGAATACCAGCGTACATGATTTCATAAATACCCATAAATCAAAAATATTTAATCAACGCAATAAGTCGCTACTCGTATTAGGACAATATAATATTATAGGATATGATTCTTTTCTTTCTTCCTGATATTTTATACCTGATGGTAAGTGATGATGTGGTCGAAGATGTTGTTCAGGCTAACCTAGAAGTACTAGCCCTCAAGGACAGCTGCCAAAACACACCATTAGGTGCTTAGCGACAGATTTTCTACTTGAGTATGGTAGCTAGCCGGGCGGGCATTCGCAAATAAACTGCAAATATTGTAAGAAACTGCAAATTTCGCGTATTACGTGATCAAGTACGATAGTATGTGGAATATAATAAAATAACTGAACTCACTGCCATAGGCCTCAGCATTGTTAGATTTCCGTAAAAGTTGGTAATTAGGATAAGAAAGGAGTTTTGGTTCGAAAAACATCACTATGGGTACGGAGTGTGTATATATACAAACGTCTATGTAACCCTTGCATGCTTATATAGCGGAGATAGAGAAACTAGAGTAACCTATTTAAGACCACAATGTTTATGAAATGTTGTTTACCTATTCTCGCAAGTGAATAAATGATTTATGATCTTTCTTAGAGGTGATCTGAAAGATAGAATTGTTACTTTATTTGTACGGCATAAAAATCATAGAATACTACGGTGTTCTTTGGCGAAAGAAGTACAATTTTATGTAGTAGGTAGTCGACGTTAGAGTGCTGCTGCACATTCGCGGCACAATTATAGGGCTACTTGCCTTCTCAACGCTCTTATTAACCGAAGATAGTGAATATTGTACTCTCACTTTTCCACTTAGTATCAAAGTCAAGTAGAGGTTAAGCCATAGAAAGAAATAATTTAAAATGCTTTATCTGTAACATAAACAAGCAGTGACACTAAGATGATTATTGTTTAATTAAAATTAAAACTACCAAAAAAGGTGTTCACAAATTGGTCCCAATTCTGCATTATGCTGGTTGAAAGCCAGCGCTGCGTTTCGATCATTTAGAAAAATGATGATGGTTATTACGTCATAAAAATATTCTTTCATGGGATTCCACTTGCTCATTCTGTTGAAACAGAAGTAAAATAAATTGATGAATGTACTGTACTGTATCAGGCGCATCGTCTTCTCCTAAACACAGCCTCCCCCATTCATAATCCCCCCGCATGGCAGGCATCTAGGCGATCGCAGTGTGAGATATCAGTTCCTCAGAAGGCGCTGCTGCCCACCTTCTGCTTTTTTACTCTTAGTCACGTCTCACGATATCCAAGGATAGAGATTTAATTCTAGCCCGGCACCCCACGAGACGATATAGTCGAATTCTCTATTTTTCTGTTTAATATTATGCACCACTGAAAACCATGAAGACACTTCTCTGTATCAAAATCAACACCTTACCAACAGTCGTTGTAGGTAATAAATAAGAGAGGTCATGTGAAAAGGGACTCGTAATTAGCGACGAAGTGTATGAAGTATCGGGTGTGTGAGGTCAACCTTCGAAATATTATGTGGTTTCAGTACACTAATTGTACCGAAAATATCATTACGCTTTTTCTTGTAGAGTAGACGAAGACAGGTTAGTGCCACAGACGTGGCGTCACTTAGTGATTAATTATATTTTGTTGAATGTTTTGCTACATAATATCAAACAACGTTTTATTATAAAAAGTAACGTGGCTATCACTCATTTTGGTAAAGAATACGGGATAACTCACGTGAATAAGTCAGATGCTAATGCAGTCACGTGCTAAGCGAGACGTCAACGCGGGCGTCCCGAGCTCTCCTTAAAAAAGACCACCGAATGTGGTTGAAATTATAGTCGGAGCTATCTGATTTATTCACGTGAGTTATCCCGTATTATTTACCAAAATCAAACAACGTTTCTTTAAAAGTAATTCGATGTTTGCCTAGTATAGTTTTATTATCAAAATTATTCTTTGAAAACAAATAAAAGTAGGCAATATTTAAAAATAATGTGTAAGACAATGTATATACCTTAAATAATTTCTTATACCATAGATAATTTCTTACGAATTAAAATATCGGACGATCCTTACAGATTGTATTTATATATTTGTACCTGCTTTTTAAAGCCCTTAATTTTAATTTTACCCTGAAAGGTCTTAAATTTTATTTTTTTAGCCTACACATTAACGTGCTCAGAATCCGCCATTTTCTTTGTAAATGCATTATATATATCCAGTAAAACTTGCGCCCACAAGGGAAATCTAATGAGATGACGTATATTTTATCAAAATAGTTTGAGGCGTGTAATGGCCGCCGCGCAGTTAGAAGTGGACATAGGAACGCACGTACATGCAGGTCAAACACCTTTTTTTATATTGTTATGTTTGCAATAACTTTACAAAATCACACCAGAGGATAAATTATAGTTAATTAAATGCTTTTTATGTAGAACCGAATGTTTACAGGTATTCTAAGGTCCAACTTTAATAAGTTAAATGCTTATTCCAAAATCAGACTTGTTTATGGTACAACGTAAGTTGAACTGCAGGTATCTCCATACGATGGTTAAAGAACAAGAGGAAAATTTAGTAGAGAATAAGTCATAATATCATGTTAGCTAAAATGGTCCGAGCATGACCCGGCTATAGTTGTGGATGGCGCGAGTTCGAATCCCGCATATAACTATAATTTTTATTCACGTAAAAGAGATATACCAAACACTCCCCATTCGTTTTATGCTTCAATATCGAAATAGTCACGGAGACCTAATCAAAGTGCTGAAATAAATTTGCATATTATTAATCAGTCTAAACGGTATTTTTCATGACTCTGTAGTAGTGTCTTAGTATTTTAATTATGTCCGCCATCAATTTTTAGGGTTCCGTACCCAAAGGGTAAAAATGGGACCTTATTAGTGAGACTTCGCTGTCCGTCCGTCTGTCACCTGGTTGTATCTCAGGATCGGTGATAGCTAGACAGTTGAAATTTTCACAGATGATGTATTTCTATTGCGACTATAACAAGAAATACTAAAAATAAAATGTAATTTAAGGGGGCTACCATACAACAAACTTGATTTTTATACCGTTTCTTGCTCGATACTAATAATGGTGACAGGTAGACCCTTTAACTATTTACAGAATATTTAGTTTTATGTTCTTATTAAATATAATTAATTAAAATGAAATATAATAAATAATTAAGGGGGCTCCCATACAATAAAAGAAGTTTTAGCCGTACCTACCCAGCTCAATCGGACACTGCGAAAAGACAGTGTCTGCAAGATTAGGTTACAGATAATGGTACGGAACCCTTCATGCACGAGTCCCACTCGCACTTGGCTGTTTTTTATTACATAAACTAATAATATAATGTATAAACCATAAACATAAGCGAAAAAATGCGCTGTCTGTCTGTCAAACACTTCAATGTTAATTCACTATAGTTGTCACGACTAGAGATTTGTTGCAGAGGCCATTAAATTAAAAAAGTTGAAGTTTACTAGCTATTTGCCGATTTGATTATTTTGTGATAAATCAAAGAAAAGTATAAACAATAGTAATAATAAATAATCTTAATCTCCAATTAAGTAAGTTTTGAAATTAGTTTTGAACATATTAATAACATATTAAGTCGTATTAGTTGAAATTTCATTGAAATTGCTAAAATTGCTTCCCAGAAAGCGATCAGGATTGTTTTGAAATTAATGTTGCTCGCTTATTAATTTAGACTAAATTATTTGGCATGATTATAGGTCGATTTTATCTTTATGGCTGCGAAATATGTATTAATGTAATGGGAAAGTTAAAAATTATGATAAAACACATTTATAAATTGTGTGCTATAAATGATTTCTCAAAGGTGAAGTTCACTTAACACGCGATAGTGTTTAAGATCATATTTAGAAAAGGGCCAAAAAGTTATGTTTGGCTTCTTTCAACATGCCAGATCAAAACAAGAATAATAAAGTGACAACTCATGTCTAATAAAATGCTCTAATACGCATTTTTAACGTGCTTTATTGGTAACCAATGTACATCATTATGGTAATGGCGAGTTCAAAATAATATGTGTAGTGTTATCTCGAAAAGTAATTCAAGCTTGATGAACATGGTTCCGTGAATCATCCCTTAACCTGTCAAAAATAATAAAAATTACTTAAACTTGTACTAGTAATGAAATTAATCCAATAAAAAACAGGACTCGTAAGAAATATTCGCCGAATCTAGCGAATTGCGTGATCAAGTATAAAAGTATACCTAGAAATAAAACAAAAAATAAGGATCTTCCGCCACAGAAGCCTTCATATTAAACTTAAATCAATAAAAATACAGTGAAATAAAAATGTCTTTAAGTTTGTATACATAATCTGATTGATGACAACTGAATTGACTATATAATACTTTAAAACGAATATCATATAAACGAATATATTTAATACTTTATTGCACAAAAAATATGCACAAAACGAGGACTTAATGCTAAGGCATTGTCTACCAGTCATCCAGCGAGGGTGTTTGAGAAGGTGTATGTGCATCAAGGGGTGAATAAATAGGTTAGGTATGCAAAAAGGAAACTACAAGAAGTACACAAGAGAAAAAAAAGAAAGAAATAAGTTAAAAAATATATAAAACAAAGAGTTTTGTGCATTTTTCAAGGAGAGCTCAGGACATATATTTAATACATTATGCTCTTTACTTGTGTAATCGGGATGCCTGCGTATACGTTTTGTAACAAAATGCGGCTGGCGCGGCAGTATTAGCAGGCTTTTGCGTGGGTGAAAGCAGATGTTGAGTTACGTCGGTGCCTTTTGCTGCGAGTCTCCTTTATTGCTGTTTATCTTACTACCACAAGCCACACCTCTGGTTCAATATAAACTCCATGAAAACACGGGTTCCAAGAAGGAGGCCAGAACCAAGCCTTTCTTAATTAATATATCTAGTCATTTCATTTAATTCTAAAGGGCTTACGCATGGCCCAATCTCTGTCCTTTATATACAAAGAGCTTTTCAGCTCCATATGTGAAATAGTTTCTGCTCGCTTACCCAACGTAACACTTACCGTTTTCTGGGAATCTTGAAAATATCGAGTATTCTGATAGTTTCTCTTTTAGCCTAAGTGGTCAGATGACTCATTTAAAAGTGCAATGCGAGACGTCAAGTAAACTTCGTGGAAGTCCCGAGAGCTCCATTAACAGACCAGCAGTTGAAGTTGAAACTGAGGATGAATTTATAACACTTATTAACGTAAGCGATCCCGTATTATATACATCAGGGACTGAAAACTACATAGATTATTAAGACACTAAAAAACCTACTAATTTTAATATTGGTATGTTTGCAATAACGCCTGCTGTGCGGATTACATTACAAAGTTATAAATATACGATAGAAAAAAAATAGGTCATGTGCGGGATTCGAACCCGCGTCCATCCACCCCTTTATTAAATTAAATTAAGTTATTAAATTATTATTTATTGATATTAAAACGAAGTCAATCAGTTACATTTACCTCACAAAAATTAATTTGAAACATTGTATACATGGTCACATTAAAAACTTATTATTAGAAAAATATAATTTTACGTCACAAAGCACGACAGATAATTTATCTGGGGTATGCTCTAACCAATTGAGCTAAAATGACATGACGTCATAACTTAAATCTTTCCTATCGTTTTTTAACCATCGTATTGGGATGGAGCGACATCTATAGTACCACTTGCGTTGTACTACAAACAAGACCGATTTTGCAATTTTTGTAAATGATGACGCAACCTAATAATTTTAATATTGGTATGTTTGCAATAACGCCTGATTTGCGGGTTACATTACAAAATACTAATTATTATATTATGTAATATTAGTGATTAGAGCATAAGAAAAGGGAAACTGATAAATATTGGAGTTGAAAAACGATTGTCAGTTTTTTAGAAAAAACGACTCCCTACAGTAGGTATTTTACAAATTATTTTTTAGTTCAGTATCAGTTTCAGATTTAAGAGTTAAGGTTGAGTCTCAAAAAGGCAATTTTAAAAATGTTTTTTAAAAGAGGTTACTCCTTAGATAAAAACATATATAAAATATATAATGTTCTTGAAGACAAAGCATTTGTCTGCCATTGCCATGCCTGATCTGAAAACACGATTAGCCTTCAATCTGACGTTTTTCTTAACTACTATTACGATAAAATAGAATTTTTTTTTGAGATGGCCAAATTTCCTATTTTCATAATTATTTTTATTACAAAAATTAACTATTAATTACTTCAATATCTGTATGTTAAAAACCATATTTTACTGTTTTATAGAACAAAATAGTAGAAGCATCATTTTATTTCGAATAACGTAAACTGAAACTATAGAAAATAATATTTTTTCTTTTGTTTTATTGGTTTGTCCGATGCTGAACCTTGATAGCGCGTGTTTCAACTCGCATTTGACTAGTTGTAAGGTCCCAAATAACAGACGGACAATCAGAGATTCTGCTGTCGATCTGCACAGGTCTTTAGCTCGTTAACGAATTAAAGTGATTTGCTACAGTGAGTTGAATTGTTTCTTTAATTACAATTTTGTTGTGTGTTGACCCAAAAGCGAATAATTATCTATTCATTATATCAAAATATTTTTAGGGGGCTCCAAAACGTCATGAAATGAATGAATGAAACAGAAATAATAAACTTTTTTGCACTTAGCTTTGGGGTTTAATTGTCTATAGATCGTTAAATAGAGTACACAAACTCATGAAAGTTCTTAATTTTGTATTTCCTTTCTTACTTATTTAATCCAGAAACAAAATTAGTCAGAAATCTCAGATTTCGTTATATTATATACTTAATCCTGTATTTAACCAAGAACAGACAACAGAGAAAAGACGACGACTTGTAACAAGCTGTAATCATACCAACAAACATTTATGTACGGGCTGTTGGAATGTGGATCCCTTAAAAAGAGTAGCGCGAGCGATAAAGTTTATAAAATAACGTATTGGTAACCTTAGGTGGCACGTGATATAATAATATTCACCCTATTTCTTCCAAGCAAAACTTCTAAAAAAATATATACTCAGCAGTCGACCACGTGGAAAATACCCATAAGCGAAACTGTGTATGTGACATCTCATTTAACCGACACCGCCAAGACAGGCGCAGGTGTTACTAATATCGACCAGTCTAACTTGAAACACAAGCTTGATCGTCGAAGCTTCAAGTGTAGGTGTTGATGAGAAACCCTAAGAAGGTCAGAGGTCTAGTTATAATGGATAGTGCGACTATACTCCCGGGTCGGAAATTAACGGAACGTCGAAGGGCAAAGGCTGGTATTAGCTGGGATTATTGGAATTGTTTAACTTTACAGCCGAAATCCTCTTTAGTTTGGAGTAATTTTGTTGTTAATTTTGATTCGGCTTCCGTGACGGTATGTTGGAAAGGGATATTGGTTCGGGAATAACTGGCAGTGTAGCAAATGTGGTCGTAATTTGGGCCTAGGTTACTGTTTTAATATAGAAGAGAAACCTTTGAATTTCGTTTTCTATTCATATTGTCCCACCCATTGTGCCCTGTTGGGAATTGAAGTAATTTCTCTGGATAAATAGAATCTTGTATAGAGATATAGCCGGATTTTTATTTCTGAATAGGAACAACATTATTATATTTGACTTATATTAACATTTGAGTACCCATGCCTGGGGCTAGCTCAGTACCGATGTAAAACTACTTTTTTCAGTGAATTTTATCTTGTCTTCTTATCCCATTTATGGGGGGTTGGCACAAAATGTCTGTCTAACAGAAAGGACAACACAAAAAAAATGTACGAAACTAAAATTGAATCATAGGCCTGGAAATTCCAATGTGACTTGAACGCCACTTTTTACGTTATTGTGACGTACAAGCTCGTTACCCACCTGATGTTAAGCGGACTAACCACTGCCTCTAACAGATGCATTTCATCACAAGTCACGAATTGCACTGCGCCCGTCACTTTGAGACATAGTTGTTTAGTCTCATGTGCTTGTAATTTCACTGGCTCTCAAGGGCAGCTACCGGAACACACCGTTAGGTGCTTGGCGACAGATTTCCTACTTGAGGGTGGTCGCTAGCCAGGCGGGCATTCGCAAAATCCACCATATGGTGAAGCTTAAGCCCGTGGCGGGATTCAAACCATGGACCTTCTGCGCGGCAGTCCATAGCCAGTGTCACTGAGCCATCACTACTTCAAACTACTCGACTGACAACGCAGAGAACCCAAGAATTCGGAAAATATAGATGATATCATTATTGAAAACTAACACTTTCACCATTAAACAAATGTTCGATTTTTTATTGATAACACAGTATATTGGCAGGTGTATTGAAGATCGCAGTGTAGCCGTACTACCGACCGTCCTTCAGAAGGCGCTGCTGCCCACCTTCTGGAATGTGTCCCCTTCAACGCCCGTTCCTACTCCCACAAGAAGATAATATCTTCTATATTATATTATGTGTGGGTGCAATTCAATACCGGCACTTCACGGAGGATAAATGATTCATAGAATATGTTATCGTAAGAGGAAAAAAATAATACCATCGAAAATGTATATAAAAATGATTTCCGCAATCTAAGAAAAACATAGAAATGCTTGGATATGAACGATGTTTTGGGATTGCGGTTCAAGAATCACTGAAAATCATATATTTTCTACCCAACAATTTCAACTATCCTTTATGATTCACTAGTTGTTTTAAATTGATTGTCAAGTTTTGAATTACAGATAGTTTTAGTAAACCAACTGTATTTACATGAAAATGCACGAAGTCTTAAAACTAATTCCACCGAGTCAGGATCACTAGTGCTCTTACAAAGTTCTCTCAGAGGAAAGGATGACTTTAAGTCCCACCTTTCTAGAGTACCATTAGGCTTTGGCTAATCCTTTTAGTTTAAGCGCGCCTTCACCACTCCCTCGGAGACAGAGGTCGATGACCTTCGCCTTTGTCGACGTCCCACGTTTTTTCTAAATTTCAATTATACAAGCAATTTTCTGTTTCCTTTTTCAGCCGTTAGATAAAAAATAAAATTATGAAACATAACTTTGAGGGCGAAAATGCCTACTGATATTCTGAAAGCAACGAAAAGCTAAGCTATTATCTCAAACGTTAGAAGATCAAAGGAGTTTATTGCTATTGTTATAGTTTTATTTTTATATATAATATTTTTAAGGAATTAACTTAGAGTACAAAATATATTTATGAGCATTTTGCCAGCTAGCTAACGCCCTCAAGTAGAAAATCTGTCGCCAAGTAGCTAGTGCGTTCCAACAGGTGTCCTTGAAATTCAGTTCCCATTCTGTGTAAAGTTTATTTTCGTCTTCAACCCCGTCATCACTAAAAAAATATTTTTCATCTCATTATAATTTTAAAATGTAACCCGCGGAATTTTTGTCATTGCAAAATTTTTTTTTTTTTTTTATGTTATTGTGACGGAACAAGCTCGAGGCCCACCTGATGTTAAGTGGACTAACCTCTGCCTATAACAGTTGCAATTCATGACAACTCACGAATTGCACTGCGCCCGTCACATTGAGACATAGTTGTTAAGTCTCATTGTGCCTGTAATTTCACTGGCTCTCAAGGACTACTGCCGGAACACACCTTTCAGTGCTTGGCGACAGACTTTCTACTTGAGGGTGGTCGCTAGCCAGGCGGGCATTCGCAAAATGCCATTCCACCATGCGGTGAAGCTCAAGCTCTGGGCGGGATTCGAACCATGGACCTGCTGCGCGGCAGTCCATAGCCAATGCCACTTTTTTTTTTTTTTTTTATGCCTGTTAGGTTAGCCTTTGACCGCTATCTCACCTGATGGTAAGTGATGATGTGGTCGAAGATGTTGTTCAGGCTAAACTAGAAGTACTGAGCCATCACTGCTTCAAAATATGTTTTAATTTCCTGAAAATTTATTTCAATTTCGTTTTCAATACCTGCCAATTGTGTGAGTAGGTCAATTGATCCTATGTAACGACTTCGTTACATTTAGTTCTATATAAATATCTAAAAGAAAATAATTTCAGTAAAGAGTAACATAATTTTAAATTCTCGCGCCATCATCATTTGTATGTCATATTTAAATATCCACTGACTCATCGTACAAACAGCTTCATGACGAATAAACAGGGGTGAAGCATGCGGGGGGAGTGCGAACGGAGGCGATTGCAGAACGGTTAGCTCGCATCATAGCGGTTGCATTTTTTCTCTGCTACCTACGCGTTCGTTTAATTTTTGTGTCCTAATCCACAAATATAATATCCTGAACTTAATAAAATCCTATATATTAGGAAGTCCTTATAACGAAGTGTTCTAATTAGTATTTAACATTAGTGCCGTGTTTTCCCCTCTCGGGTGAGTGTTGTGATGTTATTTGACTAGCTGCATGTACCTAGTTGTGACTCGATGTTAAAAGGTGTTGCTATTGTGTATCGTAACGGCTATTATTTTGCGATACCTAATCTGGTTAACACAATCTACCTAATTGATAATGCTGCTATCTATCTCACCCGTAAAAGTATCTATTTATTCGCGGTAAACATCTTTACTTCATATAACATATCGGCCACCTTCGTGTAACCTTGACCGCTATATTTCATTTCATCATAACTGTATCTTTTCAAATAAACCTACATACTTAGGATGTTAAATCATTGACTATTAAAGGATAGTTCTGATGTACCATTTTATTAATTATAAAAATATTTCTTCCATCGATAAACTATACTACTATTAGAACAGAATTATCCTTTAATTATAATATCAAGTCATTTACAACGCATTGTTTTTAATACTCCTTGTATGACTGCCACATCATTGACTAGTAATTTTGCACTTATCGCCTACCATTGCTTCTTGCTGGAATGTCGTTCGATCAGTGCCAGCGATGTCACAGTCAACAAGAATAATAGGTATTTCCTAAATTGTCTGGTTGTAATGGATTCCAGGGATCACCGTCCAGGCACAATTGCCTTCCACCTCGTCATTCAACGGGGAACCTACATCTACTGACCACAACGTCGCACCGTCAGCTACGATACTGCCCCGCTACGTCGAGCGACCCTGTCTGCACTGCACTGCCCGTCTACACTGCACTGCCCGTCTGCACTGCACTGCCCGTCTGCACTGCACTGCCGTCTGCACTACGCGCTCTGCTGCTCGAACGATAAAGCGCAGGAGAGTGGCACAACCCATCTTACCCAATAAAATATTGGGTAATATAGCTTTTGTAAATTTTATTTTTCCACTACCTTAAACCTTCTATGAGCACTCGAAAGAGTGTTTCACCTATAAGCAGTTTACATCACAGAAATAATGTGACTTTTTTGGAAAACGTTACCTACAAAACTCGTGGAAGTTGGAAGACGATATTTTCGTCGTCGAGTTTTGTCATACTTTTTAAAGTTCAAAGTCAGTAACGAGCTCCTTTTTTTACTTGATTTTTTTATTTTATTTATGCCTGATAGTTTGACCACTATCTCATTTGATGGTAAGTGATGATGTGGATGAAGATGTTATTCAGGCTAATGTAGAAGTATTGGCTAGGACAGTAGCCGGATCACACCGTTAGGTGCTTGGCGAATCTGCATGTGTTTTAGGCAGAGGTTACCGCTTACCACCAGGTTGGCCACGCGCATGTTTCTTCACAAAATATTTAAAAAACAGCTTAGAGAGGCGCTATTTTCATTTAGAAAATCTATCGCCAAGCATCTAGCGATGTACTCCGACAGCTGTCCTTGAGAGCTAAATATTCTAATTTAGCCTATAAACAACATCATCAGCAGATTCATAATTTACCTTCCGATAAGATAGTAGTCATAGATTAGCATATCAGTAACAAAAACAAAAATATTACCAGCTACTTATTTTCGTGAAATTTTCAAACATTTTCTGAATGTTGTGTCAGTACTTAGCACATTGGGTGTTTAACCTAAAACAATTGTGTGATATTGAATCCTTTGTGTACCTTATATTGTTTCATTTAAGCAATTTAACGTTTCAAACATTAAAAGGCATGGTTTCATTGAAGAGCTGTTTGGTCATAAATAAAATATCACCCGTGCAGTTTCAACTTAAAAATATATTAGCACTATTCTAAATTTATTATAGCGTTTTTTTTTAAGGACTCCTGCAACTCGTATTACACTACAAAGTTACAATGTGAAGAAAAATTAAGTGTATATGACTATAATCTTTCCTTAGAAATTTACAACGTTATGAAAAATAAAGTATTCCGCCCATAACTATATATTTTTTCAAAAACACCAGAAAAAAAAAAATAGTATGAATAAGAAATGGACAGTGGGAAAAAAAACTTGCAATAAGTAGCATGCCAAAATTTATGTCGACATGAGTAGGTTGCTGCTACACATTAAGCACACAATATTGTTGGTAATCATATTAACTGCCTCATTCACCATTAAATTGCATATTTTTGAAGCTGTACTGATAGCCAATTGGAATGTCTGTGCCATTTCGCCAGGGTTCAATTCCCACTGCGGGCTTGAGCTTCACCTCATAATGGAAGAACTTTTTGCAAATGCTCGCCTGGCTATCTACCAACCTCTAGTAGATAACCTCTAGCCAAACACCTATCAGTGTGTTCCGGCAGCTGTCCTTGAATTCCAGCTAGTAATTATGAATTTACAGTCACACGTGACTTAACAACTGTATGTCTCAGGGTTTTTTTATGTAATTGTGACGGAACAAATTGTAGGCCCACCTGATGTTAAGCGGACTAACCTCTGCCTATAACAGATGCATTTCATCACAAGTCACGAACTACACTGCGCCCGTCACCTTGTGACATAGTTGTTAAGTCTCATGTGCCTGTAATTTCACTGGCTCTCAAGGACTACTGCCGGAACACACCGTTAGGTGCTTGGCGACAGATTTTCTACTTGAGGGTGGTAGCTAGCCAGGCGGGCAATCGAAAAATGCCCTTCCACCATGCGGTGAAGCTCAAGCCGGCGGCGGCGGTGGGGATCGAACCAGGGTACTGCAGCGCAGCAGTCCATAGCTATTACCGCTCGGCCATCATTGCTTCAAAAGTATTTATGAAATTACAGCCACACGTGACTTAACAACTGTATGTCTCAGAGTGAAGGGCGAAGTGCAGTTCGTAACTTCTAATGAAATGTAATAAAAACAAGTTACCGTTTAATATCAGGTGGGCCTCGTATACAGTCACACTCCTATTAAAAACTAAAGTATAACTCATAACATTAAAGTAAAAATGTATACTACCCACAACATCAACTAACAATGATTACCATCTATTTATCTATTTCCCCAAGATACAGACCTCGTGTCTAGTTTGGGACTCAATAGTAAAAGTCATTCATAATTTATTCAAGTTTGTAACGTTAGCTTTTATAAGTTTTTAATCATCATGTGAAATAAATTATTTTAGGTTTTCCGATAATAAACTTATTATTATTTAAAACCTATTTATTGAGACCATTCCAATAAGCAAAGCTAATATAGTTCTGATGTCAGTGACTGAGGAGTCAGGTATAGCCTTTGCTTTCGAGTAAATATGGCTTAAAGAGAATCCCGTCATTATAATTGTTTATTCACAGCAGCAAGAAGTTTGACCGCTAAAAAGAATAATATTCTGTTGTAAAAAGTAATATTTAATAAGACTACGATTTTTAAGAGAATAAACGGATTTTTTGCCCAATAGAGATGTAACAGGAATGTTAGGTGTCATTATTGATATTCTATTCGATGATATTTTATCATCAAGTACAAATGGTGCAAAGTGGTTTGCTGTTTGTCTATCAAACGTTTTTTTTTTTTTGTTATTTTTTTTTTATGCCTGATAGGTTAGCCTTTGACCACTATCTCACCTGATGGTAAGTGATGATGTGGTCGAAGATGTTGTTCAGGCTAACCTAGAAGTACTGGCTCTCAAGGACAGCTGCCGGAACACACCGTTAGGTGCTTGGCGACAGAATTTCTACTTGAGGGTGGTAGCTAGCCAGGCGGGCATTTGCAAAATACCCTACCACCATGCTATAACGACTGCCATCCTAAGACAACAACCGGGACCGACGGCTTAACGTGCCCTCCGAAGCACGGAAACGCTCAGTAGTAATGTCACTAGCGGTCACCCATCCAACTCATGACCGCGGGCGACGTTGCTTAACTTTGCTGATCGGTTGAGAACAGCTCAGTAAACTTCGCTACGAGCGCTTCAAAACGTACGTCAAAATCTACATCTACACTAATATTTTAAAGAGGAAAGATTTGTATTTTTGCATGTAATTAATAAACTTAAAAACTACGGGCCGATATGGATAATTTTTTCACCATTAGAATTCAATGCTATCCCTGATAAACGTAATTAATTTATAGCCTATATGATAAAAAAACGGGATCCAAAAAAAATATTATCAATATCGTAATATCATATATACGCCTATTACAGTTATATCACAATAACTTTAGCAAATTATATTTATAATTTTTGTTAAATATCCGTGCGAAGCCGGGGCGGCCCGCTAGTGTAGAATAAATTGCCGGAGTCTGCGTTTCCAAAACTAGTAATATGGTTATATTATTATTACCGGTTGTATTTAGAGCAATAGTGAATAGGCATATTATAGGCGAGCAAGTACTGCAATCTCCACCTATATTTGCTTAAAAAAATGAGAGTTTTTAGCCAAACGCAAGCCAATAAAAAACTGTACTGACCTCCAACACTGGAAAGTGTGAAATAACTTCTTGAAGTGAATAGTATGCTGATTCAAAACACTGACCTCACATAAGGATGGTCCGACTTCCACGAGTTATTTAATAGTATTTTGTGTTGGATATCAGTTAAGTTTTTGAAAACTTTTTTTATTTTTGTTATTAATAGAGAATCAGTCTTCTTATCAGATAATTCATTCGCATAAAATACTGTTCATCAGCGACAACAGCAAACATCACCAAATAATGCTGGTAAGCAAAATACATTTTTCAGTTCATTGACCATAATATGGTAGTATTTGATTTCACTATGTTATATATTATATAACAGTGGAATCAAATACTCAACCGATTTTGATTAAATTTAGATAGAACCACCATGAAAGTATATCTATATCTTTACTAATATTATAGAGTGGAAAGATTTGAATTTTTGTATGTAACGAATAGACATAAAACCTACTGAACTGATTTAAAAATTCTTTCACTATTAGAATCCTACATTATCCCTAATGAACAGAAGCTAGAATAATGATTATGATTATATCAATTGTTCATCAATCAAGGTGTTTTTTTTTTTTTATAATTTTGTTATAATATGTAAATAACCAAAGCGAACTCGCTAGTTCCATGTAACAAAGAAAAAAACACCAAAATAACGCATCAAACTTACATAAAAAAAACACAGTCGATTTGAAAACCTCCTCCTTTTTTAGAACACGATTAAAAACTAGTTCTGTCTAATATAATGATTTACTACACAAACCAAAACTATTTTTCACCATCGGAGCAATTGCTACTAGTCTAAGAACATGTTTTTGCAGAATACCTCTCAAATCTGCACTCGAATACCTATCCTTCTTCGTAGAATCACACCTTCGCTTCCGTTACTATTGTGATAAACTCATTGCTGAAATAATTCATGCGGTTTTGTGGCAGGGCTTATGTGACCACAAAATAGGTACATAAGCTTTGACCAGCCAGTTTAATTACATCTAGGATTGGCCAAAGGCCGGATTCGTAACGTACGTTTGATTAAAAGATACGTTCAATATTCAGGACCAATCCAATTTAGATTTGGAATTCGGCATGCGAGTTTGCCGACCTCCACTATTTTGCGCAGCTTAAGATAATTGAGATTACGGGTAGACTGTTTTCTGTTCAAAAGACTGTAATAGTGCTAGATGTAGATAAGAAAAGAACGTGAACAGGAATGTTTAAGATAATTTGAGTTTAAAAACTTACTCGTGTATCGAACATTATTATTGATCACAGTTTGAAAAATTCATTTAAATACTGGAATATCAAATTTCTTTTCACTTATCATGCTCTAAAAGTTCTTGTTTTTACAAAAGTGCATTTTTTACTGTTGAAAGGGGTATAGTCTGTTATTATGTATTTAATATGGGAAGTTTGCCTGGGTCTTACATACTTCACATAGATCGGAGGGAAATATTAAAGACTCAGACATCAATTTCGTCGAAACAAAGGCACTCAATTAGAACATTGTAGATGTTATTTGACGTCGGTAAACTATATGCGAAAGTACTGGTGTAAAAGAGACAGATGAGAAAGTATGAGATGCACATGCAGGGTTAAGAAAGGGAATAGGATGTATGAATAAGGTATTTTCTTTACGATCTATAGCTGGAAAATGCTTGGCGAACAGCCTAAAACCCTATTTCGCTGTCGTAGATTTAGAAAAGGCTTATGATAGGGTAAGAAGGCATGAACTGTGGTCAGCGTTGTCTATGCATGGTCTGAATGGTAACCTGATTCAAGCGCTGAAACTTCCATGAGGATTCTAGTGCTTTTGTAAGAATAAACGGAACATATACTGAAAAGTTTTACATCGAAAAAGGTGTTATGCAGGCATGTATAGCGTCACCGTGGCTGTTCAACTTATTTATAGATAACTGTTTGCAAACCTGAAAGACAGTGAATGTAGATTAAGAATGAATGAGTTACTCATCAAATGTCTTCTATACGAACCATGTCATACTTGCGGTGTCGTTACAGGAGTTGCAGGAGATGGTAGGTTACGCATGAGGCTTTAGAAAGAACGGGAATGAAAATAAACGTAACAAAGACGAAAGTTATGGTGTTTGAACGAGATGATAGAGTGACCGATTGTAATATTATAATTGGAGGTGAAAAAGTGGAACAAGTGAAAGAGTTTGTATACTTGGGATCCATGTTTACAAAAGATGGACAGTATGAAAGTGACATAGAAATGACATTGAATGCTGGAAACAAGGTGAACAGAGCATTGCATGCGTTTACGAACAGTCAGAAGGTGTCTAAGAAGGCTCGTCTGGCTGTTCATGAAGAAGTGTTGGTTCCGACACTAATGTATGGTAGTGAAAGTTGGGTATGGTAGAAAAGCATGAAAGTAGAATAGATGCAGTGTAGATGAGAGCATTGAGAAGCATAATTAGAATCAAACGGACACGGTGACACGGAATAGTGTGAAACTAGAGAAGTGAACGGAAGTGTTGGAAGAAGAAGACCTAGGCGAACGTTCCGAAATCAAAGACGGAACAAACGCGTGTCCCTCCTGATCTTAAGTGGACCAACCTCTGCCTATAACAGATGCATCACAAGTGACGAATTGCACTGCGCTCGTCACACTGAGACGTACAGTTGGTAAGTCTCATGTTCCTGTAATTTTACTGGCTCTCAATGACTGAAGCCGAAACAAACTGTTAGGTGCTTGGCGACAGATTTTCTACTCGAGGGTGGTAAACTAGCCAGGCGAGCATCCGCAAAATGCCCTTTCACTGTACGGTGAAGGTCAAGCCGACGGCGACGATCGAACCAGCAGCACACAACATTGAAATTCCGAACGCTTGCCTAAATTTTGTGGCAATTATTTAAAGAATATTTTTAAACTAGTCAGTTTTCATAAATTATTTTCCTAATTATAAGAAACAGGCAAGTGCGTATAACAACTTCGCAATAAATTATGAGTAAATATTATTTTCATAAAATTAGGACACAACAGCACACAACATTGGAATTCCGAACGCTTGCCTAAATTTTGTGGCAATTATTTAAAGAATATTTTTAAAATAGTCAGTTTTCATAAAATATTTTCCTAATTATAAGAAACAGGCAAGTGCGTATAACAACTTAGCAATAAATTATGAGTAAATATTATTTTTATAAAATATCTGCGAGTTATGTAATATATAATCTAATAGTTTTTCTTCACTCGAAAAAATCACAAAAATTTTATTTGTACTTACTTATAGAAGATTATTTTGGTCGATACAATCACCATTAAATTGTTACTACAGTAAAGTGTTGTCATATCTGTAGCATTGTATAAAGCTTGTAGTGTTATGTTAATAAAGGCATACCATCGGTAAAAATAATGTATTTTAGCAGACATTCAAGGCATCGATATTACATAACATGTTTAGAGTTAGGTTACCTTGAGACCGAACTTCGGATTATTTTTTGATATGTAAAAATAAGATACCAGGACCAATGATAGACCAGTAGAGATATTGTGAGACAAGTGTTTACTACACAATGTACCTAATGTGGGTTCAAGAGGCTCGCTTTGACCAGGCTATATTGGAAACACCTGGGTCCTTATTTATCTTATATATTATGATGATATAATGATGGTTAATGAAAATTATTTTTATTTTTAAATTCGAACTCTATGATGGGCAGATTTTTCAAATGAAATGAGACAAAAAGGCCCCTAATAACATCTTCATCAATCGCTATGGAATTAATGTTTGCTTTCAATTAGAACAAACAAAATCAAAATAAGTTCAGCCGTGGAGACTGTCACAGAGAAGGCTTCGAGCTTATAGCTATCACGTCAATAGACTGGGGGTTATTTGGTAAAAAAAACAAAATACTACTAAAACATGTTTTAAAATGTGAATTACTGACTGTTACGGTGTTTTGGAGTTAGTTATATGTATAATTATCCAATATTCTTATATTCGATTCCACTACAAAAACTTTCTTAAATATTGAAATGCTCTTTTTCATCCCAAAATTAAACTAGGTCAAAATTTCCTACATAAAACCTTGATGCATTTTCCAAATATTCACTTTGACGAAAACTATTTCTCAACTCTATTCTATACCGAAACTGAGTCTTAAGCGCCTGGGGGACCTAAAGTTACTTGTCTGTGAAATGGAACTAGTGCATACAATATCGTACTATTCTTACACGAACATCTTTTTAACACAAATGCGAGGTTCCCAGGAATTTTATTTTCCAACGTAAGTTTTCTAGATTGTCGGTGCGAGTGCACTTTGAAATGGGAAAGAACAGGTTTTAAATGGAGTTTAATGTTGTCTGAGGTTTTGATATATGCACTGAAATTGGAGTAAAATTAGTTGAAATTGTCTACGTCTTGATAAATTTCAATTTTAGTAATTGAACACAATATTTAGAAAAGAGTAGGAAAAGGCTCAAACTTCCCAACAGTCTTCTAAATATAGTAAATAAGCTAAGGCTGGCTGGACGACAAAACCTTACTAATAAATGCATATAAATAATATAAGCTTGTATCCGCGACTGCTTCAACTTTAATTGATAGACATGCCGGAGTAAAATTTCTTCCAGATCTTCCTATCGGAGTCATAAGGGGCAATAAATGAGAAAAAAATTGCCGCATGAACAGTATGCCACTACTAATAACGATTTCAATGGAGAGTTGATCCACTTTGGTCGCACACCAAGTTATAATAATAGATTCAGGCGTTATATAGTTTGTGGAAACTCAAATTTTATATTAACAAATAAAGTAAAAATATTTTAAGATTATAATATGATGAAAACACTCTAACATATATAAAAAGTATCTAGTGACAATAATATTATTTCTAAACCGACGCGACGTCATATACGCCCCGTAAGAATTTTCTTTGCATTTCGATTCTACACATAGCATCATTAAAAGGTCTGAACTTACAGGGCATTAAAAAATAAAAAAAATGTTCGATCCAGGGAACCCGGAACCTTGATATCCGGAACTTCAATGAAAAATTTTAGATATTACCAAAACGCCACATATAGATAAGCACAATGAATTGCTCACATAATTTTCTGGTTCACAATTTTATTCAGATTTTTTCATAACCCAATCCTCATTTATTTATTTCAGTAATAATGATCAATTCAAACTATGAATCATTATCACGGTGGCTCAGGTTGTCAGCAAATCCCTCCTCAGATATGGTTGTGGGTTGATGATCCAAATCGTGGGTATTTTTCTTCTAGTACGCATTTATGATTTACTTAAAAAAAAATTAGGCAAATAATAAAACAAAACACACTAATAAATACATTACCGAGTCATAAAAGTAAAAACACGCCGTAGAATAACTCGTAGTAGTAAACTAAATGCACTCAACGCAGCCTGAAAATTGTTTTAGAGCGACGATGTTTGTTTGTAGAGTCCTCAGGCCATTCTCTAGGCGTGCCTAGAGTGCCCACACTTAAGCCTGCAGCAAAGACTACTTACGTTAGCAGACATCATAGTATTATTTGTTGGAAATTGTAGGTGCTTTTTTATGAAATAATAAGTCAACGATAGCCTATCTAAGATAGTCGTTTCGGAGCAACGTTCATTTGTAGAGTCTTCAAGTTAATTTTAATATTGTTATGTTTGCAATAACGCCTGCTATGCAGATTACATTATAAAATTACAAATATACGATAGAAAAAATGTTGATGCCGCACATGACTTAAATTTTTTCTATCGTATATTTGTAAGTTGAAGTTTATATCTAGGCCTCCCTAGAATACCCACATTTGAGCCTGAAGCTACGACGAATTAATACGCTCGCGAGGCGTCTGTGACATGACAAATGTATTATTACCTATTAACGACCCGCCCCGGCTTCGCACGTATGCAATGCTGATACTAAATAACCTGTAATATCTTCAAAAACATTTATTTAAATTACATGCTGTAAATGGCCATATTGATCTATATTAAATTCACAATGTATTTAAGGTACTTCATTTGACAAGGATTAATGGTGTATTGCTTAAAATCGCTACGTAAATAAGCCATTATTTGAGACGAATTACTTAGCATTCCATGGATTCACCGCGCGGGTGCCGGGTCCATCGCGTTGCAGAGGAAGAGGCTAGAGGGGCCTGGGACTTGCAACCCAGGAGTAGGATTAAGGGGCCCCTTTATGATATATCAATGTTCTCCTTCACCACTCGAGCCTCCTCCCCTACCAAACCAAATTTGGTAAGATCCTACTAATGCCGCCTTAGATACACGTAAAAAGTAACAGATAAAAGTTGTTATTGTGGGTTATCCCTAAGAGATCGATATATACATTACTGGACTTTTTTGTAGACCTTTTTAAACGTGTACAATTCTTTAATACATTATTTTGATCTATCTAGTAGCCAGCGTTTGCAATGAAAGTGAAAAATCTGTTTATATACAAAATCACATTAGAAACCTTTAAAATTATCAGTGTTTTTATACTATATTATATAAGCCTTTCTCTTGATTTTTTCTATTAAAAAAATCTCATCAAAATCCGGTGCGTAGTTTTAAAGACCTAAGTATACATAGGAACAGACAGACAGCGGGAAGCGACTTTATTTTTTACTATGTGGTTACTATTTTTGGCGTTTAAGGCACTGTAGCAAGTGAAATTATTGGGAAAACGAGACATGAAAACTATATAAAAACTAGTAAATGTTACTATTTTGCTAAAAATCTAAGTAAATAATAGCCTTTCCTAAACCAAGACAATCGTTTTGGAGCACGTTCATTTGTAGAATCTTCGGGCTATTCTATAAAGGTGCCTCGGTTGTTGTTTAAACTAAAGCAAAGACTAATGAGTAAACCGACTTTGATCCAATACTAGAATACATCTTAATTAATAATATTTGTATTGTGTCGGATACATTTCTAATTTCTCTCAAAACTTGAATAATACAGTATAATATATTATATTTAACAAAGCTCCTATATCTCTTAGCGTAGTATTGATATTGAAACAGTGATGGCTCAGTGGCATTGGCTATGGCCTGCCGCGCAGCAGGTCCATGGTTCAAATCCCGCCGCTGTCTTGAGCTTCACAGCATGGTGGAAAGGCAAAGCTGGCTAGCGACCACCCTCAAGTAGAAAATCTGTAGCCAAGCACTTAGCGGTGTGTTCCGGCAGCTGTCCTTGAGAGCCAGTAATTCTAGGTTAAGCCTGTAACCTTCGAACACATCATCACATACCATCAGTTGAGATTGTGGTCAATGGCTTACGTACCGTTCCGCAATAAAAAAGAAAAACTGACAAATGCCAGAAAATTCTGGTAGAACGACCTAAGTTTTTTTTACTTGAGGACCGGTAAAACACGCTTTTATTGACAACAATACGAACATTTAAAAACCTTATAACGATGCAATTTTGCAAGACGAGAGGTGGTATGTTTTATCAGTTTGACAAAACAACCTTCATGCACGTTTTATGGGATTTTAATTTTAAATATTACTATATCCGTGGTCCATAAGTGAAGTCATCCGTGGCCGCACTTGAGCAAGACCGGGGTATGAACCTTTACTTTCCGTGTTCAGAATTTGTTTTCATGCAAAATGACTATACATTTCTAGCAGAAGTGTGTATGTAGTTTAAGTAAACACACTTTTATTTATGGAGTAATCTACGAATAAATATGAAAAGAAATGTAATTCAAGCTCAAAAACAACAGAACGTAAACTATACCGCAGCGGGCGTGGCTTAAAAAGTGTACCGCGCCGTGCTGTCAGTTCGCCGCGTGGGTTCAAGTCATGCGGTTGTACCGCGGTAATTTTCTACTGAATTTTTCAATGTTGTTCTACGTTGTTTAGTTCTGAAAAAATACCATACTGTGTAGTAAAATGGTGAAGACGCCATACGGATATAAAAAATCGGGAATAACTTGTATTAACGAGTAAATAACAATATTTTGGGAACCCATACTTGACTACCCTGGATAGTTTTATGCAACATGAATTTTCCATGAAGTCAAAAATAACTTCGGAACATTGTTAGTCTGAGAACATTTTATGTGAAAACAATTCCTAATATTTTATTTCCTATGCTTATTTTTTTATGTCAAACATGTACTACAAATGTCATAAAAACTTTGATAAAGGTCCTCAATTCTAATTTAGTATTTATGCTTCTAATGACATTAAAATATCCTAGAAGTAGGGCTTAGATCTGACAACTGTCAAAGTGTCAATTGATGTCGTATTTCCCGGAATTGGTTTAATTTTTGGAATACAAACGACATAAAAATTACAAATAAATTGATCTTAGGTCTTATAGCTGTCATACGTAAAAATAATTTCAAGGTACTTTTTATGTCATTTTAATACAAAATATGAAATAGAAACGGAAGAATATGACATTAACTATAATTTTGACAGCTGTCATACTTGAGATCTATTTCTAGATAACTATAATGTCATTTGTACCTAAAAATAAAATTAAAACTGATAAACACTACATCAACTGCCACGTTGATAGCTGTCACACCTATGGCTGCGGTATTGTTAGTTCCAATAGTATATATAATCCATCTACTTAATTTGGTACAATGGAATACTAGAATAATAGTTCTAGGCATGCTGGGCACGCTGACAACTGGTAGAAAGCTGGAGTGTTTAGACTGCCTGCAAGCCTGAAATGGCAGCTAGGTTGACTAAATGCTTTCGGTAGGAGCTAAAAGTATTTATTATAGTTTGCAGCATTTTTTTTTAAATACATTCCGCCAAAAAAAACTTGATGTACTTATTAAACTAACACACGAACAAGACATTTTTAAAATCTAATTTAATTAGTTAGAAGTTATTTCCTACTATTAATATTATCTTGAATAAAAAACTTTACTTGAAATCCTTTTAATTTTTTCAGTGCATTATATATACCGGCTATCAAATTATAGAATATTATTTTCAAGAAAGTGATTCCAATCTACTGATATAAATTGCATGAAAGTTCTAAAATATTTTATTGAAAAACCCTGTAATAGAAAATGAATACGAAAACAAGCTTACATATTGTGTCATAACGACATCCACGCGTATCAAAAGCTGGGAACGCACTACAGAGTTGCGTCGAGACGCGGTATCTGAGCCGACTTTTTCGTTCACAATAGCAATACGGCGTAGCAGAACGGTTCTTCCAACTAATGCCAAAAATTGGAAACGGGTGAAGTCGTCGAAGTAAAATAATCGTCGTGTATTGCAAAGAGGCAGATATAGTTGAAAAATTAATAAGTGTTATATTTGGGTGCAAGATGTAACAAAATTCTCGTTCGATAAAAACTCTTTTGCACGACTTTTTAGAGATAATGATCGATTTCACACAGATTTTAGAACGTAAAATAAGGTCTTATGAATTGTTGAAACATGGGTGGCACGTGAAATGACTGGATAATTTACTGCATTGCGTCTCTCCGGTGCCGAAAGGCGTGGCGCAGGTGTGCGCAGAGCCTTCGGAGACATCTCTGTAGCACTGCGCCGTGCCTCTCCGAAGCCATATCACTATAGTGCTGTTTACGCTATATATAAATCCATACAAATTAATATTTCCCGAGCCGCGTCGTTTCGCTGCCGCGCTGTGCTGCAGTAGTGCGGTTTGGCCTTAGGCAATGACGGTAGTGACAACATCACGTTGACGTGACCAATCAGATGCGATCATTTCTAAGCGCCTAATTAATTAACCAATCCAATTGAATTTGGAAAATTGTGCGTGTTTTGTTACTTACGAACTTGATGAGGCCGAAATCAAAGCGGTCACTGTACCAGAGTATACTTCTTTACTTTATTTATTCGTAGGGAGTAATGCAATAAAAACTCGGCAAACGTGCGAGGAGCATATTTGAAATTCAAATGGCTCTTCATGATGACTGCAAAAATTAATGTTTTGTACTTTTTTGTACCCGTTTATGTGTACGTTCTGTTTTAATTATAGTAAGACATGTATATGTAACTTTTGTGCACTTTCTTACACTTATCTCACTTAAATGGGGTTGGTGCGATTTTATTTGGTTACCAGCATCGGTACGTAATTAAACCTAATTTGATGATTCTTTTAAGGTAAGGCTTTTTAGGGTTCCGTACAAGTCAACAAAACCCTACTACTAAACCTCACTCATCCGTCTGTCCGACCTTAAAGGGATTGTATCCTTAAAAGGGTAAAATGTGTTCAATTGAAATTTTCACAATGTGTGTGGTAGTAGGACTTAAAATAAATAATAATAATAAAAGTATCGGGGTCCTCATACAAGGAACGTATTTTTTTTCTATCGAACGTAAGTACAATTACAGTCCAGTAAGTAACGTACTATACTAAGAATAAAAAATTTGGACAAGTGTGGGTCAACCTCTCGCTAAGGATATCGAACTATCTTTTAAAAATAACGATTTATGGTACATTATGTATGGGTACGGAAACCTGGGTGAGTGAGTCCAAATCACACTTGGCCGGTTTTGGAGATATTAGCCTCTAAAAATAAAACTGTTTTCATGTCAACGCATATTTTTTTTATAGTTTTGGAATAATGATATATTTTTCTGATAGATCATCCGATATGAGTTATTCCTTATCGTAAAATGCATAGAGAAATACGTACTCGTACATTAGCATATAATCTAGAAGCTAGTCCCATATTATGTATTGAGTCCGCGAGGGCCGGGAGCTCATCTTTTTCGCGAAACTTGTCCGAATGTTTCGTCGATGCGACGCATGATCAATATGCTGGCACTTATTTGGCACAACGAATATGCATTATAATCCAAAGGGGCAATGCTGCCAGCATGCTGGGCATGCTGCCTATTGCTATTTGGCTGGAGCGTTTGAACTGCCCTTTGGCCTGATGCAATAGATTTTTGGTTGCCTAAATGTTCTATTGTATTACTTATGGCGTCTCATATACATTTCGTTAACGTTCAAGTATGAATGAAAAATGCATAGATATCGTTTGCTAAGCAACTTATATTTTATCAAAGCCAAAATCAACCAAACAGTACTTCACAAATAAAACCGAACATATTTTCCAGAGAGTTTGAACCATGTAAACAAGTTTTAAAACTAAACTCTCAGATAAATAAAGAAAGTCAGATTGAGAATGGCACAGAATACAAATTATAGGCGCACGGTTTTATTGGTTTCACGTATATCGTGTGCCGTGCTCCATCGGATAATTTATTTGGGACTAAACCTACAACCGCACTGAAATATGAGAAATACTTTAAGAAAGAAGAATGTCAACAAGTCGTTTTGTTTTACCTACCGTCTACCACATACTATTTGATGTAGAAATTAGTTAATTTAGATATTGCTTTTCAATATTATAAATAATAAGGCTTAGAACCTAAAACGTATCTGAAAAATACCCGTTTAAAAACTTCCACCTCACAATTCCATCCTGAAATACACAAAATTGTATTTACATCATTTGTGTAACATTATATTATATTAACTCTTAATAAGCATGTGCTTTGACTAATCAATAGTTTCAATACACAATGAAGAGAGAAAGTTTATATAAATAGTGGAAAAAAAAAATTAGTATCTGCTAGAATAACATATCAGATTTAGATATGAGATTTTCTCGATGGAATTGCGTTAATTATTATCAGCGTGAGCCAGTGTCCAAAAGTGGCGCATTGTTTTACGAGCTTAATGGTTATTTATAAATGATTAGTGTCAATAGTACTGTTAGATAAAAATCAAATAGTACTGTTAGATAGACGTCCTGTAACAAATTCAAGTAATCCAACGTGAAATTAGTCCGAGTAAAAAACCCAACGCATTATCCAAAAACCTCTTAAAGATCTATTAAAATATTCAGTCACCCCACGTCAGTCCTAAATTAACTAGCTCTGCAAAAACAGTATCCAATTTCGCATACCTAAACAATTTGCGCTAAATCGCCAGAGAGCTGGCGAGAAAATCATAAATAGGTACAACATTTTTTTATTAAGTTAATGGAAGCCAGAGTCAGCGCTCCGTGAACAGAAACTAATCTGCTGCAAAAGTAGGGCGCTTATTAAAATCTGTCCCACGAAGTCACAACTAAGATTGATATGATAAAAAACGGACCAAGAACGAAGCGCGTCCTGGGTTATTTGGTTCATTTAAAATCTATCTGCAATCATGGAATAAAAATGTTTTATAATATTATATTTAATTACAAATAACAGGGTATGTATAAATACAGTTTTTTTATTGACATAACAGATCGTGGAGTTTCAGAGGATATTATTATAGCAAGACTCTAGCAAGTATTGGCCTAGTTAATTAAAATAAATGATATATTTTCGTCCTCTCTCTTTGAATCCGAAATCTGATAACGATATTGGGGAGTATTAACATAGAAAATTACTAATTATTTAATTTAATATATTTTTAGAGGGGCCGTTGATTGCAAAATTGTAACATCAATGTTAAATGTATTCAGGCAGAGTTTTGTTTGAACTCTATTTTATGTTATAATGATCTCTGCAATGATGAGCCTCAATAAATAAAAATTTAGTCATATATTCATTTCTTGCTAGTAGTAGTGATAGAAAAAATTACAGTTGGTTACTACTTGAAATACGAATGTATTTGAATCGAGGCGAGGAATCACTTCTTCGTTAGCACTTCCCTAGGGCTCGGTTACAATACTTTTTATAACACTTCCCTAGGGAAGTGCTCAGAGTATAATAGCTACAGCTGATATTAAAATAATTATTGAAGCAACGTTGAACTACTATTTTCAATACAATAAATAGTAGTACATAAACGGTTAAAACATTTTTCATGTTTGAATTATAGACTTGCATGTTGGTGGGACAATTTGCGAATGTGCGCTCGTAGCGAAGTTTGCTAAGTCATTCTTATCCGATTAGCTAAGTTAAACAACGTCTACTGCGGTCATGAGTTGGTGGTATTCTTTGGTGGCTAGTTGACACTTCTACTGAGCGCTACCGTGGCATTTTGCGAATAACCGTATGACTATCATCCCCAAGTAGAAAATCTGCCGCCAAGCACCTAACGGTGTGTTCCGGCAACTGTCCTTGAAAACTAGGAATACCAGGTTAATCTGCAGAATATATTTGACCACATCATCGCTTATCAGGCATCAGGAGAGATAGTGGTTTGACCACTAGATAGTGAGTCCTGATTGTAAGATAGCAAATCAGCTATTAATAAAATTAAAATAAAATGTTTGGCTGGATAGGTAACACCCTCAAGTAGCAAAGGCAACGCATCCACGAGACCTCTGGTATTGCGGATTTTCGTGGGCGATGGTGATCACTTACCACCTGGTGAGCCGCCTGCTGGTTTTACCTCCTATATCATAAAAAAACCGGTGTGATCGGATGTTCTAAATAGCCAAGTCCACATCTTAGGCAGAGCTTGAACTACATCTTCGATATAATGTAAAGTTACCAGTTGTACGCTGTTTTTTGTTTATGTGGTCTATACTAAAAACTGAAATAATTAAAAAAAAACTTTAGTCTGTGAATTTTGGACTATTATATTATATGAGCTAAATTTAAATAAGCCCTAATAAAGTTAATGTTAATATAAAATTAATGAAAACATTTAATTTACGTAATTAACTACTCGTCTCTACAAATTACGAACTGGCCTCGAAGATCCATTTTGACATTTAGGTAAGGAATTCCAAAAGAGGCCTTTTTAAGAACTTCCGGCTATCATTATTAAACGAAACGTGTCAGAGGACCTCCATCAATTATGCTAATATTATTGTGACGAGACAAATTATTTTGTTACCTATTCTGGAAATTTGTTTCATGTTTTATTTTTCATGTACACAATTTTTCTTTTCTCGTTTAATTTAACATATGGAGCTTTTTATTCTTACATCATACTTACGTAATTAAATTATATACATGAAATAAGATATTTTCTGTGTCGGCTTTGCGAGACATACATATAATTTACTAACTAAAACATTCCAGGCTATCTTGAATATGTAATGTATAAATGAATTGTGTTTGTTTTTGTGAACTTTTTTTTGTTTCTTTGTGAATAAGAAACCTTATTATAGCTACTTATTAAAAAAAATATATACAGGGTTTTGATAAAATGCTAACAACCTCTTAGTCCTTCAAACATTTTTAGTAGAACGTGTTTTTTTTTAGTGTTTGTGACGGAATAAGCACGACGACTATCTGACGTTAAAAGTCTCTGGTGCTAACTCCGTCACAACCAAAGAAAAATAAAAATAATCATTCTACTAAAACGTTTGTTAGGACTAACAGAAATCAAATATAAGAGGATAACTTCATCGGATAACTTCTATCTCGGACAGATTGCTTCATACAAATACACATACGAATGTCGTCAAATAAAATCGAACAGGATGACATAAAAACTGTTTTTTTTAACTCTGGTGACACCAATAGTGATTTGAACACAAAACCCGACACTAACGAGCGACGGTCCCGCTCGTTAATATACATAGTTCAGTCAAAGACATCAAACACAATGTGCATTCATATCGAATTACAATCCATATCGGTGTGAAATACTGCTTGTATTTCGACTTGGACTTTGTTAGACGACCAGTTTTTTAGGATTGAAACCATTACTTTAAAATCGACGACTAAAGTAAGTTGGCTATCATATCAATATCTTGCAATTATCACTGTGATTAATTAATGATTAAAAAACATACCTTTTTTGACTTAAGTGTTTTGTTTCCTACCGACTTCAAAAAAAGGAGGAGGTACTCAATTCGTCTGTATGTTTTTTTTTGTGTTTGTTACCTCAGAACATTTCACTGGGTCAATCGATTTTGATGATTTTTTTTTTTTTTTTTAAAGCTGATGCTTATCGTGTGGTTCAAATTAAATTTCATCAAAATCGGTCAAGTCGTTTTTGAGTTACACTCCAATAACTGAAAAGTGTTTCCCTATCTTGATGATATAGTCGTTGACAGTGAATGACAATCGATCCTATAAGTAGCAAGGGTCACTAAAAAGGGTAAAATATTTTTTTTCGTATATAGTTATATGATATTATATTATTATTATTTTCTTAGCTTTGATTCCTTACTGGAAAATTATTATGGGCTGACGCGCAGAAGGTTGATAGTTAGAATGCTATCGCAAGTTAAAGCTTCACCGCATGATGATAGGGCATATAATAAAAACCACCAAGTAAAAATACTGGCAATCTATAAATAATTATGAAGAAAAATATAAAAATTGGTAATTTCAAAATTATGTTGTATTCGCTTTTAAGAGATTATACACTAAGCAGTTTACTATACTATCTAGAAAAATAGTCGTGTATACAAAAATTTTATAACTGTGGACAGACCAAAAAAAAAGGCGTTATGTAACTACCTACTTAGTTTTCTCCAAGCTCTTGATTATATTGTGATATCACGCAAACTGCTTCCTCGCCTTGTCAGTCTAAAACATGATATTGATTAGAGGTTCATTTATCAGACTGTCGTATCTGGATTGTAATAACGGCGTTGTTAAGACGATATACCGTATCACTTTTCCAACCACCGAATAACATAATAATTATCTGAATTATGATAATCTGTTTATAGAAACCGATGACATGGTTATTATTATATAGATTTGAAACATAATAACTGATATTGTTTACCATATAACTGGAGTCGTTATAGGAACTGTTAAAATAATCGTCAGGTTTTAAGATAATTAATATATTCAGGCGTTACTTTGCGGAAATCCATATTTAATAATAACAAATAATTTATTTGATTAAATTCATATTTTCATAAAACATTAAAAAGATATATAAATATTTAATGACAATGCCGCCTAATTTTCCTGTTAAGCCAACGTGACTTCACAAACACGATCGAACATGCCTCGATCGTGCGCTAGAAGAGTAAAGACCTCCATAGAGTACTCCATAGAATCCAGACATCCAAGATAATATGTCGAATATGCCAAGCAGGCTAGTCCTGTAAAAGGAGGGCTTATAAGGAATTCACTTGGGTTTAATGGAGATTATCAAGTTAAAGTTAAACTCACCTTAATATTGCCGATTGTCGAACATCCTACACAGCCTAAAACTAAAATTTAACAGTTAACAGTGCACACATTGGTAAAAAACTTGAATGGCGTAAATCATTACTTGAAACACAATGTCGATGATGACTTAGCACTAAGTGGCCGTTTAGAACAAGCTCAGAGCCACCCAACGTGGAGGGAATTATGCTTGGAGTTTTACGTGAGAAAATCCAAAACGAAGACATTCGCCGAAGAACACTCAAGGCGATAAAGCTCTCAGAATGTTCAAGTTGAAGTGGCAATAGGCTGGAAACAACGCTCGATGAACGATAATGAATGGAGAAGAAAGGTACATCGAAGAGTACGTAGACTGTCTTTAGGTAGACCGACGATATAGAGAATGTCGCGGGGTGCCGATGGATGTAAATGGCTTAAACCCGTTATGTTTAGCTTGCAAAGGTAGGTGCTCTTGTTCAACGGTAGACCAATTCCATCTTTTGATGATGATGATAATTTTCATGGCCATATCATTGAGCTATTGCTTAAATTCATAGTATCACAGCTGTTGATGATAATTTTAGTTATTAAATTATTAAAATTCATCATTAGACTACAGAGCTTGCCAAAGATATTAACAAACATATATTTAAAAGACCAAAGGTATTATAAACAAACATATATTTATGCACTCCAAAACATTACATGATTTCTAGGGCAGTTACTCGACTTCGTCTTATATGAACCTTTTCACAACGATCAAAAAGCAACTTGATCGGCGAAATGTCATTCATTCACAAAATTTTATATAAAAAGGTGAATTACCTCAATCAATATCTGTCATGTTGATACTTAATGAAATCAGAATTATGTCATCTTGAAAGCCACTTCTGTCATCCCGTGTCACCTTATATTTGGTGAAGTTTTATTAAAATTACAAAAATGTCGCCTATGGCGTACAAGGGTTAAATATAAAATGATAGTCTTGTCACAGTAAATGTACAGTAAGACGCCGGGCCCACAGCGAGCCGTTTAGAATTCTGAGTTCAGATTTCTGCGTTTCGCAGCGGACGCGTTCTGCAGTTCAAACAGTCACTTCTTTGTTTCTAAATCCTAAACGGGTCTTTTCACGCACGTGCGTGGAAAGACCCGTTTAGGATTTAGAAACATGAGCTTAGTTCACGAAAGTTTAAAGAAAAGAGTCACTTCTTTTAGATAGCAAGATATATATGAATAACAAATTTTTGCTAGATAACAATATTTTCAATGACATTCTTAGACCATTTTACTAAGAATATTCTACTCTACAAAAGGCTCAAGTAGAACTCCGATAGAACGTGCGTTCTCTTTGGTCGCATTTGTTTGACAGCTATTACTTGTGCATTCATCCTGGTTTGGCGTGTAAATAGCCAGAACCTATGTACTTGCGTACGGGAAAGTATGGTTTAAAAATGGCTCACTTCGTAGGACAAGAAGAAAAATACCACGAGTAAAATCCACAGTGCAGATCAAATAGGCCCACTCACCTCTTCATCAATCTGATTTCCTTGTTTCTTTGTCAGAACCTCCAGGGACTGTGTGATGCGGTGATGAGAAGTAGGTTTCCTTTTTTTTTTTTTTCACCTGCCGGCCGGCAAGGACTCAATCGCGATGACGATGAGTTTACACATGTAATCCACCAATAATATGGGTGAACTTGGTCGCACTGTCCATCACTCCACTTTTCGTTGAAATTATGTATATCCTTTCATCAAAATATACATGTAACAGGATAAAAAACAAATATAATGTCCGAATAGTCGTAGGTGAACACGTGAAGAGAAAAGGTATATATCAAGTCAGTTTGACAGTAGCTAGACGATGACGCGGGTGCGATCAATTAGCCAATAACATCCAATATAATTCTTCCATTTGGAAACTGCTAGCGCCATCTCTGCGCACGATTTGTGCAACTCCGAACGAATCCATCGATGAGTGAGCTTTGCACTAATACAAGTGTTTTTTTCTTCTTGATAATAAGTTAATTAATATAAAAATAAAACCCAGCTTAAATGAAGCTATGGCGCTTCACCATACACCCCCCCTTGGAAGGTCGAAAGGCCTTTCAACACCAACAGAACAGTAATAATTCCAGCAATGTTGAGAGCATATCCTCAGCGCCAATACATCAAAAAACTTTATATGTATATCAACAATGACATTTATTGTTTTACAGAATTTACCCTACATTCTAGTTTCTAAGTTTTTTAGAGTTACAAAATAAGTTTGGTATAAATATTGTGTTTTATCCTATGAATATCAAGAATGTATTTATATATATATATATATATATATATATATATATATTTAGTTCTATATAGCTTATCCTACATTACTCAACCAACAACCATAAATCTATATCATAATATTTATTTCTACGGGTTTATTGGTTCGGCAATGGATACAGCTTGACAATGGGACGCTTGAATGAGCTTTGCCTAGTTTTAACTGTAGCCACCCGAACAATACCATCAGACCCAGGGAATATCTCCGAAATAACTCCTAGAGGCCAAGCAATGGGGGAGCATCATCTTGACCAATTAATACTACGGTACCCACTTGAATGGGGCGGTCATTGGTTTGCCACTTTTGTCTGACTTGCAAGGTGTGCAAATACTCAGTACGCCATTTTTTCCAGTATGATGCTACCATATGGTCGAGCAATTTTTTACGCATTGCGAGGTTGACACGCTGGTCAGACAAATCTGATGCTGGTAAATATGTCAGAGGAGTAGACATTAAAAAATGTGCCGGAGTCAGAACTTCCGGATGGGGATCAGAACTGACAACACTTAGAGGTCTTGAGTTCATTATACATTCTATCTGTATGAGCACAGTCTGCATCTCTTCGTATGTAAGCAATTGGTTGCCTATTACCCTATACAGGTGAGTTTTCAAACTTTTAATATTTGACTCCCATAAAGCCCCAAAATGGGGAGCTCGAGGAGGAATCATTTTCCAATCAATGCGATGCTTTTGAAGCTCTCTTCTCAACATAGCATTGTGCTGAGTATCTAGAAGTAATTTATACATCTCATCCAATTTAGCGCGTGCACCCACAAAGTTGGTGCCATTGTCTGAATACATGCAAGACACTGGCCCACGACGCGAAATAAATCTCTTAAACGCGGCCAGAAAGCATTCACTTGAGAGTTCTGTTGTAAGTTCAATGTGGACGGCCTTGGTAACATGACAAATAAATAAGCAGATATAGGCCTTCTGCGCATGCTGTCCACGTCGGCGTGAAAGAAGTATCCTTAGGGGACCCGCGTAGTCAACGCCGGTGTGCACAAAGGCCTTTGCTTGTGTTATACGACATGGAGGTAGATCAGCCATTTTTGGCGTCGGATGGGAAGGATTAACACGGAAACACGCATTACATGCGCGCACTCTCGCGCGAATAATCGTTCTAGCATCTAATATCCAAAATTTTTGTCGAATAATGGACATCAGAAGCCCAGGCCCAGCATGACAGTAAAACTTATGGAAATGTCTAATTATCAGATCCACAACATGGTCATGCTTAGGGAGAATTGCGGGGTGCTTAGCTTCAAAAGGCAAATCTCCCCGAGAAAGGCGCCCTCCTATACGCAAAGTACCTGCGTCGTCAATGAATATAGAGAGATTTCTTAATTTCTTTGAAGGCATGTTGTTGCCTTTTAATAATTTTATGTCATCAGCAAAATGATTCCTTTGAACCATTTGAATTATAGCGATCTCAGCGATTGACAATCTTTCGACAGTAGTGGTAAAACATAATTTAATTTTCTGCATAAACCGTAGGACATAAACAGTAATATTTAATAGTTTTTCCCAGGAGGATATACGCATTGACAGATCATATAGCACTGATGGCTCGACTTGTACAGTTGTGGTCAGAATAGTGGTTTTATGTTCTGGTAATTCTCCAAGATTAGACGGGGTAAACTTATGAATTGGCCATTCACATGGAGGGCATTGAAGCCATCGAGGTCCATTCCACCACAAACTATGGGAAACCAATTGAGACGGCAGAAGACCACGTGAAACGCAATCGCTTGGATTTTCTACCCCAGAGACGTGATAGAACTTGTCAGAAGCTAGATTTTCCTGACACTGTGCAACTCTATTGCCAACAAAAATTGACCAACGATGTGGGGAGGAGCAAATCCAGGAGAGCGCTATGGTGGAGTCAGAAAAACCATACACATCTGCTACCTGAATGCGATTATTATAAGTGTCAAGTACAATCCTTATCAACTTAGACATTAACACTGCGGCACATAACTCTAAACGTGCCAAAGTTGTAATCTTTGTAGGAGAAACCTTTGACTTTGCACAAAGCAACTGGACCGATATGTGCCCCATAGCATCAGTTGTGTGTAAATATATAACACAGCCATAGCCGTTAAGGCTTGCGTCACAAAAACCAACAACAACTACTACTCCGGAGCTAGTTACACCCACATGTCGAGGGATATTCAATGTAGACAGCAAAGGAAATTCCTGTGTGAGAATGGAGAAACGCTGAATGATGCTTTCAGGTGGGATATCATCCCAACCTATTTTGGCAAGCCACAATTCCTTGATAAGCAATTTAGCATATAATATTACCGGTGCAACTAAACCTAACACATCAAACAAGCGAGCTACAACCGAAAGAATATTCCGCTTAGTGCATTTGTCTTGAACATTGGTTGTAGTAAAATAAAATCGATCTTCAGAGGGATCCCACGACAGACCCAATACTTTAGAGTTCGAACATGATTTATCACTGTCATCGAAATTGATTGAGTTTCGATGTGAATTTGGAAGATGCTCCAATAAAGTGGATGAGTTACTTGTCCATTTTATCAAATCCATACAGCCCGACTTGAATAATAATATGAGTTCATTAGCTAAACGAACAGCTGAAGTCTCGTCAGGGACTGAATGCACAAGGTCATCCATATAAAATTTTGATTCTGCTATATGAGCAGCGTCAGGGAAATTCATAGCCATCTGAGAGGCCAATTGACGCATTATTCTCATGGCCAGAAAAGGACTACATTTAAGCCCGAAAGGAAGACGTCGGAATTTAAATGACCGGATCTTCTCATTTTCGGTAAATCGAAATAATATTTTTAGATATTTACTATCTTTTTCGGGGACACTAACTTGTAAATACATTTGCTGTATATCTGCCGTCATAGCGACAGGAAACAGTCTAAACCCCAATAGCAAAAGGAATAAGTCGGCTTGTAAATTAGGACCAGAATGTAACACATCATTGAGTGACAACCCAGACTGTGTCTTTGAACTGGCGTCCAGGACAATTCGCGGCTTAGGCTTATCCTTACTGACTACAGCATGATGCGGGATGTAATATCCATCACTACTAATATCACAGTCTGCAACCTCAGAAAGATAGCCCTTTTGAATATACTCGTTAATGACCATATTGTAGTTATCTCGCAACTCAGGCACCTTTTTAAACTTCCTCTCCAAGGAAACAAACCGACGATGAGCAGTGGCTTGAGAATTACCCAGGGTGTCAGGATCAGCACAAAAAGGTAAGGCAACAGAATAACGACCCTCATTATCACGTGACACAGTTGAAGTGAACAAGTTTTCACATGCTGTTTCTTCTGGACTCAAAAACTTCTTCAAAGGAAGCTCTTCCAATTCCCAGAATCTTTGTATTGATGTGTTTAAATCATTCAAAGCAAATGCAGTGAAAGAAGAACCATCTCCTGATGCTGATACTGGAGCTCCACTTGGGCAGTCACCCATTAGTACATACCCGAAGGAAGTTAACAAAGCCGGTGGTGCCTCTGACCCAGAATCAATTTTATGACCCAAATAAATATGGGGGAATAATTGTGCGCCGAGCACAATATCAACATTTCCAGGTACATTCCAAGTTAAGTCAGCCATCTCAATGTTAGATATGTAAGCCATGTCACATCTCGCAATAAAATGTGAGGGCATCTGATCCGTTATGCAGTCTATGACCAATGCATGTAAATTGTATTTATTATAGGGACTCGCCCGAGACTCAATTTCAATATTCACATATCCATGGATTGGGCGTGATGCCAAACCAATTCCCCTAATTACAGAATTATTCAGAGGCACAACATTTAAATTGAGTTTCTTACAACACTCCATAGTTATTAAGTGGTTCTGGGAACCATTATCAATCAAGCAACGAACAATTTTTTTATCTTTGCTATTATTCACCCTTGCATAAACCTGGGCAGTTGCTAACAGTATAGTGCTTGCATTGGCCTTTGAATTTACACTCAAACAAAGTGAAGGTTTCAATGACAGCGAAGTATTCCCACTCGATTTGTTACACTGTGACATGACCAGAGCAGAGGACTCACAATCACACAAATTTGGATGATGAGGACAAGTCGCGGAATTTAATGGGTCAGCAGGAGGAGGATCACACTGAGAATGTCCTGCAGAAACATAAGAACTGGTAGACAAATGAGATCTTTCAGAATGCGTCTTAGTAGTTTTCTCTTTGGACCGTTTACCATCATCATCTTTCTCAAAATGTAACAGGTTGTGATGCCACTTATTCTGGCACCTTTTACAATTAGCAGGAGCTGAACAGGTAGAAACAGTGTGTGAAACACTCAAACAATTGACACAGCCTTGTTTTGATTTAATGAAATCAAATCTAATTTTTGGGGATTTCATACTTTTAAATTGTGAACATATGCCAAGCTCTGAGTGGTCGACTTTCTTGCACAGAATACAAGGCTTAGAATCTAACTCATTGTTAGCAATAAATGCATGAGCTCGCACAGGTGTTGGTTTATTTCCATTGTACTTGGCACGTGAATTTGACAAAGAACTCGAATTATTCAAATGTGACCGTTCCAATATTTTAACTTGGTTCTGAACAAATGATATAAGATCATAGTATGATGGAATATCCTGATTGATTTCCACTGAGAGTTCAAATGCTTGTACTATATGGTTGTCCATCTTTTTTAGTGCACAATGCATAAGAATAAAGTCAGTTAAGTCTGATATTTGTAATTGTTTTAATGCTGAAATAGATGCTGAGTATTTTTCTATAAAGGCATCGAGACTACTTGCTGTGTTTTGACAACTTTTTAAGTCGAATATGTTGTTTATATAGTGGGTACCTAATGCCCGTTTATCCTGATATTTCTTAACTAAACTGTCCCAAATAACTGTGTATGTTTCACCTGTAGGTACAATACCAGCGAGGGCTTTCTGTGCATTATGAGTAAGTTTACCAACAAGGTATTGCACGCGCTGCGAGTCAGACAAGTGGGCATTCTCATGAATATTAGATCTAAATGATTCATAGAAAATGGGCCAGTTTTCAATCCTACCATCAAAACTAGGGAGCTCTATAGGTGGCAGCTTTACAGTATATTTTGCCACATTTGAACCCACTGTGACAGATTCAGTGGAAGACTTTGTTTCTAATATCTTGTTTCTCACATGTTTTACCCGGATAAACAGATCATCAAAACTGGTTAACTCACTGTAACTAGGGTCCGCATCTTCATTTAGAGTTAAATTTATCTCATTTATCTCATCAATTATGAGTTCAAACTTTGCCCGAGCTTCAGTGACTGTATCAGACTCCATCATAAAATGATCATTTGACCTTGACTCAAAGTTGGAAATGCTCCTTGATAAGGCATAAACATTATTAAGTCTGGCAAAAAGTGCCTCTTTTTTACAAGTAAGTATTTTCAACCTACACTCCAACATCTTCAAATTGGATTCTGAGTCTAACATACTCTTATTTACGGACATATTCTACCAATAATAGTACTAGTTGATTATCTCAATTGCTGAAATAACTATAATAGGTGACAAGTTTAGTGAAAATTGCAGGTACTGCTTTATCAAACAGTAATATGATTTGATTACCTTATCTTTAAGTCATACATCATTCACCAGGCATATATAGGTGCTAAAGAATGCACAAGTAAAATGTACTAATTAATATGTACTAATATGTATGTTGAGAGTGTACTTTGCAATTTCTTACATATAGACAAAATATGCACCAACAATATGTGCTTTTTATATACTCTTGCTAAAGAAATAACACCAAGTACCCACTTTCAAATGTACGGAAAGTCGTACCGTGTCGTGTAATAATGTGTACTAAATAATATGTACCCAGACAATTTACCGACACATAGATACTAAAGGTTATGTATACCACTCAACATTGCTTGAACTAGAACAATTCCGTCTCGATAGGACCAAAAAATGGTTTGGCGTGTAAATAGCCAGAACCTATGTACTTGCGTACGGGAAAGTATGGTTTAAAAATGGCTCACTTCGTAGGACAAGAAGAAAAATACCACGAGTAAAATCCACAGTGCAGATCAAATAGGCCCCACTCACCTCTTCATCAATCTGATTTCCTTGTTTCTTTGTCAGAACCTCCAGGGACTGTGTGATGCGGTGATGAGAAGTAGGTTTCCTTTTTTTTTTTTTCACCTGCCGGCCGGCAAGGACTCAATCGCGATGACGATGAGTTTACACATTTATTACACCAATAATATGGGTGAACTTGGTCGCACTGTCCATCACTCCACTTTTCGTTGAAATTATGTATATCCTTTCATCAAAATATACATGTAACAGGATAAAAAACAAATATAATGTCCGAATAGTCGTAGGTGAACACGTGAAGAGAAAAGGTATATATCAAGTCAGTTTGACAGTAGCTAGACGATGACGCGGGTGCGATCAATTAGCCAATAACATCCAATATAATTCTTCCATTTGGAAACTGCTAGCGCCATCTCTGCGCACGATTTGTGCAACTCCGAACGAATCCATCGATGAGTGAGCTTTGCACTAATACAAGTGTTTTTTTCTTCTTGATAATAAGTTAATTAATATAAAAATAAAACCCAGCTTAAATGAAGCTATGGCGCTTCACCACATCCTATAAAATAACTTTGTACATACCAAACTATGTTTAAAACTGTAACTTTGTAAATTACAGGCACATGAGATTTAAGGACTATGTCTCAAGGCGTAGTACAATTCTTGACTTGTGACGAAATGCATCTGTTCTAGGCAGAGGTTAGTCCGCTTAAAATTAGGTGGGCCTCGAGCTTGTTCCGTCACAATAACAAAAAAAAACTGATTCATCCCAGCAATTGCATAAATTCACAGTGAATGCTCGCCGCAAAACTCGGACTCAGAACTCAAGAAAACCCTGTGTTGGCCCGGCGCCTTATATTAACACTTTATCTAACGTGTTCAGCTATGGAGTGACTCTTTTTTGAGGTAGGTATGTTCAAATAAACCGCGGGCGCTGCAGAACGCCTTGATTTTGGCGAACCTTTAGGAATCTGTTATTGTTGGTTAAAATAATCATGTTTAGAGCTAGTTATACGACTTCGCGCTGTACTGAATCTTAAATTGCAGTAATAGCTTTTTAACATTTTTTAGATACTTGTGGGATTCGGGTCTAGAACTGCTCTTCCGCATCTCACCGGCATCGAAAGGAAAATAAACCAGAAGGTGTGCACCAGCGCCTTCTGAAAAACTACCATCTTGCACTGCGATCCGAAAGACGCCTGCCATGCGAGTGTATTATCGCAAGCCCCACTAATTGTGTAGGCCGTCGATCGACAGTGGACGTTATGATTATCAATGTGACAGTTTTTATACGTCTCAAATAAATCAAAAAAGAAATATTATTAAATGTACAAGCACTTCTAAATGTTTTAATTTTTTTATCTCTATTTCATATTTGCGTAGTGCCGCTTAGCTGGATACCACTCTGTAGGAGTATATCTGTTACCAAACACCTAACGGCGTGTTCCGGCAGCTGTCTTTCAGTTGTCAGTTTATCATAGTTTCTCATCTTGCTGGCTACCTTACAGAACTGTCACTCTCTATCCTATAAAACATAATGTAATGTATAAGCCCGTGTATCAGCTGGTTAACAAAAGCTTAAAGGGATGAAGGGGTTTCTATGACAGTACCATAATCTCAACGCTTGGAGGAAGATTTTGATTGGATACTTGGGATAGCAGTATAAGTTTTGACAGGTCTACAGATGATCTCCATACTTTAGTATGGTCATCCGTAAGCGCCATCAAATGCACTTTGTCGCATTTGATGGCGCTTACGGATAGGTCCGTGGTGACGCATACTTTATCCAAGTACCCCACGTGATTCTCATACATAAGCTTTATCCATAAACATCATACATTCTATAGGTATATTGGCAAAATACCTTTTCGGGTTCACTTCTGCTAGTCCTAACAAACATTTAGAGTTTTTTTTTGTTTTAATATTTATGACGGAATAATCACGAGGACCACCTGATGTTAAGTCTGTTGTGCATGTAATTTAATATTTCAAATTTTTTATTACTTAGCTCGATGTAAATATTCAAAACTCTGTTCAAAGGGAGCGCGGCCCGGTCAGGTCAGGGCAGATGCTCTTGGCTTATACATTACAGGCACAAGATATTTCTAACAGCAGGTGGTCATCATGCTTATTCCGTGAAATAAATATAAACACACAAAAAAAGCATCACAAAATGTTTGTTAGGACTAGCAAAAGTCAACCTTAAGAGGTTGTTAGCATTTTACCAATAACGCTGTACAAACAAAAATATAAGACAAAAACGATGAGAGATGATTATTGTTCATCAATATACCTATAGCTTAGGGCACAGTTTAACAATCCAGTGTCATACAGTCGTAAGAACCTATACCAAAATTCTTGTAGGTAGATAGTATGTATTATGAACAAGTCGTCAGTGTCCGCTGCTGCGGGCATTTGCAAACTTTAGCGCTACTCATATAATTTTCTAAAAAAATTGGTAGGCACGTTATTTAGTATGTATAACTATTACCTAATGACCATTACATACGAAAATAACGTAACTATAATACGAAACGATCCGCTACCACTGCCAGCACTTCGTGCGCCTTTTCATATGTGGCTGCATGCTCGGTACGGTTCTATGAAACATCGTACTTGATATGCACCGCGCCCTCCCCCCCTTACCGTTGTATTTGGCAAAATGTACTGTGAAGTATGCAATTCATATTTACACATAGCATAACATCATATATTACGAATAACCCATTGGCATCGGCGATAATGATAACAATAGAATTTGATTCATAACTAAGACATAGTGGTCTTGACGATGCCAACTTATTAAGGCCGCTAGCAAAAATAGACCCTACCTGTCAAAAATATTGAAGGTCGGCAATGCTTGTAAGTATACGTAGGTAGGAGGTTTAAAAGTCTTAAGCGTTAAGTAAAATTGTTACTCATAACAACTAAAGTTGTTATACTGTTGACGTTTTTCTGTGTATTCACACAATCGAGTCGTTTTTATCACCACTTCATTTTTAGCTTCCACCGGTGCACTTTCTATGCAATCACAGTTTTTACGCGTTGTGAGTTTTTATGCACATACTTTTTGTGACTACTGCATAGTATTTTTTATTACTGATATGCTGTGGTTAAAGGAAACTCTTACGATCTCTTTTCTGGTCAGTGATAATATGTCAGTCATATATGGGCTTAGCTATGCATAAAAACTGGGTCTCAAAGACAGCTGCTTGATCTCAACCGTGGGTGTTTAGTGAGAGATTTTGTACCTTAATGGTGCGTTGAACGCGCATGTTATAGTTTGCGCGTGTGAACGCATTGAATACCTCGCTTGACTCGTTGACGACGGGTTGCTTCCTGAGCCGCTTGCCGGGCTGTTTGCCAGGCTGCGCGGCATACGTCTGAACGCAACATAAAGACATCAGCTAGGAAGAGCGAACAATCATAAAATTTGCAACCACCTCAAGATGTACACTGCACTGAAAGCGCATGCCTGTGGTTGGATTTAAATCAAGTTTTAAATAATGAATTAGTATTCAACATCAAGCCTGACGTGAAAAAAAAATTCTAAACATAAAAATAATATGTATCGTGTCCGGTCAATATACGAAATATAGGCACGCCTTGTTATTATTATTTATTATTTAGGTTAAATGTCAAGATTTTTATCTTTTAACAATTTATCAATTGTATAATAGCATTTGCTCAGTAATAGTTGCATTTGATTGTTTTTTAATTTCATAAATGTCATAGTTCCAATTGTATCTAATAAATGATTGAATAATTAAGTGCTCATTACGTAAATACTTGTTGCATAAAATTGAGTTTTGGTGCCCTGAGGGGATATTAACGTGCAATTTTTCTGTGAAAACTATTTTATATTTTGTTTAACAAATAGGCAAGCCTATAGAATAAGCATATACAATGGTGCTAAGGTAAGTAATTTAAGCCTTTTAAATAATGGTGCCCGTTGGGTGCCCGGCTAGAATGTCACCCCCTCATTGCTACCTGTGGGTGTAGTAAGAGGCGACTAACGGTGTAAAATACCGAAAGGTGGGCAGCAGCGCCTTCTGAGAAACTGATATCTTAAACTGAGATCCTCAAAACGTCTGCCAAGCGTGGGGATTATGGCAAATCTATGAGCACGCCCTCAATGGGGGAGGCTGTGTTGAGCAGTGGACAATCCAGCTGATACAGTATACAACTTTGTCATCGTCTGGCTCCGGTTAGAACTCTTAAATATTTATTTTACATTATAATTACTTTCCTATTACGCGATATTATAAAGGTTAACGTATTTTTAAGAATTAAAAGCTTTCAAAATATTTAACCAAGCGTTCACTGATAAAACAATGTAACCTTATCTATTTGAGTAACCAATTAATTTTACCAAGCTGACTATGAAAATCAATACCTAATTGCCTCTAAAGGAACATAAATAATCGTGAATTCGAAGGTTATCATGTAAATATTTAGCTACAAATTGCCATTTACATCTATTAGATAAAATTGAAGATTGAATGACTAGTATCGATGGTAGATTTCATTACTTATGAACGTGTTAAATATTTATTAGTGTAGTAAATGATCCACACCCAACTGCACTTGCGTGAAAATACGCTGTACATACATTTGAAAAATCTCGCGTTGTTGATCTTAAAAGGAACGGGAAGAGAAGCTCCTACAAAAAAATAAGTATTTTAACAAAGTGATGCTGTCTCGCCACTAAACGCCCGAACAGAATAGTGCGATAAGGACAATTGCAGCTTCCTCAAATTTCGACTTAGAATTTGCGCATAATTTGCGTTCTGGGAGAAAACTTTTCTCTTATAGTAAACAAAATTCAAATTTAAAAATTTTGGTCTCGTTTTATAACTGGCAGAATAAACTAGGTTTGCAAGTTTTATTTTTTCTTTATTATTTTTGCTATAAATAATTCACAAACTAGTGATACAAGTTTTGAGAAAGTATGGGCATTTAAATACCCATTAATTCAAATTCCTTTAATATAAACATAAAAATCAAAACCTATAAACTTGGATATTGATAACATCTAGAACATTTCCAAAAATCATCAAAATCGGCGATTGTTTAGGGGGGTTGAAACGTTTTCTCTTTTTGTATGAAAATTCGAGACTTCCCTCCAGTCTTAAGAACCTTTTGATGCAGAACGAATGTACTGTACAATTCTGACGGTCATTGTACGCCCTGCGATTCCTGCAACAGAACAGTTACAGCAAAATTTGGCTTTGTTGGCCATTTAGTACGTATTGAAAAAACTTGGGTACATCTGAGAAGATGTACCCAAGTTTTTTCAATACGTCATGGAGGACATAATACTTTCATTTGGTAAAAGATACAATGAAACACTGTCGGGCCCTGAGAAATTTATAGGACTAAACGATTCATACGTAATGCCTACGGCTTCAATTTATTCAGTAAAGTACTCGATTACGATATTTGAAATACCATTTTTTGGTAAAATTTACGCGCATTTCACCAATTTGATACTCGGCTCGTCGGTGTCATTGGGACCATGGTCAATGATATTTCTTCAAAAAGAAAAGCTATTCAATATTTATATTAAATATTTGTAGACGAATAGGTCTGTTGTAGCAATAAAATATTTAAGATTACCCATTTTACACGAAGCAAAGAAAAATACTTAAAACTGGCCCTGGGGCTTTTTACGAAAGTGTATGAGTTTTTTTTTAATGTGACCGCAACGGAATAAGACCGAGCCTAATGTTCAGCGATAACCTCTGCCATATGCTATAACTGCACTGCACTGCGCCCGTGTCCCTGAGACATACAGTTGTTTAGTCTTATGGCTAACTAATAATAATACTGGCTCTCAATACCTACCAAAAAACTCTGTTAGGAGCTGGAGACAGATTTTGTACTAGAGGGCGATTTTTAGAAAAACTTAGTGTAATATAAAAGTTCATAGTCTACCTAACTAATATCAGAATTAATGCGGCTGCAGTTAATTGTTTGATCAATTAAGACAGCGAGTTTGTGTGCGAAGTCGCAGTTCGATTTCAGTAATTGAGTAGTTGTGTAAATAGTTGCTATGACAACAGCGTACCTAATGTGTTGACTCAATTTACTTAGTACAACTTGGTTTATTAGTTAACACTGTACATGCAGAATGCTTCATTGGCAGAGTGGCATAAATCCAGTTAAGTGTCGTCGTATTGGAATTGCAGAAATGTTAAAAACCGCTATTTGTAATGCGGTGTAGGTGTCCATTGTTTCAATCCCGCTGCGATCTTGAGCTTCACCGCATGGGAGTAACAAATGTTCACCCTGCTACCAACCCTCAAGTACAGCACCACGTCCCCAAGCACGTATAATGGCGTATTAGAGGTCAAAGGCCAGGCGAAGGTCGGTGGTGAACAAATGAATATGGAGGTATCGAGTTTGATCTCCCGGGTCATTAATCTGTTTATTAGGTTTTCAACAAGAAATTTCGCCAAGTCTGTTATATAGCTCTGTGCATTTCAATACATTGAAAAAGCTTGGTCCTGATGGTCTTTATTACGATCGATACCCTAACCATTGTACATAATTTCGTATCACGAAACCCCAACATCAGCTTGGTTATCTCATTCTAGACCTTTAAGGATACTATTTCAGAAACCAATCTTATAATGATATAATATTTGAGACCTCACTAACAGCGGATATCACAAACAAATCTGACTTAGGTGTCAAGCAATATTTAAAGGAGTCTTAATATACTGGTAACGTTACCTTAGATGCTGTAGATTTGCGGTATTAAGATGATGATGAGGGATAAAAGCAGACCATAAGATCTTGAAACCAGACCAGGATCGTTTTGTTGAGACTTACCACCAAATTGCTGTATACTGATCATTCTGATGTAAGCTGATGGCTCGTAAAAACTAACGTAACAACTGCAGTATGTCATCACGTAAGCTTCAAATTGTCAGGTTACGCTAGTGTTTTATTACAGTCTCGCAAATGACGATAGACTAGCGGTGATCACAGACCAGAAATAATAGCTACCCACTTAACTTTCTGAAAGTAAACAAGACCCTGACCCCTTCTCTAACCCAGTGCAGTGAGAAGAAAACCCGATTGACGTTTTTGAACGCAACTTGATTAATGGCTTGATGGATTAATTTGAGAATAACTCGATTTGTTGTAGTATATATCCCCCGTGGGCTGCCAGGCTAGAATGTCTCACCCCCATTGCTACCTGTGGGTGTCGTAAGAGGCGACTAAAGGTAAAATACCAGAAGTTGGGCAGCAGCGCCTACTGAGGAACTGATATCATAAACTGCGATCTCCAAGACGCCTGCCAAGCGTGGGGTTTACAGCAAACCCCCGTTAATAGGTAAGGATGAATTCAGCACTGGATGATCTGGCTGGTGAATTATTCTTAGGTAATTGTGTGCGGTTTTCTAATAATGTTCCCAAAGGAGGAAAATTCATGTTGCACATGAAACTCATTTTGATTAAGAAATTCTGTCAAAGTGTGTAGTTGATTTGTGATTACTTAAACGACAGAAATGCTTGGACAATGCCGCCTGTGCCAAGCTATTGCCTGTCACCTACGTAATTTAAACAAATATTGTAATTACTTTATAATATAGTTCGGAACACATTGTTAAAAGACGTTTTAAAAGAATAGTCCCGAGTTTTTTGTCCGTTTTCCTCGCAGTATAATCTTTTTTTTGCTTATATAAGTAAGTTGTAGACGCCTAAATTGACAAAATGATTTTGACTTCGAATAAAAAATAAAAATGATATTGCAAACTCAACCCTCCACCGGGGAGAAATATTATATATTAGTTTTTAGATATAAACCAGACGCGCCATTATATTATACATTGACCAATGTCAATGTATAATATAATGGCGTCAATGTATAATATATATAAATTGATTGTTGTCAAATAAATATTAATAATAATTTCGGTTCAATGACCTCTATTAATACTTGTCCGCTAGACCTAGTTGCAATTTTAATATTGTTCCTGAAGGTTTGGTCATGGCAACATTTAATGTATAACGAACTGTCTATGCATCCATCAATTTATAAGTTTATTTTTCCTTTCTCAACAACACATTATAAACTAAATACAGCACTACAGCTACTAAAAAGAAAGCATTGAAGCACCCTAAACTTAAACTTCCGGTACTATACCTTTAGTCGCCTCTTACGGTACCCACAGGTAACAATGGGAGGTAACATTCTAGCCCGGCACCCCACGGAGACTGGATGCGTTGACGGCCTTATATAAATATAAGGTACTTGTCATATACCGTCAACGCATCCTCAAGAATGGTGTTGCGGATAATAACTAACCGATAGGCGAGCAGCCTAACTCATAAAAAACAGTCATATTTATCAAAACCAGCCAAGAGCGAGTTGGCCCTTTCTATATTTTGGGTTCCGCATAGCAACATCGCGTAAAAACATTTTCATTGTTAACATCCAAGTTTTGTTTATTATTATGAAACGAAACAATAACCTTTGTTTATAATTTTGAAAGGGCGTTTTCAGTAGTTGTTATAAGAGTGTAATCCCGTTGGGTGCTGGGTTAGAATGCAACCTCCCCATTTCTACCCGTGGATCTCGTAAGAGGCGCCTAAGGGAAAAGTGCGCCAAATGAGCAGCATGCCACTTCTCTCATGGATATAAGGTATTGTGGGCATTACACACACAACAGGTCTGTATACCAGCCCTCTAAGTCTCTTGCCAGGGTTTCATACAATATCTTCTTGTGTACGTTGTTAGCGTAAAAATATTATTCGTACCATATTCTTGTGTTTCGTCCAATGTGTTAGAGAAAACATTTTGCATGATCCTGAAACTATGCACGGTGAATGGCAATAGGCTCGCCCCCTATTAAATGTGACTAAATTACAATTGGCGAAACATGGATGTTTACTCACCTCTGCTTACCTCTTCGGGGAATACAAGCGTGATTATATGTATGTACGTAAAGTTTATGTGTGTGTGTTTTTGTCTAATTCACGTTCAATATTCAGGTTTTGACGGCTTGGTGGTTTGGATGAAACAACGGAATAGTTAGTTTAGGTTCTCCATACTTTTCATCATCATTGTCTACGCGGATGAAACCGGTATTCTACCCTTTAGTATAGAGTAATATTGAGTTGAGGAGCTATAGCTCCTCAAGGTTTCAATCTTCCAACCCTTACAAAGATTATATGTATATATGTATAATATACTCGTTAGGTAAATTACAATAAAGAATCACTGTTAATTAACTAGTTATATTTGATGACAAATATATCTTCATGAACTTTGCCTATATATATATATTGTCTTCCAAACAATAAATCTTAATTAAAAGATCCAGTACTTGGAATTCCTATAGTGTTTGTCTCTCAAATATTATTAATTGGCACTTGAGTCTTGAGTCTAGCATATTGAAGTACTCTTCATCTTGTTTGTGTTCATTGTGCAAAGTTAGATTTCTGAAGACTCGTTCTATATTTCAGTTTTGATTTCAAATATTTGTGCTCACGTTTTAATAATAATAACAGCTTATTTTACAAAAATTAATTGATTGAGGCCATGATAATTATTATAAGCTCATCTAATTAATAATATACTACAAACTATAAACAACACTACAGCTACGACAATAAAATAATTTAGACAACCTACAAGTCATAGCACACGCACAGGCAGTCCAAACTCAGTTACTATCAGTTGGCAGCGTGCCCAGCATGCTGGCAGCATTGCCCCGTTGAATTGCAATGCTTATTCGTTGAGCAGAATAGATGCCAGCATTAAATTATAATTTGATATTTCTAAATAAAATATATGTTGATATATTCTTCGATCTTGAACTTAATTTTTTACCGACCTAAAGAATAGGAGCAGGTTCTCAAATAAACTATGTATTTTTTATTTTTTTGTGGCGCTATTACTCCTGCCAATCATTAACTAATTTTGTTGATTATTTCTTTGTTGGATAGAGTAGTTTAGAATACACCAAGGTGATCCTATATAAATTTCATCAAAATCGGCTGAGTAGTTTTTAAGTTATAGTCAATTACTTACATGAAAAATATATTTTGCTTACTTGGATAATTAAATGGTTTAAGATGTCGCCGATGATGAACAGTATTTTTGGCGAGTTGGAAGAATGTTGGAAGCTCTCTAAAAAGAGTCTGCATCACTAAAAAAATTGTTATTCTGGATTGACTTTCAACAAATAAAAGTATGGAATAACTTGCAGCAGTCGGACCATACTGTGAGGGCAGTGTTTTGAATCTACACGGTACCGATAAGTTATTTCATAACTGTCAATGCTAGAAGTCAGTTCCGTTAGCATGTAGCAATGGTGATATCAAAGATTTGTAGCTATCAATTATGATACTCGTATCAAATATATGTATAATTCATATATAATAATATATAATTCATATATAGGTTGGTTATAACGACTTCTAACATTTTATTCCATACATGGTGTCGACACAATTTTGTCTTTCACATACATATTTCAAGTGTAGACTTGAGTTTGGGTGCTACTAGGCCACACGGCCACACTTTTTGCGAATTATAATTGGCTGATAACTTACTTAAACAATCGGGAGCCCTGTTTTGCTTCAAATGCGTAGAAATATCTTCGTGATTTTTTTTTAGCTACCGATTCTTCTATAGCTTTATACTGACATTTATCACTACATCACTACATAGTATAAAACAAATTTGCTTTCTTTGTCCCTATATCCCTATGTATGCTTAAATCTTTTTAACTACGCAACGGATTTTGATGCGGTTTTTTTTAAATAGATAGAGTTATTCAAGAGGATGGTTTATATGTATAAAAACATCCATTAAATGGTGGAGAAATACTGTTATTTTTGAGGTTTCTAATGTGATGTCGTAAATAATTACATTTTTTCCGCTTACATTGCAAACGCAGGCTGAACCCTACGAGATTTATCAAAATAATTAATGAGATTTCTTAATAAATCAAAACTACTGGATCGATTTTAATAATTTTTTCAGTGAATGACATAGGGTATGTATTTTATACCCGTGTGAAGCCGGAGCGGGCCGCTAGTAAATATATATTTTAAATTACATATCTGCTTATATTCCTTATTTTTCCACGACTGCCCAAAAAAAGAAGTGTTATTTTTTCAGGGTTCATGTATGTTTGTGAGTTTCTTTATTCTGCCATAACTTCTAAATGGCTTGACCGATTTTAATGTATGGGATATCGTTAGATTTGCCTTGATAGCGCGAATAACACTAGGTAAATAAAAAAACTGGCAGATTTAAGACACAATATTTTGAGAAAAAAATATAAATTTCCGTGGATTTAGGCATCAAAATAAAAAGCTTTAAAAAATTTTCCTTGTTTATTTTATATTATATAACTTGCAGTTTTCATTTTAATGAAACGCTTAACAAAAATACATAATCTAATGGCGGGTTTTTTTCATTAAAAAAATATATACTTGTTTACTTAATATATTATTTAAATAAAATACTTAAATTAAGCATGTGTGACATTTGTCAAAATAGAGAGCATTTATTTAAGCTATAATATAGGCTCATTAACTTATATTAAGATGTTTGTCAGGCGGTGATGCCAAAATCTAGTCTTACCTTTATGTAAAGTAAATAAGTACTACTAGTTCAGTAATTAACTACCTAACTTACTAGGTTATCTACGCAAAAGGGAATTATAAGGAAATCTCAAAAGACACAACATTTATAGGAACACATACAACACTTTAATAAGAATAATATATTGCCTTTGACATCAGGGTCACATAAATTACTTCAATAGTAATATTGTATAGTCACATTCCACAAAGATAATATAATAAACAGGGCAAACCGTTTTGGAAGTCAACAAACATAGACCCCACACACAATACGTGAATATCAGTTATGTTACATTAAATAAAATAGTACACCATTTAACTCAATAAGTCACGATGCGGCAATCACTTATGAATAATAAAAAGAGAGCTCAGTAAGGTGAGACATTGGTTTTATATCAATGACTGGCGCCAAGTGTCTGTCGCATATACATTAAACTTCCCGCCATATTTACTAAAATCTATCAGAGACATGACCGTTCCCACCACAACATCTCAGCCAACCCGAAATAAGACAGGATGGTTAGTCAGTGGCTAGTCCAGAATGAGTATGGATAAAATAGGATTTAAGTGTGGCGGTTATTAAAAATGACAAATTTCAACAAGTTTTAGAATATTCTACAATTATAATAATGAGTAACTTCTCGTAACTTATTTACTTGAGATAATCTAAGCTTAACAAATATATGATTCTAACACATGCTTGTCCAGAACTAACAGTCGCTGTGGCCGAAATCGGTCAGGACTACATCCTCATCATCATCATATTTTTTAACTACTTTGTTATTCCGTTAGATATCAACATTTAGATAAAATCTATTCGATAAATAACTCCATCATTCAGCAGCTTACGTAACATTCATAATTGAATAAAGTAAGCCCTAACAATATAGTGGTGAATCGATACGTAAGTCAATTATATCAAAAGTGCCAATTCATCTCTCACGAGTCACGATCCGATGATTGAGTATATACATATACTCTTACTTAGGTATATTAGATACTTACTTATTTTGTAAACGTAGATACGTCTTGAGAGTTACAAAATTACACATTTACGAGCGAAAAAAATATATTTAAGTGCGGAATTTGAACCCACGTCCATCCACCCCTATAGCACGGGTATGCTCTGATCGACTGAACTAATATGACAATAACTCATTATTTCTGTTTACCTCTCGTTCTTCATTTAACCATCATGTTGGGATGAAGCGTAAATTTGTAATTTTGTAATGTAATCCGCAGAGCAGGCGTTATTGCAAACATAACAAAATTTAAAACATTGAAGCGCTTGTTGCGAAGTTTACTTAGCTGATCTTAACCGAACAGCAAAGTTAAGCAACGTCACCCGCAGTCATGAGTTGGATGGGTGACCGCTAGTGACATTACTACTGAGCGCTTTCGTGCTTCGGAGAGCACGTTAAGCCGTCGGTCCTGGTTGTTGTCACTTCTGACTAGCTACCACCCTCAAGTAGAAAATCTGTCGGCAAGCACCTAACGGTGTGTTCCGGTAGCTGTCCTTGAGAGCCAATACTTCTAGGTTCTAAACAACATCTTCGACCACATTATCACTCACCATTAGGTGAGATAGTGGTCAAAGGGTAACCTATCAGGAATAAAAAAAAACGTTTTTAGAGTTTTGTGTTCGGAGCGTCCTTTATTAAAGTATTCACAAAGTCCTTAATAATTAAATACTACCCAGAATAGGTACATAAAGCCACTGACTAAACGATTAAATACCCTGTTCAGGGATGCAATCGTGTGCGTCTCCACCCGAGAAATTTTATGAGCTAGTAAACTCACCGGATCGAATCGTTTTTTCAATACCAACAATAATGAACTTAGCTTGGTGATAAAACTAACGGACAAAAGTCCTATAGTTCAATCGCCAGCCAGATTAACTACCTATAAAAATGTCATTAAGTAGTAGTAATTAAACAAGTATAAACGGTTTAAGTAGCGTATATTTATCATTATTTTTGTCTTATAGTTTTCACGATCACTGCAAAATGTTTGAAACGTCGCGTCGTCGGGAGAAAAATAATGATTAATATACACGATTTAAACCTATTTTTTTTATGCCTGACAGGTTAACCTTTGACCACTATCTCAACTGATGTTAAGTGATGATGTGGTCGAAGATGTTGTATAGGCTAATCTAGAAGTACTGGCCAGCTACCGAAAAACACCGTTAGGTGCTTGGCGACAGATTTTCTAATTGAGGGTGGCAGGTAGCCAGGCGGGCATTTTCAAAATACCCTACCACCACGTCTGCACTAAAACAACCGGGACCGATGGCTTGACGTGCCCTCCGAAGCACGGGAGCGCTCAGTAGTAATGTCACTAGCGGTCACCCATCCAACTCATTACCGCGGCGGACGTTGCTTAACTTTGGTGATCGGTTAAGAACAGTTAAGCAAACTTCGCTACGAGCGCTTCTGGTATTGTTTCATTCGTCACCTCTTACGATACCTATGAGAATCCAACTATACAATGTTAAAATTATGAGGTACCTAGTGTCAACTGAAACAAGCATAAAGCTAATAACTATAATAATAAATAACTGTTACTCACAGTAAGATAGTTATTTTGCAATTAGCTGTATGCTTGTCAGTTTTGATTTTAGATGTCGCTATATTTACTAATATGGTTATATTTATTCAGATATAGCTTTATGTGACTTACAGTTATTATGGAATTAGCTTTATTTATTTTTATTTATTTTGAAGCGCTAGTAGCGAAGTTTACTTAGCTGTTCTCAACCGATCAGCAAAGTTAAGCAACGTCGCACGCAGTCATGAGTTGGATGGGTGACCGCTAGTGACATTACTACTGAGCGTTTCCGTGCTTCAGAGGGCACGTTAAGCCATCGATCCTGGTTGTTGTCTTAGGATGGCAGTCGTTATAGCATGGTGGTAGGGCATTTTGCGAATGCCCGCCTGGCTAGCTACCACCCTCCAGTAGAAAATCTGTCGCCAAGCACCTAACGGTGTGTTCCGGCAGCTATTCTTGAGAGCCAGTATTTCTAGGTTCGCCTGAACAACATCTTCGACCACATCATCACTTACCATCAGGTGAGATAGTGGTCAAAGGCTAACCTATCAGAAATAAAAAAAAAAATATCTTTAGACTTGTTAGTTCTGATTTTAGATGTGGCTTCTTTTACTGTTATGGTGTTATTTATTCAGATAAATTCTAACTATGTTATCACCATGGCAGCTCAGATTGGCAATGTATGTCTCGGCCCAAGAGTCGGATGAACGCTGTTAAAAAAATACAGAATCAAAAATCACTGGGGTAATTCCATCAAGCTATTCATAAATATATTTCTCAATAAGGATCCATAATGAACCTATTTTCTATTTCACAAACATGTTTAATGTTTTGCAGAGCGTGTCTTCCATTTTCATTTCAACTGAGTTGCAAATCAGTCCTAATACAAAATTCCGTCACTGTAATTCACAATTTGATTGAATTGAGAACGATTGTAAAGGATTTCATTATTTAGAAATTGGGTCAAATAGTCACTGTGTTTCGGATAGGGTTGCCATAATTCAGAGGAACCAATGGAGTGAACGGAGAATTGTTGGCAATAATTAATAACATGGCAAATAAAGTGACATGATTAATTAAGTCGAATAGTTGTGGTACAGTATATGGTGTTTCTTATGTTAAGATATATAAACATTTGTTACTAAATTTCATTTGGCTGTTGTTTTGGTGTGATTATGGACAGTGATTTTATTCCAGTTTAAATATATGGTGACATTTTCAAACTTGCCTATACTAAAATACTCATGTAAATCAAAGGTTAGCAGATTAGTGATAAATATAAAAAATAGATAAGAAAAGCATGAAAAGTGTTTATAGCTAGTTTGAATTTCTAACTTTGTGGAAGATATGACATTTATTTTTGCACCATACATATTTCACGAGTAAATCGAGATATTTTATAAGATTCTGTTCTTAAATATTCAATATTGTTTTCAAGCCCCTGCAGTCCATCTGTATATTTTAACTGTGGTGAGCAAACGTTATAGTAGGTTACAGCATACCCCACACAAACATAAATATATATTAATTACAGTGGCCTTCACTCATTTTGGTGTCTAAGATTTTAGACCTCACAAAATATACCCAAAAGGGTATATTTTGTGAGCCGACACCAGAAAACTAGTCACATTTTTCGTATCAGCTCTTGTTGATGAGAAAGAAGCTTGCCAATTTCAATACCAAAGTATACTGAATGCAAGCGAATTACTGTGTCATTAATCGGTTTCCGTTGATCTTTTATTATATACTCACCGCATATGTAACAAAACATATGAGGATCGTTAATGCAACTTTTTGACTTATTTGCAATCATAAATTTATACGATTAAAGTCATTAAAGTAGTTATAACATGGACTAATTTTGAATAAAACGGTAAAAGAGTTAATATAAGAATTGTAGGTAAACCAGAGCTGTAATCGTGATAGTTCGATATCGCCGTATCTTTTTGAACGTCGTCGCAATCTTAGCCATGCCAATCTGATGGGTAATTTTAGGTTCGGTACTTCCTTTATTGTTACGACTGATTCAAGGTAGACAAACTGGTCAGCTTTCTCATGTTTATGGATTGGACGATTGGAGCAGGGAGGGCTGTGACGGAGGGGCCCGGACCGCTGTAATACAATTTTGTATGAGTAAAGATGTAAAAGGTAATGAAAAGACGCAAATTACCTGTGTCACACCATGTCATGTCATGTCCTGTGTCATTAATTTCCTGTGTCATTTTGGAATAAAGATGACTATGTTTTTTGGATTTTGTGACCCATTCCACCATCAGCGTGCGTAGTGAACCTTTATTTAATCGTTAGCTATGCAAAGGCAGACTCGCGAGGTTTACAGCTGCGAGAGCTACTAGTCTAATATGGTTTTGAATTATTGGTCAAGCTGAAACGTAAGCATGTAATAATTATATACAAATTAACCATACATTAAAATTTATGGTTAATTTGTATGTAATTGAGCACTTTACTACAAACAATACAGGCAAGAATATTATACTAGTTCACTTTGAAAACTTTCAGTTTTAGTGTCACATAAATGGAACAAGAGAAATTCAAATTTTTTGTGCATTCAGGCATTTTCAAAGCCTTTATGAATACATAAAACTTTTCCGCATACATAATTCCGTTTTCACATTTCCACTCGGTGCAAAGTTCATTTGAACATTCCCAATGTACTTTATACGAATGTACGAACACCCCACCTATTTACTTATTTAGTGCGCACGCATTCTAAACCAAGTGTTATTCGGTATTGCTAGAAATGTCTGTGTTACGGCAGTGTTGCAAGTGTAGATTTTTTCCGTTTTGTTGACGTTTCCTTTTAATGTTTAATACGTTTTTGTATAATATCATTTATCTATTCTATATGATAAGCTGCATTACGATACACTGACTCATTGACTGACTGAATGACTTACTTAATTGTTCTTCCAAAGAGAGTCGTAATAAATATATTGTATGGGTCATATGTAGGGAAGTTTGGCAAGCTGAGCTGTGCTAGTGACTTGCTAGGCCGAAGACTGAGCTCAGATTTGGGTCATCAATCGGAGTTGTGGAAAACACACCCAACCACAGTCCCGCCTTGTTTCTATGGTGACAGCGTGCTATAACGAAAGGACCTATGAGTGATGATCTTCAGAAACATGTTACGATTCTGCCTGTACTTATACACTTCTTATAGAGGTAAGAACATTCTCAGGTGGAGCCTGCCTTAATTCTTTCATTGTAGTATCTGTATTGTTGTATATTGTTTGTAGTGTTTGTTAACAAAAAGCTTACCACCGGTAAAAAAATAAATATATGTAAATATACAGCAATCCCAACACGCCTTCCAAGCGTTGAGATTATAGTAAAACCTGCCTTGATGCTTGGAGGCTGTGTTCAACAGTAGATAATAATAGGCTGATACAGTACAGCAATGGAGTGTTTTAAAATATGAGTAGATTGAGATAGGACTACTAAAAGAGATAAAATGGAAACTTATTTGTATAATATTATGTATAGATAAGTATAGATATGTCTTAGATCTGTTAAGAATTTTCAAGGTATATACTTATTACATTTTCTAAAAGCCGCACACTTTACTAGCAACATTACGAATTCCTTTTTACTTATTCAAAGAATCTTTCTCTTACATTTTGAGAAGTGAAAATTTAATCATTATGTACCTTAAGTCAGCACTTATACGGCCTCAGGCAAGCGATTATTTTTTTACACAGCCTCCTTTAACACGGCAAAATAAAAGCGTAGTTTTAAGGCTAGAGTGCACGTACCGCTTTTCATACAAACTTAGTTTCGCCATATTTTAAATAGAAAGATAGATATATAATTCTTTATTGTTACACCGCTTTATATACAAAAATAACATAAAAGTAGCGTCCAATAAAGTGCTACATAGGCGGGCTTATCACTAATAGTGATCTCTTCCAGGCAACCTTAGGACGGAGAGGAAATCTATACTTATAATAAAACTGTAACAGGTCCAATTCTGTACATTGAAGATATTTTGCGAAAAAAAAATTGAGAGCACTCTCTAGCTGATACTGATGCCAAATCTGTATTTTTTTTTATTTTTGTCTGTCTGTCTGTCTGTCTTTCTGTCTGTCTGTCTGTCTGTATCCCGGCCGCGCATCACTCCAAAATTACTGAATGGAATTCAATGAAACTTAACACGATTTGAGTTCATACTACAAAGAAGGTTATTGTATACTTTTTATCCCGAAATTCAGCACGGTTCCCTCGGGAAAGGGGATGAAAGTCAAAATGTACACTAAGTTGTAATTTATTAACGCGTAGTCCGATTTCAATTATTCTTTTTTGTTAGAATAGTGATAAGTGAGCACGGAACCCCATGGGCAGCCCGGCACCCCACGGGCAGCCCAGCACCCCATGGGCTACTGAATGGAATTCAATGAAACTTAACACGATTTGAGTTCATACCACGAAGAACGTTATTGTATACTTTTAATCCCGAAATTTAGCACGGTTCCTTCGGGAAAGGGGATGAAAATCAGAATGTACACTTAGTTGTAATTTATTAACGCGTAGTCCGATTTCAATTATTATTATTTTGTTAGAATAGTGACAAGTGAACTCGGAAGCCTACGGGCAGCCCGGTACCCCATGGGTAGCCCAGCACCCCATGGGCTACTGAATGGAATTCAATGCAACTTAACATGATTTGAGTTCATACTACGAAGAAGGTTATGGTATACTGTTTATCCCGAAATTCAGCACGGTTCCCTCGGGAAAGGGGATGAATGTCAAAATGTTACTTAGTTGTAATATATGAACGCGTAGTCCGATTTAAATTATTCTTTTTTGTTAGAATAGTGACGAGTGAGCTCGGATCCCCACGGGCAGCTCAGCATCCCACGGACCATCCGGCACCCCAAGGGCAGCCCGGCACCCCGCGGGCATTCCGGCACCACATGAGCATACCGGCACCCCACAGGCACTCTTGCATCCCACGGGCAGCCCAGCACCCCACGGGCAGCCCAGCACCCCATGGGCAGCTCGGCATCCCACGGGCATCTCGGCATCCTTATTTAGATTTGCCAGCTTGCTAAGATAAAACTCTAAAATCTGGAACATTCGTCACAACACTTTTTTGGAGACTGCGCAATGGAAGTGTACAATCTAATATAGTTTTGTTCTACCGCCAAACAAGGAGAACCTCGGCAAAAAGATACCGTTTTATAATCGAAATTCCAAAGAAACGCACAAAGTACCTACTTTGCTTCAATTATTGTGCGAACCGCGAAGGAACTCTCTGAGTTACTTAACTAGGTACTGTCTTCTGGAAAAACAAGCTGGGAGTTATCAAACCCAAAGTAAAAAGCTCCTTTCTGAGCTATGTTTTACTAAGAGCGCTTCACCACAGACCACAGCGTTGCTTAATATGAGATAAACAGTGCTCAAATGTGAATAATTAGTTTGCAGGTACGGCAATCGCGAACGAAGTCGCAGGTACAGCTAGTACAGGAATATAGTAGTATAATAATAGGACGGGGTGTAATAAAAAGATAAAGATGCAATCAAATAAAGAAATTAATACGTGGCTTTATAAAATAAATAAAAAATCACAAACAAGAAAAGAAAAATAACTACTAATATATAAAAATACACTTATACATATTGATTAAAAACCAAATGTTCAAACTCTGTTAAATTTACATACGTATGTTCTTTTCCCATATCTATGCTTCTGGTTTGCCAGTTTTTCTATTTATCATTTCCCTAACCCTTAAACGAATTACCATACTAAACATTTTTTTCGATAATTTATAGATTTAGGCGTAACTTTGCGGAAATCCATATATAACAGTAACACATTTAAGAAAACATTTAATTCATATTTTTATTTAATGTTTTTCACTTCTACACGAAGCATCCTCAGGATGATCGAAAACGATCGTGCAATTGAAGATTCAAGACCTCCTGAGGATGCTTCATGTAGAATCTAAACGCGTCAAAATCTCGTCCGGTTCGGCTGCGTGGTGTTTGTGACGTCACTTCGGCTTAGCAGGAAAATTAGGTGGAATTGTCACTATATATATTTAACTGTTTTATTGAAGTTGAATTACTTAATTCTTGAAGCAGTGATGGCTCAGTGGCATTGGCTATGGACTGCTTAAATATATGGTGACATTTTCAAACTTACCTACACTAAAATACTCATGTAAATCAAAAGTAAGCAAATTAGTAATTAAAATAAAAATATTAACGTATACCGGCTAGGACCCGCGATATATTTACCGGAAAGATACCAACCAGTTTCAGAGAAAAAAAATAAGAAAAAGTGTTCATAGCTAGTTTGCATTTCAAACTTTGTGGAAGATTTGTGGTAGATTTTGAAGCAGTGATGGCTCAATGGCATTGGCTATGGACTGCCGTGCAGCAGGTCCATGGTTCGAATCCCGCTGGGGGCTTGAGCTTCACCGCATGGTAGAAGGGCATTTTGCGAATGCCCGCCTGGCTAGCGACCACCCTCAAGTAGAAAATCTGTCGCTAAGCACGGTGTGTTCTGGGAGCAGTCCTTGAAAGCCAGTGAAATTACAGGCACATGAAAGTTAAAAATATGTCTCAAGGTTATGGGTGCAATTCGTGAGTTGTGACGAAATGCATCTGTTATAGGCAGAGGTAAGTCCGCTTAAAATCAGGTGGGCCTCGAGTTTTGTCACAATAACATAAAAAAAATATAGTTTAATGTTTTCTTTAAATATTTTTTTTAATATTTATGTAGTTATAAAAATACATAAAATTACTGTTATCTGGCATATATATTAGACTCTAGGACAATCATACAAAATTTCATTCGACAGTCTTGGTATTTAAAATATGACAAAACTGCGTTTGCATGGATAGCGGTACGTGTATTCTAGCCTTAATACTCAGCAGTATCTAAATTCTTGGTATTTTAATATACAAAAACGTTGAAACGTAAGTCTCTGTTGTAGATTAGACACATTAAAATGTCTGTTATTTTCTATACAGCATTAAGGTTAGTCTTTGCTCACCGACTTACCAATTAATAAGTCATTATAGTACCACCAACTTAACTGTGCAGTTTTCGAGGGCGCTACTGGTCAAGGAAATCAACTACAAACCGTCACAATTTGAAGTAATGTTGTAGTTCTTTTTTTTGCCGCCTGAACAGATAAGTTGGTGGGACTGTGTGTCGGTATCGCTTCGCTAAGAATGATACAAAGTACTACTCTCAAGGACAACTGTATTATTATTTTTTTTATTTCTGACAGGTTAGCATTTGCCCACCTATCTTACCTGATAGTAAGTGATGATATGGTAGAATGTGTTGTTCAGACTAACCTGGAATTACTGGCTCTCAAAGACAGCTGTCGGAACACACCTTTAGGAGCTTGGCAACAAATTTTCTATCTGAGGGTGGTAGATTTTCTACTTGAGGCGGGCATTCGCAAAATGGCCTACCACCATGCTGTCTGCCATCCTAAGACAACAACCGGGTCCGACGACTTAACGTGCCCTCCGAAGCACTGAAGCGCTCAGTAGTAATGTCACACATGTAAGGTCACCCATCCAACTCATGACCGCGGCGGACGTTGCTTAATTAAGGTTAAGAACAGCTAAGCAAATTTCGCTATGAGCGCTTCTTTTGGTTGCTTGGCGACAAATTTTCTACTAGAAGTTTGTACGTTGCCAGGTGAGCATTCGTAAAATGTCTTAATTTTTTATATGTGATTGTGACGCACCAGCACGAAGCTCACCTCATGTTAAGCTGTAGTTTTTTTTTTTTTTTTTTTTTTTTATGCCTGATACGTTTGGCTTTTGACCACTATCTCACCTGATGGTAAGTGATGATGTGGTCGAAGATGTTGTACAGGCTAACCTAGAAGTCATTTTGTCACAAGTGACGAAATGCACTGCGCTCGTGACGTACAGTTGTTAAGTCTTCTGTGCCTCTAATTTTACTGTCTCTCAAGGACTGCTGCCGAAAGACACAGTTAGGCGTTTGGCGACAGATTTACTACTAGATTTACTACTTGAGGGTGGTAGCTGGCCAGTCGGGCATTCGAAAAATGCCCTAACACTATGCTGTTACGACTGACATCCTTGGACAACAACCGGGATCGGCGGCTTAACGTGTCCTGCGAAGCACGGAAGCGCCCATTAGTGATCCCGGTTGTTGTCTTAGGACGGCAGTAGTTAAAGCATAATGGTAGGTCATTATTGGAATACCCGACTGGCTATCTACCACCCTCAAGTAGAAAAAGTGTCGCCAAGCACCTAGCAGTGTGTTTCGGCAGCTTTTCTTGAGAGCCAGTATAATTCCAGTTTAGCCTAAACAACATCTTCGACCACATTATCACGTACCATCAGGTGAAATAGTGGTCAAAGGCAACACAGTCAGCAATAAATAAAAAAAACCTATTTTAGCCAATGTTTTTGAGCCACAGCTTGCAAAACTAAGCGAGATTTACTTGTATATAAATAATAATATCGTTTGGGTAACACTTCATTCAAACGATTCGAACGAAACTATGTTGCAAATGTAATCATTTGCTACCTATTAAAGTACCTGCAGGCTATGAATTAAGTTAACTCAAAATATAAAGGTAGAACCAAACTAACTATTGTTTTATTCTGTGTATACCCCTCGTGGTTTCTCGGTCCCGTCACGTCCTTCACGTGAATTCCGTCGCGGGAATGATAACAACGGAAATGTTACATTTTCTCTTTTTATGCTCCAGAGCCTTGTATCTGTCAAGGAAATGATAATTTGAAATCTGGTTTTGTGTGATTTTATTGCGATATGAAGCGTAGATAGCTATTTTATTTCAACTTCTACTTTTCCAGTACCTTTGTGGTCTTCACAATTCATTGGTACCGGGTTTTTGACTACACTAGATCAGTTTTTTTTTATAAATTGGGCAAAATGAGATCAAAATGAGAGCTGGTAAAACCCTGGCGAATGATATCGTTAAAGCTGGCTTAGTGGAAAAATCGACCATTACTTCGAGATCAAGAGAGACTATGGTGACCGACTGGATCAACTACAGTACCACACTGGCAGTTATGTGCAAAACAACACCTTGCACCCAGGATTAGATTCGACATCTTATATTTAGGATCAAAGTGATGTAGTGGACGAAAATCTTGGCGGACATTGTTCAGGCTACTGAAGGCTACTGTTCTAGAATTACAGCTTCTTAAGGACAGCTGCCGGAATGTACCGTAAGGAGCTTGGTGACAAATTATCAACTTGAGTGCGGCTAGGCGGGCATTCGGAATGGCATATTTTTTTGTCCTATGACAATATTGTGTAGTTTAATCACATAGTTGAAGCTACATGAGTTTAATATAAAAATATTCATACGTTTTTAATATTCTTATGTTTTCAATAACGCGTGATCTCGGAATCACAATACAAAATTACAAATTTACGGTCGAAAAAATTAAATTCATGTGCGAGATTCTAACCAGCGTCCACCACTATAACCGGGGTATGCTCTGAGCGCTTGAGCTAACATCACAATGACTCATAACTCCAATTTGTCCTCTCGTTCTTTATTTAACCATCGTATTGTTGTGGAGTACAATTTATGATAATTTTTAATCTCGTAAATTTGTAATTTTGTAATGTAATCCACCGAGCAGGCGTTATTGCAAACATAACAATATTAAAATTTTAAGGTTGCGTGATCATTTACAAGTTTAAAACCAATTGCAAAATTGGTCTTGTTTGTAGCACAACGAAAGTTGAACTATAAGTGTCGCTCCATCCCAATACGATGGTTAAATAAAGAACGATAGGAAAAATTTAAGTTATGAGCCATTGTCATATTAACTCAGGCGGTCAGAGCATATCCCGGCTATAGGGATGGATGGACGCGAGTTCGGATCCCGCACATGACAAAAGTTTTTTTCCTCGTAAATTTGTAATATTGATACGTTTATTTCTTATACACTTCTTTGAAACGGATTAAATTATTATTTAATGCATTTTAGCCCATAAGTTCTGTTAATAATTATTTCATACTCATGTTGGTTTGCGTGTTATAAACCACTATCTGATGACAATAACAACTTATTCCTTTGACGAAAAAGCAATATAATCTCACGAAGTTTATCATCACAAACTAAATTAATTCAAAACTATGTTGAGTTCAAGCCACATCAAATCTTCGTATTAATTTACCTGAAACGGGTTTTGTATTGAACATCATTAAGCCTGTGTACGTCATTATATATTGAAGGACACAACTTATCTAAGACTTTTATATGAAAGTTTTTTTTTATGCCTAATAGGTTAGCCTTTGACCACTATCTCACTTAAGTGATGGTAAGTGATGATGTGGTCGAAGATTTTGTTCAGGCTAACCTAGAATTACTGGCTCTCAAGTACAGCTGCCGGAACCCTTCCAACTCATGACCGTGGCGGACGTTGCTTAACATTGCTGATCGGTTACGAACAGCTAATCAAACTTCGCTACGAGCGCTTAAAAAAATGGACAAATAGAGTAATTCGCCAGTGTGATGTCAAAATGTGGTGATATGGATTGTTCTGCACGCATTGCGCTTAATTTAAGTGCTTAGCACTTTAGTACAAGTTTATTATCATGGAATGAAGTGATATAAAGTGCTGATTTTTAATTGCTCTATTGCAACACAGAATGTGAATTAGAATTCACATCTACCGATAGATACCACTGGCTTATACAAAAGCGAGTCGTTTCTTACTCTTTTATAGTTCCGAATTGTACCAGTCCCTAAGAGAAAAAAAAATGTTTTGGTCTAAGTTTTAAAAGTATATGATAAATTGATGTTTTCATGAATTATTGGTTAAATAGAGGATTGATTCATATAAATTGCAGATTCCTAACTAGTTTTAAATATTGGAGGGATTGAGACGGAATAAGCACGAGACCCACCTGGCGATAAGCGGTTTTGAAGCGCTCGTAGCGAAGTTTGCTTAGCTGTTCTTAACCAATCAACAAAGCAACGTCCGCCGCGGTCATGAGTTGAATGGGTGACCGCTGGTGACATTACTACTGAGCGCTTCCGTGCTTCGGAGGGCACGTTAAGCCGTCGGTCGCGGTTGTTGTCTTAGGATGGCAGTAGTTAGGTGTTGGCAAGTGAGATAGAGGTCAAAGGCTGTCAAGCATATAAAAAAAAAACTCTGTTTATTACAGACTAGCTTTCCGGCCGCGGAATGCCCGCGCGTATGTCGGTTATCGCGCAAAATCATTAACCTCTTCTGGCGCTGTTGGATAAAAACTAGTTTTTGTCCTTTTCCGAGTCTTAAACTATAATCATACCAAATTTCATCTAAATCGGTCCAGTAGTTTTAAGATTATTCGTTGCATACAAAAATACAATCCTTTTTATAATATGAGTATAGATATAGATGTATTTCATCGGAAATGACCAACTAAACTACGCCTATGATTTCTATAGAGCCTTCTTGTGTACCTAATATGCAGCAACACCTGCTAACGATGATGTAAGTAGTGTCATAATGTTGAATCAGTACATTCTTGACAAACTGCAACCCGTCGTCAACCTGAGACATAAAGTTGTTAAGGTTCATGTGTCTGTTATTTCAGCGGCACCTATATCCTTCATACCAGAAACAGTAATACATACATTACTGCGTGGCTGTAGAAATAAGTGCGGTGGTACTTCCCGGACGAACTCATTCACAAAGAGTTCTACTGCAACTAAACATTTACGTGCTAGAGAGTGAGTGTGTGAGCTACTCCGTGTTACTCCGATTGACGTGCTGACCTTTTATTTCGAGCTATTTTTGTTTCTAGGCTAGAGACACTTAAACAGTATTAATATCATGGATATTATTGATTGAACGCAATGCAAAGCTGTACAGTTTTTTTATTTTAATGTCTGATAGGTTATCTTTTGATCACTATCTCACCTGATGGTAAGTGATGATGTGGTCGAAGATGTTGTTCAGGCTAACCTAGAAGTACTGGCTCTCATAAACAGCTGCCGGAACACACCGTTATGTGCTTGGCAACATATTTTCTACTTGAGGGTGGTAGCTAGCCAGGCGGGCATTCGAAAAATGCCCTACCACCATGCTATGACGACTGCCATCCTAAGACGACAACTGGGATCGACGGCTTAACGTGCCCTCCGAAGCACGGAAACGCTCAGTAGTAATGTCACTAGCGGTCACCCATCCAACTCATGACCGCGGGCGACGTTGATTAATTTTGCTGATCGGTTGAGAACAGCTAAGTAAACTTCGCTACGAGCGCTTCAAAAACCTTTACTTACTTTGTACATGCTATCGGCGATAACGTTAATTTTAAATTGAGCGAGCCATTGATTTTACTGTAAATAAATAAAAAATCCAAGTGGTATAAAGAAAGAAACAAATTGAAAATTTTAATGACACATATTGAGTGTCCTTTTAATGCTACTTTAAGGGGATAACAAAGAAGCTCTTTTAAAGAGTAATGTGATAAGAAAGGTGATAACCTTTCAGGTTCACTTCACAGATATGTCACTTGGGTGGCCAAACTGAGTATGTAGTAAATGGATGTGGCATAATACAAGTAGATAATGCTCATTTTTAAATAATACAGCGCATTACTTCCAATTAAAAAGAATCAAATAATGTTACAAAGAAAGCTGAGATGATATATAATATGTACCTGTAAAATATGATATATAGTATGAGTTCTCCGTAAGTAGGGTTCGAGTTTTGAAGCGCTCGTAGCGAAGTTTACTTACAGTTTGTTTTTTGTTACTTGTCTTAAAATGTAAACAAACATTCCTCTGTTACAAAATCACAAGTTTCCGTCATGATCACTTATATTTGGCCATTCACAACTGAGTAGACCTAATAAAAGAAACATCACGCTTCGAAAAACATACAAATATCATTAAAATTTATAGATATTTACAAAATATAAATCAATTAACGTAATGATCACAAAAACTGTTGACAGTAATGACAGTGTTTTGACATTAAGTAATCTATCTTATCTATGAATTTTAGTGATGGGAACATGGGTATCAAAATAATGAATTATTGAAGTGAACAACTGAACATATTTCGTTCATTGCATTATACTAACTGGTTGTTTAGTTAAAACAAGTAGATAAGTATAATTTAGTTTAATTTTTAGGGTTCAGTAATAGAAAGTGGATCCTATTTTATAGCCGCGACTGTCCTTCAGTCCGTCTGACCTTTAAAGGACTGTATCTTTGGAACGGTAATAGGTAGCCCGTTTAAATGTTCACGGAAGATGGGTTAAAATAGTATATTGCCTAACAAATAATAATACATACTAACAATACGTATATAATAAAGGGGATTTTCATACAAGAAACCTGTTTTATTTATCGATTATTATTTTTGCTCCATAGTAAAACGGTAATACGTACAAGCGTCAAACTTGGTTTGATTTTAGTCCAATATCTACCAATAATAAAAACCTGCCAAGTGCGGGTAAGGCTCTCGCCAAGGATCTCGCACTGTATGAAAAACATAACGATTTTATGGTAAATTCGGTGTTGATACTGAACTCATAATACGGATACTGTTCCACATAATCTCAAAATAAGTGTCGTTTTTTTTTATTGCTGATTGCCTTTGACCACAAAAATTATTTATTAATTAACATATATTTTTTTAATAGATAATTTAATTTGTAAAATCCGTTTTAGCCTGATCCAATTTTGGCGGAATGGAATAAGACAAAAACCAAGGGATGCTTTTTGCTAATTTTATTTTTTAAATTGAATGGGATGATTTTGTTTATTATACAGCTGGCAACACTGAATGACTTAACGTCAAGATACGACATTCGTTCCGTTGCTTCGCTTGATGTTGTACGTTACAGGTGCTCTCTTAACATTGATTCTCGACGACCTGGCTTTCTTGTGGACTTGTGTGTGCTTTGTGATTGGACCCTGTTAATATCTGGACCGACGACTAGCTGCTACTCTTCAAGGATTCTGATTTAATCGTGTGATTGAGCTTTACCGGATTATTCACTGCCGACCTGGCTATCTTGTGGACTTGTGTGTGCTTTGTGAATTGGACGGTGTTATTATCTGGACTGACGACTTTCTGCTACTTTTCAAGGACTGAGTTTTCGTGTAATTGTGATTTTCCTGAAGTGTTCACAAAAGTAAGTACCATATAAAGCTTAGATTTTATTTTTACCATGTACTTACTAAATATCTTGTCTCTCCAGTTCAACATTTGCTATTGGTTTTAGACTTATTTCGACTGTATTTTGTTACATACTATTGCACGAACTGTATTTACCTCGATAGCGTCACCTACTACCAACATTGAAATAAGTAAGAAAATATTATAGACAGCTATTTTATCATCGCCACAACTGGCATCAGATACGCACTGTCAATTAGCGTAATGGTCAATAGACTTACTAAAGATTCATGAAATGTGTACTTTACTTAATGGATTCTGCAGTCATGTAATTATAGCAACTAGAAAATCGCTCAGCTCCCGCATTTTTGTGTTCACAAGTAACCTAAAGCACAGTTCAGACGAAGCCGCGGCTGAGCCTGCGCAAGAATCACGGTTCATGAGAAGCGCGGGCGTGTCGACTATGCGGTCGTAGCGCCGCTACCAAATCATATCGCAACTGATGAATATACGCGCCAATCAATCCAAGTTAACTCAAGGACGTGATTAGGACGTGGCTCGCCGTGCGACCGCGCCGCGCCCGAACCGTGCTCATACCATTGAGCTTGCGGCGTACACACTACGTCGCCGTCGTCTGAAAACAGCATAACGCCCCTCCTCACTATCGCTCGTCGTCGCATCAATATCGCATAAAAGTAAATAAACAATTCTATTACAAACATATATTATTTCCAAGATACGATATTAAAAAAAATGTGCAAAATGAATAAAGAGCAAACGAAACTATTTATATTACGTTTTAATCAAATCACTCAGTTTCATAGTATTGTTCAGTACGGCTCCTCGTTCATTCGATGGGACCCCATCACTAATCTTGTCTTCTGATGATCAACCGCCATGTTTGTTTACATAATAAGACAGGTAAGAAAAAACAGACTTTACCTGTTCTTATCCGATCAGCAAAGTTAAGCAACGTCGCCCGCGGTCATGAGTTGGATGGGTGACCGCTAGTAACATTACTACTGAGCGCTTCCGTGCTTCGGAGAGCACGTTAAGCCGTCGGTCTCGGTTGTTGTATTAGGATGGCAGTCGTTACAGCATGGTGGTAGGCATTTTGCGAATGCCCGCCTGGCTAGCTACCACCTTCATGTAGAAAACCTGTCGCCAAGCACCTAACGGTGTATTCCGGCAGCTGTCCTTGAGAGCCAGTACTTCTAGGTTAGCCTGTATATCATCTTCGACCACATCATCACTTACCATCAGGTGAGATAGTGGTCAAAAACTAACCTATCAGGCATATAAAAAAGAAAAAAAAAGATATGCTAAAAAAATTGCCTTGGTTGCAGCTTATTTAGCTCTGGACTCAATGTATCCAAGTAGAACCAAAAATTTAGTCTTGGTGTAAGAAATACATCACAGATCGAGTTGGTCGGTTAACAGATCAGGCACACTACGGAGGGCAAGAGTGAGATTGAAATGACTCTGCTAATCACTAAATAGACAAACCTATTTTTTTTTTATGTTATTGTGACGGAACCAGCCCGAGGCCCACCTGATGTTAAGTGGACTATCCTCTGCCTATAACAGACGCATTTCGTGAACGACGAATTGCATTGTGCCCGTCACACTGAGACGTACAGTTGTTAGGCCTCATGTGTCCGTAATTTTTCTGGCTTTCAAGGACTGCTGCCGGAACACACTGTTAAGTGCATGGCGACAGATTTTCTACTTGAGGGTAGTCACTAGCCAGGCGGGCATTCGCAAAAAGCCCTTCCTGCGGTGAAGCACAAGCCCGCGGCGGGATTCGAACCATGGACCTGCTGCACGGCAGTCAGCACAATGCCACTGAGCCATCAATGCCTAGCTATCTAAGCATTGAATTCCATCAATTTAGAATCCTGGGCTCTCTATCCTTTAGTTAAGGCTATAGAGGTAGATGACAAGGGTTCAAATCCCGCACATGACTATACTTTTTCCTCTCGTGAATTTGCAAATTTGTAATGTTAACCGCGACGTATGCGTTATTGCAAAAATAATAATATATAAGGATATACTTGTAAACAATATTTTACAATTTTCACATGTATTGTTTAGCATAAATCAACATCCAGCTTGAGTGCTTGTAATTATATACCACATCCTTAAACCTACAGCTTCATGACTTCTCCCAGTAATCGACATTCAGTGTTCTTCACGCATAAATATTGTATGAGGACGAAGCGGATAACATGCGGCCGGTCGGAGAATAAGTAACTAATCCATTTCGTTTTAAAGAAGAACAAGCAGTGGGCCGAACGTATGAAAATCATTTGGTGATATATTTACCTATTACTTTTATAGGTTCTACACGTAACTACGTTCATATGAAGTAATTCTATATCACTATAGTAATATAGGATACCCAAAAGAAAGAACTTCCTTAGATCGTCATGATGATAAGTGACCTTAGTTGTACTCTTTAGTCATTTCACTATCTTTATGCAAAATGATTCAATGCTTCGTTACTGCATGAAATATTGTCCAAGAAACTAACCGCCTTACACATTTTACATTTATTAAAGGATTTTTTTTTATTTATTTAATATATAAATCTACACTCCAGAGACTCCAGGGTCCGTGTTTTTTTTATAATTATGACCATATTTTATTTACAAACTAGATACAATATTAGGAAAGACTTACAATATATAGGAAACATACTTTTTTTTAATAAAGGATTGATATATTACATATAGGTGTACAAGGTTATTGGTAAAATGCTAACAACCTCTTAGGATTGACTTCTGCTAGACCTAAGAAATATTTTAAGATGATTTTTTTTGTTCCAAAAATATTTTTTCTTTTTTTCTAACTGAAAGCTCGGCTATAGGAGCTCAGGCTAACAACATAATTCTTCTCTAATACCAAATACGTCTTAACAAATGGTGAATAATGCTCATTTATGTAGGTCTTTTCTTGATAACATCAACATGAACAAAAACAATTTACCTGTAAAGTAAAACAGCTAAAGATATTCCGAGAACGCGGAAATTGCTATTATGCTTCATCGCTTCTATAAAATTACGACGAAGCATTTTGCTGATGCATTTTTGTATAAAGTAAGCGATGAGATCAAAGCAATCTGCTGATAAGCGTTCAAAAGTTTGTCTTTGACATTCTATGCTGCAATATCATCTTAAAACGCTATTTTAGTAAGCGTAAATTGTTATGGAACAAATAGTTTAAAAAAAAGTAGTAAGTTAAAGTATATCTATTGCTAAATGAAAGCCATAACATTTTAAAATTATAAAAACTATTTTTGTTATATTATTTAACTGAAAATGTATGCTTTTCGCAATTTTTCCTGTATTTGTGTAAGACGTTGCTTCGTACCAAATTTCAAGATTCTGAGTTCAAGGAAAGGTACCCTGTAGGTTTTGATTCCCTTGCGAGTGTCAAAAATTTGCGGCGTAAACAACTTTATCTTTTGATTGTGTTGGCTTAGAAGTTTGATTTTTTCACAGCTCTATTGGATAGAAGACTTGAAGATTTGATATGAATTTCAGCTTGATACCCCCACGCGTTCCTGGAAGTAAGTCAACATCAGTGAAGCGACGTTATCAAGAAGCTACAACTGATACTACGTATGATTTGGTTGTTTTATATATCTCGTATTTTAAAGGGGTTTTAACCGCGGTTTGTTCTGGTTGACAGTGACAACGTGGTTATAATTCACGCTTGCCTGGTTACGTAGTATTTCTTCAAGAATTGATGACTTATATGACCAAACTTCTTGAGCAAGAGTCTTGAAGCATTCTTAGTAAAGTATAGCTCAAAAAGCAGCTTTTTGCTTTGGGTTCGCGGCGGTTATATTCATAGGTAAATTTTGAAGCAATGATGGCCAAGCGGTTATAGCTATATACTGCCGTGCTGTAGGTCCCTGGCCCGATCCCCACCATCGGCTTGAGCTTCACCGCATGGTCGAAGGGCATTGCGAATGCTTGTCTGTCAAGTAGAAAATCTGTCAAACACCTAACAGTTTGTTTTGGCAGCAGTCCTTGAGAGCCAGAAAAATTACAAGCACATGAGATTTAGCAACTGTATGTCTCAGTGTGACGGGCGCAGTGCAATTTGTTCAGACGAAATACATCTGTTATAAGCAGAGGTTAGTCCGCTTATAAATAGTTGGGCCACGTGCTTGTTCCGTGATAATCACATAAAAAAAATAGAGAGATGAACAAGTTACCTGTCTGATGGCAGTCCATAGCTATTACCGGTCGGCCATCCTTGCTTCTTTATCACATAAAGAAAACATACACTGCACACATTATTCTATTCTGTGACAATTCTTGCATGGAAAACCGACATAATTTTGAACATAAATTTAATGCAAACTGCAAAAAATAATCAAAATATTACGTTCTTTACTAAAATGGTTTAAATCAACAAACAATTTTGTAGAACAAGTTGTATATACTTAAGGATACTGTGTCGAGAAAATTCCCATTATCCACGACTGTACAGCACAAGGTAAGTACCTCTTCAATAGAGAGGAGCTTTGTTATCCGTTTCTGAGAGATCGTAACTGAAAATGTTTTATGAAAAATCCGGAAGAGCTTTTTTAGGATACTTAAATTATTTTTTGTGTTTCATAATATATTTTACTTAAATCAAATCAAATCAAATCAAATCGTTTATTTGTAAACATGTGTAAGTATACATACTTAATTAGCATGCATGGTCTTATTATAAAGTAAGTTAGCACAAACATGTTTCGCCCTTTGAGGCATACAAATCTAGGATTTCAAAATACAATTGATTACATTTAATAAAATCAAAACACTTAATCAAATTATAGGTACAAAATTAAAATGTTAATTTAGTTAAAATAGAAGACGTTCGTTAAACTATGCATAATAAAAAATGTCAAATTGAAATAAAAAATGTCATTACTCATAATATAATTAGATTTACAATAGTTACAATTTGTCAGTCAGGAACTCACCTATGTTATAGTAACATTTATCTAACAATATATATTTCATCTTTTTCTTAAACAAATCTGTATTTAAACATTTAATAGAATCTGGTACATTATTATATAGTAGAGGAGCCATACAAATGACGCTCTTATGCATAAGTGCAGTATTACACTTTTGCAAGCACAGTTTCCTGTTGTCTCGTCTGTTACGAACGACTAAATCTGTTAGTCGTAGAAACAGTTTAGGATTTTCCTTTACAAACATAACTATGTCAAGTATGTACATTGATGGTAGAGTTAATATCCTGTGATTTCTAAAAAATGGTTTGCAGCTATCAGTTTGCCTCAAATTAAACATAGCTCTTATACACCTCTTTTGAGACTTAACTTAACTTAATGTACACGTCCCAAAAAACCCGCAAGGAAACTTTATGACCAACGTGGAGTTAGCAATAAAACAATTCCAATGGCGAGTGAAGATAACTGTTTATTCAAATAATTCCACCAATATGTCACATCGGATACAAGTGATTGCGTGTTTCAGACACACGGTCGCTCGTTTGTGAGCGCCATCTAACAAACCGTTAACGTACTAACTTTATTAGCACCTTGCTATTGCATGTCAACATTCAGTCTTGAACATTTCCCCCGCCATGGACCAATGTCCATAATCCAATTATATAAACCATACACCATACAATAATAGAGGCACAATATTATGCTGATACTACAAAAAAATACAAGTCGCTAATAATAAATTAATACAACCATGAGTGAAGCGGAAGTTATAACAACTATATTCAGTAATTAGTATTATAAAGTAAATTATTACACAAAAAAAATTACCAGTAATTATCATTACAAAGATGTAGAATTATTTCAACAAACAGATTTAACCGCAAAAATAAAATAGATGTACCATTATAACTAATAATAAATGCCGAAAACTATATTAACTGGTTGCCGGCAAAACACACAGTTTGGAAATTGGTCGCTTAATCGTAACACCCTTACAGCGCAAACTAACGACGCGCGTAATTTTATCCAAACCACTATGCTTCTGAATAATGATACCATACAACCATCTAGCAGGTGGCATGTTGTCTTCCTTAACTAATACGACATCTCCGATTTCAGGTTCAGGAGTACAACTCTTCCACTTATGACGCTGCAAGAATTGCGTTAAGTATTCTTGTGACCAACGTTTCCAAAAGTGCTGGACCATTTTTTGTGTCAACTGCCATCGCCTTAGACCTGAAACATTAGAGCCTTCGTAATCCATTTCCGGGACAAGAACCAAAGGCTCTCCCACGAGGAAGTGCCCTGGTGTTAATGGAAAAGGATCATTTGAAGACTGACTCAATTGTGAAATTGGTCTCGAATTGAGACAGGCCTCAATTTGAGCCAACACAGTTGTGAGTTCTTCAAATGTCAAAGTGCTATCAGCGATGACACGTTTGAGATGATGTTTAGTGGAGCGCACTCCTGCTTCCCAGAGTCCTCCAAAGTTCGGACTGTAAGGCGGGATCCTGTGCCAAATAGTCCCATTTGTCGCCAACCAATCAGCTATATCAGTAGCAACGCGTGAGCGTTCATGAGCAAAGAGTGCCTTAAGCTCTCGATCGGCTCCTACAAATGTGGTTGCGTTGTCGCTCCATAATTCTGCACAGTGACCACGACGAGCAACGAAACGCTTGAAAGCAGCAATGAAAGTGTCCGAAGTAAGGTCACTTACTACCTCCAAGTGGATTGCTCTCGTCACCATGCAAATGAAGAGGCAAATATAGCCCTTAAAGGAACGATGTCCTCGTCCTTTGGTTGCTCTTACAGCTATTGGTCCCGCATAGTCTAACCCACTCTGTCGAAATGGTCTACTAGCAGTCACTCTAGCTGGTGGGAGCTGACCCATCAGTGGGTGAACAGTTTGCGATGAATATCGCAAACATTTTACGCACTTGTGAATAAAAGATTTGACAAGGGTTCGCAAATCTACGATCCAATATTTGGAATGAATGTAATTGATTGTTAATTGGGGTCCTCCATGAAGGGTTCTCTCATGAGCGTCTGCGATTATTAATTTGGCCAGGTGAGATTGACGTGGAATCAGAATGGGATGCTTTCTACATTCTGGAAGATTATCACCCTGCAATCGGCCACCGACGCGCCAAATTCCATCTGTGTCCTGAAATAGATTGAGAGAAGAAAACTTGCTTTTCTTGCGATCATCTGTCAAATAATGATCTTGACCTTTTTTGATGCAGATATGCATTACATCATGCAACTCTTTCGCTCTTAACCAGGATTCTTTAGACTCATCCTGAGGCGAGTAAAATCTGCGGCACCAAGCTAATACTCTGAGAAGTCTTCGCAAGGTGGAGAACCTTTTTAGGAAAGGATCGTCTTCGTTACCATCACAGGTAACAGTATGACACTTCAAATTTCTTTCTTCCAGGTTTGTATCCTTTAACTGCCCCTTATTATAATTTATAATTTCCAAATGCAGCCATGCAGGACCGTGTTTCCAGAGCTCATTGTCAACGCACTCCGAAGGTTGTAAACCTCTCGACGCACAGTCTGCAGGATTTTCTTTGGATTTTACGTGAGCCCACTGATTACCATCCATTAAGGTAAGAATTTCTGACACCCTATTGGCTATAAATGTCTTCCACCGATTGGGGTGACTGCTTAACCACGCTAACACTATTGAGGAATCTGTCCAAGCATAAATATGATCCTTGGGAATATTAAGCGTTTCTGCAACCTCTTTCAGAAGTTTAGCAAGCAGCACTGCACCACATAGCTCTAAACGGGGAATCGACACTTGCTTGATTGGAGCCACTCTAGTCTTAGAGGTTACCAGGCTAACATTCACCTTACCTTCTCGATCTACAACACGCAAGTAAATGACTGCAGCGAATGCAAGACTTGAAGCGTCCGAAAATCCGTGGAGCTCACAACACTTATCATTGTGATTGGTGTTGATCCATCGTGGTATACGAATTTGTTTAAGCAACTCCAGATTATTGCGAAATTGGATCCAATCGTCGAGTAGTGATGACGGAAGCTTATCATCCCATCCAATGCCAGAAAGCCATAGTCTTTGGATAAATACTTTTGCTGTTGTTATTGCTGGTGCTAGCCATCCTAAGGGGTCAAACAATCTAGAAATATCTGAAATAACACGCCTCTTGGTGACCGGAACTTCAATCGGAGGGAGGTTTACAGTACACTGGAAAGTATCTGCTTCTCTATTCCATGTTAGTCCAAGAATTTTCATGGTTTCATCCGTCTTCAGCTCTATATCCAGTTCTGGCTCCGCAGTTTCTCCGTAAATATGATCCATTAGCATCTTGCTGTTACTTGACCATTTTTGTAGTGGAAACCCTCCACGGTTGAGTAAAGCATTCATTTGTTCATAAACTTGGACACCTTCAGACGTTGAAAAACAACCGGACATAAGGTCATCCATATAAAAGTCAGAAAAGACTCTGCTTGACGCTAAAGGGAATTCTGCGCCATCATCTCTAGCCAACTGCTGCAGGGTACGCACAGCTAAAAAAGGCGCTGATGAGGTGCCAAAAGTCACACGCAAGAGACGAAGATGCAGCAATTCAGCATCTGGATTTTCACGCCAGTAAATGCGCTGAAAATCTGTATCCTCTTCAGAAACCTTTATTTGTCTGTACATTTTTACGATATCAGCTACAAGGGCAATAGGAAAACATCGCCAACGCATCACTATATGCCTTAACTCTGGTTGCAGCGTAGGACCAGTCATCAAATCGTCATTCAAAGATACCTGATTAGACCCCGAGCACGAGGCATCGAACACTACACGAGTTTGTGAAGTGCTTTTGTCGTGCCTTATTACGGCGTGATGGGGTAAATAAACTGAACCTATGTTAGTTGTGTTGCTCAGTACTTCCGCGTGACCCATTTGCAGGTATTCATTAATTACCTCCGAATACTCGGCCTTGAGATCTGGATTTTTTCATAAAGCGTTTCTCCAACATCAGGAATCGTTTGCGGGCAATTTCCTTGCTTACACAGTAGATCATCGGATTTAAATGGCAGTTTGACGACATACCTACCGGACTCATCTCTCCACGTTGTTTGAGAATATATCTCTTCACATTTCTCCTCTTCTGATGTAAGGTATTTCTTAGTTAGAGATGGTTCTGATTCCATCTCCCAAAACTTCTTCAACAGTTCATTACCATCTGATGTGGTCACATGCAAACTGATGATATCAGAGCGCTTATCGCTATGGTTGTGTTCATCAGGCGTGGGTATTCGACCAGAGAGGATCCAACCAAGCCTTGTGTTTTGCGCAATCACAGACCCTGGTGGACCCTTGACTAAACCTTTCAACAAAATCTGGCTATACACCTCCGCCCCCAATAGCAGGTCTATCCTATTTGGTGTACTAAAGGATGGATCTGCTAATTCCATACACGACAGTGCTGGCAAAATTTGCACATTTGGCAAAGGGGTACTAGGTAAGAAGCACGTCAGCTTACTTAAAACATGTGCCTTTACTACAATGGTAAAGCTTGGATCGATGCGTGACTGAAGTTTTAACATTACAGTGGATTTCGACGCTATAGTCGAATCCTGGTCACCACCCAATCCACAGACTAAACCAGTCTCAGGATTTTTCTTGAGACCTAACATCTGCACTGCAGATTCCGTTACGAAGGATGCCTGAGAGCCCTGGTCTAACAGAGATCTTAATACTACCGTCGACTTGTTTTTGTTTGACTCTGCCTTTACTAAGGCCGTTGCCAACAGAACGTGACTTGAAGTATTTACATTACAAGAAGTAATTTTGGGGACATCCGACGATTCGCCGCGAGTCTGTGATAGTGATGAAGGTGCTGTCACCGTTGCAACATTATTTTTGACAGACTGATCAACCGTGACAGGGTCACTGGTTGAGTTTGGGTTTCTGGGATGCAATAACGTGTGGTGTTTTTTTTTACACAGGCGACACCTAGTGGAAGAGTTGCACTGAAATACCGTGTGATCGGTGTTCAGACAATTGAAGCATAAGTGGTGAGTTTTTGCAAAAATACGTCTTGCGTCGGTAGTTTGTTTTGAAAACATTTTACAATTGCAAATTTTATGGTTCTCCGAGCAAAACGAACAAACAAGTACTGTAGTAGCAACGTGAGTACAATTTTGTTTCTGAATTTTACTGTCCAGAAACTCTATAGATCTAAATCTGTTTGTTAAAAATTCTTCGAACATAGACATTGTAGGCAAATCTTGGGTAGATTCAGTCACTTTTTGTTCCCATTGTCTACGTGATTCTGGATCTAGTTTTTGACTTATCAAAAATATCACAATAACATCCCAAGACTTTACATTAACACCCAAGTTCTCAATTGAATACAAACACTCTTTGGTTGTGTCTAATAAACACTTCAAAGCACTAGAAGACTCTGTTGTAAGGACCTTTTGACTCGTTAATTTCTTTAAAATACAGTTGGCTAAATATTTTTTATTATTATATCTATTCTCTAATTGAGCCCAACAAATTTTGTAATTATCAGCGGTTACTGCGATGTGCCTTAACAATTGCTCGGCCTCACCTGTGACTGAGCTTTTTAAATAATGTAACCTCTGCACATTGTCAATTTTACTATTATTGTGAATCAATGACGTAAACAAGTCACGAAAGCTTGCCCACTCTGCATAGTTTCCAGAAAACTTTGGAACTTCAATTTTCGGGAGCTTGACGCTTGCTTGTTCAGCGCTTTGACTATCATACACCTTAGAACTAGGTTCTGGTTTAAGTTTACTTATCGCCTCTCTAAGAAAAGATTTATATTCAATATAATTTTCCTCCGTCACGTTGAACAAATCATTGACCATGTATGAAGATGCTTCTAAAATTTTGCAATCAAGTTCTAATACAATTTTTCTATGATTATCTTGAAACTCCTTCCAATGTACTTCGAGAGTTTCTAAACGCGTTCCGAGAAAAGATAAAGTAAGTCTGTCTTTCGAGGCCTTTTTAAAGTTGATCTTTGATTTGTTCATTTGAGAAGCCAAATTCTCTTGAAGTTTAAGACGATCTGCCATTGTTAACAATAAAAGTAAAACAAGATAAAATACGAGAAATTTTACAAGTCGATGTACAACAACGGAAATTTTATAAGTCCAGTATAGTATAAAACTAAATATTTTACAAGTCTAAGGTAAACTTTGCATAAATATTCTAAGTGTTTCAAATATTGCACTTCGATCTGAAAACCGGCATAGGTTCCCCGTAGTATCACTTTCTTACGAATTATTCTAAGTCCCAAAGCAACAATTTTTAATCTATACCAAACACCAAATAAATTTCCAAGTTTTGATCTTCTATGAAATAAGGTTCAAAATTCTTCCAATGATATAAACATAAAGTACTCACAATTTTAAGTCACCAACACTCACGACTCACACTTTGACGTCACCGTGCACTCCTGACGTTACTTTTCAACGTCACGCCGTCGTCGCAGTAGATGTTCCTCGTAGTTCTCGATATCACCGCTAAGGGGCGCGCTGTTCTGCTGTTGTTTACTAGAACTAGAAGGGGTGCTCCCCCCGCTGATATTCCGTCTTGTAGTAGCACTTCGACTAACAATCAGCATGTGCTAGTAAGTGGCGCCACTGCTGTCGACGGACGAAGAGGCCAACTTAGTTAGCTTCTCGTCAGTATCCGTAGAAACGGACGGTGCACGGTCACTGGAACCACTTCGTATCGCCTTCCGGCTTAAGAAGGACCATGTACACGTCCCAATAAACCCGCAAGGAAACTTTATGACCAACGTGGTGTTAGCAATAAAACAATTCCAATGGCGAGTGAAGATAACTGTTTATTCAAATAATTCCACCAATATGTCACATCGGATACAAGTGATTGCGTGTTTCAGACACACGGTCGCTCGTTTGTGAGCGCCATCTAACAAACCGTTAACGTACTAACTTTATTAGCACCTTGCTATTGCATGTCAACATTCAGTCTTGAACACTTAACTATGTCAAATCTTGTCATTGTATATAAACACGTATTTATAAATTGTAATTCAAAGAATTTAATTTGACTTAATGGCATCACAAAGCTTATAATGTTGAGGGTTTTTATTTTAGAATACCGTACGAGAAAATGGGAACCTATAACAAAGCCTTAGCCTGCCACCATCCACCCTACCGTTTATAGGCTGATTATTTCAAAAAATGTTATTACTACGGATTGTTTAGAAAATAGTAATGGAAACAACAACTATGTCGCAAGGTGATGGGCGCAGTGCAGTTCGTCACTTGTGATGAAATGCATCTGTTATAGGCAGAGGATACCGCTTAACATCAGGTGGGCCTCGCGCTTGTTCCTTAACAATAACAAAAAAAAAAAATTGGAATTTGTTTCAGATTTTCTCAATTTTGCTTAGAATTGTTGTTTTTGTGGCAGCCTAAAAAGCTAAACTAAAATGTACTAATAGATTCAAGCGTTACTCTTATAATTGAAATCCATATTTTATGACAACAACTGTAGGTATTAAAAATATTTTAAGAAAACATTAAATTAATATTTAAGAAAAACATTTTAAAATGTAATAATGTACCAAGCGACTATTCCACACATTTTCCTGTTAAACCGATCTGGTGTCATAAACACCACGTACCCAAACCGGAAGAATTTTCACGTGTCGTTTCTACACGAAGCAGCCTCCGCAGGCCTTGACTCTTCGAGCGCATGATCGACCAGATTAATCGTAACAGAAAATATCACTTGACATATTTATAAGTGATTTTTCTAAAATCTCAATATAATGTTTTGATTAAACAATTTTAAAACATATAACATTTCTTATAATTTCTTACAATAGTTTAATGACTGTTGATTTTCTTCCGTATCTGTCCGTAATCTTGCTGCAAGTATTCGATCTCATCTCTAATAGTGTAAAGACAAGGTGCATAATATCTGCATAAAATATGTACACAGGTGGTATAAGAAGTCATTTTCTAGAACAATCTCTTTAGAAACCTCCGGAAGCTTTGGTATACATAAAATAATAATAATAGCTACTTGTATGCGCCCTCGACTAGCTTTGAAGGATTTAATTTTCTTACTTGCAGACCTGCTCGTTGTGTTGCCTGAGTGGACTACAACATAAAATCTTAACAATGTACGTACACTGAACGATAATAGTTAGTAGTGGATATTAGTAGTGCGGTTGTGACTATCAACTGCCTTACAGAAGGATCATTTGAATCCAGAATGGGCTTTAGTTTTGCAACATAGTTTTAAGATTTTAGCTAATGTATCGCGACTTGCTATGCACCAAACTGTATTTTCCGCAACTGTCCTTTGGAGCCTAATGTTGTCTTAGGTTTTCGCGATTATTACACATAGTAATTAAACAACTTTAAACGGTTTAAATCGCGTATATTTATCATTATTTTTGTCCCGACGATTCAAACACTTTGCAGTGATCGTGGTCATGGAGTCACCCCGTGACCACGATCACTGCAAAGTGTTTGAAACGTCGGGACAAAAATAATGATAAATATACGCGATTTAAACCGTTTAAAGTTGTTTAATTACTATGTCCTTTGGAGCCTTTCAAGTTTTAGCCTGTCATATCTTTGAGCAATTCATCACTTGCCAACAGAAAAGATTAATGGTTAAAGGCAGAGATAAAAAAAAATAATGTAAAAACTTAAAACTAAGCCCAAAACTTAAAGAATAAGATCATTTTAACAGCTGTCAGATCAACAGCCTGTATTTAGAGTTAATGCAATAACAAAAATAAAATTCATTGCTTTCTTGGCAAAGATTGCTATCCATATCTATTCTATTTTTTTATAATAATTCAATGTTTTATTGATAATTAAGTGTCGATCCCAACATCGACGTATACAATAATAACAATCGAAATCACAATTTGTCCCATTTATTTTAGTTCCATGTATTATAAGGCAGGCCTATTGCCCTCTAAAGACCACTGAAGCGACACTTTACGCCATTTGACCAACGAGGCAGTCAACCATCACCCATTTTAATTAATAAATATTAGATGAAGGAGGTCATTATTTTATTTATTTATAGCCCTTAGGGTATAGCCTTTGACCGTTATCTCATCTGATGGTAAGTGATAATGTGATCGAAAATGTTGTTAAGGCTAACCTAGAATTACTGGCTCTTAAGGACAACTGCCGGAACACACTGTTTGGTGTTTGGCGACAGATTTTCTACTCGAGACTGGTAGGTAGCCGGAAGGCTTAACTTGCCCTCCGTATCACAAAAGCGCTCAGTAGTAATGTCACCTTACGGTTACTCTTCCAAGGCGGTATCAAAAATTGATCGAATTACTGAGCTTACATCATACAAAGTGATACAAAATATTCTTGCAGACACAGCCCTTTACAATTTTATGACATAGGGTACCCACTAGATGTTATTTGAAATTTTATGAGTCAGAGAGGTTACTCATGGATATGACTCTTGCGTGATGACAGCGCTGGTTTATAGTTCAAGTTTAATATTTTCGTGGTTATAGGGTAACCGGGTCGTAAAAATAATAACCGAAGAGTAAGTATCCCTGTGATAAAACGCCCATACAAGGATTCAGTTGGAGAGAAAATTATTTTCGACATTTGGCCATTATGTAGTAGCTTTCGTATTTATCTACTTTCAAATGTCAATAAGCGGTCGTCTGGAGGTCGTATTATGTTCTAAAATTAAAGATTTTTATAGTAAAATATGAGTGAAAAAAGTACTTAATAGTAAAATGCACGGAGGGCTTTCCATACAAACGTATTTTCGTCATATTTTAATTACCAAGTGTTCAAACTCGGTACAATTTTGTACGCATATTGCTGAGCCTAATATATATGCTTCTTTTGTTTCGCTTTGCCACTTTATTAGCTTCCAGTGTGTTCCCGCACTGTACTTCAGAACCAATAATTAAAGGTTAGCCGGAACAACATCTTCAACCACATCATCACTTACTTAGGTGAGATACTGATGAAAGATAAAAGACCAGCTTATTAGCCATTAAAAAGAAAATAATATATTGTTTAGTAGTACGGAACATTTGGTTCACAAGTCCAACTCGCATTTAGCTGGTTTTACTTGAATTCATATTTTTTTAAACAAGTATAAAATAATAATGTACTATGAGTAATTTCATATACGAGTATGTTAAGTTGTTGTTACTTTTTTGGTTATATTAAAATGTAAAAAACCCAACTGCAAATTATTTATTTTTGTTACGCTTTTATCGTTTTATTGAATTTAAATCTCCAAGTTACGAATCGTAAAAACCCTTCATTGTGACACTCATTCCAAACATACATACATGAATAGTAATTATACAACAATTATACGGTTTAAATCGCGTGTACTTATACCTACTCATTTATTAGTGCAAACAGTGTTGCCAAAGCTAGTTTGTCAAAGTAACGTACGGCAAGTCAAGTCAAAATTTTAGTTTTTACATGATTGCCCGAAAAAGAGTGTTCTGTTTTCAGGATTCATATATAATGTTGACTAACCACGATCACTGCAAAGTGTTTGAAACGTCAGGACAAAAATAATTATAAATATGCGCGATTTAAACCGTTTAAAGTTGTTTAATTACTATGTTTTTTTCGAAGCAGTGATGGCTCAGTGGCATTGGCTATGGATTGCCGCGCAGCAGGTCCATGGTCGAATCCCGCCGTGGGCTTAAGCTTCATCGCACGGTGGAAGGGCATTTTGCGAATGCTCGCCTGGCTAGCGATCACCCTCAAGTAGAAAATCTGTCGCCAAGCACCGGTGTGTTCCGGACGCAGTCCTTGAGAGCCAGTAATTCTAGGTTAGCCTGAAAAACATCTGTGACCACATCATCACTTACCATCAGGTGAGATACTGGTCAAAGGCTAACCTATATAAGGCATAAAAAACTCAGTAGTAATGTCACAAGCGGTCACCCTTCCACCTCATGACCGCGGCGGGCGTTGCTTAACTTTGCTAATCGATTAAGGACGGCTAAGCAAACTCTGCTGCGAGCGCTTCGAAAGGGTAGTCACAAAATGCAACCACCTAGCAATGCTCTTTCCCCATGTGACATATATTATGCAAAGGTGACCGAGTGGACATGTTAATTGTGTCGTGAATATGTTATTATGGTTGACAAAAAGTTGACAGACACACCTCCGCATCACTCTTGTTAGAGTTTATACAGTTTACATAGCAATTTGCAAATGGGCTGTGCTGTTGGCGAGTCAACAGAACTGTTTTATCCGAGTTATGCACGTAACAATGTTTGCTTACGGTGACCACGCTTTACAGGTAACAAGTTTAACACATTTTAAGGTACAACATTGTATGTAATTTAGAGCATGTTTCAGAATGTTCCAGTGAGTTCCGGTTATACTACTCAGAACATAAAATAACTGAATGATAAAAATTACAGTTAACATGCAGCGCGTTTCAAGCTTTTACCGATAGATAGGCTAAATCGATGACTGTGAAACGTAAAGATAGTGTTTTATTTAATAAATAATATGTTCTGTACTCGAACATTCTGAAACAGGCCCTTAGAATTCTAACTCCCCAGACCCGTACCAAACAGAAAATCTGTCGCCAAGCACCTAACGGTGTGTTCCGGCAGCTGTCCATGAGAGCCAGTAATTCTAGCGGCGCTGGCGGCTCACCTGGTGGTAAGTGATCAAAGTCGTTTTTCTAAAAACATGAAATAAATTGTTGTTTTTTATTGCTGATAGGCCTTTGACGACAATATCACCTGATGGTAAGTGATGATGTGGTCGAAGATGTTAACAGGCTTAACCTAGAAAGACGGGCTCTTAATAATATACATATTTCTTTTCAGTGATGCATCCTGGCAACACAATCTGTGTGATTTTACTTATAGGCAACAATAATGATCGTCAACGCCAATTAATGTTAAACAAGTACATCATCAAGGCGCAGACGTACGAGAAAACATTTGTAATAATTTCAGTCAATTCAGTGTCAATGGACAATAATTCTTCTGAAGTTGATGAAATTTAAATGAGACCTACTTGGAGGTATAATCTACTTTAGCAGTATTCAAATTCAAGCAATAAACCTAGTTCAGCAGCTAAAAGCAGTATCGCACTCTCTGCTGTAATCAAATTTAAAAATGGAAAGCGATGCCATTTTCTTGAATGATCAACAGCTGTGAAAGTCATTCTACAAATGGGAGGCCCTCATGCTTCGCAGGCGTCTTGGAGAGTGCAGTGTAAGATGGGAGTTCTTTAGAAGGCACTTTTGCCTACCTTGTGGTAATTTCCCCTGCAAAGTCTCTTACTTCCTGTATAGGCGATACAGGATGAAATGGGGGTGGAATTTGCATGGTGGTACGGCATTTTGCGAATACCTACCTGGCTAGTTATCGCCTTCAAGTAAAAATATGTCGCAAAAGAGATAACAGCGCTCCGACAGCAGTCCTTGAGCGCCAGAAAAATTGCAGTCACGTGAGATTTAACAACTGTAGGTATATATTAGAGTGACGGGCGCAGAGTAGTTCGTCACTAGACAAAATGCATCTGTAAAAGGCAGAGGTTACTGTTAGGTTCATGCCACACATGCTTGTGCCACAATAGAGAAATTAAATAATGTTTTTTTTTAAATAAATGCTTGTAATATGAATTATGAATAATGAATGATCCATTAAAAAAAATACGTGTTTATACATAAGAACATTATACGCGTAATCTTGAAATATCTTTGTTTGTTTCCTTGGAAGTCTGTCAATAAAGATTTCCACCTGGAAAATCCGCGACAGTAACAACATTTGGTGTCTCTACCGGGTCGTGTTTATGTCAACGCCAATGGAGCGTAAATAGTAACCGCTCGGATTGTCACGGCGTATCAATTAGAGGATGTTTTATTAGATCAGTCACGAAACACGGCGCATTGCGGGCGTGGCCCAACGTGGTATCCGATCAATGGAATTTGCTAATGTGATGTTGGCTGCTGATGTCCTGAGTTCGGAATTAGCTATGGTGATGGTGTTTACCACAATTTACTGCGGGGCCCCTTTTGGACACTGCCATATCACTGTTTGTCATCACCTTCCACCCATATCCCACTCACGTGGGGTCTATAAAATATGTTTATACCACACCCACTCAGAAAGTGTCTAATTGCTGGTTCGTAAACGGGTTATAAAACGGGCGGTGGGAAAAGTTATATCCTCTCCGTAGCAGGGCAGGAATGTTGTATGAAAATCCATTCCTGCCCTGTTAGCGTTCTTTTGTTTATTAGCAGCGAACAGAATAAAAAATACAAACTTCATATCCCAAAGAAGGAAATAATTAGACAAGTGGGGATTTTTACGAATTCTCTAACACGATTATAGAAATAACATATTTTTGCCGGCAATACGCCGGTTTTAAAAAAATACTGTAGCGTACTACAAATTATATTCAACACTTCATCTAACTACAGTGAAAGCATTTAGGCAACCTAAAGGCCACTGCAGGCCCATGGTCAGTCTAAATGTTCAATTCCACTACCGTTTGGCAACGTGCCCAGGATATTGGCAGCATTGCCCCGCATAGCAATGCTTATTATTTGAGGCAAACAAGTGCCAGCACGCCCAGCATGGCTTCCGGCAGGGTCGAAGTACGACAAGTAACCTGCTGTCATTCATGGCGTATTTGACGCCGGTGATCGACGGCGGGGGGCAGGTGGACGTGGCGTACTTCGACTTCCGGAAGGCGTTTGACACCGTGGATAACGACATCTTGTTAGAGAAATTATCAGCGGTAGGTTTCACTCCGCATCTTTTAAAGTTTTTTACAAGTTACCTTGGCGAGCGCCGGCAGTATGTCGAGTATGCAGGATGCGAATCTGAACCTTACTTTACGTTCTCGGGCGTCAGCCAGGGTAGCAATCTGGGCCCCCTGGAGTTTATTTTAATGATCAATGACCTACCAGAAGTAATGGAAGCCTCTCGATGTCTCTTGTTCGCGGACGATCTTAAGATATTTCTGGCTGTAGCGAACATGTCGGATTGCGAGCGGCTTCAGCGAGACATAGATGCCGTAGTGCAGTGGAGCGCTACCAATAAACTATTTTTTAACGCGGCTAAGTGCGAGGTTATCAGCTACGGACGCAGACTGAGGCCGTTGCAGTATCAGTACGAGGTGGACGGCGCGGTGATGCCGCGGGTCGACTGCGTGCGTGACCTGGGCGTTCAGATGGTAGCAGACCTCACGTTTCGTAAGCACATTGTCGATATGTGTGGCCAGTCATTTAGGAATTTGGGTTTCATCCTGAGAAACTGTAAAGAGTTTGATTGTACTCGGGTGATTAAAATACTTTATAATTCACTCGTTCGAAGTCGCCTGGAAACGAGTGCAATTATTTGGAATCCCCACGAGGCCTTATACGTAGGTATGTTGGAAAAAGTCCAAAATAAATTCACTCGCTTCCTGTACCTAAAAGAGTATGGCGTCTACCCATTCTACCCACTGATGTACCCGACCCTGTTCGTGATTGGCATGGTAGGGTACAATAAGCTAGGCGTGAGACGCGACGTGGCACTCTGCAGGTACGTGTGGCGCGTGCTGCACGGCCAGTTGCACCACCCCGAGGTGTTGGCGGCGTTGCAGCTGTGCGCACCCGATGAGGCGGCAGCACGTCGGCGACCCAAGCTCACTTTCAGTGTGCCACACTGCCGTACAAACCTACTCAAGTTTGCCCCCATGGTTCGCGCTCTAAAATTATTAAATGCTATTTCAACTCATGAAATTGATATTTTTAACTGCAACCTGGCGAAGTTCACAGAAGCGGCGCACAAGGTCTGTGAAAACATATCTCACAGAAATGTATTTTAAACTAGTTACTTAACTAGTAACATAATGTGTAATATTGTATTTATATAATTTTGTTATTGACATTAATATATATATTATTAAGTTGTCATAATGTTTAAGTATAGCATCGCATTGGTCAAAACTGTAATGATGTTATTTCTATTTTAATAAATAAATAAAAAAATAAAAAAATTTTGAACACGCGTAACATGACATATTGTTATAAATTTTGGCTTCAGTTTTGTAACTGGCTGCCTTTTATATGACGACCCTGCATAGTAATGCCCATGTTGGTAGTATACCGGTTTATCAATATTTTGTAGGGGTGGTGTTAAGATGGTATTGAACTCTGTAATGTGCAACTGCACCTTTTTTTAATGTGGCTTATTAGTTTTTCCACAGACTCCAGGGTCCGTGCCATTTTTTAGGTTAACTTAGAAATTTATTAATTAATTACATTACTATGGGGAGCATTACATATTTAGCGGGGAACACAGTTATAAGGGATGCTAATCTTACATAACTATTATATATACTATTTATATATATTATATTACAAAAGAGTTACAAACTGGTTTGCACAGGCATTCTAAATGGACCAGTGTCTTCAAGCAGCACTCGTTCACGAGTTGACTCGCGTGCCAGTCATCGTCCTCCTCAACCATTTGTGAGGGAAGAGGGCGACCCGACACACGATGCCGCCGCTTGCCTACACTTTATCGTGAGCATGACCGTTCCGAATGCCCGCGCCAATCCGCTTGCCAAAGGGGGAGAAAACTACAATTAAAAACTACATTCTTACGCATACAATAAAATTTTAACTCTTTAGTTTTTTATTATTCTGACCCACCGACGTCCATTTTCACCAGGCCCTCTATCACCACGCTGTTAAGATCTCAAATTGCCATCTTTAGGTTATAATCGCGGATGTCTTTGCGCCTTGCAGCCACCGCTCTCCAAACGAACCGTCCAATAGCATCATTTGCGTTGTCAGCGTAGTACGTGAAAGTCCCGGTGTGCCGTGCGACTGCGACGACTGCGTGAGGGACGCTCTCGTGCAGCTTCATTCTACCCTTGGTTTTTATTGCGATTACTGACTCGTATATCAGTCCCTGTGCTTCGTGGATTGCGAGGATACGAGATCCTGTGCCTGCTCCGTAGCCCTCGTTGGTCAGGGTCTCCTTATCTTCCTGGGTGTGAACCAGGAACAGGGTGTTTGGGAGAGTTTTGTGAATTTTCGCATTCGTATATCCTTTCTGCTCTAGGGACTGGATACGGGGAGCCGAGGAATATATACCTGAGTATATTTCCCTCAACGCGTACGCGACATCCATTGGGTTCCAGTGCGTGCACAACAACTCTTGGCTGATGTTCGTAACCAAGTTAGGGCGATTGACCTTCTCTGTCAATGTAAGGTAATTGAGGCAACTGCACCTTACGAACGTCAAACTCGAACGTCGAACTACGAAGCGCTCGTTGCAAAGTTTACTTAGCTGTTCTTAACCGATCAGCAAAGTTAAGTAACGTCCGCCGCTGTCATCAGTTGGATGGGTGACCGCTAGTAACATTACTAATGAGCGTTTCCGTGCTTCTGAGGGCACGTTAAGCCGTCGGTCCCGGTTGTCGTCTTAGGATGGCAGTCGTTATAACGTGGTGGTAGGGCATTTTGCGAATGACCGCCTGGCTAGCTACCACCCTCAAGTAGAAAATCTGTCACCAAGCACCTAACGATATTTTCCGACAGCTGTCCTTGAGAGCCAGTAATGCTAGTTTAGCCTGAACAACATCTTCGACCACATTCTCACTTACCATCAGGTGTGATAGTGGTCAAAAGCTAACCTATCAAGCATAAAAAACTGAGTAGTGGCGTGCTGTTCATGTAGTGCACTATTCCTATTAGGTTGTGTATACCCACGAGACGACTTTTACATGCCACAGTTTGTTGCTGGCGAACTAGATAACATACTAGATGGGTATGCTTAGTTTTATGAGCCGACAGCCTTACGAGAAGGGTATGGAGATATGGACCAACGGGTGTGGTGCTGACTGTGGTCAACTGGCGCTAGCGTCGGCATCGTTTTTATGGCTCCAAAGAGTTACATACGAGAGTCAAATATGGTAAACAATTTTCACATATAAGCTGCCAAAGACAGCAGTTGAATCCCCCCGTCAGGGTGGTAGCTTGCATGGTGGTAGGGCATTTTGCAAATACCCGCCTCTCTAGCTACCACGCTCAAGTAGAAAATCTGTCACTAAGCGTCTGACGGTGTGTTCCGGCAGCTGTTCTTGAGAAACAGTAATTCTAGGTCAGCCTAAACAACATCTTTGACCACACCATCACTAACCATTAGGTGAGATAGTGGTCAAAAGCATGCCTATCTACAAATAAAATAAAGTAAGACAGGCGGATATTCGCAAAATGCCGTACTATATAATGCAAAAACTACTGCGATCCTAAGACAACAACAACGGGGATCGATGGCTTAACGTTCACTACAAAGCATGGAAGTGCTAAGTAGTAAATGCTACTAGCAGTCACTCATCTAAGTAGTAACCGCAGCGAACGTACGAGCGAGCGCGAGAACGAGAAGGCAAGAAACTAATCACTTTTACGTTTCACAGGTATTTTTGGGGCTTCTTGGCAAGAGTCTGGAGACGGCAATTTTTTTTATATTTTTTTTTATACCTGATATGTAAGCCTTTGACCACTATCTCAACTGATGGTAAGTGATGATGTGGTCGAAGATGTTGTTCAGGCTAACCTAGAAATACTGGCTCTCAGGGACAGTTCCGGAACACACCGTTAGGTGCTTGGCGACACATTGTCTACTTGAGGGTGGTAGCTAGCCGGGCATTCGCAAAATACCCTACCACCATGCTATAACGACTGCCATCCTAAGACAACAACCGGGACCGACGGCTTAACGTGCCCTCCGAAGCACGGAAACGCTCAGTAGTAATGTCACTACCGGTCACCCATCCAACTCATGACCGCGAGCGACGTTGCTTAACTTGATCGGTTGAGAACATTTAAGTAAACTTCGCTACGAGCGCTTCAAAACTGGCATCCAATCATACAAAGTGCAATTAATTTCCAAATTATTTTACAAACATTGAGTGACAGTATTAATATTAACACCTGAAAGCATTTCCGTTTACCATTTTAACCTTGCCATTCAAAGTTGTCTTCTTCTCAGTCTTTACGGTCTTGGCAGAGCGGTTGTGGTCGTCATGTAGTTGTAGTGGAGGCAGATGTGATGCACCTCACAATGTCGGGCCATCGCCCTCTATTCGCGGTCATCCTGGTGCACTCAACCAAGGGACCGCCCACCGCAGGTGTAATTTGGTCAGTCCATCGCCTGGGTGACCTCCCGCGCGCTCTAGTTCCTTCTACCTTGCCCTGAACGACAAGACGTTCAATGGACAGGCTACCTCGCCTCAAAACATTACCAAAGAATGCGGAAACTGTAAAGCATCTTTATTCTTATATTTTTTTGAGGACGTTGCTTAATGGCTAAACTTTCAAGGATCTACAAGCGTAACATGTTATGACGTAAAAAATAAGCAATAGAATGTAACAATCCAAATTTTGCAGCCCGCACAGAAATACTCGTGTCTGGAGTCACGTCTTTATGCGGAACAAGTCGTATTAACATTATGCCTAAAAGCTGAAATTGCCGAAACTTTGGTGTGAATCTGGCAGCACGTACGTAACACAACAAATGTGTTTTAAAGTTTCACAAACAAACTTTGTTTATATTAACCATAATATATTTATATGACTGAATCGCTTAGATAATGAAAGCAAGGCATTTATCTCTTGGTTTGTTTTGAATCCTTGTGTATTGTGGGTACAAATTATATTTACTACATGCGACTGCGAGAAAAAACATATCAGAGCGCTTGGTCGATGCGACGCGTGATCAAAATGTTGGCACCTATTTGGCTCAAAGAATAAGCATTGCAATTCACTGGGGCAATGCTGCCAGCATGCTGGGCACGCTGCCAACTGGTAGTGGGCTAGAGCATTTGGACTGCCTATGAGTCTGCAATGACTTATAGGGATCTAAATGCTTTTATTGTAGTAGCTGTAGTGTTGTATATAGTTCGTAGTATTTTGCTAATGGCGGCTGCGAGTGTATTAAAAGACCTTTCACAATTTACCGATAATTCTAAAACAGTTTACCTCCTAGTTCTCTATTTACCGAGCAATTTTTGTAACGCGAAAGAAAACGGACTACATAAAGAAAACTTGGAGTAAGATTGATAGATATGCTAGCTTCTGGCCATCATCTCACAAAACAAATCAAAATCAATAAAAAAAAACATTGGAAACATTTTCTGTCACATGCTTCAAAATAGATCCAATAGATAACTAAAATTTCAGTAGATTCATCGTGGATCTCACCACTGGATATATATTTTAGACTGAACGGCAGTTCCACATCTTTATACATTAATTAGATTCTTCCAAAAAATCCCGTTGAGTATCCGCATTACTGCTGATATTTATAGTGTTTGTCAAAAAATCCCCACAGATAGCCCCTTTCACTTGCCAAACAGTAATTTTCTTGGGCTTAGGTTTAAAACACTGATATCAAGGGATATAGCATGGAGTACCAAGTGCGTCGCGTTTATATAACTTCTATTTAATGCCTAATTTCAGCGGATATCTGGAAATAAAATTCACCAAAACAAACCTTAAGACATGACTATTTTTACATTGAAGCAATGATGGCCGAGCGGTAATAGCTATGGACTGCTGCGCCGTAGTACCCTGGTTCGATCCCCTCGAATAGATCTAACTATGTCTCAAATTGTCGTGCGTAGTGCAATTCGTGATTTGTGATGAAATGCATCTGTTATAGGCAGAGGTTAGTCCACTTAACATCAGGTGGGCCTCGAGCTAGTTCCAATAAAAAAAAACCGGCCAAGCGCGAGTGGGACTCGCGCTCGAAGGGTTCCGTACTATTATCTGTAACCTAACCTTGAAAGTTAGCTTGGTAGGTACGGCGAAAACCTCTTTTATTGTATGGGAGTGTATTCATTATTTATTTTATTTTAATTCATAATATTTATAGAAAACATAAAACTAAATTTTCTGTGAATAGCTATAGCGTTTACCTGTCACCGTTATTATAGTATCGAGCAAGCAAGAAACGGTAAAAAATTAAGTTTTTTGTATGGGAGCCGCCCTGAAATATTTATTTTATTTTTAGTATTTGTTGTTATAGCGACAATAGATATACATCATCTGTGAAAATATCGACTACTAGTTATCACTGTTCTTAAGATACAGCCTCGTGACAGACAGACGGACGGACGGACGGACAGTGAAGTCTCAGTAAAAGGGTCCCGCTTTTACCCTTTGGGTACGGAACCCAAAAAATTGGTGTGAGCTAATTAGGTGGTGAAAAAGAGGCAACACTGGTGCACGGAAATTATTTAGCGCATACATTTTATCGGCATATCTCTCGGATATCTGTGGTATAAAAAAAAAACTTTCATTGTTCGAAGGTTCATTGTTCGAAATCCATCGCCGGCTTGACCTTCACCGGTGGGAGAGCATTAAGCGAATGCTCGCCTGGCTAGCTACCACCCTGTAATAGAAAATCTGATGCCAAGCACCTAACAGTGTGCTCCGGCCGTATTGCTTGAGAGCCAGTAAAATTATAAGCACGTGAGATTGAACAACGTATGTCTCAGGGTTCACGGGCGCAGTGCAGTTCGTCACTTGTAACAATATGCATCTGTTATAAGCAGAGGTTACCGCTTACCATCGGTTAGGACCCCGACTACTGTACTGGACTCACTATTAGCTTCTACTGGCTCCTAAAGCTTGTCTGAACGTGTTAAATGTAATTTTGGGGGTTCTGGGAATTTTCCCGATTTTCCGGTTAATTTCATATTTGAATTTATATGATACAAATAGATTCTCCTGGCTCCTAAAGCGTGTATGAACGTGTTAAATGTAAATTTTGAGGTTTTGGGAATTTCCCGATTTTCCGGGAAATTTTATGTTATGAATTTGATGAATCTGCTGGGCGGGTTAAAGCCCCAAAGTATTCTGTAGGTGTAACTTGATGAAGTTTAAGCGATCTAATGTAAAGAATATTAACTTCTAAATATTATCTTTATTGGAAAAAAAAAATGTTTATGAAAATATTTTTTTTTTTCCAAATTGAATATCATATAGGCCAGTCAATGGGAGTTCCATGATAGTTTGTTGTGGAGTAGCCTCAGAAGAAACAATGAAGCAAATTCTTGTAAGAGAATAAACTGGCTTACTGTTCATAGGCAGTTTGTCAGCTGTTATTGATAACGAAACGCATTATATTGAAACTACGTACAAAGAAGTCATTGTGTTGTATTAAAGTGGTATGCTGCAATAGCACTCCTATATAAATATAAATAGCAATTATAATATTTTGCTGTGCATTGAAAGCCAATAAACTTTTAATGTTAAGGCACAGATAAACTTAGAAGCAGTGATGGCTCAGTGGCATTGGCTATAGACTGCCGTGCCGCAGGTCCATGGTTCGAATCTTTGAGGGCTTGAGCTTCACCGCATGGTGGAAGAGCATTTAGTGAATACGCGCCTGGCTAGCGACCACCTTCGAGTAGAAAATCTGTCGCCAAGCACCTAACGGTGTGTTCCGGCAACAGTCCTTGAGAGCCAGTGAAATTACAGGCACATGAGACTTAACAACTATGTCTCAAGGTGACGGGTGCAGTGCAATTCATGATTTGACGAAATGCATCTGTTATAGGCAGATATTAGTCTGCTTAACATCAGGTGGGCCTCGTGCGTGATCCGTCACAATTACATTAAAAAAAAACTTAGTTAAACCGTGAAACGTAAGTAAGGTAAAGCAAAATTTTGTACCTACAAATGTGTAGGTACTACATTTTACCTTACGTTATGTTATACTCATAACAATTTCATGGAAATCAGATTCAGAAGTTTAACCGCACAAAAGCAATAAATAGAGATATAGCTCTTACTTTACTATCTCATTATAATAAGGTCATGTACGTATGGGGTATATGACTACAATATCACCATTCACCCCTCATATCTTTCCGTGGGTGTCGCAATAGGGGACTATGGATAAAATATCGGAAGGTGGGCGTGGTAGCGCCTTCTGAGGAACTGCTATCTTATACTGCGAACCCCAGGACGCCTGCCAAGCGCGGAGATTAAGGGAAACCTATTTATGGGGGAGGCTCTGTTCAGCAGAGGAAAAGGCACAGTTTTCCTTTGCCGTCAGTCAGTTTGTGGGTTGATGTTTTTTAAAAAAAGGATACATTATTTTAAGCACACGCAGTTTCAAATGGGGAGACGCGTAGTTGTTGAAAATAAAAATTTTGAAAATGAATTATATTAGCAATATTAATGCCAATCTGTAAGATTGCCAAATCTGTGGTAGCACAGATTATATATAATTCTCGCTAGTGAACGTTTCGTTTTACGAACGATAAATTTTTTAATACGTTCGTTAGCATTTTATTTTTTATAAATTTACGTAAAGGTATATTTATGATTGTAACAATACGTATTACAAGTAAATGCATATTTTACAAGGAAACTATATAAAATAAATATAATCTAAAAATATAGTAAATAAGAGCACCTCACCAGAAAAAAAACTATGTTAGGTTACGTTGAAACTGCGACTGAACATAAAAAAAACATTACTAGACTGTTGAAAATATACACTCTACTAAACTTCTAACAAAACTACCTTAATTACTATTCCCACAGTCCACCAAGCGGCTTTCAGTGTTCTATAATCAACAAACGTACCACAATAGGAAATTAGGGGATGTTAATGGACGTAACCTTACGTCACGTAAGCTTGGTCCGACGAATCCAGCCGAATCCGGCCGATTCCGGTTGTTTCCAGTTTAGAGGCCTACGTGACTTAACTAAATGGACTTTATTTAAGCCTTGCTGGCTATCCCGCTGCTTATTGAAAGTCATGTTCGTAATTTTAAGTGGATAAAGAGATTAGTACGTTGATATAAATTAGTTCCGGCTTTGTCTATTAAGGTCTCCATTGAGTTCACTAAACTAGATTACCTACTAAGATTATTATATCCCTATGAAAATAAATAAATTTGAGTATACTGTGTAATTGGCATGTTTACATTATTTAATAAAAACTTCATAAATAGTTATTTAAACTAAAACAAATCGTATCAGAAAACTTCAGATGTAGGTCACTATAAATAGTTTTCTGGCATATCCACTTCCAGAGATAGCCAACCTTTTATATGAACGACATTTTATACAAACGAACTTATGATCGGAACTTAGCCCTTATGCAGGCTTGAACTTCGCTACTTGATGATGTGTAACTTTTGTGGTGTCGTGGAGGAAGAAACACGAGACCCATCTGGTGCTAAACAGTACACTCTGCAGGAACAGATGCATGTAAGTAGCAAACTCCACTGTGCTCTAATAACCCTGAGACGTAAGGGTGTTAAGTCACATGTGCCTGTAATTTCACCAAACCCTTCAAACCCGATCACCGTAATATGAATATAACCAGTTTTGTTTTATACCTTGAGTTATTTGATTTCATGTAACCAGTTAAAAATTTTAGTAAAAATAGGTATGTGTATGTGGTATGTGTAGCTTGTACTTATTATTTGGGGAAGATACTATTTTCTGCAACACAGTATTACGAGTAACCGATTGGCATCGGCGATAATGATAACAATAGAACTTCATTCATAACTAGGACGTAGTGGTTGACGATGCCAACTTATTAATACCAAAGCAGAAGGCAGGGCTTCCACTATAGAAATATGAGAACCTATTAATGTTGAACAAGTTATAAATATTATGTATTTGTATTTTGTATTACAGTATTAGCGGTAGAAATAGGTATAGTGGAAGTTCTTGAAACAATGATGTTCGAGCGGTAATATCTATGGACTGCCGTGCCGCAGGTCCCTGGTTTGGATCGGTCCCCACAGCTGCCTTGAGCTTCACCGCATGGTGGAAGGGCATTTTGCGATTGTTCCCCTGGCTAGCTACCACCCTCAAATTGAAAACCTGTCACCAAGCACCTAACGGTGTGTTTCGGTAGCAGTCCTTGAGAGCCAGTGAAATTACAGGCACACGACACTTAACAAGTATGTCTCAAAGTGACGGGCGCAGTGCAATTCGTGACTTGTGATGAAATGCATATGTTATAGGCAGAGGTTAGTCCGCTTAACATCAACTCGAGCTTGTTCCGTCAAAATAAAAAAAAGACAAATTTGCCCAAATAGTTATACTGCTACTAACATTATTGCTGATGTCTATTCCGAAGGAAGACCAGCGCTGGCTAACAACCAGCATTATGCTGATTTGGGACCAATTTGTGAACAAATTATGAATAGTTTTAATTTTGTTTCATCTTAGTGTCAACGTATTATTTGTGTCACAAATAAAGCATTTTTCTTTCTTTTTCTTTCTTTCTTTGTAAATATTGTAGTACTTAATAATAAATTTAACCGTGCGTGACGTCACCTACCGGCCTTGACGGAAGACCAACGCTGGTTGTTAACGATCAGCAATATGTTGAGTTGGAGCCGATTTGTGGCAGAGGACTGCCAAAATCATTTTGTTTTGTTTTATCCAATATTCATTGTTTGTATATTTTGTGTCTTGGTGTAAGAAATGTTTTGTTTGTATTCTGCCATAAATAAAGTCTATTCTATTCTATTCTATTCTATTCAGCCAAGCTATGTGTCTACCGCCCTAAAGTGGAAACTCTATCCAAACTCTGTTTTTTAAATCACTACATATACATAGTATAAAACAAAGTCGCTTCCCGCCGTCTGTCCCTATGTGTGCTTAGATCTTTAAAACTACGTAACGTATTATGTTGCGGTTTTCTTTTTAATAAACAGCGTGATTCAAGAAAAAGGTTTGTATGTATAATACATGAATAATATAGTAGAAAAACATTGATGATTTTAGAAGTTTCAAATGTGATGTCGGAAATAAACATATTTTTTTGCGCTTACATTGCAAAAGGTGCTGGCTGAACCATCCATCTGAACGAGATGGATCAAAATAATGTACTACAGTATTGTAAACCTTAAAAATCTCTACAAAAAAGTCTATAATGTTGTACATCTATCTCTTAGGGATAACCCACAATAACCATTTTTTATCCTTTACTTTTTACATTTCACGTTTTACATTAAATAACATTGTGCATTTATTATAGATCAATATGGCCCTTTGCAGCATGTAATTTGAATAAATATTTTCGAAGATATTACAGATTAATTAGTACCGGCATTGCACCCATGCGAAGCCGGGGCGAGTCGCTAGTTAAGTAGAAGTTATGTAATATGTTTTCGAGATCGGCCCGCGACGTAAATTGCCGAATTGACAACTTTGCCGACCTCCTCCCTTTCCAATCAATCTCCTGTAACATAGATAAAAATATAATTTAACTTTATTCAGTGACCTCTTGCCTCTACCCCACGTTGGGTTGGGTACCTATTATATATTTTTTTTTAGTTTTTAGCTACTGTTTTAGGTATTGAATTGCCCCTAAATGTAATGTAATTGAATTTTCTTCAATAATTGGTTTTTACATATCATTCTCCTCAAAATATCTTAATTTTAAAATTGTGACTCATTTCGTTAAAGATCTAGACCCGTGGCATACGAACGGATACACAGAGTGACGTTGTTAGTTTTGACCTTTTGGGTACTCCCCGCGTTCTCAATACGGGAGACAGGGTCCCCCAATTCCCCGTGAACGAAATGGATATAATTTATATATTCTGAATGATCTACACTTGCAATGGACAGAGGCACTAGTACCATATTTCATCAAAATGTACTTACATTTTCATACCATATGTCTGCAAACCAGAAAAACCTGGGTTTAACCCTACAATACAATACAATAACTGTTTATTGCAAACCAATTTACAAATTTTACATGACCCTACAGACGCAATGAATAGACATACATGTATCACTTTATTATACGGTAATTTACGCGTGGGGTGCTTGTCTATAATTTCACCCCTCATCACTATGTGGACAGCAGCGCCTTCTGAGGAACTGATATTTTACTGCGGTCGCCAAGATGTCTGCCAAGCGTTTAGATTATGGCAAACCCTACGTTTAATGGAAGGGCTGTGTTCAGCAGTGAACAATCAGGCAGACACAGTAAAATATAGTAATTTCAAATGTTACGTCACAATATACTCGTATGCAGTTGGCAAATGCATTTAATATGTATAATATTCGATACATCTGCGTATCCACGAATGTATGAAATAAAATTTAGAATAGCATCTCGTTCAAGCTATCACATTTGGGATAAAATAATAACCAGTAGGTATTATGTGAGAGACCTGGTTAGTTAATCTTAACTAGATAAGTAGAATGCTTTTTTTCCAGTATTTTTCGGAGTTGGTGAAGCATGCCGTTACTTATTGATTAACTTTAAGTATACCTACTTAATGAAAAATAAATATTTTTCAGTACCAATAACTACAATCTATAAAAATATAAGCAGGTAAATAAGCACTGGTTAATTTTTTTGGTTACTAAGTGTGTGGCAGAGCTACGAAGTATTATTATATGTTCTATGGCAGAGCATGCATATTTATTTTCTACTACCCGCAATGAGCCGCGATTGATGCTTCACTTCGCCGCAGCAAACCAGTCTTATTATTAGTCGTCGTCGGACCGCGCCCCGCGCCAAACACGACGGTGTTGCATTGCTAATTGAAATAAGTATTATTATTGTCTTATCACCTCACCATGTTCTCTGTTATACGTTAAGAAGTGCATCATCACATATTCCTTTAATTGTGGAATTTCAGACTATACTTCTGTTGTTACTACGTGAGATTTTCGACGTGCGTGAAAGACACCGCACCGCGGTCTCTGCGAGGATGATACTTCGACTACGGGAGAGGTTGGAAAAAGCTATGGTAAGTACACATACATACTAGTAACCTCAGTTGAAAATCTCCTTTGTGTTTGGGAAACTCTTTAAGATGACCCCTCCTCATAGCTTCAGCTACTACGACTATTACCAACCCCTACGCCGCGCGGTGGAACTTCCTTTTATTTTGAGGAAAATTCTATGTTCTAAGAAAATCCATCAAACACATTAAAAAATCCACTATTGAATCTTATGACAACTGAGTATTGAATTGATCAGGCTAGCCGACTACTTCTTGTATCTATTTTTACTTACGAGGAAACTAATAATTGTTAAAAATAAGAACCTTACAGACAAACATTTTTAAGCATTGATCTCCAAGCGGTAATAGCTATTGACCACCGCAGCCAATTGAAGCTTCATCGCATGGTGGAAGGGCATTTTGCGAATGCTTGCCTTGCTAACAATGCTAGCTACCATCCTCACGTAGAAAAGCCAAGCGCCTAACAATGTGCCTAACAATGCAGCAGTCTTTGAGAACCAGTACCTAATTTACAGGTACATGATACTTAACAACTGTATGTCTCAAGGTGATGGATGCAGTGCAGTTCGTCATATGTTATGAAATGCATCTGATTTTTTTTTTATTGCTGGCTGGTAAGCGTTGAGCCTCAATCTCACTTGACGGTAAGTGATGATGTTGGTCGAAGGTGTTGACAGGTTAACCTAGAATTACTGGCTTTCAAGGACAGCTGCCGGAACACACCGTTAGGTGCTTGGCGACAGATTTTCGACCTGATATTGGTCGCAGGCTGTCATTCTGCATAAATTCTCTTCCACCATGCGGTGAAGCTCAAGCCCGCGGTGGGATTCGAAACATGAACCTACTGCTTGACAGTCATTGAGCCATCAATTCTTCAAGCTTATTCTGTTATATACAGAGGCTTGACATCAATTGGACCTCATACGTATTCGGTCACAATACATTAAAATAAAAATAAAATGTTATTACTAAAAAAGTATTACTGACGTACCATATGTGAAAATCTGTTCCTAGCATTAAAATATTACATTTACATCAGTTTATATATTTATAATCAATTATGTACCAGCAGCCAGCAGATTTAGTTCTAAAAAGTAAAAATCAAGCTTTACGATTTTTCAATATGAGTACAACTGTTTGAACAAATAAATAGGTAGCACCCATATCGCCTCAAATATTTAAAATTTGAGTTACAGACGTATAAACGCAGTTGTTTTTTTACAGGAATACCTTATATGCCTTATATACCTGCGGGGTGCCGGGCTAGAATGTCATCCCCCCAACTCTTAGTTTCGTAAGAGGCGACTAATGGTAATGTAACACCAGAAGGTGTGAAGCAGCACTTTCTGAGGAACTTTTTGCATGGTGGTAGGGCATTTTGCGAATGCCCGCCTGACTAGCTACCACCCTCAAGTAGAAAATCTGTCGCCAAGCACCTAACGGTGTGTATCGGCAGCTGTCCTTGAGAGCCAGTACTTCTAGGTTAGCTTGAACAACATCTTCGACCACATCATCACTTACCATCAGGTGAGATAGTGGTCAAAGGCTAAACTATCAGGCATAAAAAAAAACTCATATCTCACTCAGCGATCTCCATGCCGCCTGCCAAGCGTGGAGATCATGACAACCCCCCTCCCCATATATAGGGGACGCTGTGTTCAGCAGTGAACTATCCGGTTGACACAGTACAGTCCAGCACAAACTACTGACAACACTACAGCTAAGCTACATTTCATCTACTACATCATAAAGAATTTAGGCAAACTACTACCAGTTGGCAGCGTGCCCAGCATGTTATCAGCATTGCTCCGCTGAATTGCAATGCTTATTCGTTGAGCCAAATACTTATTTGGCACTTGCCAGCATTCTGATCACGCGGCGCATCGGACAACCGCTCTGATAAGTCTGTTTTGTTAAATAAGATGAGCTTCCGGCCCCCACGGGTACAATGTCTCTCGTGTGCCGTTTGGTGTGGACCAAACGGCTCAAATATCCACCAAGCTCAAGTAACCACCACCGAAAAGCGTACTTCCGCCGCGCGCCGCTTGAGTTGCTTCGCTGAAGTAGTTGCGGCGCCAGCCGACTCCGCAGAGGATCCAGTCGTGGAAAAAGAAAAGTGAACACGTTCTAATAATGCTTGAATCAGATAATATTTTTGTTTGAATATATATAATAATTGCTTTTTCGGTCCTAGTAACACTATACTTGTGTCTTAGTCCTATCTTTTATAGGTATAGATTGCCGCTGCGAGTGCTTGTTCAGCCACAATGCCATTAAAAATATTTAAGCACTAATGCAGTATATGGTAGCAAAATAATAATTAATTAAAATACCGTAATATATTACTTCAAATGTGTGTGGCGGCTCGTGTGCTGGTTCTCGATGCATTGATAGGGCATTGCATTTATTTATTTAAGGGAAAACCAACAGCTGAAGTAACTTATATATTTAACACTTATAGTAACAGAAAGCTAATTATAGGTTTTCACGTATAGTGAAAACATAATTGCAAAGTGTGAGCAATAACAATATATACACACATTTATATAAAAGAATAAGCATTAACATAGAAACACATTTATATATAATAATAAACATTGCAATTGAACGGGGCAATGCTGCCAGCATGCTGGGCACGCTGTCAACTGGTAGTGGGCTAGAGCATTTGGACTGCCTATGAGTGCAAATGCTTTTATTGTAGTAGCTGTAGTGTTGTATATAGTTCGTAGTATTTTGTTAATAAGGGCATACGGCTGGTTTATATGAAAAAGTAAATATCCTAGATACCTTGGGAAATTGCCAGATTTAGGGCCTCACTCTGCAAATCGGGTAATGCGATACAGGTTCCAGTATTTCTTTGTCACGAGTTCTTTAAATACAGAAAGAAAGAATAAATATATTTATTCTAGACATGCAACAACGTTGTAAACATAGATTGGTTAAAATATAATATAAAAACAATCTGTGATGTTAAAATTTTAACATTACATCATGAATTAACAGCACTGTGCTGTAATATGCAGTACTGTCAGGAAAGGCCTGAGCTCGGCATAATACTGTGGACTAATCCCCAGCGCTGATTTTCAGCTCTGACCTTTAGTGACGAACAGACACACAAAATAAAAATTATAGTATACTGTATTGTGCTGTATCAGCCGGATTGTCCACTGCTGAACACAGTCTCCCCCATTATGGGATCTTTTACCATAATCTTCACGCCTGGCAGACGTCCTGGGGATCGCAGTGTGAGATCTCAGTTCCTGAGGAAGCGCTGCTGCCCACCTTCTAGTGTGTTACCCTTAGTTCCCTCTTACGACACCCACTGGTTGAGATGGGTTGGCAACATTCCAGCCCAGCACCCTACGGGAAAAAAAGTATACAAAGTAGAAAAACTTATATTTTATGAAAATATATGTAGCTTAAAAATTAGATGCTTTAATATAATTATAAAATATTAATGAGATGTAAAAAAAACATTGTTTTGTTTTAGTTGTCACATCTTATGATCCTGGCTGATTTAAATAAAAAATATATTATTATAGCATTTTACAAGCCCTTACTGGCAAATGGTTGCTTCTTTGGCGATAATAAGCATGACATGTGTTTCTATTTAGTATTAAAATGAATCTTGTTTATACTCAATGAGCAGAATTGATGATCTTCTTTACGCAAGTGAGAACATATTTTTATGTACTTGCTAGACACATCTTGGTGGAAGGGCATTTTGCGATTGCCCGCCTTGCTAGCTACCACCCTCAAGTAGAAAGTCTGTCGCCAAGCACCGAAAGGTGTGTTCCAGCAGTAGTCCTTGCAAGCCAGTGAAATTACAGGCACAATGAGACTTAACAACTGTCTCAATGTGACGGGCGCATTGCAATTCGTGACTTGTGATGAATTGCAACTGTTATAGGCAGAGGTTAGTCCACTTAACATCAGGTGGGCCTCGAGCTTGTTCCATAACAAAATCATAAAATAAAAAATAAAAAATAAAAACACAAGTACGGAAGTATCCTATTTGTAGCACTCGCTGGCAAGGGATAAATATTACAAAAGTTTAGGTCTGTCAGGTTGTCACTCACGTCTTTTGTTTTAACAACTGAGTATATTTAGGTTTTATAGGTTTATTTTGTGTGCCGTATCTCATTTATATATAAATCGTTGTCCCTAACAATTTTCAACGTTATATGTTGTTCTTAGATAAAACTATCTGTAATTGGTCTGACAAAACAGCACGCCAGGTTTTATTATTGTTTAAAAACATAACCTATTCGGTGCAATGGCTGACGATGATTTCAACAAGTTGAGCAGCTAACACATTATTTAGCCTTATATAAATGTCACAAGATATATTTTTATAAGTTTTAAGTGTTTTACTAACATATAAATATAATGAAATTAAAGAATAGATTCAGGCGTTAGGTACTTTGCGGAAATCTAATTTTCGTTTTAATTGTTTTATTAATATTAATTTTATGTTTTCTTAAAATATGTATTTTACAAATATTTGTTATTAATATAATGAAATTATTACGAATGGCAAAAGATAACTTCCAGCGGACTTGAACCCCATAATACCGTCCTGGTGGATTACCAATTATACCATGAAAGCGGGCGCTGGACAGATCTTATAAAATAATACAAGTCAATATAAATATAATGATATCTACACTAATAATACAAAGAGGAAACATTTGTATGTTTAGATTTATGTATATTTTTGTATGCAACGAACTTAAAAACTACTGGACTGATTTAGATAAAATTTGGTATAGAAATAGTTTGAGACCCAGGAAAGAACACAGAGTAGTTTTGATCTACCTGCAAAAAAGCAAAAAGAGGTTAATGGTTTTGCGTGATATCCGAAATACGCTAATAGTTTGTTTCATTCGTTTTTCATATAAAAACAAACCAAAAAGTTTTTTACCTACTGAAGTACCTAGAACTTTATTAGATTTAATTATAAACCTTCTTAGTCAGATTATTATTGCTATCAAAAAGATCAAGAAAATATTTTCGTATGATCGTTCCTCGCAAGTGTGTTGAAAAACGTCGTATGAAACTCGTGCGCGTTGTTTATTACAATCTCTACTCTAGAACCCGTCACGATTGTAATAAACAACTTCGCGCACTTGTTGCGTGATGTACTATTAAAATATATATTATCTACGTATCAAACTTATAAATTATAAATGTTAATGTTTTCAATACCCGGCTGTAATCACGCGTATTGGTCGAGATTGTCGACCTAGGTGTCGAGCATATCCGATGCCCTTCAACAGGTGAGTTTAGTAGAGAGTTTATAAATTATTGCTAGTTAAAACATGTTTTTTTTGTTAGGTTTCTGATATTGTGGCAACTGGGTTTGAAACTTAATACTAAATTGTTCTAAAAAGTTGTGCCTCCAACAATGGAATCACGGCATTTTTTTCTGAAATCGGCAATTTTCTCTTCAAAAATCTTCTTAGTACCATCAAAGGAACTGTTGAATGGTTCCACGGCTAATGAACGGTATTGTTTGCTTTAACGCTTGCGAAGCAAAAACAAGCTTAGAAATTCTCAACGAGCAGATTTTTATTCGCGCTTGGTTCAAATTTTTCGTTTCATTTTGATTTTGTTTGTTCTATGTTACATACGATATGTTTTCGTTCCTAATAATAGATAGAAAATCAGCTCGCAATTCTATATGTAAACACAAACAAACCAATTTTCCGTGATCAATACATTATTGATTTGAAGTGCAGGGGCGACTCGCTAAATATATGATAAGTGGCGTTGTCCCCTTGTGATGTTTGCTTACAGTTGTGTAGACTGTTCGGGAATATGACAGACGTAGCTATATCTGAAATGGAAGGGAATATTAGTCCCTAAACATATTTTTCTATCAGCGTTTTCTACCAGCTGACCTTGATAGACAGTTTATGTTAATTATATCTATATAGTATTATAACGAGGGAATATTTGTATTGTTGTATGTATATAACGAATAAACTTAGAAACTACTGGACCGATTTGAAAAACTCTTTCACTGTTACAATTGTACACTACCCCTGATAACCATATTATGTTCAAAACCTTAGGAATCCATATGAAAACAACGATAATGTAACCAAACTTGTGGAAACATTTACAAAAAATCTACCTATAGATATAAGTTGTATAAAGTATTACTATGCGTACTACAAATCCAGCAAAAACATTCTGTCAACATTTTTTTTAGCTGATAGGCTACCCTTACTACTGTATCACCTGATGGCAAGTGATGATGTGGTCGCAGATGTTGTTTAGGCTAACCTTAAATTGTTGACACTCAAGGACAGCTGCTGGAACACACCGTTAGGTTCTTGGCGACAGATTTTCTATTTGACTATTTGAAGGTGGTAGCTAGCCAGGCAGGCATTTGCAAAATGCCCTACCACCATGCTATATTTACTGCCATCGTAAGACAACAACCGGGACCGACGGCTTAACGTGCCCTCCGAAGCACGAAACAGCACAAAAGATGCGACTCAAGGAAATAATATATATTTCCTCTAATATTACACGGAGACCATAATGCAATAACACATTGATTGGAGTTATGGCTTCGGTTTTCAGGCCAGTATGCCTGACGTACTCCCTAAGGAATGCTCTCGCTGGTCTTCAGTCGTAAATTATACAGCGTCAAAATAATTGAATAAAATACAACGCATTATTCTATGTAGATGATGTTTCTGGACAACTTACGTAGCGTTTGTCTTTGTTCGCTGTCATAGTGACAGAAAAAGATGGACGATGTTGTTGGTAGTCTCCATTTCAGGTATTTCGCAGAAATGCGAATGAAAACAGGTAACGTAATATTAAATTTTCCCTATTCGTAGTATATGCTTTATGTCGCGATCTTACTATTCATACAATAGCGTTTTCCGAATGGCCGTCGGGACAAAATTCCGTTTATTAATTTCTATACATATGTAACCGGTTATGCTTTACTGTTCCATATATATTATAGCTATAGACTATGTTATGTTACTCATTTTACTAAGTTATTAATTCTAAATGTAAATTATATGTATTTATATATGTGTATTGAAATATATTGTTAAATTTATTTTCTAAGTACAAAATATTAAAATAATGTATATGAGAGAATGAAGATGTGTTTATAAAAAAACTACACTAAATTGTAAAAGAAACGAAGAAAAGAAAGAAAATATTTTTATTTGACACAAACAACGGTACGTACGATGCAGTAATAAGGTTAGGAGTTAGTTTATCTATATAATTATTTATGCATGTCGAATGGGATCCATTTCAACATTATGCCGAGTGCACTGAGCACGCGACGCCCGTTTTCAGATGAATGAATGATATTGAGCATATTGGTAACAATATTTTTTGACCAAAGTTGACATATAGGTTATTTATGAATAGGTGGCACAGACTTTATAAAATGCTTAAATATTAGAGATACCATTAAGGGTATCACAACAACAACCATAACGTCCACCGTTAAAAGACATCCTATATCAATAGGGGGGGGGGGGGGGGGGGGGTGAAAGGGGTAGCCTTAATCAAACTACGCTTGGCAGGCGTTTCGGGGATCGTAGTGTAAGATATCAGTTCTTCAGAAGACGCTACTGCCCGTCTTCTAATATTTTTCAATCGTCGCCTTTTTTAACTCTTATTAGCTTCGATAAAAAATACCGGTATTCTTGATCGAAGCTTATTAGGTATGGGGTGGACATGCGCTTAGTCCAGCCAGATATAGCACCAAAATGTCCGGCAAAACGTGAGTGTTTACAAACCACTACCAACCTTTTCAAGATATACCTACACGATTTTTATGACTTGAAGAGACACATTTTTTATTTTCTTTAATTACAGTGGTAACTGGTCTGTGCATATGCAAGAGTTTACAGTTTACTTGAAGTTCATTATTCTTATTTTTTTATATTAAGGGTGACAAACAAGCAGACGGCCCGCCTGACGGTAAACGGTAACCGCGCGCCGCCTGCAACACTAGCTGCGCTGCAGATGCGTTGCCTGCCCAGAGAGGAATTTGTAGATGCCCCTTTTGAAGCGGTCCATGTCGTAGCTCCACGGAAAGACCTCCGGAGGAAGGTCGTTCCACATCCCATAAGTACGCGGAAGAAAAGAGCGACAAAAGCGAACAGTGTGTGATGTCCATACTTCCTGGATATGGGAGACAAGACCCTTTTGACGGTGTCGAGAAGTGTGGTCGTAAAATTTCAACGCAGGAATAAAGTAAAAAAGTACGTCGGAACATTGCCCGAAAAAATTAAGTGAGGTACTTTTTATATAAAAAAATGTCAAACGGTGAATCTCGTCAGTCCACATTTTCATTAATCAATCGTCTAGCACAAATGAGTTTCATATAATCGATTCAAGTGTCAGTACGCGGAAATCCATATAAAAACTTTTTCCTCTATCAAATAAGAAAAAAAAGAACCGTTATTCCAAGAAAGGTTATAATAAAAATGATATTATTTTCCTTGCAAAATTATTTCGTACACCGATTTAAACTACGCAAACATTCCGAACGCACTCTTTATTTTTGAATACGTTCCTATTTGCCTATTTTCATCGATGTATATAATTTTCATACCGCAATTGTGAAAACACTGTTAGGTATAAATGATATATAATGTACAATTCGTGCTTTATCGTATACCAGTGTATTGAGGTGACAGATTTTGATAATAAACTACTAACCTGTAGACTATATGCAAAATGGAACGTTAAAAAAACTTCGTTCAAAAAACGGGCTTATATAATGATGCCAAAACAAAGAGTTTTCATGTCAGGTCCAGATCAGTATAGAAAGTGATCAGTATAGAAAGTGCAGTTCTTTATAATTATCTACATAAAAATAAATGATGTAGGATATTACTATTATTTTTACTATAACGCAACGTGATGTTACTGTCCTCAACAATTAGTGTCACCGGATTAATTGAGTGTATTAACAAAACGTGACTAATGAAAACTAGTCATTTATCAAATTGACGAAGTTCCCACACTGCCAGTGACACAATTTTATAAACTATTTCTTGTTGACATTATGAGTTTAAACAGGGGCTTGTCAAGTGCTATCGTGGGTGTGTGGTGAGCGGACGTGGGGGTCTAGGCAATTTGTGGAAGGTCAGTTTAATGATATATTTGGTCCAAATTTTAGATTTAATAAAAAAAAAATATAATTAATTAAAATAAAATAAATCAACATTGAAATAAAATTAAAAAAAAAAAATTATAAATAACATTAGGAAAAAAAAGCATTTTTTTATATAAAAATGTTATTCTGTAGTTCGTATCTAGTACTGAAAAAAAGTTCGATTACTTTGATATTAAAATTTGTAGTTAAAAAGTTTGGTATCATTATAAAGTTTTTTGCACACTTAACAAAAAAGTTTGCCAATTTGACTTCTAAACTTAATTTTTTATTTATAAATTGCTGATGTGGACAAGTCTGATAGTGATACGATACGATAACTCTATATTGACAAAAACAGGAAATTACGAAGAAACAATAATAATAGTTAGACACTAAGTGCGGTCTTATCGGTAAAAGCGATCTGTTTCAGACAACCTCTGGATTGATAGAGATTTTTTTTTTGAACATGGATGTTGTTGCAAATCTCTTATAATATAAACAAGTACGTAATATTAATTGCTGTACTTAATAGTGATGGGTCATTACAGTTAAGGTGTCCATCTTTCATCTGTTTGACACTGCACTGCGCTTGGCATGCGTTCATTTGTCTTGTTTTCCCAGTGATTTAATTTGCTGCAGTGCTTAAAGTAGGTATTATAAGTGTATGTGGGAAAATATATACGGTTTGAAACATTTAGATGATTATAATCACGTTTACTCACACTTCAATAACATTGACAAAATAAACGTTTAAATGTAGCAATGATGGCCGAGCGGTAATAGCTATGGACTGCCGTGCCGCAGTACCCTGGTTCGATCCCCACCGCCGCCGGCTTGAGCTTCACCGCATGGTGGAAGGGCATTTTGCGATTGCCCGCCTGGCTAGCTACCACCCTCAAGTAGAAAGTCTGTCGCCAAGCACCGAAAGGTGTGTTCCGGCAGTAGTCCTTGAGAGCCAGTGAAATTACAGGCACAATGAGACTTAACAACTATGTCTCAATGTGACGGACGCAGTGCAATTCGTGACTTGTGATGAATTGCAACTGTTATAGGCAGAGGTTGGTTCACTTAACATCAGGTGGGCCTCGAGCTTGTTCCATCACAATAACATAAAAAAAAAGATTAAAATTTTAAATATGTGAGAATTTTTTAAACCAAAATGTTCTCCTTTTACATGTAAATTTCATTTATTACCATCAATTGAATTCCTGATAAATCACACTGTACACTAAATGCACTGGAATTTAATTTGTCGAACTTTGCAATGATAATATAAATTTATTTATTCATCCTGGTAAAAATTTCATTAAATCTAAAAAGATATTATGCATTAAATGAAATACAATTTAGTCTAAATTAATGGATCGTTGAAATGTACTCTGGTGATATATAGTTTTTCTTATTAATTTTTGATTTTTATTTATTTAATTAGAGCTCCTAGCTTTGGATAATATTATGGGGACTGTAACAAAACATGTTGTAGAAGCGACAAAGGGAACTAAAAGCACCTAGTGAGCAGCATGACACCACTCATGTTAATGTTAGTGTTGATTGCTGTGGTAGGTACATGTTGTAAAATATAATTGTCGCTTAGTGCGCGATACTGCTTTTAATCATATTTAAAAATGTTTTTTTTTTTTTTTTTTTTTTTTATTTTGTTTTTGTGAAGGAACTTGCGCGAGGCCCACCTGATGTTGAGCGGTATCCTCTGCCTATAACAGATGCATTTCATCACAAGTGACGAACTGCACTGCGCCCATCACCTTGAGACATAGTGGTTGTCTCATTTTTTGCCTGTTATTTCACTGGCTCTCAAGGACTGCTGCCGGAACACACCGTTAGGTGCTTGGCGACAGATTTTCTATTTGAGGGTGGTCGCTAGCCAGGCGGGCATTCGCAAAATGCCCTTCCACCATGCGGTGAAGCTCAAGCTCTGGGCGGGATCCGAACCATGGACCTGCTGCGCGGCAGTCCATAGCCAATGCCACTGAGCCATCACTGCTTCATTAGTTAGTTTTAAGAGTTAATAAATGTTTTACATGTATGAATGGCACTAACTTCTATAGGAATAAAAGTGTATACTGTACCAATTTAAACGTTGTATTCTTAATACAAAGACTCTAAATTCCATGTATAAATTTTTGTAACATTTCAACGTTGAAAATCGGTTTCAATAAAAAATTAAACACACATGATCGGGTCCGAACGCGGCCCACGGCAGGATCGATTATATGATTCAGCACCATATTATTTTGTCTATAGCCACAATAATCGTGGGTTATTGTGACCTTAATGTCCATAATATATACAGTTTACGGCCCCATGTTATTCTACATACAATAGGGCAAAGGCAGAAGTTTAACATCAGGTGGGTCACCTGCTGATCTTGGTGACCTCTTAACACCTATTGTTATTCGTATTTTTTTACTAATTAAGAAGTCATTTTTGAAACTACATTCTCGTGAATTTCACACATATCTATATATTATAAATTAACTGTCAATACACTCACGATAGGAAACGAATACGTTTTTGAAGCGCTTGTAGCGAAGTTTGCTTAGCCGTTCATAATCGATCAGCTAAGTTAAGCAACATCCGCCGCGTCCAGCAGTTGGATGGGTGAGCGCTTCCGTGCTTCGGAAGGGAAGTTAAGCCGTCGGTCCCGGTTGTTGTCTTAGGATGGCAGTCGTTTTAGCACCCTCAAGTAGAAAATCTGTCGCACCTAACAGTGAGTTCCGGCAGCAGAGCTGTCCTTGAGAGCCAGTAATTCTAGGTTAGCCCTATAAATATGTTCGACCACATCATCACTTACCATCAGGTGAGATAGTGGTCAAAGGCTAAACTAACAGGAATTTAAAAAAAAAATCACAATGCAAAAATTGGAAGAATTATTCTTAAACAACAGGACTGACTTTGAACACCGGAAAGTATGATATAACTTGTTGAAGTCAGCACCATGCTGAATCAAAACACTGACCTCACATAATCATAGTCCGACTTCCAGTTAAATCATGCTCTTGGAAGTAGGTTTCAATTAATAAAAAAAAAAAATCACAACCATAAAATTAAAAACAATGAAATATTTACTCGGCTGTACTTGACTCGTTGGCTGATTAGGTTAAACTATCACTTCTTAAAAATTTTCTTTAATATTATTGTGACGTAACAAGCTCGAGGCCCATCTGATGTTAAGTGGATTAACCTCTGCCTACAACAGATGCATTCGTCACAAGTCACGAATTGCACTGCGCCCGTCAACTTGAGACATAGTTGTTAATGATGAATGAGACATGAGACCATGTGCCTGTAATTTCACTGGTCTCAAAGACTGCTGCCGAAACATGCTGTTAAGTGCTTGGCGACAGATTTTCTACTAGTTAGTCGCTAGTCAGGCGGGCATTCGCTAAATGCCCTTCCACCATGCGGTGAAGTTCAAGCCCGCAGCGGAATTCGAATCATGGACCTGCTGCGCGGCAGTCCATAGCCAATGCCACTGAGCCATTACTGCTTCATATGAAATAGTTAAATAAAATTCACAAAACAACCAAACATATTCACAATTATATTCTAATCAAATAGACTAACCAATTAATGCTCAGTAAGCGTTGAATCTAAAATTTTCATCCCGTTAGAGCGCTTTCAATTGCATTATGATTTTTAGAACGAAATGGACGTTATTCTAATCAACTGAATTTGAATTTTTCACGCGCTGCATGAACAGCAATAAAAAAGTTATAGTTTTCTTAGATTAAAAAGACAATGAATAATAATTTTATGTAAAATATAAGAACTTATGCTTTTATTTATATCTGAACGAAGCAAGGTCTCGGTTATACGTACCTAAGTATTTTATTACTTAATTATCATTTTGTAAGACCCTGAAACTGTGCTCGGTGAATGGCAATAGGCTCGCCCCCTATTACATGGGACCAAAACCAAATTGGCAAAACGGGTGTGTTTACACACCTCTGCCTACCATTCGGGAATACAGGCGTGATTATATGTATGTTTGTATGTTTTCACAAGTGTTTAGGTAGCTCGTGAAATTGGGCGGGAATGTAGCTTAAATATCGACATAGTTTTTACAATATATAATAGACTATGTTAGTCTATACCTAAAACAGCGCCACTCTAAACCTCGAATTGTTTTTTGCACTTTCTTTTCTCCCTCGTCCTATTCACAATGCCCAAAATATCGTTCTATTTTACTGGTGGTATTGAATAAGATTATATGGAACCAACTTCGAGTTCTAAAATTACTCGATTGTAACTAAACTCATTATAAGAACTCTCTAAGTTAAGAGCGCAGTGCAATGCTATGCAGAACGAGTTAGGCTTTGAATCTGTAATGGACAGCTGCAATGGCTTACTCTTAGGTGACTGACTCTTCTACCTCATACTTGTATAATAAAAAACACAATTACGATCTTTATATGATTTTCCTATACAACAGAGATCATGAAGACTTTTATCCTGAGATCGTTCGTTGTCAAAACCTACATTAAATACCTTTTCCCCGTTTCTGGAAGTTAGTTTAAATATCTGTAGAAATCTTTAATAATACACGCAACTCAATGCCTTTTTGCTTCTATGTGGAAAATAGTGTATAGATCTACGAATTTATTTATTCGTAGGTATAGATAGACTACAATACACGCAATCTCAACAATATCATTGGTTCTGCTGTCATCGCGGCGTGTATGCGCGGAAGCGCAGACAATTCCAAGTTCGTAGTAAAATCGCTCCACGTTAAGTAGAGCGTGAATTGGACGTAGTTACTGAAAAACGTTCCAATCCACAAACATAACATTTTAAGAAAGTCGTGCTTAATGTGAATGCACAATTTGTGGTAGTGCATGTGGATTGGGCTAATAAGTCATGATTTTAATAAAGAACAATACCTAATAGGTTATAATTATATCTTGTCAGTCAGTATTCAGAACTAAATTTTTACATGATTGTGGTTTGGAACGTTTTTCAGGAATTATAAGTGACACAAACTTTTCCGTGATGTACTGACATCAAGATGTAGATCGTATTTTAAACAAAAATGGTGTTAAGAAGTACCTAGGTATGTACTAAATGAATAATTTAATGACCTTCCACGAAATAGGCCCTGAAACTTGTTGAATTAATTATTTATAATCGTAATTCCGTTCAGAACTCCAAACTTGGAATAACAAAAGACTTACAAAATTCGCAACTTTGACTGAAATCAAATGGTTTTAATAATTTCTTCTCAATACTGTCGGCTTAATGTTTAAAAGAGATTTGTTCTAAGTTATAATGTTATATAAGCGTAAGTTTTTTAATGAGAATGAGGATTTTTAAATGATGATGTGAGTGTGTATGTTTGGTGTTGTTTTACGCTAAAACAGCTGAACCGATTTGGATAAAATTGTAACATAAGTAGTTAAGGTCTTGAATTAACACAAAGTGTCACACCATTCTTGATTTTCCTGGGTTTTTATATCAGTAAATTTTATAAAGAAATAAAAGGTTACATAATAAAAATCACCTACTGTCGGCTTTCCGTCAATTCATTGTTCCTGTAAACTATGAATTGCGCTACTTTTTTTTTTTGCCTGACAGGTTAGCCTTTGACCTCTATCTCACCTGATGGTAAGTGATGACGTGGTCGAAGATGTTCAGGATAACCTGGAATTACTGGCTCTCAAGGACAGCTGCCTGCTACTTTCACATTTTAAATTTCATACAACTTACCTATTATATGACAATGTATTTTGGAGCGCTCGTAGCGTACTTTGCTTCGCCGCTTATAGCCGATCAGCAAATCGCCGCGGTCACGACTTGGATGGGTGATTGCTAGTAATATCACTACTGAGCGATTCTGTGCTTCAGAGGGCACATATAGCCGTTGGTCCCGGTTGTTGTCTTAGAATATAATGCCCATAATATAATCTATCCATGCCAGGAGGTATGTTTTCATAAGTTTTACCTTTGCTTCTTAAACAATCGCGCAAGACATATTCCTTAACCAAGATAAGGTATACACAGTAAATATAAATTAAAACAGTCCTTTTCCAAAATTCCTGTACTTATAAAACCACATTTTCTGCGATTTGTATTGGCATAGTATTTATGTATATTTTTAGTGAAAATTTCATTTCTCTGCTCTAAACAAAAAAGTTATATATAGGCCTTTTCTTTATGCCTGATAGGTGAGCCTTTGACCACTATCTCACCCGATGGTAAGTGATGATGTGGTCGAAGATATTGATCAGGCTAACTTCTAGGTTAGCCTGAACAATATCTGGCTCTTAAGGACAGCCATCTGCCATCCTAAGACGAAAACCAGGACCGACGGCTTAACGTGCCCTCCGAAGCACGGAAACGCTAAGTAAACTTCGCTACGAGCGCTTAGCTACGAGGCCTTAAACAAATTGTTACTTATTCCAAATATATTTCCTTTCAACTAGTAATATTTATTCTAGCTACCCACGTAATTTATGATACCCCACGGCTTACAAATCAGTTATGGCCACTAAAATTCTACAACAAATTTTCCTAGGCATAAAGATAATCACTGTGAAAGTAAACATTGTTACAAATGTTATATAATTTAATCGCTCTTGACTTCATAAGGGGTAATCAAAATGAAATCTTTGATAACAGAGTTTATTACTCATTCAGATTGTTATCTTGCTGTAAAAATCTTATTTCAGTACTGCTGCGTTTGTTTGCTTTATAATTACCATGAAATACCTGAACATTAATAAAAAAATCGCGATTTCAACTGTGTTGCATCCTTTAGTGACTACTTATGAAGAATTAATAGAACATTTTGCTCTTCGACACCTGAATCTCTGTCTCCTATTTTATAGTTATTGATTGATTAGTGTTCTGATTTGCGACTTAACATATATTTAAATTCATGAACGGATTTGTTTAACAGCAAGTTTGTGAACGTTGTCTATGAAATGCATCTAACAGTACTTTGGCAGCTGCCTTTGAAAGTCAGTTTGCAGTCCAGCTGTAACTTGCTACCGGAATAAACTTTTTTGGACGACATCATTACTTATCCATAACTGAAACCAGGCACCAGTAGGATAAAACTAGCTTATTTCATTAATCCAGTAAAATGCGAGCAATCGAGTTGGATCTCGCTCTATCAAGGTTTCGCATTGCAATAACGACTACAAGATAAATATTTTTGTTAGTAAGATTACTTTTTTTTCTTTTTTTTATGCCTGTTAGGTTAAACTTTGACCACCATTTCACCACAGATGGTAAGTAATGATGTAGTCGAAGATGTTGTTCAGGCTAACCCAGAATGACTAGCTCTCAAGGACAGTTGCCGGAACACAATGTTAGGTGTTAGGCGACAGAATTTCTACTTGAAGGTGGTAGCTAGCCAGGCGGGCATTCGCAAAACACCCTAGCACCATGCTATAACGACTGCCATTCTAAGACAACAACCGGGACCGACGGCTTAACGTGCCCTCCGAAGCACGGAAGCGCTCAGTAGTAATGTCACTAGAAGTCACCCGTCCAACTCATGACCGCGGCGGACGTTGCTTAACTTTGCCGATCGGTTAAGAACGGCTAAGCAAACTTCACTACGAGCGCTTCAAAATACTACTTAAGAACTACGTTATATATAAATGTATAAACTGGCACGACGGTTTCGGTATTTGATGTTTACTGAGAATATAACTAAAAATAATATACAAAAGGTACAAATACCTGACAAGTTTAATAAACCATTATTGTACCGTGCTTTAGCTTACAAAACTTAAAGCACGTTGCAGTACTGATTTAATAAAAACGAATAACTTTGACGGCTCCTTTTCTGTTTTATTTATTTTATAGATAAAATGTTTAATAATGTTTCCTTTTGCTAACTAATTATTTATGCAAGCTACGAGCTTTATACCTCTCACATAAATACTGACATATAGCAGATCGACATTAATACAGACAAGTTCTGTGAATTAAACAACTTTAAACGGTTTAAACCGCGTATATTTATCATTATTTTTCCCGACGTTTCAAACACTTTGCAGTGATCGTGGTCACGGGGTGACAAAATAATAATAGGATAAATATACGCGATTTAAACCGTTTAAAGTTGTTTAATTACTATGTGTAATAATCGCGAAAACCTAAGACAACATTAAGTTCTGTGAAGTTTGTATCTTTATGTACGGAGTTGTAACAATACGTTCATGAGCAACACAAGGCAGGGACCATAATATTAATACATAATTTGATACTTAAGATAACAACGACCCATCACATTTTAGAAGTAAAAGAATAACATTACCGAGTTATATCCGAGTTTGATGAAACTGACCCAAGAATAAAACAACATCTATAAAACTTACTCGATAGCCTGAACAAAACGCATCATAAAGTGGTTGAACGCTCACTTTAATTATCTAACAACGTTAACTCCCGGAGTTGAAAGTTTACGTTTCGTTACTTGTTGTCTAGCAACTTTAACGTTTTAATAAATTGCTTTACCAAGTATGTAGTTGGGGAAAATGTACGCTTGTTTCCTACAGCTGTTCAATGCGTTCCTGAAAGGATTATAGGTATATCATGCTCTACATAATTCAGTCTAATCAAAGGCAATGCTGAACTAGCCAAATGGATTACAGATGAAATGACATGACTGTCTTTATTATATATAGGCTGTTAATGAATTAACTATCTTTGTAAAAATGTATAGTCTATGCATTTGCTACAGTTAAGAGCTTATTTATTGTAAGATGAAGCAGTTTTTGTCTAGCGATGTGGTATTATATAAACGATTACACGGGCAGCTATATCTACTATGGTTACATATCTATTCTATGATTTTAAATCGGCCAATATTGATTTGATATTTTTCATAATAATATTTCTTTCGATGTTTATTTTGCATTAGAGTTGGTGGTATAGTTTTACTTTAGTTCATAATATTTAACAAGTTCTGTTAAAATCCTCAACGGATGTTTTTCGGAATCTAAAGTAACGGCAGCCGCAGCAGCATTGACTTTGTGTGCACTGTCGCAATTACAAAAATATTTGCATGTTTTGAGCAAAAAACACCAACTCCTCGGTCAAAGAAGACTCTATGGTTTTCTATAGAATTTTATAGTAAATTACGGATAATTCTCAATAATTAATCTAACTAATTCTAAGACAAGAAAGATTGTATTTCATAGACGCAGTCGATATTTTAATAAAGTCTATCAGCATTTTATTATCATAGTAAACGTCTCTAAAAGTATGTGCCCAATGTTATTACATAATTTAAGTGTAGGTTACTCTGTTAATACAATAGTTTTCTTTTATGCCTGATTAGTTAGCCTTTGACCACTATCTCACCTGATAGTAAGTGATGATGTAGTCGAAGATGTTGTTTAAACTAACCTAGAATTATTGGCTCTGAAGGACAGCTGCCGAAACACACTGTTAGGTGCTTGACGACAGATTTTCTACTTGAGGATGGTAGCTAGCCAAGCGGACATTCGCAAATTTTAAAATATTGAACCATGGACCTGCGGCACGGCAGTCCATAGCTATTAAAACTAGGCTATAATTGCTTCAAACACATAAAATTAGTTACATTTAATTCGAAAATTGGAAAAAAATATTGACACCACCACCTTTTTCCCACCTTTATTGAGTAGTTTTTACTGAACAGTGAGAAATAGTCAACGGATTTATTTCAAAGTCCGACTGACGTCTCAATAAATCCGTCGAAACAAAGACAGACCCAATTGTACATTTTGATTCCTGAAGAGGTAGTTTTTGCAGTCTTTAAAGGCTGGCATTGCGACCTCTAAAATATAAGATATAAACTTATTGACGTTTACGTATCATTGATAATATTCTTCGTTCGAGATAAATATAGCATGGAAGTAATAAGTACTACGTACAACTTAGTAGTTGTACGTAATACATATTACTTCCATGAAATAGAGTAGTATACTCTTTGTTGTATAGCAATCTGTGGTGATCAGTTCATAACCAAAGATTACAGAGTTTCCAGTTCATGACATTACGTGACATGTTATTTTATGATACAACAATATTTTTAATACAAATTGTACATTGTACTTAATATAATAACATTATACAAGCTTTCGTAGAAAATTGAAGTTGCGTTGTGTATGCATCTCGTATCCAAGCGTGTCTGATATTATCATACATATTAAACTTCTTATCAGTTGATAAGTAAACGGAACCTTACTAAGATCTTTAATTAATTTAGTTGCCTTAAAACTCTGGGATCAAGCAAATATAGGAACTTGGCAACTGCCTCAGGGCTAACCCACATTTATTCCAAATTATAATGTAGTAATCAACAAGGTAATAAAGGTACGTTATTAAGAACTCAGGATTGTACCGTATGTTGTGTATGTTTTTTGGGTGAAGGCTACGAATAATAATGAAAAGAAATGTAATTCAAGCTCAAAAACAACAGAACGGAATCTATACCGCAGCGGGCGTGGCTTAAAAAGTGTACCGAGCGGCGCTGTCAGTTCGCCGCGTGGGCTCGAGTCATGCGGTTGTACCGCGGAATTTTCAGCTGAATTTATCAATGTTCTTCTGCGTTGTTTAATTCTGCAAAAATACCATAGTGTGAAATAAAACGGTTGAGAAGCCATACGGATATAAAAAAATCAGGAATACCTTTTATAAATGAGTTAAGACCAATATTTTCGAAACCCATACTTAACTACCCTGGATAGTTTTATGCAACATGAATTTTACATTATATCAAAAATAACTTTGGTACATTGTTAGTCTTAGAACATTTTATATGAAAACAATTCCCATTTTTTTTGTATTCTAAATTTTTTATGTTAAACATGTGCTAGAAATGTCGTAAAAGGTCCTGAATTCTTATTTAGTGTTTGTGCTACTAATGACATAAAAATATCCTAGAAGTAGGGCTTAGGTCTGACAAAAGTCAAAGTGTCAATTGATGTCGTATTTTTCAGTATTGATTTCATTTTAGGGATACAAAGGACATAAAAATTACAGATAAATTGATCTTAGGTCTTACAACTGTCATGCTTGAGATCTATTTCTAGATAACTATTTTATCATTTGTAGCCAAAATATAAAATTATAACAGATAAATACGACATCAACTGTCACGTTGATAGTAGTCACACCTATGGCTGCGGTATTGTTAGTTCCAATAGGTATATATAAGCCATCTACTTCATTTGGTACAATGAAATAATACGAGTAGAATAATAGTTCTGAGGATGCTGGGCACGCTGCTAACTGGTAGAGGGCTGGAGTGTTTAGACTGCCTACAAGCCTGCAATGGCATCTAGGTTGACTAAATGCTTTCGTTGTAGTAGCTAAAAATATTTATTATAGATTGCAGCATTTTGTTAAAATACATACCGCCAAAAAAAACTTGATGTACTTATTAATGTAATACACGCAATAAGATTTTTTTTTTATTCAAATTTATTTCCAAATTATATCCAGATCAATATCAACTTGCATAAAAGTTTACTTGAAATCCATTTCTACTCATTTTGCGCATTATATATACCGACTATTATATTTTAGAATATTATTTCCAAGAAAGTGTTTTTAGTAGTATTCCAATCTACTGAAATAAATTGCATGAAAAACCATAAATAAATTTTATAGAAAAAAGATGTAATAGAAAATGAATACGTAAACAAGCTAACGTATTGTGGCATAACGCCATCCACGCGCATTTAAAGCTGGGACCGCACTACAGAGGTGCGGCGCGACGTGGAATCTGAGCGACCATCACTACCTACTAGTATTTACGGAGGTGCAAAGCAGTGCTGCAGCGAAGTACTTAGCAGCTACGGAAGTACTCACAAAACCTATCTTGACGACATGAACAACATACAGTATAGAATACTGAAAATTATTGTACCTCCTAACATTAAAAATAAATACTCAGGTGACCCACTGGGGTTATTTAAACACTTGTAACATTATTCCTAAACACTTGTAACATTATTCCAGTTCATAAAAAAGTTCAATTAAATTTACTTCTCGAACAATAATACTTCCGAACAGAAATCCAATCTCCTATAAGTCATTCTAAATTCACCAGAAGCATAAAAATAGAAAACTACTTCTACCTAGAGACAATAACGTATACGGCAAAAAAATCTCTCAATTCATAATTTCTCTCCTCATTAATAATCTTCCGTGTACAATTAAAGATAAAATCACAGAAAAAAATATTAAATATATTCTTAAAATATATTTTATAACATTATTTTATAGCTATATAAAATTTAACTAGTTTTTCGGGCAGTGTGCGGGCCGCATGCGGCCCGCATCTATCTTGAGTCAGTAGGAACTGTCAAAAAAAACCTAATACGTTAAGAGAAAATAAGTTCAAAAATCTAATAGAAGTATGAAATCCCATATAAACTGTCAATACACTAAAGAACCATACTGTAGCCACCAAACCAGATTCACCCTACTGCCATAAAAAGGTGGTACGGGCAGAATGGGACCAGGGTTCCGAGTCACTTTTGTTAAGGAACCCCACTCGTAGGTGCTTTGGTTATCGCGGGCAGTTGCCATGGAGACCAGTCGGAGACGTGGAAAATACTCTCAAGTCGGAGCTCGGCCTTCGGCCTCGCAAGTTACTAATACGGCTCGGCCTACGGCCTCGCCAAGCGTTCGCCCTTCGGGCTCACGCACCATACGCTCGGCCTTCGGCCTCGCGGACCGAAAGTTCGGCCTTCGGCCTCACCAGGTAATTGCCCTTTGGGCTCGCTATACACTAATGTAGGACAGTTACTCCAAATTCAGTCCAAAATCCCACAAAAACTCCTAATACAGTCGAAAATATAAGGTAATACACTCCAAATGCAGTATAAAGAATGATAGGAGCACCTGGGACAAATCCAAAATGGCGGATTTCAAGACGGCCCCCATACAAACTGCTCCGCCCCTACTGAAGCTCGGCCTGACGGCCTCGCTTCAGCAGGCTCGGATCAATTTGTATGGCGGCCATCTTGAAATCCGCCATTTTGGATTTTTGACAGATGTCATCCGGCTGCTCTCTCGATTCCCTATGACATTTGTTCAAACACCCCCTACCTATCTTGTACCGTTTTTGAGATACGCCATACATCTTCACTTGGCAGGCGTCTTTTTAATGATTTTCGATTTTTCTCATACTCACCGAAACTACCCGAACATTTTTGCCATACATCACGTTGTTCCTACTCGTCTCCTTCTAGGAGAACATTTATGTCAATCAGTCAGTGGTAATCGAGCTTTATATAATATAAACTAGTTTTTCGGGCAGTGTGCGGGCCGCATGCGGCCCGCATTTATCGTTATGCAGTACTAAACTATATCAAAACTCATGATACGTTGTAAAAAAGTATGTTCAAAACTCCAATAGAAGAATGAAATCCCATATAAACTCTCAATACAATAAAGAACCATACTGTAGCCACTAAAGCAGATTCACCCTACTGCCATAAAAAGGTGGTACGGGCAGAATGGTACCAAGGTTCTGAGTCACTTTAGTTAAGGAACCCCACTCGTAGTTGCTGCGGTTACCGCAGGCAGTTGCCATGGAGACCAGTCGGAGATGTGGAAAATACTCTCAAGTCGGAGCTCGGCCTTCGGCCTCGCAAGTTACTAATACGGCTCGGCCTACGGCCTCGCCAGGCGCTCGCCCTTCGGGCTCACGCATCATACGCTCGGCCTTCGGCCTCGCGGACCGAAAGTTCGGCCTTCGGCCTCACCAGAAGCTCGCCCTTCGGGCTCGCTACTTCACTTATGTAGGACAGTAACTCCAAATTTAGTCAAAAATCCCACAAAAACTCCTAATACAGTCGAAAATATTAGGTAAAACACTCCAAATGCAGTATAAAGAATGATAGGAGCACGTGGGTCACATCCAAAATGTCGGATTTCAAGACAGCCACCATACAAACTGCTCCGCCTCTACTGAAGCTCGGCCTAACGGCCTCGCTTCAGCAGGCTCGGATCACTTTGTATGGCGGCCATCTTGAAATCCACCATTTTGGATTTTTGACAGATGTCATCCGACTGCTCTCCCAATTCCCTATGACATTTGTTCAAACACCCTCTACCTATCTTGTACCGTTTTTGAGATATGTCATTCATCTTTACTTGGCAGGCGTCTTTTTAATGATTTTCGATTTTTCTCATACTCACCTAAACCCGCCGAACATTTTTGCCATACTTCATTTTTACCCTACTCTGCTCCTTCTAGGAGAACATTTATGTCAGTGAGTCAGTGAGTCAGTCAGTGGTAATCGAGCCTTATATATTATAAACTAGTTTTTCGGGCAGTGTGCGGGCCGCATGCGGCCCGCATCTATCTTGAGTCAGTAGGAACTGTCATAAAAAAACGTTATACATAAAAAAAAAGTGTCCAAAACTCCAATAGAAGTATGAAATCCCATATAAACTCTCAATACAATAATGAACCATACTGTAGCCACTAAAGCAGATTCACCCTACTGCCATAAAAAGGTGGTACGGGCAGAATGGAACCAAGGTTCTGAGTCACTTTTGTTAAGGAACCCCATTCGTAGGTGCTTCGGTTACCGCGGGCAGTTGCCATGGAGACCAGTCGGTGACGTGGAAAATACTCTCAAGTCGGAGCTCGGCCTTCGGCCTCGCAAGTTACTAACACGGCTTGGCCTGCGGCCTCGCCAAGCGCTCGCCCTTCGGGCTCACGCACAATACGCTCGGCCTTCGGCCTCGCGAGCCGAAAGTTCGGCCTTCGGCCTCACCAGGAGCTCGCCCTTCGGGCTCGCTACTACACTAACGTAGGACAGTAACTCCAAATTCAGTCCAAAATCCCACAAAAACTCCTAATACAGTCGAAAATATAAGGTAAAACACTCCAAATGCAGTATAAAGAATGATAGGAGCACGTGGGTCACATCCAAAATGTCGGATTTCAAGACAGCCACCATACAAACTGCTCCGCCTCTACTGAAGCTCGGCCTAACGGCCTCGCTTCAGCAGGCTCGGATCACTTTGTATGGCGGCCATCTTGAAATCCACCATTTTGGATTTTTGACAGATGTCATCCGACTGCTCTCCCAATTCCCTATGACATTTGTTCAAACACCCTCTACCTATCTTGTACCGTTTTTGAGATATGTCATTCATCTTTACTTGGCAGGCGTCTTTTTAATGATTTTCGATTTTTCTCATACTCACCTAAACCCGCCGAACATTTTTGCCATACTTCATTTTTACCCTACTCTGCTCCTTCTAGGAGAACATTTATGTCAGTGAGTCAGTGAGTCAGTCAGTGGTAATCGAGCCTTATATATTATAAACTAGTTTTTCGGGCAGTGTGCGGGCCGCATGCGGCCCGCATTTTTCGTTGTGCAGTACTTAACTTTACCTTAACCCTTTATACATTTAAAAAAAATAAGTTCAAAACTCCAATAGAAGTATGAAATCCCAAATAAACTCTCCATACAATAAAGAACCATACTGTAGCCACTAAAGCAAATTCACCCTACTGCCATAAAAAGGTGGTACGGGCAGAATGGGACCAGGGTTCCGAGTCACTTTTGTTAAGGAACCCCACTCGTAGGTGCTTTGGTTATCGCGGGCAGTTGCCATGGAGACCAGTCGGAGACGTGGAAAATACTCTCAAGTCGGAGCTCGGCCTTCGGCCTCGCAAGTTACTAATACGGCTCGGCCTACGGCCTCGCCAAGCGTTCGCCCTTCGGGCTCACGCACCATACGCTCGGCCTTCGGCCTCGCGGACCGAAAGTTCGGCCTTCGGCCTCACCAGGTAATTGCCCTTTGGGCTCGCTATACACTAATGTAGGACAGTTACTCCAAATTCAGTCCAAAATCCCACAAAAACTCCTAATACAGTCGAAAATATAAGGTAATACACTCCAAATGCAGTATAAAGAATGATAGGAGCACCTGGGACAAATCCAAAATGGCGGATTTCAAGACGGCCCCCATACAAACTGCTCCGCCCCTACTGAAGCTCGGCCTGACGGCCTCGCTTCAGCAGGCTCGGATCAATTTGTATGGCGGCCATCTTGAAATCCGCCATTTTGGATTTTTGACAGATGTCATCCGGCTGCTCTCTCGATTCCCTATGACATTTGTTCAAACACCCCCTACCTATCTTGTACCGTTTTTGAGATACGCCATACATCTTCACTTGGCAGGCGTCTTTTTAATGATTTTCGATTTTTCTCATACTCACCGAAACTACCCGAACATTTTTGCCATACATCACGTTGTTCCTACTCGTCTCCTTCTAGGAGAACATTTATGTCAATCAGTCAGTGGTAATCGAGCTTTATATAATATAAACTAGTTTTTCGGGCAGTGTGCGGGCCGCATGCGGCCCGCATTTATCGTTATGCAGTACTAAACTATAACAATACACCTTTAACATTAAAAAAAAATATTTCAAAACTCCAATAGAAGTATGAAATCCCATTAAAACTCTCAATACAATAAAGAAACAAACTGTAGCCTCCAAAACCAGATTCACCCTACTGCCATAAAAAGGTGGTTCCGGCAGAATGGTACCAAGGTTTTGAGTCACATTTGTTAAGGAACCCTACTCGTAGGTGCTTTGGTTATCGCGGGCAGTTGCCATGGAGACCAGTTGGAGACGTGGAAAATACTCTCAAGTCGGAGCTCGGCCTTCGGCCTCGCAAGTTACTAATACGGCTCGGCCTACGGCCTCGCCAGGCGCTCGCCCTTCGGGCTCACGCCCCATACGCTCGGCCTTCGGCCTCGCGGGCCGAAAGTTCGGCCTTCGGCCTCACCAGAAGCTCGCCCTTCGGGCTCGCTACTACACTAATGTAGGACAGTTACTCCAAATTCAGTCAAAAATCCCACAAAAACTCCTAATACAGTCGAAAATAAAGATAAAAAACTCCAAATGCAGTATAAAGAATGATAGGAGCACGTAAGACACATCCAAAATGTCGGATTTCAAGACGGCCGCCATACAAACTGCTCCGCCCCTACTGAAGCTCGGCCTAAAGGCCTCGCTTCAGCAGGCTCGGAGCATTTTGTATGGCGGCCATCTTGAAATCCGCCATTTTGGATTTTTGACAGGTGTCATTCGACTGCTCTCCCGATTCCCTATGACATTTGTTCAAACACCTCTAACCCATCTCTTACCGTTTTCGAGATACGTTATCCATCTTTACTTGGCAGGCGTCTTTTTTATGATTTTCGATTTTTCTCATACTCACCAAAACCCCCCGAACATTTTTGCCATACATCATTTTAGCCCTACTCGTCTCCTTCTAGGAGAACATTTATGTCAATCAGTCAGTCAGTCAGTCAGTGAGTGGTAATCGAGCTTTATATATTATTAACTAGTTTTTCGGGCAGTGTGCGGGCCGCATGCGGCCCGCATCTATCTTGAGTCAGTAGGAACTGTCAAAAAAAACCTAATACGTTAAGAGAAAATAAGTTCAAAAATCTAATAGAAGTATGAAATCCCATATAAACTGTCAATACACTAAAGAACCATACTGTAGCCACCAAACCAGATTCACCCTACTGCCATAAAAAGGTGGTACGGGCAGAATGGGACCAGGGTTCCGAGTCACTTTTGTTAAGGAACCCCACTCGTAGGTGCTTTGGTTATCGCGGGCAGTTGCCATGGAGACCAGTCGGAGACGTGGAAAATACTCTCAAGTCGGAGCTCGGCCTTCGGCCTCGCAAGTTACTAATACGGCTCGGCCTACGGCCTCGCCAAGCGTTCGCCCTTCGGGCTCACGCACCATACGCTCGGCCTTCGGCCTCGCGGACCGAAAGTTCGGCCTTCGGCCTCACCAGGTAATTGCCCTTTGGGCTCGCTATACACTAATGTAGGACAGTTACTCCAAATTCAGTCCAAAATCCCACAAAAACTCCTAATACAGTCGAAAATATAAGGTAATACACTCCAAATGCAGTATAAAGAATGATAGGAGCACCTGGGACAAATCCAAAATGGCGGATTTCAAGACGGCCCCCATACAAACTGCTCCGCCCCTACTGAAGCTCGGCCTGACGGCCTCGCTTCAGCAGGCTCGGATCAATTTGTATGGCGGCCATCTTGAAATCCGCCATTTTGGATTTTTGACAGATGTCATCCGGCTGCTCTCTCGATTCCCTATGACATTTGTTCAAACACCCCCTACCTATCTTGTACCGTTTTTGAGATACGCCATACATCTTCACTTGGCAGGCGTCTTTTTAATGATTTTCGATTTTTCTCATACTCACCGAAACTACCCGAACATTTTTGCCATACATCACGTTGTTCCTACTCGTCTCCTTCTAGGAGAACATTTATGTCAATCAGTCAGTGGTAATCGAGCTTTATATAATATAAACTAGTATTTCGGGCAGTGTGCGGGCCGCATGCGGCCCGCATTTATCGTTGTGCAAGTTTGAACAATATCAAAACACCTTATACATTAAAAAAAATTATTTCAAAACACCTAAAGATGTACGATTTCCCATACAAACCCTTAATACAATAGAGAACCGTACTGTTATCACCAAACCAAATTCACCCTACTGCCATAAAAAGGTGGTACGGGCAGAATGGTACCAAGGTTCTGAATCACTTTTGTTAAGGAACCCCACTCGTAGGTGCTTCGGTTACCGCAGGCAGTTGCCATGGAGACCAGTCGGTGACGTGGAAAATACTCTCAAGTCGGAGCTCGGCCTTCGGCCTCGCAAGTTACTAATACGGCTCGGCCTGCGGCCTCGCCAAGCGCTCGCCCTTCGGGCTCGCGCACCATTCGCTCGGCCTTCGGCCTCGCGGACCGAAAGTTCGGCCTTCGGCCTCACCAGGTGGTTGCCCTTTGGGCTCGCTATACACTAATGTAGAACAGTTACTCCAAATTCAGTCAAAAAACCCACAAAAACTCCTAATACAGTCGAAAATATAAGGTAAAACACTCCAAATGCAGTATGAAGAATGAGAGGAGCACCTGGGACAAATCCAAAATGGCGGATTTCAAGAAGGCCACCATACAAACTGCTCCGCCCCTACTGAAGCTCGGCCTAAAGGCCTCGCTTCAGCAGGCTCGGAGCATTTTGTATGGCGGCCATCTTGAAATCCGCCATTTTGGATTTTTGACAGGTGTCATTCGACTGCTCTCCCGATTCTCTATGACATTTGTTCAAACACCCCCTACCTATCTCTTACCGTTTTCGAGATACGTCATCCATCATCACTTGGCAGGCGTCTTTTTAATGATTTTCGATTTTTCTCATACTCACCAAAACCCCCCAAACATTTTTGCCATACTTCATTTTTACCCTACTCTGCTCCTTCTAGGAGAACATTTATGTCAGTCAGTCAGTGGTAATCGAGCTTTATATATTATAAACTAGTTTTTCGGGCAGTGTGCGGGCCGCATGCGGCCCGCATTTATCGTTGTGCAAGTTTGAACAATATCAAAACACCTTATACATTTAAAAAAAAAAACAATATTCTATAACAGTATGAAATCCCATATAAACTCCTTATACAGTAGAGAACCAAACTATAGCCACCAAACCAGATTCACCCTACTGCCATAAAAAAAGTGGTACGGGCAGAATGGTACCAAGATTCTGAGTAACTTTTGTTAAAGAACCCCACTCGTAGGAGCTTCGCTTACCACGGGCAGTTGCCATGGAGACCATTCGGAGACGTGGAAAATACTCTCAAGTCGGAGCTCGGCCTTCGGCCTCGCAAGTTACTAACACGGCTCGGCCTCTGGCCTCGCCATGCGCTCGCCCTTCGGGCTCACGCCCCATACGCTCGGCCTTCGGCCTCGCGGGCCGAAAGTTCGGCCTTCGGCCTCACCAGAAGCTCGCCCTTCGGGCTCGCTACTACACTAATGTAGGACAGTTACTCCAAATTCAGTCAAAAATCCCACAAAAACTCCTAATACAGTCGAAAATAAAGATAAAAAACTCCAAATGCAGTATAAAGAATGATAGGAGCACGTAAGACACATCCAAAATGTCGGATTTCAAGACGGCCACCATACAAACTGCTCCGCCCCTACTGAAGCTCGGCCTAACGGCCTCGCTTCAGCAGGCTCGGATCACTTTGTATGGCGGCCATCTTGAAATCCGCCATTTTGGATTTTTGACAGGTGTCATTCGACTGCTCTCCCGATTCCCTATGACATTTGTTCAAACACCCCCTACCTATCTCTTACCGTTTTTGAGATATGTCATCCATCTTTACTTGGCAGGCGTCTTTTTATGATTTTCGATTTTTCTCATACTCACCAAAACCCCCCGAACATTTTTGCCATACATCATTTTAACCCTACTCTACTCCTTCTAGGCGAACATTTATGTCAGTCAGTCAGTCAGTGAGTCAGTCAGTGGTAATCGAGCTTTATATATTATAAACTAGTTTTTCGGGCAGTGTGCGGGCCGCATGCGGCCCGCATCTATCTTGAGTCAGTAGGAACTGTCATAAAAGCACGTTATACATTAAAAAAAAGTAATATCCAAAACTCCAATAGAAGTATGAAATACTATATAAACTCTATATACATTATGGAACCAAACTGTAGCCACCAAATCAGATTCACCCTACTGCCATAAAAAGGTGGTACGGGCAGAATGGTACGAAGGTTCTGAGTCACTTTTGTTAAGGAACCCCACTCGTAGGTGCTTCGGTTACCGCAGGCAGTTGCCATGGAGACCAGTCGGTGATGTGGAAAATACTCTCAAGTCGGAGCTCGGCCTTCGGCCTCGCAAGTTACTAATACGGCTCGGCCTGCGGCCTCGCCAAGCGCTCGCCCTTCGGGCTCACGCTTCATACGCTCGGCCTTCGGCCTCGCGGACCGAAAGTTCGGCCTTCGGCCTCACCAGGAGCTCGCCCTTCGGGCTCGCTACTACACTTATGTAGGACAGTAACTCCAAATTCAGTCAAAAATCCCACTAAAACTCCTAATTCAGTCGAAAATAAAGGTAAAACACTCCAAATGCAGTATAAAGAATGATAGGAGCACTTTGGTCACATCCAAAATGTCGGATTTCCAGATGGCCACCATACAAACTGCTCCGCCCCTACTGAAGCTCGGCCTAAAGGCCTCGCTTCAGCAGGCTCGGAGCATTTTGTATGGCGGCCATCTTGAAATCCGCCATTTTGGATTTTTGACAGATGTCATCCGACTGCTCTCCCGATTCCCTATGACATTTGTTCAAACACCCCCTACCTATCTTGTACCGTTTTTGAGATATGTCATCCATCTTTACTTGGCAGGCGTCTTTTTATGATTTTCGATTTTTCTCATACTCACCAAAACCCCCCGAACATTTTTGCCATACATCATTTTAACCCTACTCTACTCCTTCTAGGAGAACATTTATGTCAGTCAGTCAGTCAGTGAGTCAGTCAGTGGTAATCGAGCTTTATATATTATAACTAGTTTTTCGGGCAGTGTGCGGGCCGCATGCGGCCCGCATTTATCGTTGTGCAAGTTTGAACAATATCAAAACACCTTATACATTAAAAAAAAAACAAAATTCCATAACAGTATGATATCCCATATAAACTCTCAATACAATAAAGAACCATACTGTAGCCATTAAAGCAAATTCACCCTACTGCCATAAAAAGGTGGTACGGGCAGAATGGTACCAAGGTTCTGGGTCACTTTTGTTAAGGAACCCAACTCGTAGGTGCTTCGGTTACCGCGGGCGTTGCCATGGAGACCAGTCGGAGACGTGGAAATAACTCTCAAGTCGGAGCTCGGCCTTCGGCCTCGCAAGTTACTAACATGGCTCGGCCTGCGGCCTCGCCAAGCGCTCGCCCTTCGGGCTCACGCGCCATACGCTCGGCCTTCGGCCTCGCGAGCCGAAAGTTCAGCCTTCGGCCTCACCTGGAGCTCGCCCTTCGGGCTCGCTACTACACTAACGTAGTACAGTTACTCCAAATTCAGTCAAAAATCCCACAAAAACTCCTAATACAGTCGAAAATAAAGGTAAAATACTCCAAATGCAGTATGAAGAATGAGAGGAGCACGTTTGACACATCCAAAATGTCGGATTTCAAGATGGCCACCATACAAACTGCTCCGCCCCTACTGAAGCTCGGCCTAACGGCCTCGCTTCAGCAGGCTCGGATCACTTTGTATGGCGGCCATCTTGAAATCCGCCATTTTGGATTTTTGACAGGTGTCATTCAACTAAACTCCTGATTCCCTATGACATTTGTTCAAACACCCCCTACCTATCTCTTACCGTTTCCGAGAAACGTCATCCATCTTCATTTGGCAGGCGTCTTTTTAATGATTTTCGATTTTTCTCATACTCACCAAAACCACCCAAACATTTTTGCCATACTTTATTTTTACCCTACTCTGCTCCTTCTAGGAGAACATTTATGTCAGTCAGTCAGTCAGTGAGTCAGTCAGTGGTAATCGAGCTTTATATATTATAACTAGTTTTTCGGGCAGTGTGCGGGCCGCATGCGGCCCGCATTTATCGTTATGCAGTACTAAACTTAACCTTAACCCCTTATACATATAAAAAAAAATAAGTTCAAAACTCCAATAGAAGTATGAAATCCCATATAAACTTTAAATAAAGAAATAAAGAACCATACTGTAGCACTAAAAAAATTAACCCTACTGCCATAAAAAAGTGGTACGGGCAGAATGGGACCAAGGTTCTGAGTCACTTTTGTAAAGGAACCCTACTCGTAGGTGCTTCGGTTATCGCGGGCAGTTGCCATGGAGACCAGTCGATGATGTGGAAAATACTCTGGAGTCGGAGCTCGGCCTTCGGCCTCGCAAGTTACTAACACGGCTAAGCCTGCGGCCTCGCCAAGCGCTCGCCCTTCGGGCTCACGCACCATACGCTCGGCCTTCGGCCTCGCGAACCGAAAGTTCGGCCTTCGGCCTCACCAGAAGCTCGCCCTTCGGGCTCGCTATACACTAATCTTGGAAAGTAACTCCAAATTCAGTCAAAAATCCCACAAAAACTCCTAATACAGTCGAAAATATAAGGTAATACACTCCAAATGCAGTATAAAGAATGATAGGAGCACCTGGGACAAATCCAAAATGGCGAATTTCAAGAAGGCCCCCATACAAACTGCTCCGCCCCTACTGAACCTCGGCCTAACGGCCTCGCTTCAGCAGGCTCGGATCAATTTGTATGGCGGCCATCTTGAAATCCGCCATTTTGGTTTTTTGACAGGTGTCATTCGACTGCTCTCCCGATTCCCTATGACATTTGTTAAAACACCCCCTACCTATCTTGTACCGTTTTTGAGATATGTCATCCATCTTTACTTGGCAGGCGTCATTTTTATGATTTTCGATTTTTCTCATACTCACCTAAACCCCCCAAACATTTTTGCCATACATCATTTTAACCCTACTCTACTCCTTCTAGGAGAACATTTATGTCAGTCAGTCAGTCAGTGAGTCAGTCAGTGGTAATCGAGCTTTATATATTATAAATAACTAGTTTTTCGGGCAGTGTGCGGGCCGCATGCGGCCCGCATTTATCGTTATGCAGTAGTAAACTTTACCTTAACCGCTTATACATTTAAAAAAAAAAAGTTCAAAACTCCAATAGAAGTATGAAATCCCAAATAAAGTCTCCATACAATAAAGAACCATACTGTAGCCACTAAAGCAAATTCACCCTACTGGCATAAAAAGGTAGTACGGGCAGAATGGGACCAAGGTTCTGAGTCACTTTTGTTAAGGAACCCCACTCGTAGGTGCTTTGCTTACCGCGGGCAGTTGCCATGGAGACCAGTCGGAGACTTGGAAAAAACTCTCAAGTCGGAGCTCGGCCTTCGGCCTCGCAAGTTACCAACACGGCTCGGCCTGCGGCCTCGCCAAGCGCTCGCCCTACGGGCTCGCGCATCATACGCTCGGCCTTCGGCCTCGCGGACCGAAAGTTCGGCCTCCGGCCTCACCAGGAGCTCGCCCTTCGGGCTCGCTACTACACTTATGTAGGACAGTTACTCCAAATTCAGTCAAAAATCCCACAAAAACTCCTAATACAGTCGAAAATATAAGGTAAAACACTCCAAATGCAGTATAAAGAATGATAGGAGCATGTGGGTCACATCCAAAATGTCGGATTTAAAGACAGCCACCATACAAACTGCTCCGCCCCTACTGAAGCTCGGCCTAACGGCCTCGCTTCAGCAGGCTCGGATCATTTTGTATGGCGGCCATCTTGAAATCCGCCATTTTGGATTTTTGACAGGTGTCATTCGACTGCTCTCCCTATTCCCTATGACATTTGTTCAAACACCCCCTACCCATCTTGCACCGTTTTCGAGATACGTCATCCATCTTTACTTGGCAGGCGTCATTTTTATGATTTTCGATTTTTCTCATACTCACCGAAACCACCCGAACACTTTTGCCATACATCACGTTGTTCCTACTCGTCTCCTTCTAGGAGAACATTTATGTCAATCAGTCAGTGGTAATCGAGCTTTATATAATATAAACTAGTTTTTCGGGCAGTGTGCGGGCCGCATGCGGCCCGCATTTTTCGTTGTGCAGTACTTAACTTTACCTTAACCCCTTATACATTTAAAAAAAATAAGTTCAAAACTCCAATAGAAGTATGAAATCCCAAATAAACTCTCCATACAATAAAGAACCATACTGTAGCCACTAAAGCAAATTCACCCTACTGCCATAAAAAGGTGGTACGGGCAGAATGGAACCAAGGTTCTGAGTCACTTTTGTAAAGGAACCCCACTCGTAGGTGCTTCGGTTACCGCGGGCAGTTGCCATGGAGACCAGTCGGAGATGTGGAAAATACTCTCAAGTCGGAGCTCGGCCTTCGGCCTCGCAAGTTACTAATACGGCTCGGCCTACGGCCTCGCCAGGCGCTCGCCCTTTGGGCTCGCGCATCATACGCTCGGCCTTCGGCCTCGCGGACCGAAAGTTCGGCCTTCGGCCTCACCAGGAGCTCGCCCTTCGGGCTCGCTACTACACTAATATAGGACAGTAACTCCAAATTCAGTCAAAACTCCCACAAAAACTCCTAATACAGTCGAAAATAAAGGTCAAACACTCCAAATGCAGTATAAAGAATGATAGGAGCACGTGAGTCACATCCAAAATGTCGGATTTCAAGACGGCCGCCATACAAACTGCTCCGCCCCTACTGAAGCTCGGCCTAAAGGCCTCGCTTCAGCAGGCTCGGGTCATTTTGTATGGCGGCCATCTTGAAATCCGCCATTTTGAATTTTTGACAGCTGTCATTCGACTGCACTCTTGATTCCCTATGACATTTGGTCAAACACCCCCTACCTATCTCTTACCGTTTTCGAGATACGTCATCCATCATCACTTGGCAGGCGTCTTTTTAATAATTTTCGATTTTTCTCATACTCACCAAAACCACCCGAACATTTTTGCCATACATCACGTTGCTCCTACTCTACTCCTTCTAGGAGAACATTTATGTCAATCAGTCAGTCAGTCAGTCAGTGAGTGGTAATCGAGCTTTATATATTATTAACTAGTTTTTCGGGCAGTGTGCGGGCCGCATGCGGCCCGCATTTATCGTTATGCAATTTTAAACTATATCAAAACACCTAATACTTAAAAAAAATGTTCAAAACTCCATTAGAAGTATGAAATCCCATATAAACTCTCAATACAATAAAGAACCATACTGTAGCCACTAAAGCAAATTCACCCTACTGCCATAAAAGGTGGTACGGGCAGAATGGGACCAAGGTTCTGAGTCACTTTTGTTAAGGAACCCCACTCGTAGGTGCTTCGGTTACCGCGGGCAGTTGCCTTGGAGACCAGTAGGAGACGTGGAAAAAACTCTCAAGTCGGAGCTCGGCCTTCGGCCTCGCAAGTTACTAATACGGCTCGGCCTGCGGCCTCACCAAGCGCTCGCCCTTCGGGCTCGCGCACCATTCGCTCGGCCTTCGGCCTCGCGGCCCGAATGTTCGGCCTTCGGCCTCACCAGGTGGTTGCCCTTTGGGCTCGCTATACACTAATGTAGGACAGTTACTCCAAATTCAGTCAAAAAACCCACAAAAACTCCTAATACAGTCGAAAATATATGGTAAAACACTCCAAATGCAGTATGAAGAATGAGAGGAGCACCTGGGACAAATCCAAAATGGCGGATTTCAAGAAGGCCCCCATACAAACTGCTCCGCCCCTACTGAAGCTCGGCCTAACGGCCTCGATTCAGCAGGCTCGGATCAATTTGTATGGCGGCCATCTTGAAATCCGCCATTTTGGATTTTTGACAGATGTCATCCGGCTGCTCTCCCGATTCCCTATGACATTTGTTCAAACACCCCCTACCTATCTTCTATATATCTTCTATATATATCTAAGATCCATACTGTAGCCACTAAAGCAGATTCACCCTACTGCCATAAAAAGGTGGTACGGGCAGAATGGTACCAAGGTTCTGAGTCACTTTTGTTAAGGAACCCCACTCGTAGGTGCTTCGGTTACCGCAGGCAGTTGCCATGGAGACCAGTCGGTGACGTGAAAAATACTCTCAAGTCGGAGCTCGGCCTTCGGCCTCGCAAGTTACTAACACGGCTCGGCCTGCGGCCTCGCCAAGCGCTCGCCCTACGGGCTCACGCACCCTACGCTCGGCCTTCGGCCTCGCGGACCGAAAGTTCGGCCTTCGGCCTCACCAGGAGCTCGCCCTTCGGGCTCGCTATACCCCAATGTAAGACAGTAACTCCAAATTCAGTCGAAAATCCCACAAAAACTCCTAATACAGTCGAAAATATAAGGTAAAACACTCCAAATGCAGTATAAAGAATGAGAGGAGCACCTGGGACAAATCCAAAATGGCGGATTTCAAGAAGGCCACCATACAAACTGTTCCGCCCCTACTGAAGCTCGGCCTAAAGGCCTCGCTTCAGCAGGCTCGGAGCATTTTGTATGGCGGCCATCTTGAAATCCGCCATTTTGGATTTTTGACAGGTGTCATTCGACTGTTTTTCCAATTCCCTATGACATTTGTTCAAACACCCCCTACCTATCTTGTACTGTTTTTGAGATATGTCATCCATCTTTACTTGGCAGGCGTCATTTTCATGATTTTCGATTTTTCTCATACTCACCTAAACCCCCCAAACATTTTTGCCATACATCATTTTAACCCTACTCTACTCCTTCTAGGAGAACATTTATGTCAGTCAGTCAGTCAGTGAGTCAGTCAGTGGTAATCGAGCTTTATATATTATAAATAAACTAGTATTTCGGGCAGTGTGCGGGCCGCATGCGGCCCGCATTTATCGTTATGCAATTTGAAACAATATCAAATATCAATACATTTAAAAAAAAAAAACAATATTCTATAACAGTATGAAATCCCATATAAACTCCTTATACAGTAGAGAACCAAACTGTAGCCACCAAACCAGATTCACCCTACTGCCATAAAAAAGTGGTACGGGCAGAATGGTACCAAGGTTCTGAGTCACTTTTGTTAAGGAACCCCACTCGTAGGTGCTTCGGTTATCGCGGGCAGTTGCCATTGAGACCAGTCGGAGACGTGGAAAAATCTCTCAAGTCGGAGCTCGGCCTTCGGCCTCGCAAGTTACTAATACGGCTCGGCCTACGGCCTCGCCAAGCGCTCGCCCATCGGGCTCACGCACCCTACGCTCGGCCTTCGGCCTCGCGAGCCGAAAGTTCGGCCTTCGGCCTCACCGGGAGCTCGTCCTTCGGGCTCGCTATACACTAAAGTTGGACAGTAACTCCAAATTCAGTCAAAAATCCCACAAATATCCTAATACAGTCGAAAATTAAGGAAAAACACTCCAAATGCAGTATAAAGAATGATAGGAGCACGTAAGACACATCCAAAATGTCATTCGACTGCTCTCTTTATTCGCTATGACATATTTTCAAAAACCCCCTACCTTTCTATTACCGTTTTCGAGATACGTGATTTATCTGCACATGGCAGACGTCATCGAAAAAAAAATTTCATATTTGGAATAAGGACGTCCAGAACAACCTAGATATAAAATTTAAGCAAAATCGGAGTACTTTTTTTTACTTGGCAGACGTCACCGAAAAAAAAATTTTTGATTTGGAATAAGGACACCCAGAACCACCTAAATATCGAGTTTCAGCCAAATCGGAGTAACTTGTTTTACTTGGCAGACGTCATCGAAAAAAAAAATTTAGATTTGTAATAAGGACACCCAGAACCACCTAAATATCGAGTTTCAGCCAAATCGGAGTAACTTTTTTTACTTGGCAGACGTCATCGAAACAAAAATTTTTGATTTAGAATAAGGACGTCCAGAACCACATAAATATCGAGTTTCAGCCAAATCAGAGTAACTTTTTTACTTGGCAGACGTCATCGAAATAAAAATTTCATATTTGGAATAAGGATGACGAGAACAACCTATATATCGATTTTCAGCCAAATCGGTGCAAGTCTGAGCTCGGCCTTCGGCCTCGCAAGTTACTAACATGGCTCGGCCTGCGGCCTCGCCTAGCGCTCGCCCTATGGGCTCGCGCACCATCCGCTCGGCCTACGGCCTCGCGGCCTTAAAGTTTGGCCTTCGGCCTCACCAGAAGCTCGCCCTTCGGGCTCGCTACACGGCCAGTAGGACAATTACTCCAAATTCAGTTGAAAATCCCACAAAAACTCCTAATACAGTCGACATTGTAAGGTCAAATACTCCAAATAATGTATGAAGAATGAGAGTAGCACATTTGACAGGTGTCATTCGACTGCTCTCCCGAATCCCTATGACATTTGTTCAAACACCCCCAACCTATCTCTTACCGTTTTCGAGATACGTAGTCCAACTTCACTTGGCAGGCGTCATTTTTAGGGTTTTTAACTTTTCCCCTACTCAGCTAAACCCCTTAGTCATTTTCGTAATACATTACTATAACCGTACTCAACTCTTACTGGTAGAACCAGTTACTTTTTTGAGGGATCGAAGGATTTTGTATGGCGGCCATTTTGAAATCCGCCATTTTGGATTTTTGACAAATGTCATCCGACTGCTCTCCTAATTCCCTATGACATTTGGTCAAGCACCCCCTACCTATCTCTTACCGTTTCAGAGATACGCCATCCAATTTTACTTGGCAGACGTCATCTTTGAGTTTTCGGATTTTTCCCATACTTACTAAAACCCCCCGAACAGTTTTGCCATACGTCATTTTAACCCTACTCTACTCCTTCTGGGAGAACAATTATGTCAGTGAGTCAGTGTACGGTAATCCAGCTTTATATATTATAACTAGTTTTTCGGGCAGTGTGCGGGCCGCATGCGGCCCGCATTTATCGTTATGCAATTTGAAACAATATCAATACACCTTATACATCTAAAAAAAAAACAATATTCTATAACAGTATGAAATCCCATATAAACTCCTTATACAGTAGAGAACCAAACTGTAGCCACAAAACCAGATTCACCCTACTGCCATAAAAAAGTGGTACGGGCAGAATGGTACCAAGATTCTGAGTCACTTTTGTTAAAGAACCCCACTCGTAGGTGCTTCGCTTACCACGGGCAGTTGCCATGGAGACCATTCGGAGACGTGGAAAATACTCTCAAGTCGGAGCTCGGCCTTCGGCCTCGCAAGTTACTAACACGGCTCGGCCTCCGGCCTCGCCATGCGCTCGCCCTTCGGGCTCACGCCCCATATGCTCGGCCTTCGGCCTCGCGGGCCGAAAGTTCGGCCTTCGGCCTCACCAGAAGCTCGCCCTTTGGGCTCGCTACTACACTTATGTAGGACAGTTACTCCAAATTCAGTCAAAAATTCCTAATACAGTCGAAAATAAAGATAAAAAACTCCAAATGCAGTATAAAGAATGATAGGAGCACGTAAGACACATCCAAAATGTCGGATTTCAAGACGGCCACCATACAAACTGCTCCGCCCCTACTGAAGCTCGGCCTAACGGCCTCGCTTCAGCAGGCTCGGATCACTTTGTATGGCGGCCATCTTGAAATCCGCCATTTTGGATTTTTGACAGGTGTCATTAGACTGCTCTCCCGATTCCCTATGACATTTGGTCAAACACCCCCTACCTATCTCTTACCGTTTTTGAGATACGCCATACATCTTCACTTGGCAGGCGTCAATTTAATGATTTTCGATTTTTCCCATACTCACCAAAACCCCCCGAACATTTTTGCCATACTTCATTTTTACCCTACTCTGCTCCTTCTAGGAGAACATTTATGTCAGTCAGTGGTAATCGAGCTTTATATATTATAACTAGTTTTTCGGGCAGTGTGCGGGCCGCATGCGGCCCGCATTTATCGTTATGCAGTAGTAAACTTTACCTTAACCGCTTATACATTTAAAAAAAAAAAGTTCAAAACTCCAATAGAAGTATGAAATCCCAAATAAAGTCTCCATACAATAAAGAACCATACTGTAGCCACTAAAGCAAATTCACCCTACTGGCATAAAAAGGTAGTACGGGCAGAATGGGACCAAGGTTCTGAGTCACTTTTGTTAAGGAACCCCACTCGTAGGTGCTTTGCTTACCGCGGGCAGTTGCCATGGAGACCAGTCGGAGACTTGGAAAAAACTCTCAAGTCGGAGCTCGGCCTTCGGCCTCGCAAGTTACCAACACGGCTCGGCCTGCGGCCTCGCCAAGCGCTCGCCCTACGGGCTCGCGCATCATACGCTCGGCCTTCGGCCTCGCGGACCGAAAGTTCGGCCTCCGGCCTCACCAGGAGCTCGCCCTTCGGGCTCGCTACTACACTTATGTAGGACAGTTACTCCAAATTCAGTCAAAAATCCCACAAAAACTCCTAATACAGTCGAAAATATAAGGTAAAACACTCCAAATGCAGTATAAAGAATGATAGGAGCATGTGGGTCACATCCAAAATGTCGGATTTCAAGACAGCCACCATACAAACTGCTCCGCCCCTACTGAAGCTCGGCCTAACGGCCTCGCTTCAGCAGGCTCGGATCATTTTGTATGGCGGCCATCTTGAAATCCGCCATTTTGGATTTTTGACAGGTGTCATTCGACTGCTCTCCCTATTCCCTATGACATTTGTTCAAACACCCCCTACCCATCTTGCACCGTTTTCGAGATACGTCATCCATCTTTACTTGGCAGGCGTCATTTTTATGATTTTCGATTTTTCTCATACTCACCGAAACCACCCGAACACTTTTGCCATACATCACGTTGTTCCTACTCGTCTCCTTCTAGGAGAACATTTATGTCAATCAGTCAGTGGTAATCGAGCTTTATATAATATAAACTAGTTTTTCGGGCAGTGTGCGGGCCGCATGCGGCCCGCATTTTTCGTTGTGCAGTACTTAACTTTACCTTAACCCCTTATACATTTAAAAAAAATAAGTTCAAAACTCCAATAGAAGTATGAAATCCCAAATAAACTCTCCATACAATAAAGAACCATACTGTAGCCACTAAAGCAAATTCACCCTACTGCCATAAAAAGGTGGTACGGGCAGAATGGAACCAAGGTTCTGAGTCACTTTTGTAAAGGAACCCCACTCGTAGGTGCTTCGGTTACCGCGGGCAGTTGCCATGGAGACCAGTCGGAGATGTGGAAAATACTCTCAAGTCGGAGCTCGGCCTTCGGCCTCGCAAGTTACTAATACGGCTCGGCCTACGGCCTCGCCAGGCGCTCGCCCTTTGGGCTCGCGCATCATACGCTCGGCCTTCGGCCTCGCGGACCGAAAGTTCGGCCTTCGGCCTCACCAGGAGCTCGCCCTTCGGGCTCGCTACTACACTAATATAGGACAGTAACTCCAAATTCAGTCAAAACTCCCACAAAAACTCCTAATACAGTCGAAAATAAAGGTCAAACACTCCAAATGCAGTATAAAGAATGATAGGAGCACGTGGGGTACATCCAAAATAACGGATTTCAAGACGGCCACCATACAAACTGCTCTGCCCCTACTGAAGCTCGGCCTAAAGGCCTCGCTTCAGCAGGCTCGGAGCATTTTGTATGGCGGCCATCTTGAAATCCGCCATTTTGGATTTTTGACAAATGTCATCCGACTGCTCTCCCGATTCCCTATGACATATGTTCAAACACTCCCTACCTATCTCTTACCGTTTTTGAGATACGTCATCCATCTTCACTTGGCAGGCGTCTTTTTAATGATTTTCGATTTTTCTCATACTCACCAAAACCTGCCGAACATTTTTGCCATACATAATTTTAACCCTACTCTGCTCCTTCTAGGAGAACATTTATGTCAATCAGTCAGTCAGTCAGTGAGTGGTAATCGAGCCTTATATATTATAAATAACTAGTTTTTCGGGCAGTGTGCGGGCCGCATGCGGCCCGCATCTATCTTTAGTCATTTGAAAATTTCACAGAAACACCTAATACGTTAAAAAAAATTGTGTTCAAAACTCCAATAGAAGTATGAAATCCCATATAAACTCTCAATACAATAAAGAACCATACTGTAGCCACTAAAGCAGATTCACCCTACTGCCATAAAAAGGTGGTACGGGCAAAATGGTATCAAGGTTCTGAGGCACTTTTGTTAAGGAACCCCACTCGTAGGTGCTGCGGTTACCGCAGGCAGTTGCCATGGAGACCAGTCGGAGATGTGGAAAATACTCTCAAGTCGGAGCTCGGCCTTCGGCCTCGCAAGTTACTATTACGGCTCGGCCTACGGCCTCGCCAGGCGCTCGCCCTTCGGGCTCGCGCATCATACGCTCGGCCTTCGGCCTCGCGGACCGAAAGTTCGGCCTTCGGCCTCACCAGGAGCTCGCCCTTCGGGCTCGCTACTGCACTAATGTAGGACAGTAACTCCAAATTCCGTCAAAAATCCCACAAAAACTCCTAATACAGTCGAAAATATAAGGTAAAACACTCCAAATGCAGTATAAAGAATGATAGGAGCACGTGGGGTACATCCAAAATAACGGATTTCAAGACGGCCACCATACAAACTGCTCTGCCCCTACTGAAGCTCGGCCTAAAGGCCTCGCTTCAGCAGGCTCGGAGCATTTTGTATGGCGGCCATCTTGAAATCCGCCATTTTGGATTTTTGACAAATGTCATCCGACTGCTCTCCCGATTCCCTATGACATATGTTCAAACACTCCCTACCTATCTCTTACCGTTTTTGAGATACGTCATCCATCTTCACTTGGCAGGCGTCTTTTTAATGATTTTCGATTTTTCTCATACTCACCAAAACCACCCGAACATTTTTGCCATACATCACGTTGTTCCTACTGGTCTCCTTCTAGGAGAACATTTATGTCAATCAGTCAGTGGTAATCGAGCTTTATATATTATAAATAAACTAGTTTTTCGGGCAGTGTGCGGGCCGCATGCGGCCCGCATTTATCGTTATACAGTACTAAACTATACCTTGACCCCTTTTACATTAAAAAAAAATAAGTTCAAAACTCCAATAGAAGTATGAAATCCCAAATAAACTGTCCATACAATAAAGAACCATACTGTAGCCACTAAAGCAGATTCACCCTACTGCCATAAAAAGTTGGTACGGGCAGAATGGTACCAAGGTTCTTAATCATTTTTGTTTAGGAATCCCACTCGTAGGTGCTTCGGTTACCGCAGGCAGTTGCCATGGAGACCAGTCGGTGACGTGGAAAATACTCTCGAGTCGGAGCTCGGCCTTCGGCCTCGCAAGTTACTAATACGGCTCGGCCTGCGGCCTCGCCAAGCGCTCGCCCTTCTGGCTCACGCACCATACGCTCGGCCTTCGGCCTCGCGAGCCGAAAGTTCGGCCTTCGGCCTCACCAGGAGCTCGCCCTTCGGGCTCGCTACTACATTAACGTAGAACAGTTACTCCAAATTCAGTCAAAAATCCCACAAAAACTCCTAATACAGTCGAAAATGAAGGTTAAACACTCCAAATGCAGTATGAAGAATGAGAGGAGCACCTGGGACACATCCAAAATGTCGGATTTCAAGACGGCCACCATACAAACTGCTCCGCCCCTACTGAAGCTCGGCCTAAAGGCCTCGCTTCAGCAGGATCGGACCACTTTGTATGGCGGCCATCTTGAAATCCGCCATTTTGGATTTTTGACAGATGTCATTCGACTGCTCTCCCAATTCCCTATGACATTTGTTCAAACACCCCCTACATATCTCTTACCGTTTTTGAGATACGTCATCCATCATCACTTGGCAGGCGTCTTTTTAATGATTTTCGATTTTTCTCATACTCACCAAAACCACCCGAACATTTTTGCCATACTTCATTTTTACCCTACTCTGCTCCTTCTAGGAGAACATTTATGTCAGTCAGTCAGTGGTAATCGAGCTTTATATATTATAAATAAACTAGTTTTTCGGGCAGTGTGCGGGCCGCATGCGGCCCGCATTTATCGTTATGCAATTTGAAACAATATCAATACACCTTATACATCTAAAAAAAAAACAATATTCTATAACAGTATGAAATCCCATATAAACTCCTTATACAGTAGAGAACCAAACTGTAGCCACAAAACCAGATTCACCCTACTGCCATAAAAAAGTGGTACGGGCAGAATGGTACCAAGATTCTGAGTCACTTTTGTTAAAGAACCCCACTCGTAGGTGCTTCGCTTACCACGGGCAGTTGCCATGGAGACCATTCGGAGACGTGGAAAATACTCTCAAGTCGGAGCTCGGCCTTCGGCCTCGCAAGTTACTAACACGGCTCGGCCTCCGGCCTCGCCATGCGCTCGCCCTTCGGGCTCACGCCCCATACGCTCGGCCTTCGGCCTCGCGGGCCGAAAGTTCGGCCTTCGGCCTCACCAGAAGCTCGCCCTTTGGGCTCGCTACTACACTTATGTAGGACAGTTACTCCAAATTCAGTCAAAAATTCCTAATACAGTCGAAAATAAAGATAAAAAACTCCAAATGCAGTATAAAGAATGATAGGAGCACGTAAGACACATCCAAAATGTCGGATTTCAAGACGGCCACCATACAAACTGCTCCGCCCCTACTGAAGCTCGGCCTAACGGCCTCGCTTCAGCAGGCTCGGATCACTTTGTATGGCGGCCATCTTGAAATCCGCCATTTTGGATTTTTGACAGGTGTCATTAGACTGCTCTCCCGATTCCCTATGACATTTGGTCAAACACCCCCTACCTATCTCTTACCGTTTTTGAGATACGCCATACATCTTCACTTGGCAGGCGTCAATTTAATGATTTTCGATTTTTCCCATACTCACCAAAACCCCCCGAACATTTTTGCCATACTTCATTTTTACCCTACTCTGCTCCTTCTAGGAGAACATTTATGTCAGTCAGTGGTAATCGAGCTTTATATATTATAACTAGTTTTTCGGGCAGTGTGCGGGCCGCATGCGGCCCGCATCTATCTTGAGTCAGTAGGAACTGTCAAAAAAACTCCTGATACATTAAAAAAAATGTGTTCAAAACTACAATAGAAGTATGAAATCCCATATAAACTCTCAATACAATAAAGAACCATACTGTAGCCACAAAAGCAAATTCACCCTACTGCCATAAAAAGGTGGTACCGGCAGAATGGTACCAAGGTTCTGAGTCACATTTGTTAAGGAACCCCACTCGTAGGTGCTTTGGTTATCGCGGGCAGTTGCCATGGAGACCAGTCGGAGACGTGGAAAATACTCTCAAGTCGGAGCTCGGCCTTCGGCCTCGCAAGTTACCAACACGGCTCGGCCTCCGGCCTCGCCAAGCGCTCGCCCTTCGGGCTCACGCACCATATGCTCGGCCTTCGGCCTCGCGGGCCGAATGTTCGGGCTCGCTACTACTATAATGTAGGACAGTAACTCCAAATTCAGTCGAAAATCCCACAAAACTCCTAATACAGTCGAAAATATAAAGTAAAACACTCCAAATGCAGTTAAAGAATGATAGGAGCACGTGGGTCATATCCAAAATGTCGAATTTCAAGACGGCCACCATACAAACTGCTCCTCCCCTACTGAAGCTCGGCCTAAAGGCCTCGCTTCAGCAGGCTCGGAGCATTTTGTATGGCGGCCATCTTGAAATCCGCCATTTTGGATTTTTGACAGGTGTCATTCGACTGCTCTCCCGATTCCCTATGACATTTGTTCAAACACCCCCTACCTATCTCTTACCGTTTTCGAGATACGTCATCCATCATCACTTGGCAGGCGTCTTTTTAATGATTTTCGATTTTTCTCGTACTCACCAAAACCCCCCGAACATTTTTGCCATACTTCATTTTTACCCTACTCTGCTCCTTCTAGGAGAACATTTATGTCAGTGAGTCAGTCAGTCAGTCAGTGGTAATCGAGCTTTATATATTATAAATAACTAGTTTTTCGGGCAGTGTGCGGGCCGCATGCGGCCCGCATTTATCGTTATGCAGTAGTAAACTTTACCTTAACCGCTTATACATTTAAAAAAAAAAAGTTCAAAACTCCAATAGAAGTATGAAATCCCAAATAAAGTCTCCATACAATAAAGAACCATACTGTAGCCACTAAAGCAAATTCACCCTACTGGCATAAAAAGGTAGTACGGGCAGAATGGTACCAAGGTTCTGAGTTACTTTTGTTAAGGAACCCCACTCGTAGGTGCTGCTTTTACCGCAGGCAGTTGCCATGGAGACCAGTCGGAGATGTGGAAAATACTCTCAAGTCGGGGCTCGGCCTTCGGCCTCGCAAGTTACTAATACAGCTCGGCCTATGGCCTCGCCAAGCGCTCGCCCTTCGGGCTCGCGCATCATACGCTCGGCCTTCGGCCTTGCGGACTGAAAGTTCGGCCTTCGGCCTCACCAGGAGCTCGCCCTTCGGGCTCGCTTCTACACTAATGTAGGACAGTTACTCCATATTCAGTCAAAAATCCCACAAAAACTCCTAATTCAGTCGAAAATGAAGGTAAAACACTCCAAATGCAGTATAAAGAATGATAGGAGCACGTAAGACACATCCAAAATGTCGGATTTCAAGACGGCCACCATACAAACTGCTCCGCCCCTACTGAAGCTCGGCCTAAAGGCCTCGCTTCAGCAGGCTCAGACCATTTTGTATGGCGGCCTTCTTGAAATCCGCCATTTTGGATTTTTGACAGGTGTCATTCGACTGCTCTCCCGATTCCCTATGACATTTGTTCAAACACCCCCAACCTATCTCTTACCGTTTTCGAGATACGTAGTCCAGCTTTACTTGGCAGGCGTCATTTCTTGGGTTTATAATTTTTCCCCTCCTCAGCTAAACCCCTTTGTCATTTTCGTAATACATTACTTTAACCGTACTCAACTCTTTCTGGTAGAACCAGCTACTTTTTTGAGGGATCGAAGGATTTTGTATGGCGGCCATTTTGAAATCCGCCATTTTGGATTTTTGACAAATGTCATCCGACTGCTCTCCCGATTCCCTATGACATTTGGTCAAGCACCCCCTACCTATCTCTTACCGTTTCAGAGATACGCCATCCAATTTTACTTGGCAGACGTCATCTTTGAGTTTTCGGATTTTTCCCATACTCACTCAAACCCCCAGAACATTTTTGCTATACATTACTTTCTTCCTACTCGACTCCTTCTGGGAGAACAATTATGTCAGTGAGTCAGTGAATGAGTCAGTGTACGGTAATCCAGCTTTATATATTATAACTAGTATTTCGGGCAGTGTGCGGGCCGCATGCGGCCCGCATTTATCGTTGTGCAAGTTTGAACAATATCAAAACACCTTATACATTAAAAAAAATTATTTCAAAACACCTAAAGATGTACGATTTCCCATACAAACCCTTAATACAATAGAGAACCGTACTGTTATCACCAAACCAAATTCACCCTACTGCCATAAAAAGGTGGTACGGGCAGAATGGTACCAAGGTTCTGAATCACTTTTGTTAAGGAACCCCACTCGTAGGTGCTTCGGTTACCGCAGGCAGTTGCCATGGAGACCAGTCGGTGACGTGGAAAATACTCTCAAGTCGGAGCTCGGCCTTCGGCCTCGCAAGTTACTAATACGGCTCGGCCTGCGGCCTCGCCAAGCGCTCGCCCTTCGGGCTCGCGCACCATTCGCTCGGCCTTCGGCCTCGCGGACCGAAAGTTCGGCCTTCGGCCTCACCAGGTGGTTGCCCTTTGGGCTCGCTATACACTAATGTAGAACAGTTACTCCAAATTCAGTCAAAAAACCCACAAAAACTCCTAATACAGTCGAAAATATAAGGTAAAACACTCCAAATGCAGTATGAAGAATGAGAGGAGCACCTGGGACAAATCCAAAATGGCGGATTTCAAGAAGGCCACCATACAAACTGCTCCGCCCCTACTGAAGCTCGGCCTAAAGGCCTCGCTTCAGCAGGCTCGGAGCATTTTGTATGGCGGCCATCTTGAAATCCGCCATTTTGGATTTTTGACAGGTGTCATTCGACTGCTCTCCCGATTCTCTATGACATTTGTTCAAACACCCCCTACCTATCTCTTACCGTTTTCGAGATACGTCATCCATCATCACTTGGCAGGCGTCTTTTTAATGATTTTCGATTTTTCTCATACTCACCAAAACCCCCCAAACATTTTTGCCATACATCATTTTAGCCCTACTCTGCTCCTTCTAGGAGAACATTTATGTCAGTGAGTCAGTCAGTCAGTCAGTGGTAATCGAGCTTTATATATTATAAATAACTAGTTTTTCGGGCAGTGTGCGGGCCGCATGCGGCCCGCATTTATCGTTATGCAGTACTAAACTATATCAAAACTCCTGATACGTTGGAAAAAAGTATGTTCAAAACTCCAATAGAAGTATGAAATCCCATATAAACTCTCAATACAATAAAGAACCATACTGTAGCCACTAAAGCAAATTCACCCTACTGCCATAAAAAGGTGGTACGGGCAGAATGATACCAAGGTTCTGAGTCACTTTTGCTAAAGAACCCCACTCGTAGGTGCTTCGGTTACCGCGGGCAGTTGCCATGGAGACCAGTCGGAGACGTGGAAAATACTCTTAAGTCGGAGCTCGGCCTTTGGCCTCGCAAGTTACTAATACGGCTCGGCCTACGGCCTCGCCGAGCGCTCGCCCTTCGGGCTCACGCACCATACGCTCGGCCTTCGGCCTCGCGGGCCGAATGTTCGGCCTACGGCCTCACCAGGAGCTCGCCCTTCGGGCTCGCTATACACCAATGTAGGACAGTAACTCCAAATTCAGTCGAAAATCCCACAAAAACTCCTAATACAGTCGAAAATATAAGGCAAAACAATCCAAATGCAGTATAAAGAATGATAGGAGCATGTGGGTCACATCCAAAATGTCGGATTTCAAGACGGCCACCATACAAACTGCTCCGCCCCTACTGAAGCTCGGCCTCACGGCCTCGCTTCAGCAGGCTCGGATCACTTTGTATGGCGGCCATCTTGAAATCCGCCATTTTGGATTTTTGACAGGTGTCACTCGACTGCTCTCCCGATTCCCTATGACATTTGTTCAAACACCCCCAACCTATCTTGCATCGTTTTCGAGATACGTCATTCATCTTTACTTGGCAGGCGTCTTTTTAATGATTTTCGATTTTTCTCATACTCACTAAAACCCCCCGAACATTTTTGCCATACTTCATTTTTACCCTACTCTGCTCCTTCTAGGAGAACATTTATGTCAATCAGTCAGTCAGTCAGTGAGTGGTAATCGAGCTTTATATATTATAAACTAGTTTTTCGGGCAGTGTGCGGGCCGCATGCGGCCCGCATCTATCTTGAGTCAGTAGGAACTGTCACAAAAACACCTCATACATAATAAAAATATGTTCAAAACTTCAATAGAAGTATGAAATCCCATATAAACTTGTAATACAGTAGAGAACCATACTGTAGCTACTATAGCAGATTCACCCTACTGCCTTAAAAAGGAGGTACGGGCACAATGGTACCCAGGTTCTTAATCACTTTTGTTAAGGAACCCCACTCGTAGGTGCTTCGGTTACCGCGGGCAGTTGCCATGGAGACCAGTCGGTGACGTGGAAAATACTCTCAAGTCGGAGCTCGGCCTTCGGCCTCGCAAGTTACTAACACGGCTTGGCCTGCGGCCTCGCCAAGCGCTCGCCCTTCGGGCTCACGCACAATACGCTCGGCCTTCGGCCTCGCGAGCCGAAAGTTCGGCCTTCGGCCTCACCAGGAGCTCGCCCTTCGGGCTCGCTACTACACTAACGTAGGACAGTAACTCCAAATTCAGTCCAAAATCCCACAAAAACTCCTAATACAGTCGAAAATATAAGGTTAAACACTCCAAATGCAGTATAAAGAATGATAGGAGCACGTGGGTCACATCCAAAATGTCGGATTTCAAGACAGCCACCATACAAACTGCTCCGCCTCTACTGAAGCTCGGCCTAACGGCCTCGCTTCAGCAGGCTCGGATCACTTTGTATGGCGGCCATCTTGAAATCCACCATTTTGGATTTTTGACAGATGTCATCCGACTGCTCTCCCAATTCCCTATGACATTTGTTCAAACACCCTCTACCTATCTTGTACCGTTTTTGAGATATGTCATTCATCTTTACTTGGCAGGCGTCTTTTTAATGATTTTCGATTTTTCTCATACTCACCTAAACCCGCCGAACATTTTTGCCATACTTCATTTTTACCCTACTCTGCTCCTTCTAGGAGAACATTTATGTCAGTGAGTCAGTGAGTCAGTCAGTGGTAATCGAGCCTTATATATTATAAAATAAATAACTAGTATTTCGGGCAGTGTGCGGGCCGCATGCGGCCCGCATTTATCGTTGTGCAAGTTTGAACAATATCAAAACACCTTATACATTAAAAAAAATTATTTCAAAACACCTAAAGATGTACGATTTCCCATACAAACCCTTAATACAATAGAGAACCGTACTGTTATCACCAAACCAAATTCACCCTACTGCCATAAAAAGGTGGTACGGGCAGAATGGTACCAAGGTTCTGAATCACTTTTGTTAAGGAACCCCACTCGTAGGTGCTTCGGTTACCGCAGGCAGTTGCCATGGAGACCAGTCGGTGACGTGGAAAATACTCTCAAGTCGGAGCTCGGCCTTCGGCCTCGCAAGTTACTAATACGGCTCGGCCTGCGGCCTCGCCAAGCGCTCGCCCTTCGGGCTCGCGCACCATTCGCTCGGCCTTCGGCCTCGCGGACCGAAAGTTCGGCCTTCGGCCTCACCAGGTGGTTGCCCTTTGGGCTCGCTATACACTAATGTAGAACAGTTACTCCAAATTCAGTCAAAAAACCCACAAAAACTCCTAATACAGTCGAAAATATAAGGTAAAACACTCCAAATGCAGTATGAAGAATGAGAGGAGCACCTGGGACAAATCCAAAATGGCGGATTTCAAGAAGGCCACCATACAAACTGCTCCGCCCCTACTGAAGCTCGGCCTAAAGGCCTCGCTTCAGCAGGCTCGGAGCATTTTGTATGGCGGCCATCTTGAAATCCGCCATTTTGGATTTTTGACAGGTGTCATTCGACTGCTCTCCCGATTCTCTATGACATTTGTTCAAACACCCCCTACCTATCTCTTACCGTTTTCGAGATACGTCATCCATCATCACTTGGCAGGCGTCTTTTTAATGATTTTCGATTTTTCTCATACTCACCAAAACCCCCCAAACATTTTTGCCATACATCATTTTAGCCCTACTCTGCTCCTTCTAGGAGAACATTTATGTCAATCAGTCAGTCAGTCAGTGAGTGGTAATCGAGCTTTATATATTATAAACTAGTTTTTCGGGCAGTGTGCGGGCCGCATGCGGCCCGCATTTATCGTTATGCAGTACTAAACTATACCTTGACCCCTTTTACATTAAAAAAAAATAAGTTCAAAACTCCAATAGAAGTATGAAATCCCAAATAAACTCTCCATACAATAAAGAACCATACTGTAGCCACTAAAGCAGATTCACCCTACTGACATAAAAAGGTGGTACGGGCAGAATCGAACCAAGGTTCTGAGTCACTTTTGTTAAGGAACCCCACTCGTAGGTGCTTCGGTTACCGCAGGCAGTTGCCATGGAGACCAGTCGGTGACGTGGAAAATACTCTCAAGTCGGAGCTCGGCCTTCGGCCTCGCAAGTTACTAATACGGCTCGGCCTGCGGCCTCGCCAAGCGCTCGCCCTTCGGGCTCGCGCATCATACGCTCGGCCTTCGGCCTCGCGGACCGAAAGTTCGGCCTTCGGCCTCACCAGGAGCTCGCCCTTCGGGCTCGCAACTTCACTAATGTAGGACAGTAACTCCAAATTCAGTCGAAAATCCCACAAAAACTCCTAATACAATCGAAAATATAAGGTAAAACACTCCAAATTCAGTATAAAGAACGATAGGAGCACGTGGGTCACATCCAAAATGTCGGATTTCAAGACGGCCACCATACAAACTGCTCCGCCCCTACTGAAGCTCGGCCTAAAGGCCTCGCTTCAGCAGGCTCGGAGCATTTTGTATGGCGGCCATCTTGAAATCCGCCATTTTGGATTTTTGGCAGGTGTCATTCGACTGCTCTCCTGATTCCCTATGACATTTGTTCAAACAACCCCTACCTATCTTGTACCGTTTTTGAGATATGTCATCCATCTTCACTTGGCAGGCGTCTTTTTAATGATTTTCGATTTTTCTCATACTCACCAAAACCCCGCGAACATTTTTGCCATACATCATTTTTACCCTACTCTACTCCTTCTAGGAGAACATTTATGTCAGTGAGTCAGTCAGTCAGTCAGTGGTAATCGAGCTTTATATATTATAAACTAGTTTTTCGGGCAGTCTGCGGGCCGCATGCGGCCCGCATTTTTCGTTGTGCAGTACTTAACTTTACCTTAACCCCTTATACATTTAAAAAAAATAAGTTCAAAACTCCAATAGAAGTATGAAATCCCAAATAAACTCTCCATACAATAAAGAACCATACTGTAGCCACTAAAGCAAATTCACCCTACTGCCATAAAAAGGTGGTACGGGCAGAATGGAACCAAGGTTCTGAGTCACTTTTGTAAAGGAACCCCACTCGTAGGTGCTTCGGTTACCGCGGGCAGTTGCCATGGAGACCAGTCGGAGATGTGGAAAATACTCTCAAGTCGGAGCTCGGCCTTCGGCCTCGCAAGTTACTAATACGGCTCGGCCTACGGCCTCGCCAGGCGCTCGCCCTTCGGGCTCGCGCATCATACGCTCGGCCTTCGGCCTCGCGGACCGAAAGTTCGGCCTTCGGCCTCACCAGGAGCTCGCCCTTCGGGCTCGCTACTACACTAATATAGGACAGTAACTCCAAATTCAGTCAAAACTCCCACAAAAACTCCTAATACAGTCGAAAATAAAGGTCAAACACTCCAAATGCAGTATAAAGAATGATAGGAGCACGTGAGTCACATCCAAAATGTCGGATTTCAAGACGGCCGCCATACAAACTGCTCCGCCCCTACTGAAGCTCGGCCTAAAGGCCTCGCTTCAGCAGGCTCGGGTCATTTTGTATGGCGGCCATCTTGAAATCCGCCATTTTGAATTTTTGACAGCTGTCATTCGACTGCACTCTTGATTCCTTATGACATTTGGTCAAACACCCCCTACCTATCTCTTACCGTTTTCGAGATACGTCATCCATCATCACTTGGCAGGCGTCTTTTTAATAATTTTCGATTTTTCTCATACTCACCAAAACCACCCGAACATTTTTGCCATACATCACGTTGCTCCTACTCGTCTCCTTCTAGGAGAACATTTATGTCAATCAGTCAGTGGTAATCGAGCTTTATATATTATAACTAGTTATTCGGGCAGTGTGCGGGCCGCATGCGGCCCGCATTTATCGTTGTGCAAGTTTGAACAATATCAAAACACCTTATATATTAAAAAAAAAATTCAAAACACCAAAAGATGTACGATTTCCCATACAAACACTTAATACATTAGAAAACCGTACTGTAGCCACCAAACCAAATTCACCCTACTGCCATAAAAAGGTGGTACGGGCAGAATGGTACCAAGGTTCTGAGTCACTTTTGTTAAGGAACCCCACTCGTAGGTGCTTCGGTTACCGCGGGCAGTTGCCATGGAGACCTGTCGGTGACGTGGAAAATACTCTCGAGTCGGAGCTCGGCCTTCGGCCTCGCAAGTTACTAACATGGCTCGGCCTGCGGCCTCGCCAAGCGCTCGCCCTTCGGGCTCACGCACCATACGCTCGGCCTTCGGCCTCGCGAACCGAAAGTTTGCCCTTCGGCCTCACCCGGAGCTCGCCCTTCGGGCTCGCTATACACTATTATAGGACAGTAACTCCAAATTCAGTCAAAAATCCCACAAAAACTCCTAATACAGTCGAAAATGAAGGTAAAACACTCCAAATGCAGTATGAAGAGTGAGAGGAGCACGTGGAGCACATCCAAAATGTCGGATTTCAAGATGGCCGCCATACAAACTGCTCCGCCCCTACTGAAGCTCGGCCTAACGGCCTCGCTTCAGCAGGCTCGGAGCATTTTGTATGGCGGCCATCTTGAAATCCGCCATTTTGGATTTTTGACAGGTGTCATTCGACTGCTCTCCCAATTCACTATGACATTTGTTCAAACACCCCCTACCTATCTCTTACCGTTTTCGAGATACCTCATACACCTTTACTTGGCAGGCGTCTTTTTAATGATTTTCGATTTTTCTCATACTCACCAAAACCCCCCGAACATTTTTGCCATACTTCATTTTTACCCTACTCTGCTCCTTCTAGGAGAACATTTATGTCAGTGAGTCAGTGAGTCAGTGGTAATCGAGCTTTATATATTATAAACTAGTTTTTCGGGCAGTGTGCGGGCCGCATGCGGCCCGCATCTATCTTTAGTCATTTGAAAATTCCACAGAAACACCTAATACTTTAAAAAAAATGTGTTCAAAACTCCAATAAAAGTATGAAATCCCATATAAACTCTCAATACAATAAAGAACCAAACTGTAGCCACCAAACCAAATTCACCCTACTGCCATAAAAAGGTGGTACGGGCAAAATGAGACCAGGGTTCTGAGTCACTTTTGTAAAGGAACCCCACTCGTAGGTTCTTCGGTTACCGCGGGCAGTTGCCATGGAGACCAGTCGGAAACGTGGAAAATACTCTCAAGTTGGAGCTCGGCCTTCGGCCTCGCAAGTTACTAAAACGGCTCGGCCTGCGGCCTCGCTCGGCGCTCGCCCTTCGGGCTCACGCATCATACGCTCGGCCTTCGGCCTCGCGGATCGAAAGTTCGGCCTTCGGCCTCACCAGAAGCTCGCCCTTCGGGCTCGCTACTTCACTTATGTAGGACAGTAACTCCAAATTTAGTCAAAAATCCCACAAAAACTCCTAATACAGTCGAAAATATAAGGTAAAACACTCCAAATGCAGTATAAAGAATGATAGGAGCACGTGGGGTACATCCAAAATAACGGATTTCAAGACGGCCACCATACAAACTGCTCCGCCCCTACTGAAGCTCGGCCTAAAGGCCTCGCTTCAGCAGGCTCGGAGCATTTTGTATGGCGGCCATCTTGAAATCCGCCATTTTGGATTTTTGACAGATGTCATTCGACTGCTCTACCGATTCCCTATGACATTTGTTCAAACACCCCCTACCTATCTCTTACCGTTTTCGAGATACGTCATCCATCATCACTTGGCAGGCGTCTTTTTAATGATTTTCGATTTTTCTCATACTCACCAAAACCCTCCGAACATTTTTGCCATACATCATTTTTACCCTACTCTGCTCCTTCTAGGAGAACATTTATGTCAGTGAGTCAGTCAGTCAGTCAGTGGTAATCGAGCTTTATATATTATAAACTAGTTTTTCGGGCAGTGTGCGGGCCGCATGCGGCCCGCATTTATCGTTGTGCAAGTTTGAACAATATCAAAACACCTTATACATTAAAAAAAAAGTATGATCAAAACTCCATTAGAAGTATGAAATCCCATATTAACTCTCAATACAATAAAGAACAATACTGTAGCCACTAAAACAGGTTCACCCTACTGCCATAAAAAGGTGGTACGGGCAGAATGGGACCAAGGTTCTGAGTCACTTTTGTTAAGGAACCCCACTCGTAGGTGCTTCGCTTACCGCGGGCAGTTGCCATGGAGACCAGTCGGAGACGTGGAAAAAACTCTCAAGTCGGAGCTCGGCCTTCGGCCTCGCAAGTTACCAACACGGCTCGGCCTGCGGCCTCGCTAAGCGCTCGCCCTTCGGGCTCGCGCATCATACGCTCAGCCTCGCGGACCGAAAGTTCGCCCTTCGGCCTCACCAGGAGCTCGCCCTTCGGGCTCGCTACTACACTTATGTAGGACAGTAACTCCAAATTCAGACAAAAATCCCACAAAAACTCCTAATACAGTCGATAATATAAGGTAATACACTCCAAATGCAGTATAAAGAATGATAGGAGCACCTGGGACAAATCCAAAATGGCGGATTTCAAGAAGGCCCCCATACCAACTGCTCCGCCCCTACTGAACCTCGGCCTAACGGCCTCGCTTCAGCAGGATCGGATCAATTTGTATGGCGGCCATCTTGAAATCCGCCATTTTGGATTTTTGACAGATGTCATCCGGCTGCTCTCCCGATTCCCTATGACATTTGTTCAAACAATCCCTACCTATCTTGTACCGTTTTTGAGATATGTCATTCATCTTTACTTGGCAGGCGTCATTTTTATGATTTTAGATTTTTCTCATACTCACCAAAACCCCCCAAACATTTTTGCCATACATAATTTTAACCCTACTCTGCTCCTTCTAGGAGAACATTTATGTCAATCAGTCAGTCAGTCAGTGAGTGGTAATCGAGCCTTATATTTATACTAGTATTTCGGGCAGTGTGCGGGCCGCATGCGGCCCGCATTTATCGTTATGCAGTAGTAAACTTTACCTTAACCGCTTATACATTTAAAAAAAAAAAGTTCAAAACTCCAATAGAAGTATGAAATCCCAAATAAAGTCTCCATACAATAAAGAACCATACTGTAGCCACTAAAGCAAATTCACCCTACTGGCATAAAAAGGTAGTACGGGCAGAATGGGACCAAGGTTCTGAGTCACTTTTGTTAAGGAACCCCACTCGTAGGTGCTTTGCTTACCGCGGGCATTTGCCATGGAGACCAGTCGGAGACTTGGAAAAAACTCTCAAGTCGGAGCTCGGCCTTCGGCCTCGCAAGTTACCAACACGGCTCGGCCTGCGGCCTCGCCAAGCGCTCGCCCTACGGGCTCGCGCATCATACGCTCGGCCTTCGGCCTCGCGGACCGAAAGTTCGGCCTCCGGCCTCACCAGGAGCTCGCCCTTCGGGCTCGCTACTACACTTATGTAGGACAGTTACTCCAAATTCAGTCCAAAATCCCACAAAAACTCCTAATACAGTCGAAAATATAAGGTAAAACACTCCAAATGCAGTATAAAGAATGATAGGAGCACGTGGGTCACCTCCAAAATGTCGGATTTCAAGACAGCCACCATACAAACTGCTCCGCCTCTACTGAAGCTCGGCCTAACGGCCTCGCTTCAGCAGGCTCGGATCACTTTGTATGGCGGCCATCTTGAAATCCACCATTTTGGATTTTTGACAGATGTCATCCGACTGCTCTCCCAATTCCCTATGACATTTGTTCAAACACCCTCTACCTATCTTGTACCGTTTTTGAGATATGTCATTCATCTTTACTTGGCAGGCGTCTTTTTAATGATTTTCGATTTTTCTCATACTCACCTAAACCCGCCGAACATTTTTGCCATACTTCATTTTTACCCTACTCTGCTCCTTCTAGGAGAACATTTATGTCAGTGAGTCAGTGAGTCAGTCAGTGGTAATCGAGCCTTATATATTATAAACTAGTATTTCGGGCAGTGTGCGGGCCGCATGCGGCCCGCATTTATCGTTGTGCAATTTTAACTTATATCAAGACACCTAATACGTAAAAAAAAGTGTGTTCAAAACTCCAATAGAAGTATGAAATCCCATATAAACTCTCAATACAATAAAGAAACAAACTGTAGCCACCAAACCAAATTCACCCTACTGCCATAAAAAGGTGGTACGGGCAGAATGGTACCAAGGTTCTGAGTCACTTTTGTTAAGGAACCCCACTCGTAGGTGCTTCGGTTACCGCGGTCAGTTGCCATGGAGACCAGTCGAAGATGTAGAAAATATTCTAAAGTCGGAGCTCGGCCTTCAGCCTCGCAAGTTACTAACACGGCTCGGCCTGCGGCCTCGCCAAGCGCTCGCCCTTCGGGCTCGCGCATCATACGCTCGGCCTTCGGCCTCGCGGACCGAAAGTTCGGCCTTCGGCCTCACCAGGAGCTCGCCCTTCGGGCTCGCAACTGCACTAATGTAGGACAGTTACTCCAAATTCAGTCAAAAATCCCACAAAAACTCCTAATACAGTCTAATATAAAAGTAAAACGCTCCAAATGCAGTATAAAGAATGATAGGAGCACGTGGGACACATCCAAAATGTCGGATTTCAAGATGGCCACCATACAAACTGCTCCGCCCCTACTGAAGCTCGGCCTAAAGGCCTCGCTTCAGCAGGCTCGGATCAATTTGTATGGCGGCCATCTTGAAATCCGCCATTTTGGATTTTTGACAGGTGTCATTCGACTGCTTTCCCAATTCCCTATGACATTTGTTCAAACACCCCCTACCTATCTCTTACCGTTTTTGAGATACGTCATCCATCTTCAGTTGGCAGGCGTCTTTTTAATGATTTTCGATTTTTCTCATACTCACCAAAACCCCCCGAACATTTTTGCTATACATCACGTTGCTCCTACTCGTCTCCTTCTAGGAGAACATTTATGTCAGTCAGTGAGTCAATGGTAATCGAGCTTTATATATTATAACTAGTTTTTCGGGCAGTGTGCGGGCCGCATGCGGCCCGCATTTATCGTTATGCAGTAGTAAACTTTACCTTAACCGCTTATACATTTAAAAAAAAAAAGTTCAAAACTCCAATAGAAGTATGAAATCCCAAATAAAGTCTCCATACAATAAAGAACCATACTGTAGCCACTAAAGCAAATTCACCCTACTGGCATAAAAAGGTAGTACGGGCAGAATGGGACCAAGGTTCTGAGTCACTTTTGTTAAGGAACCCCACTCGTAGGTGCTTTGCTTACCGCGGGCAGTTGCCATGGAGACCAGTCGGAGACTTGGAAAAAACTCTCAAGTCGGAGCTCGGCCTTCGGCCTCGCAAGTTACCAACACGGCTCGGCCTGCGGCCTCGCCAAGCGCTCGCCCTACGGGCTCGCGCATCATACGCTCGGCCTTCGGCCTCGCGGACCGAAAGTTCGGCCTCCGGCCTCACCAGGAGCTCGCCCTTCGGGCTCGCTACTACACTTATGTAGGACAGTTACTCCAAATTCAGTCAAAAATCCCACAAAAACTCCTAATACAGTCGAAAATATAAGATAAAACACTCCAAATGCAGTATAAAGAATGATAGGAGCATGTTGGTCACATCCAAAATGTCGGATTTCAAGACAGCCACCATACAAACTGCTCCGCCCCTACTGAAGCTCGGCCTAACGGCCTCGCTTCAGCAGGCTCGGATCATTTTGTATGGCGGCCATCTTGAAATCCGCCATTTTGGATTTTTGACAGGTGTCATTCGACTGCTCTCCCTATTCCCTATGACATTTGTTCAAACACCCCCTACCCATCTTGCACCGTTTTCGAGATACGTCATCCATCTTTACTTGGCAGGCGTCATTTTTATGATTTTCGATTTTTCTCATACTCACCGAAACCACCCGAACACTTTTGCCATACATCACGTTGTTCCTACTCGTCTCCTTCTAGGAGAACATTTATGTCAATCAGTCAGTGGTAATCGAGCTTTATATAATATAAATATTATAACTAGTATTTCGGGCAGTGTGCGGGCCGCATGCGGCCCGCATTTATCGTTATGCAGTAGTAAACTTTACCTTAACCGCTTATACATTTAAAAAAAAAAAGTTCAAAACTCCAATAGAAGTATGAAATCCCAAATAAAGTCTCCATACAATAAAGAACCATACTGTAGCCACTAAAGCAAATTCACCCTACTGGCATAAAAAGGTAGTACGGGCAGAATGGGACCAAGGTTCTGAGTCACTTTTGTTAAGGAACCCCACTCGTAGGTGCTTTGCTTACCGCGGGCAGTTGCCATGGAGACCAGTCGGAGACTTGGAAAAAACTCTCAAGTCGGAGCTCGGCCTTCGGCCTCGCAAGTTACCAACACGGCTCGGCCTGCGGCCTCGCCAAGCGCTCGCCCTACGGGCTCGCGCATCATACGCTCGGCCTTCGGCCTCGCGGACCGAAAGTTCGGCCTCCGGCCTCACCAGGAGCTCGCCCTTCGGGCTCGCTACTACACTTATGTAGGACAGTTACTCCAAATTCAGTCAAAAATCCCACAAAAACTCCTAATACAGTCGAAAATATAAGGTAAAACACTCCAAATGCAGTATAAAGAATGATAGGAGCATGTGGGTCACATCCAAAATGTCGGATTTCAAGACAGCCACCATACAAACTGCTCCGCCCCTACTGAAGCTCGGCCTAACGGCCTCGCTTCAGCAGGCTCGGATCATTTTGTATGGCGGCCATCTTGAAATCCGCCATTTTGGATTTTTTACAGGTGTCATTCGACTGCTCTCCCTATTCCCTATGACATTTGTTCAAACACCCCCTACCCATCTTGCACCGTTTTCGAGATACGTCATCCATCTTTACTTGGCAGGCGTCATTTTTATGATTTTCGATTTTTCTCATACTCACCGAAACCACCCGAACACTTTTGCCATACATCACGTTGTTCCTACTCGTCTCCTTCTAGGAGAACATTTATGTCAATCAGTCAGTGGTAATCGAGCTTTATATAATATAAACTAGTTTTTCGGGCAGTGTGCGGGCCGCATGCGGCCCGCATTTATCGTTATACAGTACTAAACTATATCAAAACTCCTGATACGTTGGAAAAAAGTATGTTCAAAACTCCAATAGAAGTATGAAATCCCATATAAACTCTCAATACAATAAAGAACCATACTGTAGCCACAAAAAACAAATTCACCCTACTACGATAAAAAGGTGATACGGGCAGAATGGGACCAAGGTTCTGAGTCACTTTTGTTAAGGAACCCCACTCGTAGGTGCTTCGGTTACCGCAGGCAGTTGCCATGGAGACCAGTCGGTGACGTGGAAAATACTCTCAAGTCGGAGCTCGGCCTTCGGCCTCGCAAGTTACTAACACGGCTCGGCCTGCGGCCTCGCCAAGCGCTCGCCCTTCGGGCTCACGCATCATACGCTTGGCCTTCGGCCTCGCGGACCGAAAGTTCGGCCTTCGGCCTTACCAGGAGCTCGCCCTTCGGGCTCGCTACTACACTAACGTAGGACAGTAACTCCAAATTCAGTCAAAACTCCCACAAAAACTCCTAATACAGTTGAAAATAAAGGTAAAACACTCCATATGCAGTATAAAGAATGATAGGAGCATGTAAGACACATCCAAAATGTCGGATTTCAAGACGGCCACCATACAAACTGCTCCGCCCCTACTGAAGCTCGGCCTAACGGCCTCGCTTCAGCAGGCTCGGATCAATTTGTATGGCGGCCATCTTGAAATCCGCCATTTTGGATTTTTGACAGATGTCATTCGACTGCTCTCCTTATTCCCTATGACATTTGTTCAAACACCCCCTACCTATCTCTTACCGTTTTTGAGATACGTCATCCATCTTCACTTGGCAGGCGTCTTTTTAATGATTTTCGATTTTTCTCATACTCATCAAAACCCCTCGAACATTTCTGCCATACATCATTTTAGCCCTACTATGCTCCTTCTAGGAGAACATTTATGTCAATCAGTCAGTCAGTGAGTCAGTGGTAATCGAGCCTTATATATTATATAAACTAGTTTTTCGGGCAGTGTGCGGGCCGCATGCGGCCCGCATTTATCGTTATACAGTACTAAACTATATCAAAACTCCTGATACGTTGGAAAAAAGTATGTTCAAAACTCCAATAGAAGTATGAAATCCCATATAAACTCTCAATACAATAAAGAACCATACTGTAGCCACAAAAAACAAATTCACCCTACTACGATAAAAAGGTGATACGGGCAGAATGGGACCAAGGTTCTGAGTCACTTTTGTTAAGGAACCCCACTCGTAGGTGCTTCGGTTACCGCAGGCAGTTGCCATGGAGACCAGTCGGTGACGTGGAAAATACTCTCAAGTCGGAGCTCGGCCTTCGGCCTCGCAAGTTACTAACACGGCTCGGCCTGCGGCCTCGCCAAGCGCTCGCCCTTCGGGCTCGCGCATCATACGCTCGGCCTTCGGCCTCGCGGACCGAAAGTTCGGCCTTCGGCCTCACCAGGAGCTCGCCCTTCGGGCTCGCTACTACACTAATGTTGGACAGTAACTCCAAATTTAGTCAAAAATCCCACAAAAACTCCTAATATATTCGAAAATTAAGGAAAAACACTCCAAATGCAGTATAAAGAATGATAGGAGCACGTAAGACACATCCAAAATGTCGGATTTCAAGACGGCCACCATACAAACTGCTCCGCCCCTACTGAAGCACGGCCTAACGGCCTCGCTTCAGCAGGCTCGGATCACTTTGTATGGCGGCCATCTTGAAATCCGCCATTTTGGATTTTTGACAGGTGTCATTCGACTAAACTTCCGATTCCCTATGACATTTGTTCAAACACCCCCTACCTATCTCTTACCGTTTTTGAGATACCTCATCCATCTTCACTTGGCAGGCGTCTTTTTTATGATTTTCGATTTTTCTCATACTCACCAAAACCACCCGAACATTTTTGCCATACATCACCTTGTTCCTACTCGTCTCCTTCTAGGAGAACATTTATGTCAGTCAGTCAGTCAGTGAGTCAGTCAGTGGTAATCGAGCTTTATATATTATAAACTAGTTTTTCGGGCAGTGTGCGGGCCGCATGCGGCCCGCATTTATCGTTATGCAGTACTAAACTATATCAAAACTCATGATACGTTGGAAAAAAGTATGTTCAAAACTCCAATAGAAGAATGAAATCCCATATAAACTCTCAATACAATAAAGAACCATACTGTAGCCACTAAAGCAGATTCACCCTACTGCCATAAAAAGGTGGTACGGGCAGAATGGTACCAAGGTTCTGAGTCACTTTTGTTAAGGAACCCCACTCGTAGTTGCTGCGGTTACCGCAGGCAGTTGCCATGGAGACCAGTCGGAGATGTGGAAAATACTCTCAAGTCGGAGCTCGGCCTTCGGCCTCGCAAGTTACTAATACGGCTCGGCCTACGGCCTCGCCAGGCGCTCGCCCTTCGGGCTCACGCATCATACGCTCGGCCTTCGGCCTCGCGGACCGAAAGTTCGGCCTTCGGCCTCACCAGAAGCTCGCCCTTCGGGCTCGCTACTTCACTTATGTAGGACAGTAACTCCAAATTTAGTCAAAAATCCCACAAAAACTCCTAATACAGTCGAAAATATTAGGTAAAACACTCCAAATGCAGTATAAAGAATGATAGGAGCACGTGGGTCACATCCAAAATGTCGGATTTCAAGACAGCCACCATACAAACTGCTCCGCCTCTACTGAAGCTCGGCCTAACGGCCTCACTTCAGCAGGCTCGGATCACTTTGTATGGCGGCCATCTTGAAATCCACCATTTTGGATTTTTGACAGATGTCATCCGACTGCTCTCCCAATTCCCTATGACATTTGTTCAAACACCCTCTACCTATCTTGTACCGTTTTTGAGATATGTCATTCATCTTTACTTGGCAGGCGTCTTTTTAATGATTTTCGATTTTTCTCATACTCACCTAAACCCGCCGAACATTTTTGCCATACTTCATTTTTACCCTACTCTGCTCCTTCTAGGAGAACATTTATGTCAGTGAGTCAGTGAGTCAGTCAGTGGTAATCGAGCTTTATATATTATAAACTAGTTTTTCGGGCAGTGTGCGGGCCGCATGCGGCCCGCATTTATCGTTATGCAGTAGTAAACTTTACCTTAACCGCTTATACATTTAAAAAAAAAAAGTTCAAAACTCCAATAGAAGTATGAAATCCCAAATAAAGTCTCCATACAATAAAGAACCATACTGTAGCCACTAAAGCAAATTCACCCTACTGGCATAAAAAGGTAGTACGGGCAGAATGGGACCAAGGTTCTGAGTCACTTTTGTTAAGGAACCCCACTCGTAGGTGCTTTGCTTACCGCGGGCAGTTGCCATGGAGACCAGTCGGAGACTTGGAAAAAACTCTCAAGTCGGAGCTCGGCCTTCGGCCTCGCAAGTTACCAACACGGCTCGGCCTGCGGCCTCGCCAAGCGCTCGCCCTACGGGCTCGCGCATCATACGCTCGGCCTTCGGCCTCGCGGACCGAAAGTTCGGCCTCCGGCCTCACCAGGAGCTCGCCCTTCGGGCTCGCTACTACACTTATGTAGGACAGTTACTCCAAATTCAGTCAAAAATCCCACAAAAACTCCTAATACAGTCGAAAATATAAGGTAAAACACTCCAAATGCAGTATAAAGAATGATAGGAGCATGTGGGTCACATCCAAAATGTCGGATTTCAAGACAGCCACCATACAAACTGCTCCGACCCTACTGAAGCTCGGCCTAACGGCCTCGCTTCAGCAGGCTCGGATCATTTTGTATGGCGGCCATCTTGAAATCCGCCATTTTGGATTTTTGACAGGTGTCATTCGACTGCTCTCCCTATTCCCTATGACATTTGTTCAAACACCCCCTACCCATCTTGCACCGTTTTCGAGATACGTCATCCATCTTTACTTGGCAGGCGTCATTTTTATGATTTTCGATTTTACTCATACTCACCGAAACCACCCGAACACTTTTGCCATACATCACGTTGTTCCTACTCGTCTCCTTCTAGGAGAACATTTATGTCAATCAGTCAGTGGTAATCGAGCTTTATATAATATAAACTAGTATTTCGGGTAGTGTGCGGGCCGCATGCGGCCCGCATTTATCGTTATGCAGTACTAAACTTTACCTTAACCCCTTATACATTTAAAAAAAATAAGTTCAAAACTCCAATAGAAGTATGAAATCCCATATAAACTCTTAATACAATAAGGAACCAAACTGTAGCCACCAAACCAGATTCACCCTACTGCCATAAAAAGGTGGTACGGTCAGAATGGTACCAAGCTTCTGAGTCACTTTTGTTAAGGAACCCCACTCGTAGGTGCTTCGGTTACCGCAGGCAGTTGCCATGGAGACCAGTCGGTGACGTGAAAAATACTCTCAAGTCGGAGCTCGGCCTTCGGCCTCGCAAGTTACTAATACGGCTCGGCCTACGGCCTCGCCAAGCACTCGCCCTTCGGGCTCGCGCATCATACGCTCGGCCTTCGGCCTCGCGGACCGAAAATTCGGCCTTCGGCCTCACCAGGAGCTCGCCCTTCGGGCTCGCTACTACACTATTGTAGGACAGTAACTCCAAATTCAGTAAAAAATCCCACAAAAACTCCTAATACAGTCGAAAATGAAGGTAAAACACTCCAAATGCAGTATAAAGAATGATAGGAGCACGTGTGACACATCCAAAATGTCGGATTTCATGACGGCCCCCATACAAACTGCTCCGCCCCTTCTGAAGCTCAGCCTAAAGGCCTCGCTTCAGCAGGCTCGGATCACTTTGTATGGCGGCCATCTTGAAATCCGCCATTTTGGATTTTTGACAGGTGTCATTCGACTGCTCTCCCAATTCCCTATGACATTTGGTCAAACACCCCCTACCTATCTCTTACCGTTTTTGAGATACGCCATACATCTTCACTTGGCAGGCGTCAATTTAATGATTTTCGATTTTTCCCATACTCACCAAAACCCCCCGAACATTTTTGCCATACATCACTTGCTTCCTACTCGTCTCCTTCTAGGAGAACATTTATGTCAATCAGTCAGTGGTAATCGAGCTTTATATATTACTAGTTTTTCGGGCAGTGTGCGGGCCGCATGCGGCCCGCATCTATCTTGAGTCAGTAGGAACTGTCATAAAAGCACGTTATACATTAAAAAAAAGTAATATCCAAAACTCCAATAGAAGTATGAAATACTATATAAACTCTATATACAATAAGGAACCAAACTGTAGCCACCAAATCAGATTCACCCTACTGCCATAAAAAGGTGGTACGGGCAGAATGGTACGAAGGTTCTGAGTCACTTTTGTTAAGGAACCCCACTCGTAGGTGCTTCGGTTACCGCAGGCAGTTGCCATGGAGACCAGTCGGTGATGTGGAAAATACTCTCAAGTCGGAGCTCGGCCTTCGGCCTCGCAAGTTACTAATACGGCTCGGCCTGCGGCCTCGCCAAGCGCTCGCCCTTCGGGCTCACGCTTCATACGCTCGGCCTTCGGCCTCGCGGACCGAAAGTTCGGCCTTCGGCCTCACCAGGAGCTCGCCCTTCGGGCTCGCTACTACACTTATGTAGGACAGTAACTCCAAATTCAGTCAAAAATCCCACTAAAACTCCTAATTCAGTCGAAAATAAAGGTAAAACACTCCAAATGCAGTATAAAGAATGATAGGAGCACTTTGGTCACATCCAAAATGTCGGATTTCCAGATGGCCACCATACAAACTGCTCCGCCCCTACTGAAGCTCGGCCTAAAGGCCTCGCTTCAGCAGGCTCGGAGCATTTTGTATGGCGGCCATCTTGAAATCCGCCATTTTGGATTTTTGACAGATGTCATTCGACTGCTCTCCCGATTCCCTATGACATTTGTTCAAACACCCCCTACTTATCTCTTACCGTTTTCGAGATACGTCATCCATCTACACTTGGCAGGCGTCTTTTTAATGATTTTCGATTTTTCTCATACTCACCAAAACCCCCCGAACATTTTTGCCATACATCATTTTAGCCCTACTCGTCTCCTTCTAGGAGAACATTTATGTCAATCAGTCAGTCAGTCAGTCAGTGAGTGGTAATCGAGCTTTATATATTATTAACTAGTATTTCGGGCAGTGTGCGGGCCGCATGCGGCCCGCATTTATCGTTGTGCAAGTTTGAACAATATCAAAACACCTTATACATTAAAAAAAATTATTTCAAAACACCTAAAGATGTACGATTTCCCATACAAACCCTTAATACAATAGAGAACCGTACTGTTATCACCAAACCAAATTCACCCTACTGCCATAAAAAGGTGGTACGGGCAGAATGGTACCAAGGTTCTGAATCACTTTTGTTAAGGAACCCCACTCGTAGGTGCTTCGGTTACCGCAGGCAGTTGCCATGGAGACCAGTCGGTGACGTGGAAAATACTCTCAAGTCGGAGCTCGGCCTTCGGCCTCGCAAGTTACTAATACGGCTCGGCCTGCGGCCTCGCCAAGCGCTCGCCCTTCGGGCTCGCGCACCATTCGCTCGGCCTTCGGCCTCGCGGACCGAAAGTTCGGCCTTCGGCCTCACCAGGTGGTTGCCCTTTGGGCTCGCTATACACTAATGTAGAACAGTTACTCCAAATTCAGTCAAAAAACCCACAAAAACTCCTAATACAGTCGAAAATATAAGGTAAAACACTCCAAATGCAGTATGAAGAATGAGAGGAGCACCTGGGACAAATCCAAAATGGCGGATTTCAAGAAGGCCACCAAACAAACTGCTCCGCCCCTACTGAAGCTCGGCCTAAAGGCCTCGCTTCAGCAGGCTCGGAGCATTTTGTATGGCGGCCATCTTGAAATCCGCCATTTTGGATTTTTGACAGGTGTCATTCGACTGCTCTCCCGATTCCCTATGACATTTGTTCAAACACCCCCTACCTATCTTGTACCGTTTTTGAGATATGTCATCCATCTTTACTTGGCAGGCGTCTTTTTTATGATTTTCGATTTTTCTCATACTCACCAAAACCCCCCGAACATTTTTGCCATACATGATTTTAACCCTACTCTGCTCCTTCTAGGAGAACATTTATGTCAATCAGTCAGTCAGTCAGTCAGTGAGTGGTAATCGAGCTTTATATATTATTAACTAGTTTTTCGGGCAGTGTGCGGGCCGCATGCGGCCCGCATTTATCGTTATGCAGTACTAAGCTTTACCTTAACCCCTTATACATTTAAAAAAAATAAGTTCAAAACTCCATTAGAAGTATGAAATCACATATTAACTCTCAATACAATAAAGAACAATACTGTAGCCACTAAAACAGATTCACCCTACTGCCATAAAAAGGTGGTACGGGCAGAATGGGACCAAGGTTCTGAGTCATTTTTGTTAAGGAACCCCACTCGTAGGTGCTTCGCTTACTGCGGGCAGTTTCCATGGAGACCAGTCGGAGACGTGGAAAAAACTCTCAAGTCGGAGCTCGGCCTTCGGCCTCGCAAGTTACCAACACAGCTCGGCCTGCGGCCTCGCCAAGCGCTCGCCCTTCGGGCTCGCGCATCATACGCTCAGCCTTCGGCCTCGCGGACCGAAAGTTCGGCCTTCGGCCTCACCAGGAGCTCGCCCTTCGGGCTCGCTACTACACTTATGTAGGACAGTAACTCCAAATTCAGTCAAAAATCCCACAAAAACTCCTAATACAGTCGAAAATATAAGGTAATACACTCCAAATGCAGTATAAAGAATGATAGGAGCACCTGGGACAAATCCAAAATGGCGGATTTCAAGAAGGCCCCCATACAAACTGCTCCGCCCCTACTGAAGCTCGGCCTAACGGCCTCGCTTCAGCAGGCTCGGATCACTTTGTATGGCGGCCATCTTGAAATCCGCCATTTTGGATTTTTGTCAGGTGTCATTCGACTGCTCTCCCGATTCCCTATGACATTTGTTCAAACACCCTCTATCTATCTTGTTTCGTTTTTGAGATACGTCATCCATCTTTATTTGGCAGGCGTCTTTTTAATGATTTTCGATTTTTCTCATACTCACCAAAACCCCCCGAACATTTTTGTCATACATCATTTTAACCCTACTCTGCTCCTTCTAGGAGAACATTTATGTCAGTCAGTGAGTCAGTCAGTGAGTGGTAATCGAGCCTTATATATTATAAATAAATAACTAGTTATTCGGGCAGTGTGCGGGCCGCATGCGGCCCGCATCTATCTTGAGTCATTTGGAAATTTCACATAAACCCCTAATACATTAAGAAAAAGAATGTTCAAAACTCCAATGGAAGTATGAAATCCCATAAAAACTCTCAATACAATAAAGAACCATACTGCAGCCACTAAAGCAAATTCACCCTACTGCCACAAAAAGGTGGTACGGGCAGAATGGGACCAAGGTTCTGAGTCACTTTTGTTAAGGAACCCCACTCGTAGGTGCTTTGGTTATCGCGGCAGTTGCCATGGAGACCAGTCGGAGACGTGGAAAATACTCTTAAGTCGGAGCTCGGCCTTCGGCCTCGCAAGTTACTAATACGGCTCGGCCTGCGGCCTCGCCAAGCGCTCGCCCTTCGGGCTCGCGCATCATACGCCCGGCCTTCGGCCTCGCGGACCGAAAGTTCGGCCTTCGGCCTCACCAGGAGCTCGCCCTTCGGGCTCGCAACTTCACTAATGTAGGACAGTAACTCCAAATTCAGTCAAAAATCCCACAAAAACTCCTAATACAGTCGAAAATATAAGGTAAAACACTCCAAATGCAGTATAAAGAATGATAGGAGCACGTGGGTCACATCCAAAATGTCGGATTTCAAGACGGCCACCATACAAACTGCTCCGCCCCTACTGAAGCTCGGCCTAAAGGCCTCGCTTCATCAGGCTCGGATCATTTTGTATGGCGGCCATCTTGAAATCCGCCATTTTGGATTTTTGACAGATGTCATTCGACTGCTCTCCCGATTCCCTATGACATTTGTTCAAACACTTAACATTTGTTCAAACGTTAACCCCTACCTATCTCTTACCGTTTTCGAGATACGTCATCCATCATCACTTGGCAGGCGTCTTTTTAATGATTTTCGATTTTTCTCATACTCACCAAAACCACCCGAACATTTTTGCCATACTTCATTTTTACCCTACTCTGCTCCTTCTAGGAGAACATTTATGTCAGTGAGTCAGTCAGTCAGTCAGTGGTAATCGAGCTTTATATATTATAAATAATAAATTAATAAATATGCGTTACGAAGTTTGTTGTTTGATATAGTCTATGGTTGGACCGGAACGTTCAACACAAACCTTGTCCGCTATGGAATCTCCCATACTACTCTGAAAACGCTGGTATGCCTCAATCAATTTTAAGTCTTAAAACAGAGAAGTTAAAGAACATTTTCACAAGGTAAGAGTCTGAGAGTCCTAGTTATGGATGAGCGAGAGGTGTCGCTACTGTTCTAGGAAATACAGGTTAGATATTAAGCAAATGCTTGGCCGTACGTCGTAAACGTAAATACGTTTATGTTCTAGAAACGGTGTGGCTTTGGCCATACTAGGTTCTCCATAGGTGTTTATATCCTCATTAGTAATTGTGTTCTTTCGGCATATTTAGAACTCAACTGACTACTTATAGGCAAACGAATAAATTATATTTATATTATTTCATGTTTGGAAAATGTACAAACCCAACGAATGCAATAAAAAAAAGGATATTCAAAATCTACACAGGTAAATGCTTGCAAGTCTATGCTACGAACGAAGATAAACATAAGTAAGCCAATACGTGTTTTGCGGTTTTCTTTCTTTCGAAGTTCGATATTTTGACGAATTAGAGAAGGGAGCCCTGGTTCGTATTTGTTGTATGCTCAGTGGGTAGCTACTTACTACACATACAATAAAATAATTCATTGAGCGCCTGAGATAACAGCTATTCGTGTGAGCAAAACTCATGCTTGACTCTAAAATCTAGGTCTATCTAAAATTTATCTTTTTACTGTTTTGTTTAGTTTTGTTCACTATTTGGCAATGTACGTAACACATTGTAAGATATAGTGTGATACTATATACCTATTTTTATCGAGAATTCAATGTCTAGAAAAACTTAACATAGGTTTTAAGACATTACTAACATAAAGCAAAATGTTACAAAATCACAACAGGAAAAATTTATAACATGCGCGGAATTTAATTTAAAAAAAAATCCTTGCGTATATTTGTGATTTTGTAATGTAATCCGCATAGCAGGCGTTATTGCAAACCTAACAGCATTAAAGCAAATGTATTTTATAAATTTCTGAAAAATAAATTTAAAAGAGTAGCGCGACTTTTTCGTTGACTATAGCAATGCGGCGTAGCAGAATGGTTCTTTCAACTAATGGCTAAAATTCCAAATGGATGAAGTCGTCGAAGGAGAAATAATCGTGGTGTCTTGAAAACAGGCAGATACAGCTCAAAAATTAATAAGTGTTCTATTTGAGTGAAGGATATAACATATTCTCGTTTGAAAAAAAACTGTTTTCCACGACTCTTCAGAGATAATAATCGATTTCACACACATTTTTGAACGTAAAATAAGGTCTTATGAATTTTTTAAACGTGGGTGGACCGTGTAATGACTGGAAATCTACTGCAGCGCGTCTCTCCGGTGCCGCAAGGTATGCACTTGTGGCAGTGGCACGGCGGCGTGGCGCAGCCGTGATGAAGAGTTGCCTTAGGAGACTCTCAAGATCTCTATATCTCTATATACATAGATAAGATCTCTGTAGCGCTGGGCGTGCCTCTCCGAAGCCGCATCACTATAGTGCGGTTTACGCCATTAATAAATGGATACAAATTAATATTTCTCCAGCCGCGCCGCTTCGCTGCCACGCTGTGCCGCAGTAGTGCGGTTTGGCCTTTAGACAATGACGGCGGTGACAACATCAACTTGACGTGACCAATCAGATGCGATCATTTCTAAGCGCCAAATCAATCAACCAATCAAATTGAATTTGGAAAATTGTGCGTGTTTTGTTACTTGTGAACTTGATGAGGCCGAAATCAAAGCGGTCACTGTATCAGAGTTATACTTCTTTACATTATTTATTCGTAGGGTGAAGGACTCGTGTTTCCCTGATGGCCCTTGAGGGGAGACAAAAGAAATATATCATTGTGTCTGCTCTAGACCATTTATCAAGGCTTTCATTTTAAATAATAATGTGTAAAAAACAAATAGCATAGTCTTGAAATTTGCAAAAAAATTGCCCTGACTCATATTAGCGAGATATTTTTGACCATTTGTGTCGGTGGGTTAAGGTAAGGAAGATGATGGTGGTTATTTTATCATCGTGAATACCCGGAAGACGTCCACTATAGAACAAAACCTCCCCCAATAAGAGTGGGCTTTGTGAGTATTTATATAGCTTGGCTGGCGTCATGGGGATCACAGTGTAAGATGGTAGTTCTTCAGAAGGAACTGCATCCCACCTTTTACAATTATTTCATTCGTTGACTTTTGCGACTTTTACATGAAAATCTAGGGGAATGCATTAATTCTAGCCCGGCACTCCATGAGCAGTAATTGAAATAGGGTTTCCGTCATCCAACTATAAAGTTCACCTGGGTGCACCATATTTTTTTATGAACAACCTACTTAGAATATTTAGAAATTTTAATTTGTTGGATATATCTATACATAAGTAGGTACTTACCGCAGAAAACAACAATCAATATCACGGTCGAAAATTGACAGTAACTGACACGATCCAGCTCTTTCCCAGTGTCACTTATTCAACCAACTTTTCTTCTGATGTTCATTGTTTTTTCTTGTTACAGATTAGAGATTTTTCAAGATGGTTCTAAAAACCTCGAGGCTTCGCTATGCGCCGCTGATGGTGTTCCAGGTGATCCTTATGGTGCTTTACTTCGTCTTCGTGAGATATGGCGGAGACACCGATGTTAACACGAGAGGTAAGTTTATCTTTAAACGCGTCTTTAGCTGGATAATTTCTACTTCTGATAAAATACCTCTGACTAATAATACAAAACAAATGTATATTTCCAGACTAAAGAGACACCAATTTGTATTTTATATTTTTCAGTTTTAGAAGACGTTTTATTAAATATTATATACCATACTTAACCCGTACATGTCTTATTTGCAAGGCATTAAAAATATCACAACTCGATCAAAAAATACGTGACTTTATTTTAAAACTATCTCTACCCGCGACTTCGTTTGTATCGATTATTCCTCGACAATATTTTTTTCTAAATATCTGCACTGTAAAAGAATTGAACCCGTTATAGTTTTATTTTAAACTATAGTTTTCTTGCTTCTGGTATATCGATTATCGCGCAAAACCATTAACCTCTTTTTGCGCAGTTGTATAAAAACTATCCAATGTCCTTTCCCGTGTCTCAAACTACTTGCACACCAAATTTCATCCTAATCGGTCTAGTAGTTTCAGAGCCTTTTCAATGCAAACAAACAATCAAACCTTTCCTCTTAAATACATTAGTTTAGATAAATCTGTAACAGGTTTCAATAATATATGAATAACTACCCTCTTATTGAGACACGCAATATAACATATTCTCGTTCTATCAGTTGGTAAACAAGTTATTCAGACCGCATTGCTTAATGGATAATAGCGCGAGTGCAAGCCAATTACAAGTTCACAAGTCACGTGACAGTTCCACTCGGAATCACATCCGGATACCCATTGACCCGGATGCCGTGTAGGAAACACGATTCTATTTTATCGATAAAACCCGGAAGTTTCTCGTGAGCTTCAATTAATCGAAATATTATTCCATCAACTCGGTGTATTAAACGGTCGGACTAGCAACTAAGCCCACTATATTATTTTCGCGTAATTTGTTTTTTATTTTTTTTACTTATGTGTCGATCTACGTACCTTCTAGTTCCCGAGTAGTACTGTATCTAAGAACTTAAATAAGTTAGCGTTTATAAACTTACCACGATCTTTTATGGCTAATTGCTTGATACACAAAAGCGCCGCTAAGGGTGCTCTGCTTTTTAACGAACTTAAAAAAATAGGAGGTGCTTAGCTTATATAATAGCTTAGATGTGTTTGTTACCTCAGAACTTTTGACTGGGTGAAGCGATGCTTCTTGTGTGATCCCATGTAAATTTGATTAAAATCGGTCAAGCTGTTTTTGAGTTACGCTCCGATGCCTAAAAAGTGATTTCCTATCTTGCTTATATAGTCATCGACGGTAAATGACAATCGATCCGGTAAAGTAGCAAGGGTCACTAAAATGGGTGAATTTTTTTTTACCTAAAAATGGAACCGACTTCATCACCCAATGTGAAATAACTTGTTGAAGTCGGCAACAATTTATTTCACACATTTGAGTGCTGAAGTCGGTTCCAATTTTTGGTATTTTTTTTATTTATTTACTTATGTGTCGATCTACGTACCTTCTAGTTCCCGAGGTACTGTACTGTATCTAAGAACAAATATAAGTGAGCGTTTGTATACTTACCAAGATTTTTTATGGCTAAATGCTTGATTCACTAAAGCGCCGCTAAGGGTGCTGTGCTTTCACTCAATTCAACTGTTTTGGTTTGTTTGTTACCTCATATTTTTATAGGCTGTACCGATTTTAATATGTTTTTTTATATTCTAAAGCTGGTGCTTGTTATGTGACCCAATTTAAATTTCTTACGATAATTTTCTGTGATCTGACGAGTATTATTTCATTTACCCCTAATAATTCGTATTTTATTGGCTTCGACTACATTAATAATGTTCTCATTTTTACTTGTCGATGTAAAGGAACCCAAAAAAACTGTATGCGATGATTTGGTTTAATTACTTTTTAATGTATTTTTTGTTTTAGAATATTTTTTCTATTAAGTTGGCTTTTATTTGTTAAAATTTAAGCAGTGATAGCTTAGTGGCAGTGGCTATGGACTGCCACGCAGCAGGTCCATGGTTTGAATCCCGCCGCGGGCTTGAGCTTCATCGCATGGTGGAAGGGCAATTCGCGAATGCCCGCAGGCTATCTACCACCCTCAAGTAGAAAATCAGTCACCAAACACCTAGCAGTGTGTTCCGGCAGCTGTCCTTGAGAGCCAGTAATTTTAGGTTAAGCCTGTTAACACCTTCGACCACATCACTTACCATCAGGTAAGATTGTTGTTAATTTATTTTCATATATGCTCGCGGCGTTGCGTGAGAAAACGTGGTGCAAACTATTATTATTATTAATAAAGCGTCACACTAAGTGTTCAATAACGTGCTTACGGCCTATCGTCGTCATCATCATCATGATGACGTTAACAAACTAATTTTGAGCATGTAAGTCAGAGGTTCGTTGGACATACAATTTCGTGCCGTGTTAGCCCCTATTCCCGACAAGCTTATTACCATACAGCTGGCTGGCCTGTCTAGTGTCGGTGTAGTTCAGATTTATAACGCTAATCATGCTGTTAGACTCGGGTATGAAGCAGAAGTTAATTAAGTTAATTGTTTGATCTTACAAAGGACCTTAGTTACTTCAAAATATAATGATTTGACTTGAAGCGCTCGTAGCTATGTATGCTTAGCTGTTCTTAATAGATCAGCTGAGTGAAGCAACGTTTGTCGCGGTAATGACTTGGATGGGTGACTGCTAGTGATGTTACTGAGCGCTGCCGTGCTTTAGAGGGCATTTTAAGCTGTCGGTCCCGGTTGTTGTCTCAGGATGGTAGTCGTTATTACATGGTGGTAGGGCATTTTGCGAATGCCCGCCTTGCTAACCACCATCTTCAAGTAGAAAATCTGCCGCCAAGCACCTAACGGTATGTTCCGGCAGCTGTCTTTGAGAGCCAGTAATTCTAGGTTAGCTTGAACAACATCTTTGGTATCTAGCGGTCACCCATCCCAATCATGATTGGTTAAGAACGGTTTAGGAAACTTTGCTACGAGTACTTCAATAGAGTAAAATTTACTTCACCTGGTAAAATAATGTTAACTTCAAACGTTCCATTCGGATTTATAATCAATATATTTAAAAGAGACAAAAATCCAGTTATCATAACGTAATTGTCAGACAAGGTGAACAAACATTTCATATAATTGGCGTGTGATTACATCTCCGGAAATAGGATATTGAATCGTTAAAGTGTCGATAACAAACAGCTTTCCGCTCTGATAACGGCAGAGTACCTAAAATATTCTAATTGGTTCGTCCTGTGCATTGCATGCAACAGTAACTACACTCATTGTTTTATTTTTAATAGATATATGTTGCATGGCTTACTTATAAAAATCGAACAAGAGCATGAAGCACTCGTAACAGCTTGCTTAGTTGTTCCTAACCGATCAAATAAATTAGGCAACGTCCGCTGCCGTCATGACTTTGATGGGTGACCACCAAAGGGATTTTCTTACTGAACGCTTCCGTACTTCGTAGGGCCCGTTACAGTAGGTATGTTTTGTCAGCTTTCTTAGAGAATCAGTAATTCTAGATTTGCGGAATAGCATCTACGACCACATTATTACTTAACATCAGTAAGATACTGGTTACAGCGCTGAATAAAAAACTGGTCAAGTGCGAGTGGGACTCGTGCACGAAGGGTTCCGTAACTAAAATAAATATTCTGTGAATAGTTAAAACGTCTACCTGTCACCGTTATTAGTATCGAGCAAGAAACGGTAAAAAAAAAACAAGTTTGTTGTATGGGAGCTCCCCTTAAATATTTATTTTATTACATTTTTAGTATTTTTGGTTATAGCGGCAATATAAATATATCAACTGTAAAAATTATAACCGCTTAGCTAGCACCGTTCTTGAGATACAGCCTAGTGAAAGACGGATGGACGGACGGACGGACGGACAATGAAGTCTCAGTAATAGGGTCCCGTTTTTACCCTTTGGGTACGGAACCCTAAAAATATCAGAAGTATCGTTTTACAAAGCCATTCCATTAAATGAGCGACTCTAGCTAAAATGAAATATATTGCACTTCCCCTAACTTTTCAGCAGATTTTTCGTTGCTTGTTGAGTGTTTTTCTCGTAGCCAATTATAATGTCTCTCTTTCAAGAGTAACTTCTATAGAAAACATGATTGTATTGTCTAATGATAGTATCAGCATTGCACTCGTCCGAAGCCGGGGTGGGTCGCTTGTTATGTGTATAATATAATAAAACTAAAATTTCGGTGAGTGGACCTATTAAGCCACCTCATTTGTTTCCCAACGTCCCATAAATTACTTAAGAATATTTTTTTCCGCTCCATGGGGTTCTCACCAGTAAACTTATTAAGATGCAAGCGGGAAATTTTTTTAACAATATAGGAAAGATTTACAGTCTTTTTTCATGGCTTAACTTAGAGTTACGATAAGTTTTATACGATAAGTTAAGTTTGAAGCGCTCGTAGCGAAGTTAACTTAGCTGTTCTCAACCGATCAGCAAAGATAAGCAACGTCGCCGCGGTCATGAGTTGGATGGGTGACCGCTCGTGACATTACTACTGAGCGTTTCCGTGCTTCGGAGGGCACGTTAAGCCGTCGGTCCCGGTTGTTGTAACCACCATGCTATAACGACTGCCATCCTAAGGGATGGCAGTCGTTATAGCATGGTGGTAGGGCGATTTTGCGAATGCCCGCCTGGCTAGCCTCCACCCTCAAGTAGAAAAACTGTCGCCAAGCACCTAACGGTATGTTCCGGGAGCTGTCCTTGAGAGCCAGTAATTTTGAGTCAGCTTGAACAACACCTTCGGTATCTAGCGGTTACCCATCCCATTCATGATCGGTTACGAACGGATAAGCAAACTTCGCTACGAGCACTTCAATAGAGTTAAATTTACTGCACCTGATAAACTAATGTTAACTTGAAACGTTCCATTCAGATTTATATTCAATATTTTGAAAAGAGACAAAAATCCAGTTATCACAACTTAATTGTTAGACAAGGTGAACAAACATTTCATATAATTGGCGTGTGATTACATCTCCGGAAATAGGATATTGAATCGTTAAAGTGTCGATAACAAACAGCTTTCCGCTCTGATAACGGCAGAGTACCTAAAATATTCTAATTGGTTCGTCCTGTGCATTGCATGCAACAGTAACTACACTCATTGTTTTATTTTTAATAGATATATGTTGCATGGCTTACTTATAAAAATCGAACAACAGCTTGCTTAGTTGTTCCTAACCGATCAAATAAATTAGGCAACGTCCGCTGCGGTCATGACTTTGATGGGTGACCATTAAAGGGATTTTTGAAGCGCTCGTAGCGAAGTTTACTTAGCTGCTCTCAACCGATCAGCAAAGTTAAGCAACGTCACCCGCGGTCATGAGTTGGATGGGTGACCGTTAGTGACATTACTACTGAGCGCTTCCGTGCTTCGGAGTGCACTTTAAGCCGTCGGTCCCGGTTGTTGTCTTACGATGGCAGTCGTTATAGCATGGTGGTAGGGCATTTTGCGAACGCCCGCCTGGCTAGCTACCACCCAATCAAGTAGAAAATCTGTCGCCAACACCTAACGGTGTGTTCCGGCAGCTTTCCTTGAGGGCCAGTAATTCCAGGTTACCCTGAACAACATCTTCGACCACATCATCACTTAGCATCAGGTGAGATAGTGGTCAAAGGCTAAACTGTCTGGCATAAAAAAAAAAATTCTTACTTAACGCTTCCGTACTTCGGAGGGCACTTTACAGTATGTTTCGTCAGCTTTCTTAGAGAATCAGTAATTCTCGATTTGCGGAATAGCATCTTCGACCACATCATTACTTAACATCAGTAATATACTGGTTGTAGCGCAGAATAAAAAACTGGTCAAGTGCAACTGGGACTCGTGCACGAAGGTTCCGTAACTAAATATTCTGTGAAAATTTAAAGTGTATACCTGTCACCGTTATCATAAAAAAAAAACAAGTTTGTTGTATGGGTATAAATATTGATTTTATTTTATTTTTAGTTTTTTTTTGTTATAGCGGCAATGGAGATTGCAGTGTAATATGGCAATTCTTCAGAATGTACTGCTCTCCCTTTTCCGGTCTTCTACCTTTCGTCGTCTTTACGTCTCCCAGAAGAAGGTTTTAGGGACGAAATTCTAGCCACTTTAAAAGACGGACTATAAGAATATATGGGACAAAATATACAAAAATTCTAGATTCTACTCTAGTATAATAGCCTGCCTCTATTTTATAGAGATTTTAAATCTCTGTATGGGTTATTTAAATTTAGGTCTATTCGTTTAGGAGCTACGATGCCATAGACACAGATACGCAGACACAAAGACACGTTAAATTTACAGCACCTTTCTCTTTGCATCGGACTTTTAAAATAAAGGGGATTAATAGCTTCCATACTGCCTCACTACTACTGTTCTCGTGACACCGATTTGATATGTTTAGATTGGCCGTGAGAGCTATAATCAAACGCAGTCCCAAGAGGGTCGGGATAAACTGTGCGCCATGGCTGCAAATCTGATTGATTTGCTCGCGATATAGTCCCCTAGCTAGCTAGGCTTAAGTAAAAATCTGTCGCTAAGCACTACTGGCCATCAATAGCCAGTAATTCTAGGTTTAGCTGAGTAATTTAAACACTAAGTGTTTTTTTTTTCAAATCACTCCATAGTATAAAACATTCTTGCTGTCTGTCTGTCCCTATATATGCTTTGATCTCTAAAACTATGCAACCGATTTTGATGTGGTTTATTAAATAGATAAAGTGATTCAAGAGGAAGGTTCATATGTATGATACATGCACAATATAGCAGAGAAACACTGATAATTTTATAGATTTCTAATAAGATGTCGTAAATGAACACATTTTTTTGCGCTTACATTGCAAACGCTGGTTGAACCCTACGAGATAGATCAAAATATTAGGCTAATACTGTACACCTTAAAAAGATCTACAAAAAAGTCTGTAATGGTATATGTCTATCTCTTAGGGATAACCCACAATAAGCATTTTTTGTTCTTTACTTTTTACGAGAAATAATGGCTTACTTGAAGCGATTTTAGGCAATACACCATTAATCCTTATCCAAATAAATTGTGCATTTAATATAGATCAATCCTTTATAATATAATCCTTTATTACAGCATTAGATTTTTCGTTGCTTGTTGAGTGTTTTTCACGTGGCCAGTTATAATGTCTCTCTTTCAAGAGTAACTTCTAAAGAAAACATGATTGTATTGTCTAATGATAGTATCAGATCAGCATTGCACTCGTCCGAAGCCGGGGTGGGTCGCTTGTTATATGTATAATATAATAAAACTAAAATTTCGGTGAGTGGACCTATTAATCCACCTCATTTGTTTCCCAACGTCCCATAAATTACTAAAGTATATTTTTTCCGCTCCATGGGGTTCTCACCAGTAAACTAATTAAGGTGCAAGCGGGAAAAATTTGTAACAATATAGGAAAGATTTACAGTCCTCTTTCATGGCTTAACTTAGAGTTACGATAAGTTTTATACGATAAGTTAAGTTTGAAGCGCTCGTAGCGAAGTTTACTTAGCTGTTCTCAACCGATCAGCAAAGTTAAGCAACGTCGCGCGCGGTCAGGAGTTGGATGGGTGACCGCTAATGACATTACTACTGAGCGTTTCCGTGCTTCGGAGGGCACGTTAAGCCGTCGGTCCCGGTTGTTGTAACCACCATGTTATAACGACTGCCATCCTAAGGGATGGCAGTCGTTATACCATGGTGGTAGGGCGATTTTGCGAATGCCCGCGTGGCTAGCTACCACCCTCAAGTAGAAAAACTGTCGCCAAGCACCTAGCGGTGTGTTCCGGCAGCTGTCCTTGAGAGCCAGTACTTCTAGGTTAGCCTGAACAACATCTTCGACCACATCATCACTTACCATCAGGTGAGATAGTGGTCAAAGGCTAACCTATCTTGCATAAAAAAAAAAAAAAATTTTTCCAAGTAAATTATTTTTATTTTGTGCTGCAAAATACCAAATGACACAATGTGATAACTTCCTCCGTACTAAATTATAAATTTTTACAGTTACCTAATAAAATCACATCAAACAAAAACTTTTTTTTATTCCTTTTACTTTCATGGATTCATAACGAGGTAACTACGTAACTAATAATGATGCAAGCGTGAAAACTGAGTGAAAATAGTTCAGTGGAGTTCACTCACTAGTACAATCCCCGAGGGCAAAAAGTGAGGTTCACGTGTTGATTAGCTACGAAGCAAAGTTAACAACTTGTTTCAACTTCACTCATGTAAGGCCGAGTTACATTAGGTTATATTGCAGAATAACGTAATAAACTAGCTGCTAGCTTTAACTGGGTACGCGTGTGATTAGGTCCTTTTGAAATTGCTTATCTAATTCCTGGGAGAAGCCTATGGTTCCTGAAACACAGCTGACGCTAGTTCGGAAACCTATGGATTCATATTTTCTTTGTACTAATATAACTTGTGTCAATAAAAACTATTTGTATTTGTATAATTTAGATGCCTTCTGCCCAAACCTGTGTTCCAATAAAATAATAATATAAACAGAGTCATGAGTGACGAAAAATTATCCTAGTTGGGTAGCTTCTGTAAACTGTAAACAGTGGTGCTCCATAGTAATTTTGTGATATTTTGTGGCAAATGCTGTAGTATAGTAAATAGCCCGTGCGGTGCCGGGCTAGAATGTCACCCCCCCATCTCTACCCGTGGGTGTCGTAAGAGGCAACTAAGAGTAACAAACCAGAAGGTGGGTATCAGCGCTTTCTGAGGAACTGATATATCACACTGCGATCCCCAAGACGTTTGCCAAACGTGGTGGTGGCAAATCCTCCCATAATGGGGCAGGCTGTGTACAGTCTGGTGGTGTCTGGTCAGTGGACAATCTGGCTGATACAGCTATAGTCTGCTGCGCTGAAGTTCATGGTTTGAATCCTACCGTTAGCTTATGCTTCATCACTTAAGGGAGGAACATTTTTTATGCACCTGGCTAACTTATACCCTCAATAGAAAATCTATCATCTATCGGCTTCAAGCGATGTTTTTCGGCAGCCTTCCTTGAGCGCCTGTAATTTTTCGTTTAGCCAACAGGCTTAGCTAGGAGGTATTGGATGTAGGAGATGATAAGGCGCTAGCTTTTAGTTTCTATAGTAATCATCACTAAATTTAAGGTTAAATTGTGGTCAATTATCTATCAACTATACTATATTGTTTATTGTGACGTAATAATTTTTGACATTGTAGTAATTTTTATCGATATATTAATTTTATTTTAAAACAAAATCTTTTCTTTTTAAATTATGAATGATCATTAAGTTGTGTAATGAGTATTTTTTTCCTTTAAATATCTAGTAATTTTCAAATAATTGATCTCTATGTATATAAAATATCAAAATTTGTACGCCGCAAGGCAGAACATGCTGGAAACTTTAAACTACTTTATAACATCTTATATAATTGTGTTCCCATGTTTCTGACACAAACTATCATTTTATTTCACTATCAAGGAGATGAGTGTCTTATCAGTAACAGTACATTAGTATCAGTTATTAAGCTTCCATATTATAGGGCTAGCTTATTGCCGTTACAGGGCAGGTTTATTGAAGCGATCGTAGCTAAGTTTGATTAGCCGTTCTTAACTGATCAGTTAAGTTAAGCATCCGCCGCGGTCAGGAGTTGGATGGGTGACCGCTAGTGACATTACTACTGAGTGCTTCCGTGCTTCGGGAGGCACGTTAAGCCGCCGGTCTCGGTTGTTTTCTTAACATGGCAGTCGTTACATCATGGTGGTAGGGCATTTTGCGTATGCCCGCCTGGATAGTTACCACCCTGAAGTAGAAAATCTGTCGCCAGCACTAAACGATGTGTTCCGGCAGCTGTTATTGAAAACAAGTAATTCTAGGTTAGCCTGAACAACATCTTTGACCATATCATCACTTACCTAGGTGAGATAGTGGTCAAAGGCTAGCATAACAGATTAAAAAAAAAAACATGGATCAATGTTGCCTGAAATAAAAATCTTTATTATTATTATGACCATATAGTTATATAAAAAATCTTAGGTACTACTGATACAATTTACCGTATGATCAGTTATTGTATTCAGTTCTAACTAAGGCTCAATTTTAATTAGCGTCAAATAATGTCAAATTGTCATGTGCTAGCGAAGAGAGACAACCCCTCAGACAAGCTGGGTTAATATAAAAGTTACGTAAGGCGTTTGGAATAGAGGATGCAGGATGTCAAAGAGATTAAGGATATTTTATCTGTCATTAAGTCAGTGTGAATTTGTGATTTGACAGTTCATTTATTTTACATTTAGGTTTACCAGGCGGAAAAAATATAAATGTTTTTTTTTAATCATCATTAATTGAGTCGAATATATTTTACCAACCTAAGTGCTTATTGCGCCAACGCTAATTCGAGAGTTTAAGTCGGATTAACTTGGTTTTTGTATGACCATTTACAATTAACTCGAGTTTAACTCGCGTTTGCTCGTTGCCGCAAGTGGGCCTAACCCGCCGATAATATTTTCAAGGTTTCAATAAATATTAATTTCAATTGATAAGTGGCAAAAGCACAGAAAATATAGAAATGACGTACCTACCCACTAAATGTGCGTCTGAAAACGATTTGAATAATTTATATAAATTTATATCTTACCTTGTGTCCCTTAAGGAACTGTTACACTGAGAAATAACTGCCTTCTGCATCTAGCTTTGACAAATACGATTTGTTCTTCAATGGGCAGCAAGTGTTTTCCATTCAAACGTAGTTGCGTGATATTTCAAATTCCGAGTATTTAAACTTGCTGTGTTGCACATTTTATCACTAAATGAGATAATAAAAATTCCCACACAAAACTTCCGCATAATTTTAAAAATACCTACATTATTCATCGGTAACCATGTAAACAAGAATCATTTAAATTCGGCCTAGACACATAAATGAACAATTTCCCTGTGTTTGCACACTTGGTATTTAAAATATAACAAAACTACGTAGTTTAGGGTTCCGTACCCAAAAGGTTAAAAACGGGACCCTATTACTGGGACTTTGCTGTCCGTCCGTGCGTCCGTCCGTCACCAAGCTGTATCTCAAGAACGGTGATAGCTAGACAGTTGAAATTTCCACAGATAATGTATAACTTTAACAACAAATACTAAAAATAAAATAAAATAAATATTTAGGTGGGGTTCCCATACTGCAAACATATTTTTTTACCGTTTCTTGCTTGATACTAATAACGGTGACAGGTAGACGCTTTAACTATTCACAGAATATTTAGTTTTATATTCTCTTTAAATATAATTAATTAAAATAAAATAAATAATTAAGGGGGCTCCCATACAATAAAAGAGGTTTGCGCCGTACCTATCCAGGTCAATCGGACACTGCGAAAAGTGTCTGTAACTTGCAAGATGTTACGGATAATGGTACGGAACCCTTCGTACGCGAGTTCTCCTCGCTCTTGGCTAGTTTTATTAAAAATGCTATGAATACACTTCCCTTAAGGCTAATGTAGCGCTCTAATGAACGCTACGAAGGCACAAGCGCACGGAAGCGCTCAGTAGTAATGTCACTTGCGGTCACCCATCCAAGTCATGACCGCGGGTGACGTTGCTTAACTTTGCTCATCGATTAAGAACAGCTAATTAAACTTCGCTACGAGCGCTTCGAAATTTACTGGCTCTCATAAGACGTCTGCCGTAACACAATGTTACGTGTTTGGAAACAGATTTCCTACTTAAATGGAAATAGGAAATTTGTTAATGCTCGCCTGGATAGCTACTGAGCTATCCAGGCGAGCATTAACAAATTTCCTATTTCCATGCACGGTGAAGGTCAAGCCGGACATATTGAATCCTGGACCTGCTGTACGGCAGTCCATAGCTATTAGCACTAAGCTATTTTTGCTCATATGCAGAAACACATTACATTTAATACTCAAATTGGAAAAAAATATTAAACACAACCAACTTTACCCACCTTAATTGAGTAGTTTTCACAGAACAGTGTGGAATAGTCGATGGATTTATTTCAAAGTCCGACTGACGTCCCAATAAATCCCTCGAAACAAAGACAGACTGGATTGTACATGTTTTAAAGTTTTTTCTTTCGATTCGAACTAGCATGGACTGTATAATTTCTGCTGTACTTCAACGGACCCTTACGGCTTGAATAAAATTAAAATGAAATATCTATTTATTGCCACACAAAGAACATAAATTACTACATGGTATAAAACAAAGTCGCTGTCTTTCTAGTAAATAATATTGGATAACTCACGTGAATTAGTCAGATAGCTCCGACTACAGTGTGCTAAGCGAGACGACAACGCGTGCATCCCGAGCTCTCCTTGAAAAAGACCACCGAATGTGGTTGAAACTATAGTCGGAGCTATCTGACTTATCCCGTATCACTAACTTAAATGTGTGAAAAGTACGTTAGTTTTTATCCAAAGGTTCGCTGTCCGCTGTGTGTCTCTATGTATGGTTAGATCTTTACAACTACGCAACAGATTTTGATTCAATTTTCTGGAGGTGGATAGAGTGATTAAAGAGGAAGATTTATATGTATAATAAATGCATAATATTGTAGATATAAACTGGTAATTTTTGAAGTTTCTAATGTGGTGTCGTAAATAAACACATATTTGTTTGCATTTTTCGATATTTTGATGTTTGCAATAATGCTTGCTCGGCAGATTACATTACAAAATTACAAATTTACGAGAGAAACAATTATAACGCACATGACTATAATTAATTTCTCTCGTAAATTTGTAATTTTGTAACATTTTTTTGCGCTCACATTGCAAAAGCTGGCTCAACCCTTCGAGATAGATCAATGTACTACGGTGTTATACTCCTTTAAAAGTCTACAAAATCGTCCGCGGTGGCATAATGTCTATCTCTTAGGGACAACCCACAGTAACCATTTTTATCCTTTACTTTTAACGAGAAATAATGGCTTATTTACGAAGCTATTTTAAGCAATACAGCATTAATTTTGAAGCAGTGATGGCTCAGTGGCATTGGCTATGGACTGCCGTGCTGCAGGTGCATGGTTCGAATCCCGCCATGGGCTTGAGCTTCACCGCATGGTGGAAGGGCATTTTGCGAATGCCCTCCTGACTAGCGACCACCGTCATAACTTCAAGAACTCAATCACTTCGAACATATTCATTTAAATTACATGCCATTATTGATGGCCATACTTGTATTAATCTTAATTAAATGTACAATGTATTTAAGGTACCTAGATGGAAAAGACTTTTAATTTTTTTTTTCCTTTTTATATTATTGTGACGGATCAAGCACGAGGCCCACCTGATGTTAAGCGGACTAATATCTGCCTATAACAAATGCATTTCGTCACAAGTCACGAATTGCACTGCGCCCGCAACTTTGAGACGAAGTTAGTAAGTCTCATATGCCTGTAATTTCACTGGCTCTTAAGGACTGCTGCCGAAACACACCGTTAGGTGCTTGGTGACAGATTTTCTACTTGGGGGTAGTAGCTAGCCAGGGTGGCAATCGCAAATGCCCTTCCACCATGCGGTGAAGGTCTAGCTGGCGCGCGGTGGGTATCAAAGCACGCATCTGCGGCGCGGCATTCCATAGCTATTACCGCTCGGCCATCATTGCTAATAACGATCCCACAACGTAGTATCATAATAAGTACAAAACAGCTCCACATAAATACAAACCGTAGGCACAATTGAACAAACTTTACTAAAAAGAACACGAATAAAATTTATAATAAGTAGGCGTGTGTTGCTGTGTGAATTTTGTGATGCGTGTGTGGAGGTGGGATTACGTGTAAGTGTATGTGAATGAGTGAATGTATATGCGTGTAGATGTGCGTGTGATATATTTAAGGGTTTTTGACGGATGAAAATGTGCGAAACATTTTATACGAAATGGAGGACCAAATTGAGTTACTTAAGTTAATGCTGACAAACCTTTAGATATATATATATTCAAATTTTTTAATAACCATTCCACACAGTAAATATGGCTAAAAAAACTTGCTATGAAATTAGTTTGAGACCCGAGGAAGGACAAAGTATAGTTTTTATCTAACTGCGCAAAAAGAGATTAATGGTTTTGTGCGATAACAGATATATGCGCGGGGGGTAGCCGCGGCTGAAAAGCTAGTCTATTATATATAATAGACTAGCTTTTCGCCCGCGGCTAACCCCCAATTTAATAATATTAAAATATAATATCTTGTCGGCATAAATCAACAGGGACCTCAGTTGCGAGTCTTAAGAGGCGACTAAAGGCGGAAGCATGAAAGAAATAACAGAAGGTGGGCCGTAGCGCCTACTGAGGAACTGATATCTTAAACTTCGATCCCCATGATGCCTACCAAACGTGGGGATTATGGCACCCCCCCCCCCATAATGGAGGCTGTGTTCAGCAGTGGACGATCCAGCTGATACAGTACTGTATTAATATATAAAAATAAATTATATTTAAATACAGGTTATGTTATATAATTTTTTTTTTGTGATGATATAGATTAGTCTTTTGTTTGATACGATTGTAAGCGTCATTACCTGGCCGTTATAGTTGCAGTGTAGCCATCTTTGTTCAGCTTCACAATGCACAGTGATCTTCACTCCTAGACTTTAGTTCTGATAACTCGTTCGCCCATTGTTTTACTGGACGAACACTTGCAGGACCGTCTAGGTGATTGCCGTAGAATTTGTCAGTTCTTCAGAAGGCGCTTCTGCTTCTCACCTTCTGGTATTTTTCCTTTCGAAGCGCTCGTAGCGAAGTTTACGTAGCTGTTCTCAACCGATCAGCAAAGTTAAGCAACGTCGCGCGCGGTCATGAGTTGGATGGGTGACCGCTAGTGACATTACTACTGAGCGTTTCCGTGCTTCGGAGGGCACGTTAAGCCGTCGGTCCCGGTTGTTGTCTTAGGATAGCAATCGTTATAGCATGGTGGTAGGGCATTTTGCGAATGCCCGCCTGGCTAGCTACCACCCTCAAGTAGAAAATCTGTCGCCAAGCACCTAACGGTATGTTCCGGCAGCTGTCTTTGAGAACCAGTACATCTAGGTTAGCCTGAACAACATCTTCGACCACATCATCACTTACCATCAGGTGAGATAGTGGTCAAATGCTAACATATAAGGCATAAAAAAAAAAAAAAAAAAAGGCGCGTCCTATGACACCCACGGGAAGAAATTGGGCGAGGAGGGAGAGGAGGAAGGTGACACAATCTAACCACCCGACACCTCCCGATGAATTAAAAACAGTAGTATTTTGACTCTGTGGGCCATCAAGACGGACTCTTTCTGGTGGGACCAGACATGGTAGTCTTACATTTTAGGTACCCATTTTTATAGATAATTTCTACTTTACTTTTATCCCCTTGGCATTTGCAGTAATCACGAACATAGATAACCTAGGTAAGGATTAAAATCAAAATATAATCTGATAATAAATAATCATTCACATAGCTTATCTACCTATTAATCTCCAAACCGTTCAAAAAAATCACTAATATTAGAAGATAGGGCCAAGGTTTTCAATTATGTTATGAATATTTCGTATACCAGCAATAGATAAAAGGTCAAGTTTACTCAACTTAATTAAGATTTGGGCCCAAACGGCTGGGATACAAAATCAAGCAACAATTTCTGTTGACGAATACTAAGGATCTCCTTTTGCTTTGCTTGAACTAACTCTTAATTCTTATAATATTGACCATCCGACGGCTTAAGAAGGGTGGAATTAGTATAAAGCTTGTGTTTGTCTGTTTGTTTGTCTCGGGGCATCGTAGCTACAAAATTAAAATCACTAAGCCAGGAACTGTAGATGGTTCATAGCTAGTGTATCAGCCGGATCGTCCACTGCTGGACACAGCCTCCCCTATTAAGGGGGTATTTGCCATAATGCCCACGCTTGGCAAGAGACTTGGGGATCGCAGTGTAAGATAGAAGTTCTTTACAAGGCACTGCTAGGTGGGCACCTTCCAATATAATTCCCTTAGTCGCCTCTTACGACACCCACGGGATGATATGGGGAGGTGCAATTCTAACCCGGCACCCCACGGGGCTCTAGAGTCGAGCGAGTGTGCGAGTAGTCAATAGCAAGTACAAAAACAAATATAACGCCAATTAGACTGCTTTACCAAGACTATAAATTCATAATTCCTCGAAAGCTGTTTGACTGTTTTGGTAAATTATTTTTTACAACGTTACTTAACCACAAATATACGATAGGAAAAATTTAAGTCATGTGCGGGATTCGAACCCGCGTCCATCCACCCCTTGAGCCGGGGTATGCTCTAACCAATTGTGCTAACATGACATGACGTCATAACTCAAATCTTTCCTATCGTTCTTTAACCATCGTATTGGGATGGAGCGACATCTATAGTACCATTATAAGGTTTCGTCATCATTTACATGTATAAAACCAATTGCAAAATTGGTCTTGTTTGTGGTACAACGCAAGTGGTACTATAGATGTCGCTCCATCCCAATACGATGGTTAAAGAACGATAGGAAAGATTTGAGTTATGACGTCATGTCATGTTAGCTGAATTGGTTAGAGCATACCCTGGCTCAAGGGGTGGATGGACGCGGGTTCGAATCCCGCACATGACTTAAATTTTTCCTATCGTATATTTGTGATTTTGTAATGTAATCTGCATAGCAGGCGTTATTGCAAACATAACAATATTAAAACGTTACTTAAGTTAGTCTTAAATTTAGTTTTTTTTTTCCACTGACAAATTATACTCCCAGCCAATAATTACAACTAAATGCAGACTCTGTGGGCAAACATGCTTGAATTGCGTCTCATATTTTGTTATTTTGTTTGACATTGAACATTAACTCATCTGTTTATAGGTTATATTCACTAGAAAATATTACACGCACATGGGTTTGAATGGACAGTGGCTTTTAAAGACAGCTCGTTGAATACTCTGTACGGAAGCTGGCTACGTAAGCTTTCGCAAAAAAGCCCTATCATCATACGGTTAAGCTCAAGACCATTGCAGAATTTCAACTGTGAATGCCCTGCGTGGCGTTCATAATTACCGTTTCTGGGTAATCATCCGCATGGTTGATACGGCATTTTGTGAACGCTCACCGGGCTAGCTACCACTTTTAAGTATCAAATCTGCCGTCTAATGGTATTTCAGCAGATGCTAGTTTCAATTCAGAATCTAGTTTCAATTCTAACATAACCTGTGAGCAATCTTAGTTAACTCCTTTTTTTTTTTTTAGTCATTGTGACTGAACAAGCTCGAGGCCTACCTGATGTTAAGTGGCCTAACCTCTGCCTATGACAGTTATAATTCATGACAACTCACGAATTGCACTGCGCCCGTCACATTGAGACATAGTTGTTAAGTCTCATTGTGCCTGTAATATCACTTGCTCTCAAGGACTACTGCCGGAACACACCTTTCGGTGCTTGGCGACAGACTTTCTACTTGAGGGTGGTAGCTAGCCAGGTGGGCAATCGCAAAATGCCCTTCCACCATGCGGTGAAGCTCAAGCCGGCGGTGGGGATCGAACCAGGGTACTGCGGCACGGCAGTCCATAGCTATTACCGCTCGGCCATCATTGCTTCGATTGCTTCGCTTGCTCTCGGTGTCATCAGTCCACATAGCCTACATACTAACTCTACGTCTACTGGTGTTATGTGGTAACCACTTGAGAACTTATTTCCCATAGGTTATCAGTCCGTCAAGCAATGTGATTTGCCCATTTTCAACTTGCAAATTCTGAAAGCTATGTCAGTGACTTTAGTTCTTCGGCGAATTTATCTTTCCGGATATTTATTTATATATATTATATTATATCGCTGGTAACTTTGAGCATATCACTCGTTGAGTGACGCAACCACCACCAGTCCAGTCAAAATTATTTATATGATAAATACATGTCACATAAGATCCTATATTAGTTGTTTAGATACAATGTATTTACTCTGCAAGCAGACCTGTAAACTTTTAAGTAGGTGTGTGAAATAATTATAACATATTACAACATTCCTTAAATTCTTTATTTTAATACTATAAAACAGTTGATAGGAAGGCAGTGAGATGTGAAAAATCAATCATAAGAGCCATAGTTAAGGACCAGATCTTAGTTACATAAATCATCACTTGCAACATAACTTGCACTCCTTATATTATCCTGTAGGATTGTAAGAGGTGACGAATTTAAAAATACTAGAAAGTGAGCAGCAACGCCTTCTGAAAAACAGTCATCTTACATATCGATACTGAAGACGTCTACCAAGTGTGAATAAGTCCCCCTTATCCCCTTTAGAAATCTATACAACGGTGCAGTTTATGGCTATTGATATAAACAATCCTTCATCAAATCATTACTTTACAGTCTAGGAGAACTATATCATACTACTAAGTCATAGGCTTATCTATAACGTGAAAATGATACTTAAAATAACGCTTTAATCCAGTAATGTTCACACGTTATAACACCAGCACTCCAGACACCATCCAAGACAAATTCTCACAACATTTCCTTAAAACCACCATTATCCTTGTAGGTCATTTAAATAAAACGTTAACGAGTCGTAACAAAATGCCCAAAAAAGACCGTATCAAATAGCTGTCGTACATTTTAAACGTCATCACAAGCGATGTCAATTAAAATAATGTTCGCCCTCTGAATAAGAAGAGGCTTGCAATTAATTTACTTGAAATTCCACATTAATCTAGCTTGGGAACGAGGAATATTAACATTCAAATGCACTTTACTTCGTTAGAATACAGGCTATTTTCGCTTGTTAGTTTCTGTGAATGCCCCGTTACGTGGACGGTTGCTATACAAGATGCACTTCAATTTAACAAGATGTGTATCCAAGTAATTTGATAGTGTAGTTATCAGTTTCAAGTGACATTTTGACTTCTGAGTTTGCATTGTCATGTTGAATAATATGGAAGCTGGCTGATTGAGATATTTGCTTTGAAGGTTAAATTCAGTTCAAGGATTAATGAGCTTAACTGCGTGAATAATTAACTGTTTTTCTCATAATATCTAATTTAGTTGCAATGGTAAACAATGATGTGCTATGACTTATTTTTTTATTTTTTTATACTTATCTCACCTGATGGTAAGTGATGATGTGGTCAAAGATGATGTTCGGGCTAACCTAGAATTTCTGGCTCTCAAGGATAGCTGACGGAACACACCGTTAAGTGCTTGGCGGCAGAATTTCTACTTGAGGGTGGTAGCTAGCCAGGCGGGCATTCGCAAAATGCCCTACCACCATGCTATAACGAGTGCCATCCTAAGAAAACAACCGGGACCGACGGCTTAACGTGCCCTCCGAGGCACGGAAGCGCTCAGTAGTAATGTCACTAGCGGTCACCCATCCAACTCATGACCGCGGTGGACGTTGCTTAACTTTACTGATCGATTCAGAAGGCTAAGCAAACTTCGTTACGAGCGCTTTAAAACTGACTTATGTTATATTACAAAGCCTCAACCATAGTAGAAGGAGTGGGGACCTCAGTCTTTCTACTATGCATCAACGCGTATTTCTTTTAAAAAAACAAAGACTTCTCAGGAAAAAGTTGATTAAACATCGACAAAATAATAAATAATGAGCTCGTTTAGTTAAACTAACATCGGTATTTTTTAACTGATTTCAAAAAAAGGAGTAAACTCTCTATTCGACTGTATAAATATATTTTTTGTGTGTACCGCATAACTTTTTACAGGATGTACCAATTTTGATGATGTTTTTTATATTGGCTAGCTGGTCCGTGTCGTGTGGTCCCATTTAAATTTCATAGAGATCTGAAGAGTAGTGTTTGATTTATCTCTAATAAAACGTATTGAATTAATAATATAATAATAATAATAATAAAAAAAAAAAAAAAAAAAAAAAAAAAAACAACTACCGCTGACAGAAGTCGCCTTTTTTCACAAAACAATTTTAAAATTGTGTTTTTACAGTTTTTGTAAGAAATTTCATTACTTTATACAATTCCCAGTATTTATTAAAACCTGCTATAACATAATAGCAAAACAGCTAAGAGAATATTGCAAAAGAAACAGCAAAAATGACTCCAAAAAGTAATATTGACACCTTACGTCAAAGAAATATAAACAACAACAAATTACGAGTTAAAACAGAAAACTAAATGATTAAATGATTACAAGATCAAAGGCGAGGGAGAAAACTACAGCGGAGACCACCTGCGCACGTGTCCAATCATCGCCTACCCCGTCATCTAAGAGCTCCTCGTCGGGAGACGAATTCCACACTCCCCGCGAATCTAGTGCATCGAGTGATGGTGGTGGGCCACCGACGCCGCCGCCGCCGCCGAGACCTGTGCGACGGGGACGTCCCCCGCTACCGGCACGCTTGGAGCCTGTGGGGCAATCTGCTCCGCGCCCGGCCCCCGCTACCGGTGGTGTAGTGCGCCGCATGCGATGGACCCCATCAATAAATGAAAACTGCATGCGTGCCTACTATGAGGCTACAGAGGGAGGAACCATCTTGACTGCGTACCGTGATCGTATGCTGCCTCTGTTTCAGACCCTTGAGCCGACCGTCGCCGTATCCGCTCAACGCCTGTCGGATCAAGTACGAGCTATCCACCGATGCAAGCTGTTGGACCAATCTGTGCTTGATCGGCTCCGCCTGGAGGCGCTTACTACTCGCGCGGCTCCTCCCCTAATGCAGGATCTACCTACCGCGTTGTCGACCCCGGCCCTGGCTGTTATACCGTCACCGGAGGTGACACCAATGGCAATGGTTGATCTTGATGTTGGGGAGGGAGATTGTGCGAGTATGAGCGTGACTAACCAGGTGAGTGAGCAATTGAGGAGGGCTTTGGAGGACGCGATTAGCCAATATCGATACACACCCGACTCTAGGCCGCGACTACCACGTTTGCCTACTCATAGACGCAATCTAGCGTTAATGGGGGCCTTGAATACTTTGCTGGCCCCGTATTTGCGAACTAGCGAAGATTTAGTTGATACCCATTCGATATTGTACTGTGGCGCCATTGCGGCGTGTCGTGTTGCTCGTGTCAAGTTCCCGGACACTGACCGAGCACCGCGTCCCGCCGGGTGTGCGCCCGCATGGCAAGTACGGATCGAGCGACGTATCAATTCATTCCGGACTCTCATTGCTAAACTACTCTGCTTCAGTCGGGGCAATAACCGCCCCCGAGTGATGCGTTTCGTGACCCAGGCCTTTGCCGGAACCGGTGTCCTGCCCCGAGACTACATGACCTGTGTCACGGATCGCATTGACTTTCTGAAACAGAAGATCTATGCGTGGGCGAGTCGTATTCGTCGCTACAGAGAGCGTGTTGATAGATACTGGCTTAATCGCCTCTTTCAAAGTGATCAGAAGAAGGTATACCGGAAGTGGGAAGGGACCAATCAGAGTGTGATCGACGGACAACTACCTGATGCCTGTACCATGAATGATTTCTGGCGTGGCATCTGGTCGATACCCGTCGAGCACACAGAAGGTGATTGGATTAGTGTTGTCCAGCGGGAATGTGAGTCTATCGAATCCATGGGGTCTGTTAATATAGACCCCGTAGACGTTACTTGTGCAATTCGTTCGACCCAGAACTGGAAAAGTCCTGGCCCGGACGGATTGCACAACTTCTGGATAAAATGGATTCGTTGCTCACATGACCGATTGGCAACTCAATTTCAAGAGGCCCTTGAGCTTGGTTCTCTTCCCCGTTTCATGACTACCGGTATCTCCTTCCTGCTCCACAAGTCCGGTAGTACCACGGATCCGAAAAACTATAGACCTATCACGTGCTTGCCTACCATCTACAAGCTCCTTACATCCATTCTGACCACAAAAATTAACACGCACATTGTTGCGAACAATGTTTTAGCCCCTGCTCAGAATGGATGTAGGGTTGGGTCCCGTGGTACTAAGGAGCTCCTCCTCATAGATATGACCATTAGCCAACAAGTTCGGCGGAACAGAGGGGCTCTCTCTGTTGCCTGGATTGACTACAAGAAGGCCTATGATTCAGTGCCTCATTCATGGCTGGAAAGGATATTAGAGTTGTATAAAATTGATGCAACCCTAAAATCCTTTTTAGCTGCGTGTATGAGACAGTGGACCACAGTCCTTCGTCAACCAGGTAGTAGCAACACTTCCTCTGACCCGCAGGACTTTATAAGGATTGAGCGGGGCATCTTCCAGGGTGATAGTCTAAGTCCATTGTGGTTTTGCCTAGCGTTAAATCCTCTCAGCACTTTGCTGAAGGATTCAGGGCTAGGCTTTCGGCTTCGAAGAGGAGGTGAGGTCATTAGTCATCTGCTGTACATGGACGATCTCAAGCTGTTTACTCCGAAACGCCAAGACTTGATGGAGCTACTAAAAACTACACAGGTTTTCAGTAGTGCCATTAGGATGGAGTTTGGTGTAGATAAGTGTGCGGTCTTGCATGTACAGCAGGGGAACGTTGTAAATTCTCCGAATTTGCAGCTTTCTGAGACAATGACTTTCAGATCTCTCTCCGAAGTCGAGACCTACAAGTACCTCGGTATGTCAGAGTCGTTGGGTATTTCGGTAGAGGACATCAAAAAATCGGTAAAGGAGCGCTTCTTTTTCCGCCTGACAAAAGTACTTAAAAGTCTTTTGTCTGGAGGCAACAGGGCGCGCGCCTTTAACGGTTGGGTGATGCCTCTACTGATATACTCCTTTGGCATACTGAAGTGGACACAGACTGAGCTGGACGCCCTGGATAAAAGGTCCGACAACTGCTCACTTCACATCGCATGCTACACCCGCGCTCGTCCGTTATGAGACTGTACATTCCACGGAAATGGGGAGGTCGCGGCTTTTTAAATGCCAAGACCCTTCACAACCGTGAAGTGTGCAATCTCAGGGATTATTTCCGTAACCACGAGTGCGGGATGCATCGCGATGTCGTGGCGGTTGACAAGGGCCTCACACCGCTCTCCTTGGCGAACGATAACTGGCGCAAACCAACGATGCTGAGCACCGATGACCGCAAGGCAGTATGGAAAGGCAAGGAGCTGCATGGTAGGTTTTTCCGGGCCCTAACAGGGCCTGATGTGGATTTACCAGCTTCGGTGAATTGGCTACGCTTCGGAGACCTCTTTGGGGAAACCGAGGGTTTTGCCTGTGCAATTGCAGACGAAGTAATGATGACGAACAACTATCGGAAATATATCTTGAAGGACGGTACGGTCGACATTTGTCGAGCATGCCGCCGACCCGGAGAGTCACTCAGGCATATCATTTCCGGTTGTTCGCATCTTGCTAACGGCGAGTATTTGCACAGGCACAACCAAGTGGCCAAGATCATCCACCAGCAACTTGCCCTTCAATACGGCCTTGTTGAGTCAGAGGTGCCGTACTACCAGTACGCACCGGCGCCAGTTCTCGAGAATGGTCGTGCATTGCTCTACTGGGACCGCTCTATCATCACGGACAGGACTATTGTTTGCAATAAACCTGATATCGTGGTGGTCGACCGATCCCAGCGCCGGGCAGTGCTCGTAGATATCACCATCCCACATGACGAGAATCTCGTTAAGGCCGAAAAGGATAAAGTCAGCAAGTACCTTGATTTGGCTCACGAGGTAACCGCCATGTGGGATGTTGACTCGACGATCATTGTCCCGATAGTCGTTTCGGCGAACGGCCTTATAGCGAAGAGCCTCGACCAACACCTTAAGAGGCTCTCGCTAGATGGTTGGATCAAGGGTCTGATGCAGAAGGCAGTGATACTGGACACAACACGCATTGTCCGGAGGTTCCTCTCTCTGCAGCCCTAACCACTGGTCGCTTGGGCTCTGCCCCGCGACCAGCGGCACCCTAGTTTTAAGTTTTTTATAATATTTATTTTTGTAATAATGTTGTAAAAAATTTAAAATTATGTTGTATAATAAATAAGGTGAATAATAATAATATATTTATTTCACAAACTTTGGTACAGTTGCAACTAAACACTAAAGATATTCACACTAATTATTATATTATAACTAAGCATAACATATAGTGGCTTGTAATTGTTGCTGTATTGACGTACAGAACCTACACTAAGAATAATCTTATGTCGTAGGTTCTGCATACCCTTCAATGTACAATATCATTACTATACGTAGCCTTACATTTAAAAATTGGCTGTGACTATGTTGATGGTGTTTTTATTGTCACTTTTCGATGTAAAATGTATATGTAGTTTGTTTTTTTACGTGTTAGTCCTTATTTTTACCGACTTCTAAAAAACGAGGAGGTACTCAATACATTTGTATTTTTTTTATGTTTGTTACCTGACATCTTTGACTGGGTGAACCGATTTTGTTGATTCTTTTTTATTTAAAAGCTGATGCTTGCTGTGTGATGCGAATTAAATTTTATTAAAATCTGTCCAGCCGTTATTAAGTTACACTCCAATAACTGAACAGTATTTTTTTATCTTGATGATATAGTCATTGACAGTGAATGACAATCGCTCGGTCCCAGTAGTAGGCAAAGGCCACAAAAAATAGAACGATTTACACACTCAAATATGTTAAATAACTTGTCGAAGTCGGTACCATGCGCACAATATTGTGATAGTAGGTATTTTTTAACCATTACGGCACCGACTTCAACAAGTTATTTCACACATTTAAGTGTTGAAGTCAGTTCCATTTTTGGTATTGTTTTTCTGTTTGAAGGTGGCTTTTTCGTTACATTTTTCTATTTATTTATTCGCTAACTCAAAAGTTCTGTCTATGACAATGGTATCTGATTCACGGTTATAAAAGGCGTGCTGAGCGCCGTATTACCAAATACGACGCTCAGTAAGAGTATTGACGATAGAGCATCGACTTAATTTCGGTTGAGCTGGGATATGGAGCAGTTCATTCTTAACTATTATACTAAACGTCATTGACGATTCTAGATCGTGAGTTTGAACTACTAAAAGTCAATACCTCCTGAAAATGCTTCATTTAAATTCAAAATGCGTCTATAATTTATCCAGCTAGGTTACAGAACGTTGATTTAATCTAAGCTGGTAATGGGGATGATACTTATTTTTTATTTAATTCCTTCTAATACGTTTTTAAGGATAAGCGCAAAATAACGCCATTAATAACATTAATTAAACACAAATATAAATTTGTTGGTATAATTGTATCAAAGTTAAATTCATATATAGCCATATTATGAATTTAATATAGCATTATGGCATTATATAGCCATATTATGGCATATATTAGCCGGAAGATGTCCACTGTTGAACAAATGCCTCCCCATAGAGCGCCACAAAGAACGGCTACTAGCCGCTTGTAACCATTGGCGGCCCGCGGCTTTCACGATGCCGTCAGTCCACCTAGTGTAAATTCATAATAATATATTCAATGTTGGTTGAGCTCTTGGTTGTATAAATATTGAAATAATCTACATTTTAAATTATGAAATTTCAATTAAAATATTTATAAAATATGCTTACGTTCGCGTTGCGTAGTTGACAGATGATCATACACAGTTCCTTTTTTGTTCCTGATAGGTAAGCCTTTGACCACAATCTCACATGATGGTAAGTGATGATGTAGTCGAAGGTGTTAACAGGCTTAACCTAGAATTACTGGCTCTCAAGGAGAGCTGCCGGAATACACCGTTAGGTGCTTGGCAACAGATTTTCTGCTTGAGGCTGGTCGCTAGTCAGGCGGGCATTCGCGAAATGCCCTACCGCTATGCGGTGAAGCTCAGGCTCGCGGCGGGATTCGAACCATAGACCTGCTGCGCGGCAGTCCATAGCCAATGCCACTAAGCTACCACTGCAAAAAGTATATTATGCTTTCTAGTCAAAATGTTTTTCACTAAATGCAACATGAACAATTTTTCTTCTGCGAGTTCATAATTTTATCGTTATATGCCTTCAGCAGTTGCATTTTTACTCTACATTATTTGGTGCATTTCAGAATGGATTCCAAACCTTATATTAATTTCAACTCTGACTATAAAAATGTGTTATTTGCACAAAGTGAATAAAACTACTTGAATTATGTCAAACGCAGCCAATAAAACCGCTGTATTGCAAGCTGCCTTAAGGCCAAATATTATATTGAGCTTGTATGTAGGATTTGGAAAGCTTGCATAAACCTTTGTATTAATGTAATATGTAGCATTCATATCTTTTTTCTTTGTATATTTTTTCATTGATTGTAAAATGTTCTATATATACGCGACTTCAACAAATCATGAAATTGTTGGAATAGTTAGTAAGATTCCTTATTAAGAAAATATGTGTGAGTGAGATTCACACGCAGTTTGCCATGAAAATAGCCATTAATTTTCTCAAATAGTAGTTTATATTTATAACAATGAGAACAAACTAAATAAACCCCATGTGAATCGCCAACATTCAAACATTATAAAACAAATTATTCTGTCGTAGTGATATTTCGACGATACGGGTATCACTAATTGCAAATCTGTATACATTCTAGGTTTTACTACTTTGAGTATGACTTTCAGATCACTGTTTGTCAATTTCACATGATATTGCTTCTATAAAGTTTAAAACAATAATTTATAGAGTGGGTGGACGTGTCCAAGTTCACAGTAAAATCAATGCACACACACATATTTATAAATAATCACATTTTTGGAGGGTTGTGCATTTTTAGACCTCCACATACGAAAATATACAATGTCATAACGGTATTACTATGATTGACATTCTTTTTTTTTTTTTTAATGTTTTAGTGAAGGAACAAGCGCGAAGCCCACCTGATGTTAAGCGGTATCCTCTGCCTATAACAGATGCATTTCATCACAAGTGACGAACTGCACTGCGCCCATCACCTTGAGACATACCTGTTAAGTCTCATTTTGCCTGTTATTTCACTGGCTCTCAAGGACTGCTGCCGGAACACACCGTTAGGTGCTTGGCGACAGATTTTCTACTTGAGGGTGGTCGCTAGCCAGGCGGGCATTCGCAAAATGCCCTTCCACCATGCGGCGAAGCTCAAGCTCTGGGCGGGATTCGAACCATGGACCTGCTGCGCGGCAGTCCATAGCCAATGCCACTGAGCCATCACTGCTTCAAAAGATCTATCCTCTAAGTACTGTATCAGCCGAATTGTCCACTGCTGAACACAGCCTCTACCATTTAGAGGGGTTTGCCATAATCCCCACACTTGGCAGGCGTCTTGGGATCGCAGTTACTCAAGAGGCGCTGCTGCCCACCTTCTGGTATTTTACCTCTAGTCTCCTCTTACGACACCCACAGCAAGCAAGGGGAGGTGACTTTCTAGCACGGCACCCTACGGAGCATCCTCTATGTTGCGAAATTATGAGTTTTATAATAATATATTTATTAATGGTTACACATACATTTTAAACTTTCTTACTATTTCTTTTAATTTCCATTTTAATAATTTTTTATTTTATTATGAAATTTTCTCACCGACCCACCCAAACATACTGAGAGGGTTTACAAATGCACTAAAAAATAGTAAGATAACTAGAATGGACATTTTGTGAGTTTGACTATATTGCTACTTTTTAAATACTATTTGTGGGTAATAACAAAATAATTTATCATTATGCTAACAGCATCTTTATCTTGTATTTATTGATACTTCTTAAATAAGTTCATATTCACCTTCAACTGAAAAACCTATCTAAATTATAGCTGCTGGAAACATATTTTTTTAACCTATAATCGAACCACTTTTCTTTGACAGCTTCTTACAACATTATCAGGTGCGGCAGATTTCTATATCAAAATAGTAACAAGACTATTTTATTTGGAAAAATGTACCCTAAAATCGTGGTACAAGTTCATAATTTGTAAACGTAATTTTATCTTCTTACTGTATTAAAATAATGAAAATATTGGCGTGACTCCATACATTTACTTTGAAAGCTTTTTCAAACTTTTCCTATCTTTTCAGCTCAAATCAACCTTAATTACTAAACACAAACATTTCACAGAAACTAGATTAGCTGTCAAATATAATCTTCAAAGCGTATCAAAAACAAATAGCAATGAATGAGATAATGCTGTAATGTGATCCCACGATCCCATGGTATCGGCATCAATCATTTATTATTTCATTCGTAATACTGTCTGGTCTGTGGAATTATTTTCTCTCAGGCGAATGGTTTAAGCCCAATGTAACTAATTTCACAAGATCATATTATGTCGCAACTTCGATATGTCGTTAATAGTTACGCGAGGTAAAAGAAGTATATACTTTCATAACAAATAGGCTTGCGATAGATGGCTATATACTATGGCTGGATACTCCACTGATGCAGACAACGATGGTACACGTTTGGCTAGACAATGCCTATTCAATTAAACCTTGCCTTTTTCATCCAAAGTGACTTAACTTTGGATAAAAAATGCCATGAAATACAGACTGACACAAAAAAATACTCGTCAGCATACTTCTTGATATAAAGGTCTTGGTCTTCTCATGGCTATCCTTTATAAGCACGGAAATATTTTGACTACGTTTCGCAGAAAACTGTGTCAAGTTTGTATTTTTGCAGTGTTGAACTTGACCAAATTTGCTATCCTATTCTTAAACTGCTTGCAGGTACAATTTGGAATTCACACAATAATCAAGCTCAACCAAAGCCTCCTTATGAAAGCGTGTTTAGATTCAACTTCATTTACTATAATATTATGTACTTGTCAGCATTTTGCTACTGTCGTTACAGTAAATCTTTCGCTTACAAAAATACATTTATTTATGGCTAACACCAACCCTCTTAAGTACTTAGTTAAATAGGCCTAGTTGAGCCTCTAACATGTCATAATTTATCAAGAGAAACTTAAAACTAAATACTAAATAACTATACTAGTAAATGTTCACTTGTATTCGTGAAATTGTGTAAGAGTGAAGCAGGCCCCTTCGAAAGATATATCCGCGTAATAAGGGATGATTGTTCCACCTAAGCCAGCATTAGGCATCGCCAACAATGCCGGATCGTACAAATGTAATTTACGTTTCAGCAATTCGAATTTTCCGATGATCATGAAATGTAATAGGACGTTCTTGACAATCGAACTGCGATTTAAAAGATTTGAACGGTTCTTTGGTTTTATCGCATGTTCCGAATTCGGGGATATGAGTTTTTCGAGTCAGCTTTTTGCTATGTACGGAGGATTATACATGCTTTATAATAGCTTCTATGTGAAGATGTTTTAACAGTCATTTACTCTTTGCTATGTATGCTGGTAGCAAAGTAGTCACCTTAAGATGTTAAGTATGTGACTTTGGAAATTTAAATAGTAGAGACCAGTGTCACAGAGTCACTTGTGACAAAATGCATCTGTTACAGGCAGAGGTTGGTCCGCTTAACATCCGGTGGGCCATTTGCTTGTTCAGTCAAAATCACAGAAAAAATAGAATAATATTTAGCCAAAGCAACACTTTAACAAAAATAAAGCCAATTTTAACGACGGAAAAGTATTAAACTCTAATAAGTTTTATTTACTTGGACGACATAGGTATTATTTCCAGTTTAGGTATTTTTATTTAAAAATCAAGTAACTAGGTTTTCGCGAATATAACACATAGTTATTAAACAACTTTAGACGGTTTAAATCGCGTATATATCGGGGGTCAGTAGTCCCGTGACCACGATCACTGCAAAGTGTTTGAAACGTCAGGACAAAAATAATAATAAATATACGCGATTTAAACGTTTTAAAATTGTTTAATTACTATACTAAAAGGTTTTTTTATGCATTTATTAATTACCACGACACAAATAATCTCTTAACATCAAACTCAGGATAAATCTCGTAATGAATTTGCAGCTGTGACTTCAAGCTGACGGTGACCAAAGTTAAGGGCCATCAATTTGTAAGCAGTAAATCCAACCGTCCAGAATGAAATCTTCCCTACCTTTATGCCCTTAATAGCTCTTAGTAATAAAGAAGTGTACCGTTCTGACTAAGGTTGGTTACTGTTATGCTTATGCCGGATTGCCGGTAAATTAAAATGCATTAAAAAGTAATATCAAATATTTTTTAAATATTTTAAGATAACATTAAATTAATATTTTAATAAAACACCTAAAAAATATAAAAATATATCTAGTGACAATTCCGCCTAATTTTCCTGCTAAGCCGACGTGACGTCACAAACGCCACGCAGCCAAACCGGAAAATTTTTCGACGCGTTTCGCTTTCACACGAAGCATTCTCAGGAGGTTTTGACTCTACGAGCGCACGATCGAGAATAAAAAGCGTTTATTGCATTAAAAAGCGTAGACGACTTGTAATATTATATTTAAACTAAAATGGTGCTAAAATTGTTTGCACTCTTAAACGATAATAATCTGAATGTATGAAAAAATTGGAAGTCACAGGAAAAATAGACAAAATAGGCAAATGGTCCAGGAGTAAAGCGGATCCGTACCTGTATTAGCTATGGGTTTGAATTCCGCTAGTAACCAATTACTTTTCATCTATCAGATTGAACAAGCTCGTCTAGCATGCGTCACTACCTATTAAATAAATCTTCATTCACAAAATATATTTTTTAAGTGGACCCCTTGGTCCATGAAGGCTTAAATTGTTTTTATTTCTTTTGTTTTGTTGCCTGAACTTTGTTAGTGATGTAAAGGTCAGGTCAAGAGTGTATCCAACCTAAGGGCGTGTTTAAATTGTAATTAGTGTGTGTATTTATGGAACTCGAATAGATTATATATTATGCTCTATCAAATGGAATCTGTGGGCGCTGCCTTATGTAATTGGGTCTAATAAAATTATTATATATTGAAATAAGGGCACCGTCGCTAAAATGTGACCATGAATTTTGTAATATTATTGCTTATTTTATCGTTATGAAAAGAGCGTGTTAGAATCATATATTTGTTAAGCTTAGATTCTCTTAAGTAAATAAGTTACGAGAAGTTACTCATTATGTAATTGTAGAATATTCTAAAACTTGTTGATATTTGTCATTTTTAATAACCGCCACACTGAAACTCTTTATGATCTGTATTCATTCTAGACTAGCCAATGACGAACCATCCTGTCTTATTTCGGGTTGGCTGATACGTAGTGGCGGGAACGCTCATGCCTCTGATTGGTTGTGATAAATATGGCGGGTAGTTTAATGGATATGCGACAGACACTTGGCGCCAGTCATTGCTAGAAAACCAATGTCTTCACTTACTGAGCTCTCTTTATTCTTCACAAGTGACTGCTGCATCGATACTTATTGAGTTAAGTACTGTATTATATTATTTAATGTAACGTAACTGATATTCATGTGTTGTGTGTGGGTCTATGTTTGTTGGCTTCCAAATTCGCCCTTTTTATTGTATTATCGTTGTGAAATGTGACTATACAATATTACCTTTGAAGTAATCCATGTGACCCTAATGATGTATTATTCTTATTAAAGTGTTCTATGTGTTCCTATAAACGTTGTGTTTTTGAAGTATCCTTATGATTCCCTTTTGTGTAGAAAACCTAGTAAGTGGGATAGTTAAGTACTGAACTAGTAGTACTCATTTACTTTACCTTAAGCTAGGACTAGATTATGGCATCACCGCCTGAAAACATCTTATAATTTAATGAGCCTACATTACAAATTAAATAAATGCTCTCTATCTTGACAAATCTCACATCAGAAGTGGGATCACTCAGATTGCCTACCTTCATTTTTTTAATCACTTTTATTAGTTTCAGAATCGATGCAACTACTCTCAAAGACTTGGACGCCGCGGGTTGCGAAGCCGTGGCTGCAACCTGGCGACAAGATGACAACACCGTGTTCCCAGTTTTAGTATCTGCTACTAGCGGCAGTGGAACGCCGCGGTTTGCGAAGCCGTCGCTGCAACCTGGCAACAGGATGACGACACCGTGTTGCGAGTTATCGAATACTAGCGGCAGTGGCACCGAGTTTTTATTCACTGACATCGGTATATTGGCGAAATAATTCATCTGGACAAGTATTATAACAGTGGCAAAAGCAGGTAAAGCCCTCCAAAGGGTCTGTTTTATAATTATTACAATCCTGTAACCGTGTAGTGGCAATGTGAAGAATAACCACGTCGAAAATTTTCTCAATGTTATAACGTTTAAATTTGAAACTGACGGTTCTTGCTGCATATATCCCTCAAGATAAAGGCGCTTTCACTGAACCTTATTGAATTAGTGTTTGCTAGCATATGTAATGGAAGTTTATGAAACTTGTTATGTCATTGTGTATTTTTTTTATATTATTTACACTAATAAGTACATATTATAACGACGAACGTAATTAGATTTCTTCAAAGTCAAACTATGTTCTCATTTTATATAGTGACTATTGGTATTAATTGAGAATACATTTCTATAAACCTAGAAACCTAAATGTGGAAACGCATATCGAACAATAAATAGCAAAGTTACAACCATATCTGAACTAATGTCGCTATTACCTTGTGCTTAAAATTTTCTTAATTTTATTTAAAAGCGATCCTTAAAACTTAGTGACATATGAAATGTTTTTGAACATCTGAGAATATCTTATGTAATATTACTTGCTCAGTGATCTTATGGGCATTAAATAAATTCACTACAGATTGCTAATTCTATAAAAGTAGTCATGACAAAGTATATAGTATATTTACTTATGCTTTTGCTTGATATTTGTAAAAGCAGTTTGGGTCCTAAGCAAGGGTTATTTTATCCTATAAAGAAAACTCCTTAACTGTTTCACACTAATCAACTCGATTGTATAATATAGTAACTGGCGATGGGTAGAAATGTTTTAATTGTTGGTTTCGCAAAGTATTGTTTATTAAATTCACTTTAAACTTTGAATTCTTATACATAGGTTGTCTTATCCTACATATATACGAAGATAACCTATGACAAATGTTGGCACTTGGCATCCCTTCAGAAGTCATTACTGGCTGTCACGCAAACTTTGGCTCAAACCATAATCGATCCCTTTTTGGAAATTACTAAATGACAAACATATGATTGTTACTGGAACACTTTGAAGTAACGGTTAGATGGAACGGTACGTCTATATTAGGTAGAATGTTCTATAAATTGTCAGATTGGCCGAACGGATTCTGGAATGTTCTACAAACAATCTATGCAACAATACAGAAGTTTACAGGGGTTTTACCTCTGCGTTTATTGATTGGTGTAGACTATAGATGGTTTATCATGAAATATTGTAATTCACAAGGATATATTGATACTGGCCACGAGAGTGGGTGTTTGAACAAAATTTATTTAATAATAGATTGTACCTATTGTTTTGAAACAAGAAATACGATAATTATGTACGTTTCAGTTAAGAATATTAATATGACATGCTACCCTACATATTGTAGAAATAAACTACTTGTGTTATATTATCAGTTATCATCACATAAAATGATAATATCAAATTACTCATATCTACATGTACTTATGCTCTAGACTAAATATTAAATAGAAAGACACTGCTTACCTATTTGATTGGTGCTGGTTGATCTCACGAGCAGTGTGTGAATGCAACCAGCATGTCTATTCAAATGGCAACTACTGTTTAAATTGATTACACTGCATACCCATTTGATTGGTGCTTGTTGATCTCACGAGCAGTAAGTGAATGCGACCTGCACGTCTATTCAAATGGCAAACTGTTTGATAAAAGCCGGTCGACCTTTTACTTGGCGATGGTTGTCTCACATGGCGGCTTGTGAATGTAATCATCGTGTCTAGGTAACTGGTAATTATTAAAATGAGTAGGGTTTTTCATGAGAATTTAAAGTGTTATTTTTACTGCTACATAAGTACATGTAGGTAGACTGCCTGTTGTTATCAGAAAAGTTATTTTACGTGTACAAATGATGATCCTATTATTCTGGATAAAATACTTAAGCCCTGACGTCAAAACGTCCAAATCATAAAAGGAAAACCCAATTCTGTCCTTATAGATAATACTTATGTCGTGAAGTCAAAAGGTCCAGACGTTTTTTGTAAAATGGAATATGTCCAATTTTTAATGGTACATTTTGTTATTGTCTAAATAATGCGTGGACAATAAAACGTCAACTTGATAACTAAGCAAGTTAAAGTTGCATTGCAGAAATTTACCACAGTCGTTTTAATCAAATTTTAAACTCCCTATTGCTTAATATGTTATCAAATATGTAGTTGAAACTGGATACTATCTATGAAACTGAGTATCAGTATTTACTTCATATATATACCTGGTATACTTTACGAATTATGTACTTGCACATAATATTTAATCGTGACACTTATATAACAACGTAAATGGGAATGTTGGTTTGTACGACATTTTTTTCACCAATGTATTGAATGTATTTTGATTCCATTCCAATGATATTATTTTCCTTTCGAGAGATAGCAAGTCACAACAGTCAACGCGTAGAGGGATAATCTACCCTCCACGCCCAATACATATACATTGTAGTCCACAAATATGTACTATGAACATTTTATAATGATTTTACAGATAATCGATAGCGGTTTTTCTTTTTGGTGACTTCGAACCAAATACTGTTTATGTGTTCTATTTATTACTTATTACATAAATTCTTTATCAAGCAAGCTTTGTGCAAATAATTGTGGGTTGCCGTACACGGTAACAATATTTCCTACATATACACTATTATCACTAAGTTATACATAATTATTTTAAAGTGAAGTTTGCCTGGTGTTATTTTGTACTTCGTGGACGAAGTACTGTCAGTATGGCCGTGTTAGAATCATATATTTGTTAAGCTTAGATTCTCTTAAGTAAATAAGTTACGAGAAGTTACTCATTATGTAATTGTAGAATATTCTAAAACTTGTTGATATTTGTCATTTTTAATAACCGCCACACTGAAACTCTTTATGATCTGTATTCATTCTAGACTAGCCAATGACGAACCATCCTGTCTTATTTCGGGTTGGCTGATACGTTGTGGCGGGAACGCTCATGCCTCTGATTGGTTGTGATAAATATGGCGGGTAGTTTAATGGATATGCGACAGACACTTGGCGCCAGTCATTGCTAGAAAACCAATGTCTTCACTTACTGAGCTCTCTTTATTCTTCACAAGTGACTGCTGCATCGATACTTATTGAGTTAAGTACTGTATTATATTATTTAATGTAACGTAACTGATATTCATGTGTTGTGTGTGGGTCTATGTTTGTTGGCTTCCAAATTCGCCCTTTTTATTGTATTATCGTTGTGAAATGTGACTCCATGTAATCCATGTGACCCTAATGATGTATTATTCTTATTAAAGTGTTCTATGTGTTCCTATAAACGTTGTGTTTTTGAAGTATCCTTATGATTCCCTTTTGTGTAGAAAACCTAGTAAGTGGGATAGTTAAGTACTGAACTAGTAGTACTCATTTACTTTACCTTAAGCTAGGACTAGATTATGGCATCACCGCCTGAAAACATCTTATAATTTAATGAGCCTACATTACAAATTAAATAAATGCTCTCTATCTTGACAAATCTCACAAGCGCTTAGACACGGAGCGTGCCATGATATCTAAAGAATTAGGAGCAACCTTTTGACATCATAATTTTAGGTAAATCATATATAACTGGGTACACATTCTGAAGTGCTTTTTCGATTGGTATTGTAATGTTTTCGAATATAAATTATTATTTTTATTTAATGTTTTGAAGCGCTCGTAGCGAAGTTTGCTTAGCTGTTCTTAACCGATCAGCAAAGTTAAGCCACGTCCACCGCGGTCTTGAGTTGGATGGGTGACCGCTGGACATTACTATTGAGTGTTTCCGCGCTTCGGAGGGACGTTAAGCCGTCGGTCGCGGTTGTCATCTTAGGATGGCAGTCGTTATAGCTTGGTGGTAGAGAACTTTGTGAATGCTCGCCTGGCTAGCTACCACCCTCAAGTAGAAAATCTGTCGCCAAGCACCTAACGGTGTGTTTCGGCAGCTGTCCTTGAGAGCCAGTACTTCTAGGTTAGCCTGAACGAACAACATCTTCGACCACATCATCACTTACCATCAGGTGAGATAGTGGTCAAAGGCTAACCTATTAGGCATAAAAAATATATATATATAAAAATAAATTATCTATTCGGTCTTAGGTTTTCGCGATTGTTACACATAGTAAAACAACTTTAAACGGTTTAAATCGCGTATGTTTATCATTATTTTTGTCCCAACGTTTCAAAAACTTTGCAGTGATCGTGGTATCACTGCAAAGTGTTTGGATCAGATCAGTCACCCCGTGACCACGATCACTGCAAATTGTTTGAAACGTTGGGACAAAAATAATGATAAATATACGCGATTTAAACCGTTTAAAGTTGTTCAATTATTATCTATTCGGTTTCTTGTCGCCGCGGGCGGGGAGACAAGTGCCTTGTGTTTTTGTACATAATAACTTTAAACGATAAATGCTGCTAAAATCTGTAGAAAGATAAATAATCCATATAGATGATGAAAAGGTCAGCTGATCGAAACTTCTTACCAACGTTATTTTTAAAGGTTATTTTACCTTGGCGCATCAAAGTTCTCTACAAACGTTAAGGATTTAGATATAAAATTCTCGTATATGCTATCCGACCTTAATCTAAACTTCCGGTCAACCACAACATCTCCACCTTAACGTTCCCAATTATTTTGCAATTAATCCAAGTGGTCCGACCAATTTTGGACATTGATTGATTACAGTATGCCCGATACAGATTAAATTTATTGATGGTAAATCTATGAAAATGATTAAACAAATGCTAAATGCAAATGAAGTTTGTACTAATCTGTTACAAAACAGTTATAAATAGATTTGCATGCTCACAATGTTTTAATTTACTTAATGCAACTAACACAGTATAGTTTTTACGCATTATGTGAGAATGGGAGTAATGCATTTTGTGTTTGAATAGTTAAATGTCAAGAAAAAAGAAATAGTGTGAAACAAAAATACACCTTAGGCTGAATTTATTTAGCGTTAACTTTACTTAGCTTTGGGATTAGGAGATAGAAGTAACAGACAATTAATTTGTGTCAGTTAAGTTATTGCTAGATTAAAATTCAACTTCATCAAAACATGACGTTCCCTTGGGTTTATTCTTAAAAATCCCAATGTCCCCATCACCCATCACCTTGAGATATGAAGTTGCTTAGTGCCATCACAGTAATGCAAACATCTCTTGCCTTGGCTGTACAAAAAGGTTTACTGCTACTACACTTCACCAAACCCACTTTAGTGGGATAAGAGTAGGATGATGAATCTTAGAGTCTAAGCTACGTACTTGTAAAGTCAACTCAAACAAACGTATACCCCTTATCTCTTGGAAGTTTTAATATCTGACACAGTCGTTATAACCTTCATTGGACACTTAACATTTTATTTATTGTCTCGCTTCACCGTTCCACTAAAATGGATTCGAGTCATAAAAATAATAATTCTCTGGAAAACACGCGCGACAATCTCTATGAAGACCTTTTTTATTCCATTTCACCCCCGAGGCCAATTTTGAATCCAGAAAAAAACAATGAACGCCGTAATTTCATTTGCAATTTTTCATCGGACGTTCTAACAATTACTGGCTGAAAAATAAAACAGATAAAATGAAAAGAAAGAATTGAATAGGTTTTATTGTTGCTTTTTTTATTTGTTCGAGCTGATAATGGGCCAGTCTAATGTAGCGTGCGAGTAGCGTTCGGAACAACAATGCGAGTAAAGTTGGGACAACTGCCCCACTTAGGGCATTGTTTGGAACGGTTGATTCGACTGAAACAAAAATATCCGAACGTAACAATGAAGCTAACCAAAATTTACTTAACTGTATTGTTTCGTAAATTCATTTAACATATTTATTACCGTGCTTTTATTTTAGTATATTTTTGTGTTGAACATGGATCTGCAGTTGTTCAAATCGAAGCCTTTATTACAAATACTAAATAGAATATAGAAAAATGCAATTTTAAATTTGCATTAGGTAGGTATGTAAAAGTTTCGGCGTGATGAGTGTGATGAGTTTGCTTTAAAATGGATTTGCTGATTTTACCATTATATCAGCACAGTTTTTTTTTGAAGGTCAGCTCTGAACCTTGGCTGCAACTCCACTTTAAACTCTTCGTGCTGGTAGGGCCCTTAGGAACCTACTTAGGAACCACCTGGAATGTTACCACCTTGCTAAAGTGTGCTGATTAACAATACTGTTGAGCAGCGTTGTTTCTGGCACTAGTATGGGGAACCAGTCCCGCCCTCCTACCCTCCATGTTTGAAGCAGTGATGGCTCAGTGGCATTGGCTATGGACTGCCACGCAGCTGATCTTTGGTTTGAATCCCGCCGCGGGCTTGGCTCTTAATGGTGTGTTCCGGCAGCTGTCCTTGAGAGCCAGTAATTCTAGGTTAAGCCTGTTAAAATCATCGACCACATCATCAATGACCGTTAGGTAAGATGGGCAAAGGCCTATCAGCAATAAAAAAAAGATGTGGATGGTCGCCACCCTTCTGATGTGGTCTGAAGATCTTCAGGCTTCAGCACGCAGACAGGTTGTAGCAAAGTACTCGATGAAGCGGTTGTCCGCTGTACGTGGGTGTAGGTGCGGTGTCACTCGCAGGGAAACCCCCTTGGAACCCCTTCCGTCCCTAGTGACAGCCATTCACTTCTCTACTTTCTTGGTCCGTTCTGGTTCGTCGGCTCTTCAACGGTGGCGATCGGTGCTACATTCTGCATCTTCCCCATTTCTACGTAATTTCCTAATACCTATGGCCTAAATAATAAAACAAAGAGCGTATGCTTAGCAGCCTAAATCTACATTTTCTGTAGATTTATGACTGAATCGGTATTTTGCTTGGATGAAACTATACCTTGTTCTTTTCTAACGAAAGCAATAAATTTCCAGTCCTGCTGAGACCTATGCCCCGAATACTAACTTGAACATACTCTTATGCATTGTGCAGGGTTATGCGTGTATGTCAGTGAGGCTATTTGCTGTCGCTATCTTAGTAGCCTAGAAGACAATGACTTATGACCTGTTAACTTTATGGCTTTGTATGAACTTTAGGGGGAAAACCAGAGCCATTATAGGTCACATAGCGGAGACGCTAAGACAACTCGCCTATTTAAGTAAATATCTAGAGGAGCTGATAAAGTATTTGAGCAGCACACTTCCGTCAAGTTGGTAGTTCTTGGTGATTGTAATGCTTACTATTCCGAGTAACTTGGCTTAAAAACTACCAATTTAGAAAAACTTTTTTTTTATTACTGTTAGTTAAGCCTTTGACTACAATCTCACCTGATGGTCAGTGATGAGGAGGTCGGAGATGTTAGCAGGCTTATCCTAGAATTACTGGTTCTCAAGGAAGATTTTTCGTGCAGTATGTGACTTGCCTTTGCATATGATCTGTCTCAACTCGTTACTGGGATTACAAGAATTCCCGACAGCGAATGCCAAGGGCAATACACAGCCCGACTAGTACCAAATATCAATAAATGCACCATTGTGTATTCCGACCACTGCTGGATTCATACTTCAGTGCACATTCAGACCACGGCAGTAACTTTGATTTGCAGATTTGAGTGTGCGGTGGTCTATATTTTAGTGTATGTTGAACGGCTGAATGAATTTTGGTGAGTTTTAATTTATTTAGATTACTTTATGATCCTGAAAAAGCACGTCAATAAAATAGTAATTTAACAATTTTAAACGGTTTATATCGCATAAATTTATCGATATTTTTGTCCCGACGTTTCAAACACTGCAGTGATCGTGGTCACGCGGTAACTATAAGTCACGTCAGGATAAAAATAATGATATAAATTCGCGATTTTAATCGCTAATAGTACATTGTACATCAAGGGGAGAAAACGATCTATTTCTGTTCGAGAGTTGCCTTAAAAGAAACTCGAGAACAGAAATAGAACTTTCCTCCGAGTGATACATAGTGATTTATACTACACTTACGAGGAAAATAAAATCATTATACGTTTTCTCGTACTCTCTTACCTCGAGACTTCTCAGGCAGTTAGACCTTTATGACTTCTTGAGCTGCATTTCTTCTTATATAAAAGTTATTTAAATTACTATGTGTAATGATAGCAAAAATTTAAGATAAAATTACGTTAGTAGAATGTTTTTTTCACCACACATATTAGAAATCGACAGTTTTAAACGAAAACGGGAGCAAAAATCTAATGTATTCCTAGTGTGAGAGTTTGAGTGTTCTTTATTCTGATTGGTCCGCGTTTATATTTCTGATAGGCTATTTAAATATTTTAAAAAATAATATGATTTATTACTATTTTTATAAAATACGTTCTAGACACACGAATTTCGAGTGCTTTTCTATAATGATGAAATAATTTTTTATACCATTAGCTGAAAAATATCATACAATTTTTACCTATAAAGTGTCTCATTACTGCCCTGAAAGCATAGCCGGGCAATAATATACTGATTTGCATTTTGATCAGCTGTTGCGATTAAAGATCATTTTAACTGTAGCGAGTTATTACATTAGTGATGTTTTGAATTTAGAACATCAAATATAGCAAAAAAAATATGCAGAATAAATATACGCTATAGATTCTTAGTAAGCACCGAGACGTTAATTACTGCATTGTCCATTTGATGTTTAATCAACTATTAATTCCCGGAGGAGTGCGATATGAATCTTGGGCAAAAGCTAGTACCTACATAAGTTTTTCTATTGTCATTCGTACGTGACTTCAAGAACCTTACTTTTATAGGAATCCGCTTTCAAGGATTATGTCGGAACACGTACAGCTCGTTCAATATGGAGGCCGATCAATGAAATGTAGTTTTCCTTTGTGACAATGTAACCGAGTCTAGAAAAGAAATATAGCTCTATGTTTTGGCACCTTGGTGGGTTAATTTATACCAAAGAATTCACAAACTGAACTTGATTCTATCCAATCTATTTTAAAGTGGTAACTCACATCTGTGTTATACATTCTTCATGACCATAGGATTTGGGAATTTATAATATTTCTCGTTTTACTTTAAACTCATTGAGCAATCATTCCAAAAATTATCCATGCAACCATTAAAATAATAACATCAAAGTTTCCTCGTAACATTTGCTATGAGTAATCTTTGTAACTTGTTCACGATTTTAAAGTACAAATAAAAAATGGTTAGAACTATTATTTATATAAAAAATAATAAATGGTCAAATAGGTACAGTAGGAGTAGCAATATAATGAAGGTAAATTGGTTTACACACCAACTTCAAACACTTGCATTATAAACAGGAAAATTTTGGACAAAATCATATGCACAGGCACAAACTTTTTAGAAATAAAAAATATCACTAGGGGTCGTTCTCGACGAGCTAGTTTCTTAGTTTTGCCATGAATCCCTAAGAACTATGGTCGGAAAACAATAACTTACGATGGAGAAAAACTTCACAATGATGTACAAACTCACAGTAAAGATAAACACTCGTTCAACGTATTCAAATCTACACTGCACGACTGCGACTAAGATGTAACTAATATTATTTTTTAATTAATTTTCTCATGTAAGTGACTGTACTGTCTATATATATATATATATATATATATCTACTCGTAACAATTATTATGTAAAAAATAATGGACATAAAACAATTATATAGGTACTTACTTATAAAACTTGCATTTTAATCAGGAAAAATTTACCCCCTAAACATACACGGACACAAAAAATGTAAGCATAAAAAATATCAATCAACGTAATTCCCAACCAGCTAGTTTCTTACTTATGAAAAGGAGCCGTACGAACTATGGTTGGAAAACAATAACAAAAGATGGAACAAAACTTCACAATAATATACCCACTCACAATAAAAATGTATACTTGTTCAACGTATTTTAATCTACACTGCACAACTAAATTTTAGCACAACAAAATAAATGCGTTAAGTGAGTACCTTCCTTTTCTTAGTATCACTAAATCAAGAAATTGATAAACAATCATTAGCACGCCACAGCTCAGAACATTAACGATAAGTAAAAATCGCGACGCTGAAGCCTAGCAAGGGCCTTTCACATTTTGTTGCGAACATTTTCTTTCATTTAAAATTAATAAGCAGCTACTCTCCAACAAAAGTCATTTTTAATAACAAGATTTCTTATTTGTTACTTTCTTCATCCCAAAACAACAATGCCTCTCAACGTCTGACAAAACTTTCGAAATTAGATTTACTGTGAGATATGGACTTTTCTGTTGTTTATTAAAATAACTTATGTAAACGTCTATCATTGCGTGAGCTTTACGTGTTCATATTAAATAAGTTTTAAGTTAACTTTTAATATTACTCGTAATATGAGATCACTCACACGAAGATAATTTTATATTAATTCTGTAATTGCGTGAGGCAGGCAGCTGGGTGGCCATAAAATAGAAGCCAAAACTTCCTACAATAAGATCATGCGTCATAATTTTCGTTGTAAGATTAAAATATATCAAAGTGACCGTTAATGTGGATTGTGATTTTTGTGATGATTTACACTCTTAATATTTTATAATTTCACATATTAGAGAAAGACGTATACCAAAAAACCGACGAAACTTTCGAATTTATAATTGGTGTGGAGATTATTACGAGAAGTTATAAAACTAACTTAGCAAAAAACTCTTTTTGGGAATCAAATACGTCGTGTGGGTTTTGCCCTCGTACTCGTATCAAATGCTCATCATCAAGCTGGATGCGCAGCACTGTTCTGCGTTTCGGCAGCCGATGAGAGCTCGCAGATACTCTTGTGCTGTGCCTATGATCTGCTGATGAGCATCCAAATGTTTGACAACCGGGTCGATTCGATAACTTTATCTTTTTAGGACGCAGAAGTTTTATTTTATCCTGGGTAAAAATGGAATTGAATTAAAGTCTAACATTATCAAATTCTTATACTTTTTACACTAGGAAATATAAGGTTTGTTACTCAGCTCAGATTTATCGAAATTTAACCCCTTATATAAGGTGTGAAATACAGACACTCGAGGGGTTTCCTATTCTGAACAAAAATTGTTTTTGTTTTTTATTTTCGTTTATTTCTAATTCGTATTTAAGCCTTTGACAACAATGTCACCTGGTGGTAAGTGATGTAGGAGTGTTCGAAGTGTTAACAAGCTTAACATTATTTAATACAAAGAACAATGTAACCTAACCACAGACAAAAGGAATATTATTGTAAACAAATTATAAAATTGAATGAAAAAACTCTAAACGAATTCGAAACTACATTTATAAAATACCAAAGAAAGACTCAATAAATAAACTAAAACTATATATTTTTCTCAACGTTTTTTGTATGGGTTGTGATGAAATCACGCACGAGGCTCAACTGATGTTAAGCGGTAACATTTCCCTCTAACAGATGCATATTGTCGCAAATGGCGAAATTTGAATGCTGACGCTGATAGTGGGCTGGAGCATTTGGACTGCCTGTGAGTCTGGAATGACTTATATGCTGTCTAAATGCATTTATTATAGTAGTTTGTACTGCTGTATATAGTTCGTAGTATTTTATAATAAATTTTTGTTAATATTAAAAAATGTTATTTTTGTTTATAGGTTTTGAAGATACCCACGTGATGATCTTCATCGGATTCGGGTTCCTCATGACCTTCTTGAAGAAGTATTGCTACAGCGCCCTCGGTTTCAACTGGCTCCTGGCCTCGATGGTCATACAATGGGCGTTGCTGTGTCAGTCATTCTACCATATGAAGGACAACACTATTTATGTTACACGGAAGATATTGCTTGGTAAGATTTTAGCATTTATATTTAGCCTATCATATTTGTACTTATGCATTTACCTCAACGCCCTGATAATTGCAACTATTTCTGATGGCGAATGGGGACCATTATTGTGGATAAATTACCCTTATCGGTCCTGTACACAGCTATGGATTACTGTAAATAGAAATGAAAAATGGGGAACTCACTGAAACAGGTCAAATAATTTATGGAAGTCGGGACAATTGAAGTGTGAGCTGATGATGTTTAAATAAGGATGGTAACTACACCAAGTTCAACAATTTCTTAAACGTTATATATGAATATTAATAGTTCTGTTTTTTTTATACTGCTTTCTCCATTTCACCATTTTAAAGCGCTCGTAGCGAAGTTTGCTTAGCCGTTCTCAATTAGCTAACTTAAACAACGTCCGCCGAAGTCATGACTTGGATGTGTGACCGCTAGTGGCATTACTACTGAGCGCTTCCGTGCTTTGGAGGGCATGTTAAGCCATCGTTCCCGGTTGTTGTCTTACGATAGCAGTCGATATAGCATGGTGGTATGACAAATGTCCGCGTGGATGGCTTCAATCTTAAGTAGAAAATTTAAAATGTATCGCAAAGCACCTAACGGTGTGTGTGAGCCAGTAATTCTATCCTAGCCTGAACTAAAATCTTTGATCCACATCACTTACCATTAGATAACATATCAAAGGCAGATCGAAGGTAAGCCTATCAGCAAAAAAAAAATTATATTTTCTCCATTCAATATATTAATAAAGTCATTTGACTTATTGTATATATGAGAATTAGAATGTATTTGACACATACAAAGACAAAGATTCCATTTAGATTAGGTACAAGCTATGTTAGCGTCATCTGTGAAAAGTTTCTATCAGGCTACCCTATAATTTAGCGAATATGCAACGCAATACGCGAGTCCTCTAAAACATCATATAATAATGCTGATCTTACAGGTTTCTTCGCAATTAAATTTAATTAGATGAAATAAGAATATACTCGTACGTACAAATTATGTAACATGAGCCTACTCAGTAACGGTAAAATAACATCCCCTCTCATGGAAACGCGACTCTAATGGGGCTTTAGAAACCGCCTAATTTTGATATAATTAGTACATTTTGGAGCCTACTAACCTCCAAACCTAATTGCGAAAAGGTGAGAGGACTTTAAGAAAAGGTCAAGGTTTTCATCATAACGATGTAGGCTGGGGGACCATGTCACATTTATTTACGTATTGATCTTGTTTTGGACAATCATCATCATATTTTTACAATAGAGCAAGAAGAAAAAACTTTACAATAAAACGAAACATATACACATAATATATAAACTTAATATACATACACCCATAGTGGGTGGATGGACGCGGGTTCGAATCCCGCACATGACTTAAATTTTTCCTTTCGTATATTTGTAATTTTGTAACGTAATCCGCATAGCAGGCGTTATTGCAAACATAACAATATTAGAACGAAACATATTTTGTTAAAATATCAACTGGCCACCTATTACCGTTGAAAGATACCCTTTAAAGGTAGGACAGATGGATCGCCATATAACGGACTGACAGCCAAAGCTGGTAATAAGAGGCTTTTCGAGTATGAACCCTAAAAATGAAATAATGTTTGGAAGTCGATTCTGTTTATTTTATTGTGGTACTAGGGTAACTGGGCACCAACGTTTCATTACATATGTGCCGGTACTGTGTTGTAGGGAGCGAGCATATTGCCATTTTACTTTTTACAGTTCTATGCTGCTACTGAATATTTATATGTCAGAAAAACAAATAAGTAATTATGGTCCTTCCAAATAAGTAAAAATTATAACAAGAGGAAACTCGAGAGGAAGTGGAGGCTCGAGCGGTGAAGGGGAGCATCGATGACATCATCACCTTAACTCTTCTCCTGGGTTGCAAGTCCCAGGCCCCGCTAAAACTACGCAACGCTATGGGCCCAGCACCTGCGTGGTGAATCCATGGAATGCCAAATTCGTTTCTATAGTTTTGTGTGGGATGATCAGAGTGACTAGCCTATATAAGCACATATGCAGTACCATTACAGAGAATGCTATCAGATGATTAGAGCAATAATCTATTCTTCTAATAACGCCTTTAGAATTACAATAACGTTAGTGCTAACTCCGCACTCGAGAAACATTTTCTCAATAAAATGTTTCGTCATGACCATCAGCCGGAAGACGTCCACTGTTGAACAAAACTTCCCTCTATTAAACACCACAAAGAACAGCTATTAGCCGCTTGAAACCATTGGCTATCCGCGACTTCTATGATCTCGCCAGTACACCTAAAAATGTTTATTGAACGAAAATGTTTAATCATATTATATAGCTGTACTCTGTTGATGGAGTATTCGCCATTCTTTTCTCTTGTTACATTTAATTTAATTTCCTTAAACAGAAGACTTTAATATTCTCTTTTAAATGATCAAAGTAAAAGCATTTAGGACTTCCTCGCCCCGTTCGTAATAAAAATACATAAGAAAATATCTGATTAAAATCTACTACGTAATGATGGGTCTGAGGAGTGCCGGGCTAGAATTTCACCCGCCATTGCTACATACTGCTGTCGGAAGAGGCGACTAAAGGTACATTACTGGAAGGTAGGCAGCAGCGCTTTCTGATGAACTACGATCCCCAAAACGCCTGCTAAGGATGGGGATTGTGACAAATCCCCCCTTAATGGGGGAGGCTGTGTTCAGCAGCGGAAAATCCAGCTTATACAGTTATATATTAATTATATATTAACTTCTAGGTTAGCCTGAACAACATCTTCGACCACATCATCACTTACCATCAGGTGAGATAGAGGTAAAAGGCTAAAAAAAAAAAAAAAAAAAATAACAGTTTGTTTTTAACCTTTCTCGTATAAAGGTTTACTCTAGTAATAAAAACTTCTCAGTTTTTTTTTATTCTTGTACTTTGAGTAGATATTTGTAAATTTTACTGCTTCTTTGTATTTTTTTTTATTTTTGTTTTGTAATTAAATAATTATTTAGTAAGAATGTAAGATGAGATTAGTAATTATAAATTAGTCCTTCCAACACCTTCGATTAAATCATCACTTACTGTCAGCAAAAAAGTGGTCAAATACTACCCTATCTTACATAAAAAGAGATTTAGAAAAAATATGCATATATGCAAATAAAATTATTATTTTACATTTTGTAAGTATGTTTTATGATATAGCTGTTTGCAGTTTCAAATTAATCGACAGTATTGTATCAGCTGGATTGTCCAATATTGAACACAGCCTCTCCCATTAAAGGGGGGTTTGCTATAATCCCCACGCTTCAGTGGCAACTTGAGGGTCACAGTATCAGATAACAGTTCCTGCTTAACAGGCGCTGCTGCCCACCTTCCGGTACTTTTCCATTAGTCGCCTCTTACGACACCAATGGCAAGAGATCCCCATCTTTTCCCTTGTTCATTTCTAACCCGGCACCCCACGGAGAATCACTATTAAAATAACTTTAATAATTTGTAACTGGATTGATTTAATCTATAACTAAACTGAACACTTTAGTAGTAATGAAATAATTCAATTATTATCCGTCTAAAATGATGCCTATAAACGAGATATTTGGGTTGCCCCCAGTTTGTAAGGCGGCATTTTAAATATTCAATTTCCTCGCCCTAATAGACAAAGGCCTTTTAATTATGTCAAAGAATACTCCGAAATTGTTTTTAATAGGATAAAAAAAAATGTTAATTCTGCTAAGAGTCAATTTAATTAATTGATTGTTAACGTTTTCGTGACCTGAATAAATGTCGATATAAAAAGTTATGGGGTTTTTTATGGTGCTCTCCTAAATGGGCTTATAAAAACTGGAGAAGTCTTTGATTAAAAGGAGTTCCGTAGCTAAGTTAAAAGGAAACCGTAGCTATGTTGAACTAATAAAAGAATAGGCTTCACTTCCCAATTTTTGTTGTGAATGAAGACGATTGGTTTTATATTAAACCTGAACCTACCGCTGACTTGAGCTCCGCCATGAGGTGGCGTTTTAAGAATGCCAGGCTAGCTACCATCCTCAAGTAGAAAATATGACGCTAATAACCTAATGTAGTAACAGAGGAGACATGGTCTAAAAACCTGGAATATAGCTTACTAACGGTCCAAAGTGCGGGGATGTCACTAGTTCATATACATCTTATATATAAAATTCTCGTGTCACAGTTTTCGTTGCCATACTCCTCCGAAACGGCTTGACCGATTTTGATGAAATTTTTTGTGCTTATCCGGTATCTATGAGAATCGGCCAACATCTATTTTTCATCCCCCTAAATGTTAGGGGTAGTCCACCCCTAAATTTTTATTTTTTAGACAAAATTTTTATTTTCTATTTTTTTATGATAAAACATACAAAAATACATACAGTCCTCAATTTTCACCCTTCTACGATCAACCCTTATTTTTTAATAGCCAAAATTATTTATATGGCAAAGCAACGTTTGCCGGGTCAGCTAGTAGTTCATATATATAAATAGGCTTGCCCTATTATTGTCGTTTAAGGGTGAACTGGCCGGGCCGTTCTCCATACAAACGCCGTAGGATGATCACTGCCTTATTTGCGGATTTAGGTCCAAAACAAAGCATAATACCGATTGATCTCGTCATTACCTAGGCTTGTATGATGCCGAAATTTTAATAAGATAATTAACTTGAGAGTTATGAGCTTCGAAACATTTTCATATAACATTTTCAAGGCTCATAACTTTCAACTTAATTACCTTTTTAAAATTTCGGCATCATACAAGCCTAGATAATGACGAGATCAATCGGTATTATGCTTAATTCTGGACCTAAAGTCTCAAATACGGGAGTGATTACCCTACGGCGTTTGTATGGAGAACGGCCCGGCCAGTTCAACCTTAAGTGAGGCTTCGTACATTTCTTTGGGAATTTAAATGAAGTTCAATAACATGTACCGTTCTTTTACAGAGGCAGACATCATGTCTGCAACAGTGCTCATCACGTTTGGTGCGTTGCTGGGCATTGCCAGCGATCTTCAGTTGATATTTATTGCCATAGTTGAAACAGCCGTTGCTGCCTTGAACTTTTGGCTTGTAGCTGATGTTTGTAAGGTAAGATTTGATTATGTTTTCAACAGAGATGCTTGGTTTATTCCAAGAAACGAAGCGATACGTGAAGGGAAAAAAGAGAAACCTATCGATTAATCTAATGTCTTTTGTAGCAAACTCAGTATAGAGTTTTTTTTTTTATATTATTGTGAAGGAACAAGTGCGAGGCCCACCTGATGTTAAGCGGTATCCTCTGCCTATAACAGATGCATTTCATCACAAGTGACGAACTGCACTGCGCCCATCACCTTGAGACATACCTGTTAAGTCTCATTTTGCCTGTTATTTCACTGGCTCTCAAGGACTGCTGCCGGAACACACCGTTAGGTGCATGGCGACAGATTTTCTACTTGAGGGTAATCGCTAGCCAGGCAGGCATTCGCAAAATGCCCTTGCACCATGCGGTGAAGCTCTAGCTCTGGGCGGGATTCGAACCATTGACCTGCTGCGCGGCAGTCCATAGCCAATGCCACTGAGCCATCACTGCTTCAAAAGAGTTTTGAGAGATGTGTAATCATTGTAAGATAATTGACTTTATGCTGAGTTTTCTCCTTTTGCCCACATTATTTATTCATACCATTACATCTTTTTTCTTTTCCCTCTATGTTAGTTACGAAATATTTATATGTGTTATATTTTTCTTGTGTATTTGTTGTAATTTTGATTCTATCCATATTTTATATTTGTGTGGCAATAAACGAATTTTGATTTCATTTGGTATAAAGTTGGATTAACATTGGTACGTTTTGCATTCTTAAGTTAGAAAAAGCTGCTACCTGAACTTGAGAATGCGACGTGGATGAGATATAATTATATTGAAACGAATTTAGTGTTTATCGGTGGAAGCATCTATTTTATTTTATGACATGGATATGTATATTATACATATATTAAATATGGAACATCATTCCATATTTTAATATGGAATAATGAGAAGCGGCATTAACAATTCAACCGTGAAAACTATTGAGAGCAGAGGGAAAATCTAGGACAGAAATAAGAAATTGCCGGAGAATACTAGAGTATAATTTTAACGATGTAATTTAAGAAACTCTATAGATCCGCGATTTACAGATTGAAAACTGTTTTACCTTATAAAAATTAAGCAATCCTTTTGGCAGATTGTCTTCACTAGCGCTTCCGTCCACTGTTTTGACATATAAACGAAAAATCATGGGTTGACTTTTTTTTATATAATACTACTAATAATATATTTCTGTTCCAATTCACCTTTTCTTTTATAGAAGAACCATTATTACGTTAATTAAACCTAACATTAATTTAAAGAAAGTAAATCAAAACTTTGTGACATACTTAGCAATTTGTTTTATGAATCTATGTTTAAAGAATAATTTTTCACAAATTGAATAGAAAAAACTTTTTATTTTGTACGCAAACTTTATGGCCCAGTTCGGGTCGAAGAAATGTTTGTGAAGTCTAAAGCTTTCTCTGAATATTAATTACTTGTTTAATGTTATGAAAGAAATCTTTGAAGCGTCAACTCACTGTAACATGAAAATGTACACTTCTGGACTCATCTATTGGCCCACCTTGTATTTTCAGTTTCGTTTGGTCCTAGCTAAAATTTTATATTAGGTCGAGCAAAAAGTTTTTATGCAGTTTTGAACCTGGCACATTTTACCATCTTTTTCGATCGTATTGTTTTAAATTTGAATTCAGAATACCATACGACATGGAGCTACGCCTAACAAGTCGGATATGCGCCTTGTTAAAGGCTGATTTTTGAATAAAAAACATGTTCAAATATTGGTTTAATTTAATAACGCGTGTTACCTCCATGGGCATCTACCACAGCTCTCATACGATTAGGCATAGAGTTTATCAACCGCTCTATGAAATTTTGAGGGATCATCTCCCATTCCTCTTCTATGGCAGTTTTCAACTCCTGCATCGTCTGGGCAACTGGCTGACGAGCCCTAACACGTCTTTTTAGCTCGTCCCACATGTGCTCAATAGGGTTCATGTCTGGGCTTCTGGCTGGCCAGTCCATAACTGTGATGTTCACATCCCGAAGATATTCCCTGACGATGCCGGCCGCATGGGCTCTTGCATTATCATGCATAAAAAGGAAATTTGGGCCCACATAGTCCGCGTATGGTATCACGTGAGTTCTAAGCACTCACGAATGTACCTTCCAGCATTTAATGTTGGCAGCCGTGGTCCTGTAACAACCTCAAGTTGAGTTTTGCCGCTCGCGGATATACCTCCCCAGACAGTCCATGAGCCACCGCCATAAGCAACCCTCTCTTCAAAGCAGCATTGTGCGAAACGCTCTCCCTTACGTCGGTAGACCTTCTTCCTTCCATCATTGCCATGTAACACAATTTTAGACTCATCAGAAAAGAGTACACGGCTCCAATCTTGCTGTGTCCAATTTAAATGACTGCGTGCGAAATGAAGGCGCGCTGTTCGGTGGGCTCGCGTTAGTTTGGGCCCATTAGCTGGCTTGTGTGGTACCATATCGCGTTCTTTTAACCTTCTCCGAACAGTTCGAGCGCTCACAGATACTCCGTGGAAGTCGCGAAGTTGGTTTTGTATCTCAATGGAGGTAAGGTGACGATTTCTCAAGCTGGTCGTCACGATGAATCGATCCTGCCTTTCAGTTGTGACCCGAGATCGTGGCCTTCCTTGGCGACGAACAAAGCCGCCAGTCTCTAGGTACCTCCGATAAACATTTCGGACAGCAGATCGACTTAAATTAAGTTGAGCACTCACGTTTCTTTGGCTGTGTCCGCCCTGAATAAGTGCCACAGCTTGGGCGGCGACTCCAGGTGAAGTATCCATAGATTATTGATAGAACCTCACCTTAATGTTAAGAATAAGTAATGTTTGTTGCAAAACCAAAGATAACAATCACTTTTTCAAGAATTAAATCCAAGTAAACCAATAAAACCAAGTTTTCTTAGTATTCGATTGTTTGATATCAACAAACAGGCTCCAAATTGTCTTTTGTTTCTTTAAATTCTGTGTTCGAAGTTCAAAAAAAGACTATTGAATGAAATTGTGAATGTGCCAGGTTCAAAACTGCATAAAAACTTTTTGCTCGACCTAATATAAAATTTTAGCTAGGACCAAACGAAACTGTAAATACAAGGTGGGCCAATAGATGAGTCCAGAAGTGTATTATTCAAATCATACGTAAAGTACCTAAATGTGAAGACTACTAATTAAATTTAAATACTTGATGGTAGTAGTAAAGATAAAATAAAATAAAATAATAAAACTGGCCAAGTAGGAGTTGCGCTTGCATTCGGAGGGTTCCGTACCAACACGGAATGTATTTTGTTCCATTATTTCAATGGTTCTTGAGAGCCAGTTATACAACGTTAACTTGAAAAATATCTTTGACCACACAATCAGGTGAGCTTGTGGTCTGAACTGTGTCCGGCAATAATCTCGCTACTACTGTTACATGGGATTAATCTCATTGGAGAAAAGTGGATGTTGAAATACACCTCTGCCTACCTCTTTGAAAAACACAGTCGTTATTATATGTATGTACTTATTACGGTTCGATACAGCTCTTTAAAGATCGGACAGACGGACGGACAGCAGAGGCTTAGTAATAAGGTTCGTTTTGGAGTACGGAACCCTAAATACATAATATTGTTATTATAAAATTCTCTCTCACTCATTATGATATTTTTTCTACAGTGCTAGAAGAATGTTTTTTCTACCGTGCTATCTCCGTATTTCTTTCTCCAGCAAATTATTTCAATCTACGGAAATTTTCAAGTATTTGAAATATTTTTACAGTTTTATCACATTTAATAGTAAGCCAATTCCATTAACCAGACCCTTCTCCGAAATGTCACTCTAATTTTTATTTTGAGATGCTAGAAATTTAACTGATACAACATTTTAAGGCAAATAAAATTAAATAATAAATTAAAGTTAATTAAATATATGGTACTGCGTTTGTTCCAATTTTAACTTTATACTCTGTTAAAGTATGTTTGTTACTAAATCACGCTAAACTGGTGATTGGGATGAAATATGTAATATACATAGTTTAGGTACTGAAAACTGAACTAAACATACTTTTTATCACTATCATTGTCAATTTTATCATTATGTACGTGGGTGAAACCGCAAAGCACAGCGGGTATAGAATAAAATGATGTTGATTTTATAACATCCTAAGGACATATAGATTTCTAGTGAAATCAGGTGAACGTAATGAAATCATAAAATAACTTATAATTATGTCGATGGAGTTAAAATCTGTGCTTTAATCTATAAAACTATTTTTTTATAGGCTGCAGATGTAGGAGGATCAATCGCCATCCACAGCTTCGGTGCATACTTTGGGCTTGGAGTAAGCCTGGCGTTGAACTTTAGGAGTCCCAAATCTACTGATGCTCAAACAACTCAAACTCCAAACCTGAACGGGCCAACTTACGTTTCTGATGTCACAGCCATGCTCGGTGAGTAAAAAAAGGTGAAACATTTACCTAATATGTGTTAAAGATTGCGGTGTTTCACTGAAAGACAAATCCAGATTTATTTTATGGAGTAATTATAAAGAAACATAAAATGCTTTGTTAAAATGTATAGGCAACGAAAGAAGTGGAGAAAAGAAGAGTGTACAAATTTGGTATATGCAAAAGTTAAGATGATTCAGTGAGGGCACTACAATAGAAAATGTGAGGCTTGAGTATAACAGAAGAAGCTTGGTAGTAGCTCTAATGATTGAGAAGTAAAATAGTAGTTACTGGCGTAATATCACCATATTGACCTTGTCTAGAAAAATAACAAAATATTATTTTTTTCATTTTGGTACTCAAGCATTTGACCGCAGTGTCACCTGACGGAAAGTGACGAAAAGAATGTATAAATGTGGATGTTCATAAGTGCAGAAGGTTTGAATGAACTTCATGAAAAATGATAGAATTGCGAAAGGTATTAATTAGGGATGTCGACCAAAAGAACATAGTGAATTATTTGTTGATATCATATAACATATTGATAAAATTTGCAAGAAAATGGCGAACGGTATTTACGCTCTGTTTAAACTTAACTTGTTGTTTAATCCGGAAATTGAGAGTAGCAGAAGAAACCATTAAAAATAATAGAAGTGCATTCAGACGTTAAAAAGACAACTTTTTCCAGCGATGTCGCACTTGCATTGAGCAACAGGGGGGCCATTTTGAAAATTTATTGTAATTGAACACCTTGTAATTGGTTTTACTTTGCTTGCATTAATCATCATGTGAATTAAAATTACACTTACCACATTTAGATTTAACTTTTTTGATTGAAGCCTTATGAATAATACAATGAAATTTTCAGGGTAGCTACCTGATAGATAGAACAAGTTTTAAAAGCCAAACGTTTGAAATTTTTTTAAGGGCCCCTGAACATACTGGGTAATTTTATCTTTCTTGGCATTTTTTTTATTCCATTCAAAGATCTAACGGTAGTAAATGTTATCATACTGAATTGGCCTATCTATCAGCTTAGCACACAAAAAAAATCAAGCATCTACCGCAATAATTCACGTCACTATAATTTGAGTTGAAGTGAGAAGACGTACGGTCCGGGCGGCGCGAGGCAACCCACTGTAGAGTAAACCCGTCTTGTCGCAGCCACCGATGTATTTGTAGCTTTGTAACTAAAGTGCGCCAGGCCTGCTTTAATGTCAATGCAGCTTTTAGAATATTTGTTCTCAGGATAAGTGCGATAATTGCAAATTGTATTAACTGTATTCAGTTTAAAAATATTATGATTGTAAAAATTTTATCAATTATTTACATACACGTAATTAAAATTTAATAAATTTAAGTAGTATAAATATGTATTAAATGTAGCTTGGACTCGCCTGTAAAAAAAATACAAAAGGGCTAATAGAACTTCTGTATATCTTCGCCTTCGCTTGTATATCCGCTGCCGTTCACATTTAGGACGATAAAGTGGTGAGAAGCGCTGCTTTGCGCTGAACCTGAAGTGATACCTCACTTACATCTACGACGTCATTCTGCATTTCTTTCTCCGAGTCAACATCATAATATCTTGCAATCGGATGCCTAAGAGCAACTATATTGTTAAGTGTATTCTTAAGCGGGGAGAAGTAACTTACTTTATTATAATAATACCTACCTAATTGCCTACGTTTTAATTTTTCAGGTTCTATTTTCCTTTGGATCTATTGGCCGTCATTTAACTCTGGTCTGACCAACTCTGACACTGAATACCAAAGGGCGCTTACCAACTCCTACCTTTCCTTAGCTGCTGCAGTGGTAAGTTCCAACTTCAATATTACTTATCGAAATAGCCCAATCCATATTATATGAACTGATTCTGAAAAGGAGGTGGCTCTCAATTTGGAAAGAAGGTATTATTTAATGTATTTAATACAAAAAAATATCAGGAGCCTACTCTCCTAGTTTTCAAATCTAACCAATCGGGGAGCGTGGTACCTACTATACCCACTCGAGGTGAATTTGAATTTAATTCTCATCCACTATTTGTTACCGTATGTACGTATCAACTAAATAAATAGTAGAATAATTCATTAAAACGGTAAAAGGATATTTGTGCATAAATCTGGTCCCTCGTCTAGAAACTGAATACTTTCTTGTACCTACCGCCACGCAATGCCGCCGCGTCGCGAGAGCCTGTACGTTCTTGTCAATTATCTTCTAAACTTTTGAACCAAACAACGCACTTTAAAAGGCAAATTATAAATACATTGAATCATCATGACGATCAAAATATGTTTTTCACTAACAGCAACAACAGTAATTCCAAAATATGGTCTTCGAAAGGACCTACGACATTTATATTTTTTACTTAGAAACTGTATTGTAGCTAACACATGGAAGTTAGACATATTATGTACCGTAGCGAGTTTTTACTTTCTCAAACCATAATATGATTAGCGCACGGCAATAAAGAAATTGATCAGCAATTTTTTCCCGACTTATCTTACTTATTTTTTTTCGAAGAAAAACCAATCTGAAATCAACATAAAACTTAGTCACAGGGATAGTACAGATTTACATTTTTTTTTGTTTTAAAATTTCGGCGATTAACCCTTATTCTACATACAAACATATAAAATACAACAAACATGTAGTGTATATTGTTAAATTTTCACTGTATTTAGAAATACGTAATAGTGCTAAATTATTTAGGGAAGACACTGCAACGCAGTAATTGTACTAAAGCAACAAAGCAGGGCATCAACTGTAGTAAGTAGATTTTTAAATTGAACGCGATATAAACATTTGTTATTTCTATTTTTCCATTATTGAAACGTGAACTTAGTTTCCGATAATGATGCTAATGCCAACGATTTCTTTGACATCCCTTTTGGCATCAGTCTGTGTAAAGAAAAGTTGAAAGCAGCTTTGTGGTTTTCTTTTAAAAAAAAAAACCAAAATAACAATGAAAGAATTATATATAGGTAGAGTTATTTTGCTATGACCGCGATGTCTAAAAAGCAAAACAGATCTATATCAAACATAATGTAGACAAAGATGGTAAACGAGTTCAACATATAATGGGATCGGTTATCTAGAAAAGCTACTGAAACACATCGTTAAGTGTTAGATGACGGAATTTCTTCTGGTCGTAAATCGCCAAATATGCACTTGCCAAACGCCCACCATCATGTGGTGAAGTTCGGTTTTAGGATAAAAATTGTTTTATCTCATGTGCGGGATACGAAACCGCGTCCATCCACCCCTTGAGCCGGGGTATGCTCTAACCAATTGAGCTAACATGACATCCCGCACATGACTTAAATTTTTCCTATCGTATATTTGTGATGTTGTAATGTAATCCGCATAGCAGGCGTTATTGCAAACCTTACAATATTAAAACCATAGATATTCGGTAAGGCAATTTATTTTTTATAGTCTATTTCTATAGTCCTTGCCCAGTGGCAGCCCAGAGCTCAGTTACTTCAACTGATTTGATTAAATCAAATGTATACTGCCTAACACGTTTTTCAAAAGTATCTATTATAATATTCTCCCCAGGTCACAACCTTCTTCCTATCAGCAGCTGTCAATCACCATGCTGGCAAACTGGATATGGTTCACGTCCAAAACTCAACTCTGGCTGGTGGTGTTGGCGTTGGAGCCGTCTGCAATATGCATATTGGACCTGGTGCTGCTATTGCTGTGGGGATGGGAGCTGCAGTAGTCAGTGTGCTTGGATACAGGTATTTGACGGTAAGACTATACATTCAGTATAATTTTGTTAGTTTATATTTGTATCTAAACTATATGTATGAAAGGGAAAAATATAATTTATGATCAAAACTTAACCATCATACTACATCTAGGACAGTTAGGATAGTTTGGGATTAACGAAGGGAACCAGCTGTACTCACCATCAAGATCAAGTGTGCTAGAGTCAACTCGGTTTGACATCAATATACGTGTATTTTGTTTGTACTGTTTCTGCAAAATTAGTATATCTTGCATGGAACTGAAGGTTATTTTGAACCCCTATCGCACAAGAGTCGAGATAGAGTGTAAAAAGAACTAGGATTGTCGGCTTTCTGTTTTATCTATATGGTAATAAGTTATTTGGCTTAAGCAGGGTTGGCAAGGAGAGCTCTCAGAAATTCTAATTAGCAGCTTTACTTTTTCTTCAATTCAGTTATACATAGTCTTTGATTGCGTGAGTCAGGGTGCCAGGTATTATATACCGCATGTTTATGGCAAGATGCCTCTATGCAAATTAAGACAAAACATGAATTGGCACATCCTCCAATGTGCATAAAGAACTTGGAATTTAGCCATCCTTTAAAAAACGACAGTATTTTGCTTCTTATCACATGCAACAAAATCAACAGAATAATGTTTTTCGTCTGCTGATTTTGGTGCTGAATTTATTCCTAAGGATAAAATTCATAAAACTGTTAAGACTTATAGTACTGCACTTTCCTGATATATTTAAAAAGGTTGATGTATAGTTTTGATCATAGTTGGGTGTACACTGTACAGATTGATAATTACAGTGATAGATATAAAGTTTCAAAACTTTCAAAATTCAAACAACAAACATAAACGACATAGTGAATTTAGGCCACGTCAACGCTGTGTTTACTTTTCCAAGTCATGTGACAGATTTCAAATAAGCACGTTCTGTTTTGCCACCTATTCTTAACTTTTTTCTTTGTTGACTGCCAAGTTTGCTCCTTAAGTACTCCCTAGTGATGTGCTCTAAAAACTTCACTCACTTGAGCTAACTTGAGTAAAACTTGCAATGTTATTCGTGTAAACTTAATAGGTGTTTTATGAAGTGTTGTTAAAACTTTTACAGTTGAGTGTGAGTTGTTTTTTCTTAACACTTTTCTCGGCCATTTAGAAAAGTTTACTCCATTCAATAATGCAAGATTTTTCTTTTGCAATCAGTTAAATAAATTTATATCTGTCTAATGGATTTCTGAAAATAGAGTTGTTTAAGTTTGTTTTCGCTTAACAACTTTACGAAACAAATTACATTTATATAAAAAAAATACTTTATTTTAATTGTCTCTCGAATAGTTAATTAAAATACAAAATTTTAAGCATTGGAAGCTTAACTACGAGTATGACTAAGCCTAACGTGCGGGTAATTAAGCCATACTTACGTATCACTAACAAATTAATTACTTAGAAACTTTGAGATACTTTCTTGTCATTTACATGGATTACACTGAAGATTATTTCAGTTTCAAAAGTTTATGAAGAGCATCCGTAGAAATACATCAGATTTAGACCTACGATACCAGTCTGATAACAATATTTATTTCTAATAAACCACAAATAAATATGTATAGAAATGTAAGTCATGCTCATAAACAGCAGAACGGAAACATAACCGTAGCAGGCGGGGTTTAAAAAGTGTGCGTGTTTTGTTAATTTTGAACCCGATGAATCCGAATGAAAGTGATAACAGTATGAGATTAACGCTTCTTTATATATTTGTTCGTAAGTAAAAGAAATATAAAAGTTTGAAGCAGTGATGGCTCAGTGGCATTGGCTATGGACTGCCGCGCAACAGGTCCATGGTTCGAATCCCGCCCAGAGCTTGAGCTTCACCGCATGGTGGAAGGGAATTTTGTAAATACCCGCCTGGCTAGCGACCACCCTCAAGTAGAAATTCTGTCACCAAGCACCTAACGGTGTGTTCCGGCAGCATTCCTTGAGAGCCAGAAAAATTACAGGCTAATGAGACCTAACAACTGGACGTCTCAGTGTGACGGGCACAGTGCAATTCGTCGTTGACGAAATGCTTCTGTTATAGGCAGAGGTTAGTCCACTTAACATCAAGTGGGCCTCGGGCTTGTTCCGTCACAATAACATTAAAAAAAAAAAAAAAAGTTAACATGAACATAATTATACCAAGAAAAAATAAAAAATAATGGTCTACGTTACTAAAATAACCAGAGTTAATACAGATTCAAGACCATAGTTAAAATGTAGGTGACAGGTTTATCATGGAATACTCTATAATTTTAATGCATTGTCCTCAAATTTTTATTTTTTATTTTTATTTATCAACTTGATGTAGGTATCACAGTAGTGATATGATAAGTAAGTGTCTAAAAACCTAAGTAAGGTATATCCAGTCACTTACTTTCGCGACAAGTATACAAAAACATTTAATACTACAAACAAGTAGGTAAATTATAAATTACAACAGCGCAGTTCAAAAGCTTTACAAAGTGTTTTTTTATTTTTTATTTATGTTATTGTGACGGAACAAGCTCGAGGCCCACCTGATGTTAAGTGGAGTAACCTCTGCCTATAACAGATGCATTTCATTACAAGTCATGAAGTGCACTGCGCCCGTCACGTTGAGATGCTGTTAGTAAGTCTCATGTGCTTGTAATTTCACTGGCTCTCAAGGACTGCTGCCGGAACACACCGTTAGGTGCTTGGCGACAGATTTCCTACTGGAGGGTGGTAGCTAGCCAGGCGGGCAATCGCAAAATGCCCTACCACCATGTGTGAGTGTTATCTGACGTTGCGCGTACGTACATACAACGAAAAATCATTGTCTGTGCGTAAGCGGTACATAGAATGATCCAATTTATTTTACCAAATAATATTTTTTCAGTACAGTTCGAAACACAGTTTTAAACTACGTCGAGGACCAGAAGCTTCAAAATTAACCTTGTACACATTACTATTATGTCAATAATATAATGAGATAATAATGATTTTTATGTTATGTTATGTAGTTTTGATATTTGTATGGATTTGTTTTTCTTTGATTTCTACAGGTATCTGGTTAATTAGTGGAGGTATGAGGTATCGAGATGTTTTTTTTCCGTATGAATTATTAAATTTAGGTAGGATTAGTTTTCTTCTAGCAATACTTCTCGTGTGGTAAGTAAGACTCATTGGGATTTGGATGAAAGTCCTGAAGTAGTGTTTTAGAAGAATGTTAAGCTCGACCTTGTGACAAATTGGTATAATTCCGCAGTATTTAAAGAGGCTTTCAGGATCTGCAGCGTACTTGTTTTTAATTTTTAAAGTGACAATTAGTTTTAGTAGTCGATATTGTATATTTTAAATTAGGTCACGATAGGTTTTGTAAGTATGCCCATAGCTGGTATATATGATACAATGATTTCGACAAGGGCTATAAACATTGTGAGCAATACGTTGTAAGGCACTTTTAATGTAATTATATAAAATTTTGCCATTACCGCTATCAGGCATGTATTCTTATGAAGCTTCTTGCTAAGATAGAATGCCAAAAAAGCTAGGGCAAGCAAAGGACCGAAAACAACGCGGATAAGTATGCAAAACGCAAGTATTCGTTATGAAACGCATTACAGGGAAAATCTTTCAAACAGAGTGACAATTTGGGAGCCTCAGTAGATATGTATAGCTGACTTGGTTAAACCATTCGCAGCCGGTGCCTGCAACGAAAGACATGGGTACAAATACCATAAGACCTGATATATTTTGCACTCTAGAAAGTATAACCTAAATATATACCTAGTACTACCTAGGCATACGATAGTGATTTGTATGACATAAAGTTATTAACTGTATAATAGTTATTTATATTTATTATAATATAATATTATATTTTCCACAGCCTTTCTTGACCAAGATCGGTATACCGGATACCTGTGGCGTCAATAATCTCCATGGCATGCCAGGGATCTACTCCGGCTTGCTGTCAGTCGCATTTGCATCAATGGCCACTGCTGAGGTGTACGGTACCGAAGAGTTGCATGCTATTTTCGGAGAGATGGCAGAAGTAAGTGTGTTCTATTTATTTCTTCTTTAGGTAGGTACAGCTCGTAAAAGTTAATAAAGGTATTTAACATCAGTCATGGCGGTGCCAAGGCGGACTTTATGCCACAACAAAAATGGAAGAGTAGGAATTAAATGTCAATAGTTAGAGCGGTACTTTAGCTGTAAGGTTTTTTTTTAATTGTGTGTAAAGATGATCTCACGGTGTTTACGATAAAGTTTGTGTATTCTTTCTTTTGTTACTGGTTTTTAATAGGTTTTTATTTTTAGTTGATTTTATAACGGCTCGCGGATTACACATTGAATATGGGTGGGTATGCGAACTGTTACATTTTATAACTGCAGCCTTCTTATACAAAACGGGAGAAACGGCACACGTACTTAACCCAGAAAAGAACCTGCTTCCATCTTTCTTCTTTTTATTTTAACATATAACACACTAAAATTGAACCTGTGCTCTATTATTCCGACTCGAATATTACGCCAACATTTATGACTGGTGAATTTTGACGGTAGTTATTCAAGGGTTATGCCTGATAGGCCTTTGACCACTATCTCACCTAATGGAAACTGATGATGTGGTCGAAGATATTGTTCAGGCTAACCTAGAAACTACTGGCTCTCAAGGACAGCTGCTGGAACACGCCGTTAGGTGCTGGGCGACATATTTTCTACTTGAGGGTGGTAGCTAGCCAGGCGGACATTCGCAAAATGCCCTACCACCATGCTAAAATGCCTGATATCCTAATACAACAACCGGGACTGACGGCTTAACGTGCCCTCCGAAGCACGGAAGCGTTTATTAGTAATGTCACTAGTGGTCACCCATCCAACTCATGACCGCGGCGGACGTTGCTTAACTTTGCTGATCGGTTAAGAACAGATAAGCAAACTTTGCAACGAGCGCTTCAAAATTTCATTGTTCAAGTTCTTGTTGGACAAAGTACAAAGTTACAGAGACAGTTGTTGGACAGGTAGAGATGACTAATCTAAGGTCATTTGATAAACTTAATTAATTATTTTACACCCAACAGCAGGAACAGCAAGAAACTGTTCCTGCTTTTAAATTACAGTATAATATAAAAAACAAATTGAGTTAAATGAAAAAACAAAGAGCAATCAGGAAAATTTTCATTTTATTGAAAAATATAACGAATTTTTAATTCGTAGTACAAACATCGTTTTTCTTTCCATAAAATTTTGCCACGTTGCCATATATATATATCTAAATCGTCGTAATCAGTTCTTACATTAAAAAGACACTTTTAAATGACCATAACTTTGGTTAAAACATACATATAACATAATGATTTATTGTGTAATTGTCAAACATTTCGTGGGGTGTCATCTACATCATATTAAAGCGTTATTCATTATTTTATTTAGTATCTTGCTTGATATTCGAACGCGATCTTCTTAGAGCCGATCTGCAAATTTCTCTCTGAAAGTCATACAACCTCGATTATAATAAATCAATATTTTGAATTGTAATTCTAGTTTCAACCATCAATTAGATTCAACTGTGGTATCAACCATGTCCTTGTCTTGACAGAGAGTTTCCTTTGAAATATATTTTTCATGAATCTACCTCATAAAATGCTAACATAATAACAGTACGACCAATTTGTGTCTTATTGATTTATTTTTAATATACAAATTATCATATCAAATTTTTTATACTAAATAAATAAATTTCTTAGGATTTCTTATTGTATTTCTACAGGGAAGAACCGCCGGAACCCAGGCTCTTTATCAATTAGCTGCCCTGGCGATAACCATTGTACTGTCTTTTGGAGCTGGATTTGTCACAGGTAAATCGCCAATATTGATAATTTTAGGAAAATGTGAGCGTTAGATTGTAAATTTTAATGTTCGTTCGCAATCTATCAACAATTTATAACCTCATTAGATTTTTATAAAAAAAAACTACCGTACTGTAAAATTATCCGGTGACATATATAGACAAGACATATTGTACCGATCCCACATAAGTGGAATACAAGTGGGAAAATGATGATCCCAGATATCTCAAATATCTTATAAACATTACAACTATACGATAGGAAAAATTTAAGTCATGTGCGGGAAAATTTTTCTTCACGTATATTTGTAATTTTGTAATGTAATCCGCATAGCAGGCGTTATTTCAACATAACAAAATTAAAATCTTATAAACATATCGACTATACAGCTACTACAACGAACGCATATAAGCAACTAAAGAACATGACAAGTCTACAGGTTCTACCAATTGGCAGCGTGTCCATCATGCTGGCAGCATTGCTCAGTTGGATTGCAATGCTTATTTTATGAGCCAAATAATTGCCAGCATTTTGATCACACATCGCATCAACCAAGCACTCTGATAAGTTTTGAAAAATAAGCAGAAAGTCCCCACGGACTCAGTGTTTGCACACCATGCTCGAATATGTGACAACTATCGAGATAAGCATATTTGCGCTGCTTGAGTCGCTTCGCCGAAGTAACTACAGTGACAAGACAAAATAAGATTAAAACTGAAAAATTAATATGAATAGTAAAATACCTAGCAAATATGATTAACATCAAAATTAATTTTGTAGACTTAATTTTGATTTAAAATTGCCTTACAATTTAACTCTTTTGGTTGAATTTTGAAGATAAACAGAACAAATTTACTTCAAAGGATTAATTGAAAGCGCTGTTAAAATAAATGAAATACTTTGTATCATTCAATTCGTTCAACTTATTTTGGATATTTTAAATTGCATTGAATAATTAAATTAATTTACTTTATGTCTCAAACGGTTTATGAAGAGGGCTTTTACTAAAAATTAAGACTGCGGCAATCACTTTTAATAAATCTACCGCGGTGATAAGTCTTATCAGTACTTTTATATGCTTATATCTTTTTATATGCTTACAGATCATAGAAACAAGGTTTCTTTTTATGATCTGAGGCTAACATATATATTTTCATGCCGAAATGACCTGAAAAGGTTGGCAAATTTTTTCTAGGGCAAAAAGGTTCTTCTACTTAATTTGTGCCTACAGTTTAATATACTCAAAGGTACCTGACCTCAAAAATGTCGGCTTGCTCAATTATTCATTCTTCGTTATTGTAAACACTCCAAAGCGTCTTAGGTTGGTCCTGGCTGGAGTTTTGACATAAGAGGTTTGAGGAAAATGGCAACAATGAGCCGCTTAATTTGTCAATGTTCATTTACAATTTTAAAAGGATCAATGTCTAGATGATTAAAGATATCAACACAAGTAGAAATTCTCAGCGATGTTCAAAGACAAACATTGTAACTAGTTACTATTAAAGTTTTTTTTTATGTTATTTTGACGAAACAAGATCGAGTTTTTTTTTTGTTTTTTATGCTTGATAGTTTATTTTTTTACCACTATCTCAACTGATGGTAGGTGATGATGTGGTCGAAGATGTTGTTCAGGCTAACCAGATGATTAATTATGGGTATGAGGGTGATGTGCTCGTGGAATACAATATTTTTTTCGATAACATAAAAATGCACAGGTCGTACAGGATTTGGCTTTGTTATCATATCCTTTAATAGCCACCTTTATATACGTATATTTAGCAGCTTTACGCTGAATGAGTAACGATTTTATAGTTCCACCCGAAGGGCAACATTAATGTGAAAAATATTATATTAATATTTTGAACAATTTACATACAAAAAGCTTTAAAATTATATCTTGTCGACGCATGCACAACAATAATTCGTAGATATTAAATCACTTGAGAATATAACTGCAGGAAGAGGAAGAAACTTCCTCCTTGCTCTGCGAGGTATTTGTCCTGTTAGCCGTAGTGAAAAGTATTTTTTTATCTAATAGTATTGTAATCTTTTTAAATGAAGAGACAAACACAAACACCCATTCGTCTCTTTCTAACAGGGATAATATGAGCTCTACACAGGATAAAATACAGGATTTTACCCAATCCGCGTGAAAGGATAAGCAAGAAGTCCTAAAGCCCCGTAACGTAATGTATGTATTAGGAGGGTTGCACAACGTCACTTTCTGCTGAAGGTAGTTCTGATCGTCCTTTAAATACATTCTTAAGCCTGTTTATGCGACACCAATTGGAAGTTATGGGCGTGCTATCCAACCATAATAAATCCAGCTTGGTCCCTTGCGTGCGTTATGTAAACACTTCCTGTTTTGTGATTGTTGTGATGTCGTTAACTTATCTTTAATTTCACCTATGTCTGCGGTTTTGGAGGTGTGCACGGTAACAGAAACTTTGAAATGAAATTAAATGTTTTTTTTTTTTATTAAAGACGTTACTCATAAATATATAAATTACTAAACAATATGAAACTAAACCTAAACACAAGCTATTCATAAATGTATTGCTAAACGTCTTTAATTGGATCCATCTCAGCATATGCTGGCTATAAAGCCAGCGCTGGTCTTCCGGTGGATCCAGCGTGTGACGTCACGGAAGCACAATGCCAAGGCTTAGCTTGATACGGTTACCGTTAATAAAGAATTTAATAATAAATAGGTAATCCAAATAAATTCACACAAATGATGCAATTTGTAAAATTAAAAATAAAAATAATGGTATAAGTATTAATACCATAAATTATAACTTCACTAATTTTCATATACAAAATTTAGTTTTGAAATATATTTCTTTTATTTATGTATTTAAACATAAATGTGGAAAAAATACAAATGGAAATGGCAAAGAAAAATAAAAAAGGAAGAAAAAAGCAAATTAGTTTAACAATGACAACAAATATTCAATTATTCTGAACAATTAAATTAAGTGAATGACATTGACAATCGAAGAGTATATAATAAATGGCATATATACTAATAGCACATATGATAGAGTCCTAATTTGACATTCAACGTAGCGTGGATTTGTTATAGTTAAGACAGTTTCTCCTTCCTAGCCATTTGCCCTCTATGTCACTGGATAGCAACACACATTATATAAAAATACTATAACGAATTACAAATAAATTGAAAATCTATATATGATTCTCAAGCACACTACCACACGCTTTATGTGATTATCTATCACATCCAATATTTTTAATATTCAGCGAAATTGGAAACACTTTTTATATTGTTATGTTTACAAAAACGCCTGCTTGGCGAACTACATTACAAAATTAAAAGTTTACGAGAGTAAAATTGTAGTCATGTGCGGGATTCAAACCCGCGTCCATCGATTGCTAACATGATACAATCACTCATAACTCTAATTTTTGCATCGTATCGGGATGGAGTGACACCTATAGTTCAACTTGTGTTGTACTACAAACAAGACTAATTTTGCAATTGGTTTTAAACTTGTTAATGATGACGCAACCTTATAACTTTAATATTGTTATGGTTGCAATAACTCCTGCTTAGCGAATTACATCAAAAAATTACAAATTTACCGGAGAAAAAAATATAGTCATGTGCGGGATTCGAACCCGCGTACTCTTAAGTGGAAACACTTTGCTTACAACCACAATTTGTGACATGGAGTACAACAGTAGCGCATATTTTTCGTTTAAAAAATTGGTGTATGTTTTTAAGATAAGACAGATGTCTTGTTAGTTTTACACTTTCAGTTTCATTACTTATCACTGTATGACTGATATTGCTGTATATCATTGCTCAATTACATAAAACGGCAAAATATTTTTTTTCTCTACATCTTTACTTACTGTAATATGTAGTGCTTGGCACTTGGAAACTTTTTTGTTTTCGTCAGTTATCGGTCCATCTAGAAATGTGAGGAAAATAACTCATATACAACAACACAATATTAGGCTTGATTACCCATTATTTTATGTTATTCTAGTCATCGTCTACGAAACCTTAATTAATATTACTGGGATCTATACAACATTTATATTGCGATATAGTCGTCGTTATCTGGATTGCTTTCGTTGTATAGCCAATACCTTTTTGTTGATAGGAAAATTGTGTAGGAAAAAGCTAGTTATATTCCGAACAAATTCACATACTCCGTGACATAATGAACTAACCTTACTTAATTACGTTTCAGGTTTGCTGGCGAAAATGCCTCTGTTTGATTCCCTGAAGGAAAGCGACAAATACAACGACGAACCGTACTGGGAGTTGCCTTAAACAAATTTACCCGAAAATTGTGAACATTATTTTTATGTCAGAGAAGTGGTAATGAGTTTGAGATTTGAACGCAAAAATATGAGGTTTTAAGTACAACTGATATGATTTGAAAGTAAAAAATAACGTGTGTCATTCAAAAAATTAAAACATCAATATACATTGTTAGTATATTTATATATACTCTCTGAGAATGTTGAGCTGGGGTTTAACGCCCATTATATGACATGAAAAAAGAAAAGAACAGAATGAAAGCTTCACATTTACAAGACGCGCGGTCAGTTTCAGTCCCAGGGTACAGCAATCCCTATTCTACTACAGTACTCTACTTAGAGGACTCAAATAATACCAACAAATGCAATTCCACTTGTATCCCCTTTGCCCAGGACTCAACTATTAACAGAAAACGGAATTCCTATACAATGAAATTGCGAGCCTAATATCACCCAAAAATATCCTCTAAATAGGTCTTATTTATGTCATCTATCAAAGTGACAGTTTATGTATTAGTGTGCGAAATTGCAAACCATGCGTGGTAAAAATATATAATATGATGTCTGGATGCTACTAGTGGGTCAGAGAGTTTATAATTTAGGTATCGTCAATTTACTGCAATTTCGCCCTTTGCTAATTATTTTTTAAGTTATTGTGCTGACAACTCCTAATTCATTATCACTTCAAAATTTTTTATTATTGTAAATGAAAAAAATGTTACTAATTTAGAATTATAATATAATACGGAATAATAATGTATTGAAGAAAATATCTCAAGATTATAAAGTTTGTAGAGTATCTATTTATGATTTATTTGTAATTATAAGATTTATAAGCTTAGATTTAGGCTCTCTACCAAAGGTGCTTTTGAAGCAATATAATGCTGTTTTGATGCAATCTGTGTTTTATTTACTTATATATTATTATACAATATCGAATAGTTTTTTAATAACAATCAAAAAGGAATTGAAGTCAAATTCTTTTAATTATTGATACGAACATGAGTCTGTACCATTATGGCTGGATTGTTTAAATTTAACAATTGTTAAATTATTGAAAAACGTAAAAAACTCAACCTTTTTGACCAACTTCAAAAAAGGAGAAAGTACTCAATCGACTGTTTTTTTATTGTAACCTGAAAACTATTTACTGGGTGAACCGATTTTATTGATTGGTTGTTTATTTGAAAGCTGATGTTTAACGTAGGGTCTTATTTAAATTTCATCAAAATTGGTTTAGCCATTTTTGAGTTGCACTTCGATAACTCAAAAGTGTTTGCTATCTTGATGAGTTAGTCATTGATAGTGAATGACAGTCGATCCCGTAAGTAGCAAGGGTCACTAAAAAGGGTGAACACTTTTTTTTACAACAGAAAAAATGAATTGAATTACCGTTAACCGGATGTGGTGCAACTAAGCCTCCGTTAGGACCACCAATAACGTAAACTGGTATGAGCAACATAGGACGAAATTATTAAAAAAAATATTAAAAAGCCAACGGATTAAATAAATAATGCCGTCAATGTGTTCAGGCAGCGAAGAAACTAGGCAAATACCCCTATTTATGTCCACATGGAATTAAATCCTGTATTATCTACTATTATCTCAAATAACTCTACCCACGCGTAATACATTCAATAAGTCTAGACTGATATTGTGGCTTGTTGTTCTTGAATCGATGTGTATAGTGAAAGATAAAATAAGAAATAAGCACTTATATCGACTATATTAGACGATGTTCTTTGCGGTCAGGCAGGGAGACCGTTAGTAGGCATTTATTTCATTTCACATTACTTCCGTGCTTTGGAGAACATTCTCCATGCCAAGATCAAAAAAGAAAAGAAAGCTTTCCTCTTTTATATAATTCCAACCATCTAATATCAAACATGGAACATATTAAAAGAATAAAGTCTTCTTTAGAAGTACTACTATTTTAATAGCAGTGTCTAGGGAGAAAATAATTTCTAGTGATAATTTTTTTTTTTATATATTATTGTGGCGGTACAAGCTCGAGGCCCACCTTATGTTAAGTGGACTAACCTCTGCCTATAACAAATGCATTTCGTCAACGAAGAATTGCACTGTTCCCGTCACACTGAGACGTACAGTAGTTAGGTCTCATGTGCCTGTTATTTGGCTGGCTCTCAAGGACTGCTGCAGGAACACACTGTTAGGAGCTTGGCGACAGATTTTCTACTTGAAAGTGGTCGCTAGCTAGGTGGGCATTCGCAAAATGCCCTTCCACCAAGCGGTAAAACTCAAGCCTGCGGTGGGATTCGAACCATAGACCTGATGCACGGCAGTCCATAGCAAATGCCACTGAGCCATCAAAAGACAAAAACAGCTGGATGAAAAAGGGCAAGTGATGCTAGGTATACGTACATACAAATTATCGAGATACATATGTGTAAAAAGAATATACGCGAAGGATATGAGCAAGGAATTTCTGCCAGATACTTAAACGAGGATAAGAGACACCTCACATAGCTGAAAGGGATCTCAACGCTCAGCTTCACACCGTTGCACATATTTGCTACGCATCCTTGTACCGCTGATCTTCCTCGAACATCTCTTGTAGATACGCAGTGCAGCCGTAGCCGTCTGTCTCGGTTGTTTTCTTCAGATGGCATTAGTTAGGCTATGTTAATTTCGAATGTAAACAAAATTTGGTTAAAATATTATTAATATTTTTTTTTTATTCCTGATATAAGTCTTTGACCACTATCTCACCTGAGTGTAAGTGATGATGTGGTCGAAGATGTAGTTCCGGCTAACCTAGAAGTACTGACTCTCAAAGACAGCTGCCGGAACACACCATTAGGTGCTTGGCAAAGGATTTTCTACATGAGAGTGGTAGCTAGCCAGTCGGATATTCTCAAAATGCCCTAACACCATGCTATAACGACTGCCATCCTTAGACACTAGTAACACTAGCGGTCACCCTTCCAACTCATGACCGCGGGCGACGTTGCCTAACTTTGCTGATCGGTTAGTAACAGCTAAGTAAACTTCGCTATGAGCGCTTCAATATATAATATATTATACAAACGACGTTACATGCTCAAGATTTAAGAAAACTATGTAGTTTCACTTCTCAATGTACTAGGCGTCACATAATTTTAAAGCTGTGAAAATAAAACAGATTAAAAAGAATCACAAATGACATTTCAAACGTCACCCACTTTGCCAGTGACAACAGCGCCATCTCTCTCCAACTTCATTCCTTTTTTATATGCAGGCGTTACAACATCTAATAAATTGAATATTCTTGTTTTATTGTTAAATTTGTGAAAAAAGTGTTTGTTGAAGTGTTATTATGGGGAAAAGGAAAAAGGAATATGATAATTCCAAAATACGTCGTAAAATTCAACGATTAAAACGAAAGCTACGCAGTTCGTCAGCGAGTTTGGAGGATGAAGGTTAGTGCAACGTTGGTTGGAGCTACCAGTTTTTTTAATCACAATTCTTCCAATTTTGAGTATTTTAATACCTAGTTGTTGTTTTTATTGCAATTACAACAACTTTTTTCCCATATTAATTTTTCGTTGATCGAAATTTTTTATTTTGCTGTCTACCCACATAATCGTTTTTTTTCGTGGGATATTTAATTATTTGTACATCCATGTCTCAGTATAGATAAGAGCTAATTAATACAGGTTCCTTTCGCGATTATACCTTGTTTTCACCCTATACATGTGGGATAAGTTATACACTGTCACATGAGAGCACGGTTGATAACGATTTAGTCTAGTGGCGTAACGTGATTACGTACAATGACTTAAAAAAAATTACTGCATACAGCAGTTTGTCAAATATACAGTCTAGTGGCGTACCGTGAGTGCGTACAATGGCTGATATGACAAAATTATGTAATTCAACTGCAAAAGTTGGTTTTCATTTCTGTTTTTTTTTAGAATATCGTCGTTATAACTCAAGGTCATCGTCACCAGAACCTGTGCTTTTATCATCGCAATCAGAAGGGTCAGCCGATGATTACCAAATCAGATCTTGCGTTGTTTCTCCCCCAACCATAACAGGTGTGTGTTTTGCCGGAGTACACGGATCTATATCTCCACCAAATGAGCCGGGCCCAAGCACAAGTGATGCACCTAATATCGCTGCATCTGACGTTTTACCGCCGGAAATATTAGAAGCGCTAGGGGACCCTACAGGAAAAGACGAGATACTCGGACCGGCTATTAATGAAGAGATAGCTAAACGTTGGGGTAGGGTTTTAGTGGAAGGAATGACAAAAGAGGCGAAAGAGGCCACACAAAAAAAGACGTTGTTTCCGGAAAACTTTAGCCTATCGAAACCCTTTTTTCCATCATAGGGAAGAAATCTGTGCTGCGAAGACATTATGTGCGTATATCGAGGCCACTAAGGATTATAGAATTTTACCTCTAACAGATAAACTGATTCTCACTACTAAATAACCATTTCATAATGCTAGTGCTGCTACTATAAGTAGATGGATTAAAAACGTGTTGGCCGACAGCGGTATCAATACTGGGCTCTTTACAGCTCATAGCACGCGACATGCATCCACATCGGCAGCAAGTCGTAGTGGAGTTTCTGCCGATATTATAAAACAAACTGCGGGATAGTCAGATAATTCATTAACATTTGCTAAATTTTATAAGCACCCGATAACAGCTGATGAAGATAATGTTTTCGCAGAGGCAATCTATAACTCTAAGTTATGATTTAAATGTATTGATTTCGATTATGGTTATTTTTTGGATTAGTATAAAGATTTAAATTGTTTGTTCTGTTTTGGTCACACGAAGTGTTCTATGATTATTATGTTTTCTCAATCATTCTTAATATTATCAGTATAAGTAAGTACTTATAACATGGAATAGTATTAAATCAGTTTTTTGTTTTTCTTATTTATTTTTGGTTCTTATTTATATCTGGTCAAATATTTGACTGGTCTCGTTTGTGCAAATGCGCTAAACATCTACATAGTTTTCTTAAATCTTGAACATGTAACGTCGTTTGTATAATTAATGGTTAAACGAACTTACCTTAAGTGATGTTCGACCATAATTATACTAGACGTTACATGCGAAGAGATTTAAAGTCCCACCCGGACCCCAAAAACGTACATTGGTTACATTTTTCCCATACTTACCATACACAAACGAGCTGATATTACGAATAGAACCTCTGAAAAGAATGAAGTTGGAGAGAGATGGCGCTGTTGTCACTGGCAAAGTGGGTGACGTTTGAAATGTCATTTGTGATTCTTTTTAATCTGTTTTATTTTCACAGCTTTAAAATTATGTGACGCCTAGTACATTGAGAAGTGAAACTACATAGTTTTCTTAAATCTCTTCGCATGTAACGTCTAGTATAATTATGGTCGAACATCACTTAAGGTAAGTTCGTTTAACCATTAATTATGTATCTGTTTCAATGTATTAGTTCAATTTTGAATTATTACTAAATGGTATATAAGAAAGAATATATATAGATAAGTTACAGATTAACTAAAGCCAGGAAGGACCTGGCTCTTGAAATACAGGCCACCAGCCTACTTTAAGAGTCAGACACTCATCATAAATGTATCACAATATGGATGAAATTAATTTGTATTATTGTATGTCAGTCTAAAAACTCTGATATTTTGAAAAGCAGTAAAACATCTCATCAAAGGAAATGTTAATGAAGATTGCGATTGCCCACTTAGCTTCAATTTATTTTTATTTTGACATTTGTTATTGAGAGCAAGTTCCTATTGTTTCCAACTTTGACCACACACTCGCTACATGTGACAGACTAATATAGATAGATAGAAACACTTTATTTGCATACCTTAAAAACATTACAATTAAAATTAACCCACAAATTATGTATACTAAAGACGGTCTTATTGCTTAAAGCAATTTCTTCCAGACAACCGAAAAGAAAGGATTTACAAAAAAAGCCAGGTTAGCAGTTTACTACGTAAACATTACATAAAAATAAAAACAAATTAAATATTCACGAAGTATTCTTTAAATAAATACATATCTTACAATATATACCGACAATTAACATTACTTACATACATTATAATATAAATACATAATAAATACCTACATTAAACATAAACTTACATACATTTTAATATAAATACATATATCAACTCTAAGAAAAAAAACAATTAACCTAGGTTACGCATGGATCTATGCTAACACCAATCTCATTGTAATAAATAATTAGGTACTTTAGATACATTTTCATATAAAAAATAATTCCGCAAAGTCCTTTTATCTACTAAGTAATTCGTATTCAGATTCAAAGTTATTAAGCCGCTTTTAATATAGCAGATGTTTCGATCACGACGCAAAATTGCCCTTAAATTCTACAGAGAAAAAAACCTGCCGAATTTTAAAAGAATAAAAGCTTTTCGTTTTCGGAAGCCATGTTCAGAATTACACTTCAATTCTTACCGATGATAACACCTGGGGCCTTGCCCTGGGGTGGTTTTAAAGCGTTTATTCTGTTGGTACTAAAGTTTGGAATCGTATAAATTTTGAATATATCTGCTACAGATGTCATGGAAACAAGAATAATGGAGTTTAACAGAAAATATTTTACGTTCCTTCCTTATATTATTCGAAAATTTTATTACAAGAGAATAAAGATTAAATTTATTTGCCTTCAGAATAACACATCTAGAACATAAATTGCAAGATTATTAAGTTAGTAAAGATATCCCCTGCTTGTGACGTTAAGGGTATCCCATGTGGGACGCCTATTCTGGATCGATCTGGATGGACGGAGAGATTCCGTATATAATAAAAAGTCTCTGAACTGTGAAACTCCGATTCTAATGTATCATGGCGCACCATGCATACGCAGGCCCATGGTTCGAATCCCGCCGCGGGCTTGAGTTTTACCGCTTCGTGGAAGGGCATTTTGCGAATGCTCACCTGGCTAGCGACCACCCTCTAGTAGAAAATCTGTTGCTAAGCCCCTAACGGTGTGTTCCGGCAGCAGTCCTTGAGAGCCAGTGAAATTACAGGCACATTTAACAACTATGTCTCAAGGTGAAGGGCACAGTGCAATTCGTGATTTGTGACAAAATGCATAGAGTTTAGTCCGCTTAACATCAGGTGGGTCTCGTGCATGATCCGTCACAATAACACAAAAAAATTAAAACATAATACTTCATTACAACTACCACCTCGCCATCAAGCTTTATCTCGCAGGATTTGAACCAAATACCTCCTGTATGGCAGTCCCAAATCAGGCCACAGAGCTCTCGTTGCTTCAAATAAGTTAAAATGCTACAGAACTAACTTTCAAGAGTTACAATACGATTAAAATAAAAATAGGACGGGCTCTCGGCTAACTTCACTCATTTTCACTCTAATAAGTACGATCAGCAGAACAAATTTAACAATAGAGCAATGCCATATATTTATACGTAATTTTTAATGAGTGACCCGAAATTGTTAATTTTAATAAATTCATATTTTTAAGGTTGACAGCACAGACGCCATCTTGATTTGATGACAACGCGGGCGTCAGGGTCTTATTTCTCCGACAGTGTACGAGTACTACTACGCGACACGTTTCCGAGTGTTTATTGATATTCTCGTTTAATTTATTTTTTGACTGTTTAATATGTTTTTAGTGATTGTTATATTTGTTTTTGTTACCCGTTACAATGATAACGATGAGTCTGACTCAGTTGGCCATCAGGACATGCGGCATCGAAGAGCTAAGCGATTCAAATTAAGATACCTAAGTACAAAATATTGCTAACAAATAAAATCAGTTCAAATTATTTCTGTGTTTGCTGTACCTACAATCACCTACAACTTCGTTTATAGTACCACCAACTTAACTGTGCAGTTCTCGAGAGCGCTATTGGTCAAGGAAATCAACTACAACTGTCACAATTTGAGGGAATTTTGTAGTTCTTTTTTCTGCCGCCTGAATAGATAAGTTGGTCGAACTGTACCCACCTATCACTACGTTTTTTTTACACGACTGCCCACATACATGTGTGTTAAGTTTTCAGGTTTCATGTATGTATGTATGCTTGTGAGTTTCTTTATGTCACCATAACTCCTAAACGGCTCAACCGATTTTAATGTACGAGATACCGTTAGATTTATCTTGATAGCTCAAGTGACACTATGTACATAAAATAATAAAAATCAAACTGGTGGATTTTAGACGCCATATAGTGAGAAAAACTATTTAATTTTCTTCCAAAGACATCGTGTTGGGTATCAGAATGAAGGGCTATAAAAAATGATTCCATGAATATATTAACTTTTAATTTCAATGGATCGGTAAAACGCTTAACGAAAATAAATTATTTGCAGTCGGGTTTTTATTTTCTTTATTAATTTATACATGTTATATAATTTTTTTTGCACACTGTACCAAGTTCTAGTTTTGACGTCACAACATGGCGCTAGACCGATCCTATTCTTATTTTAATCGCATTGTATGTTTATAGCTCATTGGCTCACTTTCTTATCTAACATAATAAAGTAGGTAAGTGATGATGCAGTCAAAGGTATTGTCAGGCTAACCTAGAATTATTCAAGGACAACTGGCGGAATACATCTTAAGATGCTTAGCGATAGATTTACTACTTGATGGTGGTTTTTACTTTTTTGAATCGTTACATCTCTATAACGGTGGCTCTTAGGAAAAAAATGTGTGGTCATTTTGTATAGATGATTATCTATACATCTTATATGATATATTATATATAACATATATATATATATGTATATGATATATTATCTATATATCTTATATATATATATCTTATCTACAATTTTTGGCAAAGCAAATTTTATGATGAAACTTACCGTTTTGCTGAAAATCGCGTTTATGTGACCTTTGACCCCGAGTTTTTTTTTCCAGATGTCGGATCATGAGAACTTTTCACATTTATAACAGTATTTTGGACAATCCTACCGATTTTTAGCCTAGTGTGAGTTTTTGTAACCTTGGATGTCTAAATTGACTGAAATGACGTAAGCACTTTGCCTTTGCTTAGGTTTATAGACCAGACAGTGCTATTGTACGGTAAAATGTAGTTCAATACCTACGTCTTACGCATATCTAATATGTTAGACATTAAATACCCTTTGGGAATCTAATCAATTATTAGCGACCTCGCATCGTATACGGCCGATCTCCATCAAGCGATCAAATCCCTTCGATACAGGGTAACAGTCATTATCGCCCATTATTTAGTACCGACCCGGGACCTGTCGTCTTTAGGAATGGAATATCGAATCACTCCTAGAGGCAGATTCTGATATTTGATGCCCTTGTTTTTTTTATGGCTGATAGGTTAGCCTTTCACCAATATCTCACCTGATGGTAAGCGATGATTTAGTTGAAGGTGTTTTTCAGGCTAACCTAGAATTACTGGCTCTTAAGGACAGCTGCCGAAACACACCGTTAGGTGCTTGGCAACAGATTTTCTACTTGAGGGTGGTAGCTAGCCAGGCGGGCATTCGCAAAATGCTATAATGACTGCCATCCTAAGACAACAACTAGGACCGACGGCTTGACGTGCCCTCCGAAGCACGGAAGCGCTCAGTAGTAATGTCACTAGCGGTCACCCATCCAACTCATGACCGCGGCGGACGTTGCTTAACTTTGCTAATCGGTTAAGAACACATCGCTACGAGCGCTTCAAACCTTGTTGTTAGGAAACAGCAGTTTGTGCTTGTTACATTCTATGACTGTAGCCATTGAGGTAAAAGGCTTTATACGTGTCCAAAAGCAGAGGTTTGTTACAGTAGCAGAAAAAAACAATCGTAATACGATTCTAGTTGCTAAGAGATCAGCTTTGTTCTTTACACGATTTCCACAAAGGAAATCTGTAATGAAAATCAGACGCTATTTTCTTTTCTTCCTACGTAATTTTAATAATTTTGTTTGAGTATTAATTAAGAAGTAAAAAGGAATGGTTACAATATTTAATAGGAAATATTATAAAGGCGATCTTTGGTTTGATTTATGTGTACAGAAAAAATCAGATTTATATACAGTAACTAGTACATTATTGTGTAAAAAAAATCTTCTACTGTAAGTGGTATTGAACCTCCGGTTTTATACGCGGACGAAGCGAGACTAAACTGTTTAAACATAATGTTATACGAGATTTAAGACTAGATCCACGTATTATTTTATACTATTTTCCTCTAACATCAGCGGTGTGTGATCTTAGATTGCAGAGATATAGTACAATATTATTTTTAATCAGTTTCTTGTTTGACTGCAGTCACAGAACGTAATCTAAGATCACACACCGCTGATGTTAGAGGAAAATAGTATAAAATAACAGAAAAACTGCAGTAAAATTCTCATTGTTAAGTCTGTTTTTATTGCAAATGTTTCGGAAATGTGACTGCAACGTCGGTGAATTAGCATGATGAGCGTCACGCCATACCACAAATTTCCACATTAAAATCCCGGAAATTTCATTCTCAAACTTTCTTGAACCTGATACTGTGCTTGGTTAAAAACGGCAAGTATGGAACCCCTTGGCCCATTCTCTTCGTGCCTGACTAACTTACATAAGTTTGGTTCTGTTATGTTTTTAATATTTTCGTGTCTTAATATACTTAAGTCCCATATTAAAGAGGAGCACACTGATGTGGACCTTTTTTTGAGATTTACACTGCTCCCAAGATTACTTGTCTAAAATAATGAGCACCATCAACAAGGGTTGCAATTATGATTAAATCATCCAGTTTCGTATTTTTTTTCAGTTTATTGATTGTATATATACATATATTGAATAAACTGAATTTTATTATGACTTAAAACTACTCAACCTTGTGTGGTTTGGAAAAACCTGGGAAAAATAATCTACACAACAAAAAAACCCAATATATGTTCATGATTGGCGGAAGAATCGTGTAGTGAAAATACAAAATAAAAACATATCCTCGAGTTGAGGACCTCCTCTTTCATAATCTATTTTCTTTTATTTGGGCGATATATCCCGCTTGGGGCGTTTAATGCAACTCCTCCTTATTTGGAAGTTGGCTAACAATTGCGTCAAAACCTTACTGTAAATAGAAGGGATAGTCGCAACATTTTTTGTTTCAAAAATGGTATTGTTGCCTGGCTATGGCCTAAGTCTCCAAAGAAATTAAGCAAATTAGAGACCCGTGTAACACTGAAACTAATAAAAGCCCTGTCAATTAAGAGTATATTGAGTAGAATTGGGCCCTGACGGCAAACACGGTTCCGCAGACGCTAAGTGCCCATCTTCGGTGACTGTGTGTATAGCCAGTAACCGGGCGGCTTACCCTAATATTCATTACTTTAGATTGGCTAGCCGTTGTATGGGACGGAAATCAATTTATAGATGGGCTTTGTGCGTTGCTCTTTGGTAATGTTGAGGTTTAACGGCCTATTAAAAACTTTGAGTCTTATCTTGTATATGGGTTTATTAACCCTATTATTGTACGTATAGATATTCAGGATGTAGACGATTTGGCAATTATCCAAGTGTATTTCACTGAGGAATACAGGGATATGTTCATATAATTGCAATGTTCAATTGTAAGTAGTTAAAAGTAGGCTTCTTGCCTTTCTTCTGAATTTAATTTTAAGACTGGGTATTAATTCCTTTTTTTGATACATATAAAATATCCATTAATTGCCCTATTAAAAAGTACATATCAAGTGTAAGTAAAAAATACATAAGATACAACTAAATATATGAGATAACAAGTGTAAGGGTGACGGGCGTAGTGAAATTCGTCACTTGTCATGAAATACGTCTGTTAGAGGCAGATAATAGTCCGGTTATCATCAGGTGGGCTTCGTGCTTGTTCGGCCACAATTCAAAAAAAAGTAAGTGAGGGTGAAATTATTGCTTTAGTAAAGTACAGCAAAACCTTTCCACTCACAAAAGCGAGACAAAAGTTGCAACTACTCTGCCAGTTGTTACTGCCTTTTACGTTTTATTAGTTAACTGTATGTAAAATTAGCATTTACATCCACGCTAAGACGTAGATAGTCATATTAGAAGTTGATGGAGGAGGCTGTGTTCAGTAGTAGACGACCCGGCTGTTATAAAATAAGTTTATTACTAATATACTTATACCAAGATCTGATAAATTACTTCTATTTATATATGGGTAAGACCACGAAAAAAGGTTCATTTCAAAAATTACAACGTGAACAAAACTAAAATAATAAATATACAGTGCATTATTTCTAATGCCATTTACTGTTTTATCAATATTTAGAGGGTTCCTGACTAGATGGTGTTGTTAAAATTTTAAAATGTCTTATTCATTTTCGATTAGTAATTTAGGTTAATTACAGCTTCCATACAAAACTAAAATGTTCTTTGTCTATGTAACACCAAACTATTCATTTTTTTCTAATCAAATCAAGTTATTATCAAATATATGCTTCATTGTAACTGTTTTATATTGCTAAGGCCTTGTTTTTAAACAAATAAATGATCATTATCTGTCTATTGCTAATAAAAAAACACGGTTGAAATTACAGGCCAAATTTTATTCACGTGTGTAAAATAAAATTTTTAAACATAGCAACATTATAAGTAATCTTTTTATGCTGCCAAACTTCCCTCTAAATGTCCAGAGAAATGTCAAACATGTGTCAGCCATTTTAGTACGGAAGCAATTGGTAAGGTCGTTGTGAGGAAAATATTGGTTATCTAAAATATTTGAGTAATTTGATGTCACTTCACAAGGTAAGTGTTGAAATTTAATCTGTTAAAGTATAAATTACTGTGAAAATTTTGACTTTATTATATTTGTTTCTTATTGCCTTGTTTTCTGTGCATTCAGACAGTATTTAAAAGTTTTAATCTCCGAAAAAGGTAATATTTTCGCGTATTTTTATTCCAACACACAAGAAAATACGTTAAGCCTAGTTTACATTGAAAAATAGTTGAAACATACATACTGATGACCGGGGTTGCCTAGCGGTAGCTACCTTCGACGCGAGAGGTAGACACAAGAATGCGTTTGTTTTATATCGCGAGTATATTGAGACGACGCGATACCTAACACTGAATCAATTTTGTAATTCACAAACTGATGTTTGTGCAATATTTCAGTAATGAACACAATAGCATATTTTCGGCTTAGAGCAACCAGTCATGTAACATCATCGACATAATTAGCGCATATTGTGTTATATATTTTTAATATGAAACTGAGTGGCAAATGTATAATTGTGAATGGGGATTTTTCCAAACAAGGTTAAAAAAAGTAGTTCTCAACAACGATAGAGTAGATGAGAACTGTTACACTACTGTTGCATTACACACTACTACTACGTCTATATGTAATGACGTAGCTGACTAAATCTAGTATAACATATTTTAGAATTTTATTGTTGAATTATAAATATTAAAATTCAGAACTTTATATATTTATATTTTCAAATCTTACGGGCAAAGCCACGAAAAAAACAAATGTTATTATTTGATCAGTTCTGTATATTTACATCTAACAAAGTAATAAAAAATATGAAATAATAAATTACAGGCACAAGAGACTTTTAACATCAGGTGGTCCTCGTGCTCATTCCGTCATATATATATATATAAAAACACAAAAAAATTTTAGAAACAACATTTTTCTTAACAAAATGTTTGTTAGGACTAGCAGAAGTCAACTCTAAGAGGTTGTTAGCATTTTACCAATAGCCCTGTATAGTCCTATATATTATTCTTCTGTGGATATTGTAATATTCCATTTACAAGATACTCGTAACATAATTGGACGGACGAACTCGCATAAGGAGTCCTTCTGCTACTAAAATGTATCCACATTATATACTTATATACATGTATCTCATCATCATAAGCACATCAAGCATAACGTCTATCGTTGAACAAAGTCCCCATTGGGAGAATTTTCCATTATCCCCACGCTTGGCAGGCGTCTTGGGAATCACAGTATAAGTTATCAGTTCTTCAGAAGGTGCTGCTTCCCACCTTCCGGTATTTTTCGCTTAGTCGCCTCTTACGACACCCACGGGAAGAAATGGGGAGGTGTCATCCTGACCCAGCATCCCACGGGCAACAACTTACATATATTTTATACCTAAAAATGTTAAGATTCACTTTGGCAAGTCAGGTAGTGAAGAATTCACCTCTGGCTGTACAAATTGTATAATAATAACCGAGTAATTGTTGGTCGAAATAAAATCGTAATTAAGTCTTATTGAAAACTAACCAAGCGCTCCAGGTTAAGAGTACCAACATTGGAAACTTCTGGAGATGAGAGTAATTTTTTAACAATTTCTGCTTAACGTATGTTGTTTTCAAAAGAGATTAAGACTTTATTTTATTACTATTTACTTTGTATATTGGTATTATTACAAAACAATTCATAATAATAACAAATATTTCAAAAGTATTCTAGGAAAACATAAAAAATATATCTTTAGTGACAATTTCGCCTAATTTTCCTGTTAAGCCGACGTGACATCACAAACGCCACGCATCCAAACCGGAAGAGTAATTGAAGCGTTTCGCTTCTAAATGGAGCATCCTCAGGAGGTCTTGACTCTACGAGCGCACAATCGAGACATGTCTCGAATTGAATACGATTGAATACTTTTAAAATATTTGTAATTATTAAATATGGATTTCCGCAAAGTGACGCCTGAATCTATTCATTATCATAATAATATATTTTCTCAAATATGTGGTGTTACAGGGATGCTTAGTGTCAACGCCTGCTATATTTTTAGAGCAATGCCATTCTCATATCATATCTGTTTTAATTTACCTCCACTTTTTTCATTCACTTTCTTAGACTTCGTAACGAAACCAGTGCTCCGTAAATTTATTACTAATATATTGTTAAAATGCAATAAAACAACATAAAAACAAGTTCGGGAGTTTTCATTGGATCCTTGGAGATCCAACATCTGGCGACCGTTTGACAAAACACAGGAATCTGTTCGGAAATAACAATGAAAAACGCGGCTCAAATAATCAAGTGAAGCCCCGACGATCGTGTCCATATTTCACATTAAATACTACATTATTCATGAAGACATTGAAGAAAACAATAATCACGGGACTCATCGAAGGAAAGTCATCATCACATCCATTGCAGCCATCGCCGGTGATCGATCAGCAATCAGCATCGTACCGCAGCTCCGGCCAATGCAGATAAGTGCCTATCCTTTTGTTCCGCCATTTTCTTAAACTGAACCTTACCTACACATAAAATTCCCGAACCATTTCATATTCATATCCTTATTTTTTATGTTTAAAGTGGCCGTTTACTTGTGCAAAATTAGTGATTCAAATACAATGAAGATCAATTAATTTCATACATATGTAAGTATAACAATACATCAGTGTCAACTAGGTATATCTTTTGTTTCCTTATCTATTCGCTAAGAAAAACCAATAAGCTCATTTGTAATTATTGTAGCTTGGAAGTACTACATAAAATTCAAGTTAAATTAGGAAGGCACCTACTCATAAGTTTACTGTGTACCTTTATACAGAGTAATTGTCCGTTTCGTTCACTAGTGCATTGTTAAATTTGCAATCTATTATATTATACTATTATTATACTAAAGTATTTGGCTGATCATTCCAGGAGGGTGATACGTGTGCGCTGATACACAAACGTGTGTATATACAAAATAACGATTGAGATAATACGAGGCGCTGGCGCTGAACCCCGGCTGCCATCGCTCGTCATCGTCTCGCACAGCGCCACCGCGCTGCCCCGGCCGCGTACTGAGAGCCGTCAAGTGAAGGAGCGTAAGCAAATTTTTATTGTTTTGCCAACTTATTAACTTATAATATTTTACTTTTGTACCAAGTTTACGTGAATCAACTTTTGTACTGATCGTTCGGAATGAACACTACATTGTCATTTCACGTCTTATGATACTTACCTAAATTCATTGATATACCTAACACAAAAAATCTATTTTTTATTATAATTCAAGTTTTTTTTTTATAAATCATGGGAGGTGAAACAAGTGCAAAAGACTCTCAAGAGTTACTTGATTTGTTAGTAAAACGTAGTTCTATAAAGGGTCAAATCACTAAGTTTAAAAATTATTTAACTCATACTATTGCAAAGGAAACATTAGCTTCAATTGAGTTAGCAGAATTGACACTTAAACTAGCAAAATTTGAGTCACTATCCAATCGATTTGACCATTTGCAGAATCAGATAGAAGTTTTAAACTCAAGTAATTTAACAAACGAAACTGATGAGCGAGATGACATTGAGCAGTTATTCATTTCAAACATTGCATCCGCTCAGAACATTATTCAAAAATACAACTCAAGTAAGCATGATGAAAGTAATTATAGGGATCTCAATTCAAGTCATAATACTTTATCAGCTCAATGCAATGTCGATCATCATGAACCATTATTGGGATTTAAATTACCACAGATACAAATTGCGAAGTTCGACGGATCATACTTCAGTTGGCTTGAGTTTCGTGACACGTTCTTATCTTTAATCCACAACAATGAGCGCATCGCGCCCATTCACAAGTTTCATTACTTGATATCTTACCTAACTGGTGACGCAGCACGAGTAATTTCTAACTTAGAGGTTTCTAGCGCGAATTTTAAAAACGCATGGAAGTTATTATGCGATCGCTATGATAATAAGCGTCAGTTGATAAATTATCATTTATCGTCATTATTGAGCATCCAACAAGTTACTCGTGAATCTGAAAAATCATTGCGGTTTATGGTAGATCATATAACTAAAAACTTACGTGCATTATCCAGCCTTGGACAACCTACAGACAAGTGGGATGTTTTAGTAATACATATAATGACCGCTAAGCTAGATAGTCACTCATTGTTGAAATGGGAAGAGAGTCGGAACGCTTTGAATGATGTACCCAATTTAGATCAATTTTATAAGTTTTTAATTGATCGTGCGGACGTGCTTGAGTCTATAAGTCGAAACAAATCTACACAATCCATATCTAAGTCCACGGCATCTAATAATAATAACCGAATTTACACAAAGTCCTTTGTTACTTCCAGCGACGACAGTATTACTGCGTCTCATCCTCCACGATGCGTCGTTTGTCAAGAGAACCATCGAATTTATAACTGTCCTACCTTCTTGTCTAAGAGCTTAGAGGAGCGCATAACTGAAGTACATAGGTTAAAGCTTTGTACCAATTGTTTAAGGCTCGGTCACAAAGTACAAACATGCCGGCTAGGACCATGTCTCAAATGTAAAATGAGACACAATACTCTAATACATAAGCCATTAGCTACTTCAGTAAAGAATGGTTCGACAAGTAGTGCCGCCATAACCACACCTAGCGATATACAAACGAACAACACTGTTGTCCACTATTCAAAAGAAAATTCAAAACAGGTCTTGCTGTCTACCGCATACATCGAGGTGGCTAATCCTCGGACTAAACAGACTGAGAAGGTTCGTGCCTTATTAGACTGCGGCAGCCAGTCTTCGTTTATAACACAGTCACTCAAAGATAAGCTATCTTTACCATCCAATTCAAACTGCCTTGTCAACATAATGGGCATAGGTAATTATAACACCGGCAAGGTCACAGAAACTTGTACGGCACTATTAAGTTCCCTAGTGAACAAGTTTAACGTCACGTCAAACTTCTACGTGTTACCTGAACTAACAGGTCATATTCCACAACATCCTATTGACATTGCACAATTCTCTATTTCCAGTGAATTTCAACTAGCTGACCCCATGTTTCACCAACCAGCGCCGACTGATATACTCATTGGTGCCGATTTATTCTGGGATATTCTTGGCCGGGAGCAACATTCTCTCGGTCCCAACAATCCACAATTAAGAAACTCACAATTCGGTTGGATTATTTCAGGTCCTATATACGCAGCTACGAAGTCAGGCTATAATGTAGTACAGTGCAATCATTCTTTAAACAATTCAAATGACGAAATTCATAAAGAACTTACCAAATTCTGGGAGCTAGAAGAGGTTCCCCTAAAGTCCAAATTCAGTGAAAGTGAGAAGGCATGTGAATCACATTTTTTATCTCACACCTCTCGCCTCGATACAGGTAGATTTTCTGTAGGTTTGCCACTGAAAGATTCTCCTGATTGTCTCGGAGAATCATACGATTTAGCTAAGAAGCGATTGCTCGCCTTAGAACGGCGATTTAAAAAACAACCAGAAGTAAAGATACAATATGTCGATTTTATACGTGAGTACGCCGAGCTTGGACATCTTTCTGAGGTTCCTACATACAATCCAGAAAATTCATATTTTTTATGTCATCACGCCGTTTTTAAAGACAGTAGTGAATCAACAAAAATCAGGGTCGTATTTGATGGTTCTGCTCCAACCACATCTGGTCATTCTTTAAACGATATCTTATTGGTAGGTCCCAATATGCAAGACTCACTTTTCTCCATTCTCATAAGAGCTCGTCAATACAAATATCTTCTTACTGGTGACATCGAGAAGATGTATCGCCAATGCCTTATCAACGAAGAGGACAGATCTCTTCAACTAATATTATGGAGACAGAATGAGTCGATCCCTATCAAGATACTGCGTCTGAATACTATTACTTACGGCATGTCAAGTTCTAGTTATTTAAGCACGCGCTGCCTTTGGCAGCTAGGAGAAGAATGTTCCGATCCCACCATCAGAGAGGTTATACAAAACGACTTTTACATTGATGATCTAATCACCGGAGCTAATACTGAAACGTCTTTACGCCATATTCATCAAGGAGTATGTGCAGCTCTGCAAAAGGGCTGTTTTAATCTTAGAAAGTTTAAAACTAATCTGCCTTCCATATTAGAAGCGACATCATTAAATTCTAAAGACAAACTAATCGTGAGCGAATCTTCTTCAACTCTAGGAATGGGTTGGAATCCATCGAACGATCAGCTTAATTTTCCTTTTAAAGTTCAACCCCCATCTAATGATGAAACGCTAACCAAACGACGAATTCTTTCGTCTTTGTTCAAAATATTTGATCCTTTGGGACTGCTTAGTCCTTGTGTGATTCAAGCCAAAATTATGCTGCAGCAGCTATGGCTGCTCAAACTATCATGGGACGACCCTGTCCCCAATAAGATCCAAAAGGAGTGGTTTAAATTTGTCAATTCATTACCCACTCTTTTAAATCTCAAGATACCCAGATGGGTATTATGCGATAAACCAAATTCTATAGAACTTCATTCTTACAGTGACACTTCACAGAATGCAATGGGAGCTTGCATATATTTACGTTCTGTGAATTCCAACAATGAGGTTACTGTGAGGCTACTCTGTAGCAAATCCAAAGTAGCTCCGATTAAGGCTACTACGATTCCCCGACTTGAGCTCTGTGCCGCTCTTTTGGCAGCAAAATTAAGCAAGGCCGTAAGGGACTCTCTAAGATATGATATACAAACACAAGTACATTGGTGTGACTCGACCATCGTCCTAGCTTGGCTTCGCAGCAGCTTACAAAATTTAAAGGCATTTGTTGCAAACAGGGTTTCCGAGATATGTGAACTAACAGACTCTTCATCATGGCGCTACGTGCCTACATCTGCTAACCCAGCTGATCTTGTGTCCAGAGGCGTTAGTCCAGAGCAAATAAGTAGTTCAATGCTGTGGTGGTCAGGTCCCAAATACCTATCAGAACATGAATGTACTTGGCCAATACTAAACGAAATAATTGATGTTACGGTATTACCAGAAACTAAACCTAATTCAATTATAACTATCTTAACGACTAATCAAGATACTATTATACATTTTAAAAACTATTCTAGCCTAACTAAATTAAAAAGGACTTTCGCGTACATACTTCGCTTTATACACAACACTAAAAACTCTAAGGAACGGCTTACTGGCCCTCTATCTGTAGACGAAATTAATAAATCATTTATTCATTTGTGCAGATATTCACAACAAGAATCGTTTGTGCCCGAGTATGAACTGCTCTCTAAAAACAAATCTGTAAGTCCTAAATCACAAATTTTATCCTTAAGTCCATATTTTAGCGATGATCATATAATCAGAGTCGGTGGTCGATTACAAGCATCTAATTTTAGTTTTGATAAAAAACATCCCGTGCTTTTACACGCTAATCACCATTTAACTAAGTTACTATTTGAACACGAACATAAGCGTAACTTGCATGCTGGACCACAGGCTTTGCTGGCCACTATCCGTGAATATGTATGGCCCGTCAATGGTAGACGACTAGCACGGCGCACGTTTCACAATTGTTTTAAATGTAGACGATTACAAGCAAAAACTATGAAACCTATGATGGGTAACTTGCCATCGCAACGCGTTACGCCAAGTTTCCCATATCAAACGGTGGGTCTCGATTTTGGCGGCCCATTCTACATTGTAAATAGAAAGGGACGCGGTGCTACTATTGTAAAGGCTTATCTTTGTATTTTTGTTTGCCTTCGATACAAATGTACACACCTTGAAGCCGTGAGTGATCTATCGAAAGACGCTTTTATTATGACTTTTCATCGATTTGTATCACGTCGTGGTAAGCCAACTGAAGTATTTTGCGACAACGGACGTAATTTTGTAGCTGGTGCAAAGGAAATAAATCAGTTTTTGAAATCTAATGCCGATTCTCTATCCGATTTTGCAAGTGAGGATGGTATTCAATTTTTATTTTCGCCTTGCTACGCTCTTCACTTTGGCGGTATCTTTGAAGCTGCTATTAAGTCTGCGAAATTTCACGTCAAACGTGTTATGGGTAACTCACATTTAACATTCGAAGAATTGTCCACTCTTTTTGCACAAGTGGAAGCCATTTTAAACAGTCGTCCATTATGTCTTTTATCATCTTCTCCGGATGACTACCTTTGCCTTACTCCTGGGAACTTTCTCATTGGTCGGGCTCTCAATGCTATACCTGCACCACGCCTGGAGGACTGCAACCCAAATAATCTGCAACGCTTTGCTAGACTACAGCAGATACATCAACACTTTTGGAAGCGCTGGCAGAAAGAATACATAGCAGAACTACAGCAACGTCACAAATGGAAGACCAATTCCTCTAGCCCAAATGTCGGAGATTTGGTCTTAATACAAGAAGACGATGTTCCTCCTCTTTGCTGGAAACTTGGTCGAATTTCAAGACTTTTCTATGGTCCAGATGACAAAGTACCTAGAGTTGCTGACGTCACTACCTCAAGAGGATGTCTTCGCCGTCCATTGGTTCGTCTAGCTGCCTTGCCCACTGCAGATGATCTAGAGGGTTGAAAACTTAAGCTTTTCAACGGGGGGAGGATGTCAACGCCTGCTATATTTTTAGAGCAATGCCATTCTCATATCATATCTGTTTTAATTTACCTCCACTTTTTTCATTCACTTTCTTAGACTTCGTAACGAAACCAGTGCTCCGTAAATTTATTACTAATATATTGTTAAAATGCAATAAAACAACATAAAAACAAGTTCGGGAGTTTTCATTGGATCCTTGGAGATCCAACACTTAGTAACCTGTTTGCTGCCATACTTTTCCATTTTTTTTTATTAATAGATGATAGGCTAGCCTTTGACCACTATCTCACCTGATGAAAAGTGATGATAATCTTAAATTTTGCTATTCTACTAAATCTTTCTACTATCGCTTCATAGAAGATTTTTTACTTTAAGGGCCTGTTTCAGAATGTTCGAGTAAGTTCCGGTTATACTACCTAGAACATATTTAATAAATAAAACACTATAAGCCTTTGTGTTTCACAGTCATCGATTTAGCCTATCCATCGGTAAGAGCTTGAAACGCGCTGCATGTTAACTGTAATTTTTATGTTCTGGGTAGTATAACCGGAACTTACTTGAACATTCTGAAACAGGCCCTAAGGATGGCATTTGAAATATTTCGTCCTACCATACAACACAGCGAGTTCTTTTCACGATGTTTTATATGAGATTTTGTTCACGATGAGATTGGTTTGAAGCACAGGATTTGAAATATGGACTCCTAATATTGTTTTCTTAACTTTAACTTCGCCGTGTGTAACCGCGTTTCGACTAATAAATCCTAAATCTCCATTCCACCTCCAGATGATCAAACATACGGCAATGCGAAATGGTTACATGTTTAATATTCTATTTGGAAGTTCAACTACTACGCGGCAGTATGCTTCTTCTTTTATCATACTGACAACCAAATAATGTAATTTATTTCTGGTGTCATATTTACTGATACTGATATATAATTTGGGTGTCTACAAGTCAAGGGTGAAGAGAAATCTTTTAGATGAGCGTGTGCTATCCGCGACCACGTTGACGCCCAATATCAGTTTAGTGAGTTACACATTTTAAAATGCGTTTTGGAGATATACCAGGCAGTTGATAGTATGACTAAAAACCAAGATGTACTTAGTTTTAATTTGCGAAATATAGAAAAAATATTTCAGCCGAAAATAAGACTAATAGAGGTAAAAAAACAAGGCATTCACTATAAAATATCTATGTTTAATAAACTACCATTGACTTTATCTAAAAAAAATACCCTGAGTTTAAAAAGAAGATGAAATCTTTTTTTGAATCTCATCCATTATATTCCTTGAAAGAATTCATGGACATGCGTATAACAGAAAATTTATGCTTATAAAAATAATTAGACAATAATGAAGAGTATTCTTCTGACTGCTAAGGCTATAATGAGATCGACTAGATACCTGAATACGGATTTTAAATGTATAGTTTGTAATTATTAAGTATCACAATTTCCTGAAATTTATTTGTATTTTATATTGCAAATCCTTTTTCCATGGACATCACAATTTAGATAAGCTTATAATTATAATAATAATTGTTACCTTTTTAATAATTATTTGTAAATTTGACTTACCTAATATAACGAACAATGTTATAAGGTCAATAAATGAAAATGAAATGAAATGCAAACCCTTGTTTGTGCTAAACATATATGTTTAGCACAAACAAGGAATAACATATAATAAGGAATACACAAACAATATATTTTATTCCAGTTAAACAAGTATACTTGTTTAACTGGAATAAAATATATTGCAATAAAACTACGAAACGAACGTTAATTAGCTTGTATAGAAAACTAGTTTGTAGCTCTTGGCAGTGAGTTCTACTGCTCGCAGCCACCAGAGTTTAAGGCAACACTATTTTTAATTTCTGTTTTATTTAAAATATTATGAAGGGTACTCAAAACTTGTTTAGTTCATATTTGGAAATGTGCCAGTGATGTATAAATATTCATACACTAAAAGCTTTCGGCTTTATCTTATGAGAAAAAACATAACTTATTTTAATAGAGCAGTAAACGATTAATGTGTAAGACCTAATAATATACCAGGTTGAAAGTTTTGTGTAATTTGGTTGGGTATGGTTTTTGAATATGATTTCAAGCACTATCGAATGTATGGCGATTAGATACGTTTAAGTTTATTCACAAATGTTTGAAACGCAAAAAACTTGTCCGTCTTATTTTTGTCCCTGATATCTCGTCTCCTAGGACTTGATGTTGAAACGTTTAAAAACTCCTAAACATTGAATTACCAACATTCAATGACAGCTATCAAGCACACTTTTAAATTATGGGAAACGACGTTCAACATTAGGAATAACCCAGGGACGACAGCTAAAAACCATACCATCATTATGTGAAGGAGACGAATTACTTAGCATTCATAGTTTAACAGTGTGGGTATCGAGTCCAGTTTTAGAGGAAGAGGCTCAAGCGCTTTTGACTTGCAGCCCAGGGAGTTGAGTTTAAGGGGCCCTATAATATTATTTTATAATATGTGATCAATACTCCTCTCCACTTCTCATCTTGTCCTCATCATCATCTTCCCCTGGTTAACGAAATTTTGTGAGGTCTTATTATTACAAGGTATTTTAGTAGGTTATAGAGGGATTTCGCCGGTATGCTCCGTACTGCAACCCCGTAGTGTGTCACTCCATTTCTTAACGTGAGTAACGTAGGAGGCTACAAAGGAAAAAAAACAGAGATGGAAAGTAGCGCCTTTTGATCTGACAACTTCACTGCGACCGCTAATTTGGTTCTAGCTTTCGAAAGACTTAAGCCAGACGAAAAAAGAACGGAAGAAAATGAAAGGTAAGAAAACTTTGCCGCTGCAACCCTCCAGCGCTGCACGTCTTGTTAGTGACTACTTGACTACTTATGCATACATAGCTGTGCGTGTAGTAGTGCAGCTTTCATTCTTTACCGTTCTTTATTCAAGTACTCAAAGCCCGCAATTCAAAGGATTCAAATAAGCTTAGGGCACTGTAGGAAGTGAAAGTACTGGGTGAACGAGAAATAAGAAGTATCGTCTCGGGGCAAAAAGCGCAGCGCAGTATAAAGCGGGATGAGAACAATGACATTGCCACTGTAATGGAAAGGTGTGACACAGTTCGCAATATTCGTTCTTAACATTTCTAAACATCAAAAGAACAATGCCATTGCCTTGTACGACCATAGACAGTTATATAATATAGGGTTTGGGGTTTGGGTAGTTGTATACAAAATTGAGACATATATAATATAGACATATTTTGCAGCAGTAATGGCTTAGTGGCTATGGACTGCCGCGCAGCAGGTCCATGGTTGGAATCTCGCCGCGGGCTCGAGCTTCACCGCAGGGTGGAAGGGCAATTGCCCGCCTGACTAGCGACCACCGTCAAGTAGAAAATCTATCGCCAAGCACCTTACGGTGTGGCATCGCCCGTTCCGGCAGCTGGGCTTGAGAGCCAGTACCTCGAGGTTAAGCCTGTTAACACCTTCGATCACATCATCACTTACCATCAGGTGAGATTTTCGTCAAATGATTACGTATCAGCAATATAAAAAGTAAATATATACACCGTGTCCCAAAATTCAACGATAAGCCGGCATCGGTGCATGGACCTACTCATGACTCCTCGGAAAAAAAAAAAAAAAAATTATAACTGTTTTTTTTTATTAATTACAGAGACTTTTATAAATTTCATCGATATTCGATACCCATTATGCTATTTTCAACTACCATGACCACAATTTTTGACATATTTTTGATATTTTTTGTGCATTAGCAACCTAAGAAGGACGGCTATCTACCACAATCCTTTAAAATTACAGAAAGTCTGTAGTTATTTTACAAAAATCAGTAAAAAAAAAATTTTTTCCTATAATTTTCATAGATTTTAACATTCTATGCACTTTCTATAGTCTGGGTTAAAAAAAAAAGTATGGACACTACCATGGCAAGTTTTATTAAAAGTTGGCGCAACTTTATAAAAGTCTCTGTAATTAAAAAAAAAAAGAGTTATAATTTTATTTTTATTTTTTCCCGAGTAGTCATGAGTAGGTCCATGCACCGATGCCGGCTTATCGTTGAATTTTGGGACACGGTGTATATATATATATAAAAAAATATTATTCCGAATATAAATAGGTCATTAGCTCGCATAGAAAACTCGCTGGAAACTCATGACCTCTCCCAATAGCAATAACGCTCCTTGCAGCTTCCGGTTTCCCGAAGGCAACATTTTATATTTAATTTCCCGCTTAATTGCCTATTGCAAAGAGAATCTTCTGAAAACTTCTAATATTGTTGAGAAATACAAATAATGAACTCAAAGCTACTAAATCTTAGTAATATGGTATTTGGAATAATTGTTGTCTATAGTAATGGGTCGGAGGATAGAAGCCTTTGTCCTCGTAAACAAATAAGAGGCAGACAATGTATTAGGTAGGTACCTACAACATTGTATTTCATATTATTACCGAAAATAAGGTCTTGAGGACACTTGTACGAAGAATAACTTTTATTTTGTTATTACACAAGAGACTATTTGTAGCACTTTATTCTTATTTCAAAACCAAGTAAGTCTGTATAATGCCAACAAAACATTGAAAAATAAAATTTATGCAATTAGAATGGAACTAACTTAAGGATACGTGAAAATCGTCAAATCCAGTTTATAATAGCCGCAGTAATCGCGTAACAAACACAAAATCTCTTCTTCTTAGTCGGGTACTCTTGGCAGAGTGGTCGTGGCTGTCGATGGACAGGGTTGCGTCTCGTCGTCGCCGCTCGCTTCCAAGGCAGCCGCACGTCTAACGATGTTCCTCCATTGGAGGCGGCTATTTGCATTGCGAGCACATTGTACTGCGGTAGCTTTAGTAGTTCTGGTAATAAGATCAATCCAGCGCGTGGGGGATCGACCTCGGGGTCTTCTGCCTTCCACCCGGCCTTGTATGACAAGTTTCTCCATGGAAACACAAATTGTAAAAACCAAAAACTATTTGTTCTGTTCTCCCACTACTTTTGTTATCTGATTGAGACTACTCACGATGCTCTCCTGATGTTCAACGGTAACCTGTGCCTATGACAGGCGCATTTCGTCACAAATGACGAAGTGTAGTACGCCCATCACCCTGAGACACTTACTTAGTTAGAGTACTATAACTGGCTCTCAAGTACTGCTGCCGGAACACAGTGTTAGGTGCTCGGTGACAGGTTTTGTATTTGTAGGTAGTAGGCGGGCGATCATTAGCTAAATGCCCTCTCACTATTCGGTGAAGCTCAATCCAGCAGTGGGGATTGAATCATGTACCTGCGAAATCGCAGTCCATAGCTATAGCCGCTGGGCTATCATTTCTTCGAAAATACCGGTATTCCAAATCTAGTTTAGGTAATTTGAGATACCTAAACCCCACAGCAAAAATGGTCTAACATTTTCAACTTTGGGCTCCCCATGATTTATTCCTATAGAAAAAAAAATATTTAAAAATGTTCTTACTCTACACAATGAGCTCGAAGTGATGACAATCTACAAGCTAGAAACAGTAGTTTTTTTTGCTACAGTCTCATGTATTAAAGCTCACGTTAAAATATTTTTTTATATTGTAGCATAACACAACGCTCATCTTTGTGCTAACGTTGTCCACAAAATATAAAAATTTTTGGTCTGTATTTTTTTCCCTTTACGCGCTACAGATCCGTGACATACGGATACAAACAGAAAGTTTAGTCTTAATAATGGGGCACCGTTTTGCCCACTGGATAATGAATGAATCAGAATCAGAATAATTTATTGTATAAGCAGAAATTGGTGCTATAACAATTTTTAATTGAGTCTCAACAGTTATGTCCTTTTCGCACATACAATATTAAAATTTATTATTAAATTAAGTTATTATTTATCATGGAAATCAAGTACGTACCTACTAAAATTACTTAAATTACTTTTTAATGCGTGTAGATTTGTTTCCATAATCCAAAACCAAAAAGTCATTCAATATATATACCAATATTATAAAAATGTCATACTATGGTTTAAAAATATATAATAATTACATGTTTGCTATTTTATCATCAAGATATTCCTTAATTGTATAATAGCACTTAGACGTCAACAAACAAAACAATTTTCTTTTAAACATAGAATGCTGTAAATGACCACCCAATGTCTAACTATACAAAGCCTGCTTTGCTGTCAGAAATAATTTGTAAGGGACTTCCACTTAGTTCATATAAAAAGACCACCAAACAAACATTTTATTTGGAATATGTTGTATGTAGGTATTCGTTTCATAAATATACGTTTCAAAAACCTTTGGGTAATTAGAGAGGATCCAAAGCATATTGGGTTTTAGAGGTAAATTAAATTTGGTGATACAGTTTCAAGGTTTTGTGAAGCCTTGTTATAATGTAATTATAATGGTAGGCACAACTATACGTTTACGTTTCGTGTTTTGTGTCTGTTTTATGAAACTAAGGTTGTGATTACCGAAGCATATTTAATACACGAATAATTCTATATAGTCGAGAAGGACTCTGATCATTCAATATGGGCTACCATTATTTAACCAAGCTGTAGGACTACTACTACTACTTTTTTGTTTTGCGTCTGATCATTGTGTACAAACTTCACTTGACTCATTTATGTATGTCTTAATTGTTAATATTGTCTGAAGGAACAAACATATAAAGTAACAAACATAATGCAAACAATAGCAAGGAAGACTAGTGTAAAAGGAAAAAAGACAATCTCGCAAAGTAGGCCGGTTAAGTCGGGGATTAGCCAGAGCACAAGAAAAAGAGGTAATGTTGCTACCTAATGGTGTGAATGGACCTTTAACTTTTATAGCCTCGGACTTGCCTTTGCAATGAATACAGCTAACGCAGAGCTATATTTGCGAACAAAGGGTTCCGCCGCAATTTTAAAGTTCAAAGTTGTAGTGGTATCAGCCACCCTCATATGTCAAACCTGTCACCAAGCACCTGATGGTTTGTATTGGCAGCTATTCTCGAGAGCGATTAATTAAATGGTCTTTATCTCGGCCTCGGTGAGATAAGTAAATATGGGTGACAAAACAATCCTTGCAAGGGCCTGTCTGACTTATCTCACTTTAAGGCATGTTAGATTGATAATCACTTAGGTTAATTTTAGCAACAGTTTCCTATGAATTATAATACAATCTTAGGCACCAAATTTTATATTCTACTCAAAACCTTATTTTGAAATGTTGGTTTATGAATAGAAAAACTTAGTATTAAAACCCTTAAATTTCGTAAATAAATTCGATGTACATTATATTATGGTGTTATATTTAAAAAAAATACTAATTACTTGCTAAACTAGCTAAGGTATGACCAATATAAACAGTTTTTGTGCTGCCATGTATAAAGGGCAATAAACTCCCTCTTAGCGTTTCATAGATATAAAACGGTGCCCTATTATTGACTATCTGCTAGAAATAAATAATGTACGCAAAAATGAAAATAGAACCAAAGACTTGTTTTTTCTATTTCATGAGAAATTCGATTAAATTTTGGGTACGTTACCAATTTTCCCCGGAATAAGTACAAAGGTAGCCGATAAAAAGTTTTGGTTTATACAAACGCATTTGAGATACTAGTATCATCTCTGTCTTACTTTAGAGTTTGTTTAATATTTTATGTTCTCTATATTAAAATTTCTACAAAGTTGCTCTTATCACGCCATTTTTATTACGGAGTCTACATAATATTATAATTATTACGAATAATTCCAATACAATAATTATATATATTTTTTTTACAATGCCTATACTCGTATATTGTTTATAGATATATGGTTTAAAACAAACACCTTAAATTTGGCGAAGTGTGAGTCGAACTTGCGCTAAAGATGCCACACGAAGTGAAATAAAACACATTTTCTTGATAAATACAAATAATTTCCCATGTCTTTTTTATGTTATTGTTTCGGAACAAGCACGAGGTCCACCTAATAAAGCGGTAAAACCTGTATCTTAAGCGGTAACCTCTGCCATTGATTCATTTCGTCACAAGAACTGCACTGTGCCCGACACCCAGCTGAGAAGTCCCATGTGCCTGTAATTTTACTGGCTCTCAAAATCGAACCATGGACCTGCGGCATCCATAGCTATAACCACTTGGTTATTACTTCTTATATTGTAATTATAACTAGAGACATGGAACCCTTGGTTTTTGATGTATTTTTTCGTTTCTTTTGTCAGTAGAGTGTAAAGAGTAAGAGAGAATTGTGTCAGTAAAAACGAGACAGACTTCATTAAAACATATTGTACAGAACCCTTAAAAAGGACGAAGCTCACATTGTTGCCTACATTTGTGTGATAAGTATCCTCTTGATAGTCTGGCTGGCATTATGACTCGCATTTGTGTCCTTTTTGACAGTATTTGGGGTAAAAGCTGCAATAACCCTTAAGGCGCTTTCAAATTGACCACAGTGTTGACACTTTACGCAAGGTGAAATTTAGTGGCATACTCTCATGGGCCTATTTGGCTCATGTCTGATGAAATATAATTTGTTGAGATGTCGTGCTATAAAAATATTAAATTACAAGGTCATTGATTATTTTATTACTGGCGGTGTGCCTTTATTAACAAAATACAACGAACTATATACAACATAAAGACTCACAGGCAGTCTAAATGCTCCAGCCCGCTACTAGTTGGCAGCGTGCCCAGTATGCTGACAGCATTGCCCCATTGAATTGCAATGCTTATTCTTTGAGCCAAATAGGTGCCAGCTTTTTGATCACGCGTCGTATCGACCAAGCGCTCTGATAAAAACAGCTTTAATTACACCAACCCATAAATAGGACCTGAAAATTAACCCTTATAATTATCGCTACATATCCTTAATAATTAATTAATAAAATAATGAGTGCCGAGTTCATTCATATTGTGAATAATATAATATTTTCGACAACTGCCAAAACGTGATTCGTAAAAAGAGGTCCACAACTCTGGCAGTCTACAAGTATATGCATGGGGTATTCAACATTCTAGATAAGAAAAACTGCGCAGTAGGTATCCTTCTCGACATAACCAAGGCTCGTAAACAACTAGTAGAAATCATACATTACAACCACAACGATATAACCATACAAAATGTTCTTCAGATACCTTAATGGTAAATACCTCCATTTTTTAAGGAACTGTCATCGGATGCCTAATTACTTTTATTATATATCAGCGATCTTCCTAATGTTAAAAATAGCATTGCGATTGTTTAACAGATGATATTTCCATACTTACGTCAGTAAAATGAGGCACGTATGTTCATACTATACTCATCGCAATGCTTGAACAAACAACTGTCTGGATGCACAACTCAGAGCAATTACAAAAACACACATAAACTGGCACTCGCATATTACGAAAATTAAATCGAAACTGTCATCACTCACGTACGCCCTTCGAATGATATAAAATTTGCATGGTGGTAGGGCATTTTCCGAATGCCCGCCTGGCTAGCAACCACCCTCAAGTAGAAAATCTGGCGCCAAGTACCTAACGGCGTGTTCCGGCAGCTGTCCTTGACAGCCAGTACTTCTAGGTTAGCCTGAGCAACATCTTCGACTACATCATCATTTACCATCAGGTGAGATAGTGGTCAAAGGCTAACCTATCAGGAATAAAAAATAAAAAATTAGTCTACTGTTTTGAAAACGGCAATTTCTATGTACTACGCGAATGCACATTCCAGATTAAGCTATGGAATTCTAGATTAAACTATGAGGGAACAGCAGCGCTGCGATCGATATATTAACTATGCAGAAATAACTCATCCGTATCTTAGTGATCATAGAACAGATTGAAAGCTGCATACCTTATTTTGTAAAATATAAAATCCTTATCATGGCATGTATATACATACCACCAGGTGGACTGACGACATCGTGAAAGTCGCGGGTAGCCAGTGGTTACAAGTGGCTATTAGCCGTTCTTTGTGGCGTTATATGGGGGATGCCTTTGTTCAACAGTGGACGACTTCCGGCTGATGATGATGATGATATACATATACATCTTTGAAATATGCAAATTTGTCCTTATTTTTTAAACGTCAAGATTTAAATACAATCTATTTATGACGCGACTAAAATGCATTCGTCTAGCACATTAACTAATTGAGTAAATAAATATAACAAGTTACCAAGAGATCTCATGCGTGAAAATAATGACAACATTTTTATACATTATTGAATAACTTCTTATATAGTTGCCAATTTTATCTTATTAACTTTATATTCCTTTCTTAATATTTTTAAATGTTGTGTATTGTTATTTTAATATATATAATATAGTTGGCAACATACTCGGCGCGCTGCCAACTGGTAGTGTACAGAATATATGGACTGGCAGTGGGTCTGCAATGGCCTTATGTTATTAAAGGCTTTCGTAGCAGTAGATGTGGTGTTGTATATGGTTTGTGGTGTATTGTTAATAAGGACTTAATGAAGAACAAATAAAAATAATATATAAAAAAAATCTTCTGAAAAAAGGTATATTTTATTTCTGTAAATACTGGTCAACGGACTAATAGAGTTTTCCCACAAACTACCTTCTGTCCTATCTGCCACGTGAAATATGATTCGCCTGTCTTGAAAACCACACTATTATTGTTCTACATTCGAGGGAACCCAATTTACATTCCATTCCACGGTAATAGTCTGTATTTTATGAGTAAGTTAGATCAACACAAATTGGAAGATAAAATAAACATGCACTAGCAAGCACGATTATCAAATATGCTTTGTAAGAATGAGAAGATTGGATATTGAATAAAAATAGCATTGATCTCTGATTTTATCGAATTAAGTTTTAAAACGCTCGTAGCGAAGTTTGCTTAGCTGTTTTTAACCGATCAGTAAAGTTAAGCAACGTCCGCCGCTGTCATAACTTAGATGGGCGACCGCTAGTGACATTACTACGGAGCGCTTAAGTACTTCGGTCCCAGTTGTTGTCTTAGGATGGCAGTTGTAATAGCATGGTGGTAGGAGATTTTGCGAATGCCCGCCTGGCTAGCTACCACCCTCAAGTAGAAAGTCTGTCGGCCAGCACCCAACAATGTTTTCCGGTAGCTGTCCTTGAGAACCAGTACTTCTACGTTAGCCTGAACAACATCTTCGACCACATCATAACCTATCAGGCATATAAAAAAATTTTGAATGAAAATAGCATTGATCTCTAATTTTATCGAATTAAGTTTTAAAGCGCTCGTAGCGAAATTTGCTTAGCTGTTTTTAACCGATCAGTATAGTTAAGCAACGTCCGCCGCTTTCATAACTTAGATGGGCGACCGCTAGTGACATTACTACGGAGCGCTTACGTACTTCGCTCCCAGTTGTTGTCTTAGGATGGCAGTTGTAATAGCATGGTGGTAGGAGATTTTGCGAATGCCCGCCTGGTTAGCTACCACCCTCAAGTAGAAAATCTGTCGCCAAGCACCTAACGGTGTGTTCCGGCAGCTGTCCTTGAGAGCCAGTACTTCTGAGTTAGCCTGAACAACATCCTCACTTACCATCAGGTGACATAGTGGCCAACCTATCACAAATAAAAAAAAAAAAAACAAATCAATTTGAACGCCGCAACGGAGCACCCCACCGCACCGAGATAGTTACTTATGTTGATTTTTTGTATACCTATTGTTTTATCTTAGTTTGTTGTCTTATGCGTCTGAATCAAAAGTGGCCCAAAACCTGTTTAGTGAAAGATTCACAACTGACTGTACAAATATTTTGTAGAAATATGTACTTTGAAGTATAAATTAGTCATACAGTCAGCTAGTTCTGAATCTAAATGAACTGAATTTTATAATATATGACTATTCAAAGTGATGATAATATATTTGTGTTAAGATTTAATAGCTCAGAGTATTCAACAAGGCGAAACAATATATGAGAAAATCATTCATAATTACAAAATCACAAATATACGATAGGAAAAATTTAAGTCATGTGCGGGATGTATCCCAGTGGGGTGCCGGGTTAGAATCGCACCTCCCCATATCATCCCGTGGGTGTCGTACGACGCGACTAAGGGAATTAGACTGGAAGGTAAGCAGCAGCGCCTTCTAAAGAACAACTATCTTACACTGCGATCCCCAAGCCGCTGCCAAGCACGGGGATTGTGGCAAATACCCCCTTAATAGGAGAGGCTGTGTTCAGCAGTGGATGATCCAGCTGATACAGTACAGCGGGATGTAATCCGCATGTGTAATGTAATCCGCATAGCAGGCGTTATTGCAAACCTAACAATATTGAAATCATTCATAAGTCATGATGTGTCTCATTTCTAAAGACACCACACAGATTCAAGGTAACACATTCATGGGGAAGGTAAGCAAGACGTTGAGGTTGTCAATTCATTACTTATTTAGTATGTCTTTTGCGTATTTTGTTATAATTAAGTATACAAGTGCAATCTTCATTTTGTTGTAGTCCGAAATTGAATAACACAATACAATATATTTAAGAGTTGGCAAAGAATATGAGTATTCCGGCGAAGGAATGGAAAGACTTGATCTTATGACAAAATATAGAAACATGGGCATATTTGCGTAAACCAAAAATTTATGGACAAAGCCACATGGCAAGGCAATATTTCGCGTGACGTATGGTGAGGGGATCTCTGTACCCTTAACGGAAACATACCACTAAGTAAACACTAAGTAAAAAAGTTTGAAGTTTTAGTTAGTCTTCTAAAATTTAAATAAGCGCCTGGACAATTAAGAAGGTAACAATTAATCGCAGATATTTTTTTAAGAATGTTGTTTAAAACTTATATGTATCTATATTCTTATAATAGGAATCAGTTAAGAGCACAGGTTAAGAGCACCGTTGCTTGTACCACATTTGGATGAAGGTGAATATCGTAGAGACAAATCCTCTATATAAGTCAGTACCCTCAGTAATGGGGGTAAAGATCTTTTTTATTAATAAGGTGCTTGTTTACCATCTCAATCTGTCACTGGCCACATATTGTAAAAATACAAACAAAAAAAAGTATTTTGAAATTGTAAAACATTTTTATATCAATAAACGTTATTATTATTATTGTAATGTTTCATTTCAGTGTCAATTTGGTCACTGGAACTTCATCCTCGTGACCTTTAAACCTTTACTTTGCTGTCCTTGCTTTTTTAGCGTCTCCCAATTGTAACCTTCGATAGGATGGTGGCTGTTAAGTATCCGAAGTATTCAAGAGTTCTTTCAAAACAGAGTGATGATATCAAATGGGTGATATTCAATTTGTTTAGGATATATACAATAGTCTGCCTGCGCGAAGTAATCAAAAACACGGTAAATATCCCGCTTGTAATAATAATTAAAGTGTTAATGACCGTGAAAGTTTAATAACTAATATTACTTGTATGTAGTTGACAGATTTACATGGTTTATGGTTTCGAACTGATTATCCACTACTGAACACAGCTTTTTACATTTACTTGTAGTGAGGGGCTTTTATTGTAGCTACCGCTAGCCAGGCGAGCATTCGCAAAATTCACTTTTTTGCGGATGACCGCTGAAGTCGCCGGATTTCATAGTCCATTAATGTTGAGCAAAATATGACACTATATACTGTCGTGTCCCCAGTGCCCGACCACCTGCACACTGGATAACCTCAATTATGCATCTTACAGGGCCGTGGAGGTGGCCTCCCATTGGGAAAACATAACCTGAGAGTCAATTAGCCATTGATACGAAATGAATGAATGAATGTTGATAATAACAGTAAAAGGCTGATTTAAGGTTGAACTGGCCGGTCAGTTCTCCATACAAACGCCGTCGATGACTCCCTTATTTGAGGTTTTAGGTTCACAATTGAGCATAATGTCGATTGAACTCGTCATTATCTAGGTTTGTATCGTAACGAAATTTTGAAAATTAATGAAGTTGACAGTAATGAGCTTTGAAAACTTTATATGAAAATGTGTCGACTCATAACTCTCAACTTAATTATCTTTTCAAAATTTCATTATGATACAAACCTAGATAATGACGAGTCCAATCGATATCATGCTTTGTCTTGGACCTAAATCCTCAAACAAGGGAGTGATCAGTGATCACCCTACGATGTTTGTAAGGAGAACTGACCCGCCAGCTCACTTTTAAGTAACATAAGTCATGTTTTTCTGATAACAGTTCTTTTTAGATATTGCTCCAAACATTCTTCTTTTTTTTAAATACAAATTTAGTGATGAGAAATTCTTAAATAAGTTTTACATTAAGGAAACCACACCCGGCTCTGTATTATCCTAATTGTTTAGAAGCAAACTGTTAGGCATTAAGTAAGGGTTCTGCCAGCAGCTGGTTTCAACACTCAAGGGTGAGAACAAAAGGGATAAGTAATAACGTTAACTGTAAAATGAAGTAGAATTAATTCAGAATAGGGTAGCTAAGTTAACGTGTTTGGGAAACAGACGCGTGAATATGCATGACTTTAATAGTTGAAATGTTCACATTTCTTGGGAATGTTGATTTGGTTTAGTCCTCATTCATTACCAAGTTATATTGCCAGCATTGTGCCAGGAAAAACATATTATTCGTACAGATCCATATAATGTATATGGAATAATTGTTCCTTCCAAAATTTTACTTTATATACGAAGGAAACATTATTCGTTGAATGGAAACAGGTAATGTTTGAGGAATTATTAGTTAATAATACAGAACTAAGGAGACTTTTCAAGAAGTTCTTCGCGTCATGGAATTGAATTCACTTTCGAGATTTTGAACATTCTTAACTTTTACATACTAATTCTAACCAGAAATTGTTTAATGATACGTAGATACATATTAAACAAAAACACAAAGTTTAATGTTGTCTTAGGTTTTCGCGATTATGACACATAGGAACTAAACAACTTTAAACACATGTGCCACAATGTGAAACCAGCTGCCAGGTGCAGTATTTCCGAACGGATACGACTTAGGGGCCTTCAAGAAGAGAGCATATTCCCTCCTCAAAGGCCGGCAACGCATCCTCGATACCTCTGGTGTTGCGGATGTTCGTGGGCGACGGTGATCACTTACCACCAGGTGAGCCGCCTGCTCGTTTGCCCTCCTATCCCATAAAAAAAAAAAAAAACATAATCAGTCACCCCGTGACCACGATCACTGCAATGTGTTTGAAACGTCGGAACAAAAATCATTATAAATATACGTGATTTAAACCGTTTAAAGTTGTTTAATTACATAAAGTATGGTTAAGAAGTCGGACAGATTTAGCACATCTTGTGATAATAGTTTATTTCTCTATGCCATAGCTTGGGTAGTGTTACCTTCACCAACAGTGATAAGTCTAAAAAGGTACCTCATGAGATCAGGGAACATATTATGGCAAAAATACATACTTATTAACCAACTTCAAAAGAGGAGGAGGTTCTCAATACGACTGTTCTTATGATGTTACCTCATAACACATTACAGAGTGTACCGAATTTGTTTTTTGTTTTTTTATTAAAAAACTGGTGCTTGTCAGGTGGTCCCTTAAAAATTTTATTGAGATCTGATCAGAACATGAGTTATCCCTAATAATGCGTATTTTAGGTTTGACGTTGATTTTATTTTGTTAAAAGATTCATCATGTTTTCTGGAAGAGACTGTAATTGACTACGTGTCTACTTATTGTGAACCTTTGCTTTTATAAAAATATATTGTTATTCCTTATGGTATAAGATATTTATTGTATGACGTAATATATTGTTAGTTGTTGTGTTATTTTATTATAGAAATATATTGTCAAAAAATTGGCAATTCAGCACTTACTTCTATAGCATAATTGGAAATGCACTAAGACGATATTCTGAGGTCGCGGGTTCTAGTATAGCTGGAATTTATTTTATTTCATATCTAATGGTTGTAACTTGTTATAATCTAATTTTTATAAGAATGTTATAAAAAAGAATATAATTCAATTCAGTCAAAACTGATAACAGTTCACTGATCTATAATTCAAAAATGCACTAACAAGGTAAAATAGAAATATATTTTTTATTTAGTGCCACAGAAAAAAAAAATTATTGAATTTGTATGGTATATACATACATATACTGTATCAGCCGGGTTGTCCACGGCTTAACACAGCATTCCCATTGGCAGGCGTCTTGGGAATCACAGTGTGAGATATCAGTTCCTCAGAAAGCGCTGCTGCCCTCCTTCTGGTGTTTTACCCTTAGCCGCCTCCTACGACACCCACGAGTAGAGATGGGGGATGACATTTTAGCCCGGTACCCCACGGGCTACATTATATATTTATATTTTATACATACATATACCATACCGGATAAATTAGACCATAATATTATGTGTTTTTTTTTATATTCAATTATTCTGTACTTATGTGTAACATTCAGCATAGACCTTGTGATAGATTATGGATGCGAATAATCACACGATATTGTTTTCAGTACGGATTGGTGTCAGTCGCGATAACTGAGACTCTTGCAAAATAAAAATAATACAGTTATCTTATAAATAAAACACCTGCCATTATCGATATAATTGAAATACGGGAGATGCGGGACACAATCTTTGACTTAGAACGGATAAATTAGGCCCAAGAACACAATTGACGTTAGTCGCAATCGAACATGCGCTTGCGTACCACGTCACGTAAAATCACCTTACATCTGTGTAAAAAGACAGCAATAATCATATGTCAGTATTTAAAATGTGCACTAATAGTAAAGAAAACTAAAAATTAGTTTCACGGCAGTACTTTTCACTCGAACATATAACAAATCGTATTATTTCTTTAATTTTCTTCCGATTTACATCGCTCTTTGAACGCCATTTGCAGACAGAGATAGAAATACACGATTATCAGTTCACCAAAGATATCCGAATCGTTTTTGTTTATGTAGCAGTAACGTATATTACTATCTTTTTCACGCTTGACCGTTTATGTCTCTCTGTCTCATTTATAGCAAATTTACGACGATAACTCGGTGGAGTGAGTGTTTTTGCGTGTATTTGTTTCTGGTCTAACTATATTTACGTGACACTAGAGTGTCCCGCATCTCCCGTATTTTAATTACATCGATGGCTGCCATGGACATATTATTTCATAACACATTAATATATCAAAATATGAACCGATTAGCTCGCTGAGTTGCGTCAATGCAGCTCTTCGTGTGTTCCTATTGCCACATCAATAAATAAAGGAACAGATTGAAAGCTACGAACACTTTGTCGGCTTACTGACCCGAGTGGGCGCCGCTCTTACCGCTGCAACTCCCGTGTGTTTTGGCAGTGACTACACACAACACTACTACACGCACACACAGCTGTTCATGTAGTAGTGATACATTCTGTACCGTTCTTTACTCACACATGCACTATGCAAATGTAGCATCAAAATAGCGCTTAACACGACATGCACTTGAGAGTTCAATGTTTGGAGTCTCGCCGCACCTTCAAATATTTCAAAGTGGGAATGCCGTCTCGTGGCCTTGCCATTTTCACGCAAGCAGAGATTTGCCTTATAGGGTTCAATTTCCGGTGCAACTCAGTTCTCTTACCTCATAAAATTAATAAAAAAAAATAAAAAAAATACAGTTTGCCTGATGTCGCAGTACTTACGGAATATATATATATATATATATATATAGAATTATGTTAAAAAGTTACATATGTAGGTACAATGAAAGTATGTTATCTAGAACACGAATATGTTCTAGGACGCAGGCCCCACTAACCACCGTAAAGAAACACTACTACTATATATAGAGCATACTCCCTCCTCAATGGCTGGCAACGCATCCTTGAGACCTCTGGTATTGCGGATGTTCGTGAACAACGGTGTTCACTTACCACCAGGAGCCGCCTGCTCGTTTGCCCTCCTAAACCATAAACAAAAAAAAACTAATGTTTTGTATCTCAGAGAATAGGGCCCCCTCCGACAGTCAGTAAAACAGTCCACTTGCAACAGGTCACCTAACATGATACAGAGAACAATTGTTACACTTTATATTACATTACACGTCAAATATGTCCTTTATAAGCTTATCATACTTAAATATGTAAATATAATACTTTCGATACCTGAAAAAATTAATTATAATAGCATATAGTTTTATATCAAAACCAGAATTAACTTTTAACTAAAGAAAAACATCCATTTACACTCGAAGCAAAAGAAATCTCAAAGAAAAAAAACCGTCCAGTCAAACTATAGTTAACACAGCCGATACCGAACTTGAAGATGAAAAATTAATGCGAAAATAAACGCACCACATCTGCGTCGCTGCTCTTCGATCTTCGCCAAATTACACTGAGCTCCGCAAAATCTGCAGTTTTGGTGATTTTCAAATGTTTTAGGAATTACGGAGGACGGGTCACGGGTCTTGGTAACTGGTCATGGTAGACCGATCATGAAATATTCATTGTTGAAGATCCCAGGCGGGCCACGATCTCTTTTATTAGCATTTAGGACAAGTTTTGTAATGTAAGACGGGGGAGCGTAAGGGTTTCTTTGGCCCGACCTCTCTCGCCTGGTATATTTTTGAATATTGACACGAATAATTTGAATTTGTTTTGTGGTTGAGACAACGCGATGAATTAAAGATTAAACCCGTTGACTTTCTACTTCGTTAAGGTATTTGACGAAAGTTCTTGTTTAGGTTTGTTCTGAGGTGACTTTGTTGAGATGAAAGTAATGTTAATAAAGATTCTCGTAAGCGGATAACGTTACGTCTTGAAAGTTTTTGTAAGTTAGTGATTTAAACCTTGGAGCGCTGGTTCTTGCTTGATTAATCATCCTAAACCGATCAAATGGATGAAACAACCTTCTCTACTATCACTTCTTTGATAGGTAACTGCAAGTGTTATATACTACTGGCACTTTAAGGAGCCACTCCGAGTTTTTGTATTTAGATGTATAAAACCCTAATCAAATTGAGGCCAACGACTATTGCCTTGATTTAATGATTGACTAAATGACCACTTATTAAATGACTTCCCGAAAAGGGGGCAATGTTTTAAAGTCAATTATATTTTATAACCGTGCATAACATTTTACGTGTAATTTTGATGATTCGACGTTTAATTACATCAACATCGGTTTATTTGCTTTTAATTTCATCATCATCACGTCAACTGAACGTCCATCGTTGAACAGCCTCAAAAATTATGGGTGAGTAACAATCAATTTCATAAACAAAATGCATGAATAAAAGTTATTTAAAAAATAAAACACGGAACTGCTGTCCAACGCTGAAGTTGTCGGTTTTGATGTATTGAATAACCACTGTACTGACGCGTATAGGTCGAAATTGTAGAGCCTAAGTTTCGGGCATATCTAATCATGTGAGTTTACGCGTCTAAAATGGTAGCGATGACTCCGCACTACTGCTACTAAAACCTCTTCTGTTTATGACCGCTTCTTTTAATGACCGCATCTACAAAGCCCGCAGATGTCATACTACGGTGCTTAAAAGCAGCTGTAAGAACGATGTTATGGCCATGGGCTGCATTCACGGTGGCGCGCCGGGACTGAACCCCATGCGCAAACTTGATGTCGGTTAGTAGGTTATTAGGACCTATAAATCCTCCAAATTTTCATAGTTGTGTTTATGGTATTTTCCTCCTTGTGTCTCCACAGATTCCAAGTTTTGCAATTTCACCCATTGCCGTTGTATTAGTTTTTCCTATTCCAGCACCCTAATACTGATAACACTGCCATAGTAAGGTGTCCTCTCTGAGACTTTTGTTATCCTCTCTAACTTTATGAAATTCAACTACGTTAGCTACGTATTTCTTTAAGTCAGATATTTCCTGTTTAGTACTTCGTACTGGTCGCCAACAAAGTCCTTTGGCTACGGATCAGATAGTAGCTTTCATAGTTTGCCTTTCAGACATCACGATCTCAAGAAACCTCTTCTCTGCGATGTTGCTATATATGCCGGAGAAATCAGGTATACCACAATTAATAATAATAGTGTGGGAACTGTGATATTTTTATTTTGATTCAATAAACTAGAAAGCGTAAATATGCGTTGTACATGGATATGTTGACTTTTTGTTCATTGGCTTGTTTTAATTCCTTTAAAAATCTAGTAATACCAAATAAAATTTCTTAGGTAGACTTTTGGATAAGACTTTTCCTATAGTTAAGTATTATACAAATCTTTTATCGGTAACGGTAAACCGGAGTTTTATTGATTATATATTATTTATAAGTAAAATTCCTTTATACGCATTTACTATAACTTAGTTCTCGAGGGAGCTCGAATATGACCAATTTCTAAGTGGGCGTAACAATTCTGTCATACGTTATTGGTTCGAATGAATTCAAGCTTTTCTCAGAATTGCTCCTTAATAACATACAACTCAAGAGGCATTTATATAAATACCTCTCCTAAGGTATTGAACAATAACATCTTGAGATAATAGTAGAACACCTACGAGTAAACCTATCCCTGCGAAATGTGCCTGACTAAACATCGTCTAATAGAATTTAAGCTGTAATGTTTTCTTAGAATTAATTTTCACGTTGTAGGTACGATTGTATAAGACCTTGATTTAGAAACTTCAAGAGAGGAAATTGGGTAATTCAATTATTTGTTTCCAACGGTTACCTACTGTTCTAAGAATAACTTAATTAATTTTACTCTGTATTCAAGAATGATATTTTTCTATAAATAAAGAATTTTAATTCAATACGCCCCTAAACGTAAAGAAAGTCAGTAAAAGCGAATCGAGCCTCGCTCTATCTTTTGGTACATACTCCTCACAACAACACATGTTAAAGAAAATGTTTATTAGTTGTGATCATAGCTTAAAAACTAAATTATAAATCGATGCATTCAGTACTTGTAAGTTCAAATGAAAATATGCTTTCCAAACAAAGATAATTTTAAATGGATGACTTTGAATGGGGGCAGATTCATTAGGTATTAATGATTCTAGATAAAAATATATAAATAATATTTGTGTCTGTACTCAATGAGCTCTAGACGCCAAATGGCATTTTTTTTTTTTTATGTTATTGTGATGGAACACGCTCGAGGCCCACCTGATATTAAGTGGACTAACCTCTGCCTATAACAGTTGCAATTCATGACAACTCACGAATTGCACTGCGCCCGTCACATTGAGACATAGTGTGTAAGTCTCATTGTGCCTGTAATTTCACTGGCTCTCAAGGACTACTGTCGGAACACACCTTTCGGTGCTTGGCGACAGACTTTCTACTTGAGGGTGGTCGCTAGCCAGGCGGGCATTCGCAAAATGCCCTTCCACCATGCGGTGAAGCTCAAGCTCTGGGCGGGATTCGAACCATGGACCTGCTGCGCGGCAGTCCATATCCAATGCCACTGAGCCATCACTGCTTCAAATAACATAAGAAATCGTATGTTAGTTTTGATCATAGCTTAAAAACTTAATTATCTATCGGTGCTTTCAGTACATGTTAGTTCAATTAAAATTTTACTTGCCAAATGTCAACTAACAAAAAAGTTTTTTTTTTTCTCTACCTTCCCAGGTTTAAGCTTCCTTTAAAAAAAATGAAAGTGTAGTTTTAGTCCAACATACGTTGTTTTGTCAATATTTTATTATTAACTAATTAAATTTCCGGCTTGTGACTACCACCATTTACGAGATAGAGACTCATGACATACGAAAATATAGATAGGTAGGTAGAAAGACAAACAGGCAGACATAGGAGTCTCAATAATATATCTCCATTTTACCATATGGCCAGGGATACGAAATTTTTATAATACGAATACATCTTTGAAAAGTATGAAGAAATTACTTCAAAGTTGAAGTCGGTATCATGGTGATTCAAACACTTTTTCATTCACACTTCCTTTGTATACGAGATGGCCTGGAACTGTGTTTTCGATAAAATGTATTGGTAAAATCCCACAGTGAGATCTTATTTTGTTGACTCCAAATATTGTACTTAATAACCGAAAGAAGGTCAAACATAGGGAAAACCTAAATTGAATACCGCCATTGTTACCAAACATCTACCCACATCAAGAAGTTAGACTTAGGAGAGTTCAAACTTTCATAAATGTCGGTCGAAGAGAGCTCTCTCTGTTTTTCTAGGATGACCGAAATGTTTACGATCTAGTTACAGAACAACCGTTCTAAATAAGTGCAACTTTATGACATCTTAGATGGAAAGTTCCGTAAGACAATGTAATACATAAAATAATCTATCAATCTTGGATACCACTGTCCTTGAAATGATTTAGATCCACATTGACGATACCCATTCTTGTCTAGCGTTTTTTTTTATACCAGTCCATTTGGTCTACCGTCATGTAATCACCAGAAGTAAGTATGTAAGGACACACGGACGAGTGGGCTAAATTGCTGATGTAGGAAATAGTAAGAAGAGGGAGTTGTTGCCTCTGCGTCTTGGTGGTCAGGGTTAACTTTCACCCTGATCTATGGACATAAGACCTTCTTTTTGAAGCAGTGATGGCTCAGTGGCATTGGCTATGGACTGCCGCGCAGCAGGTCCATGGTTCGAATCCCGCCCAGAGCTTGAGCTTCACCGCATGGTGGAAGGACATTTTGCGAATGCCCGCCTGGCTAGCGACCACCCTCAAGTAGAAAATCTGTCGCCAAGCACCTAACGGTGTGTTCCGGCAGCAGTCCTTGAGAGCCAGAAAAATTACAGGCTAATGAGACCTAAGAACTGGACGTCTCAGTGTGACGGGCACAGTGCAATTCGTCGTTGACGAAATGCGTCTGTTATAGGCAGAGGTTAGTCCACTTAACATCAGGTGGGCCTCGGGCTTGTTCCGTCACAATAACATAAAAAAAAAAAAAAAAAAAAAAGACATTATTAGTAAGAACAATAAAATAGTTAAACTCAATATTGTGTAAAGGTGCATAATGTACTCTACCGTATTGAGTGAAATTGATTTACACGCTTAAACTCTCCTTGTTATAGGCATCGTATATGTCTAATAGGTATATTTATGAGCAAAGCATAATCAGCCCGTTGTTAAATACATAAAACAATTTTATTCCAATGATAATTACACAAAAATAATAGTTAATATTAAGGGATCACTCACGAGAATAAGTCAGATAGCTCCGTGGCGATGACGTGACTTTCGTAATTCTGAAGACGTCTCGCTAAGCGAGTCAATTGGGCGTCCCGAGCTCTCCTTAAAAAAGACCACCAGATGTGGTCGAAACTATAGTCGGTTTCATTTCACTCATCCTTTATTATTTACTAAAAAGAGTGAAAACCAGGTTAGTATGTAAAACAAAATGAACAACAACACAAAAATAATTAAATATAGTTACTAAAGCTACCTTAAAGTGTTTAAGTAATTAAATTAATTATCAATTATTGTTTATTTCATTAGTTACTCAATACATCTTTAATGAATATTTAGCATATGCCTTAATTTTATATAAACTGACTTTAATCATATTAACCAGGCCGGTTAAAATTGCACCCCCTCATATATCCCTGTAGAACTCGAAGAGAACTGCCTGAACATAGCTTTAGATGCTTGGCAACTGATTTTCTACTTGAAGAGTAACTAGCCAGCCAAGCAATTGTCAAATTGCACTTCAACTATGCTACTAAAAATAAACTGAAACTCCCTGATAAATTTATTCGTAGGCTAAAACCAATGCAGCTTAGAAAGTTGCAACACAATAAAACATAGCTGGAGTTGGTATTTAACCTCAAAGCACGATTTGGCTCTTGAGCCACATAGATTAATTGATCTATGCCCAGAATATATATTTTTTCTTTATAATACATATTAAGCTTTTTATTTTCATGAAAGGTCTACTACTTTCTGCGACCCTGATTATTACCAACAAGTCTAATATAAATTAAAATATATTGAACTAGTTTGAAAATAAATATTCGATTACGCACAACTCTACTGTATCTCCACCGTACCGGTATTTTGTGTTTAACTTTCCCAACTAGGTAAAGCGGTCTGACTGTAAATATAAAACTGTTTTGTCAGGGGCCGAAGTTATGAAATTGGATTTTGTTAGACCTAAGAGACTTTATTACGAAATAGCTTCAGGGCACATTCTAACAGGATTTGTTCTTATTTATGTTCAAACTATTAACATTGTAACTTCTCCAATAATGATACCTTTATTTTAATTGTAGGGTACAACTAAATTAATTATTTTATGAATATAGAATATAATAGACTGTAGAATCAAGGTTCCACCCAATGTAGAAGTCATGTAGAAGTCATGGGTGACGCCCAAGTGAGAAAAAACTAGATGTATCAACAACCGTACCCGTAATTTGGTTGTTGCTGCAGCAGTGAGCTCATCACAGTAGAACATTTCCTGGGAGGAATGGGGTTGGGAAGGCTCTCAGTCTTAAAAAAAACAAACCCAAACATTTTCTAAAAATATATCAATATGTATGTATATTTGTACTGTCCTGTGTGACAATAGCAAAAAATATGTTTTGGTTATTATTTTTATTTATTTGTTTTTTAACCTAACTACAAAAACATTATGCTTGAATATTGTTAAGACACATATTAAAGCGACCCCTATATGAGTAGGTTATTTTTATAGCTGATAAGCTTGCCTTTGACATTGCCTTTTAAGTATCTGAATGCTTGATTAAGGCTAAATTGATTACAAAAGACGATCCGATTGTATTTAAGTAAAGGAATAAAACAATAAAATGAGCAATTGGTGACAAATTTACAAAATATGTAAACGCATTATGTAGTACCCCGCCTTATAATACGCAGTTAATAAAATAAACAAAAGTTACATGAATCCCTTACATTAACGTATTAAAAAGTTAACAATCAGTTTCGGAACTACTATATTTGATCAAACGAATTCACGTCATTGAAGTTCCCCATCTTGATTGTTTTGTTTTGTATCGGGGAAATAGATTAAAGAAAATCACATTATGTCCATAGATAACACATCACTGGATAGGACATTTTCCTCGTCCCATTTTTTTCCGCTTGACTGAGCACTCTTTCATTCTTGTTCTCAAGACAGCAGTAAGCTTCCAAGGATCAAGGGATACGATGACGTCAGAGAGTTACATAAATCCGGCCTCTAACAAGAAGGTATCCTACACATCTACAGGTACGTCAAGATATAACCGTTACGTCGACGAAGGGCCTTAACGAAGCTGAGACTGTGTACGTAATGTAGCCAGTACCTAAGGTTTATAAGGTAAGGTAGTTTATGTGGAAAAGAAGCAGTGTTCGGGACACTCTCGATAAGTAGAGTGCGAAGCGAGACATTAATGTCAGAACGTCCGAAAAACTCATTAAAAACACCACGACATGTGGGCGGAACAATGGTCGAACTTTTAAGAGACGAATCAATTAGCATTCTATGTATTCACCGCGCGGGTGCCAGGTCCATAGCGTTGCAGAAGAAGAGGCGCTTGGGACTTGCAATCGAGGGAGTAGGTTAAAGGGCTCCTTTACGATGTCATCAATGCGCCCCTTCACCGCTCTAGCCTCCTCCCCTACCCAACTAAATTTGGTAAGATCCTACTAAAGCCTATTGGATATACGTTCTAGGATGGAAGTTACGAATGTTATTGACAGGTCAAGGTCTTTTAGTAGGTAGAAATTCCTACATGATTTTGATGCTATAGTAATATACCTACTAGTAATTCCGTATTTTTCTAGTAAAAATAATAGCAAGTGATATCTTACGATCAATTATTTATAAACTAAAAATTAATTCATTCACTTCACGCACAGTAGCGTTGGACTCTTCGTGTCGAGTTCTACAGCCCGATGTGACAGGAAATGTATTGAAAAATAGAATAAATGCCATTTGTCTGACCATTGAATTAGACCTTTCGATTCTGTGAGACCTCGGGTATTATCTCATTGAAGTAACTAAATAGTCTACCAGTATCAAACTTTAAGTACTGTTACACTCGTATATAATACTACGCTTAGATTGAAACACAAAATTGTTTTTCATTGTTCTTTGACTAAAGAGTGGATTAACTAGGGAAAGATAGATTAGATGGCGTCTAATTGAAGAGTTTTCTGGAAATTAAATCTTGTAATTTTGAACTTGAGCTTTGAACTGCTCGTACCTTAGAAATGTTATTATATAATTTTAACTTGCGACTTCGAATGGCAGTGACTACGAGTCTGATAAGAGTGTATGAGGATATAGTGCTTTTAGTCGAGGAAGATGTTGCTGACTCAAGAAATTAAACCATTTTTATACATGATTGGCTAGCCTTTGACTACTATCTCACCGGATCGTAAATGATGATATGGTTGAATATATTATTTAGGATAACCTAGAATTTCTGCCTCCCAAGGAAAGCTGCCGAAATAGACCGTTAGGTGCTTGGCCACAGATTTTCTACTTGAGAGGGGTAGAAGGTCAGGCGAGCATTCGCATAATGCCCTACTACCGTGCTAGAATTGCTGTCATTCTAAGACAAAACATGGGACCGACGGCTTAACTTGCCCGCCGAAGCACGAAAGTGCAGTGTAGTAATGTCACTAGCAATCACCCATACAAGTCATGACCGTGGCGGACGTTGTTTATCTTAGCTAGCTAAGCAAACTTCACTACGAGCGCTTCAAAACAAAAGAACGCACCAAGCGAATAGAGAAGTGTATTCTGTTAAGGACGACATTTTATTTAAATCTCAAGACAAGCGAGATATTTAAGATTATAATCATGAGTGAAGTCTGGGACTTTTTACAAGGCAAAGACTATAATATTATTAATTGAAAATTAACATGGTTTCATGGGAGTCATAAAGACGTGAGAAAAATGTATCGATTATCATTCAATTGTAATTATGTATACTCTGTGGTTGTAATGAGTAGTCTGTAATGAGGGTTCAAAATATGTTCAATCAAATTCAAGCGTTCACTCCTTTCATTCACCCCTTCCTATACTGGCCTTCAGCCGGAGCGCACGTCTCATCGGTCTGGGGACCGGACGTTGCCAGTAAATTCATGTAATATCATTCAATAAGTCATGTAAATAATTGTACCAAAGTTGGATTAATATACGTAGAAACATATATCAAGTTTCATTCACATCATCACTAATCAACCTTCCCGAGAACGGCAGTGCCAGGGGGGCACGCCGCCATTTTCATCATCAACGTGTCAAGCAGTTCAAATCAAAACCAGGGCCACCGGGTGCATCAGTGAGTGGAACACACGTTAGCTCTTTTCTCAAGTGGGCTAGCAGATCATCGCTTCGAACCCGCCGACATCGTGTTTCACACCACAGCACAAACACGGTGTTGGTCAGGGGTAATAATTCGGTCGTCCAGGGCGGGCGCTCGAATTGAAAATCACCCCCACGCCGAGTTATACACAAATATAATGCGATCCCCGAGCCAAATATGCTACATGTATACCTATGTGAAAATAAAAAGCACATTTACGAAAAACTTAACATTGTTTCTAATAAAAGTTTGTCAAGAGAAAATCAAAATTATTGATACAATTTAGGCGTCTACGACGCTCATATTGAATTATGCTACATTCAAATGTCACGTTCAAAAAAACATATATCCACTGCGAAAAGAACGGGCAAGAAACGCAAGGCATTCTTTTTAAACATCTTTTGACAATGTGTTACAAAGTGTTTTATAAAAATATTACAATTCTTGTTTAAATTATGTGGGTGACAGGTGACAGAATTGTCCAAACATTTTGTTCGTGCAAACTGTATATTAAGATTTATTATTCAACATGTTTGTCTCGTGTATCTTGAATTTTCCTTATTGTAGTATTATTATATGTTATATTAGCGGTTGGGTATGGAAAGATAATTCTTTCAAAAACGTAATTTTTTATATTAATTCTAATTATTTGATAATTATTTAGAATATACGCATATTGTCAATCTGACCTGACCGGATAGATCTCTATGTGAATAGTATGTTTTTTTTTTCAAGCACATACTTGAAGGTTTTTGTCGCCCTGGAAATGATCAAAGGCGTTTAAGTATGTATCCGTTTACGTCTTTAAAAGAAAATGTAGAGAACATTTTCTGAGGATTCTGACTATTAATTCAAATCACTTTGTTGACTTTTTAATGTGATTTGTGATTTCTTAACATGTTATTCATTTCCTGTAAGAACGTTTTCATAATACTTATTTTGTATTCTTCTATTTTTTATGTCTTTATCAAAGATATACTATGAAAAATATATACAGAATAACAATATATTATATACAACAATACAGCTACTACAATGAAAGCATTTAGACAACCCACAAGTCATTGCAGACTCACAGGCAGTCCAATTGCTCCAACACAGTACCAGTTAGCAGCTTGCCCAGCATTCTGGCAGCATTGCCGCGTTAATATGCTAAAAAATTGTTTATTTAAGTTTGTGGTGTTTACATTTCATTTTTGTGATGCATTTTTATTTGTGACGCTTGACTCAATCTCTGTAGGAGGTCTTCACTCAAATAGATTGATTTCAAATATAATGTTTTACAATACAATACAAAAATTCTTTATTGTTTACCAAATAAAAGTAAATTACACTTATTAAGACTAATTTTTCTCTGGCAGTACAGTGGGTGGTCTTATCGCTATGTAGCGATTTCTAACAGACAACCTTTGGATGGACAGAAATAAGGGAAAAGGTAAAAGGTGGTGAACAATAAATTAATATTAGATAATGAAATTCAGATACATAAATCCAATTTTAGTGTTATCTACACAGTATTTTTTTTACTTTATCAACCAGAACACACCATGAGATGTACATATTTTTTTTTACTTGGTATAAAACAACAAAAAAATATTGTTATTTGGTATTGCGTTTTAGTTCAATATTTACCTTTGAGTTGACGTTCTACACAACACATTGAAATTCCAGTTCTGTGAATTTTTTTAGCCATTCTACATTAAGAGATATAGATACTCATCTCTACCTCTTAAGTAGAATGACATTTTTATTTAACTGTTCTTTGCCATAAAGTCCCCTAACTTGAAAAGTAATTATATAACAAGGTGAAAATATAAGAAGACATATGTATGTAGGTAAAGAGAGTTTGATCAAAATGTCATAGGCAATCTCATGTGCTTTTATCTCAGTATTAAAGAGAGCTGTCAAAAACAGAAGATAACGGACTTAAAAAAAAACACTTCAAAGTATTTCAATCCACTGAACCTTGGCTGTATTATATTTACTCTAAGCTTGAACAATCTTCCTATAATTATATACATAAGTACGTTTCATTATTTTTATGGATGGCAGTTGTTATAACATTGTGGTAGAACATTTTGTGTATGCCTGCCTGGTAAGCTACTATTCTCATTAAGAAAATCTGTCGCCATGCTTAGCAGAAATCTCAAGAAAAACTGACGAAATACACCGTTAGGAGGACGGTAACCAGTAAATCTGGATAAGCCTGAACAAACTCTTCGATCACATCATCACTTACCATCTTTGTATATCTAAGTTGAGATATTCAAAGGCTAACCTAACAGCTATTGTAAAAAAAACTAGTGCTGTGTTTAAAGACGGTGATAGGCTAGAACACCGTTTAGTGTATGTTATATTAGCCTTGACCATCAACGTTTTAGTAAGTGATGATGGTGTGGATGTTGTTGTAGTTATTAACAGGCTTAACCTAGAATTACTGGCTCACAAGGAAAGTTGCCGAAATATACCGTTAAGTGTTTGACCGCAGATTTTCTACTTAGATGTGCCAACTAAACCAGAAGCGCTATTAACATGCGGTGAATCTCCAGTCTCCAGCGGGGTTCAAAACATGGACCTCCTGCGCAACAGTCAATAGTCAGTGCCACAGATTCATGACTACTTCAAAACTTTACCATAACTATTTTACTTGAAATGGGAAACATGAAAAATACCCTACCATCATGCAATATCTTTATTTATTACGTCACACGAGCCTCCAACTTTATCGAAAAGTTAAACTCGTATCGCATGTCAAGTGTTCACACACAATATGAGATTGCTAAAGTTGAGATTGCCTCCAAATTATAAACTTCGTTCCACTCAGCAAACTCCCTAATCTTCATCTTTAAACATTGTTATATTTAGAATTCAACGAGTTTTTTGGTAGACACAGGGCTTGATTCAGAAAATTTCGTAATAATGAAGGCAGATGTTTTTTAAGACTAAGAATGAGTGACTATCTGATATGATCCACTGTTAAAATCAGTACCTATTTAGATTGGTATGAACACCTGAGTAGTCAGACGTGACACTCCCTTGCGTTTAGTTTCACGTAAGTCCCTATAAATATTTTTCTGGCATGATGTAATTTAGGTATATATATATATATATATATATATATATATAACAAATAAGATTGATTGTATATTGTAAATAGGAGTTACTGTTCGTAAAATTGACGCACAATGCCATCTAGCACGTTTATTAGCCAACCTATATATATATATATTCTTAGGATAGAAAACTTAAGAAGAGTGCGTGTCTAGCTAACTTCACGTCGCAGCTACTTCAGAGTGGTGGCAACACAGCGCGGAAGGGCAGCTGGCGCGGCAATCTCATCGACTCGCTCATTTTGATCGTGGCTCCAGGGATAGACGGACGTTGAATACTCGCGCTAACGATATCTTGTTAAATTTATTAAGAATTGTAATTTGTATTATGTTTCAATTATATTTTTTAATATTTTTGGTTTATGTTTCTAATTTCAGAAGTGGGATTCCTATCCCACTATCTGCTCTGGCTATTCTAGATTTATACGTGCTCGCAACTTGCGATTTTATTTTGTTAACATGTCTGATAAAAGTAAGTGTAAGAGTCGCAAACGTGATCGTACGCCTATCCCTGTATTGGAGCAACAACTTCAAGCGATTTTGGATCGCTTAAACACTTTGGAAGGTAGTTGCAGGTCAAGCAGTGTCATCGAGGGTGGTACGACAACGCCTAGCACGCGCCAGGTGCAGGACGACCCACACGCGGCGTTGACGGTTGTACCGAGCGAGGTGATGGGCCCGCCGCCGATAGCACTAGCCGTGCCGTCGAGCGCTGTGCCCTGCGATGCAAGTATAGACTTGTCTGTGCCGTGTTTGAGTGGGACGCTCGCCGGTACAGACATGGTTATAAAAGAGGTAACAGAGAAGCTAGTGAGTGCAATTAGTGCAATTCCGGTGAGGTCTAAACACCATTTCATTTCGAATTTCGATCCTTCATTGCATGACTTTGATTCGTGGTGTAGTGAAGTAGATCATGTGAAACATATAAATACATGGGACGATCGCGAGTGTTTAGCGCGTGTAGGTAATTCTCTTATAGGTGACGCGAAGTTATGGTTAAACGAGTGGGTCAGTAATGACCGTAGTTGGTCAAATTTTAAGCGTGAATTCAAAGCCTTATGCCCCAGGCGTTTAGACGTTGCTAATATTCTGTTTGACGTAATGAAAACGGATTCGGATAACTACCCTACATATGTGGAATATGCTAGGCGGTCGCTGCTACGATTACGCATAGTAAATGGAATGAGTGACGAGTTAATTGCGGCAATGGTGATTTGCGGTATATCGGACGTTCGGATCCAAGCTGCTGCTACAAACGCTAAATTACTACTCGATGATTTAGTTAACTTTTTGTCAATCTATGTGAAACCCACCCAACTCGCACCAGTGCGTCCTCGCGGTATTTTACACATGACTGGTTCACGAAAACGTGAGAATAGTGATTCAAGGATCAAATGTTTTTCCTGCGGGATTCTTGGTCACAAGCAGATATCATGTGCAAAGCGCGCGAAGTCAGATAGGCTAAGTGCTGACACCTTTTCTATAGGCGATATGAATTCAAACAAATAGCTACCGCAGAATGATCTGTGTTCTTTTTGCAAGAAGATGGGTCATAAAGTGGAAGATTGTTTCACCAAGCAGCGCGCAGTCTCGCGGCAAGTCTAAGTATTAATTTTTGTCACAAAATGATAGACATCTATTATTAAAACGATATTGCTACCGCGGTGATCAAGAAGTGCCTGTAGACATTCTCATCGTTAGCAAGTTGACTATTTCCTTAATTTATGAGTCTGGTGAAACATTTCCAATGTACTCACACTTTTATTCCTTTGCACCACATTGGTGGTTGAGTTCCTTAAAATAATAATAGTAGTTGGTGATCATTTTGTACCTAATAGGTTTTTGAGTATCACACCAGTTATCTTAGGCATTGATTTTTTAAATAGGAAAGGTATTGCTTACATCAGACTGCCACAAATTCCATTACACGTTATGAAAAAGTTAATTCTGGAAGATGTAGCATACCAAACATACTCTATTAGTAGGCGATGATCGCAATCATTGTGGTAGGCACGGCTACAACTACTGTGCGGAGAGTTTCTTTACACCTTCGATTACACAACGGAACCCCAAAAGTGCATCGACCTTATAATACTCGTATGTCCCACGATGTAAAGCATCGCGTTAGGGTGACAAAGACCTGTTGGATAGTCATGGTCAGGTTAGACCGATCGAGCACATGGTCGAAGCCCTAATCAACGTACGGGTGCTGAGTAATGTAAAAGCGGTATTTTTAGGTCATGCAGAATATTTCGGGTGCTATATCCCCAACTACTCTCTCCAGGTAGCATATAAGTAAAAGTTGAGCAGTACTGTCGTACAATAATCAATATGACTCGTGTAGTCTAACTTTAGAGAAGATGTTGATCTGACATTTTATTGAAAGTCACAGCTCACCTTGAACATAATTGTTCACCTTTGTATTTGTTAATTGGCAGTGATGGTGCAACGCCTGTCATAAGATCCCTGTTACGCGATGTGGCTCTGGAGGCGTCGAGTCCCAATCGCAAAACTTGCCCGACGAAGAGCTTCAGCGTCACAGGACCGAAATCGTACTCGCCAGATGCTTCTGATAACGAGTGCAGCGCTTCTTTCAAAAAGGAGATCTGGAGTTCGTGCGTAAGACGAACCAGGCTACGGGCAAGATGAACTCCGGTATTCGTGGTCCATATACGGTCACGCAGGCGCTGTTACACGGTCGGTATGAGCTCAATCTGATAGCTGGCTCTTATGGCAAAACCACACAAGCTGCGGCAGAGTAAATCACACTCTGGCGCGGGAAAATGACACCCGACACATTCTATTCTGCATGCTTTGAAGGTGAGTATGAGCACGATCTGAAGACTCTTGGTCTGTTAAGCAGTGTTGTAATGTATCTGTGCACCCTGTGGGCCCTGCACTAATACAGCGAGTATCCTGCGGGCACTGCTCTACAGACACTTGCATGTTGTATTATTTTGTCTGTTTCCATTGTGTTGGTTCTTAGTGATGTAATGTATTTGTGCTCTGCACTCATACAGCGAGCATCCCGAGGGCTCTGCTCTACAGTCACTGAGTGTTTCTATGGTGTTGGTTCTTAGTGATGTAATGTATTTGTGCTCTGCACTAATACAGCGAGCATCCCGAGGGCTCTGCTCTACAGTCACTGAGTGTTTCTCTGGTGTTGGCTCTTAGTGATGTAATGTATTTGTGCTCTGCACTCATACAGCGAGCATCCCGAGGGCTCTGCTCTACAGTCACTGAGTGTTTCTATGGTGTTGGTTCTTAGTGATGTAATGTATTTGTGCTCTGCACTCATACAGCGAGCATCCCGAGGGCTCTGCTCTACAGTCACTTGTGTTGGTTCAGTGATGTAATGTATTTGTGCAACCCGAGGGCTCTGCACTCATACAGCGAGCATCCCGAGGGCTCTGCTCTACAGTCACTGAGTGAGTAGTGTTGTAATGTATCTGTGTATCCACTGCACTCATACAGCGAGCATCCCGAGGGCTCTGCTCTACAGTCACTTGTGTTGGTTCAGTGATGTAATGTATTTGTGCAACCCGAGGGCTCTGCACTCATACAGCGAGCAGCCCGAGGGCTCTGCTCTACAGTCACTGAGTGAGTAGTGTTGTAATGTATCTGTGTATCCACTGCACTCATACAGCGAGCATCCCGAGGGCTCTGCTCTACAGACACTACTTCACGAAGGCATCGAAGAATCCGGCTCTGTTCGATGTTGTGAGTGTAAAGGCCATCCTAAGTGGTAAGCCTTTACTGAAGTACGGTGTACAGTGAGCGCTCTGCACCAGTATGAGAGGGGTACCTGATCAGTACTCCTCTGTGTATCCCGCGGGCAATGCACAATGGGCATCCTGAGGGCTCTTCCACGCTCACAAAGGTGAGGACATACTCATCTTGGATATTCCCGAGGGCTCTGTCCGAATGTTCTGAAAGTAATGGAGTCGCTCTTACTTTCAGCTATTATTTATTTGGTCGCTGAACTAATGAAAACAATACGACTTTCAGGTGACAACGGTGATACAGATGACGCTATGCAGAGCTCATTATGCAGTGACGAGCGTCCAACTGGTGAGAGAGTTGGAGAAGGTCCAGTTTTTGAAGATCTTCAATCACACGCACTTTCCCACTCTGACCAAAGTACGGGCGAGGACGCGCCGCCGTCAGGAGAGGCCGTCTTAGGATAGAAAACTTAAGAAGAGTGCGTGTCTAGCTAACTTCACGTCGCAGCTACTTCTTAGTGGTGGCAACACAGCGCGGAAGGGCAGCTGGTGCGGCAATCTCATCGACTCGCTCATTTTGATCGTGGCTCCAGGGATAGACGGACGTTGAATACTCGCGCTAACGATATCTTGTTAAATTTATTAAGAATTGTAATTTGTATTATGTTTCAATTATATTTTTTAATATTTTTGGTTTATGTTTCTAATTATATATATATATAGGTTGGCTAATAAACGTGCTAGATGGCAACCTATATATATATATATATATATATATATATATATATATATATATATACCTAAATTACATCATCTCTCATCATCTATCGGTTTATTCTTAACCATTGTTATATTAAAAATATAAAGCGCTAATATAAATAATAAGTTCGTTGTTCTATTTAAGGCAAAATAACCAAATTTCATCCCTAATATAATTTGAGTTTCTTTTAAATATTTTTATATTTGCAATGAAGAAACATGACTATAAGTTAATGAATAGATTCAGGCGTTACTTTGCGGAAATCCATTTTTAATAATAACAAATATAATGAATAGATTCAGGCGTTACTTTGCGGAAATCCATTTTTAATAATAACAAATACTTTTAAAATATTTTAAGAAAACATCAAATTAATATTTTAATAAAACACTTAAAAAATATAAAAATATATCTAGTGACAATTCCGCTTAATTCTTATTATTAATAATAACAAATATTTTAAAAGTATTTTAAGAAAACATTTAATTAATTATTTAATAAAACACTTAAAAATCTTTATAAAAATGATATATATCTAGTGACAATTCCGCCTAATTTCCTATTAAGCCGACGTGACGTCACAAACGCCACGCAGCCACACGATCGAGACATGTCTCGATCGTGCGCTCGTAGAGTCAAGACCTCCTGAGGATGCTTCGTTTAGAAGCGAAACGCGTCGAATACTCTTCCGGTTTGGCTGCGTGGCGTTTGTGACGTCACGTCGGCTTAATAGGAAATTAGGCGGAATTGTCACTAGATATATATCATTTTTATAAAGATTTTTTAAGTGTTTTATTAAATAATTAATTAAATGTTTTCTTAAAATACTTTTAAAATATTTGTTATTATTATGACTATAAGTTTTCCTCTCATTATACTTTTGTAATGTAATTCGAGTATTCAGATTTTCACTATTGCGTTGTAAAGTTTCACTGAATTATTTTTATTTCTGTCAGTCAACCAAGCAAAAAATACGACTTGGTTGAATAATTTTTCTCTCAGAATAAACTGTGACTTTCAAATTTAAACTATGATTGAGATGACTGATGAGACAACAGACTCAGTTCTTATGATGCACCTTTTAGATTCCATCTTATTTGCTGCCGTGATCTTCTTTTTCTTATTCTTGCTTTTAGCTCACAATAAGAATGGTGGTAAACACTTACACATCCCACGGAACACCCGTGGGATGTGTAAGTGGACTAAAACAGTTTATAATCTGTAGTGCATAAAAGTTAGTATCTTTTGTCCTACAGTCAGCGGTGAATGATTATTTGTATAAACGATTGCAACAACCAAAAGAAATCATTTAACGGTATGGAGCTCCTCTTGAACCAAGAGTGTATAAAATGATCTTTTTATAATTTTTCAAAGAAGTTCAGTTTATGGTATATTTAATGTGGCATATTATAAGTTAGGCTGGGCCTTTGAAAATAGAGTAGAAGTATTAGTGAATGATTTGGTGAAACAATGACACTCAACATAGAATATTATTCAAATATTAGAGCCAATTTTATTGTATTATTTACATGATTTGTTTCATTTCCTCGCTTGATTGAAGTGAAAATCTGAGTGTATAACTCTTTAAACCCATTTTAGCTTCAAGTTAATTATCAGGACTTTTTTGGCTCGGGCTATTAAACGCCTCGGCTCGAAGTACATATTTTTTGCATTCGTTGTTTATTTAACATATTGAGTCTTCATCTATCTTCTATCATTTTTAAATGCTATGCGTGAGTATTGTCGTACTAAAATGACATCAGCACCAAAAAGTTGTTTCTTAATTTTGCCCCAAAATTTAAGAACAACCTAACGTATAAATTCGTCACTCTACCCCATAGCCGTAACCCTTGAATTCACCCTTGGGGGAATTAAATCCGTCAAGATAAATAAAATCTTTGGAAGAGTTAAATCTCAAGACTGACTCACCCGCTTTTTTATTTGACTTTCTTTTTTACCCGGCTTATAAATGTTTTATTAGGTGTCTATAAAACCCCGTAAATAGATTTTATTATACTCAAAACTCTTTACAATTGTAAATGGTAGTTTACAGTTGAAAATTTCAACTCTTGAACAAGTGAAATCAATAAGGTTTAGATACAGTACACTTTCAATCCAGTAAGGACTCTGATTTTTATTTATTAAAGAAATTTGATAAAAATAATTGATTATTTTGTACACAACAAACCGTTATGCATTGACTTGTACTTTTACCACCTGGAATCCTCATCTCCTCATTCCTCAATATCTTTCTAGTCTATACCTTTACAACGACAAAGTTTTTTCAACATCGACATATTTTGTTGTTGCCATTGAAAACCAGTTCTGGGTTTAAATTGTTTCAAATCTTACTTGCCAACAGATGTAAAAGCGGTCAAAGATAAACTGGCCAGCACTAAAGAAAATGACATGGATATGACTGCAAAACGGCGCATATATACATCACTACAGCTACTACAAAAAAGCAATTAGCCTTCAAGTTATTGCTGACTCACATGAAGTCCAAATGCTCCAGCCCACTACCAGTTGGCAGCATGCCTAGCATGCTAGCAGCAATGCCCCGTTGAAGTGGAATGCTTGCCAAATAGGTGCCACCATTTTGATCACGCGTCGCATCAGCCAAATGCTCTGATAAGTTTTGGAAAATACGATGAGCTCCCGATCCCAATGTATCTACATCAAACGGCTCAAATATGCAACCACTTTGCAAGTTATCAAAGAGCAAAATAAAAACCTTACGCTAGGATCAAATTGTCTATCCAAATCCATATCTGTTTTACGCACGAATCCGGTAGAAAGGACATGATATGAATCAATCTTTGTAATACCCGTACTGATCTAAGTTTGTACTTTACATTTTCAAAGTCCCAGTCGAAGCAAGCTTAGGAAATGTATAGGGGACACGAAGCTGCGACAGAATTAAATAAAGTTTGTCGACAACACGCTGGCTATTGGTCGCTCCAAAGACGTGTTTTTAATTTAAAGTTAGGAGTTTGAGCTCTTGTTGGATTATAATATTCCATCCTGTTTATTAGCCTTTGTATTTTAACATATAAATAAAGGTATATATATATCTTGTAGAATCATTAACCACACCATCAAACGTATTGACCGCTATCCCACGAATTATTTGTAGCTGCTATCGCTATTTGTAAAAATTACGCACTATTATGATTTTTAAGATGCCGGTAAGGACTGCTTACTATAGTATTCTCTGACGCGATTGTAGTGGAGCTTAGTTAGTCGTTTACAACCGATAAAATAAATTAAGCATCGTTCTCTGTAATCACTACTTTAAGTTAATTAATTCACTCCTATATCATACAGGGTTATTAGAAAAATGCTAACAACCTCTTATGGTTGACTTATATTAAACCGAACAAAATATATCGTTAGTTGTATGTTTTTAATACCTAGATGTTTTATTATTGCCATACCATAATTAATTGTAGTAATATCTCTATTCGAACGACACGTAGCGCATCCCGGCGGCGATGCCGCAGCGATGGATTTAGCCTTGTGAGAGGCATTATTGCTATTTTTTCGTTTACTACGAGACACAGAATTTAAATGAATCTGACAGCAATAGGAAAAAACTGCGTTATTTTCTGTTTTTTTTTTTTTAAATTTGAGTAAAATCTTAGATCTAAAGTTATTCGTTGTGTTAAACGCAGGCAGTCCATGACATGTTGTAAGCATTTTTATAATAACCCTGTATAACTGACTGTTTACGTGTTCCAAGCCTTCTCCGTCCCGTTTTATGGTAAAATTAGCATGGGAAATGTGTGCATGCCATATTGTATTTTTTCAGGGGTAAGTGATACTGGGCGTGGCCAACATATCCACCAAGCTGAACTCTAGGCGCGTATGGCTGATTAAGTGATTATGGTTCACATACTATTTACTATCTCCTTTGAAGGATGACCTGTCACCCAGCAAACACAATAATCCTGCTCAAATTACTTTGGTACATGACGGTATGTTCTGAGATATAAGGAAACTAAAATTTTGATTTCAACCTATAGTCTTAGCCATAGCAATTCTAGCCCAGTTCACACACCCACAGGAGAAACTAAGGCTAGCTTTCAATAAATTCTCTACCACAAAGATGTTTAACTGAAGCCCGCAATAGGATTTGAACCAAAACCCACGCACAAAAATTCACTCTTACCACCGCAGTCCCATCGATTAAATGATCACCATAAAAGAGTACCATATTTGCAAACACTATTTAAATATGTCAATACGTTATCTCACACAGAAACACGCACGTGAAAACACACACAACTCGACAAACAAACAAGGCCACGTATACAATGTTTGATTCAGTGATCCAACAAAATACGAAACGAATGCGTGTTTGTCTAACCGAACAGAGGTTAGACAAACACGCATTCGTTAGTATGGTGAACGGTCCTCAATAATTGCTGATTTTGTTTAAATAGTGTCGGAAATTTAACTTTTATGTCAGTTTATTGCATTGTATGTGACGAAACGTGTTATTTTTATGGGAAACTCTGTCTAGTTTTATGGGCTTAAATTATAGTATAAGTTGATTCAATTAGTTTATGAATGGGGTGCAACATGCATCAACACTTCAGTCCTGTCATTCATCAGTTCCTGACCAACAAGCTTTTTATTACGCCTTCGCCTACGTAGAACATAATAATATCTAGTTCTTTTAAAGTAGTTACTTAAAAAAATAGATAAAAATGCTAAAAGCCTACTAACCAACTTATTTACAAGCCCTGTAAGTGAAAATCGAACTTCATTACTCCATCCCTGCTTCACATAATAAGCTTACAGTTATAGCATGGATGCCGATTCTCTTTGACACTAAATGAGAGTTGGAGACGCAAGGACTAAATAGCTCCAAGCGTGCAAAAGTTAGAAGACATAACACTGGAAGTATCATCTCAGTCAAAGCGCACACACTTCACTCCATCTTTAGCCAACCACGCCCACATTTCCCTTTTTAGTCACCAGTGCTGTTGGCCTTTATGGACTGCCAGTTAAAAGGGCGACGAAAGTTCTGCTGTCAAACAATTTATGCAAGAAACGCCATCGGCAGATGCCGTAGTCTTAGTCTCAGTCCATAGCAAAATCAGATAAATGTGCTATGCTACAATCAAAGTTTACCATAGTTTTTCTCTCTAAATGATAATTTTTAATAGCATTTTATATCTCATAACAGGCCTCTTACTATTTTAGGATATAGAGGGTCCAGGGTTTATAGACTCCTATGCAGAAGGTCTTTGATTAAATTCACGCCGCAGACATAATACGTTTTTATACGGAAGGGCATTTGGCGAGTTTCCGCCACGTTAGACCACCTTCAAGTATACTATCTGTTACCAAGCACCTAACGGTGTATTCTGTCAACGGTCTGAAGAGCCAGTATTTATGTATGTACTAAGCCTGTTAACACCTTCAACGACATCATCACTGTAAGGTTATTGTCAAAGGCATATCAATAATAATTATAATAATCAAACAATAAATGTTGTTCACTTCTGCTATTAAAAAGAATAGAATGAGCGGAAGCACGTAACGCAGTTTGCACCGAAGCTTGAAAACGGTGAGGTGCAGGGTCGTATTTGTTTAATCGGCGTAATAACGACAGTTGGCGGCAACATAAAACCAACTTTATACAAAGTCATTCCAGCAGGTGAGTCAAATACTTTTTTAGTTTTTTAATGCCTTTTATCTACTACCAAGGTACTTGTATGTTGATATTGGTGGCTGTAGGAGACCTACTTAATATAATACTAACAAACAAAGACACTACCTGCATTCCACAGTTTGCTGATAGTAACATTCGCTCCGTGAACTGTGGGCTGCCTAGAGATATACAATTGTCAAGTTTTATGTAAACTGGATTAACTCATTGGGATCATCGATAACGATAACAATAGAATTCCATTCATAAATAGACCCGTGTGGTCCTGATCATACCAATGGGACTGCTCTATTTTGCCCTAAAACACATCGTCAGTCTAATCTATGGAACTGGTTGCAAGTGGTCCACACTATATAACAATGAAGGTATTAAGAAATCTAGTGCTTCTTCTGGATGTACATTCAAAAGATTCATTAACAATGTTAATAGGTTGGGATGAATGTGATTATGATTATATACCGTACAACAAAACGTACAAACGCTGTACAATCAGTCGACAACTAATGAGGTTGATGCCAAAATCGTTATATGACCTACCTTTACCGGGTCATCCGAACACACAATAGACAAACAAACATGCGAGAAATTTAACAAAGAGCACGTCCAAATGTTTAATTCATTAGTACATTATGTCATTGTGTCTATTTGGAACCACTAAATTGTTTGGTGAGGTCTCCACTATACAGACACCATTATAAATATGTTTCTGATAGCCTACCTATTTTCCACAATCTCACATGATTTCTTTGCATTTTTCATTAGATATACAGGGAAAATAGGCAGCGGTGCATAAAACGATAAACGTGTAAGTAAAAAATATTAAGACAATAAGTTGTTTATGGCTATTTCCCCAGATATCTAATTCCAAAATCTTCTCACTCTATAACGTACCTGCTTTACGGCCGCGGCTCTGTACGTTTGGAACGTTTACGAAATTAATTATTATTACCTAAATTACGAAGGCCACAGCCGGAGAATGCAAATAACATAAGTTATTTTAATAATTTAATTAAAATAACTTATGAAAATTACAATGAATATCTTATGAATAATTAATCGAATTGATACGTGACAATTGCCCGATGCTAGATGCAAAAGTGAGGTACTCGATGTCCGCTACGTTAGCATTCGGTGTCGTCGAGCGGTGTTTGCTTAAAAGGCGATTCCCGTGTAACACCAATTTAACTAGTTATAAAAAATAATAACATATATTGTATAATCCCACTTTCTAAAAATGTATTTTGTGCTTCATGATTTATAATCCAGAGGGACATTATTTTTGTAACTATGGGTATTTCCAGAGGCAAGGATATTTTTCTATTCCGGCAATAAGGTCTTCTAGATCGGTCATATTTACTGCCCTATTAAGTATATTATTACCTAAGTATTTATATAGTCGCAGAAAACGCGCGTGCAAGGCTCACGACGTCCGTTTGACACTGATGCATCTGACGTTAATTTCTGATGTTGTGCGGGACCTAGAATTACGTATACAGAGAGTGCACCTTCAGACAATCTGATAAGATAAATTTCTGACGTCCTCTAGGTGATGGGCGTATTGCAGTTCATCACTAGGGACGAAACGCATCTGTTATAGGCAGATAATTCCACTTAACATTAGGTGGGGCCTGATGCGTGTTCCATCACCAACCCATAAAAAAGATAAAGATGGTGAAAAATTTCCGACAATGGCAGCAACAGACCACCGCCGGAGAGACTTTTCTGATAGTATGCGGGGTGCGTCCGGCGCGCGTTAGAATATTTCTGAAAGACATTTTCTTAGGATATCCGGCCGTTTTAAGACGTCTCTTGAGATTATATCAAAAACTGAAATCAGATTATTTAAACGGACCACACTGTGAAAACTATCATATCCTAGCGTTTTTATATTCGCGAACAGTGGCACAGGTGGCGAAGCTACCACGCTCCACTTCTTATGTATTGATCTCATGTATTCTTGTAGAAAGAAAACACGAAATATGTCATACCTGCATAGTATAATATGTAAGGTAATACTCTAAGTTACTCCCTAAAATTATATTACACAACTTTGCGGGTCGTGTGACGGAAAGTCTCAGTTTGTAATCTAAATGTCTTGTGATCAGATGGGTTCCGGGGTTTTCTAACAAAAACTTTTTAACAGATTAGCAGTCTAGAACCTGGAAGTTCTGCAACCCGAACCTGGTAGATAACGTTTGCTACAGACTAGAAAGGATCAAAACATGTATGTTAAAATAAATAAGCTCAATATCATATGACACGTTTATAAACATAAAATGAATTATACAATAAAAAAAATTATATAAGTCAAAAATAAAAATAATAATCTGTAAATACCAATGTCAAAACAAAACTGCAACTATTATGTATTGTCAAAACAATTAAATAATACAAATTCAATCAAGTGACCCACCCTGGCCTGTAACCGGTGCAAAGATGAGATGATGGCATCATTTCCTCGCAGTGCATCTTCTAATGGTGAGTGTATCTAGCGACGGAGGTGGCTGGCACCAACCGTGTTGACGCTAGTGGCGTCCTAAACCAAGCATTTGCCAGTATTCCAAGGCACCTGAGTCAGCCCACCTGGTCTCTTACCGTTAGACCTATTAAGTCCCGGCAGTGCCAGCACGCAAGGGACCGAGCCAAAAGCTCGGCGAACTATGTAGTCGAGAGCATAGTGACGCACGTCCAAGTTTTTTGAGGCATGGATTTAGATCCAAATTATAATACACCACTTAAGGTTTCTCCAATGATGCTGTCATTGAAGTACCACAAGTTCAAGGCTCACCTAAAGTCCACAATGGCTTTGTCAATAGGTAGACTAAAAACAAGTTTCACAAGGTGATCCCTATGTTGAGTTGAAAAAAAATAAGTTATGAATAAAATATTCGAAAAAGATTGATATACCTGTTACAGTAAGGCATGAAATGATGGGATGTGTTCGTTAGCTTCGCTTGAAAGGTAAGTGATATTGAGCAGAAAAGTGTCTTTATTTATATTATTTATGTATCAGACGTCTCAAAAATTTGTTTGAAGGTGATTAATCACTTATGTTCTTTTTTAATATTCTACAACAAAGCCCTAAAAACTTGCCATAAATGTTGTTTTCTTCTGAAGAGGACAGACCAATCCTATTTCAGTTTGAGCCGTACTTAAAAGGTTGCTTCAACAAAAGGCTTTTATAAAGGAGACATACCTTTCCCAAGCGCCCATAAATCTAGACTAACAATTACCTATCTCCCGTTGTTAAAGTAAGATATCTTACATTTCGTTCTTTGTAATTCTTTACGACTTTATTTCTATAAAATGATAGATGAATTTAAAAAAAATAGACATGATTGTTTATTTTATGACAGAATATAAAAATGAAAATAGAACGACGAACAGTTTCTTATCCCCCAAAGTCAAATCACCCAAGCCACCATACCTATTGTTATCGCCTAGTAGTTATGTTCGCATTACACTAAAAACAGTATTTGGTTGAACCGACCATAACACTGGCTTAATTTATCAAATACCTTTGTTAAATATTAACAAACCAAGCATTTCGTTAGTTGAAAAATATATTAATTGCCTATCTATAAAAACTGAATCAACATCTTTGGAGTTAATAACTAATCGGCTTTATATAAGATACTACCGAATTTCCTTGTTATTAGTTACCCACAGCTTTATGTAATTTCAACAATGTTTCATGTTTAGATTAATTAGATAATATATAACAGAATACTCTAAATTGTTACACCAAAAAAAAGAAAATACATGTTGACTAAAACCAAGTAAATAAGTAAAGTGTTACAATGTGCCTAACCAAGTTATCGGTTATTTGAACAATCCTTTTATGCTATGATTCTCGGATAAGATCGAATAGCTATCCATCTTTTCTGGATTAACAACCTCATTGGTTATTATTACTGAACAAGAGCGACGCGCTGTGGTAGCCAAAAAACGTTACCTAAATATAAAATGCAAGCCACATGTTCAACAAGAATTAAATTTTCCTTTTATACGAACACTATTAATCGTAAGTAGTATTAGCCCTTAATAAGTTGGCATCGGACTGGACCACTATGGCCAATTTATGAATGAAATTCTATTGTTATAATTATCGCCGATGCCAATTGTTTAATACGTCCTTCGAAAAAGGAGGGTTGATCATTCATATATACGGTTCTACATTTTTTTTGAAGACACGGAACCCTCAGTTTGCGACTGTTATTAACAGTTTTATTATATTCTTATTTTTTGTAGTCTGATTTACAACATCTTCAGGATGAGAAGGAAAGAAAGACAGATATTTTATGTTAGTTACCTCAGAACTTTTGACTGGGTGAACAGGTTTTTATGATTCATTTTATTTGAATATGATGCTTGCCGACATTTAAATTTTATCCATATTAAAAAAAACACGGTAAAAAAATTTTGAGTTACACCCCAATAAATAAAAAGTTTTTTCCTATATGATTGATATAGTCATTGACAGCGAATGACAGTTGGTCCTGTAAGTAGCAAGGGTCACTGAAATGGGTAAAAAATATTTTACCTAAAAATGGAACCGACTTCGACACTCAAGAGCGTGAAACTACTTGTCGAAGTCGGTACCATGTGCACAACATTGTAATAATAAATACTTTTAAACTATCATGGTACCGACTTCAACAAGTTATTTAACTTTTTTGAGTGTAGACATTTTGCATAGATTATTTTTAGGTAAAACGAAATTATTTAAATCAACAGTTAGTTGCTATTCCTACGACTATATTATTATGTAAATCTCATCAATACGAAAAGAACTAATGTTGTTGTTTCAAGCAACGGTATTTGGCTAGGAATATTGTTGATTAACATTAAATCAGTTTGTGACAGCCTCGTTTAGAGGGATTGGAGAAAAATATCGGATGTCTCATCACGGAAACGGTAAGAGACAGATAGAGGCGGTTTGAACAAATGTCATAAAGAATAAGAAGAGCAGACGATGTGTCTGCTCTGCTTATTCTTTATACCCATATATTTTTTTACCCATTTCAGTGACCCTTGTTACTTACAGGGCCGACTATCATTCACTGTCAATGAGTATATCAATCAGATTGGAAAAAACGTTTTAGTTATTGGGATGGTACTTCAAAAATTCTTTACCGTGATTTTTTTAATATGGATAAAATTTAAATGTCTGCAAGCATCATATTCAAATAAAATGAATCATAAAAACCTGTTCACCCAGTCAAAAGTTCTGAGGTAACAAACATGAAAACATAAATGTAGTCGAATTGCGTACCTCCTCTTTTTATGAAGCCGGTCAAAATCCAGGACTTTTGGTGGCTAAATGCTGTGGACTTCTGTATTACTCTGTAAATATCTGTCTTTCTTTCCATCTTATCCTGAAGATGTAGTATATCAGACTACAGCAAAATAAGGATATAATTAAACTGGCAAAGTGTGAATCGCAGTCGAACACCGAGGGTTCCGTGTCTTCAAAAAATGTTTTTTCTCATTGTTCGGGATTCTTAGCTTTTCAGACTCCCACTAAGTAGTTGAAAAAAATAACAAACAAAATTGAATATTTTAAGCCTCTGACCAAGGCTTCATAAAATGTAGTTAAGAAGCATCTCGGTCACGTCTGCTTGCAAACAACGAAACGCATCAAAATCGGTCCATTGGGTTTGGGGATACGATGCCACAGACTAACACAGACAGGTTAAACTTATAACACCCCGCTTTTTGCGTTGGAGTTAAAAATAATTAAATTTTGGTAGGTTTGCCCTCTGTGTAAGCGTTTACCTCACACTATATTATTATTTTATATATAAGTATATCAGGCGATATAAAATTTCCTATATAAAAAACAAACTCCACCCACATAGGCAAATAGAAATTGTATGATTATGTCAGAGAGCGCATGATTAATAGGCCATTATGTAAAGTAGCTGCCTAGAAATATGGTTTTGGCATTCATGCATGGTCGCTGATATCAGAATCACAGTAAAGTGAATCTATGTTATGTTAAAAAGCTGCTTTAGTCCATGTAGAGACATGTATGTAATGTGTTCAGTAGCAATGGAATCTTCTTTTTATTCAAATAGGTAGGTACCTACTTTTGATACGTAGAAAAGCACCTAAACGAGATGACTACTGACAAACTATATACTAATATAATGTTGTCTTAGGTATTCGCGATTATTACACATAGTAATTAAACAACTTTAAACGGTTTAAATCGCGTATATTTATCATTATTTTTGTCCCGACGTTTCAAACACTTTGCAGTGATTGTGGTCACGGGGTGACTAATTAGTTTTATTTGTCACTTGAGTTATTAAGAAATTATTTGTCCTACCGTCCGAATTTTTTTATATTAATCATAACGTTCCCTATTCAAAATAATGATAAATATACGTGATTTAAACCGTTTAAAGTTGTTTAATTACTATATATACTAATATATTTATAAGCTTATTAAATATTAGGTATTTCTGACAAAACTTCTTTAAACTTGAAAGGTATTTTGGGGCATTCAGGGCTTTGGTTAATGCAGAAATCTGTACGTCTATATCTATATCTATACTTATAAGAATTAAAGTATGAAATTGCCGTTTTATTGTAATAGGTACTTCGAATTGACATGGAACCTTGTTGGTTTGTGTTTTTGCGTGATTTTTTTCACAGGAACCAACGAGGTTCTTCTTTTAAAAAAATGTGCAACATTTGATTATCGACTTGCAGTTGTTTTTTTGTTTATTCATCTTAGACAAGAAAGATGATTACTTCGAAAATTCGAGTAATTTTTGAATACGAATTTCGACGCGGACCTAACGCGGTAGAAAAAGCTCGCAATATCAATGTTGCGTTTGAAGAGGGGACTGCTAATGAACGCACCGTGCGATTTTGGGTTGAACGTTTTCGTTATGGAAACTTTGATTTGAAGAACAAGCCACGTGGAAGACCTCCCACACAGGTGAATAACAATGAATTGAAAGAGATGGTGGAAGCCGATCCAATCCAAACTAACCAGGAATTAGCGGCATGGTTTAACGTTACCTTACAAATAATAGTGCGTAAAATCAACTGCGCAAAAGAGGTTAATGATATGGCGCTATAACCGAAATATGCGCGGGCGAAGTCGCGGCTGGAAAGCTAGTTTCCTTACATAAAGGTGTTATTTGTTATCCTTTAGCTGGTTTTAGATACTAACGGAATGTAAAAAGATGGTTATAATTCTGCTTTAAATACTCGCCTGGCTAGCTACACCCCTCATGAAGAAAACCTGTTACCAAGCACGCTAGCAGTTTTAGAGGTTGTCTTCATATTCAGTAAATTCTACGTTAAGTTTGTAAATACTTCCAACAATACCACCACTTACCAACAGCTGACATTTTGGCCGAAGGTGAACATAAAATAGTTTAGTAGTTTAATATTTATACGTTATTCATAATGAACAATATATTGTACTGCCTTCAGAATAGGCATCTTTACTATCCAAACACGTCGGATACTATTTCGAAGCAATGATAGCGGAGTGGTTATAGCTTTGGACTGTGGTGCCGCAAGTCTATAGTTTGATCCCCGCCGCCGGCTTGAGCTTCAATGATGGTGAAAGGGCATTTTATGAATGTTCGCCTGGCTAGGTACCACGCTCAAGTAGAAAATCTGTCAAGCACTTAACAGTGTGTTCCGGAAGCAGTGCTTGAGAGCCAGTAAAATTACAGTCTCATGATGAGACTTAACAACTGCACTTTGCAGGGTGACGGGCGTAGTGCAGTTTGTCACTTGTAACGAAATGCATCTGTTGTACGCAGAGGATACCGCTCAACATCAGGGGGGCCTCGTGCTTGTTCCGTCACAATAATATAAAAAAAACAACCCCTTAATTACTTTTTTATTATAGAATTTTTTCTATAGTTTTAGAATAGAAAAACATTTATTTGGTGCCAATAAAGAAAACATTCTAACATACGATCCTCATTTTTTTGTGGTCGTATTCAAAAAGAATATAAATTAAACATGAGTGGATGTAAAACCTATCTTTTATAAAAAATGCTAAAATTGCAAAAAAACAATTAGATTTTCTTTACTATTCTTTTTTTATAAACTATATATATATTTCTTGCTGAGACTAATCATTACAAGTGCTACCGGGTGTATGTTGCGTTAACTATTTACATTTCCACGCACAAAACTACAGCAAAATGACATATTGAAATATAAACGAGATTACAGTTACATTTTAAGCAACAATAGGGCACAATTGAGCCTAACCACACAGTGGTAGAAATGAAATGCCGCACTTTCCGGCAAATTCATAAACAAAAATATAACACCTGAAAGGTTACCACGAATTATAATTTCATATCCTCCAGCCCTCGCTAAGGCTTTTTGCAGACTCTATGATTACGTCGCAGTCTTTTGAATAAACGTTCACTAGCCTAATCAGCTGTAAAACTAACAGCCTAGCCTTTTTACTAAACCGCGCCGCTAGTCAAATAGCACTGTTTGGTTAATCAACTAAGCTGTTTATTAAACGGCTGATTAAGCTTGTTGGATTTGACCTTATATGATCATCCCCATCCTACCCTATTTCTACTCACATGGTCTTTTTTGTATTTTTTATAAGGTATAAAAAATACTTTATGCCCTTGACTGCTATCTCACCTGATGGTAAGTGATGATGTTGATCTGGCTCTCTAGGATAGCTGCCGGGACTCAACGTTAGGTGCATAGCAACAGATTTTCAACTTGAGGGTGATAGCTAGCCAGGTAATCTTTCGCAATATGCCCTACCACCAGCTATGACGACAGCCATCCTATGACAATAACCGTGATCGAAGGTTTAAGGTATGGGTAAGGGTAAATGTAAGGGTGTACCTATTGCTAGTATTTAAGTAATCTCTGTTTGTTTATGTAAAGAAAAAAAAATATGTTTAAATTTTAAGTTAGCAGCTCAGATCATGGAAACAAGGTGTTTGTTTGTATGGTCTGAGGTTAGCAGTTTGTTCAACCGGACTGCTTATATTATTTTAATTTAATTCACCCCCGTTTTATTACTCCTCTATTTCCTCTCCATTCAAAGGTTACCTGGAAGCGATCGCTGTTAGTGATAAGGTCGCCCATTGTAAATCATGACTGTATTGCTTCGTATTTTGTTTTATTGTAATGTAATGGATACAATAAAGAAAAATCTTAACGTGCCCTCCGAAGCACGGAAGCTCTCAGTAGTAATGCCACTTATAGCGGTCACCCATCAAACTCATAACCGCGGCGGACGTTCCTTAACTTAGCTAATCGGTTAAGAACGGCTAAGCAAGCTTCGCTACGAGCGCTTATCATTAGCAATACCAACAAAAACAGCTAGGTATTTGCTTAATTTAACAATAGCTTCCTCCTCCGTTATTCGTTATCCTCATTACTGAGGGTCGTGACCTCCTCCATCAAGTATTCGCTCCTTGATCAGTGAGCGCCATCTTGATCTGTTGGTTGCAATTTGTAGTGCCTCATGCACTGGAATTTCGAGAGTGGAGCGTATCTGGTCGGACCACCGCATTGGACTGCGACCTCGAGATCTTTTCCCTTCTATTTTGCCAGTGACCATCAGCCTGTCCAGATTGTCACCATCTTTTCTGGCTATGTGACCGAAGTACTCGATGCATCTCTTAAGGCATGTCGATGAAAGCCTGGTTCTGACTTGCAGTTGCTTAAGGATGGAGGCGTTGGTCCGATGAGCAGTCCACGGTATTCGCAGCATCCTTCTCCAGCACCACATCTCGAATGCGTCTATGCGTTTACGGTCTGATGCTTTAAGGGTCCATGTCTCAGCACCGTATAAGAAGATGGAGAAAATGAGTGTATGTACCAGCTTCTTTTTTGTCCTCAATGAGATCTTGCGGTCTTTCCAAGTCTTATGCAGCTGAGACATGGCGTTCTTTGCCATCCCTATGCGTCTGCGTACGTCGGATTCGCACGAGCCATTATTACTAATATTGGAGCCCAAGTATGTGAAGTTATTTACAATTTCTAGATTGAGCGTCCCAGTAAACTCCAATTTTTGTGCACGATCCACAACCATGAGCTTAGTCTTGGAGCGATTTATGAAGAGTCCCAATGCGTTACTATTTGCCTCCACTCTATTCAGCAAATTGGTCATTTCGGCTTCGTTTGCAGCTAAGAGAGTCGTGTCGTCCGCATAACGCAGGTTTGTGATTTTCACTCCCCCGATGCTCACGCCTCCATCCCATTCGTCGCAAGTACGCCTCATGATATATTCGCCGTATATATTAAATAGAATGGGCGACAAAATGCAGCCCTGTCGCACACCTTTCTCGAAACAGAAAGGCTCCGAAATAGTTCTATCCACCTTCACTTTCCCTTGGCTGTTAATGTATAGGCTTTCGAGAAGTCTGATAAGATGACCGGGGACTCCCAATTCGGACAGGACCCTCCATAAATGACGCCAGTTGACACAGTCAAACGCTTTGCTGTAGTCCACGAAACAGAGTATAACTGGGGTGTTATATTCGTACGCCTTTTCAATTATCTGCCTGATATTCATAATTTGTTCACGCGTACCTTTGCCCTTAACGAACCCCGCCTGCTCCTGTGGGATTTGCCAATCCAGATAATAACGGATACGGCAATTCAAAACATGAAGCATTATTTTGCTGGCATGGGAGATAACGGCTAGGGTACGGTAATTATCACACTTTCTCGTAGACCCTTTCTTGTGTAGTGGAAGGATTATGGAGTCGGTCCAATCCCTAGGCCAATGGCCATTCTTCCATACTTCATTGCAGATGGTGTGCAACGTGTCGATTCCCAGATCACCTAAGGACTTAAGTGTCTCAGCCGTTATGTAGTCAGGACCTGGTGCTTTCCTAATTTTGAGCGATGCTAGAGCAGATATTATTTCTGAGCGTAAGATAGTGGGTTCTAGCTCAATGTTGCTCCAGTTCGACTGAAGGGCTGGTGTTCCTAACGAGTCCTTGTAAAGCTGTTCACAGTAATGGCGCCAAGTTTCAGCAATCTTGTCAAGTTCATTTGTTACCTGCCCATTGGAGTCTTCGATGACCCACGCCTTGGGCTTGAACTGTTTTGACAGTAAGCGGACTTTCTTGAATAAGTCTGCTGTCTGAAACTTTAGGGAGTGCTGTTCGATTTCCGTACAGATTGTGTCAATGAATCGATTTTTGTCCTCGCTACAGCACCTGTCGATCTTTTTGCAGAGGTCGTTGTACTTTTGTAACACCCCTGTGTTCTGCAACCCCATTATTTTAAGTTCCTCCGTTTAACAAGTTCCCAGGTGCGATCGGATATCCAAATAGATTTCTTGTGGTCTGTGTTGTTGTTTGTGCTCTTAGTGTCGTTCAATGTTCCCAAGACCAGTGCTTTAAAGTTTTCCCACAGCGAGTTGGCGTCGTGCTGCTCGAACGATTTCAACTTTAATTTTGTTTCCAGGGACTCCTTAAAAATTTGGATCTGTGATGGTTCTAGCTGATTGGGCTTAGGTAACAGATGCCTGGGTGCTTTCAACCTTAGTACAAAATTGGCCACGAGAAGATTGTGATCCGAACCGCATTCGGCACCAGGAAACGTTTTTACATTAGAGACGGATGATCTCCAGCGTGAATCGATGAGGATGTAGTCAATTTGGTTTCTATATCTATCACCTGGAGATTTCCATGTGTAAAGGCGTCTAGCGTGATGCTGGAAGCAGGTGTTCAAGATGGTAAGGTTCCTGGTAACACAAAAATCAATCAGTCTCTCGCCGCGTTCATTCCTGCTGCCAAGACCGAACTTGCCTACTGTGTCTCTGATGTGGTTATCAGTGGCTGTACATCCAACCTTGGCATTCCAGTCTCCAATTACCATAGTTATTTCTCTCTTGGGAATCGAATCTAGCGTTGTCTCAAGTTCTCCGTAAAAAGAGTCAATTTCCTCTACTGAAGCCTGTGAAGTGGGGGCATAAATTTGAACAAGGTTTAATGTGCAAGGTCTGGTGTTCAATTTTAATGACATGACTCTTTCCGATATTGGATTATAACCGAGGACATACTGATTTAATTTGGCTGGCAGTAATATTCCTACACCATGTAGGCTTGAGTCTTCGGCACCTGAGAAATACATGGTGTTTCCTAATGCTGTTCTAAAGTGCCCGTTTCCACGCATATGTGTCTCACTAATTCCAAGTACATTGAGGTTGTGACACTCCATTTCTTTTTCAATGATGGTGAGTTTACCTGGTTTTAGTAGGCCTCTGACATTCCAGGCACCAATACGTTGGGTTGTACGTATTGAGGTTTTATTTTCAGCCGGCAACCTCTTATTGCCGTTCACATTTGATCCTTCTTTCGAAGCTTCGGTAGCCAATTTCACACCACTCGGCCCGGGTACCGAGTGGCGCCGAGTGTTAGTCGGATCGTCCAACAAATCGCTCTCATATATATCTCTGTTCATGATGGGGGGGTTTTCTTGGGAAAGTAATCGCAGTGGGTTCCCACGTCCTTCTGCATCAGACTTTTAGAAGGTATTTGGCCCTCACGGTTTCTGGTTACCGCTTCATGATCGCTGGGTGGTCATGGTGTTGTCAGGCTATTTGCCGCCGCCTGAGACTCGGCGTTGACCTTTTACGGTAGGTATGGTCCCTCCTGACCAACCCTCCTCCTTTTGCATCCGGGCTTGGGACCGGCAATGGCGGAGTAATAGCTTACTTATGTCTAATATTTTATTGTATTTCAAGCATGTTGGAGTTGACATCTTACACAAGTAACCAGTTATATAGTGTTTGGGTCGCACGTTGTAGGATACCGACAATAGGTCACCAGCACCAATGGAGAACTTATACCGTTGAAGATATGACATAGCTCCCATGTTTTCAACATATGAAGAGTAATTTGATCAATATTGATAAGAGATAATGTAATTCTAGCTTGGTTATTGTAGGGAGTATTCGTGACGCCACAAAAACTTTCTCGTATTTCGCGAGCATTAATTAAAGTAAACGAGCCTAATTTCAGGTAACGCCTTTCAGTGTAATTGAAATAAATGCGGAGTTTATATAAGCGGATGAAGAGAACCCATCGCTTGGACTTCGCAGCCTAATTCGGATGACGGATGACTGTGTACCTCTGGACTGCTTTTGTTCAGGGTGATATGAGAAAAAGGACTTTAATTATATTTAGTTATTTTAGTTTAGTTGAGCAGAACGTGTATTAAAATACGATTAAAAGCGGCTTATTATAGTCAAAATAACGCCTAACATTGTTGAAAAGAAAATCGCTTGGGTAAAAATAATTTATATGAAAAGATAGCTGTAACATTGCTGTTACAAATAATGGGAATATTTAAAAGTTTTTCTTCACATGTTTATTTTGGGTTACAGAGGCAGAGAGAGCCCAATATAGTTCAAAGCACATAAGTTGCTTGCACTTCTATGTGTATTAACTTTTGTTGAATTAATATTTTACATCTTATGACTCAAGCACCAGGCCAGTTACGGATTTTTTTTAAAGTCCTTGTTTTGCATATTAATCTATTTTCTTATAACTGATAGGTTATCACGCAGCTGCCGGAACATTCCCGTTCAGTGTTTTTATTATGTTATTGTGACGGAAAAAGCTCCACTTCCACCTGATGTTCAGCAGACTAACTTCTGCCTATAACAGATGAATATCATCACAAGTCACGAATTGCACTGCGCCCGTCACCTTGAGACATAGTTGTTAAGTCTCATGTTCCTGTAATTTCACTGTCTCTCAAGGACTGCTCCCGGAACACACCGTTACATGGTTTGCGACAGATTTTCTACTTGAAAGTGGTAGCTACCCAGGCGGGCATTCGCAAAATGGCCTTCTAGCTACTTAAATTACATGCCCTCCGAAGCAAGAAAGTGCTCAGTAGTTGCTGGTGGTCGCGCATCCAATACATGACCACAGCAGACGATGATATGTTAAGAACGGCTGAGCAAAGCTTTTTTTTATGTTATAGTGATGAACAAGCCCGAGGCCCACCTGATTTTAAGTGGACTAACCTCTGCCAGATAACAGATGCATTTCGTTAACGACGAATTGCACTGCGTTCGTCACACTGAGACGTATACAGTTGTTAAGTCTCATGTTCCTGTAATTTAACTGGCTCTCAAGGACTGCTGCTGGAACACACTGTTATGTATTTGGCGACAGATTTTCTACTTGAGGTTGGTAGCTAGCCAGGCGCGCATTCCCAAAATGCCATTCCACCATCCGCCGTTTTGATGAAATTTATTTATAGTCGTTGCCAGTGAATGACAATCTATCCCGTAAGTAGCAAGGGTCACTAAAGTTGATAAAAACAAATTACCCAAAAACGGAACCATGAGACTTCAAGAGTACCTATTATCACAATATTGTGCGCATGGTACCGACTTCAACAAGTTATTTCACACTTTTAAGTGTTGAAGTCGGTTCCATTATTAGGTAAACAATTTTTCTTGTATCTTCATTCTTCAAATGCAGTTGACACGCGTAATTTTTTAGAAAGGAATTTCGGTGGTTGTGCGTGTGTGGGGAGTAAGCAAAAGATTTCTGAGCTGAGTTGGACGTGATTGGAAAGCGTAATATAATTGAGTATATTTTATCTGCTAAGCGATACTTCCATATGCCCAAGAACGCTGACGAATGCGGAATGACAACTAGTCACGAGCCCGCGTCTATTTATTGTATGGAGAATCAACGCCACACGCAAACTATTTGTATTTTCTAAAACTTAGCATAATTTATTATTAAGTAACCGCCAAGGACTTGCGTAATATTTACCGGATATTGCTCCGACCAGTTTCGAACTTATTTGATATCATCTGGGAGTCACGATTGTGCACAGCGTCGAGCGCGGGATTCAGCACGTAAAACGGTAGTAGCATGGTGGTGGGCTATTTGCATGGTGGTAGGGCATTTTGCGAATGCCGGCCTGGCTAGCTACCGCCCTCAAGTAGAAAATCTGACGTCAAGCACCTAACGGTGTGTTTCGGCAGCTGTCCTTGAGAGCCAGTAATTCTTCGTTAGCCTGAACAACATCATCACTTAAAATCAGGTGAGATAGTGGTCAAAGGCTAACTAAAAAAAACACGTTCTTAGCTCAAATTAACACTAAATTTAAATTTTTTTTGGCCATTATATTAATGCGGATTATAATAACATCGTTCATATGACAGAATATAATAATATAATTGTAGTTTCAAGTTCAGGGCAACCGACTTGCGATTGGTAATTTAACAATAGAACGTAAATCTGACACGTGTCAGATTTATACGTATTACATTAAATTATCACAATGGAAAATTGATTGTCCTAAAGTTGTAACTAAAATTATTTATTTATAAAATATATCATATTGATGTCTTTCTTGAACAATGTATCTTGAATTGATAGATCGCAATGAATTGACGTATCGACATAATGTTCAAGATCCCAGTAGACCGCCGAATCTTCGAATTAGCACATATGTATATAGGCCACACCTTGGAACTACTATCAGAATTTTATAAATTTTGTTTAGTATAAAACAAAATTTATGAAATTATGATAGTGCTTTAACCATATTAGGCACCTTTTCACCACGCAAATATTTTTTTCTTTGTAACAGAATGCCAAGTAGCTACAAAAATTTACTTTAATTCTTAACCATGTTTAACCATACTAATAAACCCTGACAATACAAATACAAACTGTGACGGATTAATCAGAAAACATATCAATGAGCAATTAATGTGTACAAAGTATGTAATATGACAGATATGGTGAGGTACAAGACAGGATATGAACGATCATGATTGATCAACATACCTTCATCAAAGTTTTGCGCGTTGGGTTGTCGTAAAATACTTATAGGTATTATCAGGGATGTAACTCTGTTTTTTTTTTATTTCTCATAGTACAGCATTTGAATGCACCTGACACAGCAATGTCACCTGATGATAAGTGTTGATGTGCTCGAAGGTGTTACCAGGCTTAACTTGGAATTACTGGCTCTTAAGCACAGCTGCCGTAACACACCGTTAGGTGCTTGGGGACGGATTTTCTACTTGAGGGTGGTCGCTAGCCAGTCGGATATTCGTAAAAATCCCTGCACCGTGGGGTGAAGCTCAAGCCCGCGGCGAGATTCGATATGAATATGAATATGAGCCATCACTCCCTCAAAATTGACTATGTTCTATACAAAAATTGTTCTATGTATCCTTAAAAGATCATAGATATAAATCTAAGACCGCTTTATAAGACGGAGATACAGTAATTAGTTTGGCAACAGATACGCAAACATCAAGCCCGTAGACACGTAGTCACTCTGGTAACTGTACCTCCGAATGACACACGTTTCTTGTAAACGAAATGATATTTGACACAATAATATTATGATTTACCTCTGATCCAAAGCTTTAAAAATTAAAAGTTGACCTACATTATCAATTTGGAGTTCACTTTTGCTTAATAAAACAACTAACATTAATTTACTAACGAGTTAATCCATAAAACTGAGGCGATTAAATAGTTGTTTGGTTAGCCATTTGTTTTTGGTGCAAGTACCGACTGTAAATATCGACAATATGTAAATTTGAGCCATGACTCACTCACCACGCCATCAGTTGGCAAAGCATATCCTGGGCCTAGAGACTCATGGTCGCGGGTTTGAACCACGCTTAAGGTGAATATTTTTTCTGTAATTTTGTAAGTATATACAGAGCTTGCAGAGTACAGAGGAGAAATATAAAAGGCTATAAGGTTGGACCTGAGATCCGACGACCAGTTCTGGTAGGTTTTTGCTGTGACTGCGTATCCCCTCGTTTTTAATTAACAATATCTGTATTTTTTTATAAGTAATGCTTTTGTGTAATATTGTATGTCCAAATACCAGCTGGACCGACAAGCTTCTTCGAGATTATGCTAGTTACAAAATTTCAACGAGAGGAAAAAAATATAGTCATGTGCGGTGTCCCGCAACCCGCAACCGCAACATGCTCGGTGGGCCCCAGTTGGGATTCTGTACTATGACGCGGGCAGGCAGCGGCACCAAAGTTTCTTGGAGTCAACCTGGCCGGCGGATCTACCTGCACCATCCAAACTATGCTTTCACACGATATCCACTGGGACTTAATTTACTACAACAGGATCCACTCTAGCTCTAGTTCATACAGCTTTAGTGATCCCCGAAAAAGGTCTGACATAATAAAGCCATTTGGAGGATTTTTCGCGACTTGGATGATGCTTACTATAACACTTTGTCAAAAAACTTCCGTCAGGAAAGATAGATGTAAAAGTCCTGACTACCCTGACCTGTTAGTCTCATAACCACCTCCTGAGGTACCCACGGAATGATATAGGGTGGTATATAGTATTCTGCTCCGCCACCACACACCACACAGAGTAGGTAGGAACAAGTACATATGCACCCAAACGCTTTAGAATTTATATTTTGAATGTCATTGGGTATGACTAGATAAAAGATGCAATCAGTTATAAAATGTAAATTTTTTGTTAAGTACACTATTTTCTACACTACAACTTTGAAACTACAGAAACATAACTTTATCCTATTAGTTTAGGCTTTAAAATTCGGATACTGCTCCAAACTTTATGAATATAAAATAATTCTGTTGAATAATTAAACGAGATTTTGCGGGAACAGGGTCAAACCGCCTCACAGCACAAGGTTGGATTGTGAAACATCCATAATTCTGTGATATTATCTCAAAAACACAGTTTAAAGCAAATCAGAAGCAAAAGTGAAATAATAATAACGGAAAATACCACTTGCATGTTACTATTTCACTGACCGTTGAACACTGACGGTAAAAGGGAGGCAGTTTGAATTTGGGAGCCTTTGTTTGTGCATTCTTTGTTTCAGTGTAGTCTATAAATAGTTTATTTTTTTATTTTTATGTTATTGTGGTGGACAAGCTCGAGGCCCACCTGATGTTAAGCGGTATCCTCTGCCTATAACAGATGCATTTTATCACGAGTGACGAACTGCACTGCGCCCATTACCTTGAGACATACCTGTAAAGTCTCATTTTGCCTGTTATTTCCCTGGCTCTCAAGGACTGCTGCCGGAACACATCATTGGGTGCTTGGCAAAGTTGACAATTTTAGTGTCATCCGTGGGGTGCCGGACTAGAATGTGATCTCCTCATCTCTTTCGGAGGCTGTCCTAAGTGGCGGCTAAGAGTAACACACCAGGCGGTGTGTCACCCTTAGCCCCCCCATAATGGGGGAGGTAATGTTTAGCAGTTGATGATCCGGCTGATACAGTATAGTCAATTTATAATTTTTAGACCATTATAACGGGATATATCGCAAAAACTGAAATCTGGTATCCTGGCTTTTTCAATAAACAGATATGGGTATCCAGCCTACTAAAGCTCCTATTTTCAATTAGAATGTGTCAGAACCAATATTAAAAGAACGAATACAAAGAAAAAAGTAACCCTCCTTATTAACAGCAAAACCTTGACCGTTTACCCTGTTACGTGATCAGATAACACTAAAGTCTTCACTATATATCTCAATAAAAAACACTACGCAAGAGCACAAAACCAATGATACAGTTGTGTCAACGACAGCGCCCAAACGTAATGAAAATCACGGCGAATGTACGTGACACGAGTTATGATGTCTGCCACATGGCTTTTTACGGATTATTCTAGAATATGATGAGGTAGTAAATCAACAAGGTAATATAAATAGGATTTATGTTCTTACATCTTTATTATCACCAGACACTGTTAAGGGGATACCATAAGCATAATTTCAGCTTGCCAGCAAAGTCAAATTTCAAATAATTTATGTACTGTTGAAATATCGAATAGTAATCAGCGCTTGCTGTAACTAACGTAGAGACATCGTCAAATTATACGTCCAAATTGGGTGAACACTTAGGTACTTTATATTCTATAACAAAACCAGTTTTTTTTTTATTGTGACAGGACAAGCTCGAGGCCCACCTGATGTAAGGCGGACTATCCTCTGCCTATAACAGATGCATTTCGTCACAAGTTACGAATTGCACTGCGCCCGTCATCTTGAAACATAGTTGTTAAGTCTCATGGGCCTGTAATTTTACTGGCTCTCAAGGACTGCTGCCGAAACACACCGTTAGGTGCTTGGTGACAGATTTTCTACTTGAAGGTGGTTGCTAGCCAGGCGGGCATTCGCAAAATGCCCTTCCACCATGCGGTGAAGCTCAAGCCCGCGACGGGATTCGAACCATGAACATGCGCGGCAGTCCATAGCCAATTACACTGAGCTATCACTGCTTAAAAGCTTGATTTTGGGCTTGCGGCAATATTGATCCCTATTTCCATGAGAACGACGTTGACCAGGCCGTTACCATCAACAGCGAGCTCTATAGGTCGGTTATTACCAACTTCTTTTGACCTATATTGGACGATGTGGACGCCAACGAGATATGGTTTCAACAAGATGGCCCTACGTAATACACAGCAGGTATGGTCATCTCACGTGAAGTCATTGTGAACAGGCCATCAAGATCGATTATTTGACCTCGTTAGACAATTCTTTTTGGGGTGTTCGAAAGTCGCAGGTCTATGCGAAAAAGCCACTTAACCTGTGGTTTGTGCCCTCAAAGAAATAATAACACTTGCCATCGGTCTAATTCAACCTGTTTTATGGGCCAAACTGAAGAAAAAAATTGGAACTTTCTGATGGGTGTCACTCAGAGCAGTCACGGCGGACATGGAACAATGTTATATTCTGTAAATAATAGCATTGATAGGCATTTCAAACGAATTAAAAGTTTAGATGATATTTTACACACACTTAATTTTATATAACGATTGAAAGACCCATTACATACAGGCGTAAAACTTAGTATAATTAAAGTTATATCTAACGTACATAACAACAAATGATAAACATCAGGCCAATGCGGGTCGAATTGTAGCTGTTCGAACTGGATGTAAAAAAAAGTAGTGTGTGAGTCCATATCGCACCTAGACGGTTTTTTCATTTCATTATACACAATAGACAACACAATTAGTCACAAAGCTCATTGATAAAACATTTTTAAGAGAATGGCGTGCGTCAAATACGCTCTCTTTGAACTTAAACCATTGTTAGATAAAAAAATGCTTATACCCGTGTACTATGCATATACACATACAATAATAAGATAGTCCAGTCTTCAACCAGTGTGTGTTGCCAGTGATGACTTATGGCACTGAGACGTGGTCCCTAACTGTGGCCCTTATGGACAAGCTCAGAGTCACTCAACGAGCTATGGAGAAAGCTATGCTCGGAGTTTCTTTGCGCGATTAAATCCGGAACGTGGATATTCGGCAAAGAACCAAAGTCACCGACATAGCTCTCAGAATTTGCAAGTTGAAGTGGCAATGGGCGGGCCACATTGCTCGACGAACTGATAACCGATGGAGAAGAAAGGTTCTCGAGTGGTTACCACACTACACCGGAAGACGTAGAGTTGGTAGGTCCCCCACTAGGTGGACTGACGACATCTTGGAAGTCGCAGGTAGCCAATGGTTATAAGCGGCTAATAGCCGTTCTTTGTGGCGTTCTATGGGGGAGGCTTTTGTTCAACAGTGGACGTCTTCCGTCTGATGATGATGAATAAGATATTCGATTAGTATTTAGGGTAATGCTACAGAGATAACAAGAGTTCTCATGTGTATAATGTTCAATGAGAACAATTAATGTAAGGCTGAAAAAGCGTAGGCCCGCAAGGAAGCACTTTAAGAAAGACAAAATTATGACAGTTGTTTCTCATTACGTCTAAAGGGTTTTTGAACAAGAACTTTGTTTTCTAAAACAAAGAATTTAGATGAAGATTCTAATTTCTATTGTATTACGAAGAGAAAAGTTGGGCAATTATGAATGAAAAATGATATCTGGCAAATGTCCACCACGAGCACGCTGACAGATGGCGTTTCTTTCATCAAAGTGTTTAATCACTTTATTACAAAATGGGGAGTCTATTTTGCGAGATGCTAACACTCAATTTTGGACTATTATTGATGACGTGTATATCACTGATATGTGGTTTCAACAGGACGGTGCCACATATCACACAGCCAATGAAACGATCAATTTATTGCAAACGAAATTTCCAGATCGCATAATTCAGCGGTAAAGTGGCCAGCCAGATCGTGTGATTAAATACCAATGAATTCTTTTTTGTGGGGCTATGTTAATGACAAAGTCTATACGGAGCCAATCGAATCGATTGCAGCCTTAAAACTCAAAATCCGTCACGTGATTAACGAAATAGATACGCCATTTTGCCAAAAAGTAAAAGAATCGACATCTGTCAGCGCGCTCGTGGTGGACATGTGGCAGATATCATTTTTCATCCATAATTGCCAAACTTTTCTCTTTGTAATAGAATAAAAATTTGAATAATCTTCAACTAAATTCTTTGTTTTATTTTATTTAGAAGTTCTTGTTGAAAAAGCCTTTATAATTATTTATTAGAAATTTATGAGGATAGGGATATTCCAGAAAAGCAGGAAAATGTTTTACCTTACAATCTGTGTAATAATTAAAAGCAAATTATAAAAATAATGGAATTCGGGTTGTACCAAAAATCAAATTAGCTAAGGTACAGAAACAAGGTCGTTATTCGAAAATACTGATGTATAATAAATTACTGAAAAGATTGACTACCTTTCAATATATTATTTAGTTCAAACTTATACTTAAGAACTTTTTTGAAAACCATCCCACATTAAAAGAATATATACCAAAGCTTGTTAGAATCTTTATGTTTAGAACAAGTGCAAACACGATAACTGTAAATTGTGTTTAACTGTATTAAGTGTAAAAAAAAATATTGTATAAATATGTATCCAATGCACCTTGGACTTGCCTGTAAAAAAATACAAAAGGGATAATAAAATTTCTATATATCCTTACTTCCACAACCCTCAACTTATAATGAGACATAGGGGCAACCTCCACTTTTTACGAAACAATCATAGAAAATGTTTCTTTTTTATATCTTATAGGCTTGCCTTTGACTACTATCTCACCTGATGGTAAGTGATGATGTGGTCGAAGATGTTGTTCAGGCTAGCCTAGAATTACTGGCTCTCAAGGACAACTGTCGGAACACAGCGATAGGTGCTTGGCGACAGATTTTCTACTTGAGGAACCATCCTCAAGTAGAAAATCTGCCTGAATACCCGCCTAGCTAGCTACCAAGCTAGCCAGGCGGGTATTCGCAAAATGCTCTACCACCATACTATAACGACTGCCATCCTAAGACGACAACCGGGAATGACGGCTTAACGTGCCCTCCGAATCACGGAAGCGTTCAGAAGTAATGTCACTAGCGATCCAATTCCTGACCGCGGCGGACGTTGCTTGACTTAGCTGATCGATTAAGAACGGCTAAGCAAACTTCGCTACGAGCGCTTCAAAAGCGATCGTTTTCTTAAAACCGATCTTTTTCAACAAAATGTTTTATGAAAACGGAGCGATTACCGTTACTTTCACGTTGCAGCGTGCTTTGATATATTATGAATCTTATATTGACATGGGTTTGTTTGATTTTTGTTTCTGCCAGCAAAAAGCTTCTAATTTGAGGACTGTAAGGGCCTTAACTTAGTCTGATTTTACTAGAGTACGTACCAGATTTACAAATAATTTTAGCAAAAAAATTTTGCTCCAATATTTTGTAAATTTGATTTGCGCGCTGCACACGATTACGTAAGTAGTCATACACTCCTTTATACAAACACTGGTGGTTTTCTTTTAAAAAAAATATGTTTTATATTAATCTAAAATTACCTTAATCTTGTGCCGGGTTAGAATTGCACCTCCCCATATCATCCCGTGGGTGTCGTAAGAGGCGACTAAGGGAAAAATACTGGAAGGTGGGCAGCAGCACCTTCTAAAGAACTGCCATCTTACACTGCGATCCCCAAGCCGCCTGCCAAGCGTGGGGATTATGGCAAATACCCCCTTAATAGGGGAGGCTGTGTTCAGCAGTGGACGAGTCGGCTGTAACAGTACCTTAATCTTACCAGTTTAAAAAAAAAAAACAAAATAAATTTTACATGGCCTATCTAACAAACGCGTTCTTGCTTAAACTTTCAGCTTCAAAACTGCTGATCAGAATTTATTAACATTGCATTCGAAACCATTCTATAATAATTTATAACCTGCTTTCGAATAAAAAATTACAAAAATCGCTGTTCTGCGGTTTAGAAACTACAACTTCCACGAGTCAAAGTTACACACGTACAAAGGCTTCAAACTTATAAATCCCTTCTTTTACCGTCGCGGGTTCAAAAGTAAAAACATTAAACAAGAAACCTAATCAAGCAGAAACTTTGCAATTCGAAAGCACCAACTTTGCACGGAACGGTAGACTAGGAGTCATAACTCAATGCAATTTGTCAACTGTTATGACGGCATGTGATTTATCCTCCTCAAATTCTGCATTAGCCTACATAACTGAGTAAGAGCGCTGTCGTGTTTCGTGCTGGGATATTTAGAAATGTAGAATTTTACGAAGCTTTTGGAAGCAATGATGGCCGAGCGGTACTAGCCATGGACTGCCGTGCCGCAGGTCCCTGGTTCGATCCCTACCGCCGGCTTGAGCTTCACCGCATGGTGGAAGGGCATTTTGCGATTGCTCGCCTGGCTAGATACCACCCTCAAGTAGAAAGTCTGTAGATTTGGGTAGGTAATGGGTTTGGTAAAGGTGTGTTCCGGCAGCAGTCCTTGTGAGCCAATGAAATTACAGGCACACAACTATTTCTCAAAGCGACGGGTGCAGTGCAATTCGTGACTTGTGATTAATTGCATCTGTTAAAGGCAGAGGTTATGTCGCTTAACCTCATGTGGGCCTTGAAATTGTTCCGTCATAATATATATAATATCATAAAAAGCAAACAAATGTAACTCTATTGATATTATTCATCTATCATTTTCGATGCCAAGTAATGTCAAAAAAAAATTCCAAAGGATCAATAACGTATATCGATATAAATGCCCATTCGGAAATACTTCAAAGTATAGGAACGCCGAACTAGAAAAATAACGAAATAAAGAAAAGGCCATTTAGAAAAATGTTCACTAGTAGAAAAGCCCAAAACAAGTATAGATATGCCTAATATTATAATAATATTGGAAACTGCTTTTGTAATTTCGTTACTTTCTTTTTGGATCCTACTGGCCACTTCTATAAAACGACTATTAATATGTTGGAACTGAATAAATTTTAATTTTGAATATGATAACACTGACAAATACCATGAATTTCCTTTAAGGGTGAACTGGCCGGGCCGTTTTCCATATAAACGCCGTAGGGTGATCACTCCCTTATTTGCCGATTTAGGTCCAAAACAAAGCATAATACCGATTGATCTCGTCATTATCTAGGCTTGTATGATGCCGAAATTTTATTAAGATAATTAACTTGAGAGTTATAAGCTTCGAAACATTTTCATATAACATTTTCAAGGCTCATAACTTTCAACTTAATTATCTTTTTAAAAATTTCGGCATCATACAAGCCTAGATAATGACGAGATCAATCGGTATTATGCTTAATTCTGGACCTAAAGTCTCAAATACGAGAGTGATCATCCTACGGCGTTTGTATGGAGAAGCGACCGGCCAGTTCAACCTTAATAAAATAAATCGCCAGCTCAACAACGCAAACATTTCACTTTTTTATTGCTGATAGGCTAGCCTAAAGGTTAAGGATAGTAGTCTAGACCATTATCTCACCTGTTGGTAAATGATGATGTTGACGATGGTAAATGGATTAGGCAGAGAACTACAGGCTTTCAAGGACTGCTGCCGGAACACAATGTTAGGTGCTTCGCGACAGATTCTCTACGTGAGAATGGTAGCTAGGCGAGTACCTATTCGTAAAATGGTGGAAGCCATGCAGTGAAACTCAAGGTCAGAATCAAACTATGGACATGCGGTGCGGTAGACCATAGCTATTACTGCTGGGCACAATATTCTACAATATTTGATTTTGATCTGCCTGCTAATTCAGGCTAATTGAATTTTATAAGACAAAAAAATCATAATATATCAATTATAATCAGAAAAACCCAGAAGGGCTTGTTTATAGTAAATATATATTCATACAGTTAATCAATTAGTCGTTCTTTTCATTGTAAATTTTTACTTTTGGATATTTTTACTTCTAGTAATTTTTATTGTAGGGTATTGTTATTAATGGACACTTATTTCTGGCTTTGGACATTATTTTTTTTGACATTAGTCGAGTATATAGATTTTTCTGACAAGATACTCTAAGATATCCCAATACGGATGGTTAAGAACGAGAGGACTAATTAGAGCTGTGAGTCTTATGTCATGTTAGCTTAACGGTCAGAGCATACTCCAGCTATAGGGGTGGATGGCGCGGGTTCGAATCCCGTACATGACTATTATTTTACCTCTCGTAATTTTGTAAAAATATTCTCAGTCAAATTATGGCGTATTAACTGTACGCCGGTACTTGGCAATAGGTTCGGCCAATAAACGTGGATGTAGTGTGCCTACAACAACGTAAGAAGGATATGGACATGTTCTTACATTTTAGAGGTGAGAGCTGTACGGCACTAAGCCGGGAACTCCCCATTTTGAGGGTTCCATACCCAGACTGGTAAAACGAAATCCGCCCTCCTTAACGAGTACCCGCGGATTGTCTGTTTTATGTACTGGAGGCCATTCTTTTAAACGTCTTTTAACAATGTGTTACATACTTACTTTATAATAAAGTTATTGCAACATTTGTTTAAACTTTAAAATACGTAGGTGACAGGCGATAGCTTAGCAGAGGCGGAATTGTCCAGGCATTATTGTCGTTTAAGTAATCAAAAACTGTGTAGTAGGATTTCTTAATCAATATGTTTTTCACGTGCAACTTGAATTTCCCTTCTGTGAGCGTTGTAATATGATTGGGAACTTTATTATAAAACCGTACACCATTTTTTAACTTTGGGAATTGATCTCTTTTATTTTGTAAGAGTCATTACTGCCAGTGTCCAGTAACATTGTTTATGTAGCCACTATAAACAACCCATACCTGAGCCTAAAACTTTGAAAGGCTACATTACACCTACAGAGGCGTGAAGTTTTCTCTTTGATTAATAATTTAATATTATGTACTAGAATTCTAACAAAATATCCTTCGTTAAGATATGTAGTATATTTCTTTGAAGAAAACATCATAAAGTTTATAACTATCTCAACTCAGTAAACATTATCTGAATAGGTATGAGAATAATAAGCAGGACGGGAAATAACACCAGTAGGAATATTTTTACTAGTTCCGATAAGACAAATGATTAAATAAACTAGAATAGAAATTCTTATGAGGGTTAAAAGAAGAAAAAATTGCGAATGCCCGCCTGGCCCGCGACCACCCTCAAGTAGAAAATCTGTCGCCAAGCACCTAACAGTGTGTTCCGGCAGCAGTCCTTGAGACCCAGTAAAATTACAGGCACATGAGACCTAAAAACTGTACGTCTCAGTGTGACGGGCTCATTGCAATTCGTCGTTGACGAAATGCGTCTGTTATTGGCAGAGATTAATCCACTTAATAGTGTGGGATTTTATGTTTGTATTAAGTAAGTTCAGTTTATAAATCATATTGGATTAAAACTTTCCATTCTTAAAATAACATAGAGTTTCAAAATCAATGCTTTATATTTTTTTACTAAAATATGTATGTAAAAATAAAACAATGTTCAAAATTAAACGCAAACTTTTAAGTAAATAGATAACAACGAGTGGCGGGATTAATGAGTCACAATATCTATCAGTAATTGCCCTAATATGAATAATACATTCAATAATAATTAAACTAATTTGTGGTTAAACTTTCTTTAATTTTTGAGAAAAGCATTATACAAGCCTTAACCAGTAAGAAAGCCATCCTGGCCTCGTATATAACCAGACCTCACCTGCGACCTTCGGTCTGGTTGAGTCCAAGTATGAGTACTTGGCCAGGAATACTTACTTCCTGGATTCTGCAGTAATGTACTATTTCGCAAACTTTTCCCACTTGCATATTTGTGAATTATTAATATTCTAGTTTAATGAATCTTATGTCGTATCAGAACTAATAAAAATATACCTACTGATGTTATTTGCTACTTTTAGTTTTAGTTCATTTTTATTTTGAATGGTGCAAAATTATTTCATTTCTGTTGCATTTATTCATGTGAGTGGAAAAAGTTTGCGAAAACCCACTGTCAACGTGCTATTGGCTCATTCACTAACTAACATAAATAGTCTGAGAACAGGAGTCTTCAGATGTATAAAGATGGAGCGCGACGCAATATACAAGTGAAGTAGCAGTTTCGAAGCAGTGATGGCTCAGTGGCATTGGCTATGGACTGTCGTGCGCAAGGTCCATGGTTCGAATCCCGCCGCGGGCTTGAGCTTTAAAGCATGGTGGAAGGGCATTTTTTAATGCCCGCCTGGCTAGCAACCACTTTCAAGTAGAAAATCTGTCGCCAAGCACCCAACGGTGTGTTCCGGCAGCAGTCCTTGAGAGCCAGTGAAATTACAGGCACATGAGACTTAAGAACTATGTCTCAAGGTGACGGGCGTAGTGCAATTCGTGACTTGTGACGAAATGCATCTGTTATAGGCAGAGGTTAGTCCACTTAACATCAGGTGGACCTCGTGCTTGATCCGTCACAATTACGTAAAAAAAAAACCAAGCTTTTAATATTCTGGCCCTTTTAACAGTATAGCAAACCCATAGAGCGTAAAAAGGTCAGTTTGATGGTTATTTTTGACTCCCCTGGTATCGAGCGCCGGGCCTCTTTGAACTTCTTTATATAGCTAAGGAAGGAGTCATGGGATGTTAAAAAAATACAGCAATATCAAGTAATATTTTGAAGCCGTGATGTCTCAGTGGCATTGGCCATAGACTGCCGCGCAGCAGGTATATGGTTTGAATCCCGCCGCGGGCTTGAGCTTCACCGCATGGTGGAAGGGCATTTTTGCGAATGCCTGCCTGGCTAGCGACCACCTTCAATTAGAAAATCTGTTACCAAGCACCTATCGGTGTGTTCCGGCTGCAGTCCTTGAGAGCCAGTGAAATTCCAGGCAAAAATGAGACTTAAGAAGTATGTCTCAAGGTGATGGGCGCAGTGCAGTTCGTCAGTTGTGATGAAATGCATCTTTTATAGGCAGAAGATACCATTTAATATCAGGTGGGCCTCGTGCTTGTTCCGTCACAATAACATAAAAAAACAGGTGAGATTGAAGTCAAAGGTCAGTATAAAAGATGAATATTTTTTCTTTGAATTGTCTTGTAGGTATAGGCATAATATTTTTATCATTCGGTAGAAAGTGAGATTATTTTCTACACTCAGTAAACAATGACAATTTTTTCACTAGTAGTGTGAGGCTAGTAGAGTGAGCTTGTCTCCTTATTTTAAAGTGATCAACTAGGTTATGTAATGTTTGCTGTGGTCATTACTTGGACGGGTAATTGCTAATGGCACGTACCTATTATTGAGCGTTTTTGTGCTTTTCAAGCCAATATAAGCCATTGGACTAGGTTTTTAGAATGTTAGTCGTATGGCTACGTTGTAGACCTGCTATGAGTCTGAATACTCCAGATTAGGGCTGGCAACTATACTATCCGCCTTGCTGCATTGGGCTCGGGTGATTAGGTCCCATACCTCTCTTTCTCTGCAAGAAGTAGGCCGTACCCCAGCATGAACGCACTGCGTTACTATAGTCGTATGACACTCAATCAGTGCATTTTTTTTCATTCGTCGCTTTTTATTAACAGCATAATGGAAGAATATCGGTATAGCCCCGTTTTTCCAACTGGGAACTGGGTGATGATGATATCAAAATAGTGAAAATCGCTATGCACCTAACGGTGTGTTCCGGCACCAGTCCTTGAGATCCACCGAAATTAAAGGCACATGAGACTTAGCAACTATGTCCTCAAGGTGACGGGCGCAGTGCAATTCGTCACTTGTATGAAATGCATCTGTTCTAGGCAGAGGTTAGTCCGCTTAATAAATATATATGGATGTAACGAAACTTACCTCAGATTAATGATTAGTAAAAATCATATAATATTCGTAACTATCTCTGGTTTCATTTCCTCAAAACACTAACATATTTCTTATCTACACGGAAGTCAGTAGTAGCTTCTAAAATTTGCATTCAGGAGTTCATCGCGTAAGTACGGATACAATATTTGCTAAAATGCCAGCGGCCATTTTAGATAGCGTCCGTAATACAGACACACTGGCGCAAATACCACAGAGATTATGAGATAATTACGGTGCAAATACACATTGGTGTGTTTTTAAACCAGGAACGGCTAGTTATGAGAAATGCAGTGCTACTGTTTTGCAAAATGTAGGAGGAAAACTAGTAACTCTATTATATTTTTTGCTACATTAAGTTTCAACTGTTACAATGTTATGTAGACTAAAATTTTTATTAGTTTTTTGAAAAAGTGATAGCCATGGGCCTGGTCTATAGAGTACAAGCGGGGAGATCCATGGTTCGAACCGCACGCGAGGTTGAGGTTCACCGCATGGTGGTCATTATAGGACAATGCCAATGTCTTGCTACCTAGATACCACACTCAAGTGAAAAATCTGTCGCCATGCATCTGATGGTGAGTTCCAGCCGATAGTTGTCCTATAGATCGAGGTTTAACTCTATGATAATCGTTTTTGAGCGTTTTTCAAAAAATTTGTCATGCAAGATTTTCACATGTCGAACCACTGCAGAAACAAATAACGTTTTTTTTCCTATAGTTATCCTATAGTATAACTGTGTAACTATTGTTCTAAACTGCGTTGCCCGTAAACAAAAGCGGCAATATTTTTTTTACACATCTATATCATTGTTAGGATAGGGATCATTGAGGTGTTTAAACACTGTTTCATTTCAGGAGAGATGCCAGAAAGCTTTTGGAAAAATGTAATTTGCGAAGAAACAAAATGGTCCTTCATATTAAGTGCAACATATCCACAATCACTGTCAAAATCCTCTATCTTGAATGCTTTTTTTCTTGTAAGGGTATTTCTTCTGAGCCCTAATTTGTCCAAAGGGCTTATTTTTACAAGGTCTTAGTTTAGCGCCCAATATTTTTTTCCGTATGCTCATCATGTATCTAACTAAGATATTTAGCCATTTTATGACTGGTATTGCACTATTTACACAGGAAATAAAGAAAGATTTTGTTTTATTTTTTCTCTTTCGTTAGTTTCCGTTTCTTATTCGTGTGCTATAAGTATTTAAAAAAAATGTTCGCAAACTATTATTATTCTGAATTCACCGACGCGTCTAATAATAAATGTAAGTTTTTTTTTGCACATAGGTAAGCCACAATCTCATCTGAGGGTAAGGGATGATGTGGTCGAAGGTGTTAACAGGCTTAATCTATAATTACTGGCTCTCAAGGACTGCTGCCGGAACACACCGTAAGATGCTTGGTGACAGATTTTCTACTGAAGGGTGGTCGCTAGCCAGGTGGGAATTGCCCTTCCACCATGCGGTGAAGCTCAAGCCCGCGGCGGGATTCGAACCAGGAATCTGCTGAACATACTACCAATGTCTAAGCCTACAACTAAGTTTGACTACGAAGTAAGAATATTACGACTGAAAATCACCCATAAAATATTTTTTCAGCAGTTTCGAGGCTGATTTTGAGAATAGGTTTGATTTCCACACCTATTACAAATTATACCGAAAACATGTGTTTTTTTTTTCAAAATGACATGAATAAATATTTTCTCCACTTCATATTTACAATTGAACTCGCCAAAAAGGGATATGCCCATTGTCGACGGTCAAAAGGCTTCTAACAGAGTGATTCTCCGGCTGTTGTTGAAATTTTTATTTTCATGTGTGGCTGTAACGTTGCGAGAAATGGGCTCCCATTTCGAGGATTGCTTTAGTGGGCGGTTGAACGTTTCTTTTACGGAGAACGAGAATCTGAGATGGTTTAAACGATTGCTTGCTATTGTTAATGTTACGTCTATTGCCTCTTAAGGTGTAAAAGATAAGATGAAGTATTTTACTAGATGTCGAGTAAAGCTGCTGGATTTAAAAAATTGGATGTTCCGTACTCTTGTTTGTTCAATAATATTTGGTATTTGGGCAGAGTGCGCCGTACTAATTATCAGCCCGTAACTTCATAAATACTTGTAACAGTAGAGAGTAGAGTCACTCTACCGCCAGCAAAAACGAGATAAGGGCAAAATCGTATTTGTTCCGGTTATCAGAGACTTAACAATCTTCGAGACCAGGCGAAGCTGTAGAAGATACTTCAAAGTCGAAACTCAGCCTTCTGCTTTACAAGTTATTACTCGGGTGGGACTGTGGCCTTGCTTGGCACTCGCGCATCATCGTTTTGGCCGATAATTTCTCGGCTTTGAACAGGAAAGAATAATTTTATAAATTTTGAAGCGCTCGTAGCGAAGTTTACTAGCTGTTCTCAACCGATCAGCAAAGTTAAGCTACGTCGCCCGCGGTCATGAGTTGGATGGGTGACCGCTATTGACATTATTACTGAGCGTTTCCGTGCTTGGGACGGCACGTTAAGCCGTCGGTCCCGGTTGTCGTCTTAGGATGGCAGTCGTTATAGCATGGTAGTAGGGCATTTTGCGAATACCCGCCTGGCTAGCTACCACCCTCATGAAGTCGCCAAGCACCTAACGGTGTGTTCCGGCAGCTGTCCTTGAGAGCCAGTACTTCTAGGTTAGCCTGAACAACATCTTCGACCACATCATCACTTACCATCAGGTGAGATAGCGGTAAAAAGCCTATCAAGCCTAACTAAGCCTAACATATCAAGCAAAAAAAAACAAAAAAAAAAGAAAATTAGGCTCAATCGTCGATAGATAATTTTTTTAATTGTTTACAAAAAAACGCCTGAATCTATTTATTATAATGAATGATGTTTAAAATATGAACTTGCTTAGAACAGATTGCACAACTACTCAATCGTAGCAGATTAATACAAACACTATATATATATACATATATATATATATATATATATATATATATATATATATATATATATATTACAATTAAAGTCATCATTGTTTTTTATATTGGTATATATATTTGAATTGTTAAACTTAGATTAATCTTAAAATCATAGGATTATTATTCAATAAACAAGAGAATTCACACGTATTTCGTGTAGCGCTTCATTATAAAAGCTAATATAATTATATTTATTTCTGACTAAAATTAACAAATTTAACTAAAAAACTTAAACTTTCTACAAAACTAATCCAATATTCCGCTACCATTAGGCAGTGTTCCCAAAACGCTGGCCGCTTTCCGTTGTATGGCAATGCTTATCCTCTGTACAAAAAGTAGATAAATTAGACGTCTTAAAACGTCTGGTCGACGCTACTTGTGACTAAAATGCTGGCATATACTTTGCACAGAGGAAAAGCTAATTGCATTACAAATATTAAACGTTAAATATATACTAATAGTGATAATTGTTACGTTCAAAACAATATAATAAAAGTGGTAATTGTTACGTTCAAGAAGCCAGAAACCCGAAACTAAAATAAACCGAACAACAAACCAAAAAGAGTAATTCGTCGACGCTCGATTGACCGGTCGACGACAAGCGTTCCTTTTATAGCACATTAGCGCTGAAGAAGGACTATTACATCGGCAGGCTCCGCATAACGACACTCATAGTTCACGCTCAATCGTTGGATTAAGCCGCTATTTATATCAGTCAGGAACTGTCGCGTTTACCCTATTTAACAGAATACCAGGGGGGTTGAAGAATCGTCCTGTTTACTTAACGCTTAGATTGTTTGAGATGAAATTAAAACTTTTGGCGTGCAATTAAGTTTACAATTATTTATATTTATATAGGACCCTTTAATGGATTAATAAGTTGGCATCGGACTGGACCACTATGGCCAATTTATGAATGAAATTCTATTGTTATAATTATCGCCGATGCCAATGGGTTAATCTGTGATGTAAATTGTTGTAATATAATCAAGACAATAATATTTAAAAAAATATAATTAAATAATGAATAGATTCAGTCTACCACTTTGCGGAAATCCAAATTTAATAATAACAAATATTTTTAAAATATTTATAGAAAACATGAAGTTAACATTTTAGTAAAACACGATGCGTTTCGCTTTGATGAGTCAAGACCTCTTCCGGTTTGGCTACGTAGCGTTTGTTTGTCGCGTCGGCTAACAGGAAAATTAGGCAGGATTATCACTAGATATACGTATAAGTTAAGTGTTTTATTAAATAATTTATTTATTTTTTTCTCAAAATATTTGTTATTATTAAATAATTATATATTTAATGGATCAGTTACAATTCACATTTATTTTTAAATGTTGACCTGTTTCCTAATTAGAATTTGCTTGACATAATTGAGGTAAGATCTCAAATAGTGTTACAAGAAAATTATATATTTTAGGAATTGTTGAACACGGACAAGTGAACGGAAGTGTTGGACCTATTTTTTTGTCGGTGGGAAATGCACTGCCCCTCCACCGAGGGGTTGGTAGAAAGGGATGTGTGGGGCTTGAACTCACTAAAACCCCCCCGTGAGCAGTGCAAGATAGGGTTGCTTTAGCATTCACCATCTTGCCCCGGCGTTATGCCCTAACTTAATCGGGCATCTGTGCCAATGGAGGTGTGAACTTGCTCACCAAGGCCGCCCGTCACACGCGTGGGGCCGTGCAAGCCGGTGGAGAATTCCCCGACTCTCAGAGCGTTCGGCTAGGTCTTACCCTTTCCACCAGTGAGAAAGGGTAAGACCTGGCCAAACGCAATAGTCGGGGAATTCTCCACCGGCTTGCCTCAGAGCGTTCGGCTAGGTCTTACCTTTTCCACCAGTGAGTTTAAGTTTTTAGTTAAATTTGTTAATTTTAGTCAGAAATAAATATAATTATATTAGCTTTTATAATGAAGCGCTTTACGAAATACGTGTGAATTCTCTTGTTTATTGAATAATAATCCCGGCGTTATGCCCTAACTTTATCGGGCATCTGTGCCAATGGAGGTGTGAACTTGCTCACCAAGGCCGCCCGTCACACGTGTGGGGCCGTACAAGCCAGTGAAGAATTCCCCGACTCTCAGAGCGTTTGGCTAGGTCTTACCCTTTCTCACTGGTGGAAAGGGTAAGACCTAGCCGAACGCTCTGAAACTAAATTAGCAAATTGAAGACGTTGTGAAAAAATACCATGTCTGTAGTACCCTACAAGTGAAAGAAATGTGTAAGGATCGTAGCCACTGGAAATCTGTGGTCTCTGCCTACACCCACGTAAAAGAGGCGAGTATGTATGTATTTTAAAAACCTAATTTTATTCATATAAGCATTTTTTTATAATATATGCGTCGTCATTGCATATCAAAATAACAAAATTACGCTCTGGACCAACGACCTACGGTCTCGAGCATTACAAAAGTTACAGACGAGTGGGATAAAACCATGCAAATTAAAATTTACTCAAATGTATTCCATATGCTAGCTTAAACGGGTCAAAGCTTGTTTTCGTTATGAGCAAGTTATATGAATAGAACATTAAAAATATTATGCGAATAGATGGAACACAGTGTTGGTACAGTTAAGCAAAGTTCTACTTTTACTTACTGAAAGTTTACCTTCATAATGCTTGTCTATAATATACTGTGATATGTAATATAAAGTATATGATAATTGATTCATTCACAAAAATTCCGTATTAGTATAGTAAAGTATTTTTTTTGTTATGCCTGATAGGTTAGCCTTTGCCTACTATCTCACCTGATGATAACTGATGATGTGGTCGAAGATGTTGTTTAGGCTAAACTAGAAGTACTGACTCTCAAGGACAGCTGCCGGAACACACCGTCAGGTGTTTGGCGACAGATTTTCTACTTGAGCGTGGCTTAGTGGAAAAGTGGATCTTGTATAATCTATAATTTTATTGTAACACTAGCTTTACCTGAGACTTCGTTCGCAATCTTCGTAGTATGAACTCAAATCATGCTAAGTTTTATTGAAATTCATTCAGTAGTTTTGGACTGATGGGCGGCCATGATATAGACAGACAGACAAATATAAAAAAAATATACAGTTTTGGCATCAGTATCATCTACAGAATGCTCTCAAAAATTATTTCCCATCAGCAATGTACAGAATTGGACCTGATACCGTTTTATTGTAAGTAAAGATTTGATAAAAGTAATGTTTTTAAAGTTTCCAATGAAGGGTATGCGTGTCTTAAATATTCATCGATTTTATTGCATTTTAAATTAATCTTCGTATTGAATAAAATGATTTATAAACGTGTTAGAATCACAGACTGTAGAGAAGTCTATACTATAATATCGATGCTTGAAAGGCAAAAGCTAATAAACGACACAATATCTACTTCACAGGCGTTTCATGTAATTTAAAAAACGCATAGCTTTTTACTCGATAGACTTTTTGAGATAAAATAGCAGAAATCTAATAAAAAAAATGCTTTATATACTCCTAAAATATCATATTAATAGGTCCTTATATTTCTGAAGTAGTGGCGCTTATGCTCTTAAATCATGGAACGGTATCTTGAGAACGCCAGCCCGGCTAGATCCCTAAAAAAATATATCGCCAAGCACCTAACGGTGTGTTCCGGCCACAGTCACAGACACAGAGCAAGTAAAATGACAAGCACATCAGACTCAACAACTGTTTACCTCAAGGAGACGGGCGCAGTGCAATTTGTCACTTTTGATGAATGGCAACCCGTTTATTGGTTTACAGAAAAAAACAACTATTTTTGATTCCAATTAAAAAAGTTTCTTTTTTTTTATGTTATTGTGATGGAAATAGCCCGAGGCCCACCTGATGTTAAGTGGACTAACATCTGCCTATAACAAACGCATTTCGTCAACGACGAATTGCACTGTGCCCATCACACTGAGACGTTCAGTTGTTAGGTCTCATTAGCCTGTATTTTTTCTGGCTCTCAAGGCCTGCTGCCGGAACACACTGTTAGGTGCTTGGCGACAGATTTTCTACTTGAGGGTGGTCGCTAGCCAGGCGGGCATCCACAAAATGCCCTTCCACCATGCGGTGAAGCTCAAGCCCGCGGCGGGATTCGAACCATGGACCTACTGCACGACAGTCCATAGCCAATGCCATCACTGCTTCAAAAATATTAATTTTACCTAATCCAGTTTCAACAGAAAGTTTGCAATGACTTACCTATTCGTATAAAGAAACGTATAAAGAAGTGGTATTTAAGTTATAAGGTCAAAGACAGCATCAAATTTACTTTACCCTGCTCGATCCGTGTCACATTAATTCGATGGATGAATCCGAAGAGAAAAAGTATTTCCTAAAATAGACAAGTGGGTGGGATTTATCGAAATAGAAATCAGTAGTACTTACGGAACAAATCACTCTTTAGAGAGCTATTAAGTATTATGTAAATTGAACAGATAAAACGCTGGTACATCAAAGCTGCCACACACAATGATAATTTCCAACCTTTCAACACACTACACTCTTTAGGGTTCCGTACCCAAAGTGTAAAAACGGGACCCTATTACTGAGACTTCGCTGTCCGTCCGTCCGTCCGTCAGTCCGTCTGTCACCAGGCTGTATCTCAAGAGCGGTGATAGCTAGACAGTTGAAATTTTCACAGAATCAGATAATAATAATAATAATAATTTATTTCCAAAGACACTGTTTTACAATAATTAATTTATATCAATAGGCTTCCCACTAGGATTCCCTGTTTTGGGAAGTCTATTTACTTCCTAATATACAAATTTATATAATTGATATTGGATCTATACAAGACAAAAATTAAAATTAAAATAAGATCATCATAAATCGTTCAAAACTATTAATTACATTCAATTTACATTATACATTAAAATTTTATAATAATTATTAAATATTTAGTAATTTAAATTTCACAATAATATTAATATCAAAAATTATGGAATTATTTTATATACATGACAAAATTTTTAATAAAATCATATCAAATCTTTCAAAACTATTAATTAAATTCAATTTACTTCATAAATTTCAATTTTATAATTTTATAATTTGATGTATTTCTATTGCCGCTATAACAACATATACTAAAAATAAAATAATATAAATATTAGAGGGGGGCTCCCATACAACAAACTTGATTTTTTACCGTTTCTTGCTCAATACTAATAATGGTGACAGGTAGACGCTTTAACTATTCACAGAATATTTAGTTTTATGTTCTCTTTAAATGTAATTACTTAAAATAATATAAATAATTAAGGGGGCTCCCATACAATAAAAAAGGTTTTCCCCGTACCCACCCAGCTCAATCGGACACTGCGAAAAGTGTCTTTAACTTGCAAGATTAGGTTACAGATAATGGTACGGAAACCTTCGTCCCACTCGCACTTGGCCGGTTTTTTTTATGTACTGATGGAATAAACACGAGGTTTACCTGGTGTTAAATGGTTGCTCCTGTTCATAATACATGCAATTCGTCGTGGAGACAGTAGGTCCAGCACCCCGAGACATAAATGTGATTAGTATCATGTGCCTGTAATTTGACCGGTACCCAAATCCTTCTTCACAGAAATGTTTTTTTTATGTTATTGTGACGGATCTAGCAAGAGGCCCACCTTATGTTAAGTGGACTAACCTCTGCCTATAACAGATGCTTTTCCCCACAAGTATATGCCTGTAATTTCACTGGCTCTCAAAAACTGCTGCCGGAACACACCGTTAGGTGTGAAACAAGCACGAGTCCCACATAGTGTTAAGTAACCTCTGCCTAAAACAGATGCATTTCTGCATTGCGCTTTGGTCTCAACATTTCCTTTTTAATATCACCGGCAGGTACACATCAAACTGGAACCAAGCAATTCATTCTCATCTCGAGGCAAAATCTTATCATTTGAGAGGTGAATAAAAATATAATTTTCATTTCTCATACTCGGAAAGTAGTGTTTGTTTGATCCGAGTAGCGAGTGGAAGATGCTGCCTCCCACCGAAGGGCAGGAAACACTCATATTAAATGCTTCCTTCGCTAGGGCCAGAATGTATTGGAACCATTGTTGTAAATAAAATAAAACAAATATTAACGACTACGTTTGTGTTTATCTAAAGGCTACAAAAACTATTTTATAACATACTTAATGTGACTTTCTCAAGTTAGTGTATGTTTTATAAAAGTTTTAGTCAATAATTCTGTTTATGAGCAGTGTGAATAAAAAATAAATACCTATTAAGTGTGATGGCCTCCGGGGGAGACGCATTTTGTTCCATATTTAAAATTGCAACAAGACTATATAATTAGGTGGGGCAGTTACTAAAAACGTATAAATTACGTATAAATACTTATAAAAAATCACTAACTAAAAATTTTAATTAAATTTCACAAATTATTCTAAGTCATATTTTCAATGAAAAGTGGAGTGTTTATCACGATGTTTGTCATCGAGCCGCATTAATTTAAATAGGTACTACTCATGTTGTTATTATCAATAAATATTCTAAAACAAACTATTGTTTTTTCTTATATTCGTAATGATAATTGTTTATCACGGGTGAAAGTCATCAATTCCTACTTGGACTATTACCCGTATCTATACTCGTATTCGACCCTTGTACTTGTATAACAATCTACTATACTATCACATTTACTATAATTAATAAAAGTATTGTAAAATACAAAACTGTTATGGCTAACTTCCATTCTGTTGTTTTCTTCAATGCAAAGCTTAAAATACTGTTAATAACTTATAATTTATCTATGACGAAGAATTGAAAGTTGTCCGTAATTTCATTGAGCCTATATTTTATCAAAAAACCCTCCAGCGAGGCTCCATAAAACAATACGCCGCCGCCGAGAGCCTCTCTCCAATTTTCAGCGGTATTATGTAAGGGGCTCGTAAAGTATTTATTTCCTTATAAAAAATATCGTAATACAAACAATACCATTACGCAGTCTCGTGGTGCACATCTAGCAAGATTAGGATACAGTGGTGTTGTGTGTTATCGATAATCAATTAGTTTTATCGATATCGATAAAAACTCAAACACAATAACATTCAATCCAGTGGACGCATTACTCAATGCGTCCATTTTTGCGAATATTAACAGTATTTTATCTTGTCGATCTAACAGTAACAAATTATTTAATAAGTAAAGAAGAGCGTTATCGATAATGGATACAACAACGTATCTTGTATCAGATTGGTATATCTCATTAACAAAGCGTGTTAAGATTCCAGATTGCCTAGATGGGTATGTTGTGCAGAGGGCCTTCCACCTAGACAACCTGCTTTTTGAATCTCAACTCGCCCGCGATTGCACGTGGCTTAAGTAATAAAAAGAAATACATGAAACTTACATACAACTTATGATTCTTTCTTCTTGCATTTGATGATCCCTAATAACCCTAGCGCTTTCCTACTATCTGAGTTGGCCAACAAAGAATAATTAAGTTACTTACGCTTGGGGTATGACGAGGGAGATTCTTCTTTCCCGATGTCACCACAATAATCCGGGCACCATCACAAAATACCAAACCAAACAAATTTATTTTTACCACGATTTGTGAAAATTGATGGCTAGCTGCCATCAATTTTCACAAATCTTTTTCAAAAACCAAATTGTCCAAACTTGTACTAAATTTTTTTAAAAAACAGCGACAAAGCGACGGTACCAACTTCTACTCTTTTCACTCAAATAGGGAGCGTTCAGAAACTTGCCTCTAAGTTGATCGGTCCGAAAAAAGCGGGTAATAGTATCTCTATCGCGGCAAATATTTAATCGCCAAAAGAAATATTTTGACACGCACATCACGAAAGCTTAGAGCGATCTAGTTCAGAATAGCTTTTATCGATAACAAATTAGATTTTATCGATATTGGGTTCACGAAAATGAACCATTCACTGCTAAAGCTTCCACCTAAAGTGTTTCAAATTACTATTTTTACGGCTTATCTTATTTCCTATAATTTCTTCATAGGCGAATGCTGTACCAATTTATTTTTTATACTAATGTTGTCAATATCAATGAAATATTTCACCTATCATCCGTAATTTTTTTGGTGTTTTGATTAATAAAAAAGAAAGGGTGATTGTAAATTACAATATTTCTTCTCATTTTGCTTGACTTTTGAAAAGTCTATTTTTAATGAAATTTACAATATAAGTTACCAGTAGTAACTTATATTGTAAATTTCAAACCCGCGTATTATTTTCTACTTTAATATGAGAATCTATATGTATATGTTTAAATAAAGTAAACTGTTTGACCACATTTCAAGAGTAGAGCATATTCTGTCCTCAAAGGCCGGCAAAACTTTCTGGAGACCTCTGGTGTTGCGAGTCTTCGCGGAAGACGTTGATTGCTTAATTTAGGTGAGTCATGCATTATGCTCGTTTGCCCTCATCTCCATAAAAAATCTGAGCAAAGATCAATTTCAGTATTATTACCTAAATATTTACTAACATTTAATTAACACATGCAAACATATCTAAAAATCGTTGATATTTCCATTGAAATCCCTAATAACTATTTTTTACTTCAATTCACCATTTTAACAAATTAAAAGGAGCTTTTTAGTGATTGACAGATCCATTTCTATTTCAAAGATAGATGAACCTTTTTATATCTCCATTGAATTCTAAATTGATTTACATATTTCGTTATCTCTCGTTTTCGAACAGTCTATACATTTCTATTTGTGAACAATAAAAACGGTCTCGACAGATCTATCGAGTAGGCTAAACAAGTAAATGTAATGGATGAAACACACTGCGAAATTACATAAAACGATCGCTTTTAAAATAAGTTTATTTTGTTATTTTTAATAATATTTGGTATAGTTCGATCTAACATCACGTTCATAAATGTCTTTTGAAAATCGCTTTTGAAACCATCAAGTTTGTGGGTTTAAACGCAACAAAAAGCATTTAATTTTTTTATATCATGTCATAATGTTTGATGTATGATGTTAATTATAAAAATAAAATACAATTGGATTTCTACTTACTAACTGACTTTGAATATAATATAATGAAATATTCATCAATGTGTCATAGAAAAAAAATAATAACGTAGTTCTTATAATATAAATCATTAAATCTAACTACATTTGCAATTTATACTGTTATAGCAGTTTACTTGTCACAAATGGATTATGTATTGTTGCCCGTGGGGTGCCGGGCTAAAATGTCACCCCTAACATGCAGAACTGATAGTCAATGGGGCCGAAAGGTTCTCGAATGGAGGCCATAAACCAGCAAGCGCAGCGTCGGAAGACCCACAAGGTGGACAGACGACATTACTTAGGTTGCAGGAAGGCACTGGATGCAGGCCGCATCCAACCATTCTATTTGGAAATCTATGGCCGAGGCCTATATCAAACAGTGGACGTCTTGCGGCTGAAATGATGATGTGATTTAGAGTTCTTGGCCTGAATCGAAAAACGAAGCATAAGAAATAATTGATTCTGACCATTTTCTTCATCACCATTTCAATTGATAGAAAAACTTTAATTAAAATCTATAATTCTGAAAAAAGAAGATCACAATCTACGTAATTTTTATTTTTGTATAACTATGACAGAACAATCATTTACACAGTTTCCTGAGCTTGTTTGATTTTTGCAGTCGCTATCCACACGCTATTAATGGAGCCTATGCCATTCAATTTCACTTTCATATATAGAACCGGAAAACATTTTAAGGTACTTTGTGATTATATTTTTCGAGAAACGGTTCTAAACGACGGTTAGTCCTTTTCATTGTTTCCTTGTTCAATTCTCAGCCAGCCTCAAAGTCTCTCACGGCGCGCAACTGAATAATTTATTTAGGAGGAAAAGCTAAACAAGTAAATAAATACTCGTAGCTCGCCGAAAGCAGGTACGGAAAGCGGCACTGTTATTTGCCACTCTTACTGCGTTACTAATAAACGCAGTATAAAGTTTTATGCCTAATTTAATGTTGAAATTGTCCAAAATATTACTAATGAACACGAGCCAAATGCGGAAAACGCCGGGATAAATAACCTTTACCAACTCCGACCACCGTTTTAATTCGTTATAGCCATAGAAAATATATTTATAAGTTGGAAATCAACCATTCAAGACAATTTTTCGATTTGTTTATGGTCGTGTGGATCCAACCTCTTTGTGATGTGAAAAGGGTTTTTTTTTTCAATTATTAATACTAATATTCACTGATATAGTGACAGTATGTTAAAGGTTTTTGAAAAATACATTATAGACCCCCTTGTAGGTTATAGGCCGGTTCTGTGCATAAAACTTTTTCAGAATAATGAAGCAGCAACATCACAATGTTGCTGCTTCATTATTCTGAAAAAGTTTTATGAATGTTATGTCGAATTAAAATTCAAAATTAACTTCCAACACTGGAAAGTATGAAATGACTTGTTGAAGTCGGTACCATGTCGTTTCAAAACACTGACCTACACGATGCTACCTCATGTTATTTCATATTTTTCAGTACTGTAAGTCAGTTCCGTTTTTTTGAAATATATTTGTTTTTATTTTATGTACACTGTTTACATTCCCTCACGTAGAATACTGTTTATCACCGACAATAGCAAATACCATTAAATCATTCAGGTAGGTATACAAAACACATTTTTCAGTTAATTTAGACAGAAAAACTGCTCAACGGATTTTGATTTACACAACACACATGGACACATTATGGAAGCACTTCGGAAGTATTATACTCTATCCAACAAAGTAAAAATCGTCAAAATCAGTTCATAATTGACTTAATGATTGCGTTACTCACACAGAAACATCAATCGAATTGAGAACCTCCGCCTTTTTTTGAGGTCGGATATAAAATAATTTATTTCTTTATCGACCTTATGCATAGCATAAGTATACCAGGTGGTATATATGGAGTAAGTCATTTTTAAGAATTCATTCGTAGTAACAGAATTTTGAAGCAGTGATGGCTCAGTAGCATTGGCTATGGACTGCCGCGCAGCAGGTCCATGGTTTGAATCCCGGCGCGGGCTTGAACTTCACCGCATGGTGGAAAGGCAAATGACCGAACTGGCCAGCGACCAGCCTCAAGTAGAAAATCTATCGTGTTCCGGCAGCAGTCCTTGAGAGTTAGTGAAATTACAGGCACATGAGACTTAACAAATATGTCTCAAGGGCGCAGTGCAATTCGTGACTTGTGACGAAATGCATCTGTTATAGGTAGAAGTTAGTCCGCATAACATCAGCCACCTGTTGCCTGATCAACCACGACGCCCACGCGTCGAGCTTGTTCGAGCACAATAGCATAAAAAAACCATAACCCTGTTAATATTGAGAAGTCGATGTGTCCCAGCCCTTATTTTCTCGATATCCAGCACTTCACTAAAATCGAAGTTTAGTCGTGCATCAAATTGAATATATTCATAAAAACGGCGTCGGTTGGTTTTTATAGTCGAACTTTGTTCATCGTTGACGCGCAGCGATAGTGGCCCTGACGTTATATGAACTTCGATGTTCGAAGGTTACAGATGGTCAAGTAAAATTAATATGATGATGAGAAAAATTTTGAAGCAGTGATGGCTCAGTGGCATTGGCTATGGACTGCCGCGCAGCAGGTCCATGGTTCGAATCCCGCCGCGGGCCTGAGCTTCACCGCATGGTGGTAGGGAATTTTATGTTACCTGCCTGCCTATAGACCACCCTAAAGCCGAAAATCTGTCGCCAAGCACCTAACGGTGTGTTGCAGCAACTGTCCTTGAGAGTCAGTAATTCTAGGTTAAGCCTGTTAACACCAGACCGGATCATCACTTACCATCAGGTGAGATTGTGGTCAAAAGCTTACCTATCAGCTTAAGAAAAATAATAATACATAAAAAAAAAGCAATTCCAGTGTACTCATAAGTAGGACCTCGCTCCTTCAGCATGTAAACTAAAAAAGTGGTTGTTGGTTTGTTAACAGATGCAAAATTACAATAATTTATATAACTATATATATATATATATGCGAAACAAAATTGTTATCGTATTGTTTTACAGGAATAATAATTTTAGTTGAGATAAAAAGCAACTTCCAACATTTCATCATTTTCTTTTTTTTTTTTTTTTAAATACACATTTTTCTTCGACATAAACCACGACAATCCATTGCAGTGTGAAAGCAAGAGAAAACAAAGATCCGACATTCTTTCGCGTTTAAAATAGGTTTGGGAATTTTCATACAATCTAGTCACACCACGTGCTGTACTACCATCAAGAAAATTGATAACACGTTGGTATTAATGTTAAGTTGGTTGGTTTAAGGATAAAACGGCACTAAGTAGTAATCATGCAACAATAGCCATTATCGGTGTTTGTGTTTGCGTATCGTTATTTACGCAGAACTGATTGAAGCAATGATGGCCGAGCAGGAGCTATGGACTGCCGTGCCGCAGTACCCAGTGGTTCAATCCCCACCGCCGGCTTGAGGTTCATCGCATGGTAGCTTGAGCCGTTTTTACGGACATGAGGTGAGTACGCCAGAATGATATCATTCTTGCGACCTCACCAAACTATAGCTGTAACTTTTTTTATTTAGTGGCACTATTTTTCTTTCTTACGGCATTATTTGTCACTATTTTCACATAGTCAAAATCAAAAATTTCTTAGGTGAGTACGCTAGGATGAGGGACAGGTGGAAAGGGCATTTTGCAATTGCCCGCCTTGCTAGCACCACCCTCAAGTAGAAAATCTGTCGCCAAGCACCTAATGGTTTGTTCCGGCAGCAGTACTTGAGAGCCAGTGAAATTACAGGCACATGAGACTAAACAACTATGACTCAAAGTGACGGGTGCAGTCCAATTCGTGACGAAATGCATCTGTTATAGGCATAGGTTAGTCCGCTTACCATCAGGTGGACCTCGAGCTTGTTCCTCCACAAAAAATTAAAAGAAAACTATCCCTAGGAGGTAATTTTTACTTTAATTCTGAAAAGTAAATCAAAGGACTAAACTACTTTTTTGTTTTTGTAGTTAATGATCTGACAGACGATCAACAGCCGGGCATTGGAATTAATTTCTACGTGATTGCAATCCACCGTTACGAGTGATCTGAATAGCAGCAAACGATCCGCTGCGGCCTCGGCTAAATTGAATTTTGATTAGCGTTGAACACACTTTATGGGTTGTATTCTAGAAGTACCTGTTATGAATAGAGAATATACAAAATCATTTAATACATTCCGTAAAAAAAATCGGTTACAAAATTAACTAATTTACTTTATCATACTTAAATTCGTATTGAGATTTTTTTATATTCTCGCCTAGCTATCATATATATATATATTACCTTCACGTGGAAAATCTGTCGCCAAACAACTGACGGTGCACTCCAGCAGGTGTTTTTGTAAAGTACTCTGGAAGTTTTACCAAAAAACTACTAGACTAAAACTTTCCTATTTTAATGAATAGATTCAGGCGTTTTCTCGATCGTGCGCTCGAAGAGTCAAAACCTCCGGAGGATGCTTCGTGTAGAATCGAAACGCGTCAAAAATTCTTCCGGTTTAGCTGAGTGGCGTTTGTGACGTCACGTCGGCTTAGCAGGAAAATTAGGCGGAATTGTCACTAGATATTATTTATATTTTTTAAGTGTTTTATTAAAATATTAATTTGAAGTTTTCTTAAAATATTTGTTACTATTACTTTCCTATTTTCTAAAGGTATTTTTTAAGTTCTTGCCGTAAACTCATGCGATTGTATATTTTGATTTTTTGTATATTGGAAAACAAATCAATCTTTTAAATGATTTTTATCATATCCTGGAACATTAATCATGAACATTAATCGTATGGAAATAAATCGTACCTATCTTCTTCTATACGATGTTTTTCGCATATCAGTTGGATAGATAAACTCAAAATGTTTAATCTATACAACCAATTTTTAAATCCAGCTTTAAAATGATTTCCTCTAATCTGCATGGTGGAAGGGCATTTTGCGATTGCCCGCCTGGTTGGCTACCACCCCCAAGTAGAACATCTGTCGCCAAGCACCTAACGGTGTGTTTCGGCAGCTGTCTTTGAGAGCCAGTGAAGTTACAGGCACTTGAGACTTAACAACTATGTTTCAAAGTGACGGGCACAGTGCACTTCACGACTTGTGATAAAATGCATCTATTAAAGGCAGAGGTTAGTCCGCTGTACATCAGGTGGGCCTCGAGCTTGTTCCGTCACAATAACATAAAAAGAAACTCACCCATTTTGAATTTTGAATGGAACATTTTTCATTACTGGCGCGAAAAAGTCTGCAGAGGTTTTAAACCACCCACGTTTTACCAGATACAACTGGAGTCACATTACCTGGATTGGAGGATTGCCTGATACTACTAAATATTAGGCAAACCTATTATGTGACTCCACGACACGTGGAACTCTGTCGTGGAGTACGGTTATTTACTACGGTTTAATACTAAACTGCCTGTTTCGCAATGGCAAATAGTAATGGCATCCATATTGTGGTTGAAAACTATTTTGTTGATATGGCAACACTGACTGCCGTAACATAGACTATAGTCGCAGCTGGAGTTAGCATGTTTGTCTTGAAATTAATTTGATTCTCGTATATTTTCGATATAACTTATAGATATTTGCGAAGAAATTGCAAAATAGGTAAACATTATGAGACCGCCTTGGACCGTTGGATACTTGCTTTGGATTGATAATATTGCCTAAAATGTACCTGAATTCGTGTATACTCTTCATAATATTATAATATGTAGTATTAAGCTTGAGAATGCGGAGCACCGTCACTAGTATTCTGTCATCTGTGTCAACAATCGCAAGCTTGTAAATTTTAGTTGTAAAATTATATAAATTTGTTATTCCTTGCTTTTTACAGACTAAACATAGCTGTGCAAAATCATGGTTATGGCAGACGGGCTTTTGGATGAAATTTTACCAGCAGAAGAGTTCCACTGTTCCGCTGCAAATCCCCGCCGACGCGGTTGGACCCTTGGTTGCAAATACTGCCTTTTTCAGTTAAATCCAATAGCGGACCCGGTGGAAGTTCAAACCATAACATCTAGAATGTTTTCGGCATGTTATCAACAATAAGTGCATTAATATCAACCTTATTTCAATGGCACTTTGTTTCACTTTAGAACTGGCCAGCAACGAGTTGCTAATTTAGGTATTGTAGGGCCCTTAAAAGAAACTTAGAATAAATGTTAGAACTCCCTGCACGCAATTTCTACGTACGTCAGAACGTGCATGCAAAAGGTGTTACTATGTTAACATCTACATCAAAAATTTTGTATTTAAAAGACTTGATGTAAGAAAACTCGTCTATTAGTTACTGTTAACAGTAAAAACTTATTATTTAAAGCAGATTTGTATGTGTATTTGTACTAACGTGAAAACTACGTAGTGTCTAATGTTGTATAGGTAATGCTATGGAACCCTTTGTTCGCGAGTCTGACTCGGACTTGGCCAATTTTTACATCGACATGATACTTTTCTGTGAGCTAGAATAATGTGATTTCTGATAAACAGAAACGTGTTGAAGATGAGCATCAGAATGAAAAAGAAAATCAGATCATGAGAATGGTATGTATTAGTTGCAGGGGTAGACAGACGCGCTTAGAACTACCAATAGTAAAATTGCGCTCTAGTACTATGACTGTCTTTACAGATTTCATATTTAGTTCCTAATTAGGAGCAAATGCATTGCTCTATCGGGTACAGTTCCATCCTCTGAACTGGTACTATAAAATAATTGTCAGAAAAACGACATAACTGTTAAACACTGGATTGCACCTTGGATAGAACTTTATGATTCAGAAGTAGGAATTTAGGCTGCTGGAACACAAAAGTAGGCAATCAGCGAGCACATACCACTTAAATCTTTGACCAATATCTCACCTGATGGTGAGTGACGATGCAGTCGAACATATTGTTTTCAGTCAACCTTTGGAATGGGTGTGAGAGGTTGGTGAACACAATATATTCTTCATATATTATATATCTACTTACATAAATTAAATGTTTAATTTAGTAATTGCGAACCCTTAAGGATGAAACATATTTGACAAAAATGTACGGTTGATTACGGAACTCTATTTAAATATTATCTATGCACATCATAGGTAATGATAACGATGGAATTTAATTCAAATAGCCCGAATTTGGGTGGGTGAGATGTTGACGAGGTAAATGTAATAAGTTGATGTATATTATATATTGCCGACTATGATAAAATTACTTTTGAGTGAGAGGGAGGGGCTATCAAACGTAACTTTATTGCACGTTATGACGCTACGCGTTATTTTCGAGGAATCTCTTGAATGTGTCATAGCGAAAATGGGCAATGCCCGGATGTAGAGAACAAGTGAGCTCCGCTACGAGTGCTTCGAAATGTGTAAACTATGTGATAAAATTATAGACCACGTGCTTTATTATTATTTACTTGTAATTGATAACTTTCAGCATCTACTTCACGGATAGATATAAATCACTTGTACCTATATGTTCATGTGATGGTTCTGTATATAAAGTTATTCCAGCTTTGAATTTTTTAAATGGCATGACAAAGGGGAATTCTGTTACAGCCATGGTGACGTTGGTTAAGCCGATGTATCCCTGTAATGAAACAAATATTTTATTTTGTATTTTTCTACTATATCTTTTTATTTTGTATACACAACAGCTTCCGACTTGTTACAAAGAACTTGGGCGGCCATTCCTCAAAGTGATTTTGATGAACTGATTTTAAGCATGCCAAATCGCTGTGCTTGTGTAATTAGTGTAAATGGTAGAAACACAGATTATAAATTTATATAATTTTACAATATACATAGCAAAAATCCCTTTTTTGTTTCGTTTTTCTGCCTTTTGATTGACGACATTAACTAAGGTTAAATTTCTTCAAATTGCAAAAAGATTTTTTTCTTTAACATATTTAATAAAGGAGTTAGTTGTTAACTTAAACATATGAATTTAATTTAAACACCAGTCTGGATAATTAGATTTAGTAAATATTAATTGAATATTTTTTTATAGTTCAAAATATACATGATCCCTAGGCACTTTTGATGTGTGTATGAGAAATAATGTGATAGGTACTTACTGCTGGGAAAGGACATTTCAATTTATGCGCCCGTAAAATCGTCCCGAGGAATTCATCTTTGTTGACTAGGTCACAAAGCTTGAAATGAAACTCTACAAATGAACGTTTGTACTCATTGTGTAGAAACTCATATAGAACAACGTCAACCTACGAAAATAAAATTATTACGTTAATCACCACTATATTTATTAATATATGAATGAGGACTGTTGTATAAATTCTCTGTGTAGTCCCCTGTGTTGTCTCTCGGCAAATATCCGTCCGAGTAGGTATATGCTGAAAATCAGCGCAGCGCACGTTAGTACTTAACGTGTGTGCTGCACAATGCTGATCATACTCCTTTTGCCTTTTGTTTTATTTATTTTTAATTATTTGTCAATTCTCTTATGTTTGTAATTGTTCTGTGTATGAAGGCAATAAATGGCTATTTCATTTATTTATTATTTATTTAACCAATTCATGAATTAAGACACCCATATAATTCCCAATACCTATATGAATCACAAATATTATGACAGTCACCCGTATAAATATGAATTAGGACTATTATTTAAGTCATCCGTATGGTTACCGGTATTAGAATCAACACTGTTATATAAGTCATCCGGTAACCAGTATATGAGTTAAAACTGTAATGTAAGTCATACGTTTGGTTACCAGTATGTGAGTTAGGACTTTTATGTAAGTCAATTATTCTGAAGCGCTCACGCGAATTTGCTGCGCTGTTCTTAACTGATCAGCAAAGTTAAGCAACGTCCACTGCGGTCATGAGTAGGATGGGTGACCGCTTGTGACATTACTACTGAGCGCTGCTTTGGAGGGCACGTTAAGCCGTTGGTCCCGGCGGCTGTCGTCTTATGATGGCAGACGTTATAGCAGTTAGGGCGTTTTGCGAATGCCCGCCTGGATAGCTACCACCCTCAAGTACAAAACCTGTCGCCAAGCACCTAACGTTGTGTTCCGGCAGCTGTCCTTGAGAGCCAGTAATTATAGGTTAGCCTGAACAACAACTTCGACCACATCATCACTTACCATCAGGTGAGATAGTGGTCTAAGGCTAACGTATAAGGCATAAAAATTTCATCCGTATGATGCCAGTATGTGAATTAGAACTGTTATGTAAGTCATCAGTACGGTTACAGTAAGGGAATAAAATTAGGACTGTCACGTTAGTTACATAACAGTCCTAATTCTCACACATATAATGTGTCTTTAAAAGAGACTTAGGGCCTGTTTCAGAATGTTCGAGTAAGTTCCGGTTATACCACCCAGAACATAAAATAACTGAATGATAAAAATGACAGTTAACACGCAGCGCCTTTCAAGCTTTAACTGATGGTTATGGATAAATAAAACACTATCTTTGCGTCGATAGTGTTTTATTTAATAAATATGTTCTAGGTAGTAATAACCGGAACTTACTCGAATATTCTGAAATAGGCCTTTAGTTTTCTATACTCCATATAATTAATAAGATTTTTTATATCACAATTTAGGTATCTTGTAGGAGACGATGAACTTCTCTGTTTGTGATATTTATCTTAAACGATTTTTAGACATTTACGACACGAATGTTGGGTTGTCAACTATATCTAAGAAGCAAATATTATTCTTACCGTGATATTGTTGGCCCATACGTGTTTAGTAATACCCCAAACATTTACCACGTAACCGCTACGTCTGGCATATCTTCTTACACTAAGGGTAGAGTTAGCGATATATTTACTGTTTAAATAGACAATAACAGCTCTTTCTGGTATTAGTTCTAGTCCTGGTTTGGTAGCACTTACATGTTTCTGTAAAAATAAGAAGTATCAAGTATCAGTAATAAATCTGCACCATTTTATTTTGCAGTATAAATACCTTTTATCTCAGATAATTGGTAAACGTGAGAAAGACTACGATGAAACTGATCAATTCTTACTATACCATACATTATATGCAACTCCTCTCCAAATTTATGGAAGTAACATAATGTTGTTTTTTTTTTAAGCAGAGACTTTTAAAGTTATTATTAAACACTATTTTCTGACAAAAAGAAAGACATAAATGCTTTTTTTGCTCTAATGCATATAAAAGCCTGCTATTTAGGCATAAGTGCATAAAACAATATTATATTACTTGAAATTGTTCACGGAGGTTCGGTTTATAATATATTTCATGAAGATCGTTTGCCTGTGAAAAACATATTGATTAAAATATCCTACTACACAGTTTCTGATTACTTAAACGACAAAATGCCTGGACAATTCCGCCTCTGCCAAGCTATTGCCTGTCACCTACATAATTTAAACAAATATTGTAATAACTCCATTATATAGTAAGTATGTAACACATTGTTAAAAGATGTTTAAAAGAATGGCCCCGAGTTTCTTGCCCGTTCTTCTCGCAGTGGCTCTATACAATTTATTTGCTGAACGTGGAAGTACAATGTGAATATTTCGATACTAAACTTTGTAATTGACCTTCATAAGAGCGTCGAAGACGCCTAAATTGCATAAATGATTTTGACTTTGACTTTGCCTGTATTTTTTATAATATCCATAGATCAGGGGTAAATTCAGACATTTTGTCAAAACTCAGATACTCAGAAAAGAACATTGTTCTAATAACAAATTATTATTTACATTATCTTTGTTTCATTTATTTGCAATTAAAGTGAATATCTGAGTGCCTAAAACCCATTATGTCTTCGACTCAAAAATCAGGTCTCGTCTTTGGCTCGGTCGGTTAGATGTCTCGGCTTAAATCATTTTCGGTGACCAATGACTCCGAAAATGGCGTTACGGACAAGACGCCCCTAATAGTAAGCATCACGCCTGTTTTAAAGTTGCAGTGTCACCATCCTCGTTCTATTTGAAAGTCAGGAACTGCGCTTTTCACTGCAAGAAGTCAGTTCTTATATCTCGTTTGCCTAGTGATATCATAGTACCCATCATGCTTTTATGGAGTAGTGTTTAGACACTACAACTTTTAGCCAGAATATCGGGCACAGCGACCCACCAAGTACCCACCAAGACGGACTTATACCAGAAAAAAACTAATAAATAAAAAAATCTTGCGTTCATCTGGGCCAAAGCGGCTGATTGGCGGAACAGATATTTTCAATATGGTATTGGAATGACAACTTTAAAATAAAAATATAAGCTATTTAACTTATTAGGAACCGGAAAGATGGTGCGACGAGTTTCAATGCGGCCATGAGCCACTGTTTATTTCCCGACGTCTGGAAATGTGCAAATGTCATTGGCATTCACAAACCAGGCAAAAACTCCGCTGACCCTACCAGCTACCGTCCCATCAGCCTTCTCAGTGCCCTAGGCAAGCTATACGAACGGCTCCTTTCGAACCGTCTCTCGGCTCATGCGCAGGAACACCACCTTATTCCCGATGAGCAGTTTGGCTTTAGGCCCAAGCACTCATGCGTCCAACAGGTGCACCGCCTCACGGAGCACATCCTTGAAGGTTTCAATAAGAAACCCAAACCCCAAACGACGGTAGCAGTCTTCCTCGACGTAGCGAAAGCTTTTGATAAAGTCTGGCACAATGGCTTGATTTACAAGTTATACCACTTTGGCGTGCCAGTACGTCTTGTGCTCACCTTACAAGACTTCCTAAGGGACAGAAGCTTTCGCTACCGCGTGGAAGGCACCCTCTCCACCCCCCACCCAGTCAGTGCCGGAGTCCCTCAGGGCTCCGTACTATCTCCCATTCTCTTCGCGCTGTATACCAGCGACATCTCACGCTCACAGCCCAAGGTTTTCATAGCCCAATATGCGGACGATACCGCCATTTATTCCACTGGCTGGCATATTAATAGACAGACCTATTTTCTCCTTCAACGGGCCATCACCGAGATCGGTGACTGGTTCCGTAAATGGCGCATTGCAGTCAACCCGACTAAAAGTGCAGCTATATACTTCAATGAGAGTACTCACTCGAACCCCCGCTATCCTAAACCTTTAACTCTGTTTGACGAACCCATTCCCTGGGTTGGTAAAACAAAGTATCTTGGAGTCACCCTTGATCGGCATCTCACCTTTGCCGCTCACATCACTGATGTTCGTAACAGGGCGGCCTTTGTTATGGGTCGCCTAGGTCCCTTAATTCGTACAGAGAGTAAAATGTCTCTTAAAAACAAGAAGACACTTTATACTACTTGCATCCGCCCCATCATGACATACGCTTCAGTAGTGTTTAGTCATGCTAGCGAGGCCCACCTACGTAAACTTCAAATCATTCAAAACAGGTTCCTCCGCCAGGCAACCGGTGCTCCGTGGTATGTACGGAACGCCGAGTTGCACTGCGACCTAAACCTTCCCTCTTTAGCGCAGTTCAATAAGGACTGCGCCCGCCGATACTTTGATCGAGCGCCCCACCACTCGAACCCTCTAGTTGTCCAGGCATCGATCTACTCGACTGCCTCATCCGACCCATGGTTTAAACCCCCCCGTCGCCGACCACGGCAGGTATTGGACGACCCGGATGACCCCATCGCAGCCATTACGTTGGCAGCTTTAGCGTTGTCCGCAAGTCGTCCTGGTAACATCCCCAGGTGTGCGGTAATCAGAGGTTACACAATCAAACACCGAGCTCGCCGGCGAGCTCGAGGCAAAAATAAAATCCCGATTAGTGTCTCTCCAAATAGTCACAGAGTAATATTCAATAGGGCCCATTCTCAACGGTACAACACTGCAGTTGTACCGGGGCATTTAGTTCCGATTCCCCCTTTGTCTCTCGGCAGCGAGACAAGCCGAGGTCCGAACCACAGTGGTGCCCTTGAGCTCGCTGTCACCCCTCCCGATAGTAGCGTGGCGTTTTCGGCGCCCGCAGGAGACGGAGGTATAAGGCGCTTTTCGCCTTATACGCCCGTCTCAGAAGAAGTGCCCTCAGCGCTTCTTCCTCCTGGGCTATAAGAGGGCCTCCCCTCGCCCAAAGTCCGGTGGAGCTGTACGTCCGCTTAGCGGTAGTCAGCATCTATGTCCTCCCTAAAAAAAAAAAAAAAAAAAAAAAAAAAAAAAAGGTGCGACGAGCGCGGACACGCACTGAGTCCCGTGCTCGTCGCTTCGCGCAATCGTGACTACCAGATGAAGGACTTCAAAACAGTCCGAATCGGGTCGGAATCTTTCCGGTAAATATAACGGGGGTCCTAGCCGGTTCCTAATAAGTTAATATGGATAGTTTATTTAACACTATTGTCTTAATTAGTTTTTAATTATCTTACGTAATATGAAAAACAGAGTAACACAAAGCACAAGTAAACTTTCAGCATGAGCGGATGCATGCCGACGATAGATTACAATAATGTGCATAATTCTGCTGCACTTATTTTTATCAGACCAGAAATTATACCTAGGTATATATTACTACGATCTGAAAGCGATTGTGACTAGCTGTACTCGTCGGTTTCACCCACGTTAACGGATAACAAGATAAAAGTATTATGTTTATAAAATAACTGTTAGGCTAGCCATTGACCACTATCTCAGCTGATGGTAAGTGATGAAGTTGTCGAAGATGTTATTCAGGCTAACCTGGAATTACTGGCTTTTAAGAGCAGCTGCCGGAACACACCGTTAGGGGCCTGGCGACAAATTATATGAGTATAAATATGATTAAAAATATCCTATTATGTAAACTCAGCACCCAAAGTATATACAACTATTATTGTATACAAGTTTTATTGTATACAAGTTTTATCGTATATTCTGCTTTTCTCTAACAACTATCTCACTCACTTGATAATAGGTTAAGATGCAGTCAGAGATGTTGATCACTAACCTAGAATTACTGGCTCTCAAGGTCAGCTACTGAAACATACCATCAAGTGCTGGGCGACCGATTTTCTACTTGACGGTGGTAGATAGCCACCGTCAAACCGACAGACAGGTATAATATCGCAAAATGCAAAAAAAAGAGCGTGGAGGCGTCTCCTAAAAAGTATCCTCCGGCCTGCCGGATTTGCGTTATCTGTCCCATCCGGCCTGCCGGAGAGCGGTCAATAGTCGTGTTTACATATTCACCATAAAATCTGCGTAAGTTTGATTTTCATAATTCAAACGGTTTTCGTGAGGATGGATCCTTGGCTATACGAGAAAAATCCATAATATTCTGATATAACAGAAAGTATGTTTAAAATTGATATGAAATCTGAAACTAGCTCAAATTACATTTTGGCGCCAAAATATTGTTTATATTTATGTCATTTAAAAATAATCTCGTAACTACTTCTACAGTAATTAACCTAGAAAGCTGTAATTTTGCATTTGTATAGGCAACAAGTCAATAACGATGTTAAAAGAAATTAAGTGGATAAGGATTGATAACTTTTTTTTAATATATTTTTTTATTTGACCCCCGTTATATGTCCCGACCGGAATTCCGGTGGTCTAAAAAAAAGGTTTAGTGTGAAGCTTGTATTTATCCGATCGTTATTATTCAAACGTTGTTAGTAAGCTACTATCATTGGCAATACAACAAAAAAGCCCGCATTACTCTATGGCAACGAGAAGTTACTCTAATCATGAAATGAAAAAAAAAACTTTCACTCGATGCATTTTGCCGCGCAAACACTCACCGATCGAAACTTACGTAATAAATAATCTCGTAACTACTTTTGAACCTATAAACCTAAATATCTGAAATAATTCAGGAGTATAGATTACATGTAAATAATCATATCAAAAGAAAAACCAAATTCGTAGGTGGTATAGTTTTTGATAAAAAAAATAAAATGCGCTTATGTACAGATTTCCCGTCAAAATTCTTAAAAAAAATCGCGTTGTTTTAATCTCGTTACTACTTATAAAATATTTATCCTTACAATCTGGTATAATTCATGGGTAAAGAACCATAATAAATACCCACATTAAAAAAAAAAACAAAGTTGTAGGTGGAATAGTTTCGGAAAAAAATATTAAAAAAAAATATATAAAAAATGCTGTTTCCCGCCATTTTCGCCGTCTGTTCAAACCCCTTTTCCTGAAAAATTTTTCATGAAAAGGTCTATTTTCATTTATTTTCAAGCGAATATGATGAGGATTGCATTGGTACCAAGAAGTTTATATGTTGATTGGAGACTGCCACAAATAAACTCGATTAAAAAACAAAATACCTCAAAATCTGGAAAAATATATTTTTATTCGCTGTTTGATCCACTCAAACTAAATGGATGAAAATGTTATTTTTGTATGGAATAGGTAATATGTTATGGTATGGGGATGTTAGGGTGACATGTTTAGGTAATGGAAAACTACTTAGTACTACAAAAATACGTTACGGGGCGTCGCGGGATAAAAAAACGTGAACATTTCAGGACAACTCGGTCGTACCCCATTGACAGATTGTACATACGAGGGGACATACACACTCACAAACTTTCGCATTTATATTATTTTATTATTGTGATTAATATTCCAATTATAATTTATATCAAATCAGATATGTAATTGGGCTATTAAAAACTCGTTAGGTACAATTTTAGGCACAATTTTGACGCGAATGAATGTATTAAATTTTTTACCTAGCATACTTTTGCGATTTCCTGCGTGATATTGTCAATATGCGTATATACTGATCAATATCTGTTGGACTTATGGCTTCTTTCACGACCATCAAACAAAGTCTCGAGCAGGCTAATTACCGGTTTAATTCACAAGTAACCGTGTATATGAATTTCACAATGGCTGAGTAGTACTAACCCACAGTTAAAGGGACAACTTTTTGGATGCTTCTTGGTTCATCATTTAGGGCCTGTTTCAGAATGTTCGAGTAAGTTCCGATTATACTACCCAGAACATTTTTAATAAATAAAACACTATCTTTGCGTTTCACAGTCATCGATTTAGCCTATCCATCGGTTAAGGCTTAAAACGCGCTGCATGTTTACTGTCATTTTTATGATTCAGTTATTTCATGTTCTGGGTAGCATAACCGGAACTTACTCGAACATTCTGAAACAGGCCCTTAGTCTATCATTTAGACAGATTTCAAAAAAAAATTTGGTATTGCAAACACGATATTAAGTAAAAACTTCTTGATTAAAATTATTTTCGACATGCGAAAGAGTAACGACTGACGTTGTTGACAGACTATGAACGGATATTTGAATTGACTTCGAAGATCCTTCAAGTAACCATCGATTTGTTAATCAGAAGTATGTTATCTATTGTGAAACTGAACAACCATAATTGTAACATTTATTAGGCGAGTAGCTTTAACTAGGAAGTAAATAACTGACACTTTAGTTGAAGGCCATGAAAGAGGCCCTAAGTTATGTTTATAGGCATAATTTCATAAAGTTTTATATCAATACCAGCATCTTTTTCATAACTTGACTCAAAAACCAAATGATTAAAAAGACGACCGAGGTAATCTTGTCTAAGGGTGTGAACTTTCCTCTCAAGTTAAAGTTAAGTTTACTGTTATTCCCATTTTAGGTTTCCCATTTTATTAGATCATCAGCAGGAAGACTATAGTCTATGGGTATCTATGGGGGAGCTATTAGATCAATAGTATACTACAGCTCCCATAGATACCCATAACGAACTCTTACGATGCCATAAGTCCACCTACTAAGGGCCCTACCAACTTTACGGCTTCCGGTGTTATATGAAAACCACTTGAGATCCTTTCATATCAATCGGTTATCCGTTCATCGTACAACAACTGCCCATTGTCAATCCAACTTACAAATTCAGCCGGTGACATTGACATTTGATGAACAAGGATTTGTTCCAGATTGTATCATGCTAAAATCTTCGAGCAAAGCCCTCTGCATAGTCAGTAAGCCACCCTCAGCATGTCCATAAAGGCAACAGTTTCTCAGTGGCATATGTCAGCTAGCTAGTAAGGTACACTAATTGAAAAATTTAGTCTTCAGGCTCTGCGGTATGTTCCACGAGGAGATCCAACGCTGTCCATTTCAAATGGATTGTCTTCGGGCGACCGCTTTGTCGAAGTTGGATCTACCTAACTGAAAAGTCTGCCCGAGGTAAACATAATGACCAACAAAATTGAGAATATCATTCCCATAATCTAAAGTAGGTAAAGGTTCAACATGGACATTAGACATAATTCTTATCTATTTTTCAAGTCTAAGATACTAGTCTTTACTAAAGCAATCTTATCAATTAATATATTTGACATTAGGTACATTTGAAGAACAGTCCCATGCATATTAAATTGTATGTAAATAAGAAATAGCAAGAAAATCTGGATAAATTGATCGCTTAAACGTTAATTTCGAAATATATAAGCCTTTTTTTCGTAACGCATAGAGAAAAAAGTAATGAAATTACATTTAGTTGTGATGAACATGTGATTGGTTAAGCCAAATGACGCTTCATTTAAACGCATATAGGGGCGTAAAGTCCTGCTCGTAGGACGCTAAACGTTCGAGCAGAAATAATCAATGCAATAGTAGAACAACAAACTGTTTTTTTTATTTGTTATGTTTAAAACAACGCCTGCTCGGCGGATTCCATTACAAAATAAACATATCTTGTTTATTTTTATTTATGCTTAATAGGTTAGCAACCACTATCTCATCTGATGGTAAGTGATGATGTGGTCGAAAATGTTGTTCAGGCTAATCTAGAGTTACTGGCTCTCAAGGACAGCTGCCGGAAGACAACGTAAGGTGCTTAGCGACAGATTTTCTACTTAAAGGTGGTAGTTAGCCTTGCGGGCATTCGCAAAACGCTCTAACAACAACTACCGGGACCGACGGCTTAACGTGCCCTCTGAAACGCTCAGTAGTAATGTCACTATCGGTCACCCATCACAGCGGACGTTGCTTAACTTTGCTCATCAGTTCAGAACGGCTAAGCACGTTCAAGTTTCGTTATGAGCGTAAGGTTCGTTACGACATCATCGACAACCAAGTATTCCATGTGATGCAATGGTGCAAATACCAGGTGGTACTTAGTTCTCTTCAGTAAGATTCCGTCCAGGCAGTTGTGTGCAAACACATACAGTGAGACAGTGTAGTTTAATGCATAACGAGGATGATGACACTGCAATTGTAATGGGCAGGTGTGATGCTTACCATCAAACGGGCAACTAGTTCGTCTCTTCACATCATACCATAAAAAAACTTATAACTTAAAAATGGTGCGTAAAATTCAAGTTTCAATAACATTGCCTTATCTCAACATCACATCACACCACACCTTAAAATCATCACATCACACCACATCTTCAAAATATCACATCACACCACATCTTCATCACACCACATCATCACACGACAGCACATCTTCAAATCTCGAAACACTGGCAGCTACTAATACATTCTAACGAAACAAGAATCACTTCGGAATTATTATTGAACATTATTGCAAGCTTACCAGCATAAGCGTAGGAGCAACTTGTAACAGTAACTCACATTACTGAGGTTTCTCATTCTTTTTTTATACCGACGATATGCCTTTATTAACATAATACTAAGCCAGTGGAATGCCAGGCTAGAATGTCACCCCCCCATCTCTATCCGTGGGTGACTAAAAAAGTGACTAAGGGAGACACTTCAGAAGGTGGGCAGCATCACTTTCTGAGGAACTGATATCTCACACTTTGATCCCCGAGCCGCCTGCCAAGCGTGGGGATTATGGCGAACCCTCTCCCATATTGGGGGAGACTGTGTTCATTAGTGGACTATCTAGCTGATACAGTACAGTAATAAATTACTATATATTATATCATTACACCTACTACAATGAAAGCATTTAGACAACATTATTTACTCTTTTAATGAATTCATCGAGCTAAGTCTTTCTGGAAACTGGATAATAATGCGCTAATCGGAAAATATTGTACTTTAATTTCATTTTGTGCCCTTATTAATTAAAAACACACTTAACAAAAATGTTGACTTATGCCTTTATATTATTAAGGGTGCGATAAGTCTGTAGGTTTCTTTATTCAGCGATAAATTTTAAGTTTACCTAGAATAACTCACTCTCTAAAACATCTGCTGGATCACACCAATAGGTGCTTGGTGATAGTTTTCTTTTACTTAAAGGGGGTAGCTAGCCAGGCGGGTATTCAAAAAGTCATACCATCATGCAAAAAATGCCCAATGATCCATTATAACCTCGTAGGTTTTTTAGATTATATCATGTTTTTTTAACTGTATAAGATTCTTAACTTAATAGTTAACATAGTATTTACAAATACATTTTTTACACAATTAAATATTTTATACTAAAGGTTTAATGGATTCCTCAAAATTTTTAAAAATAAATTAATGATAGCCTTAATTTCATACAAATCAAAACAATTGATATGACTATAATTAATTTTATGATTGACATCTTCAGAGTTTTAGAGTTCCGCATGCGAAATCTGGACCCTATTTTTTGTGCTAATATTTTAAACCATAATTGCCGTATTAGATAGCTCGTTGAAATTTTCGTATAATATGAAGTTATAATGTCGTATTATCATATACAAATAATACAACAAAACTCGCCAAGTGAATGTATTACCGTGTTTTTTTTTTTACGTTGCATATTATACATATCCCTATAAGTATAATTTTCAAAGTATTTTCTCCTTCGCCTAAGTATCAGTCATGTGAAAGTTATAGATCCGAAACTAAATAAATACTAACAACAAATTTATCATGTTATAAGGTTGAGCGGAAAATTAAGCAAGAAGAAATACGGATGTAAGGGGGTTAACAACTTACTAAAAGTTGATATAACGATCGACAATGTACAGAATGAAAATAATTATATAGGTATAAAGTGGACGAAACCCTCAGTGGAGTCCGACTGATATTTAACTGGTTTCGATTTCATGATGAATCAAAATGCGTTATATTCCCTACTGCACATGGTCAGTTTGCAGTAATTCTATTTTTTTATTATAATACTGTGACATAACACGCTCGAGGTCCATCTGATGTTAAGCGGACTAACCTCTGCCTATAACAGATGTATTTCGTCACAAGTCACGAATTGCACTGCGGCCGTCAACTTGAGAAGTTGTTGTCTCATGTGCCTGTAGTTTCACTGGCTCTCAAGTGACTGCTGCCGGAACACACCGTTAGGTGCTTGGCGACAGATTTTATACTCGAGGTTGGTAGCCAGCCTAGTGGGCATTCGCAAAAAGCCCTTCCACCATGCTCAAGCCCGCGGCGGAATTCAAGCCATGGACCTGCTGCGCGGCAGTCCATAGCCAATGCCAATGAGCCATCACTGCTTCAAAGCCATTTCAAATCGGTTTTTCACGAATTATCTTTTACAGCTGATAGATTTACCATCGACCACTAATCTGCTTGTTAGTGATGATGTGGTGTACAGGTTTTGCACACGATTACTGGCTGTCAAGGACAGCTGCAAATGTATGAGCTCAACTCACATTTTTATAGCATAACTGAAACAATGGGGAGGTAAAATAGATACCTATCAAATGTGGTGCTAGTAATTATAAGGAAATAAACAGAGTGCAATATACCGTGAAACTCGACTCACAAAATAGCGTTACCAAAATATATAAAATATATACATAAATATTAAAAACGCGCAATATGTCCTACTGCTTCCATCTTGAACGGAGCTCCTGTCATAAATTCTCCAAGTTATTCCACGGAACCTAGTACTTTTAATACTACAGGATGATTAACGACTGGCTCCGGATGCTAAATGGTGGCTACAGAGCAAAAATTTTGATCCTATTGAATTATGGGTTGTAAACATGAAAGTTTTCTCCAATTCTAAAGATTTTCAATGGTTATTTTGCTTGTGAGGTTTCAATAGTTTATTGGGTTAAGTGTTAGTTTAATCGATATCTGAGAATGCTAATCTGGATGTTTAATTGAACATTATAGAGGTTCAATTACAATAATAACTATTACTTTAATAAACTCAAAGGCTTGATACTACTGTGGCAAACCCAACGCTTGTTTTTTTTTAATTCAATTCATACTTGAGTTGGTGTTTAGAGGATTAGAACACTGTTAAAAAGCAATGATAGACGAGCGTTAATAGGTAAGGACTGCCGTCCCGCAGTTCCTTGGTTTGATCCCTATCGCTGGTGTGTGCATGATAGGGGGGCCATTTTGAAACATAGACATCTAATTTTGTTTACATCAGTGGTTGCCATGGTTACGAATCATTGCGGCCTTAGAGAAGGAAGCATTTACTATAAGTTATTCCCACCCTTAGGTGAGAAGCAGCGTCTTCCACACTTCCAAACAAATACTTCTTGCCGAGTATAAGATGTAATTCTTTAAATAGAAATTCTTAACAAAGTATCTGTATCCTAATCCGAATACAAGGAAATGGCCTGACATTCAGGCAGACATTTAAGTGGCTCCGCTTTCCCCTTTGGCTACCAAACCCTAACAATATAAAACGGTCAAGCGCGTGTCGGGTCACGTGCAATTTAGGGTTCCGTAGTAGCCCGTGATCATAATATAGAACGATTTTTACAAAATCACATATAAACGATAGGAAAAATTTAAGTCATGTGCGGGATTCGAACCCGCGTCAATCCACCCCTTAAGCCGGGGTATGCTCTAACCAATTGAGCTAACATGACATGACGTCATAACTCAAATCTCTCCTATCGTTCTTTAACCATCGTATTGGGATAGAGCATATTTGTGATTTTGTAATGTAATCCACATAGCAGGCGTTATTGCAAACCTAACAATTAAAAAAAATAATAGAACGATTTTGTTGTTCTTTTTTATCTCTTTCACATTTTTCCGGTCAAACCTAAATATAAGAGTGCGAATGCTGCCAAGTTATTATTGTAATTCGAAAATTCTTTTATGACCATTACAGGTACCCGAATGAAACAGCACCGACAGCGCGATTCAGAATTCGTTGGGACATTGCCATCTAGCGGCAGCTTTGTGTAACATAATATGTACATATTATCGATCGACAAACAGAGCAACGTAAAATTACAGTATTAGAAACAGTATCGATTGGCATAAAAAAAATGATTTTGTGTAAAATAGCAATTTTTTGCTAATTTTTTTTTTATCTGTGAATGGGGTTCAAAATTCCATAAAAAAATATGGATAGTCTCCTAAGACCATTTCCGAGTAGCTGCATCGGATAAGGTACTTCCCCTTACTGCCCCGCTGAAAGTTTCCACCCTGTATATGATAGCCGTGATAGGTATATAGATGTGTGATAGCCTTTTTATAAGCTTACTTGCATTTATCGGTGTATACTTTTTATTTTTATTATATATATATATATATATATATATATATATATATATATATATATATATACAGGGTGCCCGGTAATGAATGGATAACCTTAAATTATTTGTATATCTAATGGGCATTCAGAAAAAAAAACAAAACAAAAAAAAAAAAAAAAAAAAAAAAAATAATAAAACAAATACCATTTTGAAACCGGCTTAAGGCACACTTTATTTTAAAATGATTGGTCACATATGTATTCACACTTTTTTTTACGCTATGGATGCTTAAACTTTGGCAAAATGAATATGTTTGTTTATTAAAAAGACCATAACTTTGGTACTACTTGATTTTTTTTGTTCTGTTTTTTTTTTCTGAATGGCCAATTGATATACCAATACCTAATTTAAGGTTAACCATTCATTACCGGGCACCCTGTATATATATACATACACCGATAAATGCAAGTAAGCCTATAAAAGGGCTATCACACTATATAACATCTAATTGCTGTCTCCTGGAGTTTAATGCCAATAATATTTGCTTAGCAGCTCTTCATATGGTTTAATTATATGAAAACATTTCTAAGAAGAAGCTAATTTTGGATATTATCATTAGTATGAAAAAAAACTATAGGTTTCTGTAACCATTGTTCCATCAATGGGGAACATTCCGCCCTCTTTCCCCCTCCCCGTTGCACAAAATATATACATATACCATACCTAAAGTCCTTCCAATGTATGTAGATACACATGTTTATTTTAAATTATTATTATTTAAAAAAAAACTTAGTTTCCGTAATCCCCCACTCCTTTTGGGGGATGCTACAACCCGTCCCCCCTCCACCCCTTCCTATAGTACATAAGTATGTACACCGATTCTAAAGTCGATATACTAATTCATCTTAGTAACTTATGTATTTATGTAGTATGAAATTATGTATTTGGTGCATAATTATCTATCACCCAGGTTCAATGACTATTACTGCTAAAGTAATAAAGTTATCTTAACCGCTATAATTTTCCTTGAAAGTTCACGAACTGCAATATCGTCATGATTTTATTTAGATTTTTCAAGTCAGCAGCATAGGTTTTAGAGGGGGGGACGCCCTACTGGAACAAAAATTTGCACTGTAAAGTTGAATATTTCGTAAATGGAGCATTAAATCGAAAAATATTACTTGTAACCACTAAGTCATTGTGCAAGACCTATTCAATGATACATCATCCGATGGGATAAACGACAAAAAAAAATCATACCCAAACCACTTGGATGGGAGCTACTCTAAAAAAAAATATTTTTCAAATTTTTATTTTACTACTTTGTCGGCGTGGTAAGTTTGCATAAGCTTACAAAATTGCAGCTTTCTAGTGCAAACGGTCTCTTAGCAAAACCTCGGACAGACGGACAGACAGACGGACATGACGAAACTATAAAGGTTCCTTGTCAGGACTACGGAACCCTAAAAAGCCAATCGCCATAAAACGAAAACTGTAATTTGATTCAGTACAATTACTTGATTCTGTTATTATGTATATTTGATTGATATTTGATTGAATTGTTATTTAAATCGATAACAATAGAAATGTAATAATGATTATTATAATTATTATAGTTCCATTACTATTTACTATGTTTATAATGTCATTATTATCAATTTTAAATAAAGTCGCTTACTTAGAATAAACATAGTCCATAATAGATTTATAGCGTTGTGCTGAAATACAAAGTCTAACCATGCAGGAAATTAAATATTGTCTAACATCGTTTATTATTATCTACTTTATTTATGTAAGTAAACTACTTTTACTGTTAATTAAATTAAATATAAACCTAACGTTTAATTATAGAATATTATAAAAAAATGCCTTTTTGACCGACTTCAAAATAAGAGGAGGTACTCAATTCGCCTGTATTTTTATATGTTTATATCTCACAACTTTTGACTTGGTGAACCTCATTTGATGATTATCTTTTTTTAAAGCTGATGCTTCCCGTGTGGTCCCATTTAAATTTCATCAAAATCGGTCAAGCCGTTTTTGAGTTACACTTCTATAACTGAAAAGTATTTTCCTATCTTGATGTTATATTCATTGACAGTGAATGACAATCGATCCCGTAAGTAGCAAAGGTCACAAAAAATGGTGAAAAAAACGTTTCTACCTAAAAATGGAACTGACTTCAACACTCAAAGGTGTGAAATAACTCTTGAAGTCGGTACCATGCTCACAATATTGTGATAATATGTACTTTTGAACTATCGTGGTACCAACTTTAACAAGTTATTTCACACTTTTGAGTATTGAAGTCGGTTCCATTTTTGGGTTAAAACATTTTTTACCGATAAAATGCAGGATTACTCACATTATGTAAGTTAAATCCGACGATTTAGAGCAAAGTATTTTACAACGTCATGTCATGCATTCGGGCATGCAGTTGGTAGTGGGTACGACCTCATAGGTTGGTGAGGGGGTGCGATGCTATAAGTTGCGTTACCAGGGGCCCAGGAGCGAGGTCTCTTTGTCTTCTTCATCACTGGTGGAACATTCACTAGCAGGACGTCCCAGTAAAAGGAGCTCATCACATCGTTACTGGCATAGACTTAGCGATACTTTCCTATATATCTACTAATATGTTATACTTACTCCCCGTGTGTGCCGGGTTAGAATGTCACCCCTCTATTTCTACCTTTGGGTGTCGTAAGAGGCGACTATAGGTAAAATACCGGAAGGTGAGCAGCAGCGCCTTCTCAATGAACTGATATCTGAAACTGCGGTCCCCAAGACACCTGCCAAGCGTAGGGATTAATGCAAACCCCCCTTAATTGGGGAGACTGTATTCATCAGTAGACAATCCGCAGACAGTACTCCATGATAATCCCACGTATACTCTTACGTTAGAAACATGAATGTTGCCATAATAATATGAGTTTAAGTACATTTATAAGCATGATTTAAAAGGAAAAATTGGAGTCATAATGTCATGTTGGCTTAGCGGTTGAGGATAACCTGGCTATAGAGGTGGAATGTGCGGGTTCGGATCCCATACTTTACTATATGTTTTCGACTCGTTGTAATTTTGTAATGATTTAACAAGTTCAATAAAACTATTTTACCACAGGAAGTTTTCAGTGCAGGTCAGAAAAGTCTGGAATTGATACCAGAAAGAGCAGAGATTACCTACTCTGACGACAAGTATGTATACAATAACACTGTAAATGTGAGAAGATACAGCAGGAAAAGCGGCTACGTGGTCAACTTTTGGGGAATTATCCGACATGAATGGGGAAATAACGTTTCGGTAAGATTACTTTAGTCATCAACATACAGACTTTTCCACTTTACACGCACGCGCTTCCATCTATTTCGAGTGTAGCTGCTACTACTATTGCCTACCCAAGTGATCGTATTTTGTTATTTTTATTGTTTTACTGTACGTCCCATTAGAATTTACTCCCTCATAAGAGGATAAGGAAGAGAAGCTCCTACAGAAAAATAGGTATTTTAACAAAGTGATGCTGTCTCGCCGCTAAACGCCCGAACAAAATTGTGCGATAAGGACAATTGCAACTTCATCAAGTTTTGACTTAGAATTTGCGTTCTGGGAGAAAGCTTTTCTCTTATATTAAACATTAATCAAACTTAAAAAAAAATTTACTGACAGAATAAGCTATGTTTATAGGTTTTCTTTTTTCTTTACATATCATTATTTTTCCTATAAAAAATTCACAAAGAGATACAAGTTTTGAGAAAGTATCGGAATCGGATCGAACATATATATTAGGTCCTTACATATGAAATTGGCGTTTTGTATGGGAGGAACATAAAGTCGAATATTTTTTAATATAATATATTTAATTAATCAAAGTATGAACCATTATTTTCTATGCACTTTTGCCATCTCATAGGTAGTTCATTGATCCCTTTACTAAAAAAACCAGTCGGACGGGAATCAATAAAATCTTTGAAGGCGATTTGGACTGCCCCATCGGAGTTGAATTTTTTCCCTTGCAAGAAATTATCCAAATTTCGAAAAAAATGGTAATCTGTTGGAGCAAGGTCCGGGGAGTACGGAGGATCTCTTAGACTTTCCAATTGAAGCTCTTCTAATTTAGTAGCCGTCTGTAGCGCAGTGTGTGGTCTAGCGTTGTCGTGAAGCAGCAGTGGCGTGGAGCGATTGACCAGCCTAGGTTGTTTAGCCGCTAGCTTTTCCATCATGGTTTGCAATTCCTGACAATAGACATCAGCCGTAATAGTCTGGCCAGATTTGAAAAAACTGTAATGAACAATACCGGCACTAGTCCACCAAACGCTTACAAGTAACTTTTTTGGGGTTAATTTTTGCTTGGGGCAGGATTTGGCTGGCTCCCCCCGAAGGGTTCCCGCCTTGTCGTGGCGGTGGGGCTTAGTAGCCGTGGCTTCGTCACCCACGGTGAAGCGAAGAGGAACCAGGGGCCGTGCTGGCTTGGGCAGTCGGCCGGCCCCAGAGGGGCCGCTCCTTTGCCTCTAAGTCCAGACTGGAGCGGCAACGGGTAGGCTGCGGTGCTGTATGGGCAGCACCGCATCTGAGGCGGGCTGTGGTGTTGTATGGGCGACACCACAGCTGACGGTGAGGGGCCACGGCGGGAGAGGAGTGCCGGTATTACGGTGCGCCGCTCTCCCTACCTTCCGTGGCCACGGCGGGGCCGCCACCGTTGGATGGCGGACGCGGAGGGGCCGCAGGGGAGGAGGAGTGTTGGTATAGCGAGGCGCCGCTCTCCCTATCCTCTGCGGCCGAAGTAGCAGGCGACGGGGCTACTCATGAAGCGGGGTATTCCGACGTCCATTTGCGGGCTTGGTCCCCGGGTGGTAGCGACGTGCCATGTGTTCTGGTGCGTCGTGAGGGGTAGCACCCCAGGAGGGGTCCGGCAACGGACAACCGTGGCGGGTTCGTGGTTGAGTGCTAAAGCGACCCTGCGATCCCGCCGAGAAGCGGTAGAGATGGAACACCGTGTGTTATTTAGTCGGTAGGGGCACTTGCTGCTGTGGGAGTAGTTGGTGTCGAGCCCGACATATCCCGGCCACCTTCCCCGGGGTGGACGGGAATGCGTAAATGCATTTTTCACAAGTTAAAAAAAAAAAAAAAAAAAAAAAAAAAAAAAAAAAAAAAAAAAAGTATTTGGCTGGCTGGCCAGGATCTAACCATTGCGCTGAGCGCTTCCGATTATCGTAAAGAACCCATTTTTCATCACAGGTAATGATTCGGTTTAAAATACCTTCATTATTGTGCCGGTTTAGTAATGTAACGCAGCAGTCGACGCGCGTTTGCCGGTTTGTTTTAGTCAATTCGTGAGGTACCCACCTTTCAAGCTTTTTAATCTTCCCAATTTGCTTCAAGTGAATTAAAACAGTTTTATCGCTAACATTGCAGCCTGCAGCTAACTCGGACGTGGTTTGCGATGGATCCGCTTCCACAATAGCCTTCAACTCTTCATTATCAACTTGAGTCTCAGGCCGTCCACGGGGCTTGTTCTGCAGGTCGAAATTTCCAGAACGAAAACGTTGGAACCAAAAACGAACTGTGTTTTCTTTTGCAACACGACCGCCATACACATCATTCACCCTTCGAGTTGTTTCCGCAGCACTAGTGCCACGGCGGAACTCGTACTCGTAAATCCATTTTGTAAAATGAGTGACGCAAACAGAAAAAAACAGAATAAAAAAAACAAATGAATGACGATCATCGAAGCACAAATACATGAGTCTATAGCTGTACAAATTTGAATTTGGAATTCCTTACCAAAGAGGAGAAATTCGTGATTAAAGTGGCCAGTACGAAAAACGCCAATTTCATATGTACAATGCGATTAAAATAAGAATAGGATCGGCCTAGCGCCATGTTGTGACGTCAAAACTAGAACTTCGTACAGTGTGCAAAAAAGAAATGATAAAACATGTATAAATTAATAAAGAAAATAAAAAACTCGACTGCAAATACTTTATTTTTGTTAAGCGTTATATCGATCCATTGAAACTGGAAGTTAATATATTTATGAAATCGTTTTTTAAAGCCCTTCATTTTGATACACATCACGATGGCTTTGGAAGAAAAAATTAATTGTTTTTCTCACTATATTGCGTCTAAGATCCACCAGTTTGTTTTAATTTTTTTTATGTACTTACGTAGTATCACTTGAACTATCAAGATAAATCTAACGATATCTCTTACATTAAAATCGGTTAAGCCGTTTAAAAGTTATGGTGATATAAAGAAACTCACAAACATACATACATATATGAACCCTGAAAACTAAACACACGTTTATGTGGGCAGTCGTGTAAAAAAACAAGCAGTCATAGGTAGGTAAACGAAGTTGTAGGTGTCTCTAGGTACAGCAAACACAGAAATAATTTGAACTGATTTCATTTGTTGGCAATATTTTGTATTTAGGTTCTGAGTTAGACTCATCGTTATCATCGTAACGGGCAACAAAAACAAATATCACAATCACCAAAAACAAATTAAACAAATCAATAAGCACTCGGAAACGTGTCGCGTAGTAGTATACTGTCGGAGAAATAAGACCCTGACACCCTCATTATCATCAAACCAAGATGGCGTCTGTGCTGTCAACCTTAAAAATTTGAATTTATTTAAATTAACAATTTCGGGTTACTCATTTAAAATTACGTATAAATATATGGCACTGCTCTATTTTTAAGTTTGTTCTGCTGATCGTACTTATTAGAATGAATATGAGTGAAGTTAGCCGAGAGCCCGTCCTATTCTTATTTTAATCGCATTGTAAGGACCTAATATAATACAAGTTTTGAGAATTATACGTATTTAAATACCTATTAATTAAAATTCCTTTAATTTAGTGATAAAAATCAGAACCTATAAGCCTGGATATTGATAACATTTCCAAAAATCATCAAAATCGGTGATTGTTTGGGAAAGAAAAGTTTTCTCTTTTTGTAAGAAAATTTGAAACTTTCCTTTTTACTTAAGATATAGTGTGCAAACGGGGCCGCACGCGCACCAGCAGATGTGGCGCACCTTCGTCAGTGTACTGGTCTATTGTCATGCCGTTGCATTATACTGTTATTTTATTCTTCTACAACACTGTGCCTGGCAACTTCATGAAAAAATAAATCTAATAAAAGAGACTACCTCAATTTTTTTTTATTGCAGATAGTCATTTACAATCTCACTTGACGCTAAGTGACGATGTGGTTGGAGGTGTTAACAGGCTTAACCAAGAAATACTGGCTCTCAAGGACAACTGCCGGAACACACCCGCCGTGCCGGGCTTGAATATCGAACCCCATTTTTACCTGCGCATGAGTGTCGTAAAAGTGAATAAGGATAACACACCAGAGGGTGGGCAGCAGCGCTTTCTAAGGAACTGATATCTAACACTGCGATGCCCAAACCGCCTGCCAAGCGTGAGAGTTATGGCAAACCCCCCAATATTGGGGAGGCTGTGATCAGCAGTGGACAATCCACCGTATATGGAACCGTGTTTTAAATCCGTGTTTTAAAACGTATTTTTTTTTCAAACCAATCGAGTGGTTTATGAACATGAGGATGTTCATAAACCACTCGATAGGTTTGAAAAAAAAAAGTTTTATCTTACAGTATGGCGTCTAAAATGCCAGCTTATTTTTTATTTATTTGTATGTACCTAGTGACATTTGCGCTATCAAGACGAATGTAACAGTGTCCCTTACATTAAAATGTTTTAAATCGTTTTGAAGTTATACTGGAATAAAGAGATTCACAAACATACATACATGAACCCTAAAATTCTTACTCTCCTCTCTTTGGGCAGTCGTGCAAAAAGAAGAAAGATGACCATAGTATATTAGTCCGTTTTTCCAAATTTGGTAAAACAGCTTTGAAAATTGCAGAAAGTAGCGGCAGTCATGAAAGTTCAACTTGATCTTCTTTGTTCTCAGATTGACATTGTCATATACGAGTATCTTCATAATGAGTACAAACGCTCTTTTGTGGAGTTTCATTTCAAGCTCTGTGACTTAATAAACAAAGACGAATTCATTGGCGGAGCTTTAAGGAGATACGGATTGAAATGCCCATTGGCTAAAGTAAGTATAATATACCAACAATAAGTAACAATTCTGTGCCTTCTGTGCAAAAGAATCTAACTCATTAATAATTCAACTAAGTTCAAGAGAACAAAGTAAATTTAAACAAAATATATTTCTGAATCTGCGTGCCTGAGCAACATTGAAAAATATTGTAAAAGAATTTGCATTTTCATACTTAATACTTAAAAATTATTTTGATATGTTGTGTAGAAAAACACGATTTTTGATTTAAGTTATTTGACGTGTTTAATGGTTTGTATTCGTAGTTTTGTATAGAATTATATAATTGGTCACTAAAAAAGTGTTTATGTGAAAATTTATATTTGGTTTAAATTTATTAGTAAGTAAATAGTTGAGCTACAACAACGGTTCTTAAACTAAAAGTACTTATTTAATGATGATTTTTCTAAAAGTATTGGCCTCTGTCCCATCTTTGTCGGCATTTTTATAGCGCCATGTCACAGAGTTTTGAGATACCAGTAAACCAGAACACCAAAAGCAACAATGCAAATACCCTAAAAATACTATGAAATATTAGAAAAAAAGACGCTAAAAACGCCAAAACCTTATATACACAAAATTGAATCCATTTCCGAGATGCGAGATATTGATATTCATAAAAGAGTTGTTCGATAAAAGTTATTATACCGAGTTACCAAGAGCTGTAATTTGCATTGCTGTATTCTGTATTGGATATATTGAGGGCACTTTAGATTTGATAACTAAATTGTACATCTCGAGTGGCGAACGTGGTGCAATTCCAGTTAGAACATTCTGCACGCGTTGTGTACTTATTATTTGCCGGGACAATCGCCTGATATCAGTACTTATCACTAATAACTCTACTAAATGCTCACGCAAAACTTTTTTTCTATTGTGACGGAACAAGAACGATGCCCACCTGATGTTAAGCGGCCTAACCTCTGCCTATAACAGATGCGTTTTCATCACAAGTCACGAATTACACTGCGCCCTGTAACTATATTGGCTCTCAAGAAATGCCGGAACACGCCCTTAGGTGCTTGACGACAGATTTTCTACTTGAGGTTGGTAGCTAGCCAGGCGGGCAATCGCCAAATGCCCTTCCACCATGCAGTGAAGCTCAAGCCGGCGCGGTGGGGATCGAACCAAGGTACTGCGGCACGGCAGTCCATAGCTATTACCGCTCATAAGTAACAAGTAGTACGTAAATTTCCGTAATAAATATGATGTAATAATTAGTTAATTAAAATTAATAACAGATTCTGTTTGTTTTAGGGTTACAACGGTGTTACTAACGTCACCATGTTCCTTCCGTCATTTCCTTATGTGTTCCCATTCAAAAAGTTCAAAGCTCACGTCACCTTTACAGCGGAGCCGTCGCACGAAGTTATAGGTGCAGGTGATTTGTATATGCTCACTAAAGAAGTAAAATAAAATTTATTGATATAATTTTCTATTTTTATTTCGCATAAAATTATGACTAAAGTTTTTTTTTGTATGTTATTGTGATGGAACAAGCTCGAGGCCCACCTGATGTTAAGTGGACTAACCTCTGCCTATAACAATTGCAATTCATCACAAGTCACGAATTGCACTGCGCCCGTCACATTGAGACGTAGTTGTTAAGTCTCATTGTGCCTGTAATTTCATTGGCTCTCAAGGACTACTGCCGGAACACACCTTTCGGTGCTTGGCGACAGACTTTATACTTGAGGGTGGTACCTAGCCAGGCGGACAATCGCAAAATGCCCTTCCACCATGCGGTGAAGCTCAAGCCGGCGGTGGGGATCGAACCAGGGTACTGCGGCACGGCAGTCCATAGCTATTACCGCTCGGCCATCATTGCTTCAAAGTATTGTTGTAGTAATTTATTTTACAAATAAGATGTGTTACTGGCTATAATGATAATTATTTCTTTTATTACTAATTTAGTAGTTAGTTACTTTTTATGTTTTCAATAATTATCAACATACATTTTAAGTTAAATTTTTACACGAAGGCTTTTCTTATAAAAGACCTTTAACGCTTTCTATCCTAAAATTTAAATAAAACAAAGTTTGTGTGAGATGTCATAGAAATTTTCTATTTGAAGCCTTACAGGTTTATACCTATGCCTATGTGTAGAATATAACGTCGTTCACATATCCGCCGCAGCATCTCTGCATGGAGCGCATTGTGAAATGTTCAATTTTCCATGACTCTGGCGCATGAATCAGGCTGAATTTGACCGATGTCATAGGTTATGTTGGATAAACCTGCAGCTTAAGAAGACCCATGTCTTGAAAAGGTCCATGGTTCAATCCTCACCACCGCGCCGTCGGCTTGAGCTTCACCGCAAGGTGGAAGAACATTATGCGAATGCTCACCTGGCTAGCTACCACTCCCAAGTAGAACATCTGTCGCTTAGCACCTGACAGCAGTCGTTGAGAGCCAGTAAACGCACATGACAATTAACAACTGTAAGTCTCAGGGTGACTTGTCGTCACTTGTGACGAAATGCATCTGCTATAGACAGAAGTTAGTCTCCTTAACGTCAGATGGGACACGTCCGTGGTTGTTCCGTCAAAATCTCATAAAAAAATAAGTTCCTTCTCCTCATATGACAACTGACTCCTATCTTCCTGACAGGTGAAAATCCTAACTCCATTTTGCATACCATACCATAATAGCATACATTCAAGTACTAAAGTACTATGTATGCCGTATTATGTTAAAGCGTTACCGCGTCGCGTGTTCTTTTGTCACAAGCCGCCAAAGACCGGTCGGTCTTTACACAGTTACAGCAGAATAAGTGCACGATACAGCTGTTTTGTTGGGCATAGTATAATCGTTCATTGACTTTGCTTAGCATTCGTGCGCGTGTTTAAATTAAGTAGATACTCTTAGGACCTGTTTCAGAGTGTTCGAGTAAGTTGCGGTTATCTACCCAGAACATATTTAATAAATAAAACACTATCTTTGCGTTTCACAGTCATCGATTTAGCCTATCTATCGGTTAAAGCTTGAAACGCGCTGCATGTTAACTGTCATTTTTTTAGGCTGCAAAAACAGTTTTGTGCGTAAGTACGAATACATTAATTTTAATTTGTAAGTACACAATTTTGATTTTTGTTTTTATTGCATCGATACAGATAAACCCTGGTTATATTTACTGAATTTCTAATGGATGCAACAATGTACAATAATCACTATATAAATACGTCTTAAAAGGTCAAGACTATAATGAATGTTGAAGCATTAACCACCTAAATTGAGTAGATCTTTAAAAAATAAGTCAGGCGTTAATTTTCCTATGCATTATGACATGATCTGAACATAGTCCCGAATTTCAAGGATACTAGCAATGTTATAATATTAACCCAAGCGTTGAAACCAAAATTAAATTGATTTAGTCCCAGTCTAATTAAAAATTATTCATTTACTCATTTGAAAAATGTTAGTTGAGAGGTTGTTAACATTTTTCCAATAACCCTGTATTGACTAATCTTTGATAACTGAAAGATAAATAGAATAGTTACAGGTGTTTTATTACTCAAAAGTACTCCATACAACTTTTTTCTAAAGAGTAAATAATAATTTTAAATTAGACTGGGACTATATTACCTTAATTTTGGATACAACGCTTGGGTAAATATTATTAGTAGCTAGCCAGGCGGGCATTCGCAAAATGCCCTACCCATCTTGCAAATATTATCGTAAGACTCAGAGCCGGAACCTGTATAATGAAAATTCAAAAGTTACCTACGCTGCAAATGCATGTCAGATTCCCATTTAAATTTATTACTGACTTCCAAAAATGGAAGAGGTTCTCTTGGTATTTTTTCTTGTATATTGTTAACTCTATTTCGCTCTCAAGTATGAACTGAATTTGATGATTATTTTTAAGTAGAGTACATACAATATAGTTAAGTTAGGTAAATAAGTTTGGTAGTTCTTAAGCTGTAGTCTCTTATTTCTGATAAATGTATTTGCGTCGATCATTTAATGGTTTTTGAAACTCCTGTCGATGGTGAACAGTATTTAAGGATAGTGAATGATCTTAAAAGCAATCTGCGTTACATACAAATAAAACTAAACTGACTTCCAAAACTGAAAAGTATGAAACAACTTGTGGAAGTCGGACTATGATAATGCGTGGTCAGGTTTTGAATCAGCATGGTACTGGCTTCAACATGTTATTTCATACTTTTAAGTGTTGGAAGATCTATGGTAGGAAGTTAGTACCGCTTTTATATAAAAAAAAACTAACTTGTGTACTTTTACTCTTTGTATATTTCCATCGATCGAATCAGAAATAGGATAGTCAAAATATTGTATCATAAAAGCCATAGAGAAGTAGATCGATAATTAAGCATAGAGTAATAATTAACTCTATGTATCCAGGATTCTATTATATGGATGTGATCCGAATTACGCCAGAAGTACTAACGGTGCTAAGAGTATCAACGAGGACCGATTTGAGTTTGCACTTTCACGGCATTTTACATTACTACGAGTATTAAGCCTGCACCGAGGCATATGTGAAATACTTACGTTCGTTTGATCCCTTGCTGTATTTTGATTTCTTAAATTTGAGTTATGCAATTAATATATATGACATTTAAGGATCCATTCCATAAAGCATACACTTAAGAAACACGATTACTTAAAGTTTCCGCGACAGAAAAAATCCAAAGTTATATCTAAAAAAAAAACCCTTAGTACGGCGTAAATACTTCACGGAAATTCATCAGTTTTTGAATAATAAAAAAAACGTGTTTTCTATAACTGTAATGTGTATACACATCACATTTTTCAAATAGGTATTTGATTTTATTATACGAAGGAAATAGGTTAATTCACGCACGTTCTGACCATTTTAACCAGAGCCGCGATGTTTTGTCCTTGTCCCCTTTCAGTACAGCTTCGAACGTCGGACGGGGACGTCGGACGTCGGATGCTGGTGGCGTGTCTTACTCACGCACACATACGCGAAATCCTATAAAGCTCGGTGCGCTCTTAATTTGGCCCAAGCAAAAGCATAAGTACGGCATGATTTTAACATCTATCTTAACAGAGACATAGCTTTTCCTTCTCAAAAAGTTAACGAATTTCAATAGTTATAGAGTATTTAAAAGAGAGACAAATAAATGAATTTGAATTTGAATTTGAGAACTACAGTAAATTAGCCGTGAATGATTCAGATTAAGCACCAACACACTTTTAAATTATTGTGACAGTTTAGTCACATGTCCGTAAGCAAGTCTATCTGCGTCCGAATTACGCTCAGAGCGCTATTGGCCCGTGCTAATAGCGGTTTTATAATAGTGCTCACGGTTCTTATCCATGGGACCGTGAAGATTGTAAGCGCTTTGTGGTGACTTCATTGATGACATCACACATATCAGCCGTGAAAAAGTTTGGTTGCCTACATACAATTTGGACAAGCTCTGAACGTGCTATTGGTACTATATAGTGTAGTATGGACCTTGCCATAGATATTTACGTGATCAAAAAGAAAACATACGCGGTCCGTTATGATGTGATAGATGATAAAGTCTAGTGATTACATACTCATTTATATATGACGTAAAACTTGTCAATAATAGCATTAGTACGTGTACGTCTTCGAAATTGTTATCAAGAATAAATATAAAGCCTATAATAACATAAAACGTACCTATATAATTACATAATGTAATTTAAGAGTAATCTTAATTACCTAAGTAAAATGCCAAGATGGATGCGCAGATGGAGACGTCGCTGGAGACGATTCACAAGATGCTGTCGGACAAGGCAAAGTCCTAGAAACAGACCCAGAAAACGATTTTCTAAAATAATAAAATCTCGTATCCGTCGAATGCCGGGATACTCCAAGCTTGCAAAACTTAAAAAATATTGCAAATGGGGCTATTTGAAAACTGTGGACACCTTCCTACTTTGTATGCCACTAAAGGAAGGATCTATCATAGTAGCTGTCTTTGGAATCATCTACGGCCTTATTGGGCTTATATTTTTCATATCAACAAGCATTAGTCTAGATGTATGGAAATCAGTTTATGCCGCTAAGTTAGATGAGCTCGTATATTTCTACATCCTTTTTGGCAATATTAGCACAATATTCTTCGCTAGTATAGTTCTTATATTCGGGATTTTTGATGAGCATGAGATTTTGGTAATTATATATTTATGGTGTGCCCTCTTACACGTTATTTTTAATTTTATTCTGACTGTCGCCGTTTCTATCTATTGTGTTTTTATTAATCAAAGCTGTTTTCTCGGATATGGTTTAGGGCAAGCGTTTATTGGGTTAGTTCTTTGTGCATTTTATTCGATTATTTGGTTTTACATTATTCTTGTCATAAACAGTTTTAGGCGCGAATCTTGTGTTTAGTTAAATAAACTTTACCACTTACATTTTTTATATAAGATTGTTGAAATAAATAAATTTGTATAAACGTTTGTTAAAATATTTTTTAAACTGTATCGCTCAAAGTCACAAATTGATAAAATTTATAAGAGCTGAGAAGAATCACTTCTCCAGCATTCCATGGATTTACGGTTCCGGTGCCGGGTCCATAGCGTTGCAGAGGAAGAAGCCGATGTGATAGGCGCCGGGGACTTGCTACCCAGGGAGTAGGGTTAAGTTGCCCCTATAACATGTCATCAGTGCTCCCTTCTACTTTAGGGGAGGGGCTAGCCTAGCTAAAGTTGGTAAGATCCTACTAATGCTACTTTGGATACACAATCTAGGATAGAAGTTGCGGTTGTTCTTGACAGGCCAAGATTATAAAGGTTATTTTAGTAGGTTATAAAGTGATTTTGCTGGTTAACCCCTTGCTCCGTTTCCTGGCACATAAATTTACAACACAACTGTTTTTGGTTAATTCATTTATTGAGTATATATTTCTCTATATTTTTGTGTGGTATTAAGGTATATTTTTTTCCCATTCACAGATAGTTCTATAATTAATAGTAATTAAATATTTTAATATTATGATAAAACGCATAGGCGTTTTATCATAATATTTTAAGTTTCTTTTTAACACACTGTTTTATTCTGTACATTTATTGCTATACCTTTTAAACTGTTATTTATTAAGGCTCAGATAGTAGACCAGGTAACATTATAAAATTAATCCCATATCCTGCTTTCAAATGGTAAAAAAACCACCGCGGGTGGACATAATAGCTATTGATGTCATGCCAGTGTTACTTGTACAAATGATTGGGTTTGAATCTAATGATATTATTATATGAACAATAAAACTTGTAGGTCTATCTATTAATTAAAATACTTGTGGAAAGATGATGTGTATATAAAACAAAGTGAAAAATAATAGTAAAGTACGAGGCGGACTCCCGTGGTACCTAAAACATTTACCATAATAGTTTTGTTTATAATATTGTTATGTTTTTTAAATGCATCTATATTTTGTTATCTATCGCATAGCCACGCATAGGTCTGATCTCTTCGGACCCGGCACGCACCGTAGAATTACCCTAACATATTTTTAAAATATGTCTTATGATTAGGGATATATATTTAAGTTATAACTTGTTGTTATTATTCGTTAAGTTATTTTTTAATTAGCAATCCGCTATAATATGATATAATAAATACGAGAACATTTCTATTGACTATCTATTGCCACGGCTTATATAGCTATTAAGGTTCCTGAGATACAGCCCTTTAAAGTTCAGACGGACGTACTGCGGAGAATTAAAAGAAGAACAAAAACCACAAAAATTGTTGTTGTGACGATGTTATTGTGACGGAACAAGCCCGAGGCCCACCTGATGTTAAGTGGACTAACCTCTGCCTAGATAAATTTCGTCAACGACAAATTGCACTGTGCCCTTCACACTGAGACGTACAGTTGTTAGGTTTCATGTGCCTGTAATTTTACTGGCTCTCAAGGACTGCTGCTGGAAAACACTATAAGGTGCTTAGCGACAGATTTTCTACTTGAGGGTGGTCGCTACCTTCCACCATGCGGTGAAGCTCAAGCCCACGCCGGGATTCTAACCATGGACCTGCAGCACGGCAGTCCATAGCCAATGCAACTGAGCCAACACTGCTTCAAATGAGTGTGGAGTAGACTAGTAGAAAGTCATGTCGGTGTACCTACCTGAAATAAAATGACTGGCAAAATCAATACTAAATAAATATACTTCATTTTGCTAACTCAAGATTATAAATAAAAAAAACCGACTTCAAGCATAAAAATACGCATTATTATGGACTACTCGAATACTACTCGTCAGATCTCACTCGAATTTAAATAGGAACACATAACAAGCACCTGCTTTTGAATATAAAAAATAAACATCAAAATCGGTACGCACTGTAAAGAGTTACGAGGTACCTACTTTTCTCTATGTATCACACACAAAAATACAGCAAATTGAGGACCCTTTTTTGACGTCGTCAGTTAAAAATTCAGTCGAATTGAGAACATCTTCCTTTTTTTAAGACAGTTAAAAAAATCGGCCTAGTATCAGTAGTCCGATAATTTAGTTCGATGATCGGACTATTGTTACTATTTTGTCTCAGTAGTCCGGTGTTACAGACAATCGCACTATCCGATGATATAGTCCGATGGATAGGATATATACAAATATACATAGGACCTATAATAGGACTACTGAGCCTTTAAGTTCGATGTTAACATTAACTACCTGCCTAGCTTTTAATAGAAAAAAAAACACACTGGAATACAAGACAAAAAAAGCTATTTCCACCAAATCCCCTGGCCCGGGCAGGAAACAGCACTCTCTATTACTTACTATTATTCTAGAATTTCTTCAGAGGCTCACTTTTCCACTACAGTGCCTCATAAAAATATAGAAATAACTCTCACTTTTTATGAGTTTTTGTTCGCCTGGTACTTTCATCGAATTCAATTAGATATTTAATTATCTCAATTTTTAAAGGACACATAAGTTTAACCTCTTACTCATTTCCTTTAAATTGAATGACTAAATGGCGTGACGGTGAATCTGATACCAAAAATTTTCTTACTTTTTATTAGTGATTTTTTATTTTAATTGCTTAGTAACTAATATTTTGTTTTATTCCAGATTTTGTCGAGCAAACTTTACGTAATCAATGTTAACATCAAACTAGAAGGCTCAGCAGTTCTATTATATGTAACATCGTACTACTGAGACAAAAAGTCCGATCTCCGAAATATAAATGTTATTAAAATGGGACTTTAAAGCTCAGTAGTCCGATTTTCTGTAACAATCGTACTTTTGAGATTAAATAGTAAGATTAGTCCGATCATCGAACTAAATTATCGGACTACTGATACTATAGGCCGAAAAATCACATGTTGAATAACACCGCTTCCGCAATGTAAGGTAACCACACATTCACGCATTTCACAGAGTTGCCAACTCAGGTCGAAAATACTCCCGTTCTATAAATACCACATCCTTATCTCAAAGAAAATAACAGTTTTGTTCGTCTTTTGGTCGATTTGTTCCGCATAATGGTGATCAACCGATTGTCTGTAAATTCTTAAGCCGGAAGCCGAAGGGAGAAATGTTTTTGCGAAAATGGAAATATTGTTGAAAAGGTAAGCTGTATTGTTGCTGAGACGATTGTGTTTCAGCTTAGCGATCTCTAGTTCCTGATCGCTTCTTATTACTATCTGTTCGTTTCACAATCCAATGTTGTATGATATAACAACTTTTTGTTTTTTGTTATAGTGACGGTACAAGCTCAAAGCCCATCTGAAGTTATAAGCGGAATAACCTCTGCTTATAACAGATGCATATAATCACAAGTCACGAATTTCACTGCGCCTGTCACTTTGAGACATAGTTGTTAAGTCTCATGTGCCTGTAATTTCATTGGCTCTCAAGGACAGCACACCGTTAGGTGCTTGGTGACAGATTTTCTACTTGAGGGTGGTCGCTAGCCAGGCGGGCATTACAAAATGCCCTTCCACCATACGGTGAAGCTCGAACCATGGCCCTTCTGCGCGGCAGTCCATAGCCAAAGTCACTGAGCCATCACTGCTTCAAAAATACGTATAGTGGAATCAAAAAAATATAAATTACCGATTTCCAACACTGAAAAGTATAACTTGCGGATGTCAGACCATGATTATGTGAGGTCAGTGATTTGAATCAATATGCGACTTTAACTAGTTATTTAATTTCAGTGTTATAATTCGGTTCCTTTTGTTAATAAATAAAAAAATAATTATAAATTATCATTTCTGTCTATACAAAACAGGAGGTTATACTTCAGCTCCCTTCATGCAAGTAAGGTCTCAAGATATAAATCCGAGGATTACAACAAATTATTATATAGGTATTAGTGCCCCGTGGGGTGCCAGGTTAGAATTTCACCCCACCATTTCTACGTGTGGGTGTCGTAAAAGGCGACTGAAGGCAAAATACGGGAAGGTGGCAGCAGGCCTTCTGAGGCACTGTTATCTTAAACTCGCATTCATTCATTCCCTTAGTCGCGTTTAACGATATCCAACAGAAGCGTATAGAACAGTTCTTATTAGTTACAAATTACGAACAGGGGTAGGGATAAATAAATACTAGGCACATATCCGTCCAATTATACTCCAAAGTCCAAACATCCCCTGGCCCTTCTAACAAAACGTTATTTGCTTAAGCAAGTGACCTCGAAAATATTGCTAAATGGCGAGGCGGAAGTCTCACTCAATCGGAAGCGGAGCACTTATGGCCTTATTATTCCGGTACTTTATTCCGCTTTATTTATACAGATGAACCGTTCCGAATAATCTCTTGAGGGTTACCAAAAGTGGCCCGTGAATTTGTACAAGAAAATGGCCAATAAGAAGTAGACATCTATTAAACATTACTCGAGATTGTACGAATATTTTATCTGATTGCATGTTCATTAATGGTGAATTAGGTACTTGTTAACACAATGGTATAGTTTTTGTAGGTTTTATAATATGTACTATATACCGACCCGTGAGATGCCGGGCTAGAATTGCTGATCCCCATATCATCCCGTGGGTGTCGTAAGAGGCGACTAAGGGAAAAATACTGGAAGGTGGGCAGCAGCGCCTTCTAAAGAACTGCCATCTTACACTGTGATCTCCGATCCACTTGCCAAGAGTGGGGATTATGGCCAATACCCGCTAAATAGGGAGGAATTTAGTAAATGTGTTAAATAACTTGTAATATATTTCGACAGGACATAAAATAATAATTTACTTTTAACAACATTACTTTTTCATTAAATTTTGATGGTACTAGCTTGAGGCCTGATCCTGATGTTAAGCGTACTAACCATTGCACTGCACCCGTCACTTTGAGTTATAGTTGTTAAGTCTCATGTGCCTGTAATTTCACTGTCTCTCAAGGACTGCTGCCGGAACACACCGTTAGGTGCTTGGGGACAAATTTTCTACTCGAGGTAGCTAGCCAGGCGGGCAATTACTAAATGACCTTCCACCATGCGATGAAGCTCAAGCTGGCGGTGGGGATTGAACCAGGGTACTGCGGCACGACAGTCCATATGTATTACCGCTCGGCCATCATTGCTTCAAAATTCATGAGATATTGTTTGTTTAAATAATTAGCTATGCATTTCCTCATATTCTTAATGAGGAGTGTATACCTCGGGTAAAAGACTTATTTAGGCACTAGAAATATAGCGCTCGCTACTCGTGGCTAAATAGTTCCCTTTCATCCCTTGTATAACGATCTAGGTCGATGGCTATTAATTGGCGTTTTAGTATTGTTATTGTTACAGTAATTAAATCCTGAAACGCTGTTTCTCCTTTCATCATTGTTATTCAAAACCTTGATAGAAAATGGAGTTACAGCCGTGACAAAACCCGTGTTTGTGTTTTGCGATAGCCCAACGGTCGACACTTTAGGGAAGGTATGCTGATCAATCACGATCGTTCATATCCTGTCATCCTGTCTTGTCATTACATCTGTCATATTACACACTTTGTCGTAATTGTGGATGTTTGTTACCAGCAATTCTCATGTTGTTTGATTGATCCTTCACTAAAGATGCTGATTATATAGGAATGGGTAAATTTGACTATGAATGATGGCAAAAATTCCCTTCTTTTCAGATTTCCATTTTGTTACAAAGCAAAAAAAGAATTGTGAAGTATAAAGTTTGAACTTATTTTAAATCTTTTTAAGGTTGAATACGATAATTTAATTTGTTAGGATTTTGGGTTTTATAAAGGCGGTTAATGAAAATAATGTACTAAGAGATATATCAGGGTATAGGTATCTCAAATATCGTATTTACTTACAGTAAATTATTAAAAATATTAAGTAATAATTTTGGGATGTTGTTAGTATGGGTATTGGACCTTTTGGGAGTAGTCATTTTGGGAAATGGTCTATATAGGAATTGCCATTTAGGGGAAATGGAGGTCTTGGGGCCAGAAACTCTGGGAAGTGGTCAATTCGGGAAGTAGACATTATGGGATGAAACGATCTTTAGCATGATATATCTTGGTGGGTACCACCGCAGTGTCAGGTATTGGGGCAAACCCCAAGGTATGCAAACACTACCTACTGTGTTTAGGCATGAAGGGCACTGAATAAAGTGAAATTATTGGGCAAACGAGACAGTTAGGAATAAGTCTCCGGTAGAGTTAACATTCTGGATACTTTTTAGAGATGTTATTGCTATATGTTATACTATTTTTGAGATAATTTTATTTCCAACCACTAGAAACTAAATATAATATGCTAAAAATCTGTTCAAGTAGGGCTATTTAGCAATTAGCAATAACAGAAGATGTTTATTCAAAAGAAGAACCCTTCTACTTCTAATTAGAGTGATTTTAAATAAATGTAGTAGTTTTGGTGATGAATTGTGATGAAAATATTAGTGATTTTAGTTAATGACGGTAAAACACGTGTTTTGCTGTACTTAACTGAAGTCACTGTATCTAGAATTAGCATTAACTTCTCGTATGCTCGTCGTAACTACTAGTTTACTTTTCATATTATTTTGAACAAAAGATAGTCCAGAGGTATACAGTCATCCTTCATCCGAATTAGACTGCAAAGTCCAAGCGATGGGTTCTCTTCATCCGCTGATTAAAACTCCGCATTTATTTCAATTACACTGAAAGGCGTAACCTGAAATTAGGCTCGTTTACTTTAATTAATGCTCGCGAAATACGAGAAAAGTTTTTATGGCGTCGCGCATGCTCACCACTTTTAGTGGCATGACTCGTGACTTTGTGTATAATTCTTTGTAGCTTTGATTATGCTGGCTTGATCAAAGTTTTACAGAATCTTTGGTCGAGTAGTCAGGAATTGAACACCATTTAATGATTTTTTGGGTAAATAAACAAAGCTGGCTATGTCTAAACTAGCGACTGTGTCTTAATGACCGTATATTATATTTCATCTCGTGAGCTCGGAAAGATGTTGTTTATCATTCGAAATCTGCGTAGAAAGTGCTTTTTTACCGCTAGCGTGGAAAAGGATTTGAAATTCGAATCTCTATAAAACTTCCAAAAAAGTTAATTGACTTTATATATTATCAAATACAGTAAGTAATATAACTCTTAATTTTTAAATATTAACGCAAATTTACGACATCATTTATGTTTTCTTGCACGTAGCATTTTCCTCGCTGGAATGAGGTAAAATTTGTGTGTCAAACTCGGCAGCAAAGTTATATTGCATCTCGTATCTTCGAAACTTTCGGTACGCACAGAATCCTATAATATGAACTACGTGGTTTGCTCGTGCTTTTATCATAGAATGTTTCACTTCCTCAGATTTCAATAAACGTACTCGCGCCAAACAACAACTTTGCAATCTTGCAAAACAAAAAAAATTTTTATGCATTAAAGCAAGTGTACGGAAAGATGACTCTCAAGGACAACTGCCGGAACACACCGATTACATTGTAATTGCAACTTGTGGGTAAGTGGAAATTAGTCTTGTAAGCAGTATGCATCTCTAAAAAGGTGATATTTAAACAAAAATCAGAACAGATTTCGATTTCTGAGAATCATGAAATAACTGTTGGATGACCAACCATATACATGGGAGCTCAGAGTATTTTGAATTAGCATGGTACTGACTTTAACAAATTATTCCATTACAAAATCACAAATATAGGATAGGAAAAATTTAAGTCATGTGCGGGATTGTAATATAATCCGCATAGTAGGCGTTATTGCAAACCTAACAAGATTAAAAAAATATTTCATTCTTTTCAGTATTAGAAGACGGTACCGAAACATGTTTATTTTTGTGTATACCAAGGAAAGTTTAATGTTTAAATATTCATTTTGAATGGAGAGTTTGCGGAGAGCCTTACCGAGAGCTGGAAGATGTGAAATTACAATTCGTGGCAACCCTTCAGGTGTGAATTTTTGTTTATGAATTTCCCGGAAAATGGGGCAGTATTTTTTTTCCTTTTTGTGGTCAGGCTCAATTGCGCCATGTTGTGGTTGAATTTATTTCTGCGTACACGTTTTTTCCTTCATTGTGCCATATTGCGGTAGTTTTATGAGATCAATCTAAAGAATCGTGGTTCTCTATTAGGATCCCAAAATAGGTTTTTTGTTCACATTTCTAAATATTATTACAAGCACTATCGCGTGTTAAGCGAAAATGTTTTAACAAATTATTGGAGTACAAAATTTTATGCCCAAGACGGGAATCGAATCCGCGTCCTCTGATATCGCGTCGGATGCCTAAACCTCCTTGGCCACCTAGACACGGTATTTCAAGCCGAAATTTCAATTTCAATTGTATTACTTTAACCGACATAGGGGACGGTGCGGGGCCATCAACCAGACTACTAGTCTTCATCTGATCAAAATAAGTGTTTTTTCAAACACTTAACTCTCGGTATGATGTCACATCCGACGCGATATAGGAGAACGTGAGTTAGATTCCCGCCCTGGGCATAAAATGTTGTAATCCAATAATTTGTTAAATATAATTCACATTTATTACAAAATTACAACAAGAGTCACCAAAGATAAGACCGCTAAGCTATCGTGACAAATAACTCATAATTAGTCCTATCATTCTTAACCATCGTATGGGTTTGGAGCGATACCTTTATATATGTACCTATGGTGTACTACAAACAAGACCATTTTTTGCAATTTCTTTTAAACTTGTTAACGATGATGGAACCCTATTATTTTAATATTCTTATTTTTGCAATAACGCATGCTCCGCGTGTTACATCACAAAATTACAACGGGAGGAAAAACTATAGGTATATCCGGGATTTGAACCCATGTCATCCACCCTTTTAGCCGGGGTGTTCTGTGAACGCTAAGCTAACATAACAAATGACTCATAACTCTAATTTGTTCTCCCGATCTCAACCATCGTATAGAGATGGAGCGACACCTACAGTTCTTATACACTTAAGAAATATGGAGCGACACCTACAGTTCTTATACACAAATAAGTGTTGTAGGTACCTACGTTCAGTATACACAACAAGTCATGTACTTTTCGAATATTATAAAAAAAAAATTCAAATACTAAAATCGGTTAAAGGCTGAAAATCCTGTTACCTTTTATCTTTAAGGGTGAACTGGCCGGCCCGTTCTCCATACAAACGCCGTTGGGTGATCATTCCCTTATTTGAGGATTTAGGTCCAAAATAAAGCATAATACCGATTTATCCCGTCATTATCTAGGCTTGTATGATGCCAATATTTTAAAAAGATAATTAAGTTGTAAGTTATGAGCCTCGAAAACTTTGTATGAAAATGTTTCGAGGCTCATAATTCTCAGGTTAATAATTTTATTAAAATTTCGTCATCATACAAGCCTAGATAATGACGAGATCAATCGGTATTATGCTTTATTTTGGACCTAAATCCTTAAATAAGGGAGTGATCACCCAACGGCGTTTGTATAGAGAACGGGCCGGCCAGTTCACCCTTAATGTAAGAACTGTATCTTGAAAACCATTGCTTCTATAGTAGTGACTGCAATTGTGATGAAATTTATCACTGTATTGTTTGGATGACATCTGTAAAAGAGATAAACGTCGGTAGTTTTGATCTAATACTAGTTTTACTAGCGAAGTGATAGTAAGTCATAGCTATAATAGAATAAGCTTTGTCTCAGAACAAGGATAATGTTGCGCTCTAAAAAAAACTCTTAAGCGCTGAAACAACACCAACGAGGTTAAAGAACAATAGTAAAGATTTGAGTTATGACGTCATGTCATGTTAGCTCAATTGGTTAGAGCATACCCCGGCTCAAGGGGTAGATGGACGCGGGTTGGAATCCCTCACATGAATAAATTTTTTCCTATCGTATATTTGTGATTTTGTAATGTAATCCGCATAGCAGGCTTTATTGCAAACCTATCAATATTAAAAACACCAACGAGTCTTTAATTGAAGGTATTAAGCCATTGAACTTATATAAAACGGGAGAAACGGCATCCGTACCTTGAACATGGCAATGTCAAATCAGACGATGTCTCATAATTGACTCTCAGCAGTGCACGACTGTACGTATGTGCGTGTCCTGCATTATTGCCTTCCTGTCTTTGACATTCATTAAAACGTTTCTAAATCCTAAACGGGTCTATTCACGCACGAATAAACATCAAAATAATTATATATTGACTAACCTCGACGTTTCGATCAAGTTGCATTGACCGTGGTCACGAGTAGACTGAAGATGCGGGTGTCATCGTCTTGAGAAGCGGCGGGAGCGATTTAAATCTACCCCCGTTCGGTTTTCATTTATGTCTTTATCACTGTCACCTCGACACACTTATAGTACCACCAACTTAACTGTGCAGTTCTCGAGGGCGCTACTGGTCAAGGAAATCAACTACAAACTGTCACAATTTGAAGGAATGTTGTAGTTCTTTTTTTTGCCGCCTGAACAGATAAGTTGGTGGGACTATAGTGTTAGTGTAGTGGTAACGTCGTGGTTAGACAAAATATAATTATTTTGATGTTTATTCGTGCGTGAATAGACCCGTTTAGGATTTAGAAACATGAGCTTAGTTCACGAAAGTTTAAAGAAAAGTATTCATTAAAACGTATCATATACAATGGAAGTGTAGCTGTGTGCATTATATGCTTGTGTTCAATTTTTTTCACATTATATAATCGTGATATTAGAGCATTTCGAGCGAACTTTTTTCCTTTTTTGGTACCAAGACCAATTGTACACAAACTCTTTTTTATTTTATTTGATTTTTGACGATATATTACTTCATATTGGGTCATCCAACCTAGGTGATTATTTTACCTCCTAGTCAGTCCCATTTAAATTTTAGCAATTTCGAAAAAATATTTTGTAAATTATGCGTGATAATTTCGACTCAATTGAAAAAATATTTTGCTAATTATTTGTAAATTATGCATGATAATTGCAACTATTTATAATGAAGACTTTGTTGTTTTTTTTGACACTAAAAATATGACATAACTTGTAGAGTCGGGATTCTCAGCGTACAATTTCATAGTGTAAGCTCATTGTGTTTGAATCAGCACGGTAATTTGAATAAAACACTGAATTTAACCAACAATTTCGTTTATTTCAGCGTTAGAACTCAGTTCCAGTTTTATTTTTGTAGTATTATTACTTACACGTCGAGTGAGGTACAAAAAATAATATCTTCTTCATGCATGTTACTTTAACTTATCCTGGTTGTCCCTTAAAATTAAAACAATTGTAAAGATTTAGTCAAGTCAGCTATAAAGGTTTATAGTTTAATTAATATATAATTCTAGCTTTCTCGGCAACGGTACTAGCTACACCAAATAATAAATCCCTTCAACACCGAGGACTGGCTAGTTCGTTTTTTCCATTTATCTTAGTCGTAGTATATCTATATGCAGTAATGAATGTCAAATTATTTGTTCCAGGCCAAAAAGTCGGTCTTTTTCTTGCCTTAATACTATGAATAGGGTCCAGTAGGGTAATCCTCATCTAACAGATGAGCCAAGCTATTGCCTGTCACCTACATAATTTAAACAAATATTGTAATAACTCTATTATATAGTATGTATGTAACACATTGTTAAAAGATGTTTAAAAGAATGGCCCCGAGTTTCTTGCCCGTTCTTCTCGCAGTGGCTCTATACAATTTATTTGCTGAACGTCGCAGTACAATGTAGAATATTTCAATACTAAAATTTGTAATTGACCTTCATAAGAGCGTCGTATACGCCTAAATTGAATAAATGATTTTGACTTTGACTTTGACTTTGACAGATTATAAAAAAAACTAACCATGTGTGATTCGAGCCTGTTTAGGGGTTCCACATTCATACAGATCGTAAAAGTTAAGAAAAGGATTGGTTTTAAGCGTGGCTTTAAAACTACATGTATTATTAAATAAATTACAGTTCTTAATTAGTAGGAATAGAGGATATAATACATTTTGAACTGAAATTTGAGTTTTTAACTAGTAAAGTTTTTGACATAGGTCCCATAACAAAAAAGGTCTAAAGTTTACAAATATGACGATGTAATAGTTACTAGATCAATTCCAAACAATGACCACACGCTACACTTTTATGGTGAAAATAAGTTTTTTTCGGCAATACAGTGATGTATTGCAGCCCCTATTAAAAATATTGTGATAAAACTGTTATTAATAGCCGTCTTTGGATCAACGATTAAAAAAAAAATACAGTTTTGTATTCATTTTGTTAAGAGCTAGAGCCCTGTGACATATGGACGGACGGACGCATTGACATATTGAGGTTGGAGTGGTGAAAAGGTTCCGTATTGTCATTTGGGTACGGAGCCCAAATAAAATAACAAATGGCCATAAAACACTCAATAATAATAGGTTTACAATGATTTTTATTCCATAGATCACTTAGGAAGTGGTATTGAAAAAAACACACACTTTGGAGATGGTAAGGAAAAAATACAAGCTACAACACGGTACATAAAACCACTGAGAATGATTGTGGAAAAAGTGGAAAACGTCTCAACTGCTTCCAACTTTTTTTTATCTTTGTAATTTTGTCTGTAGAAACTTATACCAACATATTCATACTTCATACGACTATGAACACTGGTTACATTTATAATATTTTAATATAAATGTACATGTAGGTTTTCAACAAAAATATCTCACCAATTATTCACAAAATAATTTCCGCGTTTCAATATCGCCTGTTTTTCGCAACCTAATTTTCCCACACCAATGTAACTGCTTATAAAACTTGCCGTATTATTTCTTACCTACTTATTTTCCAGATTTACAATGACTAATCGTCATTATAGAACACATAACTCGGCATCTGATAAACAAATAAGCGGAGCGCAGAACGGGTATCGGGATAACTCCCGTTATCCATGATTTTCAAGAGGATATCCATGTCATTAGCTAGCATGGTTACAATAGTGTGTTGTTATGGAAACCTTGGTGTTCGAGTCCGACTCGTACTCGACCAGTTCCAGTTTCTGATTCAGATTGATTTATTATTAAACTGTGTTACATTGGGTTCTTAAATTATATCTAATAGTGTCAACAGTTCATAGCGAACATACAATATTTTTAGCAGGTAGTAAATGATAATCCATACTAATATTATAAATGCAAAAGTTACTCTGTCTGTCTGTCAATTTATCTGTCTCACTTTCACGCCAAAACTACTAGACCGATTTGGATGAAATTTGGTATAGAAATAGTTTGAGATGCGGGGACGGACATATAATAGTTTTATCTTACTGCGCAAAAAGAGTTAATGATTTTGGGCGATAACCGACATACGCGCAGGAGGAGCCGCGGCTGGAAAGCTAGTATTATTATAAATTTTAAATTAATGTTATAAATAAAATATTATTATCCGGTTTATGATCTCAAGTTTACATAGAAAATATTATATACTGAGATAGTGTCAATAATCATACAACATGTGCTATGTTGTATGATTATTGACTGTTAAGTGTGAAATGTTATCATTCAAATATTTGTTTAATGTATAGCAACTCTTTAATATAAGGAAATTGAACAATTTACCCTGAAATATAATTACACTTTCCGATTCCAGTATTATTCTTGCCAAATGATTATATATTTTGGGAGATATACCACATACACCTATAGTAAAACCTGCGGTTCTGCGTGGGGGTATCTTTATTTTATTTTTGTTTGTCTCTCTTATATTGAATTCAAATAACTGAAAATTACTTCTAACGAATAGTGCCATCTCAAAAATATACCGGAAATATATATCGGCATGTCAATATTTTTAATTTTAAGAAATGTGGCTTTCACGCATCTGTAGACTTCAGATGACATACAGATAATAAACCTTTATTCGTAGTATAATAACATTTCTTTTATGCCTTGAAAATAAATGTTTAAGATTGCATGTTCCGTACAATCACCCCAAAAGATTATACCATAACGTAGGGTAAATGTGACATATGCATGGTAAGAGATGATTACTGCTGGTTGACTATCCACTTTTGACAGCATATAAGGAACTTTTAATATTTGCACATATTGACTCCGCATGCATTTTCCAATTTGGATCAGAATCTACATAAATACTTAAAAACCTCGTTACAGAAATGTAATGAATGTCATCATTTAGATATGTTATTTTAGATGTCGGTTTTATATTCTTATTAAATGTCTTTATTTCCGTTTTGTCTAGATTTTATAAGATTATTAGAAAGGGTGTCGCGGGTCCTTTGCCAGGGTAATAATATAGCTAGGTGCCCTGACCGTCTGTGCCCGCGTATGCGTATTCGCCTGTACTGTGGGAACTCAAAGCAAACACCGATTGTAGGAACTGTCTTTATTATTTAACACATTACAGTACACAGGTATATATATGTAATTACAGTACAGCTATAATATGCGCGTAAGTGTACCTAGCAGTATAGCTTAACAGTCGCGTGCGCGACGTAGTAATATCTGGAGACGACTGGGGAGGCGGCGAGGAAAGGCGAGCAAGGTGCTAATGCAAACTGTCGCATAAACGTTTCCTTGCCCCTACAAAGGGTTTTTCAATAGGGACGCGCGAACTTTGACAGCGCATAGCGCCCATCCAAAATTGGGTCACCAGGATACACCACCTACAGCGGAGTCGCGGCGGCCATTAGGCTGTAATTATATTCCTTACATAATCATCGAATATACATTAAAATTAAATAAAAATTGTGGCAATTTCACTTAAAAAGGTATTTTTATAATATTTTTAAGTTCAAGCGCTCTTAATGAAAAACCCTTTACTATGACATTTACTTTCTGGTAATATTGCACTGTAAAGGCGTTCCAGCAATCGGTCGCCGCAGCAAACTTTCTTTTTACTCCTTCTATGAGATTTACGTAATTTATAAAAAATCCAATATGGGGCCAGTGGACGGAATCAATTCGTCGAATGCTTTGAGGATTTTCATTTAATCAAGATCTCGATTAACATTGAAGCTGTAAACTTTTCCTGTACTTAGTTGCAATAAACAATAATGTAATGTTAAAAGATAAGGAAACGTTTATAGGATTACATAGCAGGTTTTTTTTTTTTTTTTTTTTTTTTTATGCCTGATAGGTTAGCCTTTGACCACTATCTCACCTGATGGTAAGTGACGATGTGGTCCAAGATGTTGTTCAGGCTAACCTAGGAGTACTGGCTCTCAAGGACAGCTGCCGGAACACACCGTTAGGTGCTTGGTGACAGATTTTCTACTTGAGGGTGGTAGCTAGCCAGGCGGGCATTCGCAAAATGCCCTACCACCATGCTATAACGACTGCCATCCTAAGACAACAACCGGGACCGACGGCTTAACGTGCCCTCCGAAGCACGGAAGCGCTCAGTAGTAATGTCACTAGCGGTCACCCATCCAACTCATGGCCGCGCGCGACGTTGCTTAACTTTGCTGATCGGTTGAGAACAGCTAAGTAAACTTCGCTACGAGCGCTTCAAATATGCGCGGTTAAATGCTAACCCCGAAATTTGATACTCCTAACTAGTGTAGCCTGAGATAGGACAGTAACATAATTGTTTTGAAACTGACTGACTTTCACAGGCCCCATATGTAACATACGTACTTCTAGGTTAGCCTGAACAACATCTTCGACCACATCATCACTTACCATCAGGTGAGATAGTGGTCAAAGGCTAACCTATCAGGCATAAAAAAAAAACATAAGCGCGTGTTTACATCTCTTGATCTGCACGCTGAAGTGTATAGTATTCTTATCCTATTTCTGGCACAGTGAAAAAAAAATAACCTTATACCTTTGCTTATACGCATGATCTCAAGAAATTAAAAAAAAAATCCTGTAAATAGTTTTTTCATGGTTCAACCAAATGACTACCATTTTCATTCAATGGTTCGGTTCATCCACATCTAACATTCAGTACACGGTGTTCACTTCCTGTTAGAGTCTATCAAACTGATAGATAAAGAAAATACCACAAAAACTGGCCAATTAGTCGTAGTCTCACAAAAAGGGTATTGTGCAAACACATTTTATTAGCTTTTATTCGTTGTTTTTATTTACCAATCAATCCTTCGTTAGAACACATATTAGATGAAAATTATGTCAGATTCTTGACTGCATTCCCAACGTATAATAAAAATATATTAAACTGACTTTGAGTTATGTTATTATTTAAAACATAACTCACAGTGATTCATATGTAATCTATAATATATACAAATAAAACCAAACATAATCAAGAAATCACGATTGAAATACTTTTCAATAAGCTAGAATACACACAAAGATGAAACAAACAAATATAATTTCCAAGTTCACGTAATTTATTCGAAAGCCTTTTAAGAATCAATACGCAGAACCACTTAAGCTCTAAGCTTTCATCCAAGTATCATACAGATCATGTTTATTCACAAACAACCTTTCTGAATATTTTATTTCTTGGATTCCTGAGCATTTGAAAGCTTGCAAAAGGCTATAAGATATACATAAAATAACCTGCAAGCCTGTGAATCCCGCGATAAGTATATTTTGAAAGTTCCTAAGTCAAAATAATTTATTAATTATTGGTGCCTACAATTCTTTTCTGAAGTTAAATTAAAATACGGCTTAGGGCCTGTTTCAGAATGTTCGAGTAAGTTCCGGTTATACTACCTAGAACATAAAATAACTGAATGATAAAAAATACAGTTAACATGCAGCGCGTTTCAAGCATTAACCGATGGATAGTTTAAATCGATGACTGACGCAAAGATAGTGTTTTATTTATTTATTTATTAAATATGTTCTGGGTAGTATAACCGAATTTTACTCGAACATTCTGAAACAGGCCCTTAGAGTTCCTTTTTTTATTATTGCTACAGGCTAGCCTTTAACCAGTATCCCACTTAATGATAATGCGATCGAAAATGTTGCTTATAATTACTGGATCTCAAAGATTGCTGTTAGGTGCTTAGCGACTGATTTGTTACTTGAGGGAGGTCGCTAGCCAGGCGGGCATTCTTTAAATGCCATATTATCATGATAAAATGCCCTACTAAGTACCGTGCTTATACTGCATCGTACAGCAACGACTCCCAAAAGCAAGTACACCATGGGTAGGTATAAATTGTTTGGTATACCAATATACAATAAGCTTTCTTGTTGTATGTATTTACGAAAAAAATATTATGCAGTCCGGAAACCCTACGTGAGTACAATTTGCAATTGGATAGTTTTAGTTATTTATTGTTAGATTATGGATTTTGTTATGTAATCATACCAAGGTTTTATTTATTTATTTATTTATTTATTTATTTATTTATTTATTTATTTATTTATTTATTTATTTATTTATTTCTGGCACACAAAACAGAATAAAATCAATACATGACTAAATAACAGACTTAAAGATTATCAATCTAGATCGTATTCCAAAACATGTGTACACAACATGAACAAAATAATACAGCAGTAATAAATATCTGAAATTTTAGGTAAATTATATAAAGGTATTTAGGTTACAAATTCATTTACCTAGTTGCACTGTAACTATACTAGCTATCAAGTTTATGAAGAATTTCAAAGACATGCTTTTTAAATTTAGGTAACTTATAATTAAAGACATCAATATTGCGATGATGGTTTACTAATACATCGTTGTATTGGCGACAAATCCTGACTATTGGATTGTAGTAGGAAGTTTAAAGTAGTAGTTTTAAGTAGTAGGTTTTAGAGAAATGTTCTTCTACTTTGTCAGAGACCAAGGTTGACGTTTTAATGGTAGAGAAAAATAGTACATTATGCAACAAGTGCGCGAAGTTGTTTATTACAACCGAAACGGGTTTAAGGCCTGAGATCGAACATCGAAGTAGAGATTGTAATAAACAACGCGCACGAGTTTCATACGACGTTTTTCAACACACTTGCGAGACACGAATACGAAAATTTCGATACGAAAAGATTTATCTTAATCTTTTTGATAGAAATAATAATCTAATTAAGAAGGTTTATAATTAAATCTTCTAAAGTTCTACTTCAGTAGGTGAAAAACTCTTTGGTTTGTTTTTATATGAAAAACGAAGGAAACAAACTACAATTTCCTTGGTGAGGAGTGTGGAAACGTTGTTGTAAAGTAAAAAAAAAGCACTATTGCGTAATAGACTATGTTATGACACATAAATCGGTGCATTTAAAGGCCCGTTACGAGCGAGTGTGTTGAAAAATACATTTCATTTATTTAATAATAAAGAAAATGTACCACTTAGGGGCTGAGTGGGCAACTTGAAGTTACTTTGTAAGCGACGAATATGACTAGGAGACGAATGGATCCTACACCATGAGAACTCCCCGTTATCTGAATTTTTTATCATAATTGTTTGCGAAGCATTCCACTATACTAGTACATATTCTGTTAAAGTTACAGCTGTTTGTTTATTACGGTTCCAAAGATACAACTTTTGAAAGGACGGGTGGACGAATAGACGGACGGACGCTTTTCTATTTATAGCTGATAGGATGGACTTTGACCACTATCTCGATGATGTGGTTGAAGATGTTGTGAGGCTAACCTAAAACTACTGGCTCTCTAGGATAGCTACTGGAATTCACCTTTAGTTGCTTATCGACAGATTGTCTACTTAAGGGTTGTATTCCATTTGGACATTCGCAAAATGTCCTATCATTATGGTATGAGGACTGACAACATTAGACATCAACCGACAACGGAGCGTGCCCTGCGAAGCAACGGAAGCGCTCACTAATAATGCTACTAGCGGTTAAGATGAACTAAGCAAGCTCTGCTAACAATGCTTCAAAAATATCATCAATATACACATAGCAGCAGGAATTCTTAGTACCTACTTACGAAACCCAAAAAAGTATAGAGGGATCAAGAGAAAAACGGCCATAACTTTATCCCAATTTCTACACTATTATATACATATACATAAATTGTGTCCTTGTTCAGGAGCATAGAGCTCACTCAATTTAACATTTACTCACTGAAAACTAATATAGATAAGTATAAATAGGTACCGAAATTTAATCGGCATTTCTGTAGTATTGGGAAATTACTGGTCATTGATTATGGACTGAAAATACATTAGTATTGGACGCGCGCTTCTAAAGGTGGAGTAATTTTCGACTGTAGGATAGTAATTTGTGTTACCGATGTGAAGTTAGCGGCCTAAAGTTAGCGGCCTATTATAACCCGACCAACTAAAAGAGTCCCTAAAATTGGACTGCTGTATTTATAAAGTTAACGTATAATACCTATGCAGCAGCTTACCTAGCAATAGATATAGCGGGTAAAAGTAAAAAGGAAACAACTATAGCGATTCGCACAACGTTAAAGTCAAACTAGAAAAAATAAGTATTCGTTTTATTATGATAATATAGACGAGGTATCATAATGTTTCTACACCGGAAGATAGTACTAAAATAGACCTTTCTAACGTAGTAACTCAAAATTTCTTCGACCCCTTAGAAAAGGCCGAAAATCTAAAAAATCTTAGGCCGCTAACAGGTTAAAGCAAATTTCACTATGTTATCGACGAGGTATCAAAATGTGTTTCACACCATAAAATAGCACTAAAATAGACCTTTCTATAGTAGTAACTCAAAGTTTCTTCGACCCCTTAGAAGTGGCCAAAAATCTGAAAAATCTTACGCCGCTAACAGGCTAAAGCAATTTTCACTATGTTATCGACGAGGTATCAAATTGTGTTTTACACCAGATGATAGCACTAAAATAGACCTTTCTATAGTAGTAACTCAAAATTTCTTCGACCCCTTAGAAGTGGCCGAAAATCTGAAAAATCTTAGGTCGCTAACAGGCTAAAGCAATTTTCACTATGTTATCGACGAGGTATCAAAATGTGTTTTACACCATAAAATAGCACTAAAATAGACCTTTCTATAGTAGTAACTCAAAATTTCTTCGACCCCTTAGAAGTGGCCGAAAATCTGAAAAATCTTAGGCCGCTAACAGGCTAAAGCAATTTTCACTATGTTATCGACGAGGTATCAAATTGTGTTTTAAACCAGATGATAGCACTAAAAGAGACCTTTCTATAGTAGAAACTCAAAATGTCTTCGACCCCTTAGAAGTGGTCGAAAATCGAATAAATCATAGGCCGCTGGCAGGCAAATGGATATTTCACTATATTATCGATGAGGTATCAAAATGTGTTTCACACCAGAAGATAGCACTAAAATAGACCTTTCCATAGTAGTAACTCAAAATTTCTTCGACCCCTTAGAAGTGGCCGAAAATCTGAAAAATCTTAGGCCGCTAACAGTCTAAAGCAATTTTCACTATGTTATCGATGAGGTATCAAAATGTGTTTTACACCAGAAGATAGCACTAAAATAGACCTTTCCATATTAGTAACTCAAAATTTCTTCGACCCCTTAGAAGTGGTCGAAAATCTGAAAAATCTTAGGCCGCTAACAGGCTAAAGCATATGTCACTATGTTATCGACGAGGTATCAATATGTGTTTTACACCAGAAGATAGCACTAAAATAGACCTTTCTATAATAGTACTTCAAAATTTCTTCGACCTCTTAGAAGTGGCCGAAAATCTGAAAAATCTTAGGCCGCTAACAGGCTAAAGCAATTTTCACTATGTTATCGACGAGGTATCAAAATGTGTTTTACACCGGATGATAGCACTAAAATAGACCTTTCTATAGTAGTAACTCAAAATTTCTTCGACCCCTTAAAAGTGGTCGAAAATCGAATAAATCATAGGCCGCTGGCAGGCTAAAGCATATTTCACTATGTTATCGATGAGGTATCATAATGTGTTTTACACCAGAAGATAGCACTAAAATAGACCTTTCTATAATAGTAACCCAAAATTTCTTCGACCCTTAGAAGTGGCCGAAAATCTGAAAAATCTTAGGCCGCTAACAGGCTAAAGCAATTTTCACTATGTTATCGACGAGGTATCAAATTGTGTTTTACACCAGATGATAGCACTAAAATAGACCTTTCTATAGTAGTAACTCAAAATTTCTTCGACCCCTTAGAAGTGGCCGAAAATCTGGAAAATCTTAGGCCGCTAACAGGCTAAAGCAATTTTCACTATGTTATCGACGAGGTATCAAAATGTGTTTTACACCAGATGATAGCACTAAAATAGACCTTTCTATAGTAGTAACACAAATTTTCTTCGACCCCTTAGAAGTGGCCGAAAATCTGAAAAATCTTAGGCCGCTAACAGGCTAAAGCAATTTTCACTATGTTATCGACGAGGTATCAAAATGTGTTTTACACCAGAAGATAGCACCAAAATAGACCTTTCTATAGTAGTAACTCAAAATTTCTTCGACCCCTTAGAAGTGGTCGAAAATCGAATAAATCATAGGCCGCTGGCAGGCAAATGGATATTTCACTATGTTATCGATGAGGTATCAAAATGTGTTTTACACCAGAAGATAGCACTAAAATAGACCTTTCCATATTAGTAACTCAAAATTTCTTCGACCCCTTAAAAGTGGTCGAAAATCGAATAAATCATAGGCCGCTGGCAGGCAAATGGATATTTCACTATGTTATCGACGAGGTATCAATATGTGTTTTACACCAGAAGATAGCACTAAAATAGACCTTTCTATAATAGTACTTCAAAATTTCTTCGACCTCTTAGAAGTGGCCGAAAATCTGAAAAATCTTAGGCCGTTAACGGGCTAAAGCAATTTTCCCTATGTTATCGACGAGGTATCAAAATGTGTTTTACACCAGATGATAGCACTAAAAGAGACCTTTCTATAGTAGTAACTCAAAATTTCTTCGACCCCTTAGAAGTGGTCGAAAATCGAATAAATCATAGGCCGCTGGCAGGCAAATGAATATTTCACTATGTTATCGATGAGGTATCAAAATGTGTTTTACACCAGAAGATAGCACTTAAATAGACCTTTCCATAGCAGTAAATTAAAAATTTCTTCGACCCCTTAGAAGTGGTCGAAAATCTGAAAAATCTTAAGCCGCTAACAGGCTAAAGCATATTTCACTATGTTATCGACGAGGTATCAATATGTGTTTTACACCAGAAGATAGCACTAAAATAGACCTTTCTATAATAGTACTTCAAAATTTCTTCGACCTCTTAGAAGTGGCCGAAAATCTGAAAAATCTTAGGCCGCTAACAGGCTAAAGCAATTTTCACTATGTTATCGACGAGGTATCAAAATGTGTTTTACACCGGATGATAGCACTAAAATAGTCCTTTCTATAGTAGTAACTCAAAATTTCTTCGACCCCTTAAAAGTGGTCGAAAATCGAATAAATCATAGGCCGCTGGCAGGCAAATGGATATTTCACTATGTTATCGATGAGGTATCAAAATGTGTTTTACACCAGAAGATAGCACTAAAATAGACCTTTCTATAGTAGTAACTCAAAATTTCTTCGACCCCTTAGAAGTGGCAGAAAATCTGAAAAATCTCAGGCCGCTAACAGGCTAAAGCAATTTTCACTATGTTATCGACGAGGTATCAAAATGTGTTTTACACCGGATGATAGCACTAAAATAGACCTTTCTATAGTAGTAACTCAAAATTTCTTCGACCCCTTAGAATAGGCCGAAAATCTGAAAAATCATAGGCCGCTAACAGGCTAAAGCAATTTCACTATGTTATCGACGAGGTATCAAAATGTGTTTTACACCAGATTATAGCACTAAAATAGATCTTTCTATATTAGTAACTCAAAATTTCTTCGACCCCTTACAAGTGGTCGAAAATCAAATAAATCAAAGGCCGCTGGCAGGCAAATGGATATTTCACTATGTTATCGACGAGGTATCAAATTGTGTTTTACACCAGATGATAGCACTAAAATAGACCTTTCTATAGTAGTAACTCAAAATTTCTTCACCCCTTAGCATTGGCCGAAAATCTGAAAAATCTTAGGCCGCTAACAGGCTAAAGCAATTTTCACTATGTTATCGACGAGGTATCAAAATGTGTTTTACACCAGATGATAGCACTAAAATAGACCTTTCTATAGTAGTAACTCAAAATTTCTTCGACCCCTTAGAAGTGGCCGAAAATCTGAAAAATCTTAGGCCGCTAACAGGCTAAAGCAATTTTCACTATGTTATCGACGAGGTATCAAATTGTGTTTTACACCAGATGATAGCACTAAAATAGACCTTTCTATAGTAGTAACTCAAAATTTCTTCGACCCCTTAGAAGTGGCCGAAAATCTGGAAAATCTTAGGCCGCTAACAGGCTAAAGCAATTTTCACTATGTTATCGACGAGGTATCAAAATGTGTTTTACACCAGATGATAGCACTAAAATAGACCTTTCTATAGTAGTAACACAAATTTTCTTCGACCCCTTAGAAGTGGCCGAAAATCTGAAAAATCTTAGGCCGCTAACAGGCTAAAGCAATTTTCACTATGTTATCGACGAGGTATCAAAATGTGTTTTACACCAGAAGATAGCACCAAAATAGACCTTTCTATAGTAGTAACTCAAAATTTCTTCGACCCCTTAGAAGTGGTCGAAAATCGAATAAATCATAGGCCGCTGGCAGGCAAATGGATATTTCACTATGTTATCGATGAGGTATCAAAATGTGTTTTACACCAGAAGATAGCACTAAAATAGACCTTTCCATATTAGTAACTCAAAATTTCTTCGACCCCTTAAAAGTGGTCGAAAATCGAATAAATCATAGGCCGCTGGCAGGCAAATGGATATTTCACTATGTTATCGACGAGGTATCAATATGTGTTTTACACCAGAAGATAGCACTAAAATAGACCTTTCTATAATAGTACTTCAAAATTTCTTCGACCTCTTAGAAGTGGCCGAAAATCTGAAAAATCTTAGGCCGTTAACGGGCTAAAGCAATTTTCCCTATGTTATCGACGAGGTATCAAAATGTGTTTTACACCAGATGATAGCACTAAAAGAGACCTTTCTATAGTAGTAACTCAAAATTTCTTCGACCCCTTAGAAGTGGTCGAAAATCGAATAAATCATAGGCCGCTGGCAGGCAAATGAATATTTCACTATGTTATCGATGAGGTATCAAAATGTGTTTTACACCAGAAGATAGCACTTAAATAGACCTTTCCATAGCAGTAAATTAAAAATTTCTTCGACCCCTTAGAAGTGGTCGAAAATCTGAAAAATCTTAAGCCGCTAACAGGCTAAAGCATATTTCACTATGTTATCGACGAGGTATCAATATGTGTTTTACACCAGAAGATAGCACTAAAATAGACCTTTCTATAATAGTACTTCAAAATTTCTTCGACCTCTTAGAAGTGGCCGAAAATCTGAAAAATCTTAGGCCGCTAACAGGCTAAAGCAATTTTCACTATGTTATCGACGAGGTATCAAAATGTGTTTTACACCGGATGATAGCACTAAAATAGTCCTTTCTATAGTAGTAACTCAAAATTTCTTCGACCCCTTAAAAGTGGTCGAAAATCGAATAAATCATAGGCCGCTGGCAGGCAAATGGATATTTCACTATGTTATCGATGAGGTATCAAAATGTGTTTTACACCAGAAGATAGCACTAAAATAGACCTTTCTATAGTAGTAACTCAAAATTTCTTCGACCCCTTAGAAGTGGCAGAAAATCTGAAAAATCTCAGGCCGCTAACAGGCTAAAGCAATTTTCACTATGTTATCGACGAGGTATCAAAATGTGTTTTACACCGGATGATAGCACTAAAATAGACCTTTCTATAGTAGTAACTCAAAATTTCTTCGACCCCTTAGAATAGGCCGAAAATCTGAAAAATCATAGGCCGCTAACAGGCTAAAGCAATTTCACTATGTTATCGACGAGGTATCAAAATGTGTTTCACACCAGATTATAGCACTAAAATAGATCTTTCTATATTAGTAACTCAAAATTTCTTCGACCCCTTACAAGTGGTCGAAAATCAAATAAATCAAAGGCCGCTGGCAGGCAAATGGATATTTCACTATGTTATCGACGAGGTATCAAATTGTGTTTTACACCAGATGATAGCACTAAAATAGACCTTTCTATAGTAGTAACTCAAAATTTCTTCACCCCTTAGCATTGGCCGAAAATCTGAAAAATCTTAGGCCGCTAACAGGCTAAAGCAATTTTCACTATGTTATCGACGAGGTATCAAAATGTGTTTTACACCAGATGATAGCACTAAAATAGACCTTTCTATAGTAGTAACTCAAAATTTCTTCGACCCCTTAGAAGTGGCCGAAAATCTGAAAAATCTTAGGCCGCTAACAGGCTAAAGCAATTTTCACTATGTTATCGACGAGGTATCAAAATGTGTTTTACACCGGATGATAGCACTAAAATAGACCTTTCTATAGTAGTAACTCAAAATTTCTTCGACCCCTTAAAAGTGGTCGAAAATCGAATAAATCATAGGCCGCTGGCAGGCAAATGGATATTTCACTATGTTATCGATGAGGTATCAAAATGTGTTTTACACCAGAAAATAGCACTAAAATAGACCTTTCTATAGTAGTAACTCAAAATTTCTTCGACCCCTTAGAAGTGGCCGAAAATCTGAAAAATCTCAGGCCGCTAACAGGCTAAAGCAATTTTCACTATGTTATCGACGAGGTATCAAAATGTGTTTTACACCGGATGATAGCACTAAAATAGACCTTTCTATAGTAGTAACTCAAAATTTCTTCGACCCCTTAGAATAGGCCGAAAATCTGAAAAATCATAGGCCGCTAACAGGCTAAAGCAATTTCACTATGTTATCGACGAGGTATCAAAATGTGTTTTACACCAGATTACAGCACTAAAATAGATCTTTCTATATTAGTTACTCAAAATTTCTTCGACCCCTTACAAGTGGTCGAAAATCAAATAAATCATAGGCCGCTGGCAGGCAAATGGATATTTCACTATGTTATCGACGAGGTATCAAATTGTGTTTTACACCAGATGATAGCACTAAAATAGACCTTTCTATAGTAGTAACTCAAAATTTCTTCACCCCTTAGCATTGGCCGAAAATCTGAAAAATCTTAGGCCGCTAACAGGCTAAAGCAATTTTCACTATGTTATCGACGAGGTATCAAAATGTGTTTTACACCAGATGATAGCACTAAAATAGACCTTTCTATAGTAGTAACTCAAAATTTCTTCGACCCCTTAGAAGTGGCCGAAAATCTGAAAAATCTTAGGCCGCTAACAGGCTAAAGCAATTTTCACTATGTTATCGACGAGGTATCAAAATGTGTTTTACACCAGATGACAGCACTAAAATAGACCTTTCTATAGTAGTAACTCAAAATTAATTAAATAATAATAATAAAACTTAAATGTCAAAGACAACAATAAACTACTGTCACTATGTAGGTACCTACTACACACTTCACCACCCTATTAAAACTCACGTTATTTACTTACTTAACATAATTAAGGTAGGTTCTCAAAGCCTACAATCAGTTAACGTAAAAGCTCGGAGCTCATCATCTGATGGCATCTTTCGTAAAACTAACTAAATATCCAAAAACTGTTTTTTACAAATGCAAAATGAGCTAAACTATTTGGAAGTAAAATATCATTTAGTGAATACCTTGACTACCTTTAATCTTTATAGGTAGAACACAACAAAGGGCCACCAGGATTAACTCTGTGATAATAAGGCACCGCTATGCAAAAAGCAATTGCATTGTAATGGAGTCTGTTTAAAAACAGTAAAATTAAGGGCCTTATCCATAATTATTAATTACCTACCATTAATAAAACTTTTAAAAATACTTTTTACCATATCTATATTATTAAGTATAATTCTGTACAAGTCTTTTCAAGATATTCAATGAGTTAGTTTGTACATAATTATAATTGATACCTATATTAAATCGATAGAAGCTACTTCATACAACAATTGCTTACAATTCAGTAATTTTAAATAACAATAACAAGGTGATTAATTGAATATTATAACCACTAAAAATGTTAAATGCCTCATAAGTAGGTATTTTACCTTGTCATGTCAATAAAAAAATATTCGTTGATGTTATTCAAAAGGTTTTTTTTATGCTTTTAAGGTTAGCCCTTGACCACTACCTCACCTGATGGTAAGTGATGATGTGGTCGAAACTATTGTTAAGGCTAACCTAGATTTTCTACCAGATGGGCATTCGCAAAATGCTCTACCACCATGCTAAAACGACTGCCATCGTAAGACGATAACCGGGACCGACGGCTTAACGTGCCCTCCTAAGCACGGAATCACTCAGTAGTAATGTCACTAGCGGTCACCATTCCAACTCATGACTACGGCGGACGTTGCTTAACTTTGCCGATCGCTTAAGAACAGCGAAGCAAAATTCGCTTCAAAAAGTAGTTTTGTATTTTGATAAGGTGTTTAACAATTAGTTCATCCATCTATCTATCTTCATATCGTAGGTATTTATTTCATAGCATAAGTTATTACTTATTATTAAATAAGTAATAACTTATGGTAAAAAGACAATACAATAAACGAGTATTTAATTTTATTTTATAATATTTTATTTTAAGTAAATAAAATAAACGAGTATTACCGAGTAATACTTTTAGTAAACAAATGTTTTTAGGTAAAAATAATAAGTATGTTTTTACATATTTTTTTAGGACAACATTCAATTAAAAATTTAAAACTACTTGAGTGCACGTAGGGGTGTGGTTGGTAAATTACTACGTTACAACAGTAGACACAATAATCTCATAAAAAAGGCAGGAGCTCCAGACTATCAAAAATGGTTATTAATAAAAAACCCGAACATTTAATAGTGTAAGTTAATTTGTAAAGTCGGTGCCATGACCATTTAAACGCACCTCTTATCACCAATATTGTCTGCACGATACCGACTTCAACAAATTCAAAACATAAAAAAACATACATAGGCGTTGAACATAAATACATTCTCATTCATTTTTGAAGTCAATTAAAAGTACCTTAAGGTAACCAAAATATTTTGTGAATATAATAAAATACTTACCTACTAAATAAAAAATAGATAGAGTAAGAGCACGAGTCAAGGCCAAAAATTAAACGGATTCCATCAGCACTTAAATTACCTTTTTGTGTAATAATCTGTCCATAAACCGCAGGTGTGGGCACACACACCTTCAGTTTTGCTAGCCACCACCTGGCCGGTGTCCATTGTTATATTTACAATAGGAGAAACGCGGCCGCAACAAAATAGGTATTAGAACAGAAACACGCTGTCTCGCTGTCATTGACGGCTTCGCGCCCCGCGCCCCGCTACGTTGCACCAACTTACATAACTAGGTAGGTAAGGTACAATTTTCGATTTTTGACCACTTCTAAAAGGTCGAAGACATTTTTAATTTACTACGTTAGAAAGGTCTATTATAATGCTATCTTACGTAAAAAAACACATTTTGATACCTCGTCGATAACATAGTGAAATATGCATTAGCCTGCCATCGGCCTAAGATTTTTTCGATTTTTGACCATTTCTAAGGGGTCTAAGAAATTTTAAGTTACTACTATAGAAAGGTCTATTTTAGTGCTATTTTATGGTGAAAATCACATTTTGATACCTCGTCATTAACATAGAGAAATATGCATTTGCCTGCCAGCGGTCTAAGATTTTTTCAATTTTCGACCACTTCTAAGGGGTCGAAGAAATTTTGAGTTACTACGATAGAAAGGTCTATTTTAGTGCTATCTTCTGGTGTAAAACACATTTTGATACCTCGTCGTTAACATAGTGAAATATGCATTTGCCTGCCAGCGGTCTAAGATTTTTTCAATTTTCGACCACTTTTAAGGAGTCGAAGAAATTTTGAGTTACTACGATAGAAAGGTCTATTTTAGTGCTATCTTCAAGTGTAAAACACATTTTGATACCTCGTCGATAACATAGTGAAAATTGCTTTAGCCTGTTAGCGGCCTAAGATTTTTCAGATTTTCGGCCACTTCGAAGGGGTCGAAGAAATTTTGAGTTACTACTATGGAAAGGTCTATTTTAGTGCTATCTTCTGGTGTTAAACACATTTTGATACCTCATCGATAACATAGTGAAATATCCATTTGCCTGCCAGCGGCCTATGATTTATTCGATTTTCGACCACTTTTAAGGGGTCGAAGAAATTTGGAGTTGCTACTATAGAAAGGTCTATTTTAGTGCTATCATCCGGTGTAAAACACATTTTGATACCTCGTCGATAACATAGTGAAAATTGCTTTAGCCTGTTAGCGGCCTAAGATTTTTCAGATTTTCGGCCACTTCTAAGGGGTCGAAGAAATTTTGAGTTACTACTATAGAAAGGTCTATTTTAGTGCTATTTTATGGTTTAAAACACATTTTGATACCTCGTCGATAACATAGTGAAAATTGCTTTAGCCTGTTAGCGGCCTAAGATTTTTCAGATTTTCGGCCACTTCTAAGGGGTCGAAGAAATTTTGAGTTACTACTATGGAAAGGTCTATTTTAGTGCTATCTTCTGGTGTGAAACACATTTTGATACCTCATCGATAACATAGTGAAATATCCATTTGCCTGCCAGCGGCCTATGATTTATTCGATTTTCGACCACTTCTAAGGGGTCGAAGAAATTTTGAGTTACTACTATAGAAAGGTCTCTTTTAGTGCTATCATCTGGTGTAAAACACAATTTGATACCTCGTCGATAACATAGTGAAAATTGCTTTAGCCTGTTAGCGGCCTAAGATTTTTCAGATTTTCGGCCACTTCTAAGGGGTCGAAGAAATTTTGAGTTACTACTATAGAAAGGTCTATTTTAGTGCTATTTTATGGTGTAAAACACATTTTGATACCTCGTCGATAACATAGTGAAAATTGCTTTAGCCTGTTAGCGGCCTAAGATTTTTCAGATTTTCGGCCACTTCTAAGGGGTCGAAGAAATTTTGAGTTATTACTATAGAAAGGTCTATTTTAGTGCTATCATCTGGTGTAAAACACAATTTGATACCTCGTCGATAACATAGTAAAAATTGCTTTACCCTGTTAGCGGCGTAAGATTTTTCAGATTTTCGGCCACTTCTAAGGGGTCGAAGAAATTGTGAGTTACTACTATAGAAAGGTCTATTTTAGTGCTATTTTATGGTGTAAAACACATTTTGATACCTCGTCGATAACATAGTGAAATTTGCTTTAACCTGTTAGCGGCCTAAGATTTTTTAGATTTTCGGCCATTTCTAAGGGGTCGAAGAAATTTTGAGTTACTACGTTAGAAAGGTCTATTTTAGTACTATCTTCCGGTGTAGAAACATTATGATACCTCGTCTATATTATCATAATAAAACGAATACTTATTTTTTCTAGTTTGACTTTAACGTTGTGCGAATCGCTATAGTTGTTTCCTTTTTACTTTTACCCGCTATATCTATTGCTAGGTAAGCTGCTGCATAGGTATTATACGTTAACTTTATAAATACAGCAGTCCAATTTTAGGGACTCTTTTAGTTGGTCGGGTTATAATAGGCCGCTAACTTTAGGCCGCTAACTTCACATCGGTATTTGTGTTCATATTCTCTGAGTAAAATATTACTGTTCGATACAAATGTGGCCCGTGTTATTGACCAACCTTACAGCTCGTCATCGCTCATGAGTGAGAACTAGTTTATAATTTATTTCTCAGCGCCGCGAATCGGTCAAGTTTTTTTCTTTTTAGTGACAGAACAACTCGATGCCCACCTGATGTTAAGCGGTATCCTCTGCCTATAACAGATGCATTTCATCACAAGTCACGAATTGCACTGCACCCGTCACGTTGAGACATAGTTGTAAAGTCTCATGTGCCCGTAATTTCACTGGCTCCCAAGGACTGCTGCCGGAACACACCGTTAGGTGCTTGGCGACAGTTTTTCTACTTGAGGGTGGGCAATCGCAAAATCCGCCATGCGTTGAAGCTCAAGCCGGCGGTGGGGATTGAACCAGGGTACTGCAAAGTTACTAGTGGTAGTAGTATACTAGTTTTCGCCTTTTTGCCGTCTGGTGTTGTGTAGATGAGAGGGTTTCTTTCCAATGCATCTTCAGTTTTCGTGCAGTCGCCAGGCATGGATGGAAACAATTACTTATGTTACTTTTGGTTACAACCTTTCTCCTGATTTGTTCTCAGTATAAGCAATAAAGCTGGGTACGTATGTAAATAGCACGATTGAAACAACACCTCATACACTCGTCAATCTCTTAGTAAGAGTGGGAACTCTGAGGACTCGGCTTCGATACCCAGCGGGATCTACGGATTTGTACTCTAATAATTTGTTCACTGCCATATATTTATCATACGGTTTAATAAATCTATGTTAAAACTAACTAAAATTGTAATGAAAATGAACTTCAATTTGACATTTAAATTGTTTAAAAAGCTTTTTCGTACTTTCTATTTATTTAGCTATAGACTCTGTCTCTAAGATTTATTTACCTGTAGATGAGTTGTGAGCTCCCCATATTTACTAGACGCATGCAAAGTAACTGCCGTAGTTGCTACCAATTTTGCACATCCGAGTGTAGTGTGTGAATAAATTTATTTATTGCCTTTATTGTAAACAAAATCGGAACAAGGGTCTAAATGCCGTGGGTACTGTTCCCTTCTTAAGTACATAAGGGCTTTCCGATATTTTCCTGTTAGATATCAAGTAAAGATGAAGGGACTAATGCGCTTGATGAGCAGCATGCCTCTTTTCACCTTAATGTGAAATGGTTGTAGCTGGTTATTAGGTGCACAACAGAGATCCTTATTGTCTTAACGCCATGATTTACTTACCCGAAAGGTAGCGGTATACTATACTAACGAAAACATTTCTAAAGAGGGTTAGCAGACAAAATCCAAAACTTTATGTCACTGTGCTGTTTAAAAGATAAGCGACTGATTAAAAAATAACGATCCAGAATGACAACCTAACAAGGTAGTCCATATGGATACTATGTTGCGTGATTCACATAATCAGCGTACCTACTTTAGACATTTATTCACACCGATATATAAATACAAAATAAATACGTTCATCTACTTTAAGAAGTTTTTCATTTACTTTAAGAAGTAATCTAGAAGTTGTTAATTTGCTCTCAGATATCTCAATAACGTAGTAAATGATCAACGTGTTTTTTTCCATAGATTTATAAGGCCAGGTTAAAGTACCTACCTGAAAATGTCAAAATGATATTCTAATTTACCAACTTAAACGTATTTATGCGGGTGAAATAGCGAGTACAAGAAAAGTTGCTTAGAAAGTTTTCAGCTGAATTGAGCAAATGATTTCTTTTGGAATCGCCATGTTTAATTTTAAGATAAGATAATTTTTATTTGCGAAAAACATGTGATAGCATACATATAATAATAACATGCATGTGGTCTTAAGCTAGGTCTGTATCAACATGTTTTGCCTGTTTTAGGCGTACAAATGTAGCGAGATGGCCGTCATTTACAATAATAATAATAATCGCATTAATAATAACATTGAAATTGATTGTTGTTACAAAAATGTCGTAAAGTTATATATATTAATAATGTCATATCAAGGTATCATTAGCAATAAGAAATACATTGTCAGTCAAGAATTCGATCACGTTGTAATAGCATTTTTTTACTAATATATTTCTAATATTGATTTTGAATTTGTTAGAGTTTAGATCTCTGAGACATTGCGGTAACCTGTTGTAGATAACGGGACCCATGCAAAAGATGCTATTGCGCATGAACGCTTTCTTGGCTGAATGCAGATTTAGTTTACTTTGGTCGTGTCTGTTTCGTTGCACTGTGTCTGATAGTAGTGTGAATAGTCGTGGATTAGTTTTAACAAATAGTGATACTTCCAAGATATAGAGTGACGGAAGTGTTAAAATATTATTCTCAATAAATTTTGATTTACAACTGTCCGTTACTTGTAGGCCAAACATAGATCGAATGCATCGTTTTTGAGCTTTGAAAACTAGGTTGACGTTGGTTGAGTTCCCCCAAAATATTAAGCCATATCTTAGTACCGAAGCCACAAGACCATGATATGCCGTTTTTAGAACTTCTTTCCCAACTATATAACTGAGTTTGTGGAGAGCGTAAGCAGAGCTACTCAATTTTTTGCTTAGTTCAGTTGTGTGGGCTTTCCAGTCTAATTTCTTATCAATTGTTAGGCCAAGAAACTTTGCCGCGTCTACTTCATTTATCTTAATGTCTTGATATGTTATATTGATGTCAGAGATATAATTAAATCGTTGAGAAAATTGCATTATATTTGTTTTATTTATATTAATTTTTAAATGATTGTTATTAAGCCACATTATTATTTAATTTAAAGTATTATTAATGTCAGTTTCATAAATTAGTCTATTTTCACATGGAATTGTAACTGTACTGTCATCTGCAAAAAGAGAGAATGGGTGTTTTAATACTCTGGGTAAATCATTTATGTAAATAATGAAGAGGAGTGGTCCTATTACGCTGCCCTGTGGTACTCCAAATTGTTCTATACGTTCCGTGGATGTGTAAACTTCTTCAGTTTTAGTATTTAGGTTAATCTTATTAATTTTGGTTACTTGCTTCCTATTTGTTAGATATGATGTAATCAAATCCAATACGTTACCCCTTACACCATATGCTTCTAATTTGTTAAACAGAATGTCATGATTCACGTAGTCAAAAGCTTGAGTCATATCGCAATAGATGGCGCATACTGCATTATTTTTATCTACATTTGTCATTACTTTATTGAGAAAGTCATGGATTGCTAAATTGATTGTCTTGTTCTGTCTAAACCCCTTTTGCTCATAACAAAGAATATTATGTTTTTCGAAATAGTCATTAAGCTGTTGATACAAATACTTTTCATACATTTTTGAAATTATTGGTATTAAGGCTATCGGTCTGTAGTATTCCATGAGTTCCCTGTTTTCCTTTTTAAACAATGGTATAACAACGCTCTTTTTTAGTTCTTCAGGAAATATTCCTGTACTAATGCAAAGATTCAGTATGTGACTTAGGTGGCTACAGATAGCAATATTAACAGATTTTAGAAATTTTGTAGTAACTCCATCGTATCCCACACTATTGGTATTTTTTAAGTTAATTATTATTTTATATATGTCATAAGGTATACATGGTGTCAAAAACATTGAGTTGTTGCGTTTGATTATATGTCGCGTTACCCTTTCTCCCGAATTTGGTATTGGTGATATTTTGTCAATGAAGTAATTGTTAAAAGCATTTGCTATAGCATTGGGATTTGTAAGATTTTTGTCATTAATTTTTATACTGGTTATTTGAGACTTCGGTATATTATCTCGCATGTTATTTATTATTTGCCAGGTTGCTTTTGATGTACTGTCAGCTGTTTTAATTTTGTAATTATTTTGGGCTTTTTGAGTCAGTTTTATGATTTTTTGAAGCGTTTAGAACATTCATTGTATTTTATTTTATTTGCTGATGTCGGTTTGGTTCTAGAGATATTCAGAAGATGTCGTTTATTTTTAATACAGGTCTTTATTCCCCGGGACAACGACTTTACTTTCTTTTGTACATTTATGGTTATGGTTTTATAAGGAAAGCAGAGGTCATATATCAACATAAATATACTCATAAATTCTCTATATGCTATATTCGGGTCTGATGTATTGTAAATTTCTGAGAAAGACAAGGTTTCAATGTATTCTTTAAATTTTATTACATTTTCGTGACTATAATCCCTTTTTCTTTTACGCCAATATTTAAGGAGACAGATTTTTTTAATCGGACATCGTAGAAACCAAAGATTTCAACTATATATACTTTAAGAAGTAAACGAAATAGTTTTTTAACTAGTTCTACATGATTGCACAAAATACCCATTAACTGATACATAGACATAGAAAAAAGCACAATCACATTCTGAAGCGGTCTTAGCGAAGTTAGCTTAGCTGTTCAAACAGCAAAGTTAAGCAACATCCGCCGCGGTCATGACTTGGATGGATGACTGCTAGTAGTATTACTACTGAGCACTTCCATTCTTCGGAGGGAGTTTTAAGCCGTCAGTTAGGGTTGTTGTCTTAGGATAGCAGTCGTCACAACATGGTGGTAGGACATTTTGTGTGATAGGCTAGTCTTTGACCACTATTCACCTGATGGTAAGTGATGATGTGGTTAATTATTGTAGGCTAATCTAGAATTACTGGCTCTCAAGGACAGCTGCCGGAACACAACATTAACTATTATTAGGTGCTTAGCGAAAGTTTTTTACTTGAGGCTGGTAGCTAGCCAGGCGGGCATTCTCAAAATTAATTACCACCATATAAAGCCATTGCATGGTGGATGGATAACACCGTTATTCGCCTTATGTGCAGCAACACTCTACTTGGTTCAACGTAAGTAGTTACATGTTGCTAATTGCGCGCACTAAAACAAAATTCATTTAACCACGAATTGGGAATGACTCAACAAGTTAGAAAGTAAAAAAACACACAGTTAAAATGTTAGGGCTACAACACACCCGATGGTATTAAGCAATATATCCTAAATCTCACAGTCTGTATAGGCTTAAAACAAAGTAACAGCTTTTTCCCTCCAGCTTTGGTTGGGAGCTTTTTCAGTTAACGATCTAGCGTAAACTTTTGTTACAGTTATTGTGAGCGAATAGTCGGCGTAATGGATCCTATTGGTAACATCATATTGGCTTTGTTTTTGAAATACATATAATTAATATGTACTTAATTAAATCGAACCAAATTCTGACACAACAAATCATAAAGTAAATTATTGAAGTTGGTAACACGTTTATTCGAATATACACCAAGCTCACATATTCAATAATCATGGTTATTGAATATAATTATGAGCTCCGTGCTATTTTGAAGCAATGTTGGCCGAGTTATAGCAGTTATGGACGGCCCCGTGCCGCAGGTGAATGGTTCCTCCATCCCCACCGCCGGCTTGAGCTTCACCACATGCCGGAAGGGCATTTCGCAATGCTCGCCAGGCTAGCTACCATCCTCAAGTAGAAAATCTGTCACAAAGCACCTAACAGTGTGTTCCGGCAGCAGTTCTTGAGAGCCAGTAAAATTACAGGCACATGAAACTAAACAAGTCTATGTGTCTGGTTGCCTGGCGCAGTGCAGTTTGTCTGCAAATGCATATGTTATGGGCAGTGGTCACCACAGATCGTCAGAGGGGCTTGTTCCGCCGCAATAACATTAAAAAATGCGGGTTCCGTGTTGGAAGTCAGCTCTGTTTAATTTTAATATATTTTTATATTCATCGATGCATACTGCTTACTAGACTCGTCTACAGTACTGATTGTAATAGACAAGATCTTAATTGTCATTAAATCATTCATTCAGTTAATTAACTTATTAGGTTCTTAGATAAAGACTTATTGGAAAATGTTTTTTTTTCAGATAATTAACTTATTAGGTTCTTGTAAAATACAACATTTGCTTATATTAAGTAAGTGACAGGCGATAGTTTGGCAGGGGCGGAATTGTCCAAGCATTTTCGGTCGTTAAAGTAACTTGAATTTTTCTTCTGTGAGCATTGAAATATATTTGGGAACATTATTTTAAAACCGCGCACAATTACCTAAATTTGACCCTTTATTTGTATTTGCTAATCACCTGGCACCGCTATTTTATTTTTACTTCTAGTGTTGTTATCGGAGTTATCACTGTTTAATTTATATTATCTAATTGTTTTATGAAGACACATAATATTTTCAAATATGTACAGACTTGGTAAATTAAATATATCTATTTCTTTAAAAAGATCCCTCAGAGATTGCCAAGGATGTTATTGCACGCTTTTGTAAGAAAAATATTGTCTCTTTCTCAGCAGCAGCTCCCCACAGCAATACCTAGACCATACACTACTGTGCAAGTACACAAAATAACCTAGCAGAACAGTAGCTACGTCTGTTTACTGTCTTAGCTTACGAACTGCATATGCAGCAGAACTAAGTCTTCTGGATCGATCATGTTTATGTGGATCCCACTGTAAAGTTGATCCATTTCGATTCCCATGACTACTGTCGCATTGTCAAAAATTAACATTTTGTAAAGAAAACTTTAAACATTTGGTTGTTATTGAATTTAAGAAAAGATTATTAGCGGTGAACCATTTAGATATCATAGATAACCTATTATTTACATAAATAAGTTAACAAAATTTTCTATTTACTTTAAAAATCAGATTTAGATTTATTACAGAGAGGTATCATCTGCGAATAAAACAATAAACGGTTAATTGAAAATAGCATCTGCCGCGATCAATGTTATGTTACTGTAGATAAAAAATGCCGTGGTACCCCCAACACAACCATGTAATGATACCAATAGAAACAATCGAAGAAACTCACATCTACATGACTTACTCTTCTTTTGGGTAGGCACGTTAAATAAAAAAATCAATAGATACCTCAGAAATGTATATCTATGCAGATAAAACTGACTTAATATGCCTAGACACCCAGACACGGCAAATATATCGTCCAGACATATCAGATTAAAGGATATTCCAAATTTCAAATTCTCCTTGCAAATTTACGACAGTAAAATATTATATATACCCCCAGACGTATTGGCTCAACCACGTTAAGGAGAATGATTGAATTTATGAAATTCCTAAATTGGCTAGGGGTGGAATATGTTATTTTATTTATTGAAAAGATCACAATATTGAATATCAAAAATGTTATATTTAGAAGCACTGGTACGGTAGTTTGCTTAATCTTTATCCCGACGGTGAGTGCTGATGCCGGTCATCTGTAGCTAACACTATGGGATCACTGTCAAATTACTTCCACCCAGATGGCGCCAAATGTTCATTACACAGAAATGGTTCATTTGTATGAGGTATTATTGATTTTAATATGATTTATAAGTTAAGTTTTTTTTTTCACATAGGGCACTTGATAACATTATGTTCTCAAGAAGTTTGCAATTTCCTACGAATTTCAGAAGGATTCTTTCAGGTATATACTTAATTCGTGGAATTAGATGTAATTGAAATAATTTATTTTTGTAAATGTTATTTATCTCAAAATATTATGACTCAAATCTACAAAAACAAAGTTGTTTTAGCAGACGAGGGCCGTATCGGTCTAGCACATCAGTGTCAATGCTACGTACGTCAGAAGACAGATGCGCTTCGCATTAAAACAGGATTTTTGCGGACGCAGGATGCGCTCGACTTGAGCAGAAAGGCTGTATGATTTGGTCAGTGCCAATAAATGCCAAGAGCCGAGTGCCGCCTGACAACGGTATAGGTGCATACATACATAAGGATCGTCAGTGCTGATCCTCAGAATAAGACTAAATACAGCCTAAACAATAAACCAGGCTTCAAATAAGCAGTTTCCACAGCGATTATTACTTTGATGGGTGATTTGGTATACATCCGTTATTTGGAGGTGATGGTCCCTGTTGTTGTCTTAAGATGGTATTTGTTTTAGTATTATGGTAGGGTGTTTTGGGAATGCCCGCCTAACTAGCTATCACGGTTAAGAAGTAAATCTGTCATCAAATATCTAACGGCGTGTTCCGGTAGCTATCTTTGAGAGCCAGTTCTCCACCACCTTCCACCTTCGACCGCATCATCACTTACCATCAGGTGAGAGCAAAGACTAATTTTTGGACAAAAATGTAAATGCAGATGTATACCGAACTCAGATATGTATTTTATATGTACTAATGAATAACGCTCTCTACTTCCAGCATTTCAATTATTAGACCAATCGAATATACTGTTATGTTATTTTTGTCGCAATAATTCATGTAATGGGCAGTTGATCATCAATCAATACATATGTTTTTTATTTGTTTGTATATTCGTTACGCAATCACTCCGATACTAATAACTTGATGATTATTCCATTGTTTTGCAAATTATATTCCAGTGTTCCAATTTTATCCAAATAAGTTGGTAGGTACCTATTAACTGGCTGTTAAATTTAACAAAGTTTGAAAAACACCAAGTAGGTATATTAAACCAAATTGCGTTGCATACTTTTCAGTGTTCGAGCATGAAGTTTGTGGAAGTACATAGGTTCTTATTTTTGAAGTAAATATTTTTATCGGCAGAGGGTAGCAGGCTTAAATGTTACCCTGAGACAACAACCGGGATCGACAAATTAACGTGCCCTCCGAAGCACATAACCTCTCAGTGGTAATGCCACTAGCGATCACCCATCCAACTCAAGACAGCGGCGGACGTTGCTTAACTTAGCTGATCGATTAAGAACGGCTAAGCAAACTACGCTACGAGCACTGCACATTTTTATAATTAGAACAAAGGAACGGAAAAACCTACCACAGTCCTTGTTGCCATTTACTTATTACCTGGGAGTCGTCAAGTCAAGAATTCACAGGTACTTCTTAGGCAATTAATGATGAAGTATTTAGATACGTGTTAGCCGGTTGCTACATATTAATTATTTATTTTGTGCATTATGTATTTCAAACAGAACATTGAAACATTTAGGTGAACGTGTGGTATATGTACAGTGCTCCATGTGCGTATTATTTACTTATATACAGATGTATATATAAGTAAATGATATGCAAAGTTTTATTTTATGTTATTGTGACGGAACAAGCTCGAGGCCCACTTGATGTTAAGCGGACTAACCTCTGCCTATAACAGATGCATTTCGTCACAAGTTACGAAATGCACTGTGCCCGTCACTTTGAGACATAGTTCTTAAGTCTCATATGCCTGAAATTTTATTGGCTCTCAAGGACTGCTGCTGGAACACACCGTTAGGTATTTTTGTGATTTTGTAACACCGTTAGGTGCTTGGCGAGTTAAGTTAGGGAAAAAGTGTTGTTTACTACACAGTAAACCACACTTTTTCCCTAACTTAACTGTGTTATATTCTTACTAAGTGCACTGTTAATTTACACGTGCGTGAGGCCACCTCTCTATACTAACGGAAGATCAGCGCTGGTTGCAACCAACCAGCTTTTTGTTGAGTTAGTATAGGGTTGTGATAAACACTTTTTGTTTATTTTTCAATGTGTTCATAATTATATATTTTGCCATTATGTATAGTCGCAATTAAAAAAATTCATTCATAATATCCCAAACTAAGCTTATCACGGTAAATGGTATTGTTGGTAAGTTGTGGAAGGCGCAGCGTCCGCTGTTATAACTACAGTATATTTAAAATATTTAACAACATATATAAGCAAAACGCGAGAATAACCGCGTAACTTTTCGGTAATTCCATTAAGTATATTCAAATTGCTCTCAGCAATTTTTAAAACATAAATGCGAAGTCAAGAAATCAAGTCCTAACATTTTAGAACAGTTTAGACAAAGCTCAAGTAAAATCATTTAGCCAGTGTAGTGGAAAGCCAGATAACGAAGGCACTATGCTCTCCTGCTTCCAAAAAATAAAACAACGGGAACGAAATAGCTTCCATGTTGGTTTTCCGTTGGTAAAAGATTGAATTTATACTCCATGTACATATGCATCAAGCCACAGTATATTTCATATAGGTTAGGCTTTGCTCACAAAAATAAAAGTAGTTGTTGTACTATAAATTCTCGCTATTCTATAAGACAGCTTTATGCAATAAATTAGGTACAAGAATCAGTCTAGTTTTTAATAATTCAATTAAATTTTCAGTCCAACAGTTGTCCTAAAGATCACACAAAGTATACAAGTTAACAAAGTTTTCAGTACTTTATACAATGACAGATTATAAGAAAAAAAAAATTGCACGTAATATGAAATTGAGGTCGCACCTGTATCTACTTATGGCCGCCTGGTAATCAATCCTCCTATGTCGACATTATTTCGTTATTATTGTCCTAAAGATCACACAAAGTATACAAGTTAACAAAGTTTTCAGTACTTTATACAATGACAGATTATAAGAAAAAAAAAATTGCACGTAATATGAAATTGAGGTCGCACCTGTATCTACTTATGGCCGCCTGGTAATCAATCCTCCTATGTCGACATTATTTCGTTATTCATTGTAAATAAATAAAGGTGTGTCCCTATGTAACATAGGGGGATTGGTATTCGAGCCCGGCGTAGTGAAACTAGTTGGAAGGCAAGGAGTGGTGTCATGGAAAGGGACATAAGAGGAATGATACAGACGGATAGATAGCCATGTGGACAGATATATAGACATTTGCATGGTGGTAGGTCATTTTGCGAATGCCCGCCTGGCTAGCTAATACTCTCAAGTAGAAAATCTGTCACCAAGCACCTAACGGTGTGTTCCGACAGCTGTCTTTGAGAGCCAGTAGTTCTAGGTTAGTCTGAACTACATCTTCCACCGCATCATCACCTACCATCAGGTGAGATAGTGGTCAAACGCTAGTTTATCAGATGTATAAAAAAAAATATAATTTTAACCAGTTTAGCTTTTGAAATGAACCCGGTATAAAGAAATGACTCCTACGAGCAAATTTGTCCCCTCAACTTATTTTTTTAGATAAAAAATATATTATTTGTACTCTATCCATGGGCATAGCTATCTGTGCCCATGTACCACACTTATTAAAGGGTTCTAGTTGATTACATCCCAAGTATAAGGGTGCACTCTCAGTTACAATCAAAGAAGTCTACGTCTAAGTAGATTGCAGTAAACCACCATATCGAGTACCGTGTGGTAAACTTCTCCCACGTCAATATTAGTAAACTCGGCAACTTAGTTATAGAGGACCTGTTGTCTGTCCGCTTGGGTGCAGGTAATATCGAGTTGATTTCAAAATTTAAGTACCCGACAGCGTATACCTAACCAAGATTATGCATGAAATCGTTTTTTTATGCTATTGCGACGGAGCAAGCCCGAGGCCCATCTGATGTTAAGTGGCCTATAACTAATCTATAACTCTAACTCTAACCTCTGCCTATAACACATGCATATTTTCTTTTTCGATACCTTCCGATAGATTGGGCTCCCTTTAAAATAATTCAATTAAATTTCGAGTACAACAGTCGTCTATAGACAAAATAATATACAGGTTATCAAAGTTCTTAAAAATTTAATAAAATAACAGATTATAGGAAACCAAATGTAACATATACCATATAAAACAATGAGGTCGCTTTTAATGGCTCTACTTATGACCACCTGGGGCTCGATTCTCTTAGCTATTGAACGGCGTTAACGCAACATAATTGCATGAAAATTGTAGTTTTTGACAGTATCCGTAGTCTGCCCGCTATTTGGGTACGATCGCAAGTCGGTGGCTTGCTATCAATAGTTTTTGACATATTTGGTATGCTGTAAGCTATTTTGTTGCGATTGCGTTGCTATAGTGGCATAAAATATTTTGGAGGATTTTAGTTAGAAAAGTAGCTAAATGATTTAAATATAATTATTTAATGTATTGTTTGCTAGAAAACCACTGTATTGATGTTTTGACTGATAGTTGATTGATAGAAACTTTCATTATTGTTTCAGTGGCAACTTTTTGAAGCCATAGCACAGCCATACGATAGCGACGCGATTGCTATACAACTGCGATTAGGAGCTAGAATTAGCAGACTACCGAATTTGACAAGAACAGAAGTTCGATCGCAGAAGCATCGCAGTTGTGTGGCGTTTGGCCAATAGCTAAAAGAATTGGGGCCCTGTTAAATCGCCCAATAATAAAGTTTTACATAAATGGGAAGAATTGAAATACGAGCCCGGCGGCGTAGTGAAACTAATAGGATGGCAAGAAGCGGCGTCATGGTAAGCGACGTATAATGGAAATGTGATGGACGAACGGATAGACAGGCGGACAGATATATAGTGAAGGGAGTTTCATTAATGGTGCCTTTTTTCCATTTGAGAATTAAACTCTAAAAAGGAGTCGAATTTGCATAATATTTATACTGCACAGGTATCCAGGTGTTGATGTATGGCAGCCCGTATACACTCAATAATTACTGCAATCATACAGTTCTGATAGCGATCACAGATCACGGGATCGCGCTACAACACTTCACATTAAGTCTTGATTTCTTCAGCCCGTGTATCGTAATCGCCGCGTTAACAACACCTGCTTATCGTCATGCTTATCCTTATCATAATAAAAAGTATTCTGTGCTCATGGATTTAAACGAGATTCAACCTGTAGTATCTCTTGTTTTGGCCCTTACTTTCACGAAAAAGATTCGTAAATGTCTACTTCTCTATAGTCTTGTCTCTAGTTTACTTAACCCCGGCAATAAAAAAAATAAAATAAAAAAAAGTACTGACCCCTCATTGATAATTCCTCTTTGACCCCACCATGCCCCCACCATTGGTACTGAATTTGATAATAATAAAAAAATGCAAAAAGGACTAAACTAAGTTTTATTAGATAATAATTAAACCTCCTTTTTTAAGGTCTGTAAAAAGGGACCTATCTGAAATAGTATATTCATTCAAATAAAAAAGTTTTTATCAAATCTGTTTATAAATGATAAGGTTATGAGGTAACAAGTACAAATTATATTAGGAATACATCCTCATACAAATTTGTAAGGTAACGACTTAACCGATTTAATCAGCAGCGATGGAAAGCGCTTTTCATCGACGTCCATTTCATAGAAGCGTACATCGAGATGATGCGACCCTTCACTTACTCTTTCAATCTAAATCGCAATCAGCGGACCTTGATCTTGATTTCAAATTATCTAGATATTTTGTGATCGGATGCATCAAGCCATCAATCTACTTCGCACTTGTCAATCTGGATCGCGATCATTGATTTTGATCATAGGTCGCGATCGAGTTTGAGTGTGTACGGGCTGCATATATGATTGATCAAACATCAAAATAGGTACCAACCTGAGGATATAATTTCAGTCTAATTAGATAGAGGTCGATTCACGACAAAAAAAAATATTAACAGGCTTTTTTTTGAAGCAGTGATGGCTCAGTGGCATTGGCTATGGACTGCCGTGGAGCAGGTCCATGGTTCGCATCCCGCCGCGGGCTTGAGCTTCACAGCATGGTGGAAAGGCATTTTGCGAACACCCGCCTGGCTAGCGACCACCCTCAAGTAGAAAATCAGTCTCCAAGCACCTAACAGTGCGTTCCGACAGCAGTCCTTGAGAGCCAGTAAAATTACAGACACCTAACAACTTTACTTACGTCTCACTGTAACGGGCGCAGTGTAATTTATCGTTGACGAAATGCATCTGTTATAGATAGAGGTTAGTTCCACTTAACATCAGGTGGGCTTCGGCTTGTTCCATCACAATTACATTTAAAAAAAAACGCTTTAATAGCATAATTAGTAATGCGGCAAAACGGTATTCTGGATTGGCCATTTCTAGCCTCGCTGGAATCTATCAATTATCCAAAAACTGTTGTGTGATATCGGTGATCATCATGTTTATAATCATAAAATCCTGTATTTGACAAAAACTATTTAAAAACAATACTATAAACACTGATCTATCAAAACCAATAAACGTTTGTGTATAATGAATAGATTCAGGCGTTACTTTGCGGAAATCCATATTTAATAATAACAAATATTTTTAAAATATTTTATGAAACATCATTTCATAATTAAACAAAGAGGATTTCTCGATCGTGCGCTCTTAGAGTCAAGACCTCCTGAAGATGCTTCGTTTAGAAGCGAAATGCGTCGAAAACTTTTCCGGTTTGGCTGCGTGGCGTTTGTGACGTCACGTCGGCTTAACAGGAAAATTAGGCGGAATTGTCACTAGATATATTTTTATATGTTTTAAGTGTTTTATTAAAATTTTAATTTGATGTATTTAAAATATTTTAAAAATATTTGTTACTATTAAACGTTTTTCTTTCACGATATGTTGTTTCACGCGGAACCCTCATTAACCGAGACTCGAATTGCACTTAGCCGGTTTATTTTTGGAATTTCATGCCAAATTAGAACTGTACCGTATCAGCCGGATTGTACACTGCTGAACACAGCCTAAGTTTGCCGTAATTCCCAAGCTTGGCAGGCGTCTTGGGGATTGCAGTATCAGATAACATTTCTTAAGAAGACGCTGCTGCCCATCATCTGGTATTTTTCCGTTGCTAGTATCTTACGATACCTACGGGAAGAGAGGGGGGAGGGCTCACATTCCATCCCGCCACCTTACGGGGTCCCAAACTGGTACAGTAAATTGAGGACGTTACGAAAAGAATTATTATAGATATAAAGACACATTAGCATTTTTATTTAAAAATTCAAACATTACAAAGACTCTTTCTTCTTCTATTGTATTACGTGTGGATTATACTGGCCATATTGTGGATTAGGCTGGACATATTGTGGATTAGACTGGACATATTGGGGATTAGATTGGACATATTGTTGATTCGGCTGCTGGACATATGTGATCGCAGAGTCTTGTTGCTGCGTTGGCCTATCTTGTTGGTCGAGTAGATGCGGTGACTGCACTATTTGCTTGTATGCGTACACGATCAGGATATCGTGACAAAGGACAGCTGAAAAAATAACGAAGAATTCAGTAAGATAAAAAATCTTACATACTAGTTCTACGCGGAAATAGTGTGGTAGTGTTCACGCGCAGTTCGTGGGAAGGTCGATGAGTATTGAGCATAATTTTATAACTTTTCTTGAGTCAACGCTGACAAAGGTCACGCACCGAGGTTTGAACCCTGCGGCATTGTACCACACATATGGCGTTAGCTATTAGTTTAGAAGACAAACATGGCATAGCAATATTTCCCTTAGAAAATAATAATTATATAGGTAGATTATTATTTATAGCTGATAGGCTAGCCTTTGACCACTTTATCTGAAAATATATAAGTGATGGTGTATTTAAAAATGTTGTTCCGGCTAACCTAGACTTACTTGCTCTCAAGGACAGCTGTCGGAGCACACCGTTAAGTGTTTGGTGACAGATTTTCTACTTGAGGGTGGTAGTTAGCCAAGCGGCCAATCGCAATACCTACCATCATGCAAGATGGCCTTAACTATTGGAATCATACGTCATTAACACAGTGAAACAAATAACAAGTGTGTAATTCCTGAACTGAGTCCTCAAGGTTGTGGTAACATAATTCAAAAATAATGTTTACATTAAAACGTATACTTCCTTTTTTATAGCTGATAAGCTAGTCTTTGACCACTACCTCACCTGATGGTAAGTGATGATGTGGTCGAAGTAAGTTGAATGTTGTTCAGGTTAACCTAGAATTACTTGCTCTCAAGGACTGGATCGAAGGACCGAAATACACTGTTTGGTGCTTGGCAATAGATTTTCTACTTAAGGGTGGTACTATCTATTTCCTTAAGATGCTTTTTATATATTTTTTACAGTTGATTGGTTAAATTAATCTACTTATTCCAGTCTTATAAGTATTAGTTATTATTGTAAGTAATCATGTGACCTAGGATGGTAAACAAGTTTAAACTAGAAGGAGCACTCAAGCACTGTTCCTGAAAAACACCGTTAGGTGCTTGGCGATAGGTTTTCTACTCAAAGGTTAGCCAGGTGAGCATTCGCAAAATTCTCTACCATAATACTGAGAAACTCTGACCCGTGGCAGGGGTCAAACTATAGAGACACTTAAAATGCCCCCATAGCTATCGCTAATAGGCTTATTACCATAGGACGAAAATATAACATCAAAATCTTTAAACTTATTAAACAAGACAACATATTTTAATAATTTTAATATTATAATTATAAATTTGATCAAAGTTAAGGGCGAGTCCGCTCGTACTGTAATCCTGCATAATAGATTTATAACCTAGATTTTGGTCTGAGCTTTACTAAATCTCTTGTAAGCCATATCTCGTCTAAGCTATCCTTTAAGTCCACCTGCGCGTTCTATTTTCAACATTTTCAACTACTTTACTTAAAATATGTCACCTACGATCACACCGATATCATACTTGCAAAAGTGTAAGATAACATAAGGTAATTGTTTATTTGCATTAGACATGAAAGATTTTTTTACAATTCAGTACATCCTTTTGCCTATAGAGGCGTACAAATGCATGGTGGAAGGGCATTTTGCTGGCTACGACCCTCAAGTAGAAAATCTGTCGCCAAGCACCTAACGGTGTGTTCCAGCAGCAGTCCTTGAGAGCCAGTGAAATTACAGGCACAAGAGACTTAACAACTATGTCTCAAGGTGACGGGCGCAGTGCAATTCGTAACTTGTGTTGAAATGCATCTGTTACAGGCATAGGTTAATCCGCTTAACTACAGGCGGGCCTCGAGCTAGTTCCATCACATTTACATAACATATAAATGGCAGAAAGAAATAAAGAAAAATATTAAAAGACAACATTTAATATTAATTCAATCTAGTCGTGAACCACTCAGTATTTTACATGCAATCGAATGTTTTGTGCATAAATGTCAAAGAATATCGTAAATATTACGTCAATCTAGTAGGGATGAGAAATATTAGATTATTTTAGATTATTATCAGCTAAAAATTCGTTGACACTGTAATAGCACTTGCTCACTAAAATTCGAGTTCATATTTAAGTTCCTATATTTTATAGATGTGAAACTTTTTGGCAATAACCAGATACTTTTGTACACCGACGATAGAGGACTGGAACCTATCGCACGGGTCTTTATGAACATAGTTTAATGATCTAGGAACTCGTTTTTACTTGATATGTGTTTAACTATTTATTATTTTATTATGTTCTTTAACTTAAGAGTAGAGTGCACTGAGCGCTTTTCATACAACCTTAGTCAATCATATAATAATACTAAGTGTTCAAACTCGGTGAAATTTTGTAAGCATATTGCTGAGCCTATGCTTCTGGTTTGCTAGTTTTTCGATTTATTATTTATTTTATCCCAAATTGTCAAAATAACAATTCCCATATATAACTGTATGCATCTGTATTTCAGATATATATATCTGAAAGTCGCGAAACCGGTCCAGACGCCATCTCAACGTAGAAAACCGTATGTGAAATCGGCTATAAATGTCCTTATTAGAATATTTCGAAAAATAGTTTTATATGGGAATTGTTATTTTGACAATTTGGGATAAAATAAGTAAAACTTAGTACGTGTCAAACTTATGTTAGTTTTAATCAATTATTTCAAAATATATTTGAAAATATCTAATTTTACGTAAATCTGGACCAGAAGCATAGATATTTAGACTTAAGGGTGAACGTCGTAGGGTGTACACTCCCTTATTTAAGGTTTTAGGTCCAGAGTTAAGCATAATACCCTACGACGTTTGTATGGAGAAGTGACCGGCCAGTTCAACCTTAAGGACAAACATGCAAAGTTTCACCGAGTTTGAACACAAAGTACGTAAAATATGACGACGACTACCTTTGTATGGTACGCGCCACGAGCACTTCCTTAATTTTGAATAGGTTCATATTTAGCTCCCTTATTGAACTCGGTAACTTGTTGTGTTCTTGATCCCATACAAAATGCCATTACTGATGTAAGTCTTTCTTGCTGAGTGAGCTCGTAGCATATACTTGTCACGTCTGTTCCGTTCGATTGTGTCAGATAATAGTGGAAAACGGTGTCTGTTAGATACTACAAATGTGGCAACTACAGGGTTATTGGAAAAATGGTAACAACCTCACAAAGTAGACTGTTGTTATTTTTTTTTTTATGACTGATAGATTAGCCTTTGATCACTATGTCACCTGATGGTAAGTGATGATGTGGTCGAAGATGTTGTTCAGACTAACCTAGAAGTTAGGCCTTACAAACATCTTTAGTTGACTGTTTTTATTATTTCATATTTTTTATTACAATCTAGCACTATCTACTACAAATGTCTATGCTTTGACTTTATAGTGCATTCTTATATACCTACTTACTTTGTTTTTCTGTTAGTATACTTTTAATAATTTGTGTAATCCTGTTTCGGCAATATGTTAATTTTTTTTATTCATATATACCTCAATAAATAAATAAATAAAAAAAAAACATATGTTTAAGAAGTGAAACTATTGCATTGTAATAGTGTGATAGTTATTATCTGATCTCAAGAATTGCCACGAAACGATTCATAGTCACAATTTTTCAACTAATTCACGTAGTAGTTACGTAGTGGGAAGAATGAAAATTCGAGCGCGGCGTAGTGAATCTACTTGGCAATACAAGGAGCGGCGCGGCGTCATGGTAAGTGACGTATAAGGAGAATGATACGGACGGACGAGGGATGGACAGACGGACAGATATACAGGTTTATTAAAAATGCTAACAACCTCTTAAGGTTGACTTCTGCTAGTCCAAACAAACATTTTGAGTTGAATATTTTGTTTCTATTTCTGTGTATTTGACGGAATAAGCACGAGGAACAACTGATGTTAAGTCTCTCGTGCCTGTAATTTATTATTAATTTGCTCGATGTAAATATTCAATCGGAGCGCGGCGCGGTCCAGTGTGCCGCGACGGGCGCTCTTGACTTGGAGTAGGCATTGCCTTTTACTACTTGGATTTTACAATAACCCTGTATATACATGAAGTCATATAAATGGGGCCCCATTTTTTTGGGTACAGAACTCTAAAAAAGCTTCATCAAATTGGTAAATAAACGATTCATATTCTTAATTTTTCAACTGATTCGCGTAGAAGTTAAAACAACATAAGTATGAACAAGGCTCATATATTTTTTGGGAATTCGCCAGCTCAATTGTTCGTTCTTAGTACCTTAAGACGGTATTGCAATCCTTTTAGACTTTAAAGCTTATTCGACTTAAATCGCTACACATTTATTTTGAATAGAAATATATTTGGAAACTACATTAGGCGTTCCCTAATCCCTACCGAGACAACACAATAATTTTAAATTCGTTTTGTGGAAAGCTTTTCTCAAGTTTTAGTAAGCAGAGAGTTTTAGGTATTCTAATACTTCTTATACAGTTATAGCTTAAATTTAGAAAGTTCAAGAACTCGTTGTAGATAATGTTAGATTTACTTGTTAATGTTATTATAGTTAGTCGTCTATACTTCATTTAACAGCTATTTATTAACATGTGATATTTCTTAGTTTAATTCAAGCATTATATCGTGAAGGTACGGCACAGCAAGGAAGGAGCCCGGGAAAGGAAAAATGTAAAATTATTTTAATAACAGTTTAAAACTACATAAATAAACAGCGTTTACAGTTTGTATTATTTAAACTTATGGTGAAATTTATACCGTACAACATGTATCGTAATTTAAAACTCTTACCTAGTTATGTATATATTGAAGCAGTGATAGCTCAGTGGCTATGGGCTGCCAAACAGCAGGTCCATGGTTTTTGCATTGCTAGCCAGGCGTGCAATCGAAGAAGAGGTGAAGCTCAAGCCCACCTCATGTAGAAAATCTGGAGCCAAGCACCTAACGGTGTGTTCCAGCAGCTGTCCTTTGATTGAGAGCCAGTAATTCTAGGTTAAGCCGGTAACACCTTTGACCACATCATCACTTACCATCAGGTGATATACTGTGGTCAAAGGCTTACCTATCAAATATATAAAAAAAGTTTTTAAGTTAGACATCGTAAAACATATTATCTGATAGAATATTTATAATAGTTAAGAATAATTTGGTTTTCGCCTACGAATAAATTTATCCCATTATTTTTTATTTTTATTTTATATATATAACAAAATTATTCATACTGCACTCGACGAGTTCTAAGCGATAATAAGTCACATTCCAAGAACCAAAAAATATTTTTTGAGTAACCTTTACAAGAAGACCTTAAAAAAAATTTTTTTTTACAAATTTTCATTTTTGATATGGATTAATATTTTACACAAAATAAATTTCAGGCTTACAACTCTTTCCGTTTACGAGCTAGAGACCCGTGGCATATGGATAGACAGACAGCAGAGTGATGATAATGATAGGTCTCCGTTTTGCGCTTACGGGACCCTAAGAAAGACCTTCAACTACATTAGAATATTATCAGGTGAGATTGTGATCTGAAGTAGCAATAAAATGAAGATTATAATTAATTTAAAGATACTTACTGAACAACGAGATAGCCAGTAATGTAAACACGAGAGAGAGCAAGAAGTGCATCGTCAAGAAGCCTGTTCTGATGAAGTAAATGGCTCCCATTATCCCCAACACAGTGTTATACGAAGCCAGGATCAGACACATCCATAGACTTAATTCAAGGGCTATAAGTTTGTTCTAGAAAAACAAAAGGTGTTGAATAAAAATTGGAACTATAAATTTATTAATAAATAGCAGGTCAGGATCTTACAGGTCGTAAGATTCTTCAAAAGGCACTGCTACCAAGGTAGCCTCTTACGACCCCGCAGGAAGATGTAGGAGGCTCCTATTCCAGCCTTGCATCTGATGGGCACATAAAAGTACTTTACCTATATGACACATTTCGCACATAGGACAATCGCATAAATATTACTGTTTCTTTAATAGTCTGCTTTGTAAAATGAGAGTATTTATACGAAAATGATGATTATCTATATACCCCTTCCGGATTGAGCTTGCATGGTTGGAGGGCATTTCACGAATTTTCGCCTAGAACCTAACAGTGTGTTCCGGCAGCAGTCCTTGAAAGCCAGTAAAATCACAGGTAAATGAGACTCAACAATTGTATGTCTCACGGGAGGAGTTTAGTTCGTCACATGAGACGAAATGCATCTGTAATAGGCAAAGGTTATCGCTTAACAGCGGATGGACCTCGAGTTTGTTCCGTCACCATAACATAAAAATAAAAAACCTCAATTATCTGGTAGCAGTTTTTCATCGTCAATTTTGAGTACGGTTCAGTTTAGTGATCTTTTGACATAATTGTCGATTTCCATACAGTTATGGCTACACAGTAGAAATGGCAATAGTTTTGACTTGAACAGCGAGACTAATAAAAAATCCTTGCTTCTAGTTTATACCGTCTTTGTACCTTAGGCCAAAAAAAACTTGTCCTAAAGTGAATAGCTACTTAGTTCTGGAACAGATTGCCGTTCTGGGTAGAACAAATCTTAAACGAATAACAAGCTTGGCTTAGGTTAAACAAGTTTTCCTGAAATTTGGTCTTAACCGGTATATAGAAAATCAAACAAAATCACCTAAAATCACAACCTACACAAAGCCAAAACTAACCCAGAGTGGCTCCAGATATTCTGTAAGGTTTCTTAGATACGAACAACATGCTTCCTTACATTATGGTAATCTACCTTCAGATTCTCGGTAGTTCGCCTGAGGCTATCGATACCGATGAAAGCAATGTAGATCTCTTTGAGGGTACAAATACGCCCGTAGGTTGAGCTTTGTTAGTAAAAATATTGAAAGGCGCTCAGGTGTCTATTTGAATACTCCTTTGACATTATAATAAATTGAGGTTATTTTTTCAAGAGTCAAACGAGTAAGGATATAAAGTCTTAAGTCTTCTCTTTGTTTTTGAGATTATGATGAGGTTGGTGGTCTCTAACTGTGGGTCTTATAAGTAAGCTCAGTCGCACAACGAGCCATGGAGAGAGCCGTGCTTGGTGTTTCTCTACGAGATTGAATTAGGAATGAGGAGTTCTGTAGACAAACGAATGCCATTAACAAAGCTCGGCAGAGTTGAAGTGGCAGCGACAGCACGCATGCAGAACTGATGGTCGATGAGGCGGAAAGGTTCTCGAGTGGCGGCAGAAACCAGCAAGCGCGGCGTCGGACGTCATTATTAAGGTCGGACAAAGAGGCTGGATGCAGGCCACTTCCAACAGTCTTTGGAAATCTATGAAGGAGGCGTGTATCTAGCAGTAGACTTCTTGAAAAAGTCAGAATATGTAATAATGATGATGAGGTTGATGGTATGGAAAGATTTGGTGAACTTGGTGGTTTATGGTTAGCGCCACACAGCACCAGTCTGTGACATTGACATTGCCTCAATTATTTATGTTAATGAGTAATGAGACGGGCTTGTCATCCACCTGATGGTAAGCGTCACGACTGTCCATTACAGTTGCAGTGTCACTGTTCCTGTCTTGCATGACTGCGCTGTGCTCGTCACTCCAAGAGGTCAGATTCAGATTCAGATTCAGATCATTTATTGCTTCCATAAGTAGTACATACAAGTTGTTATAATAAAGAGTACAAATTCATATTATGGACCAGTAAGTCATATTATGGTCAGTTTCTAGGTCTCGTTTGGCAAATAATTTCACTTGCTACAGTACCCTTTACGCCTAAACACAGTTAGTCTTTGCACACTACTACTACGGGGCAGCATATATGATACTGCGGTGGTAACCACTAATATGAACTATTGCTAAAAAAACCTGGATGGAGGAACCTCCAACTGGAATAACGATCTGTTCAGAATTCTTTGTACTTGGAACTCCATATTATAACTCAGTATTCGCCACGATTCGACTTGTGGGAAGTTCCTGAGATGTCCTGATATTAGGTTGTACATCTCCATTGTTCTTTAGTCTGCGTTGTACAACTTAAGTTGAAGCATCTATAGGGGTATCTATAGGGGTGGATGGCGCCAGATTCGTATCTCGCACGTGTCTACAATTTTACTTCTGATTGTAATTTTGTAATTATTTCAACTTACTTCAAGTGCTCCAAGAAACAGAAGGGTTCCGTGTATAATTTGAAATGGTATTACAACTAATATCATAATCTGTAGGATTGAGGACATGTGACCTTTACTGTTGCTGTGGACGAGGAAGTACAAACATATGTAACATATTATTGACACCTGAAAGGAAAGAAAAACATTAGTCGTGTTCACTGCGGTAGTTACTTGAATGGGTGCCATTTACGATTGAGCGTTGTCGGGCTTCTGAAGAAACATTAAGTCGTCGTTGGTCCCGCGGTTTTTAAGATAGCTATGTTATAGGCCGCCCGGCCTAAAAGCTCTCAACACTTTGCTTAGTGGTAGAGAATTTTGTGTAGGCACCTTGATGGGCTCAATGTTGATTTTATGTCGCCAAGTGCTTATTGTGGGTTTTGGCAGCTATCCTTGGAAACCTGTTCCCGTTTTAGGTAAAACCTGATGACCAGTTGCAACATCTCATCAATTACCATCATGACATCGTGGTCACAGGTTAGCCTAGTAGCGTAGTTAGCGCGTTCGTAGCATTAAACTTATAACAAATGGGAGAAACGGCACCCGTACCTCGAACATGGCAATGGCAAATCAGGCTACGTCTCTTGATTGAGTCTCAGTAGTATACATTTTTTTTAAATATTATTTTGACGAAACAAGCTCGAGGCCCACCTGATGTTAAGCGGACCAACCTCTTCCCATAACAGATGCATTTCGTCACAAGTAACAAATTGCACTGCGCCCGTCACCTTGAGACATAGTTCTTAAGTCTCATGTGCCTGAAATTTCACTGGCCCTCAAGGACTGCTGCCGAAACACACCGTTAGGTACTTGGCGACAGATTTTTTACTTGATATGTATATGTATATGTGTGTCTACTGCATGCTTGTTTTCCTGTCTTTGTCATTCATGAAAACGTATCGTATCATATGTAAAATAAAAGTTTAGCTGTGTGTATTCCATGCTTCTGTAAAATGTTCTGCTTTATAATGTTGTGTAAATCTTACTTTTTTAAATTAAAACAATGGTTTGTAGGCGTTTTATTTAGCATTATTTAAAATTATTTAACATTTTGGTAATCAGGTAAAAAGAAGAAATGTATGCCAATTTAAATAGCCCAATAGTAGGTAATGGGCGTAGACTAAATGATGACTAAACACTACTTATAAGTAAGAATACTTGCAAGTTTTAGCCAACCAATACAAATGACGGCGTCCCTCAATGCGCGCCTTTTGAAAGCCATTTCATTTTCATCGAACGCACGCATTTCAGCACAAAAGAGCATCATGGTTGCACAGAATAGTTTGTTTGCTTGTTAATTTTACAGAAGTGATAAGAAAATACCGGTGCTTAAAATTTACTAATATTTTCATCATTCGTTTCATTGTAGCATAATTTTGAGGTGGTATAAAATTTTAAAATATTTGTGATTAGTGCTGTTTTATGTCAATCATGTATGACAATGAGTGTTCATACTACGTGACATTTTTTTTGGTCATTGTTTATAAAGTTTTTGCCGGTCACGTCAGAAGGGAAAATCTTGAACGGACTTTTGAAATTGGTGTAATAAGTACAAATCGGAAACAATGGAAAAATATCTTATATCGTACTCACATACTAGCTACAGAAAACACAATGTGGTAAAATATTATACAGGGTTAAATGGTCGGTAAAATGCTAACAACCTCCTAGGGTTGACTTCTGCTAGTACTAACAAAAATTATGACATATTTTTTTTTGTTTTTTTTTATGTGTATTTGACGGAATTAGCACGAAGACCACTGATGTTAAGTCTCTTGTGTCTGTAATTTATTATTTCATATGTTTTATTACTTTGCTCGATGTAAATATTCAAAACTCTATTCGATATTGTTCTGTGGTAGTATAATGTTTATGGGAGACTTAGCCGCACTGTATTTAATCATTATATACAAAACTACTCTATTGCAATCAATACGTTCATGTCGCGTTCAAGGAATCATTTCCGTGGCTACATATCTCGAAGACACGAGTACGAAAAGTTACCCCATGGGATGCCGGGCCAGAACAGCAACCACCCATATCTTCCTGTGGGAATAAGAGAAGGAAAAGATACCAGAAGTTGGACAGCAGCGCCTTCTGAAGAACTGCCATCTTACTCTGCGATCACCAAACCATCGTAATATAAACTATATTATATATGGAATGGGGATAATGGAAACCCCCCTTTAATGAGGAAGACTGTCGTCAGCAGTAGACGATCCGGCTGATGCAGTATATCTGTACAGTACTGCATCAGCGACTATCCAGTCGTAGACAAGAATACATTAGAGCTTAAACGTGTGTTTAAGCTTGATGTCAGGTTATTGTACATGGATTATATTTATTTATAACCCGCTATTCCAAATCTTCGTATTTATGCTTTTATTTCTGCTAATTCAAAGTTAACCTAGAAGTTTTATTTTCTTACCTTTTCAACTGGAATGAAAAATGTATGAATAGAACAACAATTGAACCTCGGCAATAACATTATTTTATACCACACCCACTCAGAAAGCGTCTCATTACTCATTCAAAAATATGTTATAAAGTTCGTCATTTCTCCCTTATACGAGTAAATGTACGGCGCGAAAAGTTATATGGATTTTCACTGCTACGGAGTAAAGGAATGTTGTATGAAAATCCATATCCGCCCTAATATAAATAAAAAAATACAATCTCAAAAAGTTTTTCTATCAAATAATTAGAAAAAAGATGTGAGATTTTTATTTGTTCTCGATTTTCAATGAAAAGAGGTTGGCAACCTTTTTTTGCATTACGAGAAAAAAAGCGCGGCAATTTGTTATTTTGTTTTCTATTAAATTGATATTGAAACAGATCGCGTTTAATTATTCTAAATAATTATCCAAAATGTCACCTGATAGTGAAAGTGACGATTTTATAATAATGACGCCACCAGAAATAAGAAATGCAGCTCAAGAAGTCAAAAGAATTTACTGTCTGAGAAGTCTCGAGATAAGTACGAGAAAACTTCAAATGATTTTATTTTCCTCGTAGGTGTAGTACAAAGCACTATGTGTCACTCGGGAGAAAGTTCTATTTCTGTTCTCAAGTTGCATTTAAGCCCTCCGCTGTGCGTCGGGCTTAAACAAACTCTCGAACAGATATAGATCGTTTTCTCCCCTCAATGCACAATGTACTATTGCCGTTGGAGGGTTAATATTATGTTATATAGATAAGGTCTCTCTAGAGAAATATCATAATCTTTAAAAACAAGATAACTTTTAAAGTAAATAATATGTTATTGAGAATGTATAGGTAGGTAAAGGATAGCTTGTAAGGTGTCCGGAAAGTTCGTACGTCTTCTTCCCTTGTGGCTACAGATGATGAGTTTCTGTGCCCTGCTGCATCACCCGGTCATGAGTTGGATGGGTGACCGCTAGGTAGTAGGCATTACTACTGAGTGCTTCCGTGCTTCGGAGGGCAAATCGGAGGTCGGAGGTTGTCGCCTGAAGATAGCAGTCGTTATAGCATGGTGGTATGGCGTTTTACTAGCTACCACCCTGAAGTAGAAAATCTGTCTCCAAGCATCTAACGGTGTGTTCTGGCAGCTGTCCTTGAGAGCCAGTAATTCTAGGTTAGCCTGAACAACATCTTCGACCACATCATCACCTACCATCGGGTGAGATAGTGCTCAAAGGCTTACCTATCAAGATTAAAAATAAAAATACAGTTCACACACCTAGTGAGATGCTACCAACTTTAAATTTTCCGGTGTATTGTGGTAACCACTCGAGATTAATTATATAATTACCTTATTTAATGTATAATCTAATATTCTCTTCTATCTTTGGGTCGTTCTGCCCAAAATGTCAAAATTTCAGGTTTGTAACATTTCATTTACGAGCTGGAGACCCGTCGCCATGAGAAACGGATGGACTGACAGAGCCGGGAAATCTTAATAATAGTACTCCGTTTTGCCCTTCGGATATGGAAGTCAAAAGTCGGAGCCGCCTTTTATCTATCACTAAACAATTAAATTATTTATTAACTATGAAAATTTGTACTGAGAGTTTTTGAAATTTATTTATATAATAATTTATTGAACGGGAAGTGTTTGGTGTGGTACGCCACTTGTCAACACTGTCGCCACCAGCCACCTGGGTCATACCGTCGTACATGTACGTACATGTCAGCAGCGGTAGCGGAAGATGCCGCTACCAAAAAGTAGCTAAAGTATGCAGCGCTGGAATCACATTATTCTTTTGTGCCGATCGCTGTGGAAACCATGGGCTGCTGGAGGGCTGAAGCCAAAGGTCTGGCAGGTGAATCAGGGCATAGGTTGACCGAAAGGTCGGTTGACTCCCGCTCCGGCTCGTTCCTGGTGCAAAGGATGGCCATTACTATCCAGCGCGGCAATGCAGCGAGTATTATGGGCACTTTGCACCTGGAACGCTAAGGGGCGGGTTATTTGATTGACTCTACATTGTATGTGGCGATCATATTTATTCATTTAAAATTATAGTTATGGTTTAATTATTATGAACATAACCTGTATGATAAATTATTTTTACAATTTATACAATAACTTTTTAAAAATAAAAAATTTAAATCATTTATTTCTATTGTTTTATTAATAAAAAAATATGGTATTATGTTTATGATATTAATAAATTATGCCATAATACCATCAAAATATGAATAACTTAAAATCATATTTTGTAAATCATATTGGTATGAATGTTCGGTAATTTATACCGAAGTTTTTTTTTCTTTTGTATGTTATAGTGACGGAACAAACACGAGATCCACCTGATGTTAAGCGGATTAATCTCTGCCTCTAACAGATGCATTTCGTTATATGACGAATTAAACTGCACCCGTCACACTGAGACATATACGGTCTCAAGGACTGCTGCCGGGACACAGCGCAAGGTGCTTGGCAACAGATTTTCTTCTTGCTGGTCGTTAGCCAGGCGGGCAATTGCAAAATGCCCTTCCACAATGCGGTGAAGCTCAAGCGCGCGGCGGTATTCGAACCATGGACCTGCTGCGAGGCAGTCCATGGCCAATGCTACTGAGCTATCACTGCTTCAAAAAGTTCTTTCATGTTTTATTTATTAAGTAGGAGTTGCTCCCGTCCTATTTTCAACCCAAAATCTTTCTAAAATAGAGGATGTTGTCTCATTTACTGTATTTACGAGTACATCATGACTTAAGTGCTTTTTCATGCTTGTTACCCGCTTACTCTGCCAATTATGAACGGATTTTAGTGACTATTTTTTTTGTAGTACACTTCCGAGCTGGATCCCTTTTCAATTTCATCAATATCAGTGAAATAGATTTTAAGCTAAAGTCAACTAATTAAAAAATTATTTGCCAACTTGGATGATTTAACTTATAAGGAACCGGCTAGAACCCGCGTTATATTTACCGGAAAGATTCCGACCAGTTTCGGACTGTTTGGATGTCCTTTGTCTCAGTTACGTAGTAACTCTTTAAGTTACGCGCTGAGGCCTGTGCTCGTCGCATAGCGCAATCGTGACTCCCAGACGAAGGATTTCAAAACAGTCCGAAACTGGTCGGAATCTTCTCGGTCCTAGCCGGTTCCTAATAAGTTAACTTGGATGATTTGATGGTAAAAGAAACTCTTGTCAATAGTGAACAGTATTTTAAGCCAGTGAATGATCTTTTAAGCAGTTACGTCACTAAAAATTTAATAAAAATACAAGAACATATCGGACTAAAAAGTATGAAATAACTTGTGAAATTCGTACCATGATAATATGAGGTCGGTGTATTGAATCAGGATAGTACCGACACTTTTCAGTGTTGGAACTCTATGCCGGTTTTTTATTAAATATTAATTTTGTAAACCTAGGCCTTTTTTATATTAAGAATCACTTTCAAGAAATCATTGCTGTTTATTTAAGCTCTAAAAGTTACTATTAATATTGTTATGTTTGCAATAACATCTTCTATGCGGATTATATTACAAAATTACAAATATACGAGAGATAAAATTTAAATCATGTGCGGGATTCGAACCCGCGTCCATCCACCCTTTAGCCGAGGTATGCTCTAGCCAATTGAGCTAACATGACAATGAGTCACAACTCAAATGTTTCCTTTCGTTTTCCTATTGTTATGCTTGCAATAACGCCTGCTATGCGGACTACATTACAAAATTACTCGTATATTTGTAATTCTGTAAGTTACTGTTATACACGATAAAAACTGCAACCAGAGTAAATATCCCGAACATGACTATAATTTCTCCTCTTATAATATTTTGTAACAGAGTAAATTTTCTCTTCAAAGGCAAAAACTGTGCAGGTTTTGCTTACCTATTGAAAAATAATTACACTTCCAAACAGTCTAAACTTGCAAAGGTTCGGTGGCAATTTGATTTGCATACTTAAAATCTCAACTGCATAAAGTTCAGGGCAACTAATTAAAGTTTTAAGCCAAACTAACTAATTTGGTTGGAACGCCGAACGTTCCAGTTTTTATTGTGGAGTCAGCAAAACAACTTCTGTATCGCGACTCGAGAGGAACTAGAAAAGGTTTTTCAATATTAAAACCGAGATGAATAATTTAAAGTTTGTTTAAACTGTGGTCTTGTTATAGTTTCTGCTTCAATTTTGCCGTTCAGTAATCTTCTAGTTAGCTAGGTCAACGTTTATTATATGGTAAGGAGGTAGTTAGGATAGAGCAAGTGAGGTGCCGGACAAGAATGTAACCCCTCATCTCTTTCCATGGATATCGTAAGAGGCGACTAAGGTTAAAATACCGGAAGATATATGAAGCGCTCGTAGCGAAGTTTACTTAGCTGTTCTCAACCGATCAGCAAAGTTAAGCAACGTCGCCCGCGGTCATGAGTTGGATGGGTGACCGCTAGTGACATTACTACTGAGCGCTTCCGTGCTTCGGAGGGCACGTTAAGCCGTCGGTCCCGGTTGTCGTCTTAGGATGGCAGTTGTTATAGCATGGTGGTAGGGCATTTTGCGAATGCCCGCCTGGCTAGCTACCACCCTCAAGTAGAAAATCTGTCGCCAAGCACCTAACGGTGTGTTCCGGCAGCTGTCCTTGAGAGCCAGTACTTCTAGGTTAGCCTGAACAACATCTTCGACCACATCATCACTTACCATCAGGTGAGATAGTGGTCAAAGGCTAACCTATCAGGAATAAAAAAAAAAAAAAAAAAAAAAGATAGGCAGCAGCGCCTTCTGAGTAACTGTTATGGGGATATCATCGCGGGATCGCAGTGTACACTGCGATTCCCAAGACGTCTGCCAAGCGTGAGGATTATGACTGGGGGAAGCTATAATAGGGGAGGCTGTGTTCAGTTGTGGACAGTCCGGCTGATACAATAAAGAGATAGTTTGCCTATGCCGTTTGTATGTCAATTTGTTAATACTTTTATCACCCACGATAGCAATAAATGGATGTAAGAGCACTTTATTTCAAACATTTGGTCATTCTATCCATTTTCGACCCAATACAGATCGTAATAAAGCACAATAGTTTTACCAGGTGGTAAGTCTCTTCAGCAAGGGTCCGTCTTGATAGTTACTGCCGCAATTCCATATATTCTGCGTTAAAGCAGTAATGTGCCACCACTACTCTGTTTCGGCGTGGAGGACACTGTAGCATATTAAATAATTAAACTGTAACGTACAGGCGTGATGGTCACCACCTGGCGGACGACGATGTGTCCATCACAACAATTCATAAAAAAGCCCACTGTTTCAATTACATTTGAATTTAATGTCTGTATGTTTTTTTTTAATGTACGACGGAACAGCACGCGGCCCACCTGATGTTAACCGGTAACCTCTGCCTATACATTTACAGATTCATTTTGTCACAAGTGACGAACTGCACTGCAAATGTCACCCCGAGACTACACTTGTTGGGTTTAAAGACATTTATTCTCAAAAAAGACCAAAGTCACTTACATGAGAACAATAATTAATAGTTACATTATAAAATAAGTAAGTCGTTCGATTGTAAAAATTTAGGTAGCTACTCATCTAACACATTATAACAAATAATTTACTAAAATATGTTCATTTAACTTAGCTTTGAATGTGTTAAATGAGTGTACATTTTTAATATTTGTGGGTAGTGTGTTATAAAGTTTTGCTCCTTCATATGTAATAGTTTTTTTACCATAGTTTGTGCGACATCTTGGCACAACTAAGAAACTAGCTCGCCGAGTGCTACGTTTGCTAATATTTTTTAATTTAGTAAAGGTTATATCTGAATGTATATTTTTGTCAAGAGTTTTACGAATAAAGATACAAGTGTTCTGTATGTATAACTGCTTTATATTCATTATTTTTGTATCCTTGTAAATTTTATTTGTTGATGTAAGGTAGTTGAGTCTCACGTGCCTGTAATGTCACTGGCTCAAGGACTGCTGCCGGAACACATTGTAAGATGCAGATTTTCTGGGTGGTAGCTAGCCAGGCGAGCATTGGCAAAATGCCCTTCCACCACGCGATGAATCTCAAGCCAGTGGCCATAGCCGGAAATCAAATCATGAACCATCGTTACGGCAGTGCATAGCTAAAACCGATTGACTATCATTGCTTCAAAACGATGTGTTTTCCTTCCAGTTCCATCCAAAACGATATAAAAACAAAATATATGAGATGAATTGACAACCTGAAGTCTGTTTATCAAGAAATAGGGTAAGTATCTATTATTTCTTTTCGTCTCCAAGGTCCTCAATGCTTTTGATACGGTTATTATTAAGGGAACATCAAAGACAACCCAGGAGTATTTCAATATCGTTGGAGCACTTTGATTTAAGTAAATATCCTGTGTTTGAAGGGAATGGTAATAGTGATAGGCCTTGGAGCTTTATTTGAATAAGAAATTGATTACATGTTAGGTACATAGACCCAGCTTAGAAATGTTGTTACTACTATTAAAATTATAGATACGTATCAGCCAGAATGTTCTTTGCTGAACCCAGCCTCCCTCATTTAGAAGGGGGGAGAAGGGGGTCAAAACCCCACGCTAAGATATTACTTCCTCAGAAGGTGCTGTTGCTCACCTACGTGGTTTTTAATACCTGCTTAGGAAAAGGAAAAAATACAGTATTTTTTTTTTAGATGTTATTGTGACGGAACAAGCACGAGGCCCAACTGATGTTAAGCGGACTAACCTCTGCCTATAACAGATGCATTTCGTCACATGTCACGAATTGCATTGCACCCGTTACCTTCAGACATAGTTGGTAAGTCTCATTTTCACTGGCTCTCAAGGACTGCTGCCGGAACACACCGTTGGGTGCATGGCGACAGATTTTCTACTTGAGGGTGGTCGCTAGCCAGGCGGGCATTCATAAAATGCCCTTCCACCATGCGGTAAAGCTCAAGCCCGTGGCGGGATTCAAACCATGGACCTGCTGCGTGGCAGTCCATAGCCAATGCTACTGAGCCATCAATGCTTCATCCACGCGTGCGTGCGGGATTCGAACACGCGTTATCTACCCATATAGCCGGAGTACGCGCAACAGCAACTAAGGGAATCAACGGGTGTTGCTGTAGATTAGGCGCACAAAGTAGAGCGTATACTAATAGCAAGAGTCCTGGCGTCAGATTGGTAGCTGGCCTTAAAATCTAAGTTTTTATACAATTATGTCCTATTTTGTCATGTTGGTTGTTAATGAAAACATTTTTTTATATTGTTGTGCACTATGTTAATGACACTGTACATATTGTTGATATTGGGCATTTACAACTGAGCGTTTTAGTGTTTTCGGTCCCGGTGATTGTCTTAAGATCGCAGTCGCTATAGGGAGGTCATTTTTAATAACTTTCTTCATTTTTGGCCACCCGAATGCCTCCAAGATCGCGTAAAAACTGCCATCCTAGTAGTACGACAACATCAGGGATCAACGGCTGAACTTGCCCGCCGTAATAAATTCTACAGCCGAAGAAACCCAAAGGCTCTTCTGTATTAAGTTAGAACTAATTTTAATGACCAGTTTCCAATGCTAGTGGGACACGTCTTGAAAATAGAGTATTTAATGTTTGTGTTTGCGTAAACAATTTCACATTATTATGAGAGTCTTCATTAATGTATTGAAACAGTCTCTGAAGCGTTTATTGTTTTAACCGAAGTCAAATTAATCTTTTGACCTTTGAGCACAATTCTGCAAATTTCATCTGGATTCGCCCCATTGGATCAGCGGCATGAGCGTGGTACAGAATTTCAATCTAGGCTTCATATATGTCTAGGGATATTATGTAGTTGTTCTGAAAAATAATCTGTAATAACAGAAAAAACTAAATAAATTTAAATTCAATAAACTTGTAATATTATTCAAGAGAGCAAAGATTTGAACATATTGGACGGTGTGTGCTGGTAGTAAATTAGTTGACCGAGCGACCACGAATTGCGAGAGCAGCTGCATCTCTGTTTCAACTCACACAAAAATTACAAAATCACAAATATACGATAGGAAAAATTTAAGTCATGTGCGGGATTCGAACCCGCGTCCATCCACTCCTAGAGCCGGAGTATACTCTAACCAATTGAGCTAACATGACATGACGTCATGACTCGAATCTTTCCTATCCTTCTTTAACCATCGTATTGGGATGGAGCGAAATCTATAGTACCACTTGCGTTGTACTACAAACAAGACCAATTTTGCAATTGGTTTTATACTTGTAAATGACACAAAAATGCTTTCGTATGTCCGGTTGTTCTCCTTTACAACCGGTCACATTTCTCAACCAATTCCTCATGAAACTTTGTGAGCAACTTTGATAACTACATATTACTTTTTTGTTAATTCTTTTTGTAGAATTTTTTCAAAATGATGAACGATGTAGTGATTAAAAACATTTTACTATACAAAAAATTTTACTATATAAAAATTTGCAAAATACAGATTAGAGTCATATCAAATTACAAAATAAGTTCGTCAGCTTTTGATGTAGTAAGACATATGGTTTTTGTTGACCTATACTATAGAAGATGCTCTTGGGGTGCCGGGCTAGAATGTCACGTCAACATTGCTACCTGTGGGTGTCGTAAGAGGCGACTTAAGGTAAAATACCCGAAAATGCGCAGCAGTGACTTCTGAGGAACAGGTATCTTAAACTGCGATCCCCAAGACGCCTGCCAAGCGTGAGGATTATGGTAAAACCCCCCTAAATGGGGGAGGCTGTGTTCAGCGGTGGAAAAACCGACTGATACGGTACTATAGAAGATGTAAACCAATAAACAATATTATTGGCTATATATTCATACAATTTCCCTTACATACCCATATAGCTTTTGTTTGCTACTTTTTGCACTTTAAAGCGTCTTTGCTCCAAGGTAATAATGCGATCGGAGCGGGATCTGTCCGATCTGTCTGTAAGTATGCATGTTTGCGCGGTGCGCATGAGTGGGTACGCAAGCGAGCGCGGGCGCGGTCACATCAAATTAATTTCATCAATTTCCGGAATATATAACTAATTTTTTATTTATTTTGTGACCTATAATTGTGTACCATCAGCATATGTAGTGAATCTTTATTAAATTGTAATCTATACAAGTGCAGACTCGCGAGGCTTACAGCTCCGAGAGCCACTTAAGGTGGTAGTGTTGAGAGAGGAGTTTTAAGGGATGGCAAACTATTATCAACCAAGTGAAGGAATAGCTACATAATTTTGCTATTAGAATGCCTTTGTGCCGGGCTAGAATGTAACCTCAGTGTGAGATCACACTGCGATCCCCAAGTCACCTGCCAAGCGTGGGGATTATGGCAAACCATATTGTGGGAGGTTGTGTTCAGCAGTGGACTGTCCGGTTGATACAGTACAGTATCTATACATAAAACTAAATATCCCCGCCATATTCATATTCATATTCTTTATTGGTAAATATTCGCTTCACAAGTCAATAGGTTACATAATATATACATTTTTATTATTTTACGAGTTGCAATATTATTATAGTATGATGTGGTGAGTATAACAATAACGTAAAGATAAAATATGTATAGGCGAGTACTTACCTAATTGTAAGTACTGAAATAATTGTGTAATAATAATTATAAATTAAAATATTTGTACGAAGTACATTACATAATAATATTTTTGTCGTCATAGAACTCTTTGACAGAGTAAAATACTTTGTCAACTAGTATTCTCTTTAGTTTATTTTTAAATATACTGACGGAAGCGACATTCTTAATACATACTGGCAAATGGTTGTATATTGATGCGCCTTTTACGTAAACTGACTTTTTTGCTTTCACAAGTTTGCAGTATGGGGTTCTGAGTTTATCCCTGTTCCGAGTATTGTACTCGTGTGATTCGCCAATGAGCTTGAACGCGGAGAGGTGTGTGTGAACAAATATACACACCTGATATATAAGTATTCCGGGCACTGTCATGATGCCTAATTCTTTAAAGTAAGGACGAGCCGATACGTCCTACGGTACTTTGGCAATTGCGCGAATGGCGCGTTTCTGTAGAATGAGAGGACGCTCACACTCAGCTGCATCTCCCCACAGTTCAGTTCCATATGCTTTTATATCCTGAACAGGTACGACAGAGGTGCCTAAATGCCTCTGTATCGCCCACCATGTCTATATTCTATTACCATGGTGTTTATGGGCTCCTTAGAATGTGTCACGCTGCTAAAGAAAGATGTTTGTCACAAAAGCAATAGTCTGACACGGAATCAAACCAAGAAAGTTGAATTTCCAAAACGGTACTTAACGCCACTGGACCAACAACACAATAAATAGTTTTAATATACTTGCATCGCCTTCTTGATAAAGCCCTTGAAAAGTTTTATTCGAATTGGTATTATTAACATATATGTAAATGATATATACATTTTTATCCATCACAATTTCGGATGAAGTCATAATGATTCGTTTATGACCCTATCTAAATACAAAATTGAGGCCTGGCCAGCAAAGTCTCCCGGCGAATTAGATAGTTACAAAAAGTTCTTTATTTGTTTAGCAGTATCACAGCGTTTGTTGATGACTTCAAGTTATTCGCCCTTGGCATCAAAGAGATCCAAACTTGCCAAAAGGCGAAGAACTTTTTAATAGAATAGTTTCTCATTAATTTCTTTGGAGAGCTTATTTTGCAGAGATCTTTATAAACAAGAAATCTTTCTAATTTACGGCATATTGTAGTAAATTCTAAAGATTAGGTATTTTGATGTGTGATTGACATTTTTAGTGGTATAATCTAGGAATAAAAATGAAATTCATTGGTAGGGTAAAATTTTATATACGGAGTATATTGCAATACTACGGTTTAAGTATGACATATTTATTATGTTGTCCATAGGCTACCTTTGCGAATGCCCGCCTGGCTAGCTACCACCCTCAAGTAGGAAATCTGTCGCCAAGCACCTTACGGTGTGTTCCGGCAGCGGTCCTTTTTATGTGCTAATTATATGAAAAACCCGTCACACCGTATAAAAAAAAAATATTAACTTAGAATAAGCATTACAATTCAACGGGCACGCTGCCAACTAGTAGTGGGCTGGAGCGTTTGGACTGCCTGTGAGTCCAAATGACTTATGTCTAAATGCTTTAATTGTAGTAACTGTGGTGTTGTATATAGTTCGCAATATTTTGTTCATATAAGCATACCACCGGTAAAAAAGTACCTAAGCATGTACCTTCCTGATAAATTTCATAAGAATTTCAAAGTTTTCAACAAAAAATTATGTTCATTTCACTTACAAACGTCTAAATCCCCATAATGCAACTGAGAACTTTGCTTCAAATTTTAATAGTGCACTGTGCACGATCATTATCGCAAAAGAAACTTAATTGAAATGGAAATATAGCACAGAAAATAAACATTTAATTGCGATGGAAAAACCATTTTCCCGTTATGTATACACCGTTATTGCTTAATAGTATGGCATTTTGCGAATATCCGCCTGGCTAGCTACCACACTCGAATAGCAAATCTGTCGCTGAGCATCTGACAGTGCATGTACCTGCATATACTTATATTCGACCTGCATATGCTTTATCAGGTAAGATTGTAGTCAAAGGTGATGGGCTACAGCAGCAACAAAAAAACTGCTATATATAAATGACGTGTTTGTATTTAAGAAGATACAGGCAGTATTTTTAATATATTTTCATTGTTAATATCATAATAATACGAGATTACAAATACCAAAATGAGATCAGCATAGGTAAAATAGGTATAATACAAGATTTTATGAGCTGAGATCCACAAAGTTTGTTAAAAATTAGGTAAAGACGAAGAAACAGTATAATCGCTTGCCTCAGTTTGGAGTAAACTGCTTGTACGACTAAAGTTACTCTAATAACTCGAACAAAAACAAACGTACAAAGCTTGCAACACATGAACAAAGCAACCGGATGTAAATTCTTGACTTGTGCACGTCACTTCTCGTCACATGTTTCTTGCACTTAGAGTAATGAGAAAAGTTTCTTCGCGCCACCGCTAGATGGCATACGAAGACAACCGCATCGCGCACCGAGAAAGTGATTAGGAGTTTTGTTTGGAACTCTTATTGTGAAATCTTATTTAATTTTCTTTGTGTAGTTGGATGCAACATTAGATATCCGTGTGGCTTTTTTGTATTATAGATTTTTGGTACATTTACAGGAACTACGCACCTACCAAAGATAATGTATGATTTGGGGAGGTGACATTCCAGCCCGGTACTCCCTGGGGAGAAGGTCACTCCGCTGTCTGTCTATTCGTCCGTATTTATACACGGGTACTACGTTACTACCGTTACTGCCGGAATGAGCCACAAACCTGAAATTTTCCTATATTGTGTAAAACTTAATAGTCGAAAAAAACAATTTGTACCCTAGCAAGTGGGATGTCATTGTCTAGAGTTTTAATATAATAAATATATTTAAATTAACTTAATCCACTAAAATCAACATTTTACTTTTACCATGCGACATTTGATTAATTGTTTGGGACAGGTTATTCACGTAATATTATTTAACACTTACGTGTTGTCGATGTAAGAATCGACAATTGTTTCGGCTTCATAAAGAAGCTATCTTCAAAAACCTAAAAAAATAACAAAAAATACAGCCCGTACTTGTTACTGTACTTGTTCCTACAATGTTTGTGATCTCTTTGGTGATTGGAATTTTCACTAAAAATATCCACATTGTAAATTCAAATAAGTTTTTGTCCCTCAGGGATTAAAACGCTGTTTTAGTCGCTGTATACGAAGAATAAACCAGCTCTATTCGAATAGAAGTGATAAAAAATACATTATGAACTGGCGTTTGATGTGTTAGTTGTTACTCTATAGAGTTAATGGTTGATAAAATACTGCGAATAAGTATGTATTTGTTCAAAGATAATATAACATATTTCAACATCACTGAAAATTATAATTTTTGCTAGAAAAATAAAGTTTTTTTTTTTCGTTTTATGTTCTTAATCTTCATGAACGTTTTTTTTTTAATTTCTAATTCAATCATTGCTATATAGTCAATGTACACTAATATTATAAGGAGGAAATATGTGTATTTTTGTATTTAATGAATAAACTTAATCACTACCGGACCGATTTCAAAACATCTTTCATTATTAGAATCCCTTTTTTTTTTTGACCCGGGAAAATCTTTTTTGGATACCACCTGGCTCCGTGGGGAGCATAGTGGTTATGTGGGAGTTCACCATCTCGCCCCGGCGGTTGGCCCGTCACCGGTGACGGGCTTCGGCCAATGGAGGGATGACCCGGCTCATTGGGGCCATCCCCCAGACGTGTGGGATCGTGCAAGCCTGTGGAGAATCCCCCGACTCTCCACCGGTGATCCGCACAACACTAGGATAGAGCGAGAAGGCGCCCGAATCGCCTTCTCCTTCCCTGGGGTTCGTCTACGCCGGAGCGGGTCGGAGAGGACGTCGTCCTCACTCACCCGCTCCGCGGCCTCTTTCTGCGCCATAATCATTATTAGAATCCTACATTATCCCTAATGAACATAGGCCATGGAATATGTTAAAAACGTTGTTTTTTAAATACCCATGCGAAGCCGGGGCGAGCGACTAGTACTTTATATATTTCAAGTTTTTAACACGTAACATTTGCATGCTACAGATCCGTGGCATACGGACGTACTGGCTGGCAGCAGTGTTTTTTTTAATTATTTATTTTCTAATATATATTTATTAATGGGCCAACGTTAGTCTACAATCTCACTTGATGGTAAATGGTGATGTGGTCACGACGAAGTCTTTCTTAACATGTATCTTATCTACATTGGTATTTGACACCCCTTTAGTTATGGCCTATTATTAGTGACCTACCAGGTGGTAGGTTTCATTAGCTTTAGTCTGTTTTCGTAGGTACAACCGCAGTGTTAGACATGGTGCCTACCATGCAGGTGTTGTTCTTCTTATTCACACATTCCTAATCTGTCCATTCTAGTTAAGTACCTAGTACTTTTCGCATATTTATCGTAAAATTCTACTTTCCACCTCATGCACAAAGAGAATAGTTCTCAGTTATGGCAGAACTGTTTTATAAACCTTTAAAAATGCTTATATAAGTAGACGAAAATATTACCGCAACACAACATACTCGTATATAAACAACGTTAATTTATGAAAAATATTCTCTTTTACCTAAAGCTCGTTTAAACTCAGTTTACACGAAAAGCCATTGTCCGCGCGATCCAGGCTTAATGTTGCCTTTTAAAAGCGTTTTAATCACAATTTACACGACAAAATTCTACGTCACTTACGCAAGTACCTACCACCCCTCCGTTGTGGAAAAGTTTGGGAACTTTCCCAATATTTAGGGTATTTTAACAGAAAAAAAAGTTATCAAGATTTAAACGAGAACAAAAAGGATAAAATAATATATTGTTGTAAGAATATTTACGCATGCTACATCAAAGTCAAAGTCATTTATTCAATTTAGGGGTCTACGACGCTCTTATGAAGGTCAATTACAAATTTTAGTATTGAAATATTCTAAAGATTACTGTCACGTTCAGCAAAAAAAAATTGTATAGACCACTGCGAGAAGAACAGGCAAGAAACTCGGGCCATTCTTTTAAATGTCTTGTAACACTATTTATATACATAAATTTTAATATCTGTTAGTAAAAAAGAAAAATTTATCAACGAAAAAAACCGAGTTCGAACTTAAAATATGCATTAATATTATTATTAGGGATAACTCAAATAATATTCATCTGTTCTCACTCACATTTAAATGGGACATGCACCAGCTTTCGAATTAAAAAAAACAGTACACCCTGTAAAGAATTATAAGGCAACACTTACAAAAAAATATAACCAAAATGAGAACCTCCTCCTTTTTTAAGTCGGTTAAAAATAATTTATAGCTAAGATTCAATCCCGCAATAACAGTTCACGAAGTCGGAGGTCTGTAGCCACAAGTTTGAAATCAACAAAATTTCCATAAAGATTTCGGCAGCACAATATCAATATTGTTTTCTAATACTCGTATTTACAGCCTTTTTTTTTTTATTGAAAATGAAATATGGGACGAAAATGATTCGAGTACGGACTTTATTGTTTATTTTACTTACTGCGATGTTTCGTTTCTTAATGAAAGCGTGCTTATGAGGAAAATAAATTAATATATGTTAAGGTTTAATTTTATTTAGTGCCCGCTTAAACAATTTTTAGAGTCTAGTGAGCTCTTAGATTGGTTTTGCCAGAACATACCAATATTGTTTTCTTAAACTTAGAGAGTTGTGAGTAGACGAAAACAGTTTAAACCCTGTTCATGTGTATGTTTTGACATAAACAAGAATAAGTTTCAAATATTGTAAAATACCTCGTGAAAAATCTCCTACGCTCTCATTTAAACTTCACGCAATCATTATTTTGACCAAAAGTGTGACATATAGTAACAGCTGGCAACATTGCATCCCTCAGTGTTATTGCGAAAGTAATTCACAAAGTTGGACTCATCGTGTATAATTTAGTATTGTTTATGCTAAAAGTCTTTTGTGTGGGAACCATTAGGTTTTTTAAAGCTTCATGCGGTCATACCTATGCGACTAATTGCATTGAGCTATTTGCACAAAGTATGCGACCCATATTAAATAGGAGCTTCGCAATTTCGCATACCTATAATATTCATGGATTTGTTATCTTCTATCTAACACTCGTAAATTTAGAGTAAATGTTTTTATAAGTAGTATCCTTTTTAAATAGATTTTTTTGTTTGTAAGGTATCATGGAGAAGTATTAGTTTCAATATTAAAATTAAAGGACACGCAAGTATACGAGGAGACAATGTATTTTTTTTTTAATTAATAATTTTTATTTATTGATTGCTTAGCCTTTTATCACTACATCAGCTGATGTTAAGGAATGATGTGGGCAAAGATGGCAATTATGTTTAACTAACAGCGGTAACTGCTCTCAAAGACAATTTCCGGAACAATTCGACATGTTGATAGCTAGCCAAGCAGCCTTTCGTAAAACATCTTACCATACTTATTTAGGCTGCCTTTAGAAACTTACCTAAACTAACTTTAAGCATATCGTGTACTTCAAAGCATAAAAGAGCTCAGTAGTATTTACATTTAGGCAGTGGTGGAGTAGCCAATGCCACTAGCGATCACCTATCCAAGTGATGGTTGAAGTGAATACTACTTACTCGTACCGTGATTGGTTAAGAACAATGGTTTAAAGCAAATCTACTCTGCTACAACCGTGAAAATGAAACATTTTTATGTGCAAATACCTCGGCAAATGTATTCTGACCAGATTTGGTTCTAAACAAAGGGTAAGTCTTAAAATCCTGTTCAAGGTTTTGTTAAAACGTTGACCTAGAAAAGACGTATTTTTGTATTCCCTGAAGTTCTGGAGAGAGCTCTGAACGAAAAGAGAGTGCCCGGGACGTAACTACACTTTTTTTTTATATATTATTTTACGGAACAAGTTCGAGGCCCACCTGATGTTAAGCGGACCCGGAAACCTCTGCCTATAACAGATGCATTTCGTCACAAGTTACGACTTGCACTGCGCCCGTCACCTTGAGACATAGTTCTTAAGTCTCATGTGCCTTTAATTTCACTGGCTCTCAAGGACTGCTGCCGGAACACACCGTTAGGTGCTTGGCAACAGATTTTCTACTTGAGGGTGGTCGCTAGCTAGGCGGGTATTCGCAAAATGCCCTTTCAACATGCGCGGTGAAGCTCAAGCACGCGGCGGGATTCGTACCATGGACCTGTTGTGCGGCAGTCCTTAGCTAATGCCACTGAGCCATCACTGTTTCAGAGACCTTATGCATTCCATGTAAAGTAGAGGAGGTACTAATCTCTGGTCTGATCCAGTAATAATTTAATGTTCAATGTGACTGTAGCTTTACACCAGGGATCAGATTGATAGGTTTTCTGTTCCTCTATATTATGAACATGTATACATATGGTGTCAGCCAACGAATTTTTTCTTTTCGGAGAAAATGCAACCCACAACTTACTGTAAAAATGGCAGAATGATTGTAATTCTTGGATTGAAGAACAACAGAACGAAACTGACCATTTCGGCGACTTTGGTAGTATTTGGATGTATCTTGTTCTAGTAAAGCTTTACGTGATTTATTCCTACCAGTCTGTTCAGATTTCCAGTATATTCGTCCAAGAACAGAATAAATGCAGTAAGAATGAAATGAAAACAGGTGTGTAAGAAAATAAGTGACCCAAAAATACCCGTGAAGCATAAGGCAAACATTCATAAGACTATGGTAACTACCCGTGTTTAGACATATTTTCCTGTTGGAGTCGCCTGATGTCTTTTGGCTATTGATATTATGGCATTATAATTACATCTATCAGGACGGAAAATGTACAACTAAAAGAGTGTTGTCTATGCATATGGAGGACAAAAGGGAAACGGACGGCTGTTTGGGTTATGTTCAGGTATAAGGAGATAGTTATTTCACTTTGGATACATATATTTACCGGAAAGACCAGTCTCGGACTGTTTTGAAATCCTTCGTCTGGGAGTCACGATTGCGCGAAGCGACGAGCACGGGCCTCAGCGCGTAATCTTTCCGGTAAATATAACGCGGGTTCTAGCCGGTTCCTAATAAGTTAATAAGAACATAGTTGGTATAATTTTGCAGTCATGTCAGTTGCTTAGGTATTCAGCACCGGAGTTTTACACTTTTTTGTTTTATTAACTGCACTGTTGAGAGTCAGTTAAGTTTTTATATTGCCTGTGTTCCTCTTTATGAGTTTCGGTTATGTTTTCAGGTAAAATTAACTGCAAGTTGAATGAGGTGTTGTGATATTAAAATGTGAATGAATATTTTTGTTAAAATTGAGTTATCTTATAAATAAAAGGCTTAAAAAAGCAAAACGTTACATAAAGAAGTAGTTATAAAAAGGATATTATACGTATTCAGTGCGTTGTGTTTTCATGTGATACAAAATACAAATGGTGTTCCTTTTTTTTTGGAAAATTTCATCATGTCTGTTTCGTTATATATTTTTTTATTAAACGGGTATAGTTTGCCTTCTTCTACTGAAACATATACTAATTGTATAAACTACCCTGACAAGAAAATAAAAATATAATTTTCACTTCTTGTGCTAGTGAAGTTATTCTTTAAGCCCGGAATAAGCGGACTAAATAGGCTTTTTATAGTCTGCCGCATACAATCTGCGTATAAGCAAGTGAATTAACAAACTGGCCTCGCGTTGGCTCACTCACCGTGGTTTTCGTACAAATACATATTGTACCAAAAAATCATAATATTTTTCATACAGTTCGATATACTTAGCGAGAGTTCGACCCGCACTTGGCTTGGTTTTTATTATTTGTTGCTATATGGTATAATGCTCTATAATCATAACAAAAAATATATGTTTCTAGCATCCACTTCTATTTTGAATCTTTTGCTGTAATCATTATTTGTTAGGCAATCCACTATTCCAATACATATTCTGTGAATTTCAATCAGCTACATATTACGGTTTCAAAGATACAGCTCTTTGAAGGTCGGACGGATGAACAGCTGAGGCTTAATAATAGGGTCACGTTTTTTAGTACGGAACCTTAAAAAATAATTTTATTTGAATCTGTTCGAAGAGGTCAAATGTGATATTTTTTTTTTTTTTTTTTATGTTATTGTGACGGAACAAGCCCGAGGCCCACCTGATGTTAAGTGGACTAACCCCTGCCTATAACAGACGCATTTCGTCAGCGACGAATTGCACTGTGCCCGTCACACTGAGACGTCCACTTGTTAGGTCTCATTAGCCTGTAATTTTTCTGGCTCTCAAGGACTGCTGCCGGAACACACTGTTAGGTGCTTGGCGACAGATTTTCTACTTGAGGGTGGTCGCTAGCCAGGCGGGCATTCACAAAATGCCCTTCCACCATGCAAATAATAGATGATAATAAGATATAATTAAAATAGAACCTTATTCAAATATCAGTATCAGTGTCAGTTAAAATTTTCTCGTAATTAAGTTGAAAATGTGAGTGTACAACCGCACATAAAACTTCTTTAGCCTTAACTTAATATAAAAACGTCTTTTTAACATCTCGGTTAAAATTACTTGTTTTATAGTCGCGCAATCTATAATATATTTTTGGTGGTAGGGTAGTTAAGACGGCATCAAAATAACAAATAAAGCTGCACAGGCCACCGTTGCCATTAAAGTTTACAATGTATAAAACAAGTTAATAAAACGTGTACCAAATTCATTGCACTAAAAATATTCACTCACACATACAACAGATTTTCACTATAGCAAAAAGCCCATGTAGTAATATGGAAGTGGCATTATAAAAAACTTAAGTAATTATGAGATCTAGCAGTTTAGAACAATCTAGAAATAACCGGATATTTTTGTAACTAACACTGTTTTTTTTATTCCCAATAGGTTAGTCTTTGCCCACTATCTCACCTGATGCTAAGTGATGATGTGGTCGAAGATGTTGTTCCGGCCAATCTAGAATTACTGGCTCTCAATTTAGTTTTTTCGCCGTTTAAACTAACCATATTATTATGTTATTAACAAATTCTCGAAACAAACATCTTCTGAAACAAGGGAAAATTGAACCCACAAACAACGTCTCCGTAGGCATAGCAATAAAATATTTATACGCGTTTCACTGCAAACAAACAGTTCCAAAACCAAACAAGGATTAATAGCTCTAACTAACTACGAATTCAATAATGAATCAACTCGGAAACTTCACAAAAGATCTGAAGCACAACCCCCGAGGCGCCCCGAGCCGAGTAAGGCTTGTCACAGTTCAACCAGAACTAGATCGACGCAAAGGAATGCAAAATACCTGTGGAAACGAACAATTAAAGAAACTTCTGGAAGTTGCCGACTTTAAATACCCTTTTGCTTTCTCGCGTGGTACCTGGAGTTTTAGAGTTGGGTAATGACGACCGTTTATGCCAATTTATGCTCGAAAGTTAGGATAAATTGTTCAAGTCCCTTTTCGATATATTCAAAAGTCGAGTTTCGAATTTTGGAGATAAAGTGGTGGGGTAATTGCTGTACGCCTGAGTTCTACATTATTTTGTTCAGTGTTTGCTGTTGTACCTTTATGTACCTAACAGACGAAAGCAGGTATACAAGCAATAAAAAAATTGCCAAGGATGGATAGGCGTCTGATGACAACTTAATCCAAAATTAGTCTTGTTTGTAGTACAACGTATGTTGAACTATAGGAAGTCGCTCCATCCCCATACAGTGGTTTAAGAACGAGGGGAAAAATTTGAGTTATGAGTCATATGTCTAGTCTTGGCTATAGGGGTGGATGGCGCGGGTTCGGGTCCCGCATATGACTATAATGTTTACCCTCGTAAATTTGAAATTTTGTAATGTCTGGAGCATTTTCTTTTATATAAATATATATATATATATATATACATTTTCTTTCATATAAATATATATATATAAAAGAAAATGCTCCAGATGCTGAGTTCATAACAGAAAAGGGTACCCTTCAGCAAATGTCAACCGTTCGATAAATCATTTAATAATCCGGGGAATTAAAAATGCCTGCTGACATACGCTTTGTTGATTTTTCAAAAGCATTTGATTTTCTCAAGTAGCCAAAACTTTGGAAAACTCTGCTTGCTATGGGTACAATTGGTCCATCTTCTGAGACGACTTTATGAAAACCCAAAGTACGAATTGTTACAGCTAATACTTCAAGGCAGATACAGTGTAAATGCAGTTTTGGTAGGAGAAGAACATCCTGGCTGAAGAACCTACGTTAGTGCTTTAACAAAACCACCCGTTCTCGTTGGGTCCGTTGGGACCGGGAGCTCATCGTATTTTTCAAAACTTATCAGAGCGCTTGGTCGATACGACGCGTGATCAAAATGCTGGCACCTACTCGTATTTGACTCAAAGAATAAGCATTGCAATTCAACGGGGCAATGCTGCCGGCATGCCGCGTACGCTGCCGACTGGTAGTATGCTGGAGCATTTGGACTGCCTGTGAGTCTGCAATTACTTATGGGTATCTAAATGCTTTTATTGTAGTAGCTGTAGTGTTGTATAAAGTTCGTAATATTTTGTAAATAAAGGCATACCGCCGGTTTTAAAAAAAAGTTCTTGGTTCGCTTCATGGTTATTACCTTATTAATTGTGTGGATAAATAATGTATTTATTCTTTACAGAAATAAAATGGGATAGGAATAAAATTTTAAACCATCGATATTATATTAATACTAGTTTTTCGGGCAGTGTGCGGGCCGCATGCGGCCCGCATTTATCGTAATGCAATTTGAAATAATATCAAAACACCTTTTACATTAAAATAAAAATATTTCAAAACTCCAATAGAAGTATGAAATCCCATATAAACTCTCAATACAATAATGAAACAAACTGTTGCCACCAAACCAGATTCACCCTACTGCCATAAAAAGGTGGTACCAGCAGAATGGTACCAAGGTTCTGAGTCACATTTGTTAAGGAACACCACTCGTAGGTGCTTTGGATATCACGGGCAGTTGCCATGGAGACCAGTCGGAGACGTGGAAAATACTCTCAAGTCGGAGCTCGGCCTTCGGCCTCGCAAGTTACCAACACGGCTCGGCCTGCGGCCTCGCCAAGCGCTCGCCCTTCGGGCTCACGGACCATACGCTCGGCCTTCGGCCTCGCGAACCGAAAGTTCGGCCTTCGGCCTCACCAGTAGCTCGCCCTTCGGGCTCGCTATACACCAATGTAGGACAGTTACTCCAAATTCAGTCGAAAATCCCACAAAAACTCCTAAGACAGTCGAAAATATAAGGAAAAACACTCCAAATGCAATATAAAGAATGATAGGAGCACGTGGGTCACATCCAAAATGTCGGATTTCAAGACGGCCCCCAAACAAACTGCTCCGCCCCTACTGAAGCTCGGCCTAAAGGCCTCGCTTCAGCAGGCTCGGATCATTTTGTATGGCGGCCATCTTGAAATCCGCCATTTTGGATTTTTGACAGGTGTCATTCGACTGCTCTCCCGATTCCCTATGACATTTGTTCAAACACCCCCTACCTATCTTGTACCGTTTTTGAGATATGTCATCCATCTTTACTTGGCAGGCGTCTTTTTTATGATTTTCGATTTTTCTCATACTCACCAAAACCCCCCGAACATTTTTGCCATACATGATTTTAACCCTACTCTGCTCCTTCTAGGAGAACATTTATGTCAATCAGTCAGTCAGTCAGTCAGTGAGTGGTAATCGAGCTTTATATATTATTAATTAACTAGTATTTCGGGCAGTGTGCGGGCCGCATGCGGCCCGCATCTATCTTGAGTCAGTAGGAATTGTCAAATAAACACCAGAGACATTAAAAAAAAGTATGTTCAAAACTCCAATAGAAGTATGAAATCCCAAATAAACTCTCCATACAATAAAGAACCATACTGTAGCCACTAAAGCAGATTCACCCTACTGCCATAAAAAGGTGGTACGGGCAGAATGGTACCAAGGTTCTGAGTCACTTTTGTTAAGGAACCCCACTCGTAGGTGCTTCGGTTACCGCGGGCAGTTGCCATGGAGACCAGTCGGAGATGTGGAAAATACTCTCAAGTCGGAGCTCGGCCTTCGGCCTCGCAATTTACTAACACGGCTCGGCCTCCGGCCTCGCCAAGCGCTCGCCCTTCGGGCTCGCTATACAGCAAAGTAGGACAGTTACTCCAAATTCAGTCAAAAATCCCACAAAAACTCCTAATACAGTCGAAAATAAAGGTAAAACACTCCAAATGCAGTATAAAGAATGATAGGAGCACGTAAGACACATCCTAAATGTCGGATTTCAAGACGGCCACCATACAAACTGCTCCGCCCCTACTGAAGCTCGGCCTAAAGGCCTCGCTTCAGCAGGCTCGGATTACTAAGTATGGCGGCCATCTTGAAATCCGCCATTTTGGATTTTTGACAGGTGTCATTCGACTGCTTTTCCAATTCCCTATGACATTTGTTCAAACACCCCCTACCTATCTTGTACCGTTTTCGAGATACGTCATTCATCTTTACTTGGCAGGCGTCTTTTTAATGATTTTCGATTTTTCTCATACTCACCAAAACCCCCCGAACATTTTTGCCATACATCACGTTGCTCCTACTCGCCTCCTTCTAGGAGAACATTTATGTCAATGAGTCAGTGAGTGGTAATCGAGCTTTATATATTATAAACTAGTTTTTCGGGCAGTGTGCGGGCCGCATGCGGCCCGCATTTATCGTTGTGCAATTTTAAACTATATCAAACATTTATAAATGTTAATAAAAATGATTCAAAACTCCAAAAGATGTACGACGTCCCATACAAACTATTAATACAGTAGAGAATCAAACTGTAGCCACCAAACCAGATTCACCCTACTGCCATAAAAAGGTGGTACGGGCAGAATGGGACCAAGGTTCTGAGTCACTTTTGTTAAGGAACCCCACTCGTAGGTGCTTCGCTTACCTCGGGCAGTTGCCATGGAGACCAGTCGGAGACGTGGAAAAAACTCTCAAGTCGGAGCTCGGCCTTCGGCCTCGCAAGTTACCAACACGGCTCGGCCTGCGGCCTCGCCAAGTGCTCGCCCTTCGGGCTCGCGCATCATACGCTCGGCCTTCGGCCTCGCGAACCGAAAGTTCGGCCTTCGGCCTCACCAGGAGCTCGCCCTTCGGGCTCGCTACTATACTAATGTAGGACAGTAACTCCAAATTCAGTCAAAAATCCCACAAAACTCCTAATACAGTCGAAAATATAAGGTAATACACACCAAATGCAGTATAAAGAATGATAGGAGCACCTGGGACAAATCCAAAATGGCGGATTTCAAGAAGGCCACCATACAAACTGCTCCGCCCCTACTAAACCTCGGCCTAACGGCCTCGCTTCAGCAGGCTCGGATCAATTTGTATGGCGGCCATCTTGAAATCCGCCATTTTGGATTTTTGACAGGTGTCATTCGACTAAACTCCCGATTCCCTATGACATTTGTTCAAACACCCTCTACCTATCTTGTACCGTTTTCGAGATATTTTATCCATCTTTACTTGGCAGGCGTCATTTTTATGATTTTCGATTTTTCTCATACTAACCAAAACCCCCCGAACATTTTTGCCATACATCACGTTGCTCCTACTCGTCTCCTTCTAGGAGAACATTTATGTCAATCAGTCAGTGGTAATCGAGCTTTATATATTATAAACTAGTTTTTCGGGCAGTGTGCGGGCCGCATGCGGCCCGCATTTATCGTTATGCAGTACTAAACTATATCAAAACTCCTGATACGTTGGAAAAAAGTATGTTCAAAACTCCAATAGAAGTATGAAATCCCATATAAACTCTCAATACAATAAAGAACCATACTGTAGCCACTAAAGCAAATTCACCCTACTGCCATAAAAAGGTGGTACGGGCAGAATGATACCAAGGTTCTGAGTCACTTTTGCTAAAGAACCCCACTCGTAGGTGCTTCGGTTACCGCGGGCAGTTGCCATGGAGACCAGTCGGAGACGTGGAAAATACTCTTAAGTCGGAGCTCGGCCTTTGGCCTCGCAAGTTACTAATACGGCTCGGCCTACGGCCTCGCCGAGCGCTCGCCCTTCGGGCTCACGCACCATACGCTCGGCCTTCGGCCTCGCGGGCCGAATGTTCGGCCTACGGCCTCACCAGGAGCTCGCCCTTCGGGCTCGCTATACACCAATGTAGGACAGTAACTCCAAATTCAGTCGAAAATCCCACAAAAACTCCTAATACAGTCGAAAATATAAGGCAAAACAATCCAAATGCAGTATAAAGAATGATAGGAGCATGTGGGTCACATCCAAAATGTCGGATTTCAAGACGGCCACCATACAAACTGCTCCGCCCCTACTGAAGCTCGGCCTCACGGCCTCGCTTCAGCAGGCTCGGATCACTTTGTATGGCGGCCATCTTGAAATCCGCCATTTTGGATTTTTGACAGGTGTCACTCGACTGCTCTCCCGATTCCCTATGACATTTGTTCAAACACCCCCAACCTATCTTGCATCGTTTTCGAGATACGTCATTCATCTTTACTTGGCAGGCGTCTTTTTAATGATTTTCGATTTTTCTCATACTCACTAAAACCCCCCGAACATTTTTGGCATACTTCATTTTTACCCTACTCTGCTCCTTCTAGGAGAACATTTATGTCAATCAGTCAGTCAGTCAGTGAGTGGTAATCGAGCTTTATATATTATAAACTAGTATTTCGGGCAGTGTGCGGGCCGCATGCGGCCCGCATTTATCGTTATGCAGTACTAAACTATATCAAAACTCCTGATACGTTGGAAAAAAGTATGTTCAAAACTCCAATAGAAGTATGAAATCCCATATAAACTCTCAATACAATAAAGAACCATACTGTAGCCACTAAAGCAGATTCACCCTACTGCCATAAAAAGGTGGTACGGGCAGAATGGTACCAAGGTTCTAAGTCACTTTTAATAAGGAACCCCACTCGTAGGTGCTTCGGTTACCGCAGGCAGTTGCCATGGAGACCAGTCGGTGACGTGGAAAATACTCTCGAGTCGGAGCTCGGCCTTCGGCCTCGCAAGTTACTAATACGGCTCGGCCTACGGCCTCGCCAAGCGCTCGCCCTTCGGGCTCACGCATCATACGCTCGGCCTTCGGCCTCGCGGACCGAAAGTTCGGCCTTCGGCCTCACCAGGAGCTCGCCCTTCGGGCTCGCTACTACACTAATGTAGGACAGTAACTCCAAATTCAGTCAAAAATCCCACAAAAACTCCTAATACAGTCGAAAATAAAGGTAAAACACTCCAAATGCAGTATAAAGAATGATAGGAGCACGTGGGTCACATCCAAAATGTCGGATTTCAAGACGGCCACCATACAAACTGCTCCGCCCCTTCTGAAGCTCGGCCTAACGGCCTCGCTTCAGCAGGCTCGGATCATTTTGTATGGCGGCCATCTTGAAATCCGCCATTTTGGATTTTTGACAGGTGTCATTCAACTGCTCTCCCGATTTCCTATGACATTTGTTCAAACACCCCCAACCTATCTTGCATCGTTTTCGAGATACGTCATTCATCTTTACTTGGCAGGCGTCTTTTAAATGATTTTCGATTTTTCTCATACTCACCTAAGTCCCCCGAACATTTTTGCCATACATCACTGTGCTCCTACTCGTCTCCTTCTAGGAGAACATTTATGTCAATGAGTGAGTCAGTCAGTCAGTCAGTGGTAATCGAGCTTTATATATTATAAACTAGTATTTCGGGCAGTGTGCGGGCCGCATGCGGCCCGCATTTATCGTTATGCAATTTTAGACTATATCAAAACACCTAATACATAAAAAAAAAATGTTCAAAACTGCAATAGAAATATGAAATCCCAAATAAACTTGTAATACAGTAGAGAAACATACTGTAGCTACTAAAGCAGATTCACCCTACTGCCATAAAAAGGTGGTACGGGCAGAATGGTACCAAGGTTCTGAGTCACTTTTGTTAAGGAACCCCACTCGTAGGTGCTTCGGTTACCGCGGGCAGTTGCCATGGAGACCAGTCGGAGACGTGGAAAAAACTCTCAAGTCGGAGCTCGGCCTTCGGCCTCGCAAGTTACTAATACGGCTCGGCCTACGGCCTCGCCAAGCGCTCGCCCTTCGGGCTCACGCACCCTACGCTCGGCCTTCGGCCTCGCGAGCCGAAAGTTTTGCCTTCGGCCTCACCGGGAGCTCGCCCTTCGGGCTCGCTATACACTAAAATTGGACAGTAACTCCAAATTCAGTCAAAAATCCCTACAAAAACTCCTAATACAGTCGAAAATTAAGGAAAAACACTCCAAATGCAGTATAAAGAATGATAGGAGCACGTAAGACACATCCAAAATGTCATTCGACTGCTCTCCTTATTCCCTATGACATATTTTCAAAAACCCCCTACCTATCTATTACCGTTTTCGAGATTCGTGATTTATCTACACTTGGCAGACGTCATCGAAAAAAAAATTTCATATTTGGAATAAGGACGTCCAGAACAACCTAGATATGAAATTTAAGCCAAATCGGAGTACTTCTTTTTACTTGGCAGACGTCATCGAAAAAAAAAATTTTGATTTGGAATAAGGACACCCAGAACCACCTAAATATCGAGTTTCAGCCAAATCGGAGTAACATGTTTTACTTGGCAGACGTCATCGAAAAAAAATTTTAGATTTGGAATAAGGACACCCAGAATCACCTAAATATCGAGTTTCAGCCAAATCGGAGTAACTTGTTTTACTTGGCAGACGTCATCGAAAAAAAAAATTTAGATTTGGAATAAGGACACCCAGAACCACCTAAATATCGAGTTTCAGCCAAATCGGAGTAACTTGTTTTACTTGGCAGACGTCATCGAAAAAAAAATTTTAGATTTGGAATAAGGACACCCAGAACCACCTAAATATCGAATTTCAGCCAAATCGGAGTAACTTTTTTTACTTGGCAGACGTCATCGAGATAAAATTTTCATATTTGGAATAAGGATGACGAGAACAACCTATATATCGATTTTCAGCCAAATCGATGCAAGTCTGAGCTCGGCCTTCGGCCTCGCAAGTTACTAAGACGGCTCGACCTCCGGCCTCGCCTAGCGCTCGCCCTGCGGGCTCGCGCACCGTCCACTCGGCCTACGGCCTCGCGGCCCGAATGTTCGGCCTTCGGCCTCACCAAAATCTCGCCCTTCGGGCTCGCTACACTGACAGTAGGACAATTACTCTAAATTGAGTTGAAATTCCCACAAACACCCCTAATACAGTCGACATTGTAAGGTTAAATACTCCAAATAATGTATGAAGAATGAGAGTAGCACATTTGACAGGTGTCATTCGACTGCTCTTCCGATTCCCTATGACATTTGTTCAAACACCCCCAACCTATCTCTTACCGTTTTCGAGATACGTAGTCCACCTTTACTTGGCAGGCGTCATTTCTAGGGTTTTTAATTTTTCCCCTACTCACCTAAACCCCTTAGTCATTTTCGTCATACATTACTATAACCGTACTCAACTCTTTCTGGTAGAACCAGCTACTTTTTTGAGGGATCGAAGGATTTTGTATGGCGGCCATTTTGAAATCCGCTATTTTGGATTTTTAACAAAAGTCATCCGACTGCTCTCCCGATTCCCTATGACATTTGGTCAAGCACCCCCTACCTATCTCTTACCGTTTCAGAGATACGCCATCCAATTTTACTTGGCAGACGTCATCTTTGAGTTTTCGGATTTTTCCCATACTCCCCCAAACCCCTAGAACATTTTTGCTATACATTACTTTCTTCCTACTCGACTCCTTCTGGGAGAACAATGATGTCAGTCAGTGAATCAGTCAGTCAGTCAGTGTACGGTAATCCAGCTTTATATATTATAAATTATAACTAGTTTTTCGGGCAGTGTGCGGGCCGCATGCGGCCCGCATTTATCGTTGTGCAAGTTTGAACAATATCAAAACACCTTATACATTAAAAAAAGTATGTTCAAAACTCCATTAGAAGTATGAAATCCCATATTAATACTCAATACAATAAAGAACAATACTGTAGCCACTAAAACAGATTCACCCTACTGCCATAAAAAGGTGGTACGGGCAGAAAGGTACCAAGGTTCTGAGTCACTTTTGTTAAGGAACCCCACTCGTAGGTGCTTCGCTTACCGCGGGCAGTTGCCATGGAGACCAGTCGGAGACGTGGAAAAAACTCTCAAGTCGGAGCTCGGCCTTCGGCCTCGCAAGTTACCAACATGGCTCGGCCTGCGGCCTCGCCAAGAGCTCGCCCTTCGGGCTCGCGCGTCATACGCTCGGCCTTCGGCCTCGCGGACTGAAAGTTCGGCCTTCGGCCTCACCAGGAGCTCGCCCTTCGGGCTCGCTACTACACTTATGTAGGACAGTAACTCCAAATTCAGTCAAAAATCCCACAAAAACTCCTAATACAGTCGAAAATATAAGGTAATACACTCCAAATGCAGTATAAAGAATGATAGGAGCACCTGGGACAAATCCAAAATGGCGGATTTCAAGAAGGCCATCATACAAACTGCTCCGCCCCTACTGAACCTCGGCCTAACGGCCTCGCTTCAGCAGGCTCGGATCAATTTGTATGGCGGCCATCTTGAAATCCGCCATTTTGGATTTTTGACAGGTGTCATTCGACTGCTCTCCAGATTCCCTATGACATTTGTTCAAACACCCCCTACCTATCTCTTACCGTTTTTGAGATATGTCATCCATCTTTACTTGGCAGGCGTCTTTTTAATGATTTTCGATTTTTCTCATACTCACCAAAACCCCCCGAACATTTTTGTCCTACATCATTTTAACCCTACTCTACTCCTTCTAGGAGAACATTTATGTCAGTCAGTCAGTCAGTGAGTCAGTCAGTGGTAATCGAGCTTTATATATTATAAATAAATAACTAGTTTTTCGGGCAGTGTGCGGGCCGCATGCGGCCCGCATTTATCGTTATGCAGTACTTACCAATACCTTAACACCATATACATTAAAAAAAAAAAAAAAAAATTCCATAACAGTATGAAATCCCATATAAACTCTCAATACAATAAAGAACCATACTGTAGCCACTAAATCAAATTCACCCTACTGCAATAAAAAGGTGGTACGGGCAGAATGGGACCAAGGTTCTGAGTCACTTTTGTTAAGGAACCCCACTCGTAGGTGCTTTGGTTACCGCGGGCAGTTGCCATGGAGACCAGTCGGAGACGTGGAAAATACTCTCGAGTCGGAGCTCGGCCTTCGGCCTCGCAAGCTACTAACATGGCTCGGCCTGCGGCCTCGCCAAGCGCTCGCCCTTCGGGCTCGCGCACCATACGCTCGGCCTTCGGCCTCGCGTGCCGAAAGTTCGGCCTTCGGCCTCACCAGGAGCTCGCCCTTCGGGCTCGCTACTACAACAACGTAGAATAGTAACTCCAAATTCAGTCAAAAAACCTACAAAAACTCCTAATACAGTCGAAAATATGAGGTAAAACACTCCAAATGCAGTATAAAGAATGAGAGGAGCACGTAGGACAGGTCTCATTCGACTGCTCTCCCGATTCCCTATGACATTTGTTTAAACACCCCCAACCTATCTCTTACCGTTTTCGAGATACGTAGTCCAGCTTTACTTGGCAGGCGTCATTTCTAGGGTTTTTATTTTTTTCCCTACTCAGCTAAGCCCCTTTGTCATTTTCGTAATACATTACTATAACCGTACTCAACTCTTTCTGGTAGAACCAGCTACTTTTTTGAGGGATCGAAGGATTTTGTATGGCGGCCATTTTAAAATCCGCCATTTTGGATTTTTGACAGATGTCATCCGACTGCTTTCCCGATTCCCTATGACATTTGGTCAAGCACCCTCTACCTATCTCTTACCGTTTCAGAGATACGCCATCCAATTTTACTTGGCAGACGTCATCTTTGAGATTTCGGATTTTTTCCATACTCCCCCAAACCCCCTCTACACTTTTCCCATACATCACTTTCTTCCTACTCGACTCCTTCTGGGAGAACAATGATGTCAGTCAGTGAGTCAGTCAGTCAGTCAGTGTACGGTAATCCAGCTTTATATATTATAAACTAGTTTTTCGGGCAGTGTGCGGGCCGCATGCGGCCCGCATCTATCTTTAGTCATTTGAAAATTCCACAGAAACACCTAATACTTTAAAAAAAATGTGTTCAAAACTCCAATAAAAGTATGAAATCCCATATAAACTCTCAATACAATAAAGAACCAAACTGTAGCCACCAAACCAAATTCACCCTACTGCCATAAAAAGGTGGTACGGGCAAAATGAGACCAGGGTTCTGAGTCACTTTTGTAAAGGAACCCCACTCGTAGGTTCTTCGGTTACCGCGGGCAGTTGCCATGGAGACCAGTCGGAAACGTGGAAAATACTCTCAAGTTGGAGCTCGGCCTTCGGCCTCGCAAGTTACTAAAACGGCTCGGCCTGCGGCCTCGCTCGGCGCTCGCCCTTCGGGCTCACGCATCATACGCTCGGCCTTCGGCCTCGCGGATCGAAAGTTCGGCCTTCGGCCTCACCAGGAGCTCGCCCTTCGGGCTCGCTACTTCACTTATGTAGGACAGTAACTCCAAATTTAGTCAAAAATCCCACAAAAACTCCTAATACAGTCGAAAATATAAGGTAAAACACTCCAAATGCAGTATAAAGAATGATAGGAGCACGTGGGGTACATCCAAAATAACGGATTTCAAGACGGCCACCATACAAACTGCTCCGCCCCTACTGAAGCTCGGCCTAAAGGCCTCGCTTCAGCAGGCTCGGAGCATTTTGTATGGCGGCCATCTTGAAATCCGCCATTTTGGATTTTTGACAGATGTCATTCGACTGCTCTACCGATTCCCTATGACATTTGTTCAAACACCCCCTACCTATCTCTTACCGTTTTCGAGATACGTCATCCATCATCACTTGGCAGGCGTCTTTTTAATGATTTTCGATTTTTCTCATACTCACCAAAACCCTCCGAACATTTTTGCTATACTTCATTTTTACCCTACTCTGCTCCTTCTAGGAGAACATTTATGTCAGTGAGTCAGTCAGTCAGTCAGTGGTAATCGAGCTTTATATATTATAAATAAATAACTAGTATTTCGGGCAGTGTGCGGGCCGCATGCGGCCCGCATCTATCTTGAGTCAGTAGGAACTGTCATAAAAGCACGTTATACATTAAAAAAAAGTAATGTTCAAAACTCCAATAGACGTATGAAATCCCACACAAACTCTTAATACAATAAGGAACCATACTGTAGCCACTAAAGCAAATTCACCCTACTGCCATAAAAAGGTGGTACGGGCAGAATGGTACCAAGGTTCTGAGTCACTTTTGTTATGGAACCCCACTCGTAGGTGCTTCGGTTACCGCGGGCAGTTGCCATGGAGACCAGTCGGAGATGTGGAAAATACTCTCGAGTCGGAGCTCGGCCTTCGGCCTCGCAAGTTACTAACACGGCTCGGCCTGCGGCCTCGCCAAGCGCTCGCCCTTCGGGCTCGCGCTTCATTCGCTCGGCCTTCGGCCTCGCGGACCGAAAGTTCGGCCTTCGGCCTCACCAGGTGGTTGCCCTTTGGGCTCGCTATACACTAATGTAGGACAGTTACTCCAAATTCAGTCAAAAAACCCACAAAAACTCCTAATACAGTCGAAAATATATGGTAAAACACTCCAAATGCAGTATGAAGAATGAGAGGAGCACCTGGGACAAATCCAAAATGGCGGATTTCAAGAAGCCCACCATTCAAACTGCTCCGCCCCTACTGAAGCTCGGCCTAAAGGCCTCGCTTCAGCAGGCTCGGAGCATTTTGTATGGCGGCCATCTTGAAATCCGCCATTTTGGATTTTTGACAGGTGTCATTCGACTGCTCTCCCGATTCCCTATGACATTTGTTCAAACACCTCTAACCCATCTCTTACCGTTTTCGAGATACGTTATCCATCTTTACTTGGCAGGCGTCTTTTTTATGATTTTCGATTTTTCTCATACTCACCAAAACCCCCCGAACATTTTTGCCATACATCATTTTAGCCCTACTCGTCTCCTTCTAGGAGAACATTTATGTCAATCAGTCAGTCAGTCAGTCAGTGAGTGGTAATCGAGCTTTATATATTATTAATTAATAACTAGTATTTCGGGCAGTGTGCGGGCCGCATGCGGCCCGCATCTATCTTGAGTCGTTTGGAAATTTCACATAAACCCCTAATACATTAAGAACAAGTATGTTCAAAACTCCAATATGAGTATTAAATCCCATACAAACTCTTAATACAATAAATAACCAAACTGTAGCCACCAAAACAGATTCACCCTACTGCCAAAAAAAGTGGTACGAGCAGAATGGTACCAAGGTTCTAAGTCACTGTTGTTAAGGAACCCCACTCGTAGGTGCTTCGGTTATCGCGGGCAGTTGCCATGGAGACCAGTCGGAGACGTGGAAAAAACTCTCAAGACGGAGCTCGGGCTTCGGCCTCGTAAGTTACTAATACGGCTCAGCCTACGGCCTCGCCAAGCGCTCGCCCTTCGGGCTCACGCACCCTACGCTCGGCCTTCGGCCTCGCGAGCTGAAAGTTCGGCCTTCGGCCTCACCGGAAGCTCGCCCTTCGGGCTCGCTATACACCAAAGTTGGACGGTAACTCCAAATTCAGTCAAAAATCCCACAAAAACTCCTAATACAGTCGAAAATTAAGGAAAAACACTCCAAATGCAGTATAAAGAATGAGAGGAGCACGTGTGACACATCCAAAATGTCATTCGACTGCTCTCTTTATTCCCTATGACATATTTTCAAAAACCCCCTACCTATCTATAACCGTTTTCGAGATACGTGATTTATCTGCACTTGGCAGACGTCATCGTAAAAAAAATGTCATATTTGGAATAAGGACGTCCAGAACCACCTAGATATAAAATTTAAGCCAAATCGGAGTACTTTTTTTTACTTGGCAGACGTCATCGAAAAAAAAAATTTTGATTTGGAATAAGGACACCCAGAACCACCTAAATATCGAGTTTCAGCCAAATCGGAGTAACTTTTTTTACTTGGCAGACGTCATCGAAAAAAAATTTTTTGATTTGGAATAAGGACGTCCAGAACCACATAAATATTGAGTTTCAGCCAAATCGGAGTAACTTTTTTAACTTGGCAGACGTCATCGAAATAAAAATTTCATATTTGAAATAAGGATGACGAGAACAACCTATATATCGATTTTCTGCCAAATCTGTGCAAGTCTGAGCTCGGCCTTCGGCCTCGCAAGTTACTAACATGGCTCGGCCTGCGGCCTCGCCTAGCGCTCGCCCTACGGGCTCGCGCACCGTACACTCGGCCTACGGCCTCGCGGCCCGAAAGTTCGGCCTTCGGCCTCACCAGAAGCTCGCCCTTCGGGCTCGCTACACAGCCAGTAGGACAATTACTCCAAATTCAGTTGAAAATCCCACAAAAACTCCTAATACAGTCGACATTGTAAGGTCAAATACTCCAAATAATGTATGAATAATGAGAGTAGCACATTTGACAGGTGTCATTCGACTGCTCTCCCGATTCCCTATGACATTTGTTCAAACACCCCAAACCTATCTCTTACCGTTTTCGAGATACGTAGTCCAGCTTTACTTGGCAGGCGTCATTTCTAGGGTTTTTTATTTTTTCCCTACTCAGCTAAACCCCTTAGTCATTTTCGTAATACATTACTATAACCGTACTCAACTCTTTCTGGTAGAACCAGCTACTTTTTTGAGGGATCGAATGATTTTGTATGGCGGCCATTTTGAAATCCGCCATTTTGAATTTTTGGCAAATGTCATCCGACTGCTCTCCCGATTCCCTATGACATTTGGTCAAGCACCCCCTACCTATATCTTACCGTTTCAGAGATACGCTATCCAATTTTACTTGGCAGACGACATCTTAGAGTTTTCAGATTTTTCCCATACTCACACAAACCCCCTCTACACTTTTCCCATACATCACTTACTTCCTTCTCGACTCCTTCTGGGAGAACAATGATGTCAGTCAGTGAATCAGTCAGTCAGTCAGTCAGTCAGTCAGTGTACGGTAATCCAGCTTTATATATTATAAACTAGTTTTTCGGGCAGTGTGCGGGCCGCATGCGGCCCGCATTTATCTTTATGCAGTACTAAACTATATCAAAACACCTTTTACATTGAAAAAAAAATATTTCAAAGCTCCAATAGAAGTATTAAATCCCATATAAACTCTCAATACAATACAGAAACAAACTGAAGCCTCCAAACCAGATTCACCCTACTGCCATAAAAAGGTGGTACCGGCAGAATAGTACCAAGGTTCTGAGTCACTTTTGTTAAGGAACCCCACTCTTAGGTGCTTCGGTTACCGCGGGCAGTTGCCATGGAGACCAGTCGGTGACGTGGAAAATACTCTCAAGTCGGAGCTTGGCCTTCGGCCTCGCAAGTTACTAACACAGCTCGGCCTGCGGCCTCGCCAAGCGCTCGCCCTACGGGCTCACGCACCCTACGCTCGGCCTTCGGCCTCGCGAGCCGAAAGTTCGGCCTTCAGCCTCACCGGGAGCTCGCCCTTCGGGCTCGCTATACACTAAAGTTGGACAGTAACTCCAAATTCAGTCAAAAATCCCACAAAAACTCCTAATACAGTCGAAAATTAAGGAAAAACACTCCAAATGCAGTATAAAGAATGATAGGAGCACGTAAGACACATCCAAAATGTCATTCGACTGCTCTCCTTATTTCCTATGACATATTTTCAAAAACCCCCTACCTATCTATTACCGTTTTCGAGATACGTGATTTATCTGCACTTGGCAGACGTCATCGGAAAAAAAAAATCATATTTGGAATAAGGACGTCCAGAACAACCTAGATATAAAATTTAAGCCAAATCGGAGTACTTTTTTTTACTTGGCAGACGTCATCGAAAAAAATTTTTTAGATTTGGAATAAGGACACCCAAAACCACCTAAATATCGAGTTTCAGCCAAATCGGAGTAAATTTTTTTACTTGGCAGACGTCATCGAAAAAAAAAATTTAGATTTGAAATAAGGACACCCAGAACCACCTAAATATCGAGTTTCAGCCAAATCGGAGTAACTTTTTTTACTTGGCAGACGTCATCGAAAAAAATTTTTAGATTTGGAATAAGGACACCCAAAACCACCTAAATATCGAGTTTCAGCCAAATCGGAGTAACTTTTTTTACTTGGCAGACGTCATCGAAAAAAAAATTTTAGATTTGGAATAAGGACACCCAGAACCACCTAAATATCGAGTTTCAGCCAAATCGGAGTAACTTTTTTTACTTGGCAGACGTCATCGAAATAAAAATTTCATATTTGGAATAAGGATGACGAGACCAACCTATATATCGATTTTCAGCCAAATCGGTGCAAGTCTGAGCTCGGCCTTCGGCCTCGCAAGTTACTAACACGGCTCGACCTGCGGCCTCGCCTAGCGCTCGCCCTGCGGGCTCGCGCACCGTCCACTCGGCCTACGGCCTCGCGGCCAAAGAGTTCGGCCTTCGGCCTCACCAGGAGCTCGCCCTTCGGGCTCGCAACACGGCCAGTAGGACAATTACTCCAAATTCAGTTGAAAATCACACAAAAACTTCTTATACAGTCGACATTGTAAGGTCAAATACTCCAAATAAGGTATGAAGAATGAGAGGAGCACATTTGACAGGTGTCATTCGACTGCTCTCCCGATTCCCTATGACATTTGTTCAAACACCCCCAACCTATCTCTTACCGTTTTCGATATACGTAGTCCAGCTTTACTTGGCAGGCGTCATTTCTAGGGTTTTTAATTTTTACCCTACTCAGCTAAACCCCTTAGTCAATTTCGTAATACATTACTATAACCTTACTCAACTCTTTCTGGTAGAACCATCTACTTTTTTGAGGGATCGAAGGATTTTGTATGGCGGCCATTTTGAAATCCGCCATTTTGGATTTTTGACAAATGTCATCCGACTGCTCTCCTGATTCCCTATGACATTTGGTCAAGCACCCCCTACCTATCTCTTACCGTTTCAGAGATATGTCATGCATCTTTACTTGGCAGGCGTCTTTTTTATGATTTTCGATTTTTCCCATACTCACCTAAACTCTTTCTACACTTTTCCCATACATCACTTTCTTCCTACTCGACTCCTTCTGGGAGAACAATCATGTCAGTCAGTGAATCAGTCAGTCAGTCAGTCAGTCAGTCAGTCAGTGTACGGTAATCCAGCTTTATATATTATAAAAATAACATTCTTTGTGTAAGTATATCAATGTATTAATTATGTTTATATATATTGCCAATTAGAATCTCGCTAAGGATCCCAAACTGTATGAAATTTTTACCGTTTTTAGGGTTCCGCACCCAAAAGATAAAGCACAACTCTATTACTAAGACTCCACTTACCGTCTGTCTGTCTGTCACCAGGCTATATCTCATGAACCGTGATAGCTACATAGTTGAAATTTTCACAGATAATGTATTTCTGTTGCCGCTTTATCATCATCCGCCGGAAGTCGTCCACTGTTGAATAAAGCCTCCATAGAGACAAAAACGCCACAAAGAACGGCTATAAGCCACTTGTAACCATTGGCTACCCGCGACCTTCACGATTTCGTCAGTCCACCTAGCCTTTGTAACAACAAATATAAAAAATGGTCAAGTGCGAGTCAAAATCTCACACGAAAAGTTCCGTACCATTATAGTGCGCGAATCCAACTCGTTTTTTTTGGTAAATACTGTGTTTATATGGAATTCTCTGTATACGAGTCCGACTTGTACTTAGCCGGTTATTTTTCTAATAATTAATTCTGAGAGATGTATAAATTATTTCACTTATCTGAAAGCGTAAAGACATTTTCAAATACAAGTTTGTTAGATTGTTATTGTCGTTATCTCACTTTGTTGTACTTTGGAAAAGTTGTGCCTGAAAGTAAGAGCGACGAGGGAAAAGGAAAATTAGTTTCTGTATTGAGTTTTTGTGTTAGTACTTCTTTAATCATTTATATTTCTTCTTCATTTTTTGTATATATTGTGTTATTATTTTTGCATGGTGGTAGGGCATTTTGTGAATGTCTTTCTGGCTGGCTACCACCCTCAAGTAGAAAATCTGTCGACAAGCACCTAACAGTGTGTTCTGGCAGCTGTCCTTGAGAGCCAGTAGTACTAAGTTAGCTTAAACAACATCTTCGGCCACATCACTGACCATCAGGTGCGATGCTGGTTAACGACTAGTCTATCAGTTATGTAAGAGAAATCAAATAAGATTTGTAATTATACAAGCCAGGATAGGGGTTGGAAGACCTACCGGGGTCGGTGCAATATGTTTTATCTAACATCACAATGGACGACATAAGATTAAAATATTTCTAAACAAAGGTTTCGTCAGCCTTTTCTGTTGCCGTTAATTTGATAACTTGTTTTGTTTTTTTTTTAATTTTTTTTCATCCTTTTACCACCCTCAAATAGCAAATCTTTCGCCAAGCACCTAACGGTGTGTTCCGGCAGCTGTCCTTGAGAGCTAGTAATTCTAGGTTAGCCTGAACAACATCTTCGGCCACATCATCACTTACTATCAGGTGAGTGGTGGTCAAAGGCTAACCTAAGATGCATAAATATATATATATATATAATTGTAACGGAACACGAGGTCCACCTGATGTCAAGCGGTATCCTCTGCCTATAACATAACATATGCATTTCGTCACAACTTACGAACTGCTATACGCCTATCACTCAGTCTCATGCACCAGTAGTTATACTGGCTCTTAAGGACTTCTGCCGGTACACACTGTTGAGTGCCGACAGATTTTCTACTCGAGGGAGGTATCCGCAAAATATCCTTCCACCGTGCAGTATGCGGTGCAGTACAATCCGGTGGTGGGGTTCAAATCATAAACCTGCGGCACGGCAGTCCATAGCTTTTGCTTCCAAAAAAATCTTTGTTCAGTCATGTATAAATAAAAAAATATACAATAAGATAATAGTATTTTATGTTTAACACGAAATAATTGGCTCGAAATGTCCTTTGTTGCATTAGAAATATCTGATGGTGTGTTATACAACAAACTAATAAATTTTTTATATACTTATATATTGAACATAAATGGCGGAATACGACGTGAATCCGAATACCAGTTCTTTTTTTTAAAACACGGCAGTGAGAGGCGCGTGCCTGACAATGTTCTTTTTTTGAAAAATGGGAGTTGCATTATGAAGTTTACTACAATTTTATAACACTCGTTTGAATGATGTCATGGGTACTATGACACATTATGTGTCATTTTAATGTTGGCAATAAGCTAGCTGTTTCAGAAACGTTTATAGAGGATTTATGGCATCTGTGTAGATAAATATGTAAAAATATACATACGGGATTATAATATGCCAATTATTGTAATGCTGTCTTTTGTGAAGACTTCCCAACTCAAATTTAATATAAATTTATGCTTATTTCATTAAAAAGGTTACTTGCGACTTACGATTGCATTTCCAAGATTTCCACTTAAGCTTGAAAAAAATCCAAATCGAGTCTGCTTCGTCGAGATGCCAAGATTCCGGAGAGAAAAAATGTAAGCACCGCACGGAATATTATGAAAACCGCGTTAGCCCCGCTTATTTTCTCAAGAAAATTGAATTTTTCCCCTTAAAAAGAGCAAGAAATCTACTTCTAAAGAGCAATATAAGTCGAGTTGCGTCACTGTAGTTCGTAATTGCGTTTTTTTATAGTAGATTTTGTTATAACTCATTCATCTACTAAACTAAAACGTCTGAACGGCAAATTAAAACATTTTTTTTATGCTTGATGGATTAGCCTTTGACCACTAGAAATCTCATCTGATAAGTGGTGATGAGGTAAGTGATGATGTGGTCGAAAATGTTGTGCAGGCTAACCTAGAATTACTGGCTCTCAAGACCAGATGCCGGAACACACTGTTAGGTGCTTGGCGGCTGATTTTCTACTTGAGGGCTAGCCAGGCGGGCAGTCGCAAAATGCCCCACTACCATGCTATAACGACTGTCATCCTAAGACAACAACTGGGGCCGTGCACATTAATCAAGAAACAGGGATGACCTAGGGGTCATCCCTACGGGGTAGAAGGTAATTAACTACCAAAGGTCAGGCATGCGCCCGTCACAGTTTACACTTAGAGCTAAAAAAAATACGATTTTTATTGGATTTTTTTTTTTCACAGTTTGGTTTACATCATCGTCGTGTTCATACGGATCCCTAAGTTTAAAAAAATATTCTATAGCATTATGTTCGTCAGGGATAATGTACGATTTTATTGGTGAAGGAATTTTACAAATCGGTCCAGGAGGTCTACTCCCAAAATCGAAGTTCGAAGTTTCGTTTGACGGATCGCACCTTTTCTTACCACGAAACACTTTCGGATCCGAATTTCGATCCGATGTTCGTATATTGACGTTTTGTTCGTCGATAACTACTTACTACTTCGGCGTTTGACAAACCTTGAAGTATACCCAGAGAGTTGAAATACATAGAATGGCTACATCCGAACACCACTACTCTAAAACGAACTAGAATTTACCTATCAACATACCTGTGCACATATAATGACAAGGAAAGAATATTCAAATATTATGCCGCATATCTGTTAGAAAGAGATAAATAAGCAATTTGTGTTACCACCGCACCACCACAAGACGTTCCAAATAGTTCCGATCACCATTACGCTACGATCTCTTTCACTCTCACACAAAACGATCCACACATCTCGTTCATCCATTTCATTGTGACAACAGTCGCCTAAGATAAAACAAAATGACCATATTTTCTATTTCAATAATAACAGCAATACTTACGCGTGAAATGAAACATTTTTCTTATCTCTCACAGTGCCTGTATAATTAGTCCAGTGTCTATAGACACAGGAAGGCATATTGTCCACAACATTTTTCAAAAACACTCGTTTAGCGCCTACGTATTTACCGGACACTCGGAAGCGCAAGACTGGTAGTGACTACGGCAATTACCTTGCATTCGTCTAGTCAATCTGGGGAGTTCACAACTCATCTACAGGTAAAAAAATCATAGAGTATACCTAATACCAATAACGAAATTTAGTTTCGTTTGAATATGCTTTTCATAGGATATTTTCTTCATTTGACCATTTTTATACACATTGTAAATTTTACCCCTCATTTGCAGCACCTACATTACCATTTACCTACATCTTCTTTAATAATCTTCATCTGCTGATGCGCTTTGTGGTGGTAGAAACGTTATATGGAGTCGGAACATGGATACATATACAAGACTCGCCGTTACAATATATAAAACCGTCCTTGTGTTATTAAGTTAATTATTACTTAAGCTAGTTTACGCGTTGCGTGGTTGTTCATAGAAAGCAGCGCGTGAATTAGGTAAATTCAAAAAAGATGAAGCCCGCATTTTTGTTATGCCTCTCCAGAAAATAAAAACATACTAATAAACGGTGTATCGAACATATTATGAGCTTATCTACTAATATAAGTCCATGGTTACATTCTCGTTGTCATATTCAAAGCAGAATTTACGAAAGAGTTTATAGTGTTAGGCATCATCCAATTAGGTTTTTGTTTGTCGACGACACAACCATCACTCTGACATATGTTGTTTACTAAGAAAATAAATTGTAGAATACATTGAATTCTACATACACATACCTACATGAATAAATATTTTATTTATTATCGAAGTATTCTTATTCATAATTTTTTTTTGGTTATTAGTTTTGGTTTGTTTACCGGTTTTTACATGTATACCATAAAGAACCTACACAAAGCTTTCAATATCACTTCACTATAATATTGTCTATGAACAAGAAACGAAGACCGTCCGTACAAGCATCCGAAGTTATTTGATGGTAAGGTATAAGTTCGGCGTTCGTCGTTACTTCGTTTCGAAACGAAGCTTCTAATTTCATTATATTTTTTACGTATGTCGCAGACTTATTGTTTGTTGAGAGACGTATAATAAACCTAGTTTACCTCAAACGAAACCGTTTTTTACACATTTGGGCTTTTAACTAAAACCCTATGTAGGTAACTAGTATAACGAGTAGAACTAACAATTAAGCTTTTGATATTGCGATAGTTTTGGGACTTGACTATTTTATTCTGATTGTAAATTTAATTCCTCATATGGATCTTAAATCACAAGAACATAAAAATCTTTTTTTTTTAATATTTTCATACATTTCTTTTCTCTAAGTAGGAAGCGATATGTTACGGAAAAAGAAAGATAGCAGCCAAAACATGGATTTATGCATGAGACACCCTTCTAATATACTAAACCACGCTTGTTTTATACAGAATGAGCAGACTAAGGTATGCATTGTATGGTTGTTTGTATCGGCTTGTATACATGTACGTGAAATAAAATTTATGGTTTTCTTCGAAAAATATTGATGGCTAGTATTTCATTTAATTACAAAAAGTACACATTGAAAGTAGGTAGTCTAGTATTAACGTTGGAGTTATATTGGTTCCTAAATGATATCCTGCGTAACAGGTCACAGGTGGTGGTCACCGATGGAGGCGAGACTAAATCGGACCCACTCTCAACTGCATTGGGAGTGGCACAAGGGTCGTCGGTGTCAAACAGCCTCTTTTCCTTATTACTGAACGATCTGCCCAATGTCATCACTGCGGGGGACATTTTTATGTACGCAGATGATGTGGCAGCCATCATCACTGCAAAAACTAATAAACTGCTTGAAAGACGCTTAAACATTGCTATAAACGAGCTTGCGCAATGGTTTGAGTTAAATGGCCTCATTCTTAACTCAAATAAAACCCATTTTGTACATTTCTCATTATCTGGGCGAGTCACGGAGAGTATGCAGGTCTTAGCCAAGGGGATACCTATAAAACAAGTGAAAGCGATATCATTTCTCGGTTTTGAAATAGACTGCGGAATTACATGGAGCTCGCATATTGACACATTATGCGCTAAATTAGGTAGCGCTTGTTATGCTCTTAAACGACTATCTCGTGTGGTTTCTGCTGATGTGGTTCGCTCCTGCTATTTTGCAACTGTGCACTCGATCCTCAGGTACCGAGCTCTGGGGCTGCGCAGCTGATATTCTGCGAGTTTTTAGAATGCAGAAAAGGGCCGTAAGAGCGATTGTTCAGGTGTCACGATTCGAATCAGCAAAATCACATTTTAAATCACTAGGTATAATGACGCTGCCCTCGTTAGTAATTTTTCAAATTGCATTATATTTGCGTACAAACTTACACGTGTTTGCAAAACGCAACGATACTCATGACTACCCCACTCGAAGTGGACACAAACTTGCTGCAGTGCCTCACAGACTGGTACGGTCAAAGAAATTAACACATTTGATGGGTCCGTCAGTGTACAACCAACTACCCGATCACATAATAAATGCACCTAGCTTAACATCATTTAAATATAAACTAAAACACTGGCTTATCGCAAGGACATTATATACAGTCAACGAACTTTTTGACTCCAAATAATTATATTAATGATTATTATTGATTTGTTATTATGATTAAATAATGACTATATTAATTTATTATTGTTAATAGTGATACGATTACCTATACAAATTATTATTTTTAATTAAATATTTATTTTTTTGCCAACGTAAATTATTATTGATAATATGTAATTTCAAATAAATTTTAACAGTATGATGATTACTTAATTGTCTAGTACATTTTTTAACTTATATAGTTATAAGTATTATTTGTGTGAATTATTGTTTATCTCATTATCTCAACTATGTAGAACTATTTGACAAAGAATGTAAATGACGTATAATTTTAGCAATTATTAATAAAATGTTTATCTGTTTATCTAAACATCAAGCTATAAAAAAAATAACAAGGTTAATAGCAAAAACATAGATTTGTAATTTGCACAATAAAAGCGCATAAAACACTATGATTTGTATTTTCATCGATATCATACAATATTGCCAGTGTACTTCGACCATTTGCTATGGCGTGCCCCCATAGCATCCAATTTGTATTTCAGATGATTTCACACACCAAAAATCTGGTTGCTATACGTATTATACTAATATCAAGCAGCCCACATTTTCGTTTTGCCTATTTAAAAAATAAAGACATTTTAATGAATAGATTCAGGCGTTACTTTGCGGAAATCCATTTTTAATAATAACAAATACTTTTTAAATATTTTAAGAAAACATCAAATTAATATTTTAATAAAACACTTAAAAAATATAAAAATATATCTAGTGACAATTCCGCTTAATTTTCCTGCTAAGCCGACGTGACGTCACAAACGCCACGCAGCCAAACCGGAAGAATTTTTCGACGCGTTTCGCTTCTACACGAAGCATCCTCAGGAGGTCTTGACTCTTCGAGCGCACGATCGAGAAAGTTCTCGATCGTGCGTTGTCACTAGATATATTTTTATATTTTTTAAGTGTTTTATTAAAATATTAATTTGATGTTTTCTTAAAATATTTAAAAAGTATTTGTTATTATTAAAGACATTTTGATGGACAGTGTATCATACATAAGGGCCTATCTAGTAATGTAAGTCCATTGTTGCATTTTCGTTGTCAAATTCAAAGTAGAATTTACCAAAGAGTTTATAGTATTTGGCATAGTTAATTAGGTTCTTAGTTTGTCGTCGATGCATACTTCACTCTAAAGTATATTTGTTTTGGAATAAAATAATTGTAGAATACGTTGCATGGTACCACATTTATTAATAAATAGTTTATAATATATCGAAACATCTAACATGCAATTATGTTTTGGTTATAGGTTATTGGTGTTTTTACCGGTTTTTACATGTCTACCATAAAGAACCTACACAAAGCTGTCGCTTGTCGCTTCACTATGTTGTTTGTCTATGAATCCGAAACGAAGGCCGTCCGTACAAGTCGCATTGGTCGCATTCGAAGTTATTTGGTGGCAGGGTACAAGACCGATGTTCGTCGTTACTTCGTTCCGAAACGAAGCTTCGAACTTCGTTTTTGGGAGTAGACCTCCAGTTTTCGATACATAAAAAAAATTCAAATGTTTTCTCTTTATAATAATAGTATAGATAATAAAAATAGATAAAACGGAAACCTACCTTTTACACAAGTTTAACTCCAATCCGTTATTTAAGTTAAATACTGCAGTACACCAGATAAATCACACTTTAAGTGGTCACTGTGGTGGATGATCCTCCTATTACAAGTTTCGTAATATCCTTACTCGTTATAGCTTGAAGCTTTATGTGCCACCGGTACTCAGCTTATTGTGTTTTATGTAAAGTAAATGGTGATATTATAGCTGTAACGAGGAGAACAAATATTAAACTCAACTGGAGAACTGCAAATTCGGTATAAATTGGTAAGTCTAGTAAGTACATCTATTTTATGACGCTTTTATTTTTGATTGGCTAGTTTTTGCCCACCATCTCTAAGTGACTGTAAGTGATGTTAGTACTTTAATAAAAATTTTTCATTATTACGCGGGTAATATAAATGAAATAAATTGTTTACATTATTTAGGTATTCCAGTGCAGCCTGAAAGCCGTTGTAGTTAGATACCGGTAATTAGAATTTATGTTCAAGTTATTGCCAATGAACTTTGCTTGTCCAACTATGAAAAAATATTAAATTAATATTTAATGAATCTAAATATCCAGACGGGCTTTTTAATTACATTCCTATGTTTAAGTTAATAACGCATCTCTAAGCTAATCTTAAAGTCTAACCAATGTGACAGTTAGTTTAAGCTACTTTCATTTTAAAAATAGCCGTCAAAGTGACGTATGACGTATTTTTTGAGTCTTCAAAAAAACGGAGTAGGTTCTCATTTCGACTGTATATTTTTATTTTTCTATGTTTGTTGCCTTAAATTGTTTGAATGCTAAAAGATTCCCGGGTGGTCCCAATTAAATTTCATTAAAATCGGTCAAGCCATTTTCGATTTACACTTCAGTTATTGAAGTGTTTTCCTATTTAGATGATGTAGTCATTGACAGTGAATGACAATCGATCCCGTAAGTAGCAAGGGTCTTTTTCACATAGAGAGAAACAAAACTATTTTCCTCGAAATGGAACTGATTTCAACACTCAAAAGTGTGAAATAACTTGTCGAAGTCGGTACTCGACTACACTCGCACAATATTGTGATAATAGGTACTTTTGAACTCCTATCATGTTCTTCAACTCTTTTAGCTTAGCTAATAGGGTAGTTGACACAGTCTAAAATAAAATACAGTGTAACGTTAACATGATAATAGTTGGAGCACATAACTCGATGAAATTAACAAATTATTTATTCTGCATTGGATTACCTTTATTTTGAATAAACAAAATGTGTTTAAATTTTCTTTAAGTCACGTGATCTCAAACGGAAGTAAAGGCGGAAATGATGTCATAAGGACAAAAACAAAGCCACAGAATAGGTAATAGTAATCATGAGAGTTTGCTTCCAAAGGCTTTGACAGTGACAATTGACATTAGTAATTGCTAATAGCAAGCAACCTACAAAATGTCGCATCACTATCGATTTACTACTTAGGCCCCTATTTCACTATCAAATCCATTGGATCCCATATATTTAATAGTGTAATACGTACATTTGACTCATTTATCTTTGATCATATTTCGCCGTGAGATTTGATCAAAGATCAGCATAGATAATAAAACCCAAACTCGGAACAAGAATCTATGGAAACATTTTGCAATTATTACTCATAGTAATACAACAACTTTAAACAGTTGGAAAAGCTTATGTTTATCATTATATTTATTCCGATGTCACTGCATGCCATTGTCTCGATCACTTGAAAGTGTTTATACATTTCGGGATTACAAAAATGTTCAACAAAATAGTGATTTTGAACCGATTAAAGTTGTTTAATTACCATATATGAAAAATAATTGATAATGCTGCCACTCATGTAGCCGTGCTTCAAACTGTGTTGGTTCTGTGATTGTTTTATTCAGTCTACATACACCAATACACCCCTACACTATGGTACACGTTCTGCCGAACAACCTGTATAATCGATTGCGCACGACACTACAACAAGCAAGCAAAACGTATTACATTTCAGCACTATTTGTTTTTGCCCTAGTGACGTCATAAGCATACAGGCCGCCATTGAATGATGTTTTAGCGCCAATTTTAAAAGTTGAAATAAAAAGATGGATTGCTAGTATTCCAGGACTCCTAAAAAAAAAATTAAAAATGCTAGGTGTATATTTCAGTGTTCTAAATAATTTAACATACTTTAAAAAAACAAGTCAACAACCCTATTGTCAAAAATTAGGCGTTTCGAAGTTAATCACAGCTTAGTTCAAACTTGGTTCAATTTATGTTGGTGAAATTCAAAGTTCAGCCAAGAACTGAAGTTAACTTGAATTGATCGCAGTCAGTTAGTTAAAATCCACACTTAACAGCCATGATTAATCATCTCTGGCAAACACGTTTGTCAAATTTCACGCTTTCATCAAACAAGAGCGTAAACGATCAAACAAGACATCAAATAAATTTGTTAAACTTGTCTGTAGCTGCCTGGCTTTATTCTGAACATCTGTTCGACAAACACCTCCGAACATCTTAAAAAATATCAATATATCAAACATTGTCAAACAAATTTGCCGCTGATTTTCATCAAACAAGATCATACGCGTCCAATACGTATATAGTTTGACAAACTTGTGAAACAAAGCCGCAGACGTTAAAATAGTTTGGCAAACATTTAACACACTTACTCTCACCACCAACTAAGCTTTTTAATATTCACCTCCTTTGGTCATATCAGATTCAGTTATAAGATTATTTTTATTATAACCAGTGCATTCTCTGACTATACTCTGTGAAGCCTAGTAAGCAATGTCACCTTCAATTGACCCTAGAAATTCAAATAGACCGATGTATTTCTGAAGCCGTGAGCTGACCACTCCAATTTCCAGATCGTTGTCACTTGCGTCCGCCGTTTCAATCACAAAGCTAGTGTGAGTCGTCGACTGTACTTGATAGAGTCGACTAAACTGGAAATTAAGTCGATTTAAAGGTAGAATGGTCGATCGATCTGGAGCCATTGCTTGCTAGTTTGGTGGCGAATGGAATGAACAAGTATTGAACTATCACATGACGGAAAGGTATTTTGCGAATGCTTGCCTAGCTCCCTCAAGTCAGGCCTGGCTCACTTTAGGTACAATATTATGTGCTTTGCGAGCCGAAGTGCACATTATTGCGTCATAGAGAGAGTCGCTTATAAATCGGAATGGCTTTGCGAAATGATACTTCTGGATTCTTGTACTCTGTAAGATGTTCAAATATTAAATAATGTTCAAGCAGAGAATATGTCATTCAAGAGCAACGTAGGCAGAGCACCAACGTTTCTCTAGATATGTTTTTGTACCTTATAATAGGGCGGGAACTTTTGCCTTCTAATGGACAATGTTCCAGACTCCTGATTGGAGTATGCAATCATCTATGTCGTTTCTAGAATACCCCAATTACTATACAAACCGCTTGAATCTAGCACTTCGAGATACCTATGGTGAATACCCGATTCCGCTTAAGGAAAATTAATCAACGAGGCTTTCAAGATAGCCAGTCTTGAGTGTCAACTCTCATGTGTGAACAGGTCCTAATTGTAAGTACGCTATGCTGATGAGAATGAGGAGAAAAAACCACAATGTACTATTGGTCACAATGTATCATTACTAGAATGTCACCCCCCCATCTCTAACCGTGGGTGTCGTAAGAGGCGACTAAGGGTAACACACCAGAAGGTGGGCAGCAGCGCTTTCTGGAGAAATGATATACACTGCGATCCGCAAGACGCCTGTCAAGCGTGGGTGTTATGTCAAACTCCACCATTATGGGGGAGGCTCTGTTCAGTGGTTGACAATCAGCCTGATACAGTACAGTACTATTCGTCATTAAAAAGTTCAATTTTTACGGTTCCATGGTATAAAACAGGATCCTATCGAAGCCCCGGGTGTCCGAAGAATCCGTCTATTCATCCTTCCATCTGTCTGCTTTGGATCCGTAAATGGTAGTTAGTTAAAATTTTCACAGAATCTGTGTTCATGTAATGGATGAACAGCTAATAGCCGCTTGTAGCCATTAGCTACCCGCAACATTTACGATGTAGGCCGAGTTATATTTGTGATTATCATTAGAGGGGCTATGCCGTAATCCCTACGCTTGGTAGGCGTTATGAGGATCGCAGTTATGAGTTTAAATTTTCTCAAAAGACGCTGATGCCTATTATTTGATAATTTTCACTTGGTTGCCTATTACGACACCCATGGGAAGAGATGAGGGGGGTGACATTCTAGCCCAGCAACCCACGGGGGAACTGTAGCGGATTGACTATAAAATTAAAGATAGGAAGACGATAGCTTAGCCGTACTTAACTAATCAGCTAAGTTAAGCAACGTCCGCTGCGGTCATGACTTAGATGGATGATCGCTAGTGACATTACTACTGAGCGCTGCCGTGCTTCGGAGGGGACGATAATCGGTCCTGATTGTTTTCTTAAGATGGCTGTCATTATTGCATGGTGGTAGGGCATTTTACGAATGATCGTCTGGCACCAACCTCAAGTAGAAAATCTGTCGCCAAGCACCTAACAGTGCGTTACGTTATCATTTATCATCAGGTGAGACAGTGGTCAAAGGTTAACATATCAAGAAGACGCCATAGGACGGTTCGTCAGGAAGGCGATGGTTGCGACACCAAAAACCATCCATAATTACAACCTCAAAATGGCGATCAAAGATCGAAACAGCGTGGTAATGGAGACCCTGTTACAATGTGACGTGGGGGAATGACACAAAAAAGTAGAGTAATCCCAAATTGTAATCGTTGGCACGGGTATCCAGAGCGGTCAAGCTCACATAAAGGTGTTGTCTAGCGGCGGTGTTGTGTGTCGGGTCGCCATCTTCCCTCAAAAATGGTTGAGGAAGGCGATGGCTGGCACATGCGTCAACTCGTGAACGAGTGCTGCTAGAGGACACTGGTCTGCTCTGGATGCAAGTGGTAATGACATTTATCGGAAAAAAAAAAAATTTTCTTTTAACAATGTTCTCTTTTAGAATTTTCGAAGAAAGTTGCATGTTTCCTATATATTGTAAGTATCTAGTTTGTAAATAAAATATGGTCATAATTAAAAAAAGGCACGGACCCTGGAGTCTGTGGAGTGTAGATTTATATAATAATAAAAAAAAAAAAAAAAAAAGGTTAACATATCAGCTATTTAAAAAACAACATAAATACTGGTCAAGTTCGTGTCACACAGTTATATTACATTATCAATACGACGTGTGAACTTATTTATTTGCGATAGTAATCTTCAACTATCTTTTAATAAAGGCTGTAGGACTGAGTCCAATGAACTAAATATATTTTTGTATAGGAAAACGGGAATTTGTATAAACCTTTAACCCCAGAATAGATACTACTTATACAGGAGTGGTGGGTTCAAGTCCCGCTGGAAGTCCCTTTTTTATGGGAGTGTGACGGCACAAGTACGAGGCTCAACTCTGCCTCTACCAATGCATTACGTCACAAGTAACGAACTGCACTGCGCCCGTCTCCCTGAGAGTTTAGTTATTGAGTCTCATGTGCCTGTAATTTTACTGGCTCTGAAGAACTGCTGCCGAAATACACTGTTAGGTGCTTGGAAACGGATTTTCTACTTAAGGGTGGTAGAGAGACAGGTGAGCATCCGCAAAATGCCCTTCCACCAGGCGCTGAAGCTCAAGCCGGTAGTGGCGATTGAACCATGGACCTGTGGCACGGCATGTGTCTATAGCTATTCCCGTCGGCCAACATTGCTGCAAAACCTATTTAACAGACTTCAAAAATAGGATGAGGTTCTCAATTCGACTGTTTATGTTTTTTATTTCGATGTTTTTTTTATATTGGATAGCTGGTGCTTGTCATGTGGTCCCATTTAACTCTCAGTGAGATCTGACGAGTAGTATTTGAGTTATCCCTAAAAATGCGTACTTCATTAGCTTCGACTACATTGACGATGTTCTCATGTTCACTTGTCGATGTATAATGAACAAAGAAATACTGTATGTATATGATGGTTTGGCTCATTTACTTTTTAGTGCATTTTTGTTTTAGAACAGTATCTGTTTGAAGTCGTTTTTTTTTTTTTGGTATTTTTATTACTATCCGAAACTTAAGTCCTATGTTTTCGCTTAACATGCGTCAATGCTGTTGAAATAACACTTAAATATTTAGCTTCGTAGATAAATCAAAATGGCAGCTCTACCGTTGCTCTAAATCTTCACCTCGACTATTGACCACATCCATCTTGCAGCTATCGGCATGCGGCACTTGCATTCAGCGTAACTGCACATATCGAGTTGGCGATCACCGAACCGGTAGAATCGATTCCTTGACGTCGAGTTCTGTAGATTACTGACCAACTTGACATCGATGTTGATTATGTTGACACAATTATTGACTAAAACCAGGCCTGGCTCACTTTAGTTACACAGCTACAGGTACGTCGGTGTTTCTTCGTACCGTGTCAGAACAGATCAAAGCTATGCGTGGCTGTGCGATAGATAGAAAGACGCCATGTAGTTGAATATAAATATTAGGTAATCCGTGCTTTGCGAGCTGAATTGCACTTTAATGCGTTGTGTCTAGAGTCACTTATATATGCGAATGGCTTTGCGGAGCTATCCTTTTGCTCCTTTTTATTCTGTACTAATACTAACTCGGTCGTTCTCAGACTTCCATTGCTCTAGAAACATTAATCTTCACGCTTTTGTTCCCGCGACTTCCTCGATGATTTGATTTAATCGTTTTTTTATCTTATTTTGGTCCTTGTGTGAGTTATACACATGGAACTAGGAACTTCGTAAAGCAAAAAAGCCGCTAATGATATATTGATGAGGTACTGATTTTTAATTTAAATATAATGGGTATTACTCCTTATATATTTTTTATAAGGAGGTTCTCATTTCGGCCGTATTTTATTTAACTTTGTTTGTTACGCAACTTTAAAATGATTTTGATAATTAGTTTTTGTTGGGTAGATATAGTCGTGCTGATCCCATTTAAATTTCATAGTAATGTATTTAAGCTACAGTCAATTAACTGAATATATATATATATATATATATAAATATGCATACTTGGATGATATAATGGCAATTGCAACTCATGTCAACTTGGTGAACAGTATATTAGTAGGCAACTTAATCTTCTTACTAGCAGTATGCACCGCTAAAAATACTGATATAAAAATATTTAAAAAAAACACTAAAGAGTATGAATTAATATATTCGCCATTATTAGTTTGCGTTGTTTCCTAATCAAATAAGTTTTACTAATAATGAGATCTCTTCGTTCTTGGGTAAGTATAGCAAAATCAATAAGTTTGTAACGTTCGCGCCTTACATTTAAAACACCGCAAAGTTACATTTAAATATATCATTTTAAAGTGGACTTAAATTGGTATTTACTTTTTACCGATATTTTTATATTTAGTAAACCTTTTTCAAAGGCTGCCGGCCTAGAGAACTGCTGCTGCCTGCTAGAACTGCAGGTTCACAAATTATTTTACTATAGTTCAATACTTTTCCATGTAAATTAGTTTTTCTGGGTACAAGGTTGTATATATAAAATAATTTTCAGTACAACGCACAAACTCAATTATCACAAGAATGAAGAATATGTATTATATACATAATACTATATGAGAAGAATGTCAATTTCTTCTAAAAATACATATTGTAGGCTTTTTGCATTGTCTTTAATAAAAACGGCCACCACTGTAAGTATACGTGTCACTCTCGCACCCAAAATCTCGCAAAAAAACTTGTTGATACTCTTTGCATGTGTTCTGTCAGTCGACTTCCGACTGCTGGATAGCCTGCGTAATATTCGGTGGTGAAGTGTATAAGCATACAGTTTAGATATCTATGGCATATCAGCTAGCTTTCACACGCCTTGGCGTAGTTTGCTGGGCAGGCCACGGGCAGGCACATAGAGAAAAGTAATATACTGGGCAGGCAGTTGCCGGGTATGTGGTTACCAAGTGCGCGTCAGAATGCCCAATGTGGGTACGACCGGACGCCGGACTAAGGTCGCAAATTTTTCACACCCGCTGGACTATCAGTCCCAGAAGTGTATCTACAGAGAAAATGTACTTCTAAGACTTGCCCGATTTGGGTAACTTAATTGTATTAGCTGTGACAGCAAAGCCAGAACAAAAAATACTGTGTGTGCATTCGTCTGCAACCTATCTTAATTTTATTTCTGTATACATGGTTACTGGTAAAATGCTAACCACCTTTTAGACTTCTGTTAGTCCTTACAAACATTTTGAAATGTTTTTTTTTATATAAAATATTAACAAAAAATTTCAATTTCTTTAAGATTTAAATCTACTACATCGAACAGAGTGATAAAATAATAAAATAGAGTAATAAAATAATAAATGTAATAAAGAAATAATAAATTACAGGCACAAACGACTTTTAACATCAGGTGGTCCTCGTGCTTATTCCGTCAAATACACATAAATATCGCAAAATGTTGGTGAGGACTAGCAAAAGTCAACCCTAAGAGGTTGTTAGCATTTCTCGAATAACCCTGTATAGTAATTAATTGAGTTAAAGAAAATCACTTAACAACTATATGTCTCAATGTGACGGGCGCAGTGCAATTCGTGAGTTGACATGAATTGCAACTGTTATAGGCAGAGGTTAGTCCACTTAACATCAGGTGGGCCTCGAGCTTGTTCCGTCACAATAACATAAAAAAAAAAAAAAAAAAAAAACTGACTGTGTCGCACTCTAGACTGCCCTACATTTTCTGCGTCGAGGTGGCATTAAGGGTAGGAATCCAGGCTGGTGGTAGCGTCCAACCCCCATCTCTATTAAAATTAGGATATCGATTGATATCTATAGCCTATTTTCTATATTGTAATTAACAATATTCTTTCTAGCGATATAAGCTCGTACCGTGCTGTAGGGCTGTGAACGCTCACAATAGCACCGGGTTCTGACAGCGGGAACGTGTTAAAAGGCGCTAAGTGAAACAAGTAACGGATGACCTGTCTGATTTTGCGGTGATTGCCCTAGTTTATGACAAGTACAAACCGTTCAGACTGAGATATAAATGTAAGGTCTGATAAATCACTCCGCTTCAGTTTGCGTACTATCCATTGTAACGCAATGCCAACTCAATTTTCGTACCAGTCCCTCTCCGCCCGTCGTTCTGTATAGACACCGGACACTAATCAAAATTATGGCACGGAAATCTCCGTGTTCTAAGTTCTAACAAAGTTATTTACAGTTTTTAGATGTTGATACTGCAAGTACATGTATTGTAACTTGAGGAAGCGAAAATTTATAGGATTTGTTTTCGAGACTAATTAAAAGTCGGTCTAGTGCGAGTGGAAAACTGTTTTATTATAAATAAAGGCAACACTACTATATAATATTTACAATTTACACGTAACAATTTTTACTTTAAAATTTTAATATAAAATTATTCCCGCATATTCTTAAAAATCTAGTCACCGTGATTCAGGAATTGATAGTGGCGACGCTAGCGACATCTCTTGCTATTTGTGGGAACTTAAATAAGGTATACTCTACGCCACTATAAAAACTGATTACCTTTCCTCATCGGCCATCCCTAGGCGATGCCAGCGCCATCTCTTGCAATTCGTTGTAAACAAAACAATGCACATCGACACGACAATAATAGTTTGCATTACATAATTGACTATTCAAACAGATCATTCAAATGATGTAAGCCCCGAGACGCTTTCAACAAATCCTTATACAGGATTCAACCACAAGCAAAGAGAGCAAAGACATCGCAAAGGTCTATGAATCGAATTCTGAGTCTGCAGTCTTGAGTTTCACCCGTGGTGGAAGGGCACAGGGTAAACCTAATTGGAAAATTAGTTCTGTTCCTAGGTCAATTCCAATATTTCTATATATGATTTCAAGCACTATCGCTTGCTAAGTGAAAATCATATTTTTACAAATTATTGGAGTAAAAAAAGTTATGCCCCGGGCGGGAATTGAACCTACATGCTCCGATTTTGCGCCGGATGCCTAAACCACTCTAACCGAAATTTCATGCTTCAATTGTAATAATTTCAAATATAAAAAATGTGCTCCAATAATTTGTGAAAATACAATTCCTATGAACTAGTGATATCGCTCTAAATATTAAGATAACTCTGATTCTTACCACGCTAGTTATATAGTACTAGTTATATACTACTAGTTATCATATACACAGGGCGGTGTGGTCGCTAAGCGACAAAGCCCATTAAAAAAATTCATGCATAATATTAGTTAGGTAAACCATTTTGAAGCAATGATTGCTCAGTGGCATTGGCTATGGACTGCTGAGCAGCAGGTCCATGGTTCGAATCTGTATAGAGTTAGGTATACGTTGTGGGGTACTTAAATTTTGAAATCAACCCGATATTACCTACACCCAAGCGGACAGACAACAGGTCTGCTTTAACTAAGTTTGTCGAGTTTACTAATATTGACGTGGGAGAAGTTTGCCACACGGTGCTCGATATGGTGGTTTACGTCAATCTATTTAGACGTAGACTTCTTTGATTGTAACTGAGAGTGCGACATCATTGTGTTAAATTTGAATGGTATTACCACAGCGCAAAATAGTACTGGGGACTCGTTTAAATTTTCAGTACCATGTATAAGTCATTTATTAATTCCTGTAGAAGCGATCAAATCGTTACCAGCTATCATTTGCAAAAGATTGTTCTACAAAGTGTGTAAGTGAGAGGCAATGGTATTCGGCATTTTAGATTAGTTTCTTTAATAAACAAGGTTATACAATTCTAGACATATTTACTATATTTTCTAGGCCATGTTTTTTTATATATGTATTATTGTGGCGGAACAAGCTCGAGGCCCATCTGATGTAAGGCGTACCTCTGCATTTAACAGATGCATTTCATCACAAGTCATGATTGCACTGCGCCCGTCACTTTGAGACATACTTGTTAAGTCTCATGCGCCTGTAATTTCACTGGCTCTCAAGGACAGCTGCCGGAACATACCTTTAGGTGCTTGGCGGCAGATGTTCTACTTTAGGGTGGTCGCTAGCCAGGCGGGCACTTGCGAAATGCCCTTCCACCATGCAGTGAAGCTCAAGCTCGTGGCGGGATTCAAACCATGGACCTGCTGCGCGGCAGTCCATAGCCAATGCTGCTGAGTTATCGCTGCTTCAAAAATAAAGGGATTAGTTCGCCATATAAATTGTATTTGGGCTGGAAGAAAATATTTTTAATATACCTATGCTTATACTTTTGCTTAAATTTATTTCTTCGAAGGTATAAAAGTCTTCTATAATTATATCATTATAATATATCATTGATGCGATTTTTCGTAGTGTGTCGCTCTATTAGGTAGGTACGGCATCAAAACAAATTTTGAATTATTTTTTTATAGGTTGTCATTGCAGCTTTTACCGTAATGGTAAAAATAATTATTAATTATTTTTTGGTTATATTAAGCACATGGTATGTTTTTAAATGTATTTTGGCTAGCCTTTGACCACAATCTCACCTGATGCTAAGCGATGATGTGGTCGAAGGTGTTACTAGGCTAAACCTAGGATTACTGGCTCTCAAGGACAGTTGCCTGAACACATCGTTAGGTGCTTGGCAAAATTGGTATAAAACAAAACACAATTTTAGATTCCTGATTAGTTTAGTTTTTGAGAAAATAATAAACAGCCCAAAAACACGGACCATGAAAACACGGGCTGATACTGTGAATGCAAAATAGCTCTACAAAAATTATATCTCCTAACACAATGGAGCACAAATTATACTTCCAGAAACTAGGTATCTAATCTTAACACGTGGTCAGGTTACGTAAACTGCGGTGGTCCCGTATTGCCCCGGGGACTCAAGACGTGCATGTACTACATTATTCAGACTATAGGTGAAATAAGGACCTATAGTTAAAGAGGGTGAAGCCGTTAAAGCACTAGAACTTAGTTTGTTCATATAACAATAATAGACTTGCCTCGATGCCTGGGTACTGGTACCGAAAACTATAATATCGATTACCAAATTGCCACTGACTAGGGGCGATTTAGAGACACAAAGTTCTATTTTTCTGCAATTTGGCAAGTGACGCATTTTACTGCGCCTGTCATACAGTTTATTAAGTCTCATGTGCCTGTAATTTTACTGGTTCTCAAGGACTGCCGGGAACACACTGCTAGGAACTTGGTGACAGATTTTCTACTTGATAGGTAGCTAGCCAGGCGAGCATTCGCAAAATGTTCTTCCATCATGTGGTGAAGCTCAACCCGGCGGCGCAGCGGTGGGGATCTTACCATGCACCTGCGACACGGCAGTACATACTTTTACCGCTCGGCCATCATTGCTTCAACTTAAAAGTCAAAAACTGACATTCTAACCCGGCACTCCACGGATCTTATTTTGATGATATGAACGGGCTATATAAACACCGTGTACTAACAGAACAGGGAATAGAATGTGATGTAAAACTTAATTCGATTTCGGGCTATCTTTGCTCCAACTTTTATCAAATTAATTCAGTTACTACGTGAACATTTGTAATGGGAGAGGCTGTGTTCAGCAGTGGACAATGCGGCTGTTACAGTGCTGGGCAGTTGTGTAAAATTTTTCTTACAGATTAATTGTTACTTGTTAAAAACCTATATTAAGATTATTTATAAACAATACTCTACAATCTAAATACTACAGCTACTACAACGAAAGCATTTACACAACCTATAAGCCATTGCAGTCCTACAGGCAGTCCAAATGCTCCAGGCCATTACCAGTCAGCAGCGTGCCCAGCATGCTGGCAGCATTGCCCCGTTGGATGGCTGCTTACTCTTTGAGCCAAATAAGTGCCAGCATTTGGATCGCGCGCCGCATCAACAAGTGCTCTAATAAGAATAGATTTTATCTTATACATTTATACATAATTAAAGATTCTGTGCGTATGAAATTTACTAAGATATTCCCATTATGGCGTTTGGTGCATCTAATCTGATTAAACTGAACGCATTTGCACATTATGCTATTCAAGCCACGATGCTAGGCGTGGTGTCCCGGGATCCGCCGTGACTGAAGCTTGTGTAATCTTAATCATCTTAGGAGCTTATTAGATAACGTTGTAGTACAGTATGTATCTGCTCAAGGATTTGGATTGAATTTACATAGTTTTATCTACATCTTCACTAATATTATAATGAGGAAAGATTTGTATTTTTATATGCAACGAATAAACTTATAAACTACCGGACTGATTTGGATGAAATTTGGTATGGAAATAGTTTGACAGCCGGGGAAGAACATAAAATAGTTTTTATCCTACTGCGCAAAAAAAGGTTAATGTTTTTGCGCGATAACCGACATACGCGCAGGCGGAGCTGCGGCTGGAAAGCTAGTAGTACGAGTATATATATCAGCAGTAGATGAAACAGAAGCGGATACTTTTCCTGTCATGCTCTTCGGTCCCACAACTCAAGGGAGGCTGTGGCGCATGGCGTAGTCGAAATCGATTGTTTTCTTATCTTTTGTCATAATTTATTAAAATTCTAATCCTAAGTTTTTGGTTATGTCAACATCCTGCACAAATTAAGTAAGTTCCTCATTCCATTTAAGTACTCGAGACCCGTGATATGATACGCTGTTTATCTGTATGGCGGATATACAGATAAACAGCGCCCGGATTGTCACCGATTTGCATTTTGGTACATAGGACCAAATAGCCACCACTAATGAATTATATTCTAGTCACGAAGTCATATGGTACACAAAACGGAAGCAGCGAAGTGTCCCGAAGCGGTTAGGGCGTTTCGGACACGTGCACAATAACCCTAACTCAACCACTATTGCACCAGTTGCACTGGGCGTTAACAGAAGCCGAGTTTAATCCGATCTGTTTAGTGGTTAATGTGACAAGTTGAACAAGCAGTTGTAAAACAGTATGAGTACGTACTGTACATGTACTAGTTATTTCATTTCAAATAAGGGAGCCTTAATGCTAAGACAAAGAACTAAAGTAACCAACATAGCTCTCAGAATTAGCGAGTTGAAGTGGCAATGGGCGGGCCACACTGCTCGACGACCTGATAACCGATGGGGAAAATAGGTTCTCGAGTGGTTACCACACTACACCAGAAGACGTAGATTTGGCCCCCCACCAGGTGGACTGACGTGAAAGTCGCGGGTAGCCAGTGGTTACAAGTGGCTAATAGCCGTTCTTTGTGGCGTTCTATGGGGGAGGTTTTTGTTTAGCAGTGGACGTCTTCCAGCTGATGATGATGAATGCTAAGCGTTTGTGAGCAGAGTGGTGATGAGGATAAATACTGACACTTCGCTTTCACAGAAAACCCTTTAACCTTTTGAAAAACCTTGATGAAAGGTCCTATTCCTTAACACAGCTTCGGTGTTGTATTATTACTGTATCTAGAGACAGCATTCCTTTTTTGTTTAATAGCTGATAGGTTAGTCTTTGACCACTATCGAACCTGATAGTATGTGATGATGTGGTCGAAGATGTTGTTTAAAGGCAATGGTTCATATATGAGTTTAAGTAAGTTCACCGCTTTACCACTTAGTTTCTTTTCTATTCAATTACACCATTCGCTAGCGCCACCACAAGTCGATTTTCAGTACTAAATTAAGCTAGGTTTCTCACACAATAAACGATCCGGCTCGAAGGACCCTTGTCCAAAGGTGTACTAATCCTGGCGGGGAAATAGAACATTTTTTCTCACTCACCAAACGCATAGACCTTTATTTCATATATTGCTTACGAACCGCTTAACATCAGGTGGGCCTCGAGCTTGTTCCGTCACAATAATATAGAACAAAAGGACATAGAAGAGTTAAACTATTATTTTTTAACCAATCACGACGTTTTGATCAAGTTGCATTGACCGTGCTCGCAGATAGTCTCTTTCTTGATTTTGTTTTTCGAGGTACCTATATAACACTATATTTTTATGTTACTTTCTACGTTAATAGACCTTTTAGTAAATTATAAACCAAAGTTACCAATGTGTACAGTTGCACAAACACATATTAAACCAAATGTCTCTTTAGTACCTATAACAAACGCTATTCCAGTCACGAAGCTAAGTTTGCTCGAGATGTCCAAAGGCGTTTTGCCACGTGCGCTATTACTGTGATCAAATTACCATTGCTCTGGATTGGTCACGGAGTCTGTGGTTAATACCATTTGCCACAACATCGTATTATATCTGAAACGCTCGTAGCGAAGTTTGCTAGCCGTTCTTAGCAAAGTTAAGCAACGTCCGCCGCGGTCATGACTTGGATGGGTGACCGTGAGTGACATTACTACTGACGCTTCCTTGCTTTAGGGGACACGTTAAGCTGTCGGTCCCGGTTGTGGTCTTAGGATGGCAAGCGTTATCGTATGGTGGTAGGGCATTTTGCGAATGCTCGCCTGGCTAACTACCACTCTCAAGTAGAAAATATCTCCCCAAGCACCTAACGGTGTGTTCCGGCAGCTGTCGTTGACAGCCAGTAATTCTAGGATATCCTGAACAACATCTTCGACCACATCATCACTTACCATCAGTTGATATAGTGGTCACAGGCTATTAGGCACAAAAATAGCGCTCGTAGCGAAGTTTGCTCGCCGTTCTTAACCGATCAGCAAAGTTAAGCAACGTCCGCCGCGGTCATGACTTGGATGGGTGACCGCTAGTGGCATTACTACTGAGCGCTTCCGTGCTTCAGAGGACACGTTAAGCTGTCGGTCCCGGTTGTGGTCTTAGCATGGCAAGCGTTATCGTATGTGGTAGGGCATTTTGCGAATGCCCGCCTGGCTAGCTACCACTCTCAAGTAGAATATATCTCCCCAAGCAGCTATCAGGGTGCAGCTGTCTTTGAGAGACAGTAATTCTAGGTTAGCCTGAGCAATATCTTCGACCACATCATCACTTAACATCATGTCAGATAGTGGTCAAAAGCATACATATCAGCAATAAAAAAACGGACTTGCTATGGTGTATACATTGGTTACTAAAGAACAATATAGCAGTAATTAATAACAATTTGCACAGCCATTAACCAATTTAGTTTCAACTAGATCCTGTATTTAAATCATGTGAGACTTATGTGCATTTCATACCTAATAAAGAACTCTTCTTTTATATATGTCACTTTCATTTTGAAATATAGCTCTAGGATATAATATTGTCTACTTAATAATAGCTTCCTATAAATTATTGAGCGCTCACGCCTAACATGCATCGTGCGATTTTCTAAATATAAAAAAGGCAATAATAAGTGACCCAAAAAAAGCCTATCAGACATAAAAAAAAAATGTTAATTTTAGAATTAGTTAACCCCACGGCTATTATCAATGCAAGCACCAATAATAAGTATTAGATAAAAATGCTATAAAGACTCAATATTTTTTACATAAATCATTCTGAAAATTAAATGTAGTTCTAAATATTTATATCATCATCATCATCATCAGCCGGAAGACGTCCACTGTTGAATAAATGCCTCCCCCATAGAGCGCCACAAAGAACGGCTATTAGCCGCTTGTAACCATTGGCGGAAGTCTGTAGGTTTTCTTTTTATTTATATAATAAAGGGAAAAAACAGTGGTAATAAGAGGCAACGTTTGCGTTTCAGTAGTTCACTAACTGTGCCTTTTTTTCGTTTACAAGCTCAAAATTAAACAATATTTGTTAACGCACGTTTGTTGCTGAAGTAACTTCCTTAGCTCCTGGTTTGATTACGTCGGCTTCTATCGTGGATATTTTTATATTTTGTGCTGAAAGCCTCCCGGAAACTCTGCCGGTACATAAGAATAGTAGCGACAGTATATAGCTTTTTCTGGAATAGCCGTTAAGACGCTAAGCTGATGCCATTTATTGCAGCATGAAATGTGCAGTTCATTAGATAACCTAGTAAATTATTACTAAGACAAAAGCACAACATCAAAAAAAAAAATCTTGTTACTTGCCAAAAATTTAAATAATGGAGGTACATGCTCACATATAAAAAATTGTACACTCTCATTTAATTGCTGATCGATGACTAGACACGCGAGAGAGTGATCCTTGCACCGAAAAGTCATATATATTATATTGTAAGATAATTTTGAAAAATGTTCATGAATTAAATCCGAACTATAAAGACAGAATTTCTACTTGAGGGTGGTCGCTAGCCAGGCGGGCATTCGCAACTTGACCTTCCACCATGCGGTGAAGCTCAAGCCCGCGGTGGATTCGACCTGCGGCACGGCAGTCCATAGCCAATGCAACTGAGCCATCACTGTTTCAAAGTTGTACGGAAGTCCAGTAATGAAGTGCAAAAACAATCATTGCAGATCTTACTACATGTAGGAAAGTCAAGCATTCTCCACGACCAGTATTATTATTACCATGTTTGCTGCTATACTGCGAAATTTTATCAGTTAACCAATTGATTATAAAGCTTATTATAATTTAAAGATATGAGTGGAAACCATGCAAAATATAATGTTTATGTTTTTATAATTAAATTAAAGTTTAATTAGCCATTCTTAACAGATCAGCTATCGCCAATTAAACATTAAATTTCTCAGGCTCTCATATTACAGAGACCTGACTTCACTTTATCAATCTCCAATTTAAAGGTTTTCTTAAATAATTTAACTTAATATAATATTAATCACACTGATACTACTTTGTTAAGGTATCATTTTAATATTTTAAGAAAATGCTACACTAACTTTTTCTTGATTTTGGGCACAGCCCGCCCACTTTACGTCTATAAATTTGTTTCGTGTTTTACTGATTCGGTAGTCGAATTGCATAAAACGTTCTGGAATTCGTGGAACAGTTCTTACAGAAATATCTGTCGGACAGGCCTACACTGGTTAAAACAAATGGATGCATCTTCCGGTAGTTTTCTAAAATAGATGTTCAAAAGAAGTGTCAAGCTATATATTATATATATATACACCGTGTCCCAAAATTCAACGATAAGCCGGCATCGGTGCATGGACCTACGCATGACTACTCGGGAAAAAATAAAAAAAAAATTATAACTCTTTTTTTTTTTAATTACAGGGACTTTTATAAAGTTGCGCCAACTTTTAATAAAACTTGCCATGGTAGTGTCCATACATTTTTTTAACCCAGACTATAGAAAGTGCAAAGAATGTTAAAATCTATGAAAATTATAAGAAAAAATTTTTTTTTTACTGATTTTTGTAAAATAACTACAGACTTTCTGTAATTTTAAAGGATTGTGGTAGATAGCCGTCCTTCTTAGGTTGCTAACGCACAAAAAAATATCAAAAATATGTCAAAAATTGTGGTCATGGTAGTTGAAAATAGCATAATGGGTATCGAATATCGATGAAATTTATAAAAGTCTCTGTAATTAATAAAAAAAAACAGTTATAATTTTTTTTTTTTTTTCCTAGGAGTCATGAGTAGGTCCATTCACCGATGCCGGCTTATCGTTGAATTTTGGGACACGGTGTATATATATATATATATATATACGGTTCAACGTTACTCCTTGACAAATGTTACTATAGAATAAATGCATTCTTTAGTGATAGAACATTTAATATAAAATAATGACATTGTATTGTAATTTTTAAACATTTCTTTATACTGAAACTATTTATTTTATTTCTTTTGACTGTACCGCTGACTATTTTTTTTCAATCACATATATCTTATTATTTGTAATTTTTTTAAGAAACTATATGTTATAACAAACCCTATATTATGTTGTTAATATTTGCATGCCTTATATAGGTGAGAATGTACCTGGGACTTACCCTTTTAACCATGTAACAACTTTATAACCTGCACTCTGACAAATAAATGAATTTGAATTTGAACCTGAATCGATACTGAGTAATATACCTATGACATATACTAGATATCGATTAAAACTAGACCTAGTGCACTCTCACTGTATTAATGGAACATTCCTGTCATAATGCGTTGCATAAGTTAGCGGCAACTTGGTATCCCCACCGGAGCGTCCGGGGCAATTCTGCCACGTGTGCGATTACCCTAATCCAAACACTGTTACACGGTTAACGGTCACGGAAGCTGTTGTAGTTAATCCCATCATTTTGACCGCTAAATTAAAAAAATACCATAATTATGTTGGAGGGTTTAAGCCTTATTTTCAAACAGTCTAATGAATGAAATGCTTAGCGATTATTCGCCTTATATTTCAGTGCAAATAGTAATGTATTTTTAAACGACGAACAGGAAGGTATGGGTCATTTTTTTATGTAATATGGGAACAGATAATCGTGAATTTGTGATTCTATATATAATACCATAACCTAAAAAAAAATAGTTATTCTAGACCCTAGAACAACAAGGTAGTAAAGTTTTAATATTTAAACATTATTAAAACTTTACGTATCCGAAGGCCGGTAGCGTTCCTAGAATCTCAGACCTGCGTGTTTATTATTTTTAACTTGTTTTGTTTTAATTTTCTCGCACAAAATGACTGAAAACTCAAACTTTGGCAATTATATTGAAAATTTTAACAAGTAAATAATAAATTAATTAAAAAAATATTTTGGTTCTTTCTCGATTCAGTTACTATAAAGATACATGCGGGCGGCGATTATCAATCGTTTCCCGTTATTTTAACGCGAACGGTTGAAAATATTAGTAAAATACTGTAATTTTGCACAATCAAAAATACACCTTTTTATTTATCCATGGTATAATTGCAATTCCTTAATTTAATTACTGTCAAACTGTTGGGCAGTTGGTCGGCAGATGATAACATCTGCCCAAAAACAGATTACTCTTTTACATAATTACAACTTATTATGTTGATAATAACTTATATTTTATTTGGTTATAAACTGGTGCTCTTTTAAGCCACTTTAAATGGCACTGAACCACATATATTTAGATTATTATTTTTAATTACCACATTATTATTTTATCGCACCTTTAATGTTTGTGATACTATCAAAAATTGCGTCTAGATGCGCAATACTAATCTGAAACAAAAATACACTTGGTTAGTAAATACTAAAATTTTACACTACAGCAAAAAACTGTTAAAAGCTTCAAAGTTACAGTAGTTTTTCGACAAACACCTGATTTGCTTATATTATATATAATCTTTGGTAAACAACGCAATAAGACTGAGTTTTTTTTACAATTACCATGTCATTGTGTCATCCTTGGTGTTGTTTGAATAGTGTATTTCATTATACCATCTTTCATGGGGTAGTACGATTACTATGCATTTCCTTGCTGATTTTCGTCCATAATTGTGTCATTAAGTACTTCGATATATTATAACATAGGTAATATAATTTTTTTTATGTTATTGTCACGGAACAAGCACGAGGCCCACCTGATGTTAAGCGGTAACCACTGCCTATAACAGATGCATTTCATAACAAGTGACGAACTGCACTGCGCCCGTCACCTTGAGACATACAGTCGTTGAGTCTCACGTGTCTGTAATTTTACTGGCTCTCAAAGACTGCTGCTGGAACACACTGTTAGGTGCTTGGCGACAGATTTTCTACTTGGTAGCTAGCCAGGCGAGCATTCGCAAAATGCCCTTCCACCATGCGGTGAAGCTCAAGTAGGCGGTGGGATTCGAACCATTGACCTACGGCATCGCAGTCTATAACTATAACAGCTCGGCTATCATTGCTTAAACAGTAATCAGCCTTAACATCCGTTAAATTTGGAGAAAATAATCTGTACCCGACAAACAGACAGACGAACACGCAATAGCTCCTTAAATGACTTCAATTTTTTCATCGAATGTACAGAAAAAAACGACCTTTGATAAAATGAAACTACCTCATTACTCAGTATCCGTCAAGAAATGGACGAGAAGGACAGAGTAACCGCCCTTATATTTTACACTTAATCACCCTGACCCAAGGGACGACGGGTGATTATTTACCCTAATTAGGTCATCTTCCGGTAGACATGGTAACACATCAAGTGTAACAGAACAGGGTAACGCAGTGTAAGCGCGTGTAACGCAATGTAAGAAGGGTAACCCTGAATAAACGTAGTAATAAAACCTAGAGTTACTTTGTGCCTTCGGGTCTTCCTTGTCATTAGCTTATTTTCTTTTATTAGTCTGCTCTATTATTTCTCTATTAGTTACTTTATGTTTTAAAAGACGACCTACAGTTAATTTAATTTCCTTACCAAATTACTCGAGTTTTGTTGTGCTCGGTATTGCTGTTATAACTTGAATAGGCGTTCAAATTTTCAATTTGATTTAACTGAAATAAACTGAAATATATCTCTATCATTGAAGCAGTGATGGCTCAGTGGCATTGGCTATCTATTGACTGCCGTACCGCAGGTCCCTGGATCGATCCCCACCGCCATTTTGAGCTTCACCGAATGGTGGAAGGGCATTTTGCGAATGCCCGCCTGGCTAGCGACCACCCTCAACTAGAAAATCTGTCGCCAAGCACCTAACGGTGTGTTCTGGCAGCAGTCCTTGAGAGCCAGTGAAATTAAAGACACATGAGACTTAACAACAGTAACAGTGCAATTCGTGACTTGTGACGAAATGCATCTGTTATAGGCAGATGTTATAGTTAGAGAGGGCTATCTTCTACTAAGTAGAAATCTGTCGCAAAGATGTGTTCCAGCAGCTGTTCTCGAGAGCTAGTAATTCTAAGTTAAGCATGTTAACACCATACATCATTTCTTACCATCAAGAGAGATTGCGGTCAACGTCATTTTCGTTAAAAAATCTAACATGAGCATAGTTGGTGTTTGGGAATTCGAACCCGCGACCACCCGTCTCTCCGGTTGGAACATGCTCTGCCAATTTGAGCCACCTAAGGCCCGTTCGTGGTTCAAATTTTCCATTCGGTACGTTGATATTTTATAAGCGTATTCACTCAACAAAAGATAATACTACGATTTTATATTTTTTATCAAGGTAAACCTCTGTTTGTATTGCCTGTGTAAATTGACTGAGCATTATAATTTTTATCAAGGTATACCTATGTTTGTATTGCCTGTGTAAATTGACTGAGCAAAGATAGTTGGGGCCAACTTTTATTATTGAATATTTAAATGTTTGCCTGAAGTTTACTATCGAGCCGTATCAACTTCCCTTGCTCCCACTAATCCTTCATATGTACGGGCCAGTATAACATAAAGTATATATGCCCAATGCTGCCTGCCGGATAGGCTTATAGCCAGCTCTAGTGGAGCTCAGGCAACCGGTACGATTCCAGGACGCTTGCTAAGGATTGCCAATTACATATTAGTATACTCAGTAATAATAACAAATATTTTAAAAATATTTTATGAAAACATCAAATTAATATTTTAATAAAACAATTAAAAAATACAAAAATATATCTAGTGACAATTCCGCCTAATTTTCCTGTTAAGCCGACGTGACGTCACAAACGCCACGCAGCCAAACCGGAAGAATTTTCGACGCGTTTCGCTTCTACAAGAAGCATCCTCAGGAGGTCTTGACTCTACGAGCGCATGATCGAGAAATTTCTCGCCGACGTGACGTCGACGTGAACAGAAAAATTAGGCGGAATTGTCACTAGATATATTTTTGTATTTTTTAAGTGTTTTATTAAAATATTCATTTGATGTTTTCATAAAATATTTGTTAATATTAAATATGGATTTCCGCAAAGTAACGCCTGAATCTATTTATTATTTAGTATACTCAGTAATTATTTTTCTTACTTTTTTTACCGGCGCGGCGGTATGTCTTTATTAACAAAATACTACGAACTATATACAACACTACAGCTACTACAATAAAAGCATTTGGACAACCTACAAGTCATTGCAGACTCACTATAAGTCCAAATGCTCCAGCCCACTACCAGTTGGCAGCGTGCCCAGCATGCTGGCAGCATTGCCCCGTTGAATTTTCTAAAGTAATAATTTTAAAGTAGAACCACAAAAGTATTTTTTTTTTAATGGTACTGCGTATAACAATACTTACAAATGGCAAACTAATAGACACATGAGAACCTATTGGACACGAAACCTAAAATTATACAAAGAAACATAAATCGGCTGTACATACAAGGTAACAGAATTGCCTCTCACGAGACTACTGCACAATTTCCGCCTTTAATGCACAATCACATTTACTATAATACCAACAAAATCCTGTAACAATTAAGAACTTCAAGTTTCGTAACATATTACGCGACCGCATCGCTTCCGTCTACCGTAGAATAACACAAAGTACGCTACATAATTACACAGAATACTTGACAATTCATAGTTAGTATGAAACCTACATCATCGTTACGGTAACAGTCTGCAACAAATACTTTACCTCAACACAGATTAATACATAGCTACGGCATGAGTACAGGCCACAGTCAATAAACAGTTAGTTCATGACTTCCTCAAAACTCACTAGAATAAATAGTAGTTAGTACGTAAATACCATAGTATATGTATCAGTAACCCCGTATTGACATTGGCTACTTTCACTTGCCGCGCCTTCTGTGGACTCGTTTCGGCGTTATGTCATTTATTTGGGTTGCATCATTTGCATAGCATGTAAGTTGTTATGTTGGTATATATTTAAAGTCTGCTGCAAGAAAAAATCATAAAAATTAAGAGGAAAAGCAGACATATTATAAGGATGTCAGTTCCTAATGAGGTTGACTTGCTTGATATTCACTTGAAATTCGAATGAAATACCTTCAAATGCTTTTTAATCTTATAATTTGTTTTTAATATCTTTGCAATACTAGCGTAGGTTCACAATATGTTAAAGTATGACCCTATTTCAATTCCGCGGTGTTACTGAGAGTTTTTTTCCTCTGTGGGGTGCCGAGTTAGAATTGCACCTCCCCATATCATCACGTGGGTGTCGTAGGAGGCGACTAAAGGAAAAATACTGGAAGGTGGGCAGCAGCACCTTCTAAAGAACTGCCATCTTGCACTGCGATCCCCAAGCTACCTGCCAAGCTTGGGGATTATGGCAAATACACCCTTAGCAGGGGAGGCTGTCTTCAGCAATGGAGGAGTCGGCTGTTACTGTACTGTACTGTACTGAGAGTTTTGAAGCGCTCGTAGCGTTGCTTGCTTAGTATTTCTTATCCGATCAACTTAAGCAAGAGCAACAAAGTCAAGCAACGTCCGCTGCGGTCCTGACTTAGACGGGTGACCGCTAGTGGCACTTCTAGCGAGCACTTTCTTGATTCGGAGGGCACATTAAGTCTTCGGTCCCGGTTGTAGCCTTAAGATAGCAGTCGTTGCAGCATGGTGCCGGGCATTTTGCGGTTACCCGCCTGCACCTTACATTTTATTTCGGCAGCTGTTCTTGAAAGCATGTAATTCTATGTTAGCCTGAACAACATCTTCACCAACCACATACCCACCACCACATAAAAAAAAAATAGATATTTACCCAAAGGAAGAGGCTGCTATTACGAGAACTAAAACCAATAAATAACGTAAATACTCACCTACACTTAATTATGCATTATTAAAATACATATGTATATTTTAAAAAACATATGTATTATACAACTGGGTGAAGATCAGTAGGTGCGTAGCCATATCGTCTGGTCTACTACTAACTTATTCACGCTTTTACATAAACTCCAATGAATCGATTCCAATGAATCGACTCAAATGAATTCTGCCAAAACGATAGCTCGTATATTGGAGAATATCTTAAACACTCGTTATTCTCAATGATATCGCATATTGATGTTACTAAACATAATGTCCACAACTATCATAATTACTCTCGCTCCTTGGAGTAAAAATGTAGTGGTCATACTCTTAACGAGAGAGCGTCAAGAAGCCAGCCATGAAACCGAAGCCAAAACACGATAAGATAAACCTGATGAGATAGAAAATAACATGATGTACCAACTCCCCCTCAGAGGTGGAATGGGTAGGAGGATAATGATAATGACGGGATCACACAGACGGCTAGTTGACCCCGTTTAATAAAGGGACATGTCCCTTTTATTAAAGTCACGGGTATCACAATTCATCTCGCGGTACATTTTATTTGTAGATCGGGAGGATTACAGTACAATTGTTCTTGTGTCTCATAAAATCTTCCGTATATCTACACATTTGTGTGCAAGACCGATTTGTTGATCTGTACAGGTTAAGAAAAAACAAACAATTGAAACAAAGTGGAAATCGCGATACCATGAAAGTCAGCTAAAAGCACATATTCAAATCAGAGTGGCAACTTCAACAAATTATATCATATTATGTTTTAATAGATACAATAAATAAAAACTGCAAAAAAAATAATGACAAGTGAAAATCGGGACTATGAAAGTGTGAAACTAAATGGTGGTAACTTGAAATAAATGGTAACTTCGACCAATTGTTTCTTATTTTTTTTCAATATATATTATGTCTTTAAATTCAACACAAGTTTGGGTTAACTCTCTTCCTTATATGTTTGCCTATTCGATAAACGTCGTTTTAAACTTTCCGATTAACCAAAGACGTAAAAACTTATAAATATCTGTAGCTCTAAACTGGATAACATAAGAATATATAGGTAATACACACACAACACACATTTAGGCGAAAATAAATATATATGATAATGAGAGTTTGATGATAATTTCACGAAAAAAATGTGTGGCAAATTAATTATGAGTGTGTGTGTGTAAAGTACTCCCTAACTGGCCCAAAGGTACTGCAAAATATTGCATACGCTCCAGGTTTTCCCCTAATATGTATTTTGCAAAAGAAAAACTTATATTAATTATTTCTTTGTATGAGAATGTCTTTTGTCGCAATAATTATTACTATAATTAAATATTGTCAGTTAACATTTGTAAATCCCTTGAAATTCTAAATACTCTTTTACACTATAAAAGCAATTATCTAATAGCCACTTACTAAACCTCTTTCTAAAGATTTGTCCATCTAGTTGTTTCAACGCATCAGGTTTTCGCATTTCAACAGTTACAGTGTCACCATTGTGTGTGACAACGCACTGCGCTCGACTCTCCAATACATTCATTTTTAAGTCTCAATTGTAACCCGGTAACTTACACTTGATACAGTGCCCTTCAAAGTGTTTGCATACTGCTGCTTGGAGGTAGAATATCTGACACTGCAGTGGTATCCACCAAGACAGCCTATTGAACAAGAGTCCTACCACCTTGTTCGTCACATGATTGGTACCACCCGGAGACCGCGTGTGTGTATCGAGATTAAGGATACCTTCCCACGGCCGAGGGGTGACTCAACCCCTTAACTTATCTGTAAATAGGTAAAATTATTACACAAAAAACTTATTTAATTTTTCTCCATTGTTAATTTTTACTTATTGTATCAGATATTAGTCTGGAATTGTGTCTGACAGATGACGAAGTAAAAGGCTAGCCCCTATTTCATTTTACCTTTATATATTAATAAGTAGGTAAGTTGTCTGTTATTCATTAAATTCATTAGCGGTCACATACATAGTTGTGATTTCTATCGAAATATTGGTGGCCTTGCTGAAAATTTAGGTAACATTAATTTTATTTAATTTGAATTAATAAAATGGGACGCACTAATTAAAAAAGTAACTATGTGAATTTTGGGAATTACATTAAAAATCATCTGTATACCCTTTCAATAACGAAATTCATTGAAAAAGTTGTAGGAGGCCAGTCCAGTCATATTTCCATATCTAAATACATAAACAAAATTTTGTATTTTTTGGCGTAGCTACGAGTATGTTGAGTTTTTAGCTCCTTTCTTTGATCTATCATTATTATTGTATTGTACTGACTACACCACAAACATGGATAAGGGAGACAAGATAATGATGAGTTATTCAATTCTAAAAATAGATAGGTATTATCTTCCAAATAGTTCTGCACCTAGTCACACGCTTACTAATACTAATTACTGAGTGATTGTAGCTAATGAGAAATTATGTATCATTACAAAATGCCCTTAACCTCGCTGACTGGTCACTGGTGGTGGTAGCTGGGGAGGTGGTAGCCTCCGACTCGCCAGTCGACTCTGTGCTGGGCTGTGTTTAGTGTTTTGTGCTGTGGATTGTTTTTGCGGTACGTTATTTTCATTTATATATTGGATTTTGTACATTGGACTGATCGGTATGTTTTTCGATATTTTTATTTGCAGGATTGATTTTTTTCGAGTGTTTGTAGATTCTGAGTACAGTACGTATGTGTTACAATAAGATTTTGACGGAGCTTAGTAACATTAAAATATATATGTTTAACTATTTGCCTCGAAGACGTTTCAAGCTGCAACGGATTATTTTATTAGGGTTCCTTGCGAGAAACGAGACGTTTTTACTAAGCCTCCGACACCGCCTATCTTTATAGTACGGTTTCATCTGATCCCAAGAGCCGGTTGAAATTTTCACTGATTCTTATGATAGATATTCTGACAGATAAATACAAAAAGTAAAGATTTAAAACAGTACCCATACAAAGAAAACATTTTTTTTTATCGAATTTATTTGTTGTTTCTCCATCGTAAAACCGACATTATTATAAAATCGTTAAATTTGATGCGATGATTGTAAAAATCCGAAACTAACACCCCATAAAAAGAGTTTTAACTTCTTATTCAATTACAATAATACAGAACTTTCCTCCCGTGTTTCCGCCACGGATTTTTTTCACATTTAAGTAGAAATAAAACAAATGATGCGACTGTATAATATTAGATTACAATTTTGGGGAATAATACACAATAACTCGTCACAGAGTTAGGAGCGCAGTGTAAAGTCTCAGGACGTTTTTTTTTTACTTTTTTTTTGTATAATATTTTTTTTTGCCTACAATAAAGCTGGAATATGGAGATTTTTGTACAATTTACAACTTTTTACCGCCCATGTTCATGCAATAAATATATTTGAATTTGAATTTGAAATTTGACGTTTCTGACAATGCAACCGTAATGAGCAGGCGTACTGCTTACTATCAACGGGCAATTTGTCCTTCTCGTCGACTCGTATGAGTAAAAAAGCAACATGTTGTGTTAGTTGTATATGTATATACTGCTCACTGACGAGTTGGTATGTGACATTTGAACTGCGTTGCGAAACAAGCATGCAATTCAATCAACGTTCGATGGTTTATCTGAAGGTTGTTTTAAAGTAGTAGTAGTGTAGTTTGCCTATACATAATATATAACTCTCTAATGGAAGTACATTCCAAAAAGCACGAATTGCCTATGAAAATGCCACCTACATGATTATAATACCCGAAACAAAGAAAGGTTACATGTACCAAGAACTACACTCGTTAAAACCTATAAACAAGGTCTCTGTCTAAAACTGGCCATGTATAATAAATTACCTTTGGAAATAATACGTCTCCCTCTAAATAAATTCAAAATTATACTCAAAAATTTCTTTGAACGCCATCCATTTTACCATATCAACCAGTACATGAGTTGTTCATTTTCTGATTTGCATGCTTAGTTAGTTTTTGTTTATTTTTTATGAGGATGCAAAGAAGTACTTATTTGTACTTGATTGTGACATTGTGTTATATTTAAGACATGCTTTAATGCTATGTATTTCTTTTGTACCGATTTGACTAACCAATGTTATGTAATGTAACGAAATCGTTAAACAAATAAATAAATAAAATAAGGTAATAAGAGATGATAGACATTTATCATTTTCAAGATTAGCTTAGCGTGAATTCAGATAAAAATCTGGATTAGTCGTATATAGCCACACGGGAGAATCAGAACAAAATCGGGATATGACGTTCTATACAGAATTATTGGTAAAATGCTAAAAACCTCTTAGGATTGACTTCTACTAGTCTTAATATACTTTTGAGATGTTTTTGTTTTGTGTTTTTATGTGTAATTGACGGAATAAGCATGAGAACCACCTGATGTTAACAGTCCATGTGCCGGTAACTTATCATTTAAAAAGATCATCATAATTTTTTTGTAATGTCTAACAGAAGCAACCCTAAGAGCTGGTTAGCATTTAACCCTGTAGAGCTGGAGGGGACATAGCGTTTCACCCCAATATGTTATTGAAATATTACATTCCTATCCCGTTTCAGTAAAACATGCGGGATGTCTAAAGGATATTGCAGTTTACTGTTATTGCCGTGATCCGCTTCTAAGTACAATACATCGAATGAACAATAAAAGAAACTACTTATTACATCAAATACGTCGCAGGCAAATTGTTACTATTTTATAACATATTTGTTCAAATGTTTTACCTTTCACTGTGATATAAGTACAATAACAATGTAGACGTAGTTTCCAAAGCAAAGCATAGTCGAAAAAGGAAACAAATCAAATGAGAAAAAGATCACAGCTCGTCTTTAATCATTTACTAAGATAGAAGCACGATTGACATAACAATTATGTTCCGGCAGCTTGAGAGTCGTCATGAAAATCACTTAACAACAGTTGAGATTCCGTGCCTTCCTTCGGAGGGCACGTTAAGCCATCAGTCCCGGTTGTTGTCTTTTTTTTTTATTGCTGATATGTAAGTTTTTGACCACAATCTGACCTGATACTAAGTGATGATGTGGTCGAAGGTGTTAACAGGTTTAACCTTAAATTACTGCCTCTCAAAGACAGCCGCTGGAAGACACCGTTAGGTATTCGCCTTGAGGGTTGTAGTCGGGTATTCTCAAAATACCCTACCACCATGCTCTCAGCTATAAACAAAAATGTATATATCAAAAGCCAGCTTGTCAGAAATAACAAAACGAGCAATAACCTGTATTGCTGTGGAAATATAGTATGCACACAGTCGCTAGGTATGCATGCGGTAAATAAAAAAAATGTGGTGGACGTTGTGTGTATCCAAATGTGTAGTCTATTTTAGATGGGTCCCTAAAATCTCGACTCTTCCAGGCACTTCTTCTTTTTTTTTTTATACTTGATAGGTTAGCCTTTGACCACTATCTCACCTGATGGTAAGTGATGATGTGGTCGAAGATGTTATTCAGGCTAACCTAGAAGTACTGGCTCTCAAGGACAGCTGCCGGAACACACCGTTAGGTGCTTGGCGACAGATTTTCTACTTGAGGGTGGTAGCTAGCCAGGCGGGCATTCGCAAAATGCCCTACCACCATGCTATAACGACTGCCATCCTCAGATAACAACCGGGACCGACGGCTTAACGTGCCCTCCGAAGCACGGAAACGCTCAATAGTAATGTCACTAGCAGTCACCCATCCAACTCATGACCGCGGGCGACGTTGCTTAACTTTGCTGATCGGTTGAGAACAGCTAAGTAAACTTCGCTACGAGCGCTTCTTCTTGGCTACCAAAGGACAATTCGAAGACTTGTCAGATGAACGTCTAATGTTCACTCGCATGTGAAACGAGGTCTATCCGTCCTACGCCCTCAGTCTAACATTTTTTAAATACCGCTTTTTCTAAAGGTCAAAATACACTAGCTTACCCAGAGCTTAAATACTAACTAGTTTCGAGCACCACTGCTCAAAAAAACTAACTAGAATTTACCTATCTACATACCTTTGCACATGTTATATGCAGTTTGTAATGACAAGGAAGGAATATTCAAATATTATGCGTCATATCTGTTGTTAGAAATAGATAAATAAGCAATTTGTGTTACCACCGCCATGAGACGTTCCGATCACAAATCTCGCTCATTCATTTCATTGTGAGAAGTTCATAAGATAAAACAAAATGACGATATTTTCTATTCCAATAATAAAAACAATACTTACGCGTGAAATGAAACATTTTTGTTATCTCTCACAGTGCCTGTATAATTAGTGCAGTGTCTAAAGACACAGGCCTATTGCCCACAACTTTTCCTAAAAAACACGATTAGCGGCTACCTATTCACCGGAAGCCCGGAAGTGCAAGACTGGTAGAATGTTTTTTTTATGCCTGCCCTGATGGTAAGTGATGATGTGGTCGAAGATGTTGTTCAGGCTAACCTGGAATTACTGACTCTCAAGGACAGCTGCCGGAACACACGGTTAGGTGCATGGCGACAGATTTTCTACTTGAGGGTGGTAGCTAGCCAAGCGGGCATTCGCAAAATGCCCTACCACCATGCTATAACGACTCTCATACTAAGCCAACAACCGGGACCGACGGCTTTACGTGCCCTCCGAAGCACAGAAGCGCTCAGTCATAATGTCACGAGCGGTCACCCATCCACTCATGACCGCGGCGGACGTCGCTTAACTTTGCTCATCAGTTAAGAACAGCTAATGAAACTTCGCTACGAGCGCTTCAAAATTACGGCAATTACCTTGCATTCGTCTAGTAAATATGGGGAGTTCACAACTTATCTACAGATACAAATTTTAGAGCTTATCACATAATGTTTGATGAAGTGAAGCGCAGAAAATAATGATTTAAGTAATAAAGGTGCCAAATGTCTCAATGTCATTTTGAATCTGATCGGCTGGTTACCAAACGCCAGTTGCAAAACGTGTGTTAAAAAACCCGATGACCAAACGGCGTTCGTTTTGTAAGCGGTCGCATCGAAATACAAGAATCAATCAATTAGTTTTTGTGAGTCATTTTGGATGGAATTAATATAAAAATTGCAAGCGATGAATATAATTATGAAGCTTACTTTAAATAGTAAACAGCGTTTAATATGTGCCATTGGTTACGGCAGAATCCATAATCGTTGGTTTACTTAGCTATGAATTCGTGTGTGGGTTTCACCTTTGTTGGATAAACTCAATAAATAACCAATTATTGCGGGTCAATGGTTTTCTAGTCGCACATTGAGACACAGACAAGATAAAAATAGGAAAAAAAGCTCACGTTAATTGATTGCTTTCACTGGTAGATTTTATTTATTTGTCAACAAGACTATATGTACATATTTTTTATTTTAATTAAAATAATGTTACATTATAAATATTATAGTTAACCAAGTTATTATACTCATAGTTACACTATTTATCAATTATATTAATTTAACAATGTTGGTATACAATGAATAGATTCAGGCGTTACTTTGCGGAAATCCATTTTTAATAATAACAAATATTTTAAAAGTATTTTAAGAAACCTTTAATTAATTATTTAATAAAACACTTAAAAAATCTTTATAAAAATGATATCGATCTAGTGACAATTCCGCCTAAATTCCTATTAAGCCGACGTGACGTCACAAACGCCACGCAGCCAAACCGGAAGAGTGTTCGACGCGTTTCGCTTCTAAACGAAGCATCCTCAGGAGGTGTTGACTCTACGAGCGCACGATCGAGACATGAGACATGTCTCGATCGTGCTGTATTATGTAGGTATACATTTAAAATGAAAGAATTATAGTAAAGATTGTTTTTTATTTCGGATATGCTAGCCTTTATCACTACCTCAACTGATGGTAAGTGATGATTTGGTCGAATATGTTGTTCAGGCTAACCTAGAATTACTGGCTCTCAAGGACAGCGGCCGGAACAAACCTTTAGGTGCTTGGCGGCAGATTTTCTACTGCGGTTGGTTGCTAGCCAGGCGGGGATTCGAAATGCCCTACTACGATGCTATATCGACTGCCATCGTAAGACAACAACCGGGACCGACGGCTTATAGTTTCCTCCAAAGTACGGTAGCGCTCAGTAGTAATGCTACCAAGCGGTCACCCATCCAAGTCATGACTGCGGCGGACGTTGTTTAACTTAACTGATAGGTTAAGAACGGCTAAGCAAACTATGCTACGAGCGCATCACGTATCTTTACTCTGTTGATTAGGTAATACACGCTTCGAAAGTGCATGAGTCGCGGGAAATGTTAAAGATTATGCAAGGAGCAATCATTTGAAACGAGGGAAATGAGTTTAGTAAGCATTGAGGAAAGTAATGATTTTTTAAAAGGATGACCCATGTGTCTAAGAGTGTTATTTATGAGGAACGAAAAACTTGAAGAAAATTTTGAATGGAGAGCATGGACCAATATACCCCCTAGAATATTATATACCTAGTACTTACCTATATTGCATGGTGTTAGGGCATTTTGCGAATGCTCGCCTGGCAAGCTACCACCCTCAAGTAGAAAATCTGTCGCCAAGCACCTAAAGGTGTGTTCCGGCAGCTGTCCTTGAGAGCCAGTAATTCTAGGTTAGCCTGAACAACATCTTCGACCACATAATCACTTACCATCAGGTGAGATAGTGGTCAAAGGCTAACCTATCAAGCATAAAAAAAAAAAAAAAAAAAAAAACGAGGACTGATTTGAGTATGCACTTTCACGGCATTTTACATGTATTGAGTGCAAATAACAACTTTAATGATTTACGTAAGCGTAACGATATTAACCTATTCTGTACAAGCATAGCGTCGGCTAGGCGACTAGTAAGCAGAGAGTTTTTTTAAATTAATAATGGTATAATTAATCAATACTTAATCGTGGTCTTTCATGTTCACATTATTTATAACTATTGTATTACCTGGCCAGGAGGCCCTTTGATTGGTTTCATGTTTCTTAAATACTTTTTCCAAAATTATATATTGTTGTTGGTCTTCCTAAGATAAAAAACAAGTTAATTAATTCCCTCCATTCATACTTGTACATCGACAGCATAGAAGAAATTACATGCTGTGATTACCCTCTCAACATAATACCTCATAACATCTAGTAATATTTTATAGTAATTACCCTCTTGGCGTAAGATAAGGAAGGAATCTTTTCATAAGCCCTAAGATAAGTTTTGCTGAACTCGAAAAGAGCAAGTAGGTACCTGTTGATCGAAGACGTTCCGATTTCATCTGTAAAATGCCAATTACTACGCGGTAATCCATCATTAATATTAACAAATATTTAAAATAAGAGATCTTGTTCTTGACTCTTCGAGCATTCGCTCAAGAATAGCTATTAAATCTATATAATGTACCAGCAAATAATTCCCAGCTTAAGAAAATAAGGATTCTACTATATATTACTGCCGGAGGTCATAAAAGGCGACAAAGGGAAAGAATTCGCAGCGTGCCACATAAACAGTTTGACGTTCGGTGAACAAAAGGCAAATTTAGCATTAACCGAAATATAAATAAATACTTTACCATGAGAGTTGACGTCCAGGTAGTACCCGGCCATACCACCGAAGCCAAAACTTTCTACATTATGTTTTTTTCATTCTTGTATCATCTTTCGTTATTCGTATGTTAAGTAGACACCATAACAGCACAAACAAGAATGAATACTACAGTTTGACTATAGTGAGATACTATGTAATTTTTTTTATCTGATCCATTTCACCACCATCTCACCTGATGGTAAATTCTGATTTGGTTGAAGGTGTTGTTCAGAATTTAAACGAACCACTGGCTCTCAACGTGCATACTAGTATTACGTACCTTATACTTATTATAAGTACACAGTAAATAATAAAAAAGTGCCAAACTCTAAAGATCCCTAACTGAATAAAATGAAATCGATCCAACAACTCGCTTCACAATAATTAATCTTATTTTATTTGCTAACTATAAAGCTAGCAAACGTGCCAGCTAATTATGTAATTTGTCACTCACGAAAATGTTATTGAAATCATAGAAAAATAGATATTTTGAGATAACGCATTCATAGTTGTCTCTACTTTAACCTGTGAAAAATGGAATTAGGTAGACCCAGCTTTTAAAAGCTGTTTTGGAAATTACACGTCATTATTTCAAGCCTAAAATGTCGATACTGAGTTGTCAAAAACATTTATTTAATTTAGGCATCTACGAATGCTCGTATGAAGGACAATTACAAATTTTAATATTGAAATATTCCATATTGTAATGCCCATTCAGCAAAACAAATTATAGAGCCACTGCAAGGAGAACGGGCAAGGAACTCTGGGCCATTCTTTTTAAAAATCTGTTAACAATGTGTATCAAACTACATTATAAATTTATTACCCAGAAATACACCATACGACATAATAGAGATGTAGTACCATGGCTTTCATGACCATGACACAATAATGTTCATATAACATTATCTCCATCTCACAAATTACTTGATTCAATGCGTGCAGCCCGCTCTCACGTTAGAGTTCTAATGTTAATTTACCTTAGTCATTTGATAGTCTGAAATAAAATTGTAATGTAAATATAATATTAAAATAAATCTGAATGAAGAGATGGTAAGGCGTTCAGAAAGAGAGCGGACTTGGGATTTCACTTTGGGACTATGCTACATTGATAATAATTATAGATAATATATAACAATTTACATAATAATTAAATATATTATATAGGTAGTTAATAATAACAATGATAACGTGAAATTAACTACTGTCACATGTTATTTCAATTATAATTAAAAAAAAATCTCTATCTGAACATGCGCTAATAACAAATGTTAATACGTTATTGCAAAACAAACAGTTTTCTTTAATTTTGATCAGATTTTGTTAGTCAAACATTATTATTTTTATGCCTGATAGGTTAGCTTTGACCACAATGTCAGCCGATGGTAAGTTATGATGTTGTCGAATTGATTGTTTAGGCTAACCTAGAATTACTGGCTCTAGGACAGCTATCGGAACACACATTTAGGTGCTTGGCGACCGATTCTTTACTTGAGAGTGGTAGCTAGTCAGGCGGACATTCATAAAATGCCCTACCACCATGCTATAACGACTGCCATCCTACGACGACAACCGGGACTGACGGTTTAACGTGCCCTCCGAAGCATGGTAGCGCTCAGTAGTAGGTAATGTCACTAGCGATCACCCAACAAACTCATGACCGCGACGAAGGTTGCTTAACTTTGCTGATCGGTTAAGAACAGCTAAGCAAACTTCGCTACGAGCGCTTCAAAACAATATTGGACCACTGCTCTAAGCATCAACATAAGTAAAAACCGTTGACTTAGCAGTGGTGAAATCACGCCACGTTATCCATTCGTACGTGGAAATAAACATCCAAACTTCTGCCTCTCTCATGGGAATTCTGACATTTCCAACCGGCCCTTTGAAAACCTTCACTTTATTGTTATTACACTGAAACTACACAAAGCCCTGCTGCATATTCATTAGCACTTCAGATTTCATATTCTTGGCAACACTGGCCAGGGTTGGCACGCATTGGCACGGTATCGGGTAGTATGGGGTGTTTTACGACCCTCTTGCCACTCGGTCGCTCCAGAGGCCGTGTTCGAGGTAGTTACTGTCCGACCGGTAATGTTGTCGCGGCCGTTTTGAATTTATTACCTTTTTTATCTAGTTGTGAAATAGATGGAGGAAATTCAGTAACTGAAATGAATAAGATGTACAAAATATTGCTATTTTTTTGTAAGATTCGAAGCGCGAAATACAAGAAGGTGCATGGGCAGCAGCACCTTTTGAAGACTCACTCTCCGATTCTGAAGACGCCTCTCTAGCGGGAAGATAGTGGCAAATCTTCCTAATGAGCGAGGCATTTATTCAACAGAGGACGTTATGGCTATTGATGTATAGTATTCAAGTGAATAGTAATGCATAATAGTTACGGGCGACAACGCGGAAAATACTCTGAATGTAAAGCATGCCGCTACTTACGTCAAACTTTATTTGGGAGTTGTTTTATATTAGACCTGATACCACATCATCACTTACCTGATGGTAAGTGATGATGTGGTCGAAGGTGTGAAAAAGGTTTAACCTAGAACTACTGGCTCTCAAGGACAGCTGCCGGAACACACCGTTAGGTGCTTGGAGACAGATTTTTTACTTGAGGGTGGTCGCTAGCCAGGCGGGCATTCACAAAATGCCCTTCTACCATGCGGTGAAGCTCAAGCCCACGGCGGGATTCGAACCATCGACCTGCTGCGCGGCAGTCCATAGCCAAAGCCACTGAGCTATCGCACTGCTTCAAAAGGTAGTACGTACAGTAGCTAGTCACCAACTAAGAAGAGTTGGCGTCAGCCAGACGATTTTAACTGAAGTTACAGTATAGGGTTAGATAGAGTCCCCTCTATATAGGGCCAAAGTTAACCTTATTAGTGGTGGGAACTCGTTCTTATTTAAGGTTTGCTTTTTTATGGTATGTAGGAGGACAACCGAGGCTGTACCATCTCAGGGTAAGTGATCACTGCTCACAAACGTTCACAACACCAGAGGCTTCATGCGTTGCCGGACTTTGAGCAGCGAATGTACTATTTTCTAGAAGGTTCCTTAGTCGTTCCCGTGAACACTTCAGATGGCAGTTTACACTACATATAATATAATAGGTGTGTATAATCATAATTATAACATATTCATGTAATAACACCGTCCTCAATTACCAGAGTTACAAACTGGAACATTACTGTTTACCGCGAGTGGGTGTGTGTCTTTACATCAGAGAGAATATTTGTGATTTGTGCTCCTCGCATTTTATATCAATCCATTTTATATATAATATTAGTTATATATACAATACAGTTCACGCTTATTACAATATGCTGTTTTCTAATTAATAAATTATCATCTACAGCTACTGAATATTACAAAATGATTACTATTCCTCACATTATCTTGTAAAGACTAATGCGACTGATTGATGATTAAATATAATATTTTATCCTGGAAACAATACAAAAATAAACATTCATGTTATACTATAGGAATATATTTTCGTATGACAAAATATATATTCAGAAGAACATCTGTATTCAGAAATAACAAAATAATCGTGGCAAAGTTTACTCTCATTAAGATCACGATTCTCTTCTCAAAGTATATCTGTTTTTATTACTGGGAAGTGATGATGAAGTCATTATCAGGTTAAGTCTAGAATGAAATAGAGACTTAAACTAAGATAAGTTATTATGAATTTTTAGAGGACTGGACCCTCCGAATCACATGGTCACGTCCTTGATCCAGATTTTTCACTAGACACTAATAACTGCAAAACTAAAATATGTACTACTGCCGAAACCCGAATCAAACATGTAATATTATGAGTAATAATTCACCAAAGATCCCACACCCCTTATAATTAAAATTACTACTAGTACTTATACAATATAGTCTACAAACAAAGCAGTTGTTATCAAATCCCGTGATTTGACTTGAACTTTGTTCTAAAGTGACATTAGGTACATAATTAATGGTATGGTTCTCATTAGGAAACCTCTAACAGCATAAATGTACTGCACACTACAATATTCACTAAGAAGTTCGCTTGCTACGGCACCTTGAATTTAATATCAATGTAACTTCGTGCCCCTTTTAGCCAATGCTATGACATGAATAAACAGATGAATATGCATGAGTTATGGAATGGCTTCTTGCTTATTGTTGCCGGTTATGTTTTACCATACAATTAGCCTGATTTTTATCTATTATATAAATATATTTTGTACTACCTATACAAAATAAAACCAAACATTACCGGTAGAATCTGAAAACAATTAAAACTGCGGACAATTTCAACAAGTCAAAACATGATGCAACGTACTTACTATCACTGTATTTGTTGTTATGACGCCTGGTAAGCGAAACAAAATATTGAAAAATAATTATATAAAAACTCCTTGTAGCGCATCCTACATTGCGTTGTATCGCCATGAAGTTAAATGGCGTATCTTCCCTGTTTCTATTGTTACGATTCGAACAAAAAGAAACCAGGAATATTTGTGAGCAAGTTTCATTATAACAAGATATATTATTTTGATAATAGAATTTCAAGAATATTGCAGTCTGAAACACATAACTATTTTACGTATTAGTTATTTTATAACATTTGGAACGAGAACTTTTGTAATACCATCATATCACTTTGGTCATGGATTCACCAATATTCGGAAGGACGCAATATTCCTAACTTCACTTTATAAAAAACATTTTCTTCTTTTTTTTGGGGACTCGGAGGCGGCCGAATACCTACGTGATATAGCTGTACCATACTTATTTTTAATCTACATAACTTTTATACAACTTATTAAAAATTACTTTTTAGTATTATTAGTTTATCTTTTTTATTTTCAAGAACAGTTTTATAATTTATTTATTTTCTACTCTTATCTCACACATGTATAATTGCGGTCGGTACGCTACGTCTTCTCTAACTTCATAACTACAACAAATGACCACACAATAACGTATACAAAGTACGTTTTTAACGACATACAGGACAACTCACAAGATGTCAGATTTTGGCTGACGCCACCCTAGTTGGGAATGCTTTTATTGACTTTTTGTAAAATTGTTATCATGGTAAAGAGACCCTTCTAAAAGCAAATGTATCGCAATACCCTTCTCAAGTCGATATGAGTGAGGTGTTGCTGCTCATCGGGCGTCTTTTCCCTTAGTCGCAACATCCACACAAGTGTATATATCTTTAGAACTGAAAGGCATAACATAACGACATTCTCTTCAAATATTTATTTGTCTAGATGATTATATCTTGTCGACATTTGACTAGCACTTAAGACCATTCTAACTATGGATTTCCGTGTTCTGTGGATCCATCACAACGTAACACTTACTACATCCACTTACTAACAGGTTAAATTGTTAGCTTAGTCATCCATCGACGCACATCTTTGTATAATTGAAATAGAAATATAAGCAGTGAATCAGCAATGTATGTAGTGTTTTGAGATAGAACAATGCACGTCGATGATTTATGGTAAATTATTCGCGTAGTATGACGAGGTTATGCCTTTCACTTTCAGTAGTTTTATGACATTTACGTATTTCTGAGACAGGTTTCGCTTGGAGTTATGATTGTGTTCAAGGTACACTTAAAAAGTTTTCATAAGTACTAGGAAGTTGCCTTGAAAGCAGTTTCTTGATTATACTGCTAGATAAGTGTTGAATCATGCTAGAAAGTCACCCCCCCTCCTTGCTACCCGTGGGTGTCGTAAGAGGTGACTAAAGTTAAAATATCGGAAGAGCAGCAGCGCCTTCTGAGGAACTGATATCTTAAACTGCAATCTCCAAGACTCCTGCCAAGCGCGGGAATTATGACAAACCTAGAGGTGGTTTTTAATGGAAGAGGCTGTGTTCATCAGTGGTCAAGTGACAGATATTCTACTTAAAGCTTCAGGACATGTATGTTGCCAGCTAATCCTTATGTGACCATACCAATTTTCTATCGCCTACCTAGGCACATGAGACTTATAGGACACAACAACAACCTTATAGGATCGTGCAAGAAACGGTAAAAAATCAAGTTTGTTGTAGGGGAGCACCCCTTAAATTATTATTTTATTTTATTTTTAGTATATGTTGTTATAGTGGCAAAAGAAATACATCATCTGTGAAAATTTCAACTGTCTAGCTATCACCGTTCTTGAGATACAGCCTGGTGACAGACGGACGGCTGGGCGGACGGACGGACAACGAAGTCTCAGTAATAGGGTCCCGTTTTTACCCTTTGGGTACGGAAACCTAAAAATGGTGTGTGGCTGTGTTATGGACACGGCCGTTTCTTGTGCGTGAATACGTCTCAAAATGGCAGGCTCCCCCCTCCGCCGCGCGCGTTCTGTTACAGTCCTTACTTAGCGTAATAAATTCTTTGATTTTTCAGCCAGTGGTGTAATTGAAATTTGGATGACATGTAGGTGCAACACTAAACTGTTTCCCCCGATTTTGTTATCATTCGTTTTTTTTTATTGCGTCCCTATAAAAGGAATTTAAAGGCGTATTCTAATTACTAAATAAGGATCATATCAGCACTCGCCACGAAGTGGTAGTTGCGTCAAATGTAACAAACGAAATGCGCGTTTTTTTCGTCAGTAAAGCTGCATGTGAAGCTGTCAATTCGCGTTTTAACTGACAATAGAATGATCGGTCAATACTCGGTTCAAAGGTGAATGGTTGCGAACAATAGTCTCGATTGGTGAAAATGTTTTGTGACCAACTATTGTTATTTTACTTCTGCTCGCGTAATTGGTGTTGCGTTTGAAAGGTTTACTTACGTTTTCTTCTTCTGCCCTGGTCCCAATTCATTTGGGGTCGAATATATATCTACATGGGGAAACGTTATTATATATATATATATGTGTTATTTTATTTATCTCTGTCAGGTGCCACCGCTTTATTTCAATCCCTTTAATACCTATTACTTCTATAAATCTTATATAACCTTTTTTATTATTATACGCCCGGGGGGTGCCGGGCTAGAATGTTACACTCCATCTCTACCCACGGGTGTCGTGAGAGGCGACAAAGGGTAACACATCAGAAGGTGGGTAGTAGCGCATTTTGAGAAACTCTCACACTGATATCCCCAAGACGCCTGTCAAGCGTGGGATTATGGCGAATCCCCCGATACTGGGGATGCTGTGTTCAGCAGTGGACTATCCGGCTGATACAGTACCTTTTTTAAAATAAAAGCATTTACTCGTACTAAAAGCATGCTTATAAGTCGCTAGCGACTTATAAGCAACTTAAATATTTTAAAAAGAATTTGTTTTTGTTGTATTGATGACAGATCGGCTATAGCTATGGGCTGTCGTGCCGCAGGACCATGATTTGATCCCCACCGCCGGCTCACCAAAGGAGCGCGTGGTGGAAGGGCTTTTTGCGAATGATCGCCTGGCTAGCTACCCCCCTCAAATAGCAAATTAGTCATCAAGAACCTATCAATGTGTTCCAGCAGCAGTCCTTAAGAGCCAGTAAAATTACAGGCATATGAGACTTAATAACTATATGTCTAACGACAAGAGGAAAATTTATATCATGTGCGAGATTCGCACCCGAATCGTCTACCCCAATAGCCGGGGACCGGGGTATGCTCTACCCGCTAAGTCAACACGACATATGACGCATCATTCTTATTTGTCATTTCGTTATTAACTATCGTATGAGGATTATTGACGTTGTACTACGAACAAGAGTAATTTTTGTAATCAGCTTTTAACTCGTTAAAGATCACGCAACCTTATAATTTTAATGTTTTCTTCGATTGCTATTCGAAAGCGCTAGTTTTCTGCATCTAATATAAAAGTACATTTGAAATAATGAACTATGTTTCACTTTACTAGAGTCAAATTGGTTTACCTGCTTTGTGGTTTTCAATTAATATGTAGCTCCCGTCTGTCACAACCGCACACATTTCTATTTAGTAGTCGACCACTGACATTAATAGTTCTTAATTAAAATATAAGTACCTGGCGACCTACTTCGGTCGACGATTTTAAAGTTTTGATTAATGAGGTATACTTTCATTGTTGAGTAGAATTCTTAGAAGTTGGTATCATTAGAAACAACTTCGATATATAACTCCATTAGCTAAAAAAATGTTTGTTAATATGTCTGAATGAAAAAATAAAATGGCCGACGTTACTGTGGGCGAGTGACAAAATTTAAATAAATAAAAAATTTCACAGTTACGTCGATCGTTCACGAAGAAAAATATCTAGTTTTGAATAATGAATAGATTCAGGCGTTACTTTGCGGAAATCCATATTTAAAAATAAAAAATATTTTTATAATATTTTACGAAAACATCAAATTAATATTTTAATAAAACACTTAAAATATCAAAATATATCAAGTGACAGTTCCGCCTAATTTTCCTGCTAAGCCGACGTGACGTCACAAACGCCACGCAGCCAAACCGGAAGAATTTTCGACGCGTTTCGCTTCTACACGAAGCATCCTAGTTTCATCATATCTAGTTTTATACTAGATACCTACAGATAAATGTGATAACTAATACTAGATATTTTTGTTAATATTACCTAAAATGTCTAGTAAGTTAAAACCAGAATATATAGTACTGATAGACCTAATTTTAGTATATTCCACAATATGTATATTACTAGAATAATGTTATTATATATTCGTAACTATTTAATTGTTAAAGAGTACTTGAGTATTTTTTGCTTACTAATATCAATAAAGTGTCCGTTACGTTATTAATTGTTCAGTTTAATAATTAAACAACTTTAAACGGTTTAAATCGCGTATATTTATCATTATTTTTGTCCCGACGTTTCAAACACTTTGCAGTGATCGTGGTCACGGGTGACTGCGATCTACCACGATCACTGCAAAGTGTTTGAAACGTCGGGACAAAAATAATGATAAATATACGCGATTTAAACCGTTTAAAGTTGTTTAATTACTATGTGTAATAATCGCGAAAACCTAAGACAACAAAATTGTTCAGTTTACTAGGTTTTTCTATATATAACAGTTATATTTTATTGTTCTGTTTACAATTGTTGTTGTTTAGAAACAATGTTGATGGTAACTAGATAGCCACCCGGCTGGGACTCTAATGACTATAATGGATAAAACTCGGGATAGCTTTCTAAGTGAAATGTTGATGGTATTTTTAACAATAATTCTGCTATACGGAACTATATGAATGTAAAATTAATCACTCACATAAAAACAGTTAACTTTACTAAAACATTGTAACGTTTAACATACTGAAAATGGTGACAAACAAATATTATGATAAACTTTACTATAAAACTATTACGTTGTACTACGAGTATAATAATACTATTTTTTACAAGGGTCTTGCTTACTTCTAATTTTTTTTATGAATCGCTTACCAAAGCAATTATGGCCGAGCAGCAATATCTAGCTTCACCGCATAGTGGAAGGGTATTTTGCTATTGCCCGCCTGGCCAGCTACCAAGGAGAAAATCTGTCGCCAAGCACCTAACGGTGTGTTCCGGAAGCAGTCCTTGAGTGCCAGTGAAATTATAGCACAGGCACATGAGACTTAACAACTGTCTCAAAGTGACGGGCGAGTGCAATTCGTGACTTGCGATGAAATGCATCTATTATAGGCGTTAGTCCACTTAACATCAGTTGGGCATCGAGCATGTTCCGTCACTAAAACATAAAAAAAATACATACTGATTTTTTTTTACCATACGAGTCTAGCAGGAACATAGCTATGTCTTTGGGAGGCGGGAGATAACAAACTGCCTTTGCATAACAATATATAATCATGAGTTAAGAGTTAATGAGTTAAGCATAGAAAAGTGAAAATCAAACTAAGTTTCATCAGGTAATATTAGTAAGTATCGAACGAGGTACATAAGTAAGTAAAAACAGAGTAGGTTCTACAAAGGTAAAAGAGCCCATAATTGAAGTAATGTCTAGCCGATCCACGCGTGACTGGTTTAATACTACTTTCTATTGGTTGTTTATGGACAGACCATGCGGTCTCTAAGGCATACACGTATCTGACTAAAGAGCTCAATAGTCCGATTGTCTGTAACACCGGACTACTGAGACGAAATAGTAATATTAGTCTGATGATCGGACTAAATTATCGAACTACTGATACTAGGCCGTTAATGCCGCCACAAGTGTATGAATGATCAATATGACAAGTAATTTAATTGTGAATTAAAATCTTACCCCACTACCTATATTAATAATAATGCTTTATTGAGTAATAAGGAGATACAGTAGTATACCATTGTTGAAATCACCTTTTAAGTATTAAGTAATACTTGTGTTAGGTGTTTTCGCTCTTCCATAATCATATTGATTTTGAAGCAATGATGGCCGAGCGGTAATAGCTATGGGCTGCCGCGCCGCAGTACCCTGGTTCGATCCCCACCGCCGGCTTGAGCTTCACCGCATGGTGGAAGGGCATTTTGCGATTGCCCGCCTGGCTAGCTACCACCCTCAAGTAGAAAGTCCGTCGCCAAGCACCTAACGGTGTGTTCCGGCAGTAGTCCTTGAGAGCCAGTGAAATTACAGGCTCAATGAGACTTAACAACTATGTCTCAATGTGACGGGCGCAGTGCAATTTGTGACTTGTGATGAAATGCATATGTTATAGGCAGAGGTTAGTCCACTTAACATCAGGTGGGCCTCGAGCTTGTTCGGTCACAATAACATAAAAAACGAGATAAGTACTTTTTTCTTAAAAATAAAAATTTATAATGAATCAATTATTTAAATTAGGAAACATGACGGTAGTTATGATATTACTCTCAGCTATAACTAGATAAGCATTATTAAATAAGCTTAAATTAATTTAATAAGTAAAAAAACCAACTGCATATTATATATTTACGGTAAACATTTTATTGTTCCATAGATATTAAAACTGTAAGGTATATAGGTATATCTTTGGAGTCGTTTTTTAAAGCCCTTTATTTGGAAACCACAATCCATGGGTTTTTTTGTATCTCATAATGGCGTTTGCTGTATCAGCCGGATCGTCCACTGTTGAACATAGTCTCCCCTATTTAGAGGGTATTTGCTATAATCCCCACGCTTGGCAGGCGGCTTGGGGATCGCAGTATAAGATGGCAGTTCTTTAGAAAGAGCTGCTGCCCACCTTCCAGTATGTTTCCCTTAGTCGCCTCTTACGACACCCACGGGATGATATGGGGAGGTGCAATTCTAACCCGGAACCTGACGGGGTTAAATGGCGTTTACAAGCTGCCAATTTATATTTTTATGTACCTGTCACTTGCGCTATTAAGACCAACTTAGCGATATCTCATACATTAAAATTCCGGTTATATAGTTCAGAAGTTATGGTGGAATAATGAAACTCACAAACATACATACTTACATACATGAATCCTGAAAAAATAACACTCATTAACATTTTGGACAGACGTGTAGTAAAATATAAAAGCTAAACTTGTTATAATACGTGCTTAAATACTTCTTAATTACACGTTAAAATATGAAAACCGTCGGCAGTCAGCACAGATAATAAATTAATATTCTCCAGTTCGGCAAAAACCGCAAGCGGGATTCCCCGTATCTGCACACATCGCAATACGATAAATGCGAAATTAAATTGTGTATAATTTGCAATTTACTACAGAAACAGCAAGCAATTTCGTTGGAAGTTTATGTAGATCTGAAATTATAATAGAGGCTACTTTTTATCTCTACATAATTAGTAGTTCTCGAGGAAGCGAGATAATAATCGCTCCACGTGGGCGAAACCGCGGGGGCAGCTTTATACAAAATTGGATTTTGTTACTATGTTTGTTGGTTTGTCCATCCTTTACACTGCAAAGGCTGTATTGGGTGCTTGGCGACAGATTTTCTACTTGAGGGTGGTCGCTAGCCAGGCAGGCATTCACAAAATGGCCTACCACCATGCGGTGAAGCTCAAGCCCGCGGACCTGCTGCACGGCAGTCCATAGCCAATGCCACTGAGCCATCACTGCTTCAAATTATTGTGATTGATGATTTGCGCTTAGCACTTGACTATAACATTTACAAAGAATGTGTTATAAACTCCATGCGGGTAAAGTCGCAAGCAACAATTTAGTATTTTGCTTAATACATAATATGTTTCATGATCAAAGGCCGCCATGGTCGGCTTTCTACTTAATTAATGAGATACGCGGAAATAACTGTATTAGGTTCCTTTCATTAACTAATTAATTCAGAAATTAGTCTTAATTAGTAGTCTGATTAACAGATTGATATTGAATTTAATGATAATGTATCTATTCATCAACTCTAATAATAATAAGCACATTAAGGCTACGATGTGAAAGACATTCGAACTGTCTTAGGAACAGTTCCCTCCCTCTTTATGGTGGTTTGCCATAATCCCCGCAATTGGCTAACGTCCAATCGCAGTGTAAGATGGCAGATTTTTAGAAGGCGCTGCTACTCCTCATTCTGGTATTTACCCTTTCTTCGCATCCTATAGCTCCCACAGAAAGATAAGGAGCGAGCAATTTTAGCCTGAGCTTTTCTAGTATTGTATTTTATGCTATGTGTATTGTAGTAAGCGAATATAGCAACAAACCCTGTATAACCTATAATTACTGGTACTTGGTGACATATTTTCTTCTTGAGGGTAGCTAGCCAGGCTGGCATTCGCAAAGTCCCTACCACCATACAATCTGCAATGCACCATGCTGCATTATTACAATCTGCCCTTATTGACCGAAAGTAACAGATATACTACTAACAATAACAATCCCAAGGTTAGTCTTTGACCACAATCAAACCTGATGATGCAATCGAAAGTGGTAAGCAGGCCTAACCTCTCAAGGACAACTGTCGAACAACACGGTTAGGTGTTTGGCGACAAATTATATACTTGAGGGCACTATCCGAAGCATTGATGGTCCAGTGGCATTAACTATGGACTGCCGTGCAGCAGGTCCACGGTTCGAATCGCGCCGCGGGCCTGAGCTTCACCGCATGTTGAAGGGCATTTTGCGAATGCCCGCCTGGCTAGCGACCACCCTCATGTACAAAATCTGTCGCCAAGATCCTAACAGTGTGTTCCGGCAGCTGTCCTTGAGAGCCAGTAAAATTACAGGCACATGAGACATAACAACTGTACGTCTCAGTGTGACGGGCACAGTGCAATTCGCCGTTGACGACATGCGTCTGTTATAGGCAAAGACAAAAGACATCAGGTGGGCTTCGGTTTTGTTTCGCCACAAAAAAAAAAAATATAGCAATATTGCCTACCACCATGCACCATTGCTACCAGTATGCTTGGTGCAGCTGTTAGAAATAAATATCTTCTTCTTCTTTAATATATAAAATTCTCGTGTCACAGTTTTCGTTGCCATACTCCTCCGAAACGGCTTGACCGATTTTGATGAAATTTTTTGTGCTTATCCGGTATCTATGATAATCGGCCAACATCTATTTTTCATCTCCCTAAATGTTAGGGGTAGTCCACCCTTAAATTTATTTTTTTATTCTTTAGACAAAATTTTTAATTTCTATTTTTTTATGATACAACATACAAAAATACATACAATCCTCAATTTTCACCCTTCTACGATCAACCCTTATTTTTTAATAGCCATTTTAGGAAATTATTTATATGGCAAAACAACGTTTGCCGGGTAAGCTAGTATTAACTAAATTCTTCAGTCATTTTCTAGTCCTGTTAGTATTGGTAAACATTTATCGTCGTTAGCAATGACCCCAAAACTCATAAAGAGTCCAAGTGTGAGTTATAATCAGATAAAACGCTGAACGGTCACAAACGCCACCCGAACGGTTATGAGTCCGTGTTTACATCGGTCGTGTCGTAAAACTGTGTGATTCATGCGGTTTCCGAACCGTCATCAAATACATAAAAAGAAAATTTAGGACCTTGTCGTTGTAAAACAAATTTAGAGGCGGTGAAAGGCATATACGATTTTTACGAAATTCCTTTTGACAAAGTGGATAGGGTTGTTATTCTATTAAATTAGCGATGTTACATGGTAAAACGAGGAGCTTCGAAGCTCGTTCGGTACCTACTGTATCAGTACACACTCGTAACACAGAATTTATATAACTATACGTACGTTAAGTAACTTTTTAACACTCCGTTACACGCGGTCTTACTAATCACATCATTAAACGCGCGGGGCACCACTGTGCCCCCTTTTTAAACGAGAATTAACTATATAATAGAATACAAATTTAAAATAGAATGAGTGTTTTCAAAATCAGTGTTTATTTATGCTTAGAACCGTAACAAAGAAAGTTACTACTACCACCAGCAATACATAAGTTTAAAAAGTGTTAATTGGCTTAAATAAAGATTTTTATTCATTATTATAATTATTATTATTAATTATTTGTTGCAAACTATAAAAAAATACAATAATGTATGATCCTCTCAGATTCCCGAGTAGTGGTGTTTTAGTAGAATGATCGCTTTTTCTATTGTAAACGTAGGAAATAAGGTAACCCTAGTATGACTAATGTGTTGATAAAAAATAAACCCGAGCATTTTCGTTGTTGCCGAGTACAAATACATAATATAGGAGACAGCTATTAAAGTAGACCACGTTCTGGGTCAATATATTTTAGAATAACAATTAATATTTATACCTGGGGCACACTTGTGCCCCAAGCTTGTAACGGAGTGTTAAAGATTAGTTGTTCACAACCGCTTCGAATTTCTAACGACCATCTAAATAGATCGTTAAAAAGTTGCAAATGCACCTGTCATGACTGACATTAGTTACTGTATAACCTTAAGCAGGCAATTCACTGATATTGGTATTTTTCAAGGAAAATATATATTCACTATGTACTTACGGACATTTTGGCAACAAATATGTGTTGTTTTTTTTATAACGACTTGATTAATAGGTATTTTTTTATGCCTGATAGGTTAGCCTTTGACCACTATCTCACCTGGTGGTAAGTGATGATGTGGTCGAAGATGTCATTCAGGCTAACATAGAAGTACTGGCTCTCAAGGACAGCTGCCGGAACACAAAGTTAAGTACTTGGCGACAGATTTTCTACTTGAGGGTGGTAGCTAGCCAGGCGCTGTTACCACCATGCTATAACGACTGTCATCCTAAGACGACAACCGGGACCGACGGCTTAACGTGCCCTCGGAAGCACGAAAACGCTCAGTAGTAATGTCACTAGCGGTCACCCATCCAACTCATGACCGCGAGCGACGTTGCTTAACTTTGCTGATCGGTTGAAAAAGCTAAGTAAACTTCGCTACGAGACTTCAAAATTAAATTCAATATTTAAATGCAGCTGTTCAAATTATATCTTGGATGGTGAAAGAGCATTTTATTGCCCGCCTGGCTAACTACCGGGTGGTAGTTAGCCAGGCGTCAAGCAGAAAATCTGTCGCCAAGCACTTAACGGTGTGTTCCGGCAGCAGTCTTTGAGCGTCAGTGAAATTACAGGCACATGAGACTTAACAACTATGTCTCAAGGTGCCGGGCGCAGTGCAATTCGTGACTTGTGATGAAATGCATCGGTTATAGGTAGAGATTAGTCCGCTTAACATCAGGTGGGCCTCGAACTCGGTCCGTCACAATAATATAAAAAAAGAAACATCTTCAACGATAGTGAATAAATAACCTATAAAAGGTTCAGTCAATTAGGAGCTTCATAACGAAAACAGAAGAAAAACCAGAAACAATTAACCCGTTGCGTGGCGGTGAAATAGTTGAATAGCTTACACGGAGAGACAAACACAGGCTTCAAACAAACTTCCCTATACTCTTTTGCAGTTGCATATGGCGGTATAAAAAAAACTTCCGTTGTCCATTTTCAACGTTATCGAACTAAAGATAGATAGAACCAGATAATCTTGTATATATCTAAATGTGATTAAATGTACTATCGCGTGCTAAGCTAAAATCATATTTTTGCCCCGCGCGGGAATCGAACCCGCGTCCTCCGATTTCGCGCCTAAATCTTTCATTTCGTTTTTATTGCGCACTGTCCGAAATATTACTTTTGCTCTACGAATAAATTTATTCGTAGCTTTTGCTTATTTTTTTATAATATTGTAATGGAACACGCACCAAGGCCCACCTGTTGTTAAGCGGGAACTGCCTGTAACAGATGCATTTCGTCACAAGTGAACTACACTGCATCCATCACCCTGAGATATAATTTTACTCGAAACATATATCATCAGATATCACTGGCACCCTTCAAACCGAAATACAATATAGTTAACTAATGTTAACCACCTAGCTTTCTAACCGCCAATCAGTAATCTGCTTGGTGGTTAGAAATACGTTTGTGGTTTTTTTTTATGCCTGATAGGTTAGCCTTTGACCAATATCTCACCTGATGGTAAGTGACGATGTGGTCGAAGATGTTGTTCAGGCTAACCTAGAAGTACTGGCTCTCAAGGACAGCTGCCGGAACACACCGTTAGGTGCTTGGCGACAGATTTTCTACTTGATGGTGGTAGCTAGCCAGGCGGGCATTCGCTAAATGCCCTACCACCATGCTATAACGACTGCCATCCTAAGACAACAACCGGGACCGACGGCTTAACGTGCCCTCCGAAGCACGGAAACGCTCAGTAGTAATGTCACTAGCGGTCACCCATCCAACTCATGACCACGCGCGACGTTGCTTAACTTTGCTGATCGGTTGAGAACAGTTAAGTAAACTTCGCTACGAGCGCTTCAAAATGGTATAATATGGTATGGCGTGGTATTACTTCCCCAGACGAACACGCATAAAGAGTTCTACGAATATAACAATTCCATATATTTGTGTTTCGATTAGATGAAGTCAGTAATCTGGTTGATAGCCAGATCATCCCCTATGAACATTAAAATAATACAATTAGTGTTAAAAATCACATCTCATCCAGACCATGTGAGAAAATCATGAAATGAAGCAATGATGGCTCAGTGGCATTGGCTATGGACTGCAGCAGGTCCATGATTCGAATCCCGCCGCGAGCTTGAGCTTCACCGCATGGTGGAAACTGGAAGGGCATTTTGCGAATGCCCGCCTGGTAATTAGAAAATCTGTCGCCAAGCACCTAACAGTGTGTTCCGGCAGCAGTCCTTGAGAGCCAGGAAAATTACAGGCACATGAGACCTAACAACTGTACGTCTCAGTGTCACGGGCACAGTGCAATTCGTCGTTGACGAAATGCACCTTTTATAGGCAGAGGTTAGTCCACTTAACATTAGGTGGGCCTCGTGCTTGTTCCGTCACAATAATTTAAAAAATCAATAAAAAAAACTGCATGCAAGTCACAGAAATGCTGATGTTCAGTTAGCAGTTTTGCGGGAATAAATGTAATACTTGAAACGATAATTTAAGCAATACTGATGCTTTTCATAGGATAGGTATACTTAGTTCAAATTGAAAATTATTGTAACATGAAATTTAAAATTCTTAAAACCTTCAACGACATTTTATAAGAAAAGATTACCACTTAGCTTCAGATGGGGCTCGTGTTTGTTCCGTCACAATCATATAAAAAAAACATCCAACCCACTTACTATCTATCTACAACCCAATGAAATTCAAATTCAAATGAACCCAAAAATCTCTGCTCTAAATTGGTAAAGATTTAGATTTCCTGCAGATCCCAGGTGATAGCAGCAGGTCAACGTTATCATGCTCTTGCAATATCATTTAAAAGACAGAAAATCCAGTTTCGAGTCGATTAGATCTTTGGCAGGCAGTCAAACTATCCAATTTCTTCAATCATAGCATAAAAAATCTCCAAATGAATTGAACATTTGGAGCGCTCGTAGCGAAGTTTACTTAGCTGTTCTTAACCGATCAGCAAAGTTAAGCAACGTCGCCCGCGGTCATGAGTTGGATGGGTGACCGCTAGTGACATTACTACTGAGCGCTTCCGTGCTTCGGAGGGCACGTTAAGACGTCGGTCCCGGTTGTTATCTTAGGATGGCAGTCGTTATAGCATGGTGGTAGGGCAATTTGCGAATGCCCGCCTGGCTAGCTACCACCCTCAAGTAGAAAATCTGTCGCCCAACACCTAACGGTGTGTTCCGGCAGCTGTCCTTGAGAGCCAGTAATTCTAGGTTAGTCTGAACAACATCTTCGACCACATCATCACTTACCATCTGGTGAGATAGTGGTCAAAGGCTAACCTATCAGGCATAAAAAAATAAAAAAAAATAAAAATAGGGTTTCCCGGTTGGCAGCTACGATGCCATAGATAAACATATACCTACTCACGTTTAAACTTGGATATTATACCCCTCGGTTTGTGTCAGGGGTTAAAAATATTTGAGCTATTATTAAATTACAAGGAGAGGTATATTTATCGTCATGTACGGGATTCGAACCCGCGCCATCCACCCTTACCGGAGTATGCTCTAACCGCTAAGACAACATCACATATGGCGCATAACTCAAATTTTTCCTTGCGTTCTTAACCATCGTAGGATGGAGCGACATCTATAGTTCAATGTTGTACTACAAAGTACTACATGTGGTGCTCCATCATCGTATGGGGATACGATGTTTAAGAACGAAAGGACAAATTAGAGTCATGCCTCAATTATGCTATGTTGGCTTAGAGGTTAGCGCATACCCCGGCTTAAAAGGTGGAAGGCGTGGGTTCGAACCCCGCACATGACTATAATTTTTCCACTCGTAATTTTATAATGTAAACCGCGGAGCAAGCGTCACAGCAAAATGAAAATATCAAAATATTTGACCAAGTTTTTCGGAAAACTCCATTATTTTGTAAAAAAAAAATACACATACAAGCAAAATAAGCATGAAAATATCTTTTCAAATTTGTAATGTTGGGTATGAGATTTTCTTCAATAAATTTAATTCACTTACTGGCGAACGAGCTACAGCACCCCAAAAACATTAACATAAAAAATGTCTTTCGATTAACTTCGGAGGAACCAGTAACTGTCAAAATATTATCCTCACGTCCCTTATGGATATGCGATATTATTTATAGTTAGGAAAATTGTTAGCAATATTATAAATCCTTGGAACCCTTTAGGGGTATATTTATTTGTTGATGACCTTTCGAAATGAAGAAGTTAGCGCAGACGTTTGAATATTCGAAATATTTAGGGATTATGTTTTGAAAAATCTTGCTTACTGGTTTATGAATATTCGTGTACTTATTATTATTACATATATATATATATATACATATATTGTTATAACAAAATCACGTTACGTATCTACAGAGAATCGTTTTTTTTTTTGGAATATTATCTTAAACAAAGAATAACCTAATTTTATTGTAAATTCTTCGCGACGACGTTCGTTGTGATGATTTATGGGCACACCACACGCCACATTTCGGCTCAGAAATCGCACGATTGACGAAAAAATAAATACACGATATATCTTACATCTCCCTCCCCCCTTGTGGTATTTAATGATTTCCTCCCCTCCTTCCCCCCCCCCCCCTCTTTCAAAGTTCACGTGATTAAAGGACGGGCCTTTACTCGCATAAAGCTCACATAATGCATATTATTATATGAAGTTAGTTTCTTCATGATTATAACTTGAATATGATAGATAACTTTATCATAATATAGGATTTTAAAAACACGCAGTGTGTCGACACTATTATCGAAGACACATAATTATAATTACTTGATACTTCAAGTAAGTAATTCAAGAAGTATCAAGTAATGTAACAATAATTATAATTGTAATAATTATAATGTAATTATAATTATGTGATGATGATTGCCAGGAATAACCGAAACAATGGTTGGTTGAGACTTTACCAATGCATAGCTAATAAACAGTTATTTTTAAAACAATATTTAGATAGTATATAACTATAATATATATTAGATATCAAAAGTTATATATTCTAATATATATCATATGAGTCTGCATTTACTTATAGGGATCTAAATGCTTTTATTTTAGCTGCTGTAGCGTAGTATTATTATATGTGCTATGGCTGTAGTGTTGTATATAGTTCGTAGTATTTTGATAATAAAGGCATACCGCCGGTATAAAAAAAACATTTAGACAAATCTAGCTCGAGTATGTAACAAAGTACCGAAGTGCGATCCTGATAAAATATTGTATGGTGTATAAAGATTTATATATTTTCAATTGTACTATAGTATCTTTATAAAAACGGTGATAAAAATAAAATAAAATCCGGTATCGACACAACAGTAAACTGACACCCAGAGCTGAGCGCGTTGTTTGCGAACCGGTATAATTCAATGATTATTGTTATCGGCCATGAATCGGCCGTAAACTGTTTTCTATTTCATCGCTTTGTATGGAAATCCCGGATCAGACAAGTGATAACTTCCAAAAACCAGGATTTATATGTAAAGGAAACTGGCAATTGCGAATCGGACTCTGAGGGTTCCGTAATAACAATTTATGAAAAAAAACCTTTATAAATCCCAAACACAATCCTTATCAAGATTTCTACTCGAACTTGTCCATTCTTGGCTGATTGCTGTTGTTCTTGAGAGCCAGTAATTCTAAATAAGCCTGAACAACATCTTCGACCACATCATCACTTAACATCAAGTGAGATAGTAGTCAAAGGCTAAACTATCAGGAATAAAAAATAAAACAATAAGGGTTTTCTTATAATCAACCCAAGTTTGAAGCTTCTTCACATTATTGCTTTTTTCTTTAGAGCAAAAATATATAATGACTATTATACGGGAACCCGCTTTTTTATGGCTGATAGGTAAGCTTTGACCACAATCTCATCTGATGGTAAGTGATGACGTGGTCGAAGGTGTTAACAGGCTTAACCTAGAATTATTGGCTCTCAATGACAGCTGCCGGAAAACACCGTAAGGTGACAGATTTTCTACTTGTGGGCGGGCATTCGCAAAATACCCTTCCATCAAGCGCTAATTAGGCCATGCCTATTAGCCGTCGCTTTATATTTAACTATATTTGTAAGTGCAATCCAACGCGCCTTTAGCATGGAATCGGTAGTGAATCCCACTAGCGGTCACTCATCCAATGTAAGACTACAGCAAACGTTACTAATATATGGAGTAGAGGTGATAACAGATTTCGTGCTTCAGCAGATCTCCATCGCAGAAATCTTGATCCTCGGTGATTTGAACGCCCACCTTGGCCCGAATAGCTAGGTTTACGAACAACGATCATGTAAGGAGAATTTATCACAATTTCGCTTTAGCATTAGATCTGACTTAAATGGTCACCTCGCATAGTGGCAGGGCGAGTGATAGCTTGATAAAAAAAAACAGTTTTAGTACCTACCCGTGGTCCAAGAAGACCAGTGTCACCTCTTTCCCCCGCTGGACCCTGGAACAAATAAGTAAACAAAAATTGATTCTTAAATTAAGTTGCAATCAATACAAAGGATGTTTCTACATACCAGGCCTTAATTGAACAAAATTCGTTATATTATGAGGGTGAAAGCGCTGTTTTAGAACTTCAAGGCCATAGATTCGATCCTCAAGTCCGTTATTTACTGGCTTTTCTTACAGAGATTTTTGGATCCGACATTTGGAAAAGTCATAGAATGTGGTATAGATTTCCGTTTAGTTTCCTAACACGGAACCTTAAAGAACATATATTCACGCCTGACTTCGCGAGTTTAAGGAAAGGTGTTACTAAGAACCTCGGTATTTATATTAGCACAAAATGTACGCCTTAAGGCTCGATGGAGCATCTCACGTCTGAGATGATGCCGTCATATAATCCCAATTCATCCAGTAATCTCTATGTGTAACAGCAATAAAACCTATTTTCATTCAAACCAGTAAAATGTTATGGGCCTCTGGTTTTATCATAAAATATAGAAAAAATTAAAAAATGTAACAGAAACTGAAAAGTATCAAATAACACTGAAAAGTATGAAATAACTTGTAAAAGTCGATACCATGGTGATTTAAAACACCAACCTTACTTTTTAAAAAGTGAGTCACTATTTTATAAAAAGTATAAAATAACTGAGATCACTTATTATATTTTTTTCTGTCTTTTAGTAACAAAGACTGCTTACAAGATCATTATCTAGCCTAAAATATTGTTCATCGTTGTCAACAGCAAATTAATACTATGAAAGCATCTAGACAAGCGTATTTTTTTTTCAGTAATATTATAAACTACTCAACCGCGTTTGAAAAAAATTATATGGGACTACCTTGGAGGTATTTTTTTATACCCATTTTAATCTTATTAGAGATCACACACTTACAGAACACACACTTCAATGCAAAAAAGAATTACCAAAAACGGATAGGATTAGATATCTCTCTTTTCGAAATTGGTTAATTAATAGGATAGCAGTATACACCTTATAGTGGATTGTGTTTTGTTTGATATTTATGAAACGTGAAGGCAGACACCCTACGAATAAACGTATTCGTAGCAGACATCTCTAATAACGTAAATAATATTTTAACCTTTGACTTTGAACGCTTCAATATTAGTTTTGCAATAAAGAAAGCTGCTTTGCTACATCTTATATTGCAAACTATTTATATGACTACAGCTATGTCAGGTGTTACATACGTAAAATTCTAAACAAAGAAAAAAGTTATGGACTTATGATTTTGTTTAGAAAAAGCAAAACTAATAGATAAAGTTATACAGATTTAAAACTTAATCTAAAAACGACGTTATACCCTGAAAATTTCAGTCAGAGCTAATCGCTAAGTTCCACCCGGAACGACTGACAGACATACAAACAAGATTTAACAAAAATATGATATAAACATACTGCAGCGCTATTTGACATTGCACACACAAGAATAGACTGTAATGATAGTAAAATCATATGATTTTTTAGTGCCCTTATTCGTCGAAGAACCTTTGTAAGTGACGTGACTACGTAATACGCAAATTCGTATTTTTATACGTAGGTGACTACTTAATACGCAGATTCGTATTTTTATACGTAGGTACTACGTAAAACGCAAATAAGTCTTTTTAGGAGTACGTGACTACGTAATACGCAGATTTTTGCCCAACAAAGAATAGGAAATCATATCTAATTGAAAATTTAACATAATAAGTTACCTTAAAAACTACAACGCAAAAATTATAGTCATGTGCGGGATTCAAACCTGCGCCATTCACTCTTATAACTGGAGAATGCTGGACCGCTAAGCCAACATGACATACGACGCATGGCTCTAATTTGTCTTTTCGTTCTTAATTATATATATTTATTAAACACGCAAATGCCTATATTTTTTTATCTCGTTGTAGTTTTTTAATGTTATCAGCGAAGTTTAATGTACATACGTACAGTTAATCAACGAAGCGTACATACGCAGTGACCACGGATTTCCACTTACTACGATCATCACTCATCTACTTCATGTACACTCATCAATCCTTTCATACATAAGCGTCGGTTTAGGGTACTCCTGACCTGGCCTTTATTCAGAACGTCTTCAATCTGATTTTGAAACGTTCGCCTAGGTCTTGCAACAATTCCGATCACTTGTCCCATGTATACCTGTTTAGTCATTCTCATTTCATTCACTCTCTCCACGTGTCCGAACCATCTTAACATAACTTTTTGTCACTACATCCTCATTCACACCAGATGGTTCCCTTATCACACTATTCCTTATCCTGTCACTTCGTTTGACTCCAATCATGCTTCTTGAAGCTCTCATCTCCACTGTATTTATTCTACTTTCATGATACGTCATTGCAAAAATAATAATATTAAAATAAAATCTTCTCATAACATTTTATTTAAAAATTTATCGGTTATTAGATATAGGAGTATCAAGATGTACCTACTTATAAGACGGCCCGCCTGTTGCCATGTCTAAAAACACATTACTTTTCTACGAAAATAACACAAAAACACACACACTTCAATGCACTGCTGAGTAAGATTACGTTCACGTATAGCTTACCATATATTTTAACCCTACATTTTCCCTTGAAAGATCCCTTTACTCAACTGTGCCGCCCCCAACCTGTCACTCAGGTTTTATGAACAGCGCCCAATACTTTGAAACATCACTCCTGTGAAAAAAAATATGTTCTACCTTCAAGGTTTTTAAGTGATTTTCCTTGTTTCGTTAAAGGGTATTGTCATTATTAGTAAATAAAAGATTTATTTCTCTTATGTGGCGGTCAGTACAATGTATCTTGTAAAACAAAACAAAGGATAACTTAAGAATATATTAATTTCACACTTGCATGTAAACAATTTCTACAAATACAGTTTAACTTGGCCGTAATGCCCCATATAAAACCCTCGAGCTTTATTTTTGTCATGAGATCCAAGATCGGTAAGTTTTTTTTTTATTTATGGCACAGCACAAGTACTAGTTCAAGCAAGGAGTTTACACGCAATTGAAAAATTGTCTTAAAATGTTATGTAAACAGGAATTTCATTGCAATCTCGCTACATGTAACTCAACTAATGTTCTTAATAATCGATTAAAATACTTTTTGTATCAAAACGACGAATTTTTTTTCTTTACTCGCAAATGTGATGAAAAGCGGTGTATGTTTCACGGGCGGTACGGGAATTACGAACCTCGACACAGAAAGCCCTCAATCTTCGAGTTTGGGCTTCTACTAAAGCCTCGATCGTAATTCCTCGCCTATCGCTCTTAATACACAATGTACTATTAAAACGGACAATATTTCTGTGAATGACGTAGAATGCAACATAGGAAAACAAACAGAAATTATAATTGTGTAATAATAATAGTACATCACTTTTCGTCAGACGTAATTGTCTGATGTCGTATCCATTGCCTTACGTCAGTGGCATAGTTCTATTTACTTTGACAGCAAACACAATTCCCGTACCATCTCCAGGGATAAACAAAAGTGTTTGGCCAGGTGATGTGAGCGAACGAATGAATGGCATTTATCCGGGAAATGGGAACAAAGACGCTCCGGGACAGGATAGGGTTAAGGAAGACTTGTTTCGATTTGTTTCGAGTCATGTTGGATTTTCGTGAGTATTCTTTTAAAAGTTCGCCTTTTTGGAGTACTTACATAAATGTGTACTACAACATTGCTAAGGCTTTTTAATATCTATTTGTAGAATTAAGTTATGTTACAGTGACAAAATCATAGGTTGTGGAAAAGGTCCACACGTTTTCTGAATAAAAAAACCCGCGTTTTTTCGCGACGGACGCATTTTCATCTGCTCTACTGAGAATATACCATATTTACGTAGCAGAATCGTAAAATTAGCGTTCTAAGAAATTCAAAGATATATTTTTAAATACTGCACTTTCTTAATGATGCCCTTTCTGGATTTCTTGATAAGCATGAGATAATTATATGAAATATAAAAGTTATAGATAGTATCATTTTTAAAATTGATATATATTTAAGAACAATACTACTATAAATAGTAATTATAAAATTATAAAAACCAACATGAATACTAACCAATACTCACTAATCATTGTGTAATTTTTAATCGAACCGAGTCAATCAATAGATTTTAAAACAGAGAACACCAGTCCTAGATCAAAAAATAAATATCGCGTGTACCTAGCCTAAATTTATGCTGATATTTTTGAACAGACGAAACGTGGCCTTAGATAAATAGATAGAAAAAATAGAGCTCAGCATTTTTTTCGTGAAATTTGGTGTAAACGTATAATATTCGTATATAAATTCAATTTGTGTTTTTGTGTACGTGAGCTAAATCGGTGAGGGAGTTGTTGAGATGTAGGGTCACACAGGAGGTTTGAAATTTAAAAGCTATCATGGGTCGATGATATTTTAAAAGCGATAATTTACTCAAATTGACACGTCATTTGAACGCTGGGAACCTGTATTGTTTAATTTAAGAACGTTCATTTTTTGAAAGCCCAAAATATGTTATATTTCTCTAGATAATATAAATTTTAAAGTGTGTGTGAGTGTTAAGTTCTTCACATGTCACTGAAAGAACTATGCCAGCGACCCAAATTCCTTTTTGGCTACATCAAGGAGTTGGGTTGGCTTGGGTAGAAGCTGGCGGGGGTAATTCACAAAACACCCCAAGCGGAACGTCAGTTCAAGACATATCGCCCCTAAATAGAATTAGAATAAAAAAGTGTGTATTAAACAACAGAAAGAAACGGCTGTATGGGTTTGGTGAAACTTGAGACATATAATGATTTAATTTTTAACTTACTTAGATTAATACATAGGATACATTCATCCCTATTCATCAAGTAGGGCATAAAGAAGCACGATTTCAACCGATTTCGGCGCGGGCGCAGCTTCTGGTAATTGCTGGTCACAATAATATTTTAGTAAATTATGCGAAAGTTTTAGTAAGGATGCGAGTGTATTAGTTCGTTACTTTTTAACGCTGTGACGGCTCAAACGATTCGAATAAAACTTGAAAGGCGATAGTTTAGGTCTTGAGTTAAAACAGAACACTTTTCAACCACATCATCAAGTCAAAGTAAAAGTATAAATCATTTATTCAATTTAGGCATCTGCGACGCTATTATGAAGGTCAATAAAAATTTGTAATATTGAAATATTTTCATTGTACTGCCATCACATTTCATTATTGACTCCGCAGGAAAGCCTTTAGGGCGCAGTGCAAGAGTTTGTGTGATGTACAATAAAGTATTTAGTTTTAACATCTGGTAACAATCTGTCTATGCTTTGTATTCTCTAGTTAAAAAAACTATACGATAGAAGCTGGTTATATTAATTTCAAAAGTATAAATAAATTCCAAATATTGCCTAATTACCAGTTCTCTATTACTATTACTACTGTGCCCCGATTCTCTGCCCAATCCGTAACACGTAGTTAGTGGATATATAAATTAATGATATAAACAGTCTACAGAAGTGTATAAGGATAATATCCATTCGAGCCTTAATATTTTAGACGCTCCGAGCATCTACAGAAATATATATATATATATATATATATATATATATATATATATATATACTATCTACAGATACTGTTCCGTTTTATCTTTATTACTTATGTGAAATCAAAATATACTGATACTCGTGGATAAACGTTACCTACACCTCAGACCGTAGCAATTCCGAAAACTGTCAGTCATATTTTATGAGCACATTGCGTTCTGTTTATTAAGATGGCAAACACAATTCTGCGCCATTTCGCAAAGGTATAAACGTGTTTGTCCAGGTGATGTGTGCCGGGAACAAATGGTATTTGTTCGAAAAATAGACAATACTGCACCATTTGGAATAAAGAGAGTTCTAGATGGATATTTTGAAATTCATACGTGTTTGAATATGGGTTATTATGTTGATGTTTGCTATCCTTGTTTCACATATATCTTTGGTTCATAAAACTGATTAGGTATATAGGTTGTTTTAATTACATATAGCCAAGCTTTTGAACACGATCTCACTTGAACGAAAAATGAAAACATATATCGTACTGAAATCGTTATAGCATATAGCACTTTACGAACGCCCACTTCGCTAGCTACCACTTCAAGTAGAAAATCTGCCGCTGAACACCTTACTGTGTGTTCCGGCAGCTTTCCTTGAGAGCCAGTAGTACTTAGTTAACCTAGGTCGAAAATCTTGACCCATACGCCTGAGTACAGCTGATTGTTTAACGCATTAAGAACATAAAATTATAGTATACCTACATTGCCAATAGGACTCTCTATTAGCAGTAAAGACTTTTAAAATACAAAACATGTCACTGATATTAAAAGTATAGATTACTATCAAGTATATATATAATTCATGTATTAATAGTAATCTCTTATAAAACTCCCTTGGTTATACATGAACATCCCTTACTTCATTTTCCATAGCTGTCACTGTAAATAATCTTTCATCCTGTTACTCCCTCCCCGAGGAACGCTGAAAAAAATTCTTTACATCTTAAAGAGTGAAATCATTTCAACAATTGGACTGCAGAAAAATTTAAATAAAGGAACAACTTCTTGTCTACTGTGAAATTAAATTCTTTTATCGTTTGAAGATGCTTCTAATTTCGCTTGGGAACGTAAAATAGATTTAAATTTGTGTTTTCATTGTGGTTTCGTGGAATTGGTAGTAAGTTGCTTTTTTACAGACTTCTTGCTATATTCAAGTACGATGCACTACTTAGCACAGTAAAAGTGTTAAGCTTGCATATGACAAACACCAGCTTTCAAATATAAAACAAAAATCATCCAAATCGGTATACAAAGTCAAAAATTATGAGGTAACATACACAAAAAAATACTATTGCATTGAGAACTTTTTTTTAAATGTTTTAATACAATTTTATAAAGATGGTTTAAATAAACTAACGAATTTCTAATCATCGCCAAGGTTTGCAAAACAAACTTGTTATTCAAAAGGCGTAATCAATAAATAGCCCCGAGAGGCTCATTAGGATTCTCATTCATGAAAAAGCAATTTATATATACAATTTATATATATACTTAGGTATAAATTATGGATATCTCAGACTTTATTGTGTTATACCATAGATAAATAAATGAATCATTTAACAGATACACATTTAACAGACATACTTTATTATGTTCCTACGTTTGTCACCTCTATAGGACTGTGTCAGGACGTTTTTATTTTTATAGCTGATACACAGCGATTGATGATGAAGTCGAAGAAGTTGCTCAGACTAACTAAGAATCACGGACTCTCAAGGACAGCTTCCGGAACACAGCGTTAGGTGCTTATGCCATAGAACATATAATAATACTGCTTAGGCTCTAATAATTTGTAAATGTAATTTTTATCGCTTATCACGGGATAATTCTTGTAATCATATTTAGATATATATTTAGTACTCTTCTTCATGAGTTGTAGACGATGACATAGTACGTGGAGATGCTACAGTACAAGATAGATTTCATGTCAGCTACCATCTCAAGCTTCTTTCTACATCTACACTATAATATTATAAAGAGGAAAGATTTGTATTTTTGTATGCAACGAATAAACTTTAAAACTACTAGACTGATTTTGATGAAATTGGGTATGGAAATAGTTTGAGACCCGGGAAAGGACAAATGATAGTTTTTACCCAATTGCGCAAAAAGAGGTTAATGGTTTTGCGTGATAACCAGCATACGCGGGACGGAGACGCGGGTGGAAAGCTAGTAGAAAATAATTTTATTTAGTATCTAGTCTAACAGTAAACCTTTTACACTTAAATATCTAAGTTACCAGTTCCTCCACATGGCCAGTAACGGCAAAACGGCAAAACAGTTTCGAAATAGTGCCCTTTACATCGGTAAATATGTTATTTTATCGCATATCTCACTGCGCTTTGGATTCAAAATAGCACACTCGACGTTAAAATATTATTTTACTCCCTTGTAGTACAAACTACTATGAAACAAGCCAAACGAATGTTCCATCACTGATGAGAAAGACCTTGTTGCATCACCGGACACAGACGACCTATAGAATTCCAATCGCCACGGTAGAAAGCGTCGCGCGTTCGTCACGCAATGTGACCAGCTGGACATGACTATGTATTATTGTATTGATTAGCACATAATGCTGGGAACGGCACTTTTTCGCTAAACATATAGGTATGTTTTGAAACTTCCATACGAGAAAATAATACACTATTGCTGGACCTCCGCTGTGGTCCCGCTTTAGCAGGATTGGAGCGCTTTGTATGGCGGCCATCTTGAAATTTGCCATTTTTGGACTACAGGTACGAATAAATAAAGTTTATTTATTCGTAGGACTACAGACATAATATGGCAATTGACTGATCTCGCAATTCAATAACATTTGTACAACAAACAACTTCCTACCTATGTTGAACTATATAACACAACAGCTACTGCAAAAAAAAACATTTAGACAACCTATAAGTCATTGCCAACTCACAAACAGTCCTAATGCCCAAGCCCACTTTTTTTTAAGCGTGATAGGTTAGCGTTTGACCACGTTTGATGGTAAGTGACGATGTGAATACACGCTACCACTTGGTGGGGTGCCCAGCATGCTGGCCGCATTACCTTGTTCAATTACAATGCTTATTCGTTGAGCCAAATAGGTTAGCATTGTGATCACCAGCAAGCAATTAGATGATTTGAAAATCATATGAGCTCCCGGTCCCCACGGACCCAATGTCTCTACACCAAATGGCTCAAATATATATCTTAAGGTTTGAAAGATTCGCCATCCAATATTTCTTAGCATATGACATTTTCATGATTTTTGTGTTTCCCCATACTTATTGAAACCCGCTACACATTTCCCATACTTTTACCGCCCACGACTTCTTCAGGGAGAACAATTATGTTGGTCAGTCAGTCTAAAACATCCGTCTGTCCGACCTTGAAGAGGCTGTAATTTTGAACCGGTCCGTGGTTGTTTGAATGATTGATTGATTGAACCGCCAAATACTCAAGGGGATCGAATACAAGGGGCCCGTAGACGCTGCTGCGCACTCGCCTTGATGATAAGCATCAGATGTGCTCGAAACCCGCAACATATTTTTTTACATATTTGGTAAATTTAAACAACAAATTGTGCATTGGAACAAAATTGATTGAGTGCAAGCCTGAATCGCACCAAGGAGGTCTTATGAACGGCTACCGTTAACCACTTATGATTATCTGATTCATCTAGTTAGCAGTTTATCCAATACAATGAGATATTATTAAATATACATCATCATCATCAGCCGGAAGACGTCCACTGTTGAACAACCACCTCCCCCATAGAGCGCCACAAAAGAACGGCTGTTAGCCGCTTGTAACCATTGGCTACCCGCGACTTTAGCCATGTCGTCAGTCCATCTAGTGGCGAGCCTACCAACTCTACGTCTTCCGGTCTAGTGTGGTAACCACTCAAAAACCTTTCATCCCCATCGGTTATCAGTTCCTGGATCATTTTGATTTGAATTGAATATACATAATTACATATACTTAATTCCAAAATGTAAATCATAGCACGTGTTCTCAATCGAACTTTACATCTTAATATATTAAACAAAAGTCTTGGTCAGAAAAAAAACGTTATCAACCCAAAAACTGCTTATCTTGAGACGATTACACGTAAGAAGGTCCTCATAGAACTGATCGGTAATCAAAACTTTTAAGAGATACCAAGTTCCTGATATTATCCGCAGTACTTTGGTACCCGCAAAAGTTGGGAAATTATGATTATGGTATTAGAGTTATCCAACTCTACTCTTGCAAAAAGGCCGAAGTATTAGGGATAAATTGGAAGATACTAGGAATGGAGTATTACGAAATCTTACTTACATGGAAAGTTTGTGTCTGTATTATGTTTACACGGGACAAGATAATTATGTTTAAACCCTATATACTAGGAGACGAGCCTATCACCATCTACTGGTCCAGTGAGCTTGGCTCAGTACCCAAGTTCTGAAATGCTACCAAATAATATATATTTATCAGAAAACCAAATAACAATCCATCCTTTGATCGAACCTAGTCTACGGGAGCTCAAAGTGGTCCTTTACGACACTCGCCCTACGAGATTGCCTACAACTTGCAATCATTTCAAGTGTAATAATCACAGAAACTTATTTATTTTCAGTAATTCATTATCTTTCCCTGTTTTTATTCTCATGATAAATTCACTAATATAACAATATACTAAGACATCATTATTTGTGTCTGGGATTTTTATAGTACTGAATACCTACTCGCAAAATACGTGAGTCACGCGAATTTTATATTGATTTATATTTTTGTTGTTGCAGAAAATGGTACTTCTCCGTTGCTGCTTTGCAGCAATGCTTGTGGCTGCAGTAGCCGGCGCAGCCGTGGATGTAGAGAAAACTGTCAAGCAAGTTCAGACCATACTGCAAGGAAACTCGCTTTTGCCAAGGTTATCTAGAGAAGAAATATTAGGTTTGCTAAACGACATTAGAGCTGAAGACTCCAAGAGCACTTCTCGTTCTGAAGAGGTTAACAGCGACAATTTGCAAACAACTCCATATCCATACAGCTCAAAAGATAATGAAATCACTCCAATAACACAACATCCAGATGAAAACATTGTCATCAATGGCAATGAAAATGCACCCTTGACTTCATCTCAAACAAAGGTAGCTAGTACTACACAGAAACCAGGGCCGTCGGTTATGGTTGTGTTGCCATATACACCGCGAGATGGATCATCCTTACAAGAATTGTACACGCGCCCACCGAGAGTTGAAAGGGTACCACTGGTGGATATTACTCCAAAATCCACCACACTTAGTCCGAATAAACTGCAAGAAACTCTGACACAAAATGCAAAACTAGCTGAGAAAAAAAAACAAGATTTCCCTGCTGAGTTACAAGCTTTTCTTGATGCTCATGGCCTTACAGGCAAGCCAGGAGAAGATCATTTTCTACTTCCACTTGAAGGTTTTAAGCCGCTACCCCCGCCAAGAGTGATTGATGGTACAATTCAGTTACCAGAAAATATTCTTCTCACTTATGATTTGATCGCACCAAGTGATGGACTATCAACAAAGAAGGAAGAAGTGGCTTTATCTCCAAACAACTTTTTATTTGAACCCCTTCGTCCAGAATTACCTTTTGAGTTAGACACTTCGTCATCTGAAAGAAAGGAACAAATTTACCCATTTGATATGCCAAAAATCAGAAAGACTAAATCCGCTGAGGCCCTAGCGCTAAATTATGAGCCCATCGATTATGAATCTGTGAAAGTTATTCCTTTAAACAAGGGGATAAATCCCGTGGAAGATATAAAAAGCAGTATAGATAATGAACAAACCAAAAGACAGACTAATTCAACGAATGAAGAGACTACATCAAAAGCACCGGAAACAACTACTACAACCGAAGAACCAAAAAGTGCATCAACAGAAGCTCCGTTAGACTCAGCATCCGCTGACACTGACGCTGGAGCCTCAATAGCTGACTTAGAAGAATCATTCGGTGGTCCCTTGCCGGAGGAACCAGGAGATTCAATGCTACCACCTCCCAGAAAGAACGGTTTCTACTGGATGGTAGACTGGAACAGTTTTCTTGAAGTAGGTGATGGAGACACAAAAGTTAACATACGTTTTGAGCCTAAACTCGGAGATCCTCAAATGTTTATACCAGTAAGCGTACCGTGATTTAAAACATTTTGCAATATTTATGAGTTCTAGTCTTGAGATTAGTTTTAGAGTTACGTAATGCAGTCTGCAGGAGCATAAATCAGCGAGTCAGCGAATACTTTATAAGTTTGAAGTACTCTAGAATCGTAAATTACGCCAACGAGCTAAAGGTTTTGGGAGCTAGACTGCAAATCACAAAAACATTTTGAAATCTACATGAAAAGGTCTATTAATTAACGTAATTGAGTCATAAATTGGGCCTGACGTAGCAGTTTTCGAATGGATCCAATCAAGTGTTACGTGAATGTCGTTGGGGCCTGCGATGTGCCTAATGAGTGTACTTACAACCAGTCATTTTGTGTTGAATGTGGCTTGATTTTGGAACATACATTATAATAACATACATTTCATTATAATTTTTAATAAGGTATCGAAGGGTAATAAGGCCTTATTTATTACAGACCGAGTAAATCTTTTTACTTAAAAAATTATATAATGACGTTGAAAATTATTGTTTTTGATACATATATTCATACATACATATATACACAATTATTTTTTTTTGGGTCGCCCTTTATTGCATTTTTAGGGTTCCATACCCAATGGGTAAAAACGGGACCCTATTACTGAGACTTTGCTGTCCGTCCGTATGTGTATCACCAGGCTGTATTTCAAGAACGGTGATAGCTAGACAGTAGAAATTTTCACAGATGATATATTTCTATTGCCGCTATAACAAGAAATAATAAAAATAAAATAAGGGGGGCTCCCATACAACAAACTTGTTTTTTTACCGTTTTATGCTCGATACTAATAACGGTGACAGGTAGACGCTTTAACTATTCCCAGAATATTTAGTTACGGAACCCTTCGTACGTGAATCCCACTCGCACTTGTCCGGTTTTTCATATTTAGAAAATCACACGATGCATGTAAGGCGTGAGCACTTAATAATTTATAGCTATTACTAGGTAGACAATATTATATCCTATAGCTATGTTTAAAAATAAAAGTGACAGATAAAAAAGGGAAATTTCTTTATTATGCAATGCATAAAAATCATTCAATATTGTTAATATATTAAAACAAGGATCTCGATTAAACTGAATTGGTGAATAGCTGTGCAAATTGTTATTGTTTATTGTAATGTTATTGTTCAGTTACCAATGTGTAAACCATAGCAAGTCGGTTATTTTGTTAGCGCCTATATTCAAGACCTTATTACCCTCCGGTACCTCAATTATAGTTTTAGTAGATCGATCAAGATACATGTTTTTATTGTTTTTACCTAATTTTACATGGCTGATAAAACATTTGTAATAATAAGAGAAATACAAAACTCTTAAATTCTGTACTGTCAGCGCAACCAACATTTTTGTTCAGGTGGCCAAAAAATAACTATAAATCTCCTTAACTACGTCGCGTATTGTTTTTGTCAGCAACGCCCTCACCTATTGAACAATAAAGTTGGTAAAGCAGCAGATAAAGCACTATTCAAACGACAAGCTAATTTTATTGAGTAATGTGTGACATAGATAATGTATTGGAATGTATTTGCGTGATTATCGAACCAAAGCGTTTGAAAGTGAACTGAAATTAAATGAATGAAGTGAAATCATCGCGTGTCACGTTACTGTAATGATAATTATTGAAACTTAACGCCAGGCGTCCACTACAGCAGAGTCGAGTCGCGCCAAAAATATTCGTCGCTCGTCGCACACAGAATATAACTTGAACTAAGAGTATATATCCCAAGATGTATATTTTTTCAATAGCAAAGTTTCTCACGTGCTCCATTTTTCCTTATGTAAATCTTACCATAATGTAACAAAATATATCGAGACGTACTAAGATTTCTAGACCTACAATATTTCCGTATGAGTGATGTACTCACATAGCTGCTGTGTACGGTTTCTGAATGATCCAATGGCAAAATCTATTGTAATATATCGGGCTACATTATAGTGTAGCTGCCGTAACATTATAGCTGTCACTACTCTAGTGTAGCTCGATCACACACGGCAAATATAATGTTACGGCTATATATCTTCGTTATATTTCTTTACATTATAGCTGCCGCGTGTGATGGGCTTTACTGATTTAAATCTGCACGCTGCGGTTCTATTCTAATTGTTTCATTTAAAAAGGGTAAAAGAGGCGAATAAAATGCGATTAAATTCGACAAGCCTAGTGGATGCAAGGCTTAAGAAGCCATTCTGTGTACTTTTTTTTGTAAGTATAATAAGTTATTTTATAAATTTGTTTTATTTAAAATTACACCCGAAAGAGTAGACGAAGAGTACCTATGTTTTCCAGATTTGTTTTGGTCAGGAGCCGAGTCTTTTGCCATCTACCAAGCTCAGATCCAGACTCTTAAAACAAACTACTATGCATGTAACTGAAAAACCCAATAACCATTCGGATATATGGATCGAACCAAAAACCTCGAATTCTACACTTGAGTTATTGCCGACGTAAACATTGGGAATAGCGATGGCCCATTGGGAATGGCTATGAACTATGGACTGCCGCGCAGAACGTAAATTGTTTGATTTCCGCCGCGAGCCAGAGCTTCAACCTATGGTGTTCCCTTGGAGCATTTTGCGAATGGCGACTAGGCTAGCTACCATCCTCGAGTAGAAAATCTGTCGCCAAGCACCTAAAGGTGTGTTTCCGCAGCTGTCCTTTATACCCAGTAATTCTTCCTTTCAACTCACCTATAAGGTAAAATTATTGCAAAGGTTTTTTTTTAATCCTTACAGGTTAGCCTTTGACCACTATCTCACCTGATGGTAAGTGATGATGTGGTCGAAGATATTCTTCAGGCTAACCTAGAAGTACTGGCTCTAAATTACCTTATCAGCAATATAAAAAAACCCGATTTGACATAATTTTATACAGAGTTATTGGAAAAATGCTATCAACCTTTTAGAGTTGACTTCTGTTTGTCGTAACAATAATTTTGAGATGTATTTTTTTATGGATTTGTGACGGAATATGTACTAGGTTCACGTTATAGATCTCTTGTGCCTGTAATTTATTCTTTCATATTTTTGATTACTTTGCTCTATGTAAATAGGTATTCAAAACTCTATTCAAAGGGAGTGCGAGGGTAGTCGCGGTGGGCGCTCTTAGCTCGGAGTAGGCATTGTATTTTACTATATACGTGACACAGACCTGTTTATTTGTTGGTAAAACAAATAAACACACAAATATGCCAAAAATCCTACACGTTTTTATAACTTGTAATAGAGGGACAATAGCCAGGGTATTCTAGCTCACAAATTTGGCCCACTGGGTTACCTAACACCCTCTCAAGGCTTTGTGTATCGACCTTCCAAACACAATATAACTGGCAAAATAATTAGGTACCTACATAATTATAGATAATATGCGAAGCGCTCGTAGCGAAGTTAACTTAGCTGTTCTCAACCGATCAGCAAAGTTAAGCAACGTCACGCGCGGTCATGAGTTGGATGGGTGACCGCTAGTGACATTACTACTGAACGCTTCCGTGCTTCGGAGGGCACGTTAAGCCGTCAGTCCCAGTTGTTGTCTTAGGATGGCAGTCGTTATAGCATGGTGGTAGGGCATTTTGCGAATGCCCGCCTGGCTAGCTACCACCCTCAAGTAGAAAATCTGTCGCCAAGCACCTAACGGTGTGTTCCGGCAGTTGTCCTTGAGAGCCAGTACTTCTAGGTTAGCCTGAACAACATCTTCGAGAACATCATCGATGACCACTATCTCACCATCAGGTGAGATAGTGGTCAAAGGCTAACCTATCTGGCATAAAAAAATAAAAAAAATTGTTTACCGAGGGTACCAGCATTTAATTACATTCAGGTCATAAAATAATAAATAGAATTAGGCGTTACTTTGCGGAAATCCATATTTCATAATAACAAATATTTTTAAAATATTTTATCAAAACATCAAATTAAAATTTTAATAAAACCCTTAAAAAATACAAAAATATATCTAGTGACAATTCCGCTTAATTTTCCTGTTAAGCCGACGTGACGTCACAAACGCCACGCAGCCTCGAGATTCTCGATCGTGCGCTCGTAGAGTCAAGACCTCCTGAGGATGCTTCGTGTAGAAGCGAAACGCGTCGAAAATTCTTCCGGTTTGGTTGCGTGGCTTATGTGACGTCACGTCGGCTCGGAACACCGTTAGGTGATTAGCGACAGTTTTCTACTCGAGGGTGGTCGCTAGCCAGGCGGGCATTCGCGAAATGCCCTTCCACCATGCGGTGAAGCTTAATCCGGCGGCGGGATTCGAACCATGGACCTGCTGCGTGGCAGTCCATAGCCAATGCCACTGAGCCATCACTGCCTCAATATAAAATAATAAAATCCCCAGGGCCAGAAAATACTGTTTTCTTTTTATCACTTCTTTCTAATATTCACTATTTCCTTATCAATTCGATTCTTGTCTATTAATTTTAATTTATAATAAGAATAGGTGTATGCATATAAAATGATTTACCGAGTTAGAAAATTAACATAGAGAACCCCTTTGGGCTAATAATATGGAAATGTTCTTTGATAACGAGTCAGTTCAGTGTAAACGAGTCAGTGAAAACATTTGTTATGATTTCGACTACCAGATACTGTAACAATTTATTTTATAGCCAACAAGATATGTAAGATTACACATTTTTAGAAAACAAATTTTTTTATATCGGTTGGCAATTGATTCCGGCTAGGTAAGCCTTTACCCGTGTCCAATTTTAGGCACCGGAGGCATTAATTGTTCAAAATGTGTACAGGTACATGATGTTTGCTTAGCACGCGATAGTGCTTGTAATGATATTTAGATATTACAGAAGGATAGCGAGAACCAACTTAGAATTGCACCTCCCCATGTCATCCCGTGCGTGTCGTAGGAGGCGACTAAGGGAAAAATACTGCAAGGTGGGCAGCAGCGCCTTCTAAAGAACTGCCTTCTTACACTGCGATCCCCAAGCCGCCAGCCAAGCGTGGGGATTATGGCAAATACCCCGTTAATAGGGGAGGCTGTGTTCAGCAGTGGACGAACCGGCTGATACATTACAGTCTGGTTGTTGGAAGCGCCGGCCCCTATGAAGGTTAAAGTAATACAATTAGAGCAAAACTAGCAAAACGGCTCCTCGATAGACCAGAGGTTAAGGCACCCGGTGCGTAGAATCGACGTGGGTTCGATCCACACAAGAGTCTAGAAGTTTTGTACCATAAAAGTTTGTAAATCTAATTTTATCTTTGCTATAAGAGTGCTTTTAATCATATTATATAGAAAAAGCAACTTAATCCAAAACTTTGTAAACAGAATTATCTTTTCGTATCACCATCGTCAACAGATATGACCTCCATGGAACAAAGGTTTCTCTGATTTAGGGGTTGCTATCATCCTCGCGCTAAGCAGGCGTCTAGGAGATATCATCATATCATATCATCATATACACTGCCCCTCTCTATCAAGAGGGGCCAGTTCTGCAGAAGGCGCTGCCGTCCACCTTTTGGTGTTACGTTTTACTTACGACTCCCGCTAGCAGTTATGGAAGGGTGTCTATATAGGCTCGCCTCCTGTCACATGGAATTAAAACATGTATTACGAAACGTCTGCTTAAACTCCTCAGCCTACCTCTTCATGGAATACAGAAGTGGCAATAGGTTTTAGACATACTTATTTATTTTTAACTGACTTCAAATGAATCAATCCATTGACCATTTTCTCCAAATAGCTACGAGATATAAACCAATGGTTAACCAAATTAACTTTTATTTTTGACCGATTTGCAAAAAAGAAAAGATATTCAAATCGAATGTGTGTTTTTTTTTGTATGTTTGTAAAGCGATTACTCCACCCATTACGAACTGACTTTGATGATTATTTTATTTCGCGTTGAGTATACCTACCTCTGAATTGGTCTTATTTCAATTGCATCAAAATCGGTTGATTTTCTAAGACAGTCACTTAACTGAAATACGTATTTGCATATTTATTAGATGACTTATTGTATATTGCAACTGTTGTCTATGATTAATAGTATTTTGGCGAGTGAAAGATGTAGTAAGAATTACGCATCACAAAAAAGAAAAACTTAACCGACTTCCAACACAAAAGTCTTGTGGAAGTCGGACAATGCTAATGTGAGCTCAGTGTTTTAAGAGGAACGGGAAGAGAAGCTCCTGCAGAAAAATAGGTATTTTAACAAAGTGATGATGTCTCGCCACTAAACGCCCGAACAGAATAGTGCGATAAGGACAATTGCAGATTCTTCAAGTTTTGAATTAGAATTTGCGCATAATTTACGTTCTGGGAGAAAACTTTTCTTCTATAGTAAACATTAATGAAATCTAAAAATTTGGGTTTTATTTTATAACCTACAGAATAAACTAGGTTTATAGGTTTTTCTTTTTCTTTATTTATCATTATTTTTTGTATAAATAATTCACAAACTATAAAGATACTGAGAAAATATTGGTATTTAAATACCCATTAATACAAATTCCTTTACTGTAATGATTAAAATCAAACCATAAACCTGAATATTGATAACATCTATAACATTTCCAAAAAATCATCAAAATCGGTGATTGTTTAGGGGGTTAGAAACGTTTTCTCTTTTTGTATGAAAATTCAAGACTTCCCTCCAGTCTTAAATCAGCATGGTAAGTACCTACTTTTTCAAGTTTTTTCATACTTTTCAGCATATGAATAAAGAACCGTATATGTAAATCAACTGTAATTTTGAAGAAAATTCAGCTATTTGCTGTCAGATGTAAAAAAATTGTATAGAGCGTATCAATTATTATTAGTTAGTCGTACAGCGCTAGTGGAGACGAAAATTTTGGTGGGTAATAACAGGCTATATATTACTTCTCTATATTACGCTGTAGATTTCACTTTGCCGTTCACGTAATGTATGGAGGTATGGTACATCTAAGGTGTACATTGAAGTATTAAAATTCCAGAAATTTGCTAATAAAATGAAACCTTCTTATCCGAACGCGCTCAAACAAACGGGAAACGCTAAACTATCAATAACATAAACTTCTGCTAAGGCAAAATGATATCCGAACACAATACCATAGTTCTGTGTTCCAAATAGTGTGTAAAGTTTTAAATGAAAATTTTGCAAATCCTTAAATCATACCCATACACTCTACTCGTAATCAAAACTCATCACCTGATCTCACACTATCCAAATTCACTACCTTTCTACATAAAGCAGAAGAAGGAACAGTAGTCGGAAACAAAAAAAAAAATATATGAAATTGTAATAAATAAAAGATAGCTGTCGAAACAAACTCGAAATGTAATTAACGTCTTATATAGTTTTTTAGATTTGTTTATAAGGACTTTAATTAAGCAAATTCTAATTATATATATGTTAGTAAGAAAGGGACTGAATCCTACGACACAGGGTCACCCTAGTGTGGGATTCAGGGATACTTGTTAACACAATACATGTTAATTGTACCTAGCTATACTTAAATTAGTTATCCTCATAAATAACATGTAACTGTAGCCTAAGTTTTCATATCAATAAAGACATTATTATTATTATTATTATTATTATAACGATCGAGGACCGCGGCCCGCTTGTATTATTGCGATGGAACAGCAAAAATATTAAAATATGAAATTATTATTTGAAAAATACACGAAATTTTGAAAGATATTTTTTTTTTTTATGAATATGTGACCGGACAAGTTCGAGGCCCACCCGATTTTAAGCGGACTAACTTCTGCCTATAACAGATGCAATTTCGTGACAAGTCTCGAATTGCACTGCGCCTGTCACCTTGAGACATACCTAGTTGTTTAGTCTCATGTGCCTGTAATTTCACTGGCTCTCAAGGACCCGCGGCGGGATTCAAACCATGGACCTGTTGCGCGGCAGTCCATAGCCAATGCCACTGAGCTGTAACTGCTTCAAAAAATGTTAATATCTTTTGGGCTCTGGATGTTATTTACTCGAAACAAGCTTGAGACGGTCCGCTATCGGTGTCCGCAGCTATACGGTTATTTATTCATATGCTTTTCAGTGTTGGCAGTAGGTTACGTTTTTTAAAACATTTTTATGTATCAACATTGAGGTATTTTTATAATGGTTGCGTAAATATTTTTTATTAGAAATAGCAACTATCTCATCATTAAATACCGGATCTCAGTGTAAAATATTCAGAAGATTTCTAAAGAATACACGTATATAAATATTAGTTAAGTGGTAAGTACCTATAGAATGGCAGTTTTTTTAATGAGATTTTTGGGTCGTCACTTATTTATGTTATTACTGTTTTTTTAAGTTTTATGGTATGAATTTTTTTTATGGTATAGATGGAACAAGCACAACGGCCACCTGGTATTAAACGCTTAAGATCGACTGTGACTAATCGTACACCTGTTGCACATATAACTAATACCCTATCTATCTATCTATATGCCTATAACAGATGCAGTTCGTCCCAAATGGTGAACTACACTGTGACCATCACCCTGAAGCGTAAAGTTGTTAAGTCTCATGTGCCTTTGATTTCACCGAAACACAGTCATGTGAACATTATTGCTTGGCAGGAGAAATAGGTGATTTTGAAGCGCTCGTAGCGAAGTTTACTGAGCTGTTCTTAACCGATCAGCGAAGTTAAGCAACTTCGCCCGCAGTCATTAGTTGGATGGGTGACCGCTGATGACATTACTACTGAGCGCTTCCGTGCTTCGGAGGGCACGATGAGCCGTCGGTCCCGATTGTCGTCTTAGGATGACAGTCGTTACATCATGGTGGTAGGACATTTTGCGAATGCCCGCCTGGCTAGCTACCACCTTCAAGTAGAAAATCTGTCGCCAAGCACCTAATGGTGTGTTCCGGCAGCTGTCCTTGAGAGCCAGTAATTCTAGGTTAGCCTGAACAACATCTTCGACCACATTATAGGCTAACTTATCAAGCATAAAAAAAAGGAAACATGAATTACTGTTTTTTTTGTCAGGTCCTATAACCTCGTTTTATAAAAAGTCACTATTATTATGACATGCGGTGCAGCTCCAGCTGGCGCCGAGGATCGTACCATGTACCTGCGGCACTGCAGCCCTTAGCTATTACTTACAACTCAGCTACTAGAAGCTCTGTGAGCTGAAAACATTATAAACCCCCATATATCCGACATTTTAAAAATTTCCAAAAACTGAATCGACCTAAACATTCCATATAATTATCGAACCTGCTCATAAAATTTCGTGATATTCGGTTGAGAAATGCGACCGGGGGGCCAACTCCCATGTCTTAATTCAGTATTATTTTAACCTTACATTAACAATTTTTTTTTCCACTACCACGTGTCACTATAGTAAACTTACATTAGAACTTCAACGTGAGAGTGGGCTGCATGCATTGAGTAAAGAAGTTTGTGCGATAGAGATAGTACTATATAAACATTATTGTTTCGTGACGGCCGTGGTACGAATCTTAGTATCGATGTTTTAAGTTTGAAATAATTATGTTGGTTTTCCATAATAATTTTTAAAAGGTGGGAATTGGGCCCCTGGAAAGGAGTACCGGAAATCCGAAATCCATAGGAGAGTAGGCAGGAATTTTTTCCCAAACGTTTCGCTCGTTTCTTGGAACTCACTCAAAAATATAACTGCTGCCCCATTTACTATGTGTTATAAAAACATTCGGAGTCAGCATATTGGTTTACCATGGCTTAAGTAGAAAAGTGACATAAGTAGAAAGCAAGGTTGCTTCACACAGTCATCTCAGTCCGAACACTTGCCAAAAAACAAGTTCACATATATGGAAAAGGTCGAATCATCAAACAGTGCCATTTGTAAAGAGTCGGATGTTGCATAAGGAGTGATTCTGCAACCAAGCTAAAAGAAAACACATCGTGATTGAATCTTAAAAAAATATAACAATTCTGTACTGTATCAGCCTGACCACCTACTGCAAAACACAGCCTCTCTTTGCCATTATCCCCACGCTAGGCGTCTCGGGGATCAAAGTTTAGAAGCAGTGATGGCTCAGTGGTATTGGCTATAGGTTGCCGACCAGCAGGTACATAGTTCGAATCCCGCTGCAGCATTGAGCTTCACCGCATGGTGGTAGGGCATTTTGCGAATGGCTAGCGACCACCCTCAAGTAATAAATCTGTCACCACGCACCTAGTGGTGTTGTTCCGGCAGCTATCCTTGAGTCAGTAATTATAGGTTAAGCCTGTTAACACCCTCGACCACGTCATCACTTACCATCAAGTGAGATTATGGGCACAGATTTACCTATCAGCAATAAAAAAAAAAGTGTACCTAAGATGCCAAGTCTTTAGAAGGCACTGCTGCCCACCTTCTGGAATTATATTCCCTTTGTCGCCTCTTACGTTTCCCACGGGAAGATATTATAAGGGAGAACATGTTCCTAATTAGGTACATTCCGCCATTGAAGTGGATATAAGTGGTGTATTGGTGCACTAAAATAGATGGTAAGAAGTCCTGTTAGGCGCCTAATGTGCACAGGACTTCTTACCATCGACGAGCTGATACCCAAATGGTTGCGATTATACAACCAGTGAAAGCATTCTCAATGACAGTTAACGTCAGGCAAGGCCGTAAAATCAAAGCTATATTATTTCAACTCTTTCTCAATTCTTTTATATATTTCAAAGGTTCACAATTAATTAATTAGCAGGGCCGAATGCCGGCCAGGTCAGCTACTACCGTGAAGTAGAAAATCTGTCTGTTTATGACATCATATCGGATTAGGAGTGAAACTAGGCGGATTTGCCACTAAATATGTGTTTACTATTTTTGAGTGTTTTTCTAAAATATTATGTTAATGTTCTCTCACTTCAAATATGATTAATTTACCTATATTGATCCACCTTGGTTACGTGTGAGTCCAATCAGCGCTATCGGTACAGAAATAAAAAAATTTTTTTTTGTAAATAATTAATAGTTAAGTACATCAAATATAAAATATCACCAAGCACCTGTGTGTTCCAGCAAGTGGTCTTGAGAGGCAGTTCTCATACTAGATTTTACATGCCGTTAACTACCTTCGATCACATCATCACTAACGATCAGGCTAGCCTAAAGCAGTAAAAGGGTATTTTATTAAAAAAACGTATATTTATATGCCCTTCTACCATGCTGTAACTATTGCTTGACTGTAGAATATCCAAGAGTCAAGTATTCTACTCTACACCACTCGAGTGGAAATTTCTGTTCGCACGCTTGATTTTCATACATTCTAATATCGGTCTTTGTATATAAGGTATATAAATTATAATAATATGTAGTGAAAATGAAAAAAAAATAATTAACAAATTTAAATATATAAAACCTTTTGTTTTAGTTTAATGTTATATTAATTTCAAGTGAGGTAGTTATTTTTTTGAATAATTCAAAATAAATCAGGCTGCACACAGTTACCTGGAAACAACACATAAAATATTTAAATGCAGTCTTATAGCCTATTTCAACGGCTTTTTATATCAGTAATCCGATTCTATATCTTCTTCTATCTGTATGTCTTCTTCTACGAGTATTTGTAAGTATTACGTCAATATACTCGTACGTGACAACATGAAGATATAGAGACGTACTAGATTTGCTACCAAAAAGGCTTTGTCAAATACTGTCAAATAGCAATGTTATCTAGTATTTCGGGCAGTGTGCGGGCCGCATGCGGCCCGCATTTATCGTTATCCAGTACTAAAATACATCAAAACTCCTGATACGTTAGAAAAATGTATGTTCAAAACTCCAATAGAAGTATGAAATCCCATATAAACTCTCAATACAATAAAGAACCATACTGTAGCCACTAAAGCAAATTCACCCTACTGCCATAAAAAGGTGCTACGGGCAGAATCGAACCAAGGTTCTGAGTCACTTTTGTTAAGGAACCCCACTCGTAGGTGCTCCGGTTACCGCGGGCAGTTGCCATGGAGACCAGTCGGTGACGTGGAAAATACTCTCCTTCGGCCTCGCAAGTTACTAACACGGCTCGGCCTACGGCCTCGCCAAGCGCTCGCCCTTCGGGCTCACGCACCATACGCTCGGCCTTCGGCCTCGCGAGCCGAAAGTTCGGCCTTCGGCCTCACCAGGAGCTCGCCCTTCGGGCTCGCTATACACTATCATAGGACAGTTACTCCAAATTCAGTCCAAAATCCCACAAAAACTCCTAATATGGTCGAAAAATGAGCACTTTGTATGGCGGCCATCTTGAAATCCGCCATTTTGGATTTTTGACAGGTGTCATTCGACTGCTCTCCCGATTCCCTATGACATTTGTTCAAACACCCCCTACCTATCTCTTACCGTTTTTGAGATATGTCATCCATCTTTACTTGGCAGGCGTCTTTTTAATGATTTTCGATTTTTCTCATACTCACTAAAACCCCCGGAACATTTTTGTCATACATCATTTTAACCCTACTCTGCTCCTTCTAGGAGAACATTTATGTCAATCAGTCAGTCAGTGAGTGGTAATCGAGCTTTATATATTATAACTAGTATTTCGGGCAGTGTGCGGGCCGCATGCGGCCCGCATTTATCGTTGTGCAAGTTTGAACAATATCAAAACACCTTATACATTAAAAAAGTATGTTCAAAACTCCATTAGAAGTATGAAATCCCATATTAACTCTCAATACAATAAAGAACAATACTGTAGCCACTAAAACAGATTCACCCTACTGCCATAAAAAGGTGGTACGGGCAGAATGGGACCAAGGTTCTAAGTCACTTTTGTTAAGGAACCCCACTTGTAGGTGCTTTGGTTATCGCGGGCAGTTGCCATGGAGACCAGTCGGAGACGTGGAAAAAACTCTCAAGTCGGAGCTCGGCCTTCGGCCTCGCAAGTTACTAACACGGCTCGGCCTGCGGCCTCGCCAAGCGTTCGCCCTTCGGGCTCACGCACCATACGCTCGGCCTTCGGCCTCGCGAGCCGAAAGTTCGGCCTTCGGCCTCACCAGGAACTCGCCCTTCGGGCTCGCTACTACACTTATGTAGGACAGTAACTCCAAATTCAGTAAAAAATCCCACAAAAACTCCTAATACAGTCTAAAATAAAGATGAAACACTCCAAATTCAGTATAAAGAATGATAGGAGCACGTAAGACACATCCAAAATGTCAGATTTTAAGACGGCCACCATACAAACTGCTCCGCCCCTACTGAAGCTCGGCCTAACGGCCTCGCTTCAGCAGGCTCGGATCACTTTGTATGGCGGCCATCTTGAAATCCGCCATTTTGGATTTTTGACAGGTGTCATTCGACTGCTCTCCCGATTCCCTATGACATTTGTTCAAACTCCCTTTACCTATCTCTTACCGTTTTTGAGATATGACATCCATCTTTACTTGGCAGGCGTCTTTTTAATGATTTTCGATTTTTCTCATACTCACCTAAACCCCCCGAACATTTTTGCTATACATCACGTTGCTCCTACTCGTCTCCTTCTAGGAGAACATTTATGTCAGTCAGTGAGTCAATGGTAATCGAGCTTTATATATTATAACTAGTTTTTCGGGCAGTGTGCGGGCCGCATGCGGCCCGCATTTATCGTTATGCAGTACTAAACTATAACAATACACCTTTAACATTAAAAAAAAATATTTCAAAACTCCAATAGAAGTATGAAATCCCATTAAAACTCTCAATACAATAAAGAAACAAACTGTAGCCTCCAAAACCAGATTCACCCTACTGCCATAAAAAGGTGGTTCCGGCAGAATGGTACCAAGGTTTTGAGTCACATTTGTTAAGGAACCCTACTCGTAGGTGCTTTGGTTATCGCGGGCAGTTGCCATGGAGACCAGTTGGAGACGTGGAAAATACTCTCAAGTCGGAGCTCGGCCTTCGGCCTCGCAAGTTACTAATACGGCTCGGCCTACGGCCTCGCCAGGCGCTCGCCCTTCGGGCTCACGCCCCATACGCTCGGCCTTCGGCCTCGCGGGCCGAAAGTTCGGCCTTCGGCCTCACCAGAAGCTCGCCCTTCGGGCTCGCTACTACACTAATGTAGGACAGTTACTCCAAATTCAGTCAAAAATCCCACAAAAACTCCTAATACAGTCGAAAATAAAGATAAAAAACTCCAAATGCAGTATAAAGAATGATAGGAGCACGTAAGACACATCCAAAATGTCGGATTTCAAGACGGCCGCCATACAAACTGCTCCGCCCCTACTGAAGCTCGGCCTAAAGGCCTCGCTTCAGCAGGCTCGGAGCATTTTGTATGGCGGCCATCTTGAAATCCGCCATTTTGGATTTTTGACAGGTGTCATTCGACTGCTCTCCTGATTCCCTATGACATTTGGTCAAGCACCCCCTACCTATCTCTTACCGTTTTCGAGATATGTCATTCATCTTTACTTGGCAGGCGTCTTTTTAATGATTTTCGATTTTTCTCATACTCACCTAAACCCGCCGAACATTTTTGCCATACTTCATTTTTACCCTACTCTGCTCCTTCTAGGAGAACATTTATGTCAGTGAGTCAGTGAGTCAGTCAGTGGTAATCGAGCCTTATATATTATAAATAATAAATAACTAGTATTTCGGGCAGTGTGCGGGCCGCATGCGGCCCGCATTTATCGTTATGCAGTACTAAACTATATCAAAACTCCTGATACGTTGGAAAAAAGTATGTTCAAAACTCCAATAGAAGTATGAAATCCCATATAAACTCTCAATACAATAAAGAACCATACTGTAGCCACTAAAGCAAATTCACCCTACTGCCATAAAAAGGTGGTACGGGCAGAATGATACCAAGGTTCTGAGTCACTTTTGCTAAAGAACCCCACTCGTAGGTGCTTCGGTTACCGCGGGCAGTTGCCATGGAGACCAGTCGGAGACGTGGAAAATACTCTTAAGTCGGAGCTCGGCCTTTGGCCTCGCAAGTTACTAATACGGCTCGGCCTACGGCCTCGCCGAGCGCTCGCCCTTCGGGCTCACGCACCATACGCTCGGCCTTCGGCCTCGCGGGCCGAATGTTCGGCCTACGGCCTCACCAGGAGCTCGCCCTTCGGGCTCGCTATACACCAATGTAGGACAGTAACTCCAAATTCAGTCGAAAATCCCACAAAAACTCCTAATACAGTCGAAAATATAAGGCAAAACAATCCAAATGCAGTATAAAGAATGATAGGAGCATGTGGGTCACATCCAAAATGTCGGATTTCAAGACGGCCACCATACAAACTGCTCCGCCCCTACTGAAGCTCGGCCTCACGGCCTCGCTTCAGCAGGCTCGGATCACTTTGTATGGCGGCCATCTTGAAATCCGCCATTTTGGATTTTTGACAGGTGTCACTCGACTGCTCTCCCGATTCCCTATGACATTTGTTCAAACACCCCCAACCTATCTTGCATCGTTTTCGAGATACGTCATTCATCTTTACTTGGCAGGCATCTTTTTAATGATTTTCGATTTTTCTCATACTCACTAAAACCCCCCGAACATTTTTGCCATACTTCATTTTTACCCTACTCTGCTCCTTCTAGGAGAACATTTATGTCAATCAGTCAGTCAGTCAGTGAGTGGTAATCGAGCTTTATATATTATAATAATAAATAAATTTCGGGCAGTGTGCGGGCCGCATGCGGCCCGCATTTATCGTTATGCAGTACTAAACTATATCAAAACTCCTGATACGTTGGAAAAAAGTATGTTCAAAACTCCAATAGAAGTATGAAATCCCATATAAACTCTCAATACAATAAAGAACCATACTGTAGCCACTAAAGCAAATTCACCCTACTGCCATAAAAAGGTGGTACGGGCAGAATGATACCAAGGTTCTGAGTCACTTTTGCTAAAGAACCCCACTCGTAGGTGCTTCGGTTACCGCGGGCAGTTGCCATGGAGACCAGTCGGAGACGTGGAAAATACTCTTAAGTCGGAGCTCGGCCTTTGGCCTCGCAAGTTACTAATACGGCTCGGCCTACGGCCTCGCCGAGCGCTCGCCCTTCGGGCTCACGCACCATACGCTCGGCCTTCGGCCTCGCGGGCCGAATGTTCGGCCTACGGCCTCACCAGGAGCTCGCCCTTCGGGCTCGCTATACACCAATGTAGGACAGTAACTCCAAATTCAGTCGAAAATCCCACAAAAACTCCTAATACAGTCGAAAATATAAGGCAAAACAATCCAAATGCAGTATAAAGAATGATAGGAGCATGTGGGTCACATCCAAAATGTCGGATTTCAAGACGGCCACCATACAAACTGCTCCGCCCCTACTGAAGCTCGGCCTCACGGCCTCGCTTCAGCAGGCTCGGATCACTTTGTATGGCGGCCATCTTGAAATCCGCCATTTTGGATTTTTGACAGGTGTCACTCGACTGCTCTCCCGATTCCCTATGACATTTGTTCAAACACCCCCAACCTATCTTGCATCGTTTTCGAGATACGTCATCCATCATCACTTGGCAGGCGTCTTTTTAATGATTTTCGATTTTTCTCATACTCACCAAAACCCCCCAAACATTTTTGCCATACATCATTTTAGCCCTACTCTGCTCCTTCTAGGAGAACATTTATGTCAATCAGTCAGTCAGTCAGTAAGTGGTAATCGAGCTTTATATATTATAAATAACTAGTTATTCGGGCAGTGTGCGGGCCGCATGCGGCCCGCATTTATCGTTATGCAGTACTAAACTTTACCTTAACCCCTTATACATTAAAAAAAAATAAGTTCAAAACTCCAATAGAAGTATGAAATCCCAAATAAACTCTCCATACAATAAAGAACCATACTGAAGCCACTAAAGCAGATTCACCCTACTGCCATAAAAATGTGGTACGGGCAGAATGGTACCAAGGTTCTGAGTCACTTTTGTTAAGGAACCCCACTCGTAGGTGCTTCGGTTACCGCGGGCAGTTGCCATGGAGATCAGTCGGAGACGTGGAAAATACTCTCAAGTCGGAGCTCGGCCTTCGGCCTCGCAAGTTACTAACACGGCTCGGCCTGCGGCCTCGCCAAGCGCTCGCCCTTCGGGCTCGCGCACCATTCGCTCGGCCTTCGGCCTCGCGGACCGAAAGTTCGGCCTTCGGCCTCACCAGGTGGTTGCCCTTTGGGCTCGCTATACACTAATGTAGGACAGTTACTCCAAATTCAGTCAAAAAACCCACAAAAACTCCTAATACAGTCGAAAATGTATGGTAAAACACTCCAAATGCAGTATGAAGAATGAGAGGAGCACCTGGGACAAATCCAAAATGGCGGATTTCAAGAAGGCCACCATACAAACTGCTCCGCCCCTACTGAAGCTCGGCCTAAAGGCCTCGCTTCAGCAGGCTCGGAGCATTTTGTATGGCGGCCATCTTGAAATCCGCCATTTTGGATTTTTGACAGATGTCATTCGACTGCTCTCCCGATTCCCTATGACATTTGTTCAAACACCCCCTACCTATCTTGTACCGTTTTTGAGATATGTCATCCATCTTTACTTGGCAGGCGTCATTTTTATGATTTTCGATTTTTCTCATACTTACCAAAACCCCCCGAACATTTTTGCCATACTTCATTTTTACCCTACTCTGCTCCTTCTAGGAGAACATTTATGTCAGTCAGTCAGTGGTAATCGAGCTTTATATATTATAAACTAGTTTTTCGGGTAGTGTGCGGGCCGCATGCGGCCCGCATTTATCGTTGTGCAAGTTTGAACAATATCAAAACACCTTATACATTAAAAAAAGTATGTTCAAAACTCCATTAGAAGTATGAAATCCCATATTAATACTCAATACAATAAAGAACAATACTGTAGCCACTAAAACAGATTCACCCTACTGCCATAAAAAGGTGGTACGGGCAGAAAGGTACCAAGGTTCTGAGTCACTTTTGTTAAGGAACCCCACTCGTAGGTGCTTCGCTTACCGCGGGCAGTTGCCATGGAGACCAGTCGGAGACGTGGAAAAAACTCTCAAGTCGGAGCTCGGCCTTCGGCCTCGCAAGTTACCAACATGGCTCGGCCTGCGGCCTCGCCAAGAGCTCGCCCTTCGGGCTCGCGCGTCATACGCTCGGCCTTCGGCCTCGCGGACTGAAAGTTCGGCCTTCGGCCTCACCAGGAGCTCGCCCTTCGGGCTCGCTACTACACTTATGTAGGACAGTAACTCCAAATTCATTCAAAAATCCCACAAAAACTCCTAATACAGTCGAAAATATAAGGTAATACACTCCAAATGCAGTATAAAGAATGATAGGAGCACCTGGGACAAATCCAAAATGGCGGATTTCAAGAAGGCCATCATACAAACTGCTCCGCCCCTACTGAACCTCGGCCTAACGGCCTCGCTTCAGCAGGCTCGGATCAATTTGTATGGCGGCCATCTTGAAATCCGCCATTTTGGATTTTTGACAGGTGTCATTCGACTGCTCTCCAGATTCCCTATGACATTTGTTCAAACACCCCCTACCTATCTCTTACCGTTTTTGAGATATGTCATCCATCTTTACTTGGCAGGCGTCTTTTTAATGATTTTCGATTTTTCTTATACTCACCAAAACCCCCCGAACATTTTTGTCCTACATCATTTTAACCCTACTCTACTCCTTCTAGGAGAACATTTATGTCAGTCAGTCAGTCAGTGAGTCAGTCAGTGGTAATCGAGCTTTATATATTATAACTAGTTTTTCGGGCAGTGTGCGGGCCGCATGCGGCCCGCATCTATCTTGAGTCATTTGGAAATTTCACATAAACCCCTAATACTTTAAGAAAAAGAATGTTCAAAACTCCAATGGAAGTATGAAATCCCATAAAAACTCTCAATACAATAAAGAACCATACTGCAGCCACTAAAGCAAATTCACCCTACTGCCACAAAAAGGTGGTACGGGCAGAATGGGACCAAGGTTCTGAGTCACTTTTGTGAAGGAACCCCACTCGTAGGTGCTTCGGTTACCGCGGGCAGTTGCTATGGAGACCAGTCGGAGATGTGGAAAATAATCTCAAGTCGGAGCTCGGCCTTCGGCCTCGCAAGTTACTAACACGGCTCGGCCTGCGGCCTCGCAAAGCACTCGCCCTTCGGGCTCGCGCATCATACGCTCGGCCTTCGGCCTCGCGGACCGAAAGTTCGGCCTTCGGCCTCACCAGAAGCTCGCCCTTCGGGCTCGCAACTTCACTAATGTAGGACAGTTACTCCAAATTCAGTCGAAAATCCCACAAAAACTCCTAATACAGTCGAAAATATAGGGTAAATCACTCCAAATGCAGTATAAAGAATGATAGGAGCACGTGGGTCACATCCAAATTGTCGGATTTCAAGACGGCCACCATACAAACTGCTGCGCCCCTACTGAAGCTCGGCCTAAAGGCCTCGCTTCAGCAGGCTCGGATCACTTTGTATGGCGGCCATCTTGAAATCCGCCATTTTGGATTTTTGACAGGTGTCATTCGACTGCTCTCCCGATTCCCTATGACATTTGTTCAAACACCCCCTACCTATCTCGTACCGTTTTTGAGATACGTCATCCATCTTTACTTGGCAGGCGTCTTTTTAATGATTTTCGATTTTTCTCATACTCACCAAAACCCTCCGAACATTTTTGCTATTCTTCATTTTTACCCTACTCTGCTCCTTCTAGGAGAACATTTATGTCAGTGAGTCAGTCAGTCAGTCAGTGGTAATCGAGCTTTATATATTATAAATAAATAAACTAGTTATTCGGGCAGTGTGCGGGCCGCATGCGGCCCGCATCTATCTTTAGTCATTTGAAAATTTCACAGAAACACCTAATACGTAAAAAAAAGTGTGTTCAAAACTCCAATAGAAGTATGAAATCCCATATAAATTTCTCAATACACTAAATAACCATACTGTAGCCACCAAACCAGATTCACCCTACTGCCATAAAAAGGTGGTACGGGCAGAATGGGACCAGGGTTCCGAGTCACTTTTGTTAAGGAACCCCACTCGTAGGTGCTTTGGTTATCGCGGGCAGTTGCCATGGAGACCAGTCGGAGACGTGGAAAATACTCTCAAGTCGGAGCTCGGCCTTCGGCCTCGCAAGTTACTAATACGGCTCGGCCTACGGCCTCGCCAAGCGTTCGCCCTTCGGGCTCACGCACCATACGCTCGGCCTTCGGCCTCGCGGACCGAAAGTTCGGCCTTCGGCCTCACCAGGTAATTGCCCTTTGGGCTCGCTATACACTAATGTAGGACAGTTACTCCAAATTCAGTCCAAAATCCCACAAAAACTCCTAATACAGTCGAAAATATAAGGTCCTCTCTCAATGGACACTCCAAATGCAGTATAAAGAATGATAGGAGCACCTGGGACAAATCCAAAATGGCGGATTTCAAGACGGCCCCCATACAAACTGCTCCGCCCCTACTGAAGCTCGGCCTGACGGCCTCGCTTCAGCAGGCTCGGATCAATTTGTATGGCGGCCATCTTGAAATCCGCCATTTTGGATTTTTGACAGATGTCATCCGGCTGCTCTCTCGATTCCCTATGACATTTGTTCAAACACCCCCTACCTATCTTGTACCGTTTTTGAGATACGCCATACATCTTCACTTGGCAGGCGTCTTTTTAATGATTTTCGATTTTTCTCATACTCACCGAAACTACCCGAACATTTTTGCCATACATCACGTTGTTCCTACTCGTCTCCTTCTAGGAGAACATTTATGTCAATCAGTCAGTGGTAATCGAGCTTTATATAATATAAATAAACTAGTTTTTCGGGCAGTGTGCGGGCCGCATGCGGCCCGCATTTATCGTTATGCAGTAGTAAACTTTACCTTAACCGCTTATACATTTAAAAAAAAAAAGTTCAAAACTCCAATAGAAGTATGAAATCCCAAATAAAGTCTCCATACAATAAAGAACCATACTGTAGCCACTAAAGCAAATTCACCCTACTGGCATAAAAAGGTAGTACGGGCAGAATGGGACCAAGGTTCTGAGTCACTTTTGTTAAGGAACCCCACTCGTAGGTGCTTTGCTTACCGCGGGCAGTTGCCATGGAGACCAGTCGGAGACTTGGAAAAAACTCTCAAGTCGGAGCTCGGCCTTCGGCCTCGCAAGTTACCAACACGGCTCGGCCTGCGGCCTCGCCAAGCGCTCGCCCTACGGGCTCGCGCATCATACGCTCGGCCTTCGGCCTCGCGGACCGAAAGTTCGGCCTCCGGCCTCACCAGGAGCTCGCCCTTCGGGCTCGCTACTACACTTATGTAGGACAGTTACTCCAAATTCAGTCAAAAATCCCACAAAAACTCCTAATACAGTCGAAAATATAAGGTAAAACACTCCAAATGCAGTATAAAGAATGATAGGAGCATGTGGGTCACATCCAAAATGTCGGATTTCAAGACAGCCACCATACAAACTGCTCCGCCCCTACTGAAGCTCGGCCTAACGGCCTCGCTTCAGCAGGCTCGGATCATTTTGTATGGCGGCCATCTTGAAATCCGCCATTTTGGATTTTTGACAGGTGTCATTCGACTGCTCTCCCTATTCCCTATGACATTTGTTCAAACACCCCCTACCCATCTTGCACCGTTTTCGAGATACGTCATCCATCTTTACTTGGCAGGCGTCATTTTTATGATTTTCGATTTTTCTCATACTCACCGAAACCACCCGAACACTTTTGCCATACATCACGTTGTTCCTACTCGTCTCCTTCTAGGAGAACATTTATGTCAATCAGTCAGTGGTAATCGAGCTTTATATATTATAAACTAGTTTTTCGGGCAGTGTGCGGGCCGCATGCGGCCCGCATTTATCGTTATGCAGTACTAAACTATATCAAAACACCTTTTACATTAAAAAAAAAATATGTCAAAACTCCAATAGTAGTATGAAATCCCATATAAACTCTCAATACAATAAAGAAACAAACTGTAGCCTCCAAACCAGATTCACCCTACTGCCATAAAAAGGTGGTACCGGCAGAATGGTACCAAGGTTCTGAGTCACATTTGTTAAGGAACCCCACTCGTAGGTGCTTCGGTTACCGCAGGCAGTTGCCATGGAGACCATTCTGTGACGTGGAAAAAACTCTCAAGTCGGAGCTCGGCCTTCGGCCTCGCAAGTTACCAACACGGCTCGGCCTGCGGCCTCGCTAAGCGCTCGCCCTTCGGGCTCGTGCATCATACGCTCGGCCTTCGGCCTCGCGGACCGAAAGTTCGGCCTTCGGCCTCACCAGGAGCTCGCCCTTCGGGCTCGCTACTACACTATCATAGGACAGTAACTCCAAATTCAGTCCAAAATCCAACAAAAACTCCTAATACGGTCGAAAAATGAGCACTTTGTATGGCGGCCATCTTGAAATCCGCCATTTTGGATTTTTGACAGATGTCATTCGACTGCTCTCCCGATTCCCTATGACATTTGTTCAAACACCCCCTACCTATCTCTTACCGTTTTCGAGATACGTCATCCATCATCACTTGGCAGGCGTCTTTTTAATGATTTTCGATTTTTCTCATACTCACCAAAACCCCCAGAACATTTTTGTCATACATCACGTTGTTCCTACTCGTCTCCTTCTAGGAGAACATTTATGTCAGTCAGTGAGTCAATGGTAATCGAGCTTTATATATTATAATAACTAGTATTTCGGGCAGTGTGCGGGCCGCATGCGGCCCGCATTTATCGTTATGCAATTTTAACTTATATCAAAACACTTAATACGTAAGAAAAAGTGTGTTCAAAACTCCAATAGAAGTATGAAATCCCATAAAAACTCTTAATACAATAAGGAACACAACTGTAGCCACCAAACCAGATTCACCCTACTGCAATAAAAAGGTGGTACGGGCAGAATGGTACCAAGGTTCTGAGTCACTTTTGTTAAGGAACCCTACTCGTAAGTGTTTCGGTTACCGCGAGCAGTTGCCATGGAGACCAGTCGGAGATGTGGAAAATACTCTCAAGTCGGAGCTCGGCCTTCGGCCTCGCAAGTTACTAATACGGCTCGGCCTGCGGCCTCGCCAAGCGCTCGCCCTTCGGGCTCGCGCATCGTACGCTCGGCCTTCGGCCTCGCGGACCGAAAGTTCGGCCTTCGGCCTCACCAAAAGCTCGCCCTTCGGGCTCGCAACTTCACTAATGTAGGACAGTAACTCCAAATTCAGTCAAAAATCCCACAAAAACTCCTAATTCAGTCGAAAATATAAGGTAAAACACTTCAAATGCAGTATAAAGAATGATAGGAGCACGTGCAGCACATCCAAAATAACGGATTTCAAGACGGCCACCATACAAACTGCTCCGCCCCTACTGAAGCTCGGCCTAAAGGCCTCGCTTCAGCAGGTTCGGAGCATTTTGTATGGCTGCCATCTTGAAATCCGCCATTTTGGATTTTTGACAGATGTCATTCGACTGCTCTCCCGATTCCCTATGACATTTGTTCAAACACCTCCTACCTATCTCTTACCGTTTTCGAGATACGTCATCCATCATCACTTGGCAGGCGTCTTTTTAATGATTTTCGATTTTTCTCATACTCACCAAAACCACCCGAACATTTTTGCTATACATCACGTTGCTCCTACTCGTCTCCTTCTAGGAGAACATTTATGTCAGTCAGTGAGTCAATGGTAATCGAGCTTTATATATTATAAAATAAATAAACTAGTATTTCGGGCAGTGTGCGGGCCGCATGCGGCCCGCATTTATCGTTATGCGGTACTAAACTTTACCTTAACCCCTTATACATTAAAAAGGATGAGTTCAAAACTCCAATAGAAGTATGAAATCCCAAATAAACTCTCCATACAATAAAGAACCATACTGTAGCCACTAAAGCAGATTCACCCTACTGCCATAAAAAGGTGGTACGGGCAGAATAGAACCAAGGTTCTGAGTCACTTTTGTTAAGGAACCCCACTCGTAAGTCCTTTGGTTATCGCGGGCAGTTACCATGGAGACCAGTCGGAGACGTGGAAAATACTCTCAAGTCGGAGCTCGGCCTTCGGCCTCGCAAGGTACTAATACGGCTCGGCCTCCGGCCTCGCCAGGCGCTCGCCCTTCGGGCTCACGCACCATACGCTCGGCCTTCGGCCTCGCGAGCCGAAAGTTCGGCCTTCGGCCTCACCAGGAGCTCGCCCTTCGGGCTCGCTACTACAATAACGTAGAACAGTAACTCCAAAAATCTTAGATTTGGAATAAGGACACCCAGAACCACCTAAATATTGAGTTTCAGCCAAATCGGAGTAACTTTTTTTACTTGGCAGACGTCACCGAAAAAAAAAATTAGATTTGGAATTAGGACACCCACAACCACCTAAATATCGAGTATCAGCCAAATCGGAGTAACTTTTTTTACTTGGCAGACGTCATCGAAAAAAAAAATTTAGATTTGGAATTAGGACACCCACAACCACCTAAATATCGAGTTTCAGCCAAATCGGAGTAACTTTTTTTACATGGCAGACGTCATCGAAAAAAAATTTTCATATTTGGAATAAGGACGTCCAGAACAACCTAGATATAAAATTTAAGCCAAATCGGAGTACTTTTTTTTACTTGGCAGACATCATCGAAAAAAAATTTTTAGATTTGGAATAAGGACACCCAGAACCACCTAAATATCGAGTTTCAGCCAAATCGGAGTAACTTTTTTTACTTGGCAGACGTCATCGAAACAAAAATTTTTGATTTAGAATAAGGACGTCCAGAACCACATAAATATCGAGTTTCAGCCAAATCGGAGTAACTTTTTTTAATTGGCAGACGTCATCGAAATAAAAATTTCATATTTGAAATAAGGATGACGAGAACAACATATATATCGATTTTCAGCCAAATCGGTGCAAGTCTGAGCTCGGCATTCGGCCTCGCAAGTTACTAACACGGCTCGACCTGCGGCCTCGCCTAGCGCTCGCCCTGCGGGCTCGCGCACCTTCCACTCGGCCTACGGCCTCGCGGCCCGAAAGTTCGGCCTTCGGCCTCACCAGAAGCTCGCCCTTCGGGCTCGCTACACTGACAGTAGGACAATTACTCTAAATTGAGTTGAAATTCCCACAAACACTCCTAATTCAGTCGACATTGTAAGGTTAAATACTCCAAATAATGTATGAAGAATGAGAGTAGCCCATTTGAAAGGTGTCATTCGACTGCTCTCCCGATTCCCTATGACATTTGTTCAAACACCCCCAACCTATCTCTTACCGTTTTCGAGATACGTAGTCCAGCTTTACTTGGCAGGCGTCATTTCTAGGGTTTTTAATTTTTCCCCTACTCAGCTAAACCCCTTAGTCATTTTCGTAGTACATTACTATAACCGTACTTAACTCTTTCTGGTAGAACCAGCTACTTTTTTGAGGGATCGAAGGATTTTGTATGGCGGCCATTTTGAAATCCGCCATTTTGGATTTTTGACAAATGTCATCCGACTGCTCTCCCGATTCCCTATGACATTTGGTCAGGCACCCCCTACCTATCTCTTACCGTTTCAGAGATACGCCATCCAATTTTACTGGGCAGACGTCATCTTTGAGTTTTCGGATTTTTCCCATACTCACACAAACCCCCAGAACATTTTTGCTATACATTACTTTCTTCCTACTCGGCCCGCATTTATCGTTATGCAGTACTAAACTATATCAAAACTCCTGATACGTTGGAAAAAAGTATGTTCAAAACTCCAATAGAAGTATGAAGTCCCATATAAACTCTCAATACAATAAAGAACCATAGTGTAGCCACTAAAGCAGATTCACCCTACTGCCATAAAAAGGTGGTACGGGCAGAATGGTACCAAGGTTCTGAGTCACTTTTGTTAAGGAACCGCACTCGTAGGTGCTGCGGTTACCGCAGGCAGTTGCCATGGAGACCAGTCGGAGATGTGGAAAATACTCTCAAGTCGGAGCTCGGCCTTCGGCCTCGCAAGTTGCTAATACGGCTCGGCCTACGGCCTCGCCAGGCGCTCGCCCTTCGGGCTCGCGCATCATACGCTCGGCCTTCGGCCTCGCGGACCGAAAGTTCGGCCTTCGGCCTCACCAGAAGCTCGCCCTTCGGGCTCGCTACTACAATAACGTAGTACAGTAACTCCAAATTCAGTCAAAAATCCCACAAAAACTCCGAATACAGTCAAAAATTAAGGTAAAACATTCCAAATGCAGTATAAAGAATGATAGGAGCACGTGGGTCACATCCAAAATGTCGGATTTCAAGACGGCCACCATACAAACTGCTCCGCCCCTACTGAAGCTCGGCCTAAAGGCCTCGCTTCAGCAGGCTCGGAGCATTTTGTATGGCGGCCATCTTGAAATCCGCCATTTTGGATTTTTGACAGGTGTCATTCGACTGCTCTCCCGATTCCCTATGACATTTGTTCAAACACCTTCTACCTATCTAGTACCGTTTTTGAGATATGTCATCCATCTTCACTTGGCAGGCGTCTTTTTAATGATTTTCGATTTTTCTCATACTCACCCAAACCCCCCGGACATTTTTGTCATACTTCATTTTTACCCTACTCTACTCCTTCTAGGAGAACATTTATGTCAATGAGTCAGTGAGTGGTAATCGAGCTTTATATATTATAAACTAGTTTTTCGGGCAGTGTGCGGGCCGCATGCGGCCCGCATTTATCGTTGTGCAAGTTTGAACAATATCAAAACACCTTATACATTAAAAAAAGTATGTTCAAAACTCCATTAGAGGTATGAAATCCCATATTAACTCTCAATACAATAAAGAAACATACTGTAGCCACTAAACCAGATTCACCCTACTGCCATAAAAAGGTGGAACGGGTAGAATGGTACCAAGGTTCTGAGTCACTTTTGTTAGGGAACCCCACTCGTAGGTGCTTCGGTTACCGCAAGAAGTTGCCATGGAGACCAGTTGGTGACGTGGAAAATACTCTCGAGTCGGAGCTCGGCCTTCGGCCTCGCAAGTTACCAACACGGCTCGGCCTGCGGCCTCGCCAAGCGCTCGCCCTACGGGCTCGCGCATCATACGCTCGGCCTTCGGCCTCGCGGACCGAAGGTTCGGCCTTCGGCCTCACCAGGAGCTCGCCCTTCGGGCTCGCTACTTCACTTATGTAGGACGGTAACTCCAAATTTAGTCAAAAATCCCACAAAAACTCCTAATACAGTCGAAAATATAAGGTAAAACACTCCAAATGCAGTATAAAGAATGATAGGAGCACGTGGGGCACATCCAAAATAACGGATTTCAAGACGGCCACCATACAAACTGCTCCGCCCCTACTGAAGCTCGGCCTAAAGGCCTCGCTTCAGCAGGCTCGGAGCATTTTGTATGGCGGCCATCTTGAAATCCGCCATTTTGGATTTTTGACAGATGTCATTCGACTGCTCTCCCGATTCCCTATGACATTTGTTCAAACACCCCCTACCTATCTCTTACCGTTTTCGAGATACGTCATCCATCATCACTTGGCAGGCGTCTTTTTAATGATTTTCGATTTTTCTCATACTCACCTAAACCCCCCGAACATTTTTGCCATACATCACGTTGTTCCTACTCGTCTCCTTCTAGGAGAACATTTATGTCAGTCAGTCAGTGGTAATCGAGCTTTATATATTATAATAACTAGTTTTTCGGGCAGTGTGCGGGCCGCATGCGGCCCGCATTTATCGTTATGCAATTTGAAACAATATCAAAACACCTTATACATTTAAAAAAAAAAACAATATTCTATAACAGTATGAAATCCCATATAAACTCCTTATACAGTAGAGAACCAAACTATAGCCACCAAACCAGATTCACCCTACTGCCATAAAAAAAGTGGTACGGGCAGAATGGTACCAAGATTCTGAGTAACTTTTGTTAAAGAACCCCACTCGTAGGAGCTTCGCTTACCACGGGCAGTTGCCATGGAGACCATTCGGAGACGTGGAAAATACTCTCAAGTCGGAGCTCGGCCTTCGGCCTCGCAAGTTACTAACACGGCTCGGCCTCTGGCCTCGCCATGCGCTCGCCCTTCGGGCTCACGCCCCATACGCTCGGCCTTCGGCCTCGCGGGCCGAAAGTTCGGCCTTCGGCCTCACCAGAAGCTCGCCCTTCGGGCTCGCTACTACACTAATGTAGGACAGTTACTCCAAATTCAGTCAAAAATCCCACAAAAACTCCTAATACAGTCGAAAATAAAGATAAAAAACTCCAAATGCAGTATAAAGAATGATAGGAGCACGTAAGACACATCCAAAATGTCGGATTTCAAGACGGCCACCATACAAACTGCTCCGCCCCTACTGAAGCTCGGCCTAACGGCCTCGCTTCAGCAGGCTCGGATCACTTTGTATGGCGGCCATCTTGAAATCCGCCATTTTGGACTTTTGACAGGTGTCATTCGACTGCTCTCCCGATTCCCTATGACATTTGTTCAAACACCCCCTACCTATCTCTTACCGTTTTTGAGATATGTCATCCATCTTTACTTGGCAGGCGTCTTTTTATGATTTTCGATTTTTCTCATACTCACCAAAACCCCCCGAACATTTTTGCCATACATCATTTTAACCCTACTCTACTCCTTCTAGGCGAACATTTATGTCAGTCAGTCAGTCAGTGAGTCAGTCAGTGGTAATCGAGCTTTATATATTATAAATAACTAGTTTTTCGGGCAGTGTGCGGGCCGCATGCGGCCCGCATTTATCGTTATGCAGTACTAAACTATATCAAAACTCATGATACGTTGTAAAAAAGTATGTTCAAAACTCCAATAGAAGAATGAAATCCCATATAAACTCTCAATACAATAAAGAACCATACTGTAGCCACTAAAGCAGATTCACCCTACTGCCATAAAAAGGTGGTACGGGCAGAATGGTACCAAGGTTCTGAGTCACTTTAGTTAAGGAACCCCACTCGTAGTTGCTGCGGTTACCGCAGGCAGTTGCCATGGAGACCAGTCGGAGATGTGGAAAATACTCTCAAGTCGGAGCTCGGCCTTCGGCCTCGCAAGTTACTAATACGGCTCGGCCTACGGCCTCGCCAGGCGCTCGCCCTTCGGGCTCACGCATCATACGCTCGGCCTTCGGCCTCGCGGACCGAAAGTTCGGCCTTCGGCCTCACCAGAAGCTCGCCCTTCGGGCTCGCTACTTCACTTATGTAGGACAGTAACTCCAAATTTAGTCAAAAATCCCACAAAAACTCCTAATACAGTCGAAAATATTAGGTAAAACACTCCAAATGCAGTATAAAGAATGATAGGAGCACGTGGGTCACATCCAAAATGTCGGATTTCAAGACAGCCACCATACAAACTGCTCCGCCTCTACTGAAGCTCGGCCTAACGGCCTCGCTTCAGCAGGCTCGGATCACTTTGTATGGCGGCCATCTTGAAATCCACCATTTTGGATTTTTGACAGATGTCATCCGACTGCTCTCCCAATTCCCTATGACATTTGTTCAAACACCCTCTACCTATCTTGTACCGTTTTTGAGATATGTCATTCATCTTTACTTGGCAGGCGTCTTTTTAATGATTTTCGATTTTTCTCATACTCACCTAAACCCGCCGAACATTTTTGCCATACTTCATTTTTACCCTACTCTGCTCCTTCTAGGAGAACATTTATGTCAGTGAGTCAGTGAGTCAGTCAGTGGTAATCGAGCCTTATATATTATAAATAACTAGTTTTTCGGGCAGTGTGCGGGCCGCATGCGGCCCGCATTTATCGTTATACAGTACTAAACTATACCTTGACCCCTTTTACATTAAAAAAAAATAAGTTCAAAACTCCAATAGAAGTATGAAATCCCAAATAAACTGTCCATACAATAAAGAACCATACTGTAGCCACTAAAGCAGATTCACCCTACTGCCATAAAAAGTTGGTACGGGCAGAATGGTACCAAGGTTCTTAATCACTTTTGTTTAGGAATCCCACTCGTAGGTGCTTCGGTTACCGCAGGCAGTTGCCATGGAGACCAGTCGGTGACGTGGTAAATACCCTCGAGTCGGAGCTCGGCCTTCGGCCTCGCAAGTTACTAATACGGCTCGGCCTGCGGCCTCGCCAAGCGCTCGCCCTTCGGGCTCACGCACCATACGCTCGGCCTTCGGCCTCGCGAGCCGAAAGTTCGGCCTTCGGCCTCACCAGGAGCTCGCCCTTCGGGCTCGCTACTACATTAACGTAGAACAGTTACTCCAAATTCAGTCAAAAATCCCACAAAAACTCCTAATACAGTCGAAAATGAAGGTTAAACACTCCAAATGCAGTATGAAGAATGAGAGGAGCACCTGGGACACATCCAAAATGTCGGATTTCAAGACGGCCACCATACAAACTGCTCCGCCCCTACTGAAGCTCGGCCTAAAGGCCTCGCTTCAGCAGGATCGGACCACTTTGTATGGCGGCCATCTTGAAATCCGCCATTTTGGATTTTTGACAGATGTCATTCGACTGCTCTCCCAATTCCCTATGACATTTGTTCAAACACCCCCTACCCATCTTGCACCGTTTTCGAGATACGTCATCCATCTTTACTTGGCAGGCGTCATTTTTATGATTTTCGATTTTTCTCATACTCACCGAAACCACCCGAACACTTTTGCCATACATCACGTTGTTCCTACTCGTCTCCTTCTAGGAGAACATTTATGTCAATCAGTCAGTGGTAATCGAGCTTTATATAATATAATAACTAGTTTTTCGGGCAGTGTGCGGGCCGCATGCGGCCCGCATTTATCGTTGTGCAAGTTTGAACAATATCAAAACACCTTATACATTAAAAAAAATTATTTCAAAACACCTAAAGATGTACGATTTCCCATACAAACCCTTAATACAATAGAGAACCGTACTGTTATCACCAAACCAAATTCACCCTACTGCCATAAAAAGGTGGTACGGGCAGAATGGTACCAAGGTTCTGAATCACTTTTGTTAAGGAACCCCACTCGTAGGTGCTTCGGTTACCGCAGGCAGTTGCCATGGAGACCAGTCGGTGACGTGGAAAATACTCTCAAGTCGGAGCTCGGCCTTCGGCCTCGCAAGTTACTAATACGGCTCGGCCTGCGGCCTCGCCAAGCGCTCGCCCTTCGGGCTCGCGCACCATTCGCTCGGCCTTCGGCCTCGCGGACCGAAAGTTCGGCCTTCGGCCTCACCAGGTGGTTGCCCTTTGGGCTCGCTGTACACTAATGTAGAACAGTTACTCCAAATTCAGTCAAAAAACCCACAAAAACTCCTAATACAGTCGAAAATATAAGGTAAAACACTCCAAATGCAGTATGAAGAATGAGAGGAGCACCTGGGACAAATCCAAAATGGCGGATTTCAAGAAGGCCACCATACAAACTGCTCCGCCCCTACTGAAGCTCGGCCTAAAGGCCTCGCTTCAGCAGGCTCGGAGCATTTTGTATGGCGGCCATCTTGAAATCCGCCATTTTGGATTTTTGACAGGTGTCATTCGACTGCTCTCCCGATTCTCTATGACATTTGTTCAAACACCCCCTACCTATCTCTTACCGTTTTCGAGATACGTCATCCATCATCACTTGGCAGGCGTCTTTTTAATGATTTTCGATTTTTCTCATACTCACCAAAACCCCCCAAACATTTTTGCCGTACATCATTTTAGCCCTACTCTGCTCCTTCTAGGAGAACATTTATGTCAATCAGTCAGTCAGTGAGTCAGTGGTAATCGAGCCTTATATATTATATAAATAACTAGTTTTTCGGGCAGTGTGCGGGCCGCATGCGGCCCGCATTTATCGTTATGCAGTACTTAACAATATCAAAACTCCTTTTACATAAAAAAAAAATATTTCAAAATTCCAATAGAAGTATGAAATCCCATATAAACTCTCAATACAATAAAGAACCATACTGTAGCCACTAAAGCAAATTCACCCTACTGCCATAAAAAGGTGGTACGGGCAGAATGGGACCAAGGTTCTGAGTCACTTTTGTTAAGGAACCGCACTCGTAGGTGCTTCGGTTACCGCGGGCAGTTGCCATGGAGACCAGTCGGAGATGTAGAAAATACTCTCAAGTCGGAGCTCGGCCTTCGGCCTCGCAAGTTATTAGTACGCCTCTGCCTACGGCCTCGCCAAGCGCTCGCCCTTCGGGCTCACGCACCATACGCTCGGCCTTCGGCCTCGCGGACCGAAAGTTCGGCCTTCGGCCTCACCAGGAGCTCGCCCTTCGGGCTCGCTACTTCACTAATGTAGGACATTAACTCCAAATTCAGTCAAAAATCCCACAAAAACTCCTAATACAGTCGAAAATATAAGGTAAAACACTCTAAATGCAGTATAAAGAACGATAGGAGCACGTGGGACACATCCAAAATGTCGGATTTCAAGACGGCCACCATACAAACTGCTCCGCCCCTACTGAAGCTCGGCCTAAAGGCCTCGCTTCAGCAGGCTCGGACCATTTTGTATGGCGGCCATCTTGAAATCCGCCATTTTGGATTTTTGACAGGTGTCATTCTACTGCTCTCCCGATTCCCTATGACATTTGTTCAAACACCCCCTACCTATCTCTTACCGTTTTCGAGATGTGTTATCCATCTTTACTTGGCAGGCGTCATTTTTTTGATTTTCGATTTTTCTCATACTCACCAAAACCTCCTGAACATTTTTTCCATACATCATTTTAACCCTACTCTACTCCTTCTAGGAGAACATTTATGTCAGTCAGTCAGTCAGTGAGTCAGTCAGTGGTAATCGAGCTTTATATATTATAAACTAGTTTTTCGGGCAGTGTGCGGGCCGCATGCGGCCCGCATTTATCGTTATGCAGTACTAAACAATATCAAAACACCTTTTAAATTAAAAAAAAATATTTCAAAATTCCAATAGAAGTATGAAATCCCATATAAACTCTCAATACAATATAGAACCATACTGTAGCCACTAAAGCAGATTCACCCTACTGCCATAAAAAGGTGGTAGGGGCAGAATGGTACCAAGGTTCTGAGTCACTTTTGTTAAGGAACCCCACTCGTAGGTGCTGCGGTTACCGCAGGCAGTTGCCATGGAGACCAGTCGGAGATGTGGAAAATACTCTCAAGTCGGAGCTCGGCCTTCGGCCTCGCAAGTTACTAATACGGCTCGGCCTACGGCCTCGCCAGGCGCTCGCCCTTCGGGCTCGCGCATCATACGCTCGGCCTTCGGCCTCGCGGACCGAAAGTTCGGCCTTCGGCCTCACCAGGAGCTCGCCCTTCGGGCTCGCTACTACACTAATGTAGGACCGTAACTCCAAATTTAGTCAAAAATCCCACAAAAACTCCTAATACAGTCGAAAATATAAGGTAAAACACACCAAATGCAGTATAAAGAATGATAGGAGCACGTGGGGCACATCCAAAATAACGGATTTCAAGACGGCCACCATACAAACTGCTCCGCCCCTACTGAAGCTCGGCCTAAAGGCCTCGCTTCAGCAGGCTCGGATCATTTTGTATGGCGGCCATCTTGAAATCCGCCATTTTGGATTTTTGACAGGTGTCATTCGACTGCTTTCCCAATTCCCTATGACATTTGTTCAAACACCCCCTACCTATCTCTTACCGTTTTTGAGATACGTCATCCATCTTCAGTTGGCAGGCGTCTTTTTAATGATTTTCGATTTTTCTCATACTCACCAAAACCCCCCGAACATTTTTGCTATACATCACGTTGCTCCTACTCGTCTCCTTCTAGGAGAACATTTATGTCAGTCAGTGAGTCAATGGTAATCGAGCTTTATATATTATAACTAGTTTTTCGGGCAGTGTGCGGGCCGCATGCGGCCCGCATTTATCGTTATGCAGTACTAAACTATATCAAAACACCTTTTACATTAAAAAAAAATATGTCAAAACTCCAATAGAATTATGAAATCCCATATTAACTCTCAATACAATAAAGAACCATACTGTAGCCACTAAAGCAGATTCACCCTACTGGCATAAAAAGGTGGTACGGGCAGAATGGTACCAAGGTTCTTAGTCACTTTTGTTAAGGAACCCCACTCGTAGGTGCTGCGGTTACCGCAGGCAGTTGCCATGGAGACCAGTCGGAGATGTGGAAAATACTCTCAAGTCGGAGCTCGGCCTTCGGCCTCGCAAGTTACTAATACGGCTCGGCCTACGGCCTCGCCAGGCGCTCGCCCTTCGGGCTCGCGCATCATACCCTCGGCCTTCGGCCTCGCGGACCGAAAGTTCGGCCTTCGGCCTCACCAGGAGCTCGCCCTTCGGGCTCGCTACTTCACTTATGTAGGACAGTAACTCCAAATTTAGTCAAAAATCCCACAAAAACTCGTAATACAGTCGAAAATATAAGGTAAAACACTCCAAATGCAGTATAAAGAATGATAGGAGCACGTAAGACACATCCAAAATGTCGGATTTCAAGACGGCCACCATACAAACTGCTCCGCCCCTACTGAAGCTCGGCCTAACGGCCTCGCTTCAGCAGGCTCGGACCATTTTGTATGGCGGCCATCTTGAAATCCGCCATTTTGGATTTTTGACAGGTGTCACTCGACTGCTCTCCCGATTCCCTATGACATTTGTTCAAACACCCCCAACCTATCTTGCATCGTTTTCGAGATACGTCATTCATCTTTACTTGGCAGGCGTCTTTTTAATGATTTTCGATTTTTCTCATACTCACTAAAACCCCCCGAACATTTTTGCCATACTTCATTTTTACCCTACTCTGCTCCTTCTAGGAGAACATTTATGTCAATCAGTCAGTCAGTCAGTGAGTGGTAATCGAGCTTTATATATTATAAACTAGTATTTCGGGCAGTGTGCGGGCCGCATGCGGCCCGCATCTATCTTGAGTCAGTAGGAACTGTCAAAAAAACACCTGATACATTAAAAAAAAAGGTGTGTTCAAAACTCCAATAGAAGTATGAAATTCCATATAAACTCTCAATACAATAAAGAACCATACAGTAGCCACTAAAGCAAATTCACCCTACTGCCATAAAAAGGTGGTACGGGCAGAATGGTACCAAGGTTCTAAGTCACTTTTCTTAAGGAACCCCACTCGTAGGTGCTTCGGTTACCGCGGGCAGTTGCCATGGAGACCAGTCGGAGATGTGGAAAATACTCTCGAGTCGGAGCTCGGCCTTCGGCCTCGCAAGTTACTAACACGGCTCGGCCTGCGGCCTCGCCAAGCGCTCGCCCTTCGGGCTCGCGCACCATTCGCTCGGCCTTCGGCCTCGCGGACCGAAAGTTTGGCCTTCGGCCTCACCAGGTGGTTGCCCTTTGGGCTCGCTATACACTAATGTACGACAGTTACTCCAAATTCAGTCGAAAATCCCACAAAAACTCCTAATACAGTCGAAAATATAGGGTAAATCACTCCAAATGCAGTATGAAGAATGAGAGGAGCACCTGGGACAAATCCAAAACGGCGGATTCAAGAAGGCCACCATACAAACTGCTCCGCCCCTACTGAAGCTCGGCCTAAAGGCCTCGCTTCAGCAGGCTCGGAGCATTTTGTATGGCGGCCATCTTGAAATCCGCCATTTTGGATTTTTGACAGGTGTCATTCGACTGCTCTCCTGATTCCCTATGACATTTGTTCAAACACCCCCAACCTATCTCTTACCGTTTTTGAGATACGTAGTCCAGCTTTACTTGGCAGACGTCATCTTTGAGTTTTCGGATTTTTCCCATACTCACACAAACCCCCAGAACATTTTTGCTATACATTACTTTCTTCCTACTCGACTCCTTCTGGGAGAACAATTATGTCAGTCAGTGAGTCAGTGAGTCAGTCAGTGTACGGTAATCCAGCTTTATATATTATAATATACTAGTTTTTCGGGCAGTGTGCGGGCCGCATGCGGCCCGCATCTATCTTAAGTCAGTAGGAACTGTCATAAAAAAACGTTATACATAAAAAAAAAGTGTCCAAAACTCCAATAGAAGTATGAAATCCCATATAAACTCTCAATACAATAATGAACCATACTGTAGCCACTAAAGCAGATTCACCCTACTGCCATAAAAAGGTGGTACGGGCAGAATGGAACCAAGGTTCTGAGTCACTTTTGTTAAGGAACCCCATTCGTAGGTGCTTCGGTTACCGCGGGCAGTTGCCATGGAGACCAGTCGGTGACGTGGAAAATACTCTCAAGTCGGAGCTCGGCCTTCGGCCTCGCAAGTTACTAACACGGCTTGGCCTGCGGCCTCGCCAAGCGCTCGCCCTTCGGGCTCACGCACAATACGCTCGGCCTTCGGCCTCGCGAGCCGAAAGTTCGGCCTTCGGCCTCACCAGGAGCTCGCCCTTCGGGCTCGCTACTACACTAACGTAGGACAGTAACTCCAAATTCAGTCCAAAATCCCACAAAAACTCCTAATACAGTCGAAAATATAAGGTAAAACACTCCAAATGCAGTATAAAGAATGATAGGAGCACGTGGGTCACATCCAAAATGTCGGATTTCAAGACAGCCACCATACAAACTGCTCCGCCTCTACTGAAGCTCGGCCTAACGGCCTCGCTTCAGCAGGCTCGGATCACTTTGTATGGCGGCCATCTTATAATCCACCATTTTGGATTTTTGACAGATGTCATCCGACTGCTCTCCCAATTCCCTATGACATTTGTTCAAACACCCTCTACCTATCTTGTACCGTTTTTGAGATATGTCATTCATCTTTACTTGGCAGGCGTCTTTTTAATGATTTTCGATTTTTCTCATACTCACCTAAACCCGCCGAACATTTTTGCCATACTTCATTTTTACCCTACTCTGCTCCTTCTAGGAGAACATTTATGTCAGTGAGTCAGTGAGTCAGTCAGTGGTAATCGAGCCTTATATATTATAAATATATATATATATATAAATAAACTAGTTTTTCGGGCAGTGTGCGGGCCGCATGCGGCCCGCATTTATCTTTATGCAATTTTAAACTATATCAAAACACGTAATACATAAAAAAAATGTTCAAAACTCCAATAGAAATATGAAGTCCCAAATAAACTTGTAATACAGTAGAGAAACATACTGTAGCTACTAAAGCAGATTCACCCTACTGCCATAAAAAGGTGGTACGGGCAGAATGGTACCAAGGTTCTGAGTCACTTTTGTTAAGGAACCCCACTCGTAGGTGCTTCGGTTATCGCGGGCAGTTGCCATGGAGACCAGACGGACTCTCAAGTCGGAGCTCGGCCTTCGGCCTCGCAAGTTACTAACGTGGCTCGGCCTGCGGCCTCGCCTAGCGCTCGCCCTGCGGGCTCGCGCACCTTCCACTCGGCCTACGGCCTCGCGGACCGAAAGTTCGGCCTTCGGCCTCACCAGGAGCTCGCCCTTCGGGCTCGCTATACACTAAAGTTGGACAGTAACTCCAAATTCAGTCAAAAATCCCACAAAAACTCCTAATACAGTCGAAAATTAAGGAAAAACACTCCAAATGCAGTATAAAGAATGATAGGAGCACGTAAGACACATCCAAAATGTCATTCGACTGCTCTCCTTATTCCCTATGACATATTTTCAAAAACCTATCTATTACCGTTTTCGAGATACGTGATTTACATGCACTTGGCAGACGTCATCGAAAAAAAAATTTCATATTTGGAATAAGGACGTCCAGAACAACCTAGATATAAAATTTAAGCCAAATCGGAGTACTTTTTTTTACTTGGCAGACATCATCGAAAAAAAATTTTTAGATTTGGAATAAGGACACCCAGAACCACCTAAATATCGAGTTTCAGCCAAATCGGAGTAACTTTTTTTACTTGGCAGACGTCATCGAAACAAAAATTTTTGATTTAGAATAAGGACGTCCAGAACCACATAAATATCGAGTTTCAGCCAAATCGGAGTAACTTTTTTTAATTGGCAGACGTCATCGAAATAAAAATTTCATATTTGAAATAAGGATGACGAGAACAACATATATATCGATTTTCAGCCAAATCGGTGCAAGTCTGAGCTCGGCATTCGGCCTCGCAAGTTACTAACACGGCTCGACCTGCGGCCTCGCCTAGCGCTCGCCCTGCGGGCTCGCGCACCTTCCACTCGGCCTACGGCCTCGCGGCCCGAAAGTTCGGCCTTCGGCCTCACCAGAAGCTCGCCCTTCGGGCTCGCTACACTGACAGTAGGACAATTACTCTAAATTGAGTTGAAATTCCCACAAACACTCCTAATTCAGTCGACATTGTAAGGTTAAATACTCCAAATAATGTATGAAGAATGAGAGTAGCCCATTTGAAAGGTGTCATTCGACTGCTCTCCCGATTCCCTATGACATTTGTTCAAACACCCCCAACCTATCTCTTACCGTTTTCGAGATACGTAGTCCAGCTTTACTTGGCAGGCGTCATTTCTAGGGTTTTTAATTTTTCCCCTACTCAGCTAAACCCCTTAGTCATTTTCGTAGTACATTACTATAACCGTACTTAACTCTTTCTGGTAGAACCAGCTACTTTTTTGAGGGATCGAAGGATTTTGTATGGCGGCCATTTTGAAATCCGCCATTTTGGATTTTTGACAAATGTCATCCGACTGCTCTCCCGATTCCCTATGACATTTGGTCAGGCACCCCCTACCTATCTCTTACCGTTTCAGAGATACGCCATCCAATTTTACTGGGCAGACGTCATCTTTGAGTTTTCGGATTTTTCCCATACTCACACAAACCCCCAGAACATTTTTGCTATACATTACTTTCTTCCTACTCGACTCCTTCTGGGAGAACAATTATGTCAGTCAGTGAGTCAGTCAGTGTACGGTAATCCAGCTTTATATATTATAAAAAAATAAAAAAATAATAATAATAACTAGTTTTTCGGGCAGTGTGCGGGCCGCATGCGGCCCGCATTTATCGTTATGCAGTACTAAACTATACCTTAACCCATTATACATTTAAAAAAAATAAGTTCAAAATTCCAATAGAAGTATGAAATCCCAAATAAACTCTCCATACAATAAAGATCCATACTGTAGCCACTAAAGCAAATTCACCCTACTGCCATAAAAAGGTGGTACGGGCAGAATGGTACCAAGGTTCTGAGTCACTTTTGTTAAGAAACCCCACTCGTAGGTGCTTCGGTTACCGCGGGCAGTTGCCATGGAGACCAGTCGGAGACGTGAAAAAAACTCTCAAGTCGGAGCTCGGCCTTCGGCCTCGCAAGTTACTAATACGGCTCGGCCTACGGCCTCGCCAAGCGTTCGCCCTTCGGGCTCACGCACCATACGCTCGGCCTTCGGCCTCGCGGACCGAAAGTTCGGCCTTCGGCCTCACCAGGAGCTCGCCCTTCGGGCTCGCTATACACTAATGTTGGACAGTAACTCCAAATTCAGTCAAAAATCCCACAAAAACTCCTAATACAGTCGAAAATGTAGGTAAAACACTCCAAATGCAGTATAAAGAATGATAGGAGCACGTGTGACACATCCAAAATGTCGGATTTCAAGACGGCCGCCATACAAACTGCTCCGCCCCTACTGAAGCTCGGCCTAACGGCCTCGCTTCAGCAGGCTCGGATCACTTTGTATGGCGGCCATCTTGAAATCCGCCATTTTGGATTTTTGACAGGTGTCATTCGACTGCTCTCCCGATTCCCTATGACATTTGTTCAAACACCCCCTACCTAACTTGTACCGTTTTTGAGATATGTCATCCATCTTCACTTGGCAGGCGTCTTTTTTATGATTTTCGATTTTTCTCATACTCACCAAAACCCCCCGAACATTTTTGCCATACATCACGTTGTTCCTACTCGTCTCCTTCTAGGAGAACATTTATGTCAATCAGTCAGTGGTAATCGAGCTTTATATATTATTAATAACTAGTTTTTCGGGCAGTGTGCGGGCCGCATGCGGCCCGCATCTATCTTGAGTCAGTAGGAACTGTCAAAAAAACACCTGATACAAAAAAAAATGTGTTCAAAACTCCAATAGAAGTATGAAATCCCATATAAACTCTCAATACAATAAAGAACCAAACTGTAGCCACTAAACCAGATTCACCCTACTGACATAAAAAAGGTGGTACGGGCAGAATGGAACCAAGGTTCTGAGTCACTTTTGTAAAGGAACCCCACTCGTAGGTGCTTCGGTTACCGCGGGCAGTTGCCATGGAGACCAGTCGGAGATGTGGAAAATACTCTCAAGTCGGAGCTCGGCCTTCGGCCTCGCAAGTTACTAATACGGCTCGGCCTACGGCCTCGCCAGGCGCTCGCCCTTCGGGCTCGCGCATCATACGCTCGGCCTTCGGCCTCGCGGACCGAAAGTTCGGCCTTCGGCCTCACCAGGAGCTCGCCCTTCGGGCTCGCTACTACACTAATATAGAACAGTAACTCCAAATTCAGTCAAAACTCCCACAAAAACTCCTAATACAGTCGAAAATAAAGGTCAAACACTCCAAATGCAGTATAAAGAATGATAGGAGCACGTGAGTCACATCCAAAATGTCGGATTTCAAGACGGCCGCCATACAAACTGCTCCGCCCCTACTGAAGCTCGGCCTAAAGGCCTCGCTTCAGCAGGCTCGGGTCATTTTGTATGGCGGCCATCTTGAAATCCGCCATTTTGAATTTTTGACAGCTGTCATTCGACTGCACTCTTGATTCCCTATGACATTTGGTCAAACACCCCCTACCTATCTCTTACCGTTTTCGAGATACGTCATCCATCATCACTTGGCAGGCGTCTTTTTAATAATTTTCGATTTTTCTCATACTCACCAAAACCACCCGAACATTTTTGCCATACATCACGTTGCTCCTACTCGTCTCCTTCTAGGAGAACATTTATGTCAATCAGTCAGTGGTAATCGAGCTTTATATATTATAAATAAACTAGTATTTCGGGCAGTGTGCGGGCCGCATGCGGCCCGCATCTATCTTGAGTCAGTAGGAATTGTCAAATAAACACCAGAGACATTAAAAAAAAGTATGTTCAAAACACCAATAGAAGTATGAAATCCCAAATAAACTCTCCATACAATAAAGAACCATACTGTAGCCACTAAAGCAGATTCACCCTACTGCCATAAAAAGGTGGTACGGGCAGAATGGTACCAAGGTTCTGAGTCACTTTTGTTAAGGAACCCCACTCGTAGGTGCTTCGGTTACCGCGGGCAGTTGCCATGGAGACCAGTCGGAGATGTGGAAAATACTCTCAAGTCGGAGCTCGGCCTTCGGCCTCGCAAGTTACTAACACGGCTCGGCCTGCGGCCTCGCCAAGCGCTCGCCCTTCGGGCTCGCGCATCATACGCTCGGCCTTCGGCCTCGCGGACCGAAAGTTCGGCCTTCGGCCTCACCAGGAGCTCGCCCTTCGGGCTCGCTACTACACTAATGTAGGACAGTAACTCCAAATTCAGTCAAAAATCCCACAAAAACTCCTAATTCAGTCGAAAATGAAGGTAAAACACTCCAAATGCAGTATAAAGAATGATAGGAGCACGTGGGTCACATCCAAAATGTCGGATTTCAAGACGGCCACCATACAAACTGCTCCGCCCCTACTGAAGCTCGGCCTAAAGGCCTCGCTTCAGCAGGGCAGGATCATTTTGTATGGCGGCCATCTTGAAATCCGCCATTTTGGATTTTTGACAGATGTCATTCGACTGCTCTTCCTATTCCCTATGACATTTGTTCAAACACCCCCTACCTATCTCTTACCGTTTTTGAGATACGTCATCCATCTTCACTTGGCAGGCGTCTTTTTAATGATTTTCGATTTTTCTCGTACTCACCAAAACCCCCCGAACATTTTTGTCATACATCACGTTGTTCCTACTCGTCTCCTTCTAGGAGAACATTTATGTCAGTCAGTGAGTCAATGGTAATCGAGCTTTATATATTATAACTTTATATAATATAATAACTAGTTTTTCGGGCAGTGTGCGGGCCGCATGCGGCCCGCTTTTATCGTAATGCAATTTGAAATAATATCAAAACACCTTTTACATTAAAATAAAAATATTTCAAAACTCCAATAGAAGTATGAAATCCCATATAAACTCTCAATACAATAATGAAACAAACTGTTGCCACCAAACCAGATTCACCCTACTGCCATAAAAAGGTGGTACCAGCAGAATGGTACCAAGGTTCTGAGTCACATTTGTTAAGGAACACCACTCGTAGGTGCTTTGGTTATCACGGGCAGTTGCCATGGAGACCAGTCGGAGACGTGGAAAATACTCTCAAGTCGGAGCTCGGCCTTCGGCCTCGCAAGTTACCAACACGGCTCGGCCTGCGGCCTCGCCAAGCGCTCGCCCTTCGGGCTCACGGACCATACGCTCGGCCTTCGGCCTCGCGAACCGAAAGTTCGGCCTTCGGCCTCACCAGTAGCTCGCCCTTCGGGCTCGCTATACACCAATGTAGGACAGTTACTCCAAATTCAGTCGAAAATCCCACAAAAACTCCTAAGACAGTCGAAAATATAAGGAAAAACACTCCAAATGCAATATAAAGAATGATAGGAGCACGTGGGTCACATCCAAAATGTCGGATTTCAAGACGGCCCCCAAACAAACTGCTCCGCCCCTACTGAAGCTCGGCCTAAAGGCCTCGCTTCAGCAGGCTCGGATCATTTTGTATGGCGGCCATCTTGAAATCCGCCATTTTGGATTTTTGACAGGTGTCATTCGACTGCTCACCCGATTCCCTATGACATTTGTTCAAACACCCCCTACCTATCTTGTACCGATTTTGAGATACGTTATCCATCTTCACTTGTCAGGCGTCTTTTTAATGATTTTCGATTTTTCTCATACTCACCAAAACCCCCCGAACATTTTTGCCATACATCACGTTGCTCCTACTCGTCTCCTTCTAGGAGAACATTTATGTCAGTCAGTCAGTCAGTGGTAATCGAGCTTTATATATTATAATAAATAACTAGTTTTTCGGGCAGTGTGCGGGCCGCATGCGGCCCGCATTTATCGTTGTGCAAGTTTGAACAATATCAAAACACCTTATACATTAAAAAAAAATATTTCAAAACACTAATCCATGTACGATTTCCAATACAAACACTTAATACATTAGGGAAACGCACTGTAGCAGCCAAACCAAATTCACCCTACTGCCATACGAGCTCCGACTTGAGAGTATTTTCCACGTCTCCGACTGGTCTAAAGGTGGTACGGGCAGAATGGGACCAGGGTTCCGAGTCACTTTTGTTAAGGAACCCCACTCGTAGGTGCTTCGGTTACCGCGGGCAGTTGCCATGGAGACCAGTCGGAGATGTGGAAAATACTCTCAAGTCGGAGCTCGGCCTTCGGCCTCGCAAGTTACTAACACGGCTCGGCCTTCGGCCTCGCCAAGCACTCGCCCTTCGGGCTCACGCATCATACGCTCGGCCTTCGGCCTCGCGGACCGAAAGTTCGGCCATCGGCCTCACCTGAAGCTCGCCCTTCGGGCTCGCAACTTCACTAATAGAGGACAGTAACTCCAAATTCACTCGAAAATCCCACAAAAACTCTTAATACAGTCGAAAATATAAGGTAAAACACTCCAAATCCAGTATAAAGAATGATAGGAGCACGTGGGGCACATCCAAAATAACGGATTTCAAGACGGCCACCATACAAACTGCTCCGCCCCTACTGAAGCTCGGCCTAAAGGCCTCGCTTCAGCAGGCTCGGAGCATTTTGTATGGCGGCCATCTTGAAATCCGCCATTTTGGATTTTTGACAGATGTCATTCGACTGCTCTCCCGATTCCCTATGACATTTGTTCAAACACCCCCTACCTATCTCTTACCGTTTTCGAGATACGTCATCCATCATCACTTGGCAGGCGTCTTTTTAATGATTTTCGATTTTTCCCATACTGACCTAAACCCCCCGAACATTTTTGCCATACTTCATTTTTACCCTACTCTGCTCCTTCTAGGAGAACATTTATGTCAGTGAGTGAGTGGTAGTCGAGCTTTATATATTATAAAATAAATAAAAATAAACTAGTTTTTCGGGCAGTGTGCGGGCCGCATGCGGCCCGCATCTATCTTGAGTCAGTAGGAACTGTTAAAACACCACCTGGTACATTAAAAAAAAATGTGTTCAAAACTCCAATAGAAGTATAAAATCCCATATAAACTCTCAATACAATAAAGAACCATACTTTAGTCACTAAAGCAGATTCACCCTACTGCCATAAAAAGGGGTTACAGGCAGAATAGGACCAAGGTTCTGAGTCACTTTTGTTAAGGAACCCCACTCGTAGGTGCTTTGGTTATCGCGGGCAGTTGCCATGGAGACCAGTCGGAGACGTGGAAAATACTCTCAAGTCGGAGCTCGGCCTTCGGCCTCGCAAGTTACTAACACGGCTCGGCCTACGGCCTCGCCAAGCGCTCGCCCTTCGGGCTCACGCACCCTACGCTCGGCCTTCGGCCTCGCGGGCCGAATGTTCGGCCTTCGGCCTCACCAGAAGCTCGCCCTTCGGGCTCGCTATACACCAATGTAGGACAGTAACTCCAAATTCAGTCGAAAATCCCACAAAAACTCCTAATACAGTCGAAAATATAAGGTAAAACACTCCAAATGCAGTATAAAGAATGATAGGAGCACGTGGGTCACATCCAAAATGTCGGATTTCAAGACGGCCACCATACAAACTGCTCCGCCCCTACTGAAGCTCGGCCTAAAGGCCTCGCTTCAGCAGGCTCGGATCACTTTGTATGGCGGCCATCTTGAAATCCGCCATTTTGGATTTTTTACAGGTGTCATTCGACTGCTCTCTTAATTTCCTATGACATTTGTTAAAACACCTCCTACCTATCTTGCACCGTTTTCGAGATATGTCATCCATCTTTACTTGGCAGGCGTCATTTTTATGATTTTCGATTTTTCTCATACTCACCAAAACCCCCCGAACATTTTTGCCATACATCATGTTGCTCCTACTCGTCTCCTTCTAGGAGAACATTTATGTCAGTCAGTCAGTGAGTGGTAATCGAGCTTTATATATTATAACTAGTTTTTCGGGCAGTGTGCGGGCCGCATGCGGCCCGCATTTACCGTTGTGCAATATAAAACAATATCAAACACCTGGTACGTAAAAAAAAAAATGTTCAAAACTCCAATAGAAGTATGAAATCCCATATAAACTCAATACATTAAAGAACCATACTGTAGCCACTAAAGCAGATTCACCCTACTGCCATAAAAAGGTGGTACGGTCAGAATGGTACCAAGCTTCTGAGTCACTTTTGTTAAGGAACCCCACTCGTAGGTGCTTTGGTTACCGCAGGCAGTTGCCATGGAGACCAGTCGGAGACGTGGAAAAAACTCTCGAGTCGGAGCTCGGCCTTCGGCCTCGCAAGTTACCAACACGGCTCGGCCTGCGGCCTCGCCAAGCGCTCGCCCTTCGGGCTTGCACATCATACGCTCGGCCTTCGGCCTCGCGGACTGAAAGTTCGGCCTTCGGCCTCACCAGGAGCTCGCCCTTCGGGCTCGCTACTACACTTATGTAGAACAGTTACTCCAAATTCAGTCAAAAATCCCACAAAAACTCCTAATACAGTCGAAAATATAAGGTAATACACTCCAAATGCAGTATAAAGAATGATAGGAGCACCTGGGACAAATCCAAAATGGCGGATTTCAAGAAAGCCCCCATACAAACTGCTCCGCCCCTACTGAAGCTCGGCCTAACGGCCTCGCTTCAGCAGGCTCGGATCATTTTGTATGGCGGCCATCTTGAAATCCGCCATTTTGGATTTTTGACAGGTGTCATTCGACGGCTCTCCCGATTCCCTATGACATTTGTTCAATCACCCCCTACCTATCTCTTACAGTTTTCGAGATACGTCATCCATCATCACTTGGCAGGCGTCTTTTTAATGAATTTTGATTTTTCTCATACTCACCAAAACCCTCCGAACATTTTTGCCATACTTCATTTTTACCCTACTCTGCTCCTTCTAGGAGAACATTTATGTCAGTGAGTGAGTGGTAATCGAGCTTTATATATTATAAAAAAAATAAAAAAAACAAGTTTTTCGGGCAGTGTGCGGGCCGCATGCGGCCCGCATCTATCTTGAGTCAGTAGGAACTGTCAAAAAAACACCTCATACATAAAAAAAATTGTTCAAGACTCCAATAGAAGTATGAAATCCCATATAAACTTGTAATACAGTAGAGAACCAAACTGTAGCCACCAAATAAGATTCACCCTACTGCCATAAAAAGGTAGTACGGGCAGAATGGTACCAAGGTTCTGAGGCACATTTGTTAAGGAACCCCACTCATAGGTGCTTTGGTTATCGCGGGCAGTTGCCATGGAGACCAGTCGGAGACGTGGAAAATACTCTCAAGTCGGAGCTCGGCCTTCGGCCTCGCAAGTTACTAATACTCGGCGATAATATACGAGCTCGGCCTAAAGGCCTCGCTTCAGCAGGCTCGGAGCATTTTGTATGGCGGCCATCTTGAAATCCGCCATTTTGGATTTTTGACAGGTGTCATTCGACTGCTCTCCCGATTCCCTATGAAATTTGTTCAAAAACCTTCTACCTATCTAGTACCGTTTTTGAGATATGTCATCCATCTTCACTTGGCAGGCGTCTTTTTAATGATTTTCGATTTTTCTCATACTCACCCAAACCCCCCGGACATTTTTGTCATACTTCATTTTTACCCTACTCTACTCCTTCTAGGAGAACATTTATGTCAATGAGTCAGTGAGTGGTAATCGAGCTTTATATATTATAAACTAGTTTTTCGGGCAGTGTGCGGGCCGCATGCGGCCCGCATTTTTCGTTGTGCAGTACTTAACTTTACCTTAACCCCTTATACATTTAAAAAAAATAAGTTCAAAACTCCAATAGAAGTATGAAATCCCAAATAAACTCTCCATACAATAAAGAACCATACTGTAGCCACTAAAGCAAATTCACCCTACTGCCATAAAAAGGTGGTACGGGCAGAATGGAACCAAGGTTCTGAGTCACTTTTGTAAAGGAACCCCACTCGTAGGTGCTTCGGTTACCGCGGGCAGTTGCCATGGAGACCAGTCGGAGATGTGGAAAATACTCTCAAGTCGGAGCTCGGCCTTCGGCCTCGCAAGTTACTAATACGGCTCGGCCTACGGCCTCGCCAGGCGCTCGCCCTTCGGGCTCGCGCATCATACGCTCGGCCTTCGGCCTCGCGGACCGAAAGTTCGGCCTTCGGCCTCACCAGGAGCTCGCCCTTCGGGCTCGCTACTACACTAATATAGGACAGTAACTCCAAATTCAGTCAAAACTCCCACAAAAACTCCTAATACAGTCGAAAATAAAGGTCAAACACTCCAAATGCAGTATAAAGAATGATAGGAGCACGTGAGTCACATCCAAAATGTCGGATTTCAAGACGGCCGCCATACAAACTGCTCCGCCCCTACTGAAGCTCGGCCTAAAGGCCTCGCTTCAGCAGGCTCGGGTCATTTTGTATGGCGGCCATCTTGAAATCCGCCATTTTGAATTTTTGACAGCTGTCATTCGACTGCACTCTTGATTCCCTATGACATTTGGTCAAACACCCCCTACCTATCTCTTACCGTTTTCGAGATACGTCATCCATCATCACTTGGCAGGCGTCTTTTTAATAATTTTCGATTTTTCTCATACTCACCAAAACCACCCGAACATTTTTGCCATACATCACGTTGCTCCTACTCGTCTCCTTCTAGGAGAACATTTATGTCAATCAGTCAGTGGTAATCGAGCTTTATATATTATAAATAAACTAGTTTTTCGGGCAGTGTGCGGGCCGCATGCGGCCCGCATTTATCGTTATGCAGTACTAAACAATATCAAAACACCTTTTACATTAAAAAAAAATATTTCAAAATTCCAATAGAAGTATGAAATCCCATATAAACTCTCAATACAATATAGAACATACTGTAGCCACTAAAGCAGATTCACCCTACTGCCATAAAAAGGTGGTAGGGGCAGAATGGTACCAAGGTTCTGAGTCACTTTTGTTAAGGAACCCCACTCGTAGGTGCTGCGGTTACCGCAGGCAGTTGCCATGGAGACCAGTCGGAGATGTGGAAAATACTCTCAAGTCGGAGCTCAGCCTTCGGCCTCGCAAGTTACTAATACGGCTCGGCCTACGGCCTCGCCAGGCGCTCGCCCTTCGGGCTCGCGCATCATACGCTCGGCCTTCGGCCTCGCGGACCGAAAGTTCGGCCTTCGGCCTCACCAGGAGCTCGCCCTTCGGGCTCGCTACTACACTAATGTAGGACCGTAACTCCAAATTTAGTCAAAAATCCCACAAAAACTCCTAATACAGTCGAAAATATAAGGTAAAACACACCAAATGCAGTATAAAGAATGATAGGAGCACGTGGGGCACATCCAAAATAACGGATTTCAAGACGGCCACCATACAAACTGCTCCGCCCCTACTGAAGCTCGGCCTAAAGGCCTCGCTTCAGCAGGCTCGGATCATTTTGTATGGCGGCCATCTTGAAATCCGCCATTTTGGATTTTTGACAGATGTCATCCGACTGCCCTCCCGATTCCCTATGACATTTGTTCAAACACCCCCTACCTATCTCTTACCGTTTTTGAGATACGTTATCCATCTTCACTTGGCAGGCGTCTTTTTTAAGATTTTCGATTTTTCTCATACTCACCGAAACCACCCGAACATTTTTGCTATACATTACTTTGCTCCTACTCGTCTCCTTCTAGGAGAACATTTATGTCAATCAGTCAGTCAGTGGTAATCGAGCTTTATATATTATAAACTAGTTTTTCGGGCAGTGTGCGGGCCGCATGCGGCCCGCATTTTTCGTTGTGCAGTACTTAACTTTACCTTAACCCCTTATACATTTAAAAAAAATAAGTTCAAAACTCCAATAGAAGTATGAAATCCCAAATAAACTCTCCATACAATAAAGAACCATACTGTAGCCACTAAAGCAAATTCACCCTACTGCCATAAAAAGGTGGTACGGGCAGAATGGAACCAAGGTTCTGAGTCACTTTTGTAAAGGAACCCCACTCGTAGGTGCTTCGGTTACCGCGGGCAGTTGCCATGGAGACCAGTCGGAGATGTGGAAAATACTCTCAAGTCGGAGCTCGGCCTTCGGCCTCGCAAGTTACTAATACGGCTCGGCCTACGGCCTCGCAAGGCGCTCGCCCTTCGGGCTCGCGCATCATACGCTCGGCCTTCGGCCTCGCGGACCGAAAGTTCGGCCTTCGGCCTCACCAGGAGCTCGCCCTTCGGGCTCGCTACTACACTAATATAGGACAGTAACTCCAAATTCAGTCAAAACTCCCACAAAAACTCCTAATACAGTCGAAAATAAAGGTCAAACACTCCAAATGCAGTATAAAGAATGATAGGAGCACGTGAGTCACATCCAAAATGTCGGATTTCAAGATGGCCGCCATACAAACTGCTCCGCCCCTACTGAAGCTCGGCCTAAAGGCCTCGCTTCAGCAGGCTCGGGTCATTTTGTATGGCGGCCATCTTGAAATCCGCCATTTTGAATTTTTGACAGATGTCATTCGACTGCACTCTTGATTCCCTATGACATTTGGTCAAACACCCCCTACCTATCTCTTACCGTTTTCGAGATACGTCATCCATCATCACTTGGCAGGCGTCTTTTTAATAATTTTCGATTTTTCTCATACTCACCAAAACCACCCGAACATTTTTGCCATACATCACGTTGCTCCTACTCGTCTCCTTCTAGGAGAACATTTATGTCAATCAGTCAGTGGTAATCGAGCTTTATATAATATAAATAACTAGTTTTTCGGGCAGTGTGCGGGCCGCATGCGGCCCGCATTTTTCGTTGTGCAGTACTTAACTTTACCTTAACCCCTTATACATTTAAAAAAAATAAGTTCAAAACTCCAATAGAAGTATGAAATCCCAAATAAACTCTCCATACAATAAAGAACCATACTGTAGCCACTAAAGCAGATTCACCCTACTGCCATAAAAAGGTGGTACGGGCAGAATGGTACCAAGGTTCTGAGTCACTTTTGTTAAGGAACCCCACTCGTAGGTGCTTCGGTTATCGCGGGCAGTTGCCATGGCGACCAGACGGACTCTCAAGTCGGAGCTCGGCCTTCGGCCTCGCAAGTTACTAACGTGGCTCGGCCTGCGGGCTCGCGCACCGTCCACTCGGCCTACGGCCTCGCGGACCGAAAGTTCGGCCTTCGGCCTCACCAGGAGCTCGCCCTTCGGGCTCGCTATACACTAAAGTTGGACAGTAACTCCAAATTCAGTCAAAAATCCCACAAAAACTCCTAATACAGTCGAAAATTAAGGAAAAACACTCCAAATGCAGTATAAAGAATGATAGGAGCACGTAAGACACATCCAAAATGTCATTCGACTGCTCTCCTTATTCCCTATGACATATTTTCAAAAACCTATCTATTACCGTTTTCGAGATACGTGATTTATATGCACTTGGCAGACGTCATCGAAAAAAAAATTTCATATTTGGAATAAGGACGTCCAGAACAACCTAGATATAAAATTTAAGCCAAATCGGAGTACTTTTTTTTACTTGGCAGACGTCATCGAAAAAAAATTTTTAGATTTGGAATAAGGACACCCAGAACCACCTAAATATCGAGTTTCAGCCAAATCGGAGTAACTTTTTTTACTTGGCAGACGTCATCGAAACAAAAATTTTTGATTTAGAATAAGGACGTCCAGAACCACATAAATATCGAGTTTCAGCCAAATCGGAGTAACTTTTTTTAATTGGCAGACGTCATCGAAATAAAAATTTCATAAAAAGTTCATAAAAAAAAATTTCATTTCATTCTCAATTTCATTTCATTCGACTCCTTCTGGGAGAACAATTATGTCAGTCAGTGAGTCAGTCAGTGTACGGTAATCCAGCTTTATATATTATAACTAGTTTTTCGGGCAGTGTGCGGGCCGCATGCGGCCCGCATTTATCGTTATGCAGTACTAAACTATATCAAAACACCTTTTACATTAAAAAAAAAATATGTCAAAACTCCAATAGTAGTATGAAATCCCATATAAACTCTCAATACAATAAAGAAACAAACTGTAGCCTCCAAACCAGATTCACCCTACTGCCATAAAAAGGTGGTACCGGCAGAATGGTACCAAGGTTCTGAGTCACATTTGTTAAGGAACCCCACTCGTAGGTGCTTCGGTTACCGCAGGCAGTTGCCATGGAGACCATTCTGTGACGTGGAAAAAACTCTCAAGTCGGAGCTCGGCCTTCGGCCTCGCAAGTTACCAACACGGCTCGGCCTGCGGCCTCGCTAAGCGCTCGCCCTTCGGGCTCGTGCATCATACGCTCGGCCTTCGGCCTCGCGGACCGAAAGTTCGGCCTTCGGCCTCACCAGGAGCTCGCCCTTCGGGCTCGCTACTACACTTATGTAGGACAGTAACTCCAAATTCAGTCAAAAATCCCACAAAAACTCCTAATACAGTCGAAAATATAAGGTAATACACTCCAAATGCAGTATAAAGAATGATAGGAGCACCTGGGACAAGGCCTCGCTTCAGCAGGCTCGGAGCATTTTGTATGGCGGCCATCTTGAAATCCGCCATTTTGGATTTTTGACACGTGTCATTCGACTGCTCTCCCGATTCCCTATGACATTTGTTCAAACACCCCCTACCTATCTTGTACCGTTTTTGAGATATGTCAACCATCTTTACTTGGCAGGCGTCTTTTTAATGATTTTCGATTTTTCTCATACTCACCAAAACCCCCCGAACATTTTTGCCATACATCACGTTGCTCCTACTCGCCTCCTTCTAGGAGAACATTTATGTCAGTCAGTGAGTGGTAATCGAGCTTTATATATTATAAATAAACTAGTATTTCGGGCAGTGTGCGGGCCGCATGCGGCCCGCATTTATCGTTATGCGGTACTAAACTTTACCTTAACCCCTTATACATTAAAAAGGATGAGTTCAAAACTCCAATAGAAGTATGAAATCCCAAATAAACTCTCCATACAATAAAGAACCATACTGTAGCCACTAAAGCAGATTCACCCTACTGCCATAAAAAGGTGGTACGGGCAGAATAGAACCAAGGTTCTGAGTCACTTTTGTTAAGGAACCCCACTCGTAAGTCCTTTGGTTATCGCGGGCAGTTACCATGGAGACCAGTCGGAGACGTGGAAAATACTCTCAAGTCGGAGCTCAGCCTTCGGCCTCGCAAGGTACTAATACGGCTCGGCCTCCGGCCTCGCCAGGCGCTCGCCCTTCGGGCTCACGCACCATACGCTCGGCCTTTGGCCTCGCGAGCCGAAAGTTCGGCCTTCGGCCTCACCAGGAGCTCGCCCTTCGGGCTCGCTACTACAATAACGTAGAACAGTAACTCCAAAAATCTTAGATTTGGAATAAGGACACCCAGAACCACCTAAATATTGAGTTTCAGCCAAATCGGAGTAACTTTTTTTACTTGGCAGACGTCACCGAAAAAAAAAATTAGATTTGGAATTAGGACACCCACAACCACCTAAATATCGAGTATCAGCCAAATCGGAGTAACTTTTTTTACTTGGCAGACGTCATCGAAAAAAAAAATTTAGATTTGGAATTAGGACACCCACAACCACCTAAATATCGAGTTTCAGCCAAATCGGAGTAACTTTTTTTACCTGGCAGACGTCATCGAAAAAAAATTTTTAGATTTGGAATAAGGACACCCAGAACCACCTAAATATTGAGTATCAGCCAAATCGGAGTAACTTTTTTTACTTGGCAGACGTCATCGAAAAAAAAATTTTAGATTTGGAATAAGGACACCCAGAACCAGCTAAGTATCGAGTTTCAGCCAAATCGGAGTAACTTTTTTTACTTGGCAGACGTCATCGAAAAGAAAAATTTTGATTTGTAATTAGGACACCCACAACCACCTAAATATCGAGTTTCAGCCAAATCGGAGTAACTTTTTTTACTTGGCAGACGTCATCGAAATAAAAATTTCATATTTGGAATAAGGATGACGAGAACAACCTATATATCAATTTTCAGCCAAATCGGTGCAAGTCTGAGCTCGGCCTTCGGCCTCGCAAGTTACTAACACGGCTCGGCCTGCGGCCTCGCCTGACGCTCGCCCTGCGGGATCGCGCACCATCCGCTCGGCCTACGGCCTCGCGGCCCGAAAGTTCGGCCTTCGGCCTCACCAAAAGCTCGCCCTTCGGGCTCGCTACACTGACAGTAGGACAATTACTCCAAATTGAGTTGAAATTCCCACAAACACTCCTAATACAGTCGACATTGTAAGGTTAAATACTCCAAATAATGTATAAAGAATGAGAGTAGCACATTTGACATGTGTCAATAGACTGCTCTCCCGATTCCCTATGACATTTGTAAAAACACCCCCAACCTATCTCTTACCGTTTTCGAGATACGTAGTCCAGCTTTACTTGGCAGGCGTCATTTCTAGGGTTTTTAATTTTTTTCCCTACTTAGCTAAACCCCTTAGTCATTTTCGTAATACATTACTTTAACCGTACTCAACTCTTTCTGGTAGAACCAGCTACTTTTTTGAGGGATCGAAGGATTTTGTATGGCGGCCATTTTGAAATCCGCCATTTTGGATTTTTGACAAATGTCATCCGATTGCTTTCCCGATTCCCTATGACATTTGGTCAAGCACCCCCTACCTATCTCTTACCGTTTCATAGATACGCCATCCAATTTTACTTGGCAGACGTCATCTTTGAGTTTTCGGATTTTTCCCATACTCACACAAACCCCCTCTACACTTTTCCCATACATCACATTCTTCCTACTCGACTCCTTCTGGGAGAACAATGATGTCAGTCAGTCAGTGAATCAGTCAGTCAGTCAGTCAGCTCGGCCTAAAGGCCTCGCTTCAGCAGGATCGGACCACTTTGTATGGCGGCCATCTTGAAATCCGCCATTTTGGATTTTTGACAGATGTCATTCGACTGCTCTCCCAATTCCCTATGACATTTGTTCAAACACCCCCTACCCATCTTGCACCGTTTTCGAGATACGTCATCCATCTTTACTTGGCAGGCGTCATTTTTATGATTTTCGATTTTTCTCATACTCACCGAAACCACCCGAACACTTTTGCCATACATCACGTTGTTCCTACTCGTCTCCTTCTAGGAGAACATTTATGTCAATCAGTCAGTGGTAATCGAGCTTTATATAATATAATAACTAGTTTTTCGGGCAGTGTGCGGGCCGCATGCGGCCCGCATCTATCTTGAGTCAGTAGGAACTGTCATAAAAGCACGTTATACATTAAAAAAAAGTAATATCCAAAACTCCAATAGAAGTATGAAATCCCATAAAAACTCTCAATACAATAAAGAACCATACTGTAGCCACTAAAGCCGATTCACCCTACTGCCATAAAAAGGTGGTACGGGCAGAATGGTACCAAGGTTCTTAATCACTTTTGTTAAGGAACCCCACTCGTAGGTGCTTCGGTTACCGCAGGCAGTTGCCATGGAGACCAGTCGGTGACGTGGAAAATACTCTCAATTCGGAGCTCGGCCTTCGGCCTCGCAAGTTACTAATACGGCTCGGCCTACGGCCTCGCCAAGCGCTCGCCCTTCGGGCTCACGCATTATACGCTCGGCCTTCGGCCTCGCGGACCGAAAGTTCGGCCTTCGGCCTCACCAGGAGCTCGCCCTTCGGGCTCGCTACTACACTATCATAGGACAGTAACTCCAAATTCAGTCCAAAATCCAACAAAAACTCCTAATACGGTCGAAAAATGAGCACTTTGTATGGCGGCCATCTTGAAATCCGCCATTTTGGATTTTTGACAGATGTCATTCGACTGCTCTCCCGATTCCCTATGACATTTGTTCAAACACCCCCTACCTATCTCTTACCGTTTTCGAGATACGTCATCCATCATCACTTGGCAGGCGTCTTTTTAATGATTTTCGATTTTTCTCATACTCACCAAAACCCCCAGAACATTTTTGTCATACATCACGTTGTTCCTACTCGTCTCCTTCTAGGAGAACATTTATGTCAGTCAGTGAGTCAATGGTAATCGAGCTTTATATATTATAACTAGTTTTTCGGGCAGTGTGCGGGCCGCATGCGGCCCGCATTTATCGTTGTGCAAGTTTGAACAATATCAAAACACCTTGTACATTAGAAAAAAATATTTCAAAACACCAAAAGATGTACGATTTCCCATACAAACTCTTAATGCAATAAGGAACCAAACTGTAGCCACCAAACCAGATTCACCCTACTGCCATAAAAAGGTGGTACGGGCAGAATAGTACCAAGGTTCTGAGTCACTTTTGTTAAGGATACCCACTCGTAGGTGCTTCGGTTACCGCAGGCAGTTGCCATGGAGACCAGTCAGTGACGTGGAAAATACTCTCAAGTCGGAGCTCGGCCTTCGGCCTCGCAAGTTACTAATACGGCTTTGCCTACGGCCTCGCCAAGCGCTCGCCCTTCGGGCTCACGCATCATACGCTTGGCCTTCGGCCTCGCGGACCGAAAGTTCGGCCTTCGGCCTTACCAGGAGCTCGCCCTTCGGGCTCGCTACTACACTAACGTAGGACAGTAACTCCAAATTCAGTCAAAACTCCCACAAAAACTCCTAATACAGTTGAAAATAAAGGTAAAACACTCCATATGCAGTATAAAGAATGATAGGAGCATGTAAGACACATCCAAAATGTCGGATTTCAAGACGGCCACCATACAAACTGCTCCGCCCCTACTGAAGCTCGGCCTAACGGCCTCGCTTCAGCAGGCTCGGATCAATTTGTATGGCGGCCATCTTGAAATCCGCCATTTTGGATTTTTGACAGATGTCATTCGACTGCTCTCCTTATTCCCTATGACATTTGTTCAAACACCCCCTACCTATCTCTTACCGTTTTTGAGATACGTCATCCATCTTCACTTGGCAGGCGTCTTTTTAATGATTTTCGATTTTTCTCATACTCATCAAAACCCCTCGAACATTTCTGCCATACATCATTTTAGCCCTACTATGCTCCTTCTAGGAGAACATTTATGTCAATCAGTCAGTCAGTGAGTCAGTGGTAATCGAGCCTTATATATTATAAATAACTAGTTTTTCGGGCAGTGTGCGGGCCGCATGCGGCCCGCATTTATCGTTATGCAGTAGTAAACTTTACCTTAACCGCTTATACATTTAAAAAAAAAAAGTTCAAAACTCCAATAGAAGTATGAAATCCCAAATAAAGTCTCCATACAATAAAGAACCATACTGTAGCCACTAAAGCAAATTCACCCTACTGGCATAAAAAGGTAGTACGGGCAGAATGGGACCAAGGTTCTGAGTCACTTTTGTTAAGGAACCCCACTCGTAGGTGCTTTGCTTACCGCGGGCAGTTGCCATGGAGACCAGTCGGAGACTTGGAAAAAACTCTCAAGTCGGAGCTCGGCCTTCGGCCTCGCAAGTTACCAACACGGCTCGGCCTGCGGCCTCGCCAAGCGCTCGCCCTACGGGCTCGCGCATCATACGCTCGGCCTTCGGCCTCGCGGACCGAAAGTTCGGCCTCCGGCCTCACCAGGAGCTCGCCCTTCGGGCTCGCTACTACATTAACGTAGAACAGTTACTCCAAATTCAGTCAAAAATCCCACAAAAACTCCTAATACAGTCGAAAATGAAGGTTAAACACTCCAAATGCAGTATGAAGAATGAGAGGAGCACCTGGGACACATCCAAAATGTCGGATTTCAAGACGGCCACCATACAAACTGCTCCGCCCCTACTGAAGCTCGGCCTAACGGCCTCGCTTCAGCAGGCTCGGATCACTTTGTATGGCGGCCATCTTGAAATCCGCCATTTTGGATTTTTGACAGGTGTCATTCGACTAAACTTCCGATTCCCTATGACATTTGTTCAAACACCCCCTACCTATCTCATATCGTTTTTGAGATACGTCATCCATCTTCACTTGGCAGGCGTCATTTTTATGATTTTCGATTTTTCTCATACTCACCAAAACCACCCGAACATTTTTGCCATACATCACGTTGTTCCTACTCGTCTCCTTCTAGGAGAACATTTATGTCAGTCAGTGAGTCAATGGTAATCGAGCTTTATATATTATAACTAGTATTTCGGGCAGTGTGCGGGCCGCATGCGGCCCGCATCTATCTTGAGTCAGTAGGGACTGTCAAAAAAACAACTGATACATAAAAAAAGGATGTTCAAAACTCCATTAGAAGTATGAAATCCCATATAAACTCTCAATACAATAAAGAACCATACTGTAGCCACTAAAGCAAATTCACCCTACTGCCATAAAAGGTGGTACGGGCAGAATGGGACCAAGGTTCTGAGTCACTTTTGTTAAGGAACCCCACTCGTAGGTGCTTCGGTTACCGCGGGCAGTTGCCTTGGAGACCAGTCGGAGACGTGGAAAAAACTCTCAAGTCGGAGCTCGGCCTTCGGCCTCGCAAGTTACTAATACGGCTCGGCCTGCGGCCTCACCAAGCGCTCGCCCTTCGGGCTCGCGCACCATTCGCTCGGCCTTCGGCCTCGCGGCCCGAATGTTCGGCCTTCGGCCTCACCAGGTGGTTGCCCTTTGGGCTCGCTATACACTAATGTAGGACAGTTACTCCAAATTCAGTCAAAAAACCCACAAAAACTCCTAATACAGTCGAAAATATATGGTAAAACACTCCAAATGCAGTATGAAGAATGAGAGGAGCACCTGGGACAAATCCAAAATGGCGGATTTCAAGAAGGCCCCCATACAAACTGCTCCGCCCCTACTGAAGCTCGGCCTAACGGCCTCGCTTCAGCAGGCTCGGATCAATTTGTATGGCGGCCATCTTGAAATCCGCCATTTTGGATTTTTGACAGATGTCATCCGGCTGCTCTCCCGATTCCCTATGACATTTGTTCAAACACCCCCTACCTATCTTGTACCGTTTTTGAGATATGTCATTCATCTTTACTTGGCAGGCGTCATTTTTATGATTTTCGATTTTTCTCATACTCACCAAAACCTGCCGAACATTTTTGCCATACATAATTTTAACCCTACTCTGCTCCTTCTAGGAGAACATTTATGTCAATCAGTCAGTCAGTCAGTGAGTGGTAATCGAGCCTTATATATTATAAACTAGTATTTCGGGCAGTGTGCGGGCCGCATGCGGCCCGCATTTATCGTTATGCAATTTTAAACTATATCAAAACACCTTTTACAATACACTAAAATATTTCAAAACCCCAAAAGAAGTATGAAGTCCCATATAAACTCTCAATACAGTAGAGAACCATACTGTAGCCACTAAAGCAGATTCACCCTACTGCCATAAAAAGGTGGTACGGGCAGAATGGTACCAAGGTTCTGAGTCACTTTTGTTAAGGAACCCCACTCGTAGCTGCTTCGGTTACCGCAGGCAGTTGCCATGGAGACCAGTTGGAGATGTGGAAAAAACTCTCAAGTCGGAGCTCGGCCTTCGGCCTCGCAAGTTACTAATACGGCTCGGCCTACGGCCTCGCCAAGCGCTCGCCCTTCGGGCTCACGCACCCTACGCTCGGCCTTCGGCCTCGCGAGCCGAAAGTTCGGCCTTCGGCCTCACCGGAAGCTCGCCCTTCGGGCTCGCTATACACTAAAGTTAGACAGTTACTCCAAATTCAGTCAAAAATCCCACAAAAAATCCTAATACAGTTGAAAATTAAGGAAAAACACTCCAAATGCAGTATAAAGAATGATAGGAGCACGTAAGACACATCCAAAATGTCATTCGACTGCTCTTCTTATTCCCTATGACATATTTTCAAAAACCCCCTACCTATCTATTACCGTTTTCGAGATACGTGATTTATCTGCACTTGGCAGACGTCATCGAAAACAAAATTTCATATTTGGAATAAGGACGTTCAGAACAACCTAGATATAAAATTTAAGCCAAATCGGAGTACTCTTTTTTACTTGGCAGACGTCATCGAAAAAAATTTTTTTGATTTGGAATAAGGACACCCAGAACCACCTAAATATCGAGTTTCAGCCAAATCGGAGTAACTTTTTTTACTTGGCAGACGTCATCGAAAAAAAAATTTTAGATTTGGAATAAGGACACCCAGAACCACCTAAATATCGAGTTTCAGCCAAATCGGAGTAACTTTTTTTACTTGGCAGACGTCATCGAAACAAAAATTTTTGATTTAGAATAAGGACGTCCAGAACCACATAAATATCGAGTTTCAGCCAAATCGGAGTAACTTTTTTTACTTGGCAGACGTCATCGAAATAAAAATTTCATATTTGGAATAAGGATGACGAGAACAACCTATATATCGATTTTCAGCCAAATCGGTGCAAGTCTGAGCTCGGCCTTCGGCCTCGCAAGTTACTAAGACGGCTCGACCTGCGGCCTCGCGCACCGTCCACTCGGCCTACGGCCTCGCGAACCGAAAGTTCGGCCTTCGGCCTCACCAAAAGCTCGCCCTTCGGGCTCGCTACACTGACAGTAGGACAATTACTCTAAATTGAGTTGAAATTCCCACAAACACTCCTAATACAGTCGACATTGTAAGGTTAAATACTCCAAATAATGTATGAAGAATGAGAGTAGCACATTTGACAGGTGTCATTCGACTGCTCTCTCGATTCCCTATGACATTTGTTCAAACACCCCCAACCTATCTCTTACCGTTTTCGAGATACGTGGTCCAGCTTTACTTGGCAGGCGTCATTTCTAGGGTTTTTAATTTTTCCCCTACTCAGCTAAACCCCTTAGTCATTTTCGTAATACATTACTATAACCGTACTCAACTCTTTCTGGTAGAACCAGCTACTTTTTTGAGGGATCGAAGGATTTTGTATGGCGGCCATTTTGAAATCCGCCATTTTGGATTTTTGACAAATGTCATCCGACTGCTCTCCTGATTCCCTATGACATTTGGTCAAGCACCCCCTACCTATCTCTTACCGTTTCAGAGATACGCCATCCAATTTTACTTGGCAGACGTCATCTTTGAGTTTTCGGATTTTTCCCATACTCACACAAACCCCCTCTACACTTTTCCCATACATCACATTCTTCCTACTCGACTCCTTCTGGGAGAACAATGATGTCAGTCAGTCAGTCAGTCAGTCAGTGAGTCAGTGTACGGTAATCCAGCTTTATATATTATAATAACTAGTTTTTCGGGCAGTGTGCGGGCCGCATGCGGCCCGCATCTATCTTAAGTCATTAGAAAATTTCACAGAAACACCTAATACGTTAAAAAAAATTGTGTTCAAAACTCCAATAGAAGTATGAAATCCCATGTAAACTCTCAATACAATAAAGAACCATACTGTAGCCACTAAAGCAGCTACCCTACTGCCATAAAAAGGTGGTACGGGCAGAATGGTACCAGGGTTCTGAGTCACGTTTGTAAAGAAACCCCACTCGTAGGTGCTTCGGTTACCGCGGGCAGTTGCCTTGGAGACCAGTCGGAGACGTGGAAAAACTCTCGAGTCGGAGCTCGGCCTTCGGCCTCGCAAGTTACCAACACGGCTCGGCCTCCGGCCTCGCCAAGCGCTCGCCCTTCGGGCTCGCGCATCATACGCTCGGCCTTCGGCCTCGCGGGCCGAATGTTCGGCCTTCGGCCTCACCAGGAGCTCGCCCTTCGGGCTCGCTACTACACTAATGTAGGACAGTGACTCCAAATTCAGTCAAAAATCCCACAAAAACTCCTAATACAGTCGAAAATAAAGGTAAAACACTCCAAATGCAGTATAAAGAATGATAGGAGCACGTAAGACACATCCAAAATGTCATTCGACTGCTCTCCTTATTCCCTATGACATTTTTTCAAAAACCCCCTAGCTATCTATTACCGTTTTCGAGATACGTGATTTATCTGCACTTGGCAGACGTCATCGAAATAAAAAAATTATATTTGGAATAAGGACGTCCAGAACGACCTAGATATAAAATTTAAGCCAAATCGGAGTACTTTTTTTTACTTGGCAGACGTCATCGAAAAAAAAAAATTTGATTTGGAATAAGGACACCCAGAACCACCTAAATATCGAGTTTCAGCCAAATCGGAGTAACTTTTTTTACTTGGCAGACGTCATCGAAAAAAAAAAATTAGATTTGGAATAAGGACACCCGGAACCACCTAAATATCGAGTTTCAGCCAAATCGGAGTAACTTTTTTTACTTGGCAGACGTCATCGAAACAAAAATTTTTGATTTAGAATAAGGACGTCCAGAACCATATAAATATCGAGTTTCAGCCAAATCGGAGTAACTTTTTTTACTTGGCAGACGTCATCGAAATAAAAATTTCATATTTGGAATATGACGAGAACAACCAATATATCTATTTTCAGCCAAATCGGTGCAAGTCTGAGCTCGGCCTTCGGCCTCGCAAGTTACTAAGACGGCTCGACCTGCGGCCTCGCGCACCTCCCACTCGGCCTACGGCCTCGCGGCCCGAAAGTTCGGCCTTCGGCCTCACCAAAAGCTCGCCCTTCGGGCTCGCTACACTGACAGTAAGACAATTACTCTAAATTGAGTTGAAATTCCCACAAACACTCCTAATACAGTCGACATTGTAAGGTTTAATACTCCAAATAATGTATGAAGCATGAGAGTAGCACATTTGACAGGTGTCATTCGACTGCTCTCCCGATTCCCTATGACATTTGTTCAAACACCCCCAACCTATCTCTTACCGTTTTCGAGATACGTAGTCCAGCTTTACTTGGCAGGCGTCATTTTTAGGGTTTTTAATTTTTCCCTACTAATCTGAACCCCTTAGTCATTTTCGTAATACATTACTTTAACCGTACTCAACTCTTTCTGGTAGAACCAGCTACTTTTTTGAGGGATCGAAGGATTTTGTATGGCGGCCATTTTGAAATCCGCCATTTTGGATTTTTGACAGATGTCATCCGACTGCTCTCCCGATTCCCTATGACATTTGGTCAAGCACCCCCTACCTATCTCTTACCGTTTCCGAGATACGCCATCCAATTTTACTTGGCAGACGTCATCTTTGAGTTTTCGGATTTTTCCCATACTCACACAAACCCCCAGAACATTTTTGCTATACATTACTTTCTTCCTACTCGACTCCTTCTGGGAGAACAATTATGTCAGTCAGTGAGTCAGTGAGTCAGTCAGTGTACGGTAATCCAGCTTTATATATTATAAATAATAAACTAGTTTTTCGGGCAGTGTGCGGGCCGCATGCGGCCCGCATTTATCTTTATGCAATTTTAAACTATATCAAAACACGTAATACATAAAAAAAATGTTCAAAACTCCAATAGAAATATGAAGTCCCAAATAAACTTGTAATACAGTAGAGAAACATACTGTAGCTACTAAAGCAGATTCACCCTACTGCCATAAAAAGGTGGTACGGGCAGAATGGTACCAAGGTTCTGAGTCAATTTTGTTAAGGAACCCCACTCGTAGGTGCTTCGGTTATCGCGGGCAGTTGCCATGGAGACCAGACGGACTCTCAAGTCGGAGCTCGGCCTTCGGCCTCGCAAGTTACTAACGTGGCTCGGCCTGCGGCCTCGCCTAGCGCTCGCCCTGCGGGCTCGCGCACCGTCCACTCGGCCTACGGCCTCGCGGACCGAAAGTTCGGCCTTCGGCCTCACCAGGAGCTCGCCCTTCGGGCTCGCTACTTCACTTATGTAGGACGGTAACTCCAAATTTAGTCAAAAATCCCACAAAAACTCCTAATACAGTCGAAAATATAAGGTAAAACACTCCAAATGCAGTATAAAGAATGATAGGAGCACGTGGGGCACATCCAAAATAACGGATTTCAAGACGGCCACCATACAAACTGCTCCGCCCCTACTGAAGCTCGGCCTAAAGGCCTCGCTTCAGCAGGCTCGGAGCATTTTGTATGGCGGCCATCTTGAAATCCGCCATTTTGGATTTTTGACAGATGTCATTCGACTGCTCTCCCGATTCCCTATGACATTTGTTCAAACACCCCCTACCTATCTCTTACCGTTTTCGAGATACGTCATCCATCATCACTTGGCAGGCGTCTTTTTAATGATTTTCGATTTTTCTCATACTCACCTAAACCCCCCGAACATTTTTGCCATACATCACGTTGTTCCTACTCGTCTCCTTCTAGGAGAACATTTATGTCAGTCAGTCAGTGGTAATCGAGCTTTATATATTATAACTAGTTTTTCGGGCAGTGTGCGGGCCGCATGCGGCCCGCATTTATCGTTGTGCAAGTTTGAACAATATCAAAACACCTTGTACATTAAAAAAAAATATTTCAAAACACCAAAAGATGTACGATTTCCCATACAAACTCTTAATGCAATAAGGAACCAAACTGTAGCCACCAAACCAGATTCACCCTACTGCCATAAAAAGGTGGTACGGGCAGAATAGTACCAAGGTTCTGAGTCACTTTTGTTAAGGATACCCACTCGTAGGTGCTTCGGTTACCGCAGGCAGTTGCCATGGAGACCAGTCAGTGACGTGGAAAATACTCTCAAGTCGGAGCTCGGCCTTCGGCCTCGCAAGTTACTAATACGGCTTTGCCTACGGCCTCGCCAAGCGCTCGCCCTTCGGGCTCACGCATCATACGCTTGGCCTTCGGCCTCGCGGACCGAAAGTTCGGCCTTCGGCCTTACCAGGAGCTCGCCCTTCGGGCTCGCTACTACACTAACGTAGGACAGTAACTCCAAATTCAGTCAAAACTCCCACAAAAACTCCTAATACAGTTGAAAATAAAGGTAAAACACTCCATATGCAGTATAAAGAATGATAGGAGCATGTAAGACACATCCAAAATGTCGGATTTCAAGACGGCCACCATACAAACTGCTCCGCCCCTACTGAAGCTCGGCCTAACGGCCTCGCTTCAGCAGGCTCGGATCAATTTGTATGGCGGCCATCTTGAAATCCGCCATTTTGGATTTTTGACAGATGTCATTCGACTGCTCTCCTTATTCCCTATGACATTTGTTCAAACACCCCCTACCTATCTCTTACCGTTTTTGAGATACGTCATCCATCTTCACTTGGCAGGCGTCTTTTTAATGATTTTCGATTTTTCTCATACTCATCAAAACCCCTCGAACATTTCTGCCATACATCATTTTAGCCCTACTATGCTCCTTCTAGGAGAACATTTATGTCAATCAGTCAGTCAGTGAGTCAGTGGTAATCGAGCCTTATATATTATAAACTAGTTTTTCGGGCAGTGTGCGGGCCGCATGCGGCCCGCATTTATCGTTGTGCAAGTTTGAACAATATCAAAACACCTTATACATTAAAAAAAAAACAAAATTCCATAACAGTATGATATCCCATATAAACTCTCAATACAATAAAGAACCATACTGTAGCCATTAAAGCAAATTCACCCTACTGCCATAAAAAGGTGGTACGGGCAGAATGGGACCAAGGTTCTGAGTCACTTTTGTTAAGGAACCCCACTCGTAGGTGCTTCGCTTACCTCGGGCAGTTGCCATGGAGACCAGTCGGAGACGTGGAAAAAACTCTCAAGTCGGAGCTCGGCCTTCGGCCTCGCAAGTTACCAACATGGCTCGGCCTGCGGCCTCGCCAAGCGCTCGCCCTTCGGGCTCACGCGCCATACGCTCGGCCTTCGGCCTCGCGAGCCGAAAGTTCAGCCTTCGGCCTCACCTGGAGCTCGCCCTTCGGGCTCGCTACTACACTAACGTAGTACAGTTACTCCAAATTCAGTCAAAAATCCCACAAAAACTCCTAATACAGTCGAAAATAAAGGTAAAATACTCCAAATGCAGTATGAAGAATGAGAGGAGCACGTTTGACACATCCAAAATGTCGGATTTCAAGATGGCCACCATACAAACTGCTCCGCCCCTACTGAAGCTCGGCCTAACGGCCTCGCTTCAGCAGGCTCGGATCACTTTGTATGGCGGCCATCTTGAAATCCGCCATTTTGGATTTTTGACAGGTGTCATTCAACTAAACTCCTGATTCCCTATGACATTTGTTCAAACACCCCCTACCTATCTCTTACCGTTTCCGAGAAACGTCATCCATCTTCATTTGGCAGGCGTCTTTTTAATGATTTTCGATTTTTCTCATACTCACCAAAACCACCCAAACATTTTTGCCATACTTTATTTTTACCCTACTCTGCTCCTTCTAGGAGAACATTTATGTCAGTGAGTCAGTCAGTCAGTCAGTGGTAATCGAGCTTTATATATTATAAACTAGTATTTCGGGCAGTGTGCGGGCCGCATGCGGCCCGCATTTATCGTTGTGCAAGTTTGAACAATATCAAAACACCTTATACATTAAAAAAAATTATTTCAAAACACCTAAAGATGTACGATTTCCCATACAAACCCTTAATACAATAGAGAACCGTACTGTTATCACCAAACCAAATTCACCCTACTGCCATAAAAAGGTGGTACGGGCAGAATGGTACCAAGGTTCTGAATCACTTTTGTTAAGGAACCCCACTCGTAGGTGCTTCGGTTACCGCAGGCAGTTGCCATGGAGACCAGTCGGTGACGTGGAAAATACTCTCAAGTCGGAGCTCGGCCTTCGGCCTCGCAAGTTACTAATACGGCTCGGCCTGCGGCCTCGCCAAGCGCTCGCCCTTCGGGCTCACGCACCATACGCTCGGCCTTCGGCCTCGCGGACCGAAAGTTCGGCCTTCGGCCTCACCAGGAGCTCGCCCTTCGGGCTCGCTACTTCACTAATGTAGGACATTAACTCCAAATTCAGTCAAAAATCCCACAAAAACTCCTAATACAGTCGAAAATATAAGGTAAAACACTCCAAATGCAGTATAAAGAATGATAGGAGCACGTGGGACACATCCAAAATGTCGGATTTCAAGACGGCCACCATACAAACTGCTCCGCCCCTACTGAAGCTCGGCCTAAAGGCCTCGCTTCAGCAGGCTCGGATCATTTTGTATGGCGGCCATCTTGAAATCCGCCATTTTGGATTTTTGACAGGTGTCATTCGACTGCTCTCCCGATTCCCTATGACATTTGTTCAAACACCCCCTACCTATCTTGTACCGTTTTTGAGATATGTCATCCATCTTTACTTGGCAGGCGTCATTTTTATGATTTTCGATTTTTCTCATACTCACCAAAACCCCGCGAACATTTTTGCCATTCATCATTTTTACCCTACTCTACTCCTTCTAGGAGAACATTTATGTCAGTGAGTCAGTCAGTCAGTCAGTGGTAATCGAGCTTTATATATTATAAACTAGTTTTTCGGGCAGTGTGCGGGCCGCATGCGGCCCGCATTTATCGTTATGCAGTACTAAACTATATCAAAACTCATGATACGTTGTAAAAAAGTATGTTCAAAACTCCAATAGAAGAATGAAATCCCATATAAACTCTCAATACAATAAAGAACCATACTGTAGCCACTAAAGCAGATTCACCCTACTGCCATAAAAAGGTGGTACGGGCAGAATGGTACCAAGGTTCTGAGTCACTTTTGTTAAGGAACCCCACTCGTAGTTGCTGCGGTTACCGCAGGCAGTTGCCATGGAGACCAGTCGGAGATGTGGAAAATACTCTCAAGTCGGAGCTCGGCCTTCGGCCTCGCAAGTTACTAATACGGCTCGGCCTACGGCCTCGCCAGGCGCTCGCCCTTCGGGCTCACGCATCATACGCTCGGCCTTCGGCCTCGCGGACCGAAAGTTCGGCCTTCGGCCTCACCAGAAGCTCGCCCTTCGGGCTCGCTACTTCACTTATGTAGGACAGTAACTCCAAATTTAGTCAAAAATCCCACAAAAACTCCTAATACAGTCGAAAATATTAGGTAAAACACTCCAAATGCAGTATAAAGAATGATAGGAGCACGTGGGTCACATCCAAAATGTCGGATTTCAAGACAGCCACCATACAAACTGCTCCGCCTCTACTGAAGCTCGGCCTAACGGCCTCGCTTCAGCAGGCTCGGATCACTTTGTATGGCGGCCATCTTGAAATCCACCATTTTGGATTTTTGACAGATGTCATCCGACTGCTCTCCCAATTCCCTATGACATTTGTTCAAACACCCTCTACCTATCTTGTACCGTTTTTGAGATATGTCATTCATCTTTACTTGGCAGGCGTCTTTTTAATGATTTTCGATTTTTCTCATACTCACCTAAACCCGCCGAACATTTTTGCCATACTTCATTTTTACCCTACTCTGCTCCTTCTAGGAGAACATTTATGTCAGTGAGTCAGTGAGTCAGTCAGTGGTAATCGAGCCTTATATATTATAAACTAGTATTTCGGGCAGTGTGCGGGCCGCATGCGGCCCGCATTTATCGTTATGCAGTACTTACCAATACCTTAACACCATATACATTAAAAAAAAAAAAAACAAAATTCCATAACAGTATGAAATCCCATATAAACTCTCAATACAATAAAGAACCATACTGTAGCCACTAAATCAAATTAACCCTACTGCAATAAAAAGGTGGTACGGGCAGAATGGGACCAAGGTTCTGAGTCACTTTTGTTAAGGAACCCCACTCGTAGGTGCTTTGGTTTCCGCGGGCAGTTGCCATGGAGACCAGTCGGAGACGTGGAAAATACTCTCGAGTCGGAGCTCGGCCTTCGGCCTCGCAAGCTACTAACATGGCTCGGCCTGCGGCCTCGCCAAGCGCTCGCCCTTCGGGCTCGCGCACTATACGCTCGGCCTTCGGCCTCGCGTGCCGAAAGTTCGGCCTTCGGCCTCACCAGGAGCTCGCCCTTCGGGCTCGCTACTACAACAACGTAGAATAGTAACTCCAAATTCAGTCAAAAAACCTACAAAAACTCCTAATACAGTCGAAAATATGAGGTAAAACACTCCAAATGCAGTATAAAGAATGAGAGGAGCACGTGGGACAGGTCTCATTCGACTGCTCTCCCGATTCCCTATGCCATTTGTTCAAACACCCCCAACCTATCTCTTACCGTTTTCGAGATACGTAGTCCAGCTTTACTTGGCAGGCGTCATTTCTAGGGTTTTTATTTTTTTCCCTACTCAGCTAAGCCCCTTTGTCATTTTCGTGATACATTACTATAACCGTACTCAACTCTTTCTGGTAGAAACAGCTACTTTTTTGAGGGATCGAAGGATTTTGTATGGCGGCCATTTTAAAATCCGCCATTTTGGATTTTTGACATATGTCATTCGACTGCTCTCCCGATTCCCTATGACATTTGTTCAAACACCCCCTACCTATCTCTTACCGTTTTCGAGATACGTCATCCATCTTCACTTGGCAGGCGTCTTTTTAATGATTTTCGATTTTTCTCATACTCACCTAAGCCCCCCGAACATTTTTGCCATACATCACTGTGCTCCTACTCGTCTCCTTCTAGGAGAACATTTATGTCAATGAGTGAGTCAGTCAGTGAGTCAGTGGTAATCGAGCTTTATATATTATAACTAGTTTTTCGGGCAGTGTGCGGGCCGCATGCGGCCCGCATTTATCGTTATGCAGTACTAAACTTTACCTTAACCCCTTATACATTAAAAAAAAATAAGTTCAAAACTCCAATAGAAGTATGAAATCCCAAATAAACTCTCCATACAATAAAGAACCATACTGAAGCCACTAAAGCAGATTCACCCTACTGCCATAAAAATGTGGTACGGGCAGAATGGTACCAAGGTTCTGAGTCACTTATGTTAAGGAACCCCACTCGTAGGTGCTTCGGTTACCGCGGGCAGTTGCCATGGAGATCAGTCGGAGACGTGGAAAATACTCTCAAGTCGGAGCTCGGCCTTCGGCCTCGCAAGTTACTAACACGGCTCGGCCTGCGGCCTCGCCAAGCGCTCGCCCTTCGGGCTCGCGCACCATTCGCTCGGCCTTCGGCCTCGCGGACCGAAAGTTCGGCCTTCGGCCTCACCAGGTGGTTGCCCTTTGGGCTCGCTATACACTAATGTAGGACAGTTACTCCAAATTCAGTCAAAAAACCCACAAAAACTCCTAATACAGTCGAAAATGTATGGTAAAACACTCCAAATGCAGTATGAAGAATGAGAGGAGCACCTGGGACAAATCCAAAATGGCGGATTTCAAGAAGGCCACCATACAAACTGCTCCGCCCCTACTGAAGCTCGGCCTAAAGGCCTCGCTTCAGCAGGCTCGGAGCATTTTGTATGGCGGCCATCTTGAAATCCGCCATTTTGGATTTTTGACAGATGTCATTCGACTGCTCTCCCGATTCCCTATGACATTTGTTCAAACACCCCCTACCTATCTTGTACCGTTTTTGAGATATGTCATCCATCTATACTTGGCAGGCGTCATTTTAATGATTTTCGATTTTTCTCATACTCACCAAAACCCCCCGAACACTTTTGCCATACATCACTTTGCTCCTACTCGTCTCCTTCTAGGAGAACATTTATGTCAGTCAGTGAGTCAGTCAGTGAGTGGTAATCGAGCTTTATATATTATAAATAAACTAGTTTTTCGGGCAGTGTGCGGGCCGCATGCGGCCCGCATTTATCTTTATGCAATTTTAAACTATATCAAAACACGTAATACATAAAAAAAATGTTCAAAACTCCAATAGAAATATGAAGTCCCAAATAAACTTGTAATACAGTAGAGAAACATACTGTAGCTACTAAAGCAGATTCACCCTACTGCCATAAAAAGGTGGTACGGGCAGAATGGTACCAAGGTTCTGAGTCACTTTTGTTAAGGAACCCCACTCGTAGGTGCTTCGGTTATCGCGGGCAGTTGCCATGGAGACCAGACGGACTCTCAAGTCGGAGCTCGGCCTTCGGCCTCGCAAGTTACTAACGTGGCTCGGCCTGCGGCCTCGCCTAGCGCTCGCCCTGCGGGCTCGCGCACCGTCCACTCGGCCTACGGCCTCGCGGACCGAAAGTTCGGCCTTCGGCCTCACCAGGAGCTCGCCCTTCGGGCTCGCTATACACTAAAGTTGGACAGTAACTCCAAATTCAGTCAAAAATCCCACAAAAACTCCTAATACAGTCGAAAATTAAGGAAAAACACTCCAAATGCAGTATAAAGAATGATAGGAGCACGTAAGACACATCCAAAATGTCATTCGACTGCTCTCCTTATTCCCTATGACATATTTTCAAAAACCTATCTATTACCGTTTTCGAGATACGTGATTTATATGCACTTGGCAGACGTCATCGAAAAAAAAATTTCATATTTGGAATAAGGACGTCCAGAACAACCTAGATATAAAATTTAAGCCAAATCGGAGTACTTTTTTTTACTTGGCAGACATCATCGAAAAAAAATTTTTAGATTTGGAATAAGGACACCCAGAACCACCTAAATATCGAGTTTCAGCCAAATCGGAGTAACTTTTTTTACTTGGCAGACGTCATCGAAACAAAAATTTTTGATTTAGAATAAGGACGTCCAGAACCACATAAATATCGAGTTTCAGCCAAATCGGAGTAACTTTTTTTAATTGGCAGACGTCATCGAAATAAAAATTTCATATTTGAAATAAGGATGACGAGAACAACATATATATCGATTTTCAGCCAAATCGGTGCAAGTCTGAGCTCGGCATTCGGCCTCGCAAGTTACTAACACGGCTCGACCTGCGGCCTCGCCTAGCGCTCGCCCTGCGGGCTCGCGCACCTTCCACTCGGCCTACGGCCTCGCGGCCCGAAAGTTCGGCCTTCGGCCTCACCAGAAGCTCGCCCTTCGGGCTCTCTACACTGACAGTAGGACAATTACTCTAAATTGAGTTGAAATTCCCACAAACACTCCTAATTCAGTCGACATTGTAAGGTTAAATACTCCAAATAATGTATGAAGAATGAGAGTAGCCCATTTGAAAGGTGTCATTCGACTGCTCTCCCGATTCCCTATGACATTTGTTCAAACACCCCCAACCTATCTCTTACCGTTTTCGAGATACGTAGTCCAGCTTTACTTGGCAGGCGTCATTTCTAGGGTTTTTAATTTTTCCCCTACTCAGCTAAACCCCTTAGTCATTTTCGTAGTACATTACTATAACCGTACTTAACTCTTTCTGGTAGAACCAGCTACTTTTTTGAGGGATCGAAGGATTTTGTATGGCGGCCATTTTGAAATCCGCCATTTTGGATTTTTGACAAATGTCATCCGACTGCTCTCCCGATTCCCTATGACATTTGGTCAGGCACCCCCTACCTATCTCTTACCGTTTCAGAGATACGCCATCCAATTTTACTGGGCAGACGTCATCTTTGAGTTTTCGGATTTTTCCCATACTCACACAAACCCCCAGAACATTTTTGCTATACATTACTTTCTTCCTACTCGACTCCTTCTGGGAGAACAATTATGTCAGTCAGTGAGTCAGTCAGTTTTTTCATCATCATCGAAAAAAAAAATTCATATTTGGAATAACGACGTCCAGAACAACCTAAATATAAAATTTAAGCCAAATCGGAGTACTTTTTTTTACTTGGCAGACGTCATCGAAAAAAAAATTTTAGATTTGGAATAAGGACACCCAGAACCACCTAAATATCGAATTTCAGCCAAATCGGAGTAACTTTTTTTACTTGGCAGACGTCATCGAGATAAAATTTTCATATTTGGAATAAGGATGACGAGAACAACCTATATATCGATTTTCAGCCAAATCGATGCAAGTCTGAGCTCGGCCTTCGGCCTCGCAAGTTACTAAGACGGCTCGACCTCCGGCCTCGCCTAGCGCTCGCCCTGCGGGCTCGCGCACCGTCCACTCGGCCTACGGCCTCGCGGCCCGAATGTTCGGCCTTCGGCCTCACCAAAATCTCGCCCTTCGGGCTCGCTACACTGACAGTAGGACAATTACTCTAAATTGAGTTGAAATTCCCACAAACACCCCTAATACAGTCGACATTGTAAGGTTAAATACTCCAAATAATGTATGAAGAATGAGAGTAGCACATTTGACAGGTGTCATTCGACTGCTCTTCCGATTCCCTATGACATTTGTTCAAACACCCCCAACCTATCTCTTACCGTTTTCGAGATACGTAGTCCACCTTTACTTGGCAGGCGTCATTTCTAGGGTTTTTAATTTTTCCCCTACTCACCTAAACCCCTTAGTCATTTTCGTCATACATTACTATAACCGTACTCAACTCTTTCTGGTAGAACCAGCTACTTTTTTGAGGGATCGAAGGATTTTGTATGGCGGCCATTTTGAAATCCGCTATTTTGGATTTTTAACAAAAGTCATCCGACTGCTCTCCCGATTCCCTATGACATTTGGTCAAGCACCCCCTACCTATCTCTTACCGTTTCAGAGATACGCCATCCAATTTTACTTGGCAGACGTCATCTTTGAGTTTTCGGATTTTTCCCATACTCCCCCAAACCCCTAGAACATTTTTGCTATACATTACTTTCTTCCTACTCGACTCCTTCTGGGAGAACAATGATGTCAGTCAGTGAATCAGTCAGTCAGTCAGTGTACGGTAATCCAGCTTTATATATTATAAACTAGTTTTTCTCGGGCAGTGTGCGGGCCGCATGCGGCCCGCATTTATCGTTATGCAATTTTAACTTATATCAAAACACTTAATACGTAAAAAAAAGTGTGTTCAAAACTCCAATAGAAGTATGAAATCCCATAAAAACTCTTAATACAATAAGGAACACAACTGTAGCCACCAAACCAGATTCACCCTACTGCCATAAAAAGGTGGTACGGGCAGAATGGTACCAAGGTTCTGAGTCACTTTTGTTAAGGAACCCCAATCGTAGGTGCTTCGCTTATCGCGGGCAGTTGCCATGGAGACCAGTCGGAGACATGGAAAAAACTCTCAAGTCGGAGCTCGGCCTTCGGCCTCGCAAGTTACTAACACGGCTCTGCCTGCAGCCTCGCCAAGCGCTCAACCTTCGGGCTCACGCACCCTACGCTCGGCCTTCGGCCTCGCGAGCCGAAAGTTCGGCCTTCGGCCTCAACGGGAGCTCGCCCTTCGGGCTCGCTATACACTAAAGTTGGACAGTAACTCCAAATTCAGTCAAAAATCCCATAAAAACTCCTAATACAGTCGAAAATTAAGGAAAATCACTCCAAATGCAGTATAAAGAACGATAGGAGCACCTAAGACACATCCAAAATGTCATTCGACGGCTCTCCTTATTCCCTATGACATATTTTCAAAAACCCCCTACCTATCTATTACCGTTTTCGAGATACGTGATTTATCTGCACTTGGCAGACGTCATCGAAAAAAAATTCATATTTGGAATAAGGACGTCCAGAACAACCTATATATAAAATTTAAGCCAAATCGGAGTACTTTATTTTACTTGGCAGACGTCATCGGAAAAAAAAAATTTGATTTGGAATAAGGACACCCAGAACCACCTAAATATCGAGTTTCAGCCAAATCGGAGTAACTTTTTTTACTTGGCAGACGTCATCGAAAAAAAAATTTTAGATTTGGAATAAGGACACCCAGAACCACCTTAATATAGAGTTTCAGCCAAATCGGAGTAACTTTTTTTACTTGGCAGACGTCATCGAAACAAAAATTATTGATTTAGAATAAGGACGTCCAGAACCACATAAATATCGAGTTTCAGCCAAATCGGAGTAACTTTTTTTACTTGGCAGACGTCATCGAAATAAAAATTTTATATTTGGAATAAGGATGACGAGAACAACCTATATATCGATTTTCAGCCAAATCGGTGCAAGTCTGAGCTCGGCCTTCGGCCTCGCAAGTTACTAAGACGGCTCGACCTGCGGCCTCGCCTAGCGCTCGCCCTGCGGGCTCGCGCACCGTCCACTCGGCCTACGGCCTCGCGGCCCGAAAGTTCGGCCTTCGGCCTCACGAAAAGCTCGCCCTTCGGGCTCGCTACACTGACAGTAGAACAATTGCTCTAAATTGAGTTGAAATTCCCACAAACACTCCTAATACAGTCGACATTGTAAGGTTAAATACTCCAAATAATGTATGAAGAATGAGAGTAGCACATTTGACAGGTGTCATTCGACTGCTCTCCCGATTCCCTATGAAATTTGTTCAAACACCCCAACCAATCTCTTACCGTTTTCGAGATACGTAGTCCAGCTTTACTTGGCAGGCGTCATTTCTAGGGTTTTTTAATTTTTCCCCTACTCAGCTAAACCCCTTAGTCATTTTCGTAATACATTACTATAACCGTACTCAACTCATTCTGGTAGAACCAGCTACTTACGTGAGGGATCGAAGGATTTTGTATGGCGGCCATTTTGAAATCCGCCATTTTGGATTTTTGACATATGTCATCCGACTGCTCTCCCGATTCCCTATGACATTTGGTCAAGCACCCCCTACCTATCTCTTACCGTTTCAGAGATACGCCATCCAATTTTACTTGGCAGACGTCATCTTTGAGTTTTCGGATTTTTCCCATACTCACACAAACCCCCAGAACAATTTTGCTATACATTACTTTCTTCCTACTCGACTCCTTCTGGGAGAACAATTATGTCAGTCAGTGAGTCAGTCAGTGTACGGTAATCCAGCTTTATATATTATAATAACTAGTTTTTCGGGCAGTGTGCGGGCCGCATGCGGCCCGCATTTATCGTTGTGCAAGTTTGAACAATATCAAAACACCTTGTACATTAAAAAAAAATATTTCAAAACACCAAAAGATGTACGATTTCCCATACAAACTCTTAATGCAATAAGGAACCAAACTGTAGCCACCAAACCAGATTCACCCTACTGCCATAAAAAGGTGGTACGGGCAGAATAGTACCAAGGTTCTGAGTCACTTTTGTTAAGGATACCCACTCGTAGGTGCTTCGGTTACCGCAGGCAGTTGCCATGGAGACCAGTCAGTGACGTGGAAAATACTCTCAAGTCGGAGCTCGGCCTTCGGCCTCGCAAGTTACTAATACGGCTTTGCCTACGGCCTCGCCAAGCGCTCGCCCTTCGGGCTCACGCATCATACGCTTGGCCTTCGGCCTCGCGGACCGAAAGTTCGGCCTTCGGCCTTACCAGGAGCTCGCCCTTCGGGCTCGCTACTACACTAACGTAGGACAGTAACTCCAAATTCAGTCAAAACTCCCACAAAAACTCCTAATACAGTTGAAAATAAAGGTAAAACACTCCATATGCAGTATAAAGAATGATAGGAGCATGTAAGACACATCCAAAATGTCGGATTTCAAGACGGCCACCATACAAACTGCTCCGCCCCTACTGAAGCTCGGCCTAACGGCCTCGCTTCAGCAGGCTCGGATCAATTTGTATGGCGGCCATCTTGAAATCCGCCATTTTGGATTTTTGACAGATGTCATTCGACTGCTCTCCTTATTCCCTATGACATTTGTTCAAACACCCCCTACCTATCTCTTACCGTTTTTGAGATACGTCATCCATCTTCACTTGGCAGGCGTCTTTTTAATGATTTTCGATTTTTCTCATACTCATCAAAACCCCTCGAACATTTCTGCCATACATCATTTTAGCCCTACTATGCTCCTTCTAGGAGAACATTTATGTCAATCAGTCAGTCAGTGAGTCAGTGGTAATCGAGCCTTATATATTATAAATAACTAGTTTTTCGGGCAGTGTGCGGGCCGCATGCGGCCCGCATTTATCGTTATGCAGTACTAAATAATACCGTAACTCCTTATACATTTAAAAAAAAAAACAAAACTCCATAACAGTATGAAATCCCATATTAACTCTCAATACAATAAAGAACAATACTGTAGCCACTAAAACAGATTCACCCTACTGCCATAAAAAGGTGGTACGGGCAGAATGGGACCAAGGTTCTGAGTCACTTTTGTTAAGGAACCCCACTCGTAGGTGCTGCGGTTACCGCAGGCAGTTGCCATGGAGACAAGTCGGATATGTGGAAAATACTCTCAAGTCGGAGCTCGGCCTTCGGCCTCGCAAGTTACTAATACGGCTCGGCCTACGGCCTCGCCAGGCGCTCGCCCTTCGGGCTCGCGCATCACACGCTCGGCCTTCGGCCTCGCGGACTGAAAGTTCGGCCTTCGGCCTCACCAGGAGCTCGCCCTTCGGGCTCGCTATACACAAAAGTTGGACAGTAACTCCAAATTCAGTCAAAAATCCCACAAAAACTCCTAATACATTTGAAAATTAAGGAAAAACACTCCAAATGCAGTATAAAGAATGATAGGAACACGTAAGACACATCCAAAATGTCATTCGACTGCTCTCCTTATTCCCTATGACATTTTTTCAAAAACCCTCTACCTATCTATTACCGTTTTCGAGATACGTGATTTATCTGCACTTGGCAGACGTCATCGAAAAAAAAAAATCATATTTGGAATAAGGACGTCCAGAACAACCTAGATATAAAATTTAAGCCAAATCGGAGAATTTTTTTTTACTTGGCAGACGTCATCGAAAAAATAATTTTTGATTTGGAATAAGGACACCCAGAACCACCTAAATATCGAGTTTCAGCCAAATCGGAGTAACTTGTTTTACTTGGCAGACGTCATCGAAAAAAAAATTTTAGATTTGGAATAAGGACACCCAGAACCACCTAAATATCGAGTTTCAGCCAAATCGGAGTAACTTTTTTTAATTGGCAGACGTCATCGAAATAAAAATTTCATATTTGGAATAAGGATGACAAGAACAACCTATATATCGATTTTCAGCCAAATCGGTGCAAGTCTGAGCTCGGCCTTCGGCCTCGCAAGTTACTAACACGGCTTGGCCTGCGGCCTCGCGCACCATCCGCTCGGCCTACGGCCTCGCGGCCCGAAAGTTCGGCCTTCGGCCTCACCAAAAGCTCGCCCTTCGGGCTCGCCACACTGACAGTAGGACAATTACTCTAAATTGAGTTGAAATTCCCACAAACACTCCTAATACAGTCGACATTGTTAGGTTAAATACTCCAAATAATGTATGAAGAATGAGAGTAGCACATTTGACAGGTGTCATTTGACTGCTCTCCCGATTCCCTATGACATTTGTTCAAACACCCCCAACCTATCTCTTACCGTTTTCGAGATACGTAGTCCAGCTTTACTTGGCAGGCGTCATTTCTAGGGTTTTTAATTTTTCCCCTACTCAGCTAAACCCCTTAGTCATTTTCGTAATACATTACTATAACCGTACTCAACTCTTTCTGGTAGAACCAGCTACTTTTTTGAGGGATCGAAGGATTTTGTATGGCGGCCATTTTGAAATCCGCCATTTTGGATTTTTGACAGATGTCATTCGACTGCTCTCCCAATTCCCTATGACATTTGGTCATGCACCCCCTACCTATCTCTTACCGTTTCCGAGATACGCTAACCAACTTTACTTGGCAGACGACATCTTTGAGTTTTCGGATTTTTCCCATACTCCCCCAAACCCTCTCTACACTTTTCCCATACATCACTTTCTTCCTTCTCGACTCCTTCTGGGAGAACAATGATGTCAGTCAGTGAATCAGTCAGTGAGTCAGTGTACGGTAATCCAGCTTTATATATTATAAATAACTAGTTTTTCGGGCAGTGTGCGGGCCGCATGCGGCCCGCATTTATCGTTGTGCAAGTTTGAACAATATCAAAACACCTTATACATTAAAAAAAGTATGTTCAAAACTCCATTAGAAGTATGAAATCCCATATTAATACTCAATACAATAAAGAACAATACTGTAGCCACTAAAACAGATTCACCCTACTGCCATAAAAAGGTGGTACGGGCAGAAAGGTACCAAGGTTCTGAGTCACTTTTGTTAAGGAACCCCACTCGTAGGTGCTTCGGTTACCGCAGGCAGTTGCCATGGAGACCAGTCGGTGACGTGGAAAATACTCTCAATTCGGAGCTCGGCCTTCGGCCTCGCAAGTTACTAATACGGCTCGGCCTACGGCCTCGCCAAGCGCTCGCCCTTCGGGCTCACGCATTATACGCTCGGCCTTCGGCCTCGCGGACCGAAAGTTCGGCCTTCGGCCTCACCAGGAGCTCGCCCTTCGGGCTCGCTACTACACTATCATAGGACAGTAACTCCAAATTCAGTCAAAAATCCCACAAAAACTCCTAATACAGTCGAAAATTAAGGAAAAACACTCCAAATGCAGTATAAAGAATGATAGGAGCACGTAAGACACATCCAAAATGTCATTCGACTGCTCTCCTTATTTCCTATGACATATTTTCAAAAACCCCCTACCTATCTATTACCGTTTTCGAGATACGTGATTTATCTGCACTTGGCAGACGTCATCGGAAAAAAAAAATCATATTTGGAATAAGGACGTCCAGAACAACCTAGATATAAAATTTAAGCCAAATCGGAGTACTTTTTTTTACTTGGCAGACGTCATCGAAAAAAATTTTTTAGATTTGGAATAAGGACACCCAAAACCACCTAAATATCGAGTTTCAGCCAAATCGGAGTAACTTTTTTTACTTGGCAGACGTCATCGAAATAAAAATTTCATATTTGGAATAAGGATGACGAGACCAACCTATATATCGATTTTCAGCCAAATCGGTGCAAGTCTGAGCTCGGCCTTCGGCCTCGCAAGTTACTAACACGGCTCGACCTGCGGCCTCGCCTAGCGCTCGCCCTGCGGGCTCGCGCACCGTCCACTCGGCCTACGGCCTCGCGGCCAAAGAGTTCGGCCTTCGGCCTCACCAGGAGCTCGCCCTTCGGGCTCGCAACACGGCCAGTAGGACAATTACTCCAAATTCAGTTGAAAATCACACAAAAACTTCTTATACAGTCGACATTGTAAGGTCAAATACTCCAAATAAGGTATGAAGAATGAGAGGAGCACATTTGACAGGTGTCATTCGACTGCTCTCCCGATTCCCTATGACATTTGTTCAAACACCCCCAACCTATCTCTTACCGTTTTCGATATACGTAGTCCAGCTTTACTTGGCAGGCGTCATTTCTAGGGTTTTTAATTTTTACCCTACTCAGCTAAACCCCTTAGTCATTTTCGTAATACATTACTATAACCTTACTCAACTCTTTCTGGTAGAACCATCTACTTTTTTGAGGGATCGAAGGATTTTGTATGGCGGCCATTTTGAAATCCGCCATTTTGGATTTTTGACAAATGTCATTCGACTGCTCTCCTGATTCCCTATGACATTTGTTCAAACACCCCCAACCTATCTCTTACCGTTTTTGAGATACGTAGTCCAGCTTTACTTGGCAGACGTCATCTTTGAGTTTTCGGATTTTTCCCATACTCACACAAACCCCCAGAACATTTTTGCTATACATTACTTTCTTCCTACTCGACTCCTTCTGGGAGAACAATTATGTCAGTCAGTGAGTCAGTGAGTCAGTCAGTGTACGGTAATCCAGCTTTATATATTATAAAGCTTTATATATTATAAACTAGTATTTCGGGCAGTGTGCGGGCCGCATGCGGCCCGCATTTATCGTTATGCAGTTTTAAATTATATCAAAACACCTTTTACATTAAAAGAAAAATATTTCAAAACTCCAATAGAAGTATGAAATCCCATATAAACTCTCAATACAATAAAGAACCATACTGTAGCCATTAAAGCAGATTCACCCTACTGCCATAAAAAGGTGGTACGGGCAGAATGGTACCAAGGTTCTTAATCACTTTTGTTAAAGAACCCCACTCGTAGGTGCTTCGGTTACCGCGGGCAGTTGCCATGGAGACCAGCCGGAGACGTGGAAAATACTCTCAAGTCGGAGCTCGGCCTTCGGCCTCGCAAGTTACTAATACGGCTCGGCCTACGGCCTCACCAAGCGCTCGCCCTTCGGGCTCGCGCATCATACGCTCGGCCTTCGGCCTCGCGGACCGAAAGTTCGGCCTTCGGCCTCACCAGGAGCTCGCCCTTCGGGCTCGCTACTACACTATTGTAGTACAGTTACTCCAAATTCAGTCAAAAATCCCACAAAAACTCCTAATACAGTCGAAAATAAAGGTTAAACACTCCAAATGCAGTATGAAGAGTGAGAGGAGCACGTGGAGCACATCCAAAATGTCGGATTTCAAGATGGCTGCCATACAAACTGCTCCGCCCCTACTGAAGCTCGGCCTAACGGCCTCGCTTCAGCAGGCTCGGATCACTTTGTATGGCGGCCATCTTGAAATCCGCCATTTTGGATTTTTGACAGGTGTCATTCGACTGCTCTCCCGATTCCCTATGACATTTGTTCAAACACCCCCTACCTAACTTGTACCGTTTTTGAGATATGTCATCCATCTTCACTTGGCAGGCGTCTTTTTTATGATTTTCGATTTTTCTCATACTCACCAAAACCCCCCGAACATTTTTGCCATACATCACGTTGTTCCTACTCGTCTCCTTCTAGGAGAACATTTATGTCAATCAGTCAGTGGTAATCGAGCTTTATATATTATTAATAACTAGTTTTTCGGGCAGTGTGCGGGCCGCATGCGGCCCGCATCTATCTTGAGTCAGTAGGAACTGTCAAAAAAACACCTGATACAAAAAAAAATGTGTTCAAAACTCCAATAGAAGTATGAAATCCCATATAAACTCTCAATACAATAAAGAACCAAACTGTAGCCACTAAACCAGATTCACCCTACTAACATAAAAAAGGTGGTACGGGCAGAATGGAACCAAGGTTCTGAGTCACTTTTGTAAAGGAACCCCACTCGTAGGTGCTTCGGTTACCGCGGGCAGTTGCCATGGAGACCAGTCGGAGATGTGGAAAATACTCTCAAGTCGGAGCTCGGCCTTCGGCCTCGCAAGTTACTAATACGGCTCGGCCTACGGCCTCGCCAGGCGCTCGCCCTTCGGGCTCGCGCATCATACGCTCGGCCTTCGGCCTCGCGGACCGAAAGTTCGGCCTTCGGCCTCACCAGGAGCTCGCCCTTCGGGCTCGCTACTACACTAATATAGAACAGTAACTCCAAATTCAGTCAAAACTCCCACAAAAACTCCTAATACAGTCGAAAATAAAGGTCAAACACTCCAAATGCAGTATAAAGAATGATAGGAGCACGTGAGTCACATCCAAAATGTCGGATTTCAAGACGGCCGCCATACAAACTGCTCCGCCCCTACTGAAGCTCGGCCTAAAGGCCTCGCTTCAGCAGGCTCGGGTCATTTTGTATGGCGGCCATCTTGAAATCCGCCATTTTGAATTTTTGACAGCTGTCATTCGACTGCACTCTTGATTCCCTATGACATTTGGTCAAACACCCCCTACCTATCTCTTACCGTTTTCGAGATACGTCATCCATCATCACTTGGCAGGCGTCTTTTTAATAATTTTCGATTTTTCTCATACTCACCAAAACCACCCGAACATTTTTGCCATACATCACGTTGCTCCTACTCGTCTCCTTCTAGGAGAACATTTATGTCAATCAGTCAGTGGTAATCGAGCTTTATATATTATAAACTAGTTTTTCGGGCAGTGTGCGGGCCGCATGCGGCCCGCATCTATCTTGAGTCAGTAGGAATTGTCAAATAAACACCAGAGACATTAAAAAAAAGTATGTTCAAAACACCAATAGAAGTATGAAATCCCAAATAAACTCTCCATACAATAAAGAACCATACTGTAGCCACTAAAGCAGATTCACCCTACTGCCATAAAAAGGTGGTACGGGCAGAATGGTACCAAGGTTCTGAGTCACTTTTGTTAAGGAACCCCACTCGTAGGTGCTTCGGTTACCGCGGGCAGTTGCCATTGAGACCAGTCGGAGATGTGGAAAATACTCTCAAGTCGGAGCTCGGCCTTCGGCCTCGCAAGTTACTAACACGGCTCGGCCTCCGGCCTCGCCAAGCGCTCGCCCTTCGGGCTCACGCACCATGCGCTCGGCCGTCGGCCTCGCGAGCCGAAAGTTCGGCCTTCGGCCTCACCAGAAGCTCGCCCTTCGGGCTCGCTATACACCAATGTAGGACAGTAACTCCAAATTCAGTCGAAAATCCCACAAAAACTCCTAATACAGTCGAAAATATAAGGTAAAACACTCCAAATGCAGTATAAAGAATGATAGGAGCACGTAAAACACATCCAAAATGTCGGATTTCAAGACGGCCACCATACAAACTGCTCCGCCCCTACTGAAGCTCGGCCTAACGGCCTCGCTTCAGCAGGCTCGGATCACTTTGTATGGCGGCCATCTTGAAATCCGCCATTTTGGATTTTTGACAGGTGTCATTCGACTGCTTTTCCAATTCCCTATGACATTTGTTCAAACACCCCCTACCTATCTTGTACCGTTTTCGAGATACGTCATTCATCTTTACTTGGCAGGCGTCTTTTTAATGATTTTCGATTTTTCTCATACTCACCAAAACCACCCGAACATTTTTGCCATACTTCATTTTTACTCTACTCTACTCCTTCTAGGAGAACATTTATGTCAATCAGTCAGTCAGTCAGTCAGTGAGTGGTAATCGAGCTTTATATATTATTAATAAACTAGTTTTTCGGGCAGTGTGCGGGCCGCATGCGGCCCGCATTTATCGTAATGCAATTTGAAATAATATCAAAACACCTTTTACATTAAAATAAAAATATTTCAAAACTCCAATAGAAGTATGAAATCCCATATAAACTCTCAATACAATAATGAAACAAACTGTTGCCACCAAACCAGATTCACCCTACTGCCATAAAAAGGTGGTACCAGCAGAATGGTACCAAGGTTCTGAGTCACATTTGTTAAGGAACACCACTCGTAGGTGCTTTGGTTATCACGGGCAGTTGCCATGGAGACCAGTCGGAGACGTGGAAAATACTCTCAAGTCGGAGCTCGGCCTTCGGCCTCGCAAGTTACCAACACGGCTCGGCCTGCGGCCTCGCCAAGCGCTCGCCCTTCGGGCTCACGGACCATACGCTCGGCCTTCGGCCTCGCGAACCGAAAGTTCGGCCTTCGGCCTCACCAGTAGCTCGCCCTTCGGGCTCGCTATACACCAATGTAGGACAGTTACTCCAAATTCAGTCGAAAATCCCACAAAAACTCCTAAGACAGTCGAAAATATAAGGAAAAACACTCCAAATGCAATATAAAGAATGATAGGAGCACGTGGGTCACATCCAAAATGTCGGATTTCAAGACGGCCCCCAAACAAACTGCTCCGCCCCTACTGAAGCTCGGCCTAAAGGCCTCGCTTCAGCAGGCTCGGATCATTTTGTATGGCGGCCATCTTGAAATCCGCCATTTTGGATTTTTGACAGGTGTCATTCGACTGCTCACCCGATTCCCTATGACATTTGTTCAAACACCCCCTACCTATCTTGTACCGATTTTGAGATACGTTATCCATCTTCACTTGTCAGGCGTCTTTTTAATGATTTTCGATTTTTCTCATACTCACCAAAACCCCCCGAACATTTTTGCCATACATCACGTTGCTCCTACTCGTCTCCTTCTAGGAGAACATTTATGTCAGTCAGTCAGTCAGTGGTAATCGAGCTTTATATATTATAAATAACTAGTTTTTCGGGCAGTGTGCGGGCCGCATGCGGCCCGCATTTATCGTTGTGCAAGTTTGAACAATATCAAAACACCTTATACATTAAAAAAAATTATTTCAAAACACTAATCCATGTACGATTTCCAATACAAACACTTAATACATTAGGGAAACGCACTGTAGCAGCCAAACCAAATTCACCCTACTGCCATAAAAAGGTGGTACGGGCAGAATGGGACCAGGGTTCCGAGTCACTTTTGTTAAGGAACCCCACTCGTAGGTGCTTCGGTTACCGCGGGCAGTTGCCATGGAGACCAGTCGGAGATGTGGAAAATACTCTCAAGTCGGAGCTCGGCCTTCGGCCTCGCAAGTTACTAACACGGCTCGGCCTTCGGCCTCGCCAAGCACTCGCCCTTCGGGCTCACGCATCATACGCTCGGCCTTCGGCCTCGCGGACCGAAAGTTCGGCCATCGGCCTCACCTGAAGCTCGCCCTTCGGGCTCGCAACTTCACTAATAGAGGACAGTAACTCCAAATTCACTCGAAAATCCCACAAAAACTCTTAATACAGTCGAAAATATAAGGTAAAACACTCCAAATCCAGTATAAAGAATGATAGGAGCACGTGGGGCACATCCAAAATAACGGATTTCAAGACGGCCACCATACAAACTGCTCCGCCCCTACTGAAGCTCGGCCTAAAGGCCTCGCTTCAGCAGGCTCGGAGCATTTTGTATGGCGGCCATCTTGAAATCCGCCATTTTGGATTTTTGACAGATGTCATTCGACTGCTCTCCCGATTCCCTATGACATTTGTTCAAACACCCCCTACCTATCTCTTACCGTTTTCGAGATACGTCATCCATCATCACTTGGCAGGCGTCTTTTTAATGATTTTCGATTTTTCCCATACTGACCTAAACCCCCCGAACATTTTTGCCATACTTCATTTTTACCCTACTCTGCTCCTTCTAGGAGAACATTTATGTCAGTGAGTGAGTGGTAGTCGAGCTTTATATATTATAAATAAATAAAAATAAACTAGTTTTTCGGGCAGTGTGCGGGCCGCATGCGGCCCGCATCTATCTTGAGTCAGTAGGAACTGTTAAAACACCACCTGGTACATTAAAAAAAAATGTGTTCAAAACTCCAATAGAAGTATAAAATCCCATATAAACTCTCAATACAATAAAGAACCATACTTTAGTCACTAAAGCAGATTCACCCTACTGCCATAAAAAGGGGTTACAGGCAGAATAGGACCAAGGTTCTGAGTCACTTTTGTTAAGGAACCCCACTCGTAGGTGCTTTGGTTATCGCGGGCAGTTGCCATGGAGACCAGTCGGAGACGTGGAAAATACTCTCAAGTCGGAGCTCGGCCTTCGGCCTCGCAAGTTACTAACACGGCTCGGCCTACGGCCTCGCCAAGCGCTCGCCCTTCGGGCTCACGCACCCTACGCTCGGCCTTCGGCCTCGCGGGCCGAATGTTCGGCCTTCGGCCTCACCAGAAGCTCGCCCTTCGGGCTCGCTATACACCAATGTAGGACAGTAACTCCAAATTCAGTCGAAAATCCCACAAAAACTCCTAATACAGTTGAAAATATAAGGTAAAACACTCCAAATGCAGTATAAAGAATGATAGGAGCACGTGGGTCACATCCAAAATGTCGGATTTCAAGACGGCCACCATACAAACTGCTCCGCCCCTACTGAAGCTCGGCCTAAAGGCCTCGCTTCAGCAGGCTCGGATCACTTTGTATGGCGGCCATCTTGAAATCCGCCATTTTGGATTTTTTACAGGTGTCATTCGACTGCTCTCTTAATTTCCTATGACATTTGTTAAAACACCTCCTACCTATCTTGCACCGTTTTCGAGATATGTCATCCATCTTTACTTGGCAGGCGTCATTTTTATGATTTTCGATTTTTCTCATACTCACCAAAACCCCCCGAACATTTTTGCCATACATCATGTTGCTCCTACTCGTCTCCTTCTAGGAGAACATTTATGTCAGTCAGTCAGTGAGTGGTAATCGAGCTTTATATATTATAACTAGTTTTTCGGGCAGTGTGCGGGCCGCATGCGGCCCGCATTTACCGTTGTGCAATATAAAACAATATCAAACACCTGGTACGTAAAAAAAAAAATGTTCAAAACTCCAATAGAAGTATGAAATCCCATATAAACTCAATACATTAAAGAACCATACTGTAGCCACTAAAGCAGATTCACCCTACTGCCATAAAAAGGTGGTACGGTCAGAATGGTACCAAGCTTCTGAGTCACTTTTGTTAAGGAACCCCACTCGTAGGTGCTTTGGTTACCGCAGGCAGTTGCCATGGAGACCAGTCGGAGACGTGGAAAAAACTCTCGAGTCGGAGCTCGGCCTTCGGCCTCGCAAGTTACCAACACGGCTCGGCCTGCGGCCTCGCCAAGCGCTCGCCCTTCGGGCTTGCACATCATACGCTCGGCCTTCGGCCTCGCGGACTGAAAGTTCGGCCTTCGGCCTCACCAGGAGCTCGCCCTTCGGGCTCGCTACTACACTTATGTAGAACAGTTACTCCAAATTCAGTCAAAAATCCCACAAAAACTCCTAATACAGTCGAAAATATAAGGTAATACACTCCAAATGCAGTATAAAGAATGATAGGAGCACCTGGGACAAATCCAAAATGGCGGATTTCAAGAAAGCCCCCATACAAACTGCTCCGCCCCTACTGAAGCTCGGCCTAACGGCCTCGCTTCAGCAGGCTCGGATCATTTTGTATGGCGGCCATCTTGAAATCCGCCATTTTGGATTTTTGACAGGTGTCATTCGACGGCTCTCCCGATTCCCTATGACATTTGTTCAATCACCCCCTACCTATCTCTTACAGTTTTCGAGATACGTCATCCATCATCACTTGGCAGGCGTCTTTTTAATGAATTTTGATTTTTCTCATACTCACCAAAACCCTCCGAACATTTTTGCCATACTTCATTTTTACCCTACTCTGCTCCTTCTAGGAGAACATTTATGTCAGTGAGTGAGTGGTAATCGAGCTTTATATATTATAAAAAAAATAAAAAAAACTAGTTTTTCGGGCAGTGTGCGGGCCGCATGCGGCCCGCATCTATCTTGAGTCAGTAGGAACTGTCAAAAAAACACCTCATACATAAAAAAAATTGTTCAAGACTCCAATAGAAGTATGAAATCCCATATAAACTTGTAATACAGTAGAGAACCAAACTGTAGCCACCAAATAAGATTCACCCTACTGCCATAAAAAGGTAGTACGGGCAGAATGGTACCAAGGTTCTGAGGCACATTTGTTAAGGAACCCCACTCATAGGTGCTTTGGTTATCGCGGGCAGTTGCCATGGAGACCAGTCGGAGACGTGGAAAATACTCTCAAGTCGGAGCTCGGCCTTCGGCCTCGCAAGTTACTAATACTCGGCGATAATATACGAGCTCGGCCTAAAGGCCTCGCTTCAGCAGGCTCGGAGCATTTTGTATGGCGGCCATCTTGAAATCCGCCATTTTGGATTTTTGACAGGTGTCATTCGACTGCTCTCCCGATTCCCTATGAAATTTGTTCAAAAACCTTCTACCTATCTAGTACCGTTTTTGAGATATGTCATCCATCTTCACTTGGCAGGCGTCTTTTTAATGATTTTCGATTTTTCTCATACTCACCCAAACCCCCCGGACATTTTTGTCATACTTCATTTTTACCCTACTCTACTCCTTCTAGGAGAACATTTATGTCAATGAGTCAGTGAGTGGTAATCGAGCTTTATATATTATAAACTAGTTTTTCGGGCAGTGTGCGGGCCGCATGCGGCCCGCATTTTTCGTTGTGCAGTACTTAACTTTACCTTAACCCCTTATACATTTAAAAAAAATAAGTTCAAAACTCCAATAGAAGTATGAAATCCCAAATAAACTCTCCATACAATAAAGAACCATACTGTAGCCACTAAAGCAAATTCACCCTACTGCCATAAAAAGGTGGTACGGGCAGAATGGAACCAAGGTTCTGAGTCACTTTTGTAAAGGAACCCCACTCGTAGGTGCTTCGGTTACCGCGGGCAGTTGCCATGGAGACCAGTCGGAGATGTGGAAAATACTCTCAAGTCGGAGCTCGGCCTTCGGCCTCGCAAGTTACTAATACGGCTCGGCCTACGGCCTCGCCAGGCGCTCGCCCTTCGGGCTCACGCCCCATACGCTCGGCCTTCGGCCTCGCGGGCCGAAAGTTCGGCCTTCGGCCTCACCAGAAGCTCGCCCTTCGGGCTCGCTACTACACTAATGTAGGACAGTTACTCCAAATTCAGTCAAAAATCCCACAAAAACTCCTAATACAGTCGAAAATAAAGATAAAAAACTCCAAATGCAGTATAAAGAATGATAGGAGCACGTAAGACACATCCAAAATGTCGGATTTCAAGACGGCCGCCATACAAACTGCTCCGCCCCTACTGAAGCTCGGCCTAAAGGCCTCGCTTCAGCAGGCTCGGAGCATTTTGTATGGCGGCCATCTTGAAATCCGCCATTTTGGATTTTTGACAGGTGTCATTCGACTGCTCTCCCGATTCCCTATGACATTTGTTCAAACACCTCTAACCCATCTCTTACCGTTTTCGAGATACGTTATCCATCTTTACTTGGCAGGCGTCTTTTTTATGATTTTCGATTTTTCTCATACTCACCAAAACCCCCCGAACATTTTTGCCATACATCATTTTAGCCCTACTCGTCTCCTTCTAGGAGAACATTTATGTCAATCAGTCAGTCAGTCAGTCAGTGAGTGGTAATCGAGCTTTATATATTATTAATAAACTAGTTTTTCGGGCAGTGTGCGGGCCGCATGCGGCCCGCATTTATCGTAATGCAATTTGAAATAATATCAAAACACCTTTTACATTAAAATAAAAATATTTCAAAACTCCAATAGAAGTATGAAATCCCATATAAACTCTCAATACAATAATGAAACAAACTGTTGCCACCAAACCAGATTCACCCTACTGCCATAAAAAGGTGGTACCAGCAGAATGGTACCAAGGTTCTGAGTCACATTTGTTAAGGAACACCACTCGTAGGTGCTTTGGTTATCACGGGCAGTTGCCATGGAGACCAGTCGGAGACGTGGAAAATACTCTCAAGTCGGAGCTCGGCCTTCGGCCTCGCAAGTTACCAACACGGCTCGGCCTGCGGCCTCGCCAAGCGCTCGCCCTTCGGGCTCACGGACCATACGCTCGGCCTTCGGCCTCGCGAACCGAAAGTTCGGCCTTCGGCCTCACCAGTAGCTCGCCCTTCGGGCTCGCTATACACCAATGTAGGACAGTTACTCCAAATTCAGTCGAAAATCCCACAAAAACTCCTAAGACAGTCGAAAATATAAGGAAAAACACTCCAAATGCAATATAAAGAATGATAGGAGCACGTGGGTCACATCCAAAATGTCGGATTTCAAGACGGCCCCCAAACAAACTGCTCCGCCCCTACTGAAGCTCGGCCTAAAGGCCTCGCTTCAGCAGGCTCGGATCATTTTGTATGGCGGCCATCTTGAAATCCGCCATTTTGGATTTTTGACAGGTGTCATTCGACTGCTCACCCGATTCCCTATGACATTTGTTCAAACACCCCCTACCTATCTTGTACCGATTTTGAGATACGTTATCCATCTTCACTTGTCAGGCGTCTTTTTAATGATTTTCGATTTTTCTCATACTCACCAAAACCCCCCGAACATTTTTGCCATACATCACGTTGCTCCTACTCGTCTCCTTCTAGGAGAACATTTATGTCAGTCAGTCAGTCAGTGGTAATCGAGCTTTATATATTATAAATAACTAGTTTTTCGGGCAGTGTGCGGGCCGCATGCGGCCCGCATTTATCGTTGTGCAAGTTTGAACAATATCAAAACACCTTATACATTAAAAAAAATTATTTCAAAACACTAATCCATGTACGATTTCCAATACAAACACTTAATACATTAGGGAAACGCACTGTAGCAGCCAAACCAAATTCACCCTACTGCCATAAAAAGGTGGTACGGGCAGAATGGGACCAGGGTTCCGAGTCACTTTTGTTAAGGAACCCCACTCGTAGGTGCTTCGGTTACCGCGGGCAGTTGCCATGGAGACCAGTCGGAGATGTGGAAAATACTCTCAAGTCGGAGCTCGGCCTTCGGCCTCGCAAGTTACTAACACGGCTCGGCCTTCGGCCTCGCCAAGCACTCGCCCTTCGGGCTCACGCATCATACGCTCGGCCTTCGGCCTCGCGGACCGAAAGTTCGGCCATCGGCCTCACCTGAAGCTCGCCCTTCGGGCTCGCAACTTCACTAATAGAGGACAGTAACTCCAAATTCACTCGAAAATCCCACAAAAACTCTTAATACCCCCTCGTGTGTCCAATCTGTCCACCTCCTATGACACAATCGACCAAACTGCTCACGTTTTTTTATCCCGCGACGCCCCGTAACGTTTTTTTGTAGTACTAAGTAGTTTTCCATTACCTAAACATGTCACCCTAACATCCCCATACCCCAATATATTACCTATACCATACAAAAAATAACATTTTCATACACTTAGTTTGAGTGGATCAAACAGCGAATAAAAATATATTTTTCCAGATTTTGAGGTATTTTGTTTTTTAATCGAGTTTATTTGTGGCAGTCTCCAATCAACATATAAACTTCTTGGTACCAATGCAATCCTCATCATATTCTCTTTACGGGAAAAGAAATGAAAATAGACCTTTTCATGGAAAATTTTACAGGAAAATGGGTTTGAACAGACGACGAAAATGGCGGGAAACGGCATTTTTTATATATTTTTTTTATTTTTTTTTTCCGAAACTATTCCACCTACAACTTTGTTTTTTTTTTTAATGTGTGTATTTATTATGGTTCTTTACCCATGAATAATACCAGATTGTAAGGATAAATATTTTATAAGTAGTAACGAGATTAAAACAACGCGATTTTTTTTAAGAATTTTGGCGGGAAAACTGTACATAAGCGGATTTTATTTTTTTTCTCAAAAACTATACCATCTACGAATTTGGTTTTTCTTTTGATATGATTATTTAGATGTAATCTATACACCTGAATTGTTTCAGATGTTTAGGTTTACAGGTTTAAAAGTAGTTACGAGATTATTTATTACGTAAATTTCGATCGGTGAGTGTTTGCGCGGCAAAATGCATCGAGTGAAAGTTATTTTTTTTCATTTCATGATTTGAGTAATTTCTCGTTACCATAGAGTAATGCGGTTTTTTTTGTTGTATAGCCAATGATAGTAGCTTACTAACAACGTTTAAATAATAACGATCGGATAAATACAAGCTTCACACTAAACCTTTTTTTTAGACCACCGGAATTCCGGCCGTAACAAAAACGGGGGTCAAATAAAAAAATCTATAAAAAAAAAAGTTATCAATCCTTATCCTTTTAATTTCTTTTAACATCGTTATTGACTTGTTGCCTATAGAAATGCAAAATTACAGCTTTCTAGGTTAATTACTTTAGAAGTAGTTACGAGATTATTTTTAAATGACATAAATCTATACAAAATTTTGGCGCCAAAATGAAATTTGAGCTGGTTTCAGATTTCATATCAATTTTAAACATACTTTCTGTTATATCAGAATATTATGGCTTTTTTCTCGCATAGCCAAGGATCCATCCTCACGAAAACCGTTTGAATTATGAAAATCGAACTTACGCAGATTTTATGGTGAATATGTAAACACGACTATTGACCGCTCTCCGGCAGGCCGGTTGGGACACATAAGGGAAATCCGGCAGACCGGTGGATACTCAATAGGGGATACAGTCGAAAATATAAGGTAAAACACTCCAAATCCAGTATAAAGAATGATAGGAGCACGTGGGGCACATCCAAAATAACGGATTTCAAGACGGCCACCATACAAACTGCTCCGCCCCTACTGAAGCTCGGCCTAAAGGCCTCGCTTCAGCAGGCTCGGAGCATTTTGTATGGCGGCCATCTTGAAATCCGCCATTTTGGATTTTTGACAGATGTCATTCGACTGCTCTCCCGATTCCCTATGACATTTGTTCAAACACCCCCTACCTATCTCTTACCGTTTTCGAGATACGTCATCCATCATCACTTGGCAGGCGTCTTTTTAATGATTTTCGATTTTTCCCATACTGACCTAAACCCCCCGAACATTTTTGCCATACTTCATTTTTACCCTACTCTGCTCCTTCTAGGAGAACATTTATGTCAGTGAGTGAGTGGTAGTCGAGCTTTATATATTATAAATAAATAAAAATAAACTAGTTTTTCGGGCAGTGTGCGGGCCGCATGCGGCCCGCATCTATCTTGAGTCAGTAGGAACTGTTAAAACACCACCTGGTACATTAAAAAAAAATGTGTTCAAAACTCCAATAGAAGTATAAAATCCCATATAAACTCTCAATACAATAAAGAACCATACTTTAGTCACTAAAGCAGATTCACCCTACTGCCATAAAAAGGGGTTACAGGCAGAATAGGACCAAGGTTCTGAGTCACTTTTGTTAAGGAACCCCACTCGTAGGTGCTTTGGTTATCGCGGGCAGTTGCCATGGAGACCAGTCGGAGACGTGGAAAATACTCTCAAGTCGGAGCTCGGCCTTCGGCCTCGCAAGTTACTAACACGGCTCGGCCTACGGCCTCGCCAAGCGCTCGCCCTTCGGGCTCACGCACCCTACGCTCGGCCTTCGGCCTCGCGGGCCGAATGTTCGGCCTTCGGCCTCACCAGAAGCTCGCCCTTCGGGCTCGCTATACACCAATGTAGGACAGTAACTCCAAATTCAGTCGAAAATCCCACAAAAACTCCTAATACAGTCGAAAATATAAGGTAAAACACTCCAAATGCAGTATAAAGAATGATAGGAGCACGTGGGTCACATCCAAAATGTCGGATTTCAAGACGGCCACCATACAAACTGCTCCGCCCCTACTGAAGCTCGGCCTAAAGGCCTCGCTTCAGCAGGCTCGGATCACTTTGTATGGCGGCCATCTTGAAATCCGCCATTTTGGATTTTTTACAGGTGTCATTCGACTGCTCTCTTAATTTCCTATGACATTTGTTAAAACACCTCCTACCTATCTTGCACCGTTTTCGAGATATGTCATCCATCTTTACTTGGCAGGCGTCATTTTTATGATTTTCGATTTTTCTCATACTCACCAAAACCCCCCGAACATTTTTGCCATACATCATGTTGCTCCTACTCGTCTCCTTCTAGGAGAACATTTATGTCAGTCAGTCAGTGAGTGGTAATCGAGCTTTATATATTATAACTAGTTTTTCGGGCAGTGTGCGGGCCGCATGCGGCCCGCATTTACCGTTGTGCAATATAAAACAATATCAAACACCTGGTACGTAAAAAAAAAAATGTTCAAAACTCCAATAGAAGTATGAAATCCCATATAAACTCAATACATTAAAGAACCATACTGTAGCCACTAAAGCAGATTCACCCTACTGCCATAAAAAGGTGGTACGGTCAGAATGGTACCAAGCTTCTGAGTCACTTTTGTTAAGGAACCCCACTCGTAGGTGCTTTGGTTACCGCAGGCAGTTGCCATGGAGACCAGTCGGAGACGTGGAAAAAACTCTCGAGTCGGAGCTCGGCCTTCGGCCTCGCAAGTTACCAACACGGCTCGGCCTGCGGCCTCGCCAAGCGCTCGCCCTTCGGGCTTGCACATCATACGCTCGGCCTTCGGCCTCGCGGACTGAAAGTTCGGCCTTCGGCCTCACCAGGAGCTCGCCCTTCGGGCTCGCTACTACACTTATGTAGAACAGTTACTCCAAATTCAGTCAAAAATCCCACAAAAACTCCTAATACAGTCGAAAATATAAGGTAATACACTCCAAATGCAGTATAAAGAATGATAGGAGCACCTGGGACAAATCCAAAATGGCGGATTTCAAGAAAGCCCCCATACAAACTGCTCCGCCCCTACTGAAGCTCGGCCTAACGGCCTCGCTTCAGCAGGCTCGGATCATTTTGTATGGCGGCCATCTTGAAATCCGCCATTTTGGATTTTTGACAGGTGTCATTCGACGGCTCTCCCGATTCCCTATGACATTTGTTCAATCACCCCCTACCTATCTCTTACAGTTTTCGAGATACGTCATCCATCATCACTTGGCAGGCGTCTTTTTAATGAATTTTGATTTTTCTCATACTCACCAAAACCCTCCGAACATTTTTGCCGTACTTCATTTTTACCCTACTCTGCTCCTTCTAGGAGAACATTTATGTCAGTGAGTGAGTGGTAATCGAGCTTTATATATTATAAAAAAAACTAGTTTTTCGGGCAGTGTGCGGGCCGCATGCGGCCCGCATCTATCTTGAGTCAGTAGGAACTGTCAAAAAAACACCTCATACATAAAAAAAATTGTTCAAGACTCCAATAGAAGTATGAAATCCCATATAAACTTGTAATACAGTAGAGAACCAAACTGTAGCCACCAAATAAGATTCACCCTACTGCCATAAAAAGGTAGTACGGGCAGAATGGTACCAAGGTTCTGAGGCACATTTGTTAAGGAACCCCACTCATAGGTGCTTTGGTTATCGCGGGCAGTTGCCATGGAGACCAGTCGGAGACGTGGAAAATACTCTCAAGTCGGAGCTCGGCCTTCGGCCTCGCAAGTTACTAATACTCGGCGATAATATACGAGCTCGGCCTAAAGGCCTCGCTTCAGCAGGCTCGGAGCATTTTGTATGGCGGCCATCTTGAAATCCGCCATTTTGGATTTTTGACAGGTGTCATTCGACTGCTCTCCCGATTCCCTATGAAATTTGTTCAAAAACCTTCTACCTATCTAGTACCGTTTTTGAGATATGTCATCCATCTTCACTTGGCAGGCGTCTTTTTAATGATTTTCGATTTTTCTCATACTCACCCAAACCCCCCGGACATTTTTGTCATACTTCATTTTTACCCTACTCTACTCCTTCTAGGAGAACATTTATGTCAATGAGTCAGTGAGTGGTAATCGAGCTTTATATATTATAAACTAGTTTTTCGGGCAGTGTGCGGGCCGCATGCGGCCCGCATTTTTCGTTGTGCAGTACTTAACTTTACCTTAACCCCTTATACATTTAAAAAAAATAAGTTCAAAACTCCAATAGAAGTATGAAATCCCAAATAAACTCTCCATACAATAAAGAACCATACTGTAGCCACTAAAGCAAATTCACCCTACTGCCATAAAAAGGTGGTACGGGCAGAATGGAACCAAGGTTCTGAGTCACTTTTGTAAAGGAACCCCACTCGTAGGTGCTTCGGTTACCGCGGGCAGTTGCCATGGAGACCAGTCGGAGATGTGGAAAATACTCTCAAGTCGGAGCTCGGCCTTCGGCCTCGCAAGTTACTAATACGGCTCGGCCTACGGCCTCGCCAGGCGCTCGCCCTTCGGGCTCGCGCATCATACGCTCGGCCTTCGGCCTCGCGGACCGAAAGTTCGGCCTTCGGCCTCACCAGGAGCTCGCCCTTCGGGCTCGCTACTACACTAATATAGGACAGTAACTCCAAATTCAGTCAAAACTCCCACAAAAACTCCTAATACAGTCGAAAATAAAGGTCAAACACTCCAAATGCAGTATAAAGAATGATAGGAGCACGTGAGTCACATCCAAAATGTCGGATTTCAAGACGGCCGCCATACAAACTGCTCCGCCCCTACTGAAGCTCGGCCTAACGGCCTCGCTTCAGCAGGCTCGGATCATTTTGTATGGCGGCCATCTTGAAATCCGCCATTTTGGATTTTTGACAGGTGTCATTCGACTGCTCTCCCTATTCCCTATGACATTTGTTCAAACACCCCCTACCCATCTTGCACCGTTTTCGAGATACGTCATCCATCTTTACTTGGCAGGCGTCATTTTTATGATTTTCGATTTTTCTCATACTCACCGAAACCACCCGAACACTTTTGCCATACATCACGTTGTTCCTACTCGTCTCCTTCTAGGAGAACATTTATGTCAATCAGTCAGTGGTAATCGAGCTTTATATAATATAAACTAGTATTTCGGGCAGTGTGCGGGCCGCATGCGGCCCGCATTTATCGTTGTGCAATTTTAACTTATATCAAATCAACTAATACATATAAAAAAAGTGTGTACAAAACTCCAATAGAAGTATGAAATCCCATATAAACTCTCAATACAATAAAGAAACAAACTGAAGCCTCCAAACCAGATTCACCCTACTGCCATAAAAAGGTGGTACGGGCAGAATGGTACCAAGGTTCTGAGTCACTTTTGTTAAGGAACCCCACTCGTAGGTGCTTCGGTTACCGCGGGCAGTTGCCATGGAGACCAGTCGGAGACGTGGAAAATACACTCAAGTCGGAGCTCGGCCTTCGGCCTCGCAAGTTACTAATACGGCTCGGCCTGCGGCCTCGCCAAGCGCTCGCCCTACGGGCTCACGCGCCCTACGCTCGGCCTTCGGCCTCGCGAGCCGAAAGTTCGGCCTTCGGCCTCACCAGGAGCTCGCCCTTCGGGCTCGCTATACACTAATGTTGGACAGTAACTCCAAATTCAGTCAAAAATCCCACAAAACTCCTAATACAGTCGAAAATATAAGGTAATATACACCAAATGCAGTATAAAGAATGATAGGAGCACCTGGGACAAATCCAAAATGGCGGATTTCAAGAAGGCCCCCATACAAACTGCTCCGCCCCTACTGAACCTCGGCCTGACGGCCTCGCTTCAGCAGGCTCGGATCAATTTGTATGGCGGCCATCTTGAAATCCGCCATTTTGAATTTTTGACAGCTGTCATTCGACTGCACTCTTGATTCCCTATGACATTTGTTCAAACACCCCCTACCTATCTCTTACCGTTTTTGAGATATGTCATCCATCTTTACTTGGCAGGCGTCTTTTTAATGATTTTCGATTTTTCTCATACTCACCAAAACCCCCCGAACATTTTTGTCCTACATCATTTTAACCCTACTCTACTCCTTCTAGGAGAACATTTATGTCAGTCAGTCAGTCAGTGAGTCAGTCAGTGGTAATCGAGCTTTATATATTATAAACTAGTATTTCGGGCAGTGTGCGGGCCGCATGCGGCCCGCATTTATCGTTGTGCAAGTTTGAACAATATCAAAACACCTTATACATTAAAAAAAATTATTTCAAAACACCTAAAGATGTACGATTTCCCATACAAACCCTTAATACAATAGAGAACCGTACTGTTATCACCAAACCAAATTCACCCTACTGCCATAAAAAGGTGGTACGGGCAGAATGGTACCAAGGTTCTGAATCACTTTTGTTAAGGAACCCCACTCGTAGGTGCTTCGGTTACCGCAGGCAGTTGCCATGGAGACCAGTCGGTGACGTGGAAAATACTCTCAAGTCGGAGCTCGGCCTTCGGCCTCGCAAGTTACTAATACGGCTCGGCCTGCGGCCTCGCCAAGCGCTCGCCCTTCGGGCTCGCGCACCATTCGCTCGGCCTTCGGCCTCGCGGACCGAAAGTTCGGCCTTCGGCCTCACCAGGTGGTTGCCCTTTGGGCTCGCTATACACTAATGTAGAACAGTTACTCCAAATTCAGTCAAAAAACCCACAAAAACTCCTAATACAGTCGAAAATATAAGGTAAAACACTCCAAATGCAGTATGAAGAATGAGAGGAGCACCTGGGACAAATCCAAAATGGCGGATTTCAAGAAGGCCACCATACAAACTGCTCCGCCCCTACTGAAGCTCGGCCTAAAGGCCTCGCTTCAGCAGGCTCGGAGCATTTTGTATGGCGGCCATCTTGAAATCCGCCATTTTGGATTTTTGACAGGTGTCATTCGACTGCTCTCCCGATTCTCTATGACATTTGTTCAAACACCCCCTACCTATCTCTTACCGTTTTCGAGATACGTCATCCATCATCACTTGGCAGGCGTCTTTTTAATGATTTTCGATTTTTCTCATACTCACCAAAACCCCCCAAACATTTTTGCCATACATCATTTTAGCCCTACTCTGCTCCTTCTAGGAGAACATTTATGTCAATCAGTCAGTCAGTCAGTGAGTGGTAATCGAGCTTTATATATTATAATAACTAGTTTTTCGGGCAGTGTGCGGGCCGCATGCGGCCCGCATTTATCGTTATGCAGTACTAAACTATAACAATACACCTTTAACATTAAAAAAAAATATTTCAAAACTCCAATAGAAGTATGAAATCCCATTAAAACTCTCAATACAATAAAGAAACAAACTGTAGCCTCCAAAACCAGATTCACCCTACTGCCATAAAAAGGTGGTTCCGGCAGAATGGTACCAAGGTTTTGAGTCACATTTGTTAAGGAACCCTACTCGTAGGTGCTTTGGTTATCGCGGGCAGTTGCCATGGAGACCAGTTGGAGACGTGGAAAATACTCTCAAGTCGGAGCTCGGCCTTCGGCCTCGCAAGTTACTAATACGGCTCGGCCTACGGCCTCGCCAGGCGCTCGCCCTTCGGGCTCACGCCCCATACGCTCGGCCTTCGGCCTCGCGGGCCGAAAGTTCGGCCTTCGGCCTCACCAGAAGCTCGCCCTTCGGGCTCGCTACTACACTAATGTAGGACAGTTACTCCAAATTCAGTCAAAAATCCCACAAAAACTCCTAATACAGTCGAAAATAAAGATAAAAAACTCCAAATGCAGTATAAAGAATGATAGGAGCACGTAAGACACATCCAAAATGTCGGATTTCAAGACGGCCGCCATACAAACTGCTCCGCCCCTACTGAAGCTCGGCCTAAAGGCCTCGCTTCAGCAGGCTCGGAGCATTTTGTATGGCGGCCATCTTGAAATCCGCCATTTTGGATTTTTGACAGGTGTCATTCGACTGCTCTCCCGATTCCCTATGACATTTGTTCAAACACCTCTAACCCATCTCTTACCGTTTTCGAGATACGTTATCCATCTTTACTTGGCAGGCGTCTTTTTTATGATTTTCGATTTTTCTCATACTCACCAAAACCCCCCGAACATTTTTGCCATACATCATTTTAGCCCTACTCGTCTCCTTCTAGGAGAACATTTATGTCAATCAGTCAGTCAGTCAGTCAGTGAGTGGTAATCGAGCTTTATATATTATTAATAACTAGTTTTTCGGGCAGTGTGCGGGCCGCATGCGGCCCGCATTTATCGTTATGCAGTACTAAACTATATCAAAACTCCTGATACGTTGGAAAAAAGTATGTTCAAAACACCAATAGAAGTATGAAATCCCATATAAACTCTCAATACAATAAAGAACCATACTGTAGCCACTAAAGCAGATTCACCCTACTGCCATAAAAAGGTGGTACGGGCAGAATGGTACCAAGGTTCTAAGTCACTTTTAATAAGGAACCCCACTCGTAGGTGCTTCGGTTACCGCAGGCAGTTGCCATGGAGACCAGTCGGTGACGTGGAAAATACTCTCAAGTCGGAGCTCGGCCTTCGGCCTCGCAAGTTACTAATACGGCTCGGCCTACGGCCTCGCCAAGCGCTCGCCCTTCGGGCTCACGCATCATACGCTCGGCCTTCGGCCTCGCGAACCGAAAGTTCGGCCTTCGGCCTCACCAGGAGCTCGCCCTTCGGGCTCGCTACTACACTAATGTAGGACAGTAACTCCGAATTCAGTCAAAAATCCCACAAAAACTCCTAATACAGTCGAAAATAAAGGTAAAACACTCCAAATGCAGTATAAAGAATGATAGGAGCACGTGGGTCACATCCAAAATGTCGGATTTCAAGACGGCCACCATACAAACTGCTCCGCCCCTTCTGAAGCTCGGCCTAACGGCCTCGCTTCAGCAGGCTCGGATCATTTTGTATGGCGGCCATCTTGAAATCCGCCATTTTGGATTTTTGACAGGTGTCATTCGACTGCTCTCCCGATTCCCTATGACATTTGTTCAAACACCCCCTACCTATCTCTTACCGTTTTTGAGATATGGCATACATCTTTACTTGGCAGGCGTCTTTTAAATGATTTTCGATTTTTCTCATACTCACCTAAGCCCCCCGAACATTTTTGCCATACATCACTGTGCTCCTACTCGTCTCCTTCTAGGAGAACATTTATGTCAATGAGTGAGTCAGTCAGTCAGTCAGTGGTAATCGAGCTTTATATATTATAAACTAGTTTTTCGGGCAGTGTGCGGGCCGCATGCGGCCCGCATCTATCTTGAGTCATTTGGAAATTTCACATAAACCCCTAATACTTTAAGAAAAAGAATGTTCAAAACTCCAATGGAAGTATGAAATCCCATAAAAACTCTCAATACAATAAAGAACCATACTGCAGCCACCAAACCAAATTCACCCTACTGCCATTAAAAGGTGGTACGGGCAGAATCGGACCAAAGTTCTGAGTCACTTTTGTTAAGGAACCCAACTCGTAGGTGCTTCGGTTATCGCGGGCAGTTGCCTTGGAGACCAGTAGGAGTCGTGGAAAATACTCTCAGTTCTGAGCTCGGCCTTCGGCCTCGCAAGTTACAAATACGGCTCGGCCTGCGGCCTCGCCTAGCGCTCGCCCTTCGGGCTCACGCACCATACGCTCGGCCTTCGGCCTCGCGAATCGAAAGTTCAGCCTTCGGCCTCACCAGGAGCTCGCCCTTCGGGCTCGCTACTACAATAACGTAGAACAGTAACTCCAAATTCAGTCAAAAAACCTACAAAAACTCCTAATACAGTCGAAAACATGAGGTAAAACACTCCAAATGCAGTATAAAGAATGAGAGGAGCACGTGTGACACATCCAAAATGTCATTCGATTGCTCTCCTTATTCCCTATGACATTTTTCAAAAACCCCCTACCTATCTATTACCGTTTTCGAGATACGTGATTTATCTGCACTTGGCAGACATCATCGAAAAAAAAATTTTAGATTTGGAATAAGGACACCCAGAACCACATAAATATCGAGTTTCAGCCAAATCGGAGTAACTTTTTTTACTTGGCAGACGTTATCGAAAAATTTTTTTTAGATTTGGAATAAGGACACCCAGATCCACCTAAATATCGAGTTACAGCCAAATCGGAGTAACTTTTTTTACTTGGCAGACGTCATCGAAAAAAAATTTTTAGATTTGGAATAAGGACACCCAGAACCACCTAAATATCGAGTTTCAGCCAAATCGGAGTAAATTTTTTTACTTGGCAGACGTCATCGAAAAATTTTTTTTTGATTTGGAATATGGACGTCCAGAACCACATAAATATCGAGTTTCAGCCAAATCGCAGTAACTTTTTTTACTTGGCAGACGTCATCGAAATAAAAATTTCATATTTGAAATAAGGATGACGAGAACAACCTATATATCGATTTTCAGCCAAATCGGTGCAAGTCTGAGCTCGGCCTTCGGCCTCGCAAGTTACTAACATGGCTCGGCCTGCGGCCTCGCCTAGCGCTCGCCCTGCGGGCTCGCCCACCGTCCACTCGGCCTACGGCCCCGCGGCCCGAAAGTTCGGCCTTCGGCCTCACCGGAACTCGCCCTTCGGGCTCGCTACACGGCCAGTAGGACAATTACTCCAAATTCAGTTGAAAATCCCACAAAAACTCCTAATACAGTCGACATTGTAAGGTCAAATACTCCAAATATTGTATGAAGAATGAGAGTAGCACATTTGACAGGTGTCATTCGACTGCTCTCCCGATTCCCTATGACATTTGTTCAAACACCCCCAACCTATCTCTTACCGTTTTCGAGATACGTAGTCCAGCTTTACTTGGCAGGCGTCATTTCTTGGGTTTATAATTTTTCCCCTCCTCAGCTAAACCCCTTTGTCATTTTCGTAATACATTACTTTAACCGTACTCAACTCTTTCTGGTAGAACCAGCTACTTTTTTGAGGGATCGAAGGATTTTGTATGGCGGCCATTTTGAAATCCGCCATTTTGGATTTTTGACAAATGTCATCCGACTGCTCTCCCGATTCCCTATGACATTTGGTCAAGCACCCCCTACCTATCTCTTACCGTTTCAGAGATACGCCATCCAATTTTACTTGGCAGACGTCATCTTTGAGTTTTCGGATTTTTCCCATACTCACTCAAACCCCCAGAACATTTTTGCTATACATTACTTTCTTCCTACTCGACTCCTTCTGGGAGAACAATTATGTCAGTGAGTCAGTGAATGAGTCAGTGTACGGTAATCCAGCTTTATATATTATAAAATAAACTAGTTTTTCGGGCAGTGTGCGGGCCGCATGCGGCCCGCATCTATCTTTAGTCATTTGAAAATTCCACAGAAACACCTAATACTTTAAAAAAAATGTGTTCAAAACTCCAATAAAAGTATGAAATCCCATATAAACTCTCAATACAATAAAGAACCAAACTGTAGCCACCAAACCAAATTCACCCTACTGCCATAAAAAGGTGGTACGGGCAAAATGAGACCAGGGTTCTGAGTCACTTTTGTAAAGGAACCCCACTCGTAGGTTCTTCGGTTACCGCGGGCAGTTGCCATGGAGACCAGTCGGAAACGTGGAAAATACTCTCAAGTTGGAGCTCGGCCTTCGGCCTCGCAAGTTACTAAAACGGCTCGGCCTGCGGCCTCGCTCGGCGCTCGCCCTTCGGGCTCACGCATCATACGCTCGGCCTTCGGCCTCGCGGATCGAAAGTTCGGCCTTCGGCCTCACCAGGAGCTCGCCCTTCGGGCTCGCTACTTCACTTATGTAGGACAGTAACTCCAAATTTAGTCAAAAATCCCACAAAAACTCCTAATACAGTCGAAAATATAAGGTAAAACACTCCAAATGCAGTATAAAGAATGATAGGAGCACGTGGGGTACATCCAAAATAACGGATTTCAAGACGGCCACCATACAAACTGCTCCGCCCCTACTGAAGCTCGGCCTAAAGGCCTCGCTTCAGCAGGCTCGGAGCATTTTGTATGGCGGCCATCTTGAAATCCGCCATTTTGGATTTTTGACAGATGTCATTCGACTGCTCTACCGATTCCCTATGACATTTGTTCAAACACCCCCTACCTATCTCTTACCGTTTTCGAGATACGTCATCCATCATCACTTGGCAGGCGTCTTTTTAATGATTTTCGATTTTTCTCATACTCACCAAAACCCTCCGAACATTTTTGCTATACTTCATTTTTACCCTACTCTGCTCCTTCTAGGAGAACATTTATGTCAGTGAGTCAGTCAGTCAGTCAGTGGTAATCGAGCTTTATATATTATAAATAAATAAATAAATATAATATTTATTTATAAATAAATAAATAAATATAATATTTATTTATTTATAATATATAAAGCTCGATTACCACTGACTGACTGACTGACTCACTGACATAAATGTTCTCCTAGAAGGAGCAGAGTAGGGTAAAAATAAAGTATGGCAAAAATGTTTGGGTGGTTTTGGTGAGTATGAGAAAAATCGAAAATCATTAAAAAGACGCCTGCCAAATGAAGATGGATGACGTTTCTCGGAAACGGTAAGAGATAGGTAGGGGGTGTTTGAACAAATGTCATAGGGAATCAGGAGTTTAGTTGAATGACACCTGTCAAAAATCCAAAATGGCGGATTTCAAGATGGCCGCCATACAAAGTGATCCGAGCCTGCTGAAGCGAGGCCGTTAGGCCGAGCTTCAGTAGGGGCGGAGCAGTTTGTATGGTGGCCATCTTGAAATCCGACATTTTGGATGTGTCAAACGTGCTCCTCTCATTCTTCATACTGCATTTGGAGTATTTTACCTTTATTTTCGACTGTATTAGGAGTTTTTGTGGGATTTTTGACTGAATTTGGAGTAACTGTACTACGTTAGTGTAGTAGCGAGCCCGAAGGGCGAGCTCCAGGTGAGGCCGAAGGCTGAACTTTCGGCTCGCGAGGCCGAAGGCCGAGCGTATGGCGCGTGAGCCCGAAGGGCGAGCGCTTGGCGAGGCCGCAGGCCGAGCCATGTTAGTAACTTGCGAGGCCGAAGGCCGAGCTCCGACTTGAGAGTTATTTCCACGTCTCCGACTGGTCTCCATGGCAACGCCCGCGGTAACCGAAGCACCTACGAGTTGGGTTCCTTAACAAAAGTGACCCAGAACCTTGGTACCATTCTGCCCGTACCACCTTTTTATGGCAGTAGGGTGAATTTGCTTTAATGGCTACAGTATGGTTCTTTATTGTATTGAGAGTTTATATGGGATATCATACTGTTATGGAATTTTGTTTTTTTTTTAATGTATAAGGTGTTTTGATATTGTTCAAACTTGCACAACGATAAATGCGGGCCGCATGCGGCCCGCACACTGCCCGAAAAACTAGTAAATATATAAAGCTCGATTACCACTCACTGACTGACTGACTGACTGATTGACATAAATGTTCTCCTAGAAGGAGACGAGTAGGGCTAAAATGATGTATGGCAAAAATGTTCGGGGGGTTTAGGTGAGTATGAGAAAAATCGAAAATCATCAAAATGACGCCTGCCAAGTTAAGATGGATGACATATCTCGAAAACGGTGCAAGATAGGTAGGGGGTGTTTGAACAAATGTCATAGGGAATCGAGAGAGCAGTCGAATGACACCTGTCAAAAATCCAAAATGGCGGATTTCAAGATGGCCGCCATACAAAATGCTCCGAGCCTGCTGAAGCGAGGCCTTTAGGCCGAGCTTCAGTAGGGGCGGAGCAGTTTGAATGGTGGGCTTCTTGAAATCCGCCATTTTGGATTTGTCCCAGGTGCTCCTCTCATTCTTCATACTGCATTTGGAGTGTTTTACCATATATTTTCGACTGTATTAGGAGTTTTTGTGGGTTTTTTGACTGAATTTGGAGTAACTGTCCTACATTAGTGTATAGCGAGCCCAAAGGGCAACCACCTGGTGAGGCCGAAGGCCGAACTTTCGGTCCGCGAGGCCGAAGGCCGAGCGAATGAAGCGCGAGCCCGAAGGGCGAGCGCTTGGCGAGGCCGCAGGCCGAGCCGTGTTAGTAACTTGCGAGGCCGAAGGCCGAGCTCCGACTCGAGAGTATTTTCCACATCTCCGACTGGTCTCCATGGCAACTGCCCGCGGTAACCGAAGCACCTACGAGTGGGGTTCCTTAAGAAAAGTGACTTAGAACCTTGGTACCATTCTGCCCGTACCACCTTTTTATAGCAGTAGGGTGAATTTGCTTTAGTGGCTACAGTATGGTTCTTTATTGTATTGAGAGTTTATATGGGATTTCATGCTTCTATTGGAGTTTTGAACACACTATTTTTTTAATGTATCAGGTGTTTTTTTGACAGTTCCTACTGACTCAAGATAGATGCGGGCCGCATGCGGCCCGCACACTGCCCGAAAAACTAGTTTATAATATATAAAGCTCGATTACCACTGACTGACTGACATAAATGTTCTCCTAGAAGGAGACGAGTAGGAACAACGTGATGTATGGCAAAAATGTTCGGGGGGTTTTGGTAAGTATGAGAAAAATCGAAAATCATTAAAAAGACGCCTGCCAAGTGAAGATGAATGACGTATCTCAAAAACGGTACAAGATAGGTAGGGGGTGATTGAACAAATGTCATAGGGAATTGGGAGAGCAGTCGAATGACACCTGTCAAAAATCCAATATGGCGGATTTCAAGATGGCCGCCATACAAAATGCTCCGAGCCTGCTGAAGCGAGGCCTTTAGGCCGAGCTTCAGTAGGGGCGGAGCAGTTTGTATGGCGGCCGTCTTGAAATCCGACATTTTGGATGTGTCACACGTGCTCCTATCATTCTTTATACTGCATTTGGAGTGTTTTACCTACATTTTCGACTGTATTAGGAGTTTTTGTGGGATTTTTGACTGAATTTGGAGTAACTGTACTACAATAGTGTAGTAGCGAGCCCGAAGGGCGAGCTCCTGGTGAGGCCGAAGGCCGAACTTTCGGTCCGCGAGGCCGAAGGCCGAGCGTATGATGTGTGAGCCCGAAGGGCGAACGCTTGGCGAGGCCGTAGGCCGAGCCGTATTAGTAACTTGCGAGGCCGAAGGCCGAGCTCCGACTGGAGAGTATTTTCCACGTCTCCGACTGGTCTCCATGGCAACTGCCCGCGGTAAGCGAAGCACCTACGAGTGGGGTTCCTTAACAAAAGTGACTCAGAACCTTGGTCCCATTCTGCCCGTACTACCTTTTTATGGCAGTAGGGTGAATCTGTTTTAGTGGCTACAGTATTGATCTTTATTGTATTGAGAGTTAATATTGGATTTCATACTTCTATTGGAGTTTTGAACACATTTTTTTTTAATGTATCAGGTGTTTTTTTGACAGTTCCTACTGACTCAAGATAGATGCGGGCCGCATGCGGCCCGCACACTGCCCGAAAAACTAGTTTATAATATATAAAGCTGGATTACCGTACACTGACTGACTGACTGACTGACATCATTGTTCTCCCAGAAAGAGTCGAGAAGGAAGCAAGTGATGTATGGGAAAAGTGTAGAGGGGGTTTGTGTGAGTATGGGAAAAATCCGAAAACTCAAAGAAGTCGTCTGCCAAGTAAAATTGGATAGCGTATCTCTGAAACGGTAAGAGATAGGTAGGGGGTGCTTGACCGAATGTCATAGGGAATCGGGAGAGCAGTCGGATGACACCTGTCAAAAATCCAAAATGGCGGATTTCAAAATGGCCGCCATACAAAATCCTTCGATCCCTCAAAAAAGTAGCTGGTTCTACCAGAAAGAGTAGAGTACGGTTATAGTAATGTATTACGAAAATGACTAAGGGGTTTAGCTGAGTAGTGAAAAAATTAAAAACCCTAGAAATGACGCCTGCCAAGTAAAGCTGGACTACGTATCTCGAAAACGGTAAGAGATAGGTTGGGGGTGTTTGAACAAATGTCATAGGCAATCGGGAGAGCAGTCGAATGACACCTGTCAAATGTGCTACTCTCATTCTTCATACATTATTTGGAGTATTTAACCTTACAATGTCGACTGTATTAGGAGTGTTTGTGGGAATTTCAACTCAATTTAGAGTAATTGTCCTACTGTCAGTGTAGCGAGCCCGAAGGGCGAGCTTTTGGTGAGGCCGAAGGCCGAACTTCCGGGCCGCGAGGCCGTAGGCCGAGTGGACGGTGCGTGAGCCCGCAGGGCGAGCGCTAGGCGAGGCCTTTATGTGGTTCTGGATGTCCTTATTCCAAAGCGAGCCCGAAGGGCGAGCTTCCGGTGAGGCCGAAGGCCGAACTTTCGGTCCGCGAGGCCGAAGGCCGAGCGATTGGTGCGCGAGCCCGAAGGGCGAGCGCTTGGCGAGGCCGCAGGCCGAGCCGTATTAGTAACTTGCGAGGCCGAAGGCCGAGCTCCGACTTAAGAGTATTTTCCACGTCTCCGACTGGTCTCCATGGCAACTGCCGCGATAACCAAAGCACCTACGAGTGGGGTTCCTTAACAAAAGTGACTCAGAACCTTGGTCCCATTCTGCCCGTACCACCTTTTTGTGGCAGTAGGGTGAATTTGCTTTAGTGGCTGCAGTATGGTTCTTTATTGTATTGAGAGTTTTTATGGGATTTCATACTTCCATTGGAGTTTTGAACATTCTTTTTCTTAATGTATTAGGGGTTTATGTGAAATTTCCAAATGACTCAAGATAGATGCGGGCCGCATGCGGCCCGCACACTGCCCGAATAACTAGTTATTTATAATATATAAAGCTCGATTACCACTCACTGACTGACTGACTGATTGACATAAATGTTCTCCTAGAAGGAGCAGAGTAGGGCTAAAATGATGTATGGCAAAAATGTTTGGGGGGTTTTGGTGAGTATGAGAAAAATCGAAAATCATTAAAAAGACGCCTGCCAAGTGATGATGGATGACGTATCTCGAAAACGGTAAGAGATAGGTAGGGGGTGTTTGAACAAATGTCATAGAGAATCGGGAGAGCAGTCGAATGACACCTGTCAAAAATCCAAAATGGCGGATTTCAAGATGGCCGCCATACAAAATGCTCCGAGCCTGCTGAAGCGAGGCCTTTAGGCCGAGCTTCAGTAGGGGCGGAGCAGTTTGTATGGTGGCCTTCTTGAAATCCGCCATTTTGGATTTGTCCCAGGTGCTCCTCTCATTCTTCATACTGCATTTGGAGTGTTTTACCTTATATTTTCGACTGTATTAGGAGTTTTTGTGGGTTTTTTGACTGAATTTGGAGTAACTGTTCTACATTAGTGTATAGCGAGCCCAAAGGGCAACCACCTGGTGAGGCCGAAGGCCGAACTTTCGGTCCGCGAGGCCGAAGGCCGAGCGAATGGTGCGCGAGCCCGAAGGGCGAGCGCTTGGCGAGGCCGCAGGCCGAGCCGTATTAGTAACTTGCGAGGCCGAAGGCCGAGCTCCGACTTGAGAGTATTTTCCACGTCACCGACTGGTCTCCATGGCAACTGCCTGCGGTAACCGAAGCACCTACGAGTGGGGTTCCTTAACAAAAGTGATTCAGAACCTTGGTACCATTCTGCCCGTACCACCTTTTTATGGCAGTAGGGTGAATTTGGTTTGGTGATAACAGTACGGTTCTCTATTGTATTAAGGGTTTGTATGGGAAATCGTACATCTTTAGGTGTTTTGAAATAATTTTTTTTAATGTATAAGGTGTTTTGATATTGTTCAAACTTGCACAACGATAAATGCGGGCCGCATGCGGCCCGCACACTGCCCGAAATACTAGTTTATATTATATAAAGCTCGATTACCACTGACTGATTGACATAAATGTTCTCCTAGAAGGAGACGAGTAGGAACAACGTGATGTATGGCAAAAGTGTTCGGGTGGTTTCGGTGAGTATGAGAAAAATCGAAAATCATAAAAATGACGCCTGCCAAGTAAAGATGGATGACGTATCTCGAAAACGGTACTAGATAGGTAGAAGGTGTTTGAACAAATGTCATAGGGAATCGGAAGAGCAGTCGAATGACACCTGTCAAAAATCCAAAATGGCGGATTTCAAGATGGCCGCCATACAAAGTGATCCGAGCCTGCTGAAGCGAGGCCTTTAGGCCGAGCTTCAGTAGGGGCGGAGCAGTTTGTATGGTGGCCTTCTTGCAATCCGCCATTTTGGATTTGTCCCAGGTGCTCCTCTCATTCTTCATACTGCATTTGGAGTGTTTTTCCTTATATTTTCGACTGTATTAGGAGTTTTTATGGGATTTTGGACTGAATTTGGAGTTACTGTCCTACATTGGTGTATAGCGAGCCCGAAGGGCGAGCTTATGGTGAGGCCGAAGGCCGAACTTTCGGCCCGCGAGGCCGAAGGCCGAGCGTTTAGTGCGTGAGCCCGAAGGGCGAGCGCTTGGCGAGGCCGCAGGCCGAGCCGTGTTAGTAACTTGCGAGGCCGAAGGCCGAGCTCCGACTTGAGAGTTTTATCCACGTCTCCGACTGGTCTCCATGGCAACTGCCCGCGGTAACCGAAGCACCTACGAGTGGGGTTCCTTTACAAAAGTGACTCAGAACCTTGGTACCATTCTGCCCGTACCACCTTTTTATGGCAGTAGGGTGAATCTGCTTTAGTGGCTACAGTATTGTTCTTGATTGTATTGAGAGTTAATATGGGATTTCATACTTCTAATGGAGTTTTGAACATACTTTTTTTAATGTATAAGGTGTTTTGATATTGTTCAAACTTGCACAACGATAAATGCGGGCCGCATGCGGCCCGCACACTGCCCGAATAACTAGTTTATAATATATAAAGCTCGATTACCACTGACTGATTGACATAAATGTTCTCCTAGAAGGAGACGAGTAGGAGCAACGTGATGTATGGCAAAAATGTTCGGGTGGTTTTGGTGAGTATGAGAAAAATCGAAAATTATTAAAAAGACGCCTGCCAAGTGATGATGGATGACGTATCTCGAAAACGGTAAGAGATAGGTAGGGGGTGTTTGACCAAATGTCATAGGGAATCAAGAGTGCAGTCGAATGACAGCTGTCAAAAATTCAAAATGGCGGATTTCAAGATGGCCGCCATACAAAATGACCCGAGCCTGCTGAAGCGAGGCCTTTAGGCCGAGCTTCAGTAGGGGCGGAGCAGTTTGTATGGCGGCCGTCTTGAAATCCGACATTTTGGATGTGACTCACGTGCTCCTATCATTCTTTATACTGCATTTGGAGTGTTTGACCTTTATTTTCGACTGTATTAGGAGTTTTTGTGGGAGTTTTGACTGAATTTGGAGTTACTGTCCTATATTAGTGTAGTAGCGAGCCCGAAGGGCGAGCTCCTGGTGAGGCCGAAGGCCGAACTTTCGGTCCGCGAGGCCGAAGGCCGAGCGTATGATGCGCGAGCCCGAAGGGCGAGCGCCTGGCGAGGCCGTAGGCCGAGCCGTATTAGTAACTTGCGAGGCCGAAGGCCGAGCTCCGACTTGAGAGTATTTTCCACATCTCCGACTGGTCTCCATGGCAACTGCCCGCGGTAACCGAAGCACCTACGAGTGGGGTTCCTTTACAAAAGTGACTCAGAACCTTGGTTCCATTCTGCCCGTACCACCTTTTTATGGCAGTAGGGTGAATTTGCTTTAGTGGCTACAGTATGGTTCTTTATTGTATGGAGAGTTTATTTGGGATTTCATACTTCTATTGGAGTTTTGAACTTATTTTTTTTAAATGTATAAGGGGTTAAGGTAAAGTTAAGTACTGCACAACGAAAAATGCGGGCCGCATGCGGCCCGCACACTGCCCGAAAAACTAGTTTATATTATATAAAGCTCGATTACCACTGACTGATTGACATAAATGTTCTCCTAGAAGGAGACGAGTAGGAACAACGTGATGTATGGCAAAAGTGTTCGGGTGGTTTCGGTGAGTATGAGAAAAATCGAAAATCATAAAAATGACGCCTGCCAAGTAAAGATGGATGACGTATCTCGAAAACGGTGCAAGATGGGTAGGGGGTGTTTGAACAAATGTCATAGGGAATAGGGAGAGCAGTCGAATGACACCTGTCAAAAATCCAAAATGGCGGATTTCAAGATGGCCGCCATACAAAATGATCCGAGCCTGCTGAAGCGAGGCCGTTAGGCCGAGCTTCAGTAGGGGCGGAGCAGTTTGTATGGTGGCTGTCTTGAAATCCGACATTTTGGATGTGACCCACATGCTCCTATCATTCTTTATACTGCATTTGGAGTGTTTTACCTTATATTTTCGACTGTATTAGGAGTTTTTGTGGGATTTTTGACTGAATTTGGAGTAACTGTCCTACATAAGTGTAGTAGCGAGCCCGAAGGGCGAGCTCCTGGTGAGGCCGGAGGCCGAACTTTCGGTCCGCGAGGCCGAAGGCCGAGCGTATGATGCGCGAGCCCGTAGGGCGAGCGCTTGGCGAGGCCGCAGGCCGAGCCGTGTTGGTAACTTGCGAGGCCGAAGGCCGAGCTCCGACTTGAGAGTTTTTTCCAAGTCTCCGACTGGTCTCCATGGCAACTGCCCGCGGTAAGCAAAGCACCTACGAGTGGGGTTCCTTAACAAAAGTGACTCAGAACCTTGGTCCCATTCTGCCCGTACTACCTTTTTATGCCAGTAGGGTGAATTTGCTTTAGTGGCTACAGTATGGTTCTTTATTGTATGGAGACTTTATTTGGGATTTCATACTTCTATTGGAGTTTTGAACTTTTTTTTTTTAAATGTATAAGCGGTTAAGGTAAAGTTTACTACTGCATAACGATAAATGCGGGCCGCATGCGGCCCGCACACTGCCCGAAAAACTAGTTAATAATATATAAAGCTCGATTACCACTCACTGACTGACTGACTGACTGATTGACATAAATGTTCTCCTAGAAGGAGACGAGTAGGGCTAAAATGATGTATGGCAAAAATGTTCGGGGGGTTTTGGTGAGTATGAGAAAAATCGAAAATCATTAAAAAGACGCCTGCCAAGTGTAGATGGATGACGTATCTCGAAAACGGTAAGAGATAAGTAGGGGGTGTTTGAACAAATGTCATAGGGAATCGGGAGAGCAGTCGAATGACATCTGTCAAAAATCCAAAATGGCGGATTTCAAGATGGCCGCCATACAAAATGCTCCGAGCCTGCTGAAGCGAGGCCTTTAGGCCGAGCTTCAGTAGGGGCGGAGCAGTTTGTATGGTGGCCATCTGGAAATCCGACATTTTGGATGTGACCAAAGTGCTCCTATCATTCTTTATACTGCATTTGGAGTGTTTTACCTTATATTTTCGACTGTATTAGGAGTTTTAGTGGGATTTTTGACTGAATTTGGAGTTACTGTCCTACATAAGTGTAGTAGCGAGCCCGAAGGGCGAGCTCCTGGTGAGGCCGAAGGCCGAACTTTCGGTCCGCGAGGCCGAAGGCCGAGCGTATGAAGCGTGAGCCCGAAGGGCGAGCGCTTGGCGAGGCCGCAGGCCGAGCCGTATTAGTAACTTGCGAGGCCGAAGGCCGAGCTCCGACTTGAGAGTATTTTCCACATCACCGACTGGTCTCCATGGCAACTGCCTGCGGTAACCGAAGCACCTACGAGTGGGGTTCCTTAACAAAAGTGACTCAGAACCTTCGTACGGTACCATTCTGCCCGTACCACCTTTTTATGGCAGTAGGGTGAATCTGATTTGGTGGCTACAGTTTGGTTCCTTATTGTATATAGAGTTTATATAGTATTTCATACTTCTATTGGAGTTTTGGATATTACTTTTTTTTAATGTATAACGTGCTTTTATGACAGTTCCTACTGACTCAAGATAGATGCGGGCCGCATGCGGCCCGCACACTGCCCGAAATACTAGTTTATAATATATAAGGCTCGATTACCACTGACTCACTGACTGACTGATTGACATAAATGTTCTCCTAGAAGGAGCATAGTAGGGTAAAAATGAAGTATGGCAAAAATGTTCGGGGGGTTTTAGTGAGTATGAGAAAAATCGAAAATCATTAAAAAGACGCCTGCCAAGTAAAGATGAATGACGTATCTCGAAAACGATGCAAGATAGGTTGGGGGTGTTTGAACAAATGTCATAGGGAATCGGGAGAGCAGTCGAGTGACACCTGTCAAAAATCCAAAATGGCGGATTTCAAGATGGCCGCCATACAAAGTGATCCGAGCCTGCTGAAGCGAGGCCGTGAGGCCGAGCTTCAGTAGGGGCGGAGCAGTTTGTATGGTGGCCGTCTTGAAATCCGACATTTTGGATGTGACCCACATGCTCCTATCATTCTTTATACTGCATTTGGATTGTTTTGCCTTATATTTTCGACTGTATTAGGAGTTTTTGTGGGATTTTCGACTGAATTTGGAGTTACTGTCCTACATTGGTGTATAGCGAGCCCGAAGGGCGAGCTCCTGGTGAGGCCGTAGGCCGAACATTCGGCCCGCGAGGCCGAAGGCCGAGCGTATGGTGCGTGAGCCCGAAGGGCGAGCGCTCGGCGAGGCCGTAGGCCGAGCCGTATTAGTAACTTGCGAGGCCAAAGGCCGAGCTCCGACTTAAGAGTATTTTCCACGTCTCCGACTGGTCTCCATGGCAACTGCCCGCGGTAACCGAAGCACCTACGAGTGGGGTTCTTTAGCAAAAGTGACTCAGAACCTTGGTATCATTCTGCCCGTACCACCTTTTTATGGCAGTAGGGTGAATTTGCTTTAGTGGCTACAGTATGGTTCTTTATTGTATTGAGAGTTTATATGGGATTTCATACTTCTATTGGAGTTTTGAACATACTTTTTTCCAACGTATCAGGAGTTTTGATATAGTTTAGTACTGCATAACGATAAATGCGGGCCGCATGCGGCCCGCACACTGCCCGAAAAACTAGTTAATAATATATAAAGCTCGATTACCACTGACTGACTCACTGACTCACTGACATAAATGTTCTCCTAGAAGGAGACGAGTAGGAGCAAAGTTATGTAGAGCAAAAATGTTTGGGGAGTTTTGGTGAGTATGAGAAAAATCGAAAATCATTAAAAAGACGCCTGCCAAGTGAAGATGGATGACATTTCTCAAAAACGGTACAAGATAGGTAGGGGGTGTTTAAACAAATGTCATAGGGAATCGGGAGAGCAGTCGAATGACACCTGTCAAAAATCCAAAATGGCGGATTTCAAGATGGCCGCCATACAAAATGGTCCGAGCCTGCTGAAGCGAGGCCGTTAGGCCGAGCTTCAGTAGGGGCGGAGCAGTTTGTATGGTGGCCGTCTTGAAATCCGTTACTTTGGATGTGCCCCACGTGCTCCTATCATTCTTTATACTGCATTTGGAGTGTTTTACCTTATATTTTCGACTGTATTAGGAGTTTTTGTGGGATTTTTGACTAAATTTGGAGTTACTGTCCTACATAAGTGAAGTAGCGAGCCCGAAGGGCGAGCTCCTGGTGAGGCCGAAGGCCGAACTTTCGGTCCGCGAGTCCGAAGGCCGAGCGTATGATGCGCGAGCCCGAAGGGCGAGCGCCTGGCGAGGGCCGTAGCCGTAGGCCGAGCCGTATTAGTAACTTGCGAGGCCGAAGGCCGAGCTCCGACTTGAGAGTATTTTCCACATCCCCGACTGGTCTCCATGGCAACTGCCTGCGGTAACCGCAGCACCTACGAGTGGGGTTCCTTAACAAAAGTGACCCAGAACCTTGGTACCATTCTGCCCGTACCACCTTTTTATGGCAGTAGGGTGAATCTGCTTTAGTGGCTACAGTATGGTTCTTTATTGTATTGAGAGTTTATATGGGATTTCATACTTCTATTGGAGTTTTGAACATACTTTTTTCCAACGTATCAGGAGTTTTGATATAGTTTAGTACTGCATAACGATAAATGCGGGCCGCATGCGGCCCGCACACTGCCCGAAATACTAGTTATATTATATAAAGCTCGATTACCACTGACTGATTGACATAAATGTTCTCCTAGAAGGAGACGAGTAGGAACAACGTGATGTATGGCAAAAGTGTTCGGGTGGTTTCGGTGAGTATGAGAAAAATCGAAAATCATAAAAATGACGCCTGCCAAGTAAAGATGGATGACGTATCTCGAAAACGGTGCAAGATGGGTAGGGGGTGTTTGAACAAATGTCATAGGGAATAGGGAGAGCAGTCGAATGACACCTGTCAAAAATCCAAAATGGCGGATTTCAAGATGGCCGCCATACAAAATGATGCGAGCCTGCTGAAGCGAGGCCGTTAGGCCGAGCTTCAGTAGGGGCGGAGCAGTTTGTATGGTGGCTGTCTTGAAATCCGACATTTTGGATGTGACCCACATGCTCCTATCATTCTTTATACTGCATTTGGAGTGTTTTACCTTATATTTTCGACTGTATTAGGAGTTTTTGTGGGATTTTTGACTGAATTTGGAGTAACTGTCCTACATAAGTGTAGTAGCGAGCCCGAAGGGCGAGCTCCTGGTGAGGCCGGAGGCCGAACTTTCGGTCCGCGAGGCCGAAGGCCGAGCGTATGATGCGCGAGCCCGTAGGGCGAGCGCTTGGCGAGGCCGCAGGCCGAGCCGTGTTGGTAACTTGCGAGGCCGAAGGCCGAGCTCCGACTTGAGAGTTTTTTCCAAGTCTCCGACTGGTCTCCATGGCAACTGCCCGCGGTAAGCAAAGCACCTACGAGTGGGGTTCCTTAACAAAAGTGACTCAGAACCTTGGTCCCATTCTGCCCGTACTACCTTTTTATGCCAGTAGGGTGAATTTGCTTTAGTGGCTACAGTATGGTTCTTTATTGTATGGAGACTTTATTTGGGATTTCATACTTCTATTGGAGTTTTGAACTTTTTTTTTTTAAATGTATAAGCGGTTAAGGTAAAGTTTACTACTGCATAACGATAAATGCGGGCCGCATGCGGCCCGCACACTGCCCGAAAAACTAGTTAATAATATATAAAGCTCGATTACCACTCACTGACTGACTGACTGACTGATTGACATAAATGTTCTCCTAGAAGGAGCAGAGTAGGGTAAAAATGAAGTATGGCAAAAATGTTCGGGTGGTTTTGGTGAGTATGAGAAAAATCGAAAATCATTAAAAAGACGCCTGCCAAGTGATGATGGATGACGTATCTTGAAAACGGTACAAGATAGGTAGGAGGTGTTTGAACAAATGTCATAGGGATTCGGGAGAGCAGTCGAATGACACCTGTCAAAAATCCAAAATGGCGGATTTCAAGATGGCCGCCATACAAAGTGGTCCGAACCTGCTGAAGCGAGGCCGTTAGGCCGAGGTTCAGTAGGGGCGGAGCAGTTTGTATGGGGGCCTTCTTGAAATCCGCCATTTTGGAGTTGTCCCAGGTGCTCCTATCATTCTTTATACTGCATTTGGAGTGTATTACCTTATATTTTCGACTGTATGAGGAGTTTTTGTGGGATTTTTGACTGAATTTGGAGTTACTGTCCTACATAAGTGTAGTAGCGAGCCCGAAGGGCGAGCTCCTGGTGAGGCCGAAGGCCGAACTTTCGGTCCGCGAGGCCGAAGGCCGAGCGTATAATGCGCGAGCCCGAAGGGCGAGCGCTTGGCGAGGCCGCAGGCCGAGCCGTTTTAGTAACTTGCGAGGCCGAAGGCCGAGCTCCGACTTGAGAGTATTTTCCACGTCACCGACTGGTCTCCATGGCAACTGCCTGCGGTAACCGAAGCACCTACGAGTGGGGTTCCTTAACAAAAGTGACTCAGAACCTTGGTCCCATTCTGCCCGCACCACCTTTTTATGGCAGTAGGGTGAATTTGCTTTAGTGGCTACAGTATGGTTCTTTATTGTATTGAGAGTTTATATGGGATTTCATACTTCTATTGGAGTTTTGAACACATTTTTTTTTGTATCAGGTGTTTTTTTGACAGTTCCTACTGACTCAAGATAGATGCGGGCCGCATGCGGCCCGCACACTGCCCGAAAAACTAGTTAATAATATATAAAGCTCGATTACCACTCACTGACTGACTGACTGACTGATTGACATAAATGTTCTCCTAGAAGGAGACGAGTAGGGCTAAAATGATGTATGGCAAAAATGTTCGGGGGGTTTTGGTGAGTATGAGAAAAATCGAAAATCATTAAAAAGACGCCTGCCAAGTGTAGATGGATGACGTATCTCGAAAACGGTAAGAGATAAGTAGGGGGTGTTTGAACAAATGTCATAGGGAATCGGGAGAGCAGTCGAATGACATCTGTCAAAAATCCAAAATGGCGGATTTCAAGATGGCCGCCATACAAAATGCTCCGAGCCTGCTGAAGCGAGGCCTTTAGGCCGAGCTTCAGTAGGGGCGGAGCAGTTTGTATGGTGGCCATCTGGAAATCCGACATTTTGGATGTGACCAAAGTGCTCCTATCATTCTTTATACTGCATTTGGAGTGTTTTACCTTATATTTTCGACTGTATTAGGAGTTTTAGTGGGATTTTTGACTGAATTTGGAGTTACTGTCCTACATAAGTGTAGTAGCGAGCCCGAAGGGCGAGCTCCTGGTGAGGCCGAAGGCCGAACTTTCGGTCCGCGAGGCCGAAGGCCGAGCGTATGAAGCGTGAGCCCGAAGGGCGAGCGCTTGGCGAGGCCGCAGGCCGAGCCGTATTAGTAACTTGCGAGGCCGAAGGCCGAGCTCCGACTTGAGAGTATTTTCCACATCACCGACTGGTCTCCATGGCAACTGCCTGCGGTAACCGAAGCACCTACGAGTGGGGTTCCTTAACAAAAGTGACTCAGAACCTTCGTACGGTACCATTCTGCCCGTACCACCTTTTTATGGCAGTAGGGTGAATCTGATTTGGTGGCTACAGTTTGGTTCCTTATTGTATATAGAGTTTATATAGTATTTCATACTTCTATTGGAGTTTTGGATATTACTTTTTTTTAATGTATAACGTGCTTTTATGACAGTTCCTACTGACTCAAGATAGATGCGGGCCGCATGCGGCCCGCACACTGCCCGAAATACTAGTTTATAATATATAAAGCTCGATTACCACTGACTGACTCACTGACTGACTGACTGACATAAATGTTCTCCTAGAAGGAGTAGAGTAGGGTTAAAATGATGTAGGACAAAAATGTTCGGGGGGTTTTGGTGAGTATGAGAAAAATCGAAAATCATTAAAAAGACGCCTGCCAAGTAAAGATGGATGACATATCTCAAAAACGGTAAGAGATAGGTAGGGGGTGTTTGAACAAATGTCATAGGGAATCTGGAGAGCAGTCGAATGACACCTGTCAAAAATCCAAAATGGCGGATTTCAAGATGGCCGCCATACAAATTGATCCGAGCCTGCTGAAGCGAGGCCGTTAGGCCGAGGTTCAGTAGGGGCGGAGCAGTTTGTATGATGGCCTTCTTGAAATCCGCCATTTTGGATTTGTCCCAGGTGCTCCTATCATTCTTTATACTGCATTTGGAGTGTATTACCTTATATTTTCGACTGTATTAGGAGTTTTTGTGGGATTTTTGACTGAATTTGGAGTTACTGTCCTACATAAGTGTAGTAGCGAGCCCGAAGGGCGAGCTCCTGGTGAGGCCGAAGGCCGAACTTTCAGTCCGCGAGGCCGAAGGCCGAGCGTATGACGCGCGAGCCCGAAGGGCGAGCTCTTGGCGAGGCCGCAGGCCGAGCCATGTTGGTAACTTGCGAGGCCGAAGGCCGAGCTCCGACTTGAGAGTTTTTTCCACGTCTCCGACTGGTCTCCATGGCAACTGCCCGCGGTAAGCGAAGCACCTACGAGTGGGGTTCCTTAACAAAAGTGACTCAGAACCTTGGTACCTTTCTGCCCGTACCACCTTTTTATGGCAGTAGGGTGAATCTGTTTTAGTGGCTACAGTATTGTTCTTTATTGTATTGAGTATTAATATGGGATTTCATACTTCTAATGGAGTTTTGAACATACTTTTTTTAATGTATAAGGTGTTTTGATATTGTTCAAACTTGCACAACGATAAATGCGGGCCGCATGCGGCCCGCACACTGCCCGAAAAACTAGTTATTATAATATATAAAGCTGGATTACCGTACACTGACTGACTCACTGACTGACATCATTGTTCTCCCAGAAGGAGTCGAGTAGGAAGAATGTGATGTATGGGAAAAGTGTAGAGGGGGTTTGTGTGAGTATGGGAAAAATCCGAAAACTTAAAGATGACGTCTGCCAAGTAAAATTGGATAGCGTATCTCTGAAACGGTAAGAGATAGGTAGGGGGTGCTTGACCAAATGTCATATGGAATCGGGAGAGCAGTCGAATGACATCTGTCAAAAATCCAAAATGGCGGATTTCAAAATGGCCGCCATACAAAATCCTCCGATACCTCAAAATAGAAGCTGGTACTACCAGAAAGAGTTGATTACGGTTAAAGTAATGTTCTGCGAAAATGACTAAGAGGTTTAGCTGAGTAGGGAAAAAATTTAAAACCCTCGAAATGACGCCTGCCAAGTAAAGACGGACTACGTATCTCAGAAACGGTAATAGATAGGTTGGGGGTGTTTAAACAAATGTCATAGGGAATCGGGAGAGCAGTCGAATGACACCTGTCAAATGTGCTACTCTCATTCTTCATACCTTATTTGGAGTATTTGACCTAACAATGTCGACTGTATTAGGAGTTTTTGTGGGATTTTTAACTGAATTTGGAGTAATTGTCCTACTGGCCGTGTAGCGAGCCCGAAGGGCGAGCTTCTGGTGAGGCCGAAGGCCGAACTTTAAGGCCGCGAGGCCGTAGGCCGAGCGGATGGTGCGCGAGCCCGTAGGGCGAGCGCTAGGCGAGGCCGCAGGCCGAGCCATGTTAGTAACTTGCGAGGCCGAAGGCCGAGCTCAGACTTGCACCGATTTGGCTGAAAATCGATATATAGGTTGTTCTCATCATCCTTATTCCAAATATGAAATTTTTATTTTGATGACGTCTGCCAAGTATAAACAATCACTCCGATTTGGCTGAAACTCGATATTTAGGTGGTTCTGGACGTCCTTATTCCAAATCTAAAATTTTTTTTTCGATGACGTCTGCCAAGAAAAAAAAGTTACTCCGATTTGGCTGAAACTCGATATTTAGGTGGTTCTGGGTGTCCTTATTCCAAATCTAAAATTTTTTTTTTGATGACGTCTGCCATGTAAAAAAAGTTACTCCGATTTGGCTGAAACTCGATATTAAGGTGGTTCTGGGTGTCCTTATTACAAATCAAACATTTTTTTTTCGATGACGTCTGCCAAGTAAAAAAAAGTTCTCCGATTTGGCTTAAATGTTATATCTAGGTTGTTCTGGACGTCCTTATTCCAAATATGATTTTTTTTTTCGATGACGTCTGCCAAGTGCAGATAAATCACGTATCTCGAAAACGGTAATAGATAGGTAGGGGGTTTTTGAAAATATGTCATAGGGAATAAGGAGAGCAGTCGAATGACATTTGGATGTGTCTTACGTGCTCCTATCATTCTTTATACTGCATTTGGAGTGTTTTTCCTTAATTTTCGACTGTATTAGGAGTTTTTGTGGGATTTTTGACTGAATTTGGAGTTACTGTCCAACTTTAGTGTATAGCGAGCCCGAAGGGCGAGCTCCCGGTGAGGCCGAAGGCCGAACTTTCGGCTCGCGAGGCCGAAGGCCGAGCGTAGGGTGCGTGAGCCCGAAGGGCGAGTGCTTGGCGAGGCCGCAGGCCGAGCCGTATTAGTAACTTGCGAGGCCGAAGGCCGAGCTCCGACTTGAGAGTTTTTTCCACGTCTCCGACTGGTCTCCATGGCAACTGCCCGCGATAACCGAAGCACCTACGAGTGGGGTTCCTTAACAAAAGTGACTCAGAACCTTGGTACCATTCTGCCCGTACCACCTTTTTATGGCAGTAGGGTGAATTTGGTTTGGTGATAACAGTACGGTTCTCTATTGTATTAAGGGTTTGTATGGGAAATCGTACATCTTTAGGTGTTTTGAAATAATTTTTTTTAATGTATAAGGTGTTTTGATATTGTTCAAACTTGCACAACGATAAATGCGGGCCGCATGCGGCCCGCACACTGCCCGAAATACTAGTTTATAATATATAAAGCTCGATTACCACTCACTGACTGACTGACTGATTGACATAAATGTTCTCCTAGAAGGAGTGGAGTAGGGTTAAAATTATGTATGGCAAAAATGTTCGGGGGGTTTTAGTGAGTATGGGAAAAATCGAAAATCATTAAAAAGACGCCTGCCAAGTGAAGATGGATGACGTATCTCAAAAACGGTACAAGATAGGTAGGGGGTGTTTCAACAAATGTCATAGGGAATCGGGAGAGCAATCGAATGACACCTGTTAAAAATCCAAAATGGCGGATTTCAAGATGGCCGCCATACAAAGTGATCCGAGCCTGCTGAAGCGAGGCCTTTAGGCCGAGCTTCAGTAGGGGCGGAGCAGTTTGTATGGTGGCCGTCTTGAAATCCGACATTTTGGATGTGACCCACGTGCTCCTATCATTCTTTATACTGCATTTGGAGTGTTTTGCCTTCATTTTCGACTGAATTGGGAGTTTTTGTGGGATTTTTTACTGAATTTGGAGTAACTGTTCTACGTTAATGTAGTAGCGAGCCCGAAGGGCGAGCTCCTGGTGAGGCCGAAGGCCGAACTTTCGGCTCGCGAGGCCGAAGGCCGAGCGTATGGTGCGTGAGCCCGAAGGGCGAGCGCTTGGCGAGGCCGCAGGCCGAGCCGTATTAGTAACTTGCGAGGCCGAAGGCCGAGCTCCGACTTGAGAGTTTTTTCCACGTCTCCGACTGGTCTCCATGGCAACTGCCCGCGGTAACCGAAGCACCTACGAGTGGGGTTCCTTAACAAAAGTGATTAAGAACCTGGGTACCATTGTGCCCGTACCTCCTTTTTAAGGCAGTAGGGTGAATCTGCTATAGTAGCTACAGTATGGTTCTCTACTGTATTACAAGTTTATATGGGATTTCATACTTCTATTGAAGTTTTGAACATATTTTTATTATGTATGAGGTGTTTTTGTGACAGTTCCTACTGACTCAAGATAGATGCGGGCCGCATGCGGCCCGCACACTGCCCGAAAAACTAGTTAATAATATATAAAGCTCGATTACCACTCACTGACTGACTCACTGACTGACATAAATGTTCTCCTAGAAGGTGACGAGTAGGAGCAAAGTGATGTATGGCAAAAATGTTCGGAGGGTTTTGGTAAGTATGAGAAAAATCGAAAATCATTAAAATGACGCCTGCCAAGTAAAGATGGATGACATATCTCAAAAACGGTAAGAGATAGGTAGGGGGTGTTTGAACAAATGTCATAGGGAATCGGGAGAGCAGTCGAATGACACCTGTCAAAAATCCAAAATGGCGGATTTCAAGATGGCCGCCATACAAAATGCTCCGAGCCTGCTGAAGCGAGGCCTTTAGGCCGAGCTTCAGTAGGGGCGGAGCAGTTTGTATGGTGGCCGTCTTGAAATCCGTTATTTTGGATGTACCCCACGTGCTCCTATCATTCTTTATACTGCATTTGGAGTGTTTTACCTTATATTTTCGACTGTATTAGGAGTTTTTGTGGGATTTTTGACTAAATTTGGAGTTACTGTCCTACATTAGTGAAGTAGCGAGCCCGAAGGGCGAGCTTCTGGTGAGGCCGAAGGCCGAACTTTCGGTCCGCGAGGCCGAAGGCCGAGCGTTTGATGCGTGAGCCCGAAGGGCGAGCGCCTGGCGAGGCCGTAGGCCGAGCCGTATTAGTAACTTGCGAGGCCGAAGGCCGAGCTCCGACTTGAGAGTATTTTCCACATCTCCGACTGGTCTCCATGGCAACTGCCTGCGGTAACCGCAGCAACTACGAGTGGGGTTCCTTAACAAAAGTGACTCAGAACCTTGGTACCATTCTGCCCGTACCACCTTTTTATGGCAGTAGGGTGAATCTGCTTTAGTGGCTACAGTATAGTTCTTTATTGTTTTGAGAGTTTATATGGGATTTCATACTTCTATTGGAGTTTTGAACATACTTTTTTCCAACGTATCAGGAGTTTTGATATAGTTTAGTACTGCATAACGATAAATGCGGGCCGCATGCGGCCCGCACACTGCCCGAAAAACTAGTTAATAATATATAAAGCTCGATTACCACTGACTGACTCACTGACTCACTGACATAAATGTTCTCCTAGAAGGAGACGAGTAGGAGCAAAGTTATGTAGAGCAAAAATGTTTGGGGAGTTTTGGTGAGTATGAGAAAAATCGAAAATCATTAAAAAGACGCCTGCCAAGTGAAGATGGATGACATTTCTCAAAAACGGTACAAGATAGGTAGGGGGTGTTTAAACAAATGTCATAGGGAATCGGGAGAGCAGTCGAATGACACCTGTCAAAAATCCAAAATGGCGGATTTCAAGATGGCCGCCATACAAAATGGTCCGAGCCTGCTGAAGCGAGGCCGTTAGGCCGAGCTTCAGTAGGGGCGGAGCAGTTTGTATGGTGGCCGTCTTGAAATCCGTTACTTTGGATGTGCCCCACGTGCTCCTATCATTCTTTATACTGCATTTGGAGTGTTTTACCTTATATTTTCGACTGTATTAGGAGTTTTTGTGGGATTTTTGACTAAATTTGGAGTTACTGTCCTACATAAGTGAAGTAGCGAGCCCGAAGGGCGAGCTCCTGGTGAGGCCGAAGGCCGAACTTTCGGTCCGCGAGTCCGAAGGCCGAGCGTATGATGCGCGAGCCCGAAGGGCGAGCGCCTGGCGAGGGCCGTAGCCGTAGGCCGAGCCGTATTAGTAACTTGCGAGGCCGAAGGCCGAGCTCCGACTTGAGAGTATTTTCCACATCCCCGACTGGTCTCCATGGCAACTGCCTGCGGTAACCGCAGCACCTACGAGTGGGGTTCCTTAACAAAAGTGACCCAGAACCTTGGTACCATTCTGCCCGTACCACCTTTTTATGGCAGTAGGGTGAATCTGCTTTAGTGGCTACAGTATGGTTCTTTATTGTATTGAGAGTTTATATGGGATTTCATACTTCTATTGGAGTTTTGAACATACTTTTTTCCAACGTATCAGGAGTTTTGATATAGTTTAGTACTGCATAACGATAAATGCGGGCCGCATGCGGCCCGCACACTGCCCGAAATACTAGTTATATTATATAAAGCTCGATTACCACTGACTGATTGACATAAATGTTCTCCTAGAAGGAGACGAGTAGGAACAACGTGATGTATAGCAAAAGTGTTCGGGTGGTTTCGGTGAGTATGAGAAAAATCGAAAATCATAAAAATGACGCCTGCCAAGTAAAGATGGATGACGTATCTCGAAAACGGTGCAAGATGGGTAGGGGGTGTTTGAACAAATGTCATAGGGAATAGGGAGAGCAGTCGAATGACACCTGTCAAAAATCCAAAATGGCGGATTTCAAGATGGCCGCCATACAAAATGATGCGAGCCTGCTGAAGCGAGGCCGTTAGGCCGAGCTTCAGTAGGGGCGGAGCAGTTTGTATGGTGGCTGTCTTGAAATCCGACATTTTGGATGTGACCCACATGCTCCTATCATTCTTTATACTGCATTTGGAGTGTTTTACCTTATATTTTCGACTGTATTAGGAGTTTTTGTGGGATTTTTGACTGAATTTGGAGTAACTGTCCTACATAAGTGTAGTAGCGAGCCCGAAGGGCGAGCTCCTGGTGAGGCCGGAGGCCGAACTTTCGGTCCGCGAGGCCGAAGGCCGAGCGTATGATGCGCGAGCCCGTAGGGCGAGCGCTTGGCGAGGCCGCAGGCCGAGCCGTGTTGGTAACTTGCGAGGCCGAAGGCCGAGCTCCGACTTGAGAGTTTTTTCCAAGTCTCCGACTGGTCTCCATGGCAACTGCCCGCGGTAAGCAAAGCACCTACGAGTGGGGTTCCTTAACAAAAGTGACTCAGAACCTTGGTCCCATTCTGCCCGTACTACCTTTTTATGCCAGTAGGGTGAATTTGCTTTAGTGGCTACAGTATGGTTCTTTATTGTATGGAGACTTTATTTGGGATTTCATACTTCTATTGGAGTTTTGAACTTTTTTTTTTTAAATGTATAAGCGGTTAAGGTAAAGTTTACTACTGCATAACGATAAATGCGGGCCGCATGCGGCCCGCACACTGCCCGAAATACTAGTTATTTATTTATAATATATAAGGCTCGATTACCACTGACTGACTCACTGACTCACTGACATAAATGTTCTCCTAGAAGGAGCAGAGTAGGGTAAAAATGAAGTATGGCAAAAATGTTCGGCGGGTTTAGGTGAGTATGAGAAAAATCGAAAATCATTAAAAAGACGCCTGCCAAGTAAAGATGAATGACATATCTCAAAAACGGTACAAGATAGGTAGAGGGTGTTTGAACAAATGTCATAGGGAATTGGGAGAGCAGTCGGATGACATCTGTCAAAAATCCAAAATGGTGGATTTCAAGATGGCCGCCATACAAAGTGATCCGAGCCTGCTGAAGCGAGGCCGTTAGGCCGAGCTTCAGTAGAGGCGGAGCAGTTTGTATGGTGGCTGTCTTGAAATCCGACATTTTGGATGTGACCCACGTGCTCCTATCATTCTTTATACTGCATTTGGAGTGTTTTACCTAATATTTTCGACTGTATTAGGAGTTTTTGTGGGATTTTTGACTAAATTTGGAGTTACTGTCCTACATAAGTGAAGTAGCGAGCCCGAAGGGCGAGCTTCTGGTGAGGCCGAAGGCCGAACTTTCGGTCCGCGAGGCCGAAGGCCGAGCGTATGATGCGTGAGCCCGAAGGGCGAGCGCCTGGCGAGGCCGTAGGCCGAGCCGTATTAGTAACTTGCGAGGCCGAAGGCCAAACTTCGACTTGAGAGTATTTTCCACATCTCCGACTGGTCTCCATGGCAACTGCCTGCGGTAACCGCAGCAACTACGAGTGGGGTTCCTTAACAAAAGTGACTCAGAACCTTGGTACCATTCTGCCCGTACCACCTTTTTATGGCAGTAGGGTGAATCTGCTTTAGTGGCTACAGTATGGTTCTTTATTGTATTGAGAGTTTATATGGGATTTCATTCTTCTATTGGAGTTTTGAACATACTTTTTTCCAACGTATCATGAGTTTTGATATAGTTTAGTACTGCATAACGATAAATGCGGGCCGCATGCGGCCCGCACACTGCCCGAAAAACTAGTTATAATATATAAAGCTCGATTATTTATAATATATAAAGCTCGATTACCACTCACTGACTGACTGACTGATTGACATAAATGTTCTCCTAGAAGGAGCAGAGTAGGGTAAAAATGAAGTATGGCAAAAATGTTCGGATGGTTTTGGTAAGTATGAGAAAAATCGAAAATCATTAAAAAGACGCCTGCCAAGTAAAGATGGATGACGTATCTCAAAAACGGTACAAGATAGGTAGGGGGTGTTTGAACAAATGTCATAGGGAATCGGGAGAGCAGTCGAATGACATCTGTCAAAAATCCAAAATGGCGGATTTCAAGATGGCCGCCATACAAAATGCTCCGAGCCTGCTGAAGCGAGGCCGTTAGGCCGAGCTTCAGTAGGGGCGGAGCAGTTTGTATGGTGGCCATCTTGAAATCCGACATTTTGGATGTGACCCACGTGCTCCTATCATTCTTTATATTGCATTTGGAGTGTTTTACCTTATATTTTCGACTGTATTAGGAGTTTTTGTGGGATTTTTGAGTGAATTTGGAGTGACTGTCCTACATTAGTGTATAGCGAGCCCGAAGGGCGAGCTTCCGGTGAGGCCGAAGGCCGAACTTTCGGTCCGCGAGGCCGAAGGCCGAGCGATTGGTGCGCGAGCCCGAAGGGCGAGCGCTTGGCGAGGCCGCAGGCCGAGCCGTATTAGTAACTTGCGAGGCCGAAGGCCGAGCTCCGACTTAAGAGTATTTTCCACGTCTCCGACTGGTCTCCATGGCAACTGCCGCGATAACCAAAGCACCTACGAGTGGGGTTCCTTAACAAAAGTGATTAAGAACCTTGGTACCATTCTGCCCGTACCACCTTTTTATGGCGGTAGGGTGAATTTGCTATAGTGGCTACAGTATGGTTTTTATTGTATTGAGAGTTTATTTGGGAATTCATACTTCTATTGGAGTTTTGAACACACTTTTTTTCACGTATTAGGTGTTTCTGTAAAATTTTCAAATGACTCAAGATAGATGCGGGCCGCATGCGGCCCGCACACTGCCCGAATAACTAGTTATAATATATAAAGCTCGATTACCACTGACTGATTGACATAAATGTTCTCCTAGAAGGAGCAGAGTAGGGTAAAAATGAAGTATGGCAAAAATGTTCGGGTGGTTTTGGTGAGTATGAGAAAAATCGAAAATCATAAAAATGACGCCTGCCAAGTAAAGATGGATGACGTATCTCGAAAACGGTGCAAGATGGGTAGGGGGTGTTTGAACAAATGTCATAGGGAATCGGGAGAGCAGTCGGATGACATATGTCAAAAATCCAAAATGGCGGATTTCAAGATGGCCGCCATACAAAGTGATCCGAGCCTGCTGAAGCGAGGCCTTTAGGCCGAGCTTCAGTAGGGGCGGAGCAGTTTGTATGGTGGCCGTCTTGAAATCCGAGATTTTGGATATGTCACACGTGCTCCTCTCATTCTTCATACTGCATTTGGAGTGTTTTACCTTCATTTTCGACTGTATTAGGAGTTTTTGTGGGATTTTTGACTGAATTTAGAGTTAATGTCTTACGATAATCTATAGCGAGCCCGAAGGGCGAGCTTCTGGTGAGGCCGAAGGCCGAACTTTCGGCTCGCGAGGCCGAAGGCCGAGCGTTTGGTGCGTGAGCCCGAAGGGCAAACGCTTGGCGAGGCCGTAGGCCGAGCCGTGTTGGTAACTTGCGAGGCCGAAGGCCGAGCTCCGACTTGATAGTTTTTTCCACGTCTTCGACTGGTCTCCATGGCAACTGCCCGCGGTAAGCGAAGCACCTACGAGTGGGGTTCCTTAACAAAAGTGACTCGGAACCCTGGTCCCATTCTGCCCGTACCACCTTTTTATGGCAGTAGGGTGAATCTGGTTTGGTGGCTACAGTATGGTTCTTTAGTGTATTGAGAGTTTATATGGGATTTCATACTTCTATTGGAGTTTTGAACACACTTTTTTTTACGATTAGGTGTTTCTGTGAAATTTTCAAATGACTAAAGTTAGATGCGGGCCGCATGCGGCCCGCACACTGCCCGACATACTAGTTTATAATATATAAAGCTCGATTACCACTGACTGATTGACATAAATGTTCTCCTAGAAGGAGACGAGTAGGAGCAACGTGATGTATGGCAAAAATGTTCGGGTGGTTTTGGTGAGTATGAGAAAAATCGAAAATTATTAAAAAGACGCCTGCCAAGTGATGATGGATGACGTATCTCGAAAACGGTAAGAGATAGGTAGGGGGTGTTTGACCAAATGTCATAGGGAATCAAGAGTGCAGTCGAATGACAGCTGTCAAAAATCCAAAATGGCGGATTTCAAGATGGCCGCCATACAAAGTGGTCCGATCCTGCTGAAGCGAGGCCTTTAGGCCGAGCTTCAGTAGGGGCGGAGCAGTTTGTATGGTGGCCGTCTTGAAATCTGACATTTTGGATGTGTCCCAGGTGCCCCTCTCATTCTTCATACTGCATTTGGAGTGTTTAACCTTCATTTTCGACTGTATTAGAAGTTTTTGTGGGATTTTTGACTGAATTTGGAGTAACTGTTCTACGTTAATGTAGTAGCGAGCCCGAAGGGCGAGCTCCTGGTGAGGCCGAAGGCCGAACTTTCGGCTCGCGAGGCCGAAGGCCGAGCGTATGGTGCGTGAGCCCGAAGGGCGAGCGCTTGGCGAGGCCGCAGGCCGAGCCGTATTAGTAACTTGCGAGGCCGAAGGCCGAGCTCCGACTTGAGAGTTTTTTCCACGTCTCCAACTGGTCTCCATGGCAACTGCCCGCGGTAACCGAAGCACCTACGAGTGGGGTTCCTTAACAAAAGTGACTCAGAATCTTGGTACGATTCTGCCCGTACCACCTTTTTATGGCAGTAGGGTGAATCTGGTTTGGTGGCTACAGTATAGTTCTTTAGTGTATTGAGAGTTTATATGGGATTTCATACTTCTATTGGAGTTTTGGACATTACTTTTTTTTAATGTAAAAGGAGTTTTGATATTGTTAAGTACTGCATAACGATAAATGCGGGCCGCATGCGGCCCGCACACTGCCCGAAAAACTAGTTTATTTATATTATATAAAGCTCGATTACCACTGACTGATTGACATAAATGTTCTCCTAGAAGGAGACGAGTAGGAACAACGTGATGTATGGCAAAAGTGTTCGGGTGGTTTTGGTGAGTATGAGAAAAATCGAAAATCATTAAAAAGACGCCTGCCAAGTTAAGATGGATGACATATCTCGAAAACGGTGCAAGATAGGTAGGAGGTGTTTGAACAAATGTCATAGGGAATCGGAAGAGCAGTCGAATGACACCTGTCAAAAATCCAAAATGGCGGATTTCAAGATGGCCGCCATACAAAGTGATCCGAGCCTGCTGAAGCGAGGCCGTTAGGCCGAGCTTCAGTAGGGGCGGAGCAGTTTGTATGGTGGCCGTCTTGAAATGCGACATTTTGGATGTGACCCACATGCTCCTATCATTCTTTATACTGCATTTGGAGTGTTTTACCTTATATTTTCGACGGTATTAGGAGTTTTTGTGGGATTTTCGACTGAATTTGGAGTTACTGTCCTACATTGGTGTATAGCGAGCCCAAAGGGCGAGCTTCTGGTGAGGCCGAAGGCCGAACTTTCGGTCCGCGAGGCCGAAGGCCGAGCGTATGATAAGCGAGCCCGAAGGGCGAGCGCTTGGCGAGGCCATAGGCTGAGCCGTATTAGTAACTTGCGAGGCCGAAGGCCGAGCTCCGACTCAAGAGTATTTTCCACATCTCCTACTGGTCTCCATGGCAACTGCCCGCGGTATCCGAAGCACCTACGAGTGGGGTTCCTTAACAAAAGTGACTCAGAATCTTGGTACCATTCTGCCCGTACCACTTTTTTATGGCAGTAGGGTGAATCTGGTTTGGTGGCTACAGTTTGGTTCTCTATTGTATAAGGAGTTTATATGGGATTTCATACTGTTATAGAATATTGTTTTTTTTTTTAAATGTATAAGGTGTTTTGATATTGTTTCAAATTGCATATCGATAAATGCGGGCCGCATGCGGCCCGCACACTGCCCGAAATACTAGTTTATAATATATAAAGCTCGATTACCACTCACTGACTCACTGACATAAATGTTCTCCTAGAAGGAGGCGAGTAGGAACAACGTGATGTATGGCAAAAATGTTCGGGTGGTTTTGGTGAGTATGAGAAAAATCGAAAATCATAAAAATGACGCCTGCCAAGTGAGGATGGATGACGTATCTCAAAAACGGTATGAGATAGGTAGGGGGTGTTTGAACAAATGTCATAGGGAATCGGAAGAGCAGTCGAATGACACCTGTCAAAAATCCAAAATGGCGGATTTCAAGATGGCCGCCATACAAAGTGATCCGAGCCTGCTGAAGCGAGGCCGTTAGGCCGAGCTTCAGTAGGGGCGGAGCAGTTTGTATGGTGGCTGTCTTGAAATCCGACATTTTGGATTTGTTTCACTTGCTCCTATCATTCTTTATACTGCATTTGGAGTGTTTTACCTTATATTTTCGACTGTATTAGGAGTTTTTGTGGGATTTTTGACTGAATTTGGAGTAACTGTACTACGTTAGTATAGTAGCGAGCCCGAAGGGCGAGCTCCTGGTGAGGCCGAAGGCCGATCATTCGGCCCGCGAGGCCGAAGGCCGAGCGTATGGTGCGTGAGCCCGAAGGGCGAGCGCTTGGCGAGGCCGGAGGCCGAGCCGTGTTGGTAACTTGCGAGGCCGAAGGCCGAGCTCCGACTTGAGAGTATTTTCCACTTCTCCGACTGGTCTCCATGGCAACTGCCCGCGATAACCGAAGCACCTACGAGTGGGGTTCCATATCAAAAGTGACTCGGAACCCTGGTCCCATTCTGCCCGTACCACCTTTTTATGGCAGTAGGGTGAATTTGGTTTGGTGGCTACAGTTTGTTTCTTTATTGTATTGAGAGTTTATATGGGATTTCATACTTCTATTGGAGTTTGGAACTTATTTTTTTTAAATGTATAAGGGGTTAAGGTAAAGTTTTGTACTGCATAACGATAAATGCGGGCCGCATGCGGCCCGCACACTGCCCGAAATACTAGTTTATAATATATAAAGCTCGATTACCACTGACTGACTGACATAAATGTTCTCCTAGAAGGAGCAGAGTAGGGTAAAAATGAAGTATGGCAAAAATGTTCGGGGGGTTTTGGTAAGTATGAGAAAAATCGAAAATCATAAAAATGACGCCTGCCAAGTAAAGATGGATGACATATCTCAAAAACGGTACAAGATAGGTAGGGGGTGTTTGAACAAATGTCATAGGGAATCGGGAGAGCAGTCGAATGACATCTGTCAAAAATCCAAAATGGCGGATTTCAAGATGGCCGCCATACAAAATGCTCCGAGCCTGCTGAAGCGAGGCCTTTAGGCCGAGCTTCAGTAGGGGCGGAGCAGTTTGTATGGTGGCCTTCTTGAAATCCGCCATTTTGGATTTGTCCCAGGTGCTCCTCTCATTCTTCATACTGCATTTGGAGTGTTTTACCATACATTTTCGACTGTATTAGGAGTTTTTGTGGGTTTTTTGACTGAATTTGGAGTAACTGTCCTACATTAGTGTATAGCGAGCCCAAAGGGCAACCACCTGGTGAGGCCGAAGGCCGAACTTTCGGTCCGCGAGGCCGAAGGCCGAGCGAATGGTGCGCGAGCCCGAAGGGCGAGCGCTTGGCGAGGCCGCAGGCCGAGCCGTGTTAGTAACTTGCGAGGCCGAAGGCCGAGCTCCGACTTGAGAGTATTTTCCACGTCTCCGACTGATCTCCATGGCAACTGCCCGCGGTAACCGAAGCACCTACGAGTGGGGTTCCTTAACAAAAGTGACTCAGAACCTTGGTACCATTCTGCCCGTACCACATTTTTATGGCAGTAGGGTGAATCTGCTTTAGTGGCTTCAGTATGGTTCTTTATTGTATGGAGAGTTTATTTGGGATTTCATACTTCTATTGGAGTTTTGAACTTATTTTTTTTTAATGTATAAGGGGTTAAGGTAAAGTTTAGTACTGCATAACGATAAATGCGGGCCGCATGCGGCCCGCACACTGCCCGAATAACTAGTTATAATATATAAAGCTCGATTACCACTCACTCACTGACATAAATGTTCTCCTAGAAGGAGCAGAGTAGGGTAAAAATGAAGTATGGCAAAAATGTTCGGAGGGTTTTGGTGAGTATGAGAAAAATCGAAAATCATTAAAAAGACGCCTGCCAAGTGATGATGGATGACGTATCTCGAAAACGGTAAGAGATAGGTAGGGGGTGATTGAACAAATGTCATAGGGAATCGGGAGAGCCGTCGAATGACACCTGTCAAAAATCCAAAATGGCGGATTTCAAGATGGCCGCCATACAAAATGATCCGAGCCTGCTGAAGCGAGGCCGTTAGGCCGAGCTTCAGTAGGGGCGGAGCAGTTTGTATGGGGGCTTTCTTGAAATCCGCCATTTTGGATGTGTCTTACGTGCTCCTATCATTCTTTATACTGCATTTGGAGTTTTTTATTATTATTTTCGACTGTATTAGGAGTTTTTGTGGGATTTTTGACTGAATTTGGAGTAACTGTCCTACATTAGTGTAGTAGCGAGCCCGAAGGGCGAGCTTCTGGTGAGGCCGAAGGCCGAACTTTCGGCCCGCGAGGCCGAAGGGCGAGCGCTGGGCGAGTCCGTAGGCCGAGCTGTATTAGTAACTTGCGAGGCCGAAGGCCGAGCTCCGACTTGAGAGTTTTTTCCACGTCTCCGACTGGTCTCCATGGCAACTGCCCGCGATAACCAAAGCACCTACGAGTGGGGTTCCTTAACAAAAGTGACTCAGAAACTTGGTACCATTCTGCCCGTACCATCTTTTTATGGCAGTAGGGTGAATCTGCTTTAGTAGCTACAGTTTGGTTATCTACTGTATTACAAGTTTATTTGGGATTTCATATTTCTATTGGAGTTTTGAACATTTTTTTTTATGTATTAGGTGTTTTGATATAGTTTAAAATTGCATAACGATAAATGCGGGCCGCATACGGCCCGCACACTGCCCGAAAAACTAGTTTATAATATATAAAGCTCGATTACCACTCACTGACTCATTGACATAAATGTTCTCCTAGAAGGAGCAGAGTAGGGTTAAAATGATGTATGGCAAAAATGTTCGGGGGGTTTTGGTGAGTATGAGAAAAATCGAAAATCATAAAAAAGACGCCTGCCAAGTAAAGATGGATGACATATCTCAAAAACGGTACAAGATAGGTAGGGGGTGTTTGAACAAATGTCATAGGGAATTGGGAGAGCAGTCGAATGACACCTGTCAAAAATCCAAAATGGCGGATTTCAAGATGGCCGCCATACAAAATGGTCCGAGCCTGCTGAAGCGAGGCCGTTAGGCCGAGCTTCAGTAGGGGCGAAGCAGTTTGTATGGTGGCCGTCTTGAAATCTGACATTTTGGATGTGTCTTACGTGCTCCTATCATTCTTTATACTACATTTAGAGTGTTTTACCTTCATTTCGACTGTATTAGGTATTTTTTGTGGGATTTTTGACTGAATTTGGAGTTACTGTCCTACATAAGTGTAGTAGCGAGCCCGAAGGGCGAGCTCCTGGTGAGGCCGAAGGCCGAACTTTCGGTCCGCGAGGCCGAAGGCCGAGCGTATGAAGCGTGAGCCCGAAGGGCGAGCGCTTGGCGAGGCCGCAGGCCGAGCCGTATTAGTAACTTGCGAGGCCGAAGGCCGAGCTCCGACTTGAGAGTATTTTCCACATCACCGACTGGTCTCCATGGCAACTGCCTGCGGTAACCGAAGCACCTACGAGTGGGGTTCCTTAACAAAAGTGACTCAGAACCTTCGTACGGTACCATTCTGCCCGTACCACCTTTTTATGGCAGTAGGGTGAATCTGATTTGGTGGCTACAGTTTGGTTCCTTATTGTATATAGAGTTTATATAGTATTTCATACTTCTATTGGAGTTTTGGATATTACTTTTTTTTAATGTATAACGTGCTTTTATGACAGTTCCTACTGACTCAAGATAGATGCGGGCCGCATGCGGCCCGCACACTGCCCGAAATACTAGTTATTTATAATATATAAAGCTCGATTACCACTGACTGACTGACTGACTCACTCATTGACATAAATGTTCTCCTAGAAGGAGACGAGTAGGAGCACAGTGATGTATGGCAAAAATGTTCGGGGGGCTTAGGTGAGTACGAGAAAAATCGAAAATCTATAAAATGACGCCTGCCAAGTAAAGATGGATGACATATCTCAAAAACGGTACAAGATAGGTAAGGGGTGTTTGAACAAATGTCATAGGGAATCGGGAGAGCAGTCGAATGACATCTGTCAAAAATCCAAAATGGCGGATTTCAAGATGGCCGCCATACAAAATGCTCCGAGCCTGCTGAAGCGAGGCCTTTAGGCCGAGCTTCAGTAGGGGCGGAGCAGTTTGTATGGTGGCCGTCTTGAAATCCGACATTTTGGATGTGTCACACGTGCTCCTATCATTCTTTATACTGCATTTGGAGTGTTTTACCTACATTTTCGACTGTATTAGGAGTTTTTGTGGGATTTTTGACTGAATTTGTAGTAACTGTCCTACATAAGTGTAGTAGCGAGCCCGAAGGGCGAGCTCCTGGTGAGGCCGGAGGCCGAACTTTCGGTCCGCGAGGCCGAAGGCCGAGCGTATGATGCGCGAGCCCGAAGGGCGAGCGCTTGGCGAGGCCGGAGGCCGAGCCGTGTTGGTAACTTGCGAGGCCGAAGGCCGAGCTCCGACTTGAGAGTTTTTTCCACGTCTCCGACTGGTCTCCATGGCAACTGCCCGCGGTAACCGAAGCACCTACGAGTGGGGTTCCTTAACAAAAGTGATTAAGAACCTTGGTACGATTCTGCCTGTACCACCTTTTTATGGCAGTAGGGTGAAACTGCTTTAGTGGCTACAGTATGGTTCTTTATTGTATTGAGAGTTTATATGGGATTTCATACTGTTATGGAATTTTGTTTTTTTTTTTTTAATGTATAAGGAGTTACGGTATTATTTAGTACTGCATAACGATAAATGCGGGCCGCATGCGGCCCGCACACTGCCCGAAATACTAGTTATTATATTATATAAAGCTCGATTACCACTGACTGATTGACATAAATGTTCTCCTAGAAGGAGACGAGTAGGAACAACGTGATGTATGGCAAAAGTGTTCGGGTGGTTTCGGTGAGTATGAGAAAAATCGAAAATCATAAAAATGACGCCTGCCAAGTAAAGATGGATGACGTATCTCGAAAACGGTGCAAGATGGGTAGGGGGTGTTTGAACAAATGTCATAGGGAATAGGGAGAGCAGTCGAATGACACCTGTCAAAAATCCAAAATGGCGGATTTCAAGATGGCCGCCATACAAAATGATCCGAGCCTGCTGAAGCGAGGCCGTTAGGCCGAGCTTCAGTAGGGGCGGAGCAGTTTGTATGGTGGCTGTCTTGAAATCCGACATTTTGGATGTGACCCACATGCTCCTATCATTCTTTATACTGCATTTGGAGTGTTTTACCTTATATTTTCGACTGTATTAGGAGTTTTTGTGGGATTTTTGACTGAATTTGGAGTAACTGTCCTACATAAGTGTAGTAGCGAGCCCGAAGGGCGAGCTCCTGGTGAGGCCGGAGGCCGAACTTTCGGTCCGCGAGGCCGAAGGCCGAGCGTATGATGCGCGAGCCCGTAGGGCGAGCGCTTGGCGAGGCCGCAGGCCGAGCCGTGTTGGTAACTTGCGAGGCCGAAGGCCGAGCTCCGACTTGAGAGTTTTTTCCAAGTCTCCGACTGGTCTCCATGGCAACTGCCCGCGGTAAGCAAAGCACCTACGAGTGGGGTTCCTTAACAAAAGTGACTCAGAACCTTGGTCCCATTCTGCCCGTACTACCTTTTTATGCCAGTAGGGTGAATTTGCTTTAGTGGCTTCAGTATGGTTCTTTATTGTATGGAGACTTTATTTGGGATTTCATACTTCTATTGGAGTTTTGAACTTTTTTTTTTTAAATGTATAAGCGGTTAAGGTAAAGTTTACTACTGCATAACGATAAATGCGGGCCGCATGCGGCCCGCACACTGCCCGAAATACTAGTTATTTATAATATATAAGGCTCGATTACCACTGACTCACTGACTGACTGATTGACATAAATGTTCTCCTAGAAGGAGCATAGTAGGGCTAAAATGATGTATGGCAGAAATGTTCGAGGGGTTTTGATGAGTATGAGAAAAATCGAAAATCATTAAAAAGACGCCTGCCAAGTGAAGATGGATGACGTATCTCAAAAACGGTAAGAGATAGGTAGGGGGTGTTTGAACAAATGTCATAGGGAATAAGGAGAGCAGTCGAATGACATCTGTCAAAAATCCAAAATGGCGGATTTCAAGATGGCCGCCATACAAATTGATCCGAGCCTGCTGAAGCGAGGCCGTTAGGCCGAGCTTCAGTAGGGGCGGAGCAGTTTGTATGGTGGCCGTCTTGAAATCCGACATTTTGGATGTGTCTTACATGCTCCTATCATTCTTTATACTGCATATGGAGTGTTTTACCTTTATTTTCAACTGTATTAGGAGTTTTTGTGGGAGTTTTGACTGAATTTGGAGTTACTGTCCTACGTTAGTGTAGTAGCGAGCCCGAAGGGCGAGCTCCTGGTAAGGCCGAAGGCCGAACTTTCGGTCCGCGAGGCCGAAGGCCAAGCGTATGATGCGTGAGCCCGAAGGGCGAGCGCTTGGCGAGGCCGTAGGCAAAGCCGTATTAGTAACTTGCGAGGCCGAAGGCCGAGCTCCGACTTGAGAGTATTTTCCACGTCACTGACTGGTCTCCATGGCAACTGCCTGCGGTAACCGAAGCACCTACGAGTGGGTATCCTTAACAAAAGTGACTCAGAACCTTGGTACTATTCTGCCCGTACCACCTTTTTATGGCAGTAGGGTGAATCTGGTTTGGTGGCTACAGTTTGGTTCCTTATTGCATTAAGAGTTTGTATGGGAAATCGTACATCTTTTGGTGTTTTGAAATATTTTTTTTTAATGTACAAGGTGTTTTGATATTGTTCAAACTTGCACAACGATAAATGCGGGCCGCATGCGGCCCGCACACTGCCCGAAAAACTAGTTAATAATATATAAAGCTCGATTACCACTCACTGACTGACTGACTGACTGATTGACATAAATGTTCTCCTAGAAGGAGACGAGTAGGGCTAAAATGATGTATGGCAAAAATGTTCGGGGGGTTTTGGTGAGTATGAGAAAAATCGAAAATCATAAAAAAGACGCCTGCCAAGTAAAGATGGATAACGTATCTCGAAAACGGTAAGAGATGGGTTAGAGGTGTTTGAACAAATGTCATAGGGAATCGGGAGAGCAGTCGAATGACACCTGTCAAAAATCCAAAATGGCGGATTTCAAGATGGCCGCCATACAAAATGCTCCGAGCCTGCTGAAGCGAGGCCTTTAGGCCGAGCTTCAGTAGGGGCGGAGCAGTTTGTATGGCGGCCGTCTTGAAATCCGACATTTTGGATGTGTCTTACGTGCTCCTATCATTCTTTATACTGCATTTGGAGTTTTTTATCTTTATTTTCGACTGTATTAGGAGTTTTTGTGGGATTTTTGACTGAATTTGGAGTAACTGTCCTACATTAGTGTAGTAGCGAGCCCGAAGGGCGAGCTTCTGGTGAGGCCGAAGGCCGAACTTTCGGCCCGCGAGGCCGAAGGCCGAGCGTATGGGGCGTGAGCCCGAAGGGCGAGCGCCTGGCGAGGCCGTAGGCCGAGCCGTATTAGTAACTTGCGAGGCCGAAGGCCGAGCTCCGACTTGAGAGTATTTTCCACGTCTCCAACTGGTCTCCATGGCAACTGCCCGCGATAACCAAAGCACCTACGAGTAGGGTTCCTTAACAAATGTGACTCAAAACCTTGGTACCATTCTGCCGGAACCACCTTTTTATGGCAGTAGGGTGAATCTGGTTTTGGAGGCTACAGTTTGTTTCTTTATTGTATTGAGAGTTTTAATGGGATTTCATACTTCTATTGGAGTTTTGAAATATTTTTTTTTAATGTTAAAGGTGTATTGTTATAGTTTAGTACTGCATAACGATAAATGCGGGCCGCATGCGGCCCGCACACTGCCCGAAATACTAGTTATTATAATATATAAAGCTCGATTACCACTGACTGATTGACATAAATGTTCTCCTAGAAGGAGCAGAGTAGGGTAAAAATGAAGTATGGCAAAAATGTTCGGGTGGTTTTGGTGAGTATGAGAAAAATCGAAAATCATAAAAATGACGCCTGCCAAGTAAAGATGGATGACGTATCTCGAAAACGGTGCAAGATGGGTAGGGGGTGTTTGAACAAATGTCATAGGGAATCGGGAGAGCAGTCGGATGACATATGTCAAAAATCCAAAATGGCGGATTTCAAGATGGCCGCCATACAAAGTGATCCGAGCCTGCTGAAGCGAGGCCGTTAGGCCGAGCTTCGGGCAGTGTGCGGGCCGCATGCGGCCCGCACACTGCCCGAAATACTAGTTATAATATATAAAGCTCGATTACCACTGACTGATTGACATAAATGTTCTCCTAGAAGGAGCAGAGTAGGGCTAAAATGATGTATGGCAAAAATGTTCGGGGGGTTTTGGTGAGTATGAGAAAAATCGAAAATCATAAAAAAGACGCCTGCCAAGTAAAGATGGATAACGTATCTCGAAAACGGTAAGAGATGGGTTAGAGGTGTTTGAACAAATGTCATAGGGAATCGGGAGAGCAGTCGAATGACACCTGTCAAAAATCCAAAATGGCGGATTTCAAGATGGCCGCCATACAAAATGCTCCGAGCCTGCTGAAGCGAGGCCTTTAGGCCGAGCTTCAGTAGGGGCGGAGCAGTTTGTATGGTGGCCGTCTTGAAATCCGAGATTTTGGATATGTCACACGTGCTCCTCTCATTCTTCATACTGCATTTGGAGTGTTTTACCTTCATTTTCGACTGTATTAGGAGTTTTTGTGGGATTTTTGACTGAATTTAGAGTTAATGTCTTACGATAATCTATAGCGAGCCCGAAGGGCGAGCTTCTGGTGAGGCCGAAGGCCGAACTTTCGGCTCGCGAGGCCGAAGGCCGAGCGTTTGGTGCGTGAGCCCGAAGGGCAAACGCTTGGCGAGGCCGTAGGCCGAGCCGTGTTGGTAACTTGCGAGGCCGAAGGCCGAGCTCCGACTTGATAGTTTTTTCCACGTCTTCGACTGGTCTCCATGGCAACTGCCCGCGGTAAGCGAAGCACCTACGAGTGGGGTTCCTTAACAAAAGTGACTCGGAACCCTGGTCCCATTCTGCCCGTACCACCTTTTTATGGCAGTAGGGTGAATCTGGTTTGGTGGCTACAGTATGGTTCTTTAGTGTATTGAGAGTTTATATGGGATTTCATACTTCTATTGGAGTTTTGAACACACTTTTTTTTACGATTAGGTGTTTCTGTGAAATTTTCAAATGACTAAAGTTAGATGCGGGCCGCATGCGGCCCGCACACTGCCCGAAATACTAGTTTATAATATATAAAGCTCGATTACCACTGACTGATTGACATTAATGTTCTCCTAGAAGGAGACGAGTAGGAGCAACGTGATGTATGGCAAAAATGTTCGGGTGGTTTTGGTGAGTATGAGAAAAATCGAAAATTATTAAAAAGACGCCTGCCAAGTGATGATGGATGACGTATCTCGAAAACGGTAAGAGATAGGTAGGGGGTGTTTGACCAAATGTCATAGGGAATCAAGAGTGCAGTCGAATGACAGCTGTCAAAAATCCAAAATGGCGGATTTCAAGATGGCCGCCATACAAAGTGGTCCGATCCTGCTGAAGCGAGGCCTTTAGGCCGAGCTTCAGTAGGGGCGGAGCAGTTTGTATGGTGGCCGTCTTGAAATCTGACATTTTGGATGTGTCCCAGGTGCCCCTCTCATTCTTCATACTGCATTTGGAGTGTTTAACCTTCATTTTCGACTGTATTAGAAGTTTTTGTGGGATTTTTGACTGAATTTGGAGTAACTGTTCTACGTTAATGTAGTAGCGAGCCCGAAGGGCGAGCTCCTGGTGAGGCCGAAGGCCGAACTTTCGGCTCGCGAGGCCGAAGGCCGAGCGTATGGTGCGTGAGCCCGAAGGGCGAGCGCTTGGCGAGGCCGCAGGCCGAGCCGTATTAGTAACTTGCGAGGCCGAAGGCCGAGCTCCGACTTGAGAGTTTTTTCCACGTCTCCAACTGGTCTCCATGGCAACTGCCCGCGGTAACCGAAGCACCTACGAGTGGGGTTCCTTAACAAAAGTGACTCAGAATCTTGGTACGATTCTGCCCGTACCACCTTTTTATGGCAGTAGGGTGAATCTGGTTTGGTGGCTACAGTATAGTTCTTTAGTGTATTGAGAGTTTATATGGGATTTCATACTTCTATTGGAGTTTTGGACATTACTTTTTTTTAATGTAAAAGGAGTTTTGATATTGTTAAGTACTGCATAACGATAAATGCGGGCCGCATGCGGCCCGCACACTGCCCGAAAAACTAGTTTATTTTATTTTATAATATATAAAGCTGGATTACCGTACACTGACTCATTCACTGACTCACTGACATAATTGTTCTCCCAGAAGGAGTCGAGTAGGAAGAAAGTAATGTATAGCAAAAATGTTCTGGGGGTTTGTGTGAGTATGGGAAAAATCCGAAAACTCAAAGATGACGTCTGCCAAGTAAAATTGGATGGCGTATCTCGGAAACGGTAAGAGATAGGTAGGGGGTGCTTGACCAAATGTCATAGGGAATCGGGAGAGCAGTCGGATGACATCTGTCAAAAATCCAAAATGGCGGATTTCAAAATGGCCGCCATACAAAATCCTTCGATACCTCAAAAAAGTAGCTGGTTCTACCAGAAAGAGTTGAGTACGGTTATAGTAATGTATTACGAAAATGACTAAGGGGTTTAGCTGAGTAGGGAAAAAAATTAAAAACCCTAGAAATGACGCCTGCCAAGTAAAGCTGGACTACGTATCTCAAAAACGGTAAGAGATAGGTTGGGGGTGTTTGAACAAATGTCATAGGGAATCGGGAGAGCAGTCGAATGACACCTGTCAAATGTGCTACTCTCATTCTTCATACATTATTTGGAGTATTTGACTTTACAATGTCGACTGTATTAGGAGTTTTTGTGGGATTTTCAACTGAATTTGGAGTAATTGTCCTACTGGCCGTGTAGCGAGCCCGAAGGGCGAGCTTCTGGTGAGGCCGAAGGCCGAACTTTAAGGCCGCGAGGCCGCAGGCCGAGCGGATGGTGCGCGAGCCCTTAGGGCGAGCGCTAGCCGAGGCCGCAGGCCGAGCCATGTTAGTAACTTGCGAGGCCGAAGGCCGAGCTCAGACTTGCACCGATTCGGCTGAAAATCGATATATAGGTTGTTCTCGTCATCCTTATTCCAAATATGAAATTTTTATTTCGATGACGTCTGCCAAGTAAAAAAAGTTACTCCGATTTGGCTGAAACTCGATATTTAGGTGGTTCTGGGTGTCCTTATTCCAAATCTAAAAATTTTTTTTCGATGACGTCTGCCAAGTAAAAAAAGTTACTCCGATTTGGCTGAAACTCGATATTTAGGTGGTTCTGGGTGTCCTTATTCCAAATCTAAAAATTTTTTTTCGATGACGTCTGCCAAGTAAAAAAAGTTACTTCGATTTGGCTGAAACTCGATATTTAGGTGGTTCTGGGTGTCCTTATTCCAAATCAAAATTTTTTTTTTCGATGACGTCTGCAAAGTTAAAAAAAATACTCCGATTTGGCTTAAATTTTATATCTAGGTTGTTCTGGACGTCTTTATTCCAAATATGAAAATTTTTTTTCGATGACGTCTGCCAAGTGCAGATAAATCACGTATCTCGAAAACGGTAATAGATAGGTAGGGGGTTTTTGAAAATATGTCATAGGAAATAAGGAGAGCAGTTGAATGACAACTGTCAAAAATCCGCCATTTTGGATGTGTCCCACGTGCTCCTCTCATTCTTCATACTGCATTTGGAGTGTTTTACTCTATATTTTCGACTGTATTAGGAGTTTTTGTGGGATTTTGGACTGAATTTGGAGTTACTGTCCTACGTTAGTGTATAGCGAGCCCGAAGGGCGAGCTCCTGGTGAGGCCGAAGGCCGAACTTTCGGCTCGCGAGGCCGAAGGCCGAGCATTTGGTGCGAGAGCCCGAAGGGCGAACGCTTGGCGAGGCCGCAGGCCGAGCCGTGTTAGTAACTTGCGAGGCCGAAGGCCGAGCTCCGAATCGAGAGAATTTTCCACATCTCTGACTGGTCTCCATGGCAACTGCCCGCGGTAACCGAAGCACCTACGAGTGGGATTCCTAAACAAAAGTGATTAAGAACCTTGGTACCATTCTGCCCGTACCAACTTTTTATGGCAGTAGGGTGAATCTGCTTTAGTGGCTACAGTATGGTTCTTTATTGTATGGACAGTTTATTTGGGATTTCATACTTCTATTGGAGTTTTGAACTTATTTTTTTTTAATGTAAAAGGGGTCAAGGTATAGTTTAGTACTGTATAACGATAAATGCGGGCCGCATGCGGCCCGCACACTGCCCGAAATACTAGTTTATAATATATAAAGCTCGATTACCACTCACTGACTGACTGACTGATTGACATAAATGTTCTCCTAGAAGGAGCAGAGTAGGGTTAAAATGAAGTATGGCAAAAATGTTCGGGTGGTTTTGGTGAGTATGAGAAAAATCGAAAATCATTAAAAAGACGCCTGCCAAGTGATGATGGATGACGTATCTCGAAAACGGTAAGAGATAGGTAGGGGGTGTTTAAACAAATGTCATAGGGAATCGGGAGAGCAGTCGAATGACATCTGTCAAAAATCCAAAATGGCGGATTTCAAGATGGCCGCCATACAAAATGCTCCGAGCCTGCTGAAGCGAGGCCTTTAGGCCGAGCTTCAGTAGGGGCGGAGCAGTTTGTATGGTGGCCGTCTTGAAATCCGACATTTTGGATGTGACCCACGTGCTCCTATCATTCTTTATACTGCATTTGGAGTGTTTTACCTTATATTTTCGACTGTATTAGGAGTTTTTGTGGGATTTTCGACTGAATTTGGAGTTACTGTCCTACATTAGTGTAGTAGCGAGCCCGAAGGGCGAGCTCCTGGTGAGGCCGAAGGCCGAACTTTCGGTCCGCGAGGCCGAAGGCCGAGCGTATGATGCGCGAGCCCGAAGGGCGAGCGCTTTGCGAGGCCGCAGGCCGAGCCGTGTTAGTAACTTGCGAGGCCGAAGGCCGAGCTCCGACTTGAGAGTATTTTCCACATCTCCGACTGGTCTCCATGGCAACTGCCCGCGGAAACCGAAGCACCTACGAGTGGGGTTCCTTAACAAAAGTGACTCAGAAACTTGGTCCGATTTTGCCCGTACTACCTTTTTATGGCAGTAGGGTGAATCTGCTTTAGTGGCTACAGTATGGTTCTGTATTGTATTGAGAGTTTATATGGGATTTCATACATCTATTGGAGTTTCGGACATTACTTTTTTTTAATGTATAACGTGCTTTTATGACAGTCACAACTGACTCAAGATAGATGCGGGCCGCATGCGGCCCGCACACTGCCCGAAAAACTAGTTTATAATATATAAGGCTCGATTACCACTGACTCACTGACTGACTGATTGACATAAATGTTCTCCTAGAAGGAGCATAGTAGGGCTAAAATGATGTATGGCAGAAATGTTCGAGGGGTTTTGATGAGTATGAGAAAAATCGAAAATCATTAAAAAGACGCCTGCCAAGTGAAGATGGATGACGTATCTCAAAAACGGTAAGAGATAGGTAGGGGGTGTTTGAACAAATGTCATAGGGAATAAGGAGAGCAGTCGAATGACATCTGTCAAAAATCCAAAATGGCGGATTTCAAGATGGCCGCCATACAAATTGATCCGAGCCTGCTGAAGCGAGGCCGTTAGGCCGAGCTTCAGTAGGGGCGGAGCAGTTTGTATGGTGGCCGTCTTGAAATCCGACATTTTGGATGTGTCTTACATGCTCCTATCATTCTTTATACTGCATATGGAGTGTTTTACCTTTATTTTCAACTGTATTAGGAGTTTTTGTGGGAGTTTTGACTGAATTTGGAGTTACTGTCCTACGTTAGTGTAGTAGCGAGCCCGAAGGGCGAGCTCCTGGTAAGGCCGAAGGCCGAACTTTCGGTCCGCGAGGCCGAAGGCCGAGCGTATGATGCGTGAGCCCGAAGGGCGAGCGCTTGGCGAGGCCGTAGGCAAAGCCGTATTAGTAACTTGCGAGGCCGAAGGCCGAGCTCCGACTTGAGAGTATTTTCCACGTCACTGACTGGTCTCCATGGCAACTGCCTGCGGTAACCGAAGCACCTACGAGTGGGTATCCTTAACAAAAGTGACTCAGAACCTTGGTACTATTCTGCCCGTACCACCTTTTTATGGCAGTAGGGTGAATCTGGTTTGGTGGCTACAGTTTGGTTCCTTATTGCATTAAGAGTTTGTATGGGAAATCGTACATCTTTTGGTGTTTTGAAATATTTTTTTTTAATGTACAAGGTGTTTTGATATTGTTCAAACTTGCACAACGATAAATGCGGGCCGCATGCGGCCCGCACACTGCCCGAAAAACTAGTATATTATATAAAGCTCGATTACCACTGACTGATTGACATAAATGTTCTCCTAGAAGGAGACGAGTAGGAACAACGTGATGTATGGCAAAAGTGTTCGGGTGGTTTTGGTGAGTATGAGAAAAATCGAAAATCATTAAAAAGACGCCTGCCAAGTTAAGATGGATGACATATCTCGAAAACGGTGCAAGATAGGTAGGAGGTGTTTGAACAAATGTCATAGGGAATCGGAAGAGCAGTCGAATGACACCTGTCAAAAATCCAAAATGGCGGATTTCAAGATGGCCGCCATACAAAGTGATCCGAGCCTGCTGAAGCGAGGCCGTTAGGCCGAGCTTCAGTAGGGGCGGAGCAGTTTGTATGGTGGCCGTCTTGAAATGCGACATTTTGGATGTGACCCACATGCTCCTATCATTCTTTATACTGCATTTGGAGTGTTTTACCTTATATTTTCGACGGTATTAGGAGTTTTTGTGGGATTTTCGACTGAATTTGGAGTTACTGTCCTACATTGGTGTATAGCGAGCCCAAAGGGCGAGCTTCTGGTGAGGCCGAAGGCTGAACTTTCGGTCCGCGAGGCCGAAGGCCGAGCGTATGATAAGCGAGCCCGAAGGGCGAGCGCTTGGCGAGGCCATAGGCTGAGCCGTATTAGTAACTTGCGAGGCCGAAGGCCGAGCTCCGACTCAAGAGTATTTTCCACATCTCCTACTGGTCTCCATGGCAACTGCCCGCGGTATCCGAAGCACCTACGAGTGGGGTTCCTTAACAAAAGTGACTCAGAATCTTGGTACCATTCTGCCCGTACCACTTTTTTATGGCAGTAGGGTGAATCTGGTTTGGTGGCTACAGTTTGGTTCTCTATTGTATAAGGAGTTTATATGGGATTTCATACTGTTATAGAATATTGTTTTTTTTTTTAAATGTATAAGGTGTTTTGATATTGTTTCAAATTGCATATCGATAAATGCGGGCCGCATGCGGCCCGCACACTGCCCGAAATACTAGTTTATAATATATAAAGCTCGATTACCACTCACTGACTCACTGACATAAATGTTCTCCTAGAAGGAGGCGAGTAGGAACAACGTGATGTATGGCAAAAATGTTCGGGTGGTTTTGGTGAGTATGAGAAAAATCGAAAATCATAAAAATGACGCCTGCCAAGTGAGGATGGATGACGTATCTCAAAAACGGTATGAGATAGGTAGGGGGTGTTTGAACAAATGTCATAGGGAATCGGAAGAGCAGTCGAATGACACCTGTCAAAAATCCAAAATGGCGGATTTCAAGATGGCCGCCATACAAAGTGATCCGAGCCTGCTGAAGCGAGGCCGTTAGGCCGAGCTTCAGTAGGGGCGGAGCAGTTTGTATGGTGGCTGTCTTGAAATCCGACATTTTGGATTTGTTTCACTTGCTCCTATCATTCTTTATACTGCATTTGGAGTGTTTTACCTTATATTTTCGACTGTATTAGGAGTTTTTGTGGGATTTTTGACTGAATTTGGAGTAACTGTACTACGTTAGTATAGTAGCGAGCCCGAAGGGCGAGCTCCTGGTGAGGCCGAAGGCCGATCATTCGGCCCGCGAGGCCGAAGGCCGAGCGTATGGTGCGTGAGCCCGAAGGGCGAGCGCTTGGCGAGGCCGGAGGCCGAGCCGTGTTGGTAACTTGCGAGGCCGAAGGCCGAGCTCCGACTTGAGAGTATTTTCCACTTCTCCGACTGGTCTCCATGGCAACTGCCCGCGATAACCGAAGCACCTACGAGTGGGGTTCCATATCAAAAGTGACTCGGAACCCTGGTCCCATTCTGCCCGTACCACCTTTTTATGGCAGTAGGGTGAATTTGGTTTGGTGGCTACAGTTTGTTTCTTTATTGTATTGAGAGTTTATATGGGATTTCATACTTCTATTGGAGTTTGGAACTTATTTTTTTTAAATGTATAAGGGGTTAAGGTAAAGTTTTGTACTGCATAACGATAAATGCGGGCCGCATGCGGCCCGCACACTGCCCGAAATACTAGTTTATAATATATAAAGCTCGATTACCACTGACTGACTGACATAAATGTTCTCCTAGAAGGAGCAGAGTAGGGTAAAAATGAAGTATGGCAAAAATGTTCGGGGGGTTTTGGTAAGTATGAGAAAAATCGAAAATCATAAAAATGACGCCTGCCAAGTAAAGATGGATGACATATCTCAAAAACGGTACAAGATAGGTAGGGGGTGTTTGAACAAATGTCATAGGGAATCGGGAGAGCAGTCGAATGACATCTGTTAAAAATCCAAAATGGCGGATTTCAAGATGGCCGCCATACAAAATGCTCCGAGCCTGCTGAAGCGAGGCCTTTAGGCCGAGCTTCAGTAGGGGCGGAGCAGTTTGTATGGTGGCCTTCTTGAAATCCGCCATTTTGGATTTGTCCCAGGTGCTCCTCTCATTCTTCATACTGCATTTGGAGTGTTTTACCATACATTTTCGACTGTATTAGGAGTTTTTGTGGGTTTTTTGACTGAATTTGGAGTAACTGTCCTACATTAGTGTATAGCGAGCCCAAAGGGCAACCACCTGGTGAGGCCGAAGGCCGAACTTTCGGTCCGCGAGGCCGAAGGCCGAGCGAATGGTGCGCGAGCCCGAAGGGCGAGCGCTTGGCGAGGCCGCAGGCCGAGCCGTGTTAGTAACTTGCGAGGCCGAAGGCCGAGCTCCGACTTGAGAGTATTTTCCACGTCTCCGACTGATCTCCATGGCAACTGCCCGCGGTACCGAAGCACCTACGAGTGGGGTTCCTTAACAAAAGTGACTCAGAACCTTGGTACCATTCTGCCCGTACCACATTTTTATGGCAGTAGGGTGAATCTGCTTTAGTGGCTTCAGTATGGTTCTTTATTGTATGGAGAGTTTATTTGGGATTTCATACTTCTATTGGAGTTTTGAACTTATTTTTTTTTAATGTATAAGGGGTTAAGGTAAAGTTTAGTACTGCATAACGATAAATGCGGGCCGCATGCGGCCCGCACACTGCCCGAATAACTAGTTATAATATATAAAGCTCGATTACCACTCACTCACTGACATAAATGTTCTCCTAGAAGGAGCAGAGTAGGGTAAAAATGAAGTATGGCAAAAATGTTCGGAGGGTTTTGGTGAGTATGAGAAAAATCGAAAATCATTAAAAAGACGCCTGCCAAGTGATGATGGATGACGTATCTCGAAAACGGTAAGAGATAGGTAGGGGGTGATTGAACAAATGTCATAGGGAATCGGGAGAGCCGTCGAATGACACCTGTCAAAAATCCAAAATGGCGGATTTCAAGATGGCCGCCATACAAAATGATCCGAGCCTGCTGAAGCGAGGCCGTTAGGCCGAGCTTCAGTAGGGGCGGAGCAGTTTGTATGGGGGCTTTCTTGAAATCCGCCATTTTGGATGTGTCTTACGTGCTCCTATCATTCTTTATACTGCATTTGGAGTTTTTTATTATTATTTTCGACTGTATTAGGAGTTTTTGTGGGATTTTTGACTGAATTTGGAGTAACTGTCCTACATTAGTGTAGTAGCGAGCCCGAAGGGCGAGCTTCTGGTGAGGCCGAAGGCCGAACTTTCGGCCCGCGAGGCCGAAGGGCGAGCGCTGGGCGAGTCCGTAGGCCGAGCTGTATTAGTAACTTGCGAGGCCGAAGGCCGAGCTCCGACTTGAGAGTTTTTTCCACGTCTCCGACTGGTCTCCATGGCAACTGCCCGCGATAACCAAAGCACCTACGAGTGGGGTTCCTTAACAAAAGTGACTCAGAAACTTGGTACCATTCTGCCCGTACCATCTTTTTATGGCAGTAGGGTGAATCTGCTTTAGTAGCTACAGTTTGGTTATCTACTGTATTACAAGTTTATTTGGGATTTCATATTTCTATTGGAGTTTTGAACATTTTTTTTTATGTATTAGGTGTTTTGATATAGTTTAAAATTGCATAACGATAAATGCGGGCCGCATACGGCCCGCACACTGCCCGAAAAACTAGTTTATAATATATAAAGCTCGATTACCACTCACTGACTCATTGACATAAATGTTCTCCTAGAAGGAGCAGAGTAGGGTTAAAATGATGTATGGCAAAAATGTTCGGGGGGTTTTGGTGAGTATGAGAAAAATCGAAAATCATAAAAAAGACGCCTGCCAAGTAAAGATGGATGACATATCTCAAAAACGGTACAAGATAGGTAGGGGGTGTTTGAACAAATGTCATAGGGAATTGGGAGAGCAGTCGAATGACACCTGTCAAAAATCCAAAATGGCGGATTTCAAGATGGCCGCCATACAAAATGGTCCGAGCCTGCTGAAGCGAGGCCGTTAGGCCGAGCTTCAGTAGGGGCGAAGCAGTTTGTATGGTGGCCGTCTTGAAATCTGACATTTTGGATGTGTCTTACGTGCTCCTATCATTCTTTATACTACATTTAGAGTGTTTTACCTTCATTTCGACTGTATTAGGTATTTTTTGTGGGATTTTTGACTGAATTTGGAGTTACTGTCCAACATTAGTGTATAGCGAGCCCGAAGGGCGAGCTCCTGGTGAGGCCGAAGGCCGAACTTTCGGCTCGCGAGGCCGAAGGCCGAGCGTTTGGTTTGTGAGCCCGAAGGGCGAACGCTTGGCGAGGCCGCAGGCCGAGCCGTGTTAGTAACTTGCGAGGCCGAAGGCCGAGCTCCGAATCGAGAGTATTTTCCACATCTCTGACTGGTCTCCATGGCAACTGCCCGCGGTAAACAAAGCACTTACGAGTGGGGTTCCTTAACAAAAGTGACTCAGAACCTTGGTCCGATTTTGCCCGTACCACCTTTTTATGGCAGTAGGGTGATCGTGATTTGGTGGCTACAGTTTAATTCTCTACTGTATTAAGAGTTTGTATGGGACGTCGTACGTCTTTTGGGGTTTTGAAATATTTTTTTTTTTATGTAAAAGGTGTTTTGATATAGTTAAGTACTGCATAACGAGAAATGCGGGCCGCATGCGGCCCGCACACTGCCCGAAAAACTAGTTTATAATATATAAAGCTCGATTACCACTCACTGACTCATTGACATAAATGTTCTCCTAGAAGGAGCAGAGTAGGGTTAAAATGATGTATGGCAAAAATGTTCGGGGGGTTTTGGTGAGTATGAGAAAAATCGAAAATCATAAAAAAGACGCCTGCCAAGTAAAGATGGATGACATATCTCAAAAACGGTACAAGATAGGTAGGGGGTGTTTGAACAAATGTCATAGGGAATCAGGAGAGCAGTCGAATGACACCTGTCAAAAATCCAAAATGGCGGATTTCAAGATGGCCGCCATACAAAATCATCCGAGCCTGCTGAAGCGAGGCCGTTAGGCCGAGCTTCAGTAGGGGCGGAGCAGTTTGTATGGTGGCCGTCTTGAAATCCGACATTCTGGATATGACCCATGTGCTCCTATCATTCTTTATACTGCATTTGGAGTGTTTTACCTTATATTTTCGACTGTATTAGGAGTTTTTGTTGGATTTTTGACTGAATTTGGAGTTACTGTCCAACTTTAGTGTATAGCGAGCCCGAAGGGCGAGCTCCCGGTGAGGCCGAAGGCCGAACTTTCGGCTCGCGAGGCCGAAGGCCGAGCGTAGGGTGCGTGAGCCCGAAGGGCGAGCGCTTGGCGAGGCCGCAGGCCGAGCCGTGTTAGTAACTTGCGAGGCCGAAGGCCGAGCTCCGACTTGAGAGTATTTTCCACGTCACCGACTGGTCTCCATGGCAACTGCCTGCGGTAACCGAAGCACCTACGAGTGGGGTTCCTTAACAAAAGTGACTCAGAACCTTAATACCATTCTGCCCGTACCTTTTAATGGCAGTAGGGTGAATCTGCTTTAGTGGCTACAGTATGGATCTTTATTTTATGGAGAGTTTATTTGGGATTATTGGAGTTTTGAACGTATTTTTTTTAAATGTATAAGGGGTTAAGGTTAAGTTTAGTACTGCATAAAGATAAATGCGGGCCGCATGCGGCCCGCATCTATCTTTAGTCAGTAGGAACTGTCATAAACGCACGTTATACATTAAAAAAAAGGAATATCCAAAACTCCAATAGAAGTATGAAATCCCATATAAACTCTATATACAATAAGGAACCAAACTGTAGCCACCACACCAGATTCACCCTACTGCCATAAAAAGGTGGTACGGGCAGAATGGTACAAAGGTTCTGAGTCACTTTTGTTAAGGAACCCCACTCGTAGGTGCTTCGGTTACCGCAGGCAGTTGCCATGGAGACCAGTCGGTGACGTGGAAAATACTCTCAAGTCGGAGCTCGGCCTTCGGCCTCGCAAGTTACTAATACAGCTCGGCCTACGGCCTCGCCAAGCGCTCGCCCTTCGGGCTCGCGCACCCTACGCTCGGCCTTCGGCCTCGCGGCCCGAAAGTTCGGCCTTCGGCCTCACCAGGAGCTCGCCCTACGGGCTCGCTACTACACTTATGTAGGACAGTAACTCCAAATTCAGTCAAAAATCCCACAAAAACTCCTAATACAGTCGAAAATAAAGGTAAAACACTCCAAATACAGTATAAAGAATGATAGGAGCACGTATGACACATCCAAAATGTCGGATTTCAAGACGGCCACCATACAAACTGCTCCGCCCCTACTGAAGCTCGGCCTAAAGGCCTCGCTTCAGCAGGCTCGGAGCATTTTGTATGGCGGCCATCTTGAAATCCGCCATTTTGGATTTTTGACAGATGTCATTCGACTGCTCTCCCGATTCCCTATGACATTTGTTCAAACACCTCCTACCTATCTCTTACCGTTTTCGAGATACGTCATCCATCATCACTTGGCAGGCGTCTTTTTAATGATTTTCGATTTTTCTCATACTCACCAAAACCACCCGAACATTTTTGCTATACATCACGTTGCTCCTACTCTGCTCCTTCTAGGAGAACATTTATGTCAGTCAGTCAGTCAGTGAGTGGTAATCGAGCTTTATATATTATAAACTAGTTTTTCGGGCAGTGTGCGGGCCGCATGCGGCCCGCATTTATCGTTGTGCAAGTTTGAACAATATCAAAACACCTTATACATTAAAAAAAGTATGTTCAAAACTCCATTAGAAGTATGAAATCCCATATTAACTCTCAATACACTATAGAACAATACTGTAGCCACTTAAACAGATTCACCCTACTGCCATAAAAAGGTGGTACGGGCAGAATGGGACCAAGGTTCTGAGTCACTTTTGTTAAGGAACCCCACTCGTAGGTGCTGCGGTTACCGCAGGCAGTTGCCATGGAGACCAGTCGGAGATGTGGAAAATACTCTCAAGTCGGAGCTCGGCCTTCGGCCTCGCAAGTTACTAATACGGCTCGGCCTACGGCCTCGCCAGGCGCTCGCCCTTCGGGCTCGCGCATCATACGCTCGGCCTTCGGCCTCGCGGACCGAAAGTTCGGCCTTCGGCCTCACCAGGAGCTCGCCCTTCGGGCTCGCTACTTCACTAATGTAGGACAGTAACTCCAAATTCAGTCAAAAATCGCACAAAAACTCCTAATTCAGTCGAAAATGAAGGCAAAACACTCCAAATGCAGTATAAAGAATGATAGGAGCACGAAAGACACATCCAAAATGTCGGATTTCAAGACGGCCACCATACAAACTGCTCCGCCCCTACTGAAGCTCGGCCTAAAGGCCTCGCTTCAGCAGGCTCGGAGCATTTTGTATGGCGGCCATCTTGAAATCCGCCATTTTGGATTTTTGACAGATGTCATTCGACTGCTCTCCCGATTCCCTATGACATTTGTTCAAACACCCCTTTCCTATCTCTTACCGTTTTTGAGATATGTCATCCATCTTTACTTGGCAGGCGTCTTTTTAATGATTTTCGATTTTTTTCATACTCACCTAAACCCCCCAAACAGTTTTGCTTTACTTCATTTTAACCCTACTCTGCTCCTTCTAGGAGAACATTTATGTCAATCAGTCAGTGAGTGGTAATCGAGCTTTATATATTATAATAACTAGTATTTCGGGCAGTGTGCGGGCCGCATGCGGCCCGCATTTATCGTTATGCAGTACTAAACTGTATCAAAACTCCTGATACGTTGGAAAAAAGTATGTTCAAAACTCCAATAGAAGTATGAAATCCCAAATAAACTCTCCATACAATAAAGAACCATACTGTAGCCACTAAGCAGATTCACCCTACTGCCATAAAAAGGTGGTACGGGCAGAATCGGACCAAGGTTCTGAGTCACTTTTGTTAAGGAACCCCACTCGTAGGTGCTTCGGTTATCGCGGGCAGTTGCCTTGGAGACCAGTAGGAGTCGTGGAAAATACTCTCAGTTCGGAGCTCGGCCTTCGGCCTCGCAAGTTACTAATACGGCTCGGCCTGCGGCCTCGCCAAGCGCTCGCCCTTCGGGCTCACGCACCCTACGCTCGGCCTTCGGCCTCGCGAGCCGAAAGTTCGGCCTTCGGCCTCACCAGGAGCTCGCCCTTCGGGCTCGCTATACACTAATGTTGGACAGTAACTCCAAATTCAGTCAAAAATCCCACAAAAACTTCTAATACAGTCGAAAATTAAGGAAAAACACTCCAAATGCAGTATAAAGAATGATAGGAGCACGTAAGACACATCCAAAATGTCGGATTTCAAGACGGCCCCCATACAAACTGCTCCGCCCCTACTGAAGGTCGGCCTAAAGGCCTCGCTTCAGCAGGCTCGGATCACTTTGTATGGCGGCCATCTTGAAATCCGCCATTTTGGATTTTTGACATATGTCATCCGACTGTTCTCCCGATTCCCTATGACATTTGTTCAAACACCCCCTACCTATCTCTTACCGTTTTTGAGATACGTCATCCATCATCACTTGACAGGCGTCATTTTTATGATTTTCGATTTTTCTCATACTCACCAAAACCACCCGAACATTTTTGCCATACATCACGTTGTTCCTACTCGTCTCCTTCTAGGAGAACATTTATGTCAATCAGTCAGTGGTAATCGAGCTTTATATATTATTAACTAGTTTTTCGGGCAGTGTGCGGGCCGCATGCGGCCCGCATTTATCTTTATGCAATTTTAAACTATATCAAAACACGTAATACATAAAAAAAATGTTCAAAACTCCAATAGAAATATGAAGTCCCAAATAAACTTGTAATACAGTAGAGAAACATACTGTAGCTACTAAAGCAGATTCACCCTACTGCCATAAAAAGGTGGTACGGGCAGAATGGTACCAAGGTTCTGAGTCACTTTTGTTAAGGAACCCCACTCGTAGGTGCTTCGGTTATCGCGGGCAGTTGCCATGGAGACCAGACGGACTCTCAAGTCGGAGCTCGGCCTTCGGCCTCGCAAGTTACTAACGTGGCTCGGCCTGCGGCCTCGCCTAGCGCTCGCCCTGCGGGCTCGCGCACCGTCCACTCGGCCTACGGCCTCGCGGACCGAAAGTTCGGCCTTCGGCCTCACCAGGAGCTCGCCCTTCGGGCTCGCTATACACTAAAGTTGGACAGTAACTCCAAATTCCATTAAAAAATCCCACAAAAACTCCTAATACAGTCGAAAATTAAGGAAAAACACTCCAAATGCAGTATAAAGAATGATAGGAGCACGTAAGACACATCCAAAATGTCATTCGACTGCTCTCCTTATTCCCTATGACATATTTTCAAAAACCTATCTATTACCGTTTTCGAGATACGTGATTTATATGCACTTGGCAGACGTCATCGAAAAAAAAATTTCATATTTGGAATAAGGACGTCCAGAACAACCTAGATATAAAATTTAAGCCAAATCGGAGTACTTTTTTTTACTTGGCAGACATCATCGAAAAAAAATTTTTAGATTTGGAATAAGGACACCCAGAACCACCTAAATATCGAGTTTCAGCCAAATCGGAGTAACTTTTTTTACTTGGCAGACGTCATCGAAACAAAAATTTTTGATTTAGAATAAGGACGTCCAGAACCACATAAATATCGAGTTTCAGCCAAATCGGAGTAACTTTTTTTAATTGGCAGACGTCATCGAAATAAAAATTTCATATTTGAAATAAGGATGACGAGAACAACATATATATCGATTTTCAGCCAAATCGGTGCAAGTCTGAGCTCGGCATTCGGCCTCGCAAGTTACTAACACGGCTCGACCTGCGGCCTCGCCTAGCGCTCGCCCTGCGGGCTCGCGCACCTTCCACTCGGCCTACGGCCTCGCGGCCCGAAAGTTCGGCCTTCGGCCTCACCAGAAGCTCGCCCTTCGGGCTCGCTACACTGACAGTAGGACAATTACTCTAAATTGAGTTGAAATTCCCACAAACACTCCTAATTCAGTCGACATTGTAAGGTTAAATACTCCAAATAATGTATGAAGAATGAGAGTAGCCCATTTGAAAGGTGTCATTCGACTGCTCTCCCGATTCCCTATGACATTTGTTCAAACACCCCCAACCTATCTCTTACCGTTTTCGAGATACGTAGTCCAGCTTTACTTGGCAGGCGTCATTTCTAGGGTTTTTAATTTTTCCCCTACTCAGCTAAACCCCTTAGTCATTTTCGTAGTACATTACTATAACCGTACTTAACTCTTTCTGGTAGAACCAGCTACTTTTTTGAGGGATCGAAGGATTTTGTATGGCGGCCATTTTGAAATCCGCCATTTTGGATTTTTGACAAATGTCATCCGACTGCTCTCCCGATTCCCTATGACATTTGGTCAGGCACCCCCTACCTATCTCTTACCGTTTCAGAGATACGCCATCCAATTTTACTGGGCAGACGTCATCTTTGAGTTTTCGGATTTTTCCCATACTCACACAAACCCCCAGAACATTTTTGCTATACATTACTTTCTTCCTACTCGACTCCTTCTGGGAGAACAATTATGTCAGTCAGTGAGTCAGTCAGTGTACGGTAATCCAGCTTTATATATTATAATAACTAGTTTTTCGGGCAGTGTGCGGGCCGCATGCGGCCCGCATTTATCGTTATGCAATTTGAAACAATATCAAAACACCTTATACATTTAAAAAAAAAAACAATATTCTATAACAGTATGAAATCCCATATAAACTCCTTATACAGTAGAGAACCAAACTATAGCCACCAAACCAGATTCACCCTACTGCCATAAAAAAAGTGGTACGGGCAGAATGGTACCAAGATTCTGAGTAACTTTTGTTAAAGAACCCCACTCGTAGGAGCTTCGCTTACCACGGGCAGTTGCCATGGAGACCATTCGGAGACGTGGAAAATACTCTCAAGTCGGAGCTCGGCCTTCGGCCTCGCAAGTTACTAACACGGCTCGGCCTCTGGCCTCGCCATGCGCTCGCCCTTCGGGCTCACGCCCCATACGCTCGGCCTTCGGCCTCGCGGGCCGAAAGTTCGGCCTTCGGCCTCACCAGAAGCTCGCCCTTCGGGCTCGCTACTACACTAATGTAGGACAGTTACTCCAAATTCAGTCAAAAATCCCACAAAAACTCCTAATACAGTCGAAAATAAAGATAAAAAACTCCAAATGCAGTATAAAGAATGATAGGAGCACGTAAGACACATCCAAAATGTCGGATTTCAAGACGGCCACCATACAAACTGCTCCGCCCCTACTGAAGCTCGGCCTAACGGCCTCGCTTCAGCAGGCTCGGATCACTTTGTATGGCGGCCATCTTGAAATCCGCCATTTTGGATTTTTGACAGGTGTCATTCGACTGCTCTCCCGATTCCCTATGACATTTGTTCAAACACCCCCTACCTATCTCTTACCGTTTTTGAGATATGTCATCCATCTTTACTTGGCAGGCGTCTTTTTATGATTTTCGATTTTTCTCATACTCACCAAAACCCCCCGAACATTTTTGCCATACATCATTTTAACCCTACTCTACTCCTTCTAGGCGAACATTTATGTCAGTCAGTCAGTCAGTGAGTCAGTCAGTGGTAATCGAGCTTTATATATTATAAATAATAATAACTAGTATTCCGGGCAGTGTGCGGGCCGCATGCGGCCCGCATCTATCTTTAGTCATTTGAAAATTTCACAGAAACACCTAATACGTAAAAAAAAGTGTGTTCAAAACTCCAATAGAAGTATGAAATCCCATATAAATTTCTCAATACACTAAATAACCATACTGTAGCCACCAAACCAGATTCACCCTACTGCCATAAAAAGGTGGTACGGGCAGAATGGGACCAGGGTTCCGAGTCACTTTTGTTAAGGAACCCCACTCGTAGGTGCTTTGGTTATCGCGGGCAGTTGCCATGGAGACCAGTCGGAGACGTGAAAAATACTCTCAAGTCGGAGCTCGGCCTTCGGCCTCGCAAGTTACCAGCACGGCTCGGCCTCCGGCCTCGCCATGCGCTCGCCCTTCGGGCTCACACCCCATACGCTCGGCCTTCGGCCTCGCGGGCCGAAAGTTCCGCCTTCGGCCTCACCAGAAGCTCGCCCTTCGGGCTCGCTACTACACTAATGTAGGACAGTTACTCCAAATTCAGTCAAAAATCCCACAAAAACTCCTAATACAGTCGAAAATAAAGATAAAATACTCCAAATGCAGTATAAAGAATGATAGGAGCACGTAAGACACATCCAAAATGTCGGATTTCAAGACGGCCACCATACAAACTGCTCCGCCCCTACTGAAGCTCGGCCTGACGGCCTCGCTTCAGCAGACTCGGATCACTTTGTATGGCGGCCATCTTGAAATCCGCCATTTTGGATTTTTGACAGGTGTCATTCGACCGCTCTCCCGATTCCCTATGACATTTGTTCAATCACCCCCTACCAAACTTGTACCGTTTTTGAGATATGTCATCCATCTTAAATTGGCAGGCGTTTTTTTAATGATATTCGATTTTTCTCATACTCACCAAAACCCCCCAAACATTTTTGCCATACATCACGTTGCTCCTACTCGTCTCCTTCTAGGAGAACATTTATGTCAATCAGTCAGTGGTAATCGAGCTTTATATATTATAAACTAGTTTTTCGGGCAGTGTGCGGGCCGCATGCGGCCCGCATTTATCGTTATGCAGTACTAAACTATATCAAAAACTCCTGATACGTTGGAAAAAAGTATGTTCAAAACTCCAATAGAAGTACGAAATCCCATATAAACTCTCAATACAATAAAGAACCATACTGTAGCCACTAAAGCAGATTCACCCTACTGCCATAAAAAGGTTGTACGGGCAGAATGGTACCAAGGTTCTGAGTCACTTTTGTTAAGGAACCCCACTCGTAGGTGCTGCGGTTACCGCAGGCAGTTGCCATGGAGACCAGTCGGAGATGTGGAAAATACTCTCAAGTCGGAGCTCGGCCTTCGGCCTCGCAAGTTACTAATACGGCTCGGCCTACGGCCTCGCCAGGCGCTCGCCCTCCGGGCTCGCGCATCAAACGCTCGGCCTTCGGCCTCGCGGACCGAAAGTTCGGCCTTCGGCCTCACCAGAAGCTCGCCCTTCGGGCTCGCTACTACACTAATGTAGGACAGTTACTCCAAATTCAGTCAAAAATCCCACAAAAACTCCTAATACAGTCGAAAATAAAGATAAAAAACTCCAAATGCAGTATAAAGAATGATAGGAGCACGTAAGACACATACAAAATGTCGGATTGCAAGACGGCCACCATACAAACTGCTCCGCCCCTACTGAAGCTCGGCCTTAAGGCCTCGCTTCAGCAGGCTCGGAGCATTTTGTATGGCGGCCATCTTGAAATCCGCCATTTTGGATTTTTGACAGGTGTCATTCGACTAAACTCCCGATTCCCTATGACATTTGTTCAAACACCCCCTACCTATCTTGTACCGTTTTTGAGATATGTCATTCATCTTTACTTGGCAGGCGTCTTTTTAATGATTTTCGATTTTTCTCATACTCACCAAAACCACCCGAACATTTTTGCCATACTTTATTTTTACCCTACTCCGCTCCTTCTAGGAGAACATTTATGTCAGTGAGTGAGTGGTAATCGAGCTTTATATATTATAAACTAGTATTTCGGGCAGTGTGCGGGCCGCATGCGGCCCGCATTTATCGTTATGCAATTTGAAACAATATCAAAACACCTTATACATTTAAAAAAAAAACAATATTCTATAACAGTATGAAATCCCATATAAACTCCTATACAGTAGAGAACCAAACTGTAGCCTCCAAACCAGATTCACCCTACTGCCATAAAATGGTGGTACCGGCAGAATGGTACCAAGGTTCTGAGTCACATTTGATATGGAACCCCACTCGTAGGTGCTTCGGTTACCGCGGGCAGTTGCCATGGAGACCAGTCGGAGAAGTGGAAAATACTCTCAAGTCGGAGCTCGGCCTTCGGCCTCGCAAGTTACCAACACGGCTTGGCCTCCGGCCTCGCCAAGCGCTCGCCCTTCGGGCTCACGCACCATACGCTCGGCCTTCGGCCTCACCAGGAGCTCGCCCTTCGGGCTCGCTACTATACTAACGTAGTACAGTTACTCCAAATTCAGTCAAAAATCCCACAAAAACTCCTAATACAGTCGAAAATATAAGGTAAAACACTCCAAATGCAGTATAAAGAATGATAGGAGCAAGTGAAACAAATCCAAAATGTCGGATTTCAAGACAGCCACCATATAAACTGCTCCGCCCCTACTGAAGCTCGGCCTAACGGCCTCGCTTCAGCAGGCTCGGATCATTTTGTATGGCGGCCATCTTGAAATCCGCCATTTTGGATTTTTGATATATGTCATCCGACTGCTCTTCCAATTCCCTATGACATTTGTTCAATCACCCCCTACCTATCTCTTACCGTTTTTGAGATTCGTCATCCATCTCTACTTGGCAGGCGTCTTTTTAATGATTTTCGATTTTTCTTATACTCACCAAAACCCCCCGAACATTTTTGCCATACATCACTTTGCTCCTACTCGTCTCCTTCTAGGAGAACATTTATGTCAGTCAGTGAGTCAGTCAGTGAGTGGTAATCGAGCTTTATATATTTACTAGTTTTTCGGGCAGTGTGCGGGCCGCATGCGGCCCGCATTTATCGTTATGCAGTACTAAACAATACGTTAACACCTTTTACATTTAAAAAAAATAAGTTCAAAACTCCAATAGAAGTATGAAATCCCAAATAAACTCTCCATACAATAAAGAACCATACTGTAGCCACTAAAGCAGATTCACCCTACTGCCATAAAAAGGTGGTACGGGCAGAATGGTACCAAGGTTATGAGTCGCTTTTAATAAGGAACCCCACTCGTAGCTGCGTCGGTTACCGCGGGCAGTTGCCATGGAGACCAATCGGAGATGTGGAAAATACTCTCTAGTCGGAGCTCGGCCTTCGGCCTCGCAAGTTACCAACACGGCTCGGCCTGCGGCCTCGCCAAGCGCTCGCCCTTCGGGCTCAAGCACCATACGCTCGGCCTTCGGCCTCACGAGCCGAAAGTTAAGCCTTCGGCCTCACCAGGAGCTCGCCCTTCGAGCTCGCTACTACAATAACGTAGAACAGTAACTCCAAAGTCAGTCAAAAAACCTTCAAAAACTCCTAATACAGTCGCAAAATTTGAGGTAAAACACTCCAAATGCAGTATAAAGAATGAGAGGAGCACGTGTGACACATCCAAAATGTCATTCGACTGCTCTCCTTATTCCCTATGACATTTTTTCAAAAACCCCCTACCTATCTATTACCGTTTTCGAGATACGTGATTTATCTGCAATTGGCAGACGTCATCGAAAAAAAAATTCATATTTGGAATGAGGACGTCCAGAACAACCTAGATATCGAGTTTCAGCCAAATCGGAGTATTTTTTTTTACTTGGCAGACGTCATCGAAATAAAATTTTTAGATTTGGAATAAGGACACCCAGAACCACCTAAATATCGAGTTTCAGCCAAATCGGAGTAACTTTTTTTACTTGGCAGACGTCATCGAAATTTTTTTTTTTGATTTGGAATAAGGACGTCCAGAACCACATAAATATTGAGTTTCAGACAAATCGGAGTAACTTTTTTTACTTGGCAGACGTCATCGAAATAAAAATTTCATATTTGAAATAAGGATGACGAGAACAACCTATATATCGATTTTCAGCCAAATCGGTGCAAGTCTGAGCTCGGCCTTCGGCCTCGCAAGTTACTAACATGGCTCGCCCTACGGGCTCGCGCACCGTCCACTCGGCCTACGGCCTCGCGGCCCAAAAGTTCGGCCTTCGGCCTCACCAGAAGCTCGCCCTTCGGGCTCGCTACACGGCAAGTAGGACAATTACTCCAAATTCAGTTGAAAATCCCACAAAAACTCCTAATACAGTCGACATTGTAAGGTCAAATACTCCAAATAATGTATGAAGAATGAGAGTAGCACATTTGACAGGTGTCATTCGACTGCTCTCCCGATTCCCTTTGACATTTGTGCAAACACCCCAAACCTATCTCTTACCGTTTTCGAGATACGTAGTCCAGCTTTACTTGGCAGGCGTCATTTCTAGGGTTTTTAATTTTTTCCCTACTCAGCTAAACCCCTTAGTCATTTTCGTAATACATTACTATAACCGTACTCAACTCTTTCTGGTAGAACCACCTACTTTTTTGAGGGATCGAAGGATTTTGTATGGCGGCCATTTTGAAATCCGCCATTTTGGATTTTTGACAAATGTCATCCGACTGCTCTCCCGATTCCCTATGACATTTGGTCAAGCACCCCCAACCTATCTCTTACCGTTTCAGAGATACGCCATCCAATTTTACTTGGCAGACGTCATCTTTGAGTTTTCGGATTTTTCCCATACTCACACAAACCCCCAGAACATTTTTGCTATACATTACTTTCTTCCTTCTCGACTCCTTCTGGGAGAACAATTATGTCAGTCAGTGAGTGAGTCAGTGTACGGTAATCCAGCTTTATATATTATTACTAGTATTTCGGGCAGTGTGCGGGCCGCATGCGGCCCGCATCTAACTTTAGTCATTTGAAAATTTCACAGAAACACCTAATCGTAAAAAAAAGTGTGTTCAAAACTCCAATAGAAGTATGAAATCCCATATAAACTCTCAATACACTAAAGAACCATACTGTAGCCACCAAACCAGATTCACCCTACTGCCATAAAAAGGTGGTACGGGCAGAATGGGACCAGGGTTCCGAGTCACTTTTGTTAAGGAACCCCACTCGTAGGTGCTTCGCTTACCGCGGGCAGTTGCCATGGAGACCAGTCGAAGACGTGGAAAAAACTATCAAGTCGGAGCTCGGCCTTCGGCCTCGCAAGTTACCAACACGGCTCGGCCTACGGCCTCGCCAAGCGTTTGCCCTTCGGGCTCACGCACCAAACGCTCGGCCTTCGGCCTCGCGAGCCGAAAGTTCGGCCTTCGGCCTCACCAGAAGCTCGCCCTTCGGGCTCGCTATAGATTATCGTAAGACATTAACTCTAAATTCAGTCAAAAATCCCACAAAAACTCCTAATACAGTCGAAAATGAAGGTAAAACACTCCAAATGCAGTATGAAGAATGAGAGGAGCACGTGTGACATATCCAAAATCTCGGATTTCAAGACGGCCACCATACAAACTGCTCCGCCCCTACTGAAGCTCGGCCTAAAGGCCTCGCTTCAGCAGGCTCGGATCACTTTGTATGGCGGCCATCTTGAAATCCGCCATTTTGGATTTTTGACATATGTCATCCGACTGCTCTCCCGATTCCCTATGACATTTGTTCAAACACCCCCTACCCATCTTGCACCGTTTTCGAGATACGTCATCCATCTTTACTTGGCAGGCGTCATTTTTATGATTTTCGATTTTTCTCATACTCACCAAAACCACCCGAACATTTTTGCCATACTTCATTTTTACCCTACTCTGCTCCTTCTAGGAGAACATTTATGTCAATCAGTCAGTGGTAATCGAGCTTTATATATTATAAACTAGTTTTTCGGGCAGTATGCGGGCCGCATGCGGCCCGCATTTATCGTTATGCAATTTTAAACTATATCAAAACACCTAATACATTAAAAAAATATGTTCAAAACTCCAATAGAAGTATGAAATCCCATATAAACTCTCAATACAATAAAGAACCATACTGTAGCCACTAAAGCAAATTCACCCTACTGCCATAAAAAGGTGGTACGGGCAGAATGGGACCAAGGTTCTGAGTCACTTTTGTTAAGGAACCCCACTCGTAGGTGCTTCGGTTACCGCAGGCAGTTGCCATGGAGACCAGTCGGTGACGTGGAAAATACTCTCAAGTCGGAGCTCGGCCTTCGGCCTCGCAAGTTACTAACACGGCTCGGCCTGCGGCCTCGCAAAGCGCTCGCCCTTCGGGCTCGCGCATCATACGCTCGGCCTTCGGCCTCGCGGGCCGAAAGTTCGGCCTTCGGCCTCACCTGGAGCTCGCCCTTCGGGCTCGCAACTTCACTAATGTAGGACAGTAACTCCAAATTCAGTCGAAAATCTCACAAAAACTCCTAATACAGTCGAAAATATAGGGTAAATCACTCCAAATGCAGTATAAAGAATGATAGGAGCTCGTGGGTCACATCCAAAATGTCGGATTTCAAGACGGCCACCATACAAACTGCTCCGCCCCTACTGAAGCTCGGCCTAACGGCCTCGCTTCAGCAGGCTCGGATCATTTTGTATGGCGGCCATCTTGAAATCCGCCATTTTGGATTTTTGACAGGTGTCATTCGACTGCTCTCCTGATTCCTTATGACATTTATTCAAACACACCCTACCTATCTTTTACCGTTTTTGAGATACGTCATCCATCTTCACTTGGCAGGCGTCTTTTTAATGATTTTCGATTTTTCTCATACTCACCAAAACCACCCGAACATTTTTGCCATATTTCATTTTTACCTTACTCTGCTCCTTCTAGGAGAACATTTATGTCAGTGAGTGAGTGGTAATCGAGCTTTATATATTATAAATAAATAAACTAGTATTTCGGGCAGTGTGCGGGCCGCATGCGGCCCGCATTTTTCGTTATGCAATTGGAAACAATATCAAAACACCTTATACATTAAAAAAAAAAAAAAAACCATAACAGTATGAAATCCCATATAAACTCCTTATACAGTAGAGAACCAAACTGTAGCCACCAAACCAGATTCACCCTACTGCCATAAAAAAGTGGTACGGGCAGAATGGTACCAAGGAGTCACTTTTGTTAAGGAACCCCACTCGTAGGTGCTTCGGTTACCGCGGGCAGTTGCCATGGAGACCAGTCGGTGACGTGGAAAATACTCTCAAGTCGGAGCTCGGCCTTCGGCCTCGCAAGTTACTAACACGGCTCGGCCTGCGGCCTCGCCAAGCGCTCGCCCTTCGGGCTCACGCACCATACGCTCGGCCTTCGGCCTCGCGAGCCGAAAGTTCGGCCTTCGGCCTCAACAGAAGCTCGCCCTTCGGGCTTGCTATACATTGTCGTAGGTCAGTAACTCCAAATTCAGTCGAAAATCCCACAAAAACTCCTAATACAGTCGAAAATATAAGGCAAAACAATCCAAATGCAGAATAAAGAATGATAGGAGCACGTGGGTCACATCCAAAATGTCGGATTTCAAGACGGCCACCATACAAACTGCTCCGCCCCTACTGAAGCTCGGCCTAACGGCCTCGCTTCAGCAGGCTCGGACCATTTTGGATTTTCGACAGGTGTCATTCGACTGCTCTTTCGATTGCCTATGACATTTGTTCAAACACCTCCTACCTATCTTGCACCGTTTTCGAGATATGTCATCCATCTTAATTTGGCAGGCGTCTTTTTAATGATTTTCGATTTTTCTCATACTCACCAAAACTCCCCGAACATTTTTGTCATACTTCATTTTTACCCTACTCTACTCCTTCTAGGAGAACATTTATGTCAGTCAGTGGTAATCGAGCTTTATATATTATAACTAGTTTTTCGGGCAGTGTGCGGGCCGCATGCGGCCCGCATTTATCGTTGTGCAAGTTTGAACAATATCAAAACACCTTATATAATATACCATATAGTAATGTCCAAAACTCCAATAGAAGTATGAAATCCCATATAAACTCTATATACAATAAGGAACCAAACTGTAGCCACCAAACCAGATTCACCCTACTGCCATAAAAAGGTGGTACGGGCAGAATGGTACTAAGGTTCTGAGTCACTTTTGTTAAGGAACCCCACTCGTAGGTGCTGCGGTTACCGCAGGCAGTTGCCATGGAGACCAGTCGGAGATGTGGAAAATACTCTCAAGTCGGAGCTCGGCCTTCGGCCTCGCAAGTTACTAATACGGCTCGGCCTACGGCCTCGCCAGGCGCTCGCCCTTCGGGCTCGCGCATCATACGCTCGGCCTTCGGCCTCGCGGACCGAAAGTTCGGCCTTCGGCCTCACCAGGTGGTTGCCCTTTGGGCTCGCTATACACTAATGTAGGACAGTTACTCCAAATTTAGTCAAAAAACCCACAAAAACTCCTAATACAGTCGAAAATATATGGTAAAACACTCCAAATGCAGTATGAAGAATGAGAGGAGCACCTGGGACAAATCCAAAATGGCGGATTTCAAGAAGGCCACCATACAAACTGCTCCGCCCCTACTGAAACTCGGCCTAAAGGCCTCGCTTCAGCAGGCTCGGAGCATTTTGTATGGCGGCCATCTTGAAATCCGCCATTTTGGATTTTTGACAGGTGTCATTCGACTGCTCTCCCGATTCCCTATGACATTTGTTCAAACACCCCCTACCTATCTTGTACCGTTTTTGAGATATGTCATCCATCTTCACTTGGCAGGCGTCATTTTTATGATTTTCGATTTTTCTCATACTCACCAAAACCACCCGAACATTTTTGCCATACTTCATTTTAACCCTACTCTGCTCCTTCTAGGAGAACATTTATGTCAGTCAGTGGTAATCGAGCTTTATATATTATAACTAGTATTTCGGGCAGTGTGCGGGCCGCATGCGGCCCGCATCTATCTTGAGTCAGTAGGAATTGTCAAATAAACACCAGAGACATTAAAAAAAAGTATGTTCAAAACACCAATAGAAGTATGAAATCCCAAATAAACTCTCCATACAATAAAGAACCATACTGTAGCCACTAAAGCAGATTCACCCTACTGCCATAAAAAGGTGGTACGGGCAGAATGGTACCAAGGTTCTGAGTCACTTTTGTTAAGGAACCCCACTCGTAGGTGCTTCGGTTACCGCGGGCAGTTGCCATGGAGACCAGTCGGAGATGTGGAAAATACTCTCAAGTCGGAGCTCGGCCTTCGGCCTCGCAAGTTACTAACACGGCTCGGCCTCCGGCCTCGCCAAGCGCTCGCCCTTCGGGCTCACGCACCATGCGCTCGGCCTTCGGCCTCGCGAGCCGAAAGTTCGGCCTTCGGCCTCACCAGAAGCTCGCCCTTCGGGCTCGCTATACACCAATGTAGGACAGTAACTCCAAATTCAGTCGAAAATCCCACAAAAACTCCTAATACAGTCGAAAATATAAGGTAAAACACTCCAAATGCAGTATAAAGAATGATAGGAGCACGTAAAACACATCCAAAATGTCGGATTTCAAGACGGCCACCATACAAACTGCTCCGCCCCTACTGAAGCTCGGCCTAACGGCCTCGCTTCAGCAGGCTCGGATCACTTTGTATGGCGGCCATCTTGAAATCCGCCATTTTGGATTTTTGACAGGTGTCATTCGACTGCTCTTCCAATTCCCTATGACATTTGTTCAAACACCCCCTACCTATCTTGTACCGTTTTCGAGATACGTCATTCATCTTTACTTGGCAGGCGTCTTTTTAATGATTTTCGATTTTTCTCATACTCACCAAAACCACCCGAACATTTTTGCCATACTTCATTTTTACCCTACTCTACTCCTTCTAGGAGAACATTTATGTCAATCAGTCAGTCAGTCAGTCAGTGAGTGGTAATCGAGCTTTATATATTATTAATAACTAGTATTTCGGGCAGTGTGCGGGCCGCATGCGGCCCGCATTTATCGTTATGCAGTACTAAACTTTACCTTAACCCCTTATACATTAAAAAAAAATAAGTTCAAAACTCCAATAGAAGTATGAAATCCCAAATAAACTCTCCATACAATAAAGAACCATACTGAAGCCACTAAAGCAGATTCACCCTACTGCCATAAAAATGTGGTACGGGCAGAATGGTACCAAGGTTCTGAGTCACTTTTGTTAAGGAACCCCACTCGTAGGTGCTTCGGTTACCGCGGGCAGTTGCCATGGAGATCAGTCGGAGACGTGGAAAATACTCTCAAGTCGGAGCTCGGCCTTCGGCCTCGCAAGTTACTAACACGGCTCGGCCTGCGGCCTCGCCAAGCGCTCGCCCTTCGGGCTCGCGCACCATTCGCTCGGCCTTCGGCCTCGCGGACCGAAAGTTCGGCCTTCGGCCTCACCAGGTGGTTGCCCTTTGGGCTCGCTATACACTAATGTAGGACAGTTACTCCAAATTCAGTCAAAAAACCCACAAAAACTCCTAATACAGTCGAAAATGTATGGTAAAACACTCCAAATGCAGTATGAAGAATGAGAGGAGCACCTGGGACAAATCCAAAATGGCGGATTTCAAGAAGGCCACCATACAAACTGCTCCGCCCCTACTGAAGCTCGGCCTAAAGGCCTCGCTTCAGCAGGCTCGGAGCATTTTGTATGGCGGCCATCTTGAAATCCGCCATTTTGGATTTTTGACAGATGTCATTCGACTGCTCTCCCGATTCCCTATGACATTTGTTCAAACACCCCCTACCTATCTTGTACCGTTTTTGAGATATGTCATCCATCTTAACTTGGCAGGCGTCATTTTAATGATTTTCGATTTTTCCCATACTCACCTAAACCCCCCGAACATTTTTGCCATACATCATTTTAACCCTTCTCGTCTCCTTCTAGGAGAACATTTATGTCAGTGAGTCAGTGAGTCAGTCAGTGGTAATCGAGCTTTATATATTATTAACTAGTTTTTCGGGCAGTGTGCGGGCCGCATGCGGCCCGCATTTATCGTTATGAAATTTTAGACTATATCAAAACACCTAATACATAAAAAAAATATGTTCAAAACTCCAATAGAAACATGAAATCCCAAATAAACTTGTAATACAGTAGAGAAACATACTGTAGCTACTAAAGCAGATTCACCCTACTGCCATAAAAAGGTGGTACGGGCAGAATGGTACCAAGGTTCTGAGTCACTTTTGTTAAGGAACCCCACTCGTAGGTGCTTCGGTTACCGCGGGCAGTTGCCATGGAGACCAGTCGGAGACGTGGAAAAAACTCTCAAGTCGGAGCTCGGCCTTCGGCCTCGCAAGTTACTAATACGGCTCGGCCTACGGCCTCGCCAAGCGCTCGCCCTTCGGGCTCACGCACCCTACGCTCGGCCTTCGGCCTCGCGAGCCGAAAGTTCGGCCTTCGGCCTCACCGGGAGCTCGCCCTTCGGGCTCGCTATACACTAAAGTTGGACAGTAACTCCAAATTCAGTCAAAAATCCCTACAAAAACTCCTAATACAGTCGAAAATTAAGGAAAAACACTCCAAATGCAGTATAAAGAATGATAGGAGCACGTAAGACACATCCAAAATGTCATTCGACTGCTCTCCTTATTCCCTATGACATATTTTCAAAAACCCCCTACCTATCTATTACCGTTTTCGAGATTCGTGATTTATCTACACTTGGCAGACGTCATCGAAAAAAAAATTTCATATTTGGAATAAGGACGTCCAAAACAACCTAGATATGAAATTTAAGCCAAATCGGAGTACTTCTTTTTACTTGGCAGACGTCATCGAAAAAAATAATTTTGATTTGGAATAAGGACACCCAGAACCACCTAAATATCGAGTTTCAGCCAAATCGGAGTAACTTTTTTTACTTGGCAGACGTCATCGAAAAAAAATTTTTAGATTTGGAATAAGGACACCCAGAACCACCTAAATATCGAGTTTCAGCCAAATCGGAGTAACTTTTTTTACTTGGCAGACGTCATCGAAAAAAATTTTTTAGATTTGGAATAAGGACACCCAGAACCACCTAAATATCGAGTTTCAACCAAATCGGAGTAACTTTTTTTACTTGGCAGACGTCATCGATATAAAAATTTCATATTTGGAATGAGGATGACGAGAACAACCTATATATCGATTTTCAGCCAAATCGGTGCAAGTCTAAGCTCGGCCTTCGGCCTCGCAAGTTACTAACATGGCTCGGCCTGCGGCCTCGCCTAGCGCTCGCCCTGCGGGCTCGCGCACCGTCCACTCGGCCTACGGCCTCGCGGCCCGAAAGTTCGGCCTTCGGCCTCACCAGAAGCTCGCCCTTCGGGCTCGCTACACGGCCAGTAGGACAATTACTCCAAATTCAGTTCAAAATCCCACAAAAACTCCTAATACAGTCGACATTGTATGGTCAAACACTCCAAATAATGTATGAAGAATGAGAGTAGCACATTTGACAGGTGTCATTCGACTGCTCTCCCGATTCCCTATGACATTCGTTCAAACACACCAAACCTATCTCTTACCGTTTTCGAGATACGTAGTCCAGCTTTACTTGGCAGGCGTCATTTCTAGGGTTTTTAATATTTCCCCTACTCAGCTAAACCCCTTAGTCATTTTCGTAATACATTACTATAACCGTACTCAACTCTTTCTAGTAGAACCAGCTACTATTTTGAGGGATCGAAGGATTTTGTATGGCGGCCATTTTGAAATCCGCCATTTTGGATTTTTGACAAATGTCACCCGACTGTTCTCCCGATTCCCTATGACATTTGGTCAAGCACCCCCTACCTATCTCTTACCGTTTCAGATATACGCTATCCAATTTTACTTGGCAGACGACATCTTTGAGTTTTCGGATTTTTCCCATACTCCCCCAAACCCCCTCTACACTTTTCCCATACATCACATTCTTCCTACTCGACTCCTTCTGGGAGAACAATTATGTCAGTCAGTCAGTGAGTCAGTGAATCAGTCAGTGTACGGTAATCCAGCTTTATATATTATAAATAATATAAACTAGTTTTTCGGGCAGTGTGCGGGCCGCATGCGGCCCGCATTTATCGTTATCCAGTACTAAAATACATCAAAACTCCTGATGCGTTAGAAAAAAGTATGTTCAAAACTCCAATAGAAGTATGAAATCCCATATAAACACTCAATACAATAAAGAACCATACTGTAGCCACTAAAGCAGATTCACCCTACAGCCATAAAAAGGTGGTACGGGCAGAATGGTACCAAGGTTCTGAGTCACTTTTGTTAAGGAACCCCACTCGTAGGTGCTGCGGTTACCGCAGGCAGTTGCCATGGAGACCAGTCGGAGATGTGGAAAATACTCTCAAGTCGGAGCTCGGCCTTCGGCCTCGCAAGTTACTAATACGGCTCGGCCTACGGCCTCGCGGACCGAAAGTTCGGCCTTCGGCCTCACCAGGAGCTCGCCCTACGGGCTCGCTACTACTCTAATGTAGGACAGTAACTCCAAATTCAGTCAAAAATCCCACAAAAACTCCTAATACAGTCGAAAATAAAGGTAAAACACTCCAAATGCAGTATAAAGAATGATAGGAGCACGTAAGACACATCCAAAATGTCGGATTTCAAGACGGCCACCATACAAACTGCTCCGCCCCTACTGAAGCTCGGCCTAAAGGCCTCGCTTCAGCAGGCTCGGATCATTTTGTATGGCGGCCATCTTGAAATCCGCCATTTTGGATTTTTGACAGGTGTCATTCGACTGCTCTCCCGATTCCCTATGACATTTGTTCAAACACCCCCTACCTATCTTGTACCGTTTTTGAGATATGTCATCCATCTTTACTTGGCAGGCGTCTTTTTTATGATTTTCGATTTTTCTCATACTCACCAAAACCCCCCGAACATTTTTGCCATACATCATTTTAGCCCTACTCGTCTCCTTCTAGGAGAACATTTATGTCAATCAGTCAGTCAGTCAGTCAGTGAGTGGTAATCGAGCTTTATATATTATTAATAACTAGTTTTTCGGGCAGTGTGCGGGCCGCATGCGGCCCGCATCTATCTTGAGTCAGTAGGAACTGTCAAAAAAACACCTGATACATTAAAAAAAAATGTGTTCAAAACTCCAATAGAAGTATGAAATCCAATATTAACTCTCAATACAATAAAGATCAATACTGTAGCCACTAAAACAGATTCACCCTACTGCCATAAAAAGGTAGTACGGGCAGAATGGGACCAAGGTTCTGAGTCACTTTTGTTAAGGAACCCCACTCGTAGGTGCTTCGCTTACCGCGGGCAGTTGCCATGGAGACCAGTCGGAGACGTGGAAAAAACTCTCAAGTCGGAGCTCGGCCTTCGGCCTCGCAAGTTACCAACACGGCTCGGCCTGCGGCCTCGCCAAGCGCTCGCCCTTCGGGCTCGCGCATCATACGCTCGGCCTTTGGCCTCGCGGACCGAAAGCTCGGCCTTCGGCCTCACCAGGAGCTCGCCCTTCGGGTTCGCTACTACACTTATGTAGGACAGTAACTCTTAATTCAGTCAAAAATCCCACAAAAACTCCTAATACAGTCGAAAATATAAGGAAATACACTCCAAATGCAGTATAAAGAATGATAGGAGCACCTGGGACAAATCCAAAATGGCGTATTCCAAGAAGGCCCCCATACAAACTGCTCCGCCCCTACTGAAGCTCGGCCTAAAGGCCTCGCTTCAGCAGGCTCGGATCATTTTGTATGGCGGCCATCTTGAAATCCGCCATTTTGGATTTTTGACAGGTGTCATTCGACTGCTCTCCCGATTCCCTATGACATTTGTTCAAACACCCCCTACCTATCTTGTACCGTTTTTGAGATATGTCATCCATCTTTACTTGGCAGGCGTCTTTTTTATGATTTTCGATTTTTCTCATACTCACCAAAACCCCCCGAACATTTTTGCCATACATCATTTTAGCCCTACTCGTCTCCTTCTAGGAGAACATTTATGTCAATCAGTCAGTCAGTCAGTCAGTGAGTGGTAATCGAGCTTTATATATTATTAATAACTAGTTTTTCGGGCAGTGTGCGGGCCGCATGCGGCCCGCATCTATCTTGAGTCAGTAGGAACTGTCAAAAAAACACCTGATACATTAAAAAAAAATGTGTTCAAAACTCCAATAGAAGTATGAAATCCAATATTAACTCTCAATACAATAAAGATCAATACTGTAGCCACTAAAACAGATTCACCCTACTGCCATAAAAAGGTAGTACGGGCAGAATGGGACCAAGGTTCTGAGTCACTTTTGTTAAGGAACCCCACTCGTAGGTGCTTCGCTTACCGCGGGCAGTTGCCATGGAGACCAGTCGGAGACGTGGAAAAAACTCTCAAGTCGGAGCTCGGCCTTCGGCCTCGCAAGTTACCAACACGGCTCGGCCTGCGGCCTCGCCAAGCGCTCGCCCTTCGGGCTCGCGCATCATACGCTCGGCCTTTGGCCTCGCGGACCGAAAGCTCGGCCTTCGGCCTCACCAGGAGCTCGCCCTTCGGGTTCGCTACTACACTTATGTAGGACAGTAACTCTTAATTCAGTCAAAAATCCCACAAAAACTCCTAATACAGTCGAAAATATAAGGAAATACACTCCAAATGCAGTATAAAGAATGATAGGAGCACCTGGGACAAATCCAAAATGGCGTATTCCAAGAAGGCCCCCATACAAACTGCTCCGCCCCTACTGAACCTCGGCCTAACGGCCTCGCTTCAGCAGGCTCGGATCAATTTGTATGGCGGCCATCTTGAAATCCGCCATTTTGGATTTTTGACAGGTGTCATTCGACTGCACTCCCGATTCCCTATGACATTTGTTCAAACACCCCCTACCTATCTCTTACCGTTTTCGAGATACGTCATCCATTATCACTTGGCAGGCGTCTTTTTAATGATTTTCGATTTTTCTCATACTCACGAAAACCACCCAAACATTTTTGCCATACTTCATTTTTACCCTACTCTGCTCCTTCTAGGAGAACATTTATGTCAATCAGTCAGTGGTAATCGAGCTTTATATATTATAAATAACTAGTATTTCGGGCAGTGTGCGGGCCGCATGCGGCCCGCATTTATCGTTGTGCAAGTTTGAACAATATCGAAACACCTTATACATTAAAAAAAGTATGTTCAAAACTCCATTAGAAGAATGAAATCCCATATTAACTCTCAATACAATAAAGAACAATACTGTAGCCACTAAAACAGATTCACCCTACTGCCATAAAAAGGTGGTACGGGCAGAATGTGACCAAGGTTCTGAGTCACTTTTGTTAAGGAACCCCACTCGTAGGTGCTTCGCTTACCGCGGGCAGTTGCCATGGAGACCAGTCGGAGACGTGGAAAATACTCTCAAGTCGGAGCTCGGCCTTCGGCCTCGCAAGTTACCAACACGGCTCGGCCTGCGGCCTCGCCAAGCGCTCGCCCTTCGGGCTCGCGCATCATACGCTCGGCCTTCGGCCTCGCGGACCGAAAGTTCGGCCTTCGGCCTCACCAGGAGCTCGCCCTTCGGGCTCGCTACTACACTTATGTAGGACAGTAACTCCAAATTCAGTAAAAAATCCCACAAAACTCCTAATACAGTCGAAAATATAAGGTAATATACACCAAATGCAGTATAAAGAATGATAGGAGCACCTGGGACAAATCCAAAATGGCGGATTTCAAGAAGGCCCCCATACAAACTGCTCCGCCCCTACTGAACCTCGGCCTGACGGCCTCGCTTCAGCAGGCTCGGATCAATTTGTATGGCGGCCATCTTGAAATCCGCCATTTTGGATTTTTGACAGGTGTCATTCGACCGCTCTCCCGATTCCCTTTGACATTTGTTCAAACAACCCCTACCTATCTCTTACAGTTTTCGAGATACGTCATCCATCTTCACTTGGCAGGCGTCATTTTTATGATTTTCGATTTTTCTCATACTCACCAAAACCCCCCGAACATATTTGCCATACTTAATTTTTACCCTACTCTGCTCCTTCTAGGAGAACATTTATGTCAGTCAGTCAGTCAGTGGTAATCGAGCTTTATATATTATAAATATATTTATTTATATTTTATGGCGGCCTCCACCCAGAAGGTTTAAAAATAGGTAAAAACCACGTAATTTTTAAAAAGTGTATGTGTCGCTAATACTTGTTTGCTTGTTCTCCATAAGACAATGTCAAATGCTGAAATTTTGTCTCTATCAGACTGCGCAAGAGTGAAAGAGACGCAGCGATGGTGAAATCGCGAACAGTTTAGGTAAAATCCGACAGTAAGCTTAATAACACGAAACTAGTAACGTAAATCGAAAATGTATCTTGTCTTGTCCTTCTTGATAAGGTTTTGCTATTTTATTAATATACTTTCATGCACATTCATACGTAAATAACTAAGATATTTACTTTATAAGCGTAATTTGGAGTCAATTTTGCAACTTTATTCTATAGAGAAAATGTTAAGGAAAATGTTTCGGACTTTTCTTGGGTTTAGGTAATGTGATCAAAATTAACATATAATTTTCTTACTGCTTCAAACTAGATAAATTTTGCTAAAAATCTGTTCAAGTAAAGCTATTTGGCACTTTTCAGCGTCTTAACTATGGGTTCTGAAGCAGTGATGGCTCAGTGGCATTGACTATGGACTGCCGTGCCGCAGGTCCATGGTTCGAATCCCGCCGCGGGCTTGAGCTTCACCGCTTGGTGGAAGGCCATTTTGCGAATGCTCGCCTGGCTAGCGACCACTCTCAAGTAGAAAATCTGTCGCCAAGCACCTAACAGTGTGTTCCGGCAGCAGTCCTTGAGAGACAGTGAAATTACAGGCACATAACATCTATGCCGGCATTTCGTCAACTTCTGACGAAATGGATGTGTTAAAGGCGGAGGTTAGTCCGCTTAACATCAGGCGGGCTTCGTGATTGATCCGTCCGTTTCTTAAAATATTAAAAAAAAATCCTTAACTTCGCATCATAAACCAAGCTTTGTAATCTGTCAAAATAAACTAGAGAAAATCTTGATCTAGTAACCTTTCACTCCGTGTTTCCCCTAAAATGGCCGACAGCATTTCCCAAGGAACATTCCGCCGTCGTAGTCAACTACATCCTTCATCCCTCGCCCTACCTTTGAACCTGCTGCAATTAAAAATAATTTCCATGGAGAGTAAAACTGTGTGAGTGTGACCATTCCAAGGATCATCAAACCAGTGGACAACTGATATATTACTCTCGCTGCGCCGAGCGAAACGAATTTAACGTAAAGGTGTGATAAAAACTGTTAATACTTTTTTTTTATTCATTTATTAAACAGGAAATGATAGCTGTAAGCCCGTAGTATGAGACATTGAAGTACGGTTCCGTATTGGGAAGCTTCTGATGTCACTTCGTTAGGCCTTAGAAAAGCTTTGAGAATCGTGCCCTTGAAGAGTGCAGCCATCCCGATACTGTAGAAATGAAACGCGTTACTTGCCTGGTTGGGCTACGTGGTGTTTATGACATCATATCGGCTTAGCAGGCAAATTAGGCAGATTTGGCACTTAATATGTGTTACTATATTTAGGGGTTATTCAGAAATATTAAGTTATTGTTTTCTATAAATATGATTTAAATATTTACAAATGACCAAAATTTGTTACGTGTGCATCAAATCCACGCTAACAGTCCCAAATTTTTTTTTTTAAAATACTTAATACATCAAATTAATCTACAACACAATACAAATACAAAATTATTTAATGCACACCAAATATACATTAAAACAATGTTATAAATAGTATTCTTAGACTATGGCTGTGCAATGGGCGGTCTGGTCTTTGTATATAGAGCCCAGAATAAAAAGGACATCACATTTCATGATACACATAGCTGAAAACAAAGAATACCATTATTAGATATTACCCTAAAAACATTTGGTATATATATATATATATATGTGTCAAAATATAAAATATAATACTGATACTTAAGAACTAGGTACATAACATTTAACCTACGTACTATGAAAGGAACCGCACTTCGCCGTTTTTAATATTAAACTTATAGTACTTATAAACCATGACACAGGGGCAATTGCTGCAATACATATGTAGTGTAACTACATACAGTTTAGTGAGAGGTCTACATTAGCGTAGTCTAGCAGTAGAATAATCGGTGGACCTTCTCTGTTACGTGAATAAGAAAAACCCAGTACATAAATAACTGGACGAGTAATTAAGCTAAAATTAAAATTGAAACGAAAGTAAATTAGAGTCGGACCTTGAATTTTTGTTTACTACTAATTAATGAGAAGGAAGAGGATACTTTACTAAGATTAAAAAAATGTTCACGGGTTTTTCGTTTGTTATTCCTGACGGGCTTGAAAAAAGGGGTTATATAATGGCGAGTATAAATATTTAATTTTGTCTGATAAATATTTAACAGTCATTATTTTTGCACTTCATAAAAGCAGAAGCAGCCTTTTTTATGTTTTATCCAAGAACTCATTATGTAATTATTTTTTTTATGTTATTGTGACAGAACAAGGTCGAGGCTCCCCTGAGGTTAAGCAGACTAACCTCTGCCTATAAAAGATGCATTTCATCAAAAGTCACGGATTGCCCTGCGCCCGTCACTTTGAAACATAGTTTTTAAGACTAATGTCTCATGACTCGTGACTCATGCCTGTAATCTCACTGGCTCTCAAGGACTGCTGCCGGGACCCATCATCAGGTGATTGGTGACAGATTTTCTACTTGAGGGAGGTAGCCAGGCGGGCAATCGCAAAATGCCCTTCCACCATACGGTGAAGCTCAAGCCGGCGGTGGGGATCGAACCAGGGTAATGCGGTACGGCAGTTCATAGCTGTTACCGCTCGGCCATCATTTCTTAAGATACGCTAGCCACTTTTTACCAGGTCGTTGGTGTCTTCAGCCAGAGTTCGTCTTTGTGGGTACCATAGCAGAGAGATATTCTGCCTCAAGGCAGTAGTGTGCAAAAACTACTGTGTTTAGACGTGAAAGGACCTGTAGCAAGGGAAATTGCTCAGCAAGAGAAACATAAGAACTTCTTGGAGTGACGAGCCCATTTTAGCAAGTCAAGCAGAATGAGATCGGTGAAAACACAACTGGACCTGACATGCGTGACGCTTATCATTAAGTGGGAGACTTCTCTGTCTCATCCATCACATACAAACATAAAAGGAAGAACAAAAATCCGTTTCACCCTACAAAGTCGGATGTTGCTTATTATTCTAAACCTTCGTTGAAAAGCACTATTTACTGCTAGCGTGAAAAATACTTTTTAAAACTCGAACCTTTATAAACAGCTCCAGAAAAAAAACTTGAGAGGTGTCAAGGGACACCCGGATGGAACGAAGTTCCTTTCGATTAATTAGTGAAGTAATTAAAATTTTTTTTTTTTTTAAACTTAATATTAACTTAAACGAAAATAACTGGCTTGCTTTCTATGAGCGAGACAGAGAGAGAGAGAGAAACAAGCGCACGCCACACGGCTTAAAACTATAGCAAAATGTGTCGTTACAACTTTTGGTCGTATTTTTTTCCGTCTAGCCTCCTTTCGCAACGCGCAATAAGGAACTTCGTTCCAAAAAAACTATTTAATTACCTAATTTAATAATATAAGTTATAATGTAATATACAAATTAACTATATATTATATATATATAATTACCTATATATTAATAATTAACACTGTACTATATTATTTAACCTCTTCGTGCGCATAGCATTTCCTCGCTATAGTTAAGAATTCTATTTTATTAATGACTAGCTTCACTCGTGGCACATGGATAAAGTTATTTATTCATGTGCTGGTGGTTCTTTTCTGAAATCTTTAGCTTCCTCAGGTTTCAATGAAAGTAGTCGCGCCAAATAACCAATTTTTAACCTTGCACGACACATAAGTATCTCAAATATATGATAGGAAAAAATTAAGTCATGTGCGGGATTTGTAATGTAATCCGCATAGAAGGCGTTATTGCAAACCTAACAATATTAAAATAAGTATATATTGTCTACGCATAGAGCAATTGCGCACGTACATTTCAGTGTTCATTACAATTTATTTCGTCCTGATTAAAAATCTTGTAGGATTAAAATTTTGGAAATTTCATTATCCACGAAATCTAATCCTCAATGCAGGTTGACGACATTATACCATGACAGGACTATTAAGGATTCTCAATATGTAATTGTCAAGAGATTTACATAGAGAACACTGCATGAAAACACCGTTAATTCCATTTCCTTAGGTTAGGACCGCTCGTAAATGTTTGAATTTAGAATGCTATATTTTTTAAGCAACATTACTATTAAATGTTCCTCATTTCATAATAATAATCTACTATTTTAACATTGTTTTTTACTTTGGCATTTTGAAACGTTCTGACTAACTCAATTGAACAGTTCCATTTTTTCCGGCTTATAAACGCAACCCCAATATCCTTCTGTACGTGTCATGAGAGGCGACGAACGGAAAAAATACCAAAAGGTGACGAGCAGTGCTTTCTAGAGAACTGACATCTTATACTGGGATGAAGACCCCTGCCACGCGTGGGGATTATGGCAAACCCCCCTTAATATGGGAGGCTTTTGTTCAGCGATGGCTGTCCTTCAGCTGTTGATTGTGACGATGAGATCAACCATACTAATAACACATAAGTTGTGAATATAACGACCGGGTACCTAATTAGCTATTACAGTTCCGAAGGTTATACTTTTAAAAAGGTGAGACGGAGGGACTGCATTGGGTTTATTATAGTGTCCAGTTTACTTATAAAGCACCCTAAAAATGATAAAAGAAAGCACTTATAAAGAATGCATAGAGAGGTGAAGATAACAATAAGTGCTCGTTTCAGCCAAATGGTTTTGATGATCTCATTCCATATAAAATATCAATATCACTAATAGATCTACTTTTCCAACTGTTCATGAGGGCAATTTTTGCGCAGTGATAAAATATCGCAATAGATAAATTTTAACCGTTTTTTTTTTTTTTTTATACCACAAAGGTGGCAAACAAGCATTAGGCCCGCCTGATGGTAAGCAGTTACCGTAGCCTATGGACGCTTGCAACACCAGGGGTATCACTCGCGCGTTGCCGACCCTGAAGAAATCTCTTCACGCCCTTTTTGAAGAACCCCATGCTGTACTCCATCGGGAAAACCACGGCGGGGAGCTCATTCCACAATCTGAGCGTCCGCGGAAGGAAGCTCCTTTGAGCCCGCACAGTACGAAACACTTCTGGTTTCAATGTGTGGGGTTGGACTCCCCGTCGATGGCGAGAATTGCGATGGTGGAAAGTAGCCGTGGGCATCAAGTCAAACAATTCCTTAGAACACTCTCCGTTATACAAACGGTAGAACACACATAAGGAGGCAAAGTCTCTCCTCAGACTAAGGGGTTCTAAACCGCTTGTGAGCTCGGGATCGTAAACAATTCTGATGGCACGTCGCTGAACCGAGTCTAAAGGCCCAAGCTGGTATCCAGGTGCTCCCGCCCACAGATGACAGCAGTACTCCATATGAGGCCGGACCTGCGACTTATAAAGTTGCAGCCTTTGCCCCGATGTGAAGTACTGCCTCGCTCTGTTGAGCAACCTCAGAACGAGGGATATTTGCACGGCCCGTGTAATGGGTGTCTCCTGTACTGTCATCCGCATAGCAATGAATGCCGTCAATAGACAGCATGTCATTGATATGCAGTAGGAACAGTGTTGGGGACAGCACAGAGCCTTGCGGGACGCCAGCATTTATGTCCATGCTATCAGAGCAGCTACCGTCAACGACAGCTCTTATGCATCTGCTGGACAGAAAGCTGGCAACCCATTTGCATAATCCCTCGGGAAGAACGTATGATGGTAACTTCGTTAGAAGACCCCTGTGCCAGACCCGATCGAACGCCTTCGCTACATCTAGGCTCACTGCCAATGCCTCACCTTGACTCTCGATGGCGAGTGACCAACGGTGCGTGAGATACACTAGGAGGTCACTAGCTGAGCGACTGTGGCGGAAACCATATTGTCGGTCGCTCAACAACTCGTGATCCTCCAGGTATCTCAAAAGCTGCATGTTGATCGCACGCTCCATGACTTTGGAGAGAAGGGAGGTGATGGCGATAGGCCTGTAATTCGACGGGTCTGATCTGTCGCCCTTTTTGCGCACTGGGTGCACGTGGGCAGTCTTCCACGAAGACGGTACTTCCTTTTTGGTGTAGGAGAGTGCGAAGAGACGCGTCAATACTGGACACAATTCAGGAGCACACCGCTTCAGTACCACTGCCGGTATACCGTCTGGCCCACTCGACTTGTGGATGTCCTGAGAAAGCAGTTCCCGCCGGACCTCCGGCATGACGACATGTACTAAACTAAGTTCTCAATTAATATTTTTTTATTAATCTATTATGCTAAGGAATGTGATACAAATAATAAATTAAGTAAATTATTTTTACTCTTCTCATTACATGCATCAGTTTTCAACTATCATAAGTACCATTTAATAAAAAGATATTGTTTTCGAAAGCAAACTTTTTTTCTTTTTCTCGGGATTTTGACGAAAGCATACTTATTATTGAATAACGATGGCAAAGTGCGAAAGAGTAAACACGAGCCTTGTTGTACACTTCTAACTTGATATTCTTGCGTACTTCATTACTGGAATACCTACCGTAACTTTGTATGAAATAATTGCCCTCGTATCTCGTTCCAGATGTTCCTTAATTCAGGTGTCGCAAACTTAAATTACTACATACCTAATACTACGTAAACGTAGTAGCGAGCATTTACTACTAAGAGCTATAACTTTCTTGCGAACGGCATAGGTTCATTGATTCTCCATAAACATATCATGATTCCGAGAATTGCCCTCCAGCTCTTATTAAAGTCATGAACGGACAGAAAGTACTTACACCTGAAAAGCACCGACTAAATCACATTTAGAATGGTTAATGGTATAGAACACTTTAGCTGCGAGTCATTAGCTAAACCTAGAGTTAAAGGCGTAGAGATATCTAGTGTGCGTAGGTAATAGAATAGCTAACCTTTGGTCTTCGTGGTTACCTAGAAAGAAACAAATTGCATTGCAATTTTTTTAGTACATCCTTTATGCAATGGGGCTATCTTGGTACCACCGCTATACCTACTCGTATTTCGCTGATAATTTTTACCGTATCAGCCGGATTGTTCACTGCTGAACCCTGCCTCCCCCCCCTTAATGGGGGGCGGGATTTGCCATAATCCCCACGCTTGGCAGACATTACGCTTTATAATTCTTAGAGGTGCGTTATCACATGTTCGATTTACTATATTGCTTGAACCTCACGTTACTGGCGCTCAACGTAATGTCCACGATATCCAAGAGATGGCGTTGAATTTATTCAAAGATAATTATCTTTACAATTTCTTAGCATAAAGTATATTTAAATTTAAATTATTACTACAAGCAGAAGTGTGCACGCAATGTTGTGGTTAGGTTTGAAGGACGCTATATCTGTGATATTACTGCATATTACTACTATTAGTATCGTCACTTAATGCCATAAAAAAATGTTTTCTGCTCCTTAGCACCGGAACGCCTTCTTTGGCCGAAGAGTGATGGGTATACCTAGACTACCTACTACCTCTAACAGTATGTTCTAATCTCCTTTGTGTTGTTATAAACGAAATATTATACCTTCTAGCCTTCAACCATAATCTTATTCGTTGCTAAGCGATGAAGTTATAGAAGGATATAGTACATAAATATAAGTAACCTTTGAGCCTAACCTTGGGAGTAACCTGTCTCTTAGAAATAAGTTATAACCTTCACCCCAGTAATGTTCGCACATGGTAGCGAAGCCTACCTTAATAAACTCCAAGTAATTCAGAATGATTGTTAGGACTAACAGAAGTCAAATCTAAGAGGTTGTTAGCATTTTTCCAATAACCCTGTAAAGTCCAAGTGTTGACTTCACGCTATTCGTATAAACGTTGGTATATACGAGAGGTGTTACAAAGAAGGATTGTCCCGACAGCAAAGTTTTGCTTGCTTAGCGTGGGTCGTACATAGACAGTAAAACCAATTATTGTGCATCCAAGCGTGTGTTACCAGCTTTGTCTTGTCTCTCGTAGAAGTCTTATGTAATCTGCGGCTTGAGCGGGCTTTGTAACACGTGAAATAACTGCCACGTTAGTCTGTGAGGGGATGGAACCTTTGGAATCTCCGTTATTGAAATTATTTGTTATAAGGAACTAAAGCAAACCGTGTCTGCTAAAGCTCCTTTAACAGCTTACCCCAGATATATTTCATATGCCCTTAACTATGGTTTCACAATGTGGGGAAACTCAGTAGACTCAGACAAGGCATTCCAAGTGCAAAAAAGATGTGTCCGAGTGATAATAAGGCGTGATATCTGGGGCCCGATTATCTTAGCTATTGAACGGCGTTAACGCAACTTAATTGCATGAAAATTGTAGTTTACTGTTTTTGACAGTATCCGTAGACTGCCCGCTATTTAGGTTCGATCGCAAGTCAGTGGCTTGCTGTCAATAGTTTTTGACATGTTTGGTATGCTGTAAGCTATTTTGTTGCGATTGCGTTGCTACAGTGGCATATTTTGGAGGATTTAAGATAGAAAAAACAGCTAAATGATTTCAATATTTTTATTCAATGTATTGTTTGCTAGAAAACCACTGTATTGATGTTTTGACTGATGCTTGATTGATAGAAGTTTTCATTATTATTTCAGTGACAAAATTTGTAAGCCATAGCACAGCCATACGATAGCGACGTGATTGCTATACAACTGCGATTAGGACCTAGAATTAGCAGACTACCGAATTTGACATTAACAGCAGTTCGATCGCAGTACTGTGGCGTTTGGTCAATAGCTAAGAGAATTGGGGCCCTGGATAGGTGTAAGTCTTAATTTGGGCTAAATAATATTAACTAACCGCTTCTATGCATGTATATCAGAGACTTAATTTTTTTTCTTAATTTTAGATCAGTTTGGTAAACATAACTTTTCTTAGTTCAAGGCTCGCAGTGAAATTTAAGAGGCAAAAACGTAATCGTTTTAGAAACTGACAATATAAAATACGCTGGTATTATTATGTTTCGGTTTCAAAGTAATTTTGATTGGTATGAACAGCGCACGATCAAGAATTTCTTGATCGTCAAATACTATTGTGATTAAGGCATATAAAATTATAAAAGCAAAAATCTTACGGCCAAAAATCAGCTGCGTGTTAGTTAATCGGTTACGACATGAATATATAGCTACAGAATCCTAAAATATATACAAAATAGTTTAAATCTAAAATCATCATTAAACAGCTATTCAGAGCAGATTTCAGCTTGACGTTGCAATCAATTTCTGTATGATTGCCATCCACTGTGACGATTGTTTTGAATAGAACCAAACGATCTGCTGCTGCTATCAACTAAATTGAATTTTGATTAGCGTTGAACACACTTTATCACATCACACGTTTTCCATATGGACTTGATACGCACTGAAACGAAAGCGTTCGTTACATGAAAAGCTCTGTCCACTAATTTCTTGATAACTCATTTGAGATAACTAGCCAGATAAGCTTTTCAAAAGTTATTATTTTATGTCAAAACGTCGCATTACTTTTACATATTGAAATATTCCGTAATTTAATTTGACTATCCTTAACAACGAACGAAGTCTGGTAAAAAAAACCAACCAAGGCTGTTTTCTTGAATATATTCCATTTAATGCTTCACTAAACCAGGTACGTTTTAGTGAAGTGCTAAATTTCGATAGAATAATTCCTTATTCTATCGATATTTAGCGCTTCACTACAACTTATCGTAATATGTCGAGTGGCGAATGCTAATACCGTTCACTGTACATCATGCTGCTCTGTACATTACCAAGGTCCTAGTCGTATGGCTACTATTTACTATGTAACAACTTAAACAAAAAAAAAATTACTTGCTCCGTTGGTGTGCTAATTAGGTAATATTACACATGGAACGTTATAATCGATATGCTTGATTTAATGAAAAATATCAAATGTCTGTTAGAAACTGTCTACATACTAAGTATAACTCAAGGAACTCGGAAAACATCGTCACAAATAGGTGCCGTTTTACGAGTTTAAATACAACATATAAGCTGTTGTGTGTTGATTGGTAAAGATGGACTAATAATTGTTAAATAATTAGCGTGTCTTTAAGCGGACACACTTGCTAATGGCATTGTTTAACTATATAGTGTTCCATACCCGAAGCAGGCCTGGCTGCACTTTAGGTACAAAGTTACAAGTAAATCGGTGTATCCTTTCGGACGGGATTAATCTACGGTGCATGCCACATCAAAAGAGATCAGAGCTATGCATGACTATGCGATAGAAAGAGAGACGCCTTGTAGGTGAATGTAAATATTAAGTACTCTGTGTTTGCGTGCAGAAGTGCACTTTATTGCTTATTAGCTAGAGTTGCTTATTTATTGGAATAGCCGTGCGGAGTGATCCTTCTGGTAATTTTTATTCTGTACTCAACGGGCAAAATTGCAAACTTAACTCTATTCTGCCATTTGTATGTCTGTCCAAATGTCATGGGTCTCAAACTCGTAAACGGAGTAAGAGACGAATTTACTTAACATTCCATGGATTCACCGTGCGGGTGCCGGGTCCATAGCGTTGCAGAGGATGAGGCTCCAGTCAAGGTGCCTGGGACTTGCAACCCAGCCCTTTATGATGCATCAATGCTCCCTTTCACCGCTCGAGCCTCCTTCCCTGCCAAACCAAATTTGGTAAGATCCTACTAATGCCGCCTTGGATAAACGTTCTAGGATAGAAGTTACGGTTGTTCTTGACAGGCCAAGGTCTTTTAGTAGGTTGTATAGGGATTTTGCTGGTATACCCCTTGCTCCGACTTCTACAGCATATAAATTAACCACATAACCGTTTTTGATTAATTCATTTGTTAGGTCATAATATTTGTTAGTTTTTATTGTGTGGTCTTTAGGTATGTTTGTTTCCCACGGCACAGTAAGTTCTATAAGTACTATGCGTTTTAAATTCTTTGAGTATAGAAATATATCTGGTCTGGATGACGAAACACCAACATCCTCAGTGATGTTGTAATGTTTTTCATACGTGTCCATCAAAAGAGTCCAATCGGGAGCTGCGCCTAAGATGGAGTAAGGCTTGGATTTAGATTTTGTAGATGACCCTTCTTTTACAAAAGCGACGTGTCGTTTGTTCGTGGTCAAACCTTTTTTTGCTCTAGCTACCGAGAGACTCGCCGCTTCACGTATGATTTCGAGGACTCTATCGTGGCGACGGGAATAATGACCTCTGTCAAGAAGCACCTTGCATCCTACCAATAAGTGCCTTGCTGTACCTATGACCTCCCGACAAATACCGCAAGACTTTTCGGTGGCTTTCCCCCATCTTACTAAATTACTTTGGTCTGGGAGGGTCATCTGAAAGGCGTTAAGATAGAATTTTAATAAGGCAGGTGACCAATCGTATATCAAGGTGCGCCACTTTAATGCCAGAGGGATACAAAATTCACCTATGGTTAGCCACTCACTTTGCATTTCCAAGCTCATTGCATGCACTTTATAGCTATCATTTTCGTCTTGTTGTACAAAAGATTTTACAACGTCTTTATCGTCACTTTTCTTCCTCGACCCAAAACCCGCTTTGCTGGACTGTGCACCTATCATAAATCGTTTATGGAATTGAAGCCTTGAATCAAGATCCGAGGCACTTTTGTCTTTTGGGAGAGATGCGACTATATCGTCTTGAGATTTTAGTAAGACGTGCGTTTTGGTAACTCTGAGGTGTTTATAGAGCTCCGATGGTTTATTTAATTTCATCCCAAAATTATTTTGATCCCTAAATAAAGTAGATGGGTCTGGCGAAAGTGCGAGCCCCAACCATGACTTCAATGTCCTAATGATGTTTACATCCAGCTTTGTTAAAAGGGATTTAGTAATGTCGTATACTAGAAAAGGCCAAGTCAGACGTGATGTTAAGTAGTTGTCGTATATCCAAGCTTTTTTAACGTTGCTTATTGGTTGTTAGTCTACCATACTAAGATCACTAGTAAAAGTTGGATGTTTAGTGTAAAATAATGACTCATAAAGAAATATTTAACCAGAAATTTAGTTCAATTAATTGTACGGGGGCCTCAATACACGTCAAGGTAGCCGAAAAAAAAGATATTTTCTACAAGACAGCATGTATTATTGCACTCTGAGGAGAGCAAAACTCAATAGGCAATATTTTTTATCGAAATTAAAATTGAACGGCCATCCACAAAACTAATAAATATCCCTAAATTATACCAAATCATAGGGACAAAATTTTCTAACTTTTTGAAAAAAACTTGTAATAAATCATCTGTGCAAAATTTAATAAATATTAATTTAATATAACTTAGCATGCAATTTTAATGTACTGCTTCTAGACAAAATTTATTTTAGATTTTTAGCATGATCAAAATCATTATTTTTTTTGTTGTTGTTTGTTATTTCGATGCGAAACTCTATTAGAGCGAGATTTAAACTTGACTACATTTTTTATGTATTTAAACCTTGCGTGCAATTAATTAAAAAGAACTTCTTTCATGAACATTACACAACATGCAAGTTGCTTATAATGCACAATAAACGTAATATTATATCTTATCGATAGTAACTAGTCCATTATCGATTAAACACAACACTACTATATCCTCATCTTGCTAGATGTGCACCACGAGACTGGGTAATGGTATTGTTTGTATTGCGATATTTTCTATAGAGAAAATAAATACTTTACGAGCCCCTTACATAATACCACTGAAAATTGGAAAGAGGCTCTCGGCGGCGGCGTATTGTTTTATGGAATCTCGCTGGAAGCTATTTTGATAAAATATAGCCTCAATGAAATTACCGAGAACTTTTAGTTTGTTGGATATCGACCTCAGTGATCGATTAGTTAGGATATACAATTTCAAAATGTTCGTTTGAGAAAATAGCAGAAAAAGATTTTGATATTTTATTACACTGATATAAATTCTAAGTTGTTCTTTATATTGTTTATGCGCCCCCTGCTCTTTAGGCTTACCCTAAATTCACGCAATTGTCTCTGTTAGCGACGCTACATTTATATATATTGTTCTTGACCACAATATAAGACATAGCTGTAAGTAATACTATTAAGAAAGATGTATAAAGATGATACAAGCCTGTAGAATAATATAGTTATATATAAAATATGATTATATAATAACTATATTATTGATGTAACTAGGTACTATACTTAATAAATATCAATGTAACTAGGTTGATTACGTAAAGTACTACTTATAGGTATATTGCTAACAGGCCACCATAGGCAAAAAGTCATTGAATAAGTTCAAATAAAAAAATATTTAGCTCGTAAATGGAATGAGTCACAAAACAAAACAATTATCATATCTCTTTACTCCATTTACATATGTTTTATGTAGTGTTATTAAGTCTAATAATATTCATATTGTACAAAAAAAATATTGTTGCAAGTAGTCGCATTTGTACTACAAATGCGACTGTACTTGCATTTTTTTTTTATTAGTATATGCATTTTTCAAGCTTCTCAGCCTGCGACGCCCGTGATGTTTTTTTAGTATTCGGTGGTTTTCCATTACCTAAACATTGCACCCTCATATCCACACACCCCAATATTTATTACCTACATACAAAAATAAGATTTTCATCCTTTTTATTTCGAGTCTATAGACCGAACAGGGAAAAATGTTAATATCTTTTTTTTTGCTTTGAGTTTCTTTTTTTTAATCGATTTCATCTGATGCACTCTCCAGTCAACATTCTTAGTACCAATGCAATCATCATCATATAAGCATTACGAAAAAAATATTGAAAATAGACCTTTTCTAGGAAAGTTTTTAAGTAAAAAAAGATAAAAATGCCCGGAGACAAATTTAAATTGCTTTTTTTTTCTTCCGAAACAGTATCACCTATTCATTTGGTTCTTCTGTTAATATTATGATTATTTACTACTGGTCTTTACACATAAATTTAAGGCTACATTTTTTCAAATTAGTTACGTGATAATTTGGACGGGAAAATAATAATACTAATTATAAGAGCAATTTTTTTTTCTCTAAAACTATGTCTCTTACGATTTTGGTTCTTCTTTTTATATGATTACTAAAAACTATTTTATGTCCTTTCCCAGGTCTTAAACTATTTCCATACTTTTCATCAAATCGGTCCATAAGTTTTTAAGTTTATTCATTGCATACAAAAATACAAATCTTTCCTCTTTGTAATATTTTATTAGTGAAGATGTAGATTTACATGTAATCTATGCACCTGAATTATTTAAATTTCCTAAGTTTAGTAGTTTAAAAGTAGTTCGGGTATTATTTATTACCCGATTTTCCACCGTAAGGCAGGGCAAAAGTATCGAGTGATTTTTTTTTGTATTTATTCCACGAGTTGAATACGTTTCTGTTATCGTAGAGTAATAAAATTATAACTGCGTAGGTACAGCCAAGGATACAAGCTTACTAACAACGTTATAATTATAACGATCGGATATAGGTACAGGGCTATTGGTAAAGTGCTAACAACCTCTTAGGGTTGACTTCTGCTAGTCCTTACAAAAATGTTAATGGTTATTTCATATTTTTTATTACTTTACTCGATATAAATATTCAAAACTCTATTCAAAGGGAGCGTAGCGTGGTTCAGTGTTGCCGCGGTGGGCGCCTCTGGCTCGGAGTAGGCAATGTCATTTCTACGAGACAAGGAAATTAAAAGTGTCAGGTAACACTGGACCAGGCTACGCTCCCTTTGAGAGATTTAAATATTTACATCGAGCAAAGTAACAAAAATATGAAATAATAAATTACAGGTGGTCCTCATGCTTATTCCGTCAAACACAAAAAAAAACTGAAAATGTTTGTTAGGACTAGCAGAAGTCAGCCCTAAGAGGTTGTTAGCATTTTACCAATAACCCTGAATACAATTTTCACAATAAACGTTTTATTCAGGCAACCCAGGTTGTTCGGTCTGGACAGATAAAGGGGTCAACACCTACTTAAATATGTTTAATTTAATCTTTTTGATTTTTATCCTTTAAATTACTTTTAACACCTTTATTGTCTAGTTCCCTATACATATGAAAAATTACATCTTCCTAGGTTAATTACTGTAGAAGTAGTTACGAGATTATTATTAAATGACGTAATATTTTAGTGCCAAAATGTAATTTAAGTTACTTTAAGATTTTTAAGACTATTTAAAATACTTTTTGTTATCATAGAGTAAAATGGTTTTCTTTCTCGTTTCCTCTAAAATCATATAGTAAACTGTACGTTAACTTTTTGAGAAGCTAATGTGCAAAATTGTATGATAACGTAAAATGTAATAAAGTAAAATAAAGCTTATCATCATTGTGCACACTATAAGTAAGTACTTAATTAAAGAAACACGGGTTAATTTTGAGCAGCTACATTGGATGGGACTTTTGCCACGATTACATGGAAAAGTATGTATCTTCACGTTTAAATACTTGGGGCCATTCTTGCGTTTGTTATACTATTATAAGTAACACATGAGCACTGCCTTGGAAGTATTTAGTGACTATTTTTAAGCCCCTGCGTTTCGACAGCAAGACATTCCTAGTCAACTATGTTACTTTTTACCTTGTCTATCATGTACCAGTAATATAGTGTCATTTGCAAACATCAGCACATCTAGACCAGGCAAGGTACTACATGAAAAGCGTAATTCTCAGTGTACTACCTATATGCAATATAAATATTTTGGGGGTTTTTAACTTAAATAAGCAAACCGCGCTCCCTCGGGCAGTAGGTAAATTGATAACAAATATTAGTAGCTCAATTAATTCAGGAACTATGCAGTCTGTAGGTACCAAATTTTATCAAAATCAGTTCAGCCGTATTAGAGTAGAGCTGTAACATAGGCACGCAAACTTTCACATTAATAATATTTATATGACCAAGATAATATTTTTGGCTTTGAAGATATATAGAACAAATATTGATCAAATGTACGTAAATTCTACCACAAAAGGAGTGAAAATAAAATAAAAATGTTGGGAAAGATTTATAAAATGCTCCCATGGATGGCTGTTCATTACCACATCCCAATCGTTTAAAAAACAACAAAAAGCAAATAGGTATTTTAATCACAAACATATTTTCCATTGTCTACGTTTTCACTAATTTATCATCTTTAAAACAGCCTAAACAAATAGTAATAAAAAGGTCGGGATAAAAACAGTACTATTATACCTCGGGTTTATAAATTTCTGGTTTTTGTTAAAACAGTAAACGCGACAGTAGCTGTGTGATAAACATGATTAAGCTTAAACTATGAGTTTCGTATTGCCTGCCAAAGTAATAGTCCCTCTTAGCGATAATGTGATATAAAGGGAAAGCTTGTGTTGCAAAATTTATTACAGTTTCATTTTGATTTTTAGGTTTTGAGTGTCGTGAGTCTCCTGCCGCGGGAACACTGGACCGCGCCGTGCTCCCCTTGAAGAGTTTTGAATATTTACATTGAGCAAAGTAATAAAAAAATTACCAATAATCCTGTAAATCGCCGAAGGGATGTCTCTTTCAATATCGTCCGAACAATAAGATATGACAACCAACTTTAAATTGTCATTGTAAAACGTTCAAGTATCCTTTATGAATAAGGGAGAATAGTAGACTGTGCAATGAGTGCATAACACAAGTCATTTTATCTCAGACTTCTATTGATATAATGAGTTTTATGCACAAGCTTGGAGGATGGAGTCACTCGCGTCCGCAGGAGATACCTCAACTACCCTGCACGTGTCCTCCGGGTGGTGCTAAACGAGCTGACAACGCCGAGCACCGGGCGGCGGATATGATAACCCGACCCTGATGGGGCAACCTAGTCAGGAGAGGTTACGGGGACCTTGATGGACTAAAAGACATCTTAACATCCCGGCGTAGAAGGCAAGGGGAAACCACTACGACAAATTCTCCCTAGAGAATGTCCCGACCTCATGACTAGTAAGATACATGGATATGCGAGGTCGGACGATCCGATTGACACCCGGCGCTCGATGATACCCGGGTCTTCGAGTGTGAAGTTAGTTACCGAAGGCTCCGCCAGGGTTCGGCATCAGGCCCAAGCGGCAGCAAATGCTACTGATACCCAACAAAAAAGATTTACGACCCGCCTTCCACATCGTGTTGCACACTGGAACGTAAGGGGCCTCCTAGAAGTGGGGAAACTGAGCATTGTAGAAAGAGAAATGAAACGACACAATGTGGCTATTTTGGGCCTCTCTGAGACACATTTGAGAAAATCTGGTCACTATCAAACCACCGAAGGTAATACAATTTATTGCTCTGGAAATGAAGAAAAAAGCAATAACGGTGTGGCAGTCATAATTCCCAGGAAATATGATAAATATGTTCTTGGATACAAGCCTATAAATGACCGGATCATGACCATCAAAATAGATTGCAAGCCAATGGTATTGAATATCATCCAGGTGTACGCCCCAACTGCTCAATCCTCGGAAAGTGACATAGATAGTTTTTACGAAGTACTTGAAGACACTTTAAAAGGACTGCCCCGCCGGGAGATGCTACTTGTCCTGGGAGACTGGAATGCTAAAATTGGTGACACCACAGGCGATGATCACATTAGGCAGGTAGTAGGTAGATACGGCTTGGGATTGCGGAACGAGAGGGGTGAGAGATTTCTAGAATTCTGCATTGGAAACAGACTCACGATTACGAACACCTGTTTTAAAAACCACCCACGACGATTATACACCTGGAAATCTCCAGGAGACCGTTTTCGGAACCAAATAGATTTTATCACTATTGATCAACGCTGGCGATCGTGTGTCATTAATTGTAAGACATATCCTGGCGCGGACTGTAACACTGACCACCAACTTGTTATTGCAGAGATAAGAATGCGCTTCAAAACCCCCAAAAAGCTGGAAAAGGCCTCGTTGAGACTCAGAAAGGGGGAAACAAAATTGTTTAAAGACATAACGGAAAAAGCATTCTCTTTTGCACCTCAAAGCCAAATAAACAACATAGAACACCAATGGCAGACTTTTAAATTGGAAATGGTAGAAGCTGTCGAAGCTATTGCCAAACAGAGAAAACCACATCAAAAGAGGAAGAAATGGATAAGTGAGGAAACATGGGACGTCATTGAATGCAGGAAACAACTCAATGCGCGCGGGTTGGTAACTGATTCCGATAAAAAAGCGTACAGAAGCCTGAATGCTGAGATACAGAGACTATGCAGATGGGACAAAAACCAACATTTAAATCAGATCTGTGCTGAAGTAGAAAAACACGCGCAAAAGTACCAGACTGCGGACCTCTTCAAGAAAATAAAGCTGATCACAAGACAATTTAAGACCCAGTCCTGGATGCTAGAAGACGAAAATGGTGAGTTAATCTATGAGGTCACAAAGGTTGCAGAGCGATGGAAGGAGTACTGTGAAAAGCTTTATCGTGCAGATAACACAGCAGCAGGAAGTACACTAGGCAACCTCAATTATAGAGACATAGATGTTGAGCCAGATATACTGCAATCTGAAGTAGTCAATGCAATATGGCATTTAAAATGCGACAAGGCTTCCGGTTCAGATCTTTGTACAGCTGAATCCCTAAAAGCGTTAGGTGAAAAAGGAACACAAAGATTAACAGAACTTTGCAACTGCATTTGGAGATCTATAACTTGGCCAAAAGACTGGTCCCATTCTTCCATCGTGCTTTTACATAAAAAAGGATCCACCAAAAGATGCGAAAACTACAGGACAATTGCTTTGATCTCACACACAAGCAAGGTTCTATTACATATTATTAATAATAGACTGCGGCACTTTCTATATTGGCAAATACCACAAGTACAGGCTGGTTTTGTCAAAGGAAAAGGAACTCGAGAGCAAATCCTCAATGTCAGACTCATAGTCGAAAAATGTTATGAATTTAACACCCCAGCTGTTTTGTGCTTTGTCGACTATCAAAAAGCCTTCGACTGTGTAAGCTGGCAACATCTATGGCATGTACTGGCAGTAATGGGAGTCCCACTACACCTCATCGCACTTATTAAAAACCTCTGCGATACAAGTCATGGTACGGTCAAAGTCAATACTACAAGATCCAGCAAGTTTAGATTTGAGAAAGGAGTCAGACAAGGTTGCATCATCTCCCCAATACTATTTAATATCTATGGAGAGTACATTATGCGTAAAGTGCTCGAAGATTGGGAAGGTGGCCTCACTATAGGCGGTCTTAAAATCTCAAATCTACGCTATGCCGATGACACTACCCTAGTAGCTAAAACCGGATCGGAAATGGTTGACTTGCTAAACCGCCTTGAGTCAGTCAGTCGCGGAATGGGCCTTAACATCAATCAAGCCAAAACCAAGATAATGGTCGTTGATAGATCGAAAGCACTTCGAGACATCCACCATCTTTCCCAGTACGATATAGTTGACGAATTTGTATACTTAGGATCAAGCATATCCAACAAAGGTGGTACAGAAGGAGAAATTAGACGACGCATTGGAATGGCAAAATCGGCTATGACCCAACTCGAAAGGGTGTGGAAGGATCGAAATATACTGAAGAGAACTAAAACCTACATAGTCAAAACTTTGGTCTTTCCCATCTTTTTGTATGGAGCAGAGTCGTGGACCGTAAAAATGGCAGACCGACGATGTATTGATGCTTTTGAAATGTGGTGCTGGCGGCGAATGTTACGCATACCGTGGACGGCCCGTAGGACAAACATCTCGATCCTCAAAGAGCTGCATGTAACACAAAGGTTATCGAGCATCTGCCTCAAAAGAGTGCTGCAATACTTCGGCCACATAGCACGAAAACCCTCTGACAACTTGGAGAAACTAATAGTCACAGGGAAGGTGGAAGGAAAACGACCCAGGGGACGTAGTCCAACACGATGGTCCGATCAAGTGACTAAAATCCTGAACACTACGATCACAGATGCTCTGAGCCATGCCAAAGATCGAGGGAGGTGGAAACAGCTCTGTAATGAAGAAACTGATGGTCGGGGACATCACGACGCTCAGCAGTGAGCTACGACTCGAGGAGGAGGATGCACAAGCTATAACTACGCTTGGTTTTTTACTTTAACGGCAAAGAAATAAATAGTGTTATAGTAAGTAATGTTTCCTTAAAATAAAAATAGGTTATTTAGTATAGAAAATTAGGCTTTGATAAAACATGCAATATTCATGAGCCAAAAATGTATCATGAACCGAGAACTTTGGGAACAATTAAAAAAATTATATCTTTACGTAATAAGGCTTTCATTCACTTGAGCGTAAAAGTCTGTTTAGCCCGCATAAACAATAACTTTTTCGCGCATGAGTAGAAATTAAAGTAGCATCCTTGTTTAGTAAGAATTCAGTTTCGGCATACAAAATTATTTAAATAAATTATTTTTGTAAAACACATAATGATAACTTCTTATAGTTGGTGCTGCACTTGTTCAAACCTGAGCTCCGTTTCAAGCTGGCGGTCCCAACTTCAAAAAATTGTTTGAAAACTTATTAGTGTAGGAAAGATTGTTTATAATTCCCTTTGAGTGGTAATCACCCCCGTGGGGTGTCGGGATAGATTGTCGTCCCTCTCATTTCTCCACATGGGTGTCGTAAGAGGCGACTAAGGGAAAAATACCGGAAGTCAGGCAGCAGCGCCTTCTGAGGAACTGTTTTCTTATTCTGCGATCCCTAAAACGTCTGTCAAGCGTGGGGATTATAGCAAAACCTTAATAAGAAGGCTGTGTTCAGAAGTGAGCGATCCGGCTGATACAGTACAGTACAGTAATAATTGTATATCTTTGATTAGAGATTATCAAAATTAACATCACCAAGGTTAATAATATTTTTATGACACCAATACAGGATTAGTCACCATTATTAATTTTAAAAAATCATACAAATCGACTCAACGATTTTAACCTCATAGTTATTGGAGAACAAAATTATATACCTACATTTTCTAAGATAATTGAACCCCTTTTTAACCCCTACAATATTTATTTCATACGATTTTAAGACGCCAATATAAAGTATATATACCAACAATGAAGACTTAATCAGTAGACTATATTAACATTATGTTATTTTGGCCCTATGCTTGTTACAACTAAACATCCATCGTAATAATTCAAATTTAAACCAGAAAAAATAATGCGGTGCGTAAACACTTACGCTCAATTTTATTGAAATAGGCTTGAAAATGGCTTACGAATTACAGAAACGTTACAAGAATTGACAATCAAACTGAAAGTTTTTGTTTAATTTTAACTTAGAAAGCGAAATGCAAATTAGGAACGTACATTTTCCGATTCGTTAGTTAGCAAAGCCTCTATTACACCATAAAAGGAGCAAACAATCGTTTATGCTATCTGAGATTCTCATCCTTCGTAAAAGAAACGTTCAACAGCTCATTAAAGCAGTCCTCGAACTGGGAGCCAATTTCTCGCAAGGTTAGAGCCACACACATAAATAAAAATTTTATAACAAGGAAATTATTTTGTTTGAAGCCGATTGAACGTGGGCATAACCCTTATTGGAGTGTTCACTTAGTGGAGTTGCCATGAAAACACATCTGGGTGTATAATGACCTGCCGCCACTGGGCAGGCCGAAAGTGGCCACTGAGAGTGAGTATACGCGGCAAAAAAATGTTTACCATAATATTTTTTACAACAGCGCGTTACTGCCAGAAAAGTGTGCACTGCCTTCGCATGAGACTTTCTCTATTATGCGTAGGGTTCTGGTCTGCAAGCGTTCCCGAAAGAGTACTTTTTAAGCCTATTCCACTTCTTGAAACCTGATATCGATATAATTATTCAAGGTTCTAGGTCCTTTACGACTCGAACAGCACTAGGGTAAATTCAGCCCGACACGATTTTAGTGAGATTTTTTTATTGCCAGAGTTTATTTGCCTGAATGGATCGGACTAGAAGACATTGCCAAATACTTTACCGTGTAGGTATTCCAGCAAATGGTTCAGACTCAGTTTCAATTAGTTCTAGATTTTGGCCTACTAAAACATATCTGACACCATGATCACTAAACAAAAGAAATTATTTGTATTCAGGAGATAGCCTTTTGTAACAAACAAATAAGCGCAGGGGGTACACCTGAAAAAATGTATACCGTATACCTGAAATAATGAGCCGTATCGGCTTGAGTGTGGCGTGCGGCAGGGTGGGTTGGCTTCACCTACCCTGTTCAACCTATATATAAACGATCTGATCGTAGCACTCAGCAGCCAGCATGTCGGATGCTTTGTAGACGGAGTGTGTGCGAATAATTTAAGCTATGCTGATGACATGGTGCTGCTGAGTGCTTCGATCTGCTGGACTGAGAACGCTGCTCAGTACCCGTGAGAAATACGCTCGTGGTCACGGCCTTATTTACAACGGCAAGAAAAGCCAGTTTATGGTATTTGGGGTCCCCGGTGTGAAGTGTCCGGTGAACGTACCGAATGTTTTAATTAATGGTCTTCGCATAGACCGGGTCGACCAATTTAAATATTTGGGGCATATACTCACCGAGGAACTTAAAGACCTATCTAATATGGAGCGGGAGCGGCGTGCACTGTCAGTACGAGCCAATATGAAAATCACCCTCAAAAGCTAGTTTTGAAAAGTTAGTACACGATTTTTATTTCAGTATAGGCAGCTAGATAGTATTTATATATAGCATTGCATCAATAGCCATTTAGCAGTCCCAATCCCGGTTAGGAAATGGTAGATTTTATATTAAGTTACATCTAGATTTTTCCTAATAAATATTTTATTGACCTAATAATTATAATGGCGTGTTTGATTGATTAATATTATCTTTTTTCTTCTTCATGACATATTTTAACTATATATTGTATTATTATTATTTGACATTTTCTATTAAATTTTATAATTAATAATTTAAGCATACCATTTTTATATGTTAATGTTATGATGAGTCTGCGTTACTGGAAATAAATAATATTGAATTTTTGAATTTGAATAAAGATTGCTAAGTTTCATATGTCTGTAATTTCACGGGCAACCACGCCATTAAAACCATATCAGTTAAGCGAACTTTACTGCTTGGTGGTTAATATCAGTATGTTAGCAGTACTTCCCCGGTCGCACTCACACAAAGAGTTCCACTGCTACTAAGTTATTGTAGTCACAACTAATATATCTGTTAACACGTGCAGTAAGTGCCCGTGTTCACATCATCCTATTTGGGAGATAGCTGTAAATCCGCTACGAGCCCTTCAAAATGACCGGCGCCTCTTACCCCTGTAGAAAACAGTATTGACTTTGTAGGTAAGTCACCTGTGACCACTTGCAAAGGCAATACGTAAAGACTGAAGACCTAACTGTTAATTAAATATTTCTAGATGCCTTAGGGGCCGCACTAATCCTCTAATTGCGAATCTCACTTGCTCACCGCTATCACAGTATTATCCAGAGCAAGTTCTGAAGCTAATCAGCCGCCGAGGATCCTATCACAGTTCAGAGGACACGTCGTAATCTAAGTTCGCCGACTGTCGCTCCGCCACCCTTCAATCTGGGAATTAATGGGTTTCCATATTCATGATAGCGTGCCTACTAGTTTGATCTCATTCGTTAGGGCACTGGACTTCGATGCAACGATTTCCCAATGGGTCATCAATATATATATACGTTAGCGAATAAGCAATAAATCACTTTTTCAACACACTAGCTCATAACGGGCGTTTAAATGCACCAATTTTAGTGTCATAATGTAGTCTACTCGTGCTTTTTTCTACTTTACCGCACTTGTGTTTTAAATAGAAAAAAAAACAACGTTTCCACACTCGCTCACAACGTTTTCTCACCAAAGAGATTATAATTTAATTTTGTATTGAATGAATCGTTATTCATATAAAAACAAACTAGAGAGTTTTCACCTACTGAAATAGAACTTTAGAAGGTTTAATTATAAACCTTCCTAATCAGATTATTGCTATGAAGAAGATATAGTAAATATTTTCTTATTGAAATCTTCGTATTCATTCCTCGCAAGTGTGTTGAAAGATGTCGTATGACATACGTGCGCTTTGATAATTACAGCCCCTGCTTTCTTGTAGCCCTCGCCCTAATGTAGGTTGTGATTATCAACTTACCGCACTTATATCAAAATGAACTATTGTTACCAAGTATTTGTAATAACAAAAATCTGAAAATAATATATACAAAGGCTTCTGATTTTTTGGTGGTATTTCAAAATCACGTCACGTCGTGATATCTGGGTGTTTAGATTCGTGGACTTATTAACTAGAATTGGTTGAACAGTTATTCAGGTTAACCTATAATTTTTGGATCTCAAGGAGAACTGTCGGGACATGTCGTTAGCTATGTATGCAAAATTTCACCGAGTTTCAACACTTGGTAGATACATAAAATATGACGAAACTACGTTTGTATAGAAAGCGCTATGAAGACACTTCCCTTCAATTTCATCAAATTAGTTTTCTGTTTCAGTAACATTAAATTACGAGTGACGTACATAATCGGTTCCATACGCAGTACGCATCTGTACTTTTTATTACACAGCACGTATTTTTTTTATTAAAACCTGATTCAACTTTTAACACAAATACAAAAATAACCGGCCAAGTGCGACTCGGTGTGTGCACACCGAGAGTTCCGTACACACCTGTAGATTTCTCAGTAAAGTAATAGTGGTTTTATTCCTAAATGAAATCCATAATATTTTATGGTTATTAAATTATTATTTTTATTTTATGTAACTAAAAATTTATGCTTTTCGCAAATTTTCCTTTATCTGTGCTATAGGACGTTGCTTGTCTTCTGTAGTCGTTAGTTACTGGCTTTATCACCACGCGGCGGCGCAGCCATGGTGAGACAAGTGCCTTAAACACTGTACTAAAAAGCAGCCAAGTGCGTGTTGGACTCGCGCACCGAGGGTTCCGTAAAAACCTGTAGATCTATAAGTAAAATGTATGGTATTTTATTGCAAAATAAAATCCATAACATATAAAAATTATTAAAAAATTATTCGCACTTTTTCCTTTCTTTTGCTCTGTGCTATAAAGCGTTACTTCGTACCAAATTTCAAGATTCCTGAGAAGTACCCTGTAGGTTTTGATTCCCTTGCGAGTGTCAAAAATTTGCAGCGTTAACGGCTGTATCTATTGATTGCGTAGCCTTAGAAGTTTGTAATACCAAGTATCAGCTCTAATGGACAGTAGACCTGAGTTATTGATATGAATTTCAGCTGTATACCTCCACACATTCCTGAGAAATAGAGTCTTGACAGACAGACGGACAAAAAAAGATTCTGTAAGGGTTCTGTTTATTTACTTTTGAGGTATAGAACCCTAAAAAGACTCATAAATGTGAGTTCAGACTGTTTGAATCAGCATTTACTCACTTCAATTAGTTATTTAATATTTTTCTGTCACTTCGAATAACAGTGACTTTTTTTTATTTTTTCAAGTATTTAACAGTTGTAACATTTTGGAATTATACGCAAGAAATCAAGCTTTTTTTTTTCTTTTATGCCTGATAGTTTAGCCTTTGACCACTATCTCACCTGATGGTAAGTGTTGCTGTGGTCGAAGCTGTTGTTCAGGCTAACCTAGAAGTACTGGCTCTCAAGGACAGCTGCCGGAACACACCGTTAGGTGCTTGGTGACAGATTTTCTACTTGAGGGTGGAAGCTAGCTAGGCGGACATTCGCAAAATGCCCTACCACCATGCTATGACGACTGCCATCCTAAGACAACAACCGGGACCGACGGCTTAACGTGCCCTCCAAAGCACGGAAGCGCTCAGTAGTAATGTCACTAGCGGTCACCCATCCAATACATGACCGCCGCGACGTTGCTTAACTGTGCTGATCGGTTGAGAACAACTAAGTAAACTTCGTTACGAGCGCTTCTAAAAGCATCTTAAAAACAAAGTTATTTGATTACTGTAAGACCATATTTTAAGGGTGAACTGGCCGGCCCGTTCTCCATACAAACATGGTAGGGTGATCACTCCCTTATTTGAGGATTTAGGTCTAAAACAAAGCATAATACCGATTGATCTCGTCATTATCTAGGCTTGTATGATGCCGAAATTTTAATAAGATAATTAACTTGAGTGTTATGAGCTTCGAAACATTTTCATATAACATTTTCGAGGCTCATAACTTTAAACTTAATTATTTTCTTTTAAATTTCGGCATCATACAAGCCTAGATAATGACGAGATCAATCGGTATTATGCTTACTTCTGAACCTAAAATCTCAAATAAGGGAGTGATTACCCTACGGCGTTTGTATGGAGAAGCGACCGGCCAGTTCAACCTTAATAATAAAAACCGCACGCCAAAAATAAGGACAAAGTTCCATTCAACAATGTCAGTGTCACGAACTCTAACACTGAGAAATCGAAGAAAATCGTGCAAAAAATGACAAAAGAAAATAACGCCTCCACTCCAGCACTATCGTAGTTGAAGAGAGCCATCGGTCTAGTTTCAAAGTCAATTGACCAGCCCTGGTGCCGAGAGGTTTGAGAGGTTCTTACCACGGGTCCTTACGATACGGACCCTCTTGTGAGCGAGGCAGCGACGAAAAGGTTTTATTTCTTGTTTCAGTATACATATTTTATATTGCAAATAGACGTATTATGAAACGAAAGTTTACTTTTGTAGACAGTAAAAAATCAAATCGCAAATAAAAAAATTAAGTAAATCACCAGAAATCAATAGAAAATTGAAAATACTATCATATTTAATAATAACAAATACTTTTAAAATATTTTAAGAAAACATCAAATTAATATTTTAATAAAACACTTAAAAAATATAAAAATATATCTAGTGACAATTCCGCTTAATTTTCCTGCTAAGCCGACGTGACGTCACAAACGCCACGCAGCCAAACCGGAAGAATTTTCGACGCGTTTCGCTTCTACACGAAGCATCCTCAGGAGGTCTTGACTCTTCGAGCGCACGATCGAGAAATTTGTTATTATTAAAAATGGATTTCCGCAAAGTAACGCCTGAATCTATTCACTATCATATTTATTTTTGAAGCAATTGTAGGTTAGCTCGCCTAGTCGTTCCCGGTTGTGATCTTAGGATGTGAAAATGTAAATGAAAATCTGTCGCCAAACACCTATTTGTAGATTCCAGTAACAGCTACCGGAGACTGACACTCAACCAGTAATTCTAAGTTAACCCAAACTACATCTTCAACCGCATCGTCACGTACGATCAGGTGAGACAGTTGTCAAAAGGTAGCCTAACACATGATACAATAATATATGTTTTGATTGGATCATGGCCTAACAGTAATAAAAAAACTACATATTGGAGCCGCTAGTGGCATTATTTACCTACTACTGAGCTCTTCCGTGCGTCAGAAGCATAGTTTTTAGACTCAAGAACATGCATATGAAATTCGATGAGTTTGAACACCTGGTGATGGATGGATGAAGATACCTATTAGCCTTGGGGCTGGCCTATCAGCAAAAAAGGCAGCTTCTAAATACCGTTTATAGAGCAGAATACTTAACTTAACCATATTAGTATTGAAATAAATCACGTGCCAAAAGCCAAGACACGTCGTAGTGACCGAGATGTCCCAGCGAGTTAGGAAAGTCATTACAACATTGATATACAGTGCAAGTTGGGAGGTCAACTTAGAGGTCCTGTCAGAAGTTACTTAGATTGTCACTCCAGAACTTGTAATACAATCTTGGCTAAATTTGGGATATTTTCGTGGTATGAAGCAGCTACTGGCTTGAGTATCAAGGCTCTTCCATATTCTCCCGATTGAAAACCTTATTAAGAAACTTATTTACGGAAAATAATCCACTAAATGAACATTGAGTATACCGATTTTTTTTTCTTTATTGCTGATATGTAAGCCTTTGACCACAATCTCACCTGATGGTAAGTGATGATGTGGTCGAAAGTGCTATAACAGGCTTAATCTAGCATTACTGACTCTCAAGGACAGCTGCCGGAACACACCGTTAGGTGCTTGGCCACAGATTTTCTACTTGAGGGTGGTCGCTAGCCAGGCGGGCATTCACAAAATTACCTTCCACCAGGCTGTGAAGCTTAAGCTCGCGGTGGGATTCGAACCACGGACCTGCTGCGTGGCAGTCCATAGCCAATGAGCCATCACTGCTTCAAAAAGTTATGACTGCTTCGTTAAGTATACGTTGAGTATTACTATGTGTTTATGACCAACAACAGGTCTCATACGTCATGATTATGTTGTTTGTGATGAGCATGAGTCATGATATGTGTTATGACCATCTCTCAGACCCGCTTGAGGAATTCCTATATAAAAGCAAACCAGTTAGGACATTAGGTCTGCGGCCCCATAAATTATTTTCATAAGTTGACGGTACAAATTTAAAATGTTTTATGGGAGTTAACTTAGATGAAAACATTATTGAAACGATCCATCACCAAGAAGGTTATGAAAGTAATGACGTAGATGCTTATGCTACAAAAGAAATAAAACCAAAAGTTATAAAAGTTTACGTACATAGTGCTGCCTTTCATAATAATGGAATATTTTTTTCATTATTATTTAATAAATTTACTGATATAAAATTAATAATATACAATTTATAAATTCTTAATAGGTGTTATTTTATTTGGATGTTATTTATGACCTGAACATTGAATAATCATATATAAATTTCCTTTTTAGTGTTTCGTACAATGTAAAATATAGTAGATTGTTATACAAGGGTCGAAAGGAATCAATTCCTATACGAGGTATTTAGCCACCCTCGCTACGCTCGGGTGTCTATAGTCCGAGTAGGAATTGATGACTTATACCCGTGTTAAGCACTCTACTTTTCATTTCGAATATAAGGAAAGTAATGATAGTAGTTTTTCTAAATTATGAATTAATAATTATAACATGAATAGGCACGTATTTAAAATTAGGTAATTGAGATATTAGAAATATTTGTAAAATTTAAAGATAAATTCTGCTTGCATTAATTACTGACGATTATCGTCCGAATAGGAATGTATAACTTTCACCCTTGTTTTTCTGTGTCTTTGTTTCAACACTGTACTTTTCACTACAAATATGAGTAATATAAAATGGTTTTTCTATAATATTTATTGATAACAAGAACTCGAGTAGAAAAAAATTAAAATTAATGCAGTTATAGTTGAAATAAGAGTTGATAACTTACATCCGTGTTAAACTGAGAGATTAGAACCATTTGTGAAATTTAAGTACATTTTTGTTAGATTTTTTATAATTCCCTTGTAATTTTACGTACTATGCTGCCAATTCATATATCAAGTCGTTATTAAATTTTAAACATGGAACACAACGCGGCTACCCAAAGTATTAGTTTTTTTTTTATTTAAGCTTATAAACATAGTTAGTGACTGTAGGGGATGCAACGTGAGCGCAATTTACTGAAATTGCAAATGTCACCTCGTGCGCTCAGTTGCCCCCCCCCCCTATTTATAAAGAAAAAGTACTAATTATTAAAAGAATTTTAGAAAGAAAAAATATAGACGTCTAATTTTGTTTACAACCATGGTTGCCATGGTTACAGTTACAGCAGAGTACTTTAGAACGAAAAAACATAAACATGTTATCTTGTTTACAACAATGGTTGCCATGGTTACAAGTCATTCCGGCCCAAGAGAGGGAAGCATTTACTATGAGTTTTATTTAACAAACACTACTTTCCGAGTATGAGAAATGAAAAAAAAATTGGTTTTACTCCTGTCTCTGCTAATTGTGCCCTCCGTCCGTCCTAATGTCATGGGTCTCTGTCTCAAACATGGAATGAATGAAATGTTAATATTTTGTTAAGAATGTTAGGACAAATGTCTTATTCATTAATTCATATCTAAAAAATCTACAATTCGAAAATGAGCGCTTTTGAAACGCTCGTAGCGAAGTTTGCTTAGCCGATAAGTTAAGCAACGTCCGCCGCGGTCATGACTTGGATGTGTGACCGCTAGTGACATAAGATTCCTGACCCATTAATTTTGACATTGTCAACGTCGACATTGTCTATCTCATGCGTATCTCAATATCTATGCACTAAACAGAAACACAATATTTTTTTAATTGATTAAAACTAACGTATGTTTGACACATATTAAAGGACATTTTTAGCCGATTTAAAAACCGTAAGTTAAATCGGCTAAAAATGTCCTTTAACAATATTTTTTTATTGGTAAAACCCTGTATCCTTGGTATTTATTAATTTATCGGAAACTAAAAGAAACTTCCAATATCCAATCAACGAGCTAAAGAACTCCAAACACAGTAGCAAACATGAGCGTACCCCAACTTGCAGAAGCGATACAAAACTTTTTTCGATATCGTTGAGCGAAACAAATTCGGAGTGGATCGAGATTGGTTTTTGAAGTCTTGATTGCAGTACTCGAAGTGGTCATTACCTACTCTATTTTAGTTCGTGGTAGTTTTAGTGGAGATTTCCGCAATAGTCACTTTAAGGACAGCAAAAGCAAGTCATAATCGATCGTATTACACATAGAAATAGTTTTTGGAAATAATTATTTTTATGTAATGTTTTAGCTACGGTTCCAATATAACCAAAGAGAAATCTAAGTTTCAAAGTCAAAGTCAAAATAATTTATTCAATTTAGGCGTCTGCGACGCTCTTATGAAGGTCAATTACAAATTTTAGTATTGAAATATTCTACATTGTACCTAATGCCACGTACAGCAAAAAAAATTGTATAGAGCCAAAGCGAGAAGAACGGGCAACGAACTCGGGGCCATTCTTTAAAACGTCTTGTAACACTATTTTACAATTTAACAATCATTTTAACAATGTTTAACAAATACTTACTATATAATATAATGTTACAGTATTTGTTGAAATTACGTAGGTGACAGTATACATACGAATAGCTAAAATACCAAGACATCTTAGTAAGTAAAAGCCAAAAGTTAGACAAGGTCCTTCCTAAAGGAAAAGGGAGAAGAAAGGGTCCTTCGGTCCGTCTAGTAGCGCTACACCAGACGACAGTCCACGAAGCGGGGGCGAGTTCGACGTGTAACCGACACTCAACTCCGGCAGTGGTCCCGCAATCCGAGGGGAACGTTAACTGACACTGAATAGCTACCCGAGTCAGCAGAAAGTCCAACAGGGCAGGTCATCACATCAGAGGTGACTATTTGTGTCAGATCTTAAGAAAAAACGAAATTCGTAAAATATCTCTCCACATGATTAGTGGTGCGCAAAAAAGGCCAAACAGCGTGGTACAGTACAGGTCCTGTGGGTGGATGCCCGGAGAGGGATTCTTCTGGAATAATATCTCTTAAAATTGTTGCATCTGCATCTTTCAGGAAAACAAATAGTTTTGTGTGCTCAAATGTATGTAACTATTTTATATGATTTCATGCGACTATCATCCACAAGCGAAGCCACGAGTAGCCATAGTTCTACAATGTTGTTTGAACTTAATTGGTATTAAATAAGGTGCTTGTTAAAATGATGGAAAATACAGTATAATATGGTTATAACTAAAATAATGCAACATTCTGTATATATCTTATTTTGATTCAAAATGTTGTTTTGAATCAGAAAAACAGTTAAATATTAATTAGATTCTGGCGATATTAAAAATCAGTTGTTTTTAAAAATGAACTAACAATTTGGGTACACCAACGTGTTATTTAAAATTCCAAGAGCCCAGCCAATGCCATTTAAGAGAGTTTTGTTTCCACACGAAGCATCGTCCGAGGGTGTTAAAACATGAGCGCATAACAGAGAATACGATTATTTTCGTCGAAAAGAAATACTCTGTGTGTGTATTACACATTAAAAAAAATATATGTTAGTATATTACACACAGTTTTTTTTTCGTTGTTGACGAAACGGCAATTCTCAGAATATAAAACGTATGCATAAATAAAAGAAAAAGCAATTAGATAAGAGGCGATTACAAATTAAAGTCCTAACAGGCAGGCTCAACAATTTGTCAAAATGAAAACCATTCGCCGAAAATACTCGGCGAGGCTTTGCGGTTATTTCGGTTTCAATCAAATTTCAATTCTAGCTAAACAAAACTAAGCTCTAAAATGAAACAACTATTTGAGAATGAAATTATAATTTTGTGGAACTAATTTACATAACACAAAGAAGCGGGACGACGCAGCTATTTTGAAACAAAACAGAAATTGACAAGTTTCAATAGAACGTATTTCTAGTGTTGTTTTTGCTTCTCAGGCTCTACTCCAACGGGTATTCATGGTAAAGTAATGTAAACTAAATAACTTTGAATTTAAACTGTAATTTAAACTCTTTGAAGCTATATATTGCCATGTATTCGATCTGAGTAATTGTTTGCGTAAACTTCTAACAAATACTTAACTGAGAAATTGTATTAAACGAATACCTGAGATGTATTATGAAGAACTGAAACCGACAATTATTTGTCTCAAGATTAAAATGCTGGCTCCAGACTCACGCTCACACTTCTCAGAGAGTACGGGAACAAACCTATATTCACAAATATTCTCACTTGTTCTCTCATTCCCATCCAGTATGGACAGTGGCTCTGATTGAAAATTATCAATAAACTTTAACTACAATCGTTATTCTATTCTTTATTTTTGAAAATTCAATTAAGTGAATTTTAAGGTGATGGGCGCAGTGCAGTTCGTCACTTATGATGAAATGCATCTGTTATAGGCAGAGGATACCACTTAACGTTAGGTGGGCCTCGTGATTGTTCCGTCAAAATAACAAAAAAAAACCAACGGAGAACAGGCGAGCGCGACAACGAGAAGCCAAGAAACTTCACATTCACGTCCCTTGGGTGTCTCGGGACTACTCGGCGAGAGTCTGGAGGAAGCATAAGAGTTGAATTGCATAGTACACGGGTATGTTTTTTTAACCTTGTCCTTGAAAAAGTTTCATTGGTACTGCTCGGTCTTATGATTTTGGTGTAAAATCAATTTTATCTTTATCTTATTATGTGATGAAAACTAATAAAGTTTAATATTTTGGTGTATCGAAGTGCAATTATATGAAAAGTCTCATTTGATCAATCGAGCCTTTTTATTTGAGTATTTCCTAAAATAATATTTTGTTTCTCTTTTATAAAATAATAATACTTAATTTCTATTTTTCAGTTCCTCTTCCCGTGAAAAAAAGACCCATATTATTTTCTCTTACTTTTTATTTTTTCTCTTATTTCACCTATTGCTTTTCATATAATATTATGTTTGGTGTATCGTGTTGCAATTATATGAAAAATGAAAATTACTGTTTTTTTTTTGTTAATTTAGTATCTGTATTTTTTTGCGGCCGAGTTATGTTTGATAACGTAAAATATCATAATCCAGTTGCGAGGTCTTCATCTCACAGGATCTCTGTTATTTTATTTAAACTAAAGTAGGACAGAAAGAGAAATATAAAATCAAATTATAGTTTAAATACCACGAACGAAGAAACATAAATTAAATACCTACTTTTTATTCTTTCACGAAACTCAACGAACTTTGATAAATATCTATACTGCATACGCAAAAACAAACCTGACAAATAATCTACTTCAAAGGACCCTCAACACGATTCATCTACAAAACACATTCTCTCTGCAACAATGATTATATCCCATTTGGTTTATAACCTCAATTTCCTCGCGATATAGAGCCTCAGAAACCTCCATTACAATTTGTTTCCGTCATGTGAACTTCAGCTACCACATTGTTCCCGTATATACAGATTTATGCTAATATACCGAATAGATAGCTTTAACGAAATTGACTGACGGTAGAAGACGAATGTTCCAAACTATTTGGAACCGTTCCCTATCCGAAGCTTATGTAAATAAAAAGATATATTGGAAAGTTCCCGGGCCCTTTATAAACTGCTTTGAAATGATAGACTATTTATATTAGAAAAGGACAGTTCGTATTTTTCTTTGAGGCTTTTCATCTACACAATCTTTTCAATCTTCGGACGATTCTGCTATTAAATGGAAGTTTAATATCCGTAACAGTACTTAAGCCAAAATCACAAGAAACCATTTGCATACATATTTTTTTTTATTGTATATTGGTTGATTTTTAACTACTATCTCACCTGATGGGAAATGATGGTGCAGTTGAAAGTTGTTGTTCAGACTAAATAAAATGAACTAAGAATTATTGTATCATTCCTGGACACAGCCTCCCCGATTATGGGGGGTTTGGCATAAACCCCACGCTTGGTAGAAGTCTTGGGATCGCAGTGTGAGATATCAGTTCCTTAGAAAGCGCTGCTGCCCACCTTCTGGTGAATCACTAAGAAGCGTTAGTTGCTTCTTACAACACCCACGGGTAGAGATGGTAGAATGATATTCTAGCCCTGCACCTCACAGACGAATTATAACTAAGAACCACAAGCTCTCAATGACAGCTGCCACACCGTTAGGTGCTTGGCGACAGATTTTATAATTGAGTGTGATAGCTTGCAAGGCGGGCATCCTCACCATACCATACAATCATGTATACCAGTAAAAGCAGTACTCACAGACGACGGGATAGTACTATATATCATTAATTTAATAATAAGCATTTCGTTAACCGTAATAACAAGGACCAATTTCAGCAAATTAAACCATCTAATTTCACAAAACAAAAAAAAAATCGGAAACGGAGATATCTTGTTTAAAATAACACTACAGTGGCTAAAATTTTTCAGGGGTCAGAGAAAAAAAATGTGTTGTTTTTGATCTCTACTTTACTGCATAAGCCGGATTGTCCACTGCTGAACACAACCTCCCCCATTAACGGGTGGTTTGCCATAATCCCCACGCTTGGCAGTTGTCTTGGGATCGCAGTTTAAGATATCAGATCCTTAGACGGTGCTGCTGCCCACCTTCCGGTATTTTACTTAGAGCGACTCTTACGACACCCACAGGTAGCGATGGAGGGTGACATTCAAGCCCGACACACCACGGGCATGGATCACAGCGCAAAAATTACATTACAAATTGGCATTTTCAGTATTTTTTGGTTATATAAAGGATATGGTAGGTACTTAAAATTCAGATTCCTAACTACTTTACTTTTTGATATAAAATTCATGGTAAAAATGGTCTACAATTTACAACTAAGACGGCACCCGATATTTTTTGTCAAAGCAATTAATAATTAAAATAATTTGTACTATTGAGTATTTTGCAGCCCTGAAAAATCATGTATTTGAATTTCTCTATTTTCTAATAATTATATTTGTCTCTATGTTCTAAACAACATGTCAACATTTCAGGTTTTTGACACCATTTATGAGACCCGTGACATACTCTGAAAGACAGACAGCGTATACAGAGTATAGTATAGTATAGTATAGTATATACTCTAATTACTCAGAATACAAGAGCATTATTTAAATTCTCATGTAGCAAATATTATTATATTCGGCCATTTATATTAGACAGCTTGCTCTTGTATTTTATTTTCTTATGTGTAATGTGTAAATTAGTTCAGGAGAAATTTTGAATTCCAAGATTTTTATTTTCATTGGGGAACAGATAAAATTTAGCATTTTTATTTTTTGTAAATTAAAAACGATAATTATTTAAAAAAGCGGCAAACCATAATGTTGTTTTTATGGTTTGTCGATAAGTAAATAAATTAGACCTTATTTTAGTAATAATCAAAGCATTCGCATAGTTCCAATTGTGTTAATCAGATTTGCTCTTATGATTCAGTTTATGTTTCTCTAATGACAAACAAACCTTTGCACATCTGGAACATGTAGTTTTATTTTTAGGAAAATAATAAAACGGTCAAGAAAAACTGCTTAAGATTTTTTTTTCTTGCGGATAGGTTAGTCTTTTACCACAATCTCACCTGATGGTAACTAATGATAAGGTCGAAGTTGTTCACAGGCTTTACCTAGAACTACTGGTTCTCAAGGACAGCTGCCGGAACATACCGTTAGGTGCTTGGCGACAGATTTTCTACTTGAGGGTGATCGCTAGCCAGTCGGGCATTCACAAAATGCCCTTCCAGCATGCGGTGAAGTTCAAGCCCGTGGCGGTATTCGAACCATGGACCTGCTGCGCGGCAGTCCATAGCCAATGCCACTGAGCCATCACTGCTTCAAAGATGTTTGCTTATTCTAAGCTTTTTAGAAAAACCAACCTTAAAATTGTATGATTGCTGTGTGATAATCATTAAATTGTTTCTTCTTTTTTTTCATTATTTTTCATATAATTTCTTGCTGACCGTTTAGTAGAATCGAGACCCTCCTCGGCTACGGCGAATTTATTACCTAGTATTCAATAGGTATTACAAAGTTGCTACAGAAACGTGGAATGCTCAAAAGCTTACTGTGGGATTATATTAAGGGAAGGGATCAAAAGAGTACGGCGATATTAATAAATAGGCAGAATTTTTCTATTAACTGCGGTTCAGACATTTTATTTCGGCAGCCATTGAAGGTTTTCTGTTGAGTTACGTTTAATTTGTGCACAGGAAACATATTCCAATTATATATTAAAATTAATATATAACTTCACTATCCCTAATGAACATAGGTTATAGAATATTTTCATAAACTTAGGGATCCGTATGAATATATCGATAATACATACATACATAAAATCACGCCTCTTTCCCGTATGGGTAGGCAGAGACCACGGATTTCCACTTACTACGATCCATACATATCTCTTTCGCTTCATCTACACTCATCAATCCTTTCATACATAAGCGTCGGTTTAGGGTACTCTTGACCTGGCCTTTTTTCAGAACGTCTTCAATCTGATTTCGGAACGTTCGCCTAGGTCTTCCCCTTCCAAAACTTCCGTTCACTTGTCCCATGTATATCTGTTTAGTCATTCTTATTTCATTCATTCTCTCCACATGTCCAAACCATCTTAACATACCTTTCTCGACTACACTGGTATTTTTTCAGAACGTCTTCAATCTGTCCTTCCCCTTCCAAAACTTGATAATGTAACAAAAAAATACCAAAAATATTTTTAAAATCGCGTACACTGCGGAAATTATTGACAATAGAGCAACTTCAATTTTATAGAAGACATCAATATCTACAAAAAAGTCCGCAGTACCACATGTCTAACTATTATAGTTATGTCGCAATAACTACTTTTTATGTGTTTAAATTTATAATGTTAGTTAAATATCCGTGCAAAGCCGAGGTGGGCCGCTAGTAACAAATAAAATACAACCAACATATTAAATTTAAATAAATTATATTGGCTTTACATAAGATACAGTATTGCCTTATTATTTGAATATATGTTTGCCGTGGGGTATCGGGCTAGAATGTCACCCCCCCATTTTCTGTACATGGGTGTCTGTAGGATAAAAAGGTCAAAAATACTTTTGAATAGCAATTAATATTTTTTTTCACTTTTACAATCGTTACGACTGCTATATAGAACAGCGTACAAAATGGAAGAGAAAAAAAAATATCGCTAGTGTTGTGAGTAGACGACGAATTTACTTAGCATTCCATGGATTCACCGTGCGGGTGCCGGGTCCATAGCGTTGCAGAGGAAGAGGCTCCAGTCAAGGTGCCTGGGACTTGCAACCCAGTGAGTAAGGTTAAGGGGCCCCTTTATGATGCATCAATGCTCCCTTTCACCGCTCGAGCCTCCTCCCCTGCCTAACCAAATTTGGTAAGATCCTACTAATGCCGCCTTGGATACACGTTCTAGGATGGAAGTTACGGTTGTTCTTGACAGGCCAAGGTCTTTTAGTAGGTTGTATAGGGATTTTGCTGGCATACCCCTTGCTCCGACTTCTACAGCATATAAATTAACCACATAACCGTTTTTGATTAATTCATTTGTTAGGTCATAATATTTGTTAGTTTTTATTGTGTGGTCTTTAGGTATGTTTGTTTCACGTGCACGGCACAGTAAGTTCTATAAGTACTATGCGTTTTAGATTCTTTGAGTATAGAAATATATCTGGTCTGGATGACGAAACACCAACATCCTCAGGGATTTTGTAATGTTTTTCATACGTGTCCATCAAAAGAGTCCAATCGGGAGCTGCGCCTAAGATGGAGTAAGGCTTGGATTTAGTTTTTGTAGATGACCCTTCTTTTACAAAAGCTACGTGTCGTTTGTTCGTGGTCAAACCTTTTTTTTCTCTAGCTACCGAGAGACTCGCCGCTTCACGTATGATTTCGAGGACTCTATCGTGGCGACGGGAATAATGACCCCTATCAAGGAGCACCTTGCAACCTACCAATAAGTGCCGTGCTGTACCTATGGCCTCCCGACAAATACCGCAAGACTTTTCGGTGGCTTTCCCCCATCTTACTAAATTACTTTGGTCTGGGAGGGTCATCTGAAAGGCGTTAAGATAGAATTTTAGTAAGGCAGGTGACCAATCGTATATCAAGGTGCGCCACTTTAATGCCAGAGGGATACAAAATTCACCTATGGTTAGCCACTCACTTTGCATTTCCAAGCTCATTGCATGCACTTTATAGCTATCATTTTCGTCTTGTTGTAGAAAAGATTTTACAACGTCTTTATCCTCAACTTTCTTACTCGACCCAAAACCCGCTTTGCTGGACTGTGCACCTATCATAAATCGTTTATGGAATTGAAGCCTTGAATCAAGATCGGAGGCACTTTTGTCTTTTGGGAGAGATGCGACTATATCGTCTTGAGATTTTAGTAAGACGTGCGTTTTGGTAACTCTGAGGTGTTTATAGAGCTCCGATAGTTTCTTTAATTTCATCCCAAAATTATTTTGATCCCTAAATAAAGTAGATGGATCTGCCGAAATAGCGAGCCCCAACCATGACTTCAGTGTCCTGATGACGTTTGCATCCAGTTTTGTTAAAAGGGCTTTAGTAATGTCGTATACTAGAAAAAGCCAAGTCAGACGTGATGTTAAGTAGTTGTCGTATATCCGCTTTTTTAATGTTGCTTATTGGTTGTTGGTCTACCATTCTAAGATCTTTAAGAAAGCTATCAACAACAGTATCTAGAGATGGTGTTCGTCCTTTGTAATCTATCTTCCTACCAAGAAATTTAAATGGCACAGATTCAGCAATTGTGGAAACACATTCTCCTCCTATCAACAGTCCCGGATCGTAAGAGGTAAATTTGGTGTTCCGTCTACCCAGACACAGACAGTGGCATTTACTAGGTTTTGTTCTCAATCCTTTAGTCCATGCACAGAACTCATCCACTTCTCGTAAAAGTTCTTGACACTGTTTTGGGTTACGTGTCAGTATTGCAAGGTCGTCAGCGTCAGTTTATCTTAAACCGATAGCCCCACTTTTTTTCATGACTAATTAGCTTGTCAATTAAAATATTAATTACTACATTAAACGCTATTGGTGACAAGCAGCAACCTTGGAACAAACCCACATTATATTGCAGGGTGTTAGTATGTCCCTTTTTGGATGATATAACAAATTTTAATTGAGAGTAATATGATGCGATGATATCGCTGACTACAAGTGGAAAGTTATACCATTTCATTGCGAACAACAGCAGTTCGTGCTGCACAGAACCAAACGCGTTCTCCAAGTCTATCCAGCAAACTGTTAATTGCCTTTCATGTGTTCTGGCGTCCTTTAAACTTTCCGCGAGTAGAGTATTGTGTTTCAGGCATCCAGAAATTCCAGGCAAGAACCCTTTCTGGTGATTTGGCCTGAAATACCTATTGTTAATCATATATTGTGTCATTCTAGTTTGTAAAATTGAGAAAAATATTTTGGATATTGTGTTGGTTAGTGCGATCGGCCTAGTATCTTTTGGATGAGTTACTTTATCTTTTTTTGGAATGAGGACAAAAATTGCTTTTCCAAATGCCACTGGTATTTGCTTGCTTGACCAGATCTTAACGAAGATATTCAAGAGATGTTTACGAACCGATGGACACTTTTTATATACTACATATGGGATACCATCAGGACCTGGAGCTGATTTAGATGTTTTCTTTTTCAATTGATTGGTTATTTCCTCCAAAGTAGGTGAGTCGATTTTAAACTCAACATGAGGATCATGTGGCCTTTGGTTTGTCGGATCCTCATATGAACTCCCATGCTTGGGCACTTCGTATGTGTCTTTGAAATGGTCGTAAATCTGTTCGTTGGTCAAGAGAAGCTTGCCACTTTGCTCATTGAAAATGTTTTTTGAGTATTGAAAAGGGTTTTTATCAAAGTTAACTTCATGTTTCGCTCTATTCAAGTTATCGCGATTTTCTGTTACATGTAATGATATTCCTTGAATTAATTTAAGAATTGATCTTAATGCCCTGGACAGTTGGTGACTTAGGTGGTTATCGCCCATGGCCTTGGCATTCCTTAGTTGCTTTATTAACTCTCTTTTCTTTCTCCGCATTTTCAACTTAAAAGTATTTTCTTTGTTTTTACGAGCATAATTAGTTGGTGGTGGATAATGCTCTAAAAAGTAGTCATAAATAGTGTTTTGGAAAGTGTCTACTTGGCTGTTCAGATCTTGTTGTGATCCTGGGTGTTCTAGGATGATTGCCAAGTTTTGGTCATGTACTTTCCAAGTTGACTGTTTAAGGGAAGGGATGCTAAGACGTGTCCGGATTTTAATGGACTCCTGGTAGTTATCACACAATGGCTCACCTTGGGATATATGAGGGTCAACTCTAGTACTAACTCTTATAGTGATGTGCTTAACTCGACTAAAGATAAAACATTTTAAATTTATAATGATAGTTATATATTATGTTCAATTCGATCAAATGGATTGAAAGTGTATTAAAAGGCCACTAAAGGTAAAAAATACCGCAAGATGGGCGGTACCGCCTTCTAAGGAACTGCTATATTATACTGATTCCCAAGACGCTTGCCATGCGTGTTTGCGGCACACCCCACCCCTAACAGGGGAGGCTATGTTCTGCAGTGTTTTACCCTGCTGATACATTACAGTACTTTAAACATTCGCTGTCATTTTAAAACTTTTATACAACCTTTCTAATTATTTATAATTTAAAGAAAATATTCAGGCTTTACTTTGCGGAAATCCATATTTAATAATAACAAATATTTTTGAAATATTTAAAAAAAAACATGAAAAACATCGAAAATTAAGCGGCATTGTCACTAGATATATTTTTATATTTTTTAGGTGTTTCATTAAAATATTTATTTGATGTTTTCTTAAAATATTTGTTATTATTATTTATAATTTATTTACACTGCACGCGATTTCATAATTCAAAAGACACAGCTATGATTAGACCTCATTATATTGAAAAATACCACAGACATTTTGACAGGTCGAGTAGCATTGTTGGTAGGAGAGACTTACGTAGGTACTCCTTCCTCAAATTTCACCGCCTATATGCTCCGTGCAGATTGTTTTGTTTCGGTGTAAAAGACAACTTAGCCAGTAAAATTGAAGGGAGACTGACGTTTATTCATATAAGGTCTGAAACCGACTAAGTGTTAGGGATATGTGTATTAACTTTTTTATATTATTATCTTATGTAGCAAAAACATGGCGAACAGATATTTTTAGACACGTACAACCGTAGACCGCGTCATTGCTACCAAGAAAAACATTGTTTAAATTGTTTCCTCTGTGTAACCGATCTAAAAATATCGGTTATCTTAATAACTTAAAATTTAACAAAATTAATTTAAATCAGCGCGACATCTGTAGGCAAACGCACAAACGAGTATCTAAATTCCATCTGAATTTAGAAAACACTTATAAAGCTATAAGCTTAACTACCTTTGCTGCGCGCTGAGGTAGTTCAGCGACTCACCAATAGAGGTCGCATATAACAATCAAAATGTTAAGTCTTTCATAGTAATTACTCGTCTTCTTCTTCTTCTTCTCCATTCAATCCGACTCACATCGTGACAGTTAAAACAAATGTCAAACCAGTCTGTCAGAAAAAATACCACGAGATGGTTGTGAGTTCCGATAGAGGAACGTTTGGATTTTGAAAGTATTCAAAATCCAGTGCAGTGATTGGTTTTACGACTCCAACGGTTTTGAGGCCTTTTTCATTACCATATATGGTAGCGAAATTCGCCCCCGACATCCGGACAACTTGATGTCTTTCCTCCAAGAGGAATTGGCATCACTTCGCCCACAGCCATCGAATGTGCAACTGCAATTAATAACTACTTCTAAAAGTTACTAAGACTTAATTAAACTATAACAGTAATCTACTGACAAGCCCCAAATCTGGGTAAGTTTGAGTTTTGAAGTGAAAGTGTACTTGACCACCCAAAATACTAACCTTAATTCTCAACTTTTGGTATGTACTCTCAACTTATTTGCTGTATTTTATTATGTGTCTTACATGCTAACTCTCTTGTTTAATTTATGTGTTTTTCTGTTGCTTCTCAACATTCTACTGTGTTCTCTATTTTACGCCCTTCTGGCAAACTTTAAAGGGTGTTGCTGGTAGCTCGCAATTCACGAGGTACCTAGGCTAGTCCCTTATTGCTCGGTAGTGAACGGACCTCGTGGATTGTGCGCACTTTTACCAGCAACACACCTATTTACGCCCTTCTGGCATTCTGAGCGGCTGGTGGTTCGCATCCGCGAAGGGCCTAGCTAGTCCCTTTATGCTCGGTAGCGGAAGCCTTAGCGGATGCGAATTCTTCACCAGCAGCATCTACCTCTTTGGCCCTTATGGCACCTCTTGTTTGCTGGCGGGCCACATCCCTAAAGGCCCTCTGCGAGTCCCTAAATGCTCAGTAGCAGAGGGACAGTGGACCCACCAGCTCAACACTATACTGGACCCATTATAACCGGAGCACATGTGCCTTCCAGGGTTCCAGTACAAGGCGGGATTCTTCCAGTACGAGGCGGAGAACTTCCAGTACGAAGCTACACACTAGCCGTATACTACCTCCAGAACACGACCTCTGAACTCCGGCCGTCCTCTGATCTCCAGCACCGACCGCGGCCATTTTCTCTACAGCGATTGCTGGGAATTTCTACCGGCGCGGCGGTGTGGAGCCGGGCCCTGCACGGCAGACCTGCTGCTGAGCATCGACTCAATTACTAGCGGACAAATTTGCCAAATTTGCCATACCTGTCTGAGATCCACGACCCTTTCTATTTATTATACTTTATATTCTAATCTCTCTCTTCTTTTTTTTATGCTCCCTTCTACCCTGAGTAGGTAGGTAGGTGACATCTGCTATACAAAAACAACAACAAAATAAAAAAAAATCATCAGCCAGTATAAACCTGTAACCTGAGCTGTGTTCAGCGTTGGTTACAGGTATAGAGTTGAATAGTCCAATGCACACACAACCCTACGTTTGGGTTGCTCGCACCAAGGTTGGAGAATAAAAAAAACATGCTACCTTTGCCGTTACACTGGTGCCAGTAAGGTTCGTTATAGAACCTGGGAGCCCGGTTATTGTCTTCGGTATGTCAGTACTTTGCTGAAAGTTTTGGCACCTGATAATGTGAATGATTATCATAGCCTGTTGATCATGAAATACAAAAATAGAACTGACAAATTTTGATTGTTGATTGTTGATGCTACATAAACTGATCTCATGAATGAAGCAAATGAACCAGTATACTGGTGTGATCATGTGCCTCAACCCTCCCCTTCCCCTGCCTTACTGTAGTCCCCTGAAACAACAGACAGCATGCCATCGTTCAGCGTAACATGGATGCTACACGTTTTCGCATGATGGCATTAAAATCATCCGTGCACGCATCTGCACGCAATTATGGCACCATTATTGACGTATTGTTATTATAACTACATGCACCTTGTTTTATGCATGTCAAAACAATTCGAAGGGGTGGTAAAAGGAATGGGGTGGGTAACATTCAAATTCTCTTCTTTGATAAGTTAACGGAATCATCTAACTTTGATTGCATATCATAACAAAAGCATGTTTTAAATCGTCGGGCATCGCTCTCTTAGGGCATTCCAACAGCGCGTAAATAAAAATTTATTATTGGTTTTTATCATAGCTTAGAATTAAATTACTAGTCGGCGTTTTTGGTTAATGTACATTAGATTATTAAAATCATTTTTATTTTCTTGATCATTTTGACATAAGTACATTGATCTTCAAACTTTAAATAAAGGATTGCACTAGCAAAAATTGTACTAGCCTTCAGAAGCTGAACAACTTAATGTGCTTTTCTGGCAACACCAGAGCTCGTTAATGAAAGTAACGAACGTCATGTCAAACTTAAACGTTTTTCAAGCAAAAGTAACGATTTGAAGAAAACCAGCCAAGTCCGAGTCGGACTCGCGAACCAAAGAGGGTCCCGCACAATATAAGTAAATGTTGTATTTTCTGTTTCCTCACTTTATCCCACACTAGGTAGGGTTGAACCATCATATATTTTTTAGTCACTTTATTTTACTTCTGACACACACGTGTCCTTCTTCACGTATAGTCCATTCATATATTTTTGGTCTTCTTCTGCCTCTTTATCACAATCATACAACAATATACGTGTGGCATATACATGTACATAATGAGTATATAATGATTTCATTTAAAAAATCTGTGTTTATTGTTACGAGTCATTTCGTTGTAAATATGACATCAAGTGTCACATTGACATCTGTCCCATCAAATACCTTATTTCCTAATATTTTTTTAAAATATTCGCAACCCAAAATTGCAATCCTAATTTAAAAATATAACAGCAAGTGTCGCTTTAAATCTGTCACATCTAAAGAACATTTCCTAGTTTCTTTTAAATATTAGCAACCATAATATGCAAATAAAAACGAGCATTATGACATCAAGCATCACATTTGACAGCTGTCATATCCACATCTGTCATAATTGTATATAAACATATTATGTTATGTATAATAATTGCTCATTATTGATCTTTCGCCGTATGAATTAGAGAAGCAAAACGAGGAGAAACTGTATTCTGACGATTTAATGTTACCATTGTTATTAGAAATGCCGCAGATGCCACAGTATCTTCAAAGGAACCATTTAATGGTGCCACGAAAAATGAACGAAAATTCGTATAGCCGCGTATTAGTAAGAATGTCCCGTTTTCCAGTACAGAACCCAAAAAAGGAAATCACTGTTTTTCCTACTATTACTTTAATAGCCAAAAATAACAAACAACAGTTTGGGATCTTTATTTGGTTTATTTATTCATGTGGTATAAGTGTGGAGATGTTTAACCAATGTTGAACAAATAAATGGAAATACAAATAAATTGAACATTATGGTGGAGTAAATTGACGCTTGGTTGCAATTTAATAGTTTCTCTGTGATTTATTTCCGAAGAACTCTTAGAAATAACAGACATTGTGTAAGGAAAACACTACGCCGCCTCAAAGCTTAAGTTATGGTTTCAAGTGTATATTTATGCTACAGATAGCTAAACAGTAATAACATAACTTGTACGAAAGAAACACTTCAACATAGAATATAGCAAATAATATTAAAACATGCACATAACATGTAATTCTTTAGATGGACATATCTGTTATTATGTAGAGTACTCTTTTCTGTTAAATTATAGGCAAAAGATCCGTATATGCACACAGGAACCTTTGTCTGTTTGTTTTCACTTATATCACTTATAATACTTAATAAGAGGAATAAAACTGTATATGGTATTTGGCTTCTAACATATTTGTTGATATTTGTGAATAAGTTTTACGTACGTAATTTTTCTGCATTATAAATTGCGAGTTGAAATGTATGTATGCGTTTTAACCATTCAAAATATAATATAATGTTCTCAGGACTATCTTTCATCTACAATAAGTAGGTTCTTGTTGATGCTAGAAAGAAAAAGATAATGTGCTAGCGTCATCCGCTCATAAAACTGAAAGTCAAAATGTTGTACAGTATTTTATTGCTTCGTTCTTCATGTTTTTTGCTAAAACAATTGTACCGACATTTCAAACAACGTGGGACAAGGGTAAGGTAGGAAGAAAATGAACTTCTCACTAGTATAATTTCTGATTGTGTTATATTATGTGGTATGTAGTAGGGCTTTCAAGGGCTTTAGTTTTCTTTGTCGGTGTAAAAAACTCAACATACTCAAGTAAGTTTGCTTGTTTAAATTTCCACTCAACAACGAAAAAGCTGAAATATTTTGATGAAACTTTGGATCTTTGAATAGGAACATAGGGATACTGTTTTTTTGCAATTCACCATGTAGCTACTCCGATTTGTTGTCGGGCAAGATCCAAGGCTGAAGCTAGTGCTCAGGATAAAATCAAGTCACGAGTAAAGCCACCATAAAAGCTTGTTATGAAATAGATTTCTTTAGCTTTCACGCTACAATGGCCGGCAGAGCTTCACTGTCGCCCTAAATCAAAACCCTCTTTAGAAAGTTGCAAAGTTACCTAAAATATTTATCTCAACACTTTTAATCCCAAAATGGAAGTGTTAAAAGATTACCCGAAAGAATTCGCGAAGTTATTTCGGCCGAGTTTCAATTTCTTGGCAAATGCAAACATGAAGTTTTTCTTCAAAAATGAAGGTTTTATGAGAAAATACTGGCGTTTTTTGTACATCATCCCTTGTCTGGTGATAAATTATGTAACTCTTGGATTCAATGTGGCCAAAACTGTGGCACAAGGGCAAATATTTGAAATTGCTATTTTGTTGCCGCTATTTTTAATTTCAACACAAGGTATTGTACCAATATTATTTATTTTCATATAAGCTATTCTCAGTTATCCGTATTATAAAATTGCGAAATGAAAATAAAGTAGGCATGTCTCTAAACATTTATATGTTCCCATAATATCACCATTAGGAAGTTAAGTAAAGTTTATTTCACTAATTTACTAAAGCGTGAATTGGACTATACTCGAGGAATGGCAAATATAATTGCCGATTTGTACTAAAAATTGAAATTAGTTTTAATTAAACATACTTATTTAATCAAAATAATTACCATTATTATCTATACATTCCTGCAATATAAAAGGTAGGTCAAATGTTTATTTTATTGATTTGACGCAAATGGGTCCATATTGTTGGTAATGCCGCTAATTCCTGGGTAGTTTGGCTCAGATCGGCTTCCACCATCGATTACAGTTCTTTGTTCACCTGTGTCTGCGGTCGCCTACGTGGTTCGTTCTTCAAATAAAAGTTTCCATCACGAAAGCGTTTAAAACAAAATCGCACGGACGTATTAACAGTCTCTTCTCCAAACGTAACATTGATATTGCAAGATGTTTCTGCTGCGATAATTCCGCGTCGGAACTCGTATTCAAAAATCACTAGAACATTCTAGTGATTTTTGAATACGAGTTCCGACAGGAATAAAAAAAAGATGGATACTTTGAACATTCAAAGTATCCATCTTTTTTTTTATTCCTGATAGGTTAGCATTTGACCACTATCTCACCTGATAGTAAGTGATGATGTGGTCGAAGATGTTGTACAGGCTTGCCTAGAAGTACTGGCTCTCAAGGACAGCTGCCGGAACACACCGTTAGGTGCTTGGCGACAGATTTTCTACTTGAGGGTGGTAGCTAGCCAGGCGGGCATTCGCAAAATGCCCTACCACCATGCTGTAACGACTGTCATCTTAAGATAGCAATCGGGACCGACAGCTTAACGTATCACTAGCGGTCACCCATCCTACTCCTGACTGCGGTGGACGTTGTTTAATTTAGCTGATCGATTAAGAACGGCTACGCAAACGTTGCTACGAGCGCTGCAGAACACAGAGCCACTAGTAACATAAAACATCACATCCGTATAACCATTGTTTTATCAACGAAACGTCCATGGTGAAACCACCGTAAGAGTTCCATAGAATTCCCGAAATGAAATGCATTCGTAAATACAGCGTTGAAGCAAAAAAGGTACCTGCTGTTCCATTTTACATCTCACAATATATTTTTTTCTATTTCAATTGAAATAGGCAACCCTCCAGTGTATTACTTTTCTCTATGTGTAATCTACAATTTTACGAAAGGGTATTTAAGACAAGACACTGAGTAACAACAATTCTCATGCGTAGATGGTGGAAGGGCTTTTTGCGTTTGACCGCCTGGCTAGTGTGTTCCGGCAGCAGTCCTTGAGAGCCAGGGAAATTACAGGCACATGAGGCTTAACAGCTATGTCTCAAGGTGACGGGCGCAGGCACATTCGTGACTTGTGACGAATTGCATCTGTCATAGGCAGAGGTTAGTCCGCTTAACATCAGGCGGGCTTCGAAATTGTTCCGTCACAAAAGCAAAAAACAAAAATAAAACATTACTTGACTATTTTTAGATGAAAAAGGCTGGATTCAATATAGTAATAAGTACCTATATATTAGGAAAAGAGACCAAATACAAAAATAGGCAACCGGTTTTTATTGTATTTTTTATTTTATTCTTATTGAACAGCCTCGAGGTTCACCTGATGTTAAGCGGTAACCTCTGCCTATAACAGATGCAGTTCGACACATGTGTTGTTGCTGCACTGCGCCCATCACCCGGAGTCATAAAGTTGTTAAGTCTCATGTGCATGTAATTTCACCTGAGCCATTACTAATTGGCGGTAGATATAGGATAGGATATGGAAACAGTACTTCCCGAAATCGCACAAAGAGTTTCACTTCTACTAAACTTACTTATATATACATACATTGTACACTATATAGATGGCTCAACGAATAAGCATTGCAATCCAACGGGGCAATGCTGCCAGCATGCTGGGCACGCTGCCAACTGGTAGTGGGCTGGAGCATTTGGACTACCTATGAGTCTGCAATGACTTATAGGTTGTCCAAATGCTTTTAATGTAGTAGCTGTAGTGTTGTATATTTTGTTGATAAAGGTATACCGCCGGTAAAAAAAAATTAGATAACGATATTCTTTCAAAACTATTTATCCTTTGCAGCAATATTGAAATTCATGCTGCTTTTTCCTAAAATGCCTCTACTGACTACTGTGATACAAGAACTGGGAGATTTATGGAGGACCACCGGATTGAATGATGTGCAAAAAATTGCGAGAGAAGGTTTATTGAAGAAACTCAACTTTTGCAATGGATGTAAGTCAATTGTGATGTTAAACTTTGATCTTGTATTTAATATCGGTTTATGATATTGTGTTGTAAGTGATACCTTAGATGTTGTTGAACTCTGACCTGAGTTATTAAATTTAATTGAGCTTTAAAAGTTAAAAGATTAACATGATAGCACATTTTATATTTCATAGACCGAGCGAGCAAAGATCTCTGTAGCTAGTACATTGGGGTGTTTTTATTGGATGATAACTTTTGGAGGGTTTTGTTTATGTACCTACAGTGTTTTTTAAAAGCTTTTTGTAATGTGATTGTGATGGAACAATACGAGGCCCACCTGATCACCTCTGCCTATAACAGATGCATTTCATCAGAACGAATTGCACTGCGCCCGTCCCACTGAGACATACAGTTGTTGAGTCCCAAGTGCCTGTAATTTTTCTGGCTCTCCAGGACTGCTGCCGAAACACAGTGTTAAGATTCCAGATTGCCCAGGCAAGGATTGTTCAGCAGAGGTGCCTTCCACCTGGACAATCTGTTTGAATGCTTAACTTGGCCGGCGATTCACCGGGCTGAAATAAAGGTACAAATTACACGAAATTAACATACAGAGTGATGCAGTCGTGTCGACCTCAGCGCCCGCACCTAGCTGTTACAAAAATAAAATTAAGTTGGCCAACTAGAATTTTATTTAACTTACTGCCAGGGCGGCTATGATCGTTCCCGTGCTTCCTTCCTCTTGAGATTGTCCAACATCAGGACACGGCACCGTCACAAATTACACAATCGTAATCGTACGTAATCACAATCACAAATTTATAGATCGCGTAGAACAAATACGCGCAAGGCGTCAAATACAACTTTCAAATACAAAAATCAAAAATCAAGAACCCGAGTTTTTTCAATTACTTCAAAATGTACAGTGTATTCAAAATGTATGTGTAGAATGATTAGCAAAAACTTCAAGTTATTTTCACATACAAAAATCCACAGATCAAAAATAGACGACTATACTTAGGGGGCCGTTCAGGACCTAGGAGGCCGTTCAGGACCTTGCCCGCGCTAAGTTGATCGGTCCGAACACACAGTGTTAGGTGCATAGCGACAGATTTTCTACTTGAATTTACGAGTTAGGTAGCCAGGCAAGCATTTGCAAATGCCCTACCACCATGGTACCTGCGGCACGGCAGTCCATAGCTATTACCGCTCGGTCATCATTGCTTCGAAAAATTCACAGTTCATAACGAAATTGTCCCATTGGTTGATGTAACATATAAGGTCTCAAAAGAGCTTGGACAGGTTTTTTGGTAAAATGCGGAACGGATTCATATCACAGAAAAGTATGAAATAACTTTTTGAAGTCGGTACAATGCTGATTCAAATAGTTTATTCCTTAACTTTTTTATGAAAATTTTATATGTTCCCACTTATTAAGTTAGTGGGGACGATGGAACATTAAATTCTCAACGTCCCAAATCAATCTCAGTTCTTTATTCAGTGTTAGAAGTCGGTTGTGTATTAAATTATTTTTTTGTCATTTTCGTGCCACAAACTGCTTACAAAATATTTGTTCTCTCACTCACACTAAACAATTGGTCGCCATCGATAACACTTGCAATAACTTAGTCATCGAGGTAAAGGCATATTGGCAAATACTTTTTTCAGTTATTTTTATTTACTTAAAAGACTATTTCACCAATATTGATGCAATTTAATTGGGATTCTGTGTAAGATCTACAAAAAAACAAACAGTTTCAAGCAGTGGTGGCTCAGTGGGATTGGCTATAAACTGCCGCGCAGCAGGACCATGGTTCGCATCCCGCCGCGGGTTTGAGCTTCACCGCATGGTGGAAGGGCATTTTGCGAATGCCCGCCTGGCTAGCGACCATCCTCAAGTAGAAAATCTGTCGCCAAGCACCTAACGGTGTGTTCCGGCAGCTGTCCTTGAGAACCAATAATTATAGGTTAAGCCTGTTAACACCTTCGATCACATCATCACTTACCATCAGGTGAGATTGTGGTCAAAGGCTTACCTATCAGGAATTAAAAAAAACATGCTGTTGAATTGAGAACCTCGTCCTTTTTTGAAGCCATTAAAATGTAGACGATAACATTACGGTGTATAAAAACCTTCTTTTTCTCGCGACAATAATTGAATGAATAGGGTTATTCCACTAAGCCCCATATATATCGCGCTCCTTCTGGAGCTACTGGAGTAATTAAAGGCAAATAATGTAATGAAAGTGATGTGATGAGTTTTGAAGCACTAGTAACGAAGGTTTTGGGCCGTTCTTATCCGTTCAGCTAAGTTAAGTAACGTCCGCTGCAGTCATGACTTGGATGGATGATCGCTAGTGACATAACTACTGAGCACTTCCGTGCTTTGGAGGGCACGTTAAGCCGTCGGTACCGGTTTTTGTCTGTAACCGTTCTAAAAAACGGTGAAAATAATTATATCTTAGTAATTAAAATAATATAATAAAATTAACGCCATCTATCCAGTTACCGCACAAGGAACTATCCATTATATCACTAAGAGCACTACCTTTGCTAAGCGCTGAGGTAGTTCATCGATATACCGATAGAGGTCTCATATCACTATCTAAAGCTTTAGTTCCCTTCAGATTGAAAGAAAACTTTCTATCCGAAATAATAGATGTCGCTGTGGTACTTATAACTTTTTATAATATATCTTATTATAACTAAATAATTATTTAAGCCTTAAAATAAAATAACAATAATTAATAATAACAAATACTTTTAAAATATTTTAAGAAAACATCAAATTAATATTTAAATAAAATACTTAAAAAATATAAAAATATATCTAGTGACAATTCCGCTTGATTTTCCTGCTAAACCGAGGTGACGTCACAGACGCCACGCAGCCAAACCGGAAGAATTTTCGACGCGTTTCGCTTCTACACGAAGCAATATTTTAAAAGTATTTGTTATTATTAAAAATGGATTTCCGCAAAGTAACGCCTGAATCTATTCATTATAACAATAATTATTTGGACTATATAATAAGAAAAATATAGATCCAAAAATATAAAATATCTTGTAGTACTTGCTCATCAGTCTGAAGCTCAATAGTTTGACAGTTCTGCACTGTCAAACTATCTGATGTCAGAAACAAATACCACGATTGATTTTAAACTTAATAATAATACTAATACTAATAAATAATTACTATAATATAATATAATATATAATTACTAATTAATATTCAATACACTTGCTGAGATATTTAGACCGTTAAACCTTTTTTTTTTATTATACCGTACACTGGCCACACAGACAAGACATTGGCAGTATATCGTCAAAGCAACGATAAGAGCCATTAATGAAGGAGAAGAAGAAGATTTTAAACTTCCTATTAGACGAACGTTTTATTTTAAAAAACAATTCAAATTAAGTGGAGTGATTGGAGAAATGACTCCAACGGTTTTGAGGCCTTTTGCATTACCTTATATGGTAATGAAATGCTTCTTGAACTTCAGGCAACATTTGATGTCTTTTCTCGAAGAGGAATCGGCATGACTTTGCCACCAGCCACCCACAGCACCACTTGAATTAAATCTCTACATTTGAAAGTTGTTTCTAAAACTTAATTAAACTATAACCTCATACTGCTGAAAAACCCCAGACACTGGGTTCCAGTATCCAGGTAGCAGTGCCCAAGTTCCAGTACGAGACTGAATTCCAGCATATGACTTCAAGCAGAGGCTATCAGTACTGGCTACCAGTACCTGACCTCCTCCTGAACTCCGGCCGTCCTCTGACCTCCAGCACCGACCGCGGCCAAACGTCTCTACAGCATCTAGCTGGGACATTCTACCGGCGCGGCAGTGTAGAGCTGAGCCACTGCACGGCAGACTTGCTGCTGAGCATCGATTCATACTAGCGGACCGGAGATAAGTCCTACAACAAGGAAGCTTGCCAAATTGCCATACCTGTCTGAAATCCACGACCCTTCTCTCTAACATACTGTATTCTGATTTCTTCTCTTCTTTCTCTTATGCTCCCTACCACCCTGAATAGGTAGGAAGGTGACATGTCTTAGGATAGCAGTCGTTATAGCATGGTGCCCGCCTGATAAGCTACCTCAAGTATCTATAGGCGAGCACCTAACGGTGTGTTCCGGCAGCTGTCCTTGAGACACAGTAATTATAGGTTAGCCTGAAGTTGTTCAGGCTAACCTATAATTACTGTGTCTCAAGGACAGCTGCCGGAACACACCGTTAGGTGCTCGCCTATAGATACTTGAGGTAGCTTATGTCATGTCTGTGATAATGTGGTCGAATATGTTGATATTCGACCACATTATCACAGACATGCGTTTTCACCGCGAAAAAGACCCCCTTCATCATCGCTCCGCAATTTCAGGATGTTCCCCTAGAAATCGCAGAGAGTATTGGAGTTCTTGGCGTCGACATTTCTAAAGATGTCCAGTTCCGCTGTCACATCGCGAGTAAGGCTGGATTGGCTTCCAAGAAACTTGGTGTGCTTAATAAGGCAAAGCGGTACTTTACGTCGAGCCAGTGACTTTTGCTTTACAAAGCACAAGTTCGCCCTCACATGGAGTACTGCTCTCACCTCTGGAATGGCGCACCAAAGTACCAACTCCAGTCTCTCGATGCTATACAGCGTCGAGCGATAAGAATTGTCGACGACCCCCAGCTCTCTGACCGCCTTGAGCCACTGAGCCTCCGTAGAGACATCGGATCGCTCTGTATACTCTACAGGCTCTATAACGGGGAATGCTCCCAAGAGCTGTTTGAGCTTATACCGGCATCGCGATTCTATCATCGTTCCTCGCGTCACCGATTAAAAGCTCATCCACACATAATCGAGTCCTGGAAGTCTCACACAGCTCGATTTATGCGCTCCTTCTTACCGCATACTTGCAAAATGTGGAATGATCTTCCATCCAGCGTTTTTCCGCAGAGCATGGATTTCTTCAAAAAGGGTGTTAAAAGTGTTTTACAGGGTCGGCAACGCATTAGTAACGCCCCTGGTGTTGCAAATGTCCATAGGCGACGGTAACCACTTACCATCAGGTGGGCCGTCTGCTTGTTTGCCAAACAATTACATAAAAAAAAAAAAACTTACCATCAGGTAAAAAATTCGTAGTGGTAAAATACTAACCTCTATTAGGTTAGAGTGCAGTTAGTATAAAAAATCAGAATGAAACAAGTGAATTGAGTACAGGGCTGAGCATTATTTTCTATCATATTACAGTTACTTACACAGTCGGCATCATCGGCACGAGCCAGTACCTCATAACGCCATTATTGGAGACCATATTGAGGAGGTTCATCTGGAAGCAGGACTGTGAGTTGATGTTGGCCGTCAACTGCAGCTACCCATTCTATACAAGTGACTGGTACACATATGGAGCTGTTTATATGTTTCAGGTTTATAGCAGTGAGTATATGTTATGTACTTTCTTATATAATTTTAATCATTTGAAGCACTAATATCGAAGCTTGACTTCTGTGGTCATTACTTGAATGGGTTTCTGCTCGGTGGCATTTAGTACTGAGCGCTTCCGTGTTTCAGGCCGTCGCATCATCGTTCCGGGTTATTGTCTTAGGATGGCAGTTGCTATACCCATGGTAGTAGAGCATTTTGAATTAGAATTGTTTATTAGCCTTATAACATTAGTAGCTATACTAGGCAAGTCAATTTACATAAAACTTTACATTAACATTTTAATAGAATAAAATTTGGTAAGCAATACACTTTTAAAATTAAGATCAACAAGTAGTAGGTATTCTCTTGTTAATCTTAATATGTAAATACAACATATAGAATTACATATGCATATATAAATACAATATAAAATTTGTAGATTATACAAAATTAAGATAAAAATCATAATTAAAAATAAATATTTAGAATAAAATATAGTATTTTTTACGATTAATAATGATAATATTAATAAAAAGAAAATCTTTATGATACGTAGGTCACACTAAAACTTTAGCGTTACTTAAAAAAACAACTTATTATAAACAAAATATTATGTTTATTGCGTTTCAAAATACCCTCCATTACATATTAAATTTTTTTTCATACGATCGAACCATTTTTTTAAACAGAAGGACAACAGATCTGATTGAACGCTATCACTGCCTCTTCGGAGTTGGTAAAAGTGAAACCTCTCATCAAATCTTTGATTTTGGGGAAAATACAGAAATCACAGGGTGCTTAAGTCGGGGCTATGTGCAGGATGGGTGACGAGTTGTACGCTTTCGGAAGCTAAAAATGACTTTGTTTTGTTGGCCGTGTGTGAAAAGCGTTGTCATGATGTACAACATTAACACTCTTTTGATCTCAACAATAGGATTTTCTCGCTGTCATGGCCATGCTGACGTGCGTACGCCCTCGTACGACCTACATTACACATTATCTGAGAAATCTGTCGCCAAGCACCTAACGGTGTGTTCCGGCAGCAGTCCTTGAGAGTCAGTGAAATTACGGGCATATGAGACTTAACAACTACATATACAATACACATGTCTCAAGGTGATGGGCGCAGTACAATTCGTGATTTTTGACGAAATGCATCTGTTATAGACAGAGGTTAGTCCGCTTAACATCAGGGGGGCTTGAGCCTGTTCCGTCACAATAAAATTAAAAAAAAGATAATTATAACATTGTTTGTACATCCTGACATACATTCGCTGGTTTCAATTTACCTTACAGGTACCCTTTAGTTTAACTACTGGAGTGGTGTGTGACCGGAGTTACCTTTTTTTATTTTGAGCCCTAACCCAGTCCCCGCAACTCTCGCTCAGAATATCACAACAGAAATCACATCAATAATCCGTACTAAGGCTTGAATTACAGTTCCCTAAACGCTGATTACGCCAGTACTCGCTTTTACCATCGTAGAGTAACAATAATTGCCATTTAACGATTTTCTTCGCTATACGCTTCAACAAAGAAAACAACAAATCGGAACACTCACTGAGATTGGATACTCCTGATGTTAGCTCAACCACATAAAGTTGACAAGGCGTTCCACATGCATCTTGATGCTGAAACCACTCACAGGGCAGGCATCAAACTAACTGCTACGCTCCGACATATAAATAAATACTCGTATATTATATGTCGGAGCGTGAGCAGTTAATTTGTTACGAGACTGGCAACACTATGATTTACCGACGTTATTTTAGTCTGTGTTCGCTACTAGTCTATACAGTCCCACCAACTTATCTGTTCAGGCGGCAGAAAAAAGAACTACAACATTCCTTCAAATTGTGACAGTTTGTAGTTGATTTCCTTGACCAGCAGCGCCCTCGCGAACTGCACAGTTAAGTTGGTGGTACTATAGTCGTTTAGGATACTGTGACTCAAAGCTTACGTCACAAGACACGGCAGTTGACGAGTCAGTCTTGTCCTAGCCGCTGAAGAAGCAACATCTAACTTAGGAGTGAAACTAGTGACAGCATTGATAGTGATGTCCGTGACCAGTGTACATCAGTGATGGAAGACGACAGTAGTTCATGGAAGAGTATACTCGAGTAGACGACATACATGATACGTTATGGCAGTCCCTGATGAATTATGAACAAAGTGAGATTGTGCAGAGAGTGTTTTACAAGGGGAGGACTTGAATGGCTATAGGGGATGGACAGAGGACATTTCGCAGGTCACCGCCTTAAACTGCGGATTGAAGAATAAACTAAGTTTACAAGTGATATGTGTCTTCTCATTTGCACTATAACCACGCGTACGCCCACGTTATGCGAGCTCTGCCATTAAACCTCATGACGAGGTCGAGAGAGAGAACCCCTTACTTGCTTTTATACGCAATCGCCGACATAGTGGTAAAATGCTAACAACCTCTTATGGTTGACTTGTGCTAGTCCTAAGAAACATTATACATTACAGGCAAAAGAGTATTTTTTTTCATAACAAATGTACATCTCAAATTGTTTCTTAGGACTAGCAGAAGTCAACCCTAAGATGTTGTTAGCATTTTACCAATAACCATGTATATAACCAAATAAACATCCAATATATTTAGTAAAAACAAACAACAAATATATTGTGTGCTGATTTTGGCACATCCATCAATATGTGTGCTGGTTTTCACCACACGTCTCGATGGACTGGTTTTTTAGATATAGACGAACAAATTCAATGCCTGTTTATTAGTGATTATTACCCTTATAGATAGTATACACCCTGGAGATTTTTCTTAGATACTAACAGGTAACCTTCATTACGCATGACTAAAAATGTTTCTGAGCTGTTCATATTATTAGTATCAACAAGTGCTCAGAAACATTTTTCACAAACTTCTTTAGCCCGCAACTCTTGGGTTGCGGGCTCAAGACGCTGGAAGTTGATATTTTTACAATCGACTTTGTACTATTTTATTCGTCTTCTTAGTCGTTGACAATCATGGCAGGCTTGTTTTACAATCCGTTGCCACGTCTCACGAATTTCCATCTTCCTCGTAAACCTGTTCATGGAACTATTTAGTGCTTTTTTGGTCGGTCTAACGTAATGTTAATCTGCCTCGTGGTTTTCTCCCTTCCATCGTAACCCGCACCACCAGAGGCTTTACCACGAACTATATCAGCCGGATTTCCCACTGCTAAACACGGCATCAAGAAACCATAATCCCCACGCTTAGCAGACGTCTTGGAAACCGTTGTGATACATTACTAAAGAAAGTAAGGAAACGAGCATAAGCAATGGAGGATAAACGTTGCTTGATGCCGAGTTCTTGTAAAATTAACTGATTCGTTCTGAACTGAGCACTACATTTCGAAAGTATCTATCCTCTTTCTCCCACTTTCTCTTAACGTGCACGTCTAAGCAGCATAGAGAAATATAAGGAAGACAAGCACTCTTGAAAGTCTTATTCTATATATAAATTTAATCAGTTTAGATCACAGGATCTTATTTACTTTCTGATACACCAGCATACCGAAAAACACACTTCCGTAACTACTTATAAAATCGTGTAGGGGTTTGTGGTGAATTAGGTATTTTCTGAATTTCGCCAGGGAAGTACACCACAAGGAATTAAGTTAATTTTAGGTAAATATATCTCATTAATTCTCCCCTTTGTTTACTTAGATACCAAGGCTTGGAACGCTTGTCTTCAATCCAATTAATTAATTCTCGGAAAACCACATTTACTTACTAGGAATTTAATATATTGCTGCCAAACTGTTGTCTGGTATAAACTTACCAAACAAAGTAGAGACATGAATTTTGCAACATATAGGTGCTCAATACTCAATTGTTTATTATGTAGGTTCATGTAGGGCTTACAATACTTAGTGTTCTTTGAATTACATAATTGACCCTGTAAGGCTATGTACAGTAAGAGCAGAATGTTCTAGTTACGAATTATATGTATTCAAATTTATCTTAGAAAATATAATATGTATTGATATTATTAAATTCATGTTTCTGGTTGCTTCTCGTAGACAATATAGTTAGAGGTACAAAAATAATTCTATAATATATTTGTGGGGATATGAGTCTGTGTTTTTCTATCTAGCACAATATCAAAATATGTTGTAGCTCTATGACTTTAGGAAAATCACTTTAATTATTTTTATATTTAAAGATATTACTATTCTTTGAAAGTAATAATTGTGGTTTAATATACTTACATCCGAAAATTATACATTGTGATTAGATAATCGGCGCCAAGCCTTAAGAGCCGATTCCCGTTTCAGGCAAAGCCTGTTCACCACTCTCGACCACATAATCACTGTAAACAAAAACTTTGAATTGAAAATAGTTCCGCCAAAGTTTAGAGCTATACATAAATGCTATTGTGATGTAACAAGTACCAAGCCTAGCTACAATGTAATAACCTCTGTATATTCGACACCTTTACGCTTCAAACCGGAACACGGTTGAAATAGGTATGTTTTTTTTATGTTATTGTACAGAACAAGCTCGAGGCCCACCTGATGTTAAGCAGATTAACCTCTGCCTATAACACAAGCATTTTGTCTCAAGTAACGAATTCAAATGCGCCAGACACCTTGAGACATAGTTGTTAAGTCTCATGTGCCTGTAATTACACTGGCTCTCAAGGACTGCTACCGGAACACACCGTTAGATGCTTAGCGACAGATTTTCTACTTGAGGGTGGTCGCTAGAAATGCCCTTCCACGATGCGATGGAGCTCAAGCCCGCGGCGAGATTCGAACCATAGACCTGCTGCGCGGCAGTCCATAGCTAATGCCACTGTGCCATCACTGCTTCAAAAGTGGTGGCAGTACTTCCCCGGACGAACTTGCAAAAAGAACTACTGCTAATTCTGCATTAAACTTTAGTTTGTTAGTAAACGTTTTATTGAACGACTGAAAAAAACTGAAACTTTGGCAAAATAGCAGGTCTATTAAATTTTGGCCTATTATTGATAACGTGGATATCACTGACATGTAGTTTCAACAGGACGGAAGCGGTGCCATATGTCACACAGCCAATGAAACGATCAATTTATTGCAAACGAAATTTCCCGATCACATAATTTCACGAAGGTCAGGGGTTAAGTGGATTTAAGAGATAGAACAGATCGTGTGATTAACAACACTGGATATTTTTTTGTGGGGCTATGTTAAGGACAGAGTCTTTACGGAGCCAATGTAGCGAATAGGCTCAAAAAGTACTGGACAGATTCTAAACTTCTTTCACCATTTAAATGCTTCATTATAACTGATTAATATAGGCTATTTCAATTGCATGAAATAATAAGAATCTCTTTTAAAACTACAATAATGTTACCCAAGGTGTAAAAAAATGCCTATAAAATATATGATAGAACAAAAAATGTTTTACAATATTAAAGAACATATCAATATCTACACAATAGAAAGCGATAGTATCTGTCTTACTATTGTTGTTATGTCACTATAACTACTTTTTAACATTTTAAATTTAATAGAAATTCCGTTCAAAATCAGACCAAGTTCTGTATACCTTTGCCTTAATCTACATCTATACTTATATTTTAAAGAGGAAAGATTTGTATTTAAGTATGTTTGTAACGAATAGGCTCAAAAAGTACTGGACTGATTTCAAAAATTCTTTCACCATTTGAATGCTGAAAGTCGCTAGCTCTTCAAACGTGAGAATAGTATCTCCAATAACTCGTCGCAAGTGTGTTTTGGCAGATTTTACAGCAGCTTCAAATATACCACCCCAATGGGGACAAATTGGGGGAGAAAACAACCAAGTTATGCCTAAAGAATAAGCATTGCAATTCAACGGGGCAATGCTGCCAGCATGCTGGGCACGCTGCCAACTGATAGTGGGCTAGAGCATTTGGACTCCCTATGAGTCCAAATGCTTTTATTGTAGTGTTGTATATAGTTTGTAGTATTTGGTTAATAAAGGCACACCGCCATTTAAAAAAAAAGTTATGCCCTGTTGCGAGAGTTTACATCCAATTTCAATATTCTTATCAGCTAGGAAGGCGTTAACATCGTTCAAATAGTGGTTCGTACCCTTAAAAATAGTGCCGCAATCTGACCGAATTATAGAAGATAGTCCGCGTCGCGAAACAAATCTGTCGAGTGTGGCCACAAAAGCCTCCGTTGTGAGGGTGGATACCACCTCCAGATGGACTGCCTTGGTCGCAAGGCAAACCAGGACGCACAAGTACGCTTTGACGGTTTTACTGTTGTGAATAGTTGACATTTTAACCAAAAAGAGACCCGCAAAGTCCGTGCCAACTCCTGCAAACGTCCTGGTCTCAGTGACACGATCCGCAGGTAGGTCACCCATAAAGGGCTGCATGGGAGCGGCCTTGAGCCGATAACAAGGCATGCAGCGGAAGACTATACTGTGAATCGTTCTTCGGGCCGACAAAATCCAAAATTCTCGCTGTAAGATGGCCATCAGGGCATTACAGCCGGTGTGCGAGTTTTTGATGTGACGATCTGTCACCAATAATTTTGCCAAATGGCCTTCCTTAGGCAACAAGAGAGGGTGGCGAGCCCCGTAGGGGAGGTTGGCGTTGCGAAGACGCCCTCCAACACGCAAACGGCCCGAACTGTCCAAAAAGGGGCTCAGTTTGCTTATAGCTCCCGTCAATTTAGATTTCGCCCGTTTCAAAATGTCAATTTCAAAGTGCACCGATTGCACAGTACGAACCCAAACAAGTAAGGCTTCCTGCCTCTCATCAGGTGAGAGAATCGGTGACAAACGTTTCTGAGTTGGGTGCCTACAATTATAAGCGAAGCGCTTAATCCAAGCGGTGACACCAATCAACTTGTCAAGGGAGCTGTAACGGTACAACAAAATATCAGGGTCAAAGGGAACTTCTTCCTTCTTAACAGCGAGCGTACGTAAGCCCGGTAAGGAAGAAGTGTCCAAAGCTGGTGTCCGAGGCCAATCTACCTCAGGACGAGTCAACCATTGCGGTCCCCACCATAGTGGATGGCCAATCGGCTGAGGAGCCACGCATCCGCGTGAAGCGCAATCAGCTGGGTTAACCTCACCAGGCACGTGTCTCCAAATGAGCAAATGAGCTGTATCTCTGATTTCTGAATCTGGGATACGCGATTAGCCACAAAGACCTCCAAAGTGTGAACCGACGCCCGCAACCAATAAATAACAATTTGTCTGTCTGTCCAGGCGTAGGTCGCGCTAATGTGTACGGATTTACCAAGCGTACTAGACACGTGATTCAATAAGCGCATAAGAAGAGCTGCCCCTGATAGCTCCAATTTCGGAATGGTAAGCGAAGTCCGAAGAGGGGCCACCTTGCTCTTAGCCATGACTAGAGAAACCGTCACATGGCCCGAGGTACTGACGGTACGGAGGAAAACTACAGCGGCATGGCCGCGCTCCGAAGCGTCACAAAACCCGTGTAGGCTGGCCTTTTGTCCAGACAAGATGTGCTTCCAAGTCAACACCATATGTAAAGATGTCCTGGACTGGTTTGTACTGAATGCCGAGGACAGCCATCATCGCAGGATTGTCAAAGTTCTCAAACAAATGAGGGTCCTGTTAATGGTCTTCTGGTCCTGAGACGAGTCAACCATTGCGGTCCCCACCGTAGTGGATGACCAATCAGCTGAGGAGCCGCACATCCGCGTGAAGCGCAATCAGCTGGGTTAACCTCACCAGGCACGTGTCTCCAAATGAGCGGTATCTCAGATTTCTGAATCTGGGATATGCAATTAGCCACAAAAACCTCCAAAGTGTGAACAGACGCCCGCAACCAACAAAGAACAATTTGGCTGTTTGTCCAGGCATATGTCGCGCTAATGTGTACGGATTTACCAAGCGTACTAGACACGTGATTCAACAAGTGCTCAAGAAGAGCTGCCCCCGATAGTTCCAATTTCGGAATGGTCAGCGAAGTCCGAAGAGGGGCCACCTTGCTCTTAGCCATGACCAGAGAAACTGTCACATGGCCCGAGGTACTGACGGCACGGAGGAAAATAACAGCGGCATGGCCGCGCTCCAAAGCGTAACATAACTTGTGTAGGGTGGCCTTATACTTCCCTGGAGGAAGCATGGCACGAGGCAATGAGACCTCATTGACCGCCGGAAGCGAGGATACAAAGGATATCCAATCCTCAACAAGAGCTCCGCGGAGAGGCTCATCCCATCCAAGTCCTGCCATCCAAAGTTTCTGTAAGAAACATTTTGCCCATAATATGACAGGACATATCCAACCGTTTGGATCAAAGGTCCTCGCGACAGTGGACAGCACCAGTCGTTTTGTCCAGACAAGAGGTAACTCCAAGTCAACACCATATGTAAAGATGTACTGGACTGGTCTGTACTGAATGCCGAGGACAGCCATCATCGCAGGATTGTCAACGTTCTCAAACAAATGAGGGTCCTGTTGATGGTCTTCTGGTAGGCCTTCAAAGCAGCGCTGGTGAGTTGGAGATCCATTTGCGCAACTCATACCCAGCGGAGGCCAGTACTCCAATCAATTCGTCACCTAGAAGGATCGCTTCTTTCTCCGTTGACGCCCCGGTACAAATGTCATCGACGTACAGGTCGTTTATCAAAATGGCGGACGCCCGAGGGAATTTCAAACTCTCTCGGTCTGCGAGCTCCCAAAGAGAACGAATAGCCAAGAACGGAGAAGAACGGAGTCCGTAAGTATTCGTATTGATAGTAATTAAACAACTTTAAACGGTTTAAATCGCGTATATTTATCATTCACCCCGTGACCACGATCACTGCAAAGTGTTTGAAACGTCGGGACAAAAATAATGATAAATATACGCGATTTAAACCGTTTAAAGTTGTTTAATTACTATGTGTAATAATCGCGAAAACCTAAGACAACATTATTCGTATTGAGCTCATAAACAACAATAGGATCCCGTGGGTCTTCGCGCCACAGGATTAATTGAAAACGCCTGTCATCGGGATGTATAATAGTTTGCCGAAACATCATTTTAATGTCGGCCACAAAAACAAATTGATGACGTCGAAAATTTGTGATGACGTCACCAAAATTTGGGACCGGAATGCAAACATTGGTTCAACGATATGCCAGTGGAAGTCTGCGCAGAACCATCAAATACCGTGCGCAGCTTACCAGTAGATGGCTTAAGTACCGTATGATGCGGAAGGAAGTAATGGTTCACTGAAGGCCAATCCAAATCGGACACAGACATGTGTCCCAACTGTTCATACTCTCTCATGAACTCTATATACTTCTGTCGGAGCTCCGGATCTCGACTCATACGGCGTTCCATAGCCAACAATCTCTTTTCTGCCACGGGTCTGGACTCACCAAGAGGAAGACGTAGCGACAGAAAAGGTAGTCGAGTAATGATCCGGCAAGAATGAAGGCGGCCTGTGTTGTTCTGATAGAACAACTCGCACTCTTCATGAACTGGGTCCGAACGAGAAGCTTGAGGGGGCTCTTCGACTTCCCAAAACCTCTAAACCGCATCAGAGAGAGCCGAACCCACTGTCTAAATATCAAGTTCCAGTGGAGGGGGTACCTTCAAAACAGGTCCCATCAAAGCAAAACCAAAGATGGTCGGGATAGCGACCAAGCCACCTGTCTGTATGACCCGTTTATTACCCAATAGAACGTTACCAAGGACATCTGAACCTATCAGCAAATCAACTGGTCCCGGTAAGTCAAACTTGGGGTCAGCCAGGTTCAAACTCGCAGTCAAATTTACCACAGAAGTGGACAATTGCTTTTGTGGATGCCTACCCAAAATATTCTCCATGACAATAGCCGAACTACATATCCTCGGGGATGGAGAATCAACAGGGGTGAACAATAACTTCTTGCCCCTCAACATTATTTACAGCTGAGTTACCTACTCCCCGGATAACATCAGAATATGTTCTCAAGTTTAGGCCTACCTGCCTTACCAACCTAGTAGAAATTATGCAACCTTGAGAGCCAGTGTCCAGAATAGCACGGACCACAAAAGTGGCTCCCGTTGGGCCCCATTGGGCAGCCCTGCTCCTTGGCCCTGGGCGGCCGGTATGCAGCCGCCGTGTCACCAGCTGTGTCCACCATACGGCACTCATCCTCTAAAAATTTCTCCAGGTCCTCAAAGGGGGGCAAATAGGTCGCACAATCGCCACCATATTTCTGCTTAAAGCGAGCTTTCAAGTAAACAGGCAATTTTTCAAGATATATGACCAATGTTCTACGGGTAGGTCCAAACGTTTCAACGCGTTAAATAGCAACTAACAACGGATTCAAAAATTCTGTTCTCAATACAGCTAGCCTATTAACCGTGGGCAAATTCAATATTTGCTTAATATTTGTGTCAGCAAGGCAACGTTTGTTATTGAACCACCTGACTAGTAAGTCTTTAGCGGTTTCATAATTTGAATCATCAATTGAGAGATGCTGGTCCAATGCCCTCGCCTGACCGTCCAAAACTTATAACAAATATGCCAATTTTTGTGATGAATGCAGATCTGTCCTTGCGTCCACTAAGCTATCAAACAAATTTATAAAACCTAAATAATTTTCAAGACGGCCATCAAAGTGAGGCAAATCCAATGTAGGCAGTCTACTCAGCAAACTTGGCAAGGTAGGTTCAGTTTTGGGCATCGGTAAACCAACCTGGCCTTTATTAGTTATTTTCCTAGCCCGCTGTGCAATTTGGTCGTTGAATTCCAAAATTTGTAGGTAATCATTATCAACATGATTCCTCTGATCCTGACTGAAGGCATCAAGAGTCAGGTCTCCAACAAAAATGTTATAGCATGTATAGCGTTTTTCCACAAGTTCGAGGCGTTCACTCAACTTGGCAAAACGGTCTAACAGCGCCTCGTCTCTATCTGGTCTAGCGGCCAAGGCTGCTGCGGTAGAGAACCAACGCAAATGTGAGGTGATACCACCAACGGCGTCGCGTACCTCCTTTATTGCGGACATGTTGAGTATGAACCACTAGTCAACAGTTAAATAATATTCAACAATATTTTACAAATTTTAACAAAAATTATTCAATAATACAATTTTTTTTAAAAGTGACAACCCTACATTAAATTCACTATATGCGTTGGCATGCTGGAATGTGTACTTACAATCAAATAAACAATTTAGCATATAAGTGCAAGTAACATCAACAAATTATTATTTTTTTATACTGGGCCGTAACAAAATGTGAAGGAACCCCAAAATGGTACAATATTTTTACCAAAAATGACTTGAATTCACTTAATACACCTCCTAGGAAACTGTCCAAGCAATTGTGAAGGACAAATAATATGATTTTTTTATACTTTACATGAGATATCACAATGTCTTGTATTCATATATAGTTTCCGCAGATTTAAATTCAATTTTTCAAGTTTTTGTGTATTCTTCAAGATTTATACACAAAGTTCAGCAAGGAACTATTTAAGCTAGCTCATGTGGACTAGATATTGTTAATAAGGCACAGATTTAATGAGAATTATAACAATTCAACAATTCAAATCTTCTCAATACAGAACAACAATTCATGAGTTGAGACTATCAATTATTTTATAAAAAATTAAGACTGAGACTGGTTTGTTTCATTCAAACAACAAATATATTATATTATACAAGCTATGCTAAGCATATGCAAGTGCTTATCATATAATTGCAAGTATAATAGACATATGACAATAGCGCCTTTTCAAAGGCGGAGTGTTTTTACAAGTTGGCTCAAAAATGCCCAAATATTTAACAAGCTGTTTACAAATTATGTAAATTAGAGGATACACTGTATTTCAGGTGTATTCAAAAGGCTCTAAACAATTCAAATCAAATAATTTTGCAAAATTTTCCTAACCTTTCAAACAAATTGGCATGGAACAAAATGAGGTTACTTTTAACATCAAATTTTGCAAAAAAAAAATAAGCATCTAACCTACGCTCTGACGGATGCAAACCGGTCTTTGTCGATGTTAAGATTCCAGATTGCCCAGGCATGGATTGTTTAGCAGAGAGGCTTCTGCCTAGACAATCTGTTTTGAATGCTTAACAACCGGCGATATACCGGGAAGGCTGAAAAGAAAGTACACTTATAAAATCAAATTTACCTACAGAGTTATGCAGTCGTGTCGAACTCGGCGCCCGCACCTAGCTGTTACAAAATAAAATTAAGTTGGCCAACTAGAATTTTATTTTACGTCAGATCCTACTATACCGCCTTGGATACACGTTCTAGGATGGAAGTTACGGTTGTTCTTGACAGGCCAAGGTCTTTTAGTAGGTTGTATAGGGATTTTGCTGGTATACCCCTTGCTCCGACTTCTACAGCATATAAATTAACCATATAACCGTTTTTGATTAATTCATTTGTTAGGTCATAATATTTGTTAGTTTTTATTGTGTGGTCTTTAGGTATGTTTGTTTCCCACGGCACAGTAAGTTCTATAAGTACTATGCGTTTTAGATTCTTTGAGTATAGAAATATATCTGGTCTGGATGACGAAACACCAACATCCGCAGGGATTTTGTAATGTTTTTCATACGTGTCCATCAAAAGAGTCCAATCGGGAGCTGCGCCTAAGATGGAGTAAGGCTTGGATTTAGATTTTGTAGATGACCCTTCTTTTACAAAAGCGACGTGTCGTTTGTTCGTGGTCAAACCTATTTTTGCTCTAGCTACCGAGAGACTCGCCGCTTCACGTATGATTTCGAGGACTCTATCGTGGTGACGGGAATAATGACCCCTATCAAGAAGCACCTTGCAACCTACCAATAAGTGCCGTGCTGTACCTATAGCCTCCCGACAAATACCGCAAGACTTTTCGGTGGCTTTCCCCCATCTTACTAAATTATTCTTCTATTCTATTCTATTCTATTCTATTCTATTCTATTCTATTCTATTCTATTCTATTCTATTCTATTCTATTCTATTCTATTCTATTCTATTCTATTCTGGGAGGGTCATCTGAAAGGCGTTAAGATAGAATTTTAATAAGGCAGGGGACCAATCGTATATCAAGGTACGCCACTTTAATGCCAGAGGGATACAGGGATACAGAATTCACCTATGGTTAGCTTGGAAATACAAAGTGAGTGCACTTTGTATTTCCAAGCTCATTGCATGCACTTTATAGCTATCATTTCCGTCTTGTTGTAGAAAAGATTTTAACGTCTTTATCCTCAACTTTCTTACTCGACCCAAAACCCGCTTTGCTGGACTGTGCACCTTTCATAAATCGTTTATGGAATTGATGCCTTGAATCAAGATCGGAGGCACTTTTGTCTTTTGGGAGAGATGCGACTATATCGTCTTGAGATTTTAGTAAGACGTGCGTTTTGGTAACTCTGAGGTGTTTATAGAGCTCCGATGGTTTTTTTAATTTCATCCCAAAATTATTTTGATCCCTAAATAAAGTAGATGGATCTGCCGAAATAGCGAGTCCCAACCATGACTTCAGTGTCCTGATGACGTTTGCATCCAGTTTTGTTAAAAGGGCTTTAGTAATGTCATATACTAGAAAAAGCCAAGTCAGACGTGATGTTAAGTAGTTGTCGTATATCCAAGCTTTTTTAATGTTGCTTATTGGTTGCCATTGGGTCTACCATACTAGGATCTTTAAGAAAGCTATCAACAACAGTATCTAGAGATGGTGTTCGTCCTTTGTAATCTATCTTCCTACCAAGAAATTTAAATGGCACAGATTCAGCAATTGTGGAAACACATTCTCCTTCTATCAACAGTCCCGGATCGTAAGAGGTAAATTTGGTGTTCAGTCTATCCAGACACAGACAGTGGCATTTACTAGGTTTTGTTCTCAATCGATTAGTCCATGCACAGAACTCATCCACTTCTCGTAAAAGTTCTTGACACTGTTTTGGGTTACGTGTCAGTATTGCAAGGTCGTCAGCAAAAGCTAAGATGGATTCTGTGTATCTGTTATTTATCTTAAACCGATAGCCCCACTTTTTTTCATGACTAATTAGCTTGTCAATTAAAATATTAATTACTATATTAAACGATATTGGTGACAAGCAGCAACCTTGGAACAAACCTACATTATATTGCAGGGTGTTAGTATGTCCCTTTTTGGATGATATAACAAATTTTGATTGAGAGTAATATGATGTGATCATGTCGCTGACTACAAGTGGAAAGTTATACCATTATTAGACTTACTAGGCCTTCCCCGTAATATTACTAAAATACATAGTTTTAATATGACAAAAATAAACAGGTTGTTGTTTCGTGAAGCTAAAATGCGTGCCAGAGCAAACGGTTTTAGGTTATGCTGTATAAAAAACAGCAGAGTTCACGTACGACTTGACGAAGGAAAACCAGCAATCCACATCAAAAGTGCCGCTGGCTTGGACCGCTTACTTCCGATCGGGCCTACTTATAGGGAGACGAATACAGTGCAATCAAACTAGTAAAGGTTCCGTGGCAGTTTCAAACGTGCACCATTTATATTTAAATCAGATTTTTATATTGTTTTTAGCAGCACAACACGCTTACTACTGTTACATATGTCTATACAAGATAATATATTCATACCATATAAATTCCTGCACATTTTACACTCCCACATACATAAAGATCACTCAGTCCTCAAATAAAAACACGTCAGATACAGAACTGACTCCAAAAAAAACTTATTACCGGTCAGTATTTCGTTCTAAAAGTGTAAACCTAAATAAGTATCTACTACACACATTTATACTGCTACGAGATATATTCCGCTCCTTATACTCAAAAGTTACTATGACACTAATCACAAACTGCCAACCATATTTTATGCTTCACTTTGAAAATGGTTAATCTGGACCTTTATAAAGAAATTGATGAAACTCTTGAAATAAAGTGCCATAGTATCGATAAACTTGAACATTGTAAATCCATCATTAGTCCGTTCAACTTCAAAGTAGTTTCCTTCAATATTAGAAGCTTGCAAAAAAAATTCCTCCATTTAAGCTCAGAAACATATTTTGAAGTATTGGTCCTCAGTGAGTGTTGGTTGAATGAGTCATCTCGGATACCGTTGTTATCAGGTTACAATGTTTTTATACAAATAAAACACTTAATAAATGCGGAGGAGTTACAATTTATGTTAAAGAATACTGGTCGGCAAGTATTCTTGAGCCTGCTTTTGACGATGCCAACTGCCTTATCGTTAACATAGCAAATGTAACGGAAATCATTGGTATTTACAGGTCATCCGCTATCAAGAAGTTAGATAATTTTTTATTGTCTTTTGAAAATGCACTGGAATATGTGAAATCTTTTTCAACAGTGCTGGTGACTGGTGATATTAATATAAACCTCCTTGAAGAAATGTCTCATAAAGACAACGCCAGGTACCAGTCCATACTGGCGGAAGAAGGTTTTTTTACCCGCTATAACGTATGCAACACGAGGTAAAACTTGTTTAGACCACGCATTTGTTAGAACGAACAATCTGGTTCTTGGTATTGCTTGTAAATGCTCTGTAACCGATCATGATCTCTTAATTGTAGGATTGACTCTCCATATGCCAAAACTTAAAGAGAAAAACAAATTCATCACTAAAACGGATTATCTTAAAGTGACAAATGATCTAAAGCACGTAAACTGGCAAACAATTTATGATAAGGAAGATGTTAACGAAGCGGTCGCTTTCAATAGAATATTTACAACCTGTATAGAAAAGCACACTCACAAAATTAAAATTAGTCGTGCCAATTGTAACCTTAAACCTTGGATCACGCCAGGTCTACTTAGGTGTATACGTAATCGTGATAATCTTCACCTGCAGGTTAGAAACGAACCCAAAAACGAAACTCTAAAACAAATATACACCCGCTATAGAAATTTATGCAACAATCTACTCCACAAACTTACAGACGAATATAATAAGGCACAGATAACTAAAAACCATAACAACCCTAGAAAATTATGGAATACTATAAAAGAAGTATACAACATCCCGAATCGTAACAAAGACTCAAATGATTTACTTAGTACAGAAAACCCATAGGTATCTATCAACAATTGTAATAAGCACTTCGCGACGGTAGGAGCTGAACTAGCTGGCAGCATTCTTAGTAAATTAGGCACAACAAATGAGGCACTAAGTAAACAATTTAAATATAGAAGCCATTGCTTGAATTCGTTCTTTCTTACCCCTACGAATACAATGGAAATCAGCAGAATCATACAAGATCTAAAAACTGGCAGTGCTCCGGGTAGGGATTCCATAACACCGTATTTGCTTAAACATGCCAAAGATGAAATACTAGTGCCCCTAACTTACATTTCAGCATGTCATCCGGGATTTTCCCAGACTACTGGAAGATCGCTATAGTTACACCAATTTATAAAAAAGGGCCGAAAATAAGTCTAAATAAATATAGACCCATTTCCCTTCTTTGTGTGATGTCGAAAGTGCTGGAAAAACTTGTAATAAAAGATTAGCAGATTTCCTAGGTAAATATAATCTCCTATCTGATCGCCAATTTGGCTTTAGGCGTGGGAAATCGACAGAAGACGCAGTCCAACTTCTAATAGAAGCGATAACGTCAAATTTGGATGGTGGACAATGCTGCACTGGAGTGTTCCTCGATCTTGCCAAAGCATTCGACACAGTTTCAACTCCGATTCTGCTAAAGAAACTAGAATGCTTTGGCATCAGAGGAGCCTCTCTCGCGTGGTTTACCGGCTACCTATCGAACAGACGAAAATATGTCAAGGTCGTTGAGTATGTAAGTGACAATATGCACGTTGCTTACGGTGTCCCACAAGGAAGCATCCTTGCTCCAACGTTGTTCACCTTATACATGGATGACATCCTTAGAAGTAACTTATACAATGGCGAACTTATTTGTTATGCAAATGACACAGTGGCAATCATTCACGGTAACAACTGGCATTATACTGCAAAAACAGTCGAAAGGATTATCGAAGCTGGCTGGTTGGCTAGACGTAAATTTACTTACACTTAATATAGAAAAATCTAATTTCGTTGCATTCCACATAACTCAAGCAAATAGCCCTGACCTGACAAATCTAAAAATCCATTAAAGAAACTGTCCTCCGGACAATTTCTGCTCTATTGAGGTTCCGACTTGCACATGTAGTCAGATCGGGAGAGTTAGTTATACAAAATATTTGGGAGTAATGGTGGATCAAAATGTCAACTTCAATATCCAATTATCTTTTTTGTCGAAAATGGTTCGCAAATTAATATACCTAATGAAAAATCTACGTAACGCTGCTGCTATTGAAGTCAAGAAGCTTGTGTATACCTCACTTTGTGAATCGTTGATAAAATATTGTAGAGGAGTATGGGAAGGAGCTGCCAAAACACACATGATCGAGCTGGAAAGAGCCCACAGAGCGGTCTTAAAAGTTATGTTGGGAAAGGTCCGCCGATACTCAACAGACAAACTTTACAAAGAAGTAAACGTTTTAAGAGTCCGCCAACTGTTCATTCTACGAGCAATAAACAAAAGACACTCTCACACCAAACAGCAGCCTACATAAAGGAAGATTCATCACTTAAGACAATCACTGCCAAAAGTAAATACAACGTTTTTTTTTTTCCCGTCTCCCTAAACACTCTCAAATATTTACATACAACGCAGTGTGTAGGTTGATTGACATCAGGAATACATTATATAGTAAAAAACCGGCTAAATTCATCTCCATCTAGCTATTAACCATTTTACTACCACCTCAGACACGTACACACACACAAACATACACAATCTCACACTCACACACACACACACACACACACCCTCACCCGCCATAACAAACAATCACATACACGTCGTCGCAACAAAATCATGTAAACAAGGTGTACTTTTATGTTTAGCAAATGAGTATTAGTATAGCTTTATTAAATCTAAGGGCAATATTAATGTAAAAGTTTAAATTTATTATTGTTCACTTATAATTTTATTAGTAATATGAATTTTTCTTCAATGCATGAAATTTTAAATATTATGAAAATCGTAAAGTCTCTAGAGAGTTACATTGGATTAATCTAAGCTTATATATATTTTGTCTATATTGCATATTTAGATTCGAAGCAAATATGTACAGTTGTTCGCAACAAAATAATTATAATTATTTATAACTGTCATCAGTGATCGTTTCCGCATCGACTTCCGCAGAGGACGCTAGCGTCACGACGCTCTTGTCCAAGTTACTAGCGCTGGGGTAAAGCGCTGACATAGCATCAACGCCGGCCGTCGCGCACCGCCGCGACCGCGACCGCGATCGCGCAATGACCTCGATAGTGATATTGTCGTGAATCATAATTGTGTAATATTCTATAAACGTTGTTAAGGCGAAACTATACTCAAGAACTATGGCTCAACATGTTGATATAACTCTGAAAACTGAAACAGAACATATGTTGTTCAAACATTACACCGAAGAAAAGTCGGAACGTGAAAAGTTGCAGGTCTTAGTTAATGACCTAAAATCACAAATTAATGAACTCCAGCGCCAACTCGAGCAAGTTCAAAAAAATGCATTATCGCTTCAATCTCAACCGAAAGATTTGAGACCCTCTGAATCAGCCCATTACGAGACAGACGAAAAGGACCTTGCGAGGGAAACAGCATGGATTCGACAAAAAAGCAGAAAGAAAAGAAAATTGAATTCGACACTCTCCCCACAATCTCAACAACGACAAGCAGCTACCTCCGACGAAAAACCACAAAAAAATCCGATGCCCAAAAAACACCTCAACAACACCTATAGTAGTTGAGAATATAAAAAATTACCAGGAGTTCTACGATTTTCTCGAGACAACTGTAGAAAAAGACTCATTTATCGTGAAAATGATGAACGGAGAGTGTGTCAAGATAAATACCAAGAATGATGACTCTTATAGATCCATAAGTAAGTTACTTTTGCAAAATTATTTTCTTTGGCACTCATATGAAAAAAAAGCAAGACAGGCCGATTAGGGTGATGGCAAAAAACCTACACTTGTCGTGCTTGCCCAACAGAATAGTTGAAGACCTTAAGTCTAAAGGCTATAAGATAGAGGATGCAGTCAATAAACTGAATTGGAAGAAAAAAGAGCCTTTAAACATGTTTATGCTATCTTTCCAAAAAGATGAAGATATTAAAAAGATCTATAACATTATATCAATATAAGGTTGCAAAGTAGATATTGAACCAATTAAATCATCCAAATGAATACCACAATGTAAGCGATGCCAAGCATACGGATACACACAGAAATACTGTTCCAAAGATCCTAGGTGCGTGAAGTGTATAGGCAAGCACTTAACTAAAGACTGTAAAAAAACCGACAAAGAGAAACCAAAATGCGTACACTGCGGAGAACCGCACCCTGCTAACTGCAGGGGGTGCACAGTAGCCAAAGAACTGCAAAACATAAGAAATAAAAGCAGCAAAAAGAATACTACGATTAACAACCAGGTTTCCAGCATGAAAAAATCAATAGCGCTCAAAATGTGTCAAAGAACATCTCATATGCGCAGATAACAAAAGGAACCGAAGCAAACTCATTGCCACTAGCTCCAACAAAGATAAATATAAAATCTGATATTGATGAAAAATTAATGTGATTTTGCAATTACTTACTTCATTTGACGAAAGACTAAAAAAACTAGAAATTAGCACCAAAAAAGCTATAGCAATAGAATAGAAATGACTAATGAACTAAAAATTATGGCTTGGAATGCAAATGGCCTCCTGCAACATCGAATAGAACTAGAGGCTGTATTGCATTTAGAAAACATTGACATAGGCTTTATTTCAGAATCGCATCTCACTAAAGAATCTTTTATTTAAATAAAAGGTTATAAATCATATCACGCATTATATCCCGATAACAAAGCTAAAGCAGGCAGTTCTATTATAATTAAAGACACTGTCTGTAGACTTACGTCTACTAAAGGAAGAGAACTTTTGATTGCTATCAGAGAGACAAAATGTGATGTCATATCAACAGGAAGTCCAACTTACTGGCCGACTGACTCGCAAAAGATACCAGATTTAATAGACTTTTTTATATATAAAAATCTGTCTCCCAACTACATCAGTATTGAAGAAGGCTATATGATGAGTTCGGACCACTCACCCATACTGTTAACCCTAAGTGAGAATGTTATAATACAGAGAGAAAACAACCCAACTCTAGTAAATAAGAAAACTGATTGGAATAAATTTAAACAAGATTTAAGGATATTATAGATCTAAAAGTCCCACTGAAAAATCCGCAACAGATAGACATGGATGTAAGAAAATTTATTACAGACATCCAAAGTAGCGCTTGGATAAAGACACCTAAATTTAGGAAAAGGATAACGGGCTACTACTATCCCGTGGAAATAAGATACCTCATTGCAATATCGAAGCTTGACTTCTGTGGTCATTACTTGAATGGGTTTCTGCTCGGTGGCATTTAGTACTGAGCGCTTCCGTGTTTCAGGCCGTCGCATCATCATTCCGGGTTATTGTCTTAGGATGGCAGTTGCTATACCCATGGTAGTAGAGCATTTTGAATTAGAATTGTTTATTAGCCTTATAACATTAGTAGCTATACTAGGCAAGTCAATTTACATAAAACTTTACATTAACATTTTAATAGAATAAAATTTGGTAAGCAATACACTTTTAAAATTAAGATCAACAAGTAGTAGGTATTCTCTTGTTAATCTTAATATGTAAATACAACATATAGAATTACATATGCATATATAAATACAATATAAAATTTGTAGATTATACAAAATTAAGATAAAAATCATAATTAAAAATAAATATTTAGAATAAAATATAGTATTTTTTACGATTAATAATGATAATATTAATAAAAAGAAAATCTTTATGATACGTAGGTCACACTAAAACTTTAGCGTTACTTAAAAAAACAACTTATTATAAACAAAATATTATGTTTATTGCGTTTCAAAATACCCTCCATTACATATTAAATTTTTTTTCATACGATCGAACCATTTTTTTAAACAGAAGGACAACAGATCTGATTGAACGCTATCACTGCCTCTTCGGAGTTGGTAAAAGTGAAACCTCTCATCAAATCTTTGATTTTGGGGAAAATACAGAAATCACAGGGTGCTTAAGTCGGGGCTATGTGCAGGATGGGTGACGAGTTGTACGCTTTCGGAAGCTAAAAATGACTTTGTTTTGTTGGCCGTGTGTGAAAAGCGTTGTCATGATGTACAACATTAACACTCTTTTGATCTCAACAATAGGATTTTCTCGCTGTCATGGCCATGCTGACGTGCGTACGCCCTCGTACGACCTACATTACACATTATCTGAGAAATCTGTCGCCAAGCACCTAACGGTGTGTTCCGGCAGCAGTCCTTGAGAGTCAGTGAAATTACGGGCATATGAGACTTAACAACTACATATACAATACACATGTCTCAAGGTGATGGGCGCAGTACAATTCGTGATTTTTGACGAAATGCATCTGTTATAGACAGAGGTTAGTCCGCTTAACATCAGGGGGGCTTGAGCCTGTTCCGTCACAATAAAATTAAAAAAAAGATAATTATAACATTGTTTGTACATCCTGACATACATTCGCTGGTTTCAATTTACCTTACAGGTACCCTTTAGTTTAACTACTGGAGTGGTGTGTGACCGGAGTTACCTTTTTTTATTTTGAGCCCTAACCCAGTCCCCGCAACTCTCGCTCAGAATATCACAACAGAAATCACATCAATAATCCGTACTAAGGCTTGAATTACAGTTCCCTAAACGCTGATTACGCCAGTACTCGCTTTTACCATCGTAGAGTAACAATAATTGCCATTTAACGATTTTCTTCGCTATACGCTTCAACAAAGAAAACAACAAATCGGAACACTCACTGAGATTGGATACTCCTGATGTTAGCTCAACCACATAAAGTTGACAAGGCGTTCCACATGCATCTTGATGCTGAAACCACTCACAGGGCAGGCATCAAACTAACTGCTACGCTCCGACATATAAATAAATACTCGTATATTATATGTCGGAGCGTGAGCAGTTAATTTGTTACGAGACTGGCAACACTATGATTTACCGACGTTATTTTAGTCTGTGTTCGCTACTAGTCTATACAGTCCCACCAACTTATCTGTTCAGGCGGCAGAAAAAAGAACTACAACATTCCTTCAAATTGTGACAGTTTGTAGTTGATTTCCTTGACCAGCAGCGCCCTCGCGAACTGCACAGTTAAGTTGGTGGTACTATAGTCGTTTAGGATACTGTGACTCAAAGCTTACGTCACAAGACACGGCAGTTGACGAGTCAGTCTTGTCCTAGCCGCTGAAGAAGCAACATCTAACTTAGGAGTGAAACTAGTGACAGCATTGATAGTGATGTCCGTGACCAGTGTACATCAGTGATGGAAGACGACAGTAGTTCATGGAAGAGTATACTCGAGTAGACGACATACATGATACGTTATGGCAGTCACTGATGAATTATGAACAAAGTGAGATTGTGCAGAGAGTGTTTTACAAGGGGAGGACTTGAATGGCTATAGGGGATGGACAGAGGACATTTCGCAGGTCACCGCCTTAAACTGCGGATTGAAGAATAAACTAAGTTTACAAGTGATATGTGTCTTCTCATTTGCACTATAACCACGCGTACGCCCACGTTATGCGAGCTCTGCCATTAAACCTCATGACGAGGTCGAGAGAGAGAACCCCTTACTTGCTTTTATACGAAATCGCCGACATAGTGGTAAAATGCTAACAACCTCTTATGGTTGACTTGTGCTAGTCCTAAGAAACATTATACATTACAGGCAAAAGAGTATTTTTTTTCATAACAAATGTACATCTCAAATTGTTTCTTAGGACTAGCAGAAGTCAACCCTAAGATGTTGTTAGCATTTTACCAATAACCATGTATATAACCAAATAAACATCCAATATATTTAGTAAAAACAAACAACAAATATATTGTGTGCTGATTTTGGCACATCCATCAATATGTGTGCTGGTTTTCACCACACGTCTCGATGGACTGGTTTTTTAGATATAGACGAACAAATTCAATGCCTGTTTATTAGTGATTATTACCCTTATAGATAGTATACACCCTGGAGATTTTTCTTAGATACTAACAGGTAACCTTCATTACGCATGACTAAAAATGTTTCTGAGCTGTTCATATTATTAGTATCAACAAGTGCTCAGAAACATTTTTCACAAACTTCTTTAGCCCGCAACTCTTGGGTTGCGGGCTCAAGACGCTGGAAGTTGATATTTTTACAATCGACTTTGTACTATTTTATTCGTCTTCTTAGTCGTTGACAATCATGGCAGGCTTGTTTTACAATCCGTTGCCACGTCTCACGAATTTCCATCTTCCTCGTAAACCTGTTCATGGAACTATTTAGTGCTTTTTTGGTCGGTCTAACGTAATGTTAATCTGCCTCGTGGTTTTCTCCCTTCCATCGTAACCCGCACCACCAGAGGCTTTACCACGAACTATATCAGCCGGATTTCCCACTGCTAAACACGGCATCAAGAAACCATAATCCCCACGCTTAGCAGACGTCTTGGAAACCGTTGTGATACATTACTAAAGAAAGTAAGGAAACGAGCATAAGCAATGGAGGATAAACGTTGCTTGATGCCGAGTTCTTGTAAAATTAACTGATTCGTTCTGAACTGAGCACTACATTTCGAAAGTATCTATCCTCTTTCTCCCACTTTCTCTTAACGTGCACGTCTAAGCAGCATAGAGAAATATAAGGAAGACAAGCACTCTTGAAAGTCTTATTCTATATATAAATTTAATCAGTTTAGATCACAGGATCTTATTTACTTTCTGATACACCAGCATACCGAAAAACACACTTCCGTAACTACTTATAAAATCGTGTAGGGGTTTGTGGTGAATTAGGTATTTTCTGAATTTCGCCAGGGAAGTACACCACAAGGAATTAAGTTAATTTTAGGTAAATATATCTCATTAATTCTCCCCTTTGTTTACTTAGATACCAAGGCTTGGAACGCTTGTCTTCAATCCAATTAATTAATTCTCGGAAAACCACATTTACTTACTAGGAATTTAATATATTGCTGCCAAACTGTTGTCTGGTATAAACTTACCAAACAAAGTAGAGACATGAATTTTGCAACATATAGGTGCTCAATACTCAATTGTTTATTATGTAGGTTCATGTAGGGCTTACAATACTTAGTGTTCTTTGAATTACATAATTGACCCTGTAAGGCTATGTACAGTAAGAGCAGAATGTTCTAGTTACGAATTATATGTATTCAAATTTATCTTAGAAAATATAATATGTATTGATATTATTAAATTCATGTTTCTGGTTGCTTCTCGTAGACAATATAGTTAGAGGTACAAAAATAATTCTATAATATATTTGTGGGGATATGAGTCTGTGTTTTTCTATCTAGCACAATATCAAAATATGTTGTAGCTCTATGACTTTAGGAAAATCACTTTAATTATTTTTATATTTAAAGATATTACTATTCTTTGAAAGTAATAATTGTGGTTTAATATACTTACATCCGAAAATTATACATTGTGATTAGATAATCGGCGCCAAGCCTTAAGAGCCGATTCCCGTTTCAGGCAAAGCCTGTTCACCACTCTCGACCACATAATCACTGTAAACAAAAACTTTGAATTGAAAATAGTTCCGCCAAAGTTTAGAGCTATACATAAATGCTATTGTGATGTAACAAGTACCAAGCCTAGCTACAATGTAATAACCTCTGTATATTCGACACCTTTACGCTTCAAACCGGAACACGGTTGAAATAGGTATGTTTTTTTTATGTTATTGTACAGAACAAGCTCGAGGCCCACCTGATGTTAAGCAGATTAACCTCTGCCTATAACACAAGCATTTTGTCTCAAGTAACGAATTGAAATGCGCCAGACACCTTGAGACATAGTTGTTAAGTCTCATGTGCCTGTAATTACACTGGCTCTCAAGGACTGCTACCGGAACACACCGTTAGATGCTTAGCGACAGATTTTCTACTTGAGGGTGGTCGCTAGAAATGCCCTTCCACGATGCGATGGAGCTCAAGCCCGCGGCGAGATTCGAACCATAGACCTGCTGCGCGGCAGTCCATAGCTAATGCCACTGTGCCATCACTGCTTCAAAAGTGGTGGCAGTACTTCCCCGGACGAACTTGCAAAGAGAACTACTGCTAATTCTGCATTAAACTTTAGTTTGTTAGTAAACGTTTTATTGAACGACTGAAAAAAACTGAAACTTTGGCAAAATAGCAGGTCTATTAAATTTTGGCCTATTATTGATAACGTGGATATCACTGACATGTAGTTTCAACAGGACGGAAGCGGTGCCATATGTCACACAGCCAATGAAACGATCAATTTATTGCAAACGAAATTTCCCGATCACATAATTTCACGAAGGTCAGGGGTTAAGTGGATTTAAGAGATAGAACAGATCGTGTGATTAACAACACTGGATATTTTTTTGTGGGGCTATGTTAAGGACAGAGTCTTTACGGAGCCAATGTAGCGAATAGGCTCAAAAAGTACTGGACAGATTCTAAACTTCTTTCACCATTTAAATGCTTCATTATAACTGATTAATATAGGCTATTTCAATTGCATGAAATAATAAGAATCTCTTTTAAAACTACAATAATGTTACCCAAGGTGTAAAAAAATGCCTATAAAATATATGATAGAACAAAAAATGTTTTACAATATTAAAGAACATATCAATATCTACACAATAGAAAGCGATAGTATCTGTCTTACTATTGTTGTTATGTCACTATAACTACTTTTTAACATTTTAAATTTAATAGAAATTCCGTTCAAAATCAGACCAAGTTCTGTATACCTTTGCCTTAATCTACATCTATACTTATATTTTAAAGAGGAAAGATTTGTATTTAAGTATGTTTGTAACGAATAGGCTCAAAAAGTACTGGACTGATTTCAAAAATTCTTTCACCATTTGAATGCTGAAAGTCGCTAGCTCTTCAAACGTGAGAATAGTATCTCCAATAACTCGTCGCAAGTGTGTTTTGGCAGATTTTACAGCAGCTTCAAATATACCACCCCAATGGGGACAAATTGGGGGAGAAAACAACCAAGTTATGCCTAAAGAATAAGCATTGCAATTCAACGGGGCAATGCTGCCAGCATGCTGGGCACGCTGCCAACTGATAGTGGGCTAGAGCATTTGGACTCCCTATGAGTCCAAATGCTTTTATTGTAGTGTTGTATATAGTTTGTAGTATATAGTATATAGCAATAGCTGTAGTGTTGTATATAGTTTGTAGTATTTGGTTAATAAAGGCACACCGCCATTTAAAAAAAAAGTTATGCCCTGTTGCGAGAGTTTACATCCAATTTCAATATTCTTATCAGCTAGGAAGGCGTTAACATCGTTCAAATAGTGGTTCGTACCCTTAAAAATAGTGTCGCAATCTGACCGAATTATAGAAGATAGTCCGCGTCGCGAAACAAATCTGTCGAGTGTGGCCACAAAAGCCTCCGTTGTGAGGGTGGATACCACCTCCAGATGGACTGCCTTGGTCGCAAGGCAAACCAGGACGCACAAGTACGCTTTGACGGTTTTACTGTTGTGAATAGTTGACATTTTAACCAAAAAGAGACCCGCAAAGTCCGTGCCAACTCCTGCAAACGTCCTGGTCTCAGTGACACGATCCGCAGGTAGGTCACCCATAAAGGGCTGCATGGGAGCGGCCTTGAGCCGATAACAAGGCATGCAGCGGAAGACTATACTGTGAATCGTTCTTCGGGCCGACAAAATCCAAAATTCTCGCTGTAAGATGGCCATCAGGGCATTACAGCCGGTGTGCGAGTTTTTGATGTGACGATCTGTCACCAATAATTTTGCCAAATGGCCTTCCTTAGGCAACAAGAGAGGGTGGCGAGCCCCGTAGGGGAGGTTGGCGTTGCGAAGACGCCCTCCAACACGCAAACGGCCCGAACTGTCCAAAAAGGGGCTCAGTTTGCTTATAGCTCCCGTCAATTTAGATTTCGCCCGTTTCAAAATGTCAATTTCAAAGTGCACCGATTGCACAGTACGAACCCAAACAAGTAAGGCTTCCTGCCTCTCATCAGGTGAGAGAATCGGTGACAAACGTTTCTGAGTTGGGTGCCTACAATTATAAGCGAAGCGCTTAATCCAAGCGGTGACACCAATCAACTTGTCAAGGGAGCTGTAACGGTACAACAAAATATCAGGGTCAAAGGGAACTTCTTCCTTCTTAACAGCGAGCGTACGTAAGCCCGGTAAGGAAGAAGTGTCCAAAGCTGGTGTCCGAGGCCAATCTACCTCAGGACGAGTCAACCATTGCGGTCCCCACCATAGTGGATGGCCAATCGGCTGAGGAGCCACGCATCCGCGTGAAGCGCAATCAGCTGGGTTAACCTCACCAGGCACGTGTCTCCAAATGAGCAAATGAGCTGTATCTCTGATTTCTGAATCTGGGATACGCGATTAGCCACAAAGACCTCCAAAGTGTGAACCGACGCCCGCAACCAATAAATAACAATTTGTCTGTCTGTCCAGGCGTAGGTCGCGCTAATGTGTACGGATTTACCAAGCGTACTAGACACGTGATTCAATAAGCGCATAAGAAGAGCTGCCCCTGATAGCTCCAATTTCGGAATGGTAAGCGAAGTCCGAAGAGGGGCCACCTTGCTCTTAGCCATGACTAGAGAAACCGTCACATGGCCCGAGGTACTGACGGTACGGAGGAAAACTACAGCGGCATGGCCGCGCTCCGAAGCGTCACAAAACCCGTGTAGGCTGGCCTTTTGTCCAGACAAGATGTGCTTCCAAGTCAACACCATATGTAAAGATGTCCTGGACTGGTTTGTACTGAATGCCGAGGACAGCCATCATCGCAGGATTGTCAAAGTTCTCAAACAAATGAGGGTCCTGTTAATGGTCTTCTGGTCCTGAGACGAGTCAACCATTGCGGTCCCCACCGTAGTGGATGACCAATCAGCTGAGGAGCCGCACATCCGCGTGAAGCGCAATCAGCTGGGTTAACCTCACCAGGCACGTGTCTCCAAATGAGCGGTATCTCAGATTTCTGAATCTGGGATATGCAATTAGCCACAAAAACCTCCAAAGTGTGAACAGACGCCCGCAACCAACAAAGAACAATTTGGCTGTTTGTCCAGGCATATGTCGCGCTAATGTGTACGGATTTACCAAGCGTACTAGACACGTGATTCAACAAGTGCTCAAGAAGAGCTGCCCCCGATAGTTCCAATTTCGGAATGGTCAGCGAAGTCCGAAGAGGGGCCACCTTGCTCTTAGCCATGACCAGAGAAACTGTCACATGGCCCGAGGTACTGACGGCACGGAGGAAAATAACAGCGGCATGGCCGCGCTCCAAAGCGTAACATAACTTGTGTAGGGTGGCCTTATACTTCCCTGGAGGAAGCATGGCACGAGGCAATGAGACCTCATTGACCGCCGGAAGCGAGGATACAAAGGATATCCAATCCTCAACAAGAGCTCCGCGGAGAGGCTCATCCCATCCAAGTCCTGCCATCCAAAGTTTCTGTAAGAAACATTTTGCCCATAATATGACAGGACATATCCAACCGTTTGGATCAAAGGTCCTCGCGACAGTGGACAGCACCAGTCGTTTTGTCCAGACAAGAGGTAACTCCAAGTCAACACCATATGTAAAGATGTACTGGACTGGTCTGTACTGAATGCCGAGGACAGCCATCATCGCAGGATTGTCAACGTTCTCAAACAAATGAGGGTCCTGTTGATGGTCTTCTGGTAGGCCTTCAAAGCAGCGCTGGTGAGTTGGAGATCCATTTGCGCAACTCATACCCAGCGGAGGCCAGTACTCCAATCAATTCGTCACCTAGAAGGATCGCTTCTTTCTCCGTTGACGCCCCGGTACAAATGTCATCGACGTACAGGTCGTTTATCAAAATGGCGGACGCCCGAGGGAATTTCAAACTCTCTCGGTCTGCGAGCTCCCAAAGAGAACGAATAGCCAAGAACGGAGAAGAACGGAGTCCGTAAGTATTCGTATTGATAGTAATTAAACAACTTTAAACGGTTTAAATCGCGTATATTTATCATTCACCCCGTGACCACGATCACTGCAAAGTGTTTGAAACGTCGGGACAAAAATAATGATAAATATACGCGATTTAAACCGTTTAAAGTTGTTTAATTACTATGTGTAATAATCGCGAAAACCTAAGACAACATTATTCGTATTGAGCTCATAAACAACAATAGGATCCCGTGGGTCTTCGCGCCACAGGATTAATTGAAAACGCCTGTCATCGGGATGTATAATAGTTTGCCGAAACATCATTTTAATGTCGGCCACAAAAACAAATTGATGACGTCGAAAATTTGTGATGACGTCACCAAAATTTGGGACCGGAATGCAAACATTGGTTCAACGATATGCCAGTGGAAGTCTGCGCAGAACCATCAAATACCGTGCGCAGCTTACCAGTAGATGGCTTAAGTACCGTATGATGCGGAAGGAAGTAATGGTTCACTGAAGGCCAATCCAAATCGGACACAGACATGTGTCCCAACTGTTCATACTCTCTCATGAACTCTATATACTTCTGTCGGAGCTCCGGATCTCGACTCATACGGCGTTCCATAGCCAACAATCTCTTTTCTGCCACGGGTCTGGACTCACCAAGAGGAAGACGTAGCGACAGAAAAGGTAGTCGAGTAATGATCCGGCCAGAATGAAGGCGGCCTGTGTTGTTCTGATAGAACAACTCGCACTCTTCATGAACTGGGTCCGAACGAGAAGCTTGAGGGGGCTCTTCGACTTCCCAAAACCTCTAAACCGCATCAGAGAGAGCCGAACCCACTGTCTAAATATCAAGTTCCAGTGGAGGGGGTACCTTCAAAACAGGTCCCATCAAAGCAAAACCAAAGATGGTCGGGATAGCGACCAAGCCACCTGTCTGTATGACCCGTTTATTACCCAATAGAACGTTACCAAGGACATCTGAACCTATCAGCAAATCAACTGGTCCCGGTAAGTCAAACTTGGGGTCAGCCAGGTTCAAACTCGCAGTCAAATTTACCACAGAAGTGGACAATTGCTTTTGTGGATGCCTACCCAAAATATTCTCCATGACAATAGCCGAACTACATATCCTCGGGGATGGAGAATCAACAGGGGTGAACAATAACTTCTTGCCCCTCAACATTATTTACAGCTGAGTTACCTACTCCCCGGATAACATCAGAATATGTTCTCAAGTTTAGGCCTACCTGCCTTACCAACCTAGTAGAAATTATGCAACCTTGAGAGCCAGTGTCCAGAATAGCACGGACCACAAAAGTGGCTCCCGTTGGGCCCCATTGGGCAGCCCTGCTCCTTGGCCCTGGGCGGCCGGTATGCAGCCGCCGTGTCACCAGCTGTGTCCACCATACGGCACTCATCCTCTAAAAATTTCTCCAGGTCCTCAAAGGGGGGCAAATAGGTCGCACAATCGCCACCATATTTCTGCTTAAAGCGAGCTTTCAAGTAAACAGGCAATTTTTCAAGATATATGACCAATGTTCTACGGGTAGGTCCAAACGTTTCAACGCGTTAAATAGCAACTAACAACGGATTCAAAAATTCTGTTCTCAATACAGCTAGCCTATTAACCGTGGGCAAATTCAATATTTGCTTAATATTTGTGTCAGCAAGGCAACGTTTGTTATTGAACCACCTGACTAGTAAGTCTTTAGCGGTTTCATAATTTGAATCATCAATTGAGAGATGCTGGTCCAATGCCCTCGCCTGACCGTCCAAAACTTATAACAAATATGCCAATTTTTGTGATGAATGCAGATCTGTCCTTGCGTCCACTAAGCTATCAAACAAATTTATAAAACCTAAATAATTTTCAAGACGGCCATCAAAGTGAGGCAAATCCAATGTAGGCAGTCTACTCAGCAAACTTGGCAAGGTAGGTTCAGTTTTGGGCATCGGTAAACCAACCTGGCCTTTATTAGTTATTTTCCTAGCCCGCTGTGCAATTTGGTCGTTGAATTCCAAAATTTGTAGGTAATCATTATCAACATGATTCCTCTGATCCTGACTGAAGGCATCAAGAGTCAGGTCTCCAACAAAAATGTTATAGCATGTATAGCGTTTTTCCACAAGTTCGAGGCGTTCACTCAACTTGGCAAAACGGTCTAACAGCGCCTCGTCTCTATCTGGTCTAGCGGCCAAGGCTGCTGCGGTAGAGAACCAACGCAAATGTGAGGTGATACCACCAACGGCGTCGCGTACCTCCTTTATTGCGGACATGTTGAGTATGAACCACTAGTCAACAGTTAAATAATATTCAACAATATTTTACAAATTTTAACAAAAATTATTCAATAATACAATTTTTTTTAAAAGTGACAACCCTACATTAAATTCACTATATGCGTTGGCATGCTGGAATGTGTACTTACAATCAAATAAACAATTTAGCATATAAGTGCAAGTAACATCAACAAATTATTATTTTTTTATACTGGGCCGTAACAAAATGTGAAGGAACCCCAAAATGGTACAATATTTTTACCAAAAATGACTTGAATTCACTTAATACACCTCCTAGGAAACTGTCCAAGCAATTGTGAAGGACAAATAATATGATTTTTTTATACTTTACATGAGTTATCACAATGTCTTGTATTCATATATAGTTTCCGCAGATTTAAATTCAATTTTTCAAGTTTTTGTGTATTCTTCAAGATTTATACACAAAGTTCAGCAAGGAACTATTTAAGCTAGCTCATGTGGACTAGATATTGTTAATAAGGCACAGATTTAATGAGAATTATAACAATTCAACAATTCAAATCTTCTCAATACAGAACAACAATTCATGAGTTGAGACTATCAATTATTTTATAAAAAATTAAGACTGAGACTGGTTTGTTTCATTCAAACAACAAATATATTATATTATACAAGCTATGCTAAGCATATGCAAGTGCTTATCATATAATTGCAAGTATAATAGACATATGACAATAGCGCCTTTTCAAAGGCGGAGTGTTTTTACAAGTTGGCTCAAAAATGCCCAAATATTTAACAAGCTGTTTACAAATTATGTAAATTAGAGGATACACTGTATTTCAGGTGTATTCAAAAGGCTCTAAACAATTCAAATCAAATAATTTTGCAAAATTTTCCTAACCTTTCAAACAAATTGGCATGGAACAAAATGAGGTTACTTTTAACATAAAATTTTGCAAAAAAAAAATAAGCATCTAACCTACGCTCTGACGGATGCAAACCGGTCTTTGTCGATGTTAAGATTCCAGATTGCCCAGGCATGGATTGTTTAGCAGAGAGGCTTCTGCCTAGACAATCTGTTTTGAATGCTTAACAACCGGCGATATACCGGGAAGGCTGAAAAGAAAGTACACTTATAAAATCAAATTTACCTACAGAGTTATGCAGTCGTGTCGAACTCGGCGCCCGCACCTAGCTGTTACAAAATAAAATTAAGTTGGCCAACTAGAATTTTATTTTACGTAAGATCCTACTATACCGCCTTGGATACACGTTCTAGGATGGAAGTTACGGTTGTTCTTGACAGGCCAAGGTCTTTTAGTAGGTTGTATAGGGATTTTGCTGGTATACCCCTTGCTCCGACTTCTACAGCATATAAATTAACCATATAACCGTTTTTGATTAATTCATTTGTTAGGTCATAATATTTGTTAGTTTTTATTGTGTGGTCTTTAGGTATGTTTGTTTCCCACGGCACAGTAAGTTCTATAAGTACTATGCGTTTTAGATTCTTTGAGTATAGAAATATATCTGGTCTGGATGACGAAACACCAACATCCGCAGGGATTTTGTAATGTTTTTCATACGTGTCCATCAAAAGAGTCCAATCGGGAGCTGCGCCTAAGATGGAGTAAGGCTTGGATTTAGATTTTGTAGATGACCCTTCTTTTACAAAAGCGACGTGTCGTTTGTTCGTGGTCAAACCTATTTTTGCTCTAGCTACCGAGAGACTCGCCGCTTCACGTATGATTTCGAGGACTCTATCGTGGTGACGGGAATAATGACCCCTATCAAGAAGCACCTTGCAACCTACCAATAAGTGCCGTGCTGTACCTATAGCCTCCCGACAAATACCGCAAGACTTTTCGGTGGCTTTCCCCCATCTTACTAAATTATTCTTCTATTCTATTCTATTCTATTCTATTCTATTCTGGGAGGGTCATCTGAAAGGCGTTAAGATAGAATTTTAATAAGGCAGGGGACCAATCGTATATCAAGGTACGCCACTTTAATGCCAGAGGGATACAGGGATACAGAATTCACCTATGGTTAGCTTGGAAATACAAAGTGAGTGCACTTTGTATTTCCAAGCTCATTGCATGCACTTTATAGCTATCATTTCCGTCTTGTTGTAGAAAAGATTTTAACGTCTTTATCCTCAACTTTCTTACTCGACCCAAAACCCGCTTTGCTGGACTGTGCACCTTTCATAAATCGTTTATGGAATTGATGCCTTGAATCAAGATCGGAGGCACTTTTGTCTTTTGGGAGAGATGCGACTATATCGTCTTGAGATTTTAGTAAGACGTGCGTTTTGGTAACTCTGAGGTGTTTATAGAGCTCCGATGGTTTTTTTAATTTCATCCCAAAATTATTTTGATCCCTAAATAAAGTAGATGGATCTGCCGAAATAGCGAGTCCCAACCATGACTTCAGTGTCCTGATGACGTTTGCATCCAGTTTTGTTAAAAGGGCTTTAGTAATGTCATATACTAGAAAAAGCCAAGTCAGACGTGATGTTAAGTAGTTGTCGTATATCCAAGCTTTTTTAATGTTGCTTATTGGTTGCCATTGGGTCTACCATACTAGGATCTTTAAGAAAGCTATCAACAACAGTATCTAGAGATGGTGTTCGTCCTTTGTAATCTATCTTCCTACCAAGAAATTTAAATGGCACAGATTCAGCAATTGTGGAAACACATTCTCCTTCTATCAACAGTCCCGGATCGTAAGAGGTAAATTTGGTGTTCAGTCTATCCAGACACAGACAGTGGCATTTACTAGGTTTTGTTCTCAATCGATTAGTCCATGCACAGAACTCATCCACTTCTCGTAAAAGTTCTTGACACTGTTTTGGGTTACGTGTCAGTATTGCAAGGTCGTCAGCAAAAGCTAAGATGGATTCTGTGTATCTGTTATTTATCTTAAACCGATAGCCCCACTTTTTTTCATGACTAATTAGCTTGTCAATTAAAATATTAATTACTATATTAAACGATATTGGTGACAAGCAGCAACCTTGGAACAAACCTACATTATATTGCAGGGTGTTAGTATGTCCCTTTTTGGATGATATAACAAATTTTGATTGAGAGTAATATGATGTGATCATGTCGCTGACTACAAGTGGAAAGTTATACCATTATTAGACTTACTAGGCCTTCCCCGTAATATTACTAAAATACATAGTTTTAATATGACAAAAATAAACAGGTTGTTGTTTCGTGAAGCTAAAATGCGTGCCAGAGCAAACGGTTTTAGGTTATGCTGTATAAAAAACAGCAGAGTTCACGTACGACTTGACGAAGGAAAACCAGCAATCCACATCAAAAGTGCCGCTGGCTTGGACCGCTTACTTCCGATCGGGCCTACTTATAGGGAGACGAATACAGTGCAATCAAACTAGTAAAGGTTCCGTGGCAGTTTCAAACGTGCACCATTTATATTTAAATCAGATTTTTATATTGTTTTTATCAGCACAACACGCTTACTACTGTTACATATGTCTATACAAGATAATATATTCATACCATATAAATTCCTGCACATTTTACACTCCCACATACATAAAGATCACTCAGTCCTCAAATAAAAACACGTCAGATACAGAACTGACTCCAAAAAAAACTTATTACCGGTCAGTATTTCGTTCTAAAAGTGTAAACCTAAATAAGTATCTACTACACACATTTATACTGCTACGAGATATATTCCGCTCCTTATACTCAAAAGTTACTATGACACTAATCACAAACTGCCAACCATATTTTATGCTTCACTTTGAAAATGGTTAATCTGGACCTTTATAAAGAAATTGATGAAACTCTTGAAATAAAGTGCCATAGTATCGATAAACTTGAACATTGTAAATCCATCATTAGTCCGTTCAACTTCAAAGTAGTTTCCTTCAATATTAGAAGCTTGCAAAAAAAATTCCTCCATTTAAGCTCAGAAACATATTTTGAAGTATTGGTCCTCAGTGAGTGTTGGTTGAATGAGTCATCTCGGATACCGTTGTTATCAGGTTACAATGTTTTTATACAAATAAAACACTTAATAAATGCGGAGGAGTTACAATTTATGTTAAAGAATACTGGTCGGCAAGTATTCTTGAGCCTGCTTTTGACGATGCCAACTGCCTTATCGTTAACATAGCAAATGTAACGGAAATCATTGGTATTTACAGGTCATCCGCTATCAAGAAGTTAGATAATTTTTTATTGTCTTTTGAAAATGCACTGGAATATGTGAAATCTTTTTCAACAGTGCTGGTGACTGGTGATATTAATATAAACCTCCTTGAAGAAATGTCTCATAAAGACAACGCCAGGTACCAGTCCATACTGGCGGAAGAAGGTTTTTTTACCCGCTATAACGTATGCAACACGAGGTAAAACTTGTTTAGACCACGCATTTGTTAGAACGAACAATCTGGTTCTTGGTATTGCTTGTAAATGCTCTGTAACCGATCATGATCTCTTAATTGTAGGATTGACTCTCCATATGCCAAAACTTAAAGAGAAAAACAAATTCATCACTAAAACGGATTATCTTAAAGTGACAAATGATCTAAAGCACGTAAACTGGCAAACAATTTATGATAAGGAAGATGTTAACGAAGCGGTCGCTTTCAATAGAATATTTACAACCTGTATAGAAAAGCACACTCACAAAATTAAAATTAGTCGTGCCAATTGTAACCTTAAACCTTGGATCACGCCAGGTCTACTTAGGTGTATACGTAATCGTGATAATCTTCACCTGCAGGTTAGAAACGAACCCAAAAACGAAACTCTAAAACAAATATACACCCGCTATAGAAATTTATGCAACAATCTACTCCACAAACTTACAGACGAATATAATAAGGCACAGATAACTAAAAACCATAACAACCCTAGAAAATTATGGAATACTATAAAAGAAGTATACAACATCCCGAATCGTAACAAAGACTCAAATGATTTACTTAGTACAGAAAACCCATAGGTATCTATCAACAATTGTAATAAGCACTTCGCGACGGTAGGAGCTGAACTAGCTGGCAGCATTCTTAGTAAATTAGGCACAACAAATGAGGCACTAAGTAAACAATTTAAATATAGAAGCCATTGCTTGAATTCGTTCTTTCTTACCCCTACGAATACAATGGAAATCAGCAGAATCATACAAGATCTAAAAACTGGCAGTGCTCCGGGTAGGGATTCCATAACACCGTATTTGCTTAAACATGCCAAAGATGAAATACTAGTGCCCCTAACTTACATTTCAGCATGTCATCCGGGATTTTCCCAGACTACTGGAAGATCGCTATAGTTACACCAATTTATAAAAAAGGGCCGAAAATAAGTCTAAATAAATATAGACCCATTTCCCTTCTTTGTGTGATGTCGAAAGTGCTGGAAAAACTTGTAATAAAAGATTAGCAGATTTCCTAGGTAAATATAATCTCCTATCTGATCGCCAATTTGGCTTTAGGCGTGGGAAATCGACAGAAGACGCAGTCCAACTTCTAATAGAAGCGATAACGTCAAATTTGGATGGTGGACAATGCTGCACTGGAGTGTTCCTCGATCTTGCCAAAGCATTCGACACAGTTTCAACTCCGATTCTGCTAAAGAAACTAGAATGCTTTGGCATCAGAGGAGCCTCTCTCGCGTGGTTTACCGGCTACCTATCGAACAGACGAAAATATGTCAAGGTCGTTGAGTATGTAAGTGACAATATGCACGTTGCTTACGGTGTCCCACAAGGAAGCATCCTTGCTCCAACGTTGTTCACCTTATACATGGATGACATCCTTAGAAGTAACTTATACAATGGCGAACTTATTTGTTATGCAAATGACACAGTGGCAATCATTCACGGTAACAACTGGCATTATACTGCAAAAACAGTCGAAAGGATTATCGAAGCTGGCTGGTTGGCTAGACGTAAATTTACTTACACTTAATATAGAAAAATCTAATTTCGTTGCATTCCACATAACTCAAGCAAATAGCCCTGACCTGACAAATCTAAAAATCCATTAAAGAAACTGTCCTCCGGACAATTTCTGCTCTATTGAGGTTCCGACTTGCACATGTAGTCAGATCGGGAGAGTTAGTTATACAAAATATTTGGGAGTAATGGTGGATCAAAATGTCAACTTCAATATCCAATTATCTTTTTTGTCGAAAATGGTTCGCAAATTAATATACCTAATGAAAAATCTACGTAACGCTGCTGCTATTGAAGTCAAGAAGCTTGTGTATACCTCACTTTGTGAATCGTTGATAAAATATTGTAGAGGAGTATGGGAAGGAGCTGCCAAAACACACATGATCGAGCTGGAAAGAGCCCACAGAGCGGTCTTAAAAGTTATGTTGGGAAAGGTCCGCCGATACTCAACAGACAAACTTTACAAAGAAGTAAACGTTTTAAGAGTCCGCCAACTGTTCATTCTACGAGCAATAAACAAAAGACACTCTCACACCAAACAGCAGCCTACATAAAGGAAGATTCATCACTTAAGACAATCACTGCCAAAAGTAAATACAACGTTTTTTTTTTTCCCGTCTCCCTAAACACTCTCAAATATTTACATACAACGCAGTGTGTAGGTTGATTGACATCAGGAATACATTATATAGTAAAAAACCGGCTAAATTCATCTCCATCTAGCTATTAACCATTTTACTACCACCTCAGACACGTACACACACACAAACATACACAATCTCACACTCACACACACACACACACACACCCTCACCCGCCATAACAAACAATCACATACACGTCGTCGCAACAAAATCATGTAAACAAGGTGTACTTTTATGTTTAGCAAATGAGTATTAGTATAGCTTTATTAAATCTAAGGGCAATATTAATGTAAAAGTTTAAATTTATTATTGTTCACTTATAATTTTATTAGTAATATGAATTTTTCTTCAATGCATGAAATTTTAAATATTATGAAAATCGTAAAGTCTCTAGAGAGTTACATTGGATTAATCTAAGCTTATATATATTTTGTCTATATTGCATATTTAGATTCGAAGCAAATATGTACAGTTGTTCGCAACAAAATAATTATAATTATTTATAACTGTCATCAGTGATCGTTTCCGCATCGACTTCCGCAGAGGACGCTAGCGTCACGACGCTCTTGTCCAAGTTACTAGCGCTGGGGTAAAGCGCTGACATAGCATCAACGCCGGCCGTCGCGCACCGCCGCGACCGCGACCGCGATCGCGCAATGACCTCGATAGTGATATTGTCGTGAATCATAATTGTGTAATATTCTATAAACGTTGTTAAGGCGAAACTATACTCAAGAACTATGGCTCAACATGTTGATATAACTCTGAAAACTGAAACAGAACATATGTTGTTCAAACATTACACCGAAGAAAAGTCGGAACGTGAAAAGTTGCAGGTCTTAGTTAATGACCTAAAATCACAAATTAATGAACTCCAGCGCCAACTCGAGCAAGTTCAAAAAAATGCATTATCGCTTCAATCTCAACCGAAAGATTTGAGACCCTCTGAATCAGCCCATTACGAGACAGACGAAAAGGACCTTGCGAGGGAAACAGCATGGATTCGACAAAAAAGCAGAAAGAAAAGAAAATTGAATTCGACACTCTCCCCACAATCTCAACAACGACAAGCAGCTACCTCCGACGAAAAACCACAAAAAAATCCGATGCCCAAAAAACACCTCAACAACACCTATAGTAGTTGAGAATATAAAAAATTACCAGGAGTTCTACGATTTTCTCGAGACAACTGTAGAAAAAGACTCATTTATCGTGAAAATGATGAACGGAGAGTGTGTCAAGATAAATACCAAGAATGATGACTCTTATAGATCCATAAGTAAGTTACTTTTGCAAAATTATTTTCTTTGGCACTCATATGAAAAAAAAGCAAGACTGGCCGATTAGGGTGATGGCAAAAAACCTACACTTGTCGTGCTTGCCCAACAGAATAGTTGAAGACCTTAAGTCTAAAGGCTATAAGATAGAGGATGCAGTCAATAAACTGAATTGGAAGAAAAAAGAGCCTTTAAACATGTTTATGCTATCTTTCCAAAAAGATGAAGATATTAAAAAGATCTATAACATTATATCAATATAAGGTTGCAAAGTAGATATTGAACCAATTAAATCATCCAAATGAATACCACAATGTAAGCGATGCCAAGCATACGGATACACACAGAAATACTGTTCCAAAGATCCTAGGTGCGTGAAGTGTATAGGCAAGCACTTAACTAAAGACTGTAAAAAAACCGACAAAGAGAAACCAAAATGCGTACACTGCGGAGAACCGCACCCTGCTAACTGCAGGGGGTGCACAGTAGCCAAAGAACTGCAAAACATAAGAAATAAAAGCAGCAAAAAGAATACTACGATTAACAACCAGGTTTCCAGCATGAAAAAATCAATAGCGCTCAAAATGTGTCAAAGAACATCTCATATGCGCAGATAACAAAAGGAACCGAAGCAAACTCATTGCCACTAGCTCCAACAAAGATAAATATAAAATCTAATATTGATGAAAAATTAATGTGATTTTGCAATTACTTACTTCATTTGACGAAAGACTAAAAAAACTAGAAATTAGCACCAAAAAAGCTATAGCAATAGAATAGAAATGACTAATGAACTAAAAATTATGGCTTGGAATGCAAATGGCCTCCTGCAACATCGAATAGAACTAGAGGCTGTATTGCATTTAGAAAACATTGACATAGGCTTTATTTCAGAATCGCATCTCACTAAAGAATCTTTTATTTAAATAAAAGGTTATAAATCATATCACGCATTATATCCCGATAACAAAGCTAAAGCAGGCAGTTCTATTATAATTAAAGACACTGTCTGTAGACTTACGTCTACTAAAGGAAGAGAACTTTTGATTGCTATCAGAGAGACAAAATGTGATGTCATATCAACAGGAAGTCCAACTTACTGGCCGACTGACTCGCAAAAGATACCAGATTTAATAGACTTTTTTATATATAAAAATCTGTCTCCCAACTTCATCAGTATTGAAGAAGGCTATATGATGAGTTCGGACCACTCACCCATACTGTTAACCCTAAGTGAGAATGTTATAATACAGAGAGAAAACAACCCAACTCTAGTAAATAAGAAAACTGATTGGAATAAATTTAAACAAGATTTAAGGATATTATAGATCTAAAAGTCCCACTGAAAAATCCGCAACAGATAGACATGGATGTAAGAAAATTTATTACAGACATCCAAAGTAGCGCTTGGATAAAGACACCTAAATTTAGGAAAAGGATAACGGGCTACTACTATCCCGTGGAAATAAGATACCTCATTGCCGAAAAGAGAATACAAAGACGAAAATGGCAACAAACCCGGTACCCGAAATATAAAAATAGGTTGAACAATCTTACAAAAACTATTAAAAGAAAAATTCAAGCCTTCAAAGACGAAACGTTAAACACGTATTTATCTGAACTAACGAGTGATCGAACAACGGATTTCTCGTTATGGATAACCACTAGAAATATTAAGAAGCCTATTACTCAGAATTCACCCATAAGACAATCTGATGGTACTTGGGCTCAAAATAATGAACAAAAAGCTGCTACGTTTGCACTTCACTTATAGCACATTTTTCAGCCATATGAAGAGAATTCGATTTCTTCAGATCAGATTTTGTCAAAGAAAACATCACCTGACGAATTAGAAATAAAATTAGTAACTCCAAAAGAAGTACTCAACAAAATTAAACATATGAATAAAAAGAAGTCACCAGGTTACGATCATATTACAGGAGAGGTCCTTTACAATCTTCCCGAAAAGCCATAGTGAAATTGACTACTTTAATAAACGATATATTCAGAGTTAAACATGTACCTGATGTGTGGAAATTTGCTGAAGTTATAATGATACCTAAACCAGTAAACCAGCTCACGAAACCAAATCATACAGACCAATATCTTTACTTCCAATCATGTCAAAATTATTTGAAAAGTTACTATTGAGACGCCTAAAACCTGTAATAGAAGAACGGAAACTAATCCCTGAATACCAATTCGGATGTAGAGAAAAGCACTTTACAATAGATCAAGTGCACAGAATTACCAACATAATAGAAAAATCATTGGTAGAACAGAAAGTTTGCTCTGCCACTGCAGAGCAAACTTTCTGTTCTACCAATGATTTTTTCCTGGATGTAGCACAAGCATTTGATAAAGGCACTATGGGCTAATGTATAAGCCTAGGAATTTGCTACCGAAGCAATTTGCTGAAATAATTGAATCTTATCTTACACAAAGAATGTTCAGAGTAAGACAAGGTGATTCAAACTCAGAAATTAAACAAATTAAAGCGGGAGTACCACAGGGAAGCGTCCTTGGTCGACCTTGTACTTATTGTACACCTGTGATATTCCACACTTAGAAAATAACACCATAACAACTTGCTGATGATACAGCTATAATGGCTATAGGAGCCACTCATGAGGAAGCAGTGGTAAAAGTACAATCAGCCATTGATAAGATTTCCGAATGGACAAAAAAATGGAGAATAAAGCTCAATGAATCTAAGTCAGTTCATGTCGATTTCACTAATAAAAATGCCAATTACAACCTGGTATACATAAATGGCCACGTGATACCATACGAAAATACTGCCAAATACCTTGGTATTACACTTGATGCAAAGCTTCGCTGGAAAGCTCATGTGAAAAAAAAACGCGAAGAGTTAGAACTTCGTTACAAGAAGATGTACTGGCTAAGTAGCCAAAAAAAAATTCTCGTGTACAAGCAAGTCCTTATGCCAGCATGGACTTATGGAGCTCAGCTATGGGGCTGTACCAAACAAAGCAACATCCAGATAATCCAACGATTCCAGAATAAAGTACTCAAAGGTATAGTCAATGCACCATGATACATTAGAACTGTCGACCTCCATCGTGACATGAAAATGGATGTCGTTGTCGATATAATAAAAAAAAACGCAGAAGCTCGCGAACATAGACTTCACCGCCACGTGAATGTTGAGACAATCCAGCTCCTTGACAACACAGACATAGTGAGAAGGCTAAAAAGGAGAAAACCTTTTGAGTTAGTATAGTTGAGTGTCAGTGATAAGTAGTGAAGTGAGTGCTACATATAAAGAACACAAGAACACATAGTGTCTTCCCCTTAATAGAGACAATAAGATAGGTGTTAATGGACACATTCTTAACTTTACTCTATTTAGCAGTTTAAGTCAAGCTAAAATTACTCATTAGTTCGTATTGTTGACTAGATTGTAATATAATGACGTACTAAGTACATCAATAGAAAAAATATATATATAATTGTAAATCTAGGTAACTGGTGAAATAGGTGCGCCCAAGATACAGGCTATGCCTAGTTTGGGGCACATTGTATACGCTACTTAGGTTTATATATAGTTTTAAGAACATGAAATTGATATTGTGAACTCAATTCAAGTCTATTTCTGAATAAATTATTATTATTATTTACACATATTTTACAGAACTAAAACTATAGCACTTAGGAATAAAAGGTGGGTGGTTGTTTTGTGGCGCATACAATATCCCATCTGCGTTTATTTTATGTTAGTCACAGTCCGCACAAAGTACCAGGCAAAAAGCAATGCACAGCCGTTAGCTTATTTCGAATTTCAGTGGAGGTGATGGTCGGGATCGACAAATTGGCACAAATTCGCTTTTGTCCAGTATACGTAGATCCCTTGCTGTCCTTATGTGTGCAGCGTGTTTTAGTTATGTAATTATACACTCACATTGTAGCTTGCAGCGTGTGTGCGTAGATCGAGCAGATATAGTCTCCTATTTTTTCTATTTAGATTTCGGTGACTTATTGATTTATTTTTACGTAATATAATTAGAAAATATGATTACGGAGTATACAAAACACGTTTGTACCTACTGGCCAGAATCTCGGAGGGGAAAAATCAGTTAAATACCTTATTATTATTTTGGTAAAAGGATATAAAGAACTATTGACTATATTTATAATATAATAATGGTTTTAAACATTATAGTTTGCTCAGTTATTCATAACTTCAACATAATATTTATTCCTGTCATAATAATATGTGCTTCTTCCAGTTTTTCTATGCGTGTTCATTTACACTGGAGCGGAGTTACTCATGATAACTCTCTGTGCTCTCCTGGGAATGGAGTTCACTTTACTCTGTGAAGATATGCCGAATGTCAAAGTAGAAAGGAAAACAAAGAACCATCAAGCAAACACGCCAACCGAAAATGATAATCCAAAGGAGGGTATAATTACATTAAATGCTTTTGTGAAAAGACATCAAAAGTTGTGTGGGTAAGATTTTCTTATATCTTTTTGGGTTGCTTGCTATTTAAGATATAGATTTGTGATTTGAATTGATGATAGCCTAATAACAGTATAACCTTCTAGGTTCTAATCTTGCTACCAGCTTCTGTGTAACAGCATACATATGGTGTGTGAGGATGGTAGCGTTTGACTAGCGACCATTCTCACACACCATACGAAATCGAATGCGATCAACGATTGCATTCAAAACTGTTCAGTTTCCCGTCCACCCCACATGGCACGGCAGTTATAACTCGATGTTATAAATTAACATCGAGAACGATCTTCATTTTGTTGTTCGACGGCTTTGACGGATGACGCAATAGCTGTTGTCGGCTCTTACGGCAAAGATAATAAATTTCATAACACCCTGCTTGTGTAGCATACCGACATGATAGATAAATAGTATCTACATAGGTACCACTAGGTACCTAGATCATGGATAGATGATAATATGCCCTAAATATGTGATATACTGACAATGTAGGTAAATTGATTGTATGTATATTATATTATATAGTATATTATTATATATTCTCAAATCAATGTGCCTATTTTAGCGGAGCGTACCTACCTAAGTAGAACGTAGTAATCACGTTACGCCGTGTGATGCATTCCCTTCGTCCATCCGACGTCAAATATCGTGATTCATTCGACGTATTTCGGTTTTCATTGATATAAAGCAAACAAGTGTGTGTAACTAGCATAGATGCAATACATCTTACCCTTTCCCACAAGTGTATAGGTGAAATGACATGTTTTGATGCCTCGCCCGCTGATAAGTTCGGGCCGTCAGCAAGTCATAATTAAGTGGTCGCCCTAAGCAAAAATTTATGAAAGCGACGACTGACCCAAAATACCATTATAAAAATATTAATAATTTAATGATACATACAATTTAGTTATTTTTTACGTAATATTTATATTTTTTATAATTTAGTAGCTAAACTGCATGTAGTACACGACCAAGCAGTGCGCGATCGAAAAGAAACCGGCCTGCACACAGGCTTATATTGAACGGTTCCTCTGATTCGATTTTAAATTGCAATCCATTACGACTGTACAGTTTTGAAAAATCATATCGATCTCCCACGGAGCGATTGATTTATTCTGTTTGTCTATACCATTCAGATCGCATTCAATTTCGTAAGGCGTGTGGCACCCAGAAACGTAGGTTCTGGCAGCAGTCGTTGAGAACCATGTATGGCACGTTGGGTGCTGGACTAGAATTGATATCTCCCTGTGAGATTCGTAAAAGGTGATGGAGGGTAATACAGGAAGTGTCAGCAGCAGTTTTCTAAAGAACTGCAATCGTACACTGTGATCCCCTAGACATCTACAGATTTTAGTACATGTCCCTTTGACGCTACAGATTTTAGTACATGTACTAATGTTCAGTCAAACAGTTTAAACTTTTAAGAGAGACAACAGGGAAGTGTTCTGACATAGCACTATACTACCAAAATATAAATCGCTTCCCTGGCAAAATACTTGAAATTGAAATATTCTTAGATAAATATCCATTTGACATATTATGTTTCACTGAAACTTGGCTTAGAGCAGATAAAATGTTATTTAATGTTAAGAATTTTAGTGTGGGTAGTGCGTTTAACAGATCATCTGCAGAAGGAGGAGGGTGTATTATACTTGTAAAAAATAATTTAAAATTTAAAGAACGCCGTGACTTGGTCAGATGTTCTGTCGAACGTGTCTGTGAGGTTGCTTGTGTGGAGGTGGACAGGCATCTCGTGTTGTGCGTATATCGACCACCAACAGATGAAGGTCGTGCTCAAAATTTTACAGAATTTTTATCCACTTTGGAAAATATACTACAGAAAATTTCAAAATGCAAAAAACCCATATTTGTATGTGGTGATTTTAATATAGATATTTTATTGAATACTAAAAATAAGACTGATCTTATTTCATTGTTTAAGTCATTTAATTTGAAATTTCTATTCTGTGAGCCCACTAGGATATCAGACACTTCAGCTACCTGTATAGACAATATATACTCAAACTGTAAGACTAAAGAAAAGTCAATAATGAAGGGTATTAGATCTGATCATGAGGGCCTAGCGATAAAATTTGATGGAATCAGAAAAACAGAGAGGTATGAAATTGAACATAGACCATTAACAACTAGTAGGCTGGAAATACTCAGTACCAACATAGAAGCTAAGCTTGGCATTACAAATTTTTCTCATAGTGACCCAAATGACATTTATAATAGCTTATTTTCTTTAGTAAACACTGAGTTTCAAAAAGTATGTCCAAAAATAAAAAAACAAATAGATGGAAAGTTGAAGTTCGGTGATTGGGCAACAACAGGTATTCGAAAAAGTAGAGATTATTTGTTTGATATGTATCGTAGGAAAAATTTAACATCTTGCAAACAGTTTCATGATTATGTTAGGAAGTATTCAAAAATGTTCAAATCTGTTTGCTTGTGTGCTAAATCTCTTTTTATTAGAAACAAAATTAGCAAGTCTAAAAATAAAATAAAAACCATTTGGAAGACTATAAATAGTGAAACTGGTAAAAATAAACCTAGAGATTCAACATATGTCTTAACTATTGATAAAAATCAAATCTCTGATTCAATACAAGTGGCGAATATATTTGAAAATTTTTTTTCTACCTTGCCCCTAGAAGCCACTAAGTCATTGGATTCTTGTCCCAATGTAGCAGAAACTATGTTAAAAAATAATTTTCCAAGCAAATCACCGGACTTTTCTTTCAGACACACCACAAGATTTGAAATTATAAAAACATTTCAAAGTTTAAACATAAAGAGTACTGAAGACTTGTGGGGTATGTCAGTAAAAGTGGTAGAGTCTATAATTTACATTATTGCACCATATTTAGAAACAATATTCAATCTTTGTGTCGATAGTGGAAACTTCCCCGATTTAATGAAACAAAGTAAAATCACTCCAATTTTAAAGTCGGGGTCTACATCTGACCCTTGCAATTATAGACCTATTTCCATCTTACCTGTTCTGAGTAAAGTATTCGAAAAAATTATGCTCAAACAACTACTATCCCATTTTAACAAGCATAATTTATTAAATGAGAATCAGTTTGGTTTCACCAAGAGCAAATCCACAACAGATGCAGGTGTTCAATTGATGTCGCATATACTGGAAGCCTGGGAGAGTTCACATGATGCTATTGGCGTATTTTGTGATCTTTCCAAGGCATTCGACTGTGTAGAGCACTGCACTCTGATTCGTAAACTTTCCCACTATGGTATTCGTGGGAAAGCTCTGAATCTTATAGAGTCATATCTGTCAGACAGGCTACAGAGGGTTGGAATAAATGGCAATACTTCTTCCGGGTCATTGGTAAAAATGGGAGTACCACAGGGATCAATTTTGGGACCTTTTCTGTTTCTAACATATATTAATGATCTGCCTTGCATGGTCAAAGATTTCTGCGATATTGTTTTATTCGCAGATGATACCTCTCTGATTTTTAAAGTAGATAGGAAAGACAGTGAACTGACGCATGTAAATAATGTATTATCTAAGATTTGTAAATGGTTTGCCGCTAATAATCTTCTCCTAAATTCAAAAAAGACGAAATGTTTAAAGTTTTCTTTACCAAATGTTCCTTATGTTGAACCAAACATAAAGCTTGGCCCAGATAAACTCCCTATTGACAAAGCGACAGTCTTCCTGGGAATCAAAATGGATTCCACTTTACAATGGGATCCACATATACATGATCTCTCCGGAAGACTTAGTTCTGCTGCATATGCAGTTCTTAGGATAAGACAGTTAACAGACGTAGCTACTGCTCGGCTAGTTTATTTCGCGTACTTCCACAGTATTATGTCGTATGGCGTATTGCTGTGGGGAACTGCTGCTGAGATAGAGACAATCTTTATCATACAAAAGCGTGCAATTCGAGCCATATATAAAATGGGTCCTAGGGAATCTGTGAGGGATCTTTTTAAAGAAATTGATATTTTAACTTTACCAAGTCTGTATATATTTGAAAATATTATGTATGTTCGTAAAAATTTGAGTAAATTTAAATTAAACAGTGACAATCACGATTACAATACTAGGAATAAAGATAAAATAGTGGTGCCAGGTTTTAGATTAGCAAAGACAAATAAAAGGTCCTTCTTAGGTAATTGTGTGCGGTTTTATAATAAAGTTCCCAAACATATTACAACGCTCACAGAAGGGAAATTCAAGTTGCATGTGAAAAACATATTGATTAAAAAATCCTACTACACAGTTTCTGATTACATAAACGACAAAAATGCCTGGACAATTCCGCCTCCGCCAAGCTATTGCCTGTCACCTACATAATTTAAACAAATATTGTAATAACTCTATTATATAGTATGTATGTAACACATTGTTAAAAGATGTTTAAAAGAATGGCCCCGAGTTTCTTGCCCGTTCTTCTCGCAGTGGCTCTATACAATTTATTTGCTGAACGTGGCAGTACAATGTAGAATATTTCAATACTAAAATTTGTAATTGACCTTCATAAGAGCGTCGTAGACGCCTAAATTGAATAAATGATTTTGACTTTGACTTTGACTTTGATCTGCTAAGTGTGGGGATTATGGCAAGCCCCCATAAAGAGGTAGGCGTTTATTTAATAATGGAAATTATGGCGTTGATGATAATATATGTAAGTATGTTTTTTTACAGTTTGTCAACACAACTGAACGAAGCTTTTAACCAAATGATATTTGTAAATCTGATGTTCGTCGGACTTACTACTTGTTTCTTCAGATACGCAGCACAGGTAGGACAACAAAACATATAGTATCAATATTCCTGGACATTATTTCATAAAAATCCTAAAATGTGTAAGTAATTATTTATATAAATTGCATTATTGTTGTGGTAATAAAATATATTCAATACAACGAACACAATTAGCTTATAAACTGAAAATTATGTAACAGTATACATATTCTTTCATTTCTTTCATTCTTTCAAAATCGATTTTTACTCGCCCACAATACTGGTAACCATCCTTATAGTTGCAATTGGCATATATTTATATGAATTTAGCTTATTAATCCTTATCCTTACTATCCTTATACGTAGTATTATTATATGTTCCATACTTATACTATGTATACCCCATAATACTAATATTATAAACGTGAAAACTTGTAAGTATGGATTTATGGATGGATGTTACTCTTTCACGCAAAAAATACTGAATGGATTTTAATGAAACTTTACCAATAATATGGCATAGAATAACCAAAATATAAGGAATTGTCCAAAATATAACGATAAATGTTAAGTAGGAAAAAAATCTGCCATATTGTACCTATTCTGGCGTGCGCTGAAAAAACCTTTAGTATTACACGTTTATAATGTGTTATGTTCTATAATGTTGATGGTATGTAATCAAATATGATATATTTGGAGAAGGCACAAAGAGCAGTAATAAATTGAGTTGTGACTGGGGTACCAGTTCGCTAATCTATTGGCAATCGTGCCAAGATTGCCACCGCTCTCTTCAGGACCGAATTGGACCTCAGCAATTCGACGGACACAATTGTTCCCAAACACCAAGTTGAGGATGCGCCCCCTGCACGAACTAATTGGCGGAAGGTAAGCATACTTAACCAAAAAGCGGTCTCCAATTTTGGTTGGATAAGTTTTTTTCAGTACACTGGACGTGGACGTGGTTTTGGAGAATATGCTATTATTTCAAATTTCAACACTTCCAAAAGCTCTGAGTTAGCTGATGTACCTGCTCAAACTGCGAGAGACGATTAGATCTCACATCAACATAAGGGTACTCAGGCAAGGTGACAAGTGCCTGATCAATCAAAAAATGGCCCAGCGTGAGAACCTCAAAATCATTAGGGTCTGAAGAGATTGGTGACAAGGGCCTAGAATTCATCACGGCCATAATCATACAAAACATAGTTGCGAGCTCTTCAAAAGTTTATATTGACTCGCCAGTTACTCACCGCACGTGTGTTTTTTCCTCCCCAGTGGTGGAAACAAGGCATGCAGCGGAAGACTATACTGCAAATTGTTCTTCGGGTCAACAAAAATCTAAAATTAGCGCTGCAAGATGACTTACAAGGCATTGCACCCGGCGTGCGAGTTCTTGATGTGACGATCTGTCACCAATAATTAAAGCAACTGGCCTTCCTTTGGCAACAAGAGGGGGTGGCGAGCCCCATAGGGGAGGTTGGCGTTACGAAGACGCACTCCAACACGCAAAAAGCCCGAACTCTCCAAAAAGAGGCTAAGTTTGCTGATAGCTATCGCAATTAAGATTTCGCCCTTTGCAAATTGACAATTTCTTTTCCAAAGTGCACCGATTGCACAGACCGACCCCAAACAAGTAAGGCTTCCTGCCTTTCGTCCGGTGACAGAATCGGTGGTGAACGTTGGGTGCCTTCAATTATTATACACGAAGCGCTTAATCAAAGCGGTGACAACGATCAATTTGTCAAGGGGGCTGTATCGATTTAACAAGACATCTGCATCGAACACTGATTCTCCCATCTCAACAGCGAGCGTGCGTTATCAAATTAAAAAAGAAGTAAGACTCCAAAACTGGCGTTCGAGGCCGATCAACTTCAGGTCGAGTCAACCAATCTGGTCCTCACCACAGCTGATAGATTCAAAGTAGGAAAGTAGGAGCTAAACATCTGCAGGGTCTCAGATCAGGGCATCTCAGATTTCTGAATCTGGGATACGTGATTATCGATGAAGACCTCCAAGATGTGAACAGATGCCCCCAACCAACAAAATACAACCTGGCTGTCTGTCCAGGCATAAGTCGTGCTAATGTTTATCGTTTTGCCAAGCATGTTGTGCATGTGGTTCAATAGACGTGTGAAAAGAGCTGCCTTTGATAGCTCCAATTTCGGAATGGTCAATGCTGGCCGAAGTGGGGGGACCTTGCTCTTGGCCATAACCAGAATCAGAATCAGAAATCTTTATTGGCCATTATAACCGTAAACGTTACACTAGGCAAGTCACTTTACAATTAGGTTGATATTAATTTCAAAACATTATTGTATACTAGAAAATTATGATAACGAACTACTTAATCTAACATGTTAAAGGTTTTTATAATTGCAATATGCAATATAATAACCAGGGAGACCTTCACCTGGTCCGTCACACTAGCAGTGCACGCTCCGAGTGCTCCGCGTGTCACAAAACCCATGCAGGGTAGATTTATATTTTCCACGAGGAAGAAAGGGACGTGGCAATGAGACTTCATTTAGGGCCGGAAAGGAGGAGACAAATGACATCCAGTACTCAAAAAGACTTCCGCGGAAATGTTCATCCCATCCAAGTCCTGCCGTCCTAAGCTTCTGGAGGAAGCATTTTAACCAAAATATGACAGGACAAATCCAACCATTTGGATCAAAGGTCCTGGTGACGATGACATAGTGAGACATAACACGAGACGCTTGGTGAGCCCGGTGAGCATTAGGCAATTCCAAGTCAATACTATAGGTGAAAATATCTTTGATTGGTCTGTACTGTACGCTGAGGACAGCCATAATAGCAGGATTGTCAATATTCTCAAACAAATGAGAGTCCTGTTGATGGTTTTCAGGTAAGCCTTCCCAAAAGTGCTGGTGAGTTCGATATCCATTTGTGCAAATCCTAGCCAGCGGAGGCCAAAATTCCAATTAATTCATCCTACAGAAGGGTCGCTTCCTTTTCGGTGGATGACCCTGTACACACGCCATCAACATACAAGTTACTTTCAAAATGGCGGACGTTTGTGGGTATTGCAGGCGTTTGCAGTCTGCGAGCTCCCAAACAGAACGAATAGCCAAGTAGGGGCTGGACCTCAGCCCGTACGTATTCGTGCTTAGCTCGTAGATAACCATGGGATCCAGTGGACCCTCTCTCCAAAGTATGAATTGGAAGCAACGACATTCGGATTGTCATGGTTTGCCAGAACATCATTTTGATGTCGGCCAAAAAGACGACTTGATGTCGTCGAAAACTGGTAATGACGTCACAAAGGTCCTTGACCAATAGTAATTAAACAACTTTAAACGGTTTAATCGCGTATATTTATCATTATTTTTGTCCCGACGTTTCAAACACTTTGCAGTGATCGTGGTCACGGGGTGACTAATTGGTTTTATTTGTCACACGTGTTATTAAGAAATTATTTGTCATACCGTCAGAAATTCACGCAGTATTCGCTCACAGTGTCCAGAGGTCTTACAGATTTGTGTCGGCCTTGGGATTTAATTAATTTGATATCAGGATCCCAAGCAGGTGGTACTTGCCAACCATCATCACTATTGAAATTTGGGTACTTTTTAATTTCAATAGTCTCGCGTAACATTTTTGGCATAAACCGGGTCTCTCTGACGAGGATTTTTGGATTGTGGAACCGAAAGTGGTTGGGTTTGTCCTGGGCATGTGTGTGCACAACCGCAGACTTTGTCGAGCGTCTGTTCTTCATGTCAGCAATGTGTTCTTTTAGCCGCATACCAATGCTCCTCTTTGTTTGCCCAATGTATGACAGCCCACGTTCACAATCAAAGTAAACACCTGCATCTCCAAAATTGGTTGATCTTCTTGTGCGGCTTGAAGTAAGTTTTCCAGAAACGTCGGAACAAAAATAATGCTAAATATACGCGATTAAACCGTTTAAAATTGTTTAATTACTATGTGTAATAATCGCGAAAACCTAAGACAACGTCCTTGACAAATGTTGGACCAGAATGCAAACATTGGTTCAATGATACACCGGTAGAAGTCTGTGCAGAATCATCAAAGACCGTACGCAGCTTGCCAGTAAGTAGAAGTAGTAGTAGTACTTAAGAAGTAGTAGTACTTACTTGCTTAGCTTCAATACTGCGTTGTGAGGAAGAAAATAATGCTTCACCGAACGCCAATCCAAAGGGTCATATGTCCCATCTCTTCTTACTCCCTCGTGTTACTCTTCCTAGCAATGTGGCCAAAATACTTCGGGGCTTTTGGCAAGCAGACGCTGGATAGCCTCATCTAAATCTTTGATTTGCACAGGATGGGTTCATTTGTGCAGAAGGCTGGCCATGGTATCTTGAGCGTTCTCTACAAACACCACATTTCAAAGGCATCAATCCGGTCTCGGACTAATTTTTTTAATTTCCAAATTTCGACGCCGCCGTAGTTAAAAATAGAAAAGATTATGGTGTTAACAAGTAGAATTTTTGTTTTTCTTGTGATGTTTTTATCTACCCACAGTTTGTGGAACTGAGTCGTTGACTTTTTCGCCACCCCAATCCTTCTTCAAATTTCGGGCTCACACGAACCGTTATTATTAAATATGGTGGAACCTAGATAGACAAAGTGGTCAAATCAAATCATTTTTCGCCGATTATGTAGATATAAAAAAAACTTGTATGCCCTACGTTCTTTCTTTTGGTCATATTAAACTTAACTAAAAACAAAGTTGTGTTCTTTTTCAGTTCTCACGAGGACCGACATACATGATCAATAACTACACAGCAGTATGTTCTTCTCTTATCTATGTATTGTATTTATGTTATTACGGAGAGATGCTGACAGGAGCGGTAACTATTCAGATAATTGTATAATATGATATAAATGTATACATTATATACAGGGTTAGTGGTAAAATAGTAATTAAACAACTTTAAACGGTTTAAATCGCGTATATTTATCATTATTTTTGTCCCGACATTTCAAACACTTTGCAGTGATCGTTGTCACGGGGTGACTAATTGGTATTATTTGTCACATGAGTTATTAAGAAAATTATTTGGTCTACCGTCTGTTTTTTTTTATATTAATCATAACGTTCCCTATTCACGCAGTATTCGCTCACAGTGTCCAGAGGTCTTGCAGATTTATGTCGGCCTTGAGATTTAATTAATTTGATGACAGGATCCCAAGCAGGTGGTACTTGCCAACCATCATCTCTATTGAAATTTGGGTATTTTTTGATTTCAATAGCCTCATTCTTGGCATAAACCGGGTCTCTTTAGCGAGGATTTGTGGGTTGTCGAACCGAATGTAGTGGTTGGGTTTGTCCTGGGCATGTGCACAAACCGCAGACTTGGTCGATAATTTTCTTAATAACTCATGTGACAAATAATACCAATTAGTCACCCCGTGACCACGATCACTGCAAAGTGTTTGAAACGTCGGGACAAAAATAATGATAAATATACGCGATTTAAACCGTTTAGAGTTGTTTAGTTACTATGTGTAATAATCGCGAAAACCTAAGACAACATAATTGGTAAAATGCTAACAACCTTTTAGAGTTGACTTCTGCTAGTCCTAAGAAACATGTGCACAACAACAATGTTATTTTAATTTTCTTGTATGTTTTTTTATATGTTTTTGACTGAATATACTCGAGGACCACTTAATTATTTACAAAATATTTTAGAATATTCTACGGATAATTACTTATTTATTGTAGGAGATTTAAATATACCAACATTAGACTGGCGACGCAGTGATACATGTACTTATATGCAACACATACATAGTACGTGCCACATAGTTAACTTATTAGTGAATTTCATGTATGCAACCAAAAGTTTTCAATTTAATTACGTAAGAAATAAATAAGCAGAATACTAGACTTGTTTATTTCAAATAATATTAATTGTGAATTATTTAATGCTCCAATTCCTTTGGTGAAATTGGATGCTTATCTTCCCGCTTACTATGTGACCTTGCCTATTGAACGTAGTCATGACTATATAATTCGTAAGTTACGTCAGACATACTGTTTTTCCAAAGCTAACTATGACATAATAAATAACGATATAATTGAAGTAAATTGGGATCTTATTTTTAGTAGGGAGTCACCTGAGTGTGCCGTCAGTATATTCTACGATACCAATATTGGTATCATATCTAAAGATATTCCTCAAAAAAAAGTTTTAAGTTCTAGTTTTCCAGTTTGGTACAATTTTTCAATAAGACACATTTTTAATAATAAAAAGAACGCATGCATCAAATGGAAAAAATATAAAAATAGATACTACGAAATGTTTTAATTATACAGAGAGCGACTGAAAACACTATCTGACTCCAGTTACAAGAGCTACATAAAAAAGGTCTAGGAAAGCATAAAATGTAATATAAATTTTTTTTGGTTATATTTCTAATAAAAAGAGAAATAGTAACATACCTGGTTGTGTTAATTATAAAAATAGATCAACTAGTGATGTGTTAGATATTTGCAATTTATACTCTGAATATTTTCATTCCGTCTTTGAACCCTCCGTAGTTCCTGACGATTATGATTTATGCCACATAAATAAACCAACCTTAGAAAATAATTAATCTGACCTGATGATATAAAGTCGGAACTCATTAAATTAGATACGTCCAAAGGTGCTGGTGTGGATAATAACCCCCCGTATTTTTTAAAACATACCGCAAATTCTATATGTATACCACTACATTATATATTTAATCTTTGTCTACGTGAAGGTGTTTGCCCACGTATCTGGAAATTTGCTCGCATTGTACCTGTCCATAAAAATGGAACTAAAAGAGATGTTGAAAACTATCGTCCTATATCAATTTTACCCACTCTGTCGAAGCTACTTGAGAGACTTATACACAATGTTATATATCCTAATCTGCATCATAATATCATTCCTAATCAGCATGGTTTTGTCAAAAGACGTTCTACAATCACTAATTTGTTAACATATACAATCGAACTTTTTGATAATCTTGATAAAAATAAGCAAACTCACAGTGTCTACACTGATTTTCAAAAAGCTTTTGACAGAGTGGACCATAAAATTATTTTAGAGAAGGTAGCATACAATGGGATCAGAGGTAATCTGTGGCGCTGGTTCAAATCATACATAACCAATCGTTGTCAGACAGTTGTGATCAATGGTCATCTGATACTATGCCAATAAGTTCTGGCGTACCGCAAGGATCCATTTTGGGTCCATTGCTTTTCATATTATACATTAATGATATTGGTAAATGCTTTATGTTCAGTAAATTTTTATTATACGCCGATGATCTAGAGGCATTTCATGTTATCAATACTTATCAAGATCATATTAACTTTCAACAGGATCTAAATCGATTCTCTGCATACTGTTTGAAAAATAAACTGTCACTCAGCCTTAAAAAAAGCAAGTCCATTATATTTACTCGTAAAATAAATATTAGTTACTTAAATTACGCAGTTTGTAACACTTATGTGGACAAAGTACAGGTAATTAGAGGCCTTGGTATCACACTTGATAGTAAATTAACCTTAGACATTCATGTTTTGAATATTATATCTAGTGGATTTAAATTATTTAATTTTGTCATTAGATCTTCTAGTAATTTTGAAAACGAATCAACATATCAGCTGTTATATAAATCCTTAGTTCGATCACAACTAGAGTATGCTGTATCTGTTTGGAATCCATATTACAACTGTTACAGTAACAACATTGAAAGAGTTCAAAAGAAATTTCTGCGCTGCGTTTCTTATAAATGTGATCATAGAATTATGCCCTATGAAGGATTACTAAAAATATATAAGTTATTAAGTTTAAAGTCTAGAAGGAAACAACTAGATGTAATGTTATTGCGTGATATTTGTAATAATCGATACGACTGTTCTGAATTAGTTGATAAGCTTAGCTATAATGTACCCGTTTGGGCCTTTTCACGTAATCATAAAAAAATATTTGCTACAACATTTTGTCGTACCAATGCTGGCAAACGATCTCCCTTGTACCGTATGGCAAAATCTTATAATGAACATTTTAATTCTATAGATATATTTCATGAGAGAGTGGGATGTTTTAAAAAGTCAGTGTTTGGCTGCTGAAGGAAGTACAACAGGAAACGTTGATCTTGTCATCATAGTTTCTCCTTAAGCAGCTGATACTGTTTTGTAATTTTTATTATTTTAGTGAAGCATAAGCAACTTAACAAACAATTTGTAAAATATAAAATACTTTGTAGTCTTAATTCTCAGCACATGAATATATGAAAATGTAAACTTGTGGTCAACGTCGTTGGTATCGCAATTAGTTATATGTTTTGTCTTTAAACTTTTTTGTTATTTTTTATTGTGTGTACTGTTTGTTGATCCATGAAAATAAATGAAAAAAAAAAGTGCCACCTCATTTGAAAGTCTCTTGTGCATATAATGTATTATGTACTGTATTTTGTGAAAAAGCTCTGAATCTTATTGAGTCATATCTGTCAAACAGGCTACAGAAGGTTGGAATAAATGGCAATACTTCTTCGGAGAAACCGCTAGGTGTTTGGCGAAAGATTTTCTACTTGAGGGTGCCAGGCAGGCATTTGCAAAATGCCTTACCAGCATAACGATTGCCATCCGAAGACAACAACCGGAATCGACAGTTTAACGTGCTCTCCGAAGCACAGAAGCTCAGTAGTAATGTCACTATCGGTCGCCCATTCAAGTCATGACCGCGGCAGACGTTCTTTAACTTAGCTGATCGATTAAGAACGGCTAAGCAAACGCGACGAGCGCTTCAAGAGTATCTACGTTAGTAAAAATAAATGTATAATGTCCTCAGAGTTTGCGCATTGGAGATATGGCGTACAACAGTATCTGGTACAAAGGAGATAAGCATTATCAAAAAGCCATTTTCATTATTATCAAAAGGTAGGCGATTTTTTTTATAAATATAAGTATTATTTGTTCCACTGATTATAATATTTGACTCCGTAGCAGGTTACAATAAATTAGGTACTACGAAATGTAAGTACCTATGTTTTCATATATATATATATATATAGATATTTATATATATATATGAAATGACAAAAAAAATTGTTTGTCATTTCATATATATATATATATATAAATATCTATATATATATATATATATAACATCATTAAAATCCGTACGCATAACGCAAAAACAATTTTTGTCACTTTTTGGTTGAAAACATGTACAAACAATTTTTTTAAATCTCTTGTTTCTGCTATTTTGTTTTGTAATATTTATATATATACAAATATATACACACACAGAAACATGAGAACTAAAAAAATAGTTTGTTCATGTTTTCAACTAAAAATGTGACAAAAATGGCTTTTGCGTTATTCGGACGGATAATAATTATTCTTAACAATCAACGAATAAATATTTATTCGTAGTTAACAATCAAATCAAACAGCAAATGCTTTGACATAGACTGTTGCTGCTGCAGCGTTTTCGCTATGATAAAGATAATACAAAAGCCACTTGATGATATACTTAGTGAAGTTTATTATTTTAAGTGACATTTCTTATTTTTCCCAAAGGTCTCATATGTAGAATATATATAAGTGTTTATTTTGCATATAATTGGCATGAAAAAAATATATCTATGAAATATTTGCGAAGGTTAAATTACAGCTGGGTTATTCGTTTCAAGGATTCCGGTGCCAAAAGGCAAAACGGAGCCTTTCGGAGCAAACCAAGCCTCTGTTTTATCTAAATTTCGAAGATTTTAGCACCACAAATAAACCACAGATGGTAAAACGGTCATAACCTAGAATGAGGACTGGCCCTATAGGGCAGCTGTGGAAACACAACGATAAGTGGTTGGCGACATTTTTTTTTTACTTGCGATGACTTCCGGTTACATTTAAAATATCGCGTACTGTATTCATAGCGTTCATGGAGTAATCAATGGATAAAATAATAGATTTAATCGTTAGTTTGTCTGTACTAACGTTTAAATCCTAGATTGACAGATGAACTAGACTAGATGGACAGACGAACTGGTAAAGAATCTATTCTTTGGAGAAAATTTAATAGGCACCCGTGACTAGACACATAGAAACATGGAAGTCCTTGAAATAGTCTAATACCCGAAGGGGGTCCATATAAGCCACAACAAAGTAATGACCAAAATGAATAAATTTAATCTAAACATAATACAATTGAAATTAATATAAGGAATTCCATTGATCATATATATTAATTAGACTGTATTGTAATAGGGTGAATGGAATGAAATAATGCTTTATTATATTATTAATATTATTTATATTTTATATGTATAATGTGTCATCCTTCAATTTTTAGGTCTCAAAAGGCGTGCTGCCTAACATCAATGAACTACGCTCCAGTGACTTTGAATATGTTTACAAAAGTAAGGAATTATCTTTTGTTATGTATTAAATATATATATTTTTTTTTTGATAATTCAAAGTAATATTTGGTACAAAGACTTACAATATCGAAGTCGGTGTAATTATTATATTAAAGTTTGTTGAGATGGCTTATTTGTACCATCGCGAAGCTCTGCACCCCACACTAGGTCCTATTTGAGCCTGTGTAGTGGGCCTGCATTAACTCTACGCGGTTTACTATAACCCACTCATCATATCTCAATGAACGTTATGCATCACAAATCCAACCAAAACTAGGTCATACACAAACGTCCTCATCACAAATTCCAAACCAGTACGACACCTCAAAATTGCAATCAAATCAAATAAAAAAGACGATGTAAAAATTGTTACACTAAGTAAATGCATAAAAAAAACCTAGGTACTAACTGGTAAAATGAGGAAAGTTAGTACATAGGTTTTTTTATGCATGATAAGCAAGCATTTGGCCGCTATCTTATCTGATAGAAAGTGATGATGCGGCCGAAGAAGAAGCATGCTTGCCTAGAAGATACCTATTCACTCTAGACTTGAAGACTCCCAAATTGTACTGTTCGGGAAATGAAAACGCGGGCAATGGGTTTCACTCCTTCGCTGTACGCATGATATATGTGGAAGCGAAATGCTTAGAGTGAACTGGAGTAATGACAACCATGAAAGGATGACGGCCATCAGAGCGTCTTGTTGTCCGATGATAAAAGGGGCATGGCATACCTACGCACACTCTCTAAAATTAATTTATACGATAGAATACCGATAGACAAGCGACCCTGCGACAATAACCGAGACTGCAGCCCGAGCCGTAGATCAGCCGACTGTATAGTGAGCAAGTTGCTCACGAGTTTCATGCGCACTTTTTCAACACACTTGCGAGGAAAAAATATATATATTGCACAAATGCGATACAAATAACAAACGAAAATTATGGAAAATAGCGCGGAAGTTTTTTTTTGCGCGCGGCAAATGTTTGATTACATAAAAACCACTTTGATGTTACAAATCTGTATTACCCGGTTGAATTGAAAATGCTCTGTTTACTCGCATATAATTTGCAGTTAGGTACTAACTTAACTTAGGGATAAATTACCCGATTAAATTGAAAATGCTCTGTTTACTCGCATATTATTTGCAGTTAGTTACTAACTTAACTTTGTAGGGATAATTATATTACGCACTAGTGTATAATATTATTATGCACGAGGGTGTTATAGTTCGGTTTATGGCCCTAAGAACGATGTAATAAAGCACTCTTTACGAGCAAGGGTGTTGAAAACTTATTTTTCAAAACAAGCACTAATATGCATATTAAGTTTATCATTGTTTGTTATCATTTCAGGTGATGAGCACCACTTGGTCCTACTTGTCGCTGATGAACTCGGTGTACGAAGAAGAAAATCAATAGATATATAATGAAGTTAATACAAGCACGATAGAAAAATATCAAATAATATTTCATCGTCATATAAATTTGAAAAACTAGACTATGATTGTAGCACTTCATTATCCTGTAATAAAGCATTGAAGTTTATTTCTTTAAAATTATAAAAGTTTTTTTTGAGTTTATAACTACTCTTCCCGCTCAAAATAAAAAATGACACAGCATTACAATTTATCTCGTCATGAACCTCACCTACTATGTGCTCTATAAACCTAGGTCCCTGATTTGTGTTAATTTACCGAATAGATAGCTTTAACGAAATTGACTCACGGTAGAAGGCGAATGTTCCAAACTATTTGGAACCTTTCCCTATCCGAAGCTTATGTAAATAAAAATATGTATTTGAAAGTTATCCGGGTCCTTTATAAACTGCTTTGAAATTATATACACTATTTATATTAGGTAAGAACAGTTCGTATTTTTCGAGGCTATTAATTTATTTTCAATCCACGAACGATTCTACTATAAATATAGCTATATTTCCAGCTGGTGGGATGCCTTTATTTACAAAGTATACTACAACTACAGCTGCTATAATTATAGCATTTAGACAACCTACAAAGCATTTAGACGACATTTCACTGGCAGTCCAAATGCTCCTACCCACTACCAGTTGGCAGCTTGCCCAACATTTCCAGCTTTAGTTAAACCAACACAAATTCTTATTATCCAACCTATAAAATAGTAGATTGTTATACAAGTGCCGAAGGGAATCAATTCCCATACGAGGTATTTAGACGCCCGAGCGTAGCGAGAGTGGCTATAGTCAAGTAGTAATGGATCACTTTCACCCGTGTTAAGCACTCTACTTCTCATTTCGAATTTAAGGAAAGAAAAATAGTAGTTTTTATTAATTATTCATTATTAATAATAACATGAATAGGTACCTATTTAAAATTAAGTAATCGAGATGTTACAAATATTTATGGACAGCTGCGGCGCAACCGTCTCAACGCAAGTTACGTGCTGAGGCCCGCGCTCGCCGCTGTGCACAATCATGACTCCCAGACGAAGAACTTCAAATAAGTTCGAAACTGGTCGGAGCAATATCCGGTAAATATAACGCGAGTCCTAGCCGGTTACTAAATAATAATTATGGACAAAACTCGCGAAAGTTTTTTAGCTCAAATATTTTTGGAATTTAAAGTCAAATTTTGCTTGCAATATTTACGGACGGCTATCGTCCTAATAGGAATTTATGACTTTCACTCTTGTTAAACACTACTTTTCACTACGTATATGAGTAATATAAAAATAGTTTTTCTATAATATTCATTGATAACAAGAACATGAAACTACTTACAATTAATGCAGTTATAGTCCAAATAGGAGTTGATAACTTGCATCCGTGTTAAGCACTCTACTTTTCAATAAAAATATGAGTTTTTTTTAAAATTAAATATTTTTGTTTAAATTTTAAATACTTATAAATATGTGTTTAAGTCGCCAAAGTCTTAAAATTACTGTTAATCTAAAATTCTATAATAAAACTAAAATATTTACTGAAAACCATAACATGAGTAGAAGAAACATGTATAAAATTGTTTAAATACTATAAATAAACCCGGCAAAAAACACTCACGTTGAGGATCGAATACGTCAACCCGGGTTTCGAGCATATCAGATGCTCATCATCAGGGCGAGTGCGCAGCTGTGTCTGCGAGCTCCCGGCGGGCACTGGTATGAGCATCTGATATGCTCGAAACCCGGGTTGACGTATTCGATCCTCAACGTGAGTGTTTTTTGCCGGGTTTATTTATAGTATTTAAATATGTGTGAAACTCACGAGAATTTCAATTAAAAAATGTATAAAATTGATTGAAGGATTAGAACAATTTGTGAAATTTAGGTAATTTTTGTTAGATTTTCTATTCTCTTATAATTTTACTTGCTGTCCTAACAATTTTATATATCTAGATATCTTTTTAAAATTTAAACATGGCACACAACGCGTTGTAAACAAAATTAGAACGCAATGTATAATTAGAGTAGGTGAATTTGTTTGTGTTATTATAATCTAATAAATTACTGTTTCATAGATAAATATAAAATATAACATCATAACTATAACAAGTATAGTTAGCTTCCTGAGTCAAAATGCGCTACCACTGATATAAGTAACGTAAAAAATGCGTATTTAAATAAATTTTGAATTCGATAATTAATATGGTAGTTTGAAGTTGATTTACATTATATTTATAATAGTTGCATATCAGGACTCGTACTCAGACATGCTATTTATGTATAATATAATATCACAAGTATAGGTAAATTATCCGAGCCACTCTATGTAATATATAATATAATATCTATATATAATATCTACCTCTTCTCTCGAACCATCACTTGTACAGAAAATTAATGTATTAAATCAGCCAGATCGTCAACCGCTGAAAATAGGCTCCCCAATTAAGGGGGGTTTGCCATAATCTTCAGAAGGCGCTGCTGCTCCTTTTGATACTTTTCCTTTAGTCTTCCCTTACGACTCCCACGGGAAGATATAGAGGGTGCAATTCTAGTTGGGCACCCCACAGGGGAAAATGCATTAAAGTTTATTAATTTCAAAACTTCTATGAACTTATGTAAACAGGTATCAGGTACTATACTATCCTAGTAACGGTACCATTCTGAAGCAATAATGGCCAAGCCGTAATATAGACTGCCGTGCCGCAGGTCCATGGTAAGATCCCCACCGGTAGCTGGAGCTTCACCGCATGTTGAAAGGGCATTTTGTGGCTCACCTGGCTAGCTACCACTTTCAGCTAGAAAACCAAACACCTAAAAGTGTGTTTCGGCAGCAGTCCTTGAGAACCAGTAAAATAACAGGCAATGAGAACTTAACAAATACAGGCAGAAATTAATCCACTTAACATCAGATGGACATCGTGCTCATTCCATCACAATAACAAACAAAAAAATATAAACTACATTCTTACGCTGGAATTGCAATGGAATAATCAGAATAATCAATTTATTGGTAAGAATATTACATGTCACAAAATTAAAATTAGTTTATCGATACAGTTAATAATTTCAATTATATTTAAGTAAATAAAATTACATATTATTATGTGTCATACAATTATAATTATAGCTAACAATAACAATACAGTTATAATGTCAATTATCATATAAATAAAAATATTTATAGAATACAAATAAATTAAAAAATAAATCATTCAAATAAATCGGTATTTAGTATCTTGTTCTTCTTTCTGGTTAAGGTAACATTGTACTTAACATCTCGTACCTTACCAATGCTAATACGATAGCAATATTTAGTATAATCGTGACCCTTTTCGGTTAAAGCGAATTTATTACCTAGTATTCAATAGGCTTTACAAAGTCTCTACAGAAACGTTGAATCTTCAAAAGCTAAGTGTAGTGTAAAGGATCAAAAGAGTATGCCGACATCAATGAATCATTAATAAATAACCAGAGTGTTGTAATTTATGTACTAAATTCTTGGATCAACAATTTATTTTCAACAGCCTACCTATTTCGCCCCTTTCTTCCTTTAGACCCCTCGATAAAAAATAAACTAGGTAGTTAAGAATTTTAAATTTTGGTATATTATGCCATTAGGCATATAAGTCATTTAGGGATTACCCCTAAATGTTACCTAAAATTTTTGCACATACGGAAAAAGCGTTATGCAACGCTGCAGTGCGAGCTGGTTTTTAAGGTTCCGTACCTTAAAACCCGCGCTGTCCGTCTGTCTGTCTGTCAAGACTCTTTTTCTCGCGTAGAGGAGGTATCAAGCTGAAATTCATATCAAATGCTTAGGTCTACTGTCCCTTGGAGCTGTGAAAAAATCAAAGCAAACGCAATGAAAAGATACGGCCGTTTATGTCGCTAATTTGTGATACTCGCAAGGGAATCAAAACCTCAGGGTACTTCCCGTGACCTCAGAATCTTGAAATTTTCGAAGCGCTCGTAGTAAAGTTTGCTTAGCTATTCTTAACCAATCAGCAAAGTTAAGCAACGTCCGCCGCAGTCATGAGTTGGATGGGTGACCACTAGTGACATTACTACAGCTGAGCGCTTCCGTGTTTAGGAGCGAACGTTAAGCCGTCGGTCCCGGTTGTTGTCTTAGGAAGGCAGCCGTTATAGCATGGTGGTAGGGCACTTTGCGAATGCCCACCTGGCTAGCTAGCACCCTCAAGTAGAAAATCTGTCGCCAAGCACCTAACAGTGTGTTTCGGCGTCTGTCCTTGAAAGCCAGTAATTCCAAGTTAGCCTGAGCAACATGTTCGACCTCATCACTTACCAGGTGTCAGGTGAGATAGTGGTCAGAGGCTAGCATATCAGCAAAAAATTAAAAAAAAGTAACATTTATTAACACTCGGCCAGGGATTTGATATATAATTAGTTGAATTAAAATTGTACGAATCAAGTATATACACGAAAAAAGAACTATTCACCCGACATCTACAATAATTACATCGCGTAATGATTCAACTTTACTTAGCACTCATCCATTTATTTTAATTCATTTATTTTAAAGAATAATATAAATAAAAACATATTACTTTATTTTATCGCAAAATAGTCAAAATCAAGTTTAAATCCGCTGCTAGAAAGTAACTTTTTTAAGATGGATAAATATGACGGATTTGTCGTTGGAACAGTAATACATCGTATCAAATGTCACGTCAGAGTATGCGAATAGAGTGAACGATTTGTTGTGACGTCATCAAAGCGCCGGGCAATTCCATTGTTTGTAAGCCTGCTTAATTGACGTAGAGGTATTAAATTAGCAGTAAGATTAAGTTATTGTTACTTTAAGAGGTTGGCCCCCAGGAGTATTTGCACAGTTACTTCAAGGCAGAAAATCTGACACTAAATATGTCTCATTTAGGTATCCTTAGTATCCTGCGCTACAGTTCCTGGCTGAAGTATACAAGGATATAATTGGATGTACGGCAATTCTACGGCAGCAGTTTTTTTCAAAGGAATAATTTATTTGAATACGAATGTATATAAATTTGTATCTCATTTCCTGATTCTGTACGAAGAATGTTTTTTCCTTGTATAATACGGGTAATGTATAATATACTAAGAATAACGATATTTATTCTTAGATTCGGTATATACGACCACAGAAAAGCGAAAGCAATTATTGGAAAAGATAACTTGTCAATGTCTGGCTTATGCTAACGATTTAAAATTATACACTGAGATATCAAGTATTAATGATTGTATTTTTCTTCAGTATAATATCAATGTATTGAACAACTGGTGTAATAGTGACAATATGTCACTTAATATAAAAAAATGCCAGTATATAACATTCACAAAAAAAGAACATAGTAATGTATAATTATTCTATGGATGGTATTAGACTGGACAAAGTCAACACAGTGCGTGATTTAGGTGTCTGGTTCGATTCTTCATTAAATTTCAAATTTCATCTGGAAACCATAACAACTAAAGCAAGCCGAATGCTAGGTTTTGTCATGCGTACGGCAAAACCTTTTAGACAAATGGATTCGCTTATAATACTCTATACCTATATCATTAGTTAGATCACAACTCGAATATTGCTCCTCTATTTGGGCATCTATTTACAAAGTTTATGAGGATAGCGTTGAATCAATACAAAAGCGATTATGTGTCAAACGAGGGTTGAGGAAAGTTATTCCTGGGTATGAAAATCGTCTGGTACATTTTAAATTTCAAATTCTTATACATAGACGCAAAATCACTGACATGTGCGTACAGCACAGGATTGTCAATGGACTGTTTAGTGATGAATTACTAATGGATATTAACATTATCACTCGTAAGATTGCAACTCGTAAATCACCTCTTTTTAGTATTCCGCTCTAGAACAATAATGTAGGGTACAACAACCCGCATTACCGTATGTGTCGATTTTATGATGACGTCTGCATCGATGTATGCAATGAACTCGACATTTTTCATCAAACCTTATTTAACTTTAAAAAGACACTTTTAAAATTGAACTTCTAAACATTCTGACGTTGTATACATATACATATTTAAATTACCTACTTTAATTAACTGCAAAGATGTCTACAATATTAAGTTTAACAAATTTACCATGTTAGTTTTAAATCCAAGTTTACATATACGTTTCTTTAATTTGTTAAATGTTTTTTAAATAACATTTCTCTATGTATACGACAACAAGGTTTTTGTTTTGCAAAAAATTAAGGTACCTATACAATTTTGTATTCCGAATAGTAATTATATAAAAAATGCTCGAGGGAGTTTAAGGGTTCTTGCAACAGGCCATCAAAGTAATAATTTGCTGATATTTATTGCAAAACTACTGATCAAAACCAGCATTTTGTTGGTTTAACTCACAGGTTCAATAGATTTATTCTGGCCTTAAAACTTGGGACACTCAAAAAATCAAAATCACCATTTTATTTATTATTAATTTAACATATTTCGAATAATATTGAAAATAAAAACTTTTTCTTCACATTTTTAGTGTTACGGACCTCAAAAGGAACCTCGACGCGTTCCTGAGGACTTTTCCTTGGTCTTGACAGACAGACAACAAAGTGCTCCTATAAGAGCTCCTTTTTTTTTTCCTGAATTGGAGTCTAGCAGCTGACTACGAAATATACGAGATACGGAAAAGTGTAATGTATTAGTTTAAGTAATTTATTGGTACCTAATGACAACTAAATGGCTTCTATTGATAACTATATTATGTCTTTGTTATGTATCTAGAAAAAATTGCCTAAATGGTAATGCTTAAATGGTAAGAATGTATAAGAACTATTTTGTTAATTTTACCATCTTGTTACATTACATTCTAAATAAACATATTTGAATTTGAATTAAAAATCACGTACAAAACATAGGGTATTTTTCTATTTATATCTTAATTTAGTACTACCAAGATAAATTTAAAGATACTAGATAACAAACAAAAAACGAATTATTCACTAAAACAATACACAAGATACCAACGTCAGTCTCACAAAGATATTGGAGATAAATACGGTCATAAATGTAACTCATATGAACTCACTTTTCAGACTTAAATGGAGGTATCAACCAAATATACTGAAATAAATTCATGAAGCTAAGACAAAGTACCAGTTGCATACACGATATATTTAAAAAATCATGTCGGTCACACAGACCAACGCGCGGGCATACAAAGTTTAAGAACACGCATCGTTTTAATCTTATCCAGGCTGACAAATTAAGTAAATTAAGAGTAAGTAATAACAAACATTTAAATTAGAGTCATGACAAATTTTAATGAAAGCAATAAACAACTTTCCATATATTTACTCGTAGATATTTAAACTTCCGATCCCTCTGGGTTCTACATACAGAACATTATTAATTTGAAATTTTCCAAATGGCTTGGTCGAGTGTTCGTTTGATTTAAATTCATATCTGCGTCATGCGTGAGCGTTTAATGTTATACTAACAGTAAGAGATAAATAAAAATACATTAGTATTTAAAAAAAACACAATTATATCGGATTATGTAACATGCGTCAGTGTATTTTTTGTCAAGGCAACGTTCGTGCTACTAACATTTAATATTTTTGGTCTTAAGACCATGCAGCTAATAAACATTGGAAATGGAGATGTTCGATATAAATAACATTATTTTTAGAATACCTATGATGCATCTAAGTTGCTTCGGCATCATAGGTATTCAGCGACTAAACGCTAGATATAGCAATGCCTGGATAGTGAATCAGGCTACATTGTACCGCATTTTTAATTTAGTAGCATCTACTCAAAAATAACAAAAACTGCACTTGCCTTGTATAGGTATATCATGCCAGACTGCCGCTAGCCGCAAAATAGCGTTTCGTAGTTTACTTCTTTTAAACTTTCAAGTCTTTTGGCATGCGTAGTGCGAATGTTTCGCCACTCTATATGTATTTACGACCTGCCACGTTGAAATCGTTTTAACTGCCCATACTGTATAAAACGTTGAGCTTTTAGTTTTCATTAGCGACATCGTACAGTTTGTCGACCGCAAATGGCTTCTGCTGCATGAAAGCACAAATTTCATCAATTTATTCTGTATTTTGCGGAATAATTTGGAATATTCCAGTGTTTTACACAACCGGTTAACTGCCCTATGCATCTGTAATTACCTCGGAGGAAGGGTATTCTCCCTGTGGTTATTACTGCAAACTTCACACAACAAATACTTCTAGGGAGAAACTAGTAAAATGGGTAAATAACTACACCATCATCTTCTTACCCTTGTCCAACTTATGAGGGGTCGGTACAATTTGCTTTCTTTTAAGACCACAAAATATTAGCAATTTTCATATCGAGCGTTTATACCTATGGACTGCGGTGCCGCAGGTCCATGGTTCGAACCCCACCGCCGGCTTGAGCTTCACCGCATGGTGAAAGGGCATTTCGCGAATGCCCGCCTGGCTAGCTACAAGTAGAAAATTTGTCGCCAAGCACCTAAGAGTGTGTTCCGGCAGCAGTCCTTGAGAGCCAGTAAAATTACAGGCACATGATGAGACTTAACAACTGTATGTCTCAGGGTAACGGTCGCAGTGCAGTTCGTTATTTTTTGAATGCATCTAGCAAATTGAAGTGCATCTGTTATAGGCAGAGGATACCGCTTAACATCAGGTGGGCCTCGTGCTTGTTCCGTCACAATAACAAAAAGAAAGTATGTATTTTAAGCTTTAGCTTCGGTTTTGCCTTACTGACTGGATAATATTCTTCTTACTTATAGTATACACATTATCTTTTGGTGAAAGCGTTAAGATGGTAAAGAATCTTGTGTATGGTGAAATCCAGCTACAGATTAAACCGTATTACAGTAAAATATGTGTGATCTGGACACATACCGTCGAACAAGTTCGCATTCCTTATGGGCAAGGTCTTATCTCCTAATTGTGATGATTGCGGAACGATAGTGGACGTGCAACATGTTTTGTGGGAATGTGTGCGGAACGCAGCTTGTAGATTTACATATTTTGGTGCAGCGAGAGATATGGATATAGGCCTAGGTAACAGTATTTTAGTTTATCCAATGTCAGAAAAAGCAAAAATATTGTATAAACTTGCAGACTTAGCCTTACCTAGTAGATTTTAAGACATTTGTATTATAAGTTATTACAGGGCGGTGTGGTCGCTAAGCGACAAAGCCCTTAAAATAAATTAAAAAAAAAAAAAAAAAAAAAAAAAATATGCAGGGTGACATATGTATATGCTAGGCCAAATACTTGAGCAGATCAGAAAGAGTTTTATTGTGGACTATTTGAGTTACTTTGAGTTGATTGCGGTGAAATAAAATTAAGTTTTGAAGCGCTCGTAGCGATGTTTACTTAGCTGTTCGTAACCGATCAGCAAACTTAAGCAACGTCCGCCGCCGACATTACTACTGAGCGCTTCCGTGCTTCGGAGGGCATACGTTAAGCCATCGGTCCCGGTTGTACTCTTAGTATAGCAGTCGTTATAATGAATGCTCGCCTGGCTAGCTACCACCCTCAAGTAGAAAATCTGTCGCCAAGCACCTAACGGTATGTTCCGGCCCTCCTTGAGAGCCAGTATTTCTAGGTTAGCCTTAACAACATCTTCGATCACATCATCACCTACCATGGGTGAGATGAGAATGGGGTCAAAGTCTAAATTATCAAGAATTAAAAAAAGTGGTGTTATGGAGCTCCCGCACAATGGTAAGAATAGTATTCCAAGTGAAGCTGAACTTTACCGTTATAAAGTTGCAGGCGATTGGCCGACCTGAAGTACAGTCTCACCTTTACGTGCACACCAAGCTTCTTAGAGGCTAATTTAGCCATCCTTTCCGAATTAGGTTAGTTAGCGTAACTGAATGACGCTTGATATATCAACGCCAAGTATTCCGACACAAATTGAAGCAGGATTGTCCTCAAAGTGGAGGATAGTTGAGCGATAAACGCACAAACTTGTGTCTTCTTGGGGTTAAATTAAACTTAGTTCAGTAAGCCCCACTTCGAGACATGTGACAACATAGTCTAGACTTTAGACGTAAGATTATTCCGTCTTTAGTCAACGTTTTCCCGAGGAATTGTAGCACGGTCTGTATATGACTCATATCCGGTACTGTTATCCGCATAGCGATAAATGTCACTGAACTGCAACATCTCATTGATGTGAACGAGAAGCAGAGTTGGTGATAGCATCCAGCTTTGCAGAATGCCAGCATTGATAGGTATAAGCCGGAGCATTCACCGTTGATAACGACTTCTATGCACATCTACAAAAAACTGGAGATCCACTTGCAAAATTTATCGGGTGGCCCACACAAAGGAAGCTTCGTAGGAAATTCGTTTTGCCATACCTGATCAAAGAAACCTTTATCCAAATTAGATGCTGATATAGTGGAGTCAAAGAGTGAGGCTCACTCTTAGACACCACGATCTCTGCCATATGTTAGGTAAAATAAAAGATCACCAGTCGAGTGACCGCGATGAAGACCGATGTGGCGATTGCTAATCAGCTGGTGTTTCTAACTAGATACTGCAAAAACTGGATGTCGATAACAGGTTCCATTACCTTGGAGTACAAAAAAATTAATACTCGCGGTTCGGAAATAAAACCTATCGTTGTAATTTTTTAGGCTTATACGCTTAGCAAGCGCTAATACAAAAATTACAATGTTAGTGAGATTTTATGTAAATGGTCAGATCTGAGTGGTCACGTTTTTGGGGATCGGTTGCACCAAAGCCGTCATTCGTATTTATGAGAAAACTCCTTAAGTGTAGGAGAGACGGAAAAGACGCGTTAGAGCCGGTGTCAACTCAGAAGTACAAGTCCGCAATGGAAGATACCATCAGACCCACTCGACTTATAAATGTTCAAAAACATTATTTACGTAGATTTTTGAAGCAGTGATGGCTTAGTAGCATTGGCTATGGACTGCCGCAAAGAGACAGCTCAGAAGATGGACATTCTCATTCGCGAGGCAGAGGTAGCACGTCTCTTTACAACTTTCAATAGAGATATAGTAATGCCACAGTTCTTAATATTCTTGAACCAGGAACTGTATTTTTAATAATTTTCTCGATTGTTAAACATAGTGAGATTCAAGCCCGGCACCCCACGAAACAAATAAGGTTTGACTAAAAAAAATACACAGTAAATATTTGAACTCCCAAACTGTGCTCGGTAGATGGTATTAAGTTTGACCTATATATGCACCCAAACCATTTCTCACGAACCGTCGCCGTCGGTGTTCGAAATATCAACGGTTCCCCTTTCGGGCTATAAAGGTTTTATATTATGCTCTTTAACACAAGATATGGCATGTTGTCTCATAGACATTAAATTGTCGTCGAAAGACATTAAAACGATTTCTATAATGTCTAGGAAACCTGGGTTTTCCTAACTTGGTTAGATCTATAATATTACCTAGATATTGTAAATCCAACTAGTTCATTTCATTTATTATATCTGTTTATATTAAGATGAGGTATGGACAGTTATATTTTTTGACATATTGTGTGAAATACGCTCTAATATATTATGAATTGACTGTTTATTTTCAAGGAAAACGTCCATATTTTTAGTAACAAGGCGTATTTCCTCTAAAAGCATCGCAAGACGGCTTTCATAAGTACTTAAAGAAACTGGTGACATAGACATATTCCTGGATTGACAATCTCAAAGCACAAAGCCGTAGTCCCTACTATTGGAATGGATTATGTTCCCAGCTTTGATATCCCTTTGTTTGCATATTTGGTGCTCCTTCAGAGCACAATTCTGCAATTTTAACGTGGTGTATAAATCCACATTGCCATACATCTTGTCAACCAAAAATAGAAAGGAAAAGGTAATATAAAATTATGCAATTCCAAAGCAATGGATCCGAATTATAATCAATTAGTCTTTATGCCAAATCCAAATGACAAAACTGAAGATCCATGGACCTGGCTGGACCAGAGATTCTCTATGAAGAATCAAGGACAGTTATACACATCAACCCAAAATCCGTTGCCAATACGTCTCAGGAAAAAAGAGTCAAACTGACCCTACGCAAAATTTTAAATTTTCCCAAGTACATATACGATCGATCTATAGATATCGAAGCATTGATGGCTCAGTGGCATTGGCTATGGACTGTCACGCAGCAGGTCCATGGTTCGAATCCCGCCGCGGGCTTGAGCTTCACCGCATAGTAGAAGGGCATTTTGCGAATGCCCGCCTGGCTAGCGACCACCCTCAAGTAGAAAATCTGCCGCCAAGCGCTTAACGGTGTGTTTCGGCAGCTGTCCTTGAGAGCCATTGAAATTACAGGCACATGAGACTTATTAACTATGTCTCAAAGTGACGGGCGCAGGGCAATTCATGGCTTGTGGTGAAATGCATCTGTTATAGGCAGAGGTACGCTAAACATCAGGTGGGCCTCGGGCTTGTTCAGTCACAATACCATAAAAAAAAAAAAATATACGCCTAGAAAATGACCATGTTTTACTATTTCTCTTGGGTTGAGGTTTATTAATCTTACAGACCTTCGTGCTGTTGAGTAAAGATTATAAAAGATTTTATACATAGTTTTACTGTCTATTTTTTTACAGTGCAAAGGTTTAAAAATTTTGGAAAATTGTTCTGTGAGGATATTTGTGAAATTGTTCTGTGTATATACATGTTAATGCATACGACTTTACGTCATAATTAAATTACACGTAACACTACGAATAAAATATACGTACATTATTTGTAGACGGAACGCTTTTTCACGTGTTTTAGGAACCGTTGAAACGGATAGTCAACTATATTAAAGCAGTGATGGTTCAGTGGCATTGGCTATGGCCTAACGCGCGGCAGGTCCATGGTTCAAATTCCACCACGGGTTGAGCTTCACCGCATGGTGGAAGGGCATTTTGCGAATGCCCACCTGGCTAGCGACCACCCTCAAGTAGAAAATCTGTCGCCAAGCACCTAACGGTGTATTCCGGCAGCTGTTATTGAGCGCCAGTACTTTTAGGTTAAGCCTGTTAACACCTTCAACCATATCATCACTTACCATCACGTGCGATTGATGTCAAAGGCATACCTATCAGCAAATAAAAAAAAATGATATATTTGCTCTCGAATTCAGCATATACAACAAAATACCAGAATTGTTTTCTAGATATATTTTCCTTAAGTTGAAAAGATATACAAAGATGCACTTTTACGTCCAAACTAATAAAATAACATTAGGAGAGTGTATCTGCAGCCAAACTTCGAATTGGATTCCCTACTGAATTGATTTGAATTCAACTTCCAACTAGGAAACCGAATTTGTTTCACCAATTTTACGGGTTTTCAAACACAAATACCGACTTTATGTCGGTGAATACGAAGCATATTTTGTATCACAAACATGGTTTATATCAGCAGGAGACATAATAATATGTGTATATTTTTTTTTAATTTGTAGCCATTAGAAAGTGGTAAAGAGGAATGGAATACTGCCTAAACCTTAAGAACATGAATAAAGAACAGTATTTATTCATGTGCCATAAGATAAGCCACCAGGTGGACTGACGACATCGTGAAAGTCGCGGGTAGCCAGTGGTTACAAGTGGCTAATAGCCGTTCTTTGTGGCGTTATATGAGGGAGGCCTTTGTTCAACAGTGGACGTATTCCGGCTGATGATGAAGATAAGACCGATCACCTTGCTGCACCAACACTGAACTGTGTTCAGATACCTTCATAAATTTATTTGGCTCTCTGTCCAGAGAGTTAGCATGGTAACGATGCAAAATAATACGCCATTTAGGGCAATTTTTAAAGAGTTTGTCAATTACTTCCGGAAAACAAATGATCGCGTACCAATCAGTATTTACTGCACGATGCTCCAAAGAAGCAGTAGTCACGTATCCAGCTTTATTAAAAAAGAAGCAATCATCATTTTGGTTGCTTTCGGCTCATCTTGAGAGACCCAAGCGGTCTATTGCTTTGGTTTTAGATCGTAACTATATAAATCCATGATTTGTCACCTGTTACTTTACCCCGCACCAAATGTGTCGGCCTTGTTGCCCTTGTGTTTCTGAGCATGTGAAATTCAAAGAGACATGTAACGCGGTCCGTTTTTAAGCCTTTTTTATGATTTTGTTCGGAACAAGCTCGAGGCCCACCTGATGTTAAGCGGAATAACTGATGCATTTAATCACAAGTTACGAATTGCACAGCGCCCGTCACTTTGAGACATAGTTGTTAAGTCTCGTGTACCTGTAATTTCACTGGCTCTCAAGGACTGCTGCCGGAACACAACAATAGGTGCTTGGTGACAGATTTTCTATGAACTATGAACTATTTCCGCTCGGCCATCATTGCTCAGGCCCTTATCAAATTGTGAGAATTCCAACGCAAGTTGGTACAGCTTTTTTCACCCAAATGTTTGTGTAGAATATTAAAGTGTAGAATACAAATTGATTGAACTGATGCATACGCCATATGCCTGAATACCATGGTAGGTCACATGCCTATTGTTTTGAGGGGTGAACAGGTGCTATCACTAAATTTGTTACTGAGATTGATACGACCACGCAAGAATTCTTCAAGCCAGATATTTGAGTTACCCATCCAAGTCTTGACCACGGCGGACGTTCGGTTAATCACTGCTATAAGCAAACGTCGCTACGAGCGCTTCAAAATCTAAAGTTCGATTTTTGTAATTTATCTTTAATTAAGACATTGTATAAGAAATGTATAAATTAAAAAAGAAACAATTACATTCTTGTAATTTCGTGACCTCTTCATTATTGCATCCGCAGTGGACGATATCGTCCATTATTTCTATTGTTGTAATTATCTACGATATAACGCATAGGTTAAATTCAACTCAAGTGACCCTAATAACCGCTTAGTCATCCCGAAATCTAGATCATCGAGTGTTTGAAACGTCGGTATAAAAATAATTATAAAGAAAGAAAGAAAAATGCTTTATTTGTGACACAAATAATAATTATAAATATACGGGATTCAAACCGTTTAAATTTAATTACTATATTATATTTTGAAGCGCACGTAGCGAAGTTTACTTAACTGTTCTCAACCGATCAGCAAAGTTAAGCAACGTCGCGCGCGGTCATGAGTTGGATGGGTGACCGTTAGTGACATTAGTACTGAGCGCTTTCGTGCTTCGGAGGGCACGTTAAGCCGCAGGTCCCAGTTGTTGTCTTACGATGGCAGTCGTTACAGCATGGTGGTAGGGCATTTTGCGAATGCCCGCCTGGCTAGCTACCACCCTCAAGTAGAAAATCTGTGGCCAAGCACCTAACGATGTGTTCCGGCAGCTGTCCTTGAGAGCCAGTACTTCTAGGTTAGCCTGTACCTACAACATCTTCGACCACATCATCACTTACCATCAGGTGAGATAGCAGTAAAAAGCTAACCTATCAGGCATAAAAAACAAAAATTACTATATTATATTCGTATGTGGTCCTTTGTGATGTTAGAGACGAAATATTGTACCGACCCTACGTGAATGGGCTAAGGTGAGGAAGATGGTGACGAGATGAGCGTCTGCATATTAGACCTATTGTTAGTTAATCGAATACACTCTAAGTGTAATTATTATATCAGATCGATACATCTTAGTTTAACGTATTGCTCACTATCTAAGATTAGACACAATATAACATTGTTGATGTATGTGTCGTGCTCACATAACTGCCCACAGCATGAAATGCTCGAGAATTTCACGAAGTGGTCGTATTTCAAGATGTGGGTAACTTAATTTGACTTGATAATTAAATGGTAAACATTTCACCTTATTGTGACGGAACAAGCTCGAGGCCCACCTGATCTTAAGCGTACTAACCTCTGCCTATAACAAATGCATTTCGTCTCAGGTCACGAATTGCACTAAGCCCGTCACCTTGAGACATAGTTATTAAGTCTCATGTGCCTGTAATTTCACAAGCTCTCAAGGACTGCTGCCGGAACACACCGTTAAGTGCTTGGCGAAGATTTTCTAATTGAGGGTGGTTGCTGCTAGCTGAGCCAGATGGGCATTCGCAAAATGCCCTTCCACCATGCGACGAAGCTCAAGCCCGTGGCGGGATCCGAACCATGGACCTGCTGCGCGGCAGTCCATAGCCAATGACACTGAGCTATCAGTGCTTCACTGTTCGATACTCGTATCGTAAAATATTAAAAATATAGAGCCTATTTTTGATGTGTTGATTAATTTTTAGTCGGCCACCACGTCTGAAAATTCTATTAACTTCCTTTAATATATCAAAATATATGATGTGCGCAAATCTACGGTGTGGCCACGACATGTGGATACTGTACGTACCAGTTATCCATTATTGGATAAACCTCAGCGCAGTGGCCATGATATTATTCCACGGATGAAAGAAAGGGTGTGTTATGCAGTCACAAAAAGGTAGCCGATGAAAGGGATCTAAAAATGAAAATCTATTCCAAGGCTATGAGAAACGTGATGCTATATCATAATCTATGTACTTATATTATTATTTCAGGCGTTACTTTGCTATATCAATTTTTAATTGTAACATAAAAAATTAAATTAAATTTAAAGAATAAAATTTAAATTTTAGAAAAAACTTTACAAGCAATTTAAAATATCTAGCGACAATGAGGCTTCCAGCGCTCGATAGTGAAGTTAAAAAGCGCTCTAAGAGTCGAAAACTTCCGTCATTAAATTGTCTGGTTGAGCTAGTGGCGTCGCGTCATCACGTCGGCTCGGCAGAAAAATTTAGTAGAGTCATCACTAGACATATTTCTAAGTGTTTTGAAAATATTAATATACTTCATTATTTTTCTTAATATGTGTTATTATTAATAATTAGGTACACGTACGAGTATGATGATGATAGTGTGAATCATATTGAAAGCCTCAGATGCAGGCAATTCGTAGATAATTTTTGTCAATACTCTTTGCTTCAGAACTCTCATCCATGGAGAACAAATTCCTTTATGGTAGATCAGCTTTAAAGATGAATACAAAACGTGCACCTATATACTAATATTATAACTATACTAATATTTTAAACAGGAAAGATTTGCATTTTTGTATGTAACGCATAAACTTAAAAACTACTGAACCGTTTTGAAAATTTCATTCACCATTAGAATCCTACACTGTTCCTGATGAACATAGGCTGTAGAATATTTACAAAAACTTAGGGACCCGAATGGAAATTTCGATAATGTTACGGAACGTGTGAAAAAAATACCAAAAAAACTATATATCGCGTACGCTGCGAAAATTTATGACAATAGAGCAAAGTGATGTACTACAATTTTATAGAGGACATCAAATCTAGATAAAAGTCGGGATACTATGTCTATCAATTACAGTTATGTCACAATAACTACTTTTTATGTGTTTCAATTTATAATTTTTGTTAATTACCCGTGGAAAGCCGGGGCGAGCCGCTTGTATATTATATATAATAATATGTATTGTCTTGAAAATTACGTATATTTTTGATATAGTTATGTTTTAATATAATATAAATAGAATCATAAATTACAATGTCCCTGTGGGGCTAGAATTGCACCCCCTATTCGTCCTGTGGTAGTCTTAAGGTTGAACTGGCCGGTCGCTTCTCCATACAAACGCCGTAGGGTAATCACTCCCTTATTTGAGGTTTTAGGTCCAGACTTAAGCATAATACCGATAGATTTCGTCATTATCTAGGCTTGTATGACGCCGAAATTTTAAAAAGATAATTATGTTGAAAGTTATGGGCCTCGAAAATGTTGTATGAAAATGGTTTGAAGCTCATAACTCTCAAATTAATTATCTTATTAAAATTTCGGCATCATACAAGCCTAGATAATGACGAGATCAATCGGTATTATGCTTTATTTTGGACCTAAATCCTCAAATAAGGGAGTGATCACCCTACCAAGTTTGTATGGAGAACGGGCTGGCCAGGAAGGGGTAAATACTAGAAGTTGGGTAGCGGTGCTTTCTGGAGATCTGCCATCTTACACTGTCATCCCCAAGACACCTGCCAGCGTAGTGATTATGGCAAACTTCACTAGTGGGTGAGGCCATAAAATTAATTCTAGTTCTAAAGTCTATAAGTAAGTATTCATGTCTATAAGTACTACTTCTATTGGGAGAAAGAGAGGGCGCTATTCGAGTAAACAAGTGATTCAGTGGTTCTCCAGACAAAAAATCAATAAAAATACAAAAGTGATAAATTTTACAGTAAAAATAGATAAATCACAGAGCCTATAACCCAACTCATTGTGACAAGTGTTATTAAGTTGTTTAAGTGAGTGAATTTTAAATTACTCATCGAACAAATATGACCATGTAAAGAAGACTATTTTTACGAATATACCCAAGGGATTAACAAATATTAATGAAAACCATTTGGAATATGTTTACAGTGAGTAAATGAAGTAATTATTTATAGTAATAATATTCCTTAAATTGGATTATTTTTACATAATTGAAACTTGTAACCGTTATAATATAACTCCAAAGAAAGTAACTCCATCTAACAGACTCACAGAAAACACTTCATATGTGCGCTTGATTTAAAAATCCTACACAAAGTACTTCCAACTGTGACCAGCTATTGGAATTAACGCCATCTAACAAGAAAGTTGTAAAACATTTTACAACAGCATTCGCTTTGCTTTAAAAAACGCAAATCGACAACTTCGCAAGGTTGATCACGGTAGAGGGCGTTATAATAGATATATTTTTTACTATGGCTCATAATAATGTTACCACAAGGCAACCTAGACGAAAATCAGATATGGATGTGTCAGATATAACGTGGGAAGACACTTTTCTGAGTTCCTCGCATTCTGGAGGACTTGACCTGTCTACAAAGAGCGTTCCGGCGGGGTTGGAAGACAGTTTATCGGAGGTCGTACAGCTTAAACACGATATTGAAATTTTACGATCAGAAAATGCTATTGCTCATGAGGAAGTAAGCAATCTCAGCCTTGAAAACATGCAGCTCCGGAAAGAACTCACGGAAAAAAACAGACAGATACAATTTCTGAAAGATATTTCCACTGGCACAGTTCCGAGTACTCCAACTTCGCCATGTCAGAGAGCTACAACTCCAACTTTGAAAAGGCTAACGAGTATCCGAATGAAAATATCCCGTCTTTCACCTATCAATAACCCTAGGAATTTTTGCCTCGCTGATACACCGCAAAAACCGCCAGTAAGCTCAACAGCCTTGAATGAGCAGGTTCAAAACGCAATTGCCGTTCAGACGGAGAAGAAGGGAGCGTCATTATTATTACGACACAACATTGACACAACTTCAAAGGGACACAGTTCGACAGATGGCGCTACAGGTATCCAAAATAAGAACATCTGTATATTGGGTGATGAACAAGTTCGCGGTTTAGCCAGTCTGCTGACCAATAATCTAAGGCACAAAGGCCATAATACATATAATGTTTTTGGTATTATTAAGCCCATGGCTAAATGTAACGAGATGCTCACTTCTTGTGAGAAATTGGTCACCTCGTTAAAACGAGAAGACATAGTCGTTTTGGCAATTGGAACACATGATACCGATCCTTACAAATTACTATCCGATCTCAGTAATATATTGTACCTCTTGCGACATCTCAAAACTTTTGTAGTTAACATTCAGTATAACCCATACTTAAACGAATGTATGTTAAATAATAAATTAAGATTACTTATTAAAAATAATAGTAACAGTCAATTTATTCAAATGAATTGTAAAGATGTTTATAATATTAACCACAGAAAGTTTATCAAAAATTTAACTTTTCAATTGCAGGTAGAGATTGAATTTTTAGCTCACAATAAACTTTTTTGCAAAAAACATATCCCTAAAGAGAAAGGTACTGAGTCTCAACACCAACCACAACTGTCAACTACAGGTGTAAAACCAGACCATTTTCAGGCTAGGCCATCCCTTCCGCACATAAATCACACTAATGAAAATAACCTAATCTATAAAAAGGGTACTATTCCATACTACTTTTTAAAGAAGAAAGAACAAGCTGAAATTCCCAAAATATCACCGTCTACAACTCAACATAGTAAGACATTTTTTCGTGCCTAAAAATGTATTTAACGATAATATGATATTTTTTCATCAAAATATAGCAGGGGCAATAAATAAAACTGAAGATCTAATTTTCACACTCACGGAATTTTCCCAAAATAATAGAGAAATAAATGTTATTTGCCTATCAGAGACTTTTATAAAGAAAGGTACTGAGCAGTTGCTAAAACTACCAGGATATAAGTTAGTCTCGTCTTGTTCTCGTAAAACTAAGCGAGGAGGGTCTTGTATAATAATAAAAAATTGCATGGAATACAGAATGTTAAATTGCGTTAGTGATCTAGTGTGTGATGGATTTGAATGTTGTGGTATAGAATTGACAAATCAAAAAATTATTATAATATGTATCTACAGAAGACCTAAAAGTAAACCACATTTTTTTCTTGATAATCTTGAAATACTTTTAGGTAGAGTTTCAAGTAGGTTTAAAAAAATTATATTATGTGGTGATTGGAATCTCAACATTTTAAAACCATGCAATGCATGCGAAAAACTTTTAAGTATCCTAAAGAACTTTAATATTGACTTGCATATCAAGTCACCAACAAGAAAATTATCGTGTCTCGACCAGTTCGCATCTAATTTAAAAAATACAACAGCTGAAGTTCACAACCTAGGCCTTTCAGATCATGAAACGGGCCAAATTCTTATAGTAAAAGTGAATAAAAAACAACAATTATTTCATTGGCATGAAAAAGTAAGAGATTTCAGTAAACAAAATATTAATAAATTTTGTAATTACATATCATCACTATCTTTTGCTACTGTATATGATAAATCTAAACTCAACGAAGCTTTCGAGGAATTTCATGGCCTTTATTCATTATTTTTTTACTTATGTTTCCCTAAATTCAGAGTAAAAAAATCAAATAAGATAGTAAAACACTCTTGGCTAACAAAAGGATTGCGGAAATGTTGTGTAAAAAAAAGGTACCTTTATTTAAAATATCAACAAACAGGATGTAATAAAAAAAAGAACAAAAGTACATACAAAAAATATGCTCAAACTCTAAAAAAATGTTTGCATAAGTCACAACAGCTACAGAGTAAACAATATATAGAAAATAACAAAAATAAATGTAAAGCAGTATGGGACATAATTAATGACAAAATTGGTGACATAAATATAAAAAAAGAGATTGAAAGCATAGAATATGATAATAAAATGTATACTAATCCTGTTGACATTAGCGAAATATTTAATGACTTTTATATTAATTTGACTAATCACAATTTTGAATTTGAAACAGACAAGATTAATGAAACTATGAAAAATAAAATATATGATACAATATTTTTACAACCAGCTGACCCAATAGAAATATGGAAAATAATTACTAATCTAAATAACACAAATTCGGTAGGTATCGATGAATTAAGTACAAAAATGCTCAAGAAATGAGCTAACTATATAAGTGAACCTATGAGTTTCTTAGTGAATCTGTCACTTGAGGAAGGCACTTTTCCAGAGGTTCTAAAAAAATCCATAGTCAAACCTCTATTTAAGAAAGGTGATACTACAGATATGGACAACTACCGCCCAGTTACTTTGATACCAGTTATGTCAAAAATACTCGAAAAAGTAATCTTAAAACGACTCTACGACTATGTAACAAGTCAAGATATATTAAAAGAAGAACAGTTTGGATTTCGTAGTAATAGTAGCACTTCAATGGCATGTTTTAATCTGGTTAAAATGATAGTAGATTGCATAAACGAAGGAAAACCTGTCACAGCTATCTTTCTCGACATGACTAAGGCCTTTGATTATGTAGACCATAATTTACTACTTTATAAGCTTGAAAAATACGGAATACGAGGGACGGCTAATAATTTGATTAAAAGTTACTTATCCAATCGTAACCAATGCGTTGAAATTGCAAAAATACTTAATAATAATAAAATAAATAGTCGATCACAATTTAAAGTAAATAGATTTGGTGTCCCACAAGGAAGTGTGCTGGGACCTTTTCTGTTTTTATTGTACATAAATGATCTTCCAAACGTCACTCATCAAAAAACAGTACTATTTGCGGATGATACAACGTTAATTGTCAAGTGTACAAATCCACATACTTATGAAAATGAAATAAATACTTCGCTTGGTAAAATAATTAGCTGGTTAAAGAATAATAATTTAAAAATTAACGTAAAGAAAACGAACATGATACAATTTCGAAGCTACATGAGACCACGCATAGAATTAAACATAATCCAGGAAAATAATAAAATAAATGAAGTCAATTCAACCAATTTTCTAGGAATAATGATTGATGAGCATTGTGATTGGAAAACACACGTAAACTACGTATGTGACAAACTAGATAGGTTCATCTTTGCAATAAAAAAGTTAAGATTAACCGTATCCACTGAAGCTGCCCTCAGTGCATACCACGGATATGTATCTTCTGTGCTCTCATACGGTCTCTTACTTTGGGGCAATTCCGTTGAAATAGAAAAAGTATTCCTTATTCAAAAAAAATGTGTGAGAGCGATTTGTGGAGCCTGTAGTATAGATAGTTGCAAACCAATTTTTAAACATTTTCGCATCTTGCCATTGGTTTGCATGTATATTAGAGATATTTGTATTTTTGTAAAGCAACATCCAAAGTACTTTACTTTGAATTATACTATATCAAGTATAAATGTGAGAGATAAATTTAAACTCTACCAACCTAAATGCCCGTTAGCTATGTGTAAAAGGAATGTGTTTATTAATGCAATTAAAGTTTACAATAAATTGCCTAATTCATTTAAAGACTTGACATTCAATATTTTCAAAAAATAGATTACATTATGGTTACTTGACAATTGTTTTTACACCTTAAATGATTTTATGACATTCAAAGTTTCTTAGGTTAATGGAATTGTATTTTAATTTGATTTTGATTATATTTTAATATTTGACGTATTGTATTTGATAGCTAATGACATAATATTAATATAACATAAATATACCTTTGTACTTTCATAATAAATATGTGTATTGACTTATTCTGTATAAATAAATTTTTGCACACCATTGTCATGGTAGAGTGTTGTGGACATTTTTATAAAGCTATACATCTGCTGTATCTGTACAACATTCTTGTGAATAAATGATTTGATTTGATTTGATTTGATATTATCCATCCACTAATTTTGACTAAGTATGCAAATTTTCTGATTACGAGCAGAGTCCCGTTAATAGCTTCATTTGATTTAACGCAAAAAGCGGAGGGTCGTCATTTTGCTAGCGTGGCCTAGCGTGTGGATGATAACGTGATTATTATCTTCATTGTGAATGGTCAGTTATTTCCTTTTTATGACACTTCTACATACTCCGTCTGTTTTTACATGAACTCGATCGAGAAATGACGCGTAAGTCACCATATGTAATGTCTTTGGTCCATATTATAAATATTTGAGCTTTACAAAATCACACTTTTGGGAGCTTTTGGTATGCAGTCAAAAGACATTTTAAGATGCTGAACTATTTAAGTGACCAATATTGCAAGTTACCAATAAAGCAATCTAAACAACCTTTTAAACGCTTGACGTTTAGCTTAATTAAACGAGTTCAAAATGTTTCACTGTCATCAACAAATTGCAGCCAATCGCATAGGAAACATTTTATTTTCTTATTTTATTCCTGATAGGTTAGCCTTTGACCCCTATCTCACCTGATGGTAAGTGATGATGTGGTCGAAGATGTTGTTCAGGCTAACCTAGAAGTACTGGCTCTCAAGGACAGCTGCTGGAACACACCGTTAGGTGCTTGGCGACAGAGTTTCTACTTGAGGGTGGCAGCTAGCCAGGCGGGCATTTTCAAAATGCCCTACCACCATGCTATAACGACTGCCATCCTAAGACGACAACCGGGACCGACGGCTTAACGTGCCCTCCGAAGCACGGAAGCGCTCAGTAGTAATGTCACTAGCGGTCACCCATCCAATTCATGACCGCGGGCGACGTTGCTTAACTTTGCTGATCGGTTGAGAACAGCTAAGTAAATTTCGCTACGAGCGCTTCAAAATCACTCATTCACATTCGCGCATTACCTCATTCACATTCCACCAATCACAATATTCGTTGCCATGGCAGCTAAACGCGATAAAATACGATAGTGAAATCGATTTGACATAAATCGAGATCAATGTCGAAATTTGAACTCGATTATGCTGCACTTAGTTTAGTTCGCGTTTAATAACACGAACTGTGAAATCGGCACTCAATTGCACTATCTGGGGTTAACAGCAAATCGTTCGCCTAATCAATTTATTTATTCCGTTGGGATAACATTGAATATGGAACGTTATTTGCAAATTAAACTAGGTATAATCTAGTCTAAGTCACAAAATTATATCTAAAATCAATATATAATCATCAATAGGCTGAGCATGAAAGGCGAATTTCAGCCAAGTGCTAATCATTTAGACCGCACAGACAAGTAGAAGATAACCATTAACATTGATAGATATATATAAAATTAATAAACTGTTAACACCAAATTAGTATGTGAAAATGAAAAAATAAAATAGCTAAATCAATTTAATTCAAAACACAAATAAATGTAGTACAAGATTGAACTAGATAAACGTGAGATGTAGTTGATGTATTTATTAGTAAGCGATAGTAAAAAGATGGTGATAAGGTCATGAGAGCTTACCAGCCACGGACTAACCACCCGTGTTACCAGCTAATACCTACCTTGAAACCACCACTAGATTATTACCATAGACTTCGTAAAGTGTATGATATATCTTAGGTATGGAAATATAAGCATCTACGAGGGGAGTACAAGTTCAAAGTATTAAATTTGCAAGAAAATGCAGAAATATTGAAATAATTTTATATTTCTGTAGAGTTCGCTTGGCTGTAATCTCAATACACTTCTTACAACGCGTAATCTTTTTAACGCCCTCCAGCAAATAACTATCACCTTCTCAGAAAAATGCTCGTTTACGGACGCTTTGAGCTCATAATCTTTGGATCTTTCCACGAATCTCTTTTTTCAGCTCCAGGAATAAATCTAGTAGAAACAGTAGAAGTAGAAACAGAAGTTTTTAAGAATTCTCCTAAAAACTTCATAAATTGATATCGTTGATATCTGGGCACTGACACAAATTCATTGCTCTGATCTGGGACACCACACACTTGAATAGCGGGCTTGGCAATGGCAACACGCGCCGAGAGAACCGGCGCGTTCTCGCGTCAGGACATAAGAGGAAGTCAACATGAACGCTTCAGGCGTTTATTAGCACTCTCAAAGCACGATTGTGAAAAAACTAATGTTGGTAAAACCTAATACGAAACTATAGTCGGAGCTATCTGACTTATTTACGTGAGTTATCCCGTATTATTTACTAAAATGAGTGAAAACCACGTTAGTTTTTTATAACAAAAAAGTTGGTAATACCATAAAGTAGCGCCAAATAGTAATTATTTCATGTCTTCGATGCGGACTGTATTATGTTAGGGAGAACAGTACACACAGCAAGAAAAGGGGCGGGAACAAAGAAAGACGAGGGAATGCAAGCCTACCAGAATATCCAGGAGTAGCCAGGTAGTAGAACAGCGTGATATTACTCACGCCGGCGGCCTGCCACGCGGTCTTCTTCAGATTCACACTGCAATCCTTCGTTTCACCTTTTATCACTGATGGGCTAGCACACACTATTACTTGGACATTACAAAGAGCGCAATGCTCTGGGTTTAGTTTGTTTATACGTAGTTTTTGATATTAATTGCGGAGTGATATATTTTGTCAGCCGAGATGGCGGCGGGTGAGTTCAATACTAGTTTTATTTCTTCACGCTAGGTGGCACTAGTGCACTATACCAAGGGTGGGTGGCGGCAGTTTTGCTTGCATTTAAAATGTTGAGGATGTATGGGGAAACGGAATGTATTTTATTCATATAAAGCTGTAACTTTATTTATGTTTTCTGGCGTAACCAGTGACATGTAGTGTAGATGGAGGGAAAACAAACTTACGATACTTTTGAGTATCGTAAGTTGGTTTTCCCGTAGTCTTTAAAATAAACAATAGTATTCCAAAAGAATTTAAACTTCTTTTGGAATACTATTGTTTATTTTAAAGACTACTTCGGCTGCTGCTCGGTTTTTCCGGTTCACTGAGCCGGTTCAAGACAAATTGTGAACAAGGCCAACTACGAATGTTTTTCATTTTACTCTCAATTCGTTGCACTAACTGCTACTTTTTATTCGCAATTCATCTGACAAACATAAAGTAAACACAATAACCGGAAGGTTGGCAGCAGCGCGGTTTGAAGCGCTCGTAGCGAAGTTTGCTTAGCTGTCTTCAACCGATCAGCAAAGTTAAGCAACGTCTGCCGCCGTCATAAGTTGGATGGGTGACCGCTAGTGACATTATTTTATTTTACAACTTTTTCCATAGTTAGTCTTCTCGTACGTAAATACATATTTGTTAAATAGTTGACTTTTAATAGTTCACTTTGTTTGCTACTGAGGAACTATATAGTTAGCTTACTTTCGGAGGAGGGCGTTGACATCTGCGACACAGTTTTATACTTCTGCAGGTGTCATCGATTCTCATGTATTTATAACTAAATTGTGTTATGGTTCCAAATAAAAATTATTATATTATTATATTATATTATTATTACTTAGCGCTTCCGTGCTTCGAAGGGCACGTTAAGCCGTCGTCGGTCCCGGTTGTCGTCTTAGGATGGCATTCGTTATAGCATGGTGGTATGGCATTTTGCGAATGCCCACCTGGCTAGCTACCACCCTCAAGTAGAAAATCTGTCGCCAAGCACCTAACGGTGTGTTCCAGTAGCTATCCTTGAGAGCCAGTAATTCTAGGCTAGCCCGAACAACATCTTCGACCACATCATCACATATCATCAGGTGAGATAGCGGTCAAAGGCTAACCTATCAAGCATACAAAAGCGCCTTCTGAAAAACTGGGAAATGTCTGCATATTGGTTGGTCCGGTTTCTTTGAATTTTCCATTCATAAATAATAACAGAAATTTATCAAATTATTTTACAAAGTTAAAATATAAACTAGTTTACTATATAATCTAAAGGTTAAGTAGTTTGACTAGAGTAGCAAAATAGTTTTATCGATCGAAGTTTCGAAGTGAACCAACTGGTTCGGAAGTCGGCGTGTCATGCCATGAACAAGGGTTCAAACTTGCCTTGTTTGTTAGTTTGGTTTGCCACCGGCTCAGATTGAATGCTTTGACGACGTACCTACAGGGGAGGCGTGATGGATTTACCATTTGAATAAGTTAATTTTACATTCAGTTCTTAAGGCCCTTACAACCAACAAATTGGAACCAGACCTTTTAAAGATTTATTTTCACAATAGATATCAAAAATCGTTTTAAAACTATGAAATTTAGTACTGTTAGACTGTATTTTTACCAGCTTTTTTTACAGAACACTTTAGCTGTAGCGCGACAATTGTTTGATATCAAAATTGTTTGTAATATTAAGTTTAAATAGTTACAGAACAAAATTCGTTTTTCCGATCGATGACTGAGTGATTACCGTAACTGTCACGGTGCAGTATGCGCTGATATGTGCCTTATTTCAACATGGATTTGTTCGATTTTCGTACTGGCCAGCAGAGAGCTGCTAATTTAAGGAATGTAAAGCCCAGTAGACATACAAAATATGAGTAGGAATTTTAATAGGTGGTTTCTTCAGCAAGAGTCCGTATTGGGTCCCGCCGCAGTCTCAGAATTTTTCTAGTGCAGTGCTGTGTCAAGCATGACGAGAATAAAGGCCCGAAAACTGTTATGGACAAGCGTGAGGCTTATGCCATCTAGTACGGCCCCGTACTTCACCAAGGCAGGTTGTAAGTTTGTCAAGACAAAGAAGTGACGGCTCAGTAAGAACTGGACTAACCACGCTGAAGGCTCAAATTCTGCGGCGAACTTGAGCTCCATCACACAATGATTGGGCATTCTGCGAATACCTTCCTAGCTAGTTTTCACATTCGAGTACTATATATTATGTCGCTTAACACCTAACACTGGGTATTCCGACACCTGTCTTTGAGAACCAGTTCCTATTCTTGATTAAGCCGTTACCATCGACCACGTAATCACTTACCATCAGGTAAGATGGTAATTAATAAAAAAAAATAAACTCAATTTAATAAGTTTATTAAATATTGTATACTGTATCAGCCGGATCGTCCACTGCTGAACACAGCCTCTCCTATTAAGGGGGTATTTGCCATAATCCCGACGCTTGGCAGGGGGCTTGGGGATCGCAGTGTAAGATAGTAGTTCTTTAGAAGGCGCTGCTGCCCACCTTCCAGTATAATTATTCCCTTAGTCGCCTTTTACGACACCCAGGGATGATATGGGGAGGTGCATTTCTAACCCGGCACCCCACGGGGAATTCTGTATAATATATATAAATTATACACACAGATACTGTAAAAGAAGTGGTTATATGTACTCTTAAATTTAAAATGCTACTGATATTTTGTCATTCACTCAATACCACGGCCCAATTTCAGTGAGACCGTGCTATGGCGGTTCAATATTTGCATACCACTTGGTTGTTATTATTACGTTGCTGAATATGTCCAGTGACATTAAAGTTTCATTGAAGTTGGACCGAGATATTTTATGAAATAGAGACAATTGACACACACTAAGTGGCCGTATGATGTAGCCTAATTAGGGTATAACATTACAACATTAGAGTTGGTTGGTCCCCACTAGGTGAACTGACGACATCGTGAAAGTCGCGGGTAGCCAATGGATACAAGCAGCTAATAGCCGTTTTTGGTGGCGCTCTATAGGGGAGGCCTTTGTTCAACAGTGGACGTTCCGGCTGATGATGATGATGATGCACCTATCTTAAACTGCGATCCCCAAGACGCCTGCCAAGCGTGGGGGTTATGGCAAACACCCCTTAATAGAGGATGCTGTATTCACCAGTGGGCAATCCGGCTGATACAATACAGTACAGTGTTGCCATTATGATGATGATGATAACTTTGACAGTCATCATCTTCATAATGGCAACACTGCCACAGATAACACGACTCTCAATATATTCTTTCGGAAGTTTTAACTGTACAAAAATAGTTTGTCGTTATTTATCTTCTCGTACCTACGAACCTAATACGTAAAATTTTCATCAATAAAAATGTTTGCATCTTTTTTTTTAACTGATAGGTTAGCCTTTGAAAACAATATTACCTATGGTAAGTGATGATGTTGTCGAAGATGTTGTTCAGGCTAACCTAGAATTACTGGCTCTCAAAGGACACCTGCCAGAGCACACCGGTAGGTGCTTGGCGACAGATTTTTACTTGAGGGTGGTAGCTGACCAGGTGGGCATTCGAAAAATGCCCTACCACCACGCTATAACGACTCCCATCTAAAGACAACAACCGGAACTACGGCTTAACGTGTTCTCCGAAACACGGAAGCGCTCAGTAGTAATGTCACTAGCGGTCACCCATCCAACTCATGACCACGGGTGTTGTTGCTTAACTTAGCTGATGATGGGTGACCACCCATCTGAGTCAATCCCGCAACAGACGTTAACTTAATTAATTAAATCGGTTAAGAATGGCTAAGCAAACTTTGCTACAAGCGCTTTATAATTACTGGCTTTTTTCTTACTATGTTATACACGTATCAATACAATCTATAAGATACTACATAGATATATAAGATTCTCTCCTCAGAGCAGATAAATATGTAGGAAACTTTGTTAGTGGTGGAATAACTTCTGAACTTCGATAACAGGTTAAGAGGGGTGATTTGTTTTAGCGAAAACAAGCACTTATAGCTTCAGGGGTTTTGTTCGGTTTGGACTTAAACGGTTTTGTTGGAAAGATATCGAGGATATAGATATCAATGAGAAGTTTCGGATTGTTTAACCTTTTCAATGTTTATACCGGCATTTTTAATATTTTTATGTTTGCAATAACGCATGCTCTGCGGAGTACATTACAAAATTTCAATTTTACGAGAAGTTTTCTTTTAAATTTGAGGAAAAATTTAAGTCATGTGCGGGATCCCAGCATCTTTCCATCAAAAAATGAGACTTTTTTTTTAATCTTAAAAGTTTTAAAAAAAAAGTCTCGTAATTTTGTAATGTTTATACCGGATTTTAATTAGTCCATCTGTCTATCGCTCTTAAGGTTGCGTGCCCAAAGGGCAAAATGGAGCCCTATACTTTTTTTTATGCCTAATAGGTTAGCCTTTGACCACTATCTCACCTGATGGTAAGTGATGATGTGGTCGAAGATGTTGTTCAGGCTAACCTAGAAGTACTGGCTCTCAGGAAAGCTGCCGGAACACACCGTTAGGTGCTTGGCGACCGATTTTCTACTTGAGGGAGGTAGCCAGGCGGGCATTCGCAAAATGCCCTACCACCATCCTATAACGACTGCCATCCTAAGACGACAACCGGGACCGACGGTTTAACGTGCCCTCCGAAGCACGGAAACAGTAGTTTTAATCGGCGAGGAATTCTTTCGTACAACAAACCGTCGATTAACAGTGTTTTCGGCGAAACTTTGAATGTAGAAAGATTCTTTAGTCTAACGATCTGTCGGCAAGGAGTGTTTTCGGCGAACCTTTGAATGGCGAAGGATTCTTTCGTACAACAAACCGTCGTTAAGGAGTGGTTTCGACGAATAGTTTTTTCGCTAAAGCGACAATCGTTTAAGCGTGGTTTCGATAAAGCATATCGTTCGATGAAGGGTGAATCGGAGAATCATATCAAGCTCTCGTAATTTTGAAGCGCTCGTAGCGAAGTTTACTTAGCTGTTCCCAACCGATCAGCAAAGTTAAGCAACGTCGCGCGCGGTCATGAGTTGGATGGGTGACCGCTAGTGACATTACTACTGAGCGTTTCCGTGCTTCGGAGGGCACGTTAAGCCGTCGGTCCCGGTTGTTATATTAGGATGGCAGTCGTTATAGCATGGTGGTAGGGCATTTTGCGAATGCCCGCCTGGCTAGCTACCACCCTCAAGTAGAAAATCTGTCGCCAAGCACCTAACGGTGTGTTCCGGCAGCTGTCCTTGAGAGCCAGTACTTCTAGGTTAGCCTGAACAACATCTTCGACCACATCATCACTTACCATCAGGTGAGATAGTGGTCAAAGAATAACCTATCAGACATAAAAAAAAAAAAAAAAAAAAGCTCGTAATAAGTAAAGAACGCTTTTTTTAATTTATCATAAAAGAGAAAGAGCCAACAAAAGTCAGGCAACTGATTTTTTTGTCATTTACGTACTTTATTAGGATTCCGGATGTTGGGTTTAAGGTCTTATAAAAACTAATGGAAATGGAAAACGATTAGGTTACAGAGAATGGTACGGAACCCTTTGTGCGCGAGTCCCACTCGCACTTGGCCGGTTTTTATTACTATTAATTGGTTAAAAGAGGTCGAGGTACATAAGATACAAAAATTTCAGATTCCTGACTATTTTAGATTTAGGACCCCGTAACAAATATAGTCTGATATTGACGATTTCTTTATAAGTTATATTTTATATGAGTGTTAAATATATTTGAACCCTATTTAATGAGCTCTTTAGATGGTGACCCCAACATGTTAGTGAGCAAACATGTTTTGTTTGGCTAACTTAGAGCTCCCTTGGAAATGATTCTTTTGTCCAATTTCGGTCAATATTCTACTAAAAAAAAAAACTGCCTTGTTACTGAGCTAGATACCCATGATATAGGGAGGTTTGGATGGAAAGACACAGAGAAACTGTTTTGCGTTTTGATTAAAGAACCCTAACCTTATGGAATTAGAACATTGTTCTTGTATGCTAAACTATATAACCCCTAACTTATTCTTGTTACTATTATTTTTATAGAATATCCGCTATAATAACACATACTGAGTAAAAATACCACAAGCCAACAACCACACCACCACCAAAAGTCGACCAGTTGGACGGAGAGATGGACTGCCTAGGGTTCGTAATAGTATACTATCATTCGTAAAGCCAGTAACTCCAGGTTAGTCTGAACAACACCTTCGATCACATCATCACTTAACATCAGGTGTGATTGTGGTTAAAGACTAACCTGTCAGGCATAAAAAAGGGAACCCTAAAACTAGTTGGTTACTCCAACTATGTTGTCTGCACGGTCCAATGATCTTCAGCGACAATCAGTCTTTATACAAAGTGAAATGCACGGAGCGCTTTCCATACAAACTTAGTTTCGTCATATTTGTTCAAACTCGATGATAATTGATATGCATATTGTTGAGCCTAATATACATATTATATGCTTGGGATTTGCTATTTTTTCGATTTAATATTTATTTTATCACTAAATCTCAAAGCAACTATTCCCATACAAAACTATTTTTTTAATTATTTTTGTAACTACTTAATTTTACGGAAATCTGGCAAACCAGAAACAGATATTAGGCACAAGGACATACGTGCAATGTTTCACCGAGTTTGAACACTGTGTTTAAAACATTCTGCACTTGATAGTTTTGCCAACTTAGAAAACAGCATAAAAAGGCGTTTTATTTTACGTATATATACGAAAGGGTTTTTTTAATCATCTGATAGTAAGTGATCACCGTCGCCCACTGACATCCGCAACAATATGCTTAAAAATAAAATTTTTTTTTTCAATTCAATAATTGAGTTTTTTCTTTGAGAAAAGTTAATTCTTATAAGGCGTTTTCTGGCCAGGATCGCCTTAATCATCTGGTGGTAAGTGATCACCGTCGCCCACTGACATCCGCAACACCAAAGATCTTGAGGATACGATGCCTGCCTTTAAGGATATAGGCCATGTATGCTCTTTTTTGAAGGCTCTTAAATCCTATCGATTCGGAAATTCTTCACTGGCAAAGTTCGCGTTTTCACAAAAGCGTATGCAGAGAATGAGCTTGAGTACATACATGCAAAATTGCACCAGCATTGATCTCATCGGTACTTAAAATATGATGAAGTACGTCTGTAGTTATGGATATCGCTGTGAAGACACTTCCCTTAGAATCTGTTTCAGGATTCAATCAATCATCGTCTGCGCTACATCCTATGTTTTGAGTGGTTACCCGCCTTCTTCCGACCACGCCTTCGTCTGCTGAAGCCGGGAACTGTATAGAGATTTCTGCTTGTCGATGCAGCTTTAATGTTGGTGTCATATATTTACCTATTTGTAACCGACTTCAAAAATGGAGGAGGTCATTTTTTTGATAGTTTTTTTTTTATATTCGAAAGCTGGTGCTGTATATGTGGTCATATTTAAATTTAAGTGAGTTCTGACGAGTAGTATTTTAATTATCCCTAATAATCGACTTCAACTATATTGATGATGATAATGTTCTCATTTTCAGTTGTCTATGAAAATGAATAAGTAGAACTGTACACGATGTTTTTTTCTAGTATGTACATATCGTGTAGTACAATGTATTCTTTTTTATAATTTCGTTTTTTTTAGCAAAATTCTATCAATTATTTTTTAAGAAATAGATTAGCTAAGTTAATGTTCATAAATTAAAACTATATGTTGGAAGCAAGAATTTTAAGTCTATTACGTTTTATTTTAAAGTTACTAAAGGTTTATGTATAGAGGCACAGTAGATATATAAATAAACTCATCTCTTGTCTTGACGGTATATTTGAAGTGATTGTATCAGTGAACTCTTCACTTGTTTTTATTGCTGATGGGTTAGCCTATGACCACTATCTCACCTAATGGTAAGTGATGATGTGGTCGAAGGTGTTAACAGGCTTAACCAAGAATTACTGGCTCTCAAGGACTGAGGCCGAAACACACCGTTAGGTGCTTGGCGACAGATTTTCGACTTGAGGGTGGTCGCTAGCCAGGCGGGCATTCGAACCATGGACCTGCTGCGCGGCAGTCTATAGCCTATGCCACTGAGCTACCACTGCTTCAAAAATGTGAAATTAAGGTATACGGATACTCTAAGTTTTCTTCAAGGTCTTTTTGTGGATATCGAACTATCTGCATACGGATTATCGACATCCGCCGTTTCGCGTTACAATTGATACGATGGAATTTATGTAACTATTATTTATGTAGTTGACGACCCTTCATGCTTCATGTCGAAATATTCCTTCTCTTTCATGTAACATACAACTTCAGACACGTCATTGTTTGCAGATAATGAACAAATCCACAGAACAAAGTTAACAAAATACCTAATTATATTGAATGACCCTTGGAGCTGCTAAGTTACACCATAGCTTATACCTGAACATTCCCAAAGAAGAGAGGAAAATTGGGTAATCTCCATAAGTGTATAAATTTCCATCCAAAAAAATTTAATACATTAAAAGTAGGTATTTGTGTGATGCAGTTATTATTCTAAAGTATAATTAATGCATTATTATTCGCAACGTTTAACGTAAATTTAATATCTCTTTAGAGTAGAGTACACGGAGCGGTTTTCTTACAAACGTAGTTTCGTCATATTTTAAATACCAAGTTTTCAAACTCAGTAAAATTGTGTGTGCATATTACTGAATTAAGCTTCTGGTTTGATAGTTTTTCGATTTATTATATCCCTAAATCTGAAAATAACAATTCCCATACAAAATGATTTTTCAAATTATTTTTGTAAGTACTTAGTACTTTTACGGTGTATTTCGGCAGCAGTCCTTGAGAGCCAGTGAATTTACAGGCATAGACTTAGCAACTATGTCTCATGGTGACGGGCGCAGTGCAATTCGTGACTTGTGACGAAATGCATCTGTGGCAGAGGTTAGTCTGCATAACATCAGGTGGGCCTGGAGCTTGTTCCGTCAAAATAACATTAAATAAAAAAAACATTATTATTCTTAACGTTAAACGTACATTTAATCACCTGTGTGAGTATTGAGATTTGGTTTTCTACCTGATATGTTTCCCACGACGCGATCTCTCTTAAGAGTAGAGTTCACGGAGCGGTTTCCATACAAACTAAGTTTCCTCATATTTTAAATACCAAGTGTTCAAACTCAGTAAAATTGTGTGTGCATATTACTGAATTTAATATCTATGCTTCTGAATTGCCAGTTTTCCCATTTATTATTTATTATATCCCTAAATGTGAAAATAACAATATCTATACAAAATGATTTTTCAAATTATTTTTGCAAGTACTTAACTTTAGCTAGCGGTAATTCCTATGGACTGCCGTGCCGCAGTACCCTGGTTCGATCCTCACCCCCGCCTTGAGCTTCACCGCATGGTGGAAGGGCATTTTGCGATTGCCCGCCTGGCTAGCTACCACCCTCAAGTAGAAAATCTGTCGCCAAGCACCGAAAGGTGTGTTCCGGCAGTAGTCCTTGAGAGCCAGTGAAATTACAGACACAATGAGACTTAACAACTATGTCTCAATGTGACGGGCGCAGTTCAATTCGTGACTTGTGATGAATTGCAACTGTTATAGGCAGAGGTTAGTCCACTTAACATCAGGTGGGCCTCGAGCTTATTCCATCACAATAACAGAAAAGAAAAAAAAAAAAAACTTGCCTATCAGAAGCATAGATATTAGACTCAAGGACATACATGCAAAGTTTCACCGAGTTTAAACTCTTCGTATTTAAAATATGAAGAAACTACGTTTATGGAACGCGCTTCGTAAACTCTACTCTTAAACTCAGGTCACGTGACGTAGTTATATGTACATTATATAATATAATAAAGAATATTTTATGAAATAGAATGGAATATTAGATAAGCAATTCATATTTGTGTACTATATTGAGGACTGTAATTCAACTCGCGAGCCGACGGCTCCGAACTTTGAGCGGATATTAGAATCCTTGAATTATATATTGCTTGGACACGCGACTTCCCTAAGATGTTTTCCTTATATTTATAGCACAATCCATACCTTTTTATGTAATAAATCTTAAATAAACAGATATAAAACCTATTATATTTTAATCTACGACAATACTTCATCTACTAATCCCCACGCTTGGCAGGCGTCTTGGGCATCGCAGTGCAAGATGGCAGTTCTTTAGAAGGCGCTGCTGCCCACCTTCCAGTATTTTTCCCTTAGTCGCCTCTTACGTCACCCACGATGATATAGGGAGTTGCAATTCTAACCCGGCACCCCACGGGGATAAATATAGAAAAATAAGAAAGACTCTAAATAGCACCTACGAAAACCACTTCCATATATTTTATCTACTCCATATAGTTCCATAAACGCCCCCAAAAGGCTATTTATTCCAAGAGACGTTAATTTTTATTTTCATATCAAATTGTAAATCTAAATGCAAGTTATTTGACGAAATGCAGCGCTAAAACTCGTCAGACTAACAGCAGTACTCAATGGATTCCATCAATTCAAAGTTAAGGAGTAGTTTACGCTTCTCTCCCGTCTGGAAGTCTGTACTAGTTAATTAGTTTATAATCATCTGCTGAGCCAAATTGAATGGTTTCACCAAAGTGGTTTTAAATTGTATAAAATTCAAAACAGACAATTTCGACTAAGATTGGGGTTAGTGTAACTATGTATCTTGTTAGATACATACATATAATCAGGCCTGTATTCCCTGAATAGGTAGGGAGAGGTGTACAAACAGCCACGATTCGTCAATTTTTGTTTTGGGTTTCAATTGGGTTTTGGTCACATGTAATAGAGGGCGAGCATATTGCCATTCACCGGGCACAGTTGCAGGGTCATACAAAATGTTTTCTCTAACACACTGGATGGAACACAAGAAATACGAATAGTATTTTTACGCTAACAACATAATATAAGACAGGAACACAAAAACATATTGTATGAAACCCTCGCAGGGCACTAAGATGTTATACAGCCCTATTGTGCGTCTAATGCGAGAAGTGGCATGCTGGTGACATTCTAACCCAGCACCCCACGGATTTACTTACTAGCTTTTTATAAAAGTACGGTTTCTATAATGAAAGTTGGACAACCTATTAGCTACTACAGGCTCAATGATCAGCCCATCACCACATGCTGGCTGATAGCCGCGTTGGGTTGCAATGCTTATTCTTTGAGCCAACTTAGCATCAACACTTGTCTCAAGAACGTTACGTGTGTTCCGGTAGCTGTTATACTAGATTAACACTGTGTACCACTTTCGACCATAACATCACTTATAAATAGGTGAAATTTTAATCAAAGGCTACCAGCAGAATATAAATAATAAAACTATCAGCTCCTCCAGGACTCTCTTTGGATTGCTCCGTCGGATTGCAATGCTTATTCGTTGAAACAAACTAGTTCCAGCATTGTGATCATCATTTTGTTATCAGTCGTAATCTCTAAAGCTTGATGTTTATATTCAATGTGACTCTGGAAGATGTGGTAATTACTACTTGTGTTTACCTTTTATGTCAAAAAAATCATCGAAAATTATGCTATGGTCGTCATGATAATTTATTTTTCGCTCCCATTTCTTTAAATCATGATAATTTAATTTTCGTTCTATTTTTTTTTATTTTACATTGCAATCGATAAGCTAATGAACACGTTAGGAGGGTAGGTACCCTTAATAGATAGGACGACACTATGGTAATTATTTTTAATGTTCAGTATTGTTCTCAAGTGCGTGAATAAATGTCTTTAAACCTAAACCTAACTATCAGTTTTAAAGTAAAGCTATTGTAAAAAATATATTCATCGCAAAGAGGTAGAGAGTCGACCAACCGCTGGTCTCTAGTCCTGATAGTTCCTTTGGTCGAGCCTTTTTTTTCTGGCTCTCAAGGACTGCTACCGGAACACACCGTTAGGTGCTTGGTGACAGATTTTCCACTTGAGGGTGGTCGCTAGCCAGGCGGGCATTCGCAAAATGCCCTTCCACGACGCGGTGAAGCTCAACCCCTTGGCGGGATTCGAACCATGGACCTGCTGCGCGGCAGTCCATAGCCAATCCCACTGAGCCATCACTGCTTCAAATGCCTACAGTAATACATCAACAACTCCTCAAAAGCGCTATTCTATTCAAATTCAGTGTGTCTTACTATTCGTTTAAGAACCCCATAACAACAGTGTTAGCTTGTACGGCTTTGTGATCGCCAGTAACCTAACTTTACTTCCTACTTCGCTAGAAGTCGTACCTAATCTAATCTTGACTGGCCAAAACTCAACTCATAAGCCCCCAGTCTAATAGTAGTAGCAACATTGCTAAGTTACTCCATGCACACAGCTTGTTAACTGTAAATAAACTGAGGCATTTGGGGTAAGTTTGGCTACAACTTTATAATTAACGATATGTTATCGACTTCGTAAGAAAACCTTGTTATAGCAGTAGGGACATCTTCTTATGTACCATTTGGATGGTGGTAGGACATTTGTCAAATAATCGCCTGGCCAGATACCTTTAGTAGAAAATGTGTTACCAAGCACCTAACATTGTGTTCCGTCAGCTGACCTTTAGAGCCCGTAATTTCCAGATTAGCCATTTTACACCTTCGACCACATCATCACTTACCGCAAATTGTGACCAACCTCATATCACACTAAAGTTTGTGTGTGTTTATGTTCGTTACTCTTTCGTCCTAAAACTCTTACTACTCTTTCAGGCTGTAACGAATTGAGTGTTACTTTGATTATAGATAGTTAAGGCTCTGGATTAAAACAATATACACTTTTAGACATCTAAATTATATGTAAATACTTATCACAGCAGCCAATTTCAAGTTTCTGCCTATATTGAATCTGTTTTTACTTACAACAAAGGTTATATTATATATTGTTAAAGTTTCAACTGGCATCTTTTTACGTTTCAATCGCAAAATAGACGTGAAATATATGAAGAAAAAATATCTTACCAGCCAGCTACTTACTTAATGAATGCCATGATTATTAATTTATGTTTTTTCGACGTCCATACTGTTAATGGATTGTTGTAAGACTTTGGAAGTTTGGATGCATGCATTCTAATTCTGCATTTGCTTTTCACCAATGTTGAGCTAGGTTAAAATAAGTATATATACCAACTTGCTATTGCAAGCATCTTAAATGCGTTACAAGTCAGAAACTTGTTTGTACTTTCTCAATTTCTGAAAAGGCAGCCCTTTCCATTCTCACTTCCAACACACACGAGACTTTCAAGCCATACGAGTACTACCAGTAAAAATCCAATCTGAAAATTCTTTTTCGCAAAATTTTTTGAACGTGTTTTTCTTTGAGGTCAAATTCAAAATCGGAACTTTGAAAGAGCTGGTGTTTGTCTCTCTCTCGTTCTAATGGCAGGAAAGAGATAGTGTGAATTTTTCGTATTGTATCATTAGCCCAAGGCTAAATAAGATATTCGCGGCTACCTGAAAACAAAAAAATTACCTTGTCTCACTCAGTGAGCAAAATCCCATTTTGCTCACTGATTTCAGGCAGCAAAACCTATATGTTTGAGCTACTGAAGTGAAAAAGATTTTAACGTTCTATAAAAGCTCACTTTTATATAAATTTATTTAGAAAAACTCGCTTACGCTATTTCTATTTTTAACCGCGCCGTAGAATGTCAATGTCTTCCCGTTTGCATTCAGTCTGACATTTTTCAAAGTCCACCTCGTCCTCATAAACGGTGAGTTTTTTGTGAGTTCGTGTAATATGTATTTTTTATTTGTGGAAAATATGGATTCAAAGCAGAATCAAAACTAAAGTACAACAGAGCCGTTACAAAATCACTGGTCCATATAACATATTAATGCGTTGAAAACATACACAACAACTCACCGAGACCGCAACACAGTTGCATTCATGCGACCATTCTTCCAAGACCCCAATTGTTTCCAACTTTCCACGTCCTCTTCGAAGGTTTACAAATATTCCACAGGGCTACAAAAGGTCGACGTAAATTGGACATGGAGATTCAGGTACCCAATTAAACAAAGTGTGCGAAGTTGTAATGAGATCTGAAGAGAATTGAACAGTCAAAATGGGGCATGTTCCAGTGGCGTAATTTACCTAGTTGGAAGTGGATGCCTTTATTCGAAGAAGTTTGGTAACTACTTTGCTATAAACGTGCCTGTAGGCGGGAGTTACGCGTTTGGAAACGAGAAATGGCTATCAAGGATTTGGATCTGTTAAGTACTTATTACTCTTTCGTGGTTATGTTCCAAGATGGTACTGTTAAGTTTGTACGAGTTTTATTCAAGTAGTCAGATTTTATATGTGTTGCTTGCTCTTAATGTGGTGTTATAAATATAAACTGAATGTTTATATATTTAAAGCATAAAAGAAGGATAGAAGTGATTATATAAATATGGCTCGGCTAAAGAGTGGCTAGGCTAAATAAATAAATAATAACTGCTTCAGTCTCCCCTAATAAGGTACTTTGCAATAGTCCGTACGCTTGGCAGACGACTTGGGATTGCAGTGTAAGATGGTAGTCCCTCCTACACGTTCCGTAAGTGGTGTGATATTATAGCCGATACTCTAATTCAAAGCCGATATATATACGCTGTATCCATACTACCTTTAAAGAGCTTTCATGGGTGCTGGGCTAAAATTTCAGCTCCCCTCCCTCCCTCCTCATCTATTGCCATGGGTATCGCATCCGTGGGGTGCCGAAATAGAATATCCCCTCCCCCTTACCTCTTCGCGTGGATGTCGTAAAAGATTAATAAGGGAAATAATACTGGAAGGGCAGGAGCGCCTTCCGTGGAACTACTATCTCGAAGACGCCTGTCAAGCATGGGTAATAAGGCAAAAGCCTCCTTAATGGGGAGGCTATGTTCACCTGTAGATAATCCTGCTGATACACTACGCCTGCGAATAAATATGTATAGCAGTACGCATACTAATATTCCTGCAAAGAAATGAAATACTAAGTATAGTGTATAATTTGTCTATGGTAAACATCGTCATTTTCTAGTACAAAAATGAATAGATCTCAACCTGTACAAAATCTTGACCCCGTCACAAAAGAGGCATAGAATAGAGCGGGTATATTTTAATAAACCGAGCCCAATATGGGCATAGTCCTAAAAATAACGACGTCCTTCAGCGATATCATATTCCCATAATATGGAATGAAGATGTCGGCTTCTAGAATGCTCAGCGGTCAGCAGACAGTCCGATTACATTCCAGTAAATTCCTTTTCGTTTCCCTATTTTTGTATGTATTTAACTACACACATGAATCTATACTTATAATAAAACTGTAACAGGTCCAATTCTGTACATTGAAGATAATTTGCAAAAAAAAATTGAGTGCACTCTGTAGCTGATACTGATGCCAAAACTGTATTTTTTTTAATTTTTGTCTGTCTGTCTGTCTGTCTGTCTGTCTGTCTGTCTGTCTGTCTGTCTGTCTGTATCCCGACCGCGCATCACTCCAAAACTACTGAATGGAATTCAATGAAACTTAACACGATTTGAGTTCATACTACGAAGAAGGTTATTGTATACTTTTTATCCCGAAATTCAGCACGGTTCCCTCGGGAAAGGGGATGAAAGTCAAAATGTACACTTAGTTGTAATTTACTAACGCGTAGTCCGATTTCAAAGATTCTTTTTTGTTAGAATAGTGATGAGTGAGCTCGGAACCCCATGGGCAGCCCGGCACCCCACGGGCAGCCCAGCACCCCATGGGATACTGAATGGAATTCAATGAAACTTAACACGATTTGAGTTCATACCACGAAGAAGGTTACTGTATACTGTTTATCCCGAAATTCAGCACGGTTCCCTCGGGAAAGGGGATGAAAGTCAAAATGTTACTTATTTATAATTTATGAACGCGTAGTCCGATTTCAATTATTCTTTTTTTGTTAGAATAGTGACAAGTGAACTCGGAAGCCTACGGGGAGCCCGGCACCCCAAGGGCACCCCGGCACCCCACGGGCTACTGAATGGAATTCAATGAAACTTAACACGATTTTAGTACATACTACGAAGAAGGTTATTATATACTTTTTATCCCGAAATTCAGCACGGTTCCCTTGGGAAAAGGGATGAAAGTTAAAATGTTACTTAGTTGTAATTAATGAACGCGTAGTCCAATTTCAATTATTCTTTTTTGTTAGAATAGTGATGAGTGAGCCCGGAACCCCATGGGCAGCCTGGCACCCCACGGGCAGCCCAGCACCCCATGGGCTACTGAATGGAATTCAATGAAACTTAACACGATTTGAGTACATACTACGAAGAAGGTTATTATATACTTTTTATCCCGAAATTCAGCACGGTTCAATCGGGAAAGGGGATGAAAGTTGAAATGTTACTTAGTTGTAATTAATGAACGTGTAGTCCGATTTCAATTATTCTTTTTTGTTAGAATAGTGATGAGTGAGCCCGGAACCCCATGGGCAGCCTGGCACCCCACGGGCAGCCCAGCACCCCATGGGCTACTGAATGGAATTCAATGAAACTTAACACGATTTGAGTACATACTACGAAGAAGGCTATTGTATACTTTTTATCCCGAAATTCAGCACGGTTCCCTCAGGAAAGGGGATGAAAGTCAAAATGTTACTTAGTTGTAATTTATGAACGCGTAGTCCGATTTTAATTATTCTTTTTTGTTAGAATAGTGATGAGTGAGCCCGGAACCCCATGGGCAGCCTGGCACCCCACGGGCAGCCCAGCACCCCATGGGCTACTGAATGGAATTCAATGAAACTTAACACGATTTGAGTACATACTACGAAGAAGGTTATTATATACTTTTTATCCCGAAATTCAGCACGGTTCCCTCGGGAAAGGGGATGAAAGTTAAAATGTTACTTAGTTGTAATTTATGAACGCGTAGTCCGATTTCAATTATTCTTTTTTGTTAGAATAGTGATGAGTGAGCCCAGAACTCCATGGGCAGCCTGGCACCCCACGGGCAGCCCAGCACCCTATGGGCTACTGAATGGAATTCAATGAATCTTAACACGATTTGAGTACATACTACGAAGAAGGCTATTGTATTCTTTTTATCCCGAAATTCAGCAGGGTTCCCTCAGGAAAGGGGATGAAAGTCAAAATGTTACTTAGTTGTAATTTATGAACGCGTAGTCCGATTTTAATTATTCTTTTTTGTTAGAATAGTGATGAGTGAGCCCGGAACCCCATGGGCAGCCTGGCAACCCACGGGCAGCCCAGCACCCCATGGGCTACTGAATGGAATTTAATGAAACTTAACACGATTTGAGTACATACTACGAAGAAGGCTATTGTATACTTTTTATCCCGAAATTCAGCACGGTTCCCTCAGGAAAGGGGATGAAAGTCAAAATGTTACTTAGTTGTAATTTATGAACGCGTAGTCCGATTTTAATTATTCTTTTTTGTTAGAATAGTGATGAGCGAGCTTGGAACCCCACGGGCAGCCCGGCACTCCATGAGCATCCCGGCACCCTACGGGCAGCCCAGCACCCCACGGGCATCTCGGCATCCTTATTTAGATTTGCCAGCTTGCTAATAAAACTCTAAAATCTTGAACATTCTATTTTTTTAACTATCTATCTTTTGCCGGATACATTTTGGAGACTGCGCAATGGAAGTGTACAATCTAATATATTTTAGTTCTACCGCCAAACAAGGAGAACCTCGGCAAAAAGATATCGTTTTATAATTGAAATTCCAAAGAAACGCACAAAGTACCTACTTTGCTTCAACATTGGAACTCTCTGAGTTCCTTCGCGGTTCGCACAATAAGCTTAACTACTGTCTTCGGTCGGAAAAACAAGCTGGGGGTTATCAAACCCAAAGTAAAAAGCTCCTTTTTGAGCTATGCTTTACTAAGAGTGCTTCACCACAGACCACAACGTTGCTTAATATGAGATAAACAGTGCTCAAATGTGAATAATTAGTTTGCGGGTACGGCAATCGCGTACGAAGTCGCGGGTACAGCTAGTAGATATATATAATAATAATTAAGTGGCATATAGCGCATATTTATTCCATCTTATTTTTAATTGAACTCACTAACTAACTTCAACTAGAACTAAAAGGCACTGCTTAGAATTATGTTTTATACTAAATTATTAAAGTAAATAAATTTAGTTTTTGACGAATTGGCGAATAGGTTAAGTGAAGTCCAGAGATTAATAATTTGTATTAAATTTCATTTTAAATATATGGATAAGTACCCATATATGAAATTTTCTAAATTCTTAAAGTCCAAAACTTTCACCTACCTAAATTTAAGTTTTGTATTTTTTTTTTTTTGATGATCTACTATATAAATCAGCTTGGATTCGTTTTTCTTTACTTTTCCGGGGAAGACATCAGAAAAATTAAGGCACTTTGTCCGGAGACCGACCCAACTAATTTATTTATAGGTATTAATTACTTTTGTACTGTTTTATTTATTACTAGTTTACTTAACTATATTGTATAAGATTTTCTACCGATGACATTTATTTACTAAATAAAGATATTATTATTATTATTAATAGGTCAGCCTTGCTCACTATCTCACCTGATGGATGAAGGTATTATTCAGGGTAACCTAGAATTACTGGCTTTCAATAACAGCTGCCGGAACTATTAGATGCTTAGCGACAGAATTTCTAACTAGCCAGGGGGGGCATTCGTAAACTGTCCCACTACCAAGCAAAACCATGGACTTTTACAAACATCTGTATTGACAAGTACTGTAACAGCCGACTTGTCAACTGCGGAACACAGCCTCCCCTATTAAGGGGGTATATGCCTTAATCCCCACGCTTGGCAGGCGGCTTGGGGATCGCAGGGGAAGATGGCAGTTCTTTAGAAGGTACTGCTGCCCACCTTCCAGTATTTTTCCCTTAGTCGCCTCTTACGACACCCACTGGATGATATGGGGAGGTGCAATTCTAAGCTGGCACCCAACGGGGGACAAGTATTGACAAGTAATACTGAATATTAAGCTGCCAACTAGACAAGCTACCTACGAATATTACGAATAAAGATACGTTAATCGTACATTCAAGAGACTGTTCCATAACTTTCTGTTATGCAACAGTCTCTTGCTTAGTGACCATCATGCCTCATGACTATTATGCACATTGATACACATGAGGCACCAAACACGGCTCCTTACCAATATTAACGCCCTGATCAGACTTTACTCGAGAGTAAGCGGTCATACTCACCGTGGAGTGCGGGGTTAAAATGTCAACCTTCCTCCGTTCCCCATTTTTTCCCATGTTAAAGAGGCAAGTAAGGTAAATACTGTATACTTATTAAAAAAAAATACCAGAAGGTTTCCATCTTCCGGTATTTTTTACCATCAGCAGCGCTTTCTGAAGAACTGACAACTTCTACAGCGATCCGGAAGACGCCTGCCAAGCGCGGGGAATATGCCAAAGCCCCCCATTAAGGGAAACCTTGTCCCACAGTGGACGTTCCGGTTGATATGATGATGACGAAGCAGTCATACTACTGACGAAAGCATCACTAAGGAGGGTTGATGTCAGAAAAGCGCCTGGATATAAAACCGAAACCAAACCATTTAACCATTTTATCCATATTTTTACTGTGTAATTTTTATGAAATATTTATTAAAAACTTCTGGCTTATTAACAATAATTTAGTAACCTACTCCTTAGTTTAATTAATAATCTATTACAGAAGACGTAAGCAATAAAACCTGTGTTCCGAAGGCTAGTTAAACTCATCGGTAACGACCTCAGAAGTCAAAAACTTCCCAATCCCTTTTCCATTATTCAACGGTACAAATTTGCAAGTTATCAATGCCCGGAGGCAAAGAAAACCCACCCTTCCGTAACGTCTTTACAAGTCTTATGTATACATACAAAAATATACTTGACTGACTGATTAATTCACGAATTTTCACCATAAAAAGCTGCTTCGTCTATAAATTACAAGTGAGTTACTAAATTTTTTTTTTAATTGGGGAGAGACTAGCTTTTGCCGTTTGATTAACCAGTTTTCCTCTTTTAGTGTGTAATGATATTATTGATTTTTTTACATTCGAAAGCTGATTCTTGTCATGTGGTCCCATTTACATATGAGTGAGATCTGTCGAGTAGTATTTGAGTTATACATAATAACGCGTATTTTATGTTTGAAGTCGTTTTTTTTGTTTAAATTTTATTCTTCAGTCTAATTACTAATTAGTACCGACATAATTTATCAACAAAATACTACAAACTACGCACGTAAAACTCTTTAGCTACCTACTATAACGAAAACATTAAGGCAAACTAATGGTATGCCCAGCATGTTGGCAGCATTGCCTCGTTAGATAAGTGTCAGCATTCCGTTCGATGAAGAGTCGCTGTTACCAGTGCTCTGATAAATTTAAAATCACCTTGAGGTATCGTTCCTTAGGCACCTATGAACCCAAGCGGTAACTCTGTAATACGTTACAAGTGAGGAACTGCACTGAGTTACGAAACAGTATACAGATGTTAAGTCTCATGTACCTGTAATATAACAGATTTTTCTCTTCATGGTGGTCAGTCAGGCGAGCAGTACCAAAATGCCCTTCCACCGTGCCGTGAAGTTCTGGCAAAGTGTGTGGTCAGTGAGCTAATACTGCGTGCATAGTGAACATTACAATTAAATAAAATCTTAGGCAGTAGACACAATTTCTAATTCATAGTTTCTTAAACAACTCATAAGACAACTGCCACCTCAGTCTACCCGTGATCACTGCAAAGTGTTTGAACGTCGGGACTAAACCAATGTCAAATGCGATTAAATACATTTACATATTATCTAAAAAACTTACTTTTTCTCCAAGCTTAATTTCACCATTAACTTTATAATATAGGATTTTTACGCATAAATATATTTATACAAGAAAAGACTAGCTTAGGTAGGTAGAGCTTTAGAGAATCGGGTGCAAAAGCTAGAGTGAAACAAATTTGTAGATGTGGTTTCATAACATAAATTGTAAACATATCCCAAAAGTTAACCAAATTTAATATGTTATGTGCAAACTTATTTGTTTATTCGTGGTTGTAGGATTATGGTAGAGTCATCAGGAAAGTTTAATTATAATAGTAATATACTGGAGAAATATCTTCGTAGGAATATCTTGTGGTTGTGAAGAGTAACTGGCTCTGAAGCAGTGGAGGTATTAGATAATAACTGAAGCATATTAGAGAACTTTGATTAAACGGCGAAACACTCAAGGTAAGGATCGAATATATATTATGTTGATCTAGATTTAGAACATAACAGATGAATATAGTATTTATCGTGAATGATTATAAGATCTATATCTTTTAAAGGCGGATTCAAATAAATTGTGATACAAGATATTAGATAACTTATATAATTACCTTATATAACTACTATATCACGATAATGTTACATAACCGTGATGTTGTCTACTCAACAAACATGATTCCATATTCAAACCTCAATCTTCAGCAATGTCAACATTACACCCACAATTTTTTTTATTGTCATTGCCTATATATTGCCATTGTGAAAGTTATGGCATTTTTTTTTATGCCTGATAGGTTATCTTTTGACCACTAATCACCTGATGGTAAGTGATGATGTGGTCGAAGATGTTGTTCAGAATAATCTAGAATTACTGGCTCTCAAGGACAGCTGCCGGAACACACCGTTAGGTGTTTGGCGACAGATGTTCTACTTGAGGGTGATAGCTAGCCAGGCGGGCAATCGCAAATTGCCGACCACCATGCTATAACGACTGCCATCCTAAGATAACAACCGGGACCGACGGCTTAACGTGCCCTCCGAAGCACGGAAGCGCTTCCGTGCTTCCGTCACCCATCCAACTCATGACCGCGGGCGACATTGCTTAACTTTGCTGATCGGTTAAGAACAGCTAAGTCAACTTCGCTACGAGCGTTTCAAAGGCTGTTGAAGTATGAGTTCCAACAGTGGGTCCAACCAAAGATAAACATTGATTTGATGCCCAAATTCGGTATACTTCAGTGGTTTTATAAATGCACCAGATAGTTGTTTTGAACTAAACAAGTATCGAATGTTCAAGTATTGATATTATTATTATTCAATTGATTGCTGACTTTCGTTATAAGATGGCACAAGAAAAAAGAATAAGAAGAATAACATATACATATCCATATCATGGCAGTCTCAGCATTCGTATTGAAATACGACAAGATCCCTCACACATTACTTAAAAAAAACAATTCAACCTGGAAGTCTAATGTTTTTAATCTTGTGGTTTTCATTCTGACAGTTTGATCTGAAAAAAATATTATCTGAAAATAATAAGAATGCGCGTGGAGGATACTAAAATTGACTGAAATTCCGAGCTTTCTGATTTAATCATATGAATTCAGTGAAGTATTCCGGCTGTATGGGGCCAGTTTTACTTTCTTAGCACTATATATCTCATCTCTTCCCATGCATTCTTCTTCCATCTACCTCATTCATGGCTCAACATTTAGTTCAAATACGATTAAAACTTTTAGATAATGCATGATTTTATGTATGTATGTATGAAACATAAATACATAAAATCATGCCCGTCATCATCTTTTCCGTAAGGGTAGGCCGAGACCACGGATTTCCATTTACTACGATCTTTACATATATCTTTCGCTTCATCTACACTCATTCATCTACGCCTTTTTTTCAGAACGTCTTCAATCTGCTTTCAGAACGTTCGCCTAGGTTTTCCCCTTCCAACACTTCCGTTCACTTGTCCCATGTATACATGTTTAGTCATTCTCATTTTATTCATTCTCTCCACATGTCCAAACCATCTTAACATACCTTTCTAGACTTTTGTCACTAAATCCTCATTCACACCACATCGTTCCCTTATCACACTATTCCTTATCCTGTCACTCCGTTTAACTCCAATCATGCTCCTCAATGCTCTTATCTCCACTGCATTTATTCTACTTTCATGCTATTTCTGCCATATCCAAATTTCAGTACCATACAAAAGTGTTGGAACCAACTCTCCCCCATGAACAGCCAGACGAGCCTTTTTAGACACATTCTGTTCATAAACGCGTGCAATGTCCTATAAATCCTTTCACCATGTTTCCAGTGTTCACTCTCCATTCTCTATCACTTTCACACTCTCCATCTTTTGTAAACATGCATCCCAAGTATAACAAACTCTTTCACTTTTTCACCTCCAATGACAATATTGCAATCGGTCACTCTATCATCTCAATCAAACACTATAACTTTCGTCTTACTTAAATTTACGAGTAGCTAGAAGAAGAAGGATAAAATAGGTATAATAATATAGGTATAATACATCCTGAAAGAGCCCCGCATGCCAGGATAAGGCTAGCTGTTTTCTGGGTTCGCCAGGTCCCAGGGCAATTTGGGACGCTTGAGATTAGGCACGTCCCTAGCCACGCATCCATAGGCACGGCTGACCCCGGATTGGCGGAAAGGGAAGGAAAAGGGAAAAAGTAAGGATTAGTGACGAGGAAAGGATGTCTATGAGTTTGAGTAGGAAATAGGTATGTAGGATACTACTACCTTGGAAGGGTATTGGTATGGCTAGGACGCCGGGGCCGCATACCCACATACCACCACAATCACCGCACAAGCAACTGTGGATAGGTCCAAAACTCTTAGTATTATTTTTTATTATTTTTTATTTTGTATTATTTTTTGTGGCAATAAAATACTTTTCTTTCTTTCTTTCTTTCTTTATTACCTTATAATTTATTCTGTTACACTAATTTCATCTATAAGCATAGACATTATAAGTTAGAATGCAATAGCAATATTAGACTACAGTGGGAGCAGTCTCTTTAAGTAACATCCAAGTAAAAAAATAAGGCATTTTTGTGCAATTCCTTTTTTTCGTTATCATATCAGAAACAAAGCGTTTTATAATCCTCATTAATCCAGCAATCCAGCAAATGATCCGGCGTCATAACAAACTGAAATTACACAGATCCGGCGGCGTTCCCAGCGCTCAAATAAGCCGCAAGTTTACCTACTGTTGTTTATACTGTGCCACAAGCTCTTCTACCGAAACATTTGTGGAGATGAAGATGATTCTGCGTTTGCCGGCTGCCAGTTTCCGGAAGCTTTAAATACTGCGAGTTGTTTTTTTAAAGCAACTGCTTTCTGTAAATTATGCTCAAAAACCGCACCTCTGCTGAAGCGCTCGTAGCGAAGTTTGCTTAGCTGTTCTTAACCGATCAGCAAAGTTAAGCAACGTCCGCCGCGGTCATGAGTTGGATGGGTGACCGCTAGTGACATTACTACTGAGCTCTTCCGTGCTTCGGAGGGCACGTTAAGCCGTCGGTCCCGATTGTTGGCTTAGGATGGCAGTCGTTATAGCATGGTAGTAGGGCATTTTGTGAATGACAACCTGGCTAGCTCCACCCTCAAGTAAAAAACCTTGTCTTCCGGCAGCTGTCCTTGAGAGCCAGTAATTCTAGGTTAGCCTGAACAACATCTTCGACCACATCATTTACTATCAGGTAAGCTATTGGTTAAAGGCTAGACTATCAGGCATTAAAATAGGCTAGACTATCAGCCTCTGGTTGTGTAACTGTTGCTATAGTGCGCGCGGAACTAGTTGGCTGCGCCTTAGGTACCTATGTGAGCGGTGGAGAGGAGGGGCGCTTGCTTTGGTCATCACTCTCTATCTCATGTGCGTTGCGAGCAGTAGGCAACCCGCCCCCTCGCCGCCCCTGTCGCCACCTAAGGCGCGGCCAACTAGTTCCGGGCTCACTATAAACAAAATGATCGTTACCGCGAGCCGGCTGCGAACCACTCTTTGGGAGTTTGTTATGTGCAGTTTAGTCGTTGCAGTAAAAGAGTAAAGACTAGTTTTTAATTAATTATCATTCTGAAAAATAAAACGATACATTTGCACGTTACAGCTACAATTATAGTACGTAGGAGTTAACTCTATCGGAATGTGTTTTTTTCGCACATGTGGTTTTTGTTTTACAGTACAGTTATACAATAATGCATGTTAATTATAGGCTGGGACTAACATAATATATACTGGTTTTTTATTCTTCTCCGACCAGTTTAAATCTTATTTGATAGGCAAAATACATTGCTTTCTATTAATTTTTGAATAGTACTGATACTGCAATAGATAATTGATTTAACGCACAGAATCATGACTCCTAGTGAAATCCAATTATCGACCCAAATGACATAAAATATTGTGCGTTAGTGACACAAAACTTGACTTAAATATTTACTACAGTACGCAATAGTGGCATAAGTTGTTAATATAAACTTTAAAGTTGGTATGACAGGGGTAATTTCCTCATGGTCGAGCTTGCCTATTCGTGCCAAACGATTTTAAATTATTAATCCATTAAAGTAGGCATACTTCTTTTAAAAAAGTCGAAAATGGGGGGCTTGGCAACTTTTTCTTTGCAGTGGGGGTAATAATCCTCCTCTACTTCCCAGACCTCCCTCTCCCCCTCAATTTGACGGAACGTCAATGGAAAATCGTACCGTACCACGTTACAATGAGTTATTGATTTAAAAATAAGATACATAAATGCGATTTTGAATAGCCGAAAGACCATCTCTAATTTCCGACACAAATAACGCCGTGAAACGCGGATACCTCATTTAATTAGTCCCGCTGAAGATTCGCGAGTTAGTGTTTAGTCAAGATTCTAGTTGTTGGTCTCACTCAGCGGTTTAGGCTAAAGTAGGCATACTGCCACGCCACTAACCGTACGTACAGCATACCTATAATGCATTATACAGAGCAACTTTAAACTTTTTTTTACTTTCGTGAACTAAACTCATGTTTCAAATCATTAATGGGTCTATTCATGTACGAACATCAAATAATAATATTTTTACTAATCTCGACGTTTCGATCGTGTTGCATTGACCGTGGTCACGAGTAGACTGAAGAAACGGGTGTCAACGTCTTGAGAAGCGGCGGGAGCGATTCAAACCTACCCCCGTTAGGCTTTCGTTAAGTCAAAATATTAATATTTTTATGATAATTCGTGTGTGAATTATTTAGAAACATGAACTTTATAACGGTGTTATTTTGAACTTGACTTGCTAGGTGAATAAAGTTAAAATAACTAAGAAGGTTTTTTTTATATGGTGTAAGGGCATTTTGCTGCTCGCCTGGTGCACCTGGCTAGCTTACCAACTCGGTCGCCAAGCACCCTACAATGTGTTCCGGCAGCAGTCTTGAGAGCCAGTAAATTACAGGCACATGAGACTAATGTCTTAGGCGCAGTGACGATTTGTGATAAAATCCATCTGTTATAGGCAGAGGTTACCGCTTAAGGCCCGGAATATAAGAAATAATGCTAACAATATGTAGGTAACATCAGATGGGCCTCATGTGTGTTCCATCACAATCCCATAGAAAATCGCGAAATAGTAGCGCAAAAAGGTTAAGGTTAGGCACATACAGCAAGCGTAATTTTGTGTTGTAATTTGCATTAAAAATATAACTATTATGGATCCCAGTAATAATCTTTTTCTAACCAGCACTGTTACCGGAATGTTTTATGAAATTGGTGTGACTATACAATTAGTTTTTTCTGTCGCTAAATGAACTATTTTTTGTGTGTATCAGTCTTATTTATTGTCGAATGAACTTTGATAGCTGTTGATCGCTTTTTCTTTTAATTTCTTCATCTATTTGGTTTCATCAATAAATATCTCCTTTCATTTGAAGCACAATTTCATACTCGTATGCTTAACTTACAATAACATTATATTTAAATATGGCCACAAACGTCTTAGTGAATTAATTTTAACCGGGACCGTGGTTCTGTTACAAAATTTAAAAGTATTAAATATGGTGGGTTTTCTTAGGTAAGGAATTGTCCTCAAATATGGACTCCCACCGCGTGGGGTAGAGGCTGGTTTTATAGTTGTTTATAGTAGGTAAATAGGTGAATTGAAGCCTTGATTACAAAGGCATTTTCCAAACACAAGGGGGGCTCTTAATTGAGGCTACTAAAATGTATGTGTACATACCATAGCTTTCTCCACCATCTCCCGTAGTCGGAGTCTCCTTAGCAGAGGCCTCGGTGCGGTCACTTTCCACGCACGTCACTAATATCACGTAGCCTAGTAAAACAGTTCTAATAAAGATAACACGGTGCGGTGGAGCGGTAATATTTGCACTTATTTTAAATAAAGAAATCGACACCGTCGTGGTGTATGGAGCGGGACGCGGTCCAACGACGACTCTCAATGGTTTGCCGCGGCGACTCGAAGCATCATTCGCGGCTCGTTGCGGGTAGTATGAAAAAACTATGCATGCTTTGACATACATATAATAAATAACCAAAAAAAAGAACCAAAATTACCTTACGATCTGTTGCAATTCGGTACTAGAAAAGAGCAAGGCCAGCATTTAATGTTTTCCTGTACACATCATGTTTTTAAAGATAATAAATAAAGCACAAGACATTAAAACGTAGCGAACAATAGTAGATTTTTTACCAAGGGAGCAAACAACCGATTTAAAGGCGAGACTGTTTCCTTGAATCCAGAACGGAACGAAGGATTCTAGAGTAGAATCCCGAGTGTAGCGAGGGATTCAAAGTTACTTGAGCTTAAAATAGTTGTTGGCCCTGAGGTGGACACTCTACTTTCTATCACCTTCTCTGAGAAAATAAGTGAGTGTTACTTATGAGTAAGAATTACGTTTTAGATATAATTAGGAAAAGTAATCCTCAAAACGACACGTTTACTCAGGGTCCCGTTTTCTCGCATGGAGCCCTAAAACATGAGATGAATAATATTCTAATAAATTACACCACCGGTAACAAAATACCCTCCTACCCTCTTCGCCGCAATTTCGCTATAATGGATGTAATAACTTCATAATTACAATACCTAACAATAAGCTTTTAAAACAAACATTTTACATATAATGGTGATAAATGATAAACTGCCTACATATTAAAGCACAAATTAATAAATGTTTATTGGAATGCGGTGCAATGTGGGGCTAATAAATAAACGATGTATTTTGCTCTCACCTCTCGGGAATAATGGGTTTTCGTGTGTATATTACGCCAGCTGTAAAGGCAAGAACAGACAAGTCAAAAGATACTGAAACTGGATATCGTTACGTCCTAAGAAGCCGAAATCTGAGTAACCTTGCATATTCCTTTAGCCACAAACCACTGACACATCCGATTGTGGGACATACTACTCTTACTTTTCGTAGTCTTGTCATCGTGATGCAGAAAAAACAGCGCTCAAATCAAAGTGCCATTTATGGTAACGTAAAATTAATTATGACCATTATCACCAAGACTTTTCACTTACCCATGGTAAAAAGCTAGTGAAAATATTAACTGATAAATATCTAAATATGAATTTTCCTATTACAATTATTATAAAACAGGAAATTACTTTAAACTCCACCTATTAGTCCGTACAATCAAGTCAAAAATAATATAATATTAGCAGCTACTGGCAACACTGGAGAAGCAAGCAGCGTACCGGCTATATTAGCAAGGCAGAAGAGTGCGCTGGCCCTTTTTCTAAGCGGACGTATTTTGATAGGCAGTGTGCATTTCTAGATAATTTGTAAATTCACTTAGTGGTTGATATTAGTTAGTTCAATAATTGTAGCTTGTTAATTATTTTTCACAATTGTATTAAATTTATCTTTTTAAAAAAAGCCGTTTCACTTCTGATTCCCAAAAATAAGTACCTACCTATACTTACAAGAAAAAGTTAGGTCCGACTTAAGAATATTCCCAAAGTAGATATAGGTTGTGACAGCTGTTAGAGTGACTGTGAATATCGTATTTTACCTTTGGGCTAAAGTCTATTCAAAAATAGCTCCGACTTGTGTATTCTGTGACATCCGTCAAATTTCACTCGGTAAATCATATTGTTTATATGAACATACCATTTCAATTACACTTTCGAACATTTTCATATAACAAAAATAATCCCGAAACAGGTATTGCATGTGACAGCTGTCAACGCTCACTCTGTTGATCATTTATACCAAATGATTTATACTCACAATCGTTTTGAAATTGAAATGAATACGTAATAATGTACATTATATACATGCATATATATATACAGTTTCCAGCAACTTTTCGCTAGTCTGTACGATGCATAAATGTAAATGGATTTTATTTGTAACACAAAAGTTGCTTACCTCAGGCGAATTGGTTTTACTCTGTAACTTCATACCCTGTTGAAATATTCATGCGAAGTTGGATGCATTTTCAGTACTTATTGTTATACTGCAAAAACAGTTTCTTTTTATATGCACTCCTGTGCATATAAAAAGAATATAGAAATACATATGTAAATGGGAATAAAATAAAACAAATTATTGTTTATATGGAAGTAGGAAATCACCACCCTCAAGTAGAAAATCTGTCACCAAGCACCTAACGGGGTGTTCCAGCAGCTGTACTTGAGCCAGTATTTCTAAGTTAGCCTGAACAACATCTTTGACAACATCATCACTTATAACCTATTTATGGTCTATTGCTAAACTCGTATCGCTAGAATTTCGTGGTACAGGGCCTACAAGGACGCAACGGTACAAATAAACAACTCTAAAATATACGAAATCTATTGCCATGCTATTTGGCACCGAGTATAGCATCAGGTGACATAGTGGTCAAAGGCTAAACCTATCAAGTATAAAAAAAGGGAGGATGGGAAGTGGAGATGTTAGCATGATCACTTTCATGTCTACAATTTTATGTCTCAGGGCGCAATGTAGTTTGTGACTTATGTCGAAATGCATCTGTTACAGGGAGAGGTTACCTAGTTGCCTACCTTAGTTGCTTAACATAGGTGGGCTTCGTGCTTGTTCCATCAAGATCATATCACAATCCTATAATAATAAGTTAAGAGGTGGTATATAATCGTTTAGAATTCATATCTAAGCTTATTCTTTAAAGGTGCAGTGTAAATTTTCTCGTTCAGCATGACCCTGCACCGTACTCATCACTCCGAGACGTTATTTCTTATGTCTCATTCACCCAGTAATTTTAATTTGCTACAGTGCCTTTCATGCCTAAATATAGTATTGTTCACGATACTGCTTTGAGGGAGAATATCTGACATTACGGTGATACCTACTACGACGGCCACTTGTCAGAGAGACATACCATTTGGTAAGGAACCTACATAAAATAATTTGGGTTTTCCAAAAATCTCCATTTTAAGGATCGTCCACCGGCACTGGAAGTCAAGCACGGAATGATATTGACGAAGTTAATTGGCTCAGTCACCAAGCACGATGTGCCTTACCAGAGCCGCCCAGAACCATGATCTCACTTAACGCTAATTAACCCTCACTAAAACTAAGCGTTTAACTAAAGCTGTACTTCAGATTTGTAAAATTATTGTGATGTCTTCTTTAGACTATTAACACGTTATCCAATTCATCAGACTAGCTGTTGGACCACGTGTACAGCTTGTCCAAATATAGTGGGTTTTAGTCTACTTCAAGGTGGGTTTCGAGATAATTCCCGAAAGAAAACTCAGCATTTCGTGCAAAGATTTACTTCCGTAACGGTCACCCGTTACGGCTAGTGGTATTTACTATTGAGCAATTCCGTGCTTCAGTGGGCACGCTATAGTATGGTAAGGCACTTTCTTAATGCAAGGACGGCATTAAGAAAGGGCTAGGGCACTCGACAACAATGTGTTCCAGCAGCTGTCCCTAAGAGCCCATTATAGGTAAAGCCTGTTTACAATCTTCAATCAAATCGTCATACATCATGAGGTGAGGTTGAAGTCAACGGTATCAGCTATGAAATAAGAACCATAAAGACACAAATTAATTTCAACATAGGTATTCAAATACTATTTTTGAAATATTTTGATCTGGTACATTTCAATATTTTTTTCAATGAGACCAAAACAGTTTAATACCGAGCAAAGAATAGTAGATTATATTACAAAATTACAAATATACGATAGGAAAAATGTAAGTCATGTGTGGGATCCGAATATGACTTAAATTTTTCCTTTCGTATATTTGTAATTTTGTAATGTAATCCGCATAGCAGGCCTTATTGCAATCATAACAATATAAAAATAGTAGATTATGATACAAGTGAGCTAAGTTGCTCATTATACACGAGGCTGTGTGTTGCAGCCCAAGCCGTAGGCGACGGCGTAAATCAGCCGAGTGTATAATGAACAAGTTGCTCACGAGTTTTATACGTACTTTTTCAACAACCTTGCGAGGAAAAATAATATATATTGCACAAATGCGATACAAACAACATACGAAAATTATGGAAAATAGCGCGCAATTTTTTTTTTTTGCGCGCGGTAAATGTTTGATGATTGATTACATATAAACCTCTTTGATGTTACAAATCTGTATTACCCGGTTAAATTGAAAATGCTCTGTTTACTCGCATATAATTTGCAGTTAGGTACGAACTTAACTTTGTAGTGATAATTCTATTACGCACTAGTGTATAATAATATTATGCACGAGGGTGTTATAGTTCGGTTTATGGCCCTAAGAACGATATAATAAAGTTCACTTTACGAGCAAGGGTGTTGAAAATATACATATAAATCAATATAGAATATGTATAAAAGTTACATCTTTATATTGAAGTGCTCGTAGTGGGATTTGCATAGTCGTTCTATGGTCGGTCGGTTGAACACTTTCCACTTCGGTCATTACTTAGATGGGTGACCGTGGGCATTTACTCGTAAACTCTTCCGTGTCCGAGGGAATGATAAGCTATCGGTCACTATTATTCTCTTAGAATGGCTGTCGTTTTATCATGATAGTAGGCCATTTTACGAGTTCCCGCCTTGCTAGCTACCACTCTCAAGTAGAAAACCTGTCGCCAAGAACCTAACGAGGTGTTCCTGCTGATGTCCTTGATCGCAACCGCATCAGCACTTATGATTAGGTGAGATAGAGCCAAGGCAAAAAATTAACATTATGGGATTTTAAAGAATTTAGCCTGTGAAAACATTAAACTATATATTTATTTTTATTTAATTAAACACTTATATATCACAATACATTTTTTCTCTAACCACATAGAGCTTAGTAAAGCTTTATTATTCTAACTTAGATTCTTGAATAGGTATAGTGTAAAGTGTAGCAAAGTCGGAAAACATTTTTGCTGGAGCTTCGCTTTCACAAGCGAGTGTCGACGAGTAATCCACTATCGGTACCATATCAATGCTACTTCTACGCTTATTTACCAAACACCCTGTCAGTATAGAAATAGAGTATATTATAACTCCAAAAATTATACCCGTCCACCACCAAGTAGGAGTTACTTCCATGGAAGGTGCAACCGTTTGCGATTCACTACATACCCTATTAAATGCCATACTTCTTGTGCACACCCTAACTTCATATAAGTCTGCCTTCACAGTCCGGACAGTATTTTCCCTCTGGTTAGCTAACACACACCACGTTTGAGGCATAACATCGGTAGAAGAATCTTCCTTACTTTTCGGTATTACTTCAATAGAATACGACAAAATCGGACCATTTGTTAATGTCGGTGGATCCCATTTAACAGTTACATGGCCCAATTGGTTGGCCTTTACGTGGGTCACTAACGGTATGTCAGCTTTGTGTTCAGCTAAAGTCCTGACCACGCCACGAGCTGATCTACTACAGGCAAAACTAGTGCAAACTCGTAATGTAAATCTATAATCTCGATACGGTGCCAAGTTGCTAACTTCGAAGTCATTTTTAGACCTTGGACTTGTAAAATTTACAACTAATGTTCGAACATGATTTTTGAAGGTGGAGTTCTTAGTCAACGTTTTTTCTTGACTACAATCAATGCTGCTGCAAATATCGAAATATTCATCCTCCAAATCTCCTGCAGTTACCGAAGATTGTATCCCACAAGAGTATTCACATGAGTATTCTACTGGAGGTCTCATTATTACACTATGTTGCGTCGAGTCTATTTGAAATGGTATCGCATGCTTACATTGATCTTTGACCATAACATCTTTATCATAAATTTCTATAAGTTCTACTTCAAGTTCATAATGTGTTAGATGTCGTTGATAGTCTTTATGGTCCATCCAGCGAATCACCACGGTCTCCGAATCAGAAGCCACCAGTTCCCTAATAAAAGGTGGTTCTGGTATCCCCACAGGAGTTGTAAAGTTGTATATTCGGCTTCTCGCTATTTTATTATTAAGCGGATCGAATGTCTCAATGCAAGCGACATAAGTAGACGCAGGACGTAATGCTGTAAGTTCAGCTACTGGAAATACATGCCCGTAGGTAGGTTGGACATCAATAGCATTCCATTCTAACTCACTGCATGTCTCGGGTACTATGGTTTCGAGCACTCCAGGTGGAAGTCTTACGTATAAAACCGTGTAATGAGCATTTATACTCTCCGAGGAGAACATGATTAAAACTGATGTTTCATTGACAAAACGTATCTGTACACCAACAGAAATTTCTTCACAACCAACATTGTACCCATTTCTGCCTTCTGGAAGATCTATAGCAGATTTAGGTGTAACTGGAAATTTGGGCAGTAGTTTATCTATATGATTCTTACATAGCATTGGATTGTCCAGGATTTTTAGTGTCCCTCGATCTACTTTAAGATTTTCTGTCACGTTCTTGGTGAACAATACCTCAAGGTCTGCCATGTCAGATATAATTAAACTATACGCATTTTTCATAAGTCTGCGTCCTCTTATTCTGCGTAAAGATGGCAAAAAGTCTAGTGAAGATATAACGAGAGATCCATATATGTGTATGTAGTCGTAGACTTCTTGGATACGACCCAAATAGTTTCGCAACTCATCCATTACTTCTGGTAGGAGTACTCTGAAGTGAATAGTTAAGGAATTGACAAAGACGCAGGTTTCAGCGGCCTGGATGGTGCTTACTGAATCAAGAATTAGATCACCACATGTCTGAAAATTTAATTAAGAAATGTTATTACGACTTGCATAGAACACTTTTATACAAACACAACAGTATAGATTCCTATCATTTTCACTCTTTAGATTAGCTATCACAAAAATTCTTTAAGGTCTCAAGTCTTTGTAGCTCTTTTCATACAAATGTAGATTCGTCAAATTTTAAATTAAACTTGTTGAATGTTTGCATGCATGTCTTTGAGCCTAAAATCTGTATTCTTGTACTGTCAGTTTTTCTTAAAATGTGTATTTTCAAAATTATTGGGAAAAATCGTTTTCAACATACCAACCTTAATATGACAATCAGTGCAAGGTCTGCAAGTGACATCGTTGGTAGAGGTTTCCTGTACATAGTCAATAGGACATTCAAATACACAAGTGTTATTCCAAACCCATCCATCTAGGTTTTTACACTCTTCTTTTGTAACACAGTACTGGCTATCCGGTAGAACTATCCTGTAAAATTATCCACAACGAAGTAAAGCACAAAAACCTAAAAGCCTTTAATTCCAATGAGTCTTCTTAAAAATATATATCAATGCTGAAATAGAATAAAATAATTACGATACGGAATTAAATAAATTATTATTTACCAGAAGGAAAACAAAAAATCTTTAAGGGAAAGACCATAAATGTCAACCTCGTCCAATAGATTGGAGTCAAAATGACAGCATTATTCCACTTAAGGGTGGTAGCTAGCCAGGCGGACATTCGCAAAATGCCCTACCACCATGCTATAACGACTGCCTCCTAAGACGGGACGGACGGAAGCGCTCAGTAGTAATGTCACTAGCGGTCACCCATCCAACTCATTACCGCGGCGGACGTTGCTTAACTTTGCTAATCGGTTAAGAACTGCTAAGCAAACTTCGCTACGAGCGCTTCAAAAATGAACTATATCACTTGCATATGGAAGAATCTTACTAACTTTTGTTATACGAATTTGATAATTTGCGGTCCGAAAGAAAATAACAACAAATGCATAGGTACTGCGACACAAGATATTTTATGTCCCCTTGTCAGACACTGAGCACATCTGCCAACATGACTCACCCTTTGTTATAGGACAGAAGCTAGCACAACATAACTCCGTATAAAATTAAGCCTTGAATAAGAAGAGGCTGCAATTTCTGTCACGTTTAATTTGTACGCATCTATTACTATTTTTGCAGAGTTCAATATGTTATCAGTTAAGTAAAAATTAAGAATATCATGCAGCATTATTATTGATTTGTTGGAGGACAATATTCTCAAATAGTTTGAAACAATTTGAGAATATTGTCCATTTTATAAAAATCCAATTTTGCTTTAGGAGTATAAGGATATGAGAAGACAATAACTAGGTATATCTATTAACTATTATTTTACACTATTTAGTTAATACAACATGTTTTTTCACATTTTGCTTCCTCTCCTATTTCTTGTCTTGAAGTGTAATTTAGTAGCAATTACCAATAAATGAATTGAAATTATTTCGAATGGAAAAGATAACTTCCAGCGAGACTTGAAACCCTAATATTCTACCATACTAGTGCCTATCCCATTAAGCTATAGACGCTGGTGCTGGACAGTCGATTTGTTTCTGGAAATAACATCCGTGTTCGCGAAAAAACATGCGTCAATGCTCTTTATATACTGTATTGTATCACCTCTGAACCGGATTGTCCACTTCTGAACACACCCTACACCAATATGGTTTGCCATAATCCCCACGCTGGTCAGGCGTCTTAGGGACAATGTGAAGTATCAGTTCATCAGAAAGTACTGCTGCCCACCTTCTGGTTTGTTACCCTTAGTCGCCTCTTACGACACCCACGGGTAGGCACGGAGTGGGTGACATTCTGCCCTGCACCCCACGGGCAAAATAAAAGGGCTTTAAATAATACTTAACCTGTAAACATATATAGTATTTATGACTTTTTTACCAAGCAATAATTAAACAAGGTGTGATGCCACACCTGTTTTATCTTACCATTTGTAGTTTAAAAAATGCATATGTTTATTGATATCTTTATTATAAAAACTAATGTGGTTTTCACTCATTTTAGTAAATAATACGGGATAACTCACGTGAATAAGTCAGATAGCCCCAGGCAGTGCTAAGCGAGACGACAACGCGTGCATCCCGAGCTCTCCTTGAAAAAGACCACCGAATGTGGTTGATACTATAGTCGAAGCTATCTGACTTATTCACGTGAGTTATCGTATATTATTTACTAAAATTTATTGTAATCGTCGTTTTTAAGAATAAAATAACTTATAAAAATAGACAGTAACTTACGTGTCTGGAGGGCATTCGGTTACACAAATACCATGTTGGGTATAATGGCGGCATAGTGTACAATGATCAGACCTTGTTTTCCGACAACCAAGACATTGGTCGTCGCATTTGTCTACTTCTGGCCCTTCGAGGAATATCTGACATTTTCTGAAATCGATATATCGATATATAGGGTTATTGGTAAATGGCTAACAACCTCTTTTGGTTGTCCTACCAAACATTTTGAGTTTTTTTTTTAATTCCTTCTCCTTGGCAATAGCGCCCAAAGAGCAAAGTCATAAAAAATATGAAATAGTACATTACAGGCACAAAAGACTTTTATTGTCAGGTGGTCCTCGTGCTAATTCCGTCAAAAACGCAAAAATTTTTTTTTTTTTTTTTTTATATATAATATTATATTTTTTTCTAATTAAATATAATAATACATGTCAAAATGTTTGTTAGGACTAGTAGAAGTCAACCCTTAGAGATTGTTAGCCATTTACCAATAACCCTGTATAGAAAACCCTTATTTAGCACAAATAGCTTACACTACACAAGGCATGTAGGCGAACAAAGAGGAGGTTTTTATTTTATATACTTATGAACAAAGGCTAGCTTATCCACTGATAAGCTAGCTTTTGATCTCTGAGACCTGCATCTTTGACTGTCTATGAGCCTACAATGCGTTGTAGGTTGTCTGTCTAATAGCTTCCGTGGTATACTAGCTATAGTATTGTATATATTTCGTAGTGTAAAATTAAATAAAAAATTAAAGAACAGTAACTCACCTGTTGTTCCAGCAATGATTTACAGAATTAACCCCGCTGCAAGTACAAGTGAAATTGCAGAAGACCAGTATATTCTGAGGGTTGATAACACGGCGGGCGTGAGGGGCTATGGTCTTCCAGTCCACTGAGTCTACGAAACAAGCCCTAGGTAAACCCCATATAACCACTCCACCGCGGTCAATCTTCAACAAGCCATACAGACCGACCTGGAAAACGAGAGAGGCGTAAAATAACTATTTCCAGAGTTTCATAGCTTTATTAATATATATTAATGTAATGCAAATACGTCAATCATGTAATTAAGTAGTATTTTTTATGTCTACGAAAACTTTTTTCGCATATATTTTGAAGCGCTCGTATCGAAGTTTACTTAGCTGTTCTCAACCGATCAACAAAGTTAAGCAACGTCGCGCGCGGTCATGAGTTGGATGGGTGACCGCTAGTGACATTATTACTGAGCGCTTCCGTGCATCGGAGGGCACGTTAAGCCGTTGGTCCCGGTTGTTGTCTTAGGACGGCAGTCGTTATAGCATGGTGGAAGGGCATTTTGCGAATGCCAGCCTGGCTAGCTACCACCCTCAAGTAGAAAATCTGTCGCCAAGCACCTAACAGTGTGTTCTGGCAGCAGTCCTTGAAGCTCAAACCCGCGGCGGGTTTCGAACCATGGACCTGCGGCGCGGCAGTCAATAGCCAATGCCACTGAGCCATCACTGCTTCAAAATATACAGTCTTTGCAGAACATTTTCGCGGAATTATCACCCGAAACTTTTTATTATTTGTTTTATATATTTTCCTATTAATAATTATATTAAGAATCTACAAATTTACTAGAATCAGCTGGTATTGAAAGGCAACGCAGACTTATTGCCTCGGTGATACCTAATCTCAATCTCGTCGTGTAATAATTGGGTATATATCACAAGTTTAGACATTATTTCAACTTAAATATATTTACTTTTCTTTAAACTTTCGTGAACTATGCCTTAAGGTGACGGGTGTAGTGTAATTCGTGATTTGTGACGAAAATGCATCTGTTATAGGTAGAGGTTAGTCCGCTTGACATCAAGTGGGTCTTGAGCTTGTTCCGTGTGTCCTTTAATGTGAATTAACAAAAACGATTCACGCACGAATTAACATCAAAATAATTGACCGAGCGAGGACTTAATTCGAGCGAAGAGTTTCTGCTTTATTGACCGAGCGAGAACTTAGTTCGAGCGAAGCTTCTCTGCTTTAACTTACACATAAATGCTTTCGTTTGTCCGGTTTTCTCCTCTACAGGTCGCATTTCTTAACCGATTCTCACGAAATTTTGTGAGCCGGTTTGATAAGCCCATATTTTTTTTTGTCGATTTAGTGTTTTTTTTTTTTCAAAATGACGGAGTTATACATTATATTGCGTTGAAGGTATAGACGCCTGCGCTTAATTTAATGGCAGTGTCCCTGATCGACGTTGCTTATAAGTGACAACCTCTCTCTTTTGGATAATCAATTATTTATATGATATTTATACGAAATAAATACGGGAGAAAATTAGGTCACAAACAACAAAATTATGTAATTATAACCTAACCAAGTATGTAAAATTATTGTACATTTGCTACTTACCTACCTATTTCTGATACAACTAGCTTTCGCTGGGGCCCGCATGTCATTGATTTAAGTCCAAGAAAATCATTTATTATTAACATTTTATATAGATTATACTAGATATTTGGATGTTGTGACCCATTCCCCATCAGCGTGCGGCGTGAACCTTTATTTAATTGTTAGCTATGCAAGGGCAGACTCGCGAGGTTGCCACTAGTTATATTTTGACTTACCTCGACGTTTCGATCAAGTGGTATTAACCGTGGCCACAAGTATATATAAGCTTATCTAAGTCCTTACTAAGACTTAAATGTGCTTATAGCAATAGTAATCAATCAAAATTAAATATTATTATTTGTTTATTCGCAGGTTGTGTGTGTTTTTTTTTATGTTTTTGTGACTGAACTAGCTCGAGGCCCACCTGATGTTAAGCGGACTAACCTCTGCCTATAACAGATGCATTTCATCACAAGTCACGAATTGCACTGCGCCCGTCACCTTGAGACATTGTTGCTAAGTCTCATGTGCCTGTAATTTGACTGGCTCTCAAGGACTACTGCCGGAACACACCGTTAGGTGCTTGGCGACAGATTTCCTACTTGAGGGCGGTAGCTAGCCAGGCGGGCAATCGCAAAATGCTCTTCCACCATGCGATGAAGCTCAAGCCGGCAGTGGGGATCGAACCAGGGTACTGCGGCGCGGCAGTCCATAGCTGTTATCGTTCGGCCATCATTGCTTCGATAATCTTATTGTTAAAATAATTAATTCATCATATACAATACACAACATTGTTTGCTAGTCTGTAAGAGTTCTGAGACAGTTCGCAATTAATATTACTCATTACATTGATACAAGATCCATGTAATATTGAGTATTAAAATAAGTCAGTCAGTAAATGTCATTAGAAATATTAGATACATTTGGATGAATTTATGATAAAAAAGAAAATCTTCAGTCATATTAAGACGTTGTTTAGGTATAAAGACATAGATAAAAATTATAATCAGTTGCAATTATTATTTTTAGAAAATTCTTCGATTGTATTAGACACATTGCGTTGTCAATAGTGAAAATAGTTTTCTTTTTTATTAATCCCAGTTTTACTTATTATATTGTCAGGTAGATAATTTAGGCATGTGAACCACACATTTCCGGAATTGTGCAGTTTTTGATTTTGATTGAAAATCGTCATTCTGCCTTGTCTTTAATTGACCTTTTTTTAATGCGATTGTAACCGACGCATACAACGCAGAGCGACTCGAATAATTGACGATCAAGTTCTCTCCGACCGGCTCGACCCTTTGGCACTACGTAGAGATGTTGGATCACTCTGCATCTTCTGCCGCATCACGGGGAGTGTTCTGAGGAACTGTTCGATTTACTACCTGCAGTTCAATTTCGCCATCGGACGTCTCGACAAAGCATGATGTTTCATAAATTTCATGTCGACGTCTGGAAGTCCACAACTTTGCGATTTTCACGGCATTTTCTACCTCGCACTGCCACAATATGGAACCAGCTGCCAGGTGCAGTATTTCCGAATAGATACGACTTAGGGGCCTTCAAGAAGAGAGCATATTCCCTCCTCAAAGGCCGGCAACGCATCCTCGATACCTGGTGTCTGCTCTGGTATTGCGGATGTTCGTGGGCGACGGTGATCACTTACCACCAGGTGAGCCGCCTGCTCGTTTGCCCTCATCACGGAGGAGGCCCACCTGATGTGAATCGGTAACCGCTGCCTTGAGCAGATTACGTCACTAATGACGAACTGCATTGCGCCTATCACCCTAAGACATACAATTGTTAAGTCTAATGTGCAAACTTTATAATAGCTTACTGGCTCTCAAGGGCTACTGCCGGGACACACTGTTAGTTGCTTAGTAACAAATTTTCTTGAGGGTGCAGCTAATCAGGCGAGCATTGGCAAAATGCTCCACTATGCGGGTCAGCTTAAGCCGGCTGGGGATCGAACCATGGTCCTGCGGCACGGCTAACCACTCGGCTATCAATGCTTCGAATTGACTTTGACAATAGTTCCGTTTCACAAGATATCTCAATACTTATCTACGAAAACATTTCATCATATACTCATCTATTAGGCACAAGAAACTATATAAATATGTTACCCGAAAATGTCGTCTTTCTTAGTTTCATTACAGCTCGTCCAATAGCAATAATATGAATCACGTTGACACATAGCTCTGTTATCCACATATATAATTAATATTATCCTACAGGTCACTCACCTCTGTCAGGGATGCCATATCGTGGACTATCAATCCGTAGCTGTTCAGCAGTTGTTTTCCTCTTATACGGGCTAAGTTCGGAAACAGCTGACCTAAGGAAGTAATGCCTTTTACTCGATAAACTACCAGGTATCCTGTCACCTGCAAATAAGAAGTTTTGCGTTGGAATATTGCCTGTTCAAGATATTGCTGAGTTTGGTAGGTACAGAAAATTTGTGATCGCATTTGCCATTGGCATAAACTAATATTGCGTTAGCAAAAACGCCTGCTTGGCGAATTACATTACAAAATTACAAATTTATGAGAGTAAAAATTTAAGTCATGTGCGGGATTCGAGCCCGCGTCCATCAACCCCTATAGCTGGGATATGCTCTAACCAATTGAGCTAACATCGTATCGGGATGTAGCGACATCTATAGTACTACTTGCGTTGTACTACAAACAAGACCGATTTTGCAATTGGTTTTATACTTGTAAATGATGACGCAACCTTATAATTTTAATATTGTTATGTTTGCAATAACGCATGCTTGGGGAATTATTTTGCATAAAAAACAATTTTTTCTCTAAAAAATTATAGTCATGAGAAAAAATTATAGTCATGTGCGGGATTCGAACGCTGAAAATTAGTACAACGCAAGCTTTACATGTACTTTCTTCATATTTTATATTTAAAGTGTTCAAACTCTGTGTAGATAATTTTGCATGCATATCCCTGAGCCTCATAACTAAGCTTCTGTTTTGCCAGTTTATAGATTAATCATTAATTTTATCTCAAAATATGAAAATAAGACTACCCATATAAAACGATTTTTTCAAATATTTCGAAAAATACTTAATTCTACGATAAAATCTGGCAAATTGAAAGAATAGAGGGTATGCAGGCTAAATTTCAGCGAGTATAAACACTTTAAAATATGACGAAACGGCGTGTGTATGAGAAACCCAACGTGCACTTCCCAGCACAAATTCTTAACATAATATAAATCGTCGAAAATTACAAATTCAATTCGTTGGTGTTTTTTTTCGCCTTGCTAATTATTAACCTCAAGTGGTAAAAAAGGCTAACTAAACTATCAGCTGTAAAAAAAAGGTAATTTTTTTTCTGCTAGGTTAGCCTTTGACAGCTATTTCACCTGAAGGTAAGCCATGATGCCGGTAAACAAGCTATATATACCTTGAATGACTTCAAAAAGAAAATATTTAAAATAAAAAAAAAATACAATAAAAAGTAAATTAACCAAACCATCTTATACAGTTTTTTTTGTTCTTTTTACATCGGCCAGTAAAAATGAGATCATCACACTGAGAAAAACGACTTAAAGGCTTAAATCAAATTTGACCTTTTACCGTTGAATTGAAAATACGTAAGATGAATTCACAACTCTTAAGATAATTTTCACCAATCAATAAAAATGTACCATGTTTTATAATAAACACAACCGTCAAAAACGCCTTCTGTAAAGTATTTTCAGAATTGAACTTGTTATACGATAATAATTGCAGTATTGACCATAAAATATACCTTACTTTTACAGCGGTTTATATACGGTGATTATCACTATAATGTACGACTTAATCAGCCTCATCGAAAAGTCAATATTTAAGAAAGACCACAAAATACACCTTAAATGAAGACGAAAAGAAACATTCGCCTTCACTGACCTCGTTTTACGCCTTCTAGTTGGAAGGCGTTTTTGTGCGTATTTACGTTTGGTAGGTTTTTCGCCTTATACCATATAAATTGGCCGTCATTAGGGCGCTTTTGACTTTAGATTTTTCTCAGTGCATCAACCGAAAATCATAGTCGAAGCCAATTAAATACGCATTATTAGGTCAACTCAAATACTACTCGTCAATCAAATTTAAGTGGAACCACATGACAATCACCAGCTTTCCAATATAAAACACTTCTAGGTTAGCCTGAACAACATCTTCAACTACATCATCCCTTACCATCAGGTGAGATAGTGGTCAAAGGCTAATCTCGAAGCGCTCGTAGCGAAGTTTACCTAGCTGTTCTCAACCGATCAGCAAAGTTAAGCAACGTCGCGCGCGGTCATGAGTTGGATGGGTGACCGCTAGTGACATTACTACTGAGCGCTTCCGTGTTTCGGAGGGCACGTTAAGCCGTCGGTCCCGGTTGTTGTCTTAGGATGGCAGTCGTTATAGCATGGTGGTAGGGCATTTGGCGAATGCCCGCCTGGCTAGCTACCACCCTCAAGTAGAAAATCTGTCGCCAAGCACCTAACGGTGTGTTCCGGCAGCTGTCCTTGAGAGCCAGTACTTCTAGGTTAGCCTGAACAACATCTTCGACCACATCATCACTTACCATCGGCTGAGATAGTGGTCAAAGACTAACCTATCAGGCATAAAAAAAAAAAAACTATCAGTCATTTAAAAAAAACATAAAAATTGGTACACTCTGTAAAAGTTATGATGTAACACACACGCAAATAACAGTCTAATTGAGGACCTCCGCTTTTTTTGAAGTCGGTAAAAACAGTAACTTACGTTTTCATGCTACCAAAGTTAGTCGTCCCTTGGTGAAAACTTACAAGCCAAAGCCACTCTCGTAAAGTTGGCTTGGCTTACTTGGCATGTTTGTAACCAAGATCATGAGTTAAGTGCAGCTTACACACGAGCTTGCAAGCTTGTACGGAACTTAGGGAATTAGTTATCTATCAGGAGATGACTAAAAGATTGTTTGAAGGATCGACATGTTTACTACTTGAAGCATATGTAACTATAGTTCTGTGTGTCCGTGTTTTTAACAGTGTAGAAAATAATGAAAAAGTATCCGATTTAATTAATACGATATAAGGCGTTACTTTGCGGAAATCCATATTTAATAATAACAAATGATTTAGTAATATACTAGGAAAACATTAAAATAATATCTTAGAAAAAACACTTTAAATAATATACAAACATGTGTAGTTACAATTCCGCCTAATTTTCCTGTAAAGCCGACGTGATGTAATAAACACAAGATAAACACCACGTAGCCAAACCAGAAGATTTGGCCGCATGGTGGAAGGGCGTTTTGCGAATGCCCGCCTGGCTTGCGACCACCTTCAAGTAGAAAGTCTGTCGCCAAGCACCGAAAGGTGTGATCCGGCAGTAGTCCTTGAGAGCCAGTGAAATTACAGGCACAATGAGACGTAACAACTATGTCTCAATGTGACGGGCGCAGTGCAATTCGTGAGTTGTCATGAATTGCAACTGTTATAGGCAGAGGTTAGTCCACTTAACATCAGGTGGGCCTCGAGCTTGCTCCGTCATAATAACATAAAAAAAAAAAAAAAAAAAAAAAAAAAAAAAAAAAAAAGAAGAATTTTCAACGCGTTTCGATTCTACACGAAGCATCCTCAAGAGATCTTGCCTTTTCCAGCGCACGATCGAGATTCTCTACTTAACAGGAAAATGAGGGGTAATTGTCACTGGATACATTTTAAAGTTTTTTCTAAAATATTAATTCGAAAAATCGTTGTATGGAAAATGTCATTTTGAAATTAAGGGATTAAATAAATAATAAATCGAAAAACTGGCAAACCAGAAACGAAGTTATAAGGCGCAACAATATACGTACGAAATTTCACCGAATTTGAACACTTGGTATTTAGAATATGACGAAACTAAGTTTGTATCGAAAGAGCTCCGTGCACTCTACTCTAAACATATGCGTCTGGCCCGGGCTTCCCCTACCTATAATTATGCCTGATAATTTTAATTCTAATTTAGTACATTTGTACGAGGAATAAGGCAAAGATATACGTTGTACTGACAAAATTTAAGGTGCACCTGTATGCTTTTGTAATTGTATACGTACAGTCGCCTGCAATGAGAAGTATCCACACTTTAATTTTGATAATTGTGCCAAAGAGTTCTGTTTTTCTCTACGTAATCAGAAGTAACTTAAAATCAAAGAATAATTTGAATATTTTTACTCATGTTAATGTTAACTTCGATTATTAATAACTTAGCAACATCACATTATTTTGAAAATTACGAAGTGTATACTTCTTATTGCAGGCGACTGTACATATCATTACTCACAAGTAGATACTATTCTATTCTAAATAAGGTACTAAATTGGTTATATTCCAATTTTCATCGAAATTGGTTCGGTCGAATTACTTTACCATGTCTGTATATATTTCAAAATAATATGTATGTACGTACAAATATAAAAAAAAAATTAAACAATGAAATCACAATTAAAACACTAGGAATAAAGATAAAATAGCGGTGCCAGGTTTCAGATTAGCAAAGACAAATAAAAGGTCCTTCTTAGATAATGTAAAGTGTACGGATTTATAATAAAGTTCCCAAACATATTACAACGCTCACAAAAGGGAAATTCAAGTTGCACGTGAAAAACATATTGATTAAGAAATCCTACTACACAGTTTGTGATTACTTAAACGACAAAAATGCCTGGACAATTCCTCTGCCAAGCAATCGCCTGTCAGCTATATAATTTAATCAAATATTGTAATAACTTTATTATAGAGTAAGTATGTAACGCATTGTTAAAAGACGTTAAAAGAATTGCCCCGAGTTTCTTGCCCGTTCTTCTCGCCGTGGCTCTATAATTTTTTTTTTGCTGAACGTGGCAGTACTATTTGGAAAATTTCAATACTGAAATTTGTAATAGATCTTCATAAGAGCGTCGTAGAGGCCTAAATTGATCAAATTATTTTGACTTTGACTTTGGTCGTTCACACCTTTAGGTGCTTGGCAACAGATTTTCTCCTTGAGGAGATGGTAGCTAGTCTTTGACCACTATCTCACCTGATGGTTAGTGATGATGAATGGTCGAAGATGTTGTACAGGCTAACCTACGTTACTGGCTCTCAAGGACAGCTGCCGGAACACACCGTTAGGTGCTTGGCGACAGATTTTCTACTTGAGTGTGGTAGCTAGCGAGGCAAGCAATCCCAAAATGCCCTATTACCATGCAAAACTATCCTATGTCCTCCAGATCTCAAACTATTTCCTTTCAAAATTTCATCCTAATCGGTCTTGTATAGTTTTTAAGTTTATTATTTGCATACAAAAATACATAAATACAAAAATTTCCTCTTTATAATATTAGTATAGATTTACCTCTTTGAGATTAGGGAAGGTGATATTGACGAAGGGGTTCTTTTTCACTTGTTCCACTATCGGAACTTCAAGATTGCCCAGCACCACCACACAGTCTTTGTAAGCTTTATAAAGTTGCGCCACTGTGCTGCATACTTGACTTCTGCAAAGGCCTTGGTTTGGAACGCTATTGTTTGTGTGTTGGTAGAGGATCTGGCTAGTTGAGCAGATGATAAGGCTTGAGAAGACCCTGTAAATAAAACTCTTTAGAATCCACGTGTCTTAACGTAAACCTGGCCTTCAAGCTTCTGTCTAGGACAGTTTTATTTATACTATTTTTGTTTCGAGGACTATCTCAGAAACTAATAGGCTTAAGAATCTGGACTCTCGTTATTTCATGTACCATATCCTCTTTGTAACTAAGACTAAAATTGTACGTTTTTTTTTTTTTATATTGATAGGTTATCCTTTGACCACTATCTCACCTGATGGTAAGTGATGATGTGGTCGAAGATGTTGTTCAAGCTAACCTAGAAGTTTTACCATGTTTTTGAATGTTTTACCATTTAAAATATAGTTTTGAAACTGTGATCAAAACCAACAATTATTTTAATTTTCCGGCGACACTGTGTATGTAACTCTATATATCTATATAGAGATCTTTCAGTCTAAGCAAGCACGCCTATAGCCTAACAACTGTTCCATATCCTCCTGTTAGATGTCGTAATAGGCGACTAGGGGAAATAATATACCAAATGAACAGGATACCACCGCTAATATCGATGTAACCTTCTTCCTCTGACCACAAGAAGGGAAATGGCAGATATCCTATTTCTACTAAAATAACCACGAACCAGGTCGATTACCCGGAGCTTCTCCCAAGAATAAAGTTAAACTTTTCTTCACGCCGGGTTACAATTGCACCTCCCCATATCATCCCGTGGGTGTCGTACGAGGCGACTAAGGGAAAAATACTGGAAGGTGGGCAGCAGCGCCTTCTAAAGAACTGCCATGTTACACTGCGATCCCCAAGCCGCCTGCCAAGCGTAGGGATTATGCCAAATACCCCCTTAATAGGGGAGGCTGTATTCAGCAGTGGACGATCCGGTTGATACAGTTCTTCACGGTAGGCTCGGTTAGTATATACCCCATTGGTGCATACGAACTATATTGCAAATAAATAAACGGGTTTTTACATGGGGTGTATGCGCAAACCTTACCTGAGACGTAACGGGTACTTACGCGCCCGGTGCGGGTATGGCGCAAGGCAGGCGGCCAACCATAAAACCAAAACCAAACCCTTTCACAGTTAATTCCTTGTGTTATCAAATCATAAATGAATTGGTAGCGGAAACATATTCTATATCTATGTAAGTATAAGCTTTTTTTGGCCTATGCGCTATTGGAGAAGACATATTGTACCAACTCCACATGTGTGGGACTAGGGTGGGAAGATGATGAGACCATTCGAAAATAAAAAAAATATCATGAGAACCGCTACACCCTGTCAAGAGATATGAGGTAACACACACAAAAAACAGTCGAATTGGGAACTTCCTCTTTGAAGTCTGTTAATAATATAGAGTAATTATCTATTGATATCACAAAATATACTTGGCAAATCACGTGGCAAATATTATTCACACAGATAAATTATACTTTGTAAATACCTAAGATGTTCCATAAACAAGAGGACGGTCTTAGATTAGATAATTTTAATTAGTTAGTATCAATTTTACACTTTCGTTCATTTATTTCTAGATTACTATCGAAGCCGCTAGCCGCTGGATTTGGAGAGGAAGCATTTTTTTTATGTCTGATAGGTTAGCCTTTGACCACTATCTCACCTGATGGTAAGTGATAGTGTGGTCGAAGATGTTGTTCAGGCTAACCTAGAATTACTGGCTCTCAAGGACTGCTGCCAGAACACACCGTTAGGTGCTTGGCGACAGATTTTCTACTCGAGGGTGGTAGCTAGCAAAATGCCCTACCACCATGCTATAACGACTGCCATCCTAAGATGACAACCGGGACCGACGGCTAAACGTACCCTCCGAAGCACGGAAGCACTCAGTAGTAATGTCACTATGATTAATTGGTACGGTGGTATTAGGTATTTTGCGAATGCCCTCCCTGCTGGTAACCAACCCTCAAGTAGAAATTCTGTCGTCAGGCACCTATAATGGTGTGTTTCGACAGCTGTCAGTGAGAGCCAGTAATTCTAGGTTAGCCTGAACTACATCTTCGACCAAATCATCACTGGTGAGATAGGGGTTAGGCTAGCCTATCAGCTATAAAAAAATGGAAAAAAACATCTACCGCATCATCACTTCGCATCAGGTGAGATGGGTATCATCGTTTGAGTTCGTTAAATAAAAAAAAATTACTCAACATTTTTTTATAATAATAAATATCAAGATGTTAATTTAGACTATTTTTGTTAGGGGGTTTATCTCAAAAGCTTAAAGTTGAACTGGCCGGACGCTTCTCCATACAAACGCCGTAGGGTGATCACTCCCTTATGTGAGATTTTAGGTCCAGAATTAAGCTTAATACCGATTGATCTCGTCATTATCTAGGCTTGTATGATGCCGCAATTTTCAAAAGATAATTAAGTTGAAAGTTATGAGCCTAGAAAATGTTATATGAAAATGTTTCCTAGCTCATAACTCTGAAATTAATTATCTTATTAAAATTTCGGCTGCATACAAGCCCAGATAATGACGAGATCAATCGGTATTATGCTTTGGTTTGGACCTAAATCCTCAAATAAGGATTGCCTTATTTGAGGATTTAGGTCCAAAACAAAACATATGATCACCCTACGACGTTTGTATGGAGAACGGGCCGGCCAGTTCACCCTTAAGGGTGTAAGTAGTCCGAATTTTGGCTACTTTGTTGGGATAGTGTAGGAATAGTAGAATTTTTCAAATCGGTCCAGTAGTTTTTAAGTGTATCTGTTACATACAAAAATACAAATATTTCCTTTAGTATAGATAAAACAAAAAAGTAACAAACCAGAAACATAGATATTAGGCTCGAGGGAATGCACGCTAAATTACATCAAGTTTAAACTCTGAACAAAAAATATAACGAAATTGCGTCTGTACGGAAAGCGCTACGAGTAGAAATATATACATATATTAAGGTTAGTCGAGCTATGCTTTACTAAGAGTGCTTCACCGCAGACCACAGCGTTGCTTAATATGAGATAAACAGTGTTCAAATGTGAATAATTAGTCTGTAGGTACGGCAATTGCGAACGAAGTCGGAGGTACAGCTAGTATACATATATGAAGGTGCACATGAAGAGTGAATGGTGATGAGAGGATGATAAATCAGTAAACTCTAGTCACCAACAAGTGCGGCACTCTGTTTTACCTGCCTATGCTTACCTCGTGTTTGAGTGATATTATGCCTGTTTTGTTGATAAATACCTAGATATACATAAAACATGGTACCTTATAAATTTATTAGGTCTAAACAACATTTTGTTGTTTATACATAAAATATGTGTTCTAAAGAAAAGAAAAGATATGTAATGAAACGAAAAATTTACCAAATCACCGCCGCCGCCGGCGCCATGACACCTTCAACGACTTCTTGCCGAACTTCCGGTAGTTTTTCTGCGCGCGCGGCACAAACTGCTTCCTTATTAGAAATCGACTGAACAGCCTGATGTAACTGTACTTTACGCCTATGGGAAGACACATGTTCCCATGGCACTATGTGCTATTGTGGTAACGTCTCGCCGCGAACTGGGAATTTACTATGTAAGTTCGAGTATGTAACCTTTTTGTGTGGTATTATCAGAGTAGGTTTTGGGGCGCCGAAACACGCTTGAGTAACAAAAATATTTACTAGTGTTACTGATTACTAATTTTATTTTAAAGCTCTTTTTATTAACCGTCTTAAAAAATATTATTATATATTTTATGCACCTACTAACATGCATAACTTTTTTACTGAAGCATCAAGAGTTATTGATATTTTTCACTGGGACTAGAGTTGGATCTCCAATTTGGTTCCATTTAAATTTCATCAATATCGGTCGATTAGTTTTTAAGTTACACTAAATTAACTGAAAAAAGTATTATACTAATACGAGTATGCCTGTACCTGGATCACGACGATACGACTTATTGCAAATTGCAACTCGTGCCGTTGGAGATTAGAATTTATCGGCGAGCTACGAATAAATAATGTAAAGAAGTATAACTATGATACAGTGACCGCTTTGATTTCGGCCTCATCAAGTTCAAAAGTAACAAAACACGTACAATTTTCCAAATTCAATTTGATTGGTTAATTGATTTGGCGCTTCGAAATGATCGCATCTGATTGGTCATGTCAAGTTGATGTTGTCACCGCCGTCATTGTCTAAAGGCCAAACCGCACTACTGCGGCACAGCGTGGCAGCAAAGCAGCGTGGCTGGAGAAATATTAATTTGTATCCATTTATTAATAACGTAAACCGCACTATAGTGATGCGGCTTCGGAGAGGCACGGCCCAGCGCTACAGAGATGTCTCCTAAGGCAACTCTGCGTCACGGCTGCGCCGCGCCGCCGTGCCACTGCCGCAAGTGCAAACCTTGCGGCACCGGAGAGACGCGCTGCAGTAGATTTCCAGTCATTACACGGTCCACCCACGTTTAAACAATTCATAAGACCTAATTTTACGTTCTAAAATGTGTGTAATCGATTATTATCTCTGAAGAGTCGTGGAAAACAGTTTTTTTTCAAACGAGAATATGCTTTATCTTTCACTCAAATAGAACACTTATTAATTTTTCAGCTGTATCTGCCTTTTTTCAAGACACCACGATTATTTCTCCTTCGACGACCTCATCCTTTTGGAATTTTAGCCATTAGTTGAAAGAACCATTCTGCTACGCCGCATTGCTATAGTCAACGAAAAAGTCGCGCTACTATTTTTTAATTTATTATCCAGAAATTTATAAAATACATTATGCTTTAATGCTGTTAGGTTTGCAATAACGCCTGCTATGCGCTAATTTTTCTATCGTATATTTGTGATTTTGTAACATTATGCTTTATGTTAGTAATGTCTTAAAACCTATGTGAGGTTTTTCTAGACATTGAATTCTCAATAAAAATAGGTATATAGTATCACACTATATCTTACAATGTGTTACGTACACTGCCAAATAGCGAACAAAATAACAAAACTAAACAAAACAGTAAAAAGATAAATTTTAGATAGACCTAGATTTTAGAGTCAAGCATGAGTATTGCTCACACGAATAGCTGTTATCTCAGGCGCTCAATTATTTATTTTATTGTATGTGTAGTAAGTAGCTACCCACTGAGCATACAACAAATACGAACCAGGGCCCCCTACTCTGATTCGTCAAAATATCGAACTTCGGGTCCGAAAGAAAGAAAACCGCAAAACACGTATTGGCTTACTTATGTTTAACTTCGTTCGTAGCATAGACTTGCAAGCATTTACCTGTGTAGATTTTTAATAACCTTTTTTTTATTGCATTCGTTGGGTTAGTACATTTTAAATATAATTTATTCGTTTGCCTATAAGTAGTTAGTAGAGTTCTAAATATGCCGAAAGAACACAATTACAAATGAGGATATAAACACCTATGGAGAGCCTAGTGCGGCCAAAGCCACACTGTTTCTAGAACATAAACGTAAATGCTTAATATCTAACCTGTATTTCCTAGAACAGTAGCGACACCTCTCGCTCATCCATAACTAGGACTCTCAGACTCATACCTTGTGAAAATGTTCTTTAACTTCTCTGTTTTAAGACTTAAAATTGATTGAGGCATACCAGCGTTTTCAGAGTAGTATGGGAGATTCCATAGCGGGCAAGGTTTGTGTTGAACGTTCCGGTCCAACCATAAACTAACTCAAACAACAAACTTCGTAACGCATATTAAATTTTATATAGCTATAAAATAATGTTACAAAATATTTTTTAAGAATATATTTAATATTTTTTTCTGTGATTTTATCTTTAATTGTACACGGCAGTTTATTAATGAGGAGAGAAATTATGAATTGAGATATTTTTTTGCCGTATACGTTATTGTCTCTAGGTACAAGTAGTTTTCTATTTTATGCTTCTGGTGAATTTAGAATGACTAATGGGAGATTGGATTTCTGTTCGGAAATATTATTGTTCGAGAAGTATATTTAATTGAACTTTTTTATGAACCGGAATAATGTTGCAATTATTTATTTATTTATCAATAATTAAAACGGTACAAAAGACCACTTACATTAATTACATAAATTACACAATTACATTATGCAAGTGTTTAAATAACCCCAGTGGGTCATCTGAGTATTTATTTTTAATGTTAGGAGGTACAATAATTTTCAGTTTTCTATACTGTATGTTGTTCAGTTCGTCAAGATAGGTTTTGTGAGTACTTCCGTAGCTGCTAAGTACTTCGCTGCAGCATTGCTTTGCACCTCCGTAAATACTAGTAGGTAGTGATGGTCGCTCAGATTCCATGTCACGCCGCACCTCTGTAGTGCGGTCCCAGCTTTAAATGCGCGTGGATGGCGTTATGCCACAATATGTTAGCTTGTTTACGTATTCATTTTCTATTACATCTTTTTTCTATAAAATTGATTTATGGTTTTTCATGCAATTTATTTCAGTAGATTGGAATACTACTAAAAATACTTTCTTGGAAATTATATTCTATAATTTAAAATTCGGTATATATAATGCGCAAAATGAGTAGAAATGGATTTCAAGTAAACTTTTTTATGCAAGTTGATATTGATCTGGACATAATTTGGTATTAAATTTGAATTAAAAAAAAATCTTATTGCGTGTATTACATTAATAAGTACATCAAGTTTTTTTGGCGGTATGTATTTTACCAAAATGCTGCAATCTATAGTAAATATTTTTAGCTACTACAACGAAAGCATTTAGTCAACCTAGATGCCATTGCAGGCTTGCAGGCAGTCTAAACACTCCAGCCCTCTACCAGTTGGCAGCGTGCCCAGCATCATCAGAACTATTATTCTACTCGTAGTATTTCATTGTACCAAATGAAGTAGATAGCTTATATATGCTTATATAGTCCTTGAGAGCCAGAAAAATTACAGGCTAATGAGACCTAACAACTGGACGTCTCAGTGTGACGGGCACAGTGCAATTCGTCGCTGACGAAATGCGTCTGTTATAGGCAGAGGTTAGTCCACTTAACATCAGGTGGGCCTCGGGCTTGTTCCGTCACAATAACTTAAAAAAAAAAAAAAAAAAAAAACTATTGTAACTAACAATACCGCAGCCATAGGTGTGACAACTATCAACGTGACAGTTGATGTCGTATTTATCTGTTATAATATTATATTTTGGCTACAAATGATAAAATAGTTATCTAGAAATAGATCTCAAGCATGACAGTTATAAGACCTAATATCAATTTATCTGTAATTTTTATGTCCTTTGTATCCCTAGAATGAAATCAATACTGAAAAATACGACATCAATTGACACTTTGACTTTTGTCAGACCTAAGCCCTACTTCTAGGATATTTTTATGTCATTAGTAGCACAAATACTAAATAAGAATTCAGGACCTTTCACAAAAAATTTTATGACATTTCTAGCACATGTTTAACATAACAAATTTAGAATACAAAAAAAAATGGAAATTGTTTTCATATAAAATGTTCTAAGACTAACAATGTTCCAAAGTTATTTATGATTTAATGTAAAATTCATGTTGCATAAAACTATCCAGGGTAGTCAAGTATGGGTTTCGAAAATATTGGTCTTTCCTCGTTTATAAAAGGTATTCCTGATTTTTTTATATCCGTATGGCTTCTCAACCATTTTATTTCACATTTTGGTATTTTTGCAGAATTAAACAACGCAGAAGAACATTGATAAATTCAGTTGAAAAATCCGCGGTACAACCGCATGACTCGAGCCCACGCGGCGAACTGACAGCGCCGTGCGGTACACTTTTTAAGCCACGCCCGCTGCGGTATAGTTTCCGTTCTGTTGTTTTTGAGCTTGAATTACATTTCTTTTCATTATTATTCGTAGTCGGCGAGTAACAAAATCGATCTTGTATGCAGCATGAATCACTAAAATAGTGTTTTTTTTTATATGCACTGCTTTCTTCTATTGTGAAATTGTGACCTCAGAGTGTTTTGAATCATCGTAGTATTGACCACAAGTCAGATCATACTTGTCAGAAATCGTTTCTGTTTTAATATACATTTTCTTTTTTTTTTAAGCAGTACAAACATGTAGTTAAGCCTGCCGTTGTCGACAATACAACTCCATCGAACTTTCAAATATATTTATTTTCAACGACAGGCTTATTATTATGTGAACGATAGACTATAATAATGTTATCTGGATATAGCAATATCGCCCATGAAAGCTTATCTTTAAACTAGCACATCGAAATTTTAACTCTCCTGCCTGTGGATTAAAATTTGTGCTCCACGATACCGAACAAAAGTATTTTATTTTCTTATCAAACAAAAAACTTTTAGTGTTCATAATACCTACCGAAGCAAACTATACGAATGGATATTATTATCATATTACCTACAAGTTTGTTACGTATTATACAAATTAAAGTGACCTTATTAGCTAAACATATGCAATTTATTACAAGGAAAAATGCCTGCGATAATAAACTGATAAACAGCGGCAAGCAACTTCAGTTCAAACAGAATGTTCTAGGGTCGCTTACTAACGTAATTAGTCACTACACTGTACACTACAACACAATGAAAACTATGCCTAACAGTTCGATAATATATATTTTATTAATCGAACGCCTGTAGATTACTAATTAGTAACTACGTTTGGAGTTGTACATGCTCCAAAGTTGACTGGTTGACAATTAATTGAGACTGAAGATTTTGATCGGCGTTAATAAGGTTAGATCATGATCTTATACATGGTGATTCATATAATTTACAGTTAGTCTGTCATAACGTCAGTTTTAGTTAGGTTTAGGTAAGTAAATATTATTAGATGTGATTGTAATAATATTCGCATTTGAACAGGGCTGTTTGATGTTTCCTGTGTTGTATAATTTTATAGACGTGTTTGATATTAATACCTAGTGACTCAACTCAATTAAATAATAATAAATCATTTATTTGGCAAAACAAGACATTTTGTACATAAAACATCAAGGAGTTAGTTCCCAAACTAGGCTCTAGACCCGTGGTATAGGTTCCAGGTCTCTTTCGTCGAGGTAATAATGAAATTATGCCTTAAGTTTTGATACAAAAGAATAGTAAGTATTATAAAAGTGGTGAAATTGAAGAGTTATTTAATTAAGTAATAGTATAAAAGTATAGTAGAAATGTTATAATGCAATATAGTATATATTGCATAATTATTACTGATAATGTTAGATACTTTTGTGTAGATACCTTTTCTGAGGATGAGGCTTATGGTCCGTACCATAAAAACGAGATCTTGAGGGTGCTTGATGACATCTCTCGTTGGGGTACGGGCAACTTGGTTTAGTTCAACGCCAGGAAAACAAAAGTGTGCACGTTCTCGGTGAAAAAATCTCCGTTCTTTCCTCTTCCTTCTCTTCGGAAAGTCACTTTGCTTGTACAAATGTCCATGGTTTGATCCCCGCCGCTGCGCTGGCTTGACTCACCAAATGATGGAAAAGCATTTAGCGAATGCTCGCCCGGCTAGCTACCACCCTCAAGTAGAAAATCTGTAATCTGTCGCCAGGCATCCATAAGTGTGTTTAGACATTAGTGCTTGACATTATGGGCACATAAGATTTAACAACTTTGTTTCAGGGCGATAGGTGCAATCCGTTTCGTAAGTTGTGATGAAATGCATCTGTTATAGGCAGAGGTTTCCGCTAATAATGAAGTGGGTCACGTGCCAGTCAGATTACAATGCCTTAAAAAATACCTTAACATTCTAAATGGACATGGATAACCGTAGCGGCCTAAACCAGGGCGACTACGCCAAGAATACATTAATGTTTGCTTCCCGCAAACTCGTATTCTTGAACAGATTGAGGCATTTCTTCACCCCCGTTCACCGCTGCCTCCTTTATACAACTCAAGTGAGCTCTTCTAAATTGTTGCCACCTCTGGGATGGGATACGCCAAATGCCTTGTGGATGCTCTAGACAGGCTGCGATGTCGCGCTATCCGTATTATTGGAGAAACGAGGTCACTCAACACCTAGAGCTCTATAGTTTTCTATCGTTCGTGCCATGGTGAATGTTCCAGCTCTTTATTCTTTTTCCTTCCACACCATTTCTATCCCTAAAAACTTATTCCGGTCAGGCATGTCATCCATGTACTGTTCAGAATCTCTTACCTTTCGAACTTCTATCTTACAAGCTTTTACCACGAAACAAAAAGTATGGCAGTTCCCTACCTCTACCGTGTATTTAAATTTGTGGTATGCTCTGACGGCCTGGCCACGTTTTTCCTTAAAAATGACCTGGGACTTTCAAACAGGGAGTGACAAGGCATTTCTCTGGTCATCCTATGGATAGCGATTAGCGTAGCTTACGGCTAAATTAATGGTCATCGCTTCTTGATTTTATCTTCGCTCACTGTAAGGAGGTGAAGTCACTTTGAAGAAACATTAAAAATAAAAATAATGATTATTTTTATATGACCATAGGATGACCAGAGAAATGCCTTGTCACTCCCTGTTTGAAAGTCCCAGGTTCTTTTTAAGGAAAAACGTGGACAGGCCGTAGAGCATACCACAAATTTAAATACACGGCAAAGGTAGGGAACTGCCATACTTTTGTTTCGTGGTAAGAGCTAGTAAGATAACTTAGTAAAATATTACGCCAGCGTGCAAATGCGTGTCATCAATCTAGGTTTGGAACGTTCTTCATCAATCTTGGAAATCACGTGGCACAACGCTCCTGGTGAAGGTTTTCTGACCTTGTACCTACCTACCTATGTATCTCATATTCAAAGTTCTGAAGCACTCGTAGCGTAGTTTGCTTAGCCATTCTTAACCCATTAACTAAGTTAAACAAGGTTCGCTGCGGTCATGATTTGAGTGGATGACCGACGCACGGTGGCATTACTACTGAGCGCTTCTGTACTTTGGAGGGCACGTTCCGTCGGTCCCGGTTGTTGTCTTAGGATGACAGTCGTTACTGCTGTAACGACTGTCATCCTGGTCGTAGGGCATTTTGTGAATGTCCGTCTGGTAAGCTACCACACTCAAGTAGAAAATCTGTCCCCAAAAACCTAACAGCAGCTGTCTTTGAGAGCCAGTCTAGGTTAGCCTGAACAACATCTTCGACCACATCATCACTTACCATAAGGTGAAATAGTGGTCGAAGGCTAGCCTGTCAGCTATATAATAAAGTGAGTATTATTACTAGGAGAAAAAAGAAGAATGATATGATACCTATGCTGCAACTAGAAATTGGTATTTATTATAATTTATTTGTGATCAAAGATCCATCAGGCTAGTAGAATTGCTGCTGGGATTCCTAGGTGTTTTCCTTTAAGTGCTTGGTGATGACTTTTTTGCGGTAGATATGCGATACCTGGCCATATCCAAAATATATTTTTACCTATCATCAAGCAATCAAAGTAATAAATCTTAAACCATTTCTGTTAAGAGGTTTATCTTAAAAACAAAAATATATAGGCCATTAATATTTCGGCATATTAAGTACCTAATCTCTTTTGTGAACAATGGCTTTGGGGTTTAGAGGAATAAACCTAAAAAACACCTACCTAATAAAAACGCTGATTCATAAAGTAGTCTGCTGTGATCCATTAAATAAAAAAAAATTTTCAAGCGATGTGAACCCTGTTGAGCGAGGCTCGACACTTGTGTTACACGACTGCCCAAAAGCATTTTTTTTACCAAAAAATGGAACCGACTTCTACACTCAAATGTGTGAAATAACTTGTTGAAGTCAGTATCATGATGGTTCAAAAGTTCACAATATTGTGCGCATGGTACCAAATTCGACAAGTTATTTCACATATTTGAGTTGAAGCCGGTTCCATTTATTGGTAAAAAAAAAAATTTTAGTGATCCTTGACTTATGGGATTGATTGTCATTCAGTGTCAATGACTATATAATCATCAAGATCAAGAAAATACTTTTCAGTTATTGGAACGTAAATCAAAAACGGCTAGACCGATTTTGAAATTTGATGAAATTTAAATGGAACACGCCAAGCGTCATCTTTATAATCAAAAAAAATCATCAATATCGGTTCACCCAATCAAAAGTTCTGAGGTAACAAATATAAAAAAACAGACGAATTTAATATTTCGTCCTTTTTTTGAAGTCGGTATAAATGAGTTTATATTCAAATTCAAATTCAAAATCATTTAATGCATGAACATAGGTACATAAAATGGTTAAGATGTAAATAAACCTTAATTGCTCACTACATTCAACCCTATTAGGGTGTGCAAAATAAATTGTATCACATATGTATGAATATGTATCACATAATTTTTGTGTTAGTTGTTTAAAATAAAAACAAAATTTACATTGCAAACACAAGAAAATTAAATGTCAGTTAAACATTTACATGCACCAAAGAACCTAATAAATAAATTTATGTCAATAGAATAAATTTTGTAAAATTAACTAATGTTGGAGAAAAAGATTAGTAGTCATAATATCATTTTTTTATCATTCATAAATTCATTAATGGAATAGTATACCTTATTTAGCAGATAACATTTCAGTTTGTATTTGAACACATTTATAAAATTAATGTCCTTAAGAGTGGGTGGCAAATTGTTATAAATTTTCGTACCCATTATAAAAATGCTATTACCATACAAAGTCGTTCGACAGGAAATATTGCGAAGCGTAGATTTATGCCTATCCCTATGTAGACTGTTATATTGACTGAGATTAGTCTTTACATATAAAGAGGCTTCGTAGATGTAAATTGAAGGGAGAGTCAGAAGTCGCAAGGCTTTGAAATACGGTTTGCATGATTCTGTACTCTGCAGACCGCTAATTGCTCTTACACATTTTTTCTGAGCCTTGAAAGCAGTCTCTTTCTCTGCCGAATTAAACCAGAAGAGCACACCATATTTTAAGATTGAGCCAACATACGCGTGCACTCAATAATGCCATTTCATTTGCCACTTTTTTGAGCATATATAGAGCGTACGAATTATTTATATATATTATATAGGTATGTATATTTGCGAGTTTCTTTATTCCACCATGACTTCTAAACGGCTTAACCGATTTTAGTGTCTGAGATATTGTTAGATACGTATTCTTAGCGCAAGTGACACTAGGTAGGTACATAAACAAAAGTAATAAAAGAAACTGGCGGATTTAATACGTCATATTTTAGGAATTTTTTTTCCCTAACCCATCGATTGTGGTATCAAAATGAAGAGCTTCAAAGAACGATTCCATAAATAACTCAAAGAACTGTTTTTTTTTTATGTAAATAAAACAATAACACGCTTAACTAAAAGAATTTGCAGTCGGGTTCTTTTATTTTTAATTAATTTATTCTTGTAAAAGAACACTTACCTACTGAAACCGCTGATTCATAATGTAGTGTGCACAATTAAATAAAAAAAAGTTCAAGCGATGCGGAACCCTGTAGAGCTAGGCCCGACGACGCTTGTCCTGTTATTAGGGTTACGTACCCGAAGGGTAAAAACGGGACCCTATTACTGAGACTTCGCTGTCCGTCCGTCCGTCCGTCTGTCCGTCCGTCTGTCACAAGGCTGTATCTCAAGAACGGTGATAGCTAGACAGTTGAAATTTTCACAGATGATGTATATCTATTGCCGCTATAACAACAAATACTTACTAAAAATAAAATAAATATTAAAGGGGGGCTCCCATACAACAAACTTGATTTTTTTACTGTTTCTTGCTCGATACTTATAACGGTGACAGGTAGACGCTTTAACTATTCATAGAATATTTAGTTACGGAACCCTTCGTGTACGAGTCCCACTCGCACTTGGCTGGTTTTTATTATCAGTATTGTGCCTGAACAAGACCTGACGATTTTTGTTCCTAGCAGGTATGTTTCATCTCTTTGCTGCTCTTGTAGTAATAAAACACCCTGTAGCCTGTAGGTGAAGCGCGGGTCAAGTGGGTTTAACAAGCAATATTGCATCTTGTAAGGCGGACGTATTGAGCGCTCGACTACATCGTTATTAAATACTAAAGCACCATCACAATTTACAAAGAACGGGCTTGGTTATTAACGGCCTAAGTTTTTAACATTCATAAGTATGTATTTTTAAATAAATAAAATATTGCATAAATGACTAATGAGTGCCCGTGGGGTGCCGGGCTAGAATATCACAACCCCCCCCCCCCCTCATCTCTTCCCGTGGGTGTCGTAAGAGGCGACTAAGGGAAAAATACCGGAAGGTGGGGCCTTCTGAGAACTTTACACCTATAACTGCGATCCCCAAGATGCCTGCCAATAGTGGGGATTACGGCAAAACCCTTCATATGATAAGCCCATATAACTCGGCCTGCCAATCCACAGCAGCTCTGTTATTCCTGGCCCTGGTAGCAGGCCAGGTAACGGTGGAGCAGGAGGTGCGACGAATCCCCAGCAGATGCACGGCTACTGCCAACATAAACGACGACCCCTGGCCCTGGCAACACACAACGTATGTACGCTCAGGATCATAAGAGCTGGAAGAAGAACTGAACAAATTACGCTGGGATGTCATGGGAATATCGGAAGTCCGAAGACAGGGACAGGACACCGTTATCCTTGACTCCGGTAACTTGTTATTCTACCGGGAAGGTCACCAAAAGTCTCAAGGTGGTGTTGGGTTTCTCGTCCGGAAGTCCTTTGTTAACAACGTTGTAAAAGTCAAAAGTAGAGACGAATTACTTAGCATTCCATTGATTCACCGTGCGGGTGCCGGGTCCATCGCGTTGCAAAGGAAGAGGCTAGAGGGGCCTGGGACTTGCAACCCAGGAGTAGGGTTAAGGGGCCCCTTTATGATATATCAATGCTCCCCTTCACCGCTCGAGCCTCCTCCCCTACCTAACCAGATTTGGTAAGATCCTACTAATGCCTTAGATACACGTTCTAGGATGGAAGTGACGGTTGTTCTTGGTAGGCCAAGGTCTTTAAGTAGATTATATAGGGATTTCGCTGGTATACCCCTTAACAGCCGGAAGTTATAATACAATATTCTTTATTCATCTCTCCACAGTATCTTAATTCATTAAATATTATGTGATACATATATTCCAATAAACGTATACCTGTGGAAAGTGTAAAGAGTGACGAGGTAGCGTACCTTATACTCAGAATCACGAAACGGTATTTGCTGAAGGTCATACAGGTTTACGCACCGACCTCGGTACGCTCAGACGATGAAGTAGGCTTGGCTCAGCTTGCACGACTTGAGACGACATCGTGAAAGTCACGGGAAGCCAATAGTTACAAGTTGGTAATAGCCGTTCTTAGTGGTGTTCTATTGGGGAGGCCTTGTTCAGCAGTGGACGTCTCCCGGCTGATGATGAGAATTACTACTGGTTTCTGTATTCTGCCTGCAAGCAGACGTGCAAATATTTAAAGCTAATGCTAAAAAAGGTCATACAGGTTTACGCACCGACCTGGACACGCTCTGACGATGAAGTAGAGGCTTGGCTCAGATATCTCCTCATACATATGAGGAGATATCTTGCATGACTTGAGACGACATCGTGAAAGTCACGGGAAGCCAATAGTTACAAGTTGGTAATAGCCGTTCTTAGTCGTGTTCCATTAGGGAGGCCTTTGTTCAGCAGTGGACGTCTTCCGGCTGATGATGAGAATAACTACGGACAGGTGCTAAAGTCAGGTTGTTCCTGTTGCCCCCCCCGCCTTCCCCCCTAGTACTAGTGTAAAATGCGTGATTTCTGTATTCTGCCTGCAACCAGACGTGCAAATAATTAAAGCGAATGCTAAAAATACACTAATAATTTCATTGCATACACACATTATTAGTGTATTTTTAATATAGTTAGGTTTGCAATAACGCCTGCTATGCGGATTTCAATACAAAGTCGCAAATATAAGATAGATTTTAGGTTTTTTTTTTATCCCTCACATGACTTAAATTTTTCCTATAGTATATTTGTGATTTTGTATTATTAGTGTATTTTAATAAAAAATATAAAAAGTATATCTACAGTCCCACCAACTTATCTGTTCAGGCGGCAAAAAAAAAAACTACAACATTCCTTCAAATTGTGACAGTTTGTAGTTGATTTACTTGACCAGTAGCGCCCTCGAAAACTGCACAGTTAAGTTGGTCATTGGTGGTACTATACTGACAATTCCGCCTAATTTTCCTGCTAAGCCGAAGTGACGTCACAAACTCCACGCAGCCAAACCGGAAGAATTTTCGACGCATTGCTCTTTTACACGAAGCATCCTCAGGTCTTGACTATACGAGCGCACGATCAGGACTATAATATGAGTATATTTTCAAGTTTATTATTGAAATATTAATTTAATGTTTTCATAAAATATTTGTCATTATTACAGAAAATAATCATAAGTATAACTATGTAAGTTATTTTTAACGAGATGAAATAATTACACTATTCAACATTTTTATAATGTGATATAAATCGTACAAATTATGACAGTCACAAATTATCACACAGTAAAAATTAAATAAACCCCAATTATTATAATCAAATTAAGCTCAAAGCGAAATATGATTATATTATGTCAAGAGGATTCGGGGCCATCACAACAACAACGCTCAGCAATACATTTTTAGTAGGTATGAGTGCATTCTTTAAATTGCTGCTCACTGATACATTATCGGTTTTCTCGTCAAAAGAAAATTTGCGTAGTTTTTTTTTATGTGTTCACGGGAACCCTTGGAATTCATTCAAGTGATCGAGGATTTTGGAGTTCGCAGTGTTTTGCTGTGCACTTCGATGTGGTTGTTATGGCTGTATCATATTAAATGGGGGCCAGATGGTTGAGGAATCTTTATTTTTCAATAAGAACACCATTTTAATTTCTTCTCAAACCGCGCCATCTGTGCAATGGATAGCGTACCGGCGTGCACTGATACGGTGTATAGACGTACGTTGATGTCTGACATACCTACCTAAATCTGCTTTTGTGAGACAACGGGTCCACGCGGGATTGCGGCAAGCTTTTTATTAGTTCCGGCAATCCAGCACAGAGGGCGTTGGCCGTGATGTTTAATTGTGCTCGATTTTAATGTTCGAAAGATTTGTAGATCTACTGACTTTTTATCTGATTGATTAGTGATTAGGATTAGTGATTATTGACAATTCATTAATAGTTAACTGTTAACTTTATCGATTTTAATTATTGTATATGAATATTTTAGTAAGTTATTAGTTATATCCCTATTTTCAATACACAATTTTCGATCGTAAAACGCGTGTAATCTCTACGAGTGCCCAGCTGCGTGCAGCTACTATTAGGGCGTTCGGATAGCCTATCGGTGCCAAAAATAACACTTACAAACGCTAAAAATGATCACACGGCCGTTCGTTTTGGGACTTCGTGAGCAAAAATATCGTTTTCGCTCACCATTCGGATAGCTTTGAAAACGCTACAAATGACAGAGAAAATTGATATTTTTGACCCATGTCTTACCGTGGGATCGTTGTGATCGTTTTTTGACAACTGCTGGTTTGACAGTTGTATTTGGCGCGATTGAAGAGTTTCATAAGTTTTCTATATAAGTAACTATCAGAAGCCATTAACAATGAAATAATAATAATATAGGTACCTTCTTTTTTGTTAATTTTAGAGATTGATTCCATGTTTCGTACTGTGCAAAATTGTTAAAACATTGTCGGTTGTCAAAGTACGTTTTAAGCCGTTCGGACAGCATGCAGTAATTGGTGGTCAAAAATAGCAAAAGCTTCTATCCGAACGCTAATACACAAATGCCACTTTTGAAACTGCTACAAACGCAATCGAGCCAAAACGAACGCACCTTATGGGTGCGTACCATTTGAGTGAGATTCGCTAAAAACGCTAAGAACAATCACACTCCCAAAAAGTTTTCCACATGGGTCTTGGCGTTATTTTCGCCTTAAACGCTACATCTAATGTCAAAAGTGACAGAAGTGGCAAATTTTAGTGGCATTCTTAGGGTATGTTCCATTAGTCGCTAAGAACGTTAATTTCGATAATTTTGATCACATTCTGCGTCTGTGGTTGTGATCACTGTGATCGTTTGTAACTGTCATCCCCTGTTCCATTTAGGATAAGAACGCTAAGAATGCCACTAAAATTTTCCACTTCTGTCACTTTTGACATTAGATTTAGGTAATTATTCAAACTGTTCCAGTAGCCTCATAGCGTTTATGGCGAAAATAATGCCAAAACCCAAGTGGGGGTCACTTTTTGGGAGTGTGATCGTTTTTAGCTTTTTTGGCGAATTTAACTTCAAATGGTACGCACCCATAGAACTAATCATCTCTATCAAATTGTCGTGTCTATGCAGTGTTGCCAGCCGTACGAGGTTTCTCGTACAGTTGCGAGATTTCTGGTCTTTCGTACGAGGTACGAGGACGATATTAAAAATAAAATAAAAATAAAAATAAAAATAGCCTTTATTTCTACTACAACATATACTGTTACAACTTATACTTAATATTACTAGATATACTTTTACAACCTTATTGTTAGATAACTATATTTTCTTATTGAATAGGTATATAGGTAATCATATAAGTGGGGTTGAAATTTTTTTTTTTTTTTTATTAACTATTGCTAGCAGTAGTCGCCTCTTTGGCGTAGGCCTCTCCTAAACCTTTCCACGTCTCACGTTCCCGTGCGTCTCTCATCCATAGGGGTCCACATCTCTGATTAAATATGTCATTCCACCTTTTACTTGGTCTTCCTCTTTTTCTTTTCATGTCTCGTGGTATCCACTCTGTTAGGCGTTTTGCCCATCTGGTATTAATCATCCTACAGATGTGTCCTGCCCAATGCCACTTGAGTAGTCTTGTTCTTTCCCTTACATCGGTTATTTTAGTTTTTTTTCCTAATGCTGGTATTGCTGACCTTATCTGATAGTTTTAGACCGAGCATGCTCCTTTCCATCTTGCGTTGGCTGATGGCAATTTTTTCTTCGTCTCCTTTTCTCAATGACCACGTCTGACATCCATATGATAGGCAAGGCAATATCGTCATCTCGTAAAGCTTTTTCTTGATATTTAAATTTATATCGTTATTTTTCATTATTTCCTTCAATCCCCAGTATTTCCTCCAGGCTAAAGTTATTCGTCTTTCTATTTCTTTTCCTGTATTATTTTTAAAAGTTACGAGTTGTCCCAAGTATACATATTCCTTCACATATTCAATCTTTCCATTTATTACCATAATGTCTTGGGGGGTTCAATTGGTTAAAATCTTGGTTTTCGTCGCGTTCATTGACAGTCCCACTTTTTGACTTTCCATTGCTAGTTCAATCATCATGCTCTCCAATTCAGTGGCACTTTCTGTGAAAATCACTATGTCGTCCGCGAAACGCAAGTGGTTTAGTAGTTCTCCATCTACTCTTATTCCCTTTGTTTCCCAATCTAGACGTCTGAAAATAGATTCAAGCACTGCTGCGAATAATTTCGGGGAGAGCGGGTCACCTTGCCTTGCTCCTTTTTTTATGGGAAATTCTGCTCCTTCGCGTTCTAGGCGTACTTTAGCAAGACCTTTTGTATATATATTTTTAATTACGCTCACATATTTTTGGTTGACGCCTTGTTGTGTGAGTGATGTCCATATAGCTTCAAAGTTTAGAGAGTCAAATGCTTTTTTATAATCTATAAAGCACACATATATCGTCTTTCCATACTCTTTTACTTTCTCGATTACTTGTGTTACAGTTTGGATGTGATCTATAGTCGAGTAGTTTTTCCGGAAACCTGCTTGCTCGCGCGGTTGCTGTTCATCTAGAGTCCTTGTTATTCTATTCAAAATGATCTTTGAAAATATTTTGTATAAATTTGACATGAGACTGATTGGTCTATAGTTGCCTAGATCATTTCTATCCCCTTTTTTGAACAGTAATATTATTGTGGATTTTGACCATTGGTCTGGTGTGTTTTCGGTTCTAAGTATATTATTGAACAATACTTGCAGTGGTTTCAAGAGAATGGTGGACAGCGCTTTAAGGATTTCATTGGTAATATTGTCGCTTCCTGGGGACTTGTCATTTTTTTGAGATTTTATTGCGTGTTCGATCTCTGAAATAAGAATGGTTGGCGTTTCCTGGTTTGCATTTACTCCATTAAGCTCATTCGATTTTGTGAAGACGGGAGAGTAGGTGTTATCTGTGGCAGCGTAGAGTTCTTTGTAGAATTTTGTAGCTTCATTTATGATATCAGGTCGTTTTGTTAGTATACTTCCCTGTTTATTTTTCAGATTTCCTGTCCATTCTGATTTGTCACTTAATTCTTTGTAAGCTTTACGTAGAGCCCCTGTTTTACTTATGAATTTTTCGAAGGTACTTAGTCGTATTGCCCTTTTTTGTTGTGTAATATTTCTGTTGATTTTTTTGCTAATTCTTGTTAACTCACATTTCACATCTTTTGTTCTCTTCTTCGTGTTTAATTCTTTTCTTTGTTGTAGCAGGTCCTTTGTTTCATCATTTATATATTTGTTTATATGTTTAATATTTCGTGGAAGCTGTTTTAAAAAATTTTGTAACTCTATTTCTAGCTTATCGTATTGGTTTTGAACTGCTTTGTGTGTGTTAACCGCTTCCAGAAATTTATTTCTCCAGTAACTAGCGTCGTTTTCTGAAATATTCAGTGTGACTCTACTATAATCGACGGTTTTCATTCTCCTTCTCTGCGGTTTTGCAGTCAATGACAGTTCGCATCTTATCATCCTGTGATCAGAATTGAAGTTCAAGTTTTTTATTATATCGAATTTCTTTATATTGATTGGTTGGCTTGTTAGTATGTAGTCAATCTCGTTGAAATGTTTATTATTGGGTGAACGCCATGTCCATTTTTTGTGCGGTTTGCATGGGAACATACTATTCATGAAGTAATAGTTGTTTTCGATTGCAAATTCCACTAGTCTCTGGCCGTGTGGGCTTCTTTTTCCATGTGCGTATTGGCCTATATTCTTTCCTTCATTTTTTTTTAGCTTTCCCTATTTTTGCGTTAAAGTCTCCGAGCAAGATTATATTTTTCGTGTGAATGGAGTCTAATGCGGATTGAAGCGTTACATAAAAATGCTCTATATCTTCTTTAGTGCACTGTTCTGTGGGGGCATATGATTGGATACATGACCAGGAAGAGTTGTCACATGTTTGTATTTCTAGTAACGCCACGCGGTCCGAGAAACTTTTTAAATGTACTATATTATTTTTCAGATGTTTTTTAATTAGGAATCCTACTCCATTTCTTCCGTTCGTTCCAGGTGTGTGAAATAGGATAAAATCAGTGTATTCTTCTATTGACTCTTTTTCTCTTCTTGTCTCACATAAGCCTATAATGTCCCATTTGATTGACATAACAGCGTATCTTAACTCTTCTATTCTGCTATCCGACAATAATGTTCTTACATTGATACTTGCTATGTAGAGACTTTGCGATGTTTTTTCCTTGTTTGTGTTTTTGCTGTTAATCTTGTTTGTTTGATTTTGAATGTGGTTTAAGAGGTGGTGGTCTGGCTTCTCCACGGTGACCGGCCGGCTTGGAGAGGGTAGAGAGGTGAAGGAGGCGCTAGTTAGTTTTTTGGGATATTTTCTACATTTACAGTTGATAGTGTCGGATTATTGAGATTCAGCTGTGACGGGCGTAGGAAGCTAGTTATAGTTTGTGACTTATTTTTTTTAGGTACTTGATTTGTCTTTTCGTTGCTGTATTCGTTTCTTATTTCATTTGTGGTCTCCTCAGGTGATACAGACAGAAAACGTTTGTTTGTGTTCCTTTCTGTAGGTGTATGTGTTTCTGGTTTTTGTGGTTTTAGCGTCACAATTTTGTCATAGCGTAGAACTACTTTTTTTCCTGCCTCTCGCTCGCGTTTAAGGTCTTCTTGTAATTCTTTGCGTTTTTGTAGCACGCTAGGAGGGAAATCTTCTTTCAGATAAATATTTGTACCGTCCAAAGCTCTCTTCTTTTTAAGTATCTCTATTTTCCTGCTTGTTGTTGTAATTGTGACGATCACTGGTCTGATTTTTCCTGAGATTTTCCCAATCCTGTTGACGTGTTCGATTTCCCACTTCTGGCATGGTATTTCCATCTCGTTGTTAATGATGTCTAGCACTATGGAGAGTAAACTTTCATACCCTTTTTCTTTTTCCTCGATTCCAAAAAATATGATATTTTTTTTTCTGAGCTGTTTATCTAAGATTTCTATAGTTTTTTGTTGTTGCTCTATTTTTGTTTCCAACTGTTTGGTTTTGGTCTCAAAAATGAGAAATTTTTCGTCAATATTTTTATTTATACTCTCTTTGATGTTATGCTCCATGTCTTTCATTTCTTTTTTGTTATTTGCAATGTCGGCCTGTATGTTTAGTAAGATTTTTGCGATTTCTTCCATTGTGAACATACCAGTCATGCCCTCTATTGAGATTGTAACAAACTGTTTGGTGTAATAATTTGTATAGATTTTGCGCAGGATTAGAATAAGTGACTTGTTGTAGATAGTTTTGCTACTCGCCGATAGATGGCACTATCGTGAATGTTTTGAATACGTACGATGACTTGATGATGTTGGATATAATTTGAGGTTATAACATATACAACATGCCTAATATTTGATTTTATGGCATTTATTTCTTACTTGGAGCTTAGATAGGGGGTTTTGTTGCCGTATTTATGGGTCACTTTCTTCAATATTCTTCCATATAAGCATCAAGCACCGATTTTAACTGTCAGTAGATTTTTGGATATTACTACATGAGTATCCAATTTCTGCAGCACATAACATTTGTCCGGTGAATTCACAACTTATTTCACGCATTTATCACTTCTTTACTTCGAATTACAAACTTTTTTAATATCAAACGATTTTACATAACAGAGCCGATGTCAACACGAGCACAGGTGCGCCCTCTCTACGAGGAGGATATTATCCTCGTACAATTATGTACGAGATTTTGAGTTATGAAACTTTAAATAACAATTTTCACTGCAGGGAACATTTATGTCAACATGTTCAATAGACCCTGATATCGCCTCACTCGAATTCAATCAATTTCATTATAAATTTGTAATTTACCGAAAATGAACCAAATTTGTTTGATTAATTGCTTCATTATATTGCAAGAGAGATAGAATACGTTATAGGTATGGAGGGTTCCTTTACCCACCATAGTTATAGGTCGTAATAGTTTGTGGTACAAACTTCTAATATGTAAAGTATTACGTGAGTTATCTATTTTTAAGCAAAATATTTTGTAATTATACTTATACATACACTATGAAGACGATTTAATTTTTTTTAAATAGTAATTTCTATTTGTAACAAACTTTCAGAAGAAGCATTATCTGTGTAAAACGTCTTTTTAATGTTTTATTCGTTATTCTATCACATTTTTCACATAATATGAGTATGTACGAGGTTCGAAAGCTAAAATACGAGATTTTTATCTGCTTCTGTACGAGGAAAAAATTCAAAGGTTGGCAACCCTGTGTCTATGAATATTGTACTCTACTTTTGTCAACAATAACAAATACATGTATCACCGGGAAAGTTAACTTTAATTTTCATTTGGTTTTATACGTTTGAACTTGTTTTATTCGCATACTACACAACATTCAAACATGAATAATACTGTACCTACGACCTAGTAAGTATTCGAGTTTTATAAAAAATACAACAAGGCATTCTATGGTCATTTTAAATATATTTCACCTAATTTCATGACTCTAGCTTGCCTTACATTATGAATATTGACACCTGGTCAGTATACCAAGTCATCTTAGCTTTGAGTTAACGGTGTAAAGTTTCATGAATATTTTATACCTACTCATAAGTTTGGTTGTGAGAGCATTGTTACACCTAAATTAATATACTGAAAGAGGAATAGACAAACAGGAAAACTCAAATTGTAGTTTCTTCAGTTAAGTAATTTCGGATGTAACTAACTATTCACTTGCCAGTATAGGCCACAGTTATTGTGTGAACTGTGATATTGTAGGTATGTCACTAAGATCCTTGCACCAATCCCCTAGTCTATCCAAACTGGCCTCCCGGCTTTTCTATCATCTGTCCAAACCCAAGGGGCTGGCAAACTCTGCAATGCTGGATTCAAAATATTTTATGTAACATTGCCTTTCCAAATAGTGTGGGTTTGCAATTTTACAATGTTTGTTTCTTCCAACAAACAAAGGTTAATTGTTGCTATGTTAGGAAAAACAATAACAATTTAATTAAGATTCAGGGGAAGTTATGTTGAAGGGGTAAAGTTAGCAGTGTTCGGTATGTATTAGTTCAGTCACTTGCCAAATTGCAGATGACAGTGGACAAACTAAGCCATTTATAATATCCTCAACACAGTCCTTTGTGGATATAGGGTACGCAGCAACAGTCCGCAAATTGATGCCCCATGACCTTTTTTTTAGTACTAAGATATTTTCCATTACCTAAACTTGTCACCCTCATATCCACATACCCCAATATATCACATATACCATAAAAAATAACATTGACATCCTTTTATTTTGTGTAGACCGAATAGCGAAATGTAATATATTTTTATAGATTTTAAATCTGATTTATTTGATGCAATGTTTGATATATATATAACTTCTTGGTACCAATGCAATCATTATCATATACCTCTCTTTACGGGAAAACAAATTAAAATAGATTACAAAATCCCTGAGGATGTTGGTGTTTCTTCATCCAGATCAGATATATTTCTATACTCAAAAGATTTAAAATGCATAGTACTTATAGAACTAACTGTGCCGTGGGAAACAACATACCTAAGGACCACACAATAAAAACTAACAAATATTATGACTTAACAAATGAATTAATCAAAAACGGTTATGTGGTTAATTTATATGCTGTAGAAAGTATAGAGTAGTAGCAAAATCCCTATACAACCTACAGATACAGACCTTGACCTGTCAAGAACAACCGTAACTTCCATCCTAGAACATGTATCCAAGGCGGCATTAGTAGTATCTTACCAAATTTGGTTGGGCAGGGGAGGAGGCTCGAGCGGTGAAAGGGAGCATTGATGGATCATAAAGGGGCCCCTTAACCTTACTCACTGGGTTGCAAGTCCCAGGCACCATGACTTGAGCCTCTTCCTCTGCAATGCTATGGACCCGGCACCCGCACAGTGAATCCTTGGAATGCTAAGTAAATTCGTCTTTCATGGAAAATTTTACAGGAAACAGTGTTTGAACATACAACAAAAATGGCATTTTTTATGACGAAAATATTTCGCTTACAACTTTGATTCTTCTTTTAATATGATTATGTACTATGGTTCTTTACCCATGAATTATTACAGATTATCAGGCCAAATATTTTAAAAGTAGTAACAAGATTAAAACAACTCGATTTTTTTAAGAATTTTGGTGGAAAAATTGTAAAAAAGAGCAATTTTTTTTTCTAAAACTATACCACCTACGGTTTTGCTTCTTCTTTCGATATCATTATTTACATGTAATCTATACACCTGAATTATTACAGATTCTTAGGTTTAGTAGTTGATAAGTATTTACAAGATTATTAATTATGCATGTTTCTAGGCATGACTTTTTGCGCGGCAAAATGTATAGTGGAAAGTTTTTATATATTTATTTCATGATTTGAAAAACTTCCCATTATTTTTTTCTGTTTTTTTTTCTGAATGGCCATTAGATATACAAATACCTAATTTAAGGTTATCCATTCATTACCGGGCACCCTGTATATGCTAAATTGCAGCTCTGTAGGAACATTACTGTAGAACTAGTTACAAGATTATTATTAAATGACGTAATTTTTTGGCGCCAAAATGTAATTTGAGCTGGTTTCAGATTTCATAAAAATATTTAAAAAAAACTTTCCGTTATTACAGAAAATATGGATTTTTTCTCGTATAACCAAGGGATGCATCCTTTCGAAAACCATTTGGATTATGAAAATCGAACGCCCGTTCCTGTTGGCGGTCGATAGTCGTATTTACAAAATTACCATAAAATCGGCGAAAGTCCGATTTTCATAATCCAAACGGTTTTCGAAAGTATGCATCCTTGCCTAGGTATACGAGAAAAAATCTATTTTAAAATATTTTTTTCAATAACGGAAAGTATTTTTAATATTTTTATGAAATCTGAAACCCGCTCAAATTACATTTTGGCGCCAAAACATTACGTCATTTGATAATAATATTGTAACTACTTTTACAATAATGTTCCTAGAGAGCTGCAATTTTGCATATGTATAGGGAACAAGGAAACACGCATGCATAGAAACTTGCATAATTAATAACCTCGTAACTACTTTTAAACTACTTAACTTTAGAATCTGTAATAATTCAGGTAAATGTAAATAATGATATCGAAAGAAGAACCAAAATCGTAGGTAGGTATAGTTTAAAAAAAAAAATTGCTCTTTTGTACAGTTCTCCCGCCAAAATTCTTAAAAAAAACGGGTTGTTTTAATCTTGTTAGAACTTTTAAAATGTTTGGCCTGATAATCTGTAATAATTCATGCGTAAAGAACCATAGCACATAATCATATTAAAAGAAGAATCAAATTTGTTTGTGGAATAGTTTCACCAAAAAAAATTAATTGCTGTTTCCCGCCTTTTCATTGTATGTTCAAACCCCGCTTCCTGTAAAAATTTCCATGAAAAGGTCTATTTTCATTTCTTTTCACGTAAAGCCTATATGATGAAGATTGCATTGATACCAGAGCAGATAGATGATAGAAGTAATTATATATATCACACATTGCATCAAATAAACCCGATTTAAAATTTCAAAATCTATAAAACATTATTTACATCTCGCTATTCGGTCTATACAAAATAAATGTATGTACATTTTATTTTTTTATGGTATATGTGATATATTGGGGATGTGGATATGAGGGTGACAAGTTTAGGTATTGGAAAATGTCTTTGTACTAAATAGAATGTGTGGGGTGTCGAGGGCTGAAATACTTGGACAATTCATGGGCTGTTTCAGCGTACCCTATATCCACGAGGGATAGTGTTGAGGATATTATCGATGGGCTTAGTGTATTCACTGTCATCTGCAATTTGGCAACCCTAATTCTGAACCCCTTATATTGTTATATTGTTTTTGTTTTTTCTAACATAGCAACAATTAACCTTTGTTTGTTGGGAGAAACAAACATTGTAAAATGGCAAACCTACACTATTTGGGAAAGCAATGTTACATAAAATATTTTGAATCCAGCATCGCAGAGTTTGCCTGCCCCTAGGGTTGTCAAATTAATTTACCAACTGACCAAAGAAGAGTTATCATGTGTTGGAAGGTTGGTTAGGTTCTCTGGCATTATATCTACACCGTTTCAGCTGGTTTTTACTTAGCAACTATTGAATCTTTACTTATTATATGACAACAAAAATGAAAATAGAAGTAAAGAATTCTTAATGATCTGCATCAATCCAGAGACAGTTGCTAGACGAAAAAAAAAACTTACCAACATTTTCGAATAACAAAATAAATTCTTATAATTTGTATTTGTTAGCTCATTCATAGTATGCACATAATTATTGTTAGTTGGTATAAAATTGAAAATTTTAATTAACCCCTGACACAGATCTTATAAAATTGTAGCTAAAAACCATCTCAATAATGTCAGTTTTCAAACACATCAAAATTTGTCAATTCATTTAGGAGCTACAATGCTACCAGACAGACACACAGACACATCAAACTTACACCCATATTTTGCATCGGGGCTTAATAAACATTGTTTATTTTTAAACCAGCTTATAACATACACATACCATTACTATTGCAGTTTGTCCAAGAAAGCGCGCAAAAGGTTGAGAAAAGCTGCACTCGAGGCTCAGTTGGCAACCACATTTCAATTACCAGATAGTAAGATACCTCAACTCGCAGACGGCGCCTTCCCTAAAGTTATTACAGGGCAACCTACTCCAATAGCCACTGGATCAAATCAAGCAGTTAATAAACAGAAAGGTTTATCAAAACCCAACCCTAATAAACCTGGAGCTGGTGGGACAGGGTATATGGTAAAATATAAACTAAACACCCCTGGTAAATCTGGCCAAGCTTCTAAAGCTGCGTAAGTATCATTAAATGGACATGTATTTCACTTATTGTTCCCTTTCACAATGTTCAGGATCAAAATTTGCCATAAAGTACACATAAAGATTTAAGAATTCCACATTTTATTTATTTATATGAATATTTAAAAGTATTTTAAGAAAACATTAAATTAATGTCTATTTTTGCATGATCAAAATGCTGGCACCTATAAGCAATCAACCAATGCTGCCAGCTGGTAGTAGGCTGGAGCATTTGGACCCCCCCCCCTAAATGGAGGAGGGATGATGATATGATGTTAATCTATAATTGTGACATTATAATTTATAAATGTAATATTTATATTGTACCTCCTTGACATTTTGAATTTATGTTATTAATTATCATGATGTATGAATTATTTATATGTATCATGAAATATTTTTTTTTATAATAAGTGTAATTGCATTGTAAGCGTTCTTATTATAATAAATAAATAATAAATAAAATAATAATAAGTGACAATGAGTTTGAAGGTGGTAAACAGACATAGCCTATGATGGGATCTGGCTTTAAGGGACACCTGGCCAAATACAATGCTAGGTCCTTGTCAGCTTTCTACTTGAGGGTAGTAGTAGTAGCCTGCCATGCAATCCAAGTATCATTAGGAATGGTCCGCTACAAGCACTTCTTGTATCATCACTGAATCTTATAAAAAATATATAATAATAAAGATTATAAAGATAGGCTAGCTGTTGAAAAGCTAAGCCTTGAACAGCATTAATGAACACACTTTTCTCTCACGATTCTGGAACACACTTTATGGTGCTTGAGTTTTTTTATTATTATTTATTATCAAGCAGACAATTGTGTTACACATAAGATATTTGTCGAGTTGCTTCTTGAACTGATTTACAGTTTGGGCTCAAACTATGCTTCCGGATGTTTGTTCCATGCATTGACTACTTGGACGTTGTCATTGGGTATAAACATTTTTTCGAAATCTTGAAGGTCATAATGACTATGTAAGATCTTATGTCTCAATTAAATCTCCACGATCCCTGCGATCTTTTAAACTTGTGAGCTTGAACACTTTTAAGCATTCTTCATATAGCTGCCGTTTTAGGGCTTGTGGTATTTTTGTAAAGTTACGTTGTACCCTAAGAGTTCAATGTCTTTAACAAAATAGGTCTATATATATATATATATATATAATCTGTTTCTGATTAGCGTGTATTCATTACTTGTGATGAGAAGATTTTCTCCATATTTCGGTCTACTAATACTTCCTGCAATAAACACTCCCTTGCTCAACTCACCTGCTAAAACTACACATTCCTGACTACTTTTATAAATTCTATACTAAATTTTTTTTACACCTCGGTGGGACACACAAATAACTCTCACTACCTAACATGTTTTTATTCATAGATAAAGTGACACTCCCACTGTCATTACTAATTGAAACCGTATTATTTTCGAAATCCCAAATAGATATATATTTTTTCCTAAAATTCCATGTGTCATACAAGGCAAGTTTTTGATCGCATAAAACTTATTATGAAATTCCTTACCATTACCGTCCAGTGTTATAAAAACATAGCTAAGTAAACACTTAGCTATATATATATACTTTGCCTCCAATTCCATTTATGTGTATGCTCTCTTTATGTATCGAAATATTCCAACGTCTGACCGTTACATATTTTAGCGCCGATAATGATGCACCTGAATCTACTAGAAAATATTGTGAACCATGAATTAAAAATGTACTGCACTACTAATCACACGCTAATATAAAATTATTATCGAAAAATCTGTAAGAGTTCGTCATTAGTCTTGTCTTAGTTTTTAGTTGTCTCATGAAACATTTCTTTATGTTCTGACAATTATGCATATATTGCATATTATTAGCCTGACCTTGCCTACGTCGGTAAAATCCTCTAGACCTATAACGACCTCTGTATCCACGCTGTGTGTTCAATTGACCACGATTTTTAACAAACACTTGGTCCTTGTACTGTCGTTAAAAAGAGTTTACATTACTAAGGTATTCTGCTCGCCCCGCTTAACTACCTCGGTGGTTATTTCTACTGTATCTACCTCTATGTATTGTGCTGTCCAAAGTACAAAGATGACTCTAAGTTTTGACGACAACACGAAGGCTCTTCATCCTTAGCTGATGTAATAATGTCCTTGAGAGCCGAATAATTGTGGGCTGATAATATAGTGCTCGATAGTATAGTGCTCTAAGTAAAACTTCAAATCGCCATTTTTTTATTGAATGGGCGTAGAATCTTATACCTACGCTTCGCGGTCACACTCGCTTGGAAAATAGTCAAATCAACGAATAATTTTTCAATTTTACTCCCATACTGATCAACATTCATACCATTTTGCTGTATCTGTACTAACTCGTTATGTATGGCTGTAATAGATTTTTTTGTAAGTAAATGATTACGCATATCACTTACTACCGCTTCACATATGGTATATGAAGAAGATAGCCTTAACTTCGCACTTGAGTCTAGTTTTCAAAACAAAAGTTATTAACATAGTCTTACCTTCCGCTGTGAGCGTAGAACTATACAATTCTATGGTGGCTATAAGGCTTTTGGTAACATTGTCATTACCGTCATCACTGGCAGCTGTGAAACTGCAGTCCTAAAATCGAAAATCTCGTAGGTTTTCTACACTTCGACCTTTAGTACTCCCAGAGCTGTAAATTTTAGAACAGAAAAACTCGATTTCTACCTATATATTCCTTATTCAATCGCAATATGATTGAATATTTTGTAACATATCGCCTACTATGTGTTTATCGTCAACTTGCTTTGATATAATAATAATGCACTCGTCAAATTGACGGCGTACTCCAATCGCTTCGCTTAGTCTATGTTTCAAGAGACTCTCGGTTCTGTTACTGTAACTGTAATTTACTAAATTGTCTCTTATAAATATAAGTTTTGAGTAAATGCTTTTAAACTTTTAAGCTCATCGGCCATTAAGAAATCAATTTTTAATTTATAATTAAAACATACGTTAACCAATATGAAATTATTAATCAGCCATATTGTTCCGCAGCCTAAAATAGAATTATCTTTTTACCTATTCGTACTAAAATTCACCAAACGAAATCATAGATAGTTCGGTCTAAACATCCGTACGTGTTCCACAGTTCCTTTTCTATAAGTAGAAAGTTATATGATCGAGTTGTTACAAAAAATTACACACGTATTATATTATTAACGCAGTCCAGACTGAATATGTTTTATTATTAATTAAATTGTAAAACAGTTTATAACTAGTACGGGGACAGGAGCTCATAATTAAAGATGTATTATTATTACTAAGATCTTCTAGATCTTAAGAAGGTATTTAACAATTATAGCTAAACATTGTGACTCTGAATTGTGAAAGAAATATTATTTATTTATTATTATTCACTTTATTTTTATTATCCAACATAATTTTAAATTTTATACAACATTATTACAAAAATAAATATTATAAAAAACTTAAAACTAGGGTGCCGTTGGTAGCGGGGCAGAGCCCAAGCTACCAGTAGTTAGGGTTGCAGAGAGAGGAATCTCCGGACAATGCGTGTTGTGTCCAGTATCACTGCCTTCTACATCTGACCCTTGATCCAACCATCTAGCGAGAGCCTCTTAAGGTGTTGGTCGAGGCTCTTCGCTATAAGGCCGTTCGCCGAAACGACTATCGGGACAATGATCGTCGAGTCAAAATCCCACATGGCGGCTACCTCGTGAGCCAAGTCAAGGTACTTGCTGACTTTATCCTTTTCGGCCTTAACGAGTTTCTCGTCATGTGGGATGGTGATATCTACGAGCACTGCCCGGCGCTGGGATCGGTCGACCACCACGATATCAGGCTTATTGCAAACAATAGTCCTGTCCGTGATGATAGAGCGGTCTCAGTAGAGCAATGCACGACCATTCTCGAGAACTGGCGCCGGTGCGTACTGGTAGTACGGCACCTCTGACTCAACAAGGCCGTATTGAAGGGCAAGTTGCTGGTGGATGATCTTGGCCACTTGGTTGTGCCTGTGCAAATACTCGCCGTTAGCAAGATGCGAACAACCGGAAATGATATGCCTGAGTTATTATTATTATTATTATTATTGAACAAAACACTGATCACGTTTCACTATCACTAAATTAAGCACTTTCGAACATTAATCTCCTGCAGCATTTGATCACGGCAAGAGTAAACGCGCGGTTCTTCTATCGCGGTATTAGATCTTGGATTAATTCGCCGAAAAGATCGTCTCAAACTCTGAGCGACGAGTTCACTTCTAATCCAGTCCTGGTGACATCTCTTATACTGTAGATATACTCCAAATAATCCCGCAATGGCCAGCATGGTGCAGATAAACATCACGATGCTCATTTTGGAACGGTGTATTCTGCTGAATTTTTCTATACTTGGATTGCACATTTTTCCTTCTTCTTGTAGCTTATTTGTGAAGATTTATTCAATCATGGTTAAATAAACCTGCGATATAATTTTGCGTGTACTCGCGCCGTTCACTTATACGGAGAGTTACGCGACCCTCTCAAACGAGGCCTTAGCTGGCAGGGTCGCCAAATAAGGTTCGTTGAGGGGAGATAAGGTAAACGATCGAAGTATTTTTGGAAGTATCTTTATTGCTAACTAAATAATAATATTGATGAGTATAATATAGTAGTACATTTAGGGTTCCAGTACAATACAAGCGTTTAATTATGTTGCTATTTATATGTGTCAAGGGTTTTTTTTTTGTTTTCAGTGAAGGCAATAATTCAGTCAAAGTCAAAGCGACTAAGTGGACGCCTGTTACAACAGCATCAGCAGTATCCGGTGGACAGTCAGCTGTTGCAAAATTTGGTAATTCCGATCGTAATATGCATAATTTTTTTATCCTTAATTTTTTAGTCATTGATTACTATCTCACCTGATGGTAAGTGATGATGTGGTCGAAGATTTTGTTCAGGCTAACCTAGAATTACTGGCACTCAAAGACAGCTGCCGAAACACACCGTTAGGTGTGTACCACAGATTTTCTACTTGAGGGTGGTAGCTAAAAAATGCCGTACCACCATGCTTTAACGACTGCCATCCTAAGACGATGACCGAGATCGACGGCTTAACGTGCCCTCCGAAGCAGGGCAGCGCTCAGTAGTAATGTGACAAGCGGTCACCCATCCAACTCGTGACCGCGGCGGACGTTGCTTAACTTTGCTGATCGGTTAAGAACAGCTAAGAAAACTTCGCTACGAGCGCTTCAATAGACTCACTACACAGCTCGTATACACTAACTTATCGGTTGGTATCTTGAAAAAGTGTTGGTCTTGGTGCATAGGCAGATAGAACTTTATTTTCACTTTGAAATTATTAATGCTAATTACAGAATAATGTTACAAATAGTTCAATCGGGGGCTTTATTATTAAGCAGCAATCGCTCCAGGCAACCATACGTTGAATAAATATACATTGAATGACATGGAGGTTGAGGCTAAATAGGCCATCTTGCAGCTAATGCATGGTTTCCAGCTGAGGTTTCCATGTCTGCTACTGATCAGATGTAATTCTAAGATTTTTGACTGTCTTACTATATTGGATAGACATCTGAAATTACACATGGCAAAGTGTATTTTGGATATCATTATGTGGGGTGATAATGATGAGTTTTTGTTGGGATCGTTTTTAGGCTAAAATTACTCAATTTTGGCTGCTTGGTCCACTAAGTTATATGGCGCAAGTCATTGTTGATCGAGAGTAAATTTGAAGATAATCGGCATAGGTGGTAAGAAGAAGATAACAGAATAGAATTTAAATTACTGAAATTGCAAAAAAGAGTGTGGACAGTACGCCGCCTTGAGGGACACCGGCCATCATATTGCACCATTAAGAAACGTTTTCTTCAAGGGGTATACGCTGCCTTTATGTTTTTTTATGAGATTGTGACCGAACACGCACTAATCTCACCTGATGTCAAGCAGTAACCTCTGCCTATAACAGATACATTTTCAGACGACTGCACCGCTCACACCCTTAGGCATACAGTTGTGAAGTCTCATGTGCCTGTCATTTTATAATTACTTACTGGCTCTCAAGAACTGCGCCTGGAACACACTGCTGGGTGCTTGGCGATAGATTTTCTAAGGGTGATAAAAGCAAAATGCCCTTCCACCCTGCGGTGAAGCACAAGCCGGCGGCGTTGGGGATCTTACCATGGACCTGCGGCACGGCAGTACTAGCTATTACCTAGGTAGCTATTACCGCTTGGCTAACATTGCTTCAAAATCCGTCCGCACTATGAAACCAGTCATATACTGTTGGAGGTGTGTTAATGGATAATATACCCAGTAATATATCGAAATCAATTGGCTTGAACGCATCACTAATTCCTAGCAGAGTTCACACAGTTAGCAAGCCATTCTCCATACCAAAACGGATGTTGTAATATATTTTGATCAAGGCTGTAACTGTGCTGTGGCCGGTTCGGAAAATGAACAGGAAAAGATTAAAAAGATTGTGTGATTTAATGAATAGATTCAGGCGTTACTTTGCGGAAGCCTCCTGCGCGGAACCTCCTGAGGATGCTTCGTGTAGAAGGTCTTGACTCTACGAGCGCACGATCGAGAAATTCTAGAAGCGAAACGCGTAGAAAATTCTTCTGGTTTGGTTGCGTGGCGTTTGTGACGTCACGTCGGCTTAACAGGAAAATTAGGCGGAATTGTCACTAGATATATTTTTATATTTTTTAAGTGTTTTATTATTAAATTGATGTTTACTTAAAATATTATAAAAATATTTGTTATTATTGTGTGAATTAATTTGAGCATGAACAAGGCTATGGACCCAGACACATCTGCGCACCATAAAACGGTACGGCGCCGCGCCGGACGTTATCGTGGCACTGCGCCGCGACACATACGGTGTGAGACCGCGCCGGTGTCGCCGCGTACTTGAATCTCGCACATATCCGCACCGGAAATTGAGACGGTGCCGGCGAGAAGTCAGAGAGAGAGTTCAGAGTCCGGGCACTAACACTTAGATAGGAATACCAGAATAGGTATAAGACGATAGTCTGAGAGGGATTTCGAATTAAGTTATTTTTAAGGGTTCTTATCTAAGGTCTTATTTTCTTCCATAAGGATGTAAATTCGCCCTTTGCAGTAGAATTGAAGAGTATAAGAGTATAAAATATATTAATTGAAATAGTTCTTGAAGTGTAACCTAAACTGAAAAAAAACCACTGCAGGAATATCAAAATTGTTCAGGATATAGAATAGAAAGAATTGTGTCAATAATCGAAAGGATCATAGCCCGACATATGCCGTTGTTGCCAACTGCATTAGACACTCTTTACACCTAAAACACTAATTTTTTACCTTACCAGTAAAAGGACTAAAGAATAAAAACGAAGTGTGCAGAGTTTGGTTTAGCTGAAAGGAAGTGTAAAGTCTGGCGCGAATCACAGCTACTCTGCGAAGATTAGCGATTCGACGAAGTGCGAGTCGAAGTATGAATTCTCTCATTTATCGATATAGTGCATTACTAGAAAGGAGATGTTTACAAAATACGCCTTGACCAAAACACCCATATCCAACACTATTTTACGATGCTAAATCATTCAGTGTACGTTCTGAATAGATATACTTACGGAATCACTGACATTCAGAGCTGGAATATGGTTACTCTATATATCGACAGTATACCGACCATAGATATTAATATTACTCGTCTTTCCATTAAACCTTAAACAAACCCACGAAAGCGCTAAAGTGTATGACTTGGTAAATTTGGAAAATACCAAAATTTCTTTAAAATAGCTCATCAATATTATTACAAATTATTGGAGCACATCATTTTATGCCCCCAGGCGGGAAGCGAACCCGCGTCCTCCGACTTCGCGCTGGATGACTAAACCGCTCGGCTCACTATTTAGAAACATAGTTCATCAAGTTAAAAATAATAACTAAGATTCAGCACCTCCTATTAATAAGTTGAAATCGGACTGACCCACTATGGCCAATTTATGAATGAAATTCTATTGTTATAATTATCGCCGAAGCCAATGGGTTAAAAGTCAGTAGCACCCTTATCGCATGTAAGACAAAATTTGTTCAAAAGTTACCCAAATTTTGTTTAATAATATAGTTATGTTTATATTTTTCTATTTTCAGCTATCGCACCACAACAAGGTGTTGCTCAGCCAGCTCAACCTACCCAACCAGCTAAACCCACCCAAACAGCTAATCCCACGCAAACAGCTAATCCCAACCAAACAGCTAATCCCACACAATCAGCTAAACCTACCCAAACAGCTAATCCCACACAATCAGCTAAACCTTCCCAACCACCGAAGCCAAATGTCCAACCACCAAATCCTAATACCAAACCCACTCCAGGCCAACAGGGTTCAGGTATAACAATCCAGATGTCAACGATACCGGTGCTTGAAGGCCAGGAGAGAAAGCCACAACCCAAAGTCCAGGGCCGCATGACTGCCTCCAGTTTTATGCAAACAGGTGGACCAGTACAACAGAATCTCGGTTTGTATATTGTTGATAAGCTTCACTTTCGAAACTATCGCGAGTTTTATCCATATTAACTTATTAGGAACCGGCTAGGCGCTGTCTGCCCCGGCTCAGGCATTTGTCAAGTCGCCGACAGTGAGGTTCTGACGGCGACTTGACAAATGCAGCTGCGTCGGGGCAGACAGCGCCGTCACAACGTCAGTTACGCGCTGAGGCCCGTGCTCGTCGCATAGCGCAATCGTGACTCCCAGACGAAAGACTTCAAAACACTCCGAAACTGGTCGGAATCTTTCCGGTAAATATAACGCGGGTCCTAGCCGGTTCCTAATAAGTTAATATAGATAAGCTTTCGACCACAATCACACCTGATGGTAAGTGATGATGTGGTCGAAAGTGTTTATCAGGCTAGAATTACTGGCTCTCAAGGACAGCTGGTGGTGTTCCACCAGCTGTTGGCGAAACTGTTGTTCACCGTTAGGAGTTTCGCCACCGCAAATGCTATTCCACCATGCAAAATTCATATTCATAATAATGTCGGTATGTTTAGGGATTGCAATCCGGAAAATCGGATCCAGTAGTCCAGCGATTCTGGCATCATTAAATGTTAACCGGATCCTGTACCAATATTCCAGAAGCGGCGCAATTATTGCTAAAATTGTTCTTCTGCATGAGTAGGTACTTAAATTAGTTATGCGTGTGCATGCGTGAGAACCCTTCGACGCTCTGAGTCGTCCCGCCCCGTTCAGTATCATTCCCCTCGCTCGAGGCAATAAATATGTGTTTGTTTTGTCGGTGCTTAGTGAAAATGTAAGTAAATATACCTTTCGTTCTATTCTATATATGTGTATTTAGCGAGCGATAGTATAGGTACGTTGAAAAGGTTTTTATTTTTGTAGAAATAGACATTGTTTTTGCTCAATCAAGCTCAAAAATTTATATATTAATTTCGTTCACTTTTGAAAGTGAGTTATTATTTTTTTATATGTTTGTTCTTCTACGATCCTTTTTAAAAAAGTCAAAATTGTTTTTTTAATTAACCTAAAATAGTTAAATATAGTAATTTTATTTAATTAAACAATTATAATACCACTTACAAGCTTATTGATGTGATATTTTTGGGCATTAATTCGACAGATTTAAGTAATAGTTATATTTTCTGTTATAAATATGTAACTTGTTTGTTAGCATTCTCAAATACTTTAATAGTTACTGTGAACTCATTTCAGTAAATTAATGTTAGTGTAATTACTTATATTAGATTTTATAAAGTTAACTTGTGGAATTAATTTATTTATAATATACATCTGTAAGTGAAATCTAGAAAAACATGAACTCTTCGTTACGACGTAAAATTTTACTACTTACCTACACTACCAGATTTTAATAGTTTGCTCGTTGTTTAATCTTAACTTTGGTAATAAACACAACATATGTTTTTGAAGCAGTGATGGTTTAGTGGCATTGTGGCTATAGAAAACCTGTCGCCAAGCACACGGTGTGTTCCGGCAGTCCTTGAGAGCCAGTGAAATTACAGGCATATGAGACTTAACAACTATGTCTCAAAGTGACGGGCGCAGTGCAATTCGTGACTTGTGATGATATGCATCTGTTATAGGCAGAGGTTAGTCCACTTAACATCAGGTGGGCCTCGAGCTTGTCCCGTCACAATAAGATAAAAATAAACAGTGCCTTTCACGCATAAACATAGTATTTTTTGCATACTTCTGCTTTGAGCCAGAATATCTGACACTTTGTACTACCAATTGGCTACTTATATACCACCAATGCCACCCTAGGTTAACAATATACTATTACATAACTGGGACACTGGATAGTCCACTGCTGAACACAGCCTCCCATAATATGGAGGGGTGAGCCACAATACCCACGCTTGGCAGGCGGCTTGGGGATCGCAGTGTCAGATATCAGTACCTCAGAAAGTGCTGCTGCCCACCTTCTAGTGTGTTACCCTTAGCCGCCTCTTACAACACCCACGAATAGAGATGGGGGGGTGACATACTAGCCCGGCACCCTTCAGGTCAATATAACATGTACCTCATATAAATTGACGAATACAAATCACGAACTTTTCAAGAAGTGTTTAGGTAAAAACATCTACGTAACCCTTCAGGGGTATACATGGGTTTATTTTATAAATAAGGTCATCTTTATCATTCCAAATATTTGAAAACTTTATATATAAATTTGAAATTATGTTTCAGGTCCCCCGCCTGTTGTTTTCCCGAAAATACAATATCCCTCCGGTAAGCGTTAATACATTTTAGAAGGTTAATTTTAATCTGGACGTCCGACCCTTTACAACCGTGATAGGTCACTCATTGAAATTTTCATGGAGTAATGTTGTAATAGTGGATTACTGCACAGCCGACTCGTCCACTGGTGAACACAGCCTCCCTTATTAAGGGGGTATGTGCCATAATCCCCACGCTTGGCAAGTGGCTTGGGGATCGCAGTGTAAAATGGCAGTTCTTTAAAAGGTGCTGCTGCTTCCAGTATGTGTTTCCCTCTTACGACACACACGGGATGATACGGGGAGGTGCAATTCTATGTGGGTGGGTTAGAGTTATTGTGGACTCAGAACTCCAGAGCGTCAAGTCTGCTAATCTATAATGGACTCGGCCTGATCAATTTTGACAGTTTTGGTAGTCTACTAACTTCATATCGTTCATATTGAGTCAATATTGATTCAATCTCGGATTCATATGAAAACGAAACGAAATAGTAATAAATAATAACGAAATTGTTTTCTGAATTACCTCACTCTTTTATTTTTATTTTTTGTTGGCAATATCGTCAAACCAGCCTAGATTCATCATAGATTCATATAATAAGGGATCAGCAGATTACCGATTCTGTCTTGTATGAATCTTGAATGAATCTATGCTGAATATGATCTTGTAATTAGCAGACTTGGCCCCCAGGAGTCACCAGACTCAGTACTAGTATACCCTTCAGGTGGAACCTCTACCAAAGCTAGTAGGTTTTTAAGACAACTGATTAGGGCCACACAACAGTTCTCTAAGTGAATAAGCTTACTATATTACAAAGAAAAGAATACATTGAACCAAAAGCGGCATTCGAACCCGCGACCATCCGTCAGGGTCATGCTCTGCCAATTGGACTATCGTGGTGAGTGAGTCATAGATCAAATTTATGATTTCGTTGCTATTGTTTAAACGTCTTAAGGGGATGGACCGACACCTGCGATCAAACTGAATTGAACGACAAAGTATACAAATATTTCGTTCGTTGCCGCAACCCGATTATAATTCTAACGTTGTATTTTTTACGTTAACGTCTCCCAAGCGTCCCAAGTTTAAAAAATTACAACGAAAACAAAAATTTTAACCACGAGATGTCTTTCCGTCTTTTTAAGACGGTTAAACAATTTTTTAAGACGGAAGGATAAATATGAGCTTATTTTTTTTAATTTCTGATTATCCTTTAACCACATTCTCACCTGATGGTAAGTGACGATGTGGGCGAAAGTGTTACAGGCTTTACCTAGAATTACTGGCTCTCAAGAACAGCTGCCGGAACACACCGTTAAGTGCTTGGTGACAGATTTTCTACTTGAGGGTGGTCGCTACCCAGGCGGGCTTTGCAAAATGCCCTTCCACCATGCGGTGAAGCTCAAGCCCGCGGCGGGATTCGAACCATGGACCTACTGCGCGGCTGTCCATAGCCAATGCCACTGAGCCATCAAAGTTTCAATTTTCCGTCAATGTTCGAAATGATAAATGGTTTTCGATGGTCCATAACATGGATTGAATAATAAATAAACATTTTTATTTTATTTCATTACTATATTTTTAATGTTTCCAGGAATTCCGAGGACCTTCATATATGAACAAATAAACCAAAAGAAACTAGAGTACGAACAAGCGTACTTAAATCAGTTTACACAAGCAGGTAATAAGATCACATTTACAAATTATTAGAGCACAACATTTTTGTCTCAAGCGGGAGTCAAACCCGCGTCCCCTGGAATTCGCACAAAGGGCCGTTGTTTTGTACATTTTCTAAATATGAAATTATAATTTAAAGATTCGTTGTTTTGTACATTTTCTAAATATGAAATTATAATTTGTTCGTTTGTTTATTTATAAGTAGTCAAAGTCGAGTTCTAAATATGCAGATAGAACACAAATACTAATGAGAATATAATTCATATGAAGAACAAAGACATTCACGTAAATTTTAAATATCTAACCTGTATTTTCTAGAACAGTAGCGACACATCTTGCTAAACTCCATAACTAGGATTCTCAGACTCTTACCATGGGAAAATTTTCTTTAAATTCTCTATGTTAAGACCTAAAACTGATTGAGGCATAATAGCGTTCTCAGAGTAGTATGGGAGATTCCATAGCGGGCAAGATTTTTGATGAACGATGCGGTCTGACCATGGACTATATCAAACAACGAACTTTCATACCGAAAATTAAATTTTCGGTGTTTAACGTATCGCTCGAACACGAAAAACGAAACTTCGTTGAATTGTAGTAGCGGCCCTGACTTCTAGGCTATCTGAACATGGTCGATTGAGCCGAATCTTGTGCGCTAATTTTATTATTTTAACCGTCACTACACAAAACCGTGTGCAGCCATCAACCAGACTAAAAACTCTATAAAGTAGTACTTACATCACTGTGCTCTATTGTCAACAATTTCCGCCGCGTACGTGATATAACGATGTTTTTGGTATTTTTTACACGTTGAGTTACATTATCGAAGTTTTCATAAGGATATTATATGTATTATCTATGCTAATATCTATGTTTTCGTTTAATTATCTGTGATTAATTTTGAAAATACATAGTAAGGACATGCACGCAAAATTTGAGCGAGTTTAAACACATAGTATGTAAAATATGACGAAACTACGTTAGTATCCGAAGTGCACTTGCAGTGAATACACCTTCCTTAAATATGCGTGTAACTCAAGATAATTTAATTTATAAAACTATAAATGATTTGAAAATGGTTCGAAAGAGTTACATGTAGTCTGCAGCGATTATGCCATGTATTTTCTCCATACATGATATAATCGAATGTTATATTAGGTATGGAGAAAATATCGTTATAATTTAATTAAATCGTATCTATTTGTACCGTAAATGGCAAACATTGCAGTCTAATAATAAAATAAAATAATAATAAATAATAACGAAATTGTATTCTGAATTACCTTACTCTTCTCTTTTTATTTTTTGCTGGCAATATCGTCAAACCAGCCTAGATTCATCATAGATTAATATATTCATAAGGTAAATTGCAAACATTGCAATCTAATAATAAAATAACTCTTTTTTTGCAGGTATAAACCAAATCCCAGCTACAGCGCCTGTTTGGGAAGTGAACATTGGACAAACACCCACATGGCATCCAATTGCCCAACAAGAACTGACATATGTCCAAACTGGCCAACCTAATGAGGAAAGAGCACAAGCGGACACTCATGGACAAATATTTGTCCAAACTGATGTTAATGATGGTCACCCCAAACAGCGGTATTCGCCTTCGGATCCTTACGCTGACATTATGATGACTGAAGAAAATGACGGTTCGTATAATTTAATCATATGGGATAGTTGCAAAACCTAGCCACTAACACGATAAAACTGTTTAAGGTTGAACTGGCCGGTCACTTCTCCATACGAACGTCGTAGGGTGATCACTCCCTTATTTGAGATTTTAAGTCCAGACTTAAGCATAATACCGATTGATATCGTCAATAAGAGGCTTGTATGATGCCAAAATTTAAAAATGATAATTAAGTTGTAAGTTATGAATCTCGAAAACTTTATGTTAAAATGTTCAAAGGCTCATTTTACAGTTAAGTATTTTATTAAATACTTAACGTCATCATCTAGGCTTGTATGTTGGCGTCATACAAGCCTAGATGATGACGATATCAATCGGTATTATGCTTTATTTTGGACCTAAATCCTCAAATAAGGGAGTGATCACCCTACGAAGTTTGTATGAAGAACGGGCCGGCCAGTTCACTCTTAAATATTGAATTTCCCGCCGCAGACGCGAGTTACCATCTTAACTAAATAGATGTAGCGCAGTACTTAGAAATACAGATAGTTTTCCACCGTGTGGAGCTGTTAGTTAATTCCTAAAGTAACATCCACTAAAATATTCGACATATATCAAAACCATGTTAGTTTTTACAATAAAAAGGCTACCTTATCAACATAGAGAAATGACTAATAAGATTGACAAAAACCATACATGACAGCGTACGCCGATAAGTAAATACCAGCTTCGAAAGATGTCGCTAAGTGTATCAAATCATAAAATAACGAAATAAGATTTTTAATGGCCGTCCTAAATCTCACTTAGGCTACTCGCACTCGTGTTGACGAAACAATATGGCTAGATGGCGTTATTTTCCGTATTGCTAATATGAGCATCGTTGCCGCTCATACAATAACAAGCTGGCAACGCCTGACAAAGACAAATTAGCGATATTTTGAATGTTACCTTACATGCGGTGCAGCGCCAGCGAATAAAACGTCGAAAAAATCCGTATAAAACAAATTTATAAGAGCAGCATTTTAACACAATATTCCTTTTTTAAAAAAAAAACATATAAAGGCCTGTTTACCATCGATGAAATTCAAATTTATCGGCTTTAAGTGTCGAAGGCAAAATTTCCAGGCTACGAGTTAGCTCCATCTGGATATAATACGAGATTTTGAGCTTTTTCCGGCGTACGTAATAATATGTATATATCAAAGTATACCCTATATAAATACCAAACCAGAATCCTTTAAAAGTACATCACGCAAACATAATAAAGAAAGCAAAATTACTGAGATAATACGCTTTAGAATTTTGATGCCACTTCCAGTTGCGTTATATCTGCTTAAGTAGACACACAATCCTTACGAGCGGAGCGCAGTCCGCACGGACATAACCGGACCGAATCGATATTTGATTTCGTTTTGCAAGTTATTATTTATAAACTACCCACGTACTAATGTAATGCTCATAATTTCAAATATGTATGAAACCTTAATTAATAAGTACTTATTAATTAAGGTTCCAAACATATTGTGCTGTTGTAGTACACTACAACAACAAAATGTTACACGTTTAAACATTTTTGTTAGGCTTAGTACAGTGTACTGTAAAAAAATTTAAACTTAATGTAATGTTTCTCATGTAAGTGATTTTTTCTTATGAGAAATAAATATCTTAAACCAGATTAGTCTTTGCTCTATGGCAATAATAACATAAGTTATCCATGTTTCAGAACTACAAGACGAATCAATGTCTCAGGACTCATACCAGTCTGGATCGAAACGGCTCAGCGCCTTCCAACGCTTAGGCCCCGTGACGCAAGCGAAGAAACCCAAACTGACGATCAACTTACTCTTCAACAAGGAACAAGCAGTCAGGTAACATTTACTTATTCATATTATCTATTTACACAAAAGCTCTATATAAGGGAAAATACCAATTTATTTTTTTGTCGTGGAACAAATTTATGAGTTAAATGCTTTTTTTATGCGTGATAGGTTAACCTTTGACCACTATCTCACCTGATGGTAAGTGATGATGTGGTCGAAGATGTTGTTCAGGCTAACCTAGAATTACTGGCTCTCAAGGACAGCTGCCGGAACACATCGTTAAGTGTTTGGTGACAGATTTTCTACTTGAGGGTGGTAGGTAGCCAGGCGGGCATTCGCAAAATGCCCTACCACCATGCTATAACGACTGTCATCCTAAGACGGCAACCGGGACCGACGGCTTAACGTGCCCTCCGAAGCACGAATGCGCTGAGTAGTAATGTCACTAGCGGTCACCCATCCAACTCATGACCGCGGCGGACGTTGCTTAACTTTGCCCCGTGCCCCGACTCAGCATATTATGCTAGGTACAAAAATGAACCATCAGGCAAAATGCCGACTAAAAAACAGCACTAGCTGTTTTTCAGTCGGCACTCACGACTAACATCGCGAACAAAAACATAATGTATAAAAAACGTTAAAAAAATCTAAACAACAAACATAATCGAAGAACGTGCATAAAATGTTAAACCACGGACACACTCCTAAACGGCCGTGGAGCTGTCACTGTCATCTGAGAGTTAACAACTAGCCATGCGCTTGCTGTCGCGTACACATCTGTCATTTTTCAATCAATCAAAAATCATACACACCACATATATGTGGCGTATAACAACAAAATTAAAAACCACCGAAGTGCGGTTCAGACTCCTGATACGGATCTCGAAGTGTTTTTTTTATGTTATTGTGACGGAACAAGCGCGAGGCCCACCTGATGTTAAGCGGACTTACCTCTGCCTATAACAGATGCATTTCGTCACAAGTCACGAATTGCACTGTGCCCGTCACCTTGAGACATAGTAGTTAAGTCTCATGTGCATGTAATTTCACTGGCTCTCAAGGACTGCTGCCGGAACACACCATTCGGTGCATGGCGACAGATTTTCTACTTGAGGGTGGTCGCTAGCCAGGCGGGCATTCGCAAAATGCCCTTCCACCATGCGGTGAAGCTCAAGTCCGCGGCGGTATTCGAACCATGGACCTGCTGCGCGGCAGTCCATAGCCAATGCCACTGAGCCATCACTACTTCAAGAAAAAACAAAAAAATAAACTATTTTGTTTTTGTTACATTTCGAATATGTAAAGAACCGTTGGTATGCGAGTCCAACTTGCACTAGGCTGGTCATATATAATTTCCCGCCACAACAAGTATTTTGTCCAACAGGAAAGTGGAAGAAGAAAAAGAGGTAGACCCCGATAAGTACACTCCGGTACACATGAAGCCCGACGTGCAGACGAGTCTAGACGACACCGTGATGAAGTACCTGCTCTGTTGGCCGTGGAAGAAACCTATGGCATTAAGACGCTCTGTCACTGCTAGGAGTTCTAAAGTATGAACTAATTACGATTATTTATTTTATTTAATAGGTTTCGGTGCTAGAAAACGGTATACCCATTACTAAGCTTACGCTGTCTGTCCTTCAGTCCTTCCTTTAAAGGGCTGTATCTTTTTAACTGTAATTGTATTTTTTAAAGTAATATATCCACATCCACCGTAATACAACGTAATGTTATAAAATCACAAATATACGAATGGAAAAATTTAAGTCATGTGCGGGATTCGAACCCGCGTCCATCCACCCCTTGAGCCGGGGTATATTTGTGATTTTATAATGTAATCCGCTTAGCAGGCGTGATTGCAAACCTAACAATATTAAAACCATAGACATAGGATTTTTTCGCTACGCTCAACAGACCTACGAAGTGTGGGAGTGAAAGGTCCTAAGCTGCTACAAACCGTCGCGAGAGAAAAAGAGATAGTGAAACAAGAAGACAGTATGTCATTTTTTACGCGAGTAAGAGGCCATAGCGTCCCGGCCACTTCCAAGTCGGCGCGAATTTTGTGTATTTTCTCAAATATCTTACGATTATAATATAAAATATGTATTTTGCAAGCATGGTGTCTTGTTCAGTGAGTGAATGTGAGGTTACAAGACGCAGTAACCCGAATATATACACATTTCACAGGTAATTTATGTTTATTTGTACTGCTTTTTTGATAATCATTATTTCGTCATTTTATTTTAAAATCAGTTATAAGAACTATGGAAATATTAGATAATAGGTTTCTCTTCATACTTATCATCAAATTACATTGCTAAATGAAGAATTGGTTGGTATTTTACGAAAAACTATAAAACGTTTGTTTACGATAGGACTTGACAAAGTCCTGACGTCACAAGTATCGATAAAGTCGATAGTTTGTGTCTGACGTGTAGGTTCGACGTGACTGCACGGGTACATATTCGAACCTCAAAAATTACCGGTAGTTAGTTTAAGTTTTTAGTTTTTAATCATAAAATAGTTTAAAAAATAATATAATTACATATTAACTAGCGAGAAGGTGACAGATCAGTTTATAGCTTATTGAGTATTTACGAATAAGGGAGTAAATATTATCACAAGATTCCCCTAACACTCAATAAATAATTGGAAATATCTCTGACTTCTGTCATAAAATATTAGTATCTTCATACAAATGGCTATTTAACAGAATAAGATTCAACCAGTAAAACTGTCGATATGGTATTACGCCCGCGTCTTGACAACACTATGTCACTCACACATTTACATTTCATTTTTTGTAACACCGTTCATCCATCACTGTTGGTCTTGTACATCCTAAGCCTATGATTAAAACACCATAATGTGTTATAATAATAAATAATAATGATAAATACGTTTATTTTCCTTGCAAACAGCTTTACAATTCACAATAAATATCATACAAGCAAAACTAATATTGTTGTCTAAAGTAAACCCGCATTGCAAGGACTGGTGCCTGAAGTAGACATAAATAGTCTACTTCAGGCAAGTAGTATCACAGCACAGGTCACCAGGCCCCACTCAACGGATCTGACATCATAATTAAATATGAGACTATAACTCATAACATACATAACTAGCAGGTTTTATACAAAATAAATATAACTATTTTACAACATATTTTGAAGGTAGTTATAAAAATGCTATCAGAGTCATTTCACAGTTTAAAGTGTAGTGTATGATAATGAAGGTGTAATGCTTATCGGATAATAATAAATAGTTAAAAACATGACAGGGACACAAGAATTGTACATTGTACACCAAAGGGAGAAAGCGATCTCGAGTTTCCTTTATTTGGAACAAAAATAGAACTTTCACACCTATGAGGAAAATAAAATCATTGTAAGTTTTCTCGTGTTTGTCTCGAGACTTCTAAGTTCTATATTAGAATAATTAAAATTGATAAATTATCAAAGTGTACGTGTTAGGTAACAGTTTTTCTACTTGGTCACAAACTACTTGGTATTTAGCCAGGTGGACATTCGCAAAATTCCACCATGCGGTGAAGCTCAAGCTCACGGCGGGATTTGACCTGATTTAAGGGACCTTTTGCGCGGCAGACCATTACCGTTGGGCCATCACTGCTTCGTCATATAATATACTGCAGCCGATATATTGTGTTTCTATGGAACTTTTTGTATTCGACTCGCATTAGGCTGTTTTTTTTTTAAATATAAGCTAGCAGTTTACGACAGAATTAATTTCCTAGCCGGAAATGACAGAACATTTAAAACGCCTATAAATAAAGCTTGCACAAGACTTTATGAGCCTTGGTCGAGACAACACGTAACCAGCGCATATACAATTGATATGGATTTTTTCTACGGTCTCGTAGTGTCCTGGCAGGTCTCCCCCTAAGACTCTTAAAGTTTTGCGCGAGCTTGAAATTCCATTAAAAATACGTCACGTTCTATTGAGGATCTTACAAAAAAGAATTATATTATTATATTAATACCGTGATACTAGTATTAAAAAAAAATTACTTAGTTGAAAGGAAATGTAAAAATGTAAGTATGGTACATAAAGTTACTATCTCGGTAACTGGTAAGGCATGGGGCTCCCGATTAGGCCGCGTGGTTCTTTCTATTCCTAGGTTCGCGAAGTACTAAGTTTTTCTGACAAGAAATTTTTCATCGCCATTCGAAACGAACGCGTTTGTATGCCAGATGGGAACACGCTCGCCTCCTATTTCAGGAGATTTGAAACCACCTTTTTCATTTTTTTCTCTCTATTTGCAAAAAAATATGAGTTTTTTTTTGTTACAGTCTGTAATGATGATGGAGCTAGAACAAATGGAAGAAGTATACGATAAAGACAGTTTGTTCATTCAAGTTTCTGTAAGTGCTTTATTTTTTTATTACCTATACTAGTATGTATTTCAACGCCTGCCAAAGGGTACTCTTTTTAACCTACTTCCAATATATATATTATGAGAGTGTGTGACATATCCCACCTGATGTTGGCAGTAACCTCTGCCTATAACAGATGCATTTCATCACAAGTGGCGAACTGCACTAAACTTAGTCTCATGTGCCATGTAAAATTACAAGCACACGTGCTCTTCAAAGAGGAACACAGTAAGGCGAGCATTTTTGCTCGTGCTTAAGCAAAGCAGTAGCTTGGCGGTATTTATGTATGGTGGCTGTATCGTCCGTGCCTGACTCCTGCAGGAATTGTAGGTGCAGTGGAAGAAAACCCTCATGATAACAGGCTGCATAGAGACAGTTCTTGTTCGCGATACGCGAAGCTATTATTTTTAAAGCTAGAATTTTATGTACCCACTCATGAGCACTGGTGTGCTATTAGAGGAGTTAAGTACACGAATAACTACCTAATGATACTGGCCAGATTTACGTTAGCTAAACGTAATCCAACCAACACTTCCTTCGTATTTCTGTTTCTTCTTGAGGCTCACCAAGTCATTGTCTCAAAACACAAGATCTTCAAATCAATCCTTCAATTAATGGTATCAATACAACACTTGCGGCGGCCGGTCAAATGGCGGCAACAATCAACAAGATCCTCATTATAAGGCCGTAAAATTACACGTGTTGTTCAAAGAGCTATAATTTACAACATGAAACACTCGCGGTGGCTACCCTATAGCCGTTCAAAAGGCGAGGAAATCAAAATTATGCAAATATCTTCACAAACACGCAATTATAAGGTTACGAATTCAAGCAGAGTTCGTTTAAAACTATTTGACAACTTCACAAAATGACAGCGAGGCGCCAAGTTATTTAGAGGTATAAATAAGCGAACGCTAGACTCGCAATCTGTTCGGAACAGTGGCAGTACTTCCCCGGAAGAACTCATTCACAAAAAAGTTCTGCTGCTACTGAAATTAATATTGGTAATGTTTCACAGGTGACTGGGTATCCCGAATCATGGAGCAAAGAGGACGTATTGGATACCGTTTTGGAAAGCGTCAAAGGAAAATCTTTTATCCCTTGCTTTATCGAGGTAATAAACTGTGCATAGTTTATAGTTAATAGTTTCCTATAATGTATCGCATAGAATGAAAGACTACGATATTGCGCCGCAAACGGTCGCGCGGTCCCGCTACTTATGCAAGTCTTTCAACCGATACTATGCTTTGAAGTGATAGAGACAAAGTCTAAATAAACTCTCTTCGGTTAAATTGAGCATTCGTGAATCAAGCTTACGCATTCGCATCGTTTCACGAGTAAAATTCACACTAGGGCTATACCTGTTAGTTTTCATAAGCTACTAGTTTTTACGTAACCATGAAAGCTTTAATTTGTAACAGCGGCCTTTGATGGCGAAAACGTTAATGAACTAAAAGTATGTATAACAGGTTATACCAAAGTAACGTATCGCAAATGCCGTTGCAAATCATTACATCTCGCTTGCGCACTATAGACGGTATCGTGTGCAAGTGAGATGGAATGATATGCAGGACATCTTCGACTCGTATTTTTTATAATTTTGAACTATATAGGAAGTAACGTTATTTTTTAGGGTAACGTAAACTATTAAAATTCGTTCTAGGATTACTGACTGCAACGATAGTCATGTAGCGTAACCATCTTTGTTGACTCGCGGCATCCCGGGTTTTTGCGAACTTAAGGAACTCTGCGTCTACATATGGCGAAAATAACCTACGCTGATACACGTCCTCCAAAAATATATTTGCATCGTAGTAGGGCGTTTTGCGTAAGCTCGTCTAGCTAGCAAACATCTTTAAATACAAAAAATGTCGCCAAGGACATGGTGTGTTCAGGTCTTTTAGAGCGAGTTCCGACTCTACGTCAAACCTTTCACCATCCTCGACTACATTATCAATTAATAACAGGTGAGATAGCCCTAAAAGGCATATTTATCACCTGTAAAAAGATGTAATTTTGACATCTTTGAGATTTTTGTCTTCTCTTTTGGAGACAACCAGACGTGATAGTATTGTTTTGCTTTCGCCTGCGTCTTTGGCGCCGTGGAAATCAATTATATAGCGCTCGTAGTGGAGCTTGCATTATCGTTCCTATCTGATAAACTAGGTTAAGCAGCCTCCATTGCGGTCATTACTTGGATGGATGACCGCTTGTCGCATTTACTACTGAGCGTCGTGATCAGTCCCGGTGTTGCCTTAGTAGTCATTATACCGTGGTGGTATGTCATTTAGCGAATACCCGTTTGGCTAGATACCATCAGTAGAAAATATATCGCCAAGTAGGTGCTACGGTGTAATCCGGCAGTTATCCTCCAGAGCCAGTAATTGTAGGTCAGCCTGAATAACACCTTCCATCGCATCGTCACCTACCTTCAGGTTAGATAGTGGTACCAGCCCATCAGCTATAAAAACCGTACCAATATTGTTTCATAACAATTGCCCGGCTGTTTGTCTAATAGGCCACAAACAAATACATATACAGTGATATCATTTTCTACTTACAGTTCGCGAGAGACGAGTGCAAATTCTTAGTAATCCGAAGTCGGTCTTCCCTGGTAGCAATCCACAAATATGGCTTCGTGGTCAACAAGGAAGATGTAAAGCTCACACTGTCGATAACGCCAGTACCAATTGGAGTGCAACAGATTGAGTTCATCCCAAGACTTATACTGAGGAAACGATTGTTGATGGCTATGGACGCAGAAACTGAGTTGAATCTGACTGAATTTACTACTAAAAGCGGTACGTACGCTTTATGTGTTTGCATTAGAGAAGCCTATTCTTGTTTTTTTTATATACGTGCAGGCGGTAAGTTATCTAAGATGTAGTTTTTTTTTTCTAAGATGATATTAATTATTATCACAATAATTTACTGAGGAAACGACTTATCATGGCTATGTACGGTGATATTGAGTTGGATCGGAGTTTACTACTAAAAGCGGTACACTTGCTTTAGGTGTTTGCAATAACGAAGCCCTTTCAATTGTTTTTAAAAATATTGGCGCAGTCAGTAGGATGTCTGAGCTGATATTAAACATATTTTTCTCTATAATGAAAATAATTATTTTCACTACCCAACAGTTATGGTATGGCCTTTGGCCGCAAAATTATATAAGTGTAATATTTGTTTTGTTTTATGACCATAGGATCATACCGACTCATTTTTAAGTTGTTCCTGTTTCTAGTTTTTAAATCGTTCAGTAACATACAAATCCAACTTAGTGGAAGATGTAAAATTGTTATTAAAAATTCAAATTATAACATTTTCAAAATTAGACCTTTAATATATTTTTTATTAATAATTCTTTTTTTTTATTGATGCAACCAGTGGTTTTATCATCATCTTTGTACCCTTATTGTGCTTAAAGAGGATGTACTTAATAACTAAATAGTCTAGTTATATACTGTATCAGCCGGATAGTCCACTGCTGAACACACCCTCCCCCAATATGGGGGGATTTGCCATGATCCCCACGCTTGGCAGGCGACTTGGAGATCGCAGTGTGAGATCAGTTTCTCAGAAAGCGCTGCTGCCCACCTTCTGGTGTGTTACCCTTAGTCGCCTCTTACGACACCCACGGGTAGACATGGAGGGATGAAATTCTAGCCCGGCACCCCACGGCCTTTGCTTCGCAAGTTAATAAAGGAAAATTGCTGCTTTTAAACGTGTAATGGTGTTGGTGCATTTCAGATATAAGCCACTTCATCTACTTTCCGCTAAACCGAGTGTCGAATCAGACAGAGTTGATTCAGCTGCAGAGCTCCGTGCCTTGGGAAAACCTCACCAAACTTGATTTGTCACATAACAGGATTACGTGAGTTTACGCTTTATTTTATTTAAATTAAAGACTTGCTAAGTTTTTAGAATAGAGAATAGGTGTCTTCTAGTGAAGCATGTTCCAGTGTCGACCGCGACGCTTTCCACCAGTGAAGACAGCAGACAGTGCAGGTAAATGCTTATCTGAATTGAAACACATGGTAGAAACAAGAAAAACCTAGTAATATGTACTTACATTGTTTTAATTTTTTACAAAATTTATTTTATTGTTTTAGAAATCATTTAATAATAAAATAAATAGCTGAAATCTATAAATTTAGATTTTTGGCTTGGACTGCCGCGCAGCAGGTCCTAGGTCGGAATCCCGCCGCGGGCTTGAACTTTACCGCATGATGGAAGGGAATTCTGTGAATGCCCGCCTGGCTAGCGACCGTGACCAACCGTTATCTCGGTAACCTCTGCCTATAATAGATGCATTTCGTCACAAGTAACGAACTTCACTGCTCCCATCACCCTGAGACATACAGTTGTTAAGTCTCATGTGCCCTTAATTGCACCGGCACCCATACTATTCAAACGAGAACATTATTGCTTGGTGGTAGAAATAGGTATGTGGCAGTACTTCCCCGGACGAACTCCATAAAGACTTCTACTGCTACTAGCTGTACTGTACACTGTAACAGCCAAAGCGCCCACTGCTGAACACAGCCTCCCCTATTAAGGGGGTATTTGCCATAATCCCCACGCTTGGCAGGCGGCTTGGGGATCGCAGTGTAAGGTGGCAGTTCTTTAGAAGGTGCTGCTGCCCACCTTCCAGTATTTTTCCCATAGTCGCCTCTTACGACACCCACGGGATGATATGGGGAGTTGCAACTCTAAACCACGTCACGACTAAATGCTACTAGCTACTGAGGTGAAAACTCTTATTGTACATGGAATAAGTTGGATAAGGGTACATTTATGATATTTTTCTTTTCTTCAATGATCTATCATTTTGTTAACTTACTATCTCACTTTGTGGTAAGTGATGATTTGCAGGTAACAGGCTAAACTATTACGAGAACTGGCTTCCAAGGACAGCTGCCGGAATGGTTTCCGAGGTAATGATGGGCCAAAAGGTGCTTTGTGCCAGATTTTCTGCTAACCATGGCAAGCATGTACCCCCTGCGATGCATTTCAGTACGTTACCTTTAGCTCTGTGCAATTATTACTTCAAAACAGAATTCGTCCGTACTTAAACTGTATTTAATAGAGTTTTATCAGTATCTTATCCAGTTGTATTAAATATTGCAGATCACTTTCGGGCTTCGACTTAGTGCGGAACACACCTCGACTGAAGCACCTCGACCTTTCTTACAACTATATAGAAGGAATCTCTAGTCTACTGCATTGCAGAGGACTGCCATTAACCGGCATTGCTTTAGAAGGAAACCCGCTGTGCACAGATTATATAGAACAAGAACGGTATATAAAGGTGCTGAAGATGATTTTACCACAACTGAAAGAGATCGTGAGTATTTTTTTAATGATTAATACTGTATTTACTTTATGGCAGGGGAGTGATTCGCGCCGATTTTGGATTTTCGACCTGACGATGTCAGCCGACTTATTTGACTAAGCTCCATAAATGAATCAGTCATATTCTTGGGTACATTTTCGTTAAGCCATAAACATACATAACAATACATATTAATTCTGAATAATCAGACTGCCAGTTTAGCAAAAACTGAAAAATGGTTTTCTTTAGTGCCTGGTCTTCCAGTGCCCGAATACTTCATGTTAAGTCTCCGGCCATATAACCGACCGCTAGAATATAACTTCTCTAAATAAATGGCCAATAGGCTCACAGGTTATATAACCGCGCGAGCGTGAAGAGCTTCCGTTTCAGCTTGGGCAAAAATACTTACGTATGTTTAACAGATGTCCGCCCGTTCTGTAAAGGTCGCATTTCTCAACAAATTCTCGCGAAATGTTGAAAATAATTGAAATTTTTGTCACTTCTTTTTGGTAATTTTTTATAATAATAACTAGCTGTACATGCGACTTCGTTCGCGATTACCGTACCTGCAAACTAATTATTCACATTTGAGCACTGTTTATATTATATTAAGCAACGCTGTGGTCTACGGTGAAGCACTCCTAGTAAAGCATAGCTCAGAAAGGAGCTTTTTACTTTGGTAACTTACTACTACTAATGGGGCGTTCGTATAGCCTATCGGTTCCAAAAATAACACTCACAAACGCTAAAAATGATCACACGGGCCGTTCGATTTGGGACTTCGTGAGCAAAAATATCGTTTTCGCTCACCGTTCGGATAGCTTTGAAAACGCTACAAATGACAGAGAAAAGTGATATTTTTGACCCATGTCTTACCGTGGGATCGTTGTGATCGTTTTTTGACAACTGCTGGTTTGACAGTTGTATTTGGCGCGATTAAAGAGTTTCACAAGTTTTTTATATAGTATTTATATTTTATGTAGTAGGTACCTACTTGTTTTGTTAATTTTAGAGATTGATTCCATGTTTCGTACTGTGCACAGTACGAAACATGGAATTTAAATTGTTAAAATATTTTCGGTTGTCAAAGTATGTTTTAAGCCGTTCGGATAGCATGCAGTAATTGGTGGTCAAAAATAGCAAAAGTTGCTATCCGAACGCTAATACACAAATGCCACTTTTGAAACTGCTACAAACGCAATCGAGCCAAAACGAACGCACCTTATGTCATGACCGCGGCGGACGTTACTTAACTTAGCTAATCGGTTAAGGACGAAAAATAAACTACGCTTCGAGAGCTTCTAAAACCAGTGATGTTGAAGAGGTAGCGTGTATTGCGTCTATAAATAATTCATCCTTACATGCAAAATAATTATTTATTTAGCAATTTGATTGATAAATACGTTGGAGGAGCGTGCATTTTTAGACTGTTTTCTTTTTCATGCCTGATAGGTTAGCTCTAGACCGCTATCTCACCTGATGGTAAGTGATCTTCGACCACATGAAGATGTTGTTCAGGTTAACAGGTGGCTGTACAGTGCAGAATATTTCAATACTAAAATTTGTAATTGACCTTCATAAGAAAACTGCTAGATTGAAAAAACTGAAAAAATACATGGCGATAGTGATAATTTTCCTTAAAATTATACCGGTTAAGATAACTTAATTACTTTAGCATTAATAGTCGTTGAACTTGGGTGTTAGCTAATTTTGTACCAAATACAAAATTCTTAGAATAAATCCTTTAAAGTTTTTTTTTATGCCTGATAGGTTAGCCTTTGACTACTCTCACTTGATGGTAAGTGGTGATGTGGTCGAAGATGTTGTTCAGGGTAACCTAGAAGTACTGGCTCTCAAGGACAGTTGCCGGAACGCACCGTTAGGTGCTTGGCGACATATATTTTACTTGAGGGTGGTAGCTAGCCAGGCGGGCATTCGCAAAATGCCCTACCAACATGCGTGATGTAGATCTATACCATTGAGCTGGCATGATAATGACACGGCAGTGCGTGAGAAGTCTTCAAAGGCTAACAACCCAAAGGGTATTTAAATAAGTCAAACAAGCTTTTTACCATAAGTATTTTGCTAAACTAACGTTTTTCTTTATCGTAGGACGGTGTAAAGCTCACAATCCCCGGCACATTCCCTCCATGGGTTCGCAACTACTGCCCTCCAGAAGCCCTCCATATTGTTTCAAAGGTTTTGGAAGTTTTGTTCCCACTGCTGGATGCAGAGCCAGAAGAAAGGCAGCGAATTGAAGACCTGTATGATTTCAAGGCCGTCATGACAGTGACGTTCATGTATAAGTTACGTAAGTATGCTGTTATAATATATCAAAAGGTAAGGTTTTTATGTTTCACTATTCTGATGTTATGGACTGCCGCGCAGCAGGTCCATGGTTCGAATAGCAGAACATATCAAAAACAATTTGCAATGCTGTCTACCTAAGCTTTTAATTATGGTACTACAATCACCAGAGATTTGTAAATGCCAACAAAACGTAAAATCTAAATGCAGTAAAATGTGTACACTATATTAGAATTTAATGTTGTAGGTTACGGACCAATATACAAAGACTTCCGCGGATTATTCTCTCGCGCCCGCGTCGTAGGCGAAGGAGACGCGGAAAGTATCGAAGGTTCCGCCGCTATAGCCAAACTGATCTACCGCTGGCCCAAGCTGCATCACGACCCAACAACCTTCACTGTAGATGTCATGTACCATACGGTGAGTAATACCTAAGTAAATTAACGAACGTTCCGCCGCTATAGCCAAACTGATATACCGCTATGACAGCCAGCCGTACTATGGACTATGAATATTACCATAACACTGTCGCCAAGCACCTAATGGTGTGTTCCGGCAGCAGTCCTTGAGAGCCAGAAAAAAATACAGGCTAATGAGACCTAACAACTGGACGTCTCAGTGTGACGGGCACAGTGCAATTCGATGCGTCTGTTAAAAACTCAGTAGAACGGAAACTTGCGCTCTTGACGAGCTCAAGCTCACTATATTAGCCTACACGTTAAACGGGATACTCGTTCGGGCTGTCACTTAGAAGTATTAGCCATGATAATCTGTCGAAACATGCCGTTAGGTGCTTGCTGACATTTTTTTTACTTAAGGATGGTAGCTAGCCACCCGTGCATTCGAACAATGCCCAACCACCTTCTTTAAAGCCATTGCTGTCGTGAGCGACCGACATCTTAACGTGCCCTCCGAAGCACGGCACTGCTCAGTAGTAAATGCCACTAGCGGCCTCCATCTATCATGCACGTGACTTATTTTAAGGTTTATAAACAAACGTGTTATACTTGCATTCGCGGTCACGTGCGTTGCGTTTGTAAAACAGACGTTACAGTTAGCCATAAGGAGGTTTTCTTCTTATGGTGTGACGAAACAAGCACGAGGACTACCTGATGTTAAGCGGTAACCTCTGCCTATAGCAGATGCATTTCGTCACTAGTGACAAACTGCACTACGCCTGTCACCGTGAGACATACATTTGTTAAGTCTCTTGTGCCTGTGATGGTTCTCAAGAACTGCTGCTGGAACACACTGTTAGTTGCTTGGCGACAGATTTTCTACTTGATTGTGGTATGTGGTGGCGCGAAAGGCAAGCATTCGCTCGCCATTCGTGGAAACAATTCACATTCGCAAAATACCCTTGCAGCATGTGAAAGCGCAAAAGAAAAATACACTCTAGGATTGAACACTTCTTGACCATAGCTGTCATGCTCAAAGGATATTTATAAGGGGCGGCGTTAATTTGATTTGATTGTTAAAAACATAATAGTCATCTATGCAAACAAATTGAATAGAAATACTATGCGACATACAAAACTAGATTTTCTATACGGTTAACTGCGGAAAACCAGATAATGCTAAGTGATTAAATTTTTCCATTATTATAACTAAGTACCAACTGTCATCAATTGTAGATGTTTTTAATGCTTTTCGAACAGTGTGGACATTTTCCTCATCACATCATATGAGATATATCAAGTATTTGAAAACTGGCGGAAAGCACCGCCGATTAAGATTCCCGAGGTCCTGGGTTCGATAACCGGGTCCAGACAGTTATTGGATTCTTCTGACAAAGAAAATCTTAGTAGGGGCAATACGCTCATCCTATATTACATGAGATCAAATATAACCTGGCGAAATCTGGGCTAACTCTGCCGACTATTTCGAGAAGTAAAGGCGTCACCGTTTGTATTTAGCAATTTAAATAATAATAAAAAAAAACTATGTTACCAGGAAACGACGACAATATTCAAAGTGAGCGGCATCATGAGGGTGACCACAGATTCACTAGCAGATGACGAGCACCTGCTCTCGTTCAGCAGGACCCTTGTTCTTCATTCGTTGGACTCCATCGAGTTTAAGATAACCAACGAGATGATATACTGGGACTTGCCGCAAAAAGAGAAGGCGAAGGAAGCGTTTCGGATGATTACAGTAAGTAATTCAATATTTAATTACATTTTTTTTATGCCTGATAGGTTAGCCTTTGACCACTATCTCACCTGATGGTAAGTGATGTGGTCGAAGATGTTGTTCAGGCTAACCTAGAAGTACTGGCTCTCAAGGACAGCTGCCGGAACACACCGTTAGGTGCTTGGCGACAGATTTTCTACTTGACGGTGGTGGCTAGCCAGGCGGGCATTCGCAAAATGCCCTACCACCATGCTATAACGACTGCCATCCTAAGACAACAACCGGGACCGACGGCTTTACGTGCCCTCCGAAGCACGGAAACGCTCAGTAGTAATGTCACTAGCGGTCACCCATCCAACTCATGACCGCGGGTAACGTTGCTTAACTTTGCTGATCGGTTGAGAACAGCTAAGTAAACTTCGCTACGAGCGCTTCAAACTACACATTCTACATACTTGCATAATAATGTTAGTAAATCTCAATGAAATTATTTACTAGGACTTTATATATAGCCAACTAGCTTTCGGGCTCCAAGCGCGCATATGTCGGTTATCGCCCAAAACCATCAACCTCTTTTTGCGCAGTTGGTAAAAAACTATCCCTGGGTCTGAAACTATTGCCATACCAAATTTCATCCAAATCGGTCCAGTGCAGTAGTTCTTAAGTTTATTCGTTGCATACAAAATACAAATCTTTCCTCTTTATAATATAAGTGTAGATAGGCTAGCCTGATACTCCACCTGATGGTAAGTGATGATGTGGTCGAAGATGTTCAGGCTTACCTAGAATTACTGGCCCTCAAGGACTGTTGTGGGAAGACACTGAGGTACTTGGGGACAGATTTTCTACTTGAGGGTGGTAGATTGCCAGGCGGGTATTCGCAAAAGGCCTTACCACCATTTAAAATTGCTGGCTTGCCCCACAAAGAGAGAATGAAAGGAAAAAAACAAATGACTAGAGTAAGTAAATAAATACCTACTAAATCATATATCTGTATAATAATAAATCGCAAAGTATAATAGGTACTAGTAAAGTTTATTAGTAAATAGCTACAGATAAAATTTTACACTGGGACTTGCCCTATAAGTTAAGACAACAATTATATTTTATATGGCAGTCATTATAGCATTGTGGTTATGAAGCCAAGCTAGCTATCACCTTCAAATAGAAAATCTGGTGCCAAACACCACACGGTGTGTTCCGGCAGCTGTCCTTGACAGCCAGCTCTCACTCTAGGTTACGCCTCTTTACCTTCGACCGCATCGTCACTTAAGGTCAGGTGGTGGTAAAAGAGTAACCAATCGACCATTAAAAAGAACTGGCCTCATAAGTAAGAGACCCAGAAAGAACCGTGTCGAATGACTACAGTAAGTAAATTAAACGCCTAAGAAAGTAGGACCACTTAAATAGATCACATTTTACAAAATCACAAATATACGACAGGAGAAATTTAAGTTATGTGCGGGATTCGAACCCGCATCCATCCACCCCTTGAGCCGGGGTATGCTCTAACCAATTGAGCTAACTTGACATGACGTCATGACTCAAATCTTTCCTATCGTTCTTTAACCATCGTATTGGGATCACATTTGCCAGTTTGTCAGACATAGCTTCATAGGGAGATTACCGGCTCCATTATCGATTACATTGAAAGTTTTTAAACATATTATATAAATCGAAAGTAGTTATTGTGGATAAAAACATTATGAAGTAGCCTTTCATCCACTTTGCTGTAATTTAAATTGAGTCCCATTAGAATCCCTGTCCCACTATTATAAAAGTCTATTGTATAAAATAAAAGAAATATACGTAAATAGTTGAACAAAGAAATGGCACGTATTCAGTTGAACTATCCAAATTATAACTAGTTTCGTCATCGTTATCACTGCTGTCCGAGTTCAGAGATATAATAAATAAATGTTCAACAATATTGGTCGTAATTATTCTGCTGTCCACCACAAACTAACTCAAATTAAATTAAATATGAAAATTCTTATCTTGTTCAGCCTAAAATATATATTGGTATGACACAGGAAAACGATAACCACAAAGTTTTAAAGTTTCTGTAAATTTAAAATGAAGATAGTTGGCACCAATTTAGATGATGACTAAGGGCCTGTTTCAGAATGTTCGAGTAAGTTCCGGATATACTACCCAGAACATAAAATAACTGAATGATAAAAATGACGGTTAACATGCAGCGCGTTTCAAGCTTTAACCGATGGATAGGCTAAATCGATGACTGTGAAACGCAAAGATAGTGTTTCATTTATGAACTATGTTCTGGGTAGTATAACCGGAACTTACTCGAACATTCTGAAACAGGCCCTAAATCTACTTAAAACTACCTGCAACTGCACTAAATAGTTAAATTGAATAGGATGACAAGCAACTTTTCAAAAACGTCACAATTCATTACTTCATGGCATTCAGTTGTAGTTTTCTATATGCGAGCAAGCAGTCTGTAATAAATCTTTCAGAAGCTAAACCCCTGTGACAAATAATGAGGCGGGCTTCTTTTCCAGATGGAACTTTCGATGTGGCAGCTGCTGTATCATCGGTCCATTCGACTGGGAAACCGTATGGTTCGCATTCTACCATGTTGCATCAATAAACACGAAATTGTCCCAAACTCTCATTTTATTTACATATCGTAAGAATTAATGTCGTAGCCGGATTTTCCGCTGATCAGATTTTTCATATCTAAAGCCAATCTGTTTCGTAACCTTATAACTCATTAGCTTTTCCGTGTAGGATATGCCTTTCTTGATCTTAATTATTCATATGTGATTGAGAATCGTATCACCACCAAAATAGTAACTCTAATAAGTTACTTGTCCCTCCTGTTATTCGATGAACGCTAAATATTATCTACTGAGTCTAATGGCCAAACCATTACACCACTTCTTTTTCAAAATTTAAGTTATTCTTCTTTCCTATCAAGTGCTTGTTTTCACGCTTGTATCACAGGTAAAAGAGGTCTATCAGATTCACGCTCAATGCATTTGTGCAATTTCTCTATCAGCTCGCGAGATATCTCGTTTTTCACATCGTATTAAGGACAACAGTACAAATTGTTAAGCGATCGAAGTTTAAATTATAGCCACTCAAACGTCAAAGGAAAATCAATTCAATGATAAAAGCAGTTTCAAAAGCAAATAGCACGCTAAAGAAATAGGTCACGCCGCTTGTATTTAGGAGTATCTAGGCCTAAAAATGTAACATCAGTATTTTTGTAATTCATTATAAACTCTTATTGTGTAAGCTCGTTAGCGTTGTCATTGAAAAATGTTAATTAGTCAAAACAAATCGCCAAATTGCCTTTTTTTCAGTATCGAAATAAATCTATATTAAGTCATTTAATAAAGTACCTATCCATTTTGACAAAATACGTAAGATTGTATGGCCGCCGCCGCCGCGCCGTTAAAAGTTTACTGTGATGAAGTGTAAAATGTGACCTATTAAAGTGGTTCTACTTTAAGTTAGGTATATATTTCTATAATTGTGTTAATACATAGATACTACATACTTGGACTTGCCGCACAAGGAAAGGGTGAAAGAAAATTTTCGAATGACAAAAGTAATTCAATGCTGAGTTACTCGTACACACTTTGCATAATAGTGTCAGTAAATACGAGTACCAATGACATTCTATCCGCTTATGATGTGAATTCGCACCGAATAACAATACATTCAATTGTTTCAATCCGATATGTAGTTAAACTGGGACTTACCCCACAAGAAGAGCATGATGGAAAAGTTTCGAATGGTAACCGTAAACATATGAATATCTGTACTGTAATGTATCAGCTCCCTTTAAGAGGGGATAACCATAATCGCCACGATTGGCAGGCGTCTTGGAGATCGCAGTTCCGCGAAAGGCGCAACTGCCCACCTTCCGGTATTTTCCCCTTTGTCGCATCTTAACCCGCCGCCCCTGGGGGCATGAACCTACCTACTAACTTATAAATTTGTGTATCCTTTAGTACTTATATTATAGTACTTCTATATTACGTTACTTCTATATTCTATAAGTACGTTTCGGATGACTTAAGTGTAATAATTCAAAACCTAATTACATAATTGCATTAAAGTGATATGTTCACATATCATTTCATTAATATTCTGATTGATGGAAAATAATTGGGTTCTAGCAGGATTCGTACCCGCGATTACAGGCGGCCTACTACCAAAAACTAACTTATAAGCTCCGTTTCGTTACGAATTTACGACGAACATCCAACTTATACCCTGCCCCCAAATTAACTTCAAAAGAGACTTGTAAGGATGGTCACATTTACATATTATTAGAGTACCTACAACATTTTTTATTATGAATAGATTCAGGCGTTACTTAGCGGAAATCCATATTTCATAACATATTTTAATAAAACACTTAAGAAATATATCTAGTGACAATTCCGCACTGCTAAGCCGACGTTTGTCACAAACACTACGCAGCCAAACCGAAAGAATTTTCGACGCGTTTTCTACACGAAGCATCCTCAGGAGGTCTTATCTCTACGAGCGCACGATCTAGAAGCGTGAATTTGGCGTTATCTTAACATATTTTAAAAATATTTGTCATTATTACAACATTTTTATCCCGGGCGGGAATCGAACCTGCGTCTTCCGATTTCGCGCCGGGTGCCTTAACCTAAATTGTGTGGTCTAATAATTTGTAAATGTGATTTTCGCTTAGCACGCGAAAGTGCTTGCATTCATAAAATTCATATTTAGATAAATTGTATGGACGATCTTCGGATTCGTATACAAAAGCTAATACTTATAAGACTTAATTTCTTAAATATTTTCATAATTCAAAGACTTCTCATACTTGCACAGAATACATTTAAGGGTAGCAAACGTATTTTAAGGTTATGTTTATATTTATGTTTGTGTTAATAACAAACACAAGTCAAAATTAATTAAATAAAAAACCGGCCATGTGCGAGTGGGACTCGCGCATGAAGGGTTCCGTACCATTTTGTAACCTATTCATGCAAGTTACAGACAATTTTCGCAGTGTCCGATTAAGCTGGGTGGGTACGGCAAAAACCTCTTTTATTGTATGGGAGCCCCCTTAATTATTTATTTTATTCAATTATACATAGAGAACATAAAACTAAATATTCTGTGAATAGTTAAAGCGTCTACCTGTCACCGTTATTAGTATCCAGCAAGAAACAGTAAAAAAATCAAGTTTGTTGTATGGGAGCCCCCCTTAAATATTTATTTTATTATTAGTACTTGATGTTATAGCGGCAAAAGAAATACATCATCTGTGAAAATGTCCACTGTCTAGCTATCATCGTTCTTGAGATACAGCCTGGTGACGGACGGACAGCGAAGTCCCAGTAATAGGGTCCCGTTTTTATCCTTTGGGTACGGAACCCAAAAAGTAACAAATTCGAATGTATATTATTTATTTAGTAGGGACGTAGGCAACCAGACAATTTAGAGAAGCTGGTTGTGGTCGGCAAAGTAGAGGGAAAAAGACCTCGCGGCCGATCACCTAGCCGTTGGTCAGACCAAGTGACCGCCGACCGACTCTCTGTTACGACCGCCTTAAGAGAAGCCGAAAACCGAACCAAATGGAGAAGTATTGTGCATAGAGCCATGAAGGCCTTTCAGGGACACGACCTTCAGGAATGAAGTACACGATCAAGAAGAAGATTATTTATTTTTGTTAGACGTTTTATCGTTCTATTGAAATTAAAACTGCAATATATGTTTATGGAATCGTTTGAAAGCCCTTCGTTTTGATACCACATCGAATGGGTTTAGAAATATATTTTTTTCTACAATATGGCATCTGAAATCCGTCAGTTTATTTCTTTATTTTTTTATATACCTATCTATCACTTTCGCTATCAAGACGAATCTAACGATATGTCATACATGAGCATACGGTTAAGCCGTTTAGAAGTTATGGTGGAATGTTGCAGAACTCAGATGCAAAATTATTGGTCAGGGATCACCGACCACTACCTATTCTACCGAACAATCTCCATCGTATATCATTCTCTCTACCCACGGACCGCAGAAGCCACTAAATAAAATAAGAAGAAGAAGTTATGGTGGAATAAAGAAACTCACACGCGAATTTTTATTTTCGAAGCGCTCGTAGTGAAGTTTACTTAGGTGTTCTTGACCGATAAGAAAGTTAAGCAACGTCCGCCGCGGTCATAACTTGGATGGGTGACCGCTAGTGACATTACTACTGAGCGCTTCCGTGCTTCGAACGGCACGTTAAGCCGTCGGTCCCGGTTGTAGTCTTAGGATGGCAGTCTTTATAGCATGGTGATAGGGCATTTTGCGAATGACCGCCTGGCTAGCTACCACCCTCAAGTAGAAAATCTGTCGCCAAGCACCTGACGGTGAGTTCAGGCAGCTGTCTTTGAGAGCCAGTAATTCTAGATTAGCCTGAGCAACATATTTGACCACATCATCACTTACCATCAGGTGAGATAGGGGTCAAAGGATAACCTATCAGGCATAAAAAAAACCATACTTACATACATGAACCCTGAAAACATAACACTCCTTTTTTAGACGCAGTCGTGTAAAACTACCTATTTTCCTGCTGCTATAAGCACCTCATTTGTTATTTTATATCTTTGCATCTAATTGGTTTCACCGATGCGGGCTAGGAGCCTAGTGCGTAACTGCTGTTCATAAATCTAGAACATCGAATATTCACTTTATTATTTCGTATAAGTATCTACAGTACTATAAACAAGTTTGTGTAATTTTATTATGCTAATATTTTTTATTGTTATTTTTTTTACTTATTTTTTTCTTTTTACAACGTAATTATAAAAACAAATATTATATAAAACTTAAAACTATAGAGTGCCGCCGGTAGCGGGGCAGGGCCCAAGCTACCGGTGGTTAGGGCTGCAGAGAGAGGAACCTCCGAACTATGAGTGTTGTGTCCAGTATCCACTGCTTTCTGCATCCGACATACAATATTGTTATTATTATTAAATGCTCCAGCCCACTACCAGTTGGCAGCGATGTCCCGTTGGATTGCAATGCTTATTCGTTGAGCCAAGTAAGTGCCAGCATTTCGATCACGCTACGCATCGACCAAGCTCTAATAAATTTTGGAAACTAAGATGAGCTCTCGGATCCGACGGTCCTAATATCTCTACACCAAACGGCTCATATAGATAACCCTGCCGAGATTATCATACTTGCGCCGCTTGAGTCGCTCCGCTGAAGAAGCTGCCGTTTGTAGTTTCTTTAATTTTGATTGTTGGGGTGCAATTCTAGGCAGGCACCACACTGAGATTTCAGGTGACATTCATAGTGACATGTGTTTAAGTTTTAACAAGTGTTAAAAAAATGTAGCCTGGCATCTCACGGGGAACTGTACTGGGATAAAGTTAATTAAAGAATAAGTTTTATTTTATATACCAATATACTCTTTGAATCCTGAAGACGCTGATGTTTTATGTAGTTTTGATGAAGGTATCAAAACTTATCATTATTTTTTATGGGACGTTGTGTTGCGATGCTGAACCCTAAAATAGTGATGCTAGGCTCATACTTGGTCTATTTTTAACCTACTCACCGCAAGGGAAACATTTGTGGCGGAAAATAGCAATAAAATTTAAATAAATTATGCATGGGTAGAATTTTACAATATGAAGCATATATCAGCCGGATAGTCCACTGCTGAACACAGCCTCCCCCAATATAGAGGGGTTTGCCATTATCCCCACGCTTGACAGGTGGCTTGGGGATTGCAATGTGAGATATCAGTTCCTCAGAAAGCGCTGCTGCCTACCTTCTGGAGTGTTACCCGTAGTCGCCTCTTACGACATCCACGGGTAAAGATTTGGTTGTGATATTCTAGCCCGGCACCCCAGGGGTGCATATGAAACATATACAGTATGCAATTGTTATAAATTTTTGCTTTTTTAATTACCCACGCTTTGCGGATTACATTACAAAAATACGAATAGATAATTTATATCCATCCCTATATGATGGTTAAAAACATAAGGACAAATTAGATACATACGTAATATGTATTGAGTTTTATAGCTTAGAGCATACACCGGCTATAGGGGTGGATGGCGCGGGTACACATGACTAGATTTTTTCCTGTCGTTGTAATATTGTAATATGTATACATAATCTACTTCATAGTGTAAAGTATAATTGTCATATTATATTTAGGGCCTGCTTCAGAATGTTCGAGTAAGTTCCGGTTATACTACCCAGAACATAAAATAACTGAATGATAAAATTCCAGCGCGTTTCAAGCATTAACCAATGGATAGGCTAAATTGATGACTGTGAAACGCAAAGATAGTGTTTTATTTATTAAATATGTTCTGGGTAGTATAACCGGAACTTACTCGAACATTCTGAAACAGGCCCTTAGTCTTGGACCCACCACGAACATGCTTTTACCTATTATTAGTTGTTTTACATTTGAGTTAATTCTGTTAGCACGCAAAGTTTGACCCTAGTATTTAGGTATTAGGTACAATTTTGCATTTATCAGGAACGCCCTTAAATCTTTACTTTTTATTGTTATGTAATTCACCATATTTTCAACAAGCCACCCTTTACACTGTTCAAAAGATTTATCCCTCTAAAAATCGGACGGAGAGTGAGAGGTGAGTGATAATGCAGTCGAAGAATGTCCTGGCTATCCTAAAATTACTGGCTCTCATAGACAACTGCTGTAATACAGCGTTAGGTGCTTAGTGACAGATTTTCTACTTCAGGGTGGTAGCTAGCCAGGCTGGTATTTGCAAAATGATCTACCACAATGCTATAACGACTGCCATCCTAAGACAACAAACGTTCGTAGGAGTTCGCAGGGCCTCCGCATGCCCTCCGAAGCACGGAAGCCCTTATCAGTAATGCCACTAGCGGGCATCCATCCAAGGCATGGCTGCAGCGGACGTTGCTTTACGTAGTTTATTAGCATTTACGGTTAGAACTAATAAATAAACAGCTCAGAGCGCTTCAAGTTTCGATTTCTCGTGTGTTATATATGAGTACCTAACTAGTAACTGTAACAGCCGACTCGTCCACTGCTGAACACAGCCTCCCCTATTAAGGGGGTATTTGCCATAATCCCCACGCTTGGCAGGCGGCTTGGGGATCGCAGTGTAAGATGGCAGTTCTTTAGAAGGTGCTGCTGCCTACCTTCCAGTATTTTTCCCTTAGTCGCCTCTTACGACACCCACGGGATGATATGGGGAGGTGCAATTCTAACCCGGCACCCCACGGGGAGCTAGTACTATTTAGAATTTCAAAAAATTTCTGTAAATTCATTTGGAAATCTTGAAAACTTACGCATCTACACATTTCAAGAACAAAATATGAGGAACAGTTTTAAAAACCTCAATGTCTTTTATAGCATATATCTAAGGCAAGCTTTTGACCACTATCTCACCTGATAGTAGGTGATGAAATGGTCGGAGACGCTGTTTAGGCTAACCTAGAATAACTAGCTCTGAAAGACAGCTGCCGAAACATACCGTTAGGCAGGCAGACAGATTTTCTATTTAAACATTACGTTGGTATATAATTATTTTACAATAATTGTTTACGTTTACCCGTACTTAACAATAACTGTAGGTAATCTTTTTTTAAGCTATCTTGATCGAACAAGCACGAGGCCCACCTGGTGTTAAGCGGTAACATCTACCTATAACAGATGCAGTTCGTCACAAGTGGCGAACTGCACTGTGCCCATCACCCTGAGACATAACATTGTTAAGTCGCATGTACTTTTAATTTCACCGGCACCCAATCATAACCAAACCGGAACACGGTTACTCTTGGCGGTAGAAATAGGTATAGAGGCAGTACCTCCCCAGACAAACTCACACAAAGAGTGCCACTACTACTTCATCAAGTATTAATATATTAACAAACATTTTCATTCCGGTATATTCATAACAAAATTCACGATTCTGACAGAAGAATGTTAGAACAGGCTGAAAATTTTCAAAAATCTGTTTACCCTGTTGTTTTTGCTTGAAAGCCTTAGCTTGAGGCGAGGAGATTGAACCATTGCTCCGCTGCACATCAGTCTTCACCATAGACACTGGCTCAAAAAAAATACAATTGGCTAGAAATAATATATCAAAATATATTACATAGAAACCATGTTTAGATATTAACTAATTTACAAAACATGGAGCCTTTTTTACCATACATCCGGATTGTCTGCACACAGCCTTCACCATTATAAGCGGTTTGCGCTTTAACGCTTGGCACCCGTCTTGGGGATCGTAGTTTAAAATAGCAGTTCCTCAGAAGGTGCTGCTGCCTTCCGGCATTTTACCTTCAGTCGCCTCTTGACACCCATAGGTAGCAGTCAAGTAGGGGTGTCATTCTAGCCCGCCGGGTGTCGGTCATAAATAAACATAAATTCTATTATCTTGAAAGTAAGTTGTATCATGTACTGGAATGAAACCTTAAGAAGAATACCAATCAGAAAACTTCAGAATGTTACTTCATTAGTATTCTTGTATACATATGCTGATAGATATTTAATAATAGCAAATATTTTAAGAAAACATTTTTATTAATAAAACACTTAAGAGGCATTTTACATTTTAATGCGGTATACGAAGATTTTAAGCGCTTTATTTACTATCATAGGAAATATCTACAAGTTGTTTAATAATTGATAAAAATAGAATAATCTGTTCTCTTTTCAGTTAATGTACCAGATTTACAAACATAACATTAATTATTTTGTAGTGACCAATCTCCCGCACCTTGTTTAACGAATTAAAGTACACATAGCCAACTTCAGAGTTCTATCTCTTGTACAAAAATTCATCAAAATAACTGAAAAAAAAAACTGTGCATCAGGCATATAATCCTGTTGACACATAGTGTACTAGAATATCGATAATTAATCGTCATTGTAGAAAAAAAAATAAAGATCTTGCGCCAATTTCCACGAATTATATCAGCAGTTTACCACGATATATTTCGTTTAATAAAGTGTAATTCCAAACAGATATTATATGAAAAGAAAGTTCATTATTTAATTAATCTGATCTTTAATAAATTGTGATATTTACTCTGTTTTGTTAGACAAGAAAAAATATTTAACATAACTCGAAATGCTTATAAATTGAAATGTACAAGCGCGAGGCGATCAGTACCGCGCGAGCGCCCATCGAGGTAGGACCTGTGTTCGTTTTGCCTTGCTCTGACGTTTCGTACGCGGAACGCTTAGACGCAAGTTTATAGTGCGACCACAGAGTTTTGATCATGTCTTTATTTTTTTAAGTAACAAACTATACTTTATATTTGTTGTCAATAATATAAGTATTGTTGTCTTGTTAAGTAACTACATCTTTAGTTTCTGTTCATCCATTGTGTTAAAAATAGGAAACGTCACAATTATGCAGCCTTATACAGCGTTATTGGAAAAATGCTAACAAAGGGTTGACTTCTTCTTTTTGGTCTGCTAGTTTTTATATTATTCTAGTTTAAATTAGTAACTCACTATAACTTTTGTTTTAGGAGGATAAGATGACAGGCGAATAATTGATTTCCAATATTTTTGGATTCAGTTAATGTCTATAAGTGAACACAGCGATAACTTCAGCTGGAAATTAAACTACCTTCCTAATTTGTACAAACCGGCCTCCCGGCTTTTCCATCATTTGTACAAACCGGGATACCAGTTAGCGGTCGATAGTCATATTTACAAATTTACCATAAAATCTGCGTAAGTCCAACTTTCATAATCCAAATGGTTTTCAAAAGGATGCATCCTTGCCCATACAAGAAAAAATCCATAATTTTCTGAGATAACGGAAGTATTTTGAATATTTTGATGAAATCTGAAACCAGCACAAATTACATTTTGGCCCCAAAATATTACGTCATTTCATATTAATCTCGTAACTACGTCAACAGTTATAAAGCTAGAAAACCGCAATTTTGCATATGTATATGTCATTTTTCACTCGATACATTTTGCAACGCAAACACTTACCGATGCAAATTTGCGTATTAAATAATCTCGTAACTAATTTTAAACTTCTAAACCAAAAAATCAGAAATAATACAGGTGTATAAATTACATGTAAATAATAATGTCAAAGAAGGACCAAAGCAGTAGGTGGTAAAGTTTTTCAGAAAAAAATTTTGCTCTCCAATACAGTTTTCCCGCCAAAGTTTTTAAAACAATTGGGTTGTTTTAATATTGTTACCTTAAGATATTTGGCGTAAAAATCTGTAACAATTCATGGCTAAAGAACAATAGTAAATTATCATATTATAAGAAGAATCGAAGTTCAAGGTGAGTTAGTTACGAAAAAATAAAAATAACAATTAAATTACTATTTCCCACCATTTTTGTCGTGTGTTCAAACCCCATTTCCAGTATTTTTTTCTATAAAAAGGTGTATTATTATTTATTTTCCATAGAGAAAATAGTGAGCATAAGAGTATATAGTGAGGATAGCATTGGTACCAAGAAGTATATATGTTGATTATAGATTGCATCAAAGATATTCGATTTAAAAACAAAAAAACCTCAAAATCTGTAAATATATTTTTTATATTGTTATGATTGCAATAACGCCTGCTAAGCGGATTACATTACAAAATTACAAATATACGATAGGAAAAATTTAAGTCATGTGCGGGATTCGAACCCGCGTCCATCCGCCCCTTTAGCCGGGGCATGCTCTAACCAATTGAGCTAACATGACATGACGTCATAACTCGAATTTTTCCTATAGTTCATTAACCATCGTATTGGGATGGAGCGACATCTATAGTACCACTTACGTTGTACTACAAACAAGACCAATTTTGCAATTGGTTTTATACTTGTAAATGATGACGCAACCTTATAATTTTTATATTGTTATGATTGCAATAACGCCTGCTAAGCGGATTACATTACAAAATTACAAATATACGATAGGAAAAATTTAAGTCATGTGCGGGATTCTAAGGTTAATGTGTTATTCTAAGCTATTATAAGGTTGCGTCATCATTTACAAGTATAAAACCAATTGCAAAATTGGTCTTGTTTGTAGTACAACGTAAGTGGTACTATAGATGTCGCTCCATCCCAATACGATGGTTAATGAACTATAGGAAAAATTCGAGTTATGACGTCATGTCATGTTAGCTCAATTGGTTAGAGCATGCCCCGGCTAAAGGGGCGGATGGACGCGGGTTCGAATCCCGCACATGACTTAAATTTTTCCTATCGTATATTTGTAATTTTGTAATGTAATCCGCTTAGCAGGCGTTATTGCAATCATAACAATATAAAAATTATAAGGTTGCGTCATCATTTACAAGTATAAAACCAATTGCAAAATTGGTCTTGTTTGTAGTACAACGTAAGTGGTACTATAGATGTCGCTCCATCCCAATACGATGGTTAATGAACTATAGGAAAAATTCGAGTTATGACGTCATGTCATGTTAGCTCAATTGGTTAGAGCATGCTCCGGCTAAAGGGGCGGATGGACGCGGGTTCGAATCCCGCACATGACTTAAATTTTTCCTATCGTATATTTGTAATTTTGTCTGTAAATATATATTAACATTTCGCTGTTTGGTCTACTCAAACTAAATGGATGAAAATGTTATTTTTTTAATGGTATAGGTGATATATTGTGGTATGGGAATATGAGGGTGACATGTTTAAGTAATGGAAAACCAAAAACGTCATGGGACGTTTGTGGTTGGTACTAAGTTGTTTTCCGGATGCACAGAAATATAAACCTCAATCCTATGCATGGTCATTATGGCAGACAGTGTTAACGACTGGATATAGATACTGAAGAGTGTGAACGAGGAAAATAGCAATTTTTGGAAAATTTAAAAGAAAGAGCTTTTAGTCCGCAGCTTTTAATCAATGCCGTTACGTCAAATATTTATATAATTTTAAGCCGTATATTTTTTTAATTATTTAAGTTTATTGTTACAATAAATGATTCAAACATATCTATTTTTTATTCATCAAGGATGAGATGTAAATATACGATTCACGATGTAGGTTGACTATTTAATGTACATGCCTACTTCTTTTCTATAAAATTCGCAAGTAATCGACAAGAAATTGATTATTTACTCATGCCAATCACACAATTTCTTAATTCGCAACTTACATTTCTTTATTAATGAGTGCTAGTATCAAAATATGTTACTCACAGTCACGCTATTCCGTCGTCACTTCTTTCGCTTGTGTAAGCGATGCGCTGGCATTTACCTAAACTTCAGTAGCGTGATTTTGTGAAATGGCTCTTAAATATATCTAGTGACAATTCCGCCTAATTTACCTACTAAGCCGACGTGATGTCACAAACGCCACGCAGCCAAACCGGAAGAATTTTCGACGCGTTCGCTTCTACACGCAGCATCCTCAGGTCTTAACTATACGAGCGCACGATCGAGAATCGAGCGCTGGTAGTCACTAGACATATTTTTAAATGTTTTATTAAAATCTTAATGTTTTCTTAAAATATTTATTATTATTAAATATGGATTTCCGCAAAGTAACGCCTGAATCTATTAATTATCTGACAGATATTTTTGTAAAAATATGAATCTTATTCTGGATAGTTTAAAACTGACACTAACTCAAATTATTATATACATTTCATAATATAATAACAATGTTATAGTAACTATTATTGTGATAGAATAGGTAAGTGCATTTTGTTAACTGAGCAGTAAATACCTTTGGTACATATAAGTCACTTAATTAGATATCCCAAACTATTCGCACCTAAACAACTTTAGCAATAGTGAACAATATAGGAATTACCTAGGTTATGTGTACTCAAAATGGAAAGAAAATAATTTATTTCCAACAACTCTTATACTTGCAAAACAATTCACTGACCTACATACATAAAATTTGTAACAAAATAAAACAACAATCTCAGTAAAAATAATGTTTATTCATATTGAGTTTAAATGTGCAGAGCACTGGCTTTATAATGAGCATAACTATTTCATACTCATACATTTACAATCCTCAATCTAAATACAATTAATTATACAAACATCAAAATGAACTTAAAGGAACGCCTTGGCACTATTGGTTTGATTCAAATACACTTACAATAAAGGACAAGTAATATTGAAATAAACTAATTGCTCTGCAACACACAATGGCTTAATGACTCTCACACAGTATCCATTGATTCTTCATTTACTGGTTCAGTCTCCATTTCCATGTTACCTTGGTCTTCTGCTCCAGAAGCATATTTTAATCTCAGCTTTTCATAGTGCTGTTGTTCTTTTGTGGATACGGATGGCTTGCACTTTGCCAGTGCTGTCCTAAAGTCTTCAAATGTCACAAATATGTCTCCATTCAGGGTACCATTTGTGATGTGGGTTGTAAGTGTATTTGTAGCAGCAGCTCTTACTAATCCAGCCAGATCTGCACCAGTATAACCTTCTGTGAGCCCTGCGATAATTTGTAGATCAACATCTGGCCCCAGTTGAGGTTTGCTGCCTCCTTTTGTTAACTTTTGTAAAATGTCTAGTCTGTCTGTTGTGGCTGGCATTCCAACATACATAACCCTATCTAATCGGCCAGGGCGCAATACTGCTGGATCAATTATATCGGGTCTGTTTGAAGCAGCAAGTACAAACACGCCTTCACGGCTCTCAATTCCATCCATTTCAGTCAATAACTGGTTCACAACACGGGCAGCCCCATTGTTATCTTGTGAAGTGCGCCGTGGACATAAAGCATCAAATTCATCAAAGAATATAACACAGGGTGCTGAATTCCTTGCCCTTCTGAAACATGTGCGTACTGCTCGTTCACTTTCGCCTACATACATGTTAAGTAATTCAGGTCCTTTTACAGAAATGAAATTGACACCTGCTTCATTTGCTACAGCTTTTGCTAACAAGGTCTTGCCGCAACCAGGTGGTCCACAAAGCAACACTCCACTGGGTGCAGACAGCCCAAGTTTGCTTAGCTGCTCAGGGTATTTTACAGGTGCTAAAACAGCCAACTGTAAATCTTTTCGCACTTGATTGAGTGATCCAACATCTTCCCAGGATACATCAGGAACTGTAACAATACCCTCCCTCACAGCGCATGGTTTGGTGGTCTTTAGAGCTTTTAAAAAGTCATCATGTCTAATTGAAAGTCCCGACAAATCATCTTCAGAGTAAGGCACTGTTCCGAGAAAGTCCATCACCTCTTCGACTGGATCTGATGGTTCTTTGGCTGCTTCAGTAATTTTGATTTGGGTATCGCTAGATTCTTGGGTAGAATTTGGTATTTCTGTGGTTTCGTCTGGTTTTTCTGTATCAGGGACTGAACTATCGGCTTCTGGTGACTTTTCAGAGGCTTCACCATCATTTTCTTCCAGTGGTGCCTCAAGATTTTCTCTTTCCTCTTCTCCATTAGGAATTGCTAGAACTTCATTTTTGTTTATAGCTTCTACAGCAGCTACTTCTTCCCGTATTCGAGAAGCTCTAATTTCAGTGAATATTCTTTTCACGGCGTAAGTACTTGCTTTATTAACTAAAGCTTGTAGATCTGCTCCAACAAACCCTGGAGTTATTTGAGCAATAATATTTGTATCAATATCTTCATGTAATGTAAGATTCTTGCAAAGTATTGATATTATTTCTTTTCTTGCTTTTAAGGAAGGGATACCTAATGTGATCTCTTGCTCTAAGCGACCAGCCCGTCTCAAAGCAGGGTCTAATGAATCAGGATTATTTGTTGCAGCTAACACTAAAACTGAGAAGTTTAGCTCACTCAATGAGTCTAAGCTAGCTAACAATTGTGCCACCATTCTCTTCTCCATGTCTTTTTGTGCATTTATCCTGTTTCCACATACTGCATCAATTTCGTCTATAAAAAGCACACTAGGCGCTATTGAAGTAGCTCTTTCAAAGAGCTCTCTGATTCTTTCTTCAGATTCACCAGAAACTCCACCAACTAATTCAGTGCCAGTAACTGCTATAAGAGGCAGTTGGAGCTTTCCAGCTATTGCATTTGCTAACAAAGTCTTTCCTGTCCCTGGAGGGCCATGTAACAGAGCTCCTCTTGGAGCTTTTATACCCAATTTTGCATATACCTCAGGATGTTTCATGTGTAAAACAAGGTCAGTTATTTGTGACATGATATCAGACAGACCACCAATATCCTCAAAACTAACCTTTACAGTCTTTGTGCTTCCAACTTCAATTCTTTTCTTTTGAGCTGCATTTTTATTTAAGTCAATTTTTTCAAGTTTGCGTTTCTTGTCATTAGCATTTTGTGTTTGTTGAGATTTGGGAATACTCTCCACAGCTATGCTGTTTGCATTGCGAGTATTATAATTTGGTGGTATGTGAGGGGTGATGGTGATTTGATCGTTAATTTTCGGAAGCTTAGGTGCTGCACCACCATCTTCATCACTGCTGAGGATATCAATAGGTTCACCTGATTTATTGTTGTCGCGTCGATTTGCGGCTGGGCGTTTCTTGTCCTGCATTTTGTACATAGCAAGAATACGCTCATTCATTGCACTGTTATTTTCGTCTAACAACTCCAAGTCTGATTCCTCTTCCGATCCTTCAGAGGACGAAGCTCCGTCAAGGCCATAGCTTTGTAGGACCACCTTGTACGCAGATTCCACCATCTGGCAAAAAGCAGTGTCGCTTCTGTTGTTGTATTCGCGGTATCGCTCTTTCAGAGAACGCGCCATTTGGCTAACATCGACGAAAGTCTTGTCCACATTTTCCGCGAGATAATTTTTCACTCGTGACACAATAACCGGATCATTCAAAGTTTTTTGTCGAGTTTGGTGTTTCTTCATTATATATGGGGTAAACACGTTTCTAACAAGATTATTTCAGCAAATTGTAATAACTCTCGATGTTCAAACGCAAATATCAAGCAAAGCAAACTCAATTTTGTCGTTTTTTTGACAGCGGCGTCGGCAAATCAATGAAATGTTGCCAACCTTAAAAAATATTTGTTTCACTATTCTCTATGGATATTGGTTAACGCGAGAAAAAGTACATATCCAAGGGTGCGTACCATTTGAAGTTAAATTCGCCAAAGACGATCACACTCCCAAAAAGTTGTTCCAGATGCGTCTTGGCATTATATTCGCCATAAACGCTATGAAGCTACTAAACGCTATAAACAGTTTGAATTACCTAGATCTAATGTCAAAAGTGACAGAAGTGGCAAATTTTAGTGGCATTCTTATCCTAAATGGAACAGAGAACAGTTACAAACGATCACAGTGATCACAACCACAGACGCAAATGTGGTCAAATTTATCGAAAATTAGCTTCAAATGGAATATGCCCCAAGTAGAAAATATAAAATGTGTTTTGTACAGGGGGGCGTTCAGAACCTTGGTTAGAGTGCACTCGGAGTGTAACCTTTCACTAACGTCGTTCACAACCTTCGAGTGGAGGGCAACCTTTTTTAATATTAAGTTTAAACGTTAGGTGTCGCTAAGCAAAATAATCCGCGTGATGGCGCAGTTTCTGCAAAATCATGATTTCTTCTATTTTTTACTTAAATTACTGAGAAAAAAATATATTTCAGGTGATTTGCATGGTGGTAGGGCATTTTTCGAATGCCCGCTTGGCTAGCTACCACCCTCAAGTAGAAAAATCTTGCGCGAAGAACATAACGGTGTGTTCCGGCAGCTGTCTTTGAGAGCCAGTACTTCTAGGTTAGCCTGAACAACATCTTCGATCACATCATCACTTACCATCAGGTGAAATAGTGGTCAAAGGCAAACACATCAGGCATAAAAAAAAATTAAAAAAATTCGCGGGTTTGCCAAATTGTTCTGAGCACACCTACACTTTCACGTAAATTTTAATTAAAACCAATCTCATGTATTTTATATATGTGTGAAGTAACGACGCATACACATGTAAATGGGAAAACTGTTGTTGTTTTTTTTTTTTAAGCATGATAGTTTAGCCTTTGACCACTATCTCACCTGATGTTAAGTGATGATGTGGTCGAAGATGTTGTTTAGGCTAACCTAGAAGTACTGGCTCTCAAGGACAGCTGCCGGAACACACCGTTAAATGCTTGGCGACAGATTTTCTACTTGAGGGTGGTAGCTAGCCAGGCGGGCATTCGCAAAATGCCCTACCACCATGCTATAACGACTGCCATCCTAAGACGACAACTGGACCGACGGCTTAACGTGCCCTCCGAAGCACGGAAACGCTCAGTAGTAATGTCACTAGCGGTCACCCATCCAACTCATGACCGCGCGCGACGTTGCTTAACTTTGCTGATCGGTTGAGAACAGCTAAGTAAACTTCGCTACGAGCGCTTCAAAAAAGCTTGTTGCTTTATATTGTACACCAAAATTGAATGTTCCCTGTAAATACCAAATAGCACAATTGTAACAGAAGCAGACTTGCGATATGTAATGCTAGAGTTCAAATCTCGTAAACTGCATATAATTTTTTGCAAAAGAGTATTTTTTGATATTAATGCGTTGCACCTAAAAATAACATTGCCCAGTATAAAACAATTTTATAATGATTTATGCTTTTTTTACCGCTGATATGCTTATGACTTATGACCACAATCTCAACTGAATAGTGTAGTCGAAGGTGTTGACAAGCTTATAATCTAGAATTGCTGGCTCTCAAGGATAGCTGCTGGAACACATAGTTCGGTGCTTGGCGACAAATTTCCTACTTAAAAGGGTGGTCGTAGCCAGGCGGGCATTCGCAAAATGGCCTATCACCATGCGGTTAAACTCAAGCCCGCGGCGGGATCTGCCACGCGGCAGTCCATAGCCAATACCACTGAGCCATCACTGCTTCAAAAACTAACAATCACCTAGTTTTTGTACAGTGTACAAACATGTATAATTTACCTAGATCAAGAAGTGAAATGAAAGATTACATGAAGTTCAAAAATATTTATTGCTAATTAGAATTGCAAATCTAAACATTTTGTTGTTGGCGGCTCGGCTGTAGAAGCCTAAATAAGGGCTTGTTTAAAGTCATGATATGCTTCAAATCATAACAGGAAACGTATATAAGTCAATCAAAGTTTGCGTGGAAAACGTTTAACCTTAAAATCGGTAGGTAAAAGGTTGCATCTTTAACTGACATGAACTTGACACTTTCTGAGGAGGGAATTATAGGCACTCTTTTGTATTTTGCAGATAACGGTAGTTATTGCTTTTCAAACATAATAAAACGTATATATATTTTTCTAGTTCCCCGCCAAAAATCGTTATTTGAGGTTATAAAACAACCGAGTCGTTCCGAACCTTAGAGTAAGATAAAACATCCAAACAACTACGCTCTGAGGTTTGGAACGTGACCCTTCTACTCGAACAACCGTACACGGCGGGGAGTAGCCATTCGCAGCGTTCTACCTACTCCTTCAGTCAAAGTACAAGCCCAAAAGAATGGAAGAAAACATGCTTATTTCTCGCTAACCTATTCATACATACAACATATCATGGTACTAGGGTTAGGACAAAATAACCGTGGTTCCACTGAGGTACCAAGGTTATGTAACGTATTCGTGGGACGACTGAGAATACCACAGATACTAAACGACGAATTCAGTAAGACTAGTTGCACTCGGATTTCTCTCGCTCACGAGACGGAGCTCAGTCGCATCATTAAAATACCGACTTGCTCAGTTTTCTGCTGTAGGTCTGGAAATCAATCTTATAAAAATATGGTGTTACATTTTAGATGTTACTAAATCATAGTATATATTCATATAAATTACATATAGCCACCAAATTTCTACATTTAGTTCGATGAATTCAACTTCTCGTTGATGGGCAACGCAGTGATTTTACCTCATAATAATATAATGTGTGTCGAATTTGGCTGGCGTGGCGCGGCGGTGTAATAGAATCATATGCGGTAAACAAATTGTTATCATAGGTTTCAATGAATGTTTTGTACAGGTTAACCATTGTACTTTATTATTATTGGGTATTATGTTACAAACGCAAAGTGGTAACAATTATATTACTAGCATAGTTTATAATATTACTATTCGCTCATACTGATGAGGCTTATCTAGAATTACTTGACTCTCAATTCAAAATGTCGCATCTATGACCAAATTCAGAAAGAACAAGAGTGTAAAAAAAACACGTTTACTGCAATATTGACAGCTTGCAATATAACATTGGATATGAAAAAAATGGTAATTGTGTTAAATTATAGTGAAATATATTTATTTTTTGCAGCTGTCAACAAACCTGTGTAACTAATGTCAAATGTGACAAAAAATTAAAACCAAGTAACGTATTAAAGTAAAAAAGGTGTTTTTTGATGGTAGTCGGACTAAGAGGCCAAGGGCACAATGGTTTGAAAAAAAATCTTCCCCTGTAGCATCAAAGGAACAACCAATTTCAACAGGACAACTTCTAATAATAACAAATATTTTTAAAATGATTTAAGAAAACATCAAATTAATATTTTAATAAAACACTTAAAAATATAAAAAAAATATATCTAGTGACAATTCCGCCTAATTTACCTGTTAAGCCGACGTGACGTCACAAACGCCGCGCAGCCAAACCGGAAGAATTTTCGACGCGTTACGCTTCTGCACGAAGCATCCTCAGGAGGTCTTGACTCTACGAGCGCACGATTGAAAAAGATTATCATTCTCGATCGTGCGCTCAGACAGACGAATTGCCTACCTCCTCCTTTTTTTAAATCGGTAGAAAAAAGGAGAAAACTAATTCTGTGTTCCAACAGGAAAATTTGAAAGACCAGAAACAGATAAACTTCCCACCTTGTCTTAAAAATAGGTCACATTTATTATCGCTAATCGCTAAGAAAACAGTTGCACGATGTGAATAATCATAACTAGTTCAGTATATTAAAATAAAATTAATTGAATCGTTTTATTTTTTAACAAAACCCTGCATTATATTTGACATTTTACACGTTACCTGAACGTAGGAAGTTAAAATGAATAAAAATATGTTGTTGAAATAAAAGTCGAAACTATGTACGGCTATTATAAAAAAACACTAATCCCGTTAACTCTTTACCACACCTCCTACTTTGGCACATTTAGAACACTTTATTTTTTTCTGAAATATTCATTTAGCAGCATTTGATTGCCGTGGTGTTAAGCCCACAGACCTAGGATTTTTTCGCTACGCGTACTAAGCCTATGGTTAAGCCTAAGTAATCTTAAGTATGTTTTCAAACGTTAACCAGAAATGGCCAACATCTATGCTATCTGTGGTTTATTATATCATTTGAGTAAAGTCAACGGATTAGCGTACCACTAGTTAGTTTCCTTACTCGTCAATTTTACTAATTCGCCAGTTTACTCATTAGACAGTTTCGATAGTTTGTAAATTTCGCTAGTTATGCATTTTCCTGATTCTTCAGCCGGGAGCAGTGGTGGGCTTTCGTAGTATAATTATACTATTTGTACCATAATCTCATAGTGTTTGGTATGTACCATCGTAATGTCACTAATTCGCCAGTTTACTGATTAGACAGTTTCGATAGATTGTCAATTTCGCTAGTTACCCCTCGTGCGTCCAATCTGTCCACCTCCTATGACACAATCGTCCAAACTGCTCACGTTTTTTTATCCCGCGACGCCCCGTAACGTTTTTTTGTAGTACAAAGTAGTTTTCCATTACCTAAACATGTCACCCTAACATCCCCATACCCCAATATATTACCTATACCATACAAAAAATAACATTTTCATACATTTAGTTTGAGTGGATCAAACAGCGAATAAAAATATATTTTTCCAGATTTTGAGGTATTTTGTTTTTTAATAGAGTTTATTTGTGGCAGTCTCCAATCAACATATAAACTTCTTGGTACCAATGCAATCCTCATCATATTCTCTTTACGGGAAAAGAAATGAAAATAGACCTTTTCATGGAAAATTTTACAGGAAAATGGGTTTGAACAGACGACGAAAATGGCGGGAAACGGCATTTTTTATATATATTTTTTTTTTTTTTTTCCGAAACTATTCCACCTACAACTTTGTTTTTTTTTTAATGTGTGTATTTATTATGGTTCTTTACCCATGAATAATACCAGATTGTAAGGATAAATATTTTATAAGTAGTAACGAGATTAAAACAACGCGATTTTTTTTAAGAATTTTGGCGGGAAAACTGTACATAAGCGGATTTTATTTTTTTTCTCAAAAACTATACCACCTACGAATTTGGTTTTTCTTTTGATATGATTATTCAGATGTAATCTATACACCTGAATTGTTTCAGATGTTTAGGTTTACAGGTTTAAAAGTAGTTACGAGATTATTTATTACGTAAATTTCGATCGGTGAGTGTTTGCGCGGCAAAATGCATCGAGTGAAAGTTATTTTTTTTCATTTCATGATTTGAGTAACTTCTCGTTACCATAGAGTAATGCTGTTTTTTTTGTTGTATAGCCAATAATAGTAGCTTACTAACAACGTTTAAATAATAACGATCGGATAAATACAAGCTTCACACTAAACCTTTTTTTTAGACCACCGGAATTCCAGCCGTAACAAAAACAGGGGTCAAATAAAAAAATCTATAAAAAAAAAAGTTATCAATCCTTATCCTTTTAATTTCTTTTAACATCGTTAATGACTTATTGCCTATACAAATGCAAAATTACAGCTTTCTAGGTTAATTACTTCAGAAGTAGTTACGAGATTATTTTTAAATGACATAAATCTATACAAAATTTTGGCGCCAAAATGTAATTTGAGCTGGTTTCAGATTTCATATCAATTTTAAACATACTTTCTGTTATATCAGAATATTATGGATTTTTTCTCGCATAGCCAAGGATCCATCCTCACGAAAACCGTTTGAATTATGAAAATCGAACTTACGCAGATTTTATGGTGAATATGTAAACACGACTATTTACCACTAACCGGCAGGCCGGTTGGGACACATAAGGGAAATCCGGCAGACCGGAGGATACGCGCCTAAGGTTATGCAGTTTCCTGATTCTTCAGCCGGGAGCAGTGGTGGCTTTCGTAGTATAATTATACTATTTGTACCATAATCTCATATTGTGTGTTATGTACTATCGTAATGTCACTATACTACGCGAAAATACCATAATTTTGTCTTCGGGTTGACCTACTTTGATTATTGGTAAACCCAAATACTTTTAAATATTTACGTTACAATATCGATATTTTCTGTATGTACGGCAACATCTACTAAGATCTTGGGTTGATATATCTGAAAACTATACCTGACAAAGTTTGCTCTTCATTTCCTAATTTTACCTCACGCAAACGCTGATTGTGAAAGAATGTTCAGCAAAGTTAATTTAGCAAAAACCAAATAAAAAAATGACGTTACAACTCACTACATTGACTCTCTGTTACTTTCTTGCGATGCAGTAAAGGAAAGTAAGTCCAATAACTGTATAGAATTTATACCGTCTGACAACATGTTACGTCGTGTCAATGCTAAGGATGAAGTTCCGATTGGCGAGTTAGCCGAAATCGACGTCCACTTGCCTGAATTTGATTGATATGTCTATAGGATTATGTAAATATTTTTGTCTCGACTGCATTTTTATTTGGTAGAAACTCGCATCTGCGGCGGGAAATCAAATAAAATTACAGATTTTTCACGCTTTTACCTAGGTTTCGAACCCATTCTACATGATTATGGTATTTGCAAGTTTTAAATAGTATTGCTCTTATTATCTTAAACAGTTATTAGACATCAATACCGTCAAAAATATTAAAAATAACGTTTACTCGTGACAAATGGTAAATATTATGGTAATGGTATATTCAATAAGTATTGCAGAAATGTATTAAACATTGCAAAAGCTCCTGTCCGAATGTAGCGTTTTGCGCGATCTAGTACAATATATAAAAGATTTATTGAAAAAATATAAGAAAAATATTTTTTTATTTCCTGCCAACGACGCCAACTTTTGCCTTAACCCATTGGCATCGGCGATAATGATAACAATAAAATTTCATTCATAACTAGGACGTAGACGTCCTGACGATGCTAACTTATTAATTCAAAACATTAATGCCGAAAGTCGAAACGGTATACGTTATGAAAAAAAAAATGAAACGCCAACGTAGTATAATTTTGGACAAATAGTATTATTTTATTTTCCATGTACAATATTTTTTTGAGTAGTGTTCATTGTTTCATGAATTTGCGTGCGTTTTTTGTACAAATTCAAATATAATTGAATGATATACAGAATGAAAAATGAATCCCCGACAATTTTACGGCCTTACAGTCCATTGAAATGTTACATTTTTTAGGCCTTACCTTGCGTTTTTTAGAGTACGCAATTTTATTTTTTTAATGTGTAGGGGCATATATAGATAAATAGTTTAAGAGATCGTAAAAACCGTTTCAACCCCTATTTTCAAGATGGCGGCCGTGGGACAAGGGTGGCGACCCCACAAACTTGATTTTAGCTTTAGACTTACCCCCCCCCCCCCCCCCCTACACATCAAAAAAATAAAATTGCATCCTCTAAGAAACGCAACCCCAAATGTAACTTTTCAATTGACTATTACCCGTAAGTAAAATAATCAGCGTATTTGTAAAAATCGTTCCTCATATGGAACTAAATGCGTTGATGGTAATTCGAACCAGACAAATATGGAACATTATGGTGTTAAGGGTTTTAAGCGTTTGGTAAATTTGGAACAATATGCACATATGGTACACATTCAAATGATTAATTTTTTTATTGTTTTATTGTCATTTCCAATTATTTGTTTATATATATGGACCATGAGTACCTTACATACACTTTGTTTTTTGTTCGAATACAGCCAAAAATATAAATAATAATGTACTTACTGGAAATTCTTGAGAACTCTGATGATTATTATTTGTCAGATGAACAAAGTATCAAATGTCGCAAAAAAATTTGAAGCAACTGAAGAATCCGATTTTGAAATAGAATCTGAACCAGACGTAATTGATAATGAAGTCATATATCTGAAAGAATCTTAACTGGAAGAAACGGAGAAGGCGATATAAGGAATTCATGATGTATTGGGACAAACGTTATGCAAATAAATGAATAATAAATATATGAAGTAAATAAAGATTACAATATAAAAACGGTTTATTTTTTTTTGGAATATAATTGTCGGATTACTAATTATTTTTTCATAATAAATGCCTTAAATCCTTACTTCATATTGTTCCAAATATGGAACAGTATTCAGTATTACCATAACAGCAAAATGTTCAACTTATGAAACACGATCGTTTTCCTAAATTTTCATGCATTTTTATTTTTTCGTTATTTTTCTAGGATAATGGACAAGAAATATCATATACTAATTTCAATGAACTTTAAAAATCCAGGTGCGGTAAAGGGTTACGTAGGTATTTTATGTGTGACTGGACGGACAAGATTCCATTAGTTCTGCTTATAGAAACCCATCAATATGTATGAAACTGTCACACTTTTTTGCTATCATTTGAATTTGGTCGGATAACCAGTAATTTCGCTGTTGTTTTAGTTTATATCTTCTTTCATACCATACGTTTTTAGCCTTTTATCATAACATTTTTAGGATATAGGTATATTGTAGGTACACGAGCCATTCCTCTATTGATCAATATCAGCCAGACTGAACTGATTCGTAAGTATACAGGAGGCGCGAAATTTCAAAAATCTTTGAAAAGTAGGTGAAGAGTCCAGGTCGACGAAGTTGTTTAGGGTATTAATTTATTTTTGTGTTAATGTAAATAATGTTCTTTCGTTTATTTATAGGGCCGAAACCACAATGTGAGCCTGAAGTTAGAAGCGCCGCCTAATGAAGATCTGAAGGAAAAGTTAGTAGTCATATTTATGAAGCTCACAGAAATGGAACGAAAGCCGAGTGAAAGGTAACACTACCTATGATTGTAATAATAATACTAAGTTATTTTTAGTACCTGTTTGTTGTAATATAAAGCTTTTTGTTATTTTTTTCAGATGTTTAGAAATGAAGGATTGGCATTTCAGAAACGCTCTGGAACATTTTGCAAAACTTCTTAAGATTGACAATCTGGGTATTTTATATTCATAAAACATTGAAATAAAGCTTAGGGGCGAACTCTCACCTCTTATAGTAATAATAATTTAATCTTACTGCAAAATTTTATACCGCCACATCAATTAAGCAAGCTTACAATCGGTAATGAAATCGCTCAGCGTTTTGATGACGTTTAAATAAATTGTTCACTCTATTCGCGAACTCTGACGTTACATTAAGTACAAAGTATTACTGTTCGAACGACAAATCCGTCATGTTTATCAATCTTAAAAAAGTTACTTTATAACCTCGGATTTAAACTTGTTTTTACCTATTTAACGATAAAAATGGGTTTAATTAATGTGTAAATTACGTACAATGTTTTAATTTCTATTGTACTTTAAAATAAATGCAGCAAAATTATTGAAACTATAAAAAGCTACAGACAGTTGTTGTGCAGCAGAAAATAAAATGTCGTAAAACTATGGTAAAACCGTTCCATAACATCGTAGTTCGGAACAGTGCGAGCGGGATAACGCTATATTATAAACATCTTGTATCTCGCTTGCACAACCGTAATGCATATTTCATCCGTTCTTTGTAGGATCAAACCAGGGGTGCGTTCCGAACCTTGGTTAGAGCGCACTAGGAGTGCAACTTTTCACTCTAACGTCGTTCACAACCTTCGAGTAGAGCGTTCGGTTGTCACAACTGGACCGTTCCAAACCTTTGAAGGTTGCAACTTTTTAACCATAAAACGCGTGACATGAAATGACTTTGACGTTTATATCGTATTCTATCTGATGCGCTCACCCATATATCTCAAAAAATATAAATACTAATATAATTTCTCAAAATATAAAACTTAAATAAAAATGGAAAACGAATTTGTGATAGTGTTAAATAGCAATTATTATTACGATAATGATGTAAGTCTGCCAATGTCACAATTTGTTTGAGGTTATAAAACAACCGGTCGTTCCATACCTCAGGGTAAGTTGCAAAACAACCAAACAACGAAACAACTACACTCTGAGCCTCTGAACGCACTCCAATATTGCTCAAAGCGATTCGGGGTGGGTGGTAGTTCGTGGCTGCGAATGATTATTTTAAGCATGAAACAAGACGCTCCTTTTTTATGATAGTTTCGTAAAAGGTGGGAGTTGGCCCCCTGGTTTTACTATCATCAGATACAAAATTGCAAACTGATAAAATGTTAACCAATCAAATTTATACAAATGAACTGTTTTTGTTTTATGAACCAACATTTGTTCTGTATATAATGTGTATTGAAAACTTGGGGGACAAGATAGATATTTAAAAAATAAATGTCTTATTCAAATTTATTTTTCTTTATCTCAATTTGAATGAAATGTTTACACATCTTTAAAAGTGAGAAATAATCGACAGTCCATTACCTAGGAAATATTTGGTGGACCATGAAAAATAGGAAAACATCGAACGGTGATTTGCTTGATTTAATGGAAAATCTGAATAATTATGTTGACATCCTTCAAGACGAAGAATATAATATTGATTCTCAAAGCCAAATAGTACTAGGTGGATATTTTTAGAATTATTAATCAGTAAAATTTGTATTTGCAATGTTCAAACTGATCAGAAATATTTGCAGTTAGCAGTAAAAATTTCAGCCGGATTGTCCACTGTTGAACACAGCCTCCCCTATTTAGGGGGGGTTTGTCATAATCCCCACGCTTGGCAGGCGTCTTGGGGATCGCAGTTTAAGATATCCTTAAAACGCGCTGCTGCCCACCTTCCGGTATTTTACCTTTAGTCGCCTCTTACGACACCCATAGGTAGAAAAGGGGGCGTGATATTCTAACCCGGCACCCCACAGGGGAAAATTTCAGCACTCATGAAAAAACTATTGTTTTGGAAAAGTTGAATTCAGGTAAAGCAAGTTATATTGTATTGGAATTCTTATATATTTGAAACTTTTATATTTTTGAAGCAGTGATGGCTTAGTGGCATTGCTGCGCAGCAGGCCCATGCTTCGAATCCCGCCGCGGGCCTGTGCTTCACCGCATGGTGGTAGGGTACTTTGCGAAACCCGCCTGGCTAGCGACCACCCTCAAGCTGAAAATCTGTCGCCAAGCACCTAGCGGTGTGTTCCGACTTCCTTGAGAGCCAGTAATTCTAGGTTGAGCCTGTTAACACCTTCGGCCACATCATCACTTACCATCGGGTGAGATTGTTGTGAATCGTCAATAAAATATATATATATATATTTTTAAATATAAATGGAAACAATTTCTGTTAAATAAAGCGTAAATGATGTAAACTAACATCTGAATTATAAATTGTTTCAATTTCAATACAATATTTCTATATCGTTTGTACTTAAATACATTGACATTTAGTTTTTACATAATTTAATTAACTATTTTTGCAATTCTATGACATTTTATCAAATTCTCTGACACATACTTTTTTTTTCTCTAAATGTTTAATTTAAATGGTAAGAACATTTCTTTTGTTATTTTATTTTATTTATGGAGCATTGGAGAGGGAATATGGTAACATTAATTAAAATATTGTCTCAAAGTTATCAGGTCATATAATAATTTATAATATAATTTATGTAATAGATGAAATATTTTAATAAGTTAGTACTATATCACCTATATTTGCAATAAACAATTTGGTTTGATTTAGAAAACCAGGTGCAGCCAAATTTACTACCTACAATTTCCACTCACTTATCACTGTTAAAAAATAGCTTTGGGGAAGATACGAAAAACTCCAGTTGATGAATTGATTTTGTATATCTTTTCAATATGAACTGTCTTTAAAATGTTAACATCAGCAAATGAAGAACTTTTCAGAAGACATGTCACTAAAAACAATTTCAATCGAAAGATAGAGCAACCCGTATGTGAGACGCGTTTTTCAGCTTCAAATGATTAATATTAAACTAAATACTGAAATAAATCAAAATAATAATAGGAAACCAATGCCTCTTCTCAAATATAGCACAGTATGAACACTTTAGATTGGAAATGAATGTTTATTTTTTTCTTGTTTGAAGTCCTTCATTCAAATAGTTATGCTCCATTTTTCTTCATGACAATAGGTAATTTGAACTTTTTGTTAGGTGAGTCACTGTCCAGTTAACTTTGGGAACCACTGGCCTAACCTAATAAACTAGTAACAGAATTGGTATCACTAGGTTTTCTGACAGGATTACTCAAAAATAAGCTTATTCAGCTACTAAACTCACAAATTAAACATTTAAATATATGATAAAAGTTTTATTTGGAGACATATATAAAACTGATGAATACTTTAGACTATCATCTCAAGATGCTTGGCATACTCAATGGTTTGTTCAGCGAGCTCTGCTGAAGGCAGGATCCCATAAGCCGCAGCGCAGGTATCTGCTGCTGCATTAAAATGGTAGCATTTGTCAGCACCCAGTGTCCAGTTACGCTGGAATATCAGAAGATTAACTTACATAAATTTGAATTAGACAGTTGGCTTGGTACAAGATATGGTTAGTAATAAGGTGTATAGACAAAACATGGACTAAAAAAGACTTGTACATATCTAAGATAAATCAAATAAGATCAAAATCTATCATCAAAAGTAAGTTTTGTAAATTATTACATTTTTTATTTATTACATTTTCTCCGTCTGGTTGTGGTATTGCTCCTATACCAAAAAACATTGAATTCCATACCTTCTGTCCATATTCAAGCACAGCTTGTTGTGAAGGCATGTTAAGTCTCCTTGCTGCCTCTGATGCTGATATACACAAATAGGCCTTCTCAATACAAGCAGCTATCTCTCCACGAACTGTGTCCAGGAGTGTATCCATGAATAATGTATAACTTTCTGCTGGTACATTACCCTGCATAATATAAACATATTTCTAGATATAAAAATAATTTATAGAAAAGTACTTAGATAATATCAGTGATCAGGCTAAGTAGAGCTTTTTCGGGCCAAAAGACAAAAGTGCTTCCAACCTTGATTCGAGGCTTCAATTCCACAAACAATTTATGATAGGTGCACAGACCAGCAAAGCAGGTTTTGGGGTTGAAAAAGAAAATTGAGGACAAAGATGTTGTAAAATCTTTCCTACAACAAGACTAAATTTATAGCTATAAAGTGCATGCAATGAGCTTAGAAATGCAAAGCAAATGTCTAACTATTGGTGAACTTTGTATCCCTCTGGTGACAAAGTGGCGCACCTTTATATACAATAGCTCTCCTGCCTTATTAAAATTCTATCTAAATGGCTTTCAGGTGATCCTCCCAGACCAAAGTAACTTAGTAAGATAGGAGAAAGCCTTTGAAAAGTCTTGCGGTATTTGTCAGGAGGCGATCGGTACAGCAAGGCACTTATAGGTAGGATGCAAGGTGCTCTTTGATAGGGGTCATTATTCACATTGCCATGTCCTCGAAATCATACGAGAAGTAACAAACGATACATCGATTTAGTAAAATTAGGGTCACCTTCAATATCTAAATCCAAGCCTTACTCCATCTTAGACACAGCTCCCAATTGGACTCTTTTGATGGACATGTATGAAAAACACTACAAAATTCCTGATGATGTTGGTGTTATGTCTTCCAGACCAAACATATTCCTATACTCAAATAATCTAAAATGGGTAGTACTTACAGAACTTACTGTGCAGTGGGAAACAAACATACCTAAAGACCACTCAATAAAAACAAACAAGTATTATGGACCTAACAAATGAATTAACCAAAAACAGTTCTGTGGTTAATTTATATGCTGTAGAAGTTGGAGCAAGGGGTTTACCAGCAAAATCCCTATATAACCTACTTAAAGACCATGGCCTGTCTAGAACAACTGTTACTTCCATCCTAGAATATATATCTAAGGTGGCATTAGTAGGATCCTTCAAAATTTGGCTATGTAGGGGAGGAAGCTTGAGCTGTGAAGGGACACATTGATGACATCATAAAGGGGGCCCTGAACCGTACTCCCTGGGTTACAAGTCCCAAGACCCTCTGGCCTCTTCCTCTGCAATGCTATGGATCCAGCACCTGCATGATGAATCCATGAACTGCTAAGAAATTCATCTCTAATAATATGGACAAGACACCAGGATTTTAAATGTATCAAGTACTAATTATATGTTGTGAGTACTAAGAAAAGCTCTGCCTACCCTGATCACTGGTCATCACATTAATTGGTGTTATTGAAACTGTTAGATGCTTGACTGATTTAAACCTTTAGCATCATAAATAACAACAACAATATAAATTCATTCATAAAAGGACCAATCATTCCTTCTGCAGTGCCAAAAGGTTAAAGTTGTTGATACTAGTCTTCCAGTCCAAGGATGTTAAATTTTGCAAAAACCAATCACATTTGATTCAAATTGCTAGTCCAGATTATAAATCAACTGCACCTTGCCAAAGCCCAAAGCTCATACCAAATTTCAAAAACTTTGTTAAGCTATTCCAGACTAAATAATTGAAGCTACACTACAAAGTTCTTCTTTTTTGGCTATCACAATGAATGATTGATGTCTCTTACACACACTTTTCATTTTTATAAGAACTCATTAGTCTATTTACGAATTCGATATGAGTCCAAATCATAGTGTAAAGTTCACTAGTGTGTAGTGTATTTATATATAGACTGGTTAAATTAAGAATGAAATAATCAGTATTTTATCACTGAACCTCTACTACTTACCTTGGCCAAAAAGATTTTATTATAACTACCCTCCATCAAGTACTGTTCCAAAGCAAGTGGGTGTTTCACGTATGGGTCAGCTCTTATGACATCAACTGGAAGACGCTCTAACTCTGTGTGAAACTCAGCAACTCTATTCTGGGAAAGCAGGAACAATAGATTCAAGCCGAGTAGCTGGTACATAAATGCTGATTCTGGAAGATGGTCCCTGAAAATTATTGGAAACTCATTTTAATCATAGCAGCTTAAGTTTAAAATCTACATGTTTCTAATGTTTAACGATATGTGATAAAAATTCAGGTTTTATATATAAGTATGCAGTAAATACATTACTTCACTCTTTGTTGACTACTTTGCCTACAGAATATTTTGTGACATTAGAATCTCAAGAACCTATGTGTCATAAATGTAAATAAATGTTTTCTGACAAAGTTTAAAGATCTGGAACTGTAACTGGTATATTACAATAGACTTGTTGCCCTTTACATAATGCTAAGGTTTGCCTGGCATGCGGGTGTTTCATTACACCTCAGCTTACCTTTTAATTTAACAAAGGAAACAGGTGTGACAATAGTATTAGAGGAAGTAAGGCATCAAATAACTTGGCTCTCAAGGCATCAATGAAATCCTGTATGACTTATTAGAGCACCTCACTTTTCGAAAGGAGTGATGTAGTCAAAGCATTATTAACTTATAAGTAATAAAACTTTTCTTAAAACTCACTTGTAATCGAAATAATAACACTTTAGTTGTGACATGTATCTCTCGAAAGCTTTTACGTCTTTGACGGCGACCGCCCATTGCGCTCCAATTTCCAGCACGTCTCTTGCCAATACTAACTCTTTTTGATTTGCTACAGCGTTATTACTCGGTAGGAAACTTAATTGAGTAAGAGCTATCTGAAAAATAAAGAATTCGTTTTATGGATCATGCGGGCACTGTTCGTTTTTGTCAAGTCATCATTGTTACTTACCTTTATTTTATTCAATAGTTCGCCGCATTTTTCCAGTTTTCGAGGCTTTTTGGCCCACTCAGTTTTAAGATTTTGATAAAGCGTAGCTACATCTTTTATTGCAGTCATTGTTTCTAGTTATTTAACCGTTGCAGCAATTTGACCACACATGTGTGGTTGTATTGAAAGGTGCATAAAGTCAAAATGACCACACATGTGTGGTTTCATGCTCACCAATTAAGTTTTTATGTTTTGTTCAATTATACAACTAAATTGTGTGTTATTGTCTATGGACAAGTTGTAGCGTGTGAAACGCGCTTTATTTTGACGGTTCAATGAGAACAAAATCTATTATAGTCAGAGAGAACGAACTGAATGAATATGAAAACATATTTATGCTTTCATTCGGTTTGCGCGCGAAAAACGAAATCTGAAAAAAAGTGTTTTGGTGACAGTTTTACATAAATGTGCGTTAAATAATGATATACGTAGTTCTATGGATATTCATACAGATAATAAGTGCGTAAAAGAAATAACATAGTGCTAAATAAGTAACAGTTTTCGGTAATAACAATAATAAATTATGTGACTAGCATTGTTGATTCGTGTTTCAACAGTGACTGACATAGTGCCATTGATTGTTATAATTACGAGTATGTACCTAATTTCTCCTTGTATGCGTTATTAATCTAACATTTGTCGTAAAGTTTGAGTTTTCATACTAAAATGCAAATTCGAAACGAGCCCGTTTGCTATTGAGTTAGTCGCCATATTCCAGTGTAATTTTTGAAGAGCGCTGTGACATTGTCGATAATACTTTATCGATATTTACATTGATCGGTGAGTTTTAATGGCAATGTCATAACTATCTTGGTTTTATGCTCTACCAACCACAAAGTTCGATTATTTTTGTAAAAACATATACTTTTGTATATATATGTATATATACACATATATAATACCTACGCTAATTATATTTGTATATATAAATAATTAGCGTAGGTATTTTTACACCGAAAGCAGATCGGAATACACGATTAATCGCTCCATAAATTTCTAAACGGGAAGTTATTGCAAAGCTTGTGATAGTACTAGAAATCGTAAAAAAAGATATCTTAGTGTTATGCTATTATCATAACAATTTACTTCTGTTTCAGAAGTTCCAATCTTCAGCGTTTATCTTTCACTGTATCCACGTGACAATATGATATGGAATCCACCCCGTATAATTTTAAGAGACTATGACTAAAACGTTGCGTTGAACCTATTGAAGTCATTTATAGACATTTATAGATTTATACACAGGCACCATATTTACAGGTAAATTTTTTAATACATTTCTCTAATTGTTAAGCTATCAAACTGCCAAATTGCCACAGGAAAATGAGCTGTAATGCAAGTTTGCGGTTATTTTTATACGATTTTGACACATTTTTTTTTGTAGAATGAAAAATGCTTTGCTACGTTGAAGGTTTTTCTGGGTAATTATTATGCAAAATAAATTTGAATACCTATATACAAGGTTATTGGTAAAATGCTAACAACCTCTTAGGGTTGACTTCTGCTAGTACTAACAAACATTTTGTGAGGAAACATTATTTTCAAAGTTTTTTTTGTTTTTTTTTTTAAGTGTATATGACGGAATAAGCACGAAGGCCACCTGATGTTAAAAGTCTGTTGTGCCTGTAATGTATTATTTTATATTTTTTATTACGTTGCTCGATGTAAATATTCAAAACTCTATTCAAAGGTAGCCCGGCGCGGTCCAGTGTTGCCGCCGCTGGCGTTCTTAGCTCGGAGTAGGCATTGTCTTTTACTACGTACTACGACACAGAACACAAAAGTGCCGGACAGTAATAAAAATAGAGTTATGAGTCATTGTCATGTTAGCTCATTCGGCCAGAGCATATCCTAGCTATAGGGTAGATGACGCGGGTTCGAATCCCTCGCATGACTATAATTTTTCCTCACGTTCATTTGTAATCTTGTAATGTTATAGCGTACTTGAGATATATAATACGAACTGTAAAACAGTAGTTATCAAGGGTGTTAGATTTTTAATTTTTACTTGTCATATTTGTTGTGACAGTTAAGCCACAGAATTGAAAGTATGCCAATGCTTGGTCCAAAATGTGCTCAGAGCGTTTAATGACATGGAGTGCTCACGGTGCGCATCCGTGGGGCCGTGAGTACTGTCAGCGCTGAGTGGTGACGTCATCGATAATATCACACTTATCAGTCATGCAAATTTGGTTTGGGCTTGGTGCCCTTCGTATAAATCGGACCAGCTCTGAGCGTGCTGTTGGTACGATTTGCACAAATTGAAACGCACTCCAAAATTGCTCTGCTAAAATTATTAATATAGAAATGAGTTTATCTGGTAATTCATTCCTTTTTTGTACAGTTTTTTGTACAGGGCTAGCCTTTAGTAGGATGATGAACAAGGGACACTTTATCGTGATATACCAGAATGGATTACTGTATCCCGTTTCAGTAAAACATCACTTTATTTTTTTACTCAGTGGGATCAAGCTATATGCCTACTTGCTAGCTACTATGTGTACATATAGACATATTTGTTTTTTATATTACAGATAACTGAGCGACCAAGAACATGAAAAGAAAGAAGATAATGAAAAAAATAAAAGTTTAAAATTACCATTAAAGTTGTTTAATTAATATGCAATAGTATTTTTGTGAGATAAGTGTTTGTTACTCAATTACATTGTTTGCACAGATTTAGATTTTAAGAAAATGTTTTTGAATGCTTGAAAGGAAACAGTGCATCAAATGTACAAAGACACTTTTTAAAAACATTATAAATATAACCATACAAAATGCGCGCATTATTCTCGAGAGGTTTTCTGACTCTCAAATTGGTTATTTTGTGTTTCAGCTAACCTTACTGAAACCCATAATTGATAAGCACCATAATCTCAGCGTGAAGGTACCTCTTCACGTATGCGTTCTCGTGCTAATCTGCTTCCTCTAGAGTGCCTCACGGGAAGGCATTTTCTTCACCGAATTGAAGTCACCGACGCGATTAGTGAAAGTTTCCCACAGAACGAACCTGGGATGACGAAATGGTATTTGGTGTACACACTGAGGTTTAAGACCACATTGGTGTACGAAATACGAATGTCCGGACTGTAATGTTCCCTATATTTGTATTGGAGGTTGTTTCAAAGAGTACCATACCATGCAGTCATAGCTTTCTTCTCCTAAAATACAACTGCAATTTCGAGTGTTGGTTGATATGCAAACGGACTATAAATGGAAAATACGCGAGAGCCGTTAACCTTGTCTCATTGTGTTGCCAGATGTATGTTTGATTGTATTAATTCCCTCTATATCTCTTTAGAATCTACCGTTGCAGGGCTGAGAAGCAGATTTCAGGATACACACTTTTGTTATTGAACATGCTTGTACTCTTTTGGATTTGTCATAAAAGTACTAGGTTTTTTATTTATTGAATTAGATATCGTATGACGTTTCAGAAAATTGTGAATGTGCGGGTTCGATTCCCGCCTTGGGCATAACATTTTGTACTCCAATAATTTGTTAAAAATATTTTCGCTTAGCACGCGATAGTGCTTGTAATAATATTTAGAAATATAGAAGGGTAGCGACATCATACCGAGAGTTAAGTGTTTGAAAAAACACTTCTATCGATCAGATGAAGTCTAGTAGTCTGGTTGATGGACGCGCACCGTCCCCTATGACGGTTAAAGTACGATTGGAGTATGAAATTTCGGCTACAAATGCCGTGTCCAGGTGGCCGAGGGGGTTTAAGCATCCGACGCGATATCGCGTAACGCGGGTTCGATTCCCGCCTTGGGCATAAAATTTTGTACTTCAATAATTTGTTAAAAATATTTTACGCCTATATCAAATAAACTGACAAAATTGTATTGCTTCCAATGTAACACGTATTTTATCTTGCATGAAAAGCAAGCCTTTGATTACCATCACAGCTTTTTGGATCAATATGAGGTCGAATACGTTGTTCAGGCTAAGCCTATAATGGAAAATTGATCTTAAGGTCCACTGCCGGAACATTGTAATAGAATAGACTTTAGGTCTGGAGTTAGGTGCTTGGCGACAGATTTTCTACTACAGGATTGTAGTTAACCTTTCATAAAATGCCCTGCCACAATGCAGTGAAACTTAAAGCAACTCGCAGGGATATGAACCATGGTACTCCATGCGGTAGTCGATAACCATTACCGCTTAGCAATCATTGCTTCATAAGTCGAATTGACATGTAACTTAATTAATTTTTTAATTAACTGTCAATCACATAATTTGCCACAAAAATAACTTTTATTGGCAATTAACGCTTACATAGTAGATACATCGGATTTTTTTATCGACAATGTAACCGATAACAGTAACATCACTATTAGTAATATAATTTTCATACAAATATTTGCAAGATTCTAAAAAAATATTTTATTCCGTTTTTTACACTAAGGTAATTTAGTAAGAGATCTAGAAAGCAATAAATATAAGTTTCATAAGATTCCACTTGTTTTATTTGGTCAAAGGATGCCATTTTACTTCATAGTAGTACTTCCAATGTATGGTAAAAACTAGTAGCCGTGATTAGTGAATTTCTATAATATTTGATGAAATTTATGAGATCTAGTGAAAGTTTCAATGAAAGAAATAAATGTATTCTTGAATAATACAGGCTTTTATTTCAAAATTCTTCAGGAGCATGTTTTTACCAGGTTATAAATTTACACGATCAGGTGAGCTTGAACATAAAATACGTGTGCGCTAACAATGACTTCAATCCTATTTTATTAGAAAAGTTTGAGTAAAACCAAAAAAACTAAAGATGCAGTTTAGCAAAACGTATAGTCTCATTTATATAGATACAGGTACATTTATAAAATAACCATACATACGTCGATTATTTACACATTTTCTATGGTGAGTGCATAATTTTTCATAGTGTCTTGGTTTTGGAGAGATATTTTCCTGTCATAGATAAAAAAGCTAAATCTTAGTATAAATCATCGTGATAGAGTAATTATCAATTGATATTTTTCTCTTTATTTTATTTGAATTGGTTTTGTGGATCAAAACATATGGCGTAGAATGTAAAACTAGATAATTTTATTTCTTGGTCCGCCATGACCTCTGGTGTCAAAGTGTCACATTGCATAATGACATAGCGCGAGCGAGAGGGTTAAAGATGTCACAAACAATACAATTTTTCCGATTTGTAAATTATAATCATTGCATAGCAGGGTTGCCAGATCCGCGAGTTAAAAATTATCGGAGATTTAATGCAAAATTATCGTGTTTTTATCGCAAGTCCAAATTTACTCTATAAGTTACTCAACCGAGTCTAAAAAGACAATACGGCAAAAATTTAGGGTGTGTAACCTTAATAGACATCGTTAATTTTTTTAAGTAGATTCTAGATCTTAATACGACTTACTTGTCATATTAGGCAATTTTAATGTTGGGCACCCACCTAATTTTCAGGAAACTACACGCAGGTTGTTTCTGTTGTTCTACAAATTAAATCTCTTAGATAGGGTATATAAAACGTAATTTTTTTTTTATTGAATATGCATCTTATTTTAATTTTAATCAAAAAGTAATTTCTTCCTCAGAATCAGAACACAATGATTGAGTTTCTGCGGATGAGCCATGTAGGCCTTAACGGGCTCTGTTTTTTTTTTCAGGGCCGTATTCTCCTTACCTATTCATACACTCAATCATGCTCGGTTTGGTATAAAATCAATTCAGCAGGTTTTTGCGCTACCATTGTCACAGCCTTCTACGCCCAAAACTATGCCATTAACAGTAGCTGTTATGAGATGGTGGCTTTTTTATAACTTAATTTAAGTATTTTCGAAAAATCAATTCACATTCCACGTTCGTATGATTCTGGACTGCCTTAGATTATAGAAAAATATCACAAAAATTTACGTTCCGTTACAGATACCTGAATTCGTCTCAAAAATATCGTGTTATTGACAAAAATATCGTAGAAGTTGGATAAAATATCGTGCGATATGTACTTATTATTTTATATCGCATGGTACTCAAAAATATCGTGGATCTAGGATAATTATCGCATGTCTGGCAACACTGTTGCATAGAGAAAACAACAGTGTTGCCGGATCCCCTTTTCAATTTTTCCCGCATAAAACCCTAAAATTACCCGATTTTGGCACAAAATACCCGCCAATAACAAAAAATTAACCGCATCAATTATTACAGCAAAGTTACATATATAATCACACCTGTGTTCCCCAAAGGGGTAGGTAGAGGTGTGTAAACACCCACGTTTGTTTTGATTCCATGTAATAGGGAGCAAGCCTATTATTCTAGGTTAAGCATGTTGACACCTTCGACCACATAATCACTTACCATCAGGAGAGACTGTGGTCAAAAACTTACATAAAAGCAATAAAAAAGCTTATTACCATTCACCGGGCACAGTTTCAGGGTCAAACAAAATGTTTTCTCTAGTGTGTTAGAGGACGAAACACAAGTACATATAACAAATAATTTGTTTACGCTCACAGAATATTTACAAGACTGGAACACAAGGACAACTTGTATGAAACCCTGGCACTAAGTTGGTATACAGCCCTGTTGTGCGTCTAATGCGCACAAACCCCTACTCACATCCACGTGAGAAGTGGTATGCTGCTCATTTGGTGCTCTTTTCCCTTTGTCGCCGCTAACGACAGTCACGGGAAGAAATGGGGAGGTAACAATCTAACAGGGCACTCCACGGGTCAAGACATATGAAAATAGTAAAAAATAGGTTTTGAACATATTTTTTTATATAGACTTTGATAAAGACAAAGGTATAAATTTACATGAGTTCTAATGAACCAGATGTTTAGTAAAAGAAACATCATTTACTTTTGTTGACTTTTCGCAAGATAATGAAAAGATTCAGGCGTTACTTTGCGGAAATCCATATTTAATAATAACAAATATTTTCAAAATATTTTACGAAATCATCAAATTAATATATTAATAAAACACTTCAAAAATATAAAAATATATCTAGTGACAATTCCGCCCAATTTTCCTGCTAAGCCGACGTGACGTCACAAATGCCACGCAGCCAAACCGGAAGAATTTTCGACGCGTTTCGCTTCTACACGAAGCATCCTCAGGAGGTCTTGACTCTTCGAGCGCACGATCGAGAATGAATGAATGAATTATTATTTTCGCAAGATGGTTTAAATTTTACTGAACCAGATTCAATATCGTCATTTTGTGGTCAATACGAAATTTGTGGTGTCTATTTTACTAGTTACTTTTTAGTTTTTACTCGATGCTCGTTACTTTGGTTTTACTTTATGTATGATGTTCAATGTAATCCACTGAAAATACCCGTCAGATACCCGCCAGTAATAAAATACCCCCCAAATTGCCCGCCAGGGTCTAAAATACCCCTTTTCGGGTAATTGACCCGTCATCCGGCAACGCTGGAAAACAACGGCCACCAAGGGACAATTCCATTTGACGCTAATAACTTTATTTTCGATAACTTTGATCACATTTGTGTCTATGGTTGTGATCACTGTGATCGTTTGTAACTTCTCCCCTGTTTCATTTAGGATAAGAACGCTAAGAATGCCACTAAAATTTGCCACTTCTGTCACTTTTGACATTAGATGTAGCGTTTATGGCGAAAATAACGCCAAGACCCATGTGGAACAACTTTTTGGAAGTGTGATCGTTTTTAGCGTTTTTGGCGAATCTAACTTCAAATGGTATGCACCCCAAACCATCCTCAATCTTATTAACCTGTGGAAATATTTAATTAGCCCACAGATAAAACATAAAGCGAAGGATGCATGAATGGGATAGATGGGCGTACATTTGGATCAAGATGTGAACCTTCCAGTTGGTACAGGTACACATCACTGTATGTTATTGATATAACATGGCTGTGAGTTTTCTGTCCGATCCCTAGTCCGATAGTTAACAAACCTTTTTTTAGAAGGGTTTTAAAAAACTAATTTAAAATAAAAACTATGAAATACGTCCAACCTATATGGAGACTCGGTTTATTTGGGCTTACAAATCTTGTTATGTGTGAGTATTCCACAACTCTAAGGAGGTCTGTAGACCAATAGACAATAGGAAGAATAAATTAGTTTTCTGACTTAATATGTCAATCGATTATATTATTCTCTTCCGTGTACTTTTTACGTTGTAAACATTATTTATATTATATTCCTTCTTCCAAATCGCATGAATCTTTTCAACCACCATATCCCCAACAAATTGGTAGCAGAGCGTGGTTACGCTGGTAAAGTGCAATCATGAATATATAGAAAATTATCGTCACCAATATGACGTCATATCGGATTGATTCACTAACGAAAGAAAATTACGATACTTGGAGTGTCCAAGCCCAGGCCATACTAATAAAAAATGGTTTGTGGGATATTGCCAGCGGTAAAGAATTGCGACCAACAAAGGAAGAAGAACAAGCAGTTTTTACGCAAAAGGATTTGCTAGCAAGGTCAGAACTTTTGCTACTGATTTCACCATCGGAGCTGAAACAGGTAAAAAACTGTGATACATCATATGAACTGTGGAATAAGCTAAAAAGCATATATCAAAGTACAGGACCGGCACGAAAGGCTACATTATTAAAGCAATTAATATTGAAAAAAGTAGAAAACAATGATGTTCGTGATCATCTTAATAATTTCATGGACATTGTTGATAAACTTGCTGATATGAATGTTGACCTCCACCCGGACTTACTAAGCATCATGATGCTATACAGCCTACCCGTGTCATATGAAAATTTTCGCATCGCCGTCGAATCAAGAGACAGTTTACCGAAGCCAGAAGAACTCAAAATTAAAATTATTGAGGAAAGTGAAGCTCGGAAAAACAACGACGATTCCACAAAAAGCAACGATGCATTTTATGCCAAAAAGAAAAGCAAATATTGTAATAAATGTAAAAAGAAAGGACACAATACGGAAGCCTGCTGGAGTAAACAGAAAAAGAACTCTACTAGCAAGGTAAAACAAGATAATAATATTAATTTATGCTTAAATACAAATAATACAGATACACCAGAAGAAATATGGTGCCTTGATAGTGGTTGCTCATCGCATATTTGTGGGGAAAGAAAACTTTTCACCCACATAACTTCAGAAGAAGGAAATCTGAAGTTAGCATCTAAAAACCATACAATGGCTATTGAAGGCAGAGGAAAAGTGGTAACTTATGCTGAAAACGTCAAATGTAACATTTTAGACACGCTGTATGTACCTGATCTAACTGTCAACTTATTATCCGTTGGAAAAATAACTGACAAAGGAAATAAGGTATTATATGAAAAGGACAAAGCAATCATAATGGGAAAGAATGATAAAGTATTACAAACAGCACATCGTAAGAATGGACTATACTATCTTAAATTCGATAAATCAGACGAAACACTAAATTACACACCAGGAACTGAAAATAAGATAATGCAATGGCATCGTAAGTTCGGACATTTGAATGAAAAAGACTTGAGAAACTTAGAAAAAGAAAATTTAATATATGGTCTTCAACTTGACAATCAAAAGTTGGACGAATGTGAGACCTGTATAAAAGGAAAATTTTCTCGACTTCCATTCCCGACAAATAGTAAAATAAATACTACAGAACCATTGCAAGTCATCCACAGTGACGTGTGTGGCCCATTTGAAAACGAAACTTATTATCCGTTGGAAAAATAACTGACAAAGGAAATAAGGTATTATATGAAAAGGACAAAGCAATCATAATGGGAAAGAATGATAAAGTATTACAAACAGCACATCGTAAGAATGGACTATACTATCTTAAATTCGATAAATCAGACGAAACACTAAATTACACACCAGGAACTGAAAATAAGATAATGCAATGGCATCGTAAGTTCGGACATTTGAATGAAAAAGACTTGAGAAACTTAGAAAAAGAAAATTTAATATATGGTCTTCAACTTGACAATCAAAAGTTGGACGAATGTGAGACCTGTATAAAAGGAAAATTTTCTCGACTTCCATTCCCGACAAATAGTAAAATAAATACTACAGAACCATTGCAAGTCATCCACAGTGACGTGTGTGGCCCATTTGAAAACGAATCTTTAGCTGGATCAAAATACTACGTGACTTTCATAGACGATTACACGAGATATGCCTATGTGTACTTCATGGAAAGAAAAAGTCAAGTATATGAAAAGTTCCAAGAATATCTAAATGAAGTGGAAAATTTTACAAATAAAAAGATAAAATTTCTCCAATCAGATAATGGAAAAGAATATGTCAACAAAGAGTTTGATACATATTTGAAAGAAAAAGGGATCCAAAGGAGATTGACTGCTCCATACACTCCGCAGCAAAATGGGATAAGCGAACGCAAAAACAGAAGTCTGATGGAAAAGGCCAGATGCTTAATGATAGAAGCAAATGCTCCTAAGAGCTTATGGGCTGAAGCCGTATATACTGCCAACTACTTACTCAACCGAAGCCCAGCAAAAGCACTGAATGGACATACTTATACCATACCAAAAATGGGTTGGCCGAACCCCATCTGCAAAACATTTTCATGTTTTTGGAAGCAAAGCTTTTGCTATGATAAAAAATAGAAAAGGTAAATTATCACAAAAAGCTAAAGAAGGAGTATTCGTTGGATATGCAAGATATACAAAAGGTTTTCGAATTTACATACCAAAAGAAAATACTGTTATTATCAGTAGGGATGTAAAAGTCATAAATAGGATGTACTACGAAAATGAAGGCATAAAATATGATGACTTTATCGAACCACCGCAATCAGAGCAGCATCAACTGAAACCTGTAAATAATAAATTTAAAAGAAATAAAAATACAATTTTAACTAAACAAATTGAAATTGAAACAAATGAAAATCTTCAACCCACTGTAACATCTTCACAAGACATAGACATTGATAACTGATACCCATACATCTACTGAAGTTCTTGTAGAAGGCGAGGAAGACGTATTTGAAGACGCACCTGAAGCTCAAACTACAAATCAGAAATTACAAAGAGAAAGAAAACAACCTTCATGGATGAAAGACTTTGTAACGGGGAGCGAGATAGATGAAGGTTTACTTATGTCAGATATATCCTTTATGTCAGATGAAAATGAAAGCAGTGAAGACTGGAGCGGTGCTATAAAATCCGAAATTAAAGCTCATTTAAAAAACGGCACCTGGAAAATAGTTAAAAAAGAAGATGGTATGAAAGTTGTAGACTATAAAATGGTACTCAAAAAGAAATTAAGCCCAGACAACAAAGAATCCAAAAAGGCTCGTCTTGTTGCTAAAGGTTTTACACAAAGACCAGGTATTGACTATAGTGAGACATTTGCTCCTGTCGCAAAACTTAGCTCAATCAGATCTATTATTGCGATATCAGTTGAAGAAAATTTACAACTTTGTCAAATGGACGTCACAACAGCATATCTGAATGGAGACCTAAAAGAAAACATATATATGAAACTTCCTGATTATGTTGAACAATATTTACGAGAAATATTGGTAGAAGAGAGCAACGCAGATGACCTTAACATCTACAACATGACCCGTAACATGCTTAGAGATATGAAAGCCATAGAAGGTGAAAAAGTTTGTCTACTCAAGAAAGCACTCTATGGACTTAAGCAGGCAGGGAGGCAATGGTATACTAAACTCGACACAGAATTAAAAGCCATAGGATTCAAAACATCATTAGCAGATCCATGCATCTATACCCTCGTGAAAGGAGGAGTAAAGATAATAATTGGAATTTATGTCGACGATTTATTGATTGCCTACTCATGTCCAAAGAAATTAAAAGAAATCAAAGATTCTTTAAGAAAGAAGTTTGAATTAAAGGATCTAGGAAGACCTAAACGTCTAATTGGAATCGAAGTAACATACAAAAATGGTGAAATAAAACTAAGCCAAGGAAATTACATTGAAACTATATTGAAAAAATTTAACATGGAACAATGTAATCCTGCTACTACGCCAATAGAACCAGGCCTAATCTTAGAACCAAATAAGAAAGAACAGAAAGATTTGCCTTACAAGAACCTGATCGGTACACTAATGTATCTTGCCGTAGCAACCAGGTTGGACATAGCTTTTGCAGTGAGTTACCTTTCACAATATAATGATAGCTATGATGATACTCATTTCAAGAGTGCAAAAAGAGTCCTCCGATACTTAAAAGGTACAAAAGATGTGGGCTTGATATTTAAAAATACTGGAAAAGAGTTACATGGCATGACCGACGCCGATTGGGGTGCAAATAAATTAGATAGAAAATCGTTTTCTGGATATTGCTTCAAGCTAGCCGGAGCACCGATTAGCTGGGCATCCAAGAAACAAAGAAGTGTCGCTTTGTCAACGGCCGAAGCCGAATATATAGCTATAACTGAAGCTGCAAAAGAAGCGATACACCTAAAAGGACTTTTTAATGACCTGGGTGCTAGTCAGAGCAAAATCATCATCTGGAATGATAATCAGGCAGCGCTTAAACTATGTCAAAATCCAATTGTCTCATCAAGATCTAAGCATATAGATCTCAAGATGCATTTCATAAGAGACTGTATTACAGATGGATTTATTGAGATGAAATATCTACCAACTGAAATAATGGAGGCAGACATATTAACAAAATCAGTTAATGGTCCACGACTTTCTCGACTGAAGAATTTGATTGGAATATTGGATTATGAGTCGTGAGGAGGAGTGTGAGTATTCCACAACTCTAAGGAGGTCTGTAGACCAATAGACAATAGGAAGAATAAATTAGTTTTCTGACTTAATATGTCAATCGATTATATTATTCTCTTCCGTGTACTTTTTACGTTGTAAACATTATTTATATTATATTCCTTCTTCCAAATCGCATGAATCTTTTCAACCACCATATCCCCAACATTATGCGACGGTGTAAGAGTGCATCGTCGTGGGATACATTTTATGGTACTTTCCACTGACAATGCAAAGTCAGCGGAATATTCGCTTACTAATCTAATATAGATGGTTCGGGCGGATCCATAACTCCTCCCTTCCCAAGAGGGATATTATCGGTACGTTCATTTTCATGTATTATATCATAATAACGTTCCGATAATTTCTAGAATACATTTTTTTTATGCCTTATATGTTACCTTTGACCACTATCTCACGTGATGGTAAGTGATGATGTGGTCGAAGATGTTGTTCAGGCTAACCTAGAAGTACTGGCACTCAAGGACAGCTGCCGGAACACACCGTTAGGTGCATCGCGACAGATTTTCTACTTGAGGGTGGTAGCTAGCCAGGCGGGCATTCGCAAAATGCCCTACCATCATACTATAACGACTGCCATCCTAAGACAACAACCGGGACCGACGGCTTAAAGTGCCCTCCGAAGCACGGAAGCGCTCAGTAGTAATGTAGTGACATTACTCGCGGTCACCCATCCAACTCATCACCGCGCGCGACGTTGCTTAACTTTGCTGATCGGTTGAGAACAGCTAAGTAAACGTGCACAAGGCAAGGCATTCGCTCACCAGAAGTAAATTCCTCAAACTCAAAAATAGCTTCACCTGAGTGTTGGTCTGTTGGTATATTAATGCGTTGTTCAATGGGTAATTCAAGGACGTAATTCTGACTATATATAATTGGATTGAAAGTGGCTTTAGTCCTTAAAATCAGATACTTTAAATTGATAATTACATCTATTTGCTTAAGTAAGTCATTACCAATCAACCCTTCATATCGTTCGTCTACCTACGTCATACAAGTAGAACTTATGGTAGTCGCTATTATTAAATGTGGGAAATAATGGGATCTCTATCACTTGGTCATGCAAGCTATTTGCGTGAGCTCACGACTTGGAATGGTTCGTGTCTAATATAGAAGGAAAAATACTGATAGGCAATGCGAGGGCTTATAAAAGATCGAGTACTCCCCGTGTCTATCATAAATTTCGCATTGATCTCCAGTAAAAAGATGTAAGGTAATATTAAGTTAGCGTCAAAGTTTAATTCTACGACTTCTCGTTTTTGCGAGAGGTTTCTCTGCGAAAATTTTCTGTCTCAGTAGGTATTACATGCGTATTTTACGTCTGACGAAATTATTTCGTCACTATAATCCTGAAGCGGCATCGTTCTCATAGATATGTCAGTGGATTGGAAGTGCGGTTTTTGATCCTGAGGTGGTTGTGTTGGCTGAGTGTGAGGGGTGGTGACGTGAACGGGGCGCTGTTTCCAAACTTGATGCCTTGATTCGGCATGATGGATGACTTTAACACAGAACTGTTATCCTGCGTACGATTGAGCATTTAATACTGCTCATGGAAGTTAACTTCCTCAAGCACTACATTAAGAGCATCTTCTAAAGTAAAAGGTGTCTTGAGTCTCATGACGCGAACCATATTCTCAGGTAAATTGTATAAAAATACGTTTAACACCATAGGTATTATTATAGATTGCAATTTTAGCGCATTACGTTTACTTTAGAGATAAGCAGAGAGTGATTATTTATTACTCTACAGCAAAAATCGAGGTTATTTGGTTTATTTTAGGAATTAAATTTACGTGTCCAACATTATATTACGCTTTTAAAACAGTGCAAACGTTGATTAAAAATATTTTAAAAACTACTACCCTATTAAACTCCAAATATTAAGCTAAAATTGAAAACCATTTAAAGAAACCTCAAATTAAAAACATATGACATGCTGGTATCACCAAGCACGTTATGAGTGACGCAGCACGTTTGTACTCGTAAAAACAATAGCAGCTTTGCATGATATGCACACAAGCGCTTCAAACCGGTCCTGTTGTTTTTGTTGCGCTTGCAGCACGACACTCCAACAAGTTAATTATGGTCTGTCTAATTTAGCTTGATAATTTTGACAGATCCCTGTAGGGATGGAGTAGTGTATAATCATTAATGAATCTATTCGATCATGATTCACTTAGAACTTACAATCGATAGTTGCATGCTAATGCTGTATGGATTAAGACTTTTGAACAACTTGCTATTGAACTAATGGTTCGTTGAGAACTGTAGATAAATAAAAATATATAAATACGACCATAAAAGCCCTCCCACAATAACACTTTCAGCTTGTTCATATGTTTATTCAGTCAGTCAGACTATTTAGTAGAATATGTGCCAGTCGAAAGAATTTTTGTGAACAAGCTCTTAGAGTGAAATAAAACAAAGATTTGGAATTTAAAGTTATTTATTATGAAAATAATGGTAAATTTAGTTCATTATCAGCATCATCAGCATATTGGAACTCTCCCTAACGTTGATTATCAATTCTTGTCCACACATGCTTTTATTTATTTTATGTTTTACACTTCAATATTGGACATTTTTGGTCACCTGGCGTCATGTTTTAATTAGTTTATAGAAAATCAACAAAAAGTACATACCTAAATTACCTACTACGCGAAAGCTAAGTGTGTAGGTATACCTACCTATAATTATTTATTATAATTAAATTATTAAAACACACTAGATTAAAAGACATCATTAACACAATACCTACCTACATGACAGTCTGTAGCGCCGCCACAATCTTGGAGTCAATACCTAGATACTATTTTTCATTTCTAATTATATTTTTTCAGAATAGCAGCTGACAATATAGTGCTGACACGCAATTAGTATATACCATTAGTAGCATATGTTCTGTCAATAATGAACCAATGCTAATACTTATTTACGTGGTTTTATTATTATGTAAGAAATTATTTCAACATCGATTTCCGCTACCGGTTTTTCGTTATGCCTTGCAACTGGTACATCACTACCAGAAGCCGGCTGTACACATTCATGAAGTATAACATTATCTGTATGACAGTTTAGCTATGAAAATACGAATTTTCATAGGCGTGAGCTGTCAAAATTATCAAGCTAAATTAGACAAACCATAGGTATATAAGTTTCTGGTAATGTTTTCAAATGGCTGTTTATCTGTAGTCATGGATATGGAAGTGTTGTAACAATTAAATGTTAAATAATTATTGATATGTTATTATATGTTAATTAATAAAAGTATTGATACTGTGAAATATGTCGTTTTAAATGGATGATACACATATATTCAACTACAAAGCAATTTACACATAAAGATGGATGACCAGAACGTACCTCGCTAGATCCAGATTGTGTCTAAAAATGAAAGCATGTGAAAAAATATGACGCTTTTTTCTCTATCAGATAGAACAAACGTTATTCCTATACACGCCCTAGAAAAAATGATATTCCTTGTCTTGCAAAATGATTTCGTACATCGATTAAAACTACACAAACATTCCGAACGCTCTTTTTTAAATACGTTCAAAAGTTCAGTACGTATGCAAAAAGGAACGTATTTTTAAATACGTTCCTTTTTGCATATCCTAAACTTCATTGATGTATTATTTTTGTACTGCAAATGTAAAACAATGTTGTAAATGTTATAATAATGTACAGTAAGTGCTCAATCGTATACATAAGTATTAAAGTGACATTTTATATTGAAAATATATTAATCTAGAAACTATATGCAGAATGGGGCTCAGTTTTCCATTGCCTGACGTCGGGTTGAGGGTTGATATTTTTTTCACAGAGAGGTTACATTATTATAAGCACACTTGCAAAGTTTCAAAATCAGAAAATGCGTAGTTTTTGAGAAAAAAAATATTGAAAATTAATTATTTTGCAATATTAATGGTAAATAATATAGAATTCTCGCCAATGAACGTTTCGTTTTATGAACGGTTAAAGGCGTATTCCACTTGACACTAATTTCGATATTGTCGATAATTTTGCATCTATGGTTCCACATTTAATATGAGCCATAGATACAAAATGTGGTAAAAATAATCGAAAATAACGGCGATAATAATTGGCGTCAAGTGGAATTCGTTCAGTAACGTTTTGTATTAAAAAAACAGGTTAGGTTAGGTTGAAACTGCGACAACATAACGCGCGAGCCGAGCGAGCGTAGCGAGCGTGCCGCGGCAGCGGCCGGCGAAGCGCTAAAAAATCTGTTACACATCCAACAAAACAATAAATTTGATCAGTGAAGTGTTACAAGTGAGGTGATGATTTTACAAATATATGCATAATTCGAAAACTATGCATTACCTTGTAATAAAAGTGGTGGGAAAGGGAAGAGATGACCCTCCCCTTCCACTGCCCTCCTTAATGGCAATCGATTTTAAAATTATTATTTTAATTTTAATCCAGAAAATGATGAAAATTTAAAATAAGTAAAAAAGGGGGGGGATGCGGGACTTTTCCTTTGAAGAGGGGGGAGTGGTACCCCTCCCCCCCTCTCCCCACCCCCTCTACCCCCTGGATTCGACGGCCGTCAATGGAAAGTCGTACCCAGAATGGAACTCCGCCAGCTACGAACAGACGCGGACGTGTACCAGTGATCTCAGTCGTGCTTACGTAAATAATTATTTGTGATTTGTTGTTTTTGATTCTCGTTTCTACAACGGCAGTTTAGACGACTTATCCCCGCCCAAGAAGCAGGACACACTCTGTTTTGGGAGCCTGTCTTCACTAACGGATTCAACGGTCGGTGAGTCACGGCACCGAGATTTGAACTCTGGCTCACAGAGTGCATGAGTTTAATCTGCACGAATAACGAATGAGCCAAAGAAGCGCGGGAGCCGACGTCGAAATTAAGCTACGTGTGCTACGAGTGTGATGCGCTACGCAACTACGCAAGCTCCGCCCACTACAGCACCTACGACAAGTACGGCTACGTGCGCGTGCTACACGTTCAGCTGCATCGGGTTTGCTCGCTGCGATACAAACGTATAGTATTGACTCTTCTTATTATCTTTACCACATTACATACTTTGCTATTAAAAATGCCGAGAGTTGAACGTTCACCTCCACGAACACCAACGGTGGAAATAACGGCAGGGAAATCTACTCAGGACAAGCAGTATTTTGTAGACGTTGACGACAAAATAACTCCCCACCATAAACGTTCGAAACCGGACTCCTCGCCCAAGAACGAATTTCAATTATTTAGAGATTAAATGTTGGAATTATGGTCTACGTGGTCCAAGAAGCAAGAGTCAAATATTGCTAGGATAAATATGGATTTGTCTGAGCTTAAAAAACTGGTACAGAAGGTCTAGAAATGTCAACCTACAGACATCGAAAACTCGCTTGATTTTGTAAACAATAAGTATGAACAGATTAAGAACGATGTTATAAATATGGAGAAGAAACGGTCTGAGCAGCAGGACTTTATTCTGGGACTTCAACAACAGTTGGAAGATTTAAAGAAAACTCATCGCTCGGCAAGTATTGAGCTGAGAAACGTTCCTCTTCGGGACATAGAGACCCCTGAAGATCTCACGGCGACAGTGATTAAAACTTGCAGGGTTTTAAATGTTGACATGCATCAGTCAGAGATTCGAGACGTTTTTCGTGCTCCTGGAGCCCAAGGATCCTCACGGCCTATTGTAGCTGAATTAAGTACTGTTACCCTGAAAAACAAAATCCTCCAGAAGGCTCGTGGTTTCAATAAATCTCGCAAAAGGGAAGATAAATTAAATACGGACCATCTTAAAATTGATGGGCCTCATCAGCCCGTGTACATTGCTGAGCATCTCGCCTCACCCGCAGCACGGAAGCTGTTTTATGAGGCACGTAACTTTTCCAATACCAATGGTTACAAATTCTGTTGGACAAATAATGGCCAGATATACCTTAGAAAAACGGAAGGAGGAAAACTGGTAACCATCAGGTCCAATAAATGTCTCGCTGATCTTCAACAATCCCTGTGACTAGCTCAGGTTCTACATGTATTTATGTATCTAGTTAAGCCTAGTATTTTTTTGCTAAAGTGTAATAATAATAACTCGTCCAATATCCCACTAAATTCTACACAACTCTACATCTGTTCAAACAACACAAGCACCGAATTTCTGTTTCACACACCTAGAATACACAGTTTCATTCTCACCAATTTGTTAACTGATATTTGTGACTACTTTTTAAAGTCGTTACTTTGTCACCTGGACCTCCCATTCCCAGCGACAAATATAACTCATTTCTAATGTTTGATTTTGCAAAAAATAATTGCACGGCTGAACTTCTTGATCAGCCCTTTGATTCAGGATCCAGGACATGCAGCCCTGAAGAATGTAAAATCCTAGTAACACAAAATAATTTTACCATTCTAATACAAAATATAAGAAGCATAAATTGTTCTCGTAATATGGACGATTTCGTTGCATTACTTGCGCGAATTAAAAAAGACTGTGATATTATTATATTAACAGAGTGCTGGCTCCTATGTGCTCGAGAAATACCAAATCTTAATGGTTATATTTTACACTGTAGTAAAAAAACTGAATTGCAAAACGATGGCGTAGTAATTTATGTGAAAAACACAGTGTTACATACATCTTCTAATGAAACTTGTATAATTGATGCTAACAGTGTGATAGTTAAAATAAGTAATCATACCGCAATAGTTGGTATTTATCGTTCACCATAATATAAAAATATAACCTCATTTTTAGACTCTTTTGGTACAGTTCTAACGTCTCTCTCAACTTTCAAAAATGTATTTGTAGGTGGTGATATTAATATTAATATCGAGCTGGGAAACCAAAATGATAAAGATGTTTCTAAAAACTGGGTAAAAACCAGTGTGGTTTTTACCCAACACACTACTTACCAACCAGAGGAAAAAGCTGTTTAGACCACATGATTGTTGGAACAAAATCTCCTAGTCAGACTCTAGTCTTGAATTCAACCGTAACAGATCACTACTCAGTCTTATACAGTTTGCAAAAAAATATTTCCTATACTCCTATTTCAAAAACTATATCACAACTTAATGAAACTCGTCTTCATAATGATATGCAATACATAAGTTTTAAAAATATATACAGCTGTCAGGACGCTAGCTCAGCAGCGGCTCATTTGGTATTTACACTAACTGAAGTCATTCAGAAAAATACTATGACAATCACAGTGCCACGCAGAAAAAGAATTCTAAAACTTTGGTTAACGCCCGGATTGCTTCGGTGTATCCGACATAGAGATCAGTTGCACAGTCGATCAAAAAAATGTCCTGAAAATATAATTTTAAAAATCAGTTACTGTAGATATCGTAATTTTTGTAAGAAGCTCCTTAAAAAAGTAAAACGTGAATTCGAAAGAAACGAGTTATTAAAGGCTGGAAATAATAATAAAGAAATATGGAATGTCATTAAAAACATCACGGGAACGGGTAACGTTAAAGAAACTTCATTAGATCTGTTACATTCAGACCTGACTCCTGAGTCTTCCATCAATTTAGTTAATTCCTATTTTGCTGGTATTGGGAAAACTTTAGCCGATAAAATTAAAATCAATACTCAACCCAAAGAACCAAATTCTCACACACCGTGCGACTCCCTTCTTCTACTGGAGACAGACGAAACCGAAGTAGAACGAATGATTTTGTCACTTAGATCAAACTGTGCAATGGGATGGGACTTAATACCAAGTTCTTTTCTCAAAAAATATAAAAGCCATATTGTCCCCCCTCTCACCTTTGTCATCAATTTGTCCATAAAAACTGGTATTTTTCCTTCAGTTTTTAAGAAAGCCGTTATACATCCTATTCACAAGGGAGGAAACAGAGACTGTGTTAGCAATTATCGCCCTATATCAGTGTTATCTTCTTTGTCTAAGGTTTACGAACGTATTTTAAATGCTAGGCTTATTAAGTATCTCGAACAAAAAGAACTTCTTTCAAAAAATCAGTTTGGATTTCGGTGTAATAAATCAACATCTGATGCTGTACAACTTTTAACCGACAATATTGTTCAAGACCGTGACAATAAAAAGAAATGCTTAGCAGTGTATCTCGATTTAGCGAAAGCATTTGACACGGTCTCTGTTCCAATCCTTGTCAATAAAATGTATTCTGTGGGAATAAGAGGAGTTCCACTTGACCTCTTTCAAAGCTACCTAACTGGCAGGTCCCAGGTTGTAAAAATTGCTGATCACGTAAGGGGTGACCTTCCCATCACTTTTGGAGTCCCACAGGGCAGTATACTAGGACCTACACTATTCCAGGTATATATAAATCACTTGTGTAACTTAAATATAGAAAACTGTAAGATTATATCATTTGCCGATGATACTGCCCTGCTTTTTTCTGGTAGTTCATGGAAAAGTGTCTTTAAAGCTACTCAAAATGGCCTAAATATAGTCACACGCTGGCTAAATAGTAATTATTTGACAATTAACCCTACTAAAACTAAATTTGTGCCTTTTGCAATGCGTAACATCACCTTACCGGAGGAAGGAGTACATTCTCTCTATGTACATTCATGCGATTCTCCCAACATAAGTATTTGCGCGTGCCCATCACTATCGAGTGTCAGTAGTAGCAAATATCTGGGAGTGACAATAGATAGTAACCTTTCCTTCAAACAACACATTTCTGTTTTGACTGGCAGAGTTCGGAAATTAATCTACATGTTTAAAAATTTACGCGACGTGGCTGATCCTAAGCTCTTAAAATCAATCTATTTTGCACTCTGCCAGTCATTGCTCACATACTGCATTACCTCCTGGGGTGGCGCTCCAAAATCCTCATTGATCACTTTAGAAAGGGCACAGCGAGCTGTTCTAAAAGTGATCTACTTTAAACCATTTCGTTTTCCCACTCATAAATTATATGAAACCTCAAAGGTACTGTCTGTTCGTAAGCTATTTGTTTTACGTGTAATATTATATATGCACTCTATACAAAAATTAATTGTTATCAAACCTTTCTCCAAACGACGTAAGGGCAGACTTTTTGTTACAAAATTTTTTACAACTGTTTTCTCTCATAAATATCTCTGCTTTCTTGGAGAATATGTATTCAACAGAGCTAACCGCCTCCTAAAAATTTATAATCTCAAAAAAGTCGAATGTAAATCTAAAGTTACAAACTGGCTTCTAAATCTAACATACGACGAAACGGAAAAAATAATTCAAGTTATTAAATAAATCATATATTTGTTATTTATATATATATATTATAGCACACTAACTTAAAACTCTTACATGGCAAAAAATACACATCTTCTCTAACAATTATTTATATCTGGACACAAACACAAATTACATGCAAATACACTTTCGTTTATAAAAGCCGTCATAGTCACATACGTTATGTTTCGCCTTTTTTGACTAAGTTCATTGCTATGAACTTAGTTGAAGAATGGTGTGGCATATTGGGCTATATTAATTGCTATATTTAGCTGGTGTAGGAACACTGTCTCACAAGATACAGTTTGCTAAAAACTAGTTTGTGAGGTAGGGGCCCTGTTTTTATATTGTGAAATTGTATAGCCTACCAATTCCAATGTTTGTTAACTACTTCTTTGTGTACTTCTATTTATATGTGTGACTGTTAAGAAATAAACATTATTATTATTATTATAGTGCTCAATCGTATACATAGGTATTAAAGTGACATTTTATATTGAAAATATATTAATCTAGAAACTATATGCAGAATGGAACGTAAAAAACCTACTGTACTTCAAGTGATCTTCTCCATGTCATTTGTGGCGGACAGACGATTTCCTTTACAGATTTTCTTTGCGCATGCTACAATACCCATACTCTGTTTTTGATTTCTTGATTTATTTGACCATTGCAAAACTACATGACGCTGGTCGCTTGTACTGATTGCCTATGATTTCATAAACTGTGACCTTGATTCTAGCTATATTTGTTGATAGGTATATCTACCTGTAAAAAAAACCTTCGAGTATATACTATAGGGTAGAAGTGTCAGGCAAGTTTAAAAATAATTAAGTCGGTATCTGTACAGCATTCAATTGTATTGTTATATATTCCCAATTCTTGAGCTGCATGTGATATGACGTAAGTAGTTAGACATTTGAATAATTTGAATATTCATGTAAATCCTAACCTCAATCACATTTCTTTATTATTAAATAATGTAGCCCTTGGTCAAACATATAAATATGGGATAGTTTTTTAAATACTTTAACACAACTAACGGACTGATAATAATGCCAAGAAAAGATTTTTCTTGTCATGTCCAGATCAGTATAGAAAGTGACCGACATTATTTCCAATTGTCTTTGTTTTTACATTCATTATTTTGTGAAACAGATAGTCATAGGGATTATAATATTCCGACAGATATTGGTCTAACTCGATCTCGTTAAGTTTGAAGCCTTGTTGATTTTTTAGAGGGGCGGCAGTTCTCATTGAAACATCATTATTTTCATTAACTTGTTTACTTGGGGTTTTCTAGTTGCTGCCTATAACCGAAATGAGGGGGTGCGTTACCAAACTGCTGAGGACGCATTCCAAATTGTTGGGGGTGCATAGTATACTGCGGGGTTGAACCAAACTGTGGTCTGTAACCCATTGGTTGTGGAAGTCTATAGCCCATTGGTTGGGGAGGTCTATAGCCTGTTGGTTGCGGTGGTCAAAACCGAATTTCTGACCCTGAGCATTGAACATTGGCATTGTGTGCCTTTGTTGGTTCTGTTGCACACCAAAATTATTTTTTTGTGATACTAGATTTGGCTTGAAACCTGTAGGTTGAATAGGTGCACTATTTGGGATGCCGAATCTAAAACCAGTATTTGTGTTCGGGGTGTGAGTCATCATAGGTTTATTGTTTCACTTATTACGAAGCGAATACTAAATGAAAATTTACTTCCTCCATGACTATGCTCAGTGCATCCTCAAGAATTTGTGGCGCTTTAAGTCTGACATTTCTCACCATATTTTCGGGTAAGTTATAGAGAAAAACGTTAAGTGACGTATTATTATAAATCGTAATTTTGCTTTGTTTTATTTTTTTATCTGTTACTCGATTCACTTTTGATATCAATACGGACCTAACAGATTGAATCCTATTACAATAAACGGTAAAGCGCGTGTCGGGCCACGCTATTTAGGGTTCCGTAGTAGCCCGTTATCGTAATATTGAACGATTCTGTTGTTCTTTTTTATATCTTCCACTTTCTTCCTGCTAAAGCTAAACTTGGTCACAAGAACCTAAAACGCTGGCGCTCGTCCTGTTGGTCCATCTGCCATATTGATGTATCTTTTGAACCGTAATAAGATGGGCAGACACATGAAATTACAATATTCAATAAAAAAAACCGGAAAAAAAGAAGCTTCCTTATAAAATAATATTATTGTATCTTTGTACAATTAAGATAATGTTCTAAATCAGATTATATAAATTATAACATACTTATTACAAATTTGTTTTACAAAGTATGAAGAGAATGCTACGCGCTGAGCATCAGAATTCAGATGTGACGTTAGTCGCGCGTTAAGTATGATGGGCAACTCGAGTATAGTGTTGCGATTCATAATGTCCCATGTGGGCCTCACCACTGAGCTCAGACCGAGGTAACTTAAGCGATGAGCGCAGCCTCTTTCAATCCCTGTCCTATTTATTCTATGGGACTCAGGATAGGGCAATGGATGTCCGTAAAGAGATTGTCAGCCATGTAGTGGCTAAGTGGCTAATTAGCGATATGGTCTTATGATACTAAGAGTAACGAAGACAATTTCACCACTGCAGCTAAGTACTCTATCGACATGTTACAACACTCGATATAGGGCATTACGTTGGAACTAGCCGTAGCCGCGGGGCAAGTACATAACTATGTTTTCAAAGAGTACCAGCATGGAAAACTTTATGGAAAATTTAGAACAGAAGGTCGACCTATAAAACGATTACGATTTACGGGGCCAATTTCAAAAGATTAAAAGGGATTAAAAAAACCCTGTTTATATATAGCACACGTTTTACAGGGCTCCCAAAAACCGGTAATATTTCCTGAGGAATAGTCCACGCGGGCAAAGCCACGGGTTAAATGCTAGTACATATATAATAAGTTTCAATAAGGCGTGCAAAATTGATATTGGGTGGTAGGTTACTAAATCTTTCTTAAATCCATCTTTATGTACTTTATCAATTTTACAAACACGAGGACAAACACCTTCTTGACGGCATAGGTTGAATATATTATGGTGGACAGGAAAACAGATGTCAGCGGTGTATTTTAAGACTATGGTGAACCATTTTTTGCTGCAGCGCCCTTAGTTGGACCGAGCTTACGTAGTTTCGACATTAAACTATCTATAGTAAAACGAACATCACTGATAATTAAATCTGTCGTGTGGTTATCTGCACATATATATTTTTTTATCTGCATTATGTCCGTCCGTAATAGTTGAGGGCTCAAATACTGATTGTAAGTAATTCGAGTAAAGTCTACTGAGTCACGTGCTGTTTTTTCTTCATAGCTGATGCAACTCCGGACATCACTTTTTCTCTTTTTAATTGCAATGTAACACCAAAAATATTTGATGTTGTACTTAACAGTATTTGAACTTTCTAAATGGAACTTTTGTAACATATTTCTGAACTAATTTCAAGCATGTGCCTATACAGGCTTATTGGTAAAATGCTAACAACCTCTTAGGGTTGACTTCTGCTAGTCATAAGAAATTGGTTAAAGAAAGGAAGGATAGGAAAGATTTGAGTTATGACGTCATGTCATGTTAGCTCAATTGGTTAGAGCATACCCCGACTCAAGGGGTGGATGGACGTGGGTTCAAATCCCGCACATGACTTAAATTTTTCCTATCGTATATTTGTGATTTTGTAATGTAATCCGCATAGCAGGCGTTATTGGAAACCTAACAATATTAAAATACTTCATCTTAGTCACTTTAAAGGATTTGTTCTAAGAATTTTGTGTTTGGTACAAATTTATCCAACACTCAAGTTTCCTTGTAGGTACTACGGAACCCTAAAAATCAAGATAACTTTCGTTGTTAGTAATTTTTATTGATTCCAGCTCAATAGCAATACAGAGTGTATATTTCACGGATCGCCAAAATATTGAATTAACAATTCCTGTAATATGGACCAACTTTCAATGTCTCCGCGCTCGCTAAAGAGAGCGGCAGCATTGCCTGTGAGTCTATTTGTCAACGCATGCATGAGATATACATTTTGGGCCGGACTGCCTTGGTACTTATATTGGCTTTTTCGTAAATATAAATTTAATTGTCTTTTGTCACCATCAAATAGCGGAACTAATTTTAATAGCTCACTTGGTATAAGCACAATTTGTTCTGTCTGGGGTTGAGCCATTTTAATACACTTTTATAACACTACTAAAAGCAACAGTAACCAACTGTACATTGGGACGGGATGCGGTTCTTTTTTGCATCCTACCCATGGGGGCAAGTTTGTTTCTTGCCGGATGATCCAGATGTCACTGCCGACTATGTTGCTGATGTAGCATGTGCTTTAGGGTATGGAATTCTTTATTCCATATTCTGCAGTGCCCATCGGTGGCAGGTCCCAGCCCTGGTTTTGTCGTACTTGTAAAATGGCCTCTGGCCAAAAACGAGAGCGTTACCAAGCTTGGGCCAACTCAGTGGCATCTAAGGATTTAAATACCAGCTATCTCAAAAAGGTATATAATTTTGCCTCTAGGTCCTTTAAAAGAGTAATCGCAAAAGAGAAGAGAAGTCGGAATATATCGGCAGAATTGGCGAGAGATTAGCCCGCCTTCCTTCGGGAACACCGCCTTCCTTCGGGTCTCTCGCCAGGGCTGTCCAGGGAAATTTTTGTGAGTCATCTCTACCGCCCCTGCACAGAGAGAATGACACACTGGCCCACACCGCAAAGGAGAAAGCCGATCTTCTGGGTTCTGTCTTTGCGTCAAACTCGACTTTGGATGACCAGGGGAACTCACCACCGACTATACCACGGTGTGATACCTCGATGCCGGATATAAATTTCCGGCAAAGTGCTGTACGTAAAGCACTGTTTTCCTTGGATATTCATAAGTCGAGTGGGACTGATGGCATCTGTCCGATAGTGCTGCGGACTTGTGCTCCAGAATTGACTCCGGTTCTAACGCGTCTTTTCCGGCTCTGCTTCACATCAGGCGTTGTCTCAAAAACATGGAAGACGGCCTTGGTGCACCCGATCCCTGAAATAGGTGACCGCTAAGATCCGTCCAACTACCGCCCTATAGCCATAACGTCTTTGTTCTCCAAGATAATGGAATCCATTATCAACAACCAGCTCTTGCAGTATCTAGAGAAGCACCAGCTGATAAGCGATCGCCAGTACGGTTTTCGTCGCGGTCGATCAGCTTGTGATCTTTTAAGGCCTTTGATCGGGTGTGGTATAAAGCTTCCTTCCTATGGGCTCTCCGAGAAATTGTGCGAGTGGATCTCCAGGTTTTTGGCAGATCGGAGCATCAAGGTCGTTGTCGACGGTGCATGCTCCGACTTGAAGCCAATCAATGCTGGCGTTCCGCAAGGCTGTGTGCTATCACCGCCTCTATTTCTTTTGCACATCAATGATATGCTGCAGCTCAGCGATATTCATTGTTATGCGGATGACAGTACCGGAGATGCCTCTTACTCCGGCCGTTCTAAATTTCTCGGGAAAACGTTGTGGAGAGTCGGAACAAACTTGTGTCTGAAGTCGAGACCATGTTGTCTAATGTTTCGAAGTGGGGCCGACTGAACTAAGTTCAATTTAACCCCAAGAAGACACAAGTTTGTGCATTCACCGCTTAACTATCCCCCTTTGTCGTATCCCTCCATTTTGACGACACTCCTCTTGCCCCCTCAACTAGCATCGGAGTACTTGGCGTCGACATATCGAGCGTCGTTCAATTTCGCTGTCACGATCAAGTTCTCTCCGAACGGCTCGACCCTTTGGCACTACGTAGAGATGTTGGATCACTCTGCGTCTTCTACCGTATCTATCACGGGCAGTGTTCTGAGGAAATGTTCGATTTACTACCTACCAATTTCACCATCGGACGTCCCGACAAAGCATGATGTTTCATCAATTTCATGTCGACGTCTGGAAGTCCACAACTTCGCGATTTTCACGGCCTTTTTTACCTCGCACTGCCACAATGTGGAACCAGCTGCCAGAAGGCTTTCCGAACGGATACGACTAAGGGGCCTTCAAGAAGAGAGCATATTCCTTCCTCAAAGGCCGGCAACGCATCCTCAATACCTCTGGTGTTGCGGATGTTTGTGGGCGTCGGTGGTCACTTACCACCAGGTGAGCCGCCTGCTCGTTTGCCTTCATATCCCAAAAAAAAATAAAGAAAACACACACAAGACAAGTAAAATAAATCACAATAAAATATAAAAACGATAATTGAAAAATTTCATACAATTATAGAACACTTTTGTACCCGATTATACTGCGGACAATAAAATCATCCAGATACATGAAACAAAAATTGTTCGTCTATAATCTATATAAGTAATTTATTTCCACGTTTCCAGAGATTTCATGTGAAAACCATATAACAGTTATGAAGGAAAAGGTTCGATTCCATAAATAACAAAAGATATATGGAAAGGACGGTAAAAATATTTTACTCACCCACCAATCAGCATGCTCGCCGCACTTAACATATTTATTTGGTTCGCAGGATTGCCTTAACTTGCCAGAAAACTCGCGGGAACGGCGGAATTTCACACGTGTAACCTTTTGCGGACTTCGGCTAGCAACTGGCAATCCTACCGGCTGCGCCAGTTAACTTTACGGGAGCGATGAATATGTTTTTAAAAACTAAATTTTGAATTATAACCACGAAAATATGGTACGTCTACGCAGAGAGAGAGATGCGTTTATTAATTAAATCTAAACTGTGTCTTAGAGCTACAGAGTCACACGCTTATCAGTACAGACGTTCGGAGAAATCTTGCACCAGACTGCAGCGGTGCAGTTTTAGGCTTGAACTGTAATGGTTCGTGGTACAGACGAGTGCTAGATTGTAAATATTAGTTTCCATTCACAATCTATCGACAATTTATAATCTAACTAGATTTATTATAAACTAACGGATAGTACAATTAAACGGTGACATATACACTCTTACCTGGTTGTTCTTGATTTGGCTGGAAAACTACGAATAAATATGAATTTATTCGTAGTTGGAAAACGTTAAATTTTAATTTGACGTACCATTGATAAACGAGTTCTGGCAACACGGTGCACAACGCAACACCACACAACTGCAACTGGTGCACAATTCAGTGTTTCCACAATGAGGGGAAATTCCCCTTTTGAGGGAAATTATGGTCCAGAGGGGAAGAAAAACAAATCATTGACAAATTTTATTAATGCATAAAAATGTGCGGGATTCAAACCCGCGTCCATCCACCCCGTGAGCCAGGGTATGCTCTAACCAATAGAGCTAACATGACATGACGTCATAACTCGAATCTTTCCTACCGTTCTCTTGGCATCGGCTGACCCACTATGGCCAATTAATGAATGAAATTCTATTGTTATCATTATCGCAGATATCAATGGGTTAACCATCGTATTGGGATAGAACCAATTGCGTTGTACCATAATGTTGGTCCATCCCAATACGATGGTTAAAGAACGGTAGGAAAGATTCGAGTTATGACGTCATGTCATGTTAGCTCAATTGGTTAGAGCATACCCTGGCTCACGGGGTGGATGGACGCAGGTTCGAATCCCGCAAACGACTTAAAAAAAAATCCTATCGTATATTTGTGATTTGTAATGTAATCCGCATAGCAGGCGTTATTGCAAACCTAACAATATTAAAATTTATTAATGCATTTAGTGTAAATAATATTATTATAGTATAGTATCACCAGAGGTGTGGGCAGGCTATAGGAGAAAATCGATAAAGACCTTTTTTTAGTTACTACACTAGGGCCAAAACTAAAAACTACAGCAGAAAACATTTTGAGGGGAAAAATGCCCTGAGAAGGGGAAATCTGAATTGAGGCGTGGGGAAAGAAAATCATTAAAGTGGAAACACTGGCACAAATTGATATTTAGAATTTAGATATGCATACATGTCGTTGAGCCGACGAAAAATGAGTTTTAAATTTATAGCCCGCATATTTTGTGAACAATTGGCTTGGAAATGATTTTTGAACAAATAGGATAATGTTTTGGCGCAATGAGTTCTCCGGCAGCTGTCGTATGCCGTGAGATATTCGACGAAAACAGTCAACCGTCGGCAGAAGGTAGTGCTTATTATCATGAAAATCATATATTTTCTATATAAATTTACTCAATTTGTCAAGCCCATTCTGGATAAAATATTTTTTTGCATTGCTTGAAAATTGTATTTATTGTGCAACCCATATTTCTACAATAACAATTATTTATAGAGAGCATATTCTTATGGATATCCTCAGTAGGTACTAATATTCAGCTTTAATATTATTAGTTAATGTTATTTCTTTTCGTTTGAAAAATTGCTTTTTATCCCATTGTTTTGACCTAGCTTATCACCTACCTTTACAGCTGGGCATGTATTAAATGGAAAGTGTGCCCAAATTAAAGGTGTTTTAGTAGTATTATTTACTACTTTATACTTAAATCGCTACCTATAAGCTTCTACACTGGATGTAAATTAAGTATATGTTAATCTAGAGCATCTCAATTGGGACCTTGGGTACCAGTAACCATTGGTGTCACCAAATTGTCCTGGGCACTGAAATAAATTCTTTATTAAATTCAACACGTATTGTATCAAATACTTAACAGAACAACATTTCATTTTTATTTATTGACCTACATTGTTCGTTATATTAGGTAAGTCAAATTAAAAAAAAATTATTAAAATTAAAGGTAAGACTAATGATTATAATTATAAGGTTACCGTAATTGTGATGTCCATGAGAAATGATTTGCAATATAAACAAAAATAAATGTCATACTATACATTTAAAATCTGTATTTAGGTACTAAGTCAATCTCATTATAGCCTAAGCAGTCAAAAAGATAGTCTATATTATTATCTAATTATTTTTATAAGAATGAATTTTCTGTTAGACGCATGTCCATGAATTCTTTCAAAGAATATAAAGGATGAGATTCAAAAAAAGATATCATCTTTTTAAACTCAGGTTTGTTTAATTTAGTTAAAAGTCAATGGTAGTTTATTGAACATAGATATGTTATTGTGAATGCCTGGGTTTTTTACCTTTATTAGTCATATTTTCAGCTTCAATATTTTTTCTTTATTTTGCGAATTAAAACAATGTATATCTTGGTTTTTAGTCATACTATCAACTTCCTGGTGAATCTCCAAAATACTAGTGTAAACATATAAAGATATGACAGACATTATATGATTTTCTTTACTACAACTACTTCAACTACTATATTTACTTACAACACTTACCTAATAAAATTAATTGGCCATTTCAAACATAAGTAATCAACAGTTTGTTTATAAATTCTGTAAATAAAAAGATTCAAATGTCCAAAGGCCACAGAATCCTCATGTTTATTTTGAAAGCAACCTACTTTGCCTAGCAGAAATAAATAAACAGGAAGAAGAAAAAAACTAAATGAGTTCCTGGCCCTGACTATATATCTATATATATATATACATATTTAGGACCTGTTTCAGAATGTTCGAGGAAGTTCCAGTTATACTACCCAGAAAACTATAATAAATAAAACACTATCTTTGCGTTTCACAGTCATCGATTCAGCCAATCCATCGGTTAAAGCTTGAAACACGCTGCGTTTTAACTGTCATTTTTATCATTCAGTTATTTAATGTTCTGGGTAGTATAACCGGAACTTACTCGAACATTCTGAAACAGGCCCTAAGTGTATTAAAAGTGTCCAGTAACTGTACTAAGTAATTCACTGCCTGACTTGCAATTACCTGGGCGACCGAAGCAACCCTTAGTCCTGTCTTGATAATCTCATTTCTTCTGTATTCTTGATCTTAACCTCTAAAGATCAAGTGTGCAAATTTGCACACTCATCTCCCGTACATCTAAATCAGCATCTAATTTGCATGCTAACTCATTAGAGGTTAATTCCTCGTTTGTCCTAACCATCCTCCCGGCTTTTCTATCATCTGTCTCAACTGGGTACCCGGTTGCAGAGTAGCTACAACTTACAAATTTTTCCTAAAATCTGCGTAAGTCTGATTTTCATAAATAAAACGGTTTTCGAAAGAATACATCTATTGGCTATACGAGAATAAAAACATATTTTTCTGTAATAATGGAAAGTTATTACAGAAATATTATTTTGAAATCTGAAACCAGCTCAAATTACATTTTGGCACCAAAATATTACATCATTTAATAATAAACTCGTAACTACTTCTACAGTAATGAACCTAGGAAGATATAATTTTTCATATGTATAGGGAACAATTCAATAACGGTGTTAAAAGAAATTAAAAGGATATGCATTAAAGAATCTTCATTGTTTTTAATTTTATAGTTTTGACCCTCTTATCCGTCCTGACCAGTATCCCAGTCAACTGAAATAAAGGTTTAGTGTGAAGCTTGTGTATATCCGATCGTTATAATTCAAATGTTAGTAAGCTAGTATCCTTGGCTATACAACGCAAAAAACCGCATCAATCTACAATAACGGGAAGTTAAAGAAATCGTGAAATGAAAATAAAAAACTTACTCGGTACATTTTGCCCTGTAAACACTCACTTGCGTACTAAATAATTTTGTTACTACTTTTAAACTACAAAACCTAAAAATCTAAAATAATATTATGCAAATTATTAGAGCACAAAATTTTTTTATGCCCCAGGCGGGAATCGAACCTACGTTCTCCGATATCGCGCCAGATGCATAAACGGCCCTCGGCCACCTGGGCACGCTTTTTCGAGTCGAAATTTCTTGTCCCAATTGTATTACTTTATCTGTCGTAGAGGACAGTGCGAGGCCATTAGCCGAACTACTAGACTTCATCAGATCGAAAGAAGTGCTTTTTCAAACACTTAACTCTCGGAATGATGTCGCTACCCTTTTATATTTCTAAATATGATTACAAGCACTATCGCATTCTAAGCGAAAATCATATTTTACAAAATATTGGAGCACAAAATCATATGGCCCGGGCGGGAATCGAAACCGCGTTCTCCGATATCGCGCCGAATGCCTAAACCACTCGGCTACCTCTTTCGAGCCGAAATTTCATGCTCCAATTGTATTGCTACTACACTAGACTACTAGAGTTCATTTGATCGAAAGAAGTGCATTTTCAAACACTTAACGCCGTCGCGGTGGCGGTATATTAGGACGTATTTGAACTACACGCACCTGCGCAATGACCCGCACAATCTGAAGGTGCTATTAGAATTACTTTTAATGTAATTTTAAAATTTGACATTATATTTAGCATTTGATGTTTGTTTCTTAGTACTGTTTACACTAAAACAATGCATAAAAATTATAGAGAATTTACTTAGCATTCCATGGATTCACCGTGCGGGTGCCGGGTCCATAGCGTTGCAGAGGAAGAGGCTCAAGTCAAGGTGCCTGGCAACCCAGAGAGTAAGGTTAAGGGACCCCTTTATGATGCATCAATGCTCCCTTTCACTGCTCGAGCCTCCTCCCCTGCCCAACCAAGTTTGGTAAGATCCTACTAATGCCGCCTTGGGTACACATTCTAGAAAGGAAGTTACGGTTGTTCTTGACAGGCCAAGGTCTTTTAGTAGGTTATATAGGGATTTCGCTAGTATACCCCTTTCTCCGACTTCAATAGCATATAAATTAACCACATAACCGTTTATGGTTAATACATTTGTTAAGTCATAATATTTGTTAATTTTATTGTGTGGTCTTTAGGTATGTTTGTTTTCCACTGCACAGTAAGTTCTATAAGTACTATGCGTTTTAGATTTTTTGAGTTTAGAAATATATCTGGTCTGAATTACGAAACACCAACATCCTCAAGAATTTTGTAGTGTTTTTCATACGTGTCCATCAAAAAAGTCCAATCGGGAGCTGCGCCTAAGATGGAGTAAGGCTTGGATTTCGGTTTTGTAGATGACCCTTCATTTAGAAAAGCTTCTTCTTTTTTAAAGATTATTTGCAGTGTCTGAATGGACTTTAATGTATGGACTTTACTACAATCTGTCTATCAGTTATTTTGAATTAAAGGCAAGATAAATTATTTGATTTATTGTGTGGACCCCACTAAGCATAGGATATGGACCGTATACAAATAAAGAAATCATTTTTTTCTCTAGACGTAAGGACATAGGCTTCACATATGATTTTAAATAATGAAGTGCTCATAGCGACGCTTGCATATGTCTTAACGAACTAAGTTTAGCAACATCCACTGTGGTCATGATTTGGATGGGTGACCTCTAGTGGCATTACTACTGAGGCATGCTTCAGCGCTAAGCATTTGGTCCCGGATGTTGTCTTAGGATGTCCATTGTTATAGCAGTTCATTTTGCAAATGCAGACCTGGCCAGCTACCACCCTCTACTAGAAAATGTGTCACCCAGCTACTTATGGTGTGTTCCAGTAGCTGTCCTTGACAGCCAGTCATTCTAGAATCTAGATTATCCTGAACAACATCTTCAACTACATCTCCACTTAAGGGTAAACTGGCCGGGCCGTTCTCCATACAAACGCCGTAGGGTGATCACTGCCTTATTTGCGGATTTAGGTCCAAAACAAAGCATAATACCGATTGATCTCGTCATTACCTAGGCTTGTATGATGCCGAAATTTTAATAAGATAATTAACTTGAGAGTTATGAGCTTCGAAACATTTTCATATAACATTTTCAAGGCTCATAACTTTCAACTTAATTATCTTTTTAAAATTTCGGCATCATACAAGCCTAGATAATAACGAGATCAATCGGTATTATGCTTAATTCTGGACCTAAAGTCTCAAATACGGGAGTGATCACCCTACGGCGTTTGTATGGAGAAGCGACCGGCCAGTTCAACCTTAACATCAGTTAAGATAGTGGTTCACAAAGGCTAGCCTAGCAGCTTGTATTAAAAGATAAATTAAATAACATTAATAATCTGTTTCAGAAATATCTGACTATGCCCACCAGTTGGGAATAGATCCTGAAAGTGAAAGTCATCTTTTGCCGCTTGCTCGCGATGGACTTATGCAACCGCTACCTGCCCCTTGGAAAGCATAGTGAGTTGTTCATCATAATATTATACAAATGTGTTTGTTATACCGCTGCCATGTTATCTATTTTACAATATGTAAATCATAATGAAACTTTCATTCATCCATCAAAATCCAACTTTTCATTTTATGTTCAGCATGCAAAAGTGCTTGAAATCATACCCATCTATCTATGTATATAGAAATGAAGCAAAATCATTATGAGAGTTAACTGTTTGAAAAAGCACTTCTTTCGTTCAGATGAAGTCTAGTAGCCTTGTTGATGGTCGCACCATCCTCTATGATTGTTGAAATAACGTTCTAGGATGGAAGTTACGATTGTTCTTGACAGGCCAAGCTTTAATACTTTAAAGTACTAGCCGAGCATTTTTTTAATGTAATTGTAACGGTACAAGCGCGAGGCCCACCTGATCTCAAGTGGACTAACCTCTGTCGTCGCAAGGGACGAATTGCACTGCGCCCGTTACACTGAGACATACAGTTGTTAAATCTCATATGCCTGTAATTCTACTGGCTCTCAAGGTGTGCTGCGGGATGACACTGTTCGGTGCTTGGCGACAGATTTTCTACTTGAGGATGGCAGCTAGCCAGGCGAGCATTCGCAAAATACGCTTCCACTACGTGGTGAACCTTAAGCCGGTAGTGGGAATCAGTCTACAGCTATTACGCTATTACACTCGGCCACCATTGCTTCAAAAATGTGGTAAATAATAGAGATATTTTGCGCTCACGTCTTATGTTTGCAAAAATTAAACATATTAGAGTACTCTTCTTGTAGGGAACAAGTATACCATCAAGCTTTTCAAGTGGTAAGGCAGCAATTTATGTAAACATGCACAAATAAATTTTAAACTTTCCTTTTCAAGATAAGATACTTTTATTTGCAAAAACATGTGATATCATACATATAATAATAACATGCATGTGGTCTTAAACTAGGTCTGTATAAACATGTTTTGCCTTTTTTAGGCGGAAAAATGTGGTAAGATGGCCGTCGTTTACAATAATAATAATAATCACATTAATAATAACATTGAAAATTTATTATTCATAAAAAAAAAAAACGAATGGTTGTATATATTTATCATGTCATGTCAGGGTATCAGTAGCAATAAGAAATACATTGTCAGTCCAGAATTCGCTTACTCTGTAATAGCATTCTTTACTAATATATTTCTAATATTGATTTTGAAATTATTAGAGTTAAGATCTCTGAGACATCGCGGTAGCTTGTAGATAACGGGACCCATGCAAAAGATGCTATTGCACGAGCGTTTTCTTGCCTGAATGCATATTAAGTTTATTTTTGTCGCGTCTGTTTCTTTGAATTGTCTCTGATATTTGTGTGAATAGTTGCGGATTAGTTTTAACAAATAGTGATACTTCTTAGATATACGTAGAGTGTAACTTGTAAGTTGTGAAACACTATTTGAAGCAGTTATAACTCAGTGGCATTGGCTATGGATTGCCGTATAGCATGTCCATGGTTCGAATTCCGCCGCGGGCTTGAGCTTCACCGCATAGTGGAAGGTGATTTTGCGATTGCATGGCTAGCGACCACCCTCAAGTAGAAAATCTGTCGCCAAGCACCTAACGGTGTGTTCCTGCAGCAGTCCTTGAGAGCCAGTGAAATTACAGGCACATGAGACTTTAACAACTATGTATCAAGTTGACGGGCGCAGCGCAATTTGTGACTTGTGACGAAATGCATCTGTTATAGGCAGAGGTTAATCCGCTTAACAACAGGGAGGCATCGAACTTGTTCAAATTCAAATATGTATATTGCATGAACATGGGTAGTTAACAAGTTCTTAATTATACAAAGTTCTCCATATAGAATAAAAAAAAGAATTTGTAAGTGAGGTAGAAGAAAAGTTCTAAGTAAAAAATCTATTGTCACATAGCTTCGACGAGAAACTCCAGACACATTACTATTACAATGAAGACACAAAGAAGACTCAATGGGAGCACCCGCTGGACCACGTCTATCGAGAGCTTGTTAAGAAGTCCCGGGATGCATCCGTGCAGGACGATACGTGTGCTTCTGTTCAGGTATATTATCATTTATTTATTTATTCATAAATAGTCTTGTGAGAATCTTTCTCACGGTATGAGTGTAAATGCGCCGCTGTGTAATCTTGAAATTTTTGGGTGCAATCCTTCGTTCGGGCAAGAAATAGGTTTTACTGAGAACGGAAGCGGAATTTTCAGCAGCAGTCCAGGGTCTGGAGTTGTCCTTGTAAGATGGCAATAGACTCGCCACACATATTTTGGTCAAAATTAACAATAACATTATTTGACCAAAATATGTCTGGCGTGATATCTCACACTGCGATCTCCAAGCCGTTTGTTAAGCGTGGGGATTATGGTAAACCCCCCGATATTGGGGGAGGCTATGTTCAGCAGTGGACTATCCGACTGATACAGTATGTCTGGCGTAAACATAGGTGTTTGGAAATTTTACCTAGCCTTTTTGGGAATACATATGAGTTACGATATGTTTTATGTATAAGTTTTTCTCCCATTAGGTATGTAGGGTCTGTGCAATATGATTTCTTAGGCAACAACAACACAAAGGATTACAATTAAAATATTGTGAATAGTTTAGCTTCTGTTTTATGGCTGGCTTTCTGCTGACGCCAACCCTCCTACCTATCCCTTCTTCTCTTTGTTATATTCTCTATACCGCCGAAGTGTTTTAGAATAAGCGTGGAGATATCCTAGAGACAGACACATACCTCACTTTTTTATATTCAAGAACGAGCTTTGCTCTGCTGTTTCCTATTTGAAAAGTTAATCCAGATGGAGCTCCGTCAGTTGGTATCCTCATCACAGACGGCCTTGTCTTGACCTCTTCCATCAATGAGGTGCTCGTTTACTGTGGAACGCCATCTGGATTGAAATGACTCGTGCGAATTTCGTCAGACCAACGTGTGGGACTAAGACCTCTTTCCTTTTATTTTGGAAGTGGCTATTTCCTTTTCTAAGTAGTCACCTTCTTTTCCTGCGTCCGAAAAATTTTAGAGTAATTTTCAAGGCAGATTGACCATTGTCTCATGGTGACATTTAGCTTTTTAAGTATAAACCTACCTTGCTGTCCATTGTATCCGATGTATTCTTCTCCAATACCAAATCTCAAAAGCCGTGATCTGATGTTCATAATATCCAAGTCGCAGCGCCATAGAGGCACATCGAAAAAACTAAAGTAATGATCAAGCTCCAAGTTCTATGGAAATGTGACGTTGCACCTTTCGCCATTTTAATCGCAACCGTATGTTAGTTTCAAGTGGAGCTAGATATTATTAAAGTATTAAGTTGCCGATTTTTTTTTTTTTTTTGCCTGATAGCTTAGCCTTTGACCACTATCACACCTGATGGGAAGTGATGATGTGGTCGAAGATGTTGTTCAGGCTAACCTACAAGTACTGGCTCTCAAGGACAGCTGCCGGAACACACCGTTAGGTGCTTGGCGACAGATTTTCTACTTGAGGGTGGTAGCTAGCCAGGCGGGCATTCGCAAAATGCCCTACCACCATGCTATAACGACTGCCATCCTAAGATGACAACCGGGACCGACGGCTTAACGTGCCCTCCGAAGCACGGAAACGCTCAGTAGTAATGTCACTAGCGGTCACCCATCCAACACATGACCGCGCGCGACGTTGCTTAACTTTGCTGATCGGTTGAGAACAGCTAAGTAAACTTCGCTACGAGCGCTTCAACAAAGGTGTGAACCGATTCGTCCTGAAAAATTGAAATATGTATTTTTTTTTATTAACATATGTATTTGCCTGTAATATCGCTCTCTGAGTCTCAAGACACAGGTTCTCGCCTAGTTTGAGACTCACTGTTAACATAAATTGATTTATAATTATACCTTAAAGCAGTGTAACCGTAAATTTAGTCATGAGTTTGTAAATTTAGTTTTGGTAATAAATATTTATTATTATTATTATTTAATCGAAATAATTACCCTTATTATCTTATAAATACATTGCTGCCATGTAATAGGAAGGTCATTTATGCCTTTGCTATAGAACTCTCGTGATCTTCATTATTGCTGGAGCAATAATGAAGATCACCAGAGTTGAATAACGGGAGCCCTCATACAGCACGAGAAACCGTTTTAACTCTACAGGAACTGCAATTAGAAACCATTCGTCACCCTCCGCATTCGCCAATATATATTTAAATTTTTATTGTGAAGTCTCAATCAAATATCGTTTTTGTCACAATATTGGTTTCATATAATTTTATGACCTCGTTCCGAAATAAAGCATAGCGTGACCAGTTGGTACCTACTGTCTAGCGTGTCCACGAATCGAAATATTGCTTACGAAATGTATTTGAGCGCTGTAATTATATAATGTATTGTAGATTTTTGTAAGCTACTGATTAAATCTAAGGCCACACGACATGGGGAAAAGTACTTATACTGTCAATCAATTTTGTTCGTCTACTAGGTTAGCTTTTAGGGTATTAATTCGGCCAGGTTCATAGGTGAACACCCAAGAAATTTTATTTTTAAATATCTTAATCTTAATCTTGGTAAAAAGGCGAAAACCTCTGGTGTTGGTAGACTTTGGCCGCGGCTTGTCAATATACATCAGACAAAGCTGTGTCTATCAGACTAGAACTTAGTTGTCAGATATGATGTTGTTGTTGTTGATAAAGATACTAAATTGAATCACACATTAGGGACTGTATGAAAAGAAAACCAAACAAATATTTGTTGAAACGTCGACGTCACTGTTGTCGATTTTAAAACATTTGTCTTAAGGGGTCTACCTCAAAAACTTAACAAGTTAGGAATCTGAAATTTCGGTATGTATTGCAACACGTATATACGTGGTGCAATGTGGAACTCTAAAATAGCTAGGCCTGACTCGCACTTGAACGGTTTTTTTTAATAAAAATTACGATCTATACACCTCCACTTATGGCCTTGTATGCCTATCATCTATACGAGAATTCTTTTTCTGTCAGCGGTCTCGATGAAATTCCTACCATTTTCTTAAAATCGTATGTATGTATCTGATTTGACTCTTGTGTTGATTTGCTTCTTTTGCTTTCGATAATAGGTACCTATTTACGCTGCTCGTATATATGATTAAGTTGATATTTATATGATAATACGTTTTGTCTAATAGGTGTCTTTTAATTCAATCTCCAGGAACTACCAACTTCCGAAGACTACACGAAACATCTCGAAAGGGTCGAAACAAAAGCCGAAAGCGATGAAGAATTTAGCACCGATAGCGAAAATCATGTATCAGATGTTAAAGAAAACGTTTCCACCACCTTAGTGGGACCCAGACGGTTAACCCCACTTGGTCGGCCTCCAATATCCCCACTAAATAGATTCGATAAGAAACTTGGCGATATACGAATATCACCTTTAAGACGAAGCGTGGAAGCTCCACCTTCGCCTAAACCGGTTCTAGTTCGGAACACTTCAGATAGAGATTTGATGACTCGTCCATCGTTTGAAAGGCCAAAGATGCTATTTAAGCAGCAGTCGGAGATTATTGACTTGAAGATGCACGTGCTGACTAGTCCAGAGGAAGATAACTTTAGTCCGCTCCTGACCGCTGCGAAGGTTGACAAAGGATTACAATTGACTGGTAAGTTATAATTTGTCTAAGCGGTGATTCAAACGTGTCGAGATCGGTTGATCGCAGCGTATTGGCATTGTAGAGGAACATCATACATAACAGTAGAGATACTTTTAATGATCCACAACAGTTATTTGGAACAAGAATTGCTATTCCATTCAATGGAGCGGTCAAAGTATAGAGTGTAAATTTACGTACTTAAAAATATCTGAGATTAATAAGATAATTATGGTGCTAGGAAAACTACTTTTGTATAATTCTATCTCTGACGACTTTTTCGACGAATTAAGTACTCTACTACTAGATCTAAGGCGATTTACGAATAGCAGTTATTCAACCCAGTTATATTTACCAGGTTGTAGGTCCCATTAGCAAGAGTTCGTCGTGATGGGCACCACAGTATTGTCAGATATTCTACCTCAAAGCTGTAGTGTGCAAAAAATTCTTTAGTGGGCTGGAGCATTGCGACTGCCTGTGAGTCAGTAATGATTCATAGGTTGTCTGAATGCTTTTATTGTAGTATCTGTAGTGCTGTTTATAGTTCGTAGTATTCGTTTTTGTTTATAAAGGCATACCACCGGTAAAAAAGAAATTTGGAAATAACTGGGCAGATGCGACATAAGAATTAACGTCTAGGAATACGAGCGCTGTACAGTGTCAAGCAGACACGACGAGACGGTGATACTGTAAGCGATGATCAGCGCCAGGCGACCCACTTGACCATCTCGTACCTTCATAAATAAAATATAATATATACATTTCAAAATCTTTAAAAGTAAATACTTTTTGGGCCGATGGCGCTCATGTCTAGCCTCGCAATGCGCATCACGGCATATTTCTTCATAATAAAGAAACTGATTTTAATGCTAGTAATACCAATTATTTTCCAGGAAAGGGCAGTATGTTCCTCAAACTATCCAAGTCTGATCTGCCCAGCCCCGAAACCGATCGGTCACACCCACTGGACTCCTTGACCAAAAGTGACCCACCCAAGGGCATCCTTCGAGAAAAAGTGACTGACTCGATCTATAGAAGAGCTGATGCTGTCCTATTTGGGAGGCCGAAAACTGCCAGTTTTGAAGATGATAAGAAAAGTGTCAGGTAATTAAAGTTATTTCTGCTCTTGTAGTTTCCAGCCAGAGATGTGCGCCAGAGGTCTTGCTTCTAAGTATTACAATCCACATATGCACCGCACATTTCTTGCGGTGTTTCCAATGGTTTCAAATAAAAGCAATTATTGCCGGAGCCGACCATCTCTATATATATCTCTCGTTTGGACCCAGCAACATCTCGGAACGATGTACTTCAATACATTAAAGAGAGGTGTGAAAGACGTCGCGTACCATTCGAAGTGGCGTTACCACGGCTGGAATCCAGCCGTGTAAAAACTTTTAAATCCTACGTGCTTCGAGTTCCAGCGAAGAATAAGGATGCGTTCCAAGTTCCCGACTTCTGGCCGGAAGGCGTAGTATACAGGCGATACAGGGAGGCGAGACCGAAAATGAATTCCAAAACTGTAAAAAGTGTTTTTATTATATTATTTATGTTAGTCTGTAAGGTATATATTTCTATGGTTAAAGTGCAATTCGTCACTTTTATCAGCTGTGTATAAATGTTTACTTCCAGATTCAAGCTAGAGAATCTACCGGAAACAACAGTAAGCCCTGGGTCTAACAGTTCATCAGAACAGAACGACAACCAAAGCTCCATAATCAGCGCGCCCGTACCGTCCCCGCCCGTGACGTCACCGCCGCGTGTCGTCACGTCAGTACCTTTGAGTGGGATCGTTCTGTCTCCGTTGGCAGCCCGTCCGCCCTTGCCGCCGAGACATGACACTCCGAGAGACTCTGTTGGTAAGGTTACTCACTACGTAACTCAATACATTACTCACTGCTTTACTCAATACGATACATAATAGATATTGAAGCGCTCATAGCGGAGCTTGCCTGGGCGTTCGAACCTGCCTTAACCGATGAACCTTATCAAGTGAGATTGCTGTTAAAGGTTAAAAGGTAATAAGAATGTGCCTTCGAGGGTGAACAGGTACGTTCGATCAGGTGAGATTGTGTTCGAAAGCAAGCCTATTTAGCAGTAAAAGAAAATCATCTATGACTGTTACTCACAATGCCATACTATGGAATGAGCCCATATAAAGTGTGTAAGAGTACGTGACCTTTTCCTGTAGTATTATTTAGAACTACAGAATGTTTCAAACGATGCTTAAGGAAACACTAGTTTTTCAGTTTTTAATACCCTTTAACTGAAGGAACACGTCGAATAAGCATCAAACTACGATAATGTTGAACTTACTGACTGTGAATGAGTGACGTATATTAGACGTACAATACTTATTGGATTGTTCGAATTCGCCACCAACAGTTATTAATATTAAGTTTAGGTTTAAAGAAATCTTATTCTCATAAAGACTTATCTATAGTCACTTACATGAGACACATTTCAAAAAAACGTCGCTCAAATTGTTATATATACATTTAAATATCATTCATCTAACATATATTAAATCGGGTAGGTAAGGCATATCACCGTTTTCATAAAATGAGTCCTTTGGTTATAACGTGCTGGCAAGTTGCGATTTAAATACTTTAAACGAGCTAACATTTTTTTATATTTGACGGTAGATTGTTGTATAGTTGTTGTTATTTACGTGTGTACAAAATAGTAATGGGTTGGCACGCAAAATCTATGACGTTTTTTTTTTCAGTTTGTTAAGATGTGTTAGAGAAATAAAAAAAAAAATACAGAACTTAATGTTAAGGCGGGAATACACATGACTGTAGCTGGCACACTTGCACAAAAGCTCCTTGCACATGCCGCCTTCTTTCATGTGTAGGTATGGTAGGGGCCCCGGGGGGGGGGGGGGGGGGGGGGGGAGCTGTCTCATGACATACAGGCATGCAAAGACGCAAATTACATGGAAGTTTAACTTGCAAATCTATCCACATTGCTCCCGTAACTTCTATATGCCGTTAACAAGCATACATGCTACTGTTCCAATCTACAGGCGTTTGTATCCTCGGCTTTACCATTAATCCGTAATGAAGGATATTTTTTGGCCGTATACGATTCCGTTATTATGTAATCCGACATATTTTGGAAACATATAAGTGTAACTTTCCGACATATTTTGGAAACATTTAAAGAAAGTTTATTCGTTCCACACACTATGACCACAGATTGTATTACATTTATGTAGTATCTGGTTTTCAACACTAACTAATATTTTTTACAGAAAGCGACAGCCATCAATCCAACCCTTCCAACCAATCCAACGTTTCCAACCAATCGCACCCTTCCAATCAGTTGAACCAAACCCGCGCCTCCCCCCGGCGTCGCATCGTCCGACCGCCAGCAGCAGACTACATCAAACCGGATTTGTTCCAAAAGAACTTCCAGAAGATAGCAGATTTGGTCCGACCGGGGGATATTGAACCGACGGTCATGCATCTGGAAGAGCCCGTGTTTGGAGAAAAAGAAGCTAGACCCAGGTTAATATTTTCTAATTAAACTTATGTAGCATAATTATATACTAACTGTATCAGCCGGATTGTCCACTGCTGAACACAGCCTCCCCCATTATGAGGGGGTTACCCATAATCAGCACGCTTGGTAGGTGTCTTGGGGATTGCAGTGTGTGATATCAGTTCTTCAGATAGCGCTGCTGCCCACCTCCTGGTGTGTTATCCTTAGTCGCCTTTTATGACACCCACGGGTAGAGATGGGTGAGTGACATTCTACCATGGTACCCCACGCGCCAATTATATACTTTTAGCATCTGGCATTTGTGCTGAGGTAGGGCCTATCTGACTCAAAGCTGCTCTTAACTGTTTATTTTCTTAATTTTTTATCTTTTATGAGTCAAATAAAATTATTTTTATATCATTCTTTCTCATACTTACACAAAAAAAAACTATGGTGAAAAGTTTAATAATAAAGCTCAATATGAAGCAATGACGGCCCTGTGTCAGTGAGTACGTATTACTGCGCGAGGGGTTTTGTGGTTTAATTCCTGGCGCGGGGTTGAACTTGTGGTAAGCATGTACCGCATGTTGGTAATACAATGATAGCAGAAAATTTGTTGCTAAGCACGTAACATGGTAACTTACAGTTTCAGTTCCCATTTTAGGCCCATCTTCTACCATATCGATATAAAAAAATAAAAACCGGCCAAGTGCGAGTGGGACTCGCGCACGATACGTTCCGTACCATTATATTATTTTTAGCTATTCAATTATTATTATTTTTAGCAAATACACGGCGAAAATCTCTTTTATTGTATGGGAGCCTCCTTAATTGTTTATTTTATTTTAAATAATAATATTTAAGAGAACATAAAACTAAATATTTTGTGATTAGTTAAAGAGTCTACCTGGCACCGTTATTGGTATCGAGCAAGAAACGGTAAAATAATCAAGTTTGTTGTATGGGAGCCCCCTTAAATATTTATTTTATTTTATCATTAGTATTTGTTGTTATAGCGGCAATAGAAATACATCATCTGGGAAAATTTCAACTGTCTAGCTATCACCGTTCTTGAGATACAGCCTGATCACAGACGGACGGACGGAAGGACAGCGAAGTTTCCGTAATAGGTTTCCGTTTTTACCCTTTGGGTACGGAACCCCAAAAAACGATCTATACTAGATACCAAAACAAAAAAAAAAATTTGAATGAAATACATAAATATAATATATACCCAAAATTATTTTACTTAAAAAAATACAAGTATATATAAGTATATAATTTTATGATACTTTTGATTTCAGATCACCAATGATACCGCTAAAGAGCAAAATATCAATAAACCTAATGGAAAGCATAGAATCAGAAACGTCAATTGACTCACCAGACAGAGAATTTGCAAATCTCGACCTAAACGACTTAGACTTAGATTCTAACGACACGCACAAGGAAAAGACAAGCGATAATGAACCAAAAGACAATGATAATAAAGACAGCCCTAAAGAAAAAGAAGAGTCGAAAACAACAGAAAGGACCGACAGCAAATCAATACCTCAAATAAAAGTTCCTACTTTAGACCTGCCTAAATATATAACGTCCGATACGGATTCGAAATCAATAGAGGAATCAAAACTGTCTAAATCTAGCATAGACATCCCTAGGTCACCTTTAGTTAAAATTTCGCCCACACCTAGCTTAGGATCAGATATGCGCTCGCCTAGAATAGACTTAAGCAAACCATGGAGTCCTTTATCAACCTTCAAACCTTTAAACAAAGCCGTAATAGCCCCACAAATAAAAACATCAGATTCGAACATAAAAGGCCTAACAAGTCCAAGATTGGACGGTGTGATCATATCCCAAGGGAAATCGAGCTCGGATAATGTAGTTGTCGTCTATCAGTTTGAGACTCAAGATGAGTCTTATCCCAAGCCAATAAAGTCGCCTTTGATACCCGATATGGGTAGAGATATGATTGAGAGGAATAAAGCAGATGAGAGGAGAAGACTGGAGTTGTCTATGCAGAAAGAGCTGGAGAACATAAGAGTGGAGTGGTCTGCTAAGGAGAGGAAACTGAGAGCGGAGTTGCAAGAAGAATTACGAGCGGCTGAGGAGAAGTTTTTATCCGATAAGAGAGTGAGATTAAGTGACCAGGCGGATAGACATCAGAGAGAGATGGAAGAGGTAAGTTTTTAAATAACATTATTTTTTAAATAACTACATTATTGGTATATACATTGCCTCCTTGATCGAGTGGCGGTATTGAAGCGCTTGCTTAGTTCCAAACCAATCTACTAGGTTGAGCAATGTTTGCTGCGGTCATGATTTCGATGAGTGACCGAGCTATTGAGCGCTTCCGTGCTACGGAGGGTACGTTACGCCGTCAGTTCCAATTGTTGTCTTAGGATGGCAGTTATTATAGCATGGTTGTAGGGCATTTTGCGAATGGCCGAATCCTTTTTTTTTAATTTAGGCGTGTACGACTCTCTTATGTAGGTCTATTGAAACATGGGTATTTTGCGAATGCCCGCTTGGCTAGCTACCACCCTCAAATAGAAAATCTGAGAGTGAAAAGCGTTTCTACCATTGACCTATGTAATCTATATAATCTTAACCCAATTTAAATAATTTTATTGAAACTTTTTATTAGCCACAGAATAAACGAGTTTTTTAGATATGCCGTTTGTTCATGAATTATTGTTTTCCAATTTTAACTAAACTTTCAAATTTGAAACAAAATTGCGAATTAGTATCGCTATTTAAATACCCATTATTTCAAATTATTTACACGTTACGATAAAAATACCATCGTAATATTGATGAACTACAACGTTTCCGAAAATCGTCAAAATTTGTCGATGTATTTGAAGTTGAAAATATTTTCTTTTTTTGTATTAGAAGTCGAAGTTTTCCTTCGAAATTAATGAATGACACTAAATTACAGGCACTAACAAAAGCGGAAAGAAATCACCAGGAAGCCCTACAGAATGCCCTAGCAGAGTTAAACGACAAATACAAACGCGAGATCGAATCGGCAGAACGGCAACACATAGACGATATGAAGAGATTGCAGAATGTGCATAAAGTGAGACTGATGGAACAGCAACGGCAACTAGAGATAGGTAAGGCATTATTTAGTTCCTCCGCTAAATTAAAATCCTGTCTACCATTTCTGACCAGGAATAAGGTGAGAGAGTGCTCAAAGACAGGGTGCTACTTTTTGGGAGATTTTTCTGATTTCTTTTACGTGTAATTCCAAGAAAACATACTATTCCTTATGCTGCTACTGAGCAATATTACAAATACCTTGTGATTGTAGATTATTGCTCCAGTAAAAAGTCAGAAATGGGTGTAAATTTTATAGCTATAATAAGTAGATATTTAATATTCGTAACTATTTTTAGCGACTGTCAAAGTTACAGTCCAAAAGCGTAAAAAGAAATATTGATTTGTCAAAGTGACAGACAGCCGTCAAAGTGTCAGTTGATGGGTATTTTTCTCTATTTTCTTGCTGCTGCCCATATGTTCAACTTAAGGTAAGGCGATATACAGTTTGTCACCTCTTCTAGTACTTAGGAGACCACTTTTCTCTAACTAACTTGGAGCAGGATAATATTGTATTGGTAATTGGTAAGTTTTACTTTATTTTGTAGGTACATATGTGATTTTTTATGGTGATATAATTTGTTTATGGGGCTAAGAATGCACTGACAGGCAGCTTCCTTGAGGAACTACGGATCGGATAGCTCTTACTTTGGAGCCCACACTTTCTACCGACAACGATTTAGTTTTGTTGCCGTATTTGTCTGAAGCAAATTGTAAATTGGCCCTTAAGGCCACACATCGTTGACGGTCATCTCTACAAGTAGTGCACATAGTGCCTGCAGTGTTCCGTATTTTTTAATCTGGAGGAGGTGAAATACCCGGGTAAACTGCAGTGTAGTGAACTACACTGCAGTTTACCCGGGTATTTCACCGTCCAAACAAAAACCAAACTATTCAGACGGAGAATCAATGTCCTGGCGCTCTTTGCTCTACGTCGATCTTTGCCTGCATTTGGTGTGGTGAAATGGCCGGTCCTTAGAAAGGCATAAAAAGTTGAGATAATCAGTCGGTGTTATCTATGATCTCAATCTATCCTTCTTTTTTGTATCTGCCTTAGGGAATAGTTAGTAACTTCATAGCAACATGGTGTTTAGCAATTTATAGAGGTCGAAGGTGTGCTTTCGCCACACATAAATTAATGTGGCAAACTAAGGGGCACTATAATCTATGTTTAGAAATAAATTGGCTCTATCTTGGCTTTCAAATCAATTTGTATATTAATATCGTTTTGTTACGGTTAAGTTACTATAAGTTGATACCATATGTTTTCCATAATATATAATTCTAGTAATAATTTGGAAGCCGCATATGTTTTTGAAGTCGAATTTTAAAATAATTTTCACAGCTTTTGCTGGTAATGTCGAACATAAATTTTAATCATAAAGCTATTACCTAAAATATGACTGTTCCATTTCCTTGAAATTAATGTGAACAGCTAAGTGTATAACAAAAATAATCTCTTGATCTTAATGTTCGCCTTCGCCTATGCCTTGGGTTGTTGAACGTCTCGGATAAAATGGGCTTGTTTTAGGTCCTCGTTTTACCGTCAACTATTTTCAATGTATATAATTTGTGCAAACATATTTTACAGAAAACGAACGCTCTCTAGCAGAGTTACATGAACAATTGCAAGCAAGCCTGAGTAGAGAAAGAGCGAGAATATCGGAAGAGAACAGAGCTACCATTGATTCACTGAGAGAAGAGCACATAGCCAGAGTCTCTGATCTGAGACACGACTATAGAGCCGAGGTTAGTGTCCTACAGTTCTTCTGCTGATTGTAGCTTTTATCGTTGCGTTGATGATATCCTGCCAATGTCTTGCCAGTATACTACTTTAATAATACTACTTCGCCTTTAAACATATAGCTTGTGAGGTAGATGAGGTACTGGATGCATGCATATTCAAGGTTTAATTATGTCTTTGCGTCTAGGAAATGAAGAAGAATTAGTGTTGTTGCAAACAGCCGTTCGAATTAGATTAATTAAATATGACATTGCAAAGTTGGGGTCACTTTATTTGTAAATAGGAGTAAGATCTATGTTTATATCACTTTTAAGTGTTTTGTGATTTATTTTGAGACATAATATATCACCATAGCATCGTATCATTTTTTGTTCAAGGCAAAGTAAAGTAAGTCTATGATCAGCAAGGGTAGTGTATGGCTCGACCGTAATAGCAGGCAATACCGTTCTTAAAATAACATGATCCAAGGAAGTACTGCTAGTATCACGTGTTATAAATGTATGAGCCGCTAGTAACCCTTGAAAGGCTAATGTAATCGTTGGCACTTGTACCCAGAACGGTCATGCTCACATAAAGGTGTTGTCTAGTGGCGGTGTTGTGTGTCGGGTCGCCATCTTCCCAATCAATCTTTTTCAATCAATCAAAATTTTTTAACTTCTCAGGTTATATTTCTACCTTTCATTGATCATCCTGCCAGTAATTTAGACACAATTTATACAACTTTACATAGTGCTATAAATATTGCCAAGTCACATCAACAAAAAACGTGCATAATTACATTTGATCAGCCCCTGTACTCAAAAGCACGTGAAATGGTTGCTGCGTCAGATGCAAACTCAGACTTGTCTAAAACAGTTGTCAAACTTGGAGGATTTCATATGCTCATGTCTTTTCTTGGATGCATAGGACATGTAATGGACGGTAGTGGTCTCAAGGAAGCTTTAAGTAAAATATATGCTACAAATTCGGTCGACAAAATGTTGAATGGTCACGCTTATGCAAGAAGTATCAGAGGCCATATATTATTACGACTTGCATTATCAATAAAGATTTTTGAAGAGATGAAAATTGAAAATTGTGTGTTAGATGAGTTAATTGAACAGATAACTAGTCGCGATGTTTCCTACGAAGATGTTGAAGGATGTACGAGCAGCTCCAACTCGTTAATTGATCAATTTCAGGATAAACTAAAAGAATTAAAAGCTCGAGGTCCCACGGCACAGTTATGGGTGCAATATTTTGAAATGGTATCAATAGCCTTAGATTTCATTCGCGCTGAAAGGCTGGGACTTTTTCAAGAACATTTGGATGCAGTGCGAAAAATGCTGCCCTATTTTCATGCTGGTGGTCATTTCCTATATGCGAAGTCAGCTCATTTGTATCTTCAGGATATGTTAAAACTTGAGGAGACAATGGATCAACAGGCTTTTGAGAACTTTAAAAACGGATTCTTTACTGTAAAACGAACAGAAAAATTCAATTCTGGTACATGGACAGACATGGTAATCGAGCAAAGTCTGATGAAATCTATGAAGACAGAAGGGGGAGTATCTCGAGGCCGAAGTACACAAGAAAGTGTTCTATGTAAGTGGTTATATGCTATGTATGCCACGAATACAATTTGTGAAGAAATTGAACGGTTTTGTAACATTTCTTTCGATTCTGTGGACCAACATGTTGATGCTAGAGATTCACGAATAAAAAGGGATGATACTGATGTAAATGAACTGGTTGGTTGGTTTACGCTTCATAATCCCTTTCCAAATGCGAATCAGTTGGTATCCTTAGCTTCAGGAATCGTTGGAAATGACCAAATTAATTGTCACCGAGCCCATGAAATCGGATTGCAATCTATGGTAAAGATAACTGGTTTGAACTTCAACGAAATAAAGTTAAAACGCGTCGATAAGGTTTTACCGCTTTCAGCCATTAACAAATCTGTCAAAATTAATGATTGTAAAGTTTCTATAGATCCAATGTTACTTTTCCAGAGAATAACTGTAAGCAAAAAATTTGAAAGTAATTTACAAGAATATCTTCAGTATGAACTAAGTCCGTATCCGACATCTTTATTTGATAGTAATGGCATGAGAAAAACCACGAAAGCAACATTATATGACAATATGATGCCTATCGTTATCGATCTTGATGAAAATAATGTAACATACATCATCGATGGTGGATTTCTTCTGCATCGCGTCGTATGGAGCAAAGACGATACTTTCTCTATTATTTTAAATAAGTACATTAAATATTTACAAACACATTATGGCTCAGCAATTGTTGTTGTATTTGACGGATATTCGGACTATAGTAAAAATATTAAAGCACTGGAACAACAAAGAAGAACTGCTGCACTTTCAAAATCATATGAAGTTTGTTTTGACGAAACAATGGTTGTGCCAATCAGTCAAGAAATTTTTTTATCAAATCGGTCTAATAAAAAAAAATTTATCGACATGCTTGTTGAAAAATTTAAAACTGTTAATATCACAACAAAACAAGCCAGAGATGATGCTGATGTTCTCATCATTGACACAGCTATTGCCTTATCAGAACATCAAAAGACTGCTGTCATCATAGGAGAAGATATCGATTTGCTCGTTATTTTAATTGTACGTACTCAGTCACATCATCAGGAAATTTTTTTGAAAAAAGTTGGCAAAGGCAATGTCAAAACACAAATATATTCTACTAAAAGTTTTGAACAATATCCTCGTACTAAAAAGCACATTTTATTTTTACACGCATTCAGTGGCTGTGACACGACTTCTGCGCTATTTAAAAAAGGAAAAAAAACTGTTACTAGAGCATTGGAAAAAATTCCTGATTTAGATAAACTGGTGGAAGTATTTCAACAAGAAAACTGCCCAAAACAAACATTATTAGAAAATGGAGTGCGCATCTTGTTGGCATTATATAATGCTCCAAAATCTGAGGACAACATTGATCATTTCCGCTACACGCAATTCATCAAATTTACAAAACTAAATAAACCTGTACAACTGTCAACACTTCCACCAACAAGTGTAGCAGCTCATCAACACAAAACGTGTCTACTACCAGATTCAAACGTGGTTAGGGTAGGACTTAGAACCTCAAGAATGGGGCTGGATGCTTGAAAATGAAATCCTGGAGCCCATACGAACGTTATTACCTCCAGCACCAGCCGAACTACTAAACGTAATATTTTGCAATTGCAAAAATGGTTGTGGTTCCCGCTGTGGATGCAGAAAATCAGGGCTACAATGTTCTTTAGCTTGCGGCCAGTGCAACGGACAAGCTTGCCTCAACGCTTCACTGTATCCAAGTAATCCCGATGAAGAAAATACATATGATCCCGATATTCTGGAAGGTTTGGAGATGAACATGACAGATAATGAGGATGATGACAATGAATCGAACATTTTTGAGCGACAAGAAGAAGAAGACGACGAAGAAGAAGAAGATAATTAGCTTCCATTTCCAATTTCATTACAATTAAAATCAACAAAGATACTTTTGATATTTGTACTCACATTTTGATAAATGTATATTATGCCGTATTTAATAATAAATAAAAATATGTGTAAAATATATACTCTTACTATCATTTTAACTTAAAATAAAACTAAAATATATAATCCAGAATTAATAATATTTTATACTTAAATAGTTAAATATGAATAATTATATATAAATAATCAAGTTACTTACTTTAATTAAATATAAATAATTAATAGTTAGTACATAAATAATAGGCATTGTTTAATAATTATAATTTCCAAGTAAATAATTGACTTTATAACGTACTGATAACCATAACTCACGCTTGACCTTGCATTAGGCCGTATATGACTGTACGATGTGCACTCTTCGCGCTCTACCTTCAAAACGGTTAGTCGTATGAAAAAAAAGTTTAAACAAAAGTTGTAGGGAATTTTATAGCCTACAACTTTTATAATAAATGCAAATCTCATTTAACCGATAGGATGCCAGATATTCGCGAAAAACCGATTTTTGTGACCTTTGACCTTGAATATCTTGAGACGCGGACACGATAACGATTGTGACTTTTGAGACAACATTTAGAATGACAAAACAAAGGTTCATACCAATTTGCAGCTTATTATCTTTCATTCCGAGGTGAAAGCCCTAATATGACTGGGCTAGTTGTCAAAATACGGTCACAACGATCCCACGGTAAGACATGGGTCAAAAATATCACTTTTCTCTGTCATTTGTAGCGTTTGCAAAGCTATCCGAACGGTGAGCGAAAACGATATTTTTGCTCACGAAGTCCCAAATCGAACGGCCCGTGTGAGCGTTTGTGAGTGTTATTTTTGGAACTGATAGGCTATACGAACGCCTTTCTACTATATTACTGCTTAGACTATATTCTAAAAAGAATGCGGACTACCTACGTCCACACCATATCTAACCAAATGCAGCTTTTTATATTGTCTAAGTGTTGCTAAAATGATTAGGTACTCACCATAGCTATCATGACCTGCGTATTGACTAATACCTACTAGGTACTAACTTAGGTGAGAGTAGGTGAGTACCTAGGCATAGTTACGTATTTATATTACCCAAGTACCTATCTATATGGATTATGGCGTCCACACGCGACACTTACTATCACGAACAAACTAATCAAATGCGAAAGAAAATCCGGTCCCCAACTCCCAACATATGTAAATATATATATATATATATATATAAGTACGTAAGTAGGCATAGGCACTACATATTGGTAGTGTATACATACGTGCACACCAAAAAGCAACAGGGCATTCCTACAATATAATATTATGTTCTAAGATCGCGGCGCGGTGCACGTGACTTTTGGCAGTGTGCGTTTTGTTAATTATATATTAGTGTGCTGCGCATGAGACCCGCCCGCCCGCTTCCCTCACCGCGGAATGGAAGTATTGACATGAGATGCCCAATATTTTGAACGAAAAACTAGCGCGCAAAACTATGTGTGCCGACCTTTGGCTCTAGGATGTTTATGATTATACTACTGGATGTATTTGTTTTCCAAAATGTTATCTAAAATGATCATGAACTGAGCTATGCTTCTATGTAAATAATTTTAGGGATTTCATGTTCTATAAGTCGTTTATTTACGACTTAACATTCGCTAAAATTCGTGATATTACAGGGATGTTTCGAGGCTTATAACTATCATATGAAGATTTTTTTTACAAATCGGTGCCAAGACAAGCCTAGATAATGAAGAGATAAATCGATATCATGCTTAGTTCTGGACCTAAAACCTCAAATAAGGGAGTGATCACCCTACGGCGTTTGTATGGAAAAGTTACCGGCCAGTTCAACCTTAACAATCACTCACACGGCTGACTTCTTTGAAATTTATGATGAGTTCCTAGTTTTTCAATTTGTATTATTAGCGTCATTTATAAAAAAATCGCGGTAAAGTAAAATAAAATTTACACTAAATTCTGTGCACGTCTACTCGTTCCCGAGGTCCAAGAGGGATAAGTCGACGTTGCCTTGGATTGAAGTATTGAATCAACGAGCGGATCGAGTGATTCAAATAAAGAATACTGAGTATGAAACGTAAAAAATATTTTAAATATGAGAATCAATGATTCGTACATTTCTGACCTTTTGTTTTGTTACGGAATTCATTTTACTCGTAAAGCGAAATACTTACACTGAACGGAAATTTTGATAGACTTGTAAAATGCTGATCAGAAGCATAACTCATCGTCTCTGTGGCCTATTCCCGCCCGTGGTTTTTAATTAAATACGTTAAAAATATGTAAATGTAGTGGACTACAGAATAAATTGTGATTATGTAGGTGGAACACTTACGGATGCAGCACCTGTGCCACCTGGAGGAGGTGCGCGCCCGCGTCGCGCACTCGCGCAGCGCGCCGCCCGACCGGGACCGCGCGCTGCAGGACAAGTACCGCTGTCTCAAGGAGAAGTACGCACGGCTCAAGCATGACGTCAAGGTAAACTATACAAGTACTTGTCTATGCCACGTGTGGGTGGAACACTCGCCGCCCGACCGGGACCGCGCGCTGCAGGACAAGTACCGCTGTCTCAAGGAGAAGTACGCACGGCTCAAGCATGACGTCAAGGTAAACTATACAAGTACTTGTCTATGCCACGTGTGGGTGGAACACTCGCCGCCCGACCGGGACCGCGCGCTGCAGGACAAGTACCGCTGTCTCAAGGAGAAGTACGCACGGCTCAAGCATGACGTCAAGGTAAACTATACAAGTACTTGTCTATGCCACGTGTGGGTGGAACACTCGCCGCCCGACCGGGACCGCGCGCTGCAGGACAAGTACCGCTGTCTCAAGGAGAAGTACGCACGGCTCAAGCATGACGTCAAGGTAAACTATACAAGTACTTGTCTATGCCACGTGTGGGTGGAACACTCGCCGCCCGACCGGGACCGCGCGCTGCAGGACAAGTACCGCTGTCTCAAGGAGAAGTATGCACGGCTCAAGCATGACGTCAAGGTAAACTATACAAGTACTTGTCTATGCCACGTGTGGGTGGAACACTCGCCGCCCGACCGGGACCGCGCGCTGCAGGACAAGTACCGCTGTCTCAAGGAGAAGTATGCACGGCTCAAGCATGACGTCAAGGTAAACTATACAAGTACTTGTCTATGCCACGTGTGGGTGGAACACTCGCCGCCCGACCGGGACCGCGCGCTGCAGGACAAGTACCGCTGTCTCAAGGAGAAGTACGCACGGCTCAAGCATGACGTCAAGGTAAACTATACAAGTACTTGTCTATGCCACGTGTGGGTGGAACACTCGCCGCCCGACCGGGACCGCGCGCTGCAGGACAAGTACCGCTGTCTCAAGGAGAAGTACGCACGGCTCAAGCATGACGTCAAGGTAAACTATACAAGTACTTGTCTATGCCACGTGTGGGTGGAACACTCGCCGCCCGACCGGGACCGCGCGCTGCAGGACAAGTACCGCTGTCTCAAGGAGAAGTACGCACGGCTCAAGCATGACGTCAAGGTAAACTATACAAGTACTTGTCTATGCCACGTGTGGGTGGAACACTCGCCGCCCGACCGGGACCGCGCGCTGCAGGACAAGTACCGCTGTCTCAAGGAGAAGTACGCACGGCTCAAGCATGACGTCAAGGTAAACTATACAAGTACTTGTCTATGCCACGTGTGGGTGGAACACTCGCCGCCCGACCGGGACCGCGCGCTGCAGGACAAGTACCGCTGTCTCAAGGAGAAGTATGCACGGCTCAAGCATGACGTCAAGGTAAACTATACAAGTACTTGTCTATGCCACGTGTGGGTGGAACACTCGCCGCCCGACCGGGACCGCGCGCTGCAGGACAAGTACCGCTGTCTCAAGGAGAAGTACGCACGGCTCAAGCATGACGTCAAGGTAAACTATACAAGTACTTGTCTATGCCACGTGTGGGTGGAACACTCGCCGCCCGACCGGGACCGCGCGCTGCAGGACAAGTACCGCTGTCTCAAGGAGAAGTACGCACGGCTCAAGCATGACGTCAAGGTAAACTATACAAGTACTTGTCTATGCCACGTGTGGGTGGAACACTCGCCGCCCGACCGGGACCGCGCGCTGCAGGACAAGTACCGCTGTCTCAAGGAGAAGTACGCACGGCTCAAGCATGACGTCAAGGTAAACTATACAAGTACTTGTCTATGCCACGTGTGGGTGGAACACTCGCCGCCCGACCGGGACCGCGCGCTGCAGGACAAGTACCGCTGTCTCAAGGAGAAGTACGCACGGCTCAAGCATGACGTCAAGGTAAACTATACAAGTACTTGTCTATGCCACGTGTGGGTGGAACACTCGCCGCCCGACCGGGACCGCGCGCTGCAGGACAAGTACCGCTGTCTCAAGGAGAAGTATGCACGGCTCAAGCATGACGTCAAGGTAAACTATACAAGTACTTGTCTATGCCACGTGTGGGTGGAACACTCGCCGCCCGACCGGGACCGCGCGCTGCAGGACAAGTACCGCTGTCTCAAGGAGAAGTATGCACGGCTCAAGCATGACGTCAAGGTAAACTATACAAGTACTTGTCTATGCCACGTGTGGGTGGAACACTCGCCGCCCGACCGGGACCGCGCGCTGCATGACAAGTACCGCTGTCTCAAGGAGAAGTACGCACGGCTCAAGCATGACGTCAAGGTAAACTATACAAGTACTTGTCTATGCCACGTGTGGGTGGAACACTCGCCGCCCGACCGGGACCGCGCGCTGCAGGACAAGTACCGCTGTCTCAAGGAGAAGTACGCACGGCTCAAGCATGACGTCAAGGTAAACTATACAAGTACTTGTCTATGCCACGTGTGGGTGGAACACTCGCCGCCCGACCGGGACCGCGCGCTGCAGGACAAGTACCGCTGTCTCAAGGAGAAGTACGCACGGCTCAAGCATGACGTCAAGGTAAACTATACAAGTACTTGTCTATGCCACGTGTGGGTGGAACACTCGCCGCCCGACCGGGACCGCGCGCTGCAGGACAAGTACCGCTGTCTCAAGGAGAAGTATGCACGGCTCAAGCATGACGTCAAGGTAAACTATACAAGTACTTGTCTATGCCACGTGTGGGTGGAACACTCGCCGCCCGACCGGGACCGCGCGCTGCAGGACAAGTACCGCTGTCTCAAGGAGAAGTATGCACGGCTCAAGCATGACGTCAAGGTAAACTATACAAGTACTTGTCTATGCCACGTGTGGGTGGAACACTCGCCGCCCGACCGGGACCGCGCGCTGCAGGACAAGTACCGCTGTCTCAAGGAGAAGTACGCACGGCTCAAGCATGACGTCAAGGTAAACTATACAAGTACTTGTCTATGCCACGTGTGGGTGGAACACTCGCCGCCCGACCGGGACCGCGCGCTGCAGGACAAGTACCGCTGTCTCAAGGAGAAGTACGCACGGCTCAAGCATGACGTCAAGGTAAACTATACAAGTACTTGTCTATGCCACGTGTGGGTGGAACACTCGCCGCCCGACCGGGACCGCGCGCTGCAGGACAAGTACCGCTGTCTCAAGGAGAAGTACGCACGGCTCAAGCATGACGTCAAGGTAAACTATACAAGTACTTGTCTATGCCACGTGTGGGTGGAACACTCGCCGCCCGACCGGGACCGCGCGCTGCAGGACAAGTACCGCTGTCTCAAGGAGAAGTACGCACGGCTCAAGCATGACGTCAAGGTAAACTATACAAGTACTTGTCTATGCCACGTGTGGGTGGAACACTCGCCGCCCGACCGGGACCGCGCGCTGCAGGACAAGTACCGCTGTCTCAAGGAGAAGTACGCACGGCTCAAGCATGACGTCAAGGTAAACTATACAAGTACTTGTCTATGCCACGTGTGGGTGGAACACTCGCCGCCCGACCGGGACCGCGCGCTGCAGGACAAGTACCGCTGTCTCAAGGAGAAGTACGCACGGCTCAAGCATGACGTCAAGGTAAACTATACAAGTACTTGTCTATGCCACGTGTGGGTGGAACACTCGCCGCCCGACCGGGACCGCGCGCTGCAGGACAAGTACCGCTGTCTCAACGAGAAGTACGCACGGCTCAAGCATGACGTCAAGGTAAACTATACAAGTACTTGTCTATGCCACGTGTGGGTGGAACACTCGCCGCCCGACCGGGACCGCGCGCTGCAGGACAAGTACCGCTGTCTCAAGGAGAAGTACGCACGGCTCAAGCATGACGTCAAGGTAAACTATACAAGTACTTGTCTATGCCACGTGTGGGTGGAACACTCGCCGCCCGACCGGGACCGCGCGCTGCAGGACAAGTACCGCTGTCTCAAGGAGAAGTACGCACGGCTCAAGCATGACGTCAAGGTAAACTATACAAGTACTTGTCTATGCCACGTGTGGGTGGAACACTCGCCGCCCGACCGGGACCGCGCGCTGCAGGACAAGTACCGCTGTCTCAAGGAGAAGTACGCACGGCTCAAGCATGACGTCAAGGTAAACTATACAAGTACTTGTCTATGCCACGTGTGGGTGGAACACTCGCCGCCCGACCGGGACCGCGCGCTGCAGGACAAGTACCGCTGTCTCAAGGAGAAGTACGCACGGCTCAAGCATGACGTCAAGGTAAACTATACAAGTACTTGTCTATGCCACGTGTGGGTGGAACACTCGCCGCCCGACCGGGACCGCGCGCTGCAGGACAAGTACCGCTGTCTCAAGGAGAAGTACGCACGGCTCAAGCATGACGTCAAGGTAAACTATACAAGTACTTGTCTATGCCACGTGTGGGTGGAACATTTGCAAATATAGCACTTTTGTATGCCGGAAGAATTATCTGTCTGTGAACGTAAGGGAGTACTGAAATGACAGCTATTAATAAAAAGACTAAATGCTTTTTTTGAAAAAAGTATCGTTCTCTATTTGAATTTACTATCAACTAAATAACCTTTGAAATCGGTGCACATCATGCGTAGAGTAACTAAATCGCGTTATGACTGGTCATAGTAAGAAGTATAGTTGTAATGCGGCACCCCAAGGGGAACGGCTTAAACAATTATACCAGTAAACATTGTTTTTTTCCCAGATGTCCATAGAGCGCAGGAACAAGAGACGAGAGATGAGTATGACGACGGGATCAGAGACTGAGAAATCGAATTCGCACAAAGCCAATCAATCATTAGAAAGGTAAGGGTCATAAAGTGTGAGTGCGATACAGCCTTTATCTACTTCAGATAACTTCATTTTGATTGTTTACACGAATGCCTAATGGCGGATTTTACCGTTGAATACGGAATTAATTTAATGCAATTCAAGCATTCGACCGTATTCAAAATTTCAGTTTCAATTTCACATACTTAAATTGCAAAGTTTATTTCAAAACGCACGATTTTCGAAGTTTAGCTCAACTATACGCGTCTAAGAGTTTTCACTGTTATCAAGATATTGCAGCCAATCGCATAATATTCTTAATATTAAAAATAACAATATTAAAATTATAAGGTTGCGTCATCATTTACAAGTATAAAACCAATTGCAAAATTGGTCTTGTTTGTAGTAAAACGTAAAATTTAGACTATAATGCTGAAGTTTTAAATGTCAGTACACTGAGGAGATGGCAACACACGCAACGAATGACACAAACCTTTTGGCGACAGTGGTCGCGTGAGTACCTCAATAAGTTTTTACAGCGTCCTAAGTGGTCAGGGCATATCCCCCAACCCAATGAGGGTGATGTTGTTGTTGTAAAAGAGGACAACCTTCCGCCATCGCGTTGGCTCTATGGCAGAATAATTGCTACTCACCCTGGCACCGACACTACTATTAGAGTGGTGACATTGCAAACTAAGAACGGTACTCTGAAGAGACCGGTGTCAAAGTTATGCTTCCTGCCTGTGACATCATAAGGTTCCGTTTCTTATATCATTAAGAGCCATTTCACAAAATCACGCTACTGAAGTTTAGGTAAATGCCAGCGCATCGCTTACACAAGCGAAAGAAGTGACGACGGAATAGCGTGACTGTGAGTAACATATTTTGATACTAGCACTCATTAATAAAGAAATCTAAGTTGCGAATTTAAAAATTGTGTCGTTGGCATGAGTAAATAATCAATTTCTTGTCGATTACTTGCTAATGTTAAAGAAAAGAAGTAGGCATGTACATTAAATATTCAACCTGCATCGTGAATCTTTTATTTAAATTTCATCCTTGATGAATAAAAAATAGATACGTTTGAATCATTTATTGTAACAAAAAATTTAAATAATTAAAAAATTATACGGCTTAAAATTATATAAATATTTGATGTAACGGCATTGATTAAAAGCTGCGGACTAAAAGCTCTTTCTTTTATATTTTCCAAAAATTGCTGTTTTCCTCGTTCACACTCTTCAGTATCTATATCCAGTCGTTAACACTGTCTGTCATAATGACCATGCATAGGATTGAGGTTTATTTTTCTGTGCATCCGGAAAACAACTTAGTACCAACCACAAACGTCCCATGACGTTTTTGGTTTTCCATTACTTTAACATGTCACCCTCATATTCCCATACCATAATATATCACCTACACCATTAAAAAAATAACATTTTCATCCATTTGGTTTGAGTAGACCAAACAGCGAAATGTAAATATATATTTACAGATTTTGAGTTCTTTTTGTTTTTAAATAGAATATCTTTGATGCAATCTATAATCAACATATATATACTTCCGAAATCAGATTGAAGACGTTCTGAAAAAAGGCCAGGTCAAAAGTACCCTAACCCGACGCTTATGTATGAAAGGATTGATGAGTATAGATGAAGCGAAAGAGATATGTCAGGATCGTAGTAAGTGGAAATCCGTGGTCTCTGCCTACCCCTACGGGAAAGAGGCGTGATTTTATGTATGTATGTATATACTTCTTGGTACCAATGCAATCCTCACTATATACTCTTATGCTCACTATTTCCTCTATAGAAAATAAATGATAATACCAGTTCTTTTCCGTGGTTCCATTGGACGTCCCATTGACGGGACGACGGCCAACGGTTAAATGATTTTTGTCCATCGTCCCGTCAATAGGACGTCCAATGGAACCACGGAAAAGAACTGGATAATACACCTTTTATACAAAAAAATACTGGAAATGGGGTTTGAACACACGACAAAAATGGTGGGAAATAGTAATTTAATTGCTATTTCTATTTTTTCGTAACTGACTCACCTAGAACTTCGATCTTCTTTTAATATGATAATTTACTATTGTTCTTTAGCCATGAATTGTATCAGATTTTTACGCCAAATATTTTAGAGTAACAAAATTAAAACAACCCAATTGTTTTAAGTACTTTGACGGAAAAACTGTATTGGAGAGCAATTATTTTTTCTGCAAAACTATACCACCTACGACTTTGGTCCTTCTTTGATATTATTATTTACATGTAATTTATACACCTGTATTATTTCAGATTTTTTGGTTTAGAAGTTTAAAATTAGTTACGAGATTATTTAATACGCAAATTTGCATCGGTAAGTGTTTGCGTTGCAAAACATATCGAGTGAAAAATTACTTATACATATGCAAAATTGCGGTTTTCTAGATTTATAACTGTTGAAGTAGTTACGATATTAATATGAAATGACGTAATGTTTTGGGGCCAAAATGTAATTTGTGCTGGTTTCAGATTTCATCAAAATATTCAAAATACTTCCTACTTCATACGTTATCTCAGAAAAATATGGATTTTTTCTTGTATGGGCAAGGATGCATCCTTTTGAAAACCATTTGGATTATGAAAGTTGGACTTACGCAGATTTATGGTAAATTTGTAAATACGACTATCGACCGCTAACTGGTATCCCGGTTTGTACAAATGAATAAATGTTTGTAAAAAAGCCGGGAGGCCGGTTTGTACAAATTTTCAATAGAAGGTAGTTTAATTTCCAGCTGAAGTTATCGCTGTGTTCACTTATAGACATTAACTGAATCCAAAAATATTGGAAATCAATTATTCGCCTGTCATCTAATTCTCCTAAAACGAAAGTTATAGTGAGTTACTAATTTAAACTAGAATAATATAAAAACTAGCAGACCAAAAAGAAGAAGTCAACCCTGTGAGGTGGTTAGCATTTTTCCAATAACGCTGTATAAGGCTGCATAATTGTGACGTTTCCTTTTTTAACACAATGGATGAATAGAAACTAAAGATGTAGTTACTTAACAAGACAACAATACTTATATTATGGACAACAAAAATAAAGTATAGTTTGTTACTTAAAAAAATATCGACATGATCAAAACTCTGTGGTCGCACTATAAACTTGCATCTAAGCGTTCCGCGTACGAGACGTCAGAGCAAGGAAAACGAACACAGGTCCTACCTCGATGGGCGCTCGCGCGGTACTGATCGCCTCGCGCTTGTACATTTCAATTTATATGCATTTCGAGTTATGTTAAATATTTTTTCTTGTCTAACAAAACAGAGTTAATATCACAATTTATTAAAGATCAGATTAATTAAAGAATAAACTTTCTTTTTATATAATATCTGTTTGGAATTACACTTTATTAAACGCAATATATGGTGGTAAACTGCTGATATAATTCGTGGAAATTGGCGCAAGATCTGTATTTTTTTTTCTACAATGACGATTAATTAGCGATATTCTAGTACACTATGTGTCAACAGGATTATATGCCTGATGCACAGTTTTTTTTTTTAGTTAATTTGATGAATCTTTATACAAGAGATATAACTCTGAAGTTGGCTATGTCTACTTTAATTCGTAAAACAAGGTGCGGGAGATTGGTCACTTCAAAATAATTAATGTTATGTTTGTAAATCTGGTACATTAACTGAAAAGAGAACAGATTATTCTATTTTTATCAATTATTAAACAACTTGTAGATATTTCCTATGATAGTAAATTAAGCGCTTAAAATCTTCGTATACCGCATTAAAATGTGAAATGCCTCTTAATAAATGTCAAAGTTTATATGAAGTAAAAAAAAAAATGCACATTATAATATATGATCTATATGTAATACTTATTATTTGTTATACAGTCCACACATTGTAACGAAGGGTAACATTTTATGTTTCAAAATTGATATCTAGCATGTAAAATATTAGTTTAGATAATATTGAATCCTTATAATTGTTGTAAAAGAGTCTTGTCACCTTAGTCATGGTGGGCGAAGTGATCAGAGAAGGACTAAGTTCATATAGTCCTTGGTGGGCGATATGTTGCAGTAAATTTATTGATCATAGATCTACTTAGTTCTGCGTAAAAAATGTAGATGGCGCTCTCAAATGAGCGGCCGCCGGCTGACTCGCGGTGACGAGATTCTCACAGTACATTGTGATTTGCTTTACAAGGAATTTTAATACATGCCGAGATACATTGGAAAATCGACTTTGTTGTGTCTTTGTTAGAGCCCTACTTAGTCGGAAGTACCTTTCTCAAAGGCAATTCACGTTCCGAGTACTTTTAATGTGCGAGGTTCGTTCAACTATAGATGTCGCTCCATCCCATTACGATGGTTAAAGAACGATACGAAAGATTTGAGTTATGACGTCATGTCATGTTAGCTCAATTGGTTAGAGCATACCCCGGCTCAAGGGGTGGATGGACGCGGGTTCGCATCCCGCACATGACTTAAATTTTTTCTATCGTATATTTGTAATTTTGTAATCATAATATTCGTTGTCATAGAAACTTAAAACGATCATAATATTGTCGCTGAAATGGGTTTGACGTGAACAGAGATCAAAAACTAATAACGATCAAAATAATGTCGCACTTTGAATGATTTTAGTTTATTGCGTTAAGTAATACTGCCTCCCCCATTAAGGGGGGAGGGTGGCCATAATTCGTTTGGCAGGACTAGGAGCGTCTATGTAGGATCGGGAAGATAGCAGTTCCACAGAAGGCGCTGCTGCCGGCCTTTTACGACACCCAAGGCAGCCGACACTAGCCTATAAAGTATGTAGCAAAGCAGTCGTGTTTTTTAATTTTCAATTAATTTGATTGTTACTTTTGCAGATGTAAAGAACTGAACGAGACATCTGTAAGCGCGATTGTAGAACCCGAGCCTGCCCGCACAAAGCTGAACCCGTCTATAAAATGCAACGACAACGAAACTTCATACTCCGAAAGCAACCCACATAAATCCATAGACAATAACAATGATGAGTGGAAGCTAAGGAGATTGGATATTGTAAGTTTTTTATTTGGTAATTGTATACGCAACTAACTCACCAACATTTTAGAAAATCTATTTTATTAATTAGAGTCTCCCCTAGTACCGGCCACTTCACCGAATCAAACGCCTTAGAGAACACAATGTATATACGGTGCTTATTTTTAACGTTATTTATAAACAGTGTTTGGAAACAGTGATGGCTCAGTGGCATTGGCTATGGACTGCCGCGCAGCAGGTCCATGGTTCTAATCCAGCCGCGGGCTTGGGCTTCACCGCATGGTGGAAGGGCATTTTACGTCTATGTAGGCTAGCTAGGTTCCTCATATTGTAATTTGGGTTCTGTCTACTTGATTTCTACTGTGATGGAGTCTGATGAATTTATGATACCAAAGAATAACTTTATACATTTATTGTATTATTTGCTGATGGCGTTTGTTCGTGGGACAACAGCGGAGAAATGGGAGAAGGAGGACGTGGGCGCAGCCATTGTATACATAGAAAAAGCGCCTCTCGCGGATGAATTTGGTACTATTACAACTGAGAGCTGGGATTGTGCTTCTGGGCGTGTAGGTTGCGATGCATCTCCGTCGTCTTAATTCCAAAATCAGCCGTCAGGTGGTAGCGTTGGCAGCTATTATAATAGTTTCTGTGCCAATGTCAGCACCTGCGAGTGTTTCAAGGGTCTTAACCCCGCGCCGCCGTTTGATTGTCTCACAAAAAAATACATAGAATACTTCTATAAATGACGATGCTGGACATGTAATTTCATTCTTAAATTATTGTTTATTAGAGTGAGAGTATGTCATTCATCTTCGGCGTGGCATATAATAATAAAAGCGTGGGATATTATTCCAGACGGTAGCATCAGGCGAGACGTCGTCGGTCGGGTCAGGCAAGGGTCGGCACAGACGTGGGAATGTAGCCTTCAAAGAACCGCTTGCGAGCCGCAGGAGAGATAAAGATGCAGATATGGGTTTGTATTTTGATTCAATTTCCACTATTTCCGTTTTCATGTCATAACCAGTTATGTACAATAACTGGCTAAAACCCGTTCAGCCCATAGTTTACTTGTTGTTTATTTCATAAAATTAGAGGAAAAGTGATTCGCAAACAAAACTGTTACAGAGAGCAACTCGATTTGGATTAGACGCTCATTATATTTTATATAATATTTAGTAGTTATATAATTGAGCCGTTTGGTGTGGAGACGTTTGGTCCGTGGGGACCGGGAGCTCATCGTATTTTCCAAAACTTATCAGAGCGCTTGGTCGATGCGACGCGTGATCAAAATCCTGGCACCTATTAGGCTCAACGAATAAGCATTGCAATTCAACGGGGCAATGCTGCCAGCATGCTGGGCACGCTGCCAACTGGTAGTGGGCTGGAGCATTTGGACTGCCTGTGAGTCTGCAATGATTCATAGGTTGTCTTAATAATTTTATTGTACATAGTAGCTTTAGGGCCTGTTTCAGAATGTTCGAGTAAGTCCCGGTTATACTACCCAGAACCTAAAATAACTGAATGATAAAAATGACAGTTAGCATGCAGCGCGTTTCAAGTTTTAACCGATGGATAGCCTAAATCGATGACTGTGAAACGCAAAGATAGTGTTTTGTTTATTAAATATGTTCTGGGTAGTATAGCCAGAACTTACTTGAACATTCTGAAACAGGCCCTTAGTATTGTATATACCTAGTCAGGTCATAAGTATTGTCACACAGTAAAAACTTTTCTTTTAGAATGCAGGCCACAAAAAAGTTTATTGAATTCGAATTTCGAATTGTTCATGAAAATAAAAATGTATACTTTTAGAATTTTACTCATTTTTAAATATGGAATGGAAGCTTAAAGAAGAGCGTGTTGCAGTTATTGCGTTGCATCGTTGCGGTTACGCGGTAATTCAAATTTTTTACATACTGAAAAATTTGAATTTAACCAAAAGATTCGTTTATCGTACCATCAAACGATACAATGAAGACTCTAGTGTAGATGACAGGTCAAGAAGTGGTCGCCCTCGGTCTGTTAGGAATCCAGCAGTGATAAAAGCTGTGAAGGCGCGAATTCAAAGAAATCCCAAACGTAAGCAGTAACTGTTGGCCCTTCAGATGGGGTTAAGCAGAACCACGGTAAAAATGGGTGTTAAATGAAGACTTAAGGCTTCGGGCATATCGAAGAAAAACAGGACATCGTTTAAATGCTCGTCTAATGGACCTGAGACTGAAGAGATACCGCGCTTTGTTGAAGCGGTACGCGGGAAAAAGATATCGAGAACTTCCTTTTTCGGATGAAACATTTTTTACCGTAGAAGAGAGCTACAACAAACAAAATGATAACGTGTACGCACACAGTAGTGAAGAAGCCAGCAACCGTATTCCGCGTGTCCAACGAGGTCATTTTCCATCCTCGCTCATGGTATGGTTGGGAGTTTCTTATTGGGGCTTAACAAAGGTACATTTTTGTGAAAAAGGTGTAAAAACGAATGCAGTTGTGTATCAAAATACAGTCCTGACGAACCTTGTGGAACCTGTTTCTCATACCATGTTCAATAACAGGCACTGGGTATTCCAACAAGATTCGGCGCCAGCTCATAGAGCGAAGAGCACACAAGACTGGCTGGCGGCGCGTGAAATCGACGGATGAAGTGGACTGGAGGAAGGCCAGTGCCTTCCTCCAGTCCAGATTTAAGTCCGTTAGATTACAAGATATGGCAACACTTGGAGGAAAAGGCGTGCTCAAAGCCACATCCCAATTTGGAGTCACTCAAGACATCCTTGATTAAGGCAGCCGCCGATATTGACATGGACCTCGTTCGTGCTGCGATAGACGACTGGCCGCGCAGATTGAAGGCCTGTATTCAAAATCACGGAGGTCATTTTGAATAAACTTTATTGTCATAAGAATCTATGTTTTGTTAAGTTCATTTTGGTATATAAATGGTTACATAATGAATAAACTTGTTACAATTATTTTATATTAAACATGTGACAGAATTTATGACCTGACTGTGTAGTTCGTAGTATTTTGTTAATAAAGGCATACCGCCGGTGAAAAATAAACAACAAAGGATAATAATATGTAATTTTAGTAAATTAAAACAAACTTAATGTTAAATATTGCCTTCTACAAAGAACAATGGTTTTTATAATATTGTAATATTTCTTTTTCCTCCTGTTAACGCCTGCTGGATATAACATGTTAGAAATATCAATCTCGAGACATTGCAAACTAAGTATTGTTTGTACTCGTATGTTAACGCATATTATATCATATAACGCTTCGCCCACGTATGGCGGTAAAACTTAGCTCTAATTTAAGGCTCACCGTACCACTTCCTGGCCCCAGGGTCAAAACTTCGAATACCGCTCCTGCTTATTTTCTCTCGTGATTTAAATTGTCTCTATGTACAACTCCACCAAGCTAAGTTTGCACCTCAGTTTTTTGTATATATTTTAATGTACCTATGTATAATATAATGTTAATAACAATAAATGCAAAGTAAAATGTAACAAAAAATAGTTTACTTTTTTAAAGTCATAGCGAATCCTTTTTTGCAGACCGTACCTAAGAGTTAGTGCGACGTAATCGACGCGAGGAGCAATCTTAGCTTGGTCGAGTTGTACATCTACACTAATGTTATAAACATGAGATATTTGTATTTTTGTATGCAACGAATAAATTTAAAAACCACTGGACCGATTTAAATGAAATATGGAATGGAAATAGATTGAGACCCGGGGTAGGAAAGGATAGATTTTATCCAACTGCGCATGAAGAGGTTAATAGGTTTTGCGCGATAAACGCCATACGAGCGGACGAAGCCGCGGCCCGAAATCTTATTATTAGTCTGAACATAAGGCTTCATTCGTCAAAAAAAAATCCTTGATTTGTACACTTTTTTTAGTCTGTTATTTTTTATATATATTTTACAGGTGCTACTACTGACTGCCAAGATTCATCCGATGCGACGACAGCAGATGAAAAACCTAAGGAATCTATCAATGGTAAGAAATAAAATCTTAATGGGGTTACCATACCTACTTTTGAAGCGCTCGTAGCGAAGTTTGCTTAGCCGTTCTTAACCGATCATCTAAGTTAAGCAACGTCCGCCACGGCCATGATTTTGCTAGTGACATTACTACTGAGCGCTTCCGTGCTTCGGAGGGCACATGACATTAAACCGTCGGTCCCGGTTATTGTCTTTGGATGGCAGTCGTTACAGCATGTAGGTAGGGCATTTTGCGAATGCCCGCCTGGCTAGCTACCACCCGCAAGTAGAAAATCTGTCGCCAAGCACCTAACGGTGTGTTCAAGCAGCAGTCCTTGAGAGCCAGTGAAATTACAGGCACATGAGACTTAACAACTATGTCTCAAGGTGACGGGCGCAGTGCAATTCGTGACTTGTGACGAAGTGTATCTGTTATAGGCAGAGGTTAGTCCGCTTATCATCAGGTGGGCCTCGAGCTTGTCCTGTCACAACTTATTTACAAAATAATGCCTTGAAATGTAATACGACTAATGTTGATAATTGAAATAAAGGTTATTTAGGGTTAATTACGACGAAGCAAATTGACAGACATTCCCCAAATGCCCTTCCACCATGCGGTGAAGCTCAAGCCCGCGGCGGGGTTCGAACCACGGAAGTGCTGCGCGGCAGTCTATAGCCAATGCCACCGAGCTATCACTGCTTCATCATTCTTACGTGTAAAATTCTAACGACAACAACGAAAATCTCATCTGTCTGTCAAATTTTGAGTTTGACGTTTGTGCACACGCTGCGCTGTATTCTGTGAGCGTTATGTGCAGTCGGAGGTGACGTCATAGATTGCATCATGGTGCTATCGTGGTGTAAGTTTAGCACTTTATGGACCAAACGTTTGCGTGCAAACAGTGTAAATACTGCATATTTTCGTGACTTGAATCACGGGGCTAGTTGGTTCTTATTATGTGTTCTTTTACTTCGTAATTGCACTAATATTACACCTAAAAAAACACGAATTCACGAGTTACTTGTTACTGGTTAAAAAACCGGCCAGGCGCGAGTGGGACTCGCTTACGAAGGGTTCCGTACCATTGTCTGTAGCCTAATCTTGCAAGTTACAGACACTTTTCGCAGTGTCCGATTGAGCTGGGTAGGTACCGCGAAAACCTCTTTTATAGTATGGGAGTTAATTATTTATTTTATTTTAATTAATTATATATAAAGAGAACATTTAACTTAATATTATGTGAATAGTTCAAGCGTCTACCTGTCACCGTGATTAGTATCGAGCAAGAAACCGAAAAAAAATCAAGTTTGTTGTATGGGTGGCCCTTAAATATTTATTTTATTTTATTTTTAGTATTTGTTGTTATAGCGGCAATAGAAATACATCATCTATAAAAATTTCAACAGTCTAGCTATCACCGTTCTTGAGATACAGCCTGGTGACAGACGGACGGACGGACGGACAGACAGCGAACTCTCAGTAATAGGGTCCCGTTTTTACCCTTTGAGTACGGAACCCTAAAAATGATTTTATAACATTTGTTTTAAATAGTTTAAAACTTCGCTGTAAAAAAGTCCCTTCCACCATGCGGTGAAGCACAAGCCCGCGGTGGGATTCGAATCCTGGACTTGCTGCGCTCCAGGCCATAGCCAATGCCACTGTGCCACCACTGCTTCTTACTGTTTTTATTTTAAATAAATGTATACCCATTGTAACACTTGACTGTAATCCTTCGTATTTTGTATTATTGTAATGTAGTGGTGTGTACAATAAAGAGTTATCTATCTATCTACCCTCGCTGAATTGTCTGAATTGAAATTCTCAAGCATTTCATGATATGGACAATTCTACGATGTGGCCACGACATATACATGTTACATAAATATACTTTTAAAACTTAGAGACATATCTAGACAGTAGGCATTTACATTTTTTGATTATTTTTTTAAAACATTTCCTGTCAGTCAAACTAATTTACTGGTTTTACAATGCTATTACTGTTTGATTGTTAAACATCAGTTCTTATTGTCATTGACTGGTATGTACAATTGAATTCCAGGGCATGGCCGTCGGCGCTGCTTCACGAGATTAAAATCAGCATCAACTTCGCGGCTCAATTATTCACCAAAGTAAGTTCTAAACTAAGAATAAATATGCAAGTCAAGCTCAAAAACAGCAGAACGCTAACCTTACTGCGGCGGGCGTGGTTGAAAAGCGCCATCTTGCGCGTCCGCTATGACCAATCAGAGCGCGTCAGAGTTGCTTTTTATGCCATTAGGAATTAAAAATATACTAACACTTGACGTTTCATTTCGCAACACACGTGATTGGCCGATCAGTCGCTCTTGCTCCCTGTGTTGCGCTTACGTCCCGCTAGCATCCGACTATATGAACAATATAGCAATGAATATGAATGACTTGCGCAAACTTTCCGCCACTAAGTCACCAATTGCTTCTATTCTTTGCCGGTGTCTGTAAACTTCCAACGCTGTATAGAAAATATTTCGTCATTAAGTACAATAAATTACTTTGATTACATACATGATATAATTAATTATTACTTAGTAATCGGACTCACTTAATATTTACCGGATATTACCATTTTCGAACTTATTTGAAGTTCTTCGTCTAGGAGTCGCGATTGTGCACATCGTCGCGCGGGCCTCAGCACATAACTGACGGTGAAACCGTTGCGCTGTAGCTGTCAAAGTCAAAATTCCTCCGTCCGAACTGTCACTTCTGTCACTATCTCTGTGATTGTCACTGTCGTTTTGATGCAATCCTTATATAATACTGCGGATTCAAGTATCTAGAAAGTTTTACTTGTGTACTTGATTAAATCTTAACTAGAAATAAGTTTGTGAAATCATGCTATGCAAATATATGTAGATTTTCGTACTGCCTACAACTACTGCCAAAAAAGAGGAAAGGTTTTTAAGTCAGGTTATATATTATTTTACTGAATCGTCCAATATTGATGATTTTTTTGTTGGTTCACTTCCAAGATTTTATTCAAGGTTCTTTTTAAATTCTTCAGCAGCAAAGCGGTTTTTCAAGTTGCTCATTTCTTATCAACTCAACGTTTAACAATATACTGATTGTCTTGTAGGCGTGGAGAAGGCTGGTCCAGTCCGCTGGAGTCCCTCCGGCAGCAGCTCCGCAAGTTGGATGACTTGGAGGAACAGTTCCCAGACCTGGCGTGTCAGCCGGCGTACAGTCTACGGTACCCTTTCACTGAGATCGGTGAGATGTTCCTTGCTTTTCGAACAATAACGCGTTTAAATAACAAGTTTTTATTTTTATATTTTGTAACATACATTAAATTATTAACTATTACATCACAGAGCACCGATTCGACCTGTACGCGATGAAAAATATATAGTATAAACGCTGAGTTGCAATTCATTTGTAACGAAATTGAGATCGAATCAAATTGAAATTGAGCTCGATTCAAATTGAAATTGAGCTCGATTCAAATTGAAATTGATTTGACTCAACGCATTTGAGCTCTCCTCTGAGTTACCAATATACGCATCTTAGGTAGTATTGGACCAATTAGCGGCTCCTTTCGTATAGTACACTTCGTCTTTAAATGCCGGTTCTACCAGTCAACAGAGAGATCCACCAAAGGTTAGTACGAGATACATTCAGGGGTTAGAATCGGTTCAGAAGCACTCTTTTTAGAAAGCGTACTTCGGTATACGAACGACACGATTGCAACATATTTCGTACCAAATTCATTTTAAAATAAGGTAGTAAGTATCAACATTTTCTTTGTAAAGAAACAGAATACCTTCAGGGATAGTTGGAAAATAGTTATGGTTAATCGGTTGCGTAAATAAAAATCGCTGTAAATCTCTCCGCTTTCACAGAATATGAAAGCGTTAGAAATATAGAAGCAATGATGGCCGAGCGGTAATAGCTATGGACTGCCGCGCTGCAGTACCCTGGTTCGATCCCCACCGCCGGCTTGAGCTTCACCGCATGGTGGAAGGGCTTTTTGCGATAGCCCGTCTAGCTAGCTACCACCCTCAAGTAGAAAGTCTGTCGCCAAGCACCTAACGGTGTGTTCCGGCAGTAGTCCTTGAGAGCTAGTGAAATTACAGGCATATGAGACTTAACAACTATGTCTCAAGGTGACGGGCGCAGTACAATTCGTGACTTGTGACGAAATGCATCTGTTATAGGCAGAGGTTAGTCCGCTTAACATCAGGTGGGCCTCGAGCTTTTTCCGTCACAATAACATAATATATATATATATATATATATGTATATATATATAATTTCGATTGCATAGTACCTTGATTTTACTAGAATATTTTAATTTTTGAATAGCAAAAGTGCGTTTTTATTCTCTCCGCACGAGTAAGTGTCTTTCCTTTTAGCGCTACCGTTGTCTGGTATGAGCGTCAGTATACAGGGTTACTGGTTAAGTCGACCTAGATCCATTAAGAGGTTATAGTTCCCATCTTTCCCGTAACAAAGCAGAATATCTGCATATTCCTCGTTCGTGAAGGATGCCATCCTCAACATTTCCAATCACAAGCACAAATCAAAGTCCAGGTAACAAGCACAGTCACAAATCGTAGAAGAAATACAAGTCAAGTCGAGTAAGAAATCATGAGCACTAAATATCGCATCTACTACAGACGAATCACGGAAGCAGACTAAAAATAAATACCATAACAACAAAATGGCCGGGAATAATTTATCTCGCTCGCACTTGCACAATTTGTCCCGCTCGCACGCATCACAGCCCCATGGAAGGACAATAGGGCAAAAGAACCCTTATTTTTATTACTACCTGTGAGCTTTTTATTAAAGTTTTTTCTAAGAATTGTGATAAGACCCCTAGCTTGTTATACCTTGTTGGATAGCTAATAGAACAAAGATATTATTTAGCATATGTGCAGCACAACTGCCATACATTTTTTTAAAAATTTTGCTAAGAGAAAAAAACATGTTTTTATAAATTTATTTCTTTTTTACACTTTCAGTCCTCTACTATGACTCCTATGGTTCAGATATTTGGACTTTTTGCATTTAGAATAATAAACGAACTTCTCTAGTACTCAAAAGTCGGTATTAGAAAAAAAATAAGGCCATAGAAGACAAAAAAAATGCCAATTCTTAAGAAATTGGCATATTTTTTTAAAAAACCTTCTAAGTCCAATATCTCAAAAACGGTTAGGTTTAGGCTGGGGTGTTTCATAGTCAAATTAGTCAGAAATGATGGGAACTATAACCTCTTAATGGATCTAGGTCGACTTAACCAGTAACCCTGTATAGTAAGATGTCGGTTTGTTCCCCAGACGCAGTGTGTAAAGCGGAGCGGGAGAGTGAGAGAGAAACGCCGGAGCTGGAGTTCGTGCGTCACCGCGCGCTCATCGAGCGGGAGGGCATGCGGCGCGCGCGGGCCGTGCTGCAGCGCCGCCGGGCACATCTCAAGGAGACCCGGGCCAACGGCGCCGCGCCGGAGGTCACTCTTATCTACTTGTCTAATGGCTCCAGTCCCACACCCTTCCCTTCCGAAATTGAATGCGATACCGATTGCGATCAAAACTGTACCGATTTTCTTCCACCACATTCACTGCGACAGATTGAGAAGGATCTTCATTTCGCTCTACGATGACTTTGAGATATGACGTTTTATCTGTTGCCGGCTAAGTGCTCGATCTAAGGTAAAATATGTGAAGGTGACGACGACATACAAGAAAATGTTATTATTTATTTATAGAAAGACCTATACAGCTTTCGTTTACAGTAGAGTATCCTAAAAATAAACACAATTGAGCCAATTAAAGGTCCTCGTTTATTATTAAATTAAAAATACTTAATTAGTTTGGCTTTCATAATGTTAATAATTTAGCAACTAAACTGCATGTAAGACATGACCAAGCAGCAAGATCGAATCTGACAGCCGCGCCTTCCGGGACATACGGTTAGATTGACGAACAGTACAATTCTTCAGATTTGATTTTTGATTCTACTCCGTTTGACTGTACAGATTTTCGCATTTGATTTGTTTAGGATTGTCATTCTTATATGTCATGTTTAAAAGACTAAGAACTTTCGTATTTTCCTTATATGGGTATATTCATTCGTTTGTGGTGCATAACAATATAAAGGCCATTGAGTAACTAGAATGGTTATGGTAAAAATATTTATATTTCAATATAATCACCTTAAAACCTCATTTAAAAGATTTTTTAGATTTCTGACAGCCCTAAACATAGTGTGTATTTTACATTTTCTTACCTTGATTCGTTTTCCAAGTTCATCACAACTTAAACGTTATTAAGTTCATTAAACAATTCCTCCGAAAACAAAGCTCATTCTGGAGTTTAAATGACAAAATTAAGTTCATGTCGATTACTATTCAATTCAGACAATACGGCTCCTGATCGTGATGTACGGCCAGCAACCAAAGTAGCCGAACAAGTTTAAAAATGAAATAATTTCCATTTTATTTTAGTTTTTTGGCATAACTATTACGGTAAATCCGTATAATTCTTACTTATGGTTTTAATTGGTATTTTATTTTAAAAGCAATTAGAATTCTGTCGAATTTATATCTTTTAAAATCACGCATGCTCATATGAATACATAGCCCTGTTTTAATTGGCAATTTTTTTATCGATTGAAGTTGTTTTACGACAGGATTTTGTTTGGGTCGGCCTCCAGACACGCCATGTCCTGTTCTTAGGGCTTTTGCTCCATAGCGTACTTTGATACGCCATAGACGTTGTAGTTGAATAAAAGACTTTTGACTTTTTTTATAAGCTCATTCGTGCAAGTTTCGTTAAGTACTTACAATATTTCCATACACATGTCATATAACACCTTAAAATATTCATTCAAATATTCTCTCGTGGTTGTAACTCGTCCATAGAGTGTAAAATTTCGTTTAATGCAAGTCATAATAAGAGTCAACGTCATCAGCCATAACATCTACCGTTGAACAAATACCTCTCCCATTTGGGTGATTTTGGGTAATCCCTACGCTTGGCAACTGGTTTCGGGATCTCATTGGAAAATGGCAATTCCTCACAAGGTGCTGCTGCCCATCTTGTATTGTACATTCTGGTATTTTCCCTTCATAATCGCTACCTTCTCTCATAGGAAGATGAGTGTAATAGGGGTGTCAAAGGGGGGTGCAATCTAGACAGGCAATCCACGGGGTAAACAATTAGTAAAGCACTTGAAAACGAACAATAGCTCGCAAATTCACAACGAAATGATTATTCCTTTTTGAACCTCGAGCGGATATCTAAACCGTTACCTTGGACCGATGGGGCATGGATATGTTCTACCAATCTGAGCTACCATGCTGAGCAAGTCAATAAACAGCCACTAAAAATAGCTCTCTGTAGGTATTCAAAAGTTTTATTTCATAGCAATAACTCATCGAAAGCGAGATCAGTCAAGGAGTTCTGTTATAGTTATAGTGTTAAGAGGCATTTTACATTTTAATGCGGTATACGAAGATTTTAAGCGCTTAATTTACTATCATAGGAAATATCTACAAGTTGTTTAATAATTGATAAAAATAGAATAATCTGTTCTCTTTTCAGTTAATGTACCAGATTTACAAACATAACATTAATTATTTTGTAGTGACCAATCTCCCGCACCTTGTTTTACGAATTAAGGTACACATAGCCAACTTCAGAGTTCTATCTCTTGTATAAAGATTCAACAAAATAACTAAAAAAAAAAACTGTGCATCAGGCATATAATCCTGTTGACACATAGTGTACTAAAATATCGATAATTAATCGTCATTGTAGAAAAAAATATAAAGATCTTGCGCCAATTTCCACGAATTATATCAGCAGTTTACCACGCTATATTGCGTTTAATAAAGTGTAATTCCAAACAGATATTATATGAAAAGAAAGTTCATTCTTTAATTAATCTGATCTTTAATAAATTGTCCTATTAACTCTGTTTTGTTAGACAAGAAAAAATATTTAACATAACTCGAAATGCTTATAAATTGAAATGTACAAGCGCGAGGCGATCAGTACCGCGCGAGCGCTCATCGAGGTAGGACCTGCGTTCGTTTTGCCTTGCTCTGACGTCTCGTACGCGGAACGCTTAGACGCAAGTTTATAGTGCGACCACAGAGTTTTGATCATGTCTTTATTTTTTAAGTAACAAACTATACTTTATTTTTGTTGTCCATAATATAAGTATTGTTGTCTTGTTAAGTAACTACATCTTTAGTTTCTGTTCATCCATTGTGTTAAAAAAAGGAAACGTCACAATTATGCAGTCTTATACAGCGTTATTGAAAAAATGCTAACAACCTCAGGGGGTTGACTTCTTCTTTTTGTTCTGCTAGTTTTTATATTATTCTAGTTTAAATTATTAACTCACTATAACTTTTGTTTTAGAAGGATAAGATGACAGGCGAATAATTGATTTCCAATATTTTTGGATGCAGTTAATGTCTATAAGTGAACATAGCGATAACTTCAGCAGGTAAGTTTTGAAGCAGTGATGGCTCAGTGGCATTGGCTATGGACTGCCGCGCAGCAGGTCCATGATTCGAATCCCGCCCAGAGCTTGAGCTTCACCGCATGGTGGAAGGGCATTTTGCGAATGCCCGCCTGGCTAGCGACCACCCTCTAGTAGAAAATCTGTCGCCAAGCACCTAACGGTGACTTCCGGCAGCAGTCCTTGAGAGCCAGTGAAATAACAGACAAAAATGAGACTTAACAGGTATGTCTCAAGGTGATGGGCGCAGTGCAGTTCGTCACTTGTGATGAAATGCATCTGTTATAGGCAGAGGATACCGCTTAACATCAGGTGGGCTACGCGCTTGTACCATCACAATGACATAAAAAAAAAAGTCCGACTTTCATAATCCAAATGGTTTTCAAAAGGATGCATCCTTGCCCATACAAGAAAGAATCCATACTTTTCTGAGATAACGGAAGTATTTTGAATATTTTGATGAAATCTGAAACCAGCACAAATTACATTTTGGCCCCAAAATATTACGTCATTTCATATTAATCTTGGAACTACGTCAACAGTTATAAACCTAGAAAAACGCAATTTTGCATATGTATAAGTCATTTTTCGCTCGATACATTTTGCAACGCAAACACTTACCGAAGCAAATTTGCGTATTAAATAATCTCGTAACTAACTTTAAACTTCTAAACCAAAAAATCTGAAATAATACAAGTGTATAAATTATATGTAAATAATAATATCAAAGAAGGACCAAAGCCGTAGGTGGTATAGTTTTTCAGAAAAAAATATTGCTCTCCAATACAGTTTTCCCGCCAAAGTTCTTAAAACAATTGGGTTGTTTTAATCTTGTTACTTTAAAATATTTGGCGTAAAAATCTGTAACAATTCATGGCTAAAGAACAATATTAAATTATCATATTAAAAGAAGAATCAAAGTTCTAGGTGAGTCTAGTTACGAAAAAATAAAAATAGCAATTAAATTACTATTTCCCACCATTTTTGTCGTGTGTTCAAACCCTATTTCCAGTATTTTTTTCTATAAAAGGTGTATTATCATTTATTTTCCATAGAAGAAATAGTTAGCATAAGAGTATATAGTGAGGATTGCATTGGTACCAAGAAGTATATATGTTGATTATAGATTGCATCAAAGATATTCGATTTAAAAACAAAAAAACCTCAAAATGTGTAAATATATATTTACATTTCGCTGTTTGGTCTACTCAAACTAAATGGATGAAAATGTTATTTTTTTAAAGGTATAGGTGATATATTGTGGTATGGGAATATGAGGGTGACATGTTTAAGTAATGGAAAACCAAAAACGTCATGGGACGTTTGTGGTTGGTACTGAGTTGTTTTCCGGATGCACAGAAAAATAAACCTCAGTCCTATGCATGGTCATTATGGCAGACAGTGTTAACGACTGGATATGGATATTGTGTAGAGTGTGAACGAGGAAAATAGCAATTTTTGGAAAATTTAAAAGAAAGAGCTTTTAGTCCGCAGCTTTTAATCAATGCCGTTACGTCAAATATTTATATAATTTTAAGCCGTATAATTATTTAATTATTTAAGTTTATTGTTACAATAAATGATTCAAACATATCTATTTTTTATTCATCTAGGATGGAATGTAAATATACGATTCACGATGTAGGTTGACTATTTAATGTACATGCCTACTTCTTTTCTATAACATTAGCAAGTAATCGACAAGAAATTGATTATTTACTCATGCCAATCACACAATTTTTAAATTCGCAACTTACATTTCTTTATTAAAGAGTGCTAGTATCAAAATATGTTACTCACAGTCACGCTATTCCGTCGTCACTTCTTTCGCTTGTGTATGCGATGCGCTGGCATTTACCTAAACTTCAGTAGCGTGATTTTGTGAAATGGCTCTTAATGTTCTAGTAGTCTGACTTTAGGCGAAATTTTTATCAAATCATTTTGTCGTTTAAGTAATCACAAACTGTGTATGTATAGTTTTTCACGTTATCATCTTGTTTTCGATAATAGTAGCTCATTTTAATTTTCAAAGAAGTTGTTTACAGAATCTGTAAAGTTATTCTTATATCTGATATAAGAATAACTCTGTACACGTAGTCGTTGGTAATTGACTGATATGAATAATAACTGCATAGGAGGAGCGCGAGGCGACAGAGTTGGAGGTGGCGCTACACCGGGCGCGCGCGTTGCTCGGCGAGAAGGAGATCCGGCTGCGGCACATCGAGCGTGCGCTCAGGCATCTAGCGCCCAGGCACATGCATGCGCCGCCGCAGCCGCAGCCGCCTGTATGGATAATGTCTTATTGTGTACTAGAGACCATGCATCATTGCTCCTTTTGTTCCGTCTATGCATCATGCCTGTGGCCTGAGACAGACGGTCTGCATTAGAACTGCACGCTAACTGTAACTGTACTGCTGATAGGGTAACATTTCTAAGGTGGTAAACAGGCTTACGTTGAAGTCGTCATTGAAAAATGTCAGACTGAGGGCGTAGGATGGAGAGATCACGTCCATATGCGAGAGAGCAAAACAGAATTACGCAATATGTGAATAGAGTAATTTAAATGAGCTGTTTTAAAACGAAAACAATCTTTTAGGTACTGAATAAAATGGTTGCTCCTTAATAGTTATAAATATTTTTTTATATAGTTAGTACTAATTTTGTGTGTGTAAAAATAAAACACATTCAGTTATTGATTCCACACCACCCCCGCAGTATTGTTGATATATTAATATCCATCGTATATAGATATAAAATTTCACTAAGCGAATTATTAGAGCTGTATTAATGGTTTTTTTTATCGTGATAATAATTTAGAATCGTGTTTTCGGATCAGCCATAGTATTTGTCATATTCTCTAGAGTATTATAAGTAATAACCGCAACGGACGTTACTTACCCAATTTAAAAAAATATTGTCGCACAAAAGTTTATCCCCCGGGTAGGAATCGAACCCGCGCCCTCCGATTTTGCGCCGGATGCCTAAACCACTCGGCCACCTGGGCACGCACTTTCGAGGCGAAATTTAACCGTCATAGGGGACGGTGTCATCACCTAGACTTCATCTGATCGAAAGAAGTGCTTAACCTAGTTGATCGATTAAGAACGACTAGACAAGGTACTGCGAACGCTGCAATTTGAATGAAGTTTTTGTGCAGTTCACTTATATACCCAGCCACGGATTTGCAGTTCGGATGCAGTTCCGTCTGTCCCTTTTCTTCTGTTCGCATCATCACTTTACAGCTTTCTTTCTTGTTTGTGTTATGCATAGTAAGGTTTCGTTTTTTCGCCACTTTATTTTCTGTCATCGATTTTTCTTATATGATGTTTCAGTTATACTGTCGTGTCGATGTTGGGGCTTTGATTTCTGTTTATGTTTAATGTCCTTTTATATGTCGTCGTTTTGGTTATTTTCAGAAAACAGTACATATCTCTTGCTATGGTTTAGTTATCGTTATTTACTATGTTGAATCGAAATGTTATGTTCAGTTATTGCATTGTGCACATTCATAGTCAGCTAATGCATCAAGCAACTTATAGCCTTACTTTATAGTTCTATCGTAGTTTTGGCTGTCTTTGGAATATACTGCATTCTTTCATTTGCGATGGTTTAGATATCATGTTTTGTTCTGTTGAATCATCATTCTTATGTTCATTCGTTGTATTCTGTAGATTCAAGTTAAGCATAATAAAAATTAAGATACTGGTGACAAGTACAAAATTACTCTTTAACTGGATTGTCTTATTGTTTTTTATTTTTATTTTATTTTTTATGCCTGATAGGTTAGCCTTTGACCACTATCTCACCTGATGGTAAGTGATGATGTTGTCGAAGATGTTGTTCAGGCTAACCTAAAAGTACTGGCTCACAAGGACAGCTGCCGGAACAAACCGTTAGGTATATGGCGACAGATTTTCTACTTCAGGGTGGTAGCTAGCCTGGCGGACATTCGCAAAATGCCCTACCACCATGCTATAACGACTGCCATCCTAAGACAACAAACGGGACCGACGGCTTAACGTGCCCTCCGAAGCACGGAAACGCTCAGTAGTAATATGACTGGCGGTCATCCATCCAAGTCATGACCGCGGCGGACGTCGCTTAACTTTGCTGATCGGTTGAGAACAGCTAAGTTAACTTCGCTACGAGCGCTTCAAAATTTGTAAAGCTGTAATTATTTATATATAGATTTACGTATTATATTGTATGTGTCATTATTTTATATGTTACTACAAAGTGTAGGTTACATAAAGTAACTATTCAACTTTATTCTTATTATTATACACCACTGTCATCTATCACGGCTGAAATTCTCTACATCCAAAGGTTGTCTGGAAGAGATCGCTTTTGAGCGACAAGACCACCAACAGACAACATTACTTAAGTTAATATAATTGTTTATAACGTTTATGTTATTTTGGTGTACAATAAAGAGTTATCTATCCATCTATCTATTGTTGATTTTATGCAATTATTACAGTAAAAACTAACGTGGTTTATACTTATTTTAGTAAGTAATACGGGATAAATAAATCACGTAAACATTCTTAATCAATGTTAGCCGAGCGGTAATAGCCATGTACTACAGTGCCGCATTTGATATAAAGTTAAAATATGAACAATGTATCAACAGGAAGCGCCGACAAGTGAGCCGTCGTCAGGTAGCGAAGCGGTGATGGAGGTGGAGGGTGGCGGCGCGGTGCTGCGCTCGCTGCGGGCGCTGCACGCCGACGTCAGGGACATCTGGCGCGCGCTCGACGCCAGGCGCGCCCACCAAGGTAAAGGAAATACATGCTGTAGGATATAGATATACTAAAGATATATATTTCTAATAATCTTATATATAAAATTCTCGTCTTATATATAAAATTCTCGTGTCACAGTTTTCGTTGCCATACTCCTCCGAAACGGCTTGACCGATTTTGATCAAATTTTTTGTGCTTATCCGGTATCTATGAGAATCGGCCAACATCTATTTTTCATCCCCCTAAATGTTAGGGGTAGTCCACCCCTAAATTTTTATTTTTATTTTTTAGACAAAATTTTTAATTTCTATTTGTGTATGATACAACATACAAAAATACATACAATCCTCAGTTTTCACCTTTCTACGATCAACCCTTATTTTTTAAATTATTTATATGGCAGAACAACGTTTGCCGGGTCAGCTAGTATATGTATAGATTCATATATCTGTCGGAGTTAGTTTGCTACGAGACTGGCAACACTTTATCAACGTTGTTCTAGTCTTTGGTCGCTACTAGTGTATAGTCATTTGAGATACTGTGACTCAGCCTTAGAAGCTTACGTCACAAGACACGGCGGTGGGCTCGGCAGTCTGTTACCGACCTCCGAAGGCGACACAGCTGAAATCGAATCTATATTAAGTGCATATAGTGTAAGTGCTGACAGTGATGAGAACCGTGGTGAATAACAACCACTACACATGCCATCTTACTCAGTTTATTTCTAATTAAACTAACCTTTGGTCTAATGTTGTTTTAGGTTTTCGCGATTATTACACATAGTATTTACAACAACTTTAAACGGTCACCGCGTGACCACAATCACTGCAAAGTGTTTGAAACGTCGGGACCAAAATAATGATAAATAAACTAATATAAATGTTTTTTTTAAGATATTGTAACGGAACAAGCTCAGGGCCCACCTAAGTTAAGCGGACTATAACAGATGCATTTCATCACAAGTCACGAAATGCACTGCGCCCGTCACTTTGAGACATAGTTGTTAAGTCTCATGTGCCTGTAATTTCACTGGTTCTCAAGGACAACTGCCGGAACACACCGTTAGATGCTTGGCGACAGATTTTCTACGCTAGCTAGGCGGGCATTCGCAAAATGCCCTTCCACCATGCGGTGAAGCTCAAGCCCACGGCGGGATTCGAACCATCGACCTGCTGCGCGGCAGTCCATAGCCATTGCCACTGAGCCATCACTACTTCAAATGGTCTAATGTGTTGTTACGTTTATTTTATTCTGTCGTGATGAAACAACCTAGAAAAACCTGGGGGGCCTTATAATGTAAATTAATAACTTATTATTAGTAACAAAATCTGATTGAAATTACAAAATTTACTTGGTGTTAAGCGGTAACGTCTGCCTATAACAGACGCAGTTCCTCACGTGTGGGAACTTCACTCCGCTCGCCACCCTTAAACATAAGGGTGACGAGTTTGTTTAGTCTCATATGCTTTTAGTTGTAGCGGCACCCATACCCTTCAATCTGAAACACAAAAATGAAAACATTACTGCTCGACGGCGGTAGAAATGGGTATGGTAACCCGGAAGAACTCGCACAAAGATTTTTACTGTTACTAAAAATGATGTAAATGGTAAAATTTAAGCTACAACGGAAACTGGCTCAAGGAACTACAGCATTAAGTGTATTTTCTACTTGAGGGTGGCAGCTAGCACGGTGTATCTACCAGGTGCAGCGCTATACCGGGGCAGCTATTGCGCATCAGTTCATTTTATGTAATCCCATCACTCTAATTGTATAATAATGTGAAAGTTTTTGAGTGTTTCGATTTCTTAATAAAGAAACTAATAAGAATAATTTGCCGGGATATAATTACCTACCGACTCTCAACCGGTAATATATGGGGGGTTGCCATATATTACCGGTTGAGAGTCGGTAGGCTCCCCACTAGATGGGCTGACGACATTGCAAAAGTCGCTGTGGTTACAAGTGTCAAGTAAATGGTTACAAGTGTCCAATAGCAGATCTAGGTGGTGTTGTATTGGAGAGGTATTTGAACAGTTGACTTCTTCCGGCTGATGATGATTATGATAATATCTTCATGTGAGAGTCATAAGAGACGACGACGAGAAAAACAGCCGAAGGTGATATTGCTATCCCCAAGACGCCTGCCAAGCGTCCTTCTCATTAGGGGGCTTTGCCGTCGCCCCTAATGGGGAACGCTTTGGTGGATGTTATGGTCGTTGGTGTGTGTGTGTGTAATTTAAATTTGATTTATTTCCAGCGTCGCCAGAAACTAGTTCCTGTAACGCGGCGTCGACTTCGCAGACAAGATTGACTCTGTCAGCTGTAAGTAACTATCCCAATTCTAAATATTATCAATAATATAAATCTGACCCCTCTTTGTTCTACCTCTACCCCTAATAAAAAAGGGCCATGTGCTTGTTGGTTGGTATGCGAGTGCATACCGATGGTTCCGTACTAATACAGAATATACCAAAGAATCCTTATTTTGTTCATTAGACTCCACTGACCTTCTGTCTGTCTGTCTGTCACCAGGCTGTAACACATGAACCGTGATAGCTAGACAGTTGAAATTTTCGCAGATAATTTATTTCTGTTACCGCTATAACAACAAATACTAAAAATCGGCCAAGTGCGAGTCGGATTCGCGCACGTGAAAACTAAAAAAAGCTTATAATAATTGGTATATAGATAATGGTTTCCCGTGGGGTGCCCGGTTAGAATTGCACCTCCCCATATCATCCCGTGGGTGTCGTAAGAGGCGACCAAGGGTAAAATACTGGAAGGTGAGCAGCAGCGCTAAATTTAATTCTAAAGAACTGCCTTCTTACACTGCGATCCCTAAGCCGCTTGCCAAGCGTGGGGATTGTGGCAAATACCCCCTAAATAGGAGGCTGTGTTCTGCAGTGGACAATCCGGCTGAAACAGATAATGTTACGGAACCCTTCGTACGCGAATACAACTCGCACATGGCCGGTGTTTACATAAGGTATTAGACTTTAATCGTACCAACTTTGACGCGTCTTGTATGTCTTACAGTTTTTAAGATAATAAAAAGCTTTGGAAAAACGTTGCCTGTACCTATTATATTAAACTTTTCGTTATAAGTAATATTTGTAAGACAATCCGCCGTACTAACAGATATTCAGTGGAAATTTGAACCGGATACGTGCTACGGTTGCAAAGATACAGGCCTTTAAAGAACGGATAGACGGATTAACGGACGGTTACAACTTTTCAAGATAATGGGGGCAATATTCATTACCCATGCTCGTAAAGTGAGCTTTATTATATCGTTCTTAGGGCCATAAACCGAACATTAACACCTTCGTGCATAATAATATTATATACTAGTGCGTAATAGAATTATCCCTACAAAGTTAAGTTAGTACCTATAACTGCAAATTATATGCGAGTAAACAGAGCTTTTCAATTTAACCGGGTAATACAGATTTGTAACATCAAAGAGGTTTATATGTAAGCAACCATCTTACAATTGCAGCGCGCAAAAAAAAAACTTGCGCGCTATTTTCCATAATTTTCGTATGTTGTTTTTATCGCATTTGTGCAATATATATATTTTTTCCTCGCAAGGTTGTTGAGAAAGAGCGTATGAAACTCGTCAGCAACTTGCTCATTATACACTCGGCTGATTTACGCCCTCGCCTACGGCTCGGGCTGCATCACACAACCTCGTGTATAATGAGCAACTTAGCTCATTTGTATCATAATCTACTATTCAACTCCCGAATAATATAATCATATTATCACAGAATGTTTACCAAACGTAGTTACAAGCGCAATAAAACTGTTTTAGTCTTTAATTTGCCGCCGCTGACATGAGTCAACACCTTAAGGTTGAACTGGCCGAATTGAACATTGGCTGGGCTGTTATTCAATTTTCAGCAGCAGTCTGGAATTGAAACTGTCCAAGTAGAGATGGCAATAGCTTCAGCGCGTATTACATGGGGCAAATACATATATGGCGAAATGTGTTACGACACATCTGTAGGTGATGTAAGAGTGATGATATGGTAAAAGATAGCCTTAAAACATAGCCTAGATTGGGAGTAGGCTATCTAAAAACTGCTACGGAAGAGAACACACAGTAAATTGCTTGGTCACAAAAAACTTAACGCATTTATTTGTTTTCTCCAGCCAGATCCAGTAGTACAAGATAATTCTGATGGGGGTGTCTCGGAGCGGGCGCGGGGACTGCGAGCCTGGCTGCAAACAACACCCTAACGTCCCAGTAATAAGCCTTATTATCCCTTGAACAATTATTTTGCCTTATTATACCTTTAATATTTATCGACTTATTGTTGTATGGTCTTCAGGGATATTTTTAAGACCTGAAGTTTTTGGGATTATATAAAAAGTTGGTTTAAGGGTTGTTCCATGTATCTAGCAATGAATGTAAGGTTCACGACTAATGAAATAAGGTCTATATACCTGATAAGTATCAATTTGGAAAAGTTTTGTATGAAAGTGTATGTCCGGTATTGTGAAATCCCTTTTGTGATCGAAGGCTAGTCATATTTGTGCAGTAAAAACGGTATGAAAATACCAGTACATTATCCTTTAGTCCAAAAAAGATTACTTACTACTACTCTATTATTTAGTTTGGCTCCATCTAGCGGATGTGTTTTTAGAAAGGAATTAGGCTTCATCAGGTCTAACTAGAATTCGAAAGTAACTAAAGTAGAATTTTGGTATTAAAAAGCGTTGACGAAGTTTAGTTGTTAACTGTTCGTTACAAAAAATTGCTTTACATATATGCATTGCAACAAAAGCCCTCACAAACAAAGAACAAAACTATTTGTTGAACCACAGATCAGAATGTCATCATATCAGTGGCATTCGCAACAATTTGTTGCATTATAATACCCGCCTATCTGCAGGCCTATTATGTATCTGTGATACTTACAGCTTCGTGTTGCTAACACAAGTGAATATCATTCGATGAGATTATATGAGTTCTTGAAATAGTTACTAACACGCTTTGTTGACAGCAAAGGTTCCTAGGAAATTGCAGAAATGCCAAATGTCATATTTTTGTAATATTTTGTTAGCAACAAAGTTATATAGTTTAGCCTGTTTGTGTAAAGCTGGTGACTTGTAAAAGGAATAAACTCCGATTCTAATACGATATCAGGATAAAAAACCGGCCAAGTGCTAGTGGGACTCGCGCACGAAGGGTTCCGTAACTAAATATTCTGTAAATAGTTAAAGCGTCTGCCTGTCACCGTTATTAGTATCGAGCCAGAAACGGTAAAAAAATCATGTTTGTTGTATGGGAGCTACCTTAAATTATTATTTTATTTTTAGTATTTGTTGTTATAGCGGCAATAGAAATACATTATCTGTGAAAATTTCAACTCAACTGTCTAGGTATCACCGTTCTTGAGATACAGCCTGGTGACAGACGGACGGACGGACAGCGAAGACTCAGTAATAGGGTCCCGTTTTTACCCTTTGGGTACGGAACTCTAAAAAGCCATTGCTGAAAGCGCTCTAATTGAGACATAAGAAAATAATTCTTAAAAAATTGTACCAAAATTGTATTTCTTTTGTGTTTTTATTGATATTGTTACTCGGTGAATCATGTGATTTTTTGTATGGGCAGGGGCAGTAACTTAACACTTGGCGGGCTAACTGCTTGATGTCCATAATAAAAACAACTATATCTCGTAAAATAATAATTCTCTGTAAACATTATGTGGCGTTGCCTTACGTTTCAACTCCCTCCATTTATTATCTTAATAAGAACTTTATAAATTGTTAATTAATATAAATTGTTCCTTTGAGGTAGTGCTAATTTGTTGCTCTTAGTAGAACATATTTTAAATTAAAGACATAAAATAGAGCATTTTAGTAAGAATAATGAGATGAGTAGAGACAGCAATACAGATTTAGTTAATAAAGAACAAATCGTTTCACAAACACCAAGCCATTTGTGTAATAAGAACAATAAGGTTATATAAACCAGGCTGTTTACGTTACAATAACAATTAGGTACAAAAACACCAGATACTACTACGTCACAAGAACAATAAGGCACGTAGAGTGCATTTATGTAAACAGAATCATAGGTAACATATGTAACAAACACAGTTAGGAACAAACCTACTAGGCCATTTATGAACTCGTTACAAGAACCAAGGTACTTGTGTACCTTATTGTTCTTGCGTGTTAATAGTCTCAACCTTATAAGAAACGAATACTTTACGAATATATATGTAAAGAAGTATAACTCTCCTACAGTTATCGCTTTGATCTCGGACTCAAGTTCACAATTATCAAAACAAGAACAATCCATTGACCTATATATACTAGACGCGACATCTCGAACGAGGATAGTCGACCAGTGCAGGTAAGCCGGCCGCCAGACTCTCCTCCATACGCAACTAGGCACTCGTAGAGATTACACGCTGTTTATATTCGAAAGTTGTGTATTTTGAATACACAATTTTCGAACGTAAAGCACGTGTAATCTCTACGCGTGCCCAGCTGCGTATGGAAGAGAGTGTGCCGGCCGGCTTACCGTCTGTCTGTGTCTAGTATCTGTCAATGCCACAACCTTCCAAATTCAATTTGATTCGTTTATTAATTTGGCGCTTGGAAATGATCGCATCCGATTTGTCGCTCGTCAAGGTAACGTTGTTGCGCTGCACGAACACTTTTTCAACCACGCTCGCCGCGGTAAGGTTTGCCTTCTGCTGCTTTTGAGCTTGAGTTACATTTCCTTACATATGTATTAGTAGATTATTACTAAAATTATTTTTATTATTATATCGGGATAATTATTAAAAAAAAGTTTTCATATTACGACATGTAAAACATAATTTTATATTACCCTCTCTTTATGGTATTTTTTGGGGGTAACTATATAAATGTGGTCTAATTGAAGATTTCAATTAGAATCTATTTAAAATAAATTAAAATCATATTCGGCCGAGTAAGTATACAATAATGTATAAAGACTAATCTTGATTGTATTAAAATTATGTAAATATGTCATAAATCTTAACGAAGATGAATTAGTGTGTGATCTTAATGTATTGTGAGTTTGGAATGAATTTTAGACGGACTTGTTTTGTGTGATGGAAAAATTGATATCCTTTATGCGATTTTAACAACTACATAGGTAAATGCATGAAGGGGTGTTTGTCTTGAAGAGAGTAAAAAAAAATGGTTGTGTTATTTGTTTGTGCGTTACGTCTAAACCTCGTGATCGTTCTGAGTTCGATTCTCGGATTGGACAATTGTTATTGGTTTTGGACTGAAACCGAGTAATGTATACCTATTTGAGTATCAAATTTCCATCACATTTTCTTAAGTCTGTCGAACTGTAGACATATTAGCCAAATATCGGTATAGATTCTTCTAGTCAATGGTTATGAACTAATAGTGGAAAGTTTGTTTAGGATAAGCTAGTTTTGACTTATAATGTCACTCTTTAAGGGTGAACTGGCCGGGCCGTTCTCCATACAAACGTGGTAGGATGATCACTCCCTTATTTGAGGATTTAGGTCCAAAACAAAGCATAATACCGATTGATCACATCATTATCTAGGCTTGTATGATGCCGAAATTTTAATAAGATAATTAACTTGAGAGTTATGAGCTTCGAAACATTTTCATACTACATTTTCTAGGCTCATAACTTTCAACTTAATTATCTTTTTAAAATTTCGGCCTCATACAAGCCTAGATAATGACGGGATCAATCGGTATTATGCTTAATTCTGGATCTAAAATCTCAAATAAGGGAGTGATCACCCTACAGCGTTTGTATGGAGAAGCGACCGGCCAGTTCAACCTTAATGCAGATTTTTATCACCGATCGAAAATTATTATATACCTGTAATAATCATTTTCATGCGTATGTACTATTTCATATGCGATGAAATAATACATGAGCATGTATTATAAATGATATGGATTGGTACAAAATAAAGCGCATAACATGTGGAAGCCGATGCAAGGAGATATAAGTGATTACGAGACGCTTCTTTGTGGTGGTATTAAGTTAGTGTCTAAACAGGCTTGCCTTGCGATGTTTCATTGAACACAAAATAGTACTGCATTTGGTGGGTATATCTGAGATTAAGGACATAATTATACTAGATGTTTCTCTTGACGCACATAAAATTGTGGATACTTAGGGAATTTCGGCGCTTACGACATTTTTACGCAGTGTTTTGCTTTAGAAACGGCGTAAGTGCAACTATGAATATTTTCGGTCGATGTTATTGTAATTGTATATTGTGTGGTATTCATAATTATCTGTGAAATAAGTGAAAGAAACACCCTGTAAATACTTTTATGCATTCTGACTAAATTATTGTTTGATAAAACTTGTTTACAATGTGCAAATTCATATGTAATTTTTAAAATAGTAAAAAATCTGTATTTTGTAATTTTATAAAGAAATACAAGATTCTTTGACAGCCACAGGAACTGATATTTAGTATCCGCATTTTTTTTCCTAAAACTATTTATTTGACCTTATTTTAAGTTTATATTTTTTAATGAATATTAAATTTGTTTCACGTAGTGTAATTTTCGCTTATTTCCCAGATTTGAATAAAAGACACGTAGTATACTTAATATGTAATTTTTGTCATAGTCGCACAAAGTACATTCCAGGCCAAGTGAGATTTAGCTTGTAATTTTGTATTTATCATATATTAATGTGTGTAGCAAACGATAGTTCGAATATAGACGTAGAATTCCTTTTTCACTTTGTAGTTTTAATTGAGGCTTCGACTCGATTATTGTGTTTGGAGATGTATAGAGATGTCTTTTTGTCCTTAAATCCGTTTTAATAACTTTGGAAATTCAAATGTGTTTCATATGTTCTGTAAAGAAGTGTAAATCTCATACAGTTACCGCTTTGATTTCAGACTCATCAATTTCATAATTAAAACAAAACACGCAGAATCTTCAAAATTCAATAGGATTGGTTCATTGCAAAGCGCAAAAAGACGGTTAATTTTTTTGAATTCCCCGTTATAGGTATTAATTTCCACTTAAACGCAAATTGCGGTGTGTTATCACAGGGCTTGGAAGCCATAATTTCCTTAGCTCGGGTCAATGCACAATTTTCTCGTTACCGTGAACGTTAAACAGAGGATTTAGATAATATTTTACAAATTAATGTTATTAATTTTACAATGTGTTATTGAACGTAAACTTTCGGTCAATCGAAAATTTCTTTCCATACAAATTATAATTAAACAATGTTCAAAAATTAAAATTCCAGAATGAAAATGTCTCGTTGCCGACTCCTAGAGATTTAATCACATTCACATTCAGTGTGGTTGTAAATGCTACTATATTTTTTGTAAATGGGAAAAAGCAAAGCAAATTACGTCTCTACTTCTTTTCAAATATGTCTATGGGACATAAGTCTAATTTCAAATAATAATATTTGAATTACAAATATTATGGAGTCCTACACAATCTAAAACTTGTGAATCTCGTTTTGCATACTTTTAATAGTAATTAGCAAATAATTTTCTCACATATCGAACTTCCATTATATCGTTTGACTACCCCGATATGTATCATAATTATTGTTCAATTTATAAAAATAACATATTCTTTAAACTTGTCTTGGCCTCCATTTTATTGAAACAAGTAACTAATTAACTTAGACCCCTACTCCTACGGATATAACCACATTTTACACAGCAGTCATTAAGACAAACAGTCAACCTATTGTAATAACTCCTTTATAAACTGTGGTCAAGTGTGGAAGGTCCAAGTTGGTTGGTTCTACTGTTAGTTAAAATTAAGTGTTTGTATTAAACTTCCTCGCTAGGCGGGCTGACTGATGGTGGCATGATCTGGATGTCAGTTGTAGCAATTTTACTGGATTTGACATTATACATTTTTCAATAGGTTTCTAATAATTGCTGCCTATGTTTAACCCATTGGCATCGGCGATAATGATAACAATAGAATTTCATTCGTAACTAGGACATAGTGGTCCTAACGATGCCAACTTATTAATCTGCCTGTTTTCCAATGAATCAATGCTGGTATTACTGCCTGTTTCAATAGCAATAAAGTCTTAAATCGGGGCTTTAGTGTTACCCCGCCTTGGAGCATAAGGCTTATATTGTAACTTATAGCGCCGCATTTTGCGGACAAATCTTAGATTTTGACGCCTTTTCTATATTCAGATAATTGAGATTAAGAATCAAAATCCAATTTCGTCCTACCACTAGGTAATAACACTTAACACCAACATTATAAACGCCGAAAACGCTCGACTGTGATCACTTATCACCAGGTGAGCCTGAAAGTATGCCCTCATATCGCGTAAAAATAAGAGTGTGTATTTGTCAGTGTTGCCACTCACTTTCGAAACAGCTGAACTAATTTTGGTCAAATTTGGGATATATCGACCCTGGATTAGGACGTATACTTTTAACCTGTATTACTGTGTACTTTACAAAGGTCAGCGATATGGTCGATTTTCACTTTCCTGAAGCTGCAGGAGGAATGGTCGCCAGGCTTACAACCTCTCTCAAGTAGAAAAATCTGTCTATCACCTAACAGTATGATCCGGCGGTAGTCTTCGAGAATTAGTTTATATTCCAAGTATATCCTGATTGATATCGTCGACAATATACTCAGCTTCCTCTAAAAAAAAACTGCCTAGTAAAACAAGCTTGCTTTTTCTATACTTTCCACTGAAATGAATATTACTGTAAAATCCAGTAAAATTGTTTTAACAATGTATGAAGGCACTGTGATAGTAAAGTTAGAAATCATGATATCATGATACGCCAAACTCATTCCTCATCGATGCATTTATTTACATTAATAATAGATAACTAAACCTTGTTATAAAAGGTAATATTAAGATCATAACTATAACGTAGTTTACCTTATGTACTAAGAGCGAAATCTATAAATTGAATTTAGATTTGTTTCTGACTCCCTTATTTCTGGCCTTATTTTTTACAAGTGTGTTAGTGTTGTAAACAGTTTTGGTCTCGGTCCTGTTCCGGTTTGACGGCACCTTCTGCAAATTCTCTTATTGATAGTATACCCGCTACCTTTGGCCAGTCAGTTCTCCATACAAACGTCGTAGGGTCATCACTTCCTTATTTGAGCATATAGGTCCAAAACAAAGCATGATATTGATTGATATCTTTATTATCCAGGCTTGTATCGTAACATTTTTTTACAACATAATTAACTTGAGAGTTATGAGTCTCGAAACATTTTCATATAAAGTTTTCGTGGCTCATAACTTCCAACATAATATATTTTTTTAATTTCGGTACGATGCAAGCCTCGATTGATCTCGTCAGAATAACGAGATCAGTCGAGATATTAAGCTTAATTCTGGACCTAACATCTCAAATAAGGCAGTGATCACCCTACGACGTTTTAATGGAGATGTGACCGGCCAGTTCAACCTTAACATTCCATAGAGTCCTGTCATATTATGGCAAAAAATGTCTGATTTGCTAACGCGCCGCAAAGAGCGCTGTACTTTTGCCATATAAATTTACGTTAACGCGCTCGCGGCTTGCCGTGAGAAAAACTACCATTAGGCCCAATCTATAATCCCATATTTGCATATGCGTGGTAACTATAAATTAATTTTCAAACTTTTCTTCTACATTAAGACAAAGGTCAGTCTTAGTTCTTATAGATTCCGCTCAGTCTAAGGCGATATGTACACGAGCAAATCCAGCGGCGATTTTGTCTGTCGCCTTAACTATAATCTACCTAAAATATATATTAAAAAAGTCAAAAAGATAAAGGTCAAAAGGTTATATGTATTAGGACGAAATAAAATGAAACATCAAAACCAAAAATAACTTCCTGCCATTAGTTGACTTATTGTGGTTCTTGTTAATGTGTTTTGTTTGATAATTTTATCTTGATGATTGTAAGATCATTGAGAAAATATATATTTTTTGGTAATAAAACGTTGATGTTCCATTTTATGCCCCTTCAATATTACGTCTCCAGTTTGTTGGCAACTGTGATAAGCAAATCTCTTTGAAAATCATATGAACTACAGGAGCCATGAAAGAACTTGCGTAGTCGTAAGGAACGGGGCTAATAATTATATAACTTATACTTTTATCGAGCTTTATTGTTAATAAACTGTTTTATTTTAATCCTCATGGACCTAGTCACAAAGAGTATAAAATCTTCTTAGTGCCGTACTCAGAGTCAATTTACATTTTAAGAAAAACAAAGTTTATTCATTTGCGTAAAACATGATATGCAGTTCTTATTATAAAATTAAAGTGCTCATGTTTTGCTAGTATACTGATTTTGTCAGTAGATAATGTTAATTATTTTAAATGTCTCTGAGTGCGGACGTAGTACAGTACCTAAAGGTGCTTACGTAGTTTAATTTACAACTTATTTCTAAATTAAAACTATAACGTCCAATATCGTTTATTTACATTTTTTATAAACACGTAAATACATATTTAGAATGCACTTTTATTAAAACTCAAAGATTTAAGTCACATATGTCCATTCAAAGAAAATTTTTCATTGTATATTGTGTAAAATGTATTTAAAATATAAACTTAATGTGGTAACTTTCTTTAACTGTGTTGTACGATTCATAATATCGATGTAGAACATGCCAAAAATAAACTAGTTAGGTACATGATATTGAACAGAATGTAATACCTACAATGGATCGATTTTAAAAGTAGTACAGTTCTTAGAATAAATCTATTCAATTTATTGTTTATTCATTATAATGCCCGCCGGGAGCTCGCAGACGCAGCTGCGCACTCGCCCTGATGATGAGCATCTGATATGCTCGAAACCCGGGTCGACGTATTCGATCCTCAACGTATTGTTTATTCATTTAAACAACAAATTGTCGTTTATTGGGCTTCATATTTTAATAGATAGGTACCTGTACCTAATTATTATTACCCATAATTTTATTTCAATGCAGTAGGTAAGGTGATTTATATTTAAATACGAATGTTCTTATTCAATTTACGCTAAAAATCAAATTGGTATAATTTATGCTTAATAGTGGTAATCCTAAAACGATTATAGTATTTGTCTATTCAATTGCGGGTAGTTTTTAGTATATTAGTCTCTATCTTGTTAAAAAAAACCGCCTGTTATTGAATAGAAACAGTAAATTTTATTTTTTTATGGTTTGTCATCCTCGTGTTACACCAATTTTTGTTTTTAGCAAAACATATTGAGAATTTTGTATATTTCTTAGTGTCAGTATATTTGTGTCTCTTTCTTCTCAGTATACTAAACTAAATGACGGCCTTTATCCAACAAGATTGACGGATAAAGCCATTTGTTTGTTTGGGCAGTAGTGATATTTTTTTCGTACTGCAATATTTTTTTACTGTGTCTTATTTTTTGTATAAAATATAAAGCCTTTATGTCCCCCAATTAGTGAAAGTGTAAAACAGTGATGTCAATTCCATACACATTCTCTAAACTTAAAATTCTCTAAATTATGCCAGTTCATATTTATTCTGTTCATGTTAATATCCAAATTCGTACAATGCAATGGTCGCGAATGAAATTATGATAGATCTTATTCTGTTCCTATTAAAACTGAAATTTGTATTACACATGCGAATGACAGTCCTTAATTTACATACAGTTAATGTTGACCTATGTGTTCAATAGTTTTGTTTTAAAATTCAAATTATTTGTTTGCTTATACGTGGGTAAAATTAAATTTACAAATGTTATTGTAAACAATGTTTCGTTCGCCATCTTCCAACCTGTTTGAGGTACCATTATTTAATAAAAACATGCACCTATTAAGCAAGTAATTAATTTGATTCATTCCAAAACAAGTCAGACAATATATGTGTGATTCTTTGTATGTTTTACCCAAATTTAACCGTCATGTGCTCTCTAAACTGATGCAAAATTGCCTACAGTATGATCTTATTTTTAGAATGGGCATTTTAAATGTTACACGAATGTGGATTTTTGTGAGAACAGAATAAGAGCTAGAGAGAAAGAGAGATTAGAGAATTTAAAATTTAGAGAACCTGTGTAGTACCCACAACAGTGTAAAATCCGTATTTTACTCTAGTATCGATCCAATGTAGGTACGTAGGTATGTTTATTATATAATATATAAACTAATTAATCGTTCACAACGATGATCTGTCGAAATAAAATCTATCAAATAAAGCTTTGTTTTATTTAAGAAAAAATCGTATTTAGGTATAATTCTTCTCTGTGATACAAATATTTTTTTGGTGGCAACATCTTTTTGACTGAATATTCAGATTCTGTAATAAGTTCTTTGCCACAAGAAGTTGTTAGAAAAACATTCGGTCATCTACTTAAAGTTAGAATTGTGATAACTCCAACTAAGACTTTGGCTGCACCTGAAAAATAAAACAGCTGATGTAAGCTATAGCGTGCGTGAAGTTACACACATAGGAAGATGTTGCAAATCTATGATATTTGCCAATTAGCATGTAGGACATAATTTGGTCAAAAATAGCCCTCCTAGAATGATATTTTATTGTTATCAATACATTGCATTCACGCATGGTGGTAGGGAATTTTGCGAATGAAAACTACTCACACAGGAAGATAAGGAGGAGGAGGGTGCAATTCCACACATGGAAGGTAGCTCAGCGATATACCTAACAAAAAGTGGTGACTTAAGGGTGAACTGGCCGGCTCGTACTCCATACAAACGTGGTAGGATGATCACTCACTTGAGGATTTAGGTCCAAAATAAAGCATAATACCGATTGATATCGTCATTATCTAGGCTCGTATGATGCTGAAATTTTAATAAAATAATTAACTTGAGAATTATGAGCCTCGAAACATTTTCATATAAAGTTTTCGAGGCTCCTATCTTACAACTTAATTATCTTTTTAAAATTTTGGTATCATACAAGCCTTAGATAATGACGATATCAATCGGTATTCTGCTTAAGTCTGGACTTAAAATCTCAAATAAGGGAGTGATCACCCTACGACATTTGTATGGAGAAGTGACCGGCCAGTTCACCCTTAAGTAAATACGTACCTTTTATTTCATTAGCTGCGTTGTACTGCGCCGGCAGACCCTTAACAAGCTTGCCTCCTCTAGCAGTCTCAGGGGTGCAAGTAGCGTGCGAGTTACTGTCTACTGGCGTGTAGGACAGAGATGACCATACGTGGTATAGCTTGGATGTGAAGTTCCATTCACCTCCGGAGAAGTCTGGGGGTAACTAGAAGTAGAGAGAGATGTCGTGACAGTACAATCTACAAAATCGCATCTTTTCTTTTTGCTTGGCCTACTAAACTTTACCACTATGTATTAGGACGTATTTTGTTTTTCTTTTTATGTGATTGTGAGGGAACAATGGGATGTTAAGCGGATTAACCACTGCCTCTAACAGATGCATTTCGTCCGAACGAATTACACTGCGCCCGTCACATTGAAATATACAGTTGTTAAGTCCCATGTGCCTGTATTTTTTCTGGCTCTCAAGGACTGCTGCCGGAACACACTGTTAAGTGCTTGGCGACAGATTTTCTACTTGAGGGTTGGTAGCTAGCTAGGCGAGCATTCGCAAAATGCACGACAGTCCATAGCTATTCATCATTTCAGCCGCAAGAAGTCCACTGCTGGATATAGGCCTCCCCCATAGATTTCCAAATAGAACGGTTGGAAGCGGCCTGCATCCAGCGTCTTCCTGCGACCTTAATAACGTCGTCTGTCCACCTTGTAGGTGGTCTTCCGACGCTTCGCTTGCTTGTTTGTGGCCTCCATTCCAAAACCTTTCGGCCCCATCGACCATCATTTCTGCGTGCTATGTGCCCTGCCCATTGCCACTTCAACTCGCTAATCCGCCGGGCTATGTCGGTAACTTTCGTTCGTCTACGGATCTCCTCATTTCTGATTCGATCTCGTAGAGAAACACCGAGCATAGCCCTCTCCATAGCTCGTTGTGCGACTTTGAGCTTAATTATAAGGCCCACAGTTAGAGGCCACGTTTCAGTTCCATAAATCATCACTGGTAACACACACTGGTTGAATACTTTCGTCTTCAGGCACTGAGGTATTTTGGATGAAAAGACTCCGTGAAGTTTCCCGAACGCTGCCCAGCCGAGTTGGATTCGTCGATTGACCTCTTTAAGAAAGTTGGACTTGCCTAGCTGGACTGTTTGTCCTAAGTAGACATATTTGTCAACAACTTCGAGTACCGAGCTTCCCACTGATACCGGGACGGGCACAACATGGACGTTTGACATTACCTTTGTCTTGTCCATGTTCATCTTAAGGCCTACCCGTTGAGAAACTCGATTGAGGCTTTCGAGCATTGTGCTCAAGTCTTCCATCGATTCTGCCATGACCACAATATCGTCGGCAAATCGTAGGTGAGTGATGTATTCGCCGTATATATTTATGCCGAGTCCTTTCCACTCCAGTAGTTTGAAGGCATCCTCCAATGCGGCAGTGAACAGTTTCGGAGATATGACATCTCCCTGTCTCACGCCTCTTTGTAATGGAATCGCCTTCGAACTCTGCTCCTGTACTCGGACCGACATGGTGGCGTTATTATACAAGCACTTTAACACCTCGATGTACCGATAGTCAATACGGCATCGTTGGAGAGACTCAAGCACCGCCCACGTTTCGATCGAATCGAAGGCTTTCTCATAGTCCACAAACGCTAAGCATAGTGGCAAGTTATACTCCTCGGTCTTCTGTATAACTTGCCGCAGCGTATGGATGTGGTCTATGGTACTATAACCTTTTCGGAAACCGGCTTGTTCGGGAGGCTGGAATTCATCAAACCTGTGACTGAGACGGTTCGTGATGACTCTTGAAAACAGCTTATAAACATGACTCAGAAGCGTGATAGGTCTGTAGTTCTTCAGCAAGGTATTATCACCTTTTTTAAAGAACAGCACCACCACGCCTCTGTTCCATGCTTCTGGCGTTGTACCTCCAATAAGAACGGAATTGAAGAGCTTCTGGAGGACTTTGAGAACCGGTGTTCCACCCGCTCTCAGGAGCTCAGATGTGATTCCGTCATCACCAGGCGCCTTGTTATCCTTCAGCTGTTTCAAGGCCATCCTAATCTCGTATAGGCTGATGTCCGGGATATCTTCGGTATAGTGTCGGGTCAGCTTGGCTCTCGGGTCTTTGGCCAAGCTGGTATCGGGTTTAGCGACCGAAGTGTAAAGCTGCCTATAGAACCTCTCAACCTCTCCCAGTACCTCTGGTTTGGTCTTCACTACACTGCCGTCCTCTATCTTCAGCTTTGTTAACCGGCTTTGCCCAATAGACATGTCTTTCGCAAACACTTTGGAGCCCTGATTCCGCTCTATCGTCTCCTTAATACTTTTGGTATTAAAGGAGCGTATGTCGTGTCGTAAGGACTTCGAGATCTGTCTATTGAGCTGCCCATATGACCTAGCATCATCGGAAGACTGCAGTGACAACGAGCGTCGTTTTTCCATGAGGTCTAGAGTATGGCTAGAAAGTTTCTGAGGTCTATCTCTACGACGGGGTCTAAAAAATTTAGAACCTACCGTTTGGACAGTTTTTACTAAACCGTCATTTATCTCATCCACCGAAGCTAAATGCTCTAGGCAAGCGAAGCGATTTGTAAGCTCGAGTTGAAAATTTTCGGGGTTTTGGATATGTGCGCGAGTAGGCCGGAGCGTAGTCTTCATCAAACGGGACCTCTCCAGTTTAACATTAATATCCAATGTGCCTCTTACCATTCGGTGATCGCTACCGGTTTTCACCCTATGGATCACAGAGACATCATTGAATATATGTTTCTTGGTGGTCAAAATGAAGTCTATCTCATTTCTCGTGGAACCATCGGGACTCAACCAGGTCCATTTCCTGTGAGGCGGCTTCTGGAAGAAAGAGTTCATCATAAAGAGTCCCTCTTTTTCAAGAAAGTCGGCCAGCCTCTGTCCCCTGGGATTCCGTTGCCCATATCCAAATTGCCCCATTCTCAACTCTTCATCGCTCTTTTTACCCAGCTTCGCGTTGAAGTCCCCCATAACAACATTATAAAAGGTTTCAGAGGTATGAATTGCCCGACTAATGTCTTCATACATAGCCTCTACCTCTTCATCTGGGTGCGTCGAGGTCGGCGCGTATACCTGAATGACCTTCAGCGAATATCTCTTAGATACTCTGAGTATTAGGTATGCCACCCTGCTCGAAACACTATCGATGGTTAGAATGTTGTTAATAATGGACCTGTGGACGAGAAACCCGACACCACCTTGGGACTGTTGGTCGCCCTCCCGGTAGTAGAGTAGGTTACCGGATTTCAGGGTTAGATTGTCCTCTCCCTCTCTACGGACTTCACATAACCCCATAATATCCCATCGTAACCTACTCATTTCTTCTTCCAGCTCGGCTATCTTTTCGTCAGTCCTCATGGTGCGTATATTGTGTGTTACCAGGGCCAGTCGTCGTCGTAAGGGATGGTAGCCGTGCGTCTGCCGGGGATTCTTAGCACCCCTTGCTCCGCCATTATCGTGGCTGCTACCGTGGCCAGGAATGGCGGAGCCGCCGGGAACTGGGGGCCTGGTTCTATTTTTGTCTATCATAAGGGGGGGTTTTGCCCATAATCGCCACGCTGGGCATGCGGGTTGGCGATCGCAGGACGTAACTACTCGCACGGTGACGCTGCTGCCCGTCTCCCGCCGGAGGTATTTAGCTACGCCTTCTTTAGGATGGTTATACCGCCATCTGTCGGTCGTCAGAGCCTCGTTCGTTGATCAGCAGGATGTACCGCGGGCAGGTGAGGTTGACTTGGAGCAAAGGGTGTTATTTGACTCCCATACATCCCATAGCTATTACCGCTCTGCTATCATTGCTTCTTCATCGTATATGTAGCTAACCACACATTAAATACACTCCCTCGCGGGGGAGGATTTGTTCAATGGTGGAGTAATATTAGCTTCTCGGTATGGCGCAGAGACGGAGTGCTGTAGTCATGGGTTCGATTCCCACCGTTAAGGTGTATTATACGTCATTATTTTTTTAATATGATTACTGGAGAGTGCATATGTCACCGTTTTATTGTACTAACTGTTAGTTTATAATAAATCTAGTTAGATTATAAACTGTCGATAGATTGTGAATGGAAACTAAAATTTACAATCTAACGTTCACATTTTCGTAAGATTATAAACTGACCGTGTCCAGCCTTCAAATTATAATTATGTGGATCAACATCAATTTACCATAGATCTACGAAAGTATTACAGTGGCCATAAGCAAAATACGTAGGTACAGGTTTTTAATGTATAATTTTTTGGCTTATGTTTAACTTACCACCAGATATAGTAGAGTAACATAAAACAGATAAAAAATAGTAAATGATCACCAAATTTAAACCCGCATTTTAATGTAATCTTATAACCAAAGTTTTAACACCTCGCTATCCTATTTAAGCAAAATTACTCAAAATAAATCATTGTTTACCCAAAAGTAGTAAATGATCATCAAAAGTAGTATATGATCACCAAAATTAAATTCTTGTGGCGTATCGCCGGCCGCTGCCGCAGCACGCTCGCTTCGCTCGCTCGGCTCGCGCGTTGTTGTAGTCACAAGTAACCTAACGCTTCTCCTGGCTTCGCTCGTCGTCGCACCTAAATATGACTTTGCCCTAGACTAAATGATATTTAAAATATAGTGATCATTTACTACATTTGGTGTCCGATTAACATTTATGGTAAAAGAACTAAGGGTATCAAAACATTTTGTGGTGGTCATTATTTTAAATCCCTTAGTTTTTTAAATGTACAAACTCGAAATGAATATTTTTCTCTGACTATTATTTTTGTTCTTAACTCTATGAAATGAACTCATGGCACCTATAACGGCGACCAATCAGAGGACGGTTCACAATTTCGCGGGCGATTATGGATCGTTAGATTATAAACTGCCAGCTAGACATGGTCAGTTTATAATCTTAGAAAATGTAAGCGTTAGATTGTACATTTTAATGTTCGTTCACAGTCTATCGACAGTTTATAATCTCACTAGATTTTTTATAAACTAACGTATCGTACAATTATCCGGTGACATATATACACTTGCGATAAGCCTTAAACGTGACTTGGAAAGTGATAATGTAGGTGATTAGTTGATAATGACGATCAAGAACCTCGCTGGTGTAGTGGCATAAGCGTAACGTCCCATATGGCAGCTCCTGGGCACAGAACATATACCCAATCCTGGGTTCGATTGCCAGGTTGAACAAGTGCTATATAATTTGCTTTTTCATACTTTACAAATCTCAGTGACTGCCGGAATACACTGATGGATTGCAATAAGATCTCCCTTAATACATGAGACCTACAGCATCTGTATACATTGGAAGTTACCTTTTGATCTCCTATCGTCCACACCAAGGTAGGAGCAGGTAGCCCAGAAGACGTGCAGTTCACATTTACCCGCGATGAAGATTCATCATTTGCACATATCTTTTCGATGATTGCGGCGCTGGGCGGCACTGAAATAACAATCAAAATATGCTAGGATACCAGTTTGTATTGAAGACTACAAGAACACCATGCAAACAGTTCACCTTCTTACTATTATTTCACTGTATGTGGAGTCAGTAGGTACAGTTAGTTTTCTCAGCACAAAAGACGGCAACACAAGAACATATTATATCTACCTATAGTAGGTACGAGTATCAAGTTTTAGTTTTTGTTTTACTTTTATTGCGGCCAATGATGTCAACCCCCTTTGGAAATGCTCTCGTTGGACTAGTAATACCCGCTACATCTCGGTTAATTTGCCCTGTTGTGCGCCCAATGTGCAGCAAATTGAGAAATTACAGGCACATGAGACTTAACATCTTTGGCTCAAAGTGACGGGCGCAGTGCCATTCGTGACTTGTGACGAAATGCATCTGTTATAGGCAGAGGTTAGTCCACTTAACATCAGGTGGGCCTCGAGCTTGTTCCGTCACAAAAACATAAAAAAGCAACGCTGTTCACGTTGAAATTAGTAGTAGTTAGCTTAGCTGCTCAATCGGCCGGCTTGAGCTTCACCGCATGGTAGAAGGGCATTTTGAGAATGCTAGCCTGGCCAGCAGTCACCCTCAAGTAGGAAATCAGTCGTCAAGTATCTAACAATGTGTTTCGGCCGCAGTCCTTGAGAGTCAGTAAATAACAGGCACAAAGACTGAACAACTATAGGTCTCAGGGTGATGGGTGCAGTGCAGTTGTACTTGTGACGAAATGCAATACGCAGATGTGGAGATGTGGACGTCGTGCGTATTCCGTCACAATCATATGAAAAGACAAGAGAACACGGAACAAGCTGATAGACTTAATTTTTATCTTGCCAACAATAACCTTTATGACATGAGTGCATTCTAGTACTAGTCCCTCCAATGAATAATAGTATGGATGTTTTGAATACAGCCCGGCTCCAGCAATACGGCGTGGTGGTAGGGCTTTTGTTCTCCGCGCCCGTCTGTGATTGGCACTTCATCTGAGACACAAGACCCATTCCTTCCTTTCGATTATTAGTTCATGCACGATGGGCATTGTGTTTGAAATTTTAAGGAACCTTTTAGAAATCTTACCCAATGCCTCGATTACAATAGTCTTCGATTCCGACCTGAACCTGGGTCTCTCTCCGGATACCTCACACGTGAAGCTCAAGTCAGATTTCATTGGCTGGAACAGCTCGAAGGAAGTTATGCATTTCCCCGTGACACCGTCCGACTTGTCTTCGTAGCAGTCTGCATGTAGCTCTGTGTCTATGTGGGGCATTCTGGCCAAAGTGCTTCGTTTTGGACCATCTGTCTGCAAGTGAGGTTTTAATCATTTGTTTTATAACTTAGATATATACTTTATTTTATTATATAGTTCGGTGCTAAAAAGTCAAGCATCAAGCCAATCTGAGGGGATGATACCAGACTTATTTAGAGAAAGAAAAAGATACAATCAATAACCACTAAGCCTACGAAAATATGCCTACCAATTTAAAACTCATAAGTAATACCTAGGGACACGTTAGTTATGCATATATTTCGCTTACAAAATGGACTAAACAAATGTACACAATCCAAAACCCACGGTCTTTGTTTTTACGCAAAAAGTACAATATTCATATAGATAGTGCCATAACTACTGGTTCGTCCCTCAATTCTACACATATCAACACAGTTTTCTGATATAATAAAATGTGGAACGTTTTATTAGGTACTCCTCGAATAAAAACTCCTTTCTTAGAATCTGGGCAAATACATCTTTTTTATTTTAAGTGCCAACAACACGGGAAATATCGGAATTTAAAATTAACATCGTAAGATATCTATTTTATTTCCTCTACATGCTGAGGAATTGGCGTCGCACAAAACTATCTATCACTAGCTATCAGGCCACGGCTCCGCCCGCACAAAACCATTAATATCTTTTTGCGCAGTTGGATAAAAACTACCCTATGTCCTTCCCCGGGTCTCAAACTATTTCCAGAGCAAATTTCATCGAAATCGGTCCAATACTTTTTAAGTTTATTCGTTGCATACAAAAATACCCAAATACAAATCTTTCCTCTTTAAAATATTAATGTAGATGTAGATAGAAGAATATGACAAACGTCAACCTGATACTGTCATCAACCGCCTCCAAGACATCTTTTTATAGCGGTTCATTTACTGTTGAAGCCGAACGTTCATGGAATGCACTCCCAGTAACCATAAGAAAGGCTCAAACGTTAAACTCTTTCAAAAACCAAGTCAGATCTTTTTATCTTGCAAGATGATTATTATGAATGAATCAAAGTGTTCTTATGGCTGTCATATATTTTCGTATTTTTTTCTTTACTATCAATATTAACTAATATGTATATATTTATATATGGGTATTGTAATATATATACGTGTATATTTGTTCTATATAGTATTATTTTTTTCTTTTTTTATCTACATATTATTATTAATCTATACAAATTTACACCACCTATCTGTTTTATTCCTCACATATCTATATTTTCCATTCTAAGGTTGACTGGAAGAGATCGCTTTAAGCGATAAGGCCGCCCATTGTACCTTAGCTTTAAGAATTCTCTATATGTGTTTTGTAACATTTGTGGTGTACAATAAAGAATTTTTGTATTGTATTGTATTGTCAACCAGAAATAATAGGATCGCTCACTATCAAGTTAGTACCACCCAGATGGCGCTAGGTATTTGTTATATAGAAAAGGTCAATTTGTACTAATATAAATGTTTTTTTTATTCTTATGTTATTGTGACGGAACAAGCTCGAGGCCCACCTAAGTTAAGCGTACTAACCTCTGCCTATAACAGATGCATTTCGTCACAAGTCACGAATTGCACTGCGCCCATCACCTTGAGACATAGTTGTTAAGTCTCATGTGCCTGTAATTTCACTGGCTCTCAAGGACTGCTGCCGGAACACACTGTTAAGTGCTTGGCGACAGATTTTCTACTTGAAGGTGGTCGCTAGCCAGGCAAGCATTCGGAAAATGCCCTTCCACCATGCGGTGAAGCTCAAGCCCATGGCGGGATTCGAACCATGGACCTGCTGCGCAACAGTCCATAGCCAGTGCCACTGAGCCATCACTGCTTCTTATTTTACTAGAAATTGTAAAAGTAGGGTTGTAGTGTAAACCTGAATGTAGAGATATAGGAGTTTACAACTTCTGAGTAATTCTTAGAGATAAAGTGGATAAAATCCTTAAAAGGATTTGTTAAGTTCAGTGAAAACTAACATGGCATTTTATTTAATTAAATTATGGGAATCTTCATTCTCTTAATACTGTAAGACTCCAATCTAGGTCGTTTGTATGCATTTTCTAAACGACCTGAACAGGTCAGACTATATAACGACAGAATAAAAAGGACCCTTCTCCTTGTAGATTGGAATCTACAAAGGTAGTTGGCCGAGATGAATCCTAATAAATTTGCTAATAATTTCATTTATGGCTATAATGAGGCACGATAACTTATTTGAAGTGAAACGGAGTAAAAACATCTTTGTGTCATCTTTCGACTAAATCCTCAACCTTCTCAGAAGGTAAGGTTCTAGGAAGGTAGCGCCTTGTTGATTTAACTCCTCGTTAGAGACATGCCAGATATAGATATAATGAATAAATTATAAAAGATAAAAATATCAAGATCAGTTCGTATGTTAGACTTACCAGGTAACAAACACACAGCGACATCTACGAAATAGTTTTCAGTAACTAATAAGAGGCAATCAACTGCATTTTCTTTCAAATCTCAAAATAAAATTCAATTTTTTTCGTTTTAAATTTAATCAATGCAAAATTGTATTATTAGGTGTCCTCATAGTTATGTTGTCAGCTAGAACTACAAACTATTTCGGGATAAAATTGATTAAGTTACTATTCTAACTTCAAACTATACTTGGGCCAAAAATCACGTCAAACTTAGCTCGCAGCGTGAAGGACGGACAAAACGACAAACCAACAAACACTTTCTCATTTATAACAGGTATAGGAACGGAATCCTATCTGTGGACCACTCGCACTTTTTTCCCTGTGGCTATCTCATAATACATGTTGCGAGAAACAAACACAGTATGTTTTAGTAATTCAACAACTTTAAACGGTTTAAATCGCGTAGGTATATTTATCAATATTTTTGTCCCGACGTTTCAAACACTTTGCAGTGATCGTGGTCACGGGGTGACACGATCACTGCAAAGTGTTATATTATAATGATAAATATATGCGATTTAAACCGTTTAAAGTTGTTTAATTACTATGTGTAATAATCGCGAAAACCTAAGACAACAGTAACCATTCCTCATGTTTGATTAAAACAAAAGCATGTAGGGCAACCAATTATTGTATATACATATATATATATATGTGTGTGTTCGTTTACTTAATTATTACCGCCATATTTGATGTAAGCACCCGACATTTTTTCCGGTGCAGATTAACATGGTTCCCGCCAAAACAAGGATGTTCAATGGACTTTTGTAAACAAAATTTTAATTGTTCAGTCCATTTAGGCCGGAAGGTCTAAATAATGAAGAGGTGCGGTATTATGATGTCATTTAATTTGATGTTATTGTTGCAATGAACTCAACCAAAACAAGATGGTAAAAAATTACGTCGTTTTTTTAAACGATTAATTAAACGATTTTAACAACCTATTTTAAGTACTTAAATTCATAATTATTTATAGCACCTTTAACGTCCCTTTTATGGCTACCTGCCGTACTAGCATTGGGTTTGTTTTAAATATTCAAAACTCTATTCAAAGGGAGCACGGCGCGTTCCAGTGTTGCGCGAGGCTCTCTTGGCTCGGAGTAGGCATTAAAACACAAAAGAAAACATAAAAAAAAACAAAAAAAATATTATTCAAAAGGTTTCTTAGCAGAAGTCAACCCTAAGAGGTGGTTAGCATTTTACCTATAACCCTGTATATCACTAAGATTTGGAGTAGTTTGATGTTCGTAACTGAGATACTACCATTTGTTAGTAGCACAAAAGGAAAACTGTCGCCAAGCCCCTAACAGTGTGTTCCGGAAGCAGGCAACTTAGACTTAAGTGGAGAATTGGTTGTCTCAGAAGAATGCATCTGTTATAGACAGATAGGTGGACCCCGTACAAGTTCCTTCATAATTCCATAAAAAAAGCCACGAGAGTTAGTCCTTTGACGTTAGGCTGCTCTGTGAAGCATGACAGAATTGGGTATACTTATCATCACACGAGACAGTGGTCAAGGTATATTATAATGTATAGAATAAAAAATATACTGTCTACGATACCTCAGGTCTGTAAATCATGAACTGCCGATTAGTGTCCGACAGTCTGACTGACTGCAGAGAGTCATTCGCGAAAAGATTCCACGAGCAGTTCACCTCCCATCCAAAGTTTGGTCTCCATTCGCTCTTGAGCTCTACCATTGAAGACTTCACTGCAGCTGTAAAGACAAAAAATAATTAGAGGCGCTCGTAGCAGAGTTTGCTTAGCCGTTCTTAACCGAACAGCTAAGTTAAGCAACATCCGCTGCGGTCATGAGTTGGATGGGTGACCGCTAGTGACATTACTACTGAGCGCTTCCGTGCTTCGGAGGGTACGTTAAGCCCTCGTTCCAAGTTGTTGTCTTAGAATAGCAGTCGTTACAGCAGGTGGTAGGGCATTTTGAAAATGCCCGCCTTGCTAGCTACTACCCTCAAGTAGAAAATCTGTCATCAAGCACCTAACGGTGTGTTCCGGCAGCTGTCCTTGAGAGCCAGTAATTCTAGGTAAGCCTGATCAACTATATGGATTCGGAAAATGCCCTTCCCCATGCGGTGAAGCTCAAACCCACGGCGGGATTCGAACCATGGACCTGCTGCGCGGCAGCCCATAGCCAATGCCACTGAGCCATCACTGCTTCAAGATTTAACTTAGCCTACACCCGTTTAATCTGCGGGTTCAGTAGTAGTACACTTGGACACGATCTTCAATAAGAATAAAAAGCGAGGGGAAGCGGAAGGGAGTGGGAGAGAAAATCTGTCGCCAAGTACCTAATGGCTTGTTCCGGCAGCTGTTCTTGAGGACACTTCCCATTCTAGGCTATGCCTTAATACCACCTTCGACCACACCATCTCTTATCATCAGGTGAAATTGTGGACAAAAGCAAACCTTAAAGCTTATAAATATGAAAAAAGAGCTGACAATTCTTCAAGCATCATATAACTCCCAGAGAACTCCCAGATAACATGTGTAGGTATGATTCAAGTGGGGTGCTGGGCTAGAATGTCACCGGGCCGGGTAGAGATGGGGATCTCTACCCGTGGGTGTCGTAACAGGTGACTAAGGGTAACACACCAGAAGGTAGGCAGCAGTGCTTTCTGAGGAACTAATATATGACACGATCCCCAAGACACCTGCCATGCGTGGGGATTATCACAAACATATGCGTGAGGCTGTCTTCAGCAGTGGACGATCAGGATAGGACAGTGGCACATTTGGCTCAACGAATAAGCATTGCAGTTGAACGGTGCAATGTTGCCAGCATGTTGGGCACGCTGCTAACTGGTAGTAGGCATTTGGACTGCCTGTGAGTCAGAGAGTCTGAGTCTGAGACTTGTAGGTTGTCTAAATTCTTTTATTGTAGTAGTTGTAGTGTTGTATATAATTTGTAGAATTTTCTTAATAAAAAAATTATTTAAAACTTATCTTATTTACATAAGTAAATAAGATGAAAAAACTTCTGAACCCCTTTTGTAAGTTTCTTTTTATAATATTTTAAAATAGGCAAATACGTCCTAGAACGAGATGTGTGTAAAGGTTCAAAAACCTTTATAGTTCTTATCAAAATTATCGAGGGTAACACCGCTTTTCTTCATTAATAAATTAACACAAAACACCACTGAATAATGAAATCGCTCACACGCACTTGCCATTACCAAATTTTTGTTTACATTGAAGTGGAGCAATTCTAGAACTTGATCTTGGTCGTAATTGAATTTTAATCGCGTTGTAATGGCAACGTTGATTCACAGCAAACAGGGATTCCGTTCCCTGTACTTATATTCAGTAACCTTATATGTACTGAATAAAGGATATGTAACATAACAAAAATAACAATAAAATTTCTTTTCAACACCCTTGCTCGTAAGGTGAGCTTTATTATATCGTTCTTATGGCCATAACCGAACTATAACACCCTCGTGCATAATAATATTATACACTAGTGCGTAATAGAATTATCCCTACAAAGTTAAGTTAGTACCTAACTGCGAATTATATGCGAGTAAACAGAGCATTTTCAATTTAATCGGGTAATTTATCCCTACAAAGTTAAGTTAGTACCTAACTGCAAATTACATGCGAGTAAACAGAGCATTTTAATTTTAACCGGGTAATACAGATTTGTAACATCAAAGAGGTTTATATGTAATAAAGCATAATACATTTGCCGCGCGCAAACCACCAACAAAACAAAACTTGCGCGCTATTTTCCATAATTTTCGTATGTTGTTTGTATCGCATTTTTGCAATATATATATTTTTTCCTCGCAAGGGTGTTGAAAAAGTGCGTATGAAACTCGTGAGCAACTTGCTCGTTATACACTCGGCTGATTTACGCCTTCGCCTACGGCTCGGGTTGCAACACACAGCCTCGTGTATAATGAGCAACTTAGCTCATTTGTATCATAATCTACTATTAATCATCTTAATTGTGTAGTTACTCGTACTACTAATAGTCGCAACTGGTGGTGGAATTATCTTGTAAAGGAGAGTAGTGCTCTTTAGTTCCAGAGGACGTGACATCATCAGAGAACTAGCATTTTAATACACTTATGCAATATCAGCAATATATTAGGTCCTTACATATGAAATTGGCGTTTTGTATGGGAGGAACAAAAAGTCGAATATTTTTTAATATAATATATTTAATTAATCAAAGTATGAACCATTATTTTCTATGCACTTTTGCCATCTCATAGGTAGTTCATTGATCCCTTTACTAAAAAAACCAGTCGGACGGGAATCAATAAAATCTTTGAAGGCGATTTGGACTGCCCCATCGGAGTTGAATTTTTTCCCTTGCAAGAAGTTATCCAAATTTCGAAAAAAATGGTAATCTGTTGGAGCAAGGTCCGGGGAGTACGGAGGATGTCTTAGACTTTCCAATTGAAGCTCTTCTAATTTAGTAGCCGTCTGTAGCGCAGTGTGTGGTCTAGCGTTGTCGTGAAGCAGCAGTGGCGTGGAGCGATTGACCAGCCTAGGTTGTTTAGCCGCTAGCTTTTCCATCATGGTTTGCAATTCCTGACAATAGACATCAGCCGTAATAGTCTGGCCAGATTTGATAAAACTGTAATGAACAATACCGGCACTAGTCCACCAAACGCTTACAAGTAACTTTTTTGGGGTTAATTTTCGCTTGGGGCAGGATTTGGCTGGCTGGCCAGGATCTAACCATTGCGCTGAGCACTTCCGATTATCGTAAAGAACCCATTTTTCATCACAGGTAATGATTCGGTTTAAAATACCTTCATTATTGTGCCGGTTTAGTAATGTAACGCAGCAGTCGACGCGCGTTTGCCGGTTTGTTTCAGTCAATTCGTGAGGTACCCACCTTTCAAGCTTTTTAATCTTCCCAATTTGCTTCAAGTGAATTAAAACAGTTTTCTCACTAACATCGCAGCCTGCAGCTAACTCGGACGTGGTTTGCGATGGATCCGCTTCCACAATAGCCTTCAACTCTTCATTATCAACTTGAGTCTCAGGCCGTCCACGGGGCTTGTTCTGCAGGTCGAAATTTCCAGAACGAAAACGTTGGAACCAAAAACGAACTGTGTTTTCTTTTGCAACACACGACCGCCATACACATCATTCACCCTTCGAGTTGTTTCCGCAGCACTAGTGCCACGGCGGAACTCGTACTCGTAAATAATGCGATATTTAAGGTTTTCTATTTTGTAAAATGAGTGACGCAAACAGAAAAAAACAGAAGAAAAAAACAAATGAATGACGATCATCGAAGCACAAATACATGAGTCTATAGCTGTACAAATTTGAATTTGGAATTCCTTACCAAAGAGGAGAAATTCGTGATTAAAGTGGCCAGTACGAAAAACGCCAATTTCATATGTAAGGACCTAATATTATCACGTTCACGTTGCCAGTGAAATTACAGGCACTAAATAATCTTCGTCCACAAAATTTGCGAGAAGCAGAGCCACATTGATTGGAACTTTGGTAAACACAAGGGAAATGGGAGCCTTTATTGCTTTAAACTCCGTGTCTGTAAACATTTATATGTCCACGGCATCAGTCAGTATGTACATTACTTTCTTTCACCATCGCGCATCGGGTACTCTCATTCTCATTCTTATTTTATTTCTAAACCGTCTCTTATATAGCCTATATAATCTACCTATCTATATATAGCAGTAGATACTCTAGATTAAAATGTACAAGTTTTCTAGCCAATTGATATAATTGAATTATATCTAATCTGAAGAAATATCGTATGTGAAAATTCTTTGAATAAACTATTATGTTTATTATTATATATACAGTAACTCCTAACTGGCTTCTCAGTCGTCGCTTCTCTTCTTCCTCGTCGATTACATTTTGTGCCAAACGTTAGGGAAAAATTTGGTATCATAGGCGACTGGAACATTGACCACGACTCCATATGTGATCCTGGAGAGCCAAAGCTTTAAAATAATCATTATGACAAAATTACAGAAACGGGGCCGCGCCGCAGTCTAGATTTTGTTTACATTGTGGTGGTCCACTTAAATACTTACCGAACAGTATTTAGAGTACTTTCAAAACATTTACCTGTGCGAGTGTATTAAACAATTAATTAACTAAATGCTCGAATAAACTTTACAGCCGTGTGTCACGCATTTAGGGTTGACATAAAATATTGAAAATTGAGACACGTCTTCCTAGCAAATATTATCTACATTTTCTTAAGGCTGGGGTCAAAATAGTATTATTGTTATTGTGCGGCCATTTGGGATGAGTTAGATTTGGCAGTATCCTACTTTATGCATGAGTCATTCGGAAGGTATAAGGATTGGTTAGCTTATACTCTTAATGTTTTCGAATAGCCTTTATAAGTAGGTAGAGGTTTTTATAAGTACCTATACTTTGTGAGTAGACATTTTTTTACCTTTGGCAGACATTATATTAGTTATTTGACCTGAATTGAGACCTCGCGATATTACTACTTTCTTAACATTGAATTTTACTATGTCTTAGAATATTAACTATTCCAATAAATTTGAGAGACTTACTTCGATGGGAGAGACAATATGCCAAGATTAGAATGATTAATAACTATTTCCTTATTATATCAATGATGTCATAAATCAACATGTTCCTAACCTACACTGTAAAAAATGCATATAAATCCCCAATTGAACAATAATTTAAGGGTTGAATATGTAAAAAAGCCTTTAAGTGTCAAAGACGTACAAATAATTATTTTTACCAAAATACGGTCTACGTGTCGTGCTTGACAATAATGGGTTGTGTAAAACTCGATCCCTATTTCAATTCGCTGTCTCACATACAGACATAATAGTAGATTATGATACAAGTGAGCTAAGTTGCTCACGAGTTTCATTAGCACTTTTTCAATACCAAAATTATGGAAAATAGAGTGAAAGTTTTTTTTTTGCGCGCGGCCAATGTATTTTGTTTGATTACATATAAACCTCTATGATATCAAAAATCTGTATTACCCGGTTAAATTGAAAATGCTCTGTTTACTCGCATATAATTTGAAGTTAGGTACTACCTTAACTTTGAGGGATAAAAATTACCCGATTAAATTGATATTGCTCTGTTTACTTGCATATAGTTTGCAGTTAGGTACTTAACTTGTAGGGATAATTCTATTACGCACTAGTGTATAATATTATCATGCACGAGGGTGTTATAGTTCGGTTTATGAACGATATAATAAAGCACACTTTACGAGCAAGGGTGTTGAAAAATATGTAAATATATCTATAAACCCAATAGGATTCTATCCCTACAAACAATCGCGAATATTTTGAGTAAATCACTCAAACATTAAAGAAACACTATTTTATACTAATTTACAGTGTTGTAAGAGAACTTAATTTTTATTTATAATACTAGTATCATTAATGATCTGTCCTGAACCATTATTTAGCTATGGTCACAAATTTTCACGGAATGTCCACGGAAAACAAGGACTTATAGCCACCGCACACGCAGGGCCAGATTATTCAAATGCTATATGATTAACGGCGCGCATTCACAACATGTTGCCCAATTACTGGAATAACTGGCCCCTGGCCATGCTTTGTTTCATATTTATAGTTAGGGTGCGAAAAGTAGACTTTAAGCTGCCTGTGGGCGTGCCTATAAAAGCTTATTTTAAGCTTGATTTTCATTATCAAAATGTATACTTAGTTCAATTCCCACTTGCACAGTCGAAGCGAAGCGTCGCGATATATGCTTACACTTTAATAGTATATTTAAATGTATCTCTATTAGCTAACATACAAACTTTTCATAAGGAAAATACAAAAACGCGCGACATCGCGCGCATTCTCTCGTTGGAGTTGAATTAATTCGCGACACGTGTCACCTAGCGTTTGTTATTTTAATCTAATTTATTCCATCACCACTACCTGAACGCACCATCATGCGTCGGTCAAAAAACATGACGATTCGCGTCGCCTTGAGCTGCCCCAGTAGGAACCGAGCCCAAAATCATATTAGAAGGACACATTTTAACCATGGGGAGGTTTTTAACTTATGACTGACCATAAGACGTAGCCAACGGCGTCTACAACTACTTCAGCTAAAATCCCATGTGTGCGTTCAAAAAAACATAGCTTCAAACTCGCAAATGTTTATAATAAGGGATAGGTACTGTGATTTATTGTGAAGTGTTATTAAATATATTCTGGTGTTGTGACATATTTCCATAAACAAACAATTTGGAGGTAGGTAATACCTAAATGTATAATAAATTTTACTGTGCTTATTATATTTTTGTTACGTTATAAATCGTTGCGGTGTAGCTACTGTTTTTAGGGTTCCGTACGCAAAGTGAAACCTATTACTAAGACTGCATTGTTCGTCTGTCTGTCTGTCACCAGGTTGTATTTTATCTCATGAACCGTAACAGCTAGACAGTTGATATTTTCACTGACGATGTATTTCTATTACCGCTATAACAAGGGCTCGAGCACGTGCAAACTAAAAAAAAGGTTATAATAAATATTGCCTAATGTTTTAATAATATAGATCGATAATGATACGGAACCCTACGTGCGCCAGTCCGACTCGCACTTGGCAAATATTTTTTTTATTGTTACGGTCACACGATTCCGTTGGTCAATTCAGTTACAACCACGTTTATCTGGCTAAGGCTGGCTTTAATCAAATGCGGTCGACATACCTAATTACATAGGTTTTTTTTTATGCCTGATAGATTAGCCTTAGACCACTATCTCACCTGATGGTAAGTGATGATGTGGTCGAAGATGTTGTTCAGGCTAACCTAGCAGTACTGGCTCGTGCTTGGCGACAGATTTTCTACTTGAGGGTGGTAGCTAGCCAGGTGGGCATTCGCAAAATGCCCTACCACCATGCTATAACGACTGCCATCCTAAGACAACAACCGGGACCCACGGCTTAACGTGCCCTCCGAAGCACGGAAACGCTCAGTAGTAATGTCACTAGCGGTCACCCATCCAACTCATGACCGCGCGCGACGTTGCTTAACTTTGCTGATCGGTTGAGAACAGCTAAGTAAACTTTAAGATTTATCTGCACTTGTATGAAATGAGCGTCAAGAACAAATTCACAATCTATACCTTCTTTTTATAGCAGTTGATAGTACACTGCGTAAAAACGAAGAAGTTCAGAAAGACTTAGAATTGGTTCTGCTTTTTATTGGATTGTTACGAAGCAAGCATGAGGCCATCTAATGTGAAGCGGTAATATCTGCCAATAACATACGCATTTCGACACAGGTCGACAACTGAACTGCGCCGGTCATCCTGGGACATATATTTGTTAAATCTCATGTGCCTGTAATTTTACTGGCTCTCAAGGACTGCTGGCGAAGCACACTGCTAGGTGCTTGGCAATAGAATTACTACTTGAGGGTGATCTAGCCAGGCGAGTATTCACTTAATGCTATTCCACCATGCGTTGAAGCTCAAGCCGGGGCGGTGGGAATCGAACTATGGACCTGTTTCACGGCGAAAGTCCATAACTATTAGCACACGGCTATCACTGCCTCAATTGCTCAAGAACAACATTCAACATCTAACGAACGTGAAAAATGAAAATGAAAAAGATCATCCCAGGCGAGCATTCAGAATGGTTGACATAGGTCAGGCTTAAATCTGTTGTGCTAGACGCTATGCTCGGCTGGGGTCAACTGACTGTACCTTTGAGCCGTCTTTTACCTTTCCGTACACATAATGCTCAGCATCACTGTTGAGGATACAAATGACTCTTCGTAGATTCTTTCGCAACACTGAGTTGGAGAGTGTAAGTAGTTCTCAAATTTGGAGACACTGCTTCAAAAACTAGGATATGTTTAAAAGAAATCTATTTAATTTAATCTAGCGCCGCGCGTGCGAGCTATCGCAAGACGATACTCCCCTAATTTTAAGCTACCTACGTAAAACCTAAAATATTATAGACCTTAAATCACCCTCCAATTTCAACTTTATTTATTACTTCAAAGTATTGCCGACAGGTGGCATAGATTACAACAAAACTGAGGCGAGTAAAAATGAAATGTCTTAAAATCGTAAGAAACTTACTTAGCTACAAATGAAACGAAAATTCTAGAAATGCATATAAGATATAATTTTTCTATATAACGGTGACGTGCATCGCCCACAATCGCATTTATTTACTCCTATTCTGTTATCTCACTACTCACCCCTTTCGTCCACTCCACATATTCTCTTCACGCAGTCCATCCATACCAATTTTGACTTCATCTACTTCTATATCGGTCCACATTCATACAATTAACAATTTAAGCTTGAAGTGTAAAGTCCCTCCTCATGCATTGTCTATATCTAGTATTTTTTCTGTTTTTCTACTCACACACACATCCATATTTCACTTCTTTACATGCGCCTCTTTCTTTGGCCCACATTCAGATACATATAATTATTACCGGTATGACTTATGATGGCCTGTAAATTTTTTGCCTTACTCACTGTTTTTTCTTACCCATTAAGGTGCGTCTCATGCTAATATTTTTTCATTTCTCATACTCGGAAAGTAGTGATTATTTGATCTGAGTAGCGAGTGGAAGGCCAACCTAAGGGTGGGAAAAACTCATAGTAAATGCTTCCTTCTCTTGGGCCGGAATTACTTGTAACCATGGCAACCATTATTGTAAACAAAATTAGATGTCTATATTTTTCCTTTCTAAAATATTATAATATTATAAAAAACAATTTGCCAATTATAGCTAGAGTAATAAGGATGTGTATAAGAAAGCTAAGAGTTATCATAGTAAGTGTGTTCTTGCTAGTTAAAGAAATATGGCTTTACTTAGTCCATCTGAATAAACACCATCAATTCAGTTTGCTGCTTCTTCCCTCTAAACATCAAATATTGCTCATAAATTATTTAAAACATAATACTCGTGTGTTGATACCAGCAGAGTTTACTCAACAATTCAGCTCGTTATGCTTTCATTTTTTAAATTAGACAATTACCAAACGTAGTAGGGGAGCTCAGTCAAAACTTATTATGACCTGTTATAACTCGGCTACTCCATCGGCTACAACATCGATCAACGTTTAAAATTAGTCATGTTATTTTCTGGTACTGTATTTTATATTTTCACTCATTGCATCACAGTTTATTGATGAAAAATTATGATTTTGTTCGGAATGAATTTCCAAGAAATGTGATTATATTTGGAATAGATTAATATATGTAAAAGATTTTTTTTTTTTGTAGTTAATTACAAATTTAGATACAAAGCCGCGTGGTGTCGGCTTAGGATGTCCCTGTTCGGACCGATCAACTTATCGGGCAGTTTTCGAACGAACCTTTTTTGCTAGTCGTCTATTGTGATCTATGGATTTGCTACGTGAAATTAATTGAGACCTTTTGCAAAATCATTCTCTGTTATAAATTGGTTTGTTTTTTGTTGTTGAATTTGTATTTATTTTGCTAGCGCGTATTCCTTTTTGTATTGTGTTCTACGCTAATAATTTGAACATGTGGTGAGTGTGCCGCGAGTGTTGTCGTCATCTGGACCTTTTGTTTGGACATTTACTGTCGTGACTTTGGAGTCTCGGAGGACTAGAGGAAGGAAGCACGATCATCGCCGCCCTGGCAGTAAATAAAATAAAATTCTAGTTGGCCAACTTAATTTTATTTTTTGTAACAGCTAGGTGCGGGCGCCGAGGTCGACACGATTGCATAACTCCGTAGGTTAATTTGATTTTATTTTGTACTTTATTTGTGTTTTATTTCAGCCCGGTGAACTGCCGGCCAAGTTATTCATTCCAAATAGAATGTCTAGGCAGAAGAACGCTTCCACTGAACAATACCTGCCTGGGCAATCTGGAAGTTTAACAGTCCCCCCCGACACCATTTCTACCTATGGGTGTTGTAAGAGCCGATTCGAGGTAAAATACCGGAAGGTGGGCAGGAGCGTCTTCTGAGGAACTGAACGTCTGCCAAGCGTGGGGATTATGGCAACCCCTCCTTAATGCTGGCTGTGTTCAGCAGTTCAGTGGAATCCGGTTGATACAGTACAGGACAGTTATATTGGGTATAAACTTACTTATGCGGTCACACTTTACGTTATGTAATTTTTGCAACAAAAAAAAATTTAAGATTTCCTGTTTACCTGTTTCTTAATCTATCAAAATAACATACCTCCAGAAACTACAAAACCCATTTTGAGAAGATTTCACACACATATAGGCTATATTATTTTATGGGAAAAGGAAGTAGGAAATATCTTGTATTCGCTTTTTATTCCCATGCATTAAGAGAGACAAATTACCACAGAAATAGTTTCATGTGAGCATTTTTTTTTACACATAGTACAGTAGCTTTAGTTTGAAATGCTAGCTCCTGATATCGCTTTCATACTAAACACAAAAGAATGAATCCTCCATCAAAACCATTCCAAATATTATACCGTCAAACCCGACCTTTGGGTCAAACACATCCCATGAGCGACGGACTCAAACCGCTTAACTAACACTAAACAGTACACTCGCTCAGTCTTAAGGCAGCTTAATTCGCTCAATTGGACCGTCGTGTGCCTCTTAATGCCGTCATTTACCATATTTGGGACAATAAGGAAGATGATACTCGTGAGGGGCTCACTTTTTTTAAATTATCTGAGCATTTTCTTAGAACAACTAGAGATGGTATCTTTTCGTGATTACAGGAGCAAGTTCCCATTCAAGTTACTGGAATTATTACGGTTCCTACTTATACTAAGTATGAAGCGCTTGTAGCGAAGTTTGCTTAGCTGTTCTTAACCGATCAGCAAAGCTAAGCAAAGTCGGCCGCGGTCATGAGTTGGATGGGTGACAGCTAGTGACATTACTACTGAGTGCTACCGTGCTTCGGAGGGCACGTTAAGCCGTCTCCGGTCCCAGCTGTTGTGTTCGTAGGTATGGCAGCCGTTATAGCATGGTGGTAGGGCATTTTGCGAATGCCCGCCTGGATGTATACCACCCTCAAGTAGAAAAATCTGTCGCCAAGCACCTAACGGTAGTGGATCGGATAGTGATCAAAGGCTAACTAGGATTATTGGCTCTCAAAGACAGCTGCCGGAATACACTGTTCGGGGCTAAGCGACAGATTTTCTACTTGAGGATGGTAGCTAGCCAGGTGGTCATTAGCAAAATGCCCTACCACCATGTTATATCGACTGCCATACGAACAGCTAGCTGATCGGTTAAGAACGGCTAATCAAACTTTGGTTGAAAAAAACAAAGGTTGCATCCTTTCCTAGCTTGTGAAGTATTATATATTATTTAAGAGTCATTTTTTGAAGCGCTCGTAGCGAAGTTTGCTTTTGTCGTTCGAAATAAGAGTGCAAAAGTGATTTGTGGGTACAAATCACTTTTGCATTCTTATTACTAGCGTAAAAACATATAGTCGAGTAAAAAGTTAAAAACACATTTAATATTACCCACCGATATAAAAAAATAACATCACTAACTAACTAAAATAACCTTTAATATTATCATACGTAGTATTATTAACTTTTCTTTTTAGTAGGTATAAAAATAAACTCATATATATATAGAATCTCGCCTGTTGTTCCGTAAGCACCCGCCGGAACACACTGTTAGGTGTTTGGCGACAGATTTTCTACTTGAAGGTGGTAGCTAGCCAGGCGGGCATTCGCAAATGGCCCTACCACCATGCTATAACGACTGCCATCTTAGATAACAATCGGTACCGACGACGGCTTAACGTGCCCTCTGAAGCACAGAAGCGCTCAGTAGTAATGTCACTAGCGGTCACCCATCCAACTCATGACCGCGGGCGACGTTGCTTAACTTTGCTGATCGGTTAAGAACAGCTAAGTAAACATAGCTACGAGCGCTTCAAAAAAAAAATTATTAATTGAAACACATAAAAAGTACTTATTGTGATATAGGTAACTGTAATAATTAGAGATATGGTATTGCGGACTTTTTTGCAGATATTGATAACCTCTATAAAATTGTAGTACATCACTTTGCTCTATTGTTAACAATTTCCGCAGCGTACGCGATAAAACGATTATTTTGGTCTTTTTTCCACACTTTGGGTTACATTATCGAAGTTTTCATACCCTCCCTAAGGATCCCTAAGTTTTTGAATATATTCTATAGCATATGTTCATCATCTGTCGCCAAGCACTTAACTGTGTGTTCCGGCAGCAGTCCTTGAGGGCCAGAAAAATTACAGGCACATGAGACTTAATAACTATGTCTCAAGGTGACGGGCGCAGTGCAATCCGTGACTTGTGAAATGCATCTGTTATAGGCAGAGGTTAGTCCGCTTATCATCATGTGGGCCTCGAGCTTGTTCCGTCACAATAACATATTAAAAAAAACTTCGGTTATTTTAATGATAAAAATAACCGAAGGTATAAAAAGGTACGAAAAGGTGTAAATCAAAACGATGATTTTAGTCATGTTAAAAAGGTGTAAATACTTTAAAAAGTCATAATTAAAATTATAATTTTTGTCCTGCGAAAATGGTGTACTTACATAATTTAAAAAATGTAAACACGAAATCGATGATTTTATTCATGTTAAAATGTGTTAATATGTTAAAAAGGTAAAAATGAAATTGATGGTATAGTCATATTATAATGGTGTTATTGAGTACGCAAAATGATTAAAATTAAAATGAAGTTTATAATCATGGTCCGCCGTTTACTTTTCATGAGAATGTTACTCGGTAAAAAGTTTTATTGTTATGGCTTTATAAATTTCGTTTCAGTACTAAAATATTTAAATAATTATGATATTCAGGCCACAAACTAAAAGCTCTACTTAAAGCGACATAAAATAAACATGTGCCGTTGGCGCATGATGCTTGTAATTGATTTTAATTGGCGATGATTAGACGACAAGTGGTAGTTTGTTATATGATGAGAAAAAATGTGCATCTTGCCCGCCCCTTAATATTACTTGTACTTACTAAGGCTGTTATTTATAATAATAAAACAAAAAATACTTTGTTTTGCAATAATGCAGTGTGTTCCGGCAGCAGACCTTGAGAGCCAGAAAAATTACAGGTACATGAGACCTAAAAACTGTACGTCTCAGTGTGACGGGCACAGTGCAATTCGTTGTTGACGAAATGCGTCTGTTATAGGCAGAGGTCAGTCCACTTAACATCAGGTAGGCCTCGGGCTTGTTCCGTCACAAACACATAAAAAAAAAATACTTATATTAATAGGCTTCCCACTAAGATTTTCTGGTTCGGGAAGCCACACATCTTCCAAATGTACACATTTTAAACGAATAAACTTGAATTCTAAAAAAAAAAATCACACCATACTATATGCTATTTATACTAGTAACATGATATAGGTATTTTTTTATGTTTGTTAGGTTAGCCTTTGACCACTATTTCACTTGATAGTAAGTGATGATGCGGTCGAAGATATTGTTCAGGCTAACCTATAAATTTTTCTTCTTGAATATTTGTATTTTTGTAACCTAAAATTACTGGCTGAGAGCCAGGAGCGGACAGCTGCCGGAACACACAGTCAGGTGCTTGGCGACAGATTTTCTACATGAGGGTGGTCGCTAGCCAGGTGGGCATTCACTCATCCCGCGGTGGGATTCGAACCGAAAGCAGATCCATATCTGCTGCGTGGCAGTCCATAGCCTAGTGTTCTTTAATGTTCTGGCAGGAAACTAATCGATATTATATATTGAACATAGATAAATGAAATTAAAGTATCAAATCATACTGAAAAAGAAATAAAACCTACAATAAAGGGCCCATATAAGGGAGTATAGGTATTATTTATATAAGACAAAAATATATAATTCTGCTGCTTACAATTATGCACAAGTTTTAAAAATTTGGTCAAGTTAAGCCTTCATGACATTGCTTTGTCTGCTACATGACACGATTGTGCTTTACATCGTGAAGGGGCACTAACAGTTGTCTGGCTATATACCAGTTCTCATTATAGGATTCGTTTACTTTTCCTTGACCGTCATAAGTTAAGATTTTTCGTGTTGTTATTCTAACCTTTGATCACTAACTCATCTGATGGTAAGTAATGATGCAGTCACAGATGCTCTTCAGGCTAACCTAAAAATATTGACTCTAAAGGACAACAGCCGGAATACACCGCTAGGAGCAGGGCGACAAATTTTCTTCATGAAAGTGGGGGTTAGCCAGGTGGGCATTCGCAAAATGCGCTACCAACATGCTTTAACGACTGCCATACTAAGACAATCACTAATCGAAATACCAAGAAAACCAAAATATTTTTATTATAATTTAACTTTAAGGGCTTGCATGTCATCTGAAACACGGCAGCGCTATTTACCAAATCCATGCGCTCGATAGTAAGTGCCATTGGCGGTTACCCATCCAAGAAATGACGACATCGAACGTCATTTAACCTATTAAAGGAGTAGGTAAGGTCCGCTGCGAATGCATCATAAACACATAACCTATAAGTTATTATTCTAACTAGATTTTAACAATTATACTAAACCGGAAAATGAAACTTACTATCTTATCCATGCCATCTGTCACAGAAAATATTAAGGTAGATACCTATGTATATATAATATATATATGGGATCAACTTAGAGAAATTTGAACCAGCTCGTAAATACAAAAAAAAAACTGTCTAGTCTAGTAGTACCGGTACACGTCCAATGTTGAACAAAAGCCTCCCTCATAGAACGTCACAAAGAACGGTTATTAGCCGAAACAGATGTTTTGTATTTTCGTTCAGCAGGCATCAATGTTTATAAAAATAATTCTAATACAATATTGCCACTAACTTTATAAAAAAATATAGTTTCTCTATTATTGCCTGTCTCTAACATTAACGTCAGAATAATAAGAGTGGTCGGCAAATTTTAGCACCATTTTATTAGTAAGACGTCAAAAAGTCGTCGAGTTAAGTAAAGGAGATTAGCGTTTTTATTTCTTTGTCTGTTATCTCTTTGCTCGATTAATATCCTTATTCGGACACGACACGAGTATTAAGAATTATATTAGATTTTTTTATTAAAGTAACCTTACATTTATAATAAACAAACCAATGAATTATTGTTAAGACAAAACTTTTAGCTTAGTAAAAAATATTGAAATGTTTATTTATTTATTTTATTTATTTAATTCACAAAATCCACAGATCTTAACAAAATGAACATAATCATATAGTGATATTTCTTACATCCAATGACGGATTTATTTTATATTAATAAGCTTAATTCATAGAGAGCACAAGCAAAGGTATAATAAGGTAATATGAGGTAATATAAGGCAGGTATTCTAGAAATTGTATCAGCATTTGTAAGAAATAATTGAATTGAAATGTCTATGCTTAAGTTACATACTGATACATATTTTAATAATAATAAGGTAACAAGGTTTTATTACAAGTTAGTATAGATGGATGATATAAAAGAATACTTACCAAATATGTATACAAAAACCATTAGCGTTACTACAGTATTGACACTCATTTTTTACTCTTAATCACATCCAAAAAAATATTACAAAAACATGAATTTAATTCTACTAGCAAAATCTACTTTTATTTATTCTACAAGAAATTTTTTTTCAGTATTGTACCAACAAAACACGTAGCATTGTTTGTGTGCGCACGCGCCTGTAATCGAAGCGTCACTGCATTAGTAGTGACTATAACGCTACAATGAATGAGCGAGTAAAGTGTTTACGATTGAATAGTGTGCGACACGATGGATTTTACCGGCATGTGGTATAATGATTATGCCGAATGATATCCAATAGGATTTTTTGGATGTTGTTAGAGGCGATTACGGGAAACATTTGTATGGTGGGTACCGTGCCGACGTGAGTGAGTTGTTGCTGCACATTGGGCGAATACATCACCGTAACGGCTTCAAACGAATGGTAGCAAATATATCAATAATCAACAATGAGGGTTGCGTTCAGATAGACTGATAGCCATAAAGCTGAATATTTCTACCATATTTGTTTATGTTGTCCTTTTTGCTGTCAGAGAAATTATCAATGCCCTTAATATCTTTTATAATCGGCGGTATGCCATTATTTACCTAACAATACAAACTATAAATAACACAATAGATACTACAACGAAAGCATTTATGCAACCTAAAAGCCATTGCAGGCCCACAGGCAGTCTCAGTGCATCAGACAGTTGGCAGCATGTTCAGCAAGCCTGCAGCATTGCCCCGTTGGATTGCAATACTTATTTAATAACGCGAAAAGGTCCGAACATTCGCATCAACAAAGTACTCTGACATGTTTTAGATAATAAGATGAGAAAACATTGTATCGACCCCACATTTGTAAGTTAAGGGTCGGATAATGATGTCTCTAAGAAAATCCATTCTGTAAAATTTTGCAGATGTTTCTGTCTAAAATGAATCGGTTATTGCGGTGTGTGTGCGCAGTGCATGGACGAGTCGAGTTCACAGTAAAACAACATAAATAAACTCCTTTCAAGTCGAACTCACTGAAGTTCGAAGTCGAACTTCAATGAGTTCAAAGTCGGACTTCAGTGAGCTCGTAGGATTTGATATAGGTGGGGTATTTGACCATATGTCACATCTGGAGATCACTCGAACGAGACCTGTCCAAAACCCAATTCAAGATGGCCGCCGTACAAAATACTTCGATTCCTCTATAGAGGCCGGGCGTTGATTTTTGGATTGAAAGATTTCTATTACACACTATGTTAGTCGAATACAGTGCAATTGAAATAATTACCAACTGATTCAGGCTTTAATAGATTTTGTTCACGCATAAACAGCACGTTTGTTGCATTATGAATTACTTGTTTTAACTGAATATCTTGTGATAGGCAAAGAATATAAATGCCATTTCAATAGCGAATCATCTCTTCTTGCCGTTCTTTACCCAACAATAAGTAGGGTTGGCATTTTAACTTTTATGTATTTTTTTTATAATGGCTTATTTTACTTTTCATTTCAATATTTACATATTTTATGGACATAGCATTCTTCAGGCAGTCCATTCAAAACTCTTTTGGCCTTCCTGTGCTCTGCTTTTTATGTCCGTCCACATTTATAGGTATAGTACTTACATACTCAACACCCTTTTGAAGCAGTGATGGCAGTGGAATTGGCTACGGACTGCCGCGCAGCAAGTCCATGGTTCGAATCCCGCCGCGGGCTTGAGATTCACCGCATGGTGGAAGGGCTACCACCTCAAGTAGAAAATCTGTCGCCAAGCACCTAACGGTGTGTCCCGGCAGCTGTCCTTCTAATTCTAGGTTAAGCCTGTTAACACCTTCGACCACATCATCACTTACCATCAGGTTATATTGTTATCAAAGGCTTACCTATCTGCAATAAAAAAAACCGTTTAGTTCCATGCAGGTGGTACTTTCACTTCTGATATCATTCCTTACAATGTGTTAGTTAAAACACAAATGTTCTAGAAGTCGGTTAAAATTCAGGATTATTTTTTCACACAACGAGTAAATCCTTGTTTGGCTCACCTAACTGTATAAAATATTATATACCTGGTGGGCTTGTAATGGCCTTGTTGTAATTTAAGTTGCCTAAATAGTTTAGATGTAGTAGCTGTAGTGTATATTTATAGGTTGTGTAGCTTATAGTGTATATTTATAGGTTGTGTAGTATTATAGTTTGTAGTATTTTGTTAATAAACGCCTACTATTTTTATTTTTTTTATTTATTTTGGCGGAACAATCCCGAGGCCCACCTAATGTTAAGTGGACTAACCTCTGCCTATAACAGATGCATTTCGTCACAAGTCACGAATTGCACTGCGACCCTCACCTTGAGACATAGTTGTTAAGTCTCATGTGCCTGTAATTTCACTGGCTCTCAAGGACTGCTGCCAGAATCCACCGTTAGGTGCTTGGCGACATATTTTCTACTTGAGGGTGGTAGCTAGCCAGGCGGGCATTCGCAAAATGCCCTTCCACCATGCTAAAAAGGTATACTATGTAGGTTAGAAATTTCAAACCTTTTTATACCCGGATACTTATATTATGTAACGTTAAAAAATAATCGTGTTTTGTCCGTCCTCAATATGTTAACACCGGCTTACAAAACAGTGTTCAACATTTGCGAGAGATATGGCTTCAATATTCGGGTGCGCTGTGGTCAGTTCCGGTATTAAATTAAAATCGGTATTAAATTTCCCGTAACACCGCCGCCGGCTTATGGATTAGGATGGATTTACCCTTAAATTTATGAGCGAATAGAAAGTTGAAAAATAAACTGGCTTTTAAAAGTTGCGCCTTTAATATTTGGAACTAGAAGAAATTTCAGCGCTGTATAGGAATAATAAACATATATTATAATAGGGGATAGTAGATAAATCTAAGTAATACATATTATATCAGTGAACAATTAACACTTGGCACCTACTTTTATCTTTGATTTCTTTAATCCGCGTGAAATTCAAATCAAATGATTTTGAGATTGATGTTTGAGATGATTTTGAGAGCCAGTACTTCTAGGTTAGCCTGAACAACATCTTCGACTACATCATCACCTACCATCAGGTAAGATAGTGGTCAAAGGCTAACCTATAAGAAAAAAAAATGGAATTTGTCACGAAATTTAAATAAAAATGGTGTCATTATTTTATATACAATGGTATTATTAAATACCGAGAAAAGAAATCAAAATTATGATAGAACCTTTTTTATAAAACATTCTAAATGTTTTGAATCAGTATGGCACTTACTTCCACAGTTTGTTACCTAAAAAATATAATTTACTTTATTTTTACAGCAATTAACTATTTGTGGCTTCAAAATTATAATAAATTTTAGGTGTTTTGGTGTTTTATAAGTTGTTTTGCAAAATGAATACCTCGATTTTGCTTTGATAATTGCGGCCATCTATTGCAGACCGTCCCTCGTTGGTTTCACGTCAATAAGTATAGAACCCGAAAAGTTATTAGTGTAAGTTTGGCAATTTTATTGAAAACTTCGAAATAATAGTTAATAATAAATTCATTTCAAACTCAGTTTGGCACACGTGGGCGGCGATCCCCAATCAGTTCCCCAATTTATTTGAGCGCGAACCGTGCCATACTTTTGGAAATATTATGTACAGTATATACACGTGTAAATAAAAAATAAAATAAAAATAGCCTTTACTTCTACTACAACATATACTGTTACAACTTCTACTTAAAATTACTAGATATACTTTTACAACCTTATTGTTAGATAACTATATTTTCTTATTGAATAGGTATATAGGTAATTATATAAGTGGAGTTGAAAGTTTTATTTTTTTATTAACTATTGCTAGCAGTAGTCGCCTCTTTATATATACACGTGTACTGGATTTTTAATACAATAAAATTCACCTTGAGTGTACCGATTACCATACTTCTTTTATTCCTGATAGGTTAGCCTTTGGCCACTATCTCACCTGATGGTAAGTGATGATGTGGTCGAAGATGTAGTTCAGGCTAACCTATCAATTTAGTATTGCTTCGTACCATAAATTTTCCACAACTTCGACTGCGTTTTTACGTCATAAATGCAAGGTGTTATATGATGATTAAAGCTTATATTACATTATCTTATCATCCATTTACGATGATTTTATTTAAAGAACTTCTTAAGAAGTTATATAATAAGTGTACGTGTTGGTTAATAATAGCTAGTAGCATGTTGATCTATATACTTTTAAAATACTTTTCTACGCTTTTGCTTAAATGAACTCCGATGGTAAACATGCATAGTTACTCTACCATAATTCCAGATTTTGCAATACAGCTTGTCTAAAAATAACCATACAGCTTGTCTAAAAATAACAATATTTGATAGAACCCTATTTATTATTTATCATACATAAAATAAGTTAATATAGTAAAATTGTACATAGTATATTCAGTGAGCTATAGACAATTATATTTATCAGTATTAATGTTCGCGTCCACGTATCAAACTAAGCTGGTTTGAGAATTTTAATGACTTTTTTAAAGGAGTTTCATTCGTGTTCACGAAAAGCATTATTTTTTGGTGGAGAAAATAGGTATTCCAAGCTCCATACAAAAGTTTTGAAGCAGTGATGGCTCAGTGGCATTGGATATGGACTGCCGCGCAGCAGGTCCATGGTTTGAACTCCTCCGCGGGCTTGAGCTTCAGTTGGGCATTTTGCGAATACAAACCCCTTTCAGGTTTGTAACCTAATTCCGTTTACGAGCTAGAAGATCAGTGACTTCCAGACGGACAGACAGACAGTAAACACTTGGTTATGATTCAGAAAGTTAGAATAAATAATAACCAGTGGTTCTCTATTCAAATTATACAATATATAATCGATCCATTGCCCATCGATGTTTTAAAAGAGAATAACCAAGAACAAAGATATTAATAAACTAACAAACACTTTTAAAGGTGTTTCTTATAATCTAAAGATTTAAAAACTTTCTGCTTCAAGTTGAAAGGTGCAAAATTTACGTGATATAATCAGTAAGAAGTTGTTTAATAACTTCGAAAGAGAAATAATCAAAACAAAGTAGGTACAATAATTAAACCAATTAGAAGAAGTATGATGACTGACAAACTCAAGTTTTTCGTAAGCGACGCAGAAGCTTCACGAAGTAAACTTTTTAATTGCTCCGATTTAAAAGTCTAACTCTTACGAAAGTGGCAAGTATTTCAAAGTTATTTTTAAGACCCTAAAAGTTATCGTTTAAGACCCATAAAGTTTTTAAGAGTCCGATCGTTACAGCTTAAATTCTTGTTTTTCTTTTTTGATGTTAAATAACTCGCGATTTGTCAACTCTGAAGATATTTGAGTTTATTAATCCGTTAACTTGTATTTTTACATTCTTTCAATATTATTTAAAGTTGAACTTTTAAAGTGTTTTTAAAGACGCAAAAATAACTTATGATTAATGTATAGGTTTTTTTTATGCTTGCTAGTTTAGCCTTTGACCACTATCTCACCTGATGGTAAGTGATGATGTGGTCGAAGATAATGTTCAGGCTAACCTAGAATTACTGGCTCTCAAGGACAGCTGCCGGAACATACCGTTAGGTGCTTGGCGACAGATTTTCTACTTGAGGGTGGTAGCGAGAACGAGCGCTTCAAGCGCTTCAAGGTATAAAGTTTATCCACGAAAAAAACGGACAAGTGTGAGTCGGGCTTCGCTAATACTACACACAATATATCTCTTTACTACTTTAAATTTGAAGCTAATTCTGACAAGACAGCTGAGTAATATATTAATATTATCATATACATGTAATAAGCCTATCTATTTTGCCCTATGGGTACCGAACCCAAAATATCAAATGTATTAAGTAGTTGTGAACCCAGTACTCGGCCTATGTTGCTTTGGTGTTCAACAATAAGAATGAAAGAATAAATTTGGTCTATGACTCATTAATCACGGTAGCGCAGATTGACATGTCCTGGGATGGATAGTTGCGCGTTTGAATTCCGGTCGTGGTTCAGATTTTTCCTTTCATTGCTCTTTTCATTTTGTATGTATACAATATTTTTTAAGAAAAATTGTTTTTCTTCTACAACTTGATAAACACGGAAGTCTGACGACTAAGAGATACGATAAATCGTATGAAAAACTCCTAGAGGATATCACAATACCTCCTTAAAAGGTCGTTTTGCTATAAAAATAGGCTTAAATCGCGGAAATGTGTAGCATGCACGACGACGCATGAAATTCCCGTTACCGGCGTATAACGACACTATCAAAATCAAAGGACGCTACAAAAGTAAAAAGCTCTGAGAGCCGATGTGGAAAATTACAATAGTAAGATCCACTGCGCACTGGCGACCAAATATGTCAAAATTGCTATTACTATCAAATTACAAAAAAATCATCATTAAATCATATCAAAATAAGTTGTTAGTTTACAAAAATACATAAAATTATTGTTAGTCACATTTAAAACAAACACAAAAGATAACCTATAAGGTGTTGTGTGGAGATGTATCTAGTGTTGTTACACTGGACAATTCTACCTATCACTCAATGCGTTCAGGATACCGTTCGAGCTGGTACAAACGCGGTTTAGCAGCGAGGCACTTCTCTTGCGTATGATAGAGTAGAAGTCATCGACTCTTGCCTCCGCTCCATTACAGCTGTGTCCCCACCAACAAAGATTACGACAAAGTTCTGTAAAGCTGAAAAGTGTAACAAAAGTTGAGAACTTTTATTTGGTAGACATTTGTGAGCTGGTTATCGCTTGTTTATTGAAGACACCGCTTTAACAATGATACATATACATGATGAATTTATCTTCGGACGGTCAGCCGAAAAATGCTACTGTCAATGTCTTACTGTCAGAATGACAAATTCAACCTAAAACCTTGCAATTTCCACGATCGCCCACGGTTGGATGGCAGTTAATGAAAGTTAAAGTTGGAAACAAGACCGCACACGAAAAATACAAATATGTCCCACGCTTACAGCTATTATAGTAGCTCCTCGATTGGTTGCTTGTAAGGGAAATATTTTGAATTGCATTCTTCGTAAGAGGTCTTGTCGCAATAACTGACGTCCGACTGGTCGCAAGCGTGAGGCAAATCTTATAACTCACGTGGGAGCAAGGCCTTTGTCGCGCGCCAGCGGAGCTTAAACGTCGCTCGGTCGAATGGCCAGCGATCCGATAGATATTTTACCCACGGGCAGACTTGTCACTACATTCGCGGTCCTGGACAATGTTTGAGCTAGATTTTAAAATATAAATTTCACGTCATTGTTCAATTTTCCAAGCAAAGGGATTTCAATAAAAATATGGATAAGCTACCATCGCAATATTTTTTAAGTTTAATTCAACGGGGCAATGCTGCCAGCATGCTGAGCACGCTGCCAACTTGTAGTGGACTGGAACATTTGGACTGCCTGTAAGTCTGTAATGACTTGTAGGTTGTCTAAATGCTTTTATGTAGCTGTAGTGTTGTATGTAGTTCATAGTATGTTGTTAATAAAGGCAAACCGCCGGTTAAAAGAAAATTCACTGCGTAGATATTTTGGTTGATTATTATTATATACATTTAAGCTATCTAAGCTAATTAATCCGATATTATGTTCAATTATTTATGAACGTTTTTATATGTGACGGTATCAGTAAAAAACTAACATATTGAATACATTTGTATGTCATTGAGATGACATACAAAGAAATACACAGAGGAATTAAGAAAAAATAATATTTGTTATTAGATTTTTTGATATATTTCTATATGTATTTTTGTTTTTTCCCAAATATACAGATAATAATTGAAATTAAAGTCCAATATTTTTTTGGTCCAATATCTTGATACCCAAAAGGCGCACAAAAGAAAAGTTTATAATACCAACAAAAATCTAATATACTAAATCTAGATTCTTCTTGTTGGGTACCATCATGGTGCTACTGCAGGGTCAGATTAGCATGGCGGTAGGGCATTTTGCAAATGCCCACCTGGCTATCTATCACCCTCAATCGTCATTATCTAGGCTTGTATGATACCGAAATTTTAAAAAGATAATTAAGTTGTAAGTTATGAGTCTCCAAAACTTTATATGAAAATGTTTCGAGGCTCATAATTCTCAAGTTAATTATTTTATTAAAATTTCGCCATCATACAAGCCCAGATAATGACGAGATCAATCGGTATTATGCTTTATTTTGGACCTAAATTCTCAAATAAGGGAGTGATCACCCTACGACGTTTGAATTTACGAGAACGGGCCGGCCAGTTCACCCTTAAACTCAACATTTATAGGCACATAAATCCCTGAAGTTCGCAACGCAACAATGATGGCCGAGCGGTAATAGCTATGGACTGCCATGCCGCAGGTCCCTGGTTCGATCCCCACCGCCGGCTTGAGCTTCACCGCATGGTGGAAGGGCATTTTGCAAAGCTACCACACTCGAGTAGAAAATCTGTCGCCAAGCACCTAACGGTGTGTTCCGGCAGCAGTCATTGAGCGTCAGTGAAATTATGGAACTTGCTACGAAGACCTTAGCCTCTGGTTGTTCCCTTGAGTCATCATAGCATGGTGGTAGAGCATTTTGTGAATGTCCGTCTGGCTACCACTCTCAAGTAGAAAAGAAAACCTGTCGCCAAGCACCTAACAGTGTGCTACGGAAAATCTCCTTAATAGCATCATTAAGTGAGATTGCAGTAAAAAGAAGAAGAAATATTGAAAATATTTTTTTTCCGAACCATGTGTTTTACGGAAGATGATTGGTTAAAAATTATTTAAATACACTTAAATATACATTTTGTAATACATTTATATTCATTTTGGTAAATATATTCTATATACATGTGATAATAGTCAATAACATTACATACATAGTTTTAATACCTACTACAATAATAATTTAATGCAAAGAATACTTAAAACCAAGTCAAATCTTAAAGGTATTATATGTTTTAAATTCTTTGTCGAATTCTTGTCTAGTTTTCGTTTGCTCCCAGTCGCTTGATGGCTAGCGAAATGTGAAGAATTATTTTATAAAATAGATAACGATTCACATTGTTCATTCAACTAAAAAATAGGAGTACAAAGTTTATGTACCTACATAACAATTTATGTAGGGTATACTGTACATAAATTATGTAGTGCTCGCAATGTCCCTAGGGTAGGTATATATTGATGACTAAGCCTAGCAGACACTACTCGTAATAATAAATGAATAATATTCCAATACGAGTAATATTGCCTTAGACAGAAATAGAAAGTTAGGTCAGTTAGGTACTCGAAGAAAAATATTTATTTATATTTCCACAAACAAAACTCGTATATTTCGGTGCCTTGTTGAAACTCGTAAGTGATTTTTCATCTACGTATATAGTTAACCTTGTGCCCTTATATAAATAGTATGCTATAGATAATAATAACAAATATTTTTAAAATATTTTACAAAAACATCAAATTGATATTTTAATAAAACACTTAAAAAATATAAAAATATGTCTAGTGACAATTCCGCCAAATTTTCCTGCTGAGCCGACGTGACTTCACAATCGAGAAATTTCATTCTCGATCGTGCGCTCGTAGAGTCAAGACCTCCTGAGGATGTTTCGTGTAGAAGCGAAACGCGTCGAAAATTCTTCCGGTTTGGCTACGTGGCGTTTGTGACGTCACGTCGGCTCAGCAGGAAAATTAGGCGGAATTGTCACTAGATATATTTTTATATTTTTTAAGTGTTTTATTAAATATGGATTTCCGCAAAGTAACGCCTGAATCTATTCATTATGCTATAGATATAGCAATATATTATAGTAATGATAGAAAACTATTTATTGAATATTACATTAATTGGTGTGAAACTAAACAACTATTTTATGTTATATTTAAAGAAATCATTTATTTAGGACTATTAAACACACGACAGAAAACAAAATACATAATACAGTAAAGATAACACATAGACATATAAAAGTATGCAATCACAATTTGTATATAAAGTTAAAAAAACATTTATACGACACATGTTCAAGATGGAAATATTAAAAACTACTGCCATGTGCAGTCCAAACTAGGACTTGGCTCAGCATAATACTGCGGACAAACCTACAGCACTTACTCTCAGCTTAGACCTAAATTAACTCAGATTAAATTAAGTATTAGGCTGATAAAAGACACGTAGGCAATTGACAAAAGTTGTCAAATTAAAAAAAATGGCTAAGATAAAAATGGCAATACCCACGGAACCTAATTCAAACATTCCCTTCCGTCAAAGCCAGCTAAAAATATATATAATGCTTTTAGCTAAATCTACTTTAACAAAAAAAAACATAATACCAGCCAGGTATACCGTAAATATTTGATGTGCTACCTCCCTAATGCACATGACCTCTCCTAGAGTACCTAATCCTCACAGAATAGTAAAAGTAGAGAATGAAAAAGTTATTAGGACATCAAAGCCCTGAGAGACCTGCGGCCCCGAAGTTAATCTCCGATAGGAATATTGCTCTTGTACGCTGTATGATCTACTGGATGAGACATCTAGAAAATGTGAAGCATTTGATATAACTAAAAACCATCGTATTTTCAACAATATTTCCCAAAAGGTTATTTTCAGTCCGGCTCTGTTGAAGTTTACACTTTAACAAATTACAAAAATTATTTATTAATATTTATTTAATTAATAGAATTAAGTACTTTGTAAAATATATATTTATCATGTAATGTATTTAAGAAAAACATTAAATGATACTACAACAAAAGGGATAATCATTTCGTTGTAATTTTGTTGCATGTAATGTTACTAGCGGTCACCCATCCAACTCATGACCGCGGCGGACGTTGCTTAACTTTGCTGATCGGTTAAGAACAGCTAAGCAAACTTTGCTACGAGCGCTTCATATTGTAATATAACACGTACATATATGATCAACAAAACAAAATATATGAACATATATTATGATTTCGCTAGCAAAAAAAAGTTCAACTAAAGAACAATTTTATTATTTTAGAATATTTTCACGTCTACTCCTGACTAAGTAATACAAACACCCAATGTAGTTTTTAGCCTTCGACCTTTGAAATAGATACCTAGCTCTAACAGTGTGTATTTTTTATTTTTTTTTTTGTTATTGTGACGAAACAAGCCCGAGGCCCACCTGATGTTAAGTGGACTAACCTCTGCCTATAACAGACGCATTTCGTCAACGACGAATTGCTCTGTGCCCGTCACACTGAGACGTCCAGTTCTTAGGTCTCATTAGCCTGTAATTTTTCTGGCTCTCAAGGACTGCTGCCGGAACACACCGTTAGGTGCTTGGCGACAGATTTTCTACTTGAGGGTGTTCATAAGTATTTTCAAAGGAAGCGTAATGTAAACTAATCCTACGCGGTTTCATTCGCTTATTAATTACAATAATTTATAAATACATGAAAACATTCTTCTATGGTACGAATGAAATATTTATTCGTAGATTCTACGTTTGTTTTTAATACCTGCCCAGTTGGGTTTGTTCGGAAAATAGTTCCAAACTCAAATAAGATAGGGTGTGTTTACACTGGCCGACTTTGATAAGTGATCAACACCTAACCGACAACCGACCACTTTGTGGTAGACTATCTATTCTTAAACTAAAAAGGCAAGCTGCACTTTATACCCAGGCACTTCGGCTGTTTATATATATATGATGATTTGGTCGAAGGTCGATAGATTTTAATTTTATGGGTTGTCTCCGTGGATAATTTGGGGCCTGAACATTTGAAGGTTAAACTCATTTAAGTATGTTTAAAGATATTAAAGATAACTTACGAGTTATTTATCCGATATTAATTAGATATGGTAGAAATAGAATTCGCATGTTGTATGTATAAGCTAAATCCCTCTGGCAGTAGTTGGTAGGTGGTATGCAATATACACTATTCTCTGATTTAGAGACCAAATTAGCCAGAATGTATCAAGCAGGATTCTACTAGTAGAAATAAAACAATTAAACTTACATAGAATGCTAACAACAAACACAACATTGTAAAAGTATTAACGCCTACTAAGCTAAGCTTAATAAATTACAACGAAAGAAAAAACATTGGATGTGTCCTTATGACGGTTAAACATAGGAACAACTAACAATATATCAATAGGTAGAACATCTCTCGGCCACACCGACGGATGGTAGCGGGTTCGAATCCCGCTCGTAGTTCAAAATTTTCCTTTCGTTCTAATTTTGTAAGTTTACATAGAACGTTACAAAAAAGTTTTTAAAATCTCGTATTACTACAATATATCAATAGGTAGTAACATTCTTTCTAAAAATCTAATTCAAAAAATCTGGGTTACCAAGATAAAGGCTTCGCCTAGTTTGGGGCCCATTGGTAAAATGTATTAAATAAATATAATAAAATTACCTCAAGTTAGATTTCAAAATATGTTACTTGACTGGTAAATAAAATATTATTCTTATTCGTATTTCCGATATCGCATCGTGTTATACGCAAACGATTCAACCGGTAACCTCTACACCTTGGATCAGAACAAATGTTTGCAGATCATTCGAATATTTGCTTCGTCGGAATGTGCGAATCTATCCTTAGTTTTATTTTGAATAGAGAATTTAGTAGGAAACTGACCGAAATGTACGTTTCCCGTAAAGTTTTGCATTTATATGCCTACATTTCATTTTAACCCTTCGACAAAACAGTATACGTCAGCACATTTTATTTTATGGTGAGATTATCTTTGACTCAGATAAACTGTATCCAATTTAATCAAATTTACTACTTTGCTAGGTTCTGCAATAAGAATTACATAAAACAATTCCAATAAAAATAAAAAGGGAAAAGAGAAGAATTACTATAGTTATAATTGATATCGTAACGTAATTGGTAAAATAAGGGCTCATCGGATCTGAAATCTTGATCATGTGCGAAAAATAAAAGAAGATCGTGCAGTGAACACATTGGTCGGACCAGTAGGCTAATCCAGGTAACGTTGAGAGATGCAATGTTAAGTTATAACACAGTAATAAAATATACTCCCCATGTAAAACTGGTTTTACGGGGTTCTGATATGAACTAGTGGTTGATCTCGCTAACAATGTACATAATTGACGGTGTCCAATTCATTGACACTTTCAGGGAGTTGATAAGGTTACCTCGCTTTTGCAGTGCGACTACGATGTTTGCAGAAGTGCACACAGATAGTATTCATGCAACTATTTCCAAGAATGTTGCTTTCTTACAACAGCGATCGGAAAACAGTCGCAACAGTATTCTAAAAATTGTTGTGACTAGGCTTGACAGAATGAGTAAATGCGCGTTATGACGGGCGATAAGCCGCAATACACATCAATTGCTTTATTGAGATTTAATTCTAACATAGTTTGAATATTATAAGTAAAGGTTCCTAATATATATTTTTTTAAATATACACATATCATGATTGATAAAATAAGATTTTGTCTGCATTGTTATTAAGAAATTTGACATCGAATCCTAGTACGGTATCGTTATAATATCATCGTCAAATAAAAACCGTCTTCAGGAACTATTTACATTAAAAAAAATATATCGTTACGTTTGTATTCCCTGAAAGGATAAGCAGACAGATTTTGGGCCCGTGTTATACGAGTAGAAAGCGACCTTATTGCCATCTACCGGGCAAACATTAATTAAAGAATCATCAGAGAACTTTGGCGTCAGTTAAGTCGTGGCCAATAAAACGGAAGCTGATATTATAACTATATCCCTATTAGAAAAGTAGATGATAAATGATGATTGTAGATACCTATTAGGAAGATGAATAGTGCAAATTTAGATCCAGATTTATGATAAAAGTAGAAACGAGAAGATTTGTTTGTGTAGGCTTGCGCATGGGTAAAACACAACGAGACAAATCTTGTTAGTAAGGGCCTAGAATACGTTTAGGCTTATCTGTGTCAAGAAATCACACTACAACCTTTCTCGTTATTTTTAGGTAAATAACAAAAACTTTGTATGACACTAACTAAACTTTATTTCAATGATATCATCATAGCGATGGTTTTTTGTTTAGTCTTGTGGTTGCGATCAAAACTTTGCTACTGTAAGGAATAGGAGGGCAAAGGAGTAGAGGGCTCACCTTGTGGCGTGCGTCGCCCACAGATATCCGCGACACCAGAGGTACCAAGGATGCGTTGCCAGCCTTTTAGGAGGGTTCATGCCATTTATTGAAGGTTCCTAAATCGAATCGGTTTGGAAATACTTCACATGACAGAAGTTTTACATAGTCGCAGTGCGACGCAGAAAATACCTTGAGGATTGCATGGTTGTGTACCTACTACTAATTCAAGCAGTTGACATGAAATTGGTAAAAACAACGTGGTTTGTCGTGTCGTCTGATGGTGAAATTCAGCTGCAGGTATTAAACGAAACCGTTCCTCGGAACACTCCCCACAATAGATACGATGAAAGATGCAGATTGATCCGATATTTCTACGCAGTGTCAAAGTGTCCAGCAGATAAGTGGGAACTTGATTAGTATTACTACTATAACACTAATTACAATTTATATTATAATTAGGAAGGTTTGTGACATACCTCCGCAACAGTCTGACAAATTTTCCCATTAAATTTGATTTCTTTTTCATCTTTATTCACCTATGTATTATTTCTCGAGACACCACTATATGTACAAACTTCTTGCGAATGAATTCGCGGACATAAGCAAGCAAAAGAAAGTTGAGTGATTATTTTTCTCCTACAAGCTTTTACATAATATTCATTATATTGTTACGCTTATATACAGCAACACTATTTGTTTGCGCGGGTTAAGCGAAATTAGCAAAAAAACATATTTAAATCAGGCTGATGCGGCGAGAGAATTGGATGACAATAGAACTGCGCGGGAGTTGGAAAGAAAGAATCAGTTCTATATAAGGAAGGTGCACAATACCTTTATTGGTCGATGCTGGCGTTTATCAGTCCTTCCAATAGTTATGAAGCATCCCACTTGACATAAATTCACAAGTTTTGAGTTTTTTCACACGAGAGGATCGCAGGCGCGTCGGTATTGCACTTACTTCCAATCCATCTTGTCACTCGCGTTAGGGCGCGCCACTATCGCAGTTGTGTGACGCAGTCTCTTTCACACGTATGCAGAGGTGTATGTTCAGGAGTGGAAAGATATATAGGGATATAATTGCAACAACCTTACGTTACAGTTTACGTAGAAATCGCCTTTGAATCAGCGCAACCACTATTTTTTGATTATATATTATTACAGTATTGAGGTGAATTTAGTATCAAAGAGAGGACCGGAACCAGGAATTTCTAATTATTTCGAAACTATAACTATAGCTAAATTCGCGTTATCATTGTCAACTGTATAATATATAAAGACAAACATGTAAATTATTGTATTATTCTCAATAAAGCACAGTCACAAAGTCGAATCCCAAGTCCACTCTCTTTCTGAACAGACTCTAGTAGTATTCTGCTTACCGGGTGCATTTTTCTCTTATACGCCATTCACGAGCATCCAACAAGAGCATCCAACAGTCCTTTAGATCACAACACGGGAACTGTACAACTTTGAGATAACAAGTAGTAACTTTAAGACTTTCGCGACTTGAACACATAGTTAACAGTATTTAAGTTAGTTAAAAGTATTTAACGGGTCTTAATAAATATGTATATTATTTACCGCGACGTTTCGACCAAGTTACATTGGTCGTGGTCACAAGCGGACTGAAGAGGCGGGTGTCAACGTCTCGAAGGGCGCGTATTTTCTTCAACTACCCACATTTAATTTACATAGTATCTCGATATACAACACTGACAACATCCACAGGAAAATAAATCGCGTCTGATGCATTTCCTTAGCACTGGATTCCGGGACGCAGTTAACTTAAAACCATCCTCTCGAATGAAATTAAGATAAGTATTTTCTTATTTCAATAGCTTCTCTTTGCTGTATCAGCCGGATTGTCCACTGCTGAACACATCGTCCCACATTCAGGGGGAGGGGGGGGGGGGGTCATAATCCCCACGCTTGGCTGGCGTCTTGGGGATCGCAGTTTAAGATATCAGTTCCTCAGAAGGCGCTGCTGCCCACCTTCCGCTATCATATTACAACAAAATCATATTATCGCTATCATATTAAAACGTTCGAAACAAGGTCGAATCCCGCCGCGGGCTTGAGCTACACCGCATGTTGGAACGGGCATTTTGCGAATGCCCGCCTGGCTAGCGACCTCCCTCAAGTAGAAAATCTGTCGAGCAAGCAGCTAACGGCAGTATTCCTTGAGAACCAGTAACTCTAGGTTAAGCCTGTTAACACCTTCGACCACATCATCACTTACCATCAGGTGAGGTAGTGGTCAAAGGTTAACTAATAATACTCTAATGATACTCCATAAATCCAAACTTGTTCAGGCGTTCAAAAGTTGTCGTAGAATAAAAGCCTTACATCCGTGTACACATATACATGAACCCGAAAGACATTGTACTGCTTTTGAAAAGTCGTGTTATAATCAAAAACACGAAAAATAATCCAGAAAACTTTACATCCTCGTTCCTTCCCATATGTCCCACAAAGATTTTTCAATCGACGTCGGATTTCCTTGGACTTTCAAGCATACGGAATCCGTTTTACCTTTTGCCTTACTGCTAGGAGGGAAATTGAAGAGACCACGATGGTATGCAATGATTTCAATGTAAAGATGCGCCTTTGCTAAGAAATCTCTTAGCGAATTCTTCTTTACTAAAATGAAAGTCATTTCGAATATTGCGACAAGTAAATCTATCGTAGCAATAATAATCGCGATATAATTGATATTCGCTTTGAATACGAAAGTGCTGGAATCATATTAAGAAATAAATTTATGCTAACGCGACTGTAGGATTATATGCTTTTTTATTTTCATTAAAGGTGTGGTGTAAGATTTTTTATATTTGATGGTAAGAAATGCAACCCTGTTTTGTTTGTATGGAAAGCGTACTCTACGTGTACTCTAGCCTTAAAAGCCATAAAGTCCACCTTTACACACACTCAGTAGTAGTAGGTTTGCTGTAACCCCCGCGCTTGGCGTTCAGCTTGGGGATCGCCGTGTAAGATGGAATTTCCTTCTACAGAATGCGCTGCTGTCCACCTTCTTGTATTATTCCCTTCGTCGCCTCGACTTTAAAACCGGTCAAGTACAATTTGCTAAAAATAATGCATAGTATACGCCACCATGGTAATGGAAAAATTATATGCAGTAATATCATCAATCAAATTAAATTTTTCATTGAAAAGGATAGGGGATACACATAATACTGCCCCAGCGGGAATACATTAATATTCTTAAACAGTAATAGTTAAATCGAACGTAAGCTGCATAGAAAATACAAATAATACATACATGAAATCACGCCTGTTTCCCGTAGGGGTACGCAGAGACCACATATATATTTCCATTTGCTACGATCCCTACATACCTCTCTCGCTTCATCTACACTCACCAATCCTTTCATAAATAAGCGTCGGCTTAGGGTACTCCTGACCTGGCCTTTTTTCAGAACATCTTCGATCTGATTTCGGAACGTTCGCCTAGGTCTTCCCCTTCCAACACTTCCGTTCACTTGTCCCACGTATAACTGTTTAGTCATTCTCATTTCATTCATTCTCTCTACATGTCCAAACCATCACAACATACCTGTAGTGAAGCAGTGATGACTCGGTGGCATTGGCTATGGACTGCCACGCAGCAGGTGCTTGGTTCGAATCCCGCAGCAGGCTTGAGCTTCACCGCATGGTAGAAAATCTGTCGCCAAGCACCTAACGGTGTGTTCCGGCAGCAGTTCTTGAGAGCCATTGAAATTACAGGCACGTATGAGACTAACCCAACTATGTCTCAAGGTAACGGGCGCAGTGCAATTCGTGACTTGTGGCGAAATGCATCTGTTATAGGCAGAGGTTAGTCAGCTTAACATCAGGTGGGCCTCGTGCTTGTTCCGTCACAAGTTCCGATTTTAGTTACTACATCCTCATTCACACAACATCGTTCCCTTTCGTTATATTGTTTAAGTACTTAGTTCTGGTAATGATATTAAAATAATTTTGAAAAATCGGTAAAAAGGGTCAGAATATATAATATATTCTGACCGTTATAATATTGTCCGTATATAATCTTGAAGAAAAAAGTTTGATACCTTATGGCGTACCTAAATACTTAATGACACCTGGAACGCGGCGTGCCAAATATGAAAAATGTGCGTGCTCGTTGCTTCCTGACCCTGAGAGAGATTCACATTTAATTTCATAAGTAGATTTAAAACGGTGCCCATCAATCATTCATCGCGCTCGTTTCAAATCCGTAAACGAGATATTTATGTTCTCAGTTATTTCTTAAGCCCAGAGATTCCAAAACTTTAGTACCTACTCTACTTGTTCACTCTTGTTTTTGAATAAGTTTATGATTTTTTGTTTTTTATATGTAAGCGTCTAACGTGGATAACTTTAATTTTATAAGTATTATGTGTGTACCCGCATCTCTAACTTTAACTCGATTAACACCAATGTTCGAGCAAACGGGTATGCTGAAAACCAGCCCTGCGTGAACCATCCGGCTTACGCAGTACAGTGCTGAGCCTACCCCTATGGCCAGTTAAATTAGATAGTCTTTTTTCCATTTTTTTATTATGTCAATGTTCAGTATGTTAAATTGTGTTTTACGGGCAATAAATATTATTCTATTCTATTCAATTTGCCCAGCCGTTCATTATCATTCACGTTCATTCTTTGACCAACTGTATGGAAGCTTGTGATAAGCAACTTTTTGTGGTTTACATTTGTTTGTAAATATATAAAATGTATCAAAATACATACCGAAAAGTGGTCAAAAGATAGCCTACTTTATACCTATTTAATTTTTTGACAGCAGATATACTTACTAACATAAAACGTTTGTAATGAAATGCTTAAAACAAAGAACTATATATGCAGTTAAAAAAAAATCACTCATGTTGTCTTTTTGTGTAGGTAAAGTTTGAGAATAAAAGCGTCCCGTGACTTAGAAGAATATTTTATAGTTTTGTAATCGACTAGCTTCTGTCTGCGTCTTCACACACGTAGTCTGCAGTAATATATAGAAATATTTAAAAAATAGGCCAAATGTGTTTGTTTCGTAAAACTGTCCCACGTATATATGATTATATTATAAAATAACGGTATTAAGATTAAAGCGTTCGTGACACTTAATATTTAATGATAAAAAAATAAAACTCTGATAAAATATTTTGCGATCTATCCGCCAATATATTTTCAGAATCACCATATTGATATACTTATGTCAAATCATCAGTTTTATTTATAGTGAAAAATTAATATAAAACGACTTGACGAAAGAAAGCTTTCCGTAGACATTTTCAGACATAAGCTTGAAAAGCCCCATAGCTACCGCTATAAAGTAACAGATAAACAGACTATGCTGTTTATCTAGGGTACACAATAAAACATTCACCATCTCATTTACACGTGGCTCAAGCCAAAAAGTTTGAGCAGCACTGCTCCAGCTTAAAGCGCTTGAGGTCCAACAGAGGGGCTTTGGTACGGTTATGTAAATCAGCGTTCGTTAAACCTAACGAACAGTCCCCGAATTCAGTTTCAGGCGGATTACAGGACTCGTTTCAGTTTTCAGATGTTTTTTTTTGTACATACGACGACTAGTTAATGAATCCGTTTCGTTTTGACGACTTAAATACTTTGAAGCTTTTCAACTACATAGGTTTGTGCCTTTTGGATGAACTAGGCTTAGGTTGCTACAAGCTTTTTTAATTAAAATAGTTAGTAGTTAATTGTTAGGGCCCGTACCCAAAGGGTAAAAACGGGACCTTATTACTGAAACTTCACTGTCCGTCCGTCCATCTGTCATCAGGCTGTATCTCAAGAACGGTAATAGCTAGACAGTTGAAATTTTCACAGATGATGTATTTCTATTGCCGCTATAACAACAAATACTCCCATACAACAAACTTGATTTTTTTACCGTTTCTTGCTCGATACTAATAACGGTGACAGGTAGACGCTTTAACTATTCACAGAATATTTTGTTACGGAACCCTTCCTGTGCGAGTCCCACTCGCACTTGGTCGGTTTTTTTCTTATTTAATGAAATTTTGGAGTAGCCTCATTCAAATTACCTTTGACATGATAAATATTTTATACAATGCATCTAGTAGCAGTATAACTCTCTTAAAATTTTGCGAGTTCGTCCACGGAAGTCCGACATAATATCTACCGCCAAGCAACAACATTCGCATTACTGTGTTCCGGTTGGAAGGGTATGGGTGATTGTGACATTACAGGCACTTGAGACTTAACTTTATGTCTCAAGGTGATGGGCGCAGTGTAGTTCGCCACTTGTAACGAAATGTATCTGTTATAGGCAGGGGTTCACTTAACACCAAGTGGGCTTCGTGTTTGTATGAAAAAAATATGATTTGACCATACAGACTATGGCACATTTCATCGATTACTATATTTTCTGAAATTTGATTTTCGCGATTAATACACATAATAATTAAACAACTTTAAACAAAATTTTAGCATGGTGGAAGGGCATTTTGCGAATGCCCGCCTGGCTAGCGACCACCCTCAAGTAGAAAATCTGTCGCCAAGCACCTAACGGTGTGTTCCAGCAGCAGTCCTTGAGAGCCAGTGAACTTACAGGCACAATGAGACTTAACAACTATGTCTCAATGTGACGGGCGCAGTGCAATTCGTGACTTGTGATGAATCGCAACTGTTATAGGCAGAGGTTAGTCCACATCAGGTGGGCCTCGAGCTTGTTCCGTCACAATAACATAAAAAAAAAAAAAAAAACTACGAACTATATACAACACTACAGCTACTACAATAAAAGCATTTAGATCCCTATAAGTCATAGGCAGTCCAAATGCTCTAGCCCACTACCAGTTGGCAGCGTGCCCAGCATGCTGGCAGCATTGTCCCGTTACTTTAAACGGTTTCAGATTTTAAAGATGCAGATTTTAAACGGTTAAAGTTACTAAAATTCAAATGAGAAAAGTGTCGCCAACTACACATCTCCTACTGCATCATAAAAAATCTATTCCGCAGCCGCATTTTAAGCACTTATTCACTTACGACTTAAAATCCTAAAAGAACTATAAAAAATAAATTGTTCGCTGAAGCAATTCCAGCCTTAATGGAGTATAAGGTGATTAATGTTAGCGACGACATTATTTTAATGAGGATAAATTGCATATTTGAGTGTCTTCTGTAATAGCTTTCTTAATTATTCTTTTGCGGGGCTTTAGGGGGATTAACTATTGGGATTTCGGCTTTCGTTACGAGAAGATTCTACTTGATGGGTTTTAGAGAAAGATAACTGTTTGTCATTTATATAATGTTGTAAACATTGTGTATTTGTTACAATGTTGAGGCAGACATATAAATACCTACATATTATACTTGATATTTTCTTTAGAGCGCTTTATCGATCGAAATGTGATCCTATGTTTATCGACTTCACAAAGACTGATTTTATCAGAATCCTATAATTGTATAGTGATGGAGAGTTTTTGCTATACTCGCCTATTAGTTACCACCTTGAAGTTGTAAATATGTGAACACCTGAACTGTATGACAGCTGTTCGAAAAGTTCTGCTCTTAAGTAGTTCGGCATCTAGGCGGCCAAACATTTCTTGGTACCGATCTAAAACACGGTTTCTCTTACACGCAATCTAATCAGATACCCTCATAAACCATACAATTTATCGTTATCATAAGAACAGTTTTTAAGATCGTATCGTGTTTTTTTATACCTTTGATACCTGCATCAAACAAAACACTACGAACTGTATACAATAGCTACTAGAACGAAAGCATTAAGACAACCTGTAAGCCATTGCGCTCAAAGGCAGTCGGAATGCTCTAGTCCACTACCAGTTGACATGACGTCATAACTCAAATCGTTCCTATCGTTCTTTAACCATCGTATTGGGATGGAGCGACATCTATAGTGCCTCTTACGTTGTACTACAAACAAGACCAATTTTGCAAGTGGTTTTATACGTGTAAATGATGACGCAACATTATAATTTAAATATTAAGGCGTTATTGCAAACATACAATATTAAACAGAGATGAGCATACTTTCCCGGCGTAATATTATATGGACCTAAAGTTAAGCAACGTCGCGCGCGGTCATGAGTAGGATGGGTGACCGCTGTAACATTACTACTGAGCGTTTCCGTGCTTCGGAGGGCACGTTAAGCCGTCGCTCCCGGTTCTTGTCTTAGGATGGCAGTCGTTATAGCATGGTGGTAGGGCATTTTGCGAATGACCGCCTGGCTAGCTGCCACCCTCAAGTAGAAAATCTGTCGTCAAGCACCTATCGGTGTGTTCCGGCAGCTGTCCTTGAGAGCCAGTAATTCTAGGTTAGCCTGAACAACATCTTCGACCACATCATCACTTACCATCAGGTGAGATAGTGGTCAAAGGCTAAACTATGAGGCATATATAAAAAAACCTAATTGTTTTACATGCGCATATCCTCATTGCACTCATAACAAAGTAAAAGAGGATCAATTTTGTACGAGCGGTAATAGCTATGGACTGCCGCGCCGCAGTACCCTGGTTCGATCCCCACCGCCGGCTATAGCTTCACCGCATGGTGGAAAAGCTTTTTGCGATTGCCCGCCTGGCTAGCTACCACCCTCAAGTAGAAAGTCTGTCGCCAAGCACCTAACAGTGTGTTCCGGCAGTAGTCCTTTAGAGTCAGTGAAATTACAGGCATATAAGACTTAACAACTATTTCTCAAGGTGACGGGCGCAGTACAATTTGTCACTTGTGACGAAATGCATCTGTTATAGGCAGAGGTTAGTCCGCTTAACATCAGGTGGGCCTCGAGCTTGCTCCGTCACAATAACATAAAAAAAAACACGTGATACCATCATGCTAATAAATAAACATTCTGTTTTACAACGTGCCATCTCAAACAATACCAGATAAAGATTGGGGTGCAGTTGTTTTTGTTTGAGAATGTGCAGTTGGTTTCATTTTGTGGACATCTCTGTTGATTAAAGTTTATTCCACTCCGGTCCCAGAAAGCGCGTTTAAAGTTTGTTGTTAATGTCTCTTGTTTGTTAGTGCCGTGGTGACAGTAAATTAACAAAAATTGTTTACCTGTAATGGAACCGACTTCGCCACTCAAATGTGTGAAATAACTGGTTGAAGTCGGTACCATGATGATTCAAAAGTACCTATTATCACAATATTCTGCACATGGTACCCACTTAGACAAGTTATTTCACTCATTTGAGCGTTGAAGTAAGTTCCATTTTTTTGGTTTACATTTTTTTCTCATCTTTTTAGTGACCCTTGCTACTTGTGGGATCGATTGTCATTCACCGTCAATGATTATATCATCAAGATAGGAAAACATTTTTCAGTTACTGAAGTGAAACTCAAAAATGGCTAGACCGATTTGCTATAAAATTTTAATGGGACCACACGGCAAGCATCAGCTTTGGAATAAAAAAAGACTTATCAAAATCGGTTAACCCAGTCAAAGTACTGAGGTAACAAATATAAAAAAAAAAAACAGACGAATTGAGTATCTCCTCCTTTTTGTGAAGTCTGTAAAAAAAGGATCCCACTTCCAACACTGAAAAGTATGAAATAACTTGTTGAATTCAGTACCATGCTGATTCAAAACGCTGACTTCACATTATCGTAGTCAACACGACATCCACAACTTATTTCAGGCGTTTCAGTGTTGGAAGACAGTGCCGTATTTTAGAAAATATTTTTTACATTCATAAAATCTGCGGCATTTTTGGCGAGTGACATTGATCTTGTCAGCAGTATTACAATATATGTATGGTTATAACCCTTACATATAACGCGAAACCGATATCGTCCATTTATGAATGAAATTCAACTGTTTTCATTATCTATGATGCGCATGGATTTATCGTGGAACTTATAAAAAAACGGCCAAGTGGGTGGGACTCGAGCACAAACAACAAATACTAAAAATAAAATAAACATTTAAAGGGGGCTTCCATACAACAAACTTGATTGTTTTACTGTTTCTTGCTCGATACTAATAACGGTGACAGGTAGACGCTTTAACTATTCACAGAATATTTAGTTATGGAACCCCATAACGCTTTAACTATTCACAGATTATTTAGTTATGGAACCCCATAACTAAATATTCTGTGAATAGTTAAAGCGCCTACCTGTCACCGTTATTAGTATCGAGCAAGAAACAGTAAAACAATCAAGTTTGTTGTATGGAAGCCCCCTTTAAATGTTTATTTTATTTTTAGTATTTGTTGTTATAGCGGCAATAGAAATACATCATATGTGTAAATTTCAACTGTCTAGCTATCACCATTCTTGAGATACAGCCTGGTGACAGACGGACGGAGCGAAGTCTCAGTAATAGGGTCCCGTTTTCACCCTTTGGGTACGGAACCCTAAAAAATAGGATAAGCGCACCCGTAACATGGCAATGTCAAATCAGGTGACGCCGTCTCATAGGGTCCTTGGAGGTTAGGAGACTTGTGTTAAATTTTCTCCACATTATGTGGTTGTGATATATTATAGATTTTTATTCTGATCGATGCATTTAATACTCAGTACTAGGATTTCATCATAAAAATTCGAATCACGACAACAAGCGCGACAAAATACAAATACCCACAAACGATTCCGTATGGATTTCACGAATAGGATATACAATATGTATTACAAATACATAGTTTTCACATTCATAACGTGTAGCTGTAGCTCTATTGTCACTTATCACAAAGGGAATACCAGATATTATGATGTTACGTTTACAAAATATTTCTTTAGAATGCTTAGCCAAGTTTGTTTGTATCATATAGCTGGTAACTAGGTTTGTTTTGTTTATATAATTTCTAATAACGCCTTGCTGTATTATATCTTCAACAGAAATTTCTGTTCGCGTATGGGATAAAAATGAGTTATATATATAAAAATATAAATATATATATATATTACATTTTCTGTGTTACAGAAATTAGGTACCAAAATGTTATTTATAGCTACTCTATTGTTGGGTGTGTACCTGTAAAAATAATAATAATAACAAATATTTTTAAAATATTTTATGAAAACATTAAATTAATATTTTAATAAAACACTTAAAAAATATCTAGTGACAATACCGCCTAATTTTCCTGCTAAGCCGACGTGACGTCACAAACGCCACGCAGCCAAACCGGAAGAATTTTTGTCGCGTTTCGCTTCTACACGAAGAATCCTCAGGAGGTCTTGACTCTACGAGCGCACGATATTGCTAACTGCTAACTAATAAAAACCTGTAAAAATAGTAATATAATGTTTAAATAATGTGGAAATAAATAAATATTGCTGTTATTAATTTATAGAGCTCTATGAATAGGGTTTTTTCAAGTTCCGATATAAAAAAAAAACCTTTTGTCTTTTTCTTGACTTTTTTGTCATGATAAGATATTCGTTACCGTAACTAACAAAAACGTTTCTGTTTTCGTAAATAATTTTGTGTCAATAATAATCAAGATACCACAAAATTAAATGTTTTTTAAGCGTTCTCAATTGATAATGGTATATTTTTGTGTAAATCCAAGCTTTCACATTTATGGTGTATTATGACAAGATTAGATTTTTCAATTTTTCCTGTTTTTTTTTCAATCTTTTCTGGACCTCGTGTACAAACAATTTTGCCATAATAATATAATATACCTTATTTTGACTAGTAGCGATGTCTATTAATTTCTTAGTAATCAACAGTTCAAACACATAGCCGCCAGCTGAAGCCCTGTGGCTGAGGAAATTTACGTATAATCCGCTAGGTGTCGTTATTATACAGCACTAAGCAAGTGATAAACATGTCACCTCACATTACAAATTAAACGTCAGAAATACCACGGGTTACATAGTTTTTTTGGTTGTAAGAGGTAATTCAAAATAGAAAACCGAAGTCATTAGCGATTGGTTACTAAAAATAGAAATTCAGTACGTTATATTGACGGGCAAAGAATCCTCGCAGCATACCATATAAGGAGTGCTTTGCAATCTGAAGTGGACATGGTGGGAGTCTTCATGTTCCAAATTAAAGCGAAAATAACTAGTTATATAGTACAATCGGTGTTCATCTCACCAAACTTAGACGTTCATTTATATGTAGCCCTAACCCCATATAGAGTGAGTGAAATATTATGTGAACTAAACTTAACCTCTCTATTATTTGTTGTAAAATAATTTTTTGTTTTTTTTATTATTTAGCTTTTGAGCACTATCCCACCCTAATGGTGAGTGATGATGTGGTCGAAGATGTTGTTCACGCTAACCTAGAATTACTGGCTGGTAAGAATTACTCAAGGACAGCTGCCGGAACACACCGTTAGGTGTTCGACGACAGATGGTCTACTCGGATATACGATAGGATAGTTTTTATCCAGCTGCGCAAAACCATTAACCTCTTTTTGCGCAGTTGGATAAAAACTATTCTATATCCTTCCCAGTGTCTCAAACTATTTCCATAGCAAATTTCATCCTAATCGGTCCAGTATTTTCAGTGCCTATACAATCCAAGGAAACAAACAAACAATCAAATCTTTCCTCTTTATTATATTAGTTTATATAAAATGTTACCTAACGTATGAGAACTTAACCGTTAGTTAGGCCGTATTCCACCATACACCAATTTCGTTATTTTCGATAATTTTGATCACATTTTGTGTCTTTGGTTCATATTAAATGTGGAACCATAGACGCAAACTGTGGTCAAAATTTTCGAAAATAACGAAATTGGCGTCAATTGGAGTACGGCCTAAAAGGAAACGTTCATTTGTGATAATTCTATATAATCTGTGCTACCACAGATCTGTCAATCCCTACGGATTGGCAATAATGTTGCAAAAATAATTGATTTTCAATATTTATTTTCTCAAAAACTAAGCGTTTCCTGATTTTGAAACTTTGCGTGTGTGCTTATAATAATGTAACCTTTCTGTGAAAAAAATATCAACCTCCAACCCGACGGACGGCAACGGAAAACTATGCCGCGAAGGCCCTATGCTACTCCCTTCAAGCTCCGTAGCAGAACGACATAGTGGACCTACCAGCTCCTGCAACTGGAACATATTTAACCGTAGCCCCCGTGCTTTCCAGGGTTCCTGTACCACACCTTCTAGTACCAGACTTTCAAGGACCAGAGTACCAGGACAAGGTTTCTCGTATCTTCACCTGCACTAGACCATGCAAGTAGGCAAGGAAGCCTACCATTGCGATCACCTGTCTGTAATCCACGACCTTTCTACATTGTACATATATACCTGTCCTTCTTCAAATGCTGAAATCAGTGCTCTATTCGCCTAACGTTCCGGGCATTGCGTCCAATTTATGGCGTTCATGGCCGTCCTGCAGTCTCCAATCCGTCGTTCAATGAAGAAATTTGAGACAACCGGGTCGGTGATCGATGTAGTAGTGCCTGCTTGTTGTTGCCCTTGCTGTTCGAGACAGTGTGCGAGAATACCCCAAACAGACCATTATACCGCGTCGTGCACAAGAGCTGAGTCTTTCTGCTACATCAACTTGGGGAATTTTGCGTTGAGATTTGGGTTTTCATCCATAAAAAGTTCAATTAGCTCAAGAGCTAAAACCCTACGACCACAGACAGCGCCGTGTATTCGCTGATTGGGCTTTAGAGCATTTAACGGCTGACCCTGCTTTCGGAAAAAAGACCATCTTCAGTGACGAGGCTCATTTTTGGTTGAGTGGATTTGTTAACAAACAAAATTGCCAGATTTGGAGAGACGAAAATCCACGGCAGATTCATCAGGTGCCTCTACACTCTGAAAAAGTCAAATGTTTGGTGTGGATTTTGGTTCGGCGGTATCATAGGCCCTTATTTCTTCGTAGATGTGCAAGGACCTGCGCTCACTGTCAATGGCGACCGATATCGGACGATGGTAACCATTTTTTTATGACCTAGATCGTATGGATCTCACAAACATGTGGTTCCAACAGGACGGCACCATTTGCAATACAGCACGGGAAACATTACATTTATTGGCTGAGAAATTCGAAGGCTTCGTCATCTCGCGTGGTGGCGCCATCAACTGGCCACCAAGATCGTGTGACTTAACACCGCTCGACGTTCTGTAGGGTTCCGTGAAGTCTCTAGTCTATGCAGACAAACCTCAGTCATTTGCCGCCGACCAGCATAACTCGCGCTCTTCGTGAAATTGAGCCCCATTTATGCGAAAATGTCATCCATAATTGGTCCACCAGAATACACCACCTAAATTGTATTGTAAACTGAAATTATATTCCATACATAATGCCAGCAAATATCCTTTAAAATAAAATAAAAATTGCGGCAATATCTCTTAAACAGGTTTTTTATTTAATTTTTAAGTTCGAGCGCTCTTAATGGAAAAACCTGTACTTGATCGATTTGATTAAATTTATACGGGACCAACTACTACTATTACTTTATAAAAAGTAATGCGTGGGCATAAAAAAGACGTGCCTAATTGAAAACCTCTTTCCTCCTTTTTAGGAAGTCGGTTAAAAAGAGAAGCGCTCGTAGCGAAGTTTACTTAGCTGTTCTCAACCGATCAGCAAAGTTAAGCAACGTCGCCCGCGGTCATGAGTTGGATGGTCACCGCTAGTGACATTACTACTGAGCGTTTCCGTGCTTCGGAGGGCACGTTAAGCCGTCGGTCCCGGTTGTCGTCTTAGGATGGCAGTCGTTATAGCATGGTGGTAGGGCATTTTGCGAATGCCCGCCTGGCTAGCTACCACCCTCAAGTAGAAAAATCTGTCGCCAAGCACCTAACGGTGTGTTCCGGCAGCTGTCCTTGAGAGCCAGTACTTCTAGGTTAGCCTGAGCAACATCTTCGACCATCACTTACCATCAGGTGAGATAGTGGTCAAAGGATAACCTATCAGGCATAAAAAAAAAAAAAAAACGAAACGAAACAAAAAATACTTGGACGTAAATGTGAAAAGAAGTTATTTCGGATCTTTTAACTGATATAATTATTGTAAAACAATTATTTAATGAATCAATTTTAACAATACAAAACTTGTTATACATATTTGGAATTTACTTATAAGAGACTTGATTAATTTTCCAGTTACACTCAAATGCTAATAGGAAATTTAGTATAATGCCAGTCTCGCTTATCAATGGCATTATACACATAAAATCAGCACAATTCGAATCAACCCCTCGACACAGCAACACCAGAAAAACGTAGAAAGAGACGTATCAGTGAGATAAAAAAACTTCTTAATATTCTCTCAAAAGTCTCATGCCTCCCTCATTTCTCGTTAATTCCGATGCTACAGAGCCTCATTTAAGATTCAGAGCAAGCCAACTGTCGCAAAACCTTTAAATCGGAAGGTGTTCCGATTAACATTCGTTCGAATTAATTCTGTTCGCTTAGACTCGAGTATTTTCCGTTAAAATTTAAATTTACCATGCACGAGTAGGGATGAGAACTAAACATTTACAAGACAAGCTTGGCAAAAGTTTTTTTTATGCCTGATTGGTTAGCCTTTGACCACTATCTCACCTAGAATTACTGGCTCTCAAGGACAGCTGCCGGAACACACCGTTAGGTGCTTGGCGACAGATTTTCTACTTGAGGGTGGTAGCTAGCCAGGCGGGCATTCACAAAATGCCCTACCACCATGCTATAACGACTGCCATCCTAAGACAACAACCGGGACCGACGCCGACGGCTTAACGTGCCTAAGCCGAAGCACGGAAGCGCTCAGTAGTAATGTCACTAGCGGTCACACATCCAACTTATGACCGCGGCGGATGTTGCTTAAATTTGCTGATCGGATAAGCTAAGCAAACTGTGTTACGAGCGCTTCGAAATTTTTCTTTTTTTAAACTAGGAAAATACCTTCCGCAATATAAATATGCGAATAGGGTCTAGAATGCCGGTCTAGAATTGCACCACATTCTAGGAGTCGTAAGAGGCGATGAAGGGAAAAATATCAGAAGCAGCAGCACCACCTCCTGAAGAAGCTATCTTCCACTCCCCAAGACGCCTGCCAAGCGTGGGGATTATGTCAGAGTTGAAAGCCTTTGTTTTACGGTGGACTTTTTCCAGCAGTTGATGCGTGATGACGAATATAAATAAATTTCAAAATTAGAATGTCATTGTTTTTGAGTTCTCGAAATTTGGTATCATTCTACGAATTTATTCGTAGAATGCATTATAACACTGATGTAAGTGTCACCCTGTGACCACAATCAAAGTGTTTGAAACGTCAGGACGAAAATAATGTATATATACATTAATATATATATATATATAATTGGTAATTATTTTTTTATTGGATTGTGACGGAACTAGCACTAGGCCCACCTGATGTTAAGCGGACTGACCTCTGTCTATAGCAGATGCATTTCGTCCGAACGAATTGCACTGCGCCCGGCACACTGAGACATACAGTTTTCGCGATTAGTACACACAATTTGAAGCAATGATGGGCGAGCGGTAATAGCTACGGACTGCCGCGCAGCAGGTCCATGGTTCGAATCCCGCCGCGAGCTTGAGCTTCACCGCATGGTGGAAGGGCATTTTGCAAATGCCCGCCTGGCTAGCCACCACCCTCAAGTAGAAAATCTGAGAGCCAGTAATTCTAGGTTAAGCCTGTTAATACCTTCGATCACATCATCACTTACCATCAGGTGAGATTGTGGTCAAAGGTTTAACTATCAATAATAAAAAAAAACACTCATACTTCGTAGTGTTTATTGATTACGTCAACCCGGGGTTTTAGCATTTTAGATGCTCATCATCAGGACGGGAAGAGAAGACTTATCATCAACATCTGCGAGTTCCGGGTGGGCAAGTATTCGATAACTGTGTTTTATTAATCACCAGGCAGGAAGTCTTTTTGGCAAGAGCCCGTCTGGGTAGGTTCCACCGCGGTGTCATATTTACTGCCCCAGAGCAGTAATGTGTGCAATCGCTACTGATATTAGACGTGAAGGTCACTATAGCAAGTGAAATTACTGAGCAAACGACACATGACTCCGAGTGGTAAGCGCAGTGCAGCGTCAAGTAGGATGAGAACGGTGACACTGCCACTGTATGGACAGGTGACGCTAAGCATCAGACGAGAGATTGGTCTGTCTCTGCTTTTAAAATAAATACAAATTACTGACAAAGAAGTAGACCGTTTCGTCTGCTCTTAATTTTTGTCAACCGCTCGTTTCTCCAGTCACCCCGAGATCATGATGCATGCAACTGCGTCGAAATATCGGGAACTCAAAATAAAAATCATCACGGTACAAATCCCGTAAGTAATAGTAATAGTTATCTAGTAAACCGTGATAGTTTAAAGTGTTTAATACAAATTACTCCCTATGGCTAATGCAAAATGTCCACAAAAATTGGAAAGGTTAAAGGTTTCATCTCTACGAAGCTCCAGCGAGCGCCCGAATGTCGCCCGTTCGATTGTCAAAGACTTGCCGGTAAGCTCCTTACGTGAATAAGAAGATTTAGGACTAGATCCTCTCGGAAAGAGCCCAGAACTTTGTACTTTTACAAATATTACAGCACTTTTTGTTTGGATGAAATGGGTTGTGAAATAAAAGTTCGTTGTTTTTCTTATTACCGACAAAGCTGTTGAATTTCTGAGGGGTCGAAAGTTTTATCGATGAAATTCTTTGTACTAATCTTTTTCTGGATATATCTATCTATACCTACCTATTGTTAGTGGATATTTTGGAAGCAGTGATGGCTCAGTGGCATTGGCTATGGACTGCTTCACCGCATGGTGGAAGGGCATTTTGCGAATGCCCGCCTGGCTAGCGACCACCCTTAAGTAGAAAATCTGACGCCAAGCCTCTAACGGTGTGTTCCGGCAGCAGTCCTTGAGAGCCACTGAAAATACAGGCACAGGAGACTTAACAGCTTTGTCTCACAGTGACGGGCGCAGTGCAATACATGACACTTGTAAAGAAATGCATCTGTTATAGGCAGAGGTTAGTCCTCTTAACATCAGGTGGGCCTCGAGCTTGTAAAAAAAGCTATAGTAAGTCCATCTGTCGCCAAGCATTTTATGGTATTGCAGCAGTCCTTGAAGGTCAGGTCCCATTCAAGGTCTAGCCTGCTACCACCTTCGTCCATATCATCTCTTAACAAAGGTGATATAGTGGATAGGAGTCTATCAATTATACCAGAAATATATACACCGTGTCCCAAAATTCAACGATAAGCCGGCATCTGTGCATGGACCTACTCATGACTACTCGGGAAAAAAAAAAAAAAATTATAACTCTTTTTTTTTTTAATTACAGAGACTTTTATAAAGTTGCGCCAACTTTTAATAAAACTTGCCATGGTAGTGTCCATACTTTTTTTTTTAACCCAGACTATAGAAAGTGCATAGAATGTTAAATCTATGAAAATTATAAGAAAAAATTTTTTTTTACTGATTTTTGTAAAATAACTACAGACTTTCTGTAATTTTAAAGGATTGTGGTAGATAGCCGTCTTTCTTAGGTTGCTAATGCACAAAAAATATCAAAAATATGTCAAATATTGTGGTCATGGTAGTTGAAAATAGCATAATGGGTATCGAATATCGATGAAATTTATAAAAGTCTCTGTAATTAATAAAAAAAAACAGTTATAATTTTTTTTTTTTCCGAGGAGGCATGTGTAGGTCCATGCACCGATGCCGGCTTATCGTTGAATTTTGGGACACGGTGTATATGAAAAATTGTCTAACTGCAAGTCGGACTGGCATATTGATGCTCCCATACCAATTCCGCACAAACTATTTGTGGTACATATTTACAAAAAAACTGTTCTGTATCATTCAGTCAGGCTCACTTCGCTCTGTAGGTATATCGGCGTATCCGTCCGGGATCATTCTACGGTGTGTGCAGCGTTAGAAGAGATCAGAGCTATGCTTGGCTATGAGATAGAAAGAGAGACGCCTTTTAGGTGAATATATATATTTAGTACTCCGTGCTTTGCGAACTGAAGTGAACTTTATTGCTTTGAACCTAGAGTTGCTTATTGATTGGAATGGCTTTGCGGAGTGATCCTTCTGGGCTGTTTTAATCTGCGTTTCAGTTTAGGATTCTTAAAGCCAGTTTGACTCCTACAATTAGTTGCTGGCTGGTTAGTTATTTTTTTACATAAGATTTTGTACTATCTAAGAGATGATTGACATATGTACTGTTACTGTTTCTACCATAAAGCAAAGACAATGTAAATGCCATATTTTGTATCTTTAGTCCGTATCATGTTTCTTTAAACTTTTTATGACATATGGATACATGTTGACGTAGGGAAAGGTAGAAATTTTTAGTCAATAAATACACGCTCCTTAACTAAACGAGATTATTACAATGTTTATTATTGGTGCATGCGTAACTTTAAAGTGAACTGTAATGAAGCAATGATAGCCGAGCGTTAATATTAAGGACTGTCGTACCGCCGCCGGTCCATGGTTCGATGCCAGCGTGAGCTTCATCGCATGGTGGAAGGGCATTTTGCGAATGCTCGACTGGCTAACTACCATCCTCAAGTAGAAAATCTGTCGCCAAGCACCTAACAGTGCGCTCCAGCAATAGTACTTGAGAGCCAGAGTAAGTCTAGGTTAACCTAAACTATAATATCTTTGAGCCCATCATCACTTACCATCAGGTAAGGTAGTTGTCAAATGCTAACCTATTAGGTATGAATAAAATAAACACAAACGTGCTATAGAACGTCAGGTGATATTTAATGGTTCTATAGTTCTAAACGTTGTTTCAAACGGTACCCTATTAGACTTTTCTAGTCATCATTCTAAAAATGCATGCCTGTACTGGATAAGGACTGCTGCCGGAACACACGGTTAAGTGCTTAGCCACAGACTTTCTACTTGAGGGTGGTAGCTAGCCAGGCGAGCATTCCCAAAGTGCCCTCCCACCATGTGGTGAAGCTGAAGGTAATAATATGCGAAATGTGTGTCAAAATTGTAAATTATATAGAATTTATATACCTATAGTACTTAGGAATCTAAAATTTCGGTAAATTATGTAACTAACGGGTGGTTAAATTGTAAGGGCCGATGTTGAATATGAACCACACCTAAACGCCAAGTTTTTTTCCGAATTTTATTTGACATTTCTCTATTTCAGACTTACTCAATTTGAACCATGGAGAGATACACAATCCAACAACGTGTTAAAGTTATCCAGACTTATTATGAAAATGGGCGTTCAAATCAAAATGCATATCGTGCACTTCGTGATTTTTTTGGTCAATTTGATCGTCCAAATGTGCGTACAATCGCAAAAATCGTGGAAAAATTCGAGCAAACCGGGTCTGTAGAAGATGTGAGAACACCAGTGCATGCTCGTACAGCTCGTACTGCAGAAAATATTGCTGCTGTTCGCGATAGTGTGGCTGAAGAGCCGTCCACCTCAACTCGTCGTCGTGCCCAACAATTGCACCTCTCACGCTCGTCGTTGATGAACATTATGCATAAAGACTTGCATTTACACGCTTACAAGGTGCAATTGGCTCAAGAACTAAAGCCTCTTGACCATTCCAAACGTCGTGAATGGGCAGAATGGTGGCAAGAAATGGCAACAGTGGATGATCAATTTTCGAAGAAAATCATCTTCAGTGATGAGGCACATTTTCACCTCATTGGATTCGTCAATAAACAGAATTGCCACATTTGGGCGAATGAGAATCCAAGAGTGATTGTCGAAAAACCAATGCACCCACAAAGAGTGACTGTTTGGTGCGGTTTATGGGCTGGCGGCATCATCGGGCCGTATTTTTTCCAAAATGAGGCCGGTCAGGCAGTTACTGTGAATGGTGTTCGCTATCGTGAGATGATAACGAACTTTTTATGGCCCGAATTGGAAGATATGGATGTGGACAATACGTGGTTTCAGCAGGACGGTGCCACTTGCCACACAGCTAACGAAACAATGGCTCTTTTGCGCAACAAATTCAATAGCCGTGTTATCTCACGTAATGGCGATGTCAATTGACCGCCAAGATCATGTGATTTGACACCGTTGGACTTTTTTCTTTGGGGTTATTTGAAAGAAAAGGTGTACGTCGATAAGCCAGCAACAATTCAAGAGCTAAAGGATGAGATAATTCGGCACATTGAATAGAACCTCCATTATGCCTCAGGGTCATCGAAAATTTGGACCATCGGATGAAGGTGTGCCGCCGTGGTCGCGGCGCCCATTTGACCGATATTTTATTCCATACATAATTGAGTGATACCAATATATCATAATAAAATAAAATTACAATAATTTCCTAAATAGTTTGTGTTTTATTCAAAATCAACATCGGCCCTTGAAATTTAACCACCATTAAATACTAAGAAAGGTGATTGTAGTTCCTTGAGAACGGGCATCATTACTGTCCGAACACCGGATATTACGACTAAACACCGTGAGTGCTAGCCGGTACATTTACTCGTAGTTAATACTTTGAAGAACTCACGTTAGTTCTTATAACAATATAGGTAGAGTAAGGTATACGTATTTTATTTCAAATATTTTTTCATTTACTTCATTTAAGCATTTCATTAGTTTGGTACCGAAATTCGAATACAATATTGTGTTTCGGTACTGATCCTTCGGTATGCAAGTCCGTCTAGCATATGGTTGTATGTTTTTTATTGTACGGTAAGTATTAACTAATACCGTACAATAAAAAAACTGCTAACTCTTTACCTGTGAAATGATTTGTTGAAGTTGGTATCATGTTGATTCATACACACTGAGCTGAATTCAACGGAACAATGCTGCCAGCATGCTGGGCACACTGCCAACTGGTAGTGGGCTGGAGCATTTGGAATGCCTGTAAGTGTGCAATGACTTACAGGGTGTCTAAATGCTTTCATTTGTAGTAGCTGTAGAGTTGTATATAGTTCGTAGTATTTTGTTAATAAAAGCATACCCCCGGAAAAAAACTCAATATTGTGTTTATGATTTCGTACTTTTGCTACTGATTAAAACTTACGTTGCGATGTATTTGAAAACATATTACGTCTGTATGTTTTTAACCTTAACCACAAAAATCTCTACTAACATATTTTTTTCATTTATCTTTTGCTGCATGATGAATGTAGGGGTAACCATTTAGTTTTAAGCGTAATGGGGTGGTGAATGAGATGAAGGGTTGAACTCTTGGGACCCGTCCGAGCTGGACTGGGGCACATATTTGACATTGCGGCTATTTTGACACATTGTACAAGTTGTACTTGAAACCACAGGTTTGACGGTGATAATCACTGACTGCCACAATAGTTTTTTGTATAGCCTTTTTTATCAGCATGGCAAGCGATACATATACATCTAATGTGCCTCAGTCTCATCTGGTAAATAGCGATGACGAGTAAGCAATAACATTTTTTTTTTATGTTATTGTGAAGGATCAAGCTCGAGGCCCACCTGATGTTAAACGGTATCCTCTGCCTATAACAGATGCATTTCATCACAAGTGCCGAACTGCACCGGGCCTTCACCTGGAGACATACCTGTTAAGTCTCATTTTGCCAGTTATTTCACTGGCTCTCAAGGACTGCTGCCAGAACACACCGTTAGGTGCTTGGCGACAGATTTTCTACTTAAGGGTGGTCGCTAGCCAGGCGGGCATTCGCAAAATGCCCTTTCACCATGCGGTGAAACTCAAGCTCTGGGCGGGATTCGAACCATTGACCTGCTGCCCGGCAGTCCATAGGCAATGCCACTGAGCCATCACTGCTTCAAGATCTTCAACGTATCTGTTTACAAAGACAAATTGAAGGTAATTTTAGGTTAAGCCTGTTAAAATTAGGTGAGAGGCTAACTTATCAGCTATAAAAAATCGAATACTGAGATTATTATAACATGACAGTTCTTCAGAAGGCGCTGTTGTCCACCTTCTGCTATTTTCTCTCCGACGCGTTCGACTACGTCACTTCCCACGACGCCGCTCCCTAAGCATTGCTACTAATTATATGTTACCTTTACTTCACGATTGAAGAAAGTTTTAAATGATTAGCTTCGAAATTGATGAAATGAGATTGATAATGGAAGTATACTTGTATACTTCCATTGTCAATCATTTCGTCAATGCCTTGGCAAGAGAGAACTGTTTCAACATGTTGGATGTGGACACTTCTAGAGAACAGATTGGAAATGATCTGGAAAAGGTAAGTCATGAGTGCTCTGAAAAATGGGCTTGTATGAATAATGTGATGACAGTAAAGTTGGCAATGTGATAGACAAATATAAAAAATAGACAAAGTACAGATTTTAGGCTCAAGAACATTAACAACCTTTGAATACTTGGTGATCAGCCTCATATGACGAAACTACTTGGTATTTAAAATATGACAAAACTACGTTTCTATGGAAAGTGCTTTACCTACAGACATTTCCCTAAAAGTTCACAACGAGTACTGAACACGAAATGAACTAATCATCCTCCCTCGCAGGCGAACGCGGACGATGTTTTCCATCCGCATCGCGTAACACAAGTGTTTTTCTAACTTCAAAAGCAAGTTTTTGTTAGATGTTAGATGTTAAATTTACACAAACAAAGAACAGGAGAATACAGTATTTTACAGGCATGCTAATATAGCTGGTTTGATACATTCTTCTTCTTGTATTGTTCATGCCAAGTTAGTTGGTTAACAAGATTGTTATGTGAGAATATTATCCGTCTAAAATTCGTTTACACTACAATATTTGGTCAGTAATGTGCTATAATTCTACTATATCGTTAAATCGGATATTTTAAGCATCATCGGATATATGTAAGCATTTTTGTGGGTTGATCGGGATTCCAGTTGCTATATGTAGTCCAATCGGTCTTCCAGTCGGGACAGACCAGCGGAGAGATTTGGGATATATTTTAACCAAATAAAAAAAATATTATAGACTCTTACTCAAGAATAAGACACACACTAATTTAATGGACGTCTCTTTGTACTATACCTACGTGAAAAATATCGCGACGAATGAATAGAGCTTTAGGTTCTGATAAAATGGGACAAAATCGAACAAAAGTAAAGGCGAGCTTAATTTTCCGGTTAGAAACCCGGCCCTTTGGACACAGAAAAAAAAATGCTTCTATTTTGCTTTCACACTTTGTCGTTATACCTCTTTGACCGACAACATTGATTCTCTGGACTCAAAAAGATTTCGCTGAGATTAAGTTCCTTTTATCTTTTGTGAACGGTACGAGCTTTTTCGTTTCTTTTCATCATTTTTGTGTTAGGTAGGCGTATTTCAACATCGGTCGATATTTAGAGATTATTCTTTAATCAGTAATAGCAACCAATCGCCGTTCATTTTATTTGTTTAGATATTACAGATTTATAAAACACATTTTTTTTTTATACGACACATACAATAACTCTTTTAAAAATAAAGGCCTGCTGTCTTTAGAAAATAACAGCACTTAATATCTGGTAATAAGAAGTGATTTTTATATAACCTAGGAATGAACATTAGGTCAATAGGATAACACCTTAAACCCGAACCTTCCAAGCGTTGGGATTACGGTGGGTTTCCCCAGAGGAAGGCTATAATTTTTCATGTATTTCTTATTTGTTAATCAGAAACTGTTTGCGTTCTATAACCACGAATATAATTAAATACCTAATATACCGTGATAATTTATTAGGTACTTAATTCATTTAACAAGGAAGTGGATAATTCCTCTGTTTTGGGAACAAATTGTTAAACATAAGCAAGCCTAGGAGTTGTTGTATTCTAACACGGCAGTCTTTAAAGTCATGTCGTAATTTTTAAACTCGGCCTGAAAGGGCAAGTTTCATTATTAGAGCCGCGGGCCGCGTGATAAACATAACAAGCTAACTTCTCATTACCGTCCTGTCCTTACTGGCGCGCTGCAGCCATGATTAAGCTAAGGCCCGGAAGCCTGGTTTAACCGGCCGCTCAAACACGTAGGTACAAAGGAAAGGTTCATATCTTGGGTTTTCGGGAAGTTAAAATCCCGTATGAGATTTTTTACAATTATTATTATGGGCTTTTATCTTTTAACCTTTATATTTGACTTGAAAAGTGAATTTGTGGTCATATCTGGTCCAAACCTCGAGTTTATATCAATTTTAATGAAGTTTTATCAAAACATTGTCGTCAGAAATAATAATATATGGACATTTAAAAATATTATTATTTTATTAAGTTTTTGTGTTCAACATGTTGACTGTGAAAAACATTTCTTACGTGTAATATCTCTTACAACTACCATTTAACTGACAAGGACCTAAATAAATTTTAATAGAATATAAACGACTTTTATAAGTTTTTTGTTTGTATTAATGAATGAAAAGAGCACTAAACTGAGCAGGTCTGCCTTCCAATAGTAAGAGACAAGAGATCAAAAAATACTTGTTCGACTCGGTGCGACTATTAACCATCACGACCAAATTTCATTATACGTACTTAAGGTAATGTCTTGATAGCACTTTCCATACAAAAGTAGTTTCTTTCGTCATATTTTACATACCAAGTATTCCCAGACAGTAAAATTGTGGATGCATGTCCTTTAGCTAAATGTCTATGCCTGTGGTTTGCCGCTTTATTATTTATATTATCTCTTAATGTGAAAATATGTATTCCCATACAAAACGAGATTTCCTGATAATTTTGAAGATATATAATTCTATCGAAAACTGGCAAACCAGATGGCTCAAAAACATGCTTGCAAAATTTCACAGAGTTGGATTACTTAGTATTTTAAATATGACGAAATACGTTTGTATAAAAAGCGCTATGAATACACTAACAACTAATATTAAGTATAACTACTAAGCCTTAAGTAACTTAAAACCTCTCTGATTTTTTTCGTAACCCTTGGTGCAAACCAGTTGACTACCCGTGCTGTCTACCTGCTGTACTCACACTTTGCAACAATGAACAACTTGCCGAGCTCACGAGATAAACTGGGATGGTAACTTTTGATCTCGGAAATTAATTTTATAATGGGAATGTAGGATGCAACTTTCATACGAAAACATGCATTATGTGTGTAAACGTGTTGTCTACAGTTCAGCTGTTTTCTATGGACGAATATACTGTATCAGCCGGCTTTTTTTTTTATACCACAAAGGTGGCAAACAAGCATAAGGCCCGCCTGATGATAAGCAGTTACCGTAGCCTATGGACGCTTGCAACACCAGGGGTATGACTCGCACGTTGCCGACCCTGAAGAAATCTCTTCACGCCCTTTTTGAAGAACCCCATGCTGTACTCCATCGGGAAAACCACGGCGGGGAGCTCATTCCACAATCTGAGCGTCCGGAAGGAAGCTCCTCCGAGCCTGCACAGTACGAAACAATTCTGGTTTCAATGTATGGGGTTGGACTCCCCGTCGATGGCGAGAGTTTCCACTAGATTTCCACCGGATTGTCCACTGCTGAACACAGCCTCCTCCATTAAGGAGGGGGGTTTGCAAAAAATAGTAAACAATTAACAATAATTTTGTTAAAATTAGATATATACCAAAAAATACACATAATAAACAATAAAGCAGTCAGTTAGGGAACCGCATCGATCCAATTCTTGAAAATAATTTTGCTAAACAAATGTGTAGTTGTACTGAATAAGTCCAGTTTGGGAAAATATTCAGTTTTTTAAATTATTAAGTGACCTATTTTTTTATGCCTGGTAGTTTAGCCTTTGACTACTATCTCACCTGAAGGTAAGTGATGATGTAGTCGAAGGTGTTGTTCAGGCTAACCTAGAATTACTTGGCTGGATCTCTAGGACAGCTGCCGGAAGACACCGTCAGGTGCTTGGCGACAGATTTTCTACTTTAGGGTGGTAGCTAGCCACGTGGGCATTCGCAAAGTGCCCTACTACCATGCTATAACGACTGCCATCATAAGATGACAACCGGGACCGACGACTTAACGTGCCCTCCGAAGCACGGAAGCGTACTAATGTCACTAGCGGTCACCCATCCAATTTATGACCGCGGCGGACGTTGCTTAACTTTGCTGATCGGTTAAGAACAGCTAAGCAAACTTCGCTACGAGCGCGTTTGATCTATATTTAGTGCTGCTGTGTGGATTTAGAAGCGGGATTGGTTCTCTTTGGCCTTGTAGAAACTCTTAGAGAGAAGGTATGGAGAGTCCACTTTTGATTAGGCTATTTTTGATAACAGCGTCATGTTTGCTATATTTCTTCTTACATGGAGAGGCAATATATGGTGTCTCCTGCATCTCGCTTCATAATCATCATCGTTCTTATTGCATTTAAATTGTAAGTACCTCATAAATTTGCGTTGAATAGTTTCTATAACTGCGTCGTTTTAAGAGAGTAAGGCGGCCATGTGCCCATTCCGGAAGGCAATTTGCGAGCCATTCGAGGAAGTATGTCACAGGAAGTATGTTCGCAGTACACTAGAATTTGACGCCGTGGTATAGGACCCACGTGGTACACACCCCAGAGTACAGCGTAAGTTTCTTAGGTATATCTATAAGAGAATATATGGATATTATCCTTTTCTTTACCCATCTTTATTTGTTTTGGGTATGGTTGGCGTCGTGTCTCTAGAACACAGACGAAAGCTTTCACTCATCATACACTACTGTCTATTGATGCGAAATCAAGTGGACAACCCCTCTGCTCTCTCAGAAATAGGTTACTTTGTGCCTGAGAATTATATCCGCATGAGCCAGAGGCGCCAGCTCCGACTACTAGCGCCCCCCTCAGGGATGCACACATTGCACGCGCACAATGCACCGAGCGACGGCGAGGGCTATTATTCTTATCAACGACTTTATAAACGTGGTCCATAATGCTGGCTTACATAATGATTCTATTAGCCGTATTGATAGATAGATAGATAATTTTATTGTTGAAACAAGAGTAATTTTACACTTTCATGCAATTTGTTGGTACATATTAAATAAGAGTTCATCATGTTTCGCCTATCTTAATATGGAGAGATGAAGCCATGTCTTAATTAAAAACATAGAATAAAATACAAAATTTATTAAAATAAAACATTCCAAATATTGCAGTGGTTATACAGTTTAAAAATAATAATTGTTGAATATATACATGTCACGCAAAATTATTAATAATTAATAAGAAATAAATTATAGATTACAGAATTAGTAAATTGTGTCATCGTCTAGAGCTCCTTGATGTGTTATTTCATGTGTTATTTTTTATTACTTTGCTCGATGTAAATATTCTAAACTCTATTCAAAGGGAGCGCGGCGTGGTTTGGTGTTGCCGCGGCGGGCTCTCTTGGCTTGGCTAAAAATAATAAAAAACATTTTTTTTTCATAACAATAAAAAACCTCTCAAAATGTTTGTTAGGACTAGCAAAAGTCAATCCTAAGGTTGTTAGCATTTTATCAATAACCCTGTATATTTTATCTAAATAAATAAATGCGGTAGTCAAATTCGTAAATTTTAGACCAATTCTATTATGGAGTCTATCTCTAAAACAACTAGGTATATGAAATGTTGGTATATTATATCCTCTATTTAACCAACAAATTCTGAAAACGCTGATTTATAATGTGGTTTTGAAGATGTCATCTATTTCACAAACACATATTTTTTCGTTCTAAAATAGCGAAACCTAGCCTAAAAAGATATAAACAAACTGGCCTAGTTCGTGTCAAACTAGGCCAGTTTGTTTATATCATTTTGAAAATATCTGCATAAATTTCATATAAGAATCCCTCTTTCAGAATGTATATTCTAAATAAACATTGTACTATACTTATTTACTGTAGAAACATTTTATCCGACACGCTTTACCTTTACAAAATAAATGTTCCAACAGACAAAACCTTTATAACTCTTAACGGCTTCATCAAGTTAACAAAATACTCCTGTTTCCCCAAGAAAGTATTCTCAAACAGTAGTTCCTAACTCAAGATATAAAGCTACGTGCACAAAAAGCCTCCGTTGGGTCATTCGTGTCAATGAGACATTAGAGTTAACACGTATACAGGCCCTTATTTCACTGGGCAAAAACATTAAATGAAAATGTTACTGCGGACGAGGGGCGTGGTATAATAAATTCTTTAGTTAAAGCACACCAACGCGACAGTTGGGACTGCGTGAACGCAACTGCATCTGCAAGGTCATTTGTAGACTGGAGTGCAACTGTGCTCGGTAGAGAGCAAAAGGTTTGCTACCTATTATACGGGAATAAACATATAAGAAAAACGTGGGTGACGACTCTGCCTACCCTTTTAGAACGTATGAACTGATGATATAACGATAAAATATGTGAGGTGAGATTAAGAAAGTGAGGCGCCAGATTATAAACGACGCCAAAGTAATAATTTTTGAAGCGCTCGTAGCGAAGTTTACTTAGCTGTTCTCAACCGATCAGCAAAGTTAAGCAACGTCGCGCGCGGTCATGAGTTGGATGGGTGACCGCTAGTGACATTACTACTGAGCGTTTCCGTGCTTCGGAGGGCACGTTAAGCCGTCGGTCCCGGTTGTCGTCTTAGGATGGCAGTCGTTATAGCATGGTGGTAGGGCATTTTGCGAATGCCCGCCTGGCTAGCTACCACCCTCAAGTAGAAAATCTGTCGCCAAGCACCTAACGGTGTGTTCCGGCAGCTGTCCTTGAGAGCCAGTACTTCTAGGTTAGCCTGAACAACATCTTCGACCGCATCATCACTTACCATCAGGTGAGATAGTGGTCAAAGGCTAACTTATCCGGAATAAAAAAAAAAAAAAGAAATTAATATAGAAATAAAAACTACAAGTGCTAAAGAACCACAGCATATATCCAGACAGAATAGTTGGAACTGTATATAAAAAATATGATTGTAAGATACCTATGGTAGTTAATTATGCAACAAGTGCGCGAAGTTGTTTATCACAAGCGAGACGGGTTTTAAATAGAGTAGAAATTGTAATAAACAACGCGCACGAGTTTCATACGACGTTTTTCAACACACTTGCGAGGAACGAATACGAAAATTTAGATAGGAAAATATTTTCTTGTTCTTTTTGATAGCAATAATAATCTGATTAAAACTAACGTAAGTTTGACACATAATAAAGGACATTTTTAGCCAATATTAACTTACGGTTTTTTTGCGTTGAGAAGGCGTCTCGACCGGTTTCGCGACTTTCAGAGTCGCTTCATCACGGAGTGCGTGCGCTTACGATCGCGCCCGCGCATGCACTGGTGGTGGAAAGTCGCGAAACCGGTCGAGACGTCCTCTCGACGTAAAAAGCCGTAAATGAAATCGGCTAAAAATGTCCTTTAATAATCTAATTATTAATTTGGCATCGTCAGAACCACTACGTCCTAGTTATGAATGAAATTCTATTGTTATCATTATCGCCGATGCCAAACCCATTGGCAAGAAGGTTTATAATTAAATCTTCTAAAGTTCTACTTCAGTAGGTAAAAACTCTTTAGTTTGTTTTTATATGAAAAACGAACGGAACAAACTACATACGTATCCACACTTCTCCTTGGTGAGAAGTGTGGATACGTTGTTTTTTAAAGTTAAAACACTAGTGCGGTAAAGTTAAAAAAAGCACGAGTGCGTAATAGACTATATTATGACACTAAAATCGGTGCATTTAAAGGCCCGTTACGAGCGAGTGTGTTGAAAAGTGATTTTTCATGATAGTTACCCGTATCACGTCAGACCGGCAGCATATGTTTTTTTTTTTATGTAATGGGTTGGCAAACAAGCAGACGGCCCACCTGATGGTAAGCGGTTACCGCTAGATGGATGATCATTCCACATTTTGCAAGTATGCGGTAAGAAGGAGCGCATAAATCGAGCTGTGTGAGACTTCCAGGACTCGTTTATGTGTGGATGAGCTTTTAACCGGTGACGCGAGGAACGATGATAGAATCGCGATGCCGGTATAAGCTCAAACAGCTCTTGGGAGCATTCCCCGTTATAGAGCCTGTAGAGTATACAGAGCGAACTGATGTCGCTACGGAGGCTCAGTGGCTCAAGGCGGTCAGAGAGCTCGGGGTCGTCGACAATTCTTACCGCTCGACGCTGAATAGCATAGAGAGACTGGAGTTGGTACTTTGGTGTGCCGTTCCAGAGGTGAGAGCAGTACTCCATGTGAGGGCGAACTTGTGCTTTATAAAGCAGAAGTCGCTGGCTCGACGTGAAGTACCGCTTTGCCTTATTAAGCACACCAAGTTTCTTGGAAGCCAATCCAGCCTTACTCGCGATGTGACAGCGGAACTGGACATCTTTAGAAATGTCGACGCCAAGAACTCCAATACTCTCTGTGATTTCTAGGGGAACACCAAGAAATTGCAGAGTGATGATGAAGGGGGTCCTTTTCGCGGTGAAAACATGCCTGAGTTTTTTTGGGGTTGAATTGGACAAGGTTCTGCTGTCCCCAATGCGAGACGAGTTCCAATGAACCCTCAACTTCAGACACAAGACCAGTTCTGCTTCCTTCTACTTCGACGCGAGGGGCATTAGCACGGCCAGAATATTGCGCATCGCCAGTCTTATCATCTGCATAGCAATGCATGTTACAGATTTGTAGCATGTCATTGATATGCAGAATAAATAGCGTAGACAATAACACTGATCCCTGAGGGACGCCAGCATTAATCGGCTGTGGGCCAGAGAGTCATCCGGCTTACGTAATGCTGGTAAGGAGCTCTGGCAGAAATTACCTTCAGCAGCTTTAGCAAGACAGGTTATTTACGAAGTTACACTTATTATCTAATGAGATATTAAAGTTAGACCTTCAAGGCATCTCAGGAGTTAATATATTGCTTACGAATGATGAATGATGCAACCGATGAACCATAAAAAAATAAGACCGGAAGCAACCGACATTCACTTCAGTCGCACAGGTGTATGTATAACTTTTACGAGTGTACATTTGCTGAGAGAAATCGTTGATGGCGTATAAACTTTTCATACGACTGAAGATTTTTATTGTTCAGTATGATATTTAATTTCAGTTGGATCTCGAAGGAACGGCGAAACGACCTGCGTTATATTCTAAATCGATATTTAGGGGATAAAGGGGATTTGAACTTTGCGGGATTGGATTTTGTTGCTGTTTATATGTTTTCTCTTACTGTAAAAGGATATTTTATTGAAATGAAAAATTGTTGTCTGATGATGTCCTAACTACATATACCTAACGATTTTTTTTTTATATTATAGTGACGGATCAAGATAGTGCTCGAGGTCCACCTGTTGTTAAGCGGACCGACCTCTGTATATAACAGATGCATTTCATCACAATTCACGAATTGCACTGCGCCCGTCACTTTGAGACATAGTTGTTAAGTCTCATGTGTCAGTAATTTCACTGGCTCTCAAGGACAGCTGCCGGAACACACCGTAAGGTGCTTGGCGACAGATTTTCTAGTTGAGGGTGGTCGCTATCCAGGCGGGCATTCGCAAAATGCTCTTCCACTACGCAAAATGTTCCATTGTTCGTAGGCTATTAAAGTATAAATTAAGACTAAGGAAAAGAATGCACTGAAAGAGCAGCGTACCCTACTTACGTTGTAGGGTGCTTAAGTGAGCTATTTACCAACTTAATGACCTGATTACCGAAAAGGCATTACTTTATTATCATAGCTTATAGATACTATACCAACAACAACATTTCTAAAAATGGTTGACATAATGATCTAGGTTTTTTTTGATTGGTAAGTTTTTGACCACAATCTCATCTGATGGTAAGTGATGACGTGGTCGAAGGTGTTAAACAGGGTTATTCTAGAATTACTGGCTCTCAAAGACAGCTGAACACACCGGTATAGGTGGAAATAGACAAAATATCAGCCAAAACTTTCTATACTATGTGCTGGTGTAGTCTTTAGTGCAGTTAGAGAAATACCAACCCCACGTATCTGGGAGGTTAAAGATGAGAAAATAGATAAAATGAAATACCTTTAGTACCTACATCAACATATGACAGTTTACTAAAATTTCATGTTTTTTACTACATTTTACTTACTAAGAAATAATTAGGTCCATGTTTTCATGGCAGCTCGCGCAAAAAATAACATGAAAGTAATACTTTGTCAAAAATCAAGCCGTAGTTATGAAGTGAGTGTAGTCGTTCGTCTACAAAAAAGAAAACATCATATTAATATAATTTAATTAACCTTTGAAAAAGTTTAATTACTTTTATATACATCGCAAAAGGCTTCTATAAAACAAAGTATGGAAAGTGACGTGACTCTAAACAATTTCAACGACAATGAACAGGCGTTTCGTATATTAAGCGCCTAAAAGTTTACCAATCTAAATAATTATATTGGTAGAATTTTTTTTTCTGAAGCGCTCGTAGCGAAGTTTACTTAGCTGTACTCAACCGATCAGCAAAGTTAAGCAACGTCGCCCGCGGTCTAGAGTTGGATGGGTGACCGCTAGTGACATTACTACTGAGCGTTTCCGTGCTTCGGAGGGCACGTCAAGCCGTCGGTCCCGGTTGTTGTCTTAGGATGGCAGTCGTTATAGCATGGTGGTAGGGCATTTTGCGAATGCCCGCCTGGCTAGCTACCACCCTCAAGTAGAAAATCTGTCGCCAAGCACCTAACGGTGTGTTCCGGCAGCTGTCCTTGAGAGCCAGTACTTCTAGGTTAGCCTGAACAACATCTTCGACCACATCATCACTTACCATCAGGTGAGATAGTGGTCAAAGGCTAACCTATCAGGTAGAAAAAAAAAAAAAAAAAAAATATATTTTTATCCTATTATTATGATAAGCGGCCACTTATTGCGTTGGTTGTACACATTAAAATTTTGTTTACCTACAGGCGTCATTTATCGCTTTGATTTTGTAGCGAATGCAGCTTTTAGTTGATGTAAAATGCAAAATTATACTACAAAACTACCTACAAATATACTATAGAAAAAATTTAAGTCATGTGCGGGATTCGAACCCGCGTCCAGCCACCCCTTTAGCCGAGGTATGCTCTAACTTGACATGATGTCATTACTCCAATCTTTCCTATCGTTCTTTAACCATCGTATTGGGATGGAGCGACATCTATAGTACCACTTGCGTTGTACTACAAACAAGACCAATGTTGCAATTGGTTTTATACTTGTAAATGATGACGCAACCTTATAATTTTAATGCAAAATTTAACGTTTAAAGGTTCGTACCTAGAATTAATTTCGGGTTAGTTTCGTGATAAGCTGACTTATAAACTATGAATAAAATAAACAACAACAAAGTGAATCATATCACCGTATTATTTATGACGTACAAGTACTACAAGGTATTTTTATGAATTGAAATTTATATTGACCCGTAGGGTACCGGGATGGAATTAAACCCCTCCATTTCATCCCGTGGGTGCTGTAAGAAGCGACCAAAGGAAAAATACAGGAGTATGGGCATCAGTGCCTTCTGAGAAATTCATATCTAAGATTGCGATCCCCAAAACGTCTGCCAAGGTTCCCCAGTGTTAGCAGGTGTTTTTTTTCCCACTAATAAGAAGCACAAATTTTGGCACTCAATCCCCGGCAACTATATTCACGGCCCCGGTTGCAGTTAAGGTAACGGTGAAACAAGGGATGCGAAGAATCCCCGCAAAATACCCGGCTACCGCCCTCAAAAACGTCGAACTTAGCCTTGGCAACACATAACATATGCACGCTCAGGGAGACCACAATATTGTTGAGCTAGAGGTCACCCTGAGCAAGTTACCCTGAAAAAGACAACAAAAGACAGGACACTGTTATTCTTTACTCTGGTAACTTGTTATTCTAGCGGGAACGTCACCAATAATAGGTAGTTGCAAAAGATTTCGAAGAGAATAAATATTTTGATATCTTAGGAAGAATAATAAAAGGGTATTTCTTTCACAAATATGGATATACGCCATAATAATAGAAAAATTGACAAAAGCAAAGGATTGGCAAAATTAATCAAGAATGGAAATCAGAATGTTACGACTGATTCCATCTGCATCAACAGTTCGAAGAAATGGATAGTACGCTCTTCTTAACATCGCAGATGGTGAATTTACTAAATAAATATAAACCGGCCAAGTGCGAGTCGGACTCGCGCACCGTGGGTTCCGTACAGACCTGTAGGTATATAAGTAAAAGTTATGGTATTTATCGCTAAATGAAAACCATAACATATATATTAAAATTAATAAAATATTTTTATTATATGATGTGATTAAAAATTTATGCTTATCGCAATTTTTCCTTTATCTGTGCTATAAGACTTTGCTTCGTACTAAATTTCAAGATTCTGAATTCACGGGAAGTACCCTGTAGGTTTTGATTCCCTTGCGAGTGTCGAAAATTGGGCATAAACGCTATGTTTTGATTGCGTTGGCTTAGAAGTTTTATTTTTTCACAGCTCCAAGGGACAAAGGGTATTTGACATGAATTTCAGCTTGATACCTCCACGCGTTCTTGAGAGTCTTGCCGGACAGACGGACAACAAAGTGATCGTATAAGGGTTCTGTTTTTTCCTTTTAAGGTATTTCACAAGTTTGCGTGAGGTAAAACCAGACAAGCAAGAACAACTATCAAGAACTATGTAATAATCGCGAAAACCTAAGACAAAATCAAGAACAATTTAACATTTTTTGAAAAAAAAAAAACATTTTCAGAATCGTACCCAGCGCTTAGTTTCGCTACTATACTATACTTCGATACTATAGGTACTCTAATCTCATACTCACCAATAATACAAGTCGATTGACCTGAATATAAAAGTATGGTATTTTCGCGTAGTGTTACATTACTATACTACATACTACACCATCAAATTATGGTACAAATAGTATACGACGAAATTCAACACTGAATATTACATCTAAAAATTTTACAGTGAACCTTTCAGTCAAACAAATCAATTCAGACTTAGTGAACAAATTCAGTCAAGCATTTGAAGTAATGATGACATAGTGGTAGTGGCCACGCGATGATTAATCCTTAAATGGGATACTGGCTTAGTTAGTGAACTGTCATAGGCAGGGACTGTGATTCAAATCCTACACCTGCAAAGCTTAGGTTTGAAGTTCTCAACATGATAGAAGCGCATAGTAAGTATATATATATATATATATATATATACATAACAAGTAGAAAGTCTGTCTCTTCTTTCCATCACCATGGTCTACTTTTTTCTTTTTTTTATGTTATTGTGACGGAACTAGCCTTCAGGCCTGATGTTAAGCGGACTAACCTCTGCCTATAACAGATGCATTCCGTCACAAGTCACGAATTGCATTGCGCCCGTCACCTTGAGACATAGTTCTTAAGTCTCATGTGCCTGAAATTTCACTGGCTCTCGAGGACTGCTGCCGGAACGCACGGTTAGGTGCTTGGCGACAGATTTTCTACTTGAGGGTGGTCGCGTACCAGGCGGGCATTCGCAAAATGCCTTTCCACCATGCGGTGAAGCTCAAGCCCGCGGCGGGATTCGAACCATGGACCTGCTTCGCGGCAGTCCATAGCCAATGCCACTGAGCCATCACTGCTTCAGATGTCTGCGATGTGTCCCCAATCACCAAGCACTTAACGGTAAGTTTTGGCCGCTGCCTTCGATGGCCAGTATCCCGATTTGGGATTAAACTGACAACACCTTTGAGTAGTTCATTATCACTTACCAACTGGTTAAATAGCGTGTTAAGCTAGACTATATCAAGCATAGACAAAAACTTAAGGTTTATCAAGATTGTGAGCAAATAATAATATATTACTTATTAGATTCAGGCGTTACTTAGCTCAAATGTATAAAAAATAACACAAAATTAATGCTTTGGTGAAATATATCAAAACACAGAAAATATATGAAGAGTATATGTGTTTTTTTTAAGTTTTTTTACTTTCCTATCAAAAATATTTGCTGTTACAAATAAAAATATTTTTTTGTAAAATCTAGGACTTTATCAGTCAATTGATAAATAAACACTACTGTTAGGCCTACAGTTTTAATTTTTATAAAAAATATAAAGTAGATACCAAAGTATATAATTTTGTTTACTGATGAATTAAAATGAGGCGAGTAAAAAGGGTTTACTAGCTTTTATAATTCAGAGGATAGAAACCCAAGGATTATCAGGTGTTTGTTCCATTAGCTAAAGTCTAATTATGCTAAAAGACTTTTAGCATATTAAAAGGGTTAGACATAACATAAAAAGGCGTAAGTTAATTCTTTTAATGTGGGCGTTTTAAATCCTAATTTAAATGCCATCAACGTAATCCTTCTGCTTAATTTGTTGTTAAAGTCGTTTAATTTATTCTCACATCCGAAAAGTTATCAGTTCATTGCAGAGATTTGCTCACCCTTATCATATTTTGTTTAAATTTTGGGTCAAACCTTTCATGCGTAACTGCTTAATGGTTATTTTTGACAGAATACGTCACTCATTGGGTTTAGAAAGTCTTTGTACAATGAAATAGCGAAAATTAGATTAATTGTAAATAAGTGGTTCAGTAATATCGCTGTTGTAAACTAATATTATAAAGAGGAAAGATTTGATTGTTTGTTTGCATTGAGTAGGCTCTGAAACTTCCCGTGGGGTGTCGGAATGTCACTACCCCATCACTACCCGTGGGTGTCGTCAGAGGCGTCACAGGGTAACAACGCCAGAAGGTGGGCAACAGCGCTTTCTGAGGAACTGATATCTCACACTGCGATCCCCAAGACGCGTGCCAAGAGTGGGGATTATGGCAAGCCCCCCCCATAATGGAGGAGGCTGTGTTGAGCAGTGGACAATCTGGCTGAAACAGTAATGGTTTTTTTTCTGACGGGCCGCTTGTATAACATATCAGGTACATAATAGTAAATTGTTACACAAGCAAGACCTATTTATATTGCGCCAATAGTAAGAGAGCCAAAATGGGTCTTTTACCTGAGGTAAACACTCTGCTTCATTCATTTTGAATATGTGGATAATAAACTATATCCTAATTAGTTAAGCAAATAATATTTAACAAAAATGTATTAATAGAAATTTGTAAGTATATATTCATAAAAAAATTAAAATAAAATAAATATTTAAGGGGGGCTCATATACAACAAACTGATTTTTTTACCGTTTCTTGTTCTATACTAAACGGTGACAGGTAGACGTTTTTACTATTAACAGAATATTTAGTTACGGAACCCTTCGTGCGCGAGTCCCACTCACACTTGGCCAGTTTTTTTTTTCTATTCAACTGGCGGTATTGCCACGCTGGATAGCTATGGCTAACCTTTGCACCAGCTATTTAATTATTCTAACAGGATTCTATGGACAATTTACAGCTTAAAAACCAGTGGCCACTAATTAACTTAACTTAATTGTTAATGTCACAAACGACACTGGTGCTGCTATACATGTTAGGCAAAAGCAGCTTTGAAGGCAAAGCGGAAGCCCTACTGAGCTATAACAAGGAGTTGGAATGGAAATGACTATTTTAGAAGCTAAATTTATCTTTAAACTACGCTTTATAACTAGAGACCTCCTAGAGGTTCCAATATTTTTTCATCCAATATAATTTTCATAAATTTGTTATGGAAATAACTCTCTTATAACAAGCTGCACCTCATGGTTTTATTGCGTAGACTATTCTGAAAAGAACTTGTGAAAGTAATTCTTTGTGAAACATGAAGTAGTAAAAGCATTACTCACAAAAGTTTGGTAGTAAGTGATGTTTTTCTGATATGATGCACCATTTATCCAGATAAACAATGGGGTTTATCTCAGTTTACAGAGATACAGAAAAAATAATAATATCCTTATTGAAAAACTTACATACCTATTACAGAAGTAGTTGCAACTATGCCTTTTGCGTTAGTAAAAACTGTTCCAAAAGGCAGTTTCTCCCATATAATAATATGAAAGTTTAACAATAAAAAACATTGGAAAGAAATATCTGAAACCGAGTTATACGGTAGTTACAGTTTACAGAGTTCCTGAGAAAGAAATACTTTATATAGAATATACAGAATTATTGGTAAAATGCTAACAAACTCTTAGGGTTGACTTCTGCTAGTTCTAAGAAACATTTTGAGAAGTTTTATTTTGTTTAAAAAATAACTGTTTTATTGTCTACTCCGAGGCAAGAGCGCCCGCTACGGTAACACTGGACAGCGCCGTGGTACCTTTGAATAGAGTTTTGAATATTTACATCGAGCAAAGTAATAAAAAATATGAAATAATACATTAAAGGCACGAGAGACTTTTGAAATCAGGTGGTCTTCTTGCTTATTAAGTCAAAAACATATAAAAAAACCCAAAAGACAATTTTTTTTTATTAAAAACAATTTTTTTTCATAACACAAAATAATTCGTCTCATAATGTTTCTTAGGACTAGCAGAAGTCAACCCTAAGAGGTTATTAGCATTTTACCAATAACCCTGTATATTTCGTCTTGGAAAACGCAATGCGCACCTAAGTATAAAACTGTATATGCATACATTGTAGCAGCCTACATTTTGTTTACTCCCCAAAATTACCAAAATCTTCACGGCAGCACGTAGGTGTACATTTTTCTTATGTATCCTGCAAACATAACGACGTCGGTTTCTCCGTGAGCTAATATTTACGGATACTTTTGCTCCGTATCTCTCCCGAGGGAAATAGTGTCGAATATGAAACTGCCTTTGTTTGTGCATGGTTTGTCTGTTTGCCTTCGAAGGGCGCAATCAAAAGCTTGTCTTTTTTCCCTCTATTTTCGGATCTTCATCACGAAAGCTTCGTGACTAGTTTGGTGGTGTCTATTTTTCTGAAAGTATTCGTGAGGGGTACGTCCGCTAAGCTTAGTTTTTACGGCTGTTAGTTTAGCTTTTGATCAAACAGTTTCGAGGTTGGCTGAGATTGGTAATTAGTCTGGAACTGGCTCTCAAGGGCAGCTGCTGGTATGACAGGTGCACATATGTATTTAGGTTAGGTTAGAGTAGAATCATTAATATTAAAGGCCTTCGAATATTGTCCATTGAGGGCTAGTATAGTAGTCAGCCACCATATTGATTTTTTAACCGACTTCAAATAAAGGAGAAGCTACTCATAGCGACTGAATTTTTTAATGTTTGTTACTTCAGAACCGATTTTGATGATTATTTTTATTTGAAAGCTGATTCTTCTCGTGTAGACCGATTTAAATTTCAACAAAATCGGTAAGCCGTTTTTGAGGTACACTCCAATAACTGAAAAGTGTTTTCCTATCTTGATGATATAGTCATTGAGAGCGAATGACAATCCTGTAAGTAGCATGGGTCACTAAAAAGGGTGAAATAATTGTTTTTTTACTTAAAAATGGAACCGACTTCACCACTCAAAAGTCACAAATAACTTGTTGATGTCGGCACCATGCGAACAATATTGTTATAATAGGTACTTTTGAACTATCATGGCACCTTCACTTCAACAAGTTATTTGATACTTTTGAGTGATGAAGTTTGTTCCATTTATAGGTAAACATTTTTTTTAAAATCAAACAACAAATAAAGTCACATATATGGATATAGGACATACATAAACATAAATCATGTTGAATGTAAAGCCCTTAAGTGTCACGTTGTCGAGAATTTAGAGGAGAAAATGTTAAAAAAATATTTTTTTTTAGTATATTAAAAATCCTGCCACGTTTTTACAAATAAGTTTTAGATGAGATTTTGTAATGAGATGAACAAATCGCCCGCCTGATAGTAAGCGTCACGCATGGCTAATGGTTCTTGTTCTGCTTGCACACTACTGCTTTGAAGCAGAATATCTCACACTGCAGAGATGATCGAAGCAGTGATGGCTCAGTGGCATTGGCTATTGACTGCCGTGCAACAGATCCATAGTTCGAATCCCCCCGCGGGCTTGAGCTTCACCGATGAAAGAAAGGGGATTTTGCGAATGCCCACCTGGCTAGCAACCACCCTCAAGTAGAAAATCTACCGCCAAGCACCTAACGGTGTATTCCGGCAGCTGTCCTTGAGAGCCAGTAATTCTAGGTTAAGCCTGTTAACACTTTCGACATCACTTACCATCAGGTGAGATTGTGGTCAAAGGCTTACCTATCAGCATTAATAAAAATACAGAACAAGATAATACACAAAAAACGCTATATATATATATACCTATACATATTATGTATGTACCATTGGACAATGGACATAATGATATCTAAAACTTTGTTATTGATATTATTTTCCTTATAATCGCTGAAATAGTTATTAGGGTGACCATGAGGCATGTTCAATTAACAGAAAGTCGGTATTTTATGCATGCACTATTTTTTTTTTTTGTTATTGTGACGGAACAATCTCGAGGCCCACCTGATGTTAAGCATACCTCTGCCTTTAACAGATGCATTTCATCACAAGTCATGAATTGCACTGCGCCCGTCACTTTGAGACATAGTTGGTAAGTCTCATGTGCCTGTAATTTCACTGGCTCTCAAGGACAGCTGCCGGAACACACCGTTAGGTGCTTGGCGGTAGATTTTCTACTTGAGGGAGGTTGCTAGCCAGGCGGGCAATCGCAAAAAGCCCTTCCACCACGCGGTGAACCTCAAGACGGCGGTGGGGATCGAACCAGGGTACTGCGGTGCGGGAGTCCATAGCTATTACCGCTCGGCCATCATTGCTTCAAAAACTTCAAACAGAGTAATTCAAAATAGAGTAATAACAGGAACAAAGCGATGAAATGTTTATGGTCATAATACTTTACACGACAAATGTAATACCTAGCGCTCATATTATTTACCAGATCTTTGTTTTTAGTTGATAGTTCCAAATAATTAATAATTTTCAGAATCAGTCTGGCCTCTATAGGCTCGCCGCCTATTACATTGATTTTGATTTTTATTTGAAGCGTTCGTAGCTAAGTTTGCTTAGCCGTTCTTAATCGATCAGCTAAGTTAAGCAATGTCCGCCACGGTCAGGAGTTGGATGGGTGACCGCTAGTGACATTACTACTGAGCGCTTCCGTGCTTCGGAGGGCACGTTAAGCCGTCGGTCCCGGTTGTTGTCTTACGATGGCAGTCGTTACAGCATGGTGGTAGGGCAGTTTGCGAATGGCCGCCTGGCTAGCTACCATCCTCATCTAGAAAATCTGTCGCCAAGAACCTAACGTGTGTTCCGGCAGCTGTCCTTGAGAGCCAGTAATTCTAGGCTAGTCTGAACAACATCTTCGACCACATCATCACTTACCATCAGGTGAGATAGTGGTCAAAGGCAAGCCTAACAGATATAAAAAAAACGTGCGATTAACACATATATGCATACATCTTTGGCTACCTCTTTGGGAATGTAAAGACGTGACGATATGGTTCGTTTATACAGAAAAATATATAAAATGTGACATTCTAAGTCTATATGATTATGTAGGTATATGAATTATCAGTGAGCTCTGTAGGCACATAAAAGATAACCTGATCAAGTCCAACCTGAACAACAAATTTACAATTTATGACGGTAGGTTATAATTAAAAACTACAGTCCCACCAACTTATCTGTTCAGGCGGCAGAAAAAAGAATTACAACATTCCTTCAAATTGTGATAGTTTGTAGTTGATTTCCTTGACCAGCAGCGCCCTCGCGAACTGCACAGTTAAGTTGGTGGTACTATAAACGAAACCGAGTATTAATTATACCCTGGTCATTATTATCTGTTCTATGCCCTGGTCATGGGATCAACATTCTCATATTAAAATTATTGTAGCAACAGCAGCCTGGAGTTTGACACTGCCTTGTTATTGGCGTCAGGCAGCATTTATTACATATATCTATAATATTACGATAAGTGCGACGTGGAAGTATTAAATTTTATTTTACATTATTTTTCCTCTTACTTTCTGTGACACCTCTATACAGTTTAGGGTTAGTTTTAAATTACCTATGGGTTTATGCCTGAAATAAACAAATCATTTTTATTATATGTATAACAAAGAAATTATGTTTGGCGAAGCGTGTAAGGTAAGGCACTTCGACACTACTGCCTACACCTTTTGAAGCGCTCGTAGCGAAGTTTACTTAGCTGTTCTCAACCGATCAGTAAAGTTAAGCAACGTCGCGCGCGGTCATGTGTTGGATGGGTGACCGCTAGTGACATTACTACTGAGCGTTTCCGTGCTTCGGAGGGCACGTTAAGCCGTCGGTCCCGGTTGTTGTCTTAGGATGGCAGTCGTTATAGCATGGTGGTAGGGCATTTTGCGAATGCCTGCCTGGATAGGTACCACCCTCAAGTAGAAAATCTGTCGCCAAGCACCTAACGGTGTGTTCCGGCAGCTGTCCTTGGGAGCCAGTACTTCTAGGTTAGCCTGAACAACATCTTCGACCACATCATCACTTAACATCAGGTGAGATAGTGGTCAAAGGCTAACCTATCAGGCATAAAAAAGAAAAATAAAACCTGCGTGAAATACAGCCGTGATCATTAGCTATAATTCTCATTTTATTCTGGATGGATTAAATTATTATCCTGCCAAGGTACATGGGCACCCTAAAATAAATGTGATTCATAATTAAGGAAAATAAACTAACTGTATTATTTTAGTTCAATGTCTCACACGGTTGAACTTATTTCATCGCATTATAGTATGAGTTTTATAACTAAAACGAATTATGTTTTGTATACAGTTATACAATTACTTCAAATCAAGTTACTCGTATATTAAATAATATACAGTTAAAGTATTGGTTAATAATTATGTGGGCAGTGAAAGTGGTGTTATTTTCATGTATTTTTATCAGTTGCGAAAGTACAGGTAATATTATTGTTATTAATTATTATTTATATATTGTTATTAATTATTATTTATATATTTATATTATTAATTTTATATAAATAGGTCCTGCACGTTAAAGGTGTGGCACAATCTTCCGCTAGCAATAAGATAGGAAATTGGTCCAATTGATAAATTTTACAAAAAACACACAAAACACACACTCACACACACAAGCATGCACATACTGTTCGAAGTGAACTGTTTTTTACCAACTTCAAAAAAAGGAGGAGACTCGATTCGTCTGTTCTTTTTCTTTGTTACCTCAGAACTTTTGACTGGGTGAGCCGATTTTGATGATGCTTTTTTTATTTGAAATCTGATGCTTGCCGTGTAGTCCTATATAAATGTCTTTAAAATTGGTCAAGCCATTTTTGAGTTTCACTCCAATAACTGTGTTTTCTTATCTTGATGATATAGTCATTGACAGGGTTTTTTTGATTACCAAATATGGAACTGACTTCAACACTCAAATGTGTGTAAACATTTTTAGAAGTTCTAGTATTTTTTTTTATTAATCATGTGCTGGTATAGTGATAATAGGTACTTTTAAACTATCATGGTACCGACTTCAACAAATTATTTCATACATTTGAGTGTTGAAGTTACTTCCATATTTGGTAAAAATAAATATGGAGGACGGTTCATATCACTAAAGGCTTCGTAGCTAAGTTACTTTTTAGGTATTTTTTTTATTAATCATGTGCTGGTATTGTGATAATAGGTACTTTTAAACTATCATGGTACCGACTTCAACAAGTAATTTCATACATTTGAGTGTTGAAGTTACTTCCATACTTGGTAAAAAAAATATGGAGGACGGTTCCATTTTTAGGTATTTTTTTTTTATTAATCATGTTGATTTTAACATATGTAGATATTTTGTTTGTATATTTACTCTTAATTTTATAACTTATTCGGCTATGAGGTTCCATTTCGGAGAACACCAGACCGAACATAGGAGCATGCTGAAAAACGCAACGTCCGTGTAATTGATGATGTGCCCGGATTCTTTATATTGCTCTCAATTCGAACAAATTTATTAGAATAGTATTCCATATTTCATAATATGTTTTAAAGTCTATCGCCGTAGATTTACGAATTAGAACTATTAAAACTATTATATTATTATACTGCTAGCAGAAAAATAATATAATAGTAAGACTATGTAATTGACCTTCATAAAAGCGTCGTAGAATTACGCCTAAATTGAACAAATGAGTTTGATAAGAATTTGGAGTAGGTTTCAAATCTCACCCCAGTTGTGAAAAACCTTACCGAAATCTGCCTAAGATGGTATGGTCATATAATGAGAAGTCTGAAAAAGGTTAGTTTAAAGTAGCAGTAAACAGTAGGAGTCTCAAGTAAAGAGAAAAATCCAGAGCGACGCTACCAGAGGCGACAACCCAGTATAGTATATCCTCGTGCAGCCGTGTGAGGAAACCTGGACCCCAAATGATGGTGAACGAAAAAAGAGACTTAAGAAACAAACATTATTATTGCATCAAATACAATATTATAGTGTCTAAAGTAATTTTATCCTACATGAACATTATACTTATTATAACTAACGGTATATTTACCGTGTTTTTGATTGGTTATGAGCTCTCGATATTTCGGCACTGTTGCAAGCGCCATGATCACGAGTAAACTGAAGTCTATGCGGGTGGATGGTAGGCACTAAGAGCAGACGAACCGGTCTACCTAAATATCCCGTTAGTTATAATAAGTATAGTGTTAATGACCGTGACAGTTTAAAAACTCATATTACAAGAACATATTACATTTAACAATTCGGGATATAAAACACCCTGCGTTAATCTCCAGTCTTTAAACTATATCTGTGCAAAAAATTTACTCCATCCGTTACACCATTGCAGCGTAAAAGAACGACAAGCCAACAAACCGCAAACACACTTGAGATGTTTTTATGTGGGGGATACCTTTACGCTCACCTCACAAGAATTATCTCTTTTTGAATATCAAATATGAACTTACGGGTAAAACACTTACGTTTAGGATTGAAAACGTTCGACTGCCAGGCAATCCAGGGAGCGGTTTCCTGAGAGTTTGCCACAGGAATGCAATTCTAATAAATTATACCAAATAACTTCGATAGCTCAGTGCGAAGGATAGAAAATTGCATAAGCCAACTCACCATGCTCAGCTCAGCTCCGGTCCATGCCAAGGCACAGCGCTGTGCAATCCTTGGATATAATCACCATTAGATATGTGAGCACTTCACTGGGCGAGAGATTGTTTTCGTCGGGTATGATGCAGGAGTTACTAATTTGGGGTTTGAGAGTAGGTATACACACGCGATGAAGTTAAGTGCGCTTCGGGTGAAAGGTCCGGTTGAAACTGGCAGGCGAACCAGTGAGAGGCAATATGACACATAACTACCCTCTATTGAGCAATCTTCCTTATATTGAAAAACCTTCGAATGATATCGATACCAGCTTTTCGAAAGTATTAATTGCGAGGCTTCAACAAGGGTTCCAAGCATATAGGATGCTAATTAAAAACTCAACATCTAATAATAGGTAAGTAAAAACTAGTTTTGTTTTCAGATATGATGCAAGATGTAGTAGTAGTAAAATTATTAATACGACAAAATGGTCGATACAGCGCTCCAATTTGCGAGCCAAAAGTGCCTAAAATCAAAGAAAACCAAGTGTTCAAAGTCATCGAGAAACATAAAATAACTGGATTAGAATTTCGCGGGTATGTTTAGCAACCTATTGAGTTTCCGGCTTACAAGTAAGAATTCAGACTATTCCGGAGTCTCTTATGCTGATACATGTAAAACATGACCCAGGGAAAATATATATAAAAATGAGCAGCAACAGGTCTCGAGGGATTCCTCCTACTCTCTACTGGTTACGTTACTACCTGTCTACGGGTTATAAGGGATTCCTCTAATTCCACTGTTGGGTTGTCCATCCACCAAAAAGGGCTTGTTATTATATATATATATATATAATGCTCTTATTTTCTTGTTTATGTTATTGTAACGGAACAAGCTCGAGGCCCACCTGATGTTAAGCGGACTAACCTCTGCCTATAACAGATGCACGAAATGCACTGCGCCCGTCACCTTGAGGCATAGTTGTTAAGTCTCATGTGCCTGTAATTTCAATGGCTCTCAAGGACTACTGCCGGAACACACCGTTAGGTGCTTGGCGACAGATTTTCCACTCGAGGGTGGTAGTTAGCCAGGCGGGCATTCGCAAAATGCCCTTCCACCATGCGGTGAAGCTCAAGCCGGCGGTGGGGATCGAACCAGGGTACGGCGGCGCGGCAGTCCATAGCTATTACCGCTCGGCCATCATTGCTTCTAAATCATTATTTGCTTACTGGTAGTGGGTATATCACCAACGAGAATTGAACCGATCCTGTCTGACAAATGGCTGTATTTAGACTTACAATATGTCTTAGACTAAACATTTACAATCAATTGAACGTATTACACAAGTCAATTTAAAGACAATTAGTGTCTTAGTGTCTAGCCTTCCTCACCACCATCATCAGCAGCTATAACTTCCACCTTTAAACAATTGCCTCTTCCTAATGGTAGTGGATGTTTGTCACAATCCTCACACTTGGCAGGCGTATTGGAGATATCAGTTTAAGGCGGTAGTTCTTCAGAAAGCACCACACCTTCTGTATTTTTTCCTTCGTCGCCTTTTACGACTCCCACATTTGTTATATATCAGCTACCGGGCTAATATATAAGAACACAAAAAGATGCCCCTTTGTCAGCCTATTAAATCCACATCCTCACGCATACAAAACATCCATAAATGTATATATAAAATAAATAATTGTATAATGGCATAATTTCTGTAAACTATAGTCCTGCATTGGAGACGGATCTGGTCTTCGAAACAAAGTTTTAAGCTACGTCGAGGACCAGAGGCTTCAAAATTAACCTTGTACACTTTATTATTAATGTCAATAAATGATTTTAATGTTTTTTTTTATTGTACCTAATACCCCAGAGTAAATTTATGCAATAGCCCTATTAAAACCTCGACTGCTGCCGGAATACTCTATCACAACTGCGCGCAGTTTTGATAGTGTATTCCGGCAGCAGTCATTGAGAGCCAGTATTACAGGCACATGCACATAACAACTGTGTGTCTCGGGGTGAAAGGCGCAGTGTAGTTCATCTTGTGAGGAAATCCGATAAAATTGTGGATATAGATATAGTGGAGATAGATAAAATAATAACCTCAGAAAACTATTTTTATCAATAAATAATAGACGCTAAGGTATATTAGTTGTAAGTTGCAATCTTGTATGGAGAATGTATTTTAAAATAATAATAATAATAATAATAATATCTTTATTGAAAAAACATATAAGGTACAAATAAATGTTGTAGCTCTGCCTTTTGTTTTAGTAAAAACTGTGTTACAAAAGGCAGTCTCTTCCATAAGGTACAAATGTTTATTATAAAGATACTAATAGCTATTACTTTACTTTAGATTCTAAATTACACGAACATATATTCTAGAGAGTAGAAAATCATCAATTATATTATAACCGCTTACTCTAGGTAGCATAGAAAATATGTAGTGTGTATACATTTACAAAAACTTTTACCCTAATGAGACAACCATGACATGTTTTTTTTTTTGTACTGCTTTAATTTATGAAATTTTATTGTAGGTATTTATTATTATCTTTCTTAATCTAGCAATTCATTATATTTTATAATTATGTGTGTGTGTTATGCGTGTGTGGGGTGTGTATGAGAGAGTGAGAGTGGGTGACAGGGTGGGTGTGTGTGTGAGGGTGTATCAGCTTGTCTTGGGTATGTATGGGAAAGTGACTGTTTGTGAATACGTGTATTGTATGTTACACTTGGATAGTTAGTAATTAGTACAACAACAATAAATTTCAAATATTAAATTCAACAAAAACTAATCTCAATTTTTTTTTAATTACTAGTATAATTTCTCTAATAATTTTTCAATTTCTTCGTAGTTTAGGCTTTTAAGCCATTCAAGAACTTTTAATTTTAATTTATACAAAGTAAGTGTTTTAATTTTCTTCTTCAAGTGTAGTATGTTGTAGAAAACCGGAGCTAGGTGATTATAATGTCTCCATGAGGCTAAGCAATTGTGACTGGGAACAGGACATTTATCAATTCTTTTATTGGTTATAGGTAGATAAGGGACAGTTTCTCTATGGTATCTCTGTATGCAATTATAAACAAAGAGTTTTCTAACTGTTAAAACATTCGTTCTATGGTATAAATAGCTGGTAGCAAATCTAAAAGGGAGACCTAACATTACTTTTAGAAGGATTCTTTGCGCTCTCTCAGCGCATATCATGAGAGATTTACCCGCGCCGCCCCAGGAACTAATGCAGTAACTTATCGTGCATTCTGCTAAAGCTTTGTATATTTGAATGAGCAATTTTTCATCTGCTACAGTTCTAAGCGATTTAAAGACATGAATTAATCGTCTGATACGCTTCGATACTGTGTCTACATGCGCATCCCAACGTAAGTTATGGTCAATAATTACACCTAGATACCTAATTGTATCTGCACGAGATAACGTGCTACAGTTGCAGGTAGTAGGAGATGGCACACGATTACATGGATAAGAATGGGCCTTTATTTGCAAATTTTCCGGTGGTCTTCCTGCTTCTGTCTTGCTAAAGGATAGGTATTTGGTTTTACCAGAATTTAAGGTTAGCAGGTTTTCTTCCAGCCATCCAATAGACAAAGATAAGCCTAATTCCGCTTTTTTATATACTTCGGCCCAGGTAGTGCCATGGAAAAAGAGAACTGTATCATCAGCGAACATGAGCACTTCAGCTCTTGATAAATTAGACTGACATAGCTCGTTGATATAAATTAGAAATAGGGAAGGACCGAGCGTTGATCCCTGAGGTACACCATAGCTACAGATGGCATTGTTACTCACATAACCGTCTACCTTGACCTGCTGAACACGATCCGTCAGATAGTCGGAGAACCACTTATGTACAATTCCCCTAACTCCAACACCTTCAAGCCTTGCCAAAAGTATAGGTATCGAAACTGTATCGAATGCTTTTTGGAGATCCAAAAAAACACCGATACATTTCCGACCCTTATCCAAATGATCAGTTATAAGTGATGTCAGGTGGAGAACAGCATCATCAGTAGACTTTCCTGCACGGAAGCCATACTGATTATTTGCTAGAATATTGTGTTTCTCCAAGTATGATATTAACCGTTTGTTGGCAATTTTTTCAATTACTTTAGACAGAGTTGACAAAAGGGATATAGGTCTATAATTAGAAGGTATTTGGGTGTCACCTGCTTTATAGATTGGAACAACAGTGGCTTTCTTAAGTACCGCAGGAAAAATTCCATTTGAAAAGCTTAAATTACATAAATGTGCTATCGGTTCAGATAGGTATTCAATGCATGCTTTCAAAATGAGCGTGGATATTTTATCATGACCTGGTGCAGTATTGGTTTTTAAGCTTGTAATAATGGATTTTACTTCTTTGTTATCGGTCAAAAAAAGGGATAGTGAGTTTTGAGTTAGATGAGTTACCTTTAAAGCCGCAGTAGCTAGATCCGTATCAGATTTACTCAGTTTTTGTAGAGTTATGCTAGCCAAATCTTTTCCTACATTGGTAAAAAAATTATTAACATCGTTTAGTGAGTCAACTGGGTTCATTTTCAAGTTTAATAGGGGACTAGAAGGTACTTTTTCGGGAGAGTATTTGCAGAAATCTTTTATGACGGACCATGTAGTTTTTATATTTCCTCGTGATGATTCAAGTTGCTTTTTATAATAGTTCTGTTTTAAAGATTTTATAATATGGTTACATTTGTTCCTATATTTTTTGAACTTATTTTGTACATCTATATTATCAGGAAACTGTTTAGCATGTTTTTGCATATTGTTTCTTTTTCTTATACATCGAACAACTCCACTAGTTATCCAAGGTTTGATGTTTTTAAATTTGCATGGAACTCGTTTAGTAATTGTATTTTTCTCAACTGCAGACTGTATTACTGACAATAAATTGTTTGCAGCAATATTTACATCTGTTATTGCAAAGTATTCCTGCCATGTGTGTTGTGATAAGGTCTCCCTAACTGCATCTATATTTGTTACTGATTTATTTCTAATCTTATTGTTTTTTTTCAATTGAGTGGCATCCATAGACAATAAAATCGGAGCATGGACAGTTAACTCTTCGAACACTACTGTTTGCCACTTGTTACTCGTCTTCACCATGAAGTGGTCAAGGCAAGTCTTTATTCTAGTTGGTAAAGTGATACCTTGTATTAGCCCATGCATTGCTAACATGTTCAAATACTTCGAGGCATATCCTGATTGGTCTATTCCTGGCATGATGTTTATATTTACATCTCCAGTAATTATGATATTACGTTTCATTTTGATATCACTAAGAATGTTGTCAAGGGAATCTAGGTAAGCAGTAGGATTATCAAAGCATGGTGGTCGATATGTACAAATAATTGAATATAGACTGTTTAGTTCAAGAAGAAGACAATTGCCTTCCTCGATTTCAAGTTCGCAACAATTTACAACGTAATTACTTCGGACGTACGCGACAACACCGTCATTCTGATTAAAGCTTCTTTTTGTATAATACATGTTATAATTATATATTGGAGGTGGGTCGTATTTTCTTGTCCAACATTCAGTTAAAACTATTACATCAATATCTACATCGAAACAACTTAAGAAAACAAGAAAACTGTCAATGTTTTTACGAATACTTCTTATATTAAGCGATAAAACATTTAACTTACGAGAATCTTGTTTGTATTCTAGAAGCTGGGAACATTTTCCTGGGTCACTAAGTTTTCTACATAAAACACTACTGTGTATGTCGATGTCATTTACTAAATCTTTATTTAATGAACCAAATTTAATAAATATATTGCAAGATAGTACTGGTAACATTGGGCACGAGATTGAGTACATAAAAGTTCGTTCGGCATCCAGGTTGTGCCATAGATCTTTAAGTTATGTAGCAGAATGGCAACGAAAAAGCTTACTGTATTAGGCATGTATGAATCCTGATGCGTGATTGCATGAGATGCAGTTCCAATCGAAATGACTGAGGCATTGTAAATTTTAGAGTTATTAGAGAGTACCAAAACGGAGGGAATGTGTAACTTAATATATGTCATGATAATGGAAAATATAATTTGAAGTACGTAGCTTAATTTTATAATTTTGTTGTAATTGATATTGTTGGTAAAGCTGATTGTGTATGTTTTGCGCGGTTTTCGGTGCATATGTGTGTGTTTATTATTTGGTGTGTTACATGTAGAAGTGTAAAATGTACTTCGATGTATTAAACATACTAGTGCTAGGAAATACATAAGGGGTAAAGCAGTTAATTTAACTATCAAAGTATATAAACTATAAATACTATTTATATAAACTAAGCTAGGACTGAACTTGTCTTCATCTATGTTAGACAATATCAATGTAGGTGATAGTCACTTAGACCTTAATTTTTCAATATCGGACTCTTCGGCTATTCGAATGTGTGGTGTGCCTTCCGATTTTCTTATGTAAATCTTCCCATAAGATGTCCAGCAGTAACTATACCCATTTCCAGCCGCGAACTCCCGAGCAAGATAGTGAAGCCTTCTGTCTTTTAGTGTCAAATTTTCGGATATGTAGACTGGCATCTTTGGCCCACTTATTTTAATACTCTCTGTATTGAGCTTCATATTGTTATCTTTGTTGTATTTTTTATAGTTATTTATGAAGTTTTCTCTCGTTGATACAGTAGTAAATTCAGCAATTATAGGTTTAATAGAAGACTTCGTATTAATTCGGTAGATGTCTCTTATTTCCAAGTTTTGTAGAGGAACGCTTAAACGGTTCGCTGTATTTTTAATTACTTCCTTCAAGTCATCTTTAGTCTCTTTTGGGGCCTGTGGGACGTTCCTTACTTCAATACTAGTTGATCTCGCATTTTTGTTCGAAATTTCTAACTGTTTCTGTAGAAAGTGTATTTCTTTTGCTAAGTTTTTATTGTCTTCTTCAACAGACTGCACTTTTGCTAACAAATCATCATATTTAACCGACATGAACTCCATCGCCGCTTTGATTTCATTATTCGAATGCAACAGAGCTGCATTTGATTTTTCGTTATCTTCTCTGAGTCTCTTAAACATATCCATAACCTCTGCCTTGCTGATATCATCGGTATCACCTCGCTTACGTTTTGCTTGGCTTGCTTTTCGTGTTTTGGTGTTGCTATAAGACTCAGCAGTGCTGATACCAGCATCTTGGTCCTGCGTCTCTGAAGTATTAGAGTCAGATGCGTAGTGTACGGGCGTTTTAAAAACAACTGGAGAGTCACTTTTAGGCGGCGTGCGCTTAAGAGGCATTTTCAATAAGTTTTACTTTATTTCAGTCAATCGGTAACAAGAATACTCAAACAGCTTGAAAAGAAAAAAAAGAAAAATAAAACGTTCCAATTTATTGCAAACAGATCGCCGCACTGGGAAAAATCGTGCACCACTGCAGCTTCAGCGTACCAGGCTCGCATAAACGGTTACTACAAGTGTAAACGTAGTCGCCAGTAACCAGTATCGTATGTTAACGTTGTCGTTGTGCAGCACACATGCACTCTCAGCGTACGTATCTGTGATGCTTGCGGAGGAAGTGAGGTGCGCGGCGGAGGTGTCAAGTTGTGCGAACACAGTTTATATGTGTGGCCGTTGCCGCTTATCAATGTAACCACCTGTTGAGTGCGTGAACTGGTAGTGTGCCGTGTAGTGATTTTGCCTTACTTGTATGTGTGTGGCGTTGTTCCATGTGTCAGTCACTCATCGGATGAATTTGTACCTCTTCGATGGTTATGCTCTTCTATTTTTTCGGCCTGATTATTTTTAACAAATTTACGAAAATTAAAATTTTAAATAAATTGTAAATGGTTTAATGCACGTTTACTCGCCAGCGAGGTCCGGGGGGAAGAGCAAATAATAAATAATCATATATTTTCGATTGACCGCTTCTAGTGCCTAAGAATCGTTTTAAGAAATGCAAGGCGTCCTAAAAATTCCTAGCTGGGTTACGGGGCATTTCTACCGTCACTTTGTTACTAGAAATTCAAAAAAATACTTGTAACCCTCGTAGTGTAGCTTCCTTGGTCGTTTTTAAGCGATCAACTAAGTTAAGTGAATTTTTTTGCATGGTGGTAGGACATTTCACACCTGGCTAGCTTCAAGTAGAAAATCTGTCGCCAAGCACCTAACGGTGTTTTAATATTGTTATGCTTGCAATAACGCCTGCTATGCGGATTACATTACAAAATTACAAATATACGCTAGGAAAAATTTTAGTCATGTGCGGGATTCGAACCCGCGTCCATCCGCCCCTTTAGCCTTTATGCTCTAACCAATTGAGCTAACATGACATGACGTCATAACTCAAATCTTTCCTATCGTTTTTTAATCATGAGCGCTTCCGTGCTTCGGAGGGCATATTCACGGTTGCTGTCTCAGGGTGGCATTGTTATAGAATGGTGGTAGGCTATTATGCGGATGCGAAATTTGCCGACAAACGACCGTGTGTTCCGGCAGCTGTCCTTGAGAGCGAGTAATTCTAGATTAGCCTGAACAACACCTTCGATATCACTTACCATCAGGCGAGGGAGTAGTCAAAAGTCTATCAGCTATAAAACAATGATGTAAATTAATGATAAGTGCTTTATAGTTTTTGTGAATTAATGATGAGAGTTTTATAGTTTTTCTATGGCCTGTTAATTCTTTCACTGAGAAACTGTTATCATCACAAAATGTTTTTTGCATTCACACATGTTACGTTCGTGTTATTAATTTTTAATTTTTTTCAGATGTTATGAATCTGAATCTATTTCAAAGCGAAACGATGGCATTTTAAACTATGTGAGTAGTTCCAGATGTGCAAGTAATAATCATTATTCTCCAATACTTGTACTTGAAGTGTTTTTGTTGCTTAGCTGTAGTTGTAGCTTGTACTTGTATCCAGTGTTCCATATATCTGATAAAAAGTGGAACTCGGTATCTCGTATACTTCAAAGCTAAAGTCGAATAATTTGTTGAATATTGGCGTTAAAAACAAACTCCATTTCACCTCAGCATTAGAGGGGAGAACTACTGCGAGAAGAACGGGAAGAAATTCGACTCTATTTTAAAATTTATTACAAAAAATATATATTTTTTGTTATTCCAATTTTTTTTTATGTTATTATGACGGTACAAGCTCGAGGCCCACCTGATGTTAAGTGGACTAACCTCTGCCTATAACAGTTGCAATTCATGACAACTCACGAAATGCACTGCGCCCGTCACATTGAGACATAGTTGTTAAGTCTCATTGTGCCTGTAATTTCATTGTCTCTCAAGGACTACTGCCGGAACACACCTTTCGGTGCTTGACGACAGACTTTCTACTAGAGGGTGGTCGCTAACCAGGCGGGCATTCGCAAAATGCCCTTCCACCATGCGGTGAAGCTCAAGCTCTGCGCTCAAGCTCAAGCGGAATTCGAACCATGGACCTGCTGCGCGGCAGTCCATAGCCAATGCCACTGAGCCATCACTGCTTCTTCTCTAGTGTTTGCGCGCCTGGCATGGGTACAGGATGCACACGAGACTATATAAAAATTATCTATAGATATTGCACTTACACTGAAATAAATATAAAGATGAGTCGTATATACGATATTTGTTGATAAAAGTGCATTCAATGATTTCATAGTAAGAAAACAACAAAAGTGGATAAGGAACGAACAATACAATGTTGAAGTTTTCATTGAACAAATTGCATTTGTTTGCCGACATGTAATATATAATGAGATATAAATAAAAATTTCTTCCACAGGTCCAAACAGCGACCGTTCAATTTCCAAAAAACTGGACGTGTAACTTTCATTTATCAAAAACATTTCGTGAATACAACACAAACTGTAAATTTCATCTCGATATAACGAAAAATCCAAGTAAGTCATGAAGTCAGGTCAGGCTTCTCACGGTAATTATAACTACGAAATATTATATAGAGTTGACAATTAAAGGAAAATAGTTAAAGTATTTTTGCTACGAAATTTCACCATTCCATCTCCGTATATCCAGACAAGCGTCCTTACACATTTAGATATGTGACAATGTATTTGTATATTTTTGTTTTACGCTGCGATGGAGCTACGAATCAACGTGAGTTTTTGCACCGAGAGCTAGAAAGCTGTATTATTATTAAAAGATGCATCCAATTTAAAGATACATAATAAATTGGCTGAACGATTTTGATTATAATGCCACGGAGAAATTGATTGCTAAAAAGTAGTGTAGTCTAGTGTTTAAATTGGTGAGAATGAATAAATATGTATACTTTCACACAAAATTACACATTACAAATCACACATCCTTTACATGTGCTATACTCAAACATACAGAACAACACACACCGACACATACACCTCTCACAACCCTCACAAACATTCACTTAAACTCATACCCGCAATACTACACCGTAAATATTATATAATTAAAATATGCCGAAAAGACGTTAATTTCGAATGTCAACAAAATTTCGTTAAAATATTTTTCCTATATGTATCTATATATAGATGTGTCACAGATCCACTAAAGCCAGGAAGGACTTAACTCTTGAAATACAGGCCACCAGCCTAGTTTAAGAGTCAGAGACTCATCATAAATGTATCACAATAAGGATGAAATAAATTAATTTGTATTTATTTGTATTATCCGGCAACTGAGACAAGAACTAAAGAACCCTTAGTTACTACGTAATCTTGTTTTGATTCCGAAAAAAAAACTTCTTGAAGGATAGTTAAGGGCACTAAGGCTGCTTTTCATCTAGAGATGTGCGATAGGGATGTGTGTGCAATACTCCGATCACATCTCTTGATTTGTCAATTTGTAACAAATATCAAAAAAAGTGTCCAGAAAATCATACAATCTCATTGGTACATAACACAAGCATTCGAAACACACTTAAAAAGTGGTATATCAATTTAACTTAGAAAACTATCGCGTGTTTTGTTCATTATAACTAAAAATGCACTCACACTTATATTTACTGGATAGGTTCCGACCAGTTTCGGGCTATATTGTAGCCCTTCGTTTGGGAGTCACGGTTACGCGAAGCGGCGAGCGCGGGCGTCAGCAGGTAACTTGAGTCCCAGCCAGTTGCCTATTTAGCGATAATATAAATGCTGAAATGTATAAACATTTTGTAAAACATTAAGACTGTCATTTTAATGAGTGTACATTCAGGGATTCAAAATCTAAAATGTTTCGTTTTGACTTTTTTATTGCCATTATGAATCAAAGTTATAATATATTAAAATAAATAAAATTGTTTTTATTTTAAAATTACCATACAAATAATATGTAGAAAGAAACAATAATGACAACTGATACACAAGAAAAAAAAAACAAAAAATATTTCATAATTAATATAAACGGAAAAGAAAAGATGAATCGATAAATAGATAAATAAATAATGTGGGCAAAAGGAGAAAACCAGTAAAAAGTCCGTACACATTTTATTACACATGTGCATAGACGCTGTTGAATGTGAAATTTTGTGAGTGAGGATGTGTGTGTTTATAAATTACGTCTGCACGTTGATACGGCTGAACCGATGTGGCTGAAACTTCAAATATTGATAGTTTATGTAACGGATTATCACCATCATCATTACGTTTCACCATCATATTCACGATTGAAACCGCAGGGTGCAACTAGAACTACATAAATCTGGGAACAAATATTGGTCGCAGTGGTTAGTACTCAAATGCAAAGATAATTTATTAGAAGATTTTTTCAATAGTAATAACGTCTACCGCTGTATGTCTTATTATGAGCTTATGAGCTAACAATTACCCTCACGCTATGGAAGGCGGCCCAACACCGCACAGAGATTTCATGATAAATAGTTATTATTAGAATATTAGAAAACGCGAATTTAATATTGTCGTTAACAAAACCGTCCAATATACTGTTATCATAGTATTCACACATACCTACACCTACTCGTATTTGGCTCAACATGCTGAGCACGCTGCCAACTGGTAGCAGGCTTGACTTTTTTAAACAAGAAGTCCAAAAAGCTAACTAAAAACGTTTGAGGAGCAAGAAGTTGAAATTCTACCCATCATATACGGGCATAATTTTAAGTTTTAGTTTAAATGCCGTCAGTGCTCTTCTAACTCTTCAAACAAAATTATTTTCATGAAATCTTTAACTTCCATCATTTTAGAAGATAGAAACACCTTTGTGTGAATAAAATCACTATCGTAATGCAAGACGATGTGATTTCTCAATTCTTTCTGGCGAACCTTATTATATATTTGGCGTAGTCTTCTAGCGAAACTCGATTTAACTACACAAACATCATCAACTGTGGGCAACAGTTTATGCTAGTCGTAGTAGTAACTAACAGTTTTGTTGATTTGCCGTCAACTTTGAATACCTATTACCAGGTCCCTTGCTTCTTATTCAGCTGATAACTATATATCCATGTTTCACCACCTGTTAATTTGTCAGAATTAGAACATTGGTGATTAAACTTTCGTCACATTTCTTTGCACCAATCGACTGTCGTGAGACTCCATAGTTGCCGGTGGTGGCAGCAAAGATTTTTGATGTCTATTAAATATGTTTTCGTAATAAAAAACATTTTCAGTCTCACTTTTAAACGCTACTTAAATTTTAAGCATTACTTAGCCGCTGATTAGCAATATTTCTTACTTATAAACGCTACATAACTTTATCGAGTACCTAAGTACTACTCAAATCAGCTGTCAAAATATACACCGTCCGACCCTTGTTTAAAATTTTAAATAACAAGATGGCGCCCATTTTTCCAATCAGCTGATTGAGTTATTATTAAGGTTATTGATAAGGAGGTATACAAAACTATAAACACGACATACACTGTTAATAAATCTTAAAAATATATCAAGTAGAAACATAAAATTGATGAAACAAGATTATGCGTACTTTTCGTGATCTTATTATGGTATAGAATAGATACTGGTTAAAATATTATAATTTGATATAATTTAATAGCAGAATTTAGTAGGTACACCTCTTTGCGTTTTTTTTTATGTTATTGTGAAGGAACAAGCGTGAGGCCCACCTGATGTTAACCGGTATCCTCTGCCTATAACAGATGCATTTCATCACAAGTGACGAACTGCACTGCGCCCAACACCTTGAGACATACCTGTTAAGTCTCATTTAGCCTGTTATTTCACTGGCTCTCAAAGACTGCTGCCGGAACACACCGTTAGTTGCTTGGCGACAGATTTTCTACTTGAGGGCCAAGCCAGGCGGGCATTCGCAAAATGCCCTTCCACCATGCGGTGAAGCTCAAGCTCTGGGCGGGATTCGAACCATGGACCTGCTGCGCGGCAGTCCATAGCCAACGCCACTGAGCCATCTTCTTCTTGCTTCAAGAATATGGCAGTTGAAAGATACTGGGGTCAATACGACGTTACTACCTATATACCTACTTACCTACGAGTACATATTATAAGTAGGCATATTATATAAGTATGTTGCACATGATCTACCTATTAAATATTTTAATGTTACTATATAAATATATGGCTCTCCACTAGTTGGACTGCCGCCATATTACGTCGCCGGGAGCCGATGAATACAAGAACTAACAGCTGTTCCTTGCGACGTTTTCTTGGGAAGGCATTCGTTCAGCAGTCGGCGTCTTCTTGTCCAGCGGATTATGATAATGGCTTTCATACAGATTCCAGATGACTTAGCACACTAATGCTCAATGTTAGGATATGAGCCAGCAGAGTGACACGTCTATGCACGTCTGTGAAGATATTGCAATTGTATTGGCTTCCAAAATACATAGCTTTATAAAAATGCCATTTAGTCTGAGAGAAGTTACTGCAATTAAAAAACATCCAGCATCCTTTTATGACGAGTTTTTAGGAGTCTAAGTATTCATATTTTGTATTAGTGGTCTCATTTAAGCACCTGTTTAGTGTGCGAGCCTATTACTATTTACTGATTTAAATTAGACACGGACTGTTACTGAAAATCCCTTTCTCAGAAAAACCCAAAATCTGATCCGACCCGGTAATCGAATTCATTGTGATTTTCTTATTAACTTCCTCGTGGTTTCACCCGCGTAGACAATGATATAAACTCATGATGATGATGAAAGCTAGTAGAGGACCTAATCAAACTATTCTGTTGTTTCATCCAAACCCTCAAGCCGACAAAACGTGAACAGAAGTCAAAACACATACACATAAACTTTCGCCTTTATAATATTAGTGTGATTTAAGGAAGCGTTATAACTTATAAAACAAAATAAAAGGAAGGTTGAAAACTGGGATTCATAGAGAAATACGTAGACAATCGGGCATAGGAATAATTTCGGAAGGAAAAAGATAACTTCCAGCGGGGCTTGAACTCTTAACCCAAGAGAGAACCGCTCTTACCAAGATATTTAGCACTAGATACATGATAATTGGCAATTTAGGTCATTCATAATACCTTTTAGTTCAATGTTGTCAGTTTAAAATACGTTCGACCTCATTATCCATTGCTTAACTGAACAGGTGTGAAGTAGCGTTTATAAGTAAGAAATATTTAAACATTACTTAAACACTGTTTAGTTATCCATTACTTAGCAAGTAATCAGCGGATTTTTTATTAGTAAGGGGGTTAACTAATACCAATACTCAATTGTCCTCAAATTCCTCCATACGTAATTTACCTGTTTCCTTTAATGAGTAGTCTGACTGCGGTCACGTTTTCCAGCTACCGCCAATAACGGATCTTATTCTGGTTTTAATTTAATTCATTTCCTGGAGTCATTTTGGAATGGCCCATAAACGCCCTTGAGGAAATGTACAAATTTAGTGTAATTTTAATTCGTTTCCTGTATTCATTTTGGAATGGCCCATAAACGCCCTTGAGGAAATGTACAAATTAAGTATACATACGTATGTAAAAATGAAAAACAAAATAGCCGATCCATTAAAAAAAAATAACTTTGAATCTTAGTTTTCGGGACACTTAACGCAAAAACCGGCCAAGAGTAGTCTCTGACCTGAATGCGAAAATGTATTTTCCACACGAGAAATAGTGGTACTCGTATCGCATTTTCTGAATGCTCGTTAGGCTTGCTGCCACCCCCAAGTAGAAAATCTGTCAAGATCAATTCTGGCACCTGTGTTTTAGATCAGTTTCCTTTTTGACCGGCTTAACAAAAAGGAGGAGGTATCAATTCGACGGATTTTTATGTTTGTTACCTTAACTTTTGACTGGGTGAACCAATTTTGATGATTCTTTTTTATTTGAAAGCTGATGCTTTCCGTGTAATTCTATTTACATTTTATCAAAAGCCGTTTTTGAGTTACACTCCAATAACTGAAAAGTGTTTTCATATCTTGATGATATAGTCATTGACAGTGAATGACAATCGATCCCGTAAGGAGCAAGGTCACGAAAAAGGGTGAAAATTTTTTTTTATTTAAAAATAGAACCGAATACAACACTAAAAAGTATGAAATAACTTATCGAAGTCGGTACCATGCGCACAATATTGTAATAATAGGTACTATTGAAATATCATGGTACAGACTTCAACAAGTTATTTCACACTTTTGAGTATTGAAGTCGGTTCTATTTTTAGATAAAAAAAATGTGTCACCCTTTTTCGTGATCCTTGCTACTTACGGGATCGATTGTCATTCACTGTCAATGACTATATCATCAAGATATGAAAACACTTTTCAGTTTTTGGAGTGTTACTCAAAAACGACTGGACCGATTTTGATAAAATTTGAATGGAATTACACGGAAAGCATCAGCTTTCAAATAAAAAAGAATCATCAAAATCGGTTTACCCAGTCAAAAGTTAACAAACATAAAAATCCGTCGAATTGAATACCTCCTCCTTTTTGTTAAGTCGGTCAAAAAGGAAACTGACCTAAAAGACAGGTGCCAGAACTGATCTTGACAGATTTTCTACTTGTGGGAGGCAGCAAACCAAACGAGCATTCAGAAAATGCGATACCACTTTTTTCAAATCAATAAAATAAAATCTAAATCCTGCTTACCACATACCAAATCTGTTTACAACTCCATTATTTTACGATCATGAATTTGATTATAGCCAAATGCTAGCATATCAGCATTAAAAATAAAATATTTTGTGTTGCGTACTTCGTATTAGAGGAAAAACATTATTGTGAAGAAGATTTTGAAAGTGGGATAAGAAAATTTTGATGATGTAGGTCTGATCTGTAATATAGGTAAAGAAAAATATACGAGGGTTTGAATTGTTACAGATATGGGAAAACTATACGTAAATGGAAAAGAAGTTTCCATATATGATACTTCTAAGCCGGAAGTTACAGCAGTGGAAGATTATGATTTCTTCGACGGTGAACTGGTAAAAATAATCTGTTCCGGTGAACGCAATTATTTCAAACTGACATACACCACAATGGGTAATATATTTTTTAATAAACCTTACAAAAGCAGTAAATACGTAGGATACTTGGTAAGTTAAATCATCATCATCATCAGCCGGAAGACGTCAAATGTTGAACAAAGGCCTCCCGCACAGAATGCCACAAAGAACGGCTATTAGCCGCTTGTTACCATTAGCTACCAGCGGTTTTTACGATGTCATCAGACCACCTAGTTTTTTTTTTTTTTTTGTTATTATGACGGAACAAGCCCGAGGCCCACCTGATGTTAAGTGGACTAACCTCTGCCTATAACAGACGCATTTCGTCAACGACGAATTGCACTGTGCCCGTCACACTGAGACGTCCAGTTGTTAGGTCTCATTAGCCTGTAATTTTTTGGCTCTCAAGGACTGCTGCCGGAACACACCGTTAGGTGCTTGGCGACAGATTTTCTACTTGAGGGTGGTCGCTAGCCAGGCGCGCATTCGCAAAATGCCCTTCCACCATGCGGTGAAGCTCAAGCTCTGGCTCAAACCTAGTTGGCGGCCTACCAACTTAACGTCTTCCGGTGTAATGTGGTAACCACTCGAGAAATGAGAAATTGTCTCCGTTACACTTAGCATCATAAGACAATATCGCAAACTCTTGCCAATTAGCCACTACATGGCTCATAATTTTTGTGTCTAATGAAATAAATAGGACAGGAATTGAAACTGGCAACACTATACTCGACTTGTCTGTCATACTCAACGCGCCACGGACGTCTCACCAGAATTCCGATGCTCAGCGCGTAGCGTTCTTTCCATGCTTCGTAAAAAAATATGTACGAAAAAATAATTATAAGCTTAACAACTGATTTAGAAAATTATCTTTATTGTACAAAGACACAATATTATTATTACTTTTTATAATGAAGTTTTATTAGTAAGCTAGTTTAAATTTTCTTTTTTTATTAAATAAAAATTGTATTCCGGTTCAAAAGATAAATCAATTTTAAAGATGGACGAACAGGTTGAGCGGTTGAGCGTCAGCGGGTAAGGTTCAGGTGACACACTTTCCTCCCCATTTTCACTCCTTCTAATCAACCCTAGCAAATAATATTATAATGGCATGTTTTTGTTTTAAAAACTCTATCCAGATACCAATTTTCATCACTATACCTGCAAAAACAATGACCTTTCTATACAAAGTTTCATTCTCAATTTCATACACTTAAGTCTTCCCTGTCCAAAATATGTTGAACATGTATTTTTTTTTTATAATTATCTATCCGAATACAAATTTTCAGAGCTGTAAGTTAAAAAACATAGGACTTCCATACAAACGTTTTCATCCATTTTACACCCTTAGGGGGTGAATTTAAAAAACACCTTTCTTAGTACACCCCTACGCATTAAGACAAATACACCCTCCAAATTTCAAATCTCTGCGACCAGCGGTTTAGGCTGTGTGTTGTATATCAGTAAGTGAGCCTGGACTTTGATTCTTAAATATATAGATAGATAAAATAGGCAATAAAAAAAAACTTCTCTTCACTCTTGAGCTAGGGGTGGAATGTGTCAAACAAGATGTGGCAATACCTTAAAACTTTAAATATTATATATTCAATATTCTGAGACAGGTACTTGGCGGCTTAAGATTTAATATCATTGAATACATAAAATAAAATAAAGTCGTTCTTGAAGAGTGCTTCGGTAACCACCGGTTGCTTAATAGAATCAATAGAAATCAAAGTCAATATTAGCCGTTTAAGAATAAATTTCTATTGTTCTCGTTATCTATGTTTCATACTTTATTATTTAATTAATGTATAATTTTGCATCTATTTCAGCCGACAAAACTTATTCTACAGGATCAGTTATATATGATCCGCAAATAATGTATATAAAATTACATGCAACCAATGTTGGCGCATATGTCGAGTGCAGCATAACTGATGCAAAAGTCAATCCGCAACGAACCCAAGTTAAAAGGTTACATTTTGTACATAACAAAACGCCACGTAAGTCATACTATTATACATAGATTTGTAATTTTCTTTTAATCCATGAAGTGACCATCCAGTTTTTTTGGCAACTAATTACAATTTGGGTTTCATTGGTTATCTTGTCTTACAATGACTTGTCACCGTCTTCAATCTGGAAACTACCCATTCAGTACCTTTTTTTTTTTTTTATGTTATTGTGACGGAACAAGCTCGAGGCCCACCTGATGTTAAGTGGACTAACCTCTGCCTATAACAGTTGCAATTCATGTAAACAAAGGGAATTGCACTGCGCCCGTCACATTGAGACATAGTTGTTAAGTCTCATTGTGCCTGTAATTTCACTGGCTCTCAAGGACTACTGCCGGAACACACCTTTCGGTGCTTGGCGACAGACTTTCTACTTGAGGGTGGTCGCTAGCCAGGCGGGCATTCGCAAAATGCCCTTCCACCATGCGGTGAAGCTCAAGCTCTGGGCGGGATTCGAACCATGGACCTGCTGCGCGACAGTCCATAGCCAATGCCACTGAGCCATCACTGCACTAGTTTCAATTGGGGTTTAATTGGTTTGTAATCATCATTTATGGTTCCTTCTGGGATTAAAAGAACTATCTTAGATTTTTTTTACAAAATGAGACAAACATAAGCTTTAATTAATGCGGAGACTACACTGTTTGCTCGCAAATTAAATGCTTACGATTAATTTTAAACAAAAATTAAAGCAAATGATTGTCGATATGTAATAATACTGGTAGGATTAATCGATAATTAACGATCACTTCCACACAATTCACATACTTGTCAATAAAAAATCAATTTACTTACATGATTTAAACCAGGGCTTTATTGTTTAAAAAATGGTAATGAACATGAATTTAATTTTGTCAATTTCCTTTCATAAGATGCCGATTATGAAGTTCTAATTTCAAAATAACGATTATTTTCATAGCCTTTTGAATTAGAGAATAAGGCTTTTGGTAGTTTTCCTTTCAACTACCATGCTATAACGACCGCATTTTTTTTAAAATTATATTGTGAAGTAACAAGCGCGAGGCCCACCTAATGTTAAGCGGTATCCTCTGCCTATAACAGATGCATTTCATCACAAGTGACGAACTGCACTGCGCCTATCACCTTGAGACATACCTGTTAAGTCTCATTTTGCCTGTTATTTCACTGGCTCTCAAGGACTGCTGCCGGAACACACCGTTAGGTGCTTGGCGACAGTTTTCTACTTGAGGGTGGTCGCTAGCCACCGCATTCACAGGCATTCACAAAATGCCCTTCCACCATGCGGTGAAGCTCAAGCTCTGGGCGGGATTCGAACCTGCGCGGCAGTCCAAGCCAATGCCACTGAGCCATCACTGCTTCAAACTAAATGACAGTTTAACGTGGGCATGGAAGCTCTTAGAAGTACCGCTAGCCCATGGCGCTCATAATGATTACTTGGATGGGTGGACGCAGTGGACGTTGCATAACTTAGCTGATCTGTTAAGAATTTAAAAACGACAAGGAATAAAAATATTATGCGTGTTATATATACGAAAAATTCTAGGTGTGATTGATACAAATATATGATTTCGGTTTATACAACTTTAGGATCTGATTATAATACTGAATATCATTTGTGTTGTAATATTTTTTTATTTCTTTTTAGCTAACATAGGCTACACAGTCAACGGATTAATTTTAACACCAATCACGTCTCCTTTGAAAATAAAATCTGGAGATTTGTTTTTCGAATACGAATATTATGACGAGGAGTACTTAGATATCATGGTATTGAAAGATGATGAAATATACGACGAAGTAAAATGTGTCAAAATGGGTTCAAAAGACACTGAAGGTATAGTAAAAATATACGATATTAATTATAAGTCACTTAAAACACAATAAAATTATTATAGCACCTTCTAAAGAACTTCCATCTTACACTGCGATCCCCGAGCCGCCTGCCAAGCGTGGGGATTATGGCAAAAACCCCCTTAATAGAAGAGGCTGTGTTTTGCAGTGGACGAATCAGCTGTTACAGTAAAACACAATTAAATTATTACTGATTGAAGTGACAGCCATAAGGCAATAGTTTTGGAGTGCCACGCATGGTGTCCATAGTTTGAATCCTACAGTGGCTTGAGTGCGATGGCATTGGAGCTTAGCGACAGATTTTGTTATGATTAACAAAACCTTTTTTTTTATTGCTGATAGGGTAAGCCTTTGGCTACAATATCACCAGATGATAAGTGATGATGTGGTCGAAGGTGTTAACAGTCTGAGTGTTAACGTAGAATTACTGGCTGTCAAGGATAGCTATAATTTCACCCCCCATTGCTACCTATTGAGTGTCGTAAGAGGCGATTAAAGGTAAAATACCCAAAGGTGGGCAGCAGCATCTTCTGTGGACTGATATGTTAAACTGCGGTCCCCAAGACGCCTGCCAAGCGTGGGGATAATGGCAAATCTGCCTAAATGGAGGATGCTGTGTTCAGTAGTGGTCAATCCGGCTGATACAGTAAAGTACGCTCTAACACCGAGTGGCACTAGGTGGACTGACGGAATCGTGAAAGTCGTTAGTAGCCAATAGTTACAAGCGGCTAATAGCCGTTCTTTGTGGCGTTCTAGAGGGATCGCCTTTGTTCAACAGTTGATGACTTCCGGATGATGATGTTGCTCTAAAATCACGACGATATAATCTTCCTTTTCGACCGACTTCAAAAAAATTAGGAAGTGCTCAATTCCTGTGTTTTTTTTATATATTTGTTACCTCACTCTTTTGACTGGGTGATGCGTGCCGTGTGGTCCCATTTAAATTTCATCAAAATCTGTCAAGCCGTTTTTGAGTAACACTCCAATAACTGAAAAGTATTTTCCTATTTTGATGTTATAGTCATCGACAGTGAACGACAATCGATCCCATAAGTAGCAAGAGTCACTAAAAGGGGTGAAAAATCATTTATTATCAAAAAATGAAGACGATTTCACCACTCAAAATGAGTGAAATGACTTGCCGAAGTCGGTACCATGCGCACAATATTGTGATAATTTTGAACAATCGTACCGACTTCAACACACGTTATTTCACACATTTAAGTTTTTTTTATGCCTGATAGATTAGCCTTTGACCACTATCTCACCTGATGGTAAGTGACGATGTGGTCGAAGATGTTGTTCAGACTAACCTAGAATTACTGGCTCTCAAGGACAGCTGCCGGAACACACCGTTAGGTGTTTGGCGACAGATTTTCAACTAGAGGGTGGTAGCTAGCCAGGCGGGCATTCGCAAATTGCCCTACCACCATGCTATAACGACTGCCATCCTAAGATAACAACCGGGACCGACGGCTTAACGTGCCCTCCGAAGCACGGAAGCGCTCAGTAGTAATGTCACTAGCGCGTCCAACTCATGACCGCGCGCGACGTTGCTTAACTTTGCTGATCGGTTAAGAACAGCTAAGTAAACTTCGCTACGAGCGAATTAAAGTTACATTTAATTGTTGAAGTCGTTCCATTTTTAGGTATTTTTCTTTTATTTAAATTGATTTATATAATGTGATATATTTAATTTCAGATTTAACCTGGCGGAACAACAGTGCTCATGATAATTTTACAATTAAAATGAAACGTCGCAGTGATGATGTACTGCTGAATTGTAGCATGGCCTCCAGTCCACGGTACAATTTAAGGCACTCATATAAGACAGTTACAAATATCATCCTGAAGCTGATTCCTGTAAAAAAGTGTAAGTAACATACAAACTTCTCTGTAGTCTTTCTGTTCCTTTCGAACTATAAGCGTGTAGCCATTCCATATGAAATACCTTTGTAGTAATGCTAAAGAATAATAAGAAATAATGATTAGTTTAACAACTAATAAGAAAATGTATGCTAAGGCCAACATATATTATATATTTTTTATATTCCTGATAGGTTAGCCTTTGATCACTATCTCACCTGATAGTAAGTGATAATATGGTCGAAGATGTTGTTCATAACTTAGAATTACTGGCTCTCAAGGACAGCTGCCGGAACACACCGTTAGGTACTTGGCGACAGATTTTCTACTTGAGGGTGGTAGCTAGCCAGGCGGACATTTGGAAAATTGCTACTACGATGATTTAACGACTGCCATCCTAATACAACAACCAGGACAAACGGCTTAACGTGTCCTCCGAAGCACCAAAGCGCTCAGTAGTAATGTCACTAGCGGTCACCCATCCAACTCCTGACCGCGGCGGACGTTGCTTAACTTTGCTGATCGGTTAAGAACAGCTAAGCAAACTTCGCTAGGAGCGCTGTTTTATTATGGAGTATGAAGAGGGCAACTTGACCCTCTCATTACTTCATAATATAAAAATGCGCTGCCTTCCCCCCCTTCTTTTTTTTAATTAAAATGTTAGGTTAACCTTTGACTACTATCTCTCCTGATGGTAAGTGATGATGTGGTCGAAGATGTTGTTCAGGCTAGCCTGGAAGTACTGGCTCTCAAGGACAGCTGCCGGAACACACCGTTAGGTGCTTGGCGACAGATTTTCTACTTGAGGGTGGTAGCTAGCCAGACGGACATTCGCAAAATGCCCTACCACCATGCTATAACGACTGTCATCCTAAAACAACCACCGGGACCGACGGCTTAACGTGTCCTCCGAAGCACGAAAGCGCTCAGTAGTAATGTCACTAGCGGTCACCCATCCAACTCATGACCACGACGGACGTTGCTTAATTACTTTGCTGATCGGTTAAGAACGGCTAAGCAAACTTCGCTACGAGTGCTAAGAGCGTCAAGGTAAGCGATGGTAAGCGTCATGCCTGAACATTACAGTTGCAGTGTCCTTATCTGTTTGCCACTGCACTGCGGTCGTCATTTCGAGACGTAACTGGATGTGTCGCGTTTGTCGAGTTATTTTACTTGCCACAGTGTCATTCATGCATTAACATAGTAATGTTTGCGCACTACTGCTTTTAGGTAGAATATCTGTAACCCACCAAGATGGATTCTTGCTAAAAGACCTGGGTGATAGTGGCAGAAGACAGCAATGGAAGCAAATATTTTTTTATAAATTTTATGTTGGTTTCACTCATTCAGTGAAATACTTTTAAAATAAAACTGTTGCCATAACCGAAAAGTATAACACGCAACTTGGTTTTGTGTATTTTGTTTTATGTTATTATGGCTGAACAAGCACGAAGCCCACCTGATGTTAAGCGCTACCTCTGCCTATAATAGATGCATTTCATCAAAACGAACTGCACTGCGCCCGTTAACCTGAGACTTTCTGTTTTTGTGTCTCATGTGCCTTTTATTTAACTGGCTCTCAATGACTGCTGCCAGAACACATTGTTATGTGCTTGGCGACACATTTTCTACTTGAGGGTGGTAGCTAGCTAAGCGGGCATTCTAAAAATGCCCTACCACCATGCCACCACCTTCATGAGTTCATAGATCTGAACCAGAATTGTGATCAAATAATATGAAATAGACATCAGAATTAAATAGAAATATATACATTGGTATTATATTTCTAATATTAATTAAATTATTGCAATACTTGACTATGATAACTTTTACCGAAGGCGTTTGCCATGTAAGAACTGTTCGTGAGCCCATATAAAGTACTAATAGTATTTTATGTTTTTTTCACAACTTAAACTATCAATATTCTAAGTTTTATCCAAATCAGTTCAGCCGTTGCAGCGTGAAGAAGTACCACACTTACACACTCACATCCTCATACACATATATTAGATTAGTGTGTTCGGAATTAATGATATGATATTTTACAGCTTTTCGTGTGACTGGTCTGTCGATGGCTAACACTTTAGTGAAATATGAGAATGTGATCGTATATGAATATAATGACAATGAAAAACTAAATTTATCATGTCAATCGCCGTATCCTCTCACATGGAATTACACATGTAAGTTATATGTATATTTTACTTTTTCAAATTACTCAACTTATATAGAAATAATATACCATAATATTGGTGTAGTAATAAGTCTTCTTCTCAGTCGGGCACTCTTGTCAGATTGGTCGTGGTTGCACTGATGACGTACACGCCGAGGCAAAAGTTAGGTCTCCAATATTTCCAAGGCTTGCCCTCTTAGCTATGTTTTTTTTTTAAATCCTTATAGGTTAACCTTTGACCACTATCTCACCTCATGGTAAGTGATGATGTGGTCGATGATGTTATTCAGGCTAACCTAGAAGTACTGGCTCTCAAGGACAGCTGCCGGAACACACCGTTAGATGCTTGGCAACAGATTTTCTACTTGATGGTGGTAGTTAGCCAGGCGGGCATTCGCAAAATGCCCTACCACCATGCTATAACGACTGCCATCCTAAGACGACAACCGGGACCGACGGCTTAACGTGCCCTACGAAGCACGGAAACGCTCACTAGTAATGTCACTATAGCGGTTACCCATCCAACTCATGACTGCGCGCGACGTTGCTTAACTTTGCTGATCGGTTGAGAGCAGCTAAGTAAACTTCGCTACGAGTGCTTCAAAATAATATGTTCTTCCAGTTCTGTCGGTTCGAAGCGTTCCGAGTACACTGGACCATGGTAGACTCAGTTGCTTTTATTATCAGGTCAGTCCAGCGGGTTGGTGATCGGCCGCGTAATTTTTTGCCTTCCACCTGGCCTTGAAGCCTGGCCTTTAGTCTCTCCATCGAGTCCTCTTTTTTGGAGATGTGACCAAAGAAGTTCAAGATTCGTAGTTGCACAGTTGACGATAGTCGTTCTTTGATACCGAGTTCTTTGAGGATGGATATATTGGTACGGAATGCCGTCCACGGGATCTTCTGGAGGCGTCTCCAGCACCACATTTCCAGTGCATCGATTTATCTCTCTCTCTCAGAGACCAGGTTTCGGCAAAAAATGAAGTAAAGGTAATAAAAATAATTGGGATTTAACAGAGGTTTGTTGTCAAATGTATGGTTTATGAAAAAAGGTAATTAACCATGGCTTCACCACAGTCATCGTTGAATTTAGCATATAGCTCAAATTCCACAATTCACACCTACCAGATCGTAAATACTAGGGGTATTTACGTCACAAAATTCCTTCAGTAAATGTGGCCCCGTTAGGTGGACGATGGTTAGCTCTGCTAGGACCAATGATGGCCGAGTGGTAGTAGATAGGTACTGCCGTGCCGCAGGTGTATGGTTCGATCCCCACCGCCGGCTTGAGCTTCACCGCATGGTGGAAGGGCATTTTGCGAATACTCGCCTGACCAGCTACCAACCTCAAGTAGAAAATATGTTGCCAATCACCTAACAGTGTGTTCCAGCAGCAGTGGTTGAGAGCCAGAAAAATTACAGGCTCATGATTCTTAATAACTGTATGTCTCAGTGTGACGGGCGCAGTGCAATTCGTTCGGACGACATGCATCTGTTACAGGCAGAGGTTAGTCCGCTTAACATCAGGTGGACTTTGTGCTTGGTCCTTCACGATCACATAAAAAAACTAGAGAACGATTGCACTTAGCAAATTTTTATTAATACTTAAAACTTTGTGCGTCAACCTGGCGGGGCCACCTATAACAATGTCAATAATGCTTACCTGCTACTTCTGGTGAGTGTCACTTTTAGTCAACGTGCGTGCCAATAAGCTAACTAAATTTCATTATAATCTAGTCTACTGAGTTATTATTTTTTTTAGACTGGTAATGTTTAACTTTGAACATCCATTTATTTTAGCATCTGAAGTGGACGTATCTGGAAAAATAAATACATCAATAAATAGCGATGTATTATTAAAAGCTGTTTACATTTTATTTGGCATATTCAAGCCAAATGCTAATCAAAAGAGTTCTGAAATTAAATGTGAAGCCCCTTCTCAAAAGAATAAAACCGAAACGGATATGCATACGATCTGTGTAAAGTTAATAAAAAGGAATGAACCTGAGTGGAGTCCATTTAAAGACTTCTATTCTATATTCAATGGCAGAAACGCTAAACGTAAGTAATTTTAAGTTTACGCATCCTTCTGTTTCTTATTAAACATATTAACTTATGCACTAACGAACACTCATTGATTATAAATTTATATCGTTTGGACGTTGTCCTCAATAGTGTAACTTGCCACAGTGATTTGGCATCAGTAACTGAATATTATAATAGAGCAACAGATTTCACAGATGCAGCCAAAACAACATGGCCTCCACAGACTGTCAACGTCGACCATTTTTATTTAAATACCCTTTATACAGTACTTGAGTTTCCCATGACGATTAGTAACGAAAGTAATATAAATTTAAAATCTTAGGAACGTGTAGTTCGATTTACTCCTTCACGAATGAACTATAGTGCGCGTGGAACTAGTTGGCCGCGCCTAAGGTATGTGAGCGGTGGAGAGGCGGGGGCGCTTGCTTTGGTCATCACTGTCTAATATCTCATGTGCGTTGCGAGCAGTAGGCAACCCGCCCCCTCGCCGCCCCTGTCGCCACCTAAGGCGCGGCCAACTAGTTCCGCGCGCACTATAATCGTATTGTCTAATTGGAGCTAATCGTCATTTTGACATATTTCTTTGAATACGAAGCCCACTATGAAGTTCGAATGTCAAAAGAAAGTTTATTTTTATTACGATTGTAGTGAGAATAAGGTCCCGATTTCGTATTCGAAACTGATAGTGCTTATAGTACCACAGTACATCATTATCAGCTTTAAGTACAATTCGCCTCATACGTTCGACTTCAATTCTGATTTAAGTATATAATGTTTTTCTATAAAATACTCTCAGAGGCATTCCAGAGCATTGAAGTTTTCACGCTGATACTTACACGCGGAAAATAGCATTATATAGGCTCGCCGCCTATGTAACATGGAACCTAAATACGTTTTTTTTTATGATATGACGAGACAGAAAAGTCGCTCGCCAGATGGTAAGCGTTACAACTGTCCATTACATTTCCTGTGTAATTTTCTTGTTCTACTTGTCACTGCACTGCGCCGAGACGTTAAGGAGTTTTTGTTTTTTGTTCCCGCAGTAATTTAAATTCCTGCAGTGCTCTTCATGCCTAAACACAGTAGTACTGCACACAACTGCTGTGAGACGGAATATCTGGAGTCTGTCTTGTCATGGTGATACCCAGATTAACCATCTGGTAAACGTCTGGCAAAATGTGCATATTTTTACTTCAGCATACCCCGTCAGGGATAAACACACAAATTTCGTATAAAGTAGCATTATTGCGATTTGTACTTAACATAATTATTTTGTTTGCAGTTTTCTTCATAGGTGGTGGAGTAATAGTCTTCATCTTAATCGCCCTGTGGATCACACTCAAACTAATACGGAAAGTAACTAAAAAAAATGTAAGTGTTTTTTAGTGTGTAATTGAACTCGTTCTGCTTGCCATATTTTTTTTTTTATGTTATAGTGACCTAACGAGCTCGAGGCCCACCTGATGTTAAGTGGACTAACCTCTGCCTATAACAGTTGCAATTCATCACAAGTCACGAATTGCACTGCGCCCGTCACATAGTTGTTAAGTCTCATTGTGCCTGTAATTTCACTGGCTCTCAAGGACTACTGCCGGAACACACCTTTCGGTGCTTGGCGACAGACTTTCTACTTGAGGGTGGTAGCTAGCCAGGCGGGCAATCGCAAAATGCCCTTCCACCATGCGGTGAAGCTCAAGCCAGTGGTGGGGATCGAACCAGGCCATTAATCTAGTCATTGTTTAGAATCAAAATTTGAAGCCTTAATGGTCCATTAACAGTTACTATAGACTGCCACAAAGGAAGTCCATGTTTAGAATCTCTCCTTGAGCTTGATTTACAGCAGGTAGCAGGGTATTTTGCGAATACTCAATTGGCTAGCTATCACCCTGAGCCAAGCACTTAACGGTGTATTATTGCATCTGTCCTTGAAGACCAGTTTCTATTCTGGGTTCAGTCTCTTCGACCACATTATCACTTACCATTACTATCGGTTCTAGTCAAAGGCAAAGAAAAGTTTGTCACTCTTCTCGGAATTACATTTCTGTATCTTTTCGTCAGGATTTAACTAACGAGAGCTACGAAAACCCTGCAGAATACAATCAAGAAGAAACGCCTGCGCCCACACAATGGTTAGAATATGCAACACTACCCAACACATGCAATGATACGCACATATACAGCGTACCATATGTCCCTCAAACTGTTAAGGAAATGTACGCTGAACCTGTTCCGAAACATCTCCGACAAGAAAAAATCGAGCCGTATTATGAAGAACTTAATATAAGAAAGGAGACCGAAGATTTAGCATATGCCGCAATTGAAATAAAATCAAGGCATCTGGAAGTTCAGAGAAACAATTATTATCAAGATGAAAAAAAGCAAATCTCTAAAAGTCATTCTGACAAAGCTGAAGATAACCACTCTGGTCCTGAAAGTGAATATGCAGATACTCATAATATATATGTGAATGATTACGATAAGAGTTTATATGAAAATGTTAACCTAAATAAACATTATGAGGAGCCGGCTTACTGCGAAGTTAATAATAAACATTAACTGTATCAACAGCACATAATGTAAATATCGTTTTGGACGACAAGAAACAATTTATAGAAATTATTACTCATATCCATTATGTTAAAAACCACCTCAAGACTATGCTTAACCCTAGAGTACTAATATAAATGTATTACCACTTACTTCTAATGATCGCCTGACAGGCTACTTTTTGAATAAAACGAAATAAATACTTTATCATTGATAAACATTTTAGAAACCTTAATGAAAATTACGCGCAAACCATAAGGTTTCTGAATAATAATACGAAATATTAATTATTCCTTTATTACAGTCACACAATCATCTCTAAACTAACATTATACATTGCTTTTTTCGGTAGCATGGCTCTTACAATTATTATTATTTATATTTACTAAGTCTTTTAATAGTTTTTTGGCGTCAACATTACAAAATAATGTTGGAACTGTGATTAGCTAATATCAAAACGATTGTTTTCATCACGTTTATTAGTACAAATTAAATAAAATTTATACATCTTTTTTACATGAATAGCTGTCTTAAGATCGATTTTCCAAGCAATCTTTTTTTTATATTTATCATAGTAATAAACACTCACATAAGCCTTTCTGAGGCAAGGCCATAGCTGCACATGCTTCGCTTGCCTTTACACCTGCTCTAAATTATCCTGGGTCTCACTGTCAGAGGCATCGTTTTGTATAAAATCGGCAATCTGATCTTCGTTCAATTTCGTCTTTCAAATAAGATATGAATTTTGAAACTTATAAACCTAAATAAACACAGATAAATTCAATAATTTAAAATAATGAACTGTAGTAAAACTGACCTCTTATACTAATGATCGCCTTCCAGGCGATTGTAATGTATATTACTCGGAAACGGCAAGTCCCCGCACAATGCGCGTTATCTACCCGATGGGTCACCGGCTACACTAAGTTGGCGCGAACCCACGATTCGATACATATCAGCAATTTCAAAATAACCGGAAAAAACGTATCGCTCCGGCCTCTCAGGCGATGATTAGTATTCTAAGATTAAATATATGCTTCTGTTTTGCCAGTTTTTCGATTAAATATTTATACTGTCTCCAAATGTGAAAATAACAATTCGCATACAATACGATGTTTCCGAATACTTTTGACAATAAATATTTTTACGAAAAACTGAGTAAAGTTTTAGGCTATAGGACATGCTTTCAAAATCAACTAATTCAAACACTTGTTATTTAAATATAGTGAAATTACGTTTTACAAAAGATCTATGAAGACAAAAAGCTTTAAAAGGGTACCGTTTTGGCATTGGAGTTGGAAACTAAACATAAACTATTGGATCAGTTAAATAATGATTAATTTTCTTTTGGAAAACTTGTCGCTTCCTATTGTATCACATTTCTTCAAATTGCGGGAATCTTTATACTCACAATTATATTTTTTCAAATAAAATTGCGTTCTAAGGTCCTTGTTCCATTAAGTCACTTTTAATAAAAGCTTTCGAGATACAAAAGTGCTCAATATCCGATACCAATTTCACGTAATGGTCCTTCCGGCAATTAGAACCGGATAAAACTGGAAAATTGTAGTCAATTATAACGACTATGGTTTTGGTGAGTCGACGGGTTTTTTATTTGGTTGATTTCTTGGTACTAATAGCACCCTTTTGTATATTTTAATGTTTTGGAGAGCCTTCAACTAGATGTGGCATTATATTATATTTTATTGAAAATCTTTTAATTGGCCTTTCACAAAAATTATGCGTTTTTTGTGTCTGGCAGCTTTAGTTGGTGTTGGCCTTAGAATCTAGAGGTCCTAGGTGCGATCTAAGGGCCCGACAGTTATTGAGGGTTACTGACAAAAAAAACTCGGTACCGTCCAGTCTGGAACTGGGCTCAGTTGATGAATCTCTCCTTTAATATGGGTATAAAACATTTGGTGGCTAAACGTGGGTCTTCAGACAGCGGGACCACTCATACTAGGGATTAGACTTCTCATATTAGAGAGTATATATTATATTAAACTACGAAAAGAAAGGGTTTGGATTTGCACTCCAAATTTTTTTGGTATATTTTGTAATTATGGTATATAGGTATTGAGTGTTAATATTATGAAAAATGATTGCTTGATATAGATAAAAACGAAAACACTATCAACAATGAACTATAAGTTTCCGAATCTAGCTATAACAAAAAGTAGATAATTTTCTCCGTGAAACGCACCAAAAGTAATTTTGTAAACACAACGTAAACAAAGCAAGCATGTCTTAACAGCTGCGTTATGGACCTAAAAGTGGTGCAATTTGAGGCACTTAACGAGCAAGTAAGCGTTCCACAAGAGCAACAAGAGCTTTTACAGCCATTTTAGTTCCTTTAAATTTAATGCATTTTTTTCAGCTGTTTAGTGTAGTGTTTTGCCGCTAACGTAATAATTTTTTTATTCGAAATCACCTAGACTATTGGGTCGCATGTATTGTCGCTCCTCGCATTCTTCGAACATGTTTTGAGGCAGGGAGTCAGTCTATAGAGCGTCTTGTCGTTTAGGGCAAAGAAGAAGGTACTAGGCCGCGCGGGAGGTCACCCTTGCGATGGGCTGACCAAATTAAATCTGCGGTGGGCGGTCCCTAGCATGAGTGCACCAGGATGACCGTAAATAAAGGCGGTGGCATTCGCCCTCACTACAACTACATGACGATCACGACCGCTCTGTCAAGAGCGTAACGACTGAGAAGAAGTATTGTCGCACGCGACAGTGGATTCCAAGAGTTTTTCAGCTGTATCCTATTCTTTAAATTAAATAAAGTTTTTTTTCGAGAATGCGTGGTTAGCTTGCTGCAAGCGGCCCGCAAGATATGATTACGAGCAACAAATGTCACGTGAGCCTTTTCTATTGCTTCCGTCACTTTAGAAAATACGCAGTGCGCTAGGTCTAAAAAAAAAACTAGTTGGTTTTTATTCAGCGTTTTCTTTTGCTCTAAACTCGATGTTGATTTTTATTCGAACGTGCGTGCTTTGCTTGCCCGAAAGTGACCCGTGACAGATGTTTTGTCACTGCGTTGCGAGACGACCAGACTCGCTTTTGAACGGTTTTTTTTATTACTGTTATTGGTAAATACATTATTGATTTTCGTTGTTATTAGTGTGGCTATTAGCCACTTGTAACAGATTTTACGATGTCGTCACGTCAACGTCCACCTAATGCGGGGCGTACCAAATCTACGTCTTCCCATGTAATGTGGATACATAAGTAGTCATGATATAAACTTACGATGATTTGAATCTCATTTTATATACAGCAACCATGCAATATTTATTTGTTTCCTCATAGATAATTTTATTTTTCTACTTTCTTTGTTTACCTGCAGATATCAGAAAACGAAACTATTATGTACATTATTTATGCTTGGATTAGTTATGATAAGTCGTGGCGTCACTGGTGGAGTGTCGGGGGATTCTCCACCAGCTTGCACGACCCCACACATCTAGGGGGTGACCTTGGTGAGCAAGGTTGCCCCTTCACAGGGCGGAGGCCCGGTTGTTACCGTTACCGGTGGTTACCGTTGGGGTGAGATGGTGGCTGCTAGCGTGACCCTATCTGGCCCCTGCTTGGCGGAGGACTGCTCACGGGGGGGTTTTAGTGGGTTCAAGTCCCACACATCCCCTTCCACCACCCCCGTGGTGGAAGGGAAGGGCGACGGCATTCCCCCCCCCCCCCAAAAAAAAAAAAACAAAAAATGTTGTTAAATTTAATTGATATTAGTAGGTATAATTAAGCATAGTGTAAGGTAATATATTTACAATTTAAAAAGGATGTCTTTGAAATTCTTCATAAACTTGATAGCGAGTACAGTAACAGTGCAACTAGGTAAATAAAATTAATTTGTAACCTTTAGGTTACTTGAAATTTCAGTTATTTAATACAGCTGTATTATATTGTTCACGATCTAGATTGATAATTGAAACGCTGTTTTCAGTCATGTATTGATTTTATTATTTTTGTGGGCTATAAATATATAAATAAACAATGTGATTTAGCATTTTTATTCACTGGTAAAATTTGCACTAGTAATGGAATAATAATTTAATATAAGAAGGTGCAAATCCATCCTACACCGTTCTGAGATACATTGATAATGAGTCATACATACTCATAAATCTTTTTTTTCTATTATATCATGAAACATATTGTGTTCAAATTTGTTTCTAATGATTGGTGTGGTGTTTTCCATATAAAGATAATTTCAAATAATAATATCATTATTCCGTGTTTTAATATGGCGAAACTATGACAAGTGTCTAATGACGGTTATAATTTTCATTCAGATTCTAGGCTCAGAGTTGGTAAATTTTTCGTTAATGAAATATTTTCAAAATATCTGCCAAAATCATTTTTACAGGATTACTTAATATAAAATCAGAAGATGAAATGAATGTTAAAACGAAAAACGGGAAAACAAGAAGCATACAATTAAGAATCAGGATCGCAAAATAACACAAACATTTTTGGTCTAAAAAGTATGATGAATCTACGTAACCTTACGGCTTGGAACCACGCCAATAACCTTGAGGCACTAATGCCCGCCTGGCTAGCTACCACCCTCAAGTAGAAAATCGGTCACCAAGCACCTAACGGTGTGTTCCGGAAGCTGTCCTTCAGAGCCAGTACTTCTAGGTTAGCCTGAACAACATCTTCGACCACATCATCACTTGTCATCAGGTGAGGTAGTAGTCAAAGGCTAATCTATAAGGCATAAAAAAACACATAACCATATTATGGTTTTATCCTTTGTCGATAAGTCATTAATTTTCATACTCTGTTAGTAAACAAAACAAAGCATTCGCATGGTTCCAACTGCGTAAACAAGAGGTGCTTTATGACTTTGTTTCTATTTATTAAATAACAATTTACTAGAGATAAAGCAAATTACTTCTCAAATCTTGTAGAGGTAGTTTTTTTTATATAATTAGCAAAATACTTAGCTTTGTGAGGGCTTGCGTTTTTTAACAACTTGATGCTAGTAGTGTCATCTAGCATGAAGTAGATTAACTAAGATGTATTTAAGTATTGAATTTAGTTCTGTTGCAGCGATGTAAACTTTTTGTTTTCTAACAGATGGCGTTAGTAGTACAATATCATTATATCCACGAAAAACAAAATTGTTGATGTTAATTTTTTTTAATGGTTATCAAATTATTATTTTTAAACACATAACACATCTAGATATGAAGGTCAATTACTATACTAGAGCTCACATCAATAGGCGTGATAGTTTTTCAGTAAAGTGTTCCACAAACTGTTCAAGTTGTGGGATAGTGATAGAGCTCGCTTCGCTAATCTCCCTAATAACCAAATTGCTTCAACTTCACGCTTATTTTAAGCCTTTTAGTAAGAGTAAGAGCGGCCTTAACAAAGGGACACTTCTAGTCGTACAAGCACTTTGACAAACAATCAGCCCGCAACATTGAATACATTAGCGTGTAAAGTTGTGGAAACAGGCTGTTTCTCGTCTAATGCCTCCCGGACACGACAACTTAGAAACAGTAGGTAAGGTACACCTACAAGAAATATGACTCATGGTAACTCTCAGGAACCCCAAGACCCTTGAACTTTGGGTTTTACGATTGAGCTAATGAGATTTCTTTATGATTATTACTGCAATGAATTTTGGCTGACTTGTGTTCGTTCAATTAATGCGCTTAATTATATTTATGATTTGTGTTATGGGAAATGTGTATTAGCTAATTAGTAGAGGTTTTTTTTAATATTCGCGAATCGAATGTAATTTTTTTAAGCTACGACTGGTTTTAAGTGTTCCAAATATTACTCAAAAGGTATATTCGAGTACAAGAAAGAGTGGCGTCAAGTTGTTTTCCTTTCATAAAGCTGAAGTCAAACATTTTAATAAGTATATTTTCGTGTTGGAAAATATATAATTATGTATTTCTTACGTAAAGTCGATATAATAACGTCGATTTTTGCTATTTTTTTATTATTATGCCCGCGCCAAGTTATATTTATACAGCGTTAAAAGACCTTTTTAAATAATTGTTAAATAGCCGAGATCTCGACCAGTTTCGTGACATTTTAGTTTAAAGCTAATTGGAAAAGTTAATCTTGTACTTACTTGTCTTGTAAGTACGAGTACAACGTAAGTTGCACTATAGATGTTGCATCAACCCCAGAGCATGGTCAGAACGAGTGAACAAATTACAGTTATGGGTCATATGTCATGTTAACTTAGCGGTCAGAGCATACCCCAGCTATAGGGGTGGATGGCGCGGGTTCAAATCCCGTACATGACTTTATTTTTGCTTCTTGTGGTAATATTGTAATGGTCATGTAGAAATTAAATTGGCACATCGAGAGTTGCGTAATTAATTTATTACAAATTATTGATTTGTTACAAAAAAAAATATTGAAATGTGAATGTCCGCCTGGCTAGCTACAACCACGAGCAATGGAAGGATTCTAATTCCTTGATATTGCCCTTGATACAGATCCGGTTCATTCAAGAGTTGCATAGTACACTGTATAGTTAAACCATGATACCGAGAAAAAGATTTAGGCAAAAATATATTTCATGCAGAGAAAAGGATGGTTAAGTTAATTATAAAATTTTAATAATTATTAAAATTAAGAGTATTTTTAAATTATTATTAGTATGGTCAACTTGTGAAGCCATATTTCCTTGGAGATTGTATGCCGAGTATTCTATGCGCAAGGAGGTTGTATAGCATTGAGATGGAGATCGAATAATATATTGATGTGTTCTAAATTCAAACAACAAAATAGTGATTCAACGTTTTTTTTTATGTGACGGAACAAGCCCGAGGCCCACCTGATTTTAAGTGGACTAACCTTTGCCTATTACAGATGCATTACATCACAAGTCACGAATTGCAATGCGCTCGTCACTTTGAGACCTAGTTGTGTAGTTTCATGTGCCTGTAATTTCACTGGCTCTCAAGGACCGCTGCCGGAACACACCGTTAGGTGCTTGGTGACAGGTTTTCTACTTGGGTGGTCGCTAGCCAGGCAGGCATTCACAAAATGCCCTTCCACCACGCGGTGAAGCTCAAGCCCGGGATTCGAACCATGGACCTGCTGCACGGCAGTCCATAGCCAATGCCACTGAGCCATCATTGCAATTTATTCACGGTTATCAGTGAATAAAATAAGCGTCTTAGAGGGGGCATGATATAGGTTCCTTTATTATCATAAAATCATACTCAATCTAAAATCAAAGTATTAAAAATAATAGGGTGCAGCAAAACCTGTAAAATATAGAAGCTCGTTTTTTGCAAGTTGACCCCACCCCGCCTCACGCCATGGCCATAAAACGGTCTATAACATTTTTCTTCAGAGAAATAAATGTAGAGGCAGCCATGTGCATACATTATGATACAAATCTACTTCTCTGACAAATGTGGGGAATAAATCAAGAACACGCCAAAGGCCACCTTTTCACGCCATGTGCTGTAACGATGTGTGCCTTAATGATGATTTCCTTTGATTTTATCAAATAGTATATAGGTACCTAATATATTTGTGGTTGTACTGCCTCATGTGTTTAGTGGCGAAAGCGTCGCTTTGGGACCCCAAACAAACAAGTGCCTTGGTTTGAAACCCAGTTCAGGCAATTATTGGCTGTTTTCTCAAAGAACTTCTCCAGTAGTGTCTCGATTTTTAGGGTTTCGTACTAAAAATGAGATCTATTAATAATCCTACGCTGTCCATTCATTGAAATCGTAAAAGGAAGCTGGTTGAGTATTTTTTGTTATATGGTATTAGTACAGTATTGCCTAAAACTAATAATTATTTTGCAAACTACATCATATATAAAACTGAAAATAAAAAGGAATACGCAAAAAAAACATGTTTAACATTTATCTTTGCTTTATGGTACACTCTGTATAAATAGGAAAGTCTCAAAGTCAGTCAACATCATTTATTAAATTTTGGCTTCAATGACGCTCTCATGAAAATCAATAACATCATTTACTATTAAAAAATTCTACTGCCGCGTTTAGCAAAAACGTTATAGAGCCACTTCGCGAAGAACGGGCCATAATAAACTCAGGGCTAATGGCTTTTATGTCTTTACTTTATTACAATTATATAATATTCTATACTACAAAATATGACAATATTTATTAATACGGTGGATTGGCAGAGGTGGTTTTATATGGGACTAAGTCATATCCGCCTATGTGGTTGTTTACACACCTCTGCCTGTATTTTTAGGGAACAGGGAATCTTCATAGACCTACAATTTTTTTCGCATCAGTATTATAACAAGGGAGACCTAGTTCTTCTGGCTCATGGCATCATCATCTGGCCCGTACCTCAAGTATGTACGGTAGGTATAGGATGTGTTCTTGTACTGACCTAACATATGCACACGAACATATTATTACACGTTTTCCCTTTGGTTTTATGGCAGGACACCTTGTGAAGCAATGATGGCCGTGCGGTGCTATTGACAGCCGTGCCGCAAGCCATGGTTCGAGCCCCACCAGCGGCTTGAACTTCACTGTATGGTAGAAGAGCATTTTGCAAATGCTCCACATAATAGTGCCGTACATGGATCGATCCATCGATATCCCATAAATGTGAACAAAACGCTTTCATTGCAGTTTCATATTGCGTACGGCTGAGTAAACTGAATTTAGTTCGACATCAATATCTCGTAAAATCATTGTAGAAAGTAGTGATGTAATTGTTGGAGATTTTTCGTACAATGTAATGAAACTTCTTTCGTGAAAGAAGTTTCATTACCTGGGTAGACTCCACGCCCTTGACCCACAAAGTAATCTATATAATGATGTTCTTGAGATTCAAATATACAGGGTTATTGGTAACATTCTAACATCCTCTTAAGGCCTCTTTCATGACCTTCAACTAAAGTGTCACTTATTTACTTCCTAGTTGAAGTTCCTCGCCTATTAAAAGTAACAATTATGGTTTTTCAGTTTCACAATAGATAACATACTTCTGATTAACAACTCGATAGTTACTTCAAGGATTCTCTGAAGTCAATTCAAATATCCGTTCATAATCTGTCAACAACGTCACTCATTCATACGTCGAAAATATATAAATTACCAAGAAGTAAGTTAGTGGTCACTTTAACTGTGGTTTAGCACTACTCAGCCATTACAATTCATATGCGCGGTTATTTGTGACTTAAACCGGCAATTGGCCTACTCGACACTTGACTTGAAGGTCGTGAAAGAAGCCCTTAGGGTTGAATTCCGCTAGTCCTAAGAAACAATTTGAGATGTTTGTTAGTATTTGTTTCTGTGTATTTGACGAAATAAGCACTAGTATTTGTTTCTGTGTATTTGACGAAATACCATAGTTTAAAAGTCTCTTGTGCCTGTTATTTCAGTTCAGTAACTTTTAAGTTCTGTGTCTAGTAGAAAACAAAACAAAAAAAATAACTCAAAATGTTTGTTAGGACTAGCAGAAGTCAACCCTAAGAGGTTGTTTTACCAATAACCCTGTATAGTACATTTCGATTTACTTTAGCGAGGCAAATGACTGTAATATTCCGAATTCACAAACAACTGGTGATGCCAAAGGGTATTTTTTTTTATGTTATTGTGATGGAACAAGCGCGAGGCCCACCTGATGTTAAGCGGTATCCTCTGCCTATAACAGATGCATTTCATCACAAGTGACGAACTGCACTGCGCCCATCACCTTGAGACATACCTGTTAAGTCTCATTTTGCCTGTTATTTCACTGGCTCTCAAGGACTGCTGCCGGAACACACCGTCAGGTGCTTGGCGACAGATTTTCTACTTGATGGTGGGTGGTCGCTAGCCAGCCGGGCATTAGCAAAATGCCCTTCCACCATGCGGTGAAGTTCAAGCTCTGGGCGGGATTCGAACCATGGACCTGCTGCGCGGCAGTCCATAGCCAATGCCACTGAGCCATCACTGCTTCATTATTCTTAATTCTTTAATGACCATAGACGCAAATGACTATGCGATGGCTAATGGAATAAGCATATATTGAAGACGACTTGTAGTCGTATCCCTGCATAAGAATTTAAGGACTGTTCTATATATCCTTTTGTTGGATCTCATAAAATGTGACTATAGGCAAAAAGTGTCTTACGAGAAGCATGCCACCAATCACGTCGATGTGAGTAAGATGTATCTGTACATTGGGCTCCCTTACCCCTTACTAGCAAGGTGGGTACACGACGAATGAGAGCACTCCATAAGAGGATTGGTATCAGACCAGACGGCTGGACAATGGCCAGTGGCCTTAAATTTGAAGCCTTTACTATAATTAGGTTGCATGTTGTCCTATACGTCGTTAGAGACATAGTAGTAACACCACATGAGTAGGTCAAAAGTAGCACAATGATGAATGAAGACCACTAGTAGCTTAACATCAGATGGGTCACCTGGTCGTTTCATGGCTCTATACATAAATAAATAGGACTCCTAAGTAATCACACGTGGCTACACCTGCGTTGCCTTTGAGAGATGTGCTTTGAACAATTCATATAGGGTTTTATAGGTAAATATTTTTTTCATTGTCTATAAATTAGATATACAGAAATCTCACCTGCTAAGCGATGATGTAGTTGAAGATGACGGGTTTGATTTAGTATGGGAACTGGACTCAAGGATTTACCACTCCCACACAGGTTGGTGCTTGGCGATATATTTTATACATGACGCAAAATGCTCTGCCACAATGCGGTGACGCTTTGGATCAATACAAAACATCTTTGCCACTGGGTTTCAATTCTCCAAAAAATCTTTTAAAAACATAAAAAACTTAATGCAGATATCTATTTCCGTAAACGGCAATAGAATAAATTCTCGCGAATGCCAAAGAATCGTTGCAACAGTATTGTTGAGACACTCAAAATGAAATAAAGTATTAATTGCTACAAAAATGTGTTTACTTACTTTATACGTTTTTAAACAATATATTCAAATATTATAAATAAAACCGGCAAAAAACACTCACGTTGAGGATCGAATACGTCTCGCGGGTTTCGAGCATATCAGATGCTCATCATCAGGGCGAGTGCGCAGCTGCGTCTGCGAGCTCCCGGCGGGCACTGTGTGTGTTTTTTGCCGGTTTAATTAATAATATTTAAATATGTGTGAAACTCACGAGAATTTCAATTCAAAAATAACAATATATTCGTTTCCCAAAAATGATGTAGTTATGTTTAAAGTTAAACTTAACGCTATAACATTTAAATAAATGTCAATATATCTAACAGATAATATATCGAGGAGCAGAATATTCATTGCGAAAGTAAATCCGCGTTGCACAGTGCAAGATAAATCTTCATTAAATAACGCTTATCTTGGATACGAGTAGGGGGAACACATAATTACGGTTATAAAGTGGGATATTAAAATATAGAAGCGCTTGTACCGAAGTTTGCTTAGCTGTTCTTAACCGATCAGCTAAGTTAAGCAACGTCCGCCGCGGTCACGACTTGGATGGGTCACTGCTAGTGACTTTACTACTGATCGCCTCCGTGCTTCGGAGGGCACGTTAAGCCGTCGCTCCCGGTTGTTGTCTTAAGATGGTGGTCATTACAGCATGGTGGTAGGGTTTTTGTGAATGCCCGTCTGGCTAGCTACCACCCTTAAGTAGAAAATCTGTCGCCAAGCACCTAACGGTGTGTTCCAGCAGCTGTCCTTAAGAGCCAGTAATTCTAGGTTAGCCTGAACAACATCCTCGATCACATCATTATTTACCATCAGATGAGATAGTGGACAAAGGCTAGCCTATCAGCTATAAATAAAATAAATTAAAAAAACTAAATCTTGACTTATGAGATTTTTGGTAGCACGATGTTGCCCGGGTGAGGTATAATAACAATTAGGGTATTAAATAAATAAAAATACCTTGATCGTGAACACGAAAATTAAAGAAACTAGAGTTTACATAAACTTTATATCCGAAGGATGAAACGCGGTGGTTATAATATTAAATTTATCACAAACGCGCAAAAAATAAAATGAAACGTTTCACCGATGGATTTTCGCGGTTTGTATTAAATTTCAAATTCGTGATCGATTAATAAAGTAAATATGTAATTCAGAAGGATGAATCTTTTTTGTTCCTTATCAAAATATCGCTTTAAATAAAATTATTTGTCGTCGTCAGCTTCGGTATTTATATAAAGGTCATTAAAGGTCAGGTATTAAAGTCAAGCCCAAATAGCAAATAACTGAATATTGCTTTTTCATGTGTATATGACGTACATCAAAAACATCACTATCACGAACAATTTAGTCCGGTCAATTTAGACATTCGAAGTTACATAAAGTCCCAACAAGCTGAATTTCTGTGAAATTGTTCAAAACGTAATTATAAACAATGTCTAGAAGTTCCCCATCATTCCCGTGTATGGAAAAAAAAATATTCAAGGTCAGAAAAATGAGTTTTTCGCGATTTTCAGCAAAACGGTAAGTTTTATCATAAAGGTACTTCAAAAAAATTGTAGCTAATAAAATTATCTATAAAAAATGTATCAATACTTTTTTCTTACGAGCCACCGTTTCTGAGATATAACAATTCAAAATGTTATAAAAGTTGTTATCGTCATAATATGCACACGTTTCCACGCCACCTATGAGGTAGTGTACTTAGCGCGTTTTTTGACGTAGTTTCCCCAGTAGGCCTACTTCACGGGTCAGTTGTGATCCTGTTTAATGTAAAACTATTGCAAAATAACGGAAATTTTCAAAGATTGGAAATAATAAAAGCGATGTAAATTAATAAAAGTGTTGAAGTTCATTCGTCTTATTCGTAAGTTTCAAATTTTTGTTCTTCTTCTTATTCTTTTTCTCCTGCTTCTTCTTAATCTTCATTTTGGATGCAAGTAAATTGCGTCAATAGCGATGTATCGCATGATACTTCGTCGGAGTCAAACGAATTCTCCATTGTTTGTGCTTCAATATTAGAGCACGACCGGCCTTAATTATGCGTTCATGAATATATAAAACATTTTACAACCTGATTCTAGTGGTGTCATCTAGTATTAAGTAGATTAACTACGATGTATTTGAGTATTGAGTTTAGCGATGTTAACTCTTTGGTTTTCTAACAGATGGCGATAGTAGTACAACAACATTCTATCCAATGAATACAAAATTGTTAATGTTATTTTTTTTTCATGGTTATAAAATTATATTTTCATGACAGATACCATATATAGATATAAATTTAAATTGTTATTGTTACCGTCAAACTAGTATTTAATACATTTTGTTTGCGTAAGTGCGTCAATTAGCTGTCACTTTCTTTCATATGAAATATTGGCTAATTGAGCGATCTCCTATCTCTTTTCCCCCTCCAATCCCGCGTCCTCCACGATGCACCTAACGAAGAAAAAACGCGGAGGCAGTTGCCCTTGAAAGACAGTCTCAATGACGATCTACCGCTGACCGCATCCCAGTTATTATACTTAGATCTGGACATACCGCAAGTACGTGAATGTGTAATCGAATCATCGAACATCTTATTGTGAGAGTTAAAGAAGACCGTGTGAGTGTTTTCTGTGCTGCGCAGCCAGGACTTCCAGCTCGTCAGGTGAAGGAGCCTGCCGGACATTCTAAAGGTGCGTGGGTTTGCCTTTTTCCTCTTACCTAGCGATCGCTCATGGCCAGGATATGTTTATTTACATGTGGAATAATTAATTGTAATCAGTGACCTAGCGAATTAACACAAAAATACAGTCCTATCAAAATATTGACGCAATTTAAAGCCTTCGGGCACATAACGCATCCTGCTGGTGGTTAATTATAAATTTTTAACCGCTTCATTTATGTTAAAGCACGAATCTATAGGCTTGATAGTTTTTCAGTAAAGTGTGCCACAAAATGTTCAAATTGTGGGATAGTGATAGTGCTCTCTTGGCTCGTCCTAATTAATTATGTTAAATAATTTAATTGATTTCTTGGATCATGGTCGCCCTACTCCAGACAGCCTGAACGGCTCCCATACTGAGAGTCTCCCGAACATTCACCTAACTGCTAATAGATTCTACTCGGGCCATCTACGTACATAACCTACTTTAGCCAGTTTAATTTTAAACGAATCATCGTCTTCCTACCCTTAATCCATTTGTGTGGGGTTGCTGCAATATGTTTTCCTTATAACACAACACCACAAGACCATATCACAAATTTGTTTTTACAGGCAAAACAGATAGCACAAAGATTTAGTTGTGAATTTGGTTATGCCCAATATGGTTGCCAACAAAAGCATCTTTTGGGTAAGTATGGGGTGGTCTATTGGGTAGTATTACGTATTATCAAGTATTAGCACCCAAGGTAGCACAACAACGCACCCACGGTAACTTAGTAATAGATAACTGACAGGAAGATATTATGAAACAGCCCCTATATACTTTTTGAAGCAGTGATGGCTCAGTGGCATTGGCTATGGACTACCGCGCAGCAGGTCCATGGTTCGAATCCCGCCCAGAGCTTGAGCTTCACCGCATGGTGGAAGGGCATTTTGTAAAATGCCCGCCTGGCTAGCGACCACCCTCAAGTAGAAAATCTGTCGCCAAGCACCTAACGGTGTGTTCCGGCAGCATTCCTTGAGAGCCAGAAAAATTACAGGCTAATGAGACCTAACAACTGGACGTCTCAGTGTGACGGGCACAGTGCAATTCGTCGTTGACGAAATGCGTCTGTTATAGGCAGAGGTTAGTCCACTTAACATCAAGTGGGCCTCGGGCTTGTTCCGTCACAATAACATAAAAAAAAAAAAAAAAAAACTACATTTGGGAATACCGCATTAGCATATGCACCTATGGTTTATTGAGAATGTAAAATTTTATAGGCTAGCTATTGATATTGCGATAGTTGCCAGCTATTTAAAGATTTCAAAAAAAACTTACCACTAAATGGAACGACTTCAACACTCGAATGTGTGGAATAACTTGTTGAAGTCGGTCATGATGGTTTAAAGGTACCTATTATCACAATATTGTGCACATGGTACCGATCGAGAACTCGATCGTGCGCTCGTAAAGTCAAACGTAGAGCTTCGTGTAGAAGCGAAACGCGTCGAAAATTCTTCCGGTTTGGCTGCGTTGCGTTTGTGACGTCACGATGGCTAAACAGGAAAATTAGGCAGAATTGTCACTTTCTTTTTTTTATGCCTGGTAGGTTAGCCTTTGACCACATCGTCACTTATTATCTCACCTGATGGTAAGTGACGATGTGGTCGAAGATGTTGTTCAGGCTAACCTAGAAGTTACTCTACATATATTAACCTAGAAGTTACACTAGATATATTTTTATATTTTTTAAGTGTTTTATTAAAATATTAATTTGAGGTTTTCTCAAAATATATTAAGAATATTTATTATTATTAAATATGGATTTCCCAAAGTAACGCCTGAATCTATTCTTTAAAAAAACATCATAATCGGTTCATCCAGACAAAAGTTCTGAGGTAACAAACATAATAAAAAAAAACTGATGAAATGATTCCTCCTTTTTGTGAAATCTTGAAAAATAACCCATTTTCACCATCTGGGGTAAGTAATAAATGCACGTACAAGGCTTCTCATGATCGTCGTCTCTCATGTCGTGCGTCTCAACTCATGTTTATGTAATATATTCCACTTAGTCCACGTTTAATATGCGGTGGATCTCATATCGTTTTGGATAGCACCGTCGTTTTGGATAGCTATTTCATCAGACCAACTTAAGGACCGCTACATGCAAATACACTATCGTATAAAAACCATCATAGTCACATACGTTTTGAAACAGTGATGGCTCAGTGGCATTGACTATAGACTGCCGTGCCGCAGGTCCATGGTTCGAATCCCGCCGCGGGCTTGAGCTTCACCGCATGGTGGTAGGGCATATTGCGAATGCTCGCCTGGCTAGCGAACTCAAGTAGAAAATCTGTCGCATAGCATCTAATGGTGTGTTCCGGCAGCAGTCCCTGAGAGCCAGTGAAATTACAGGCACATGAGTCTTAACAACTATGTCTCAAGGTGACGGGCGCAGTGCAATTCGTAACTTGTGACGAAATGCATCTGTTATAGGCAGATGTTAGTCCACTTAACATCAGGTGGACCTCGTGCTTGAACCGTCACAATAACATAAAAAAAAATACGTTATATTTCACCTGTTTTTACCTAAGTTCATAGCATATTGGGCTATATTTATTGCTATATTTAGCTGGTGTAGGAACACTGTCTCACAAGATACAGTTTGCTAAAAACTAGTTTGTGAGGTAGGAGCCCTGTTTTATATTGGGAAATTGTATAGCCTACCAAATCCAATGTTTGTTAATCTTTGTGTACTTTTAATATATGTGTAACTACTAAGAAATAACTTGAGCAGCGCTAATATGCGTCTACTCGTATGGTGTTACATATACTGGAAGATATAAACATTTCGTGTAGAGGTTTTGGGTTGAGTGCCGGGATTCTTTATAATTTCAAAAACTAATCAGAACGCATGCGACTTGAGAACAAAATGGTTAATATGTGGCTTAATGAATAAATATAATGAAGGTACTGCGGCCCGATCGCACTAAAAATTTAAAGCTGAAACGCAATTGAACCTTAGCCGCATCGCAACTTTTCGAACGTTTCGTATCGCGCTAATAGTTTTAGCGAAAGTTGAGACGCAACTCGAACGCAGCTGGAACGTAACCGCTGTCAAACAAACGGTTGTGAAACAGGAAGATGCTACTTTTTGTGAACCGTTCAGTGGTGTTTATTGAATTTTGAGTGCATTTTCCTCGCGAACGACATAAATAAAATATAAGCGTACATGGATTTATTGGACTGTGCTCATTATTCGATGAAGCGGTGGCTCGTGCCCAAGGGAGGAAGAAGAATAAAAGTGCAAGACTTATGTGTGGAGCTTTGAATTTGAGTGATCGGCAATTTGTAAAACTGTATCGACTATCTAAGGAGTTAACTTCGCAAACCCTGATAACAAAGTTGGTTCCTCATGTGCCATGCATGTTACGTTCTGATGCTTTGAACGTTGAAACTAAGGTAAGAATTTTCTGCAGAAGGTAAAACCATCAAATTCGAACATTTTAGCTTGCTTAGAATGGATATACTAACCATTGTTTCGGTTACAAGTGTACAAGTACATGCAGCCAGGCTGAGCTTTAATGCAGGCAAATAATATGTTGTCAATAAGTAACAAATAATCTGTTTTAAGTTTTGGTGGCATTGGCATTCTATGCCAGTGTCTCTAAAGTAATCTGGCAAGTTACAATGGCTCTAAAACTAAATAAGCCAATTGTATTGAACAAATACATAGCTTTCCCATTTCAACAATCTGAGAGGGAACAAGTTAAAAGAGAGTATATATCAACTAATTTAATATGTACTATGTCCACATCGAACTAACCTATAGTTGAGCAGAATTACCATAATCCACCACTGGGGCTCATTCTGGGATTTAGTAATACATGCTGCACATCAAGCAGTTCTTGGATGTGGTGTTCCTTAGTTTCTTTTCCTTCACAGCAATTTAAATGTTTTGTGAAGTATATCCATATCCTTACAAGAAACAACAATTTATATGATCATCACAGTGTAATTTGAATGATTTTCAATATAATATATTATGCTAACCATAATAAACTAATAAATAATATGTTTCAGGTTTTATAGTAAGTTCAAAATGCCTAGATTGCTGGGATGTATAGATGGGAACCATGTGGCTATTGTGCATCCGACTGACAATGAAGAATGGTATTATAATAGAAAAGGATACCATTAATGTTCTTATAGTGAGTACGTTTCACTCTATATCCATAACCATCACATTTTGTGGCCCATCAGTCATGTTCGAAGCTATGAAATGTATATGATTCTTTTTGTTTTTCAGTTATGTGATTCAAAATTGAACATTTTATGTATGGATGCATGATGATACCCTGGGTCTACTCATGATAGTGTTGTATGGGCTAAACATCTGATGTGTGCTTATCTTGAGAAGCTTTACACAGTTGCTGGTGTGAATTTGTATCTTTTGGATAGGTGTTAACTAATCTCACATACTTAAAGCCTGTTTCAGAATTTTCGAGTAAGTTCCGGTTATACTACCCAGAACATATTTAATAAATAAAACTCTATCTTTTCACAGTCATCGATATAGCCTATCTCGCTGCATGTTTACTGTCATTTTTATCATTCAGTTATTTTATGTTCTGGGTAGTATAACCAGAACTTACTCAAACATTCTGAAATAGGCCCTTAGTATGATAATATTATCGGAAATTATAACAATTTCTTTATTGGATGCCTCAAGATATTCTTTGAGACTCATTATGATGACACCCATCTCAGATCCAGTACCTCCTGAGAATTATTATCAAGACAAGCACTTGACCACTAGAAATGTTGTTGAGCATTGTATAGGTGTTTTAAAAACTCACTTTAGGTAAAATTTCTTTACTTAGCCAAAAAACCTAAATATTTATTGATATTGTTAATGTAAAAAACTGATTCATTACAGGTGGTTCTTGGTGGACAGAAAGTTGCATTATTCACAAGTAGCTGCTGCAAGAATAGCAAATGCATGCTGTGTGCTACATAATATAGGACACAGAGCTCACATCCCATACCATCCATTGACAGCAGAGGACGGAGCTTGCAAGGGCAGGCTGAGGGTACCAGCAGCGGTAGCAGTGCGATAAGGGTATGGTTCCAGCGCCCTTAGTGAGCTGGAACTGGGGTACTATCGCCAACAGGCACTTATATAACACTTGTGGGCAGATAGGGCAAACAACCATGTATCTACCTACATTGTTCTAATTACTAGTAATGGTGTAGAAAGTATGAAGAGAAAGTTAGTATATATCAATAAAAAGATTTCAATGTCAAATATTTTCTTATATTATTACAACCCACCTACCAACATCATTCTGAAACAATTAAGTGGCACAGTAACAACAAACAAAGAAGGATTTTATACAGATATGTAAATTACTAACTCTTTAAAGTAAAATTCTTAAACTTTAACAACAAACTAGGATCTGAAAATATGTAAGTTTATCTCTATATCTAATTTTAAAAATGTGATATAAGTAAAGCACTGAACTTATATAACAGAATAACAATTAGTCCTCTAGTCTTTTACTTTTGTAATTAGGTATGTCAAATAATGTATTGTAATACTCCGGCTTATGTGGGCTAACTTTGTGGGTTTTGTGTTTGGCTGTACTGAAATAATGGATGGATAGTTCCATGAGTACCAATAATCTAAGATAGCTTTAAAAAAAGCGTCTGCCTTGCAGTATGATGCTGATTATATAATTAAGTGCAGTGATCATCACCATCTACCTACCCATGTCCCACTTTATGTGCGGTCAGTTCAAAATATTAGTCTCCAGAAGCTGCAATGCAAGCATACATAACATAGGGTACTTATATCTTCTCTATTTTCTCTAACATATAAAAACAACAACAGAGCAAGCACATATTGTATGAAGTTTTCATTCAGTTTCATAGGTTTTCCACAGGACAATGATTAGGGCACATTCTAGTTTTAGCCTGACTAGCTACTAGTAGCTGTCACCCCTGAGTTAAAAATCCGTCCCAAGTAAATGATGTCAGCACTTTCGTCTCAGTAGTTCATGTCAGTACTGAAACTATCTGATAGCTTAGTGTATTCACAATCACGAGCAAGTGAAATATTTACTTATCTCAGAATGGTTCTGAAATGTGTGGCAGGTTCTTGAAAAGGTTCAACATCGGCACAAACAAAATACTTCATCATCAACTAAGCACTTCTTTCAAGAAACACTTGAATCTTGCTAAAAGTAATTTTGGTTTTGTATTTGTTTACCTTTCGTCTTCAAAATTCGAATGTCGCGCCGTACTGTCAGCTGTTAAAACTAGAGATGCACCTGCATAAAATGCGAAATCGACAGTCGATTTACCGTTATTTGACACAAAGTCTGTTAATCAAACGTCACATCTCTAACAACGTTAATGCGTTAGCGTTCCAATTACGGTCCAGCTTTGGTTGGTGTTTGAACATTAGTGCAATACCAAATTCGTCTCAGCTGAATCGTAACTGTACCACACTTGCAATCGAACCGCAGCTGAACCTTAACCGTTTAGCGTTGTTTCAATTTAGCGCGATCGACCTGCAGGGCAGCTTCTTAACCTGTACCAAGCACAAGTCCGGTCATGTATGGAATACAGCGGCCATCTCTGGGACGGCTCAGCAAAATACCAGCTCGAAGCTTTGGACTCCATTGAAAGACGTGCAAAACACCTCATTGGCTGCGATGCTTTGGTAAAATCCAGACTCCAAAGCCTTGAACATCGTCGCAAAGTTGCCAGTCTTTCAGTGTTCTACAGGATACATTTCGGAGAGTGTGCGATGGAGTTGCATAATTTAACTCCTGCATCTCCTTTCCACTACCGGACAACAAGACGTACGGAAACACGGCATCCGTATATGGTTGACATTCCTCCTGTCCGCACAAAGCGATTTGCGTCCACCTTCATAATACGGACAGTGAAGGAATGGAACACCCTCCCAGCGTCTTTGTTCCCCGAAAGCTACAATCTGGATGTCTTCAAATACAGAGTGAATAAATATCTTCTAGGCAAGCATGTCGACCATCGTCGACCGCGTCGTCACTTACCATCAGGTGAGACTGCGGTCAAATGCGAGTCTATTCATAATAAAAAAAAAAAAAACGAAGGAAGTAGCCAGGTAGGTGCACATTTGCAAAATACGCGACCACCATCTTACGACGACAACCTTCCTACGACAACCATAAGGCATCGGGCCAACGACTTAAGTTGCCTTCAAAAGTATGAAAGCGCTAAATAGTTAAGACTATCAGTCGCCCATGCAAATTGCGACTGCAGCGAACGTTGCTGATACTAGTTGATAAAGCATATGAGAGTTTTGCACTTATATGGTGAACATGAAAGTTGTTCATGCGACATTGCATTGCATTTGTCACTAATTATTATTAGATGGCAAATTTTATATGTATATGCGTAGTTCCATTAGCTTCCCTGTACTTTTGATAGCAATAATGTTTTGTATTGCTAATTGGGTACCCTTTGACTTTATTACACTGTTCAGGCTACCCTAGAATTATCTATTGGCTATCTAGATCAGGAGGAGGTGCTTAGGTGTTTTAAAACGTAATATTAGACTAATACATATATATCGGTCCTTATAATAAATAATAAATGAATCTGTACTAGTCTGAAGCTACCTTAGTAGTGCTACATAAATGCTGCGACCATGTTTACGCCAGTCATAAGCTGTCGCGCTTAAAATAGGCTCCTATTGTAGTAACAGACGGTGGATCACGTTAATGTAGTAAACGAGCCCTTGTAATATTTAGTTACTAGTAAGTTATTATAGGACAATAAAGAAAGGATTCTGGTGTTTGGATTCTCTTAAGACCTTAGTTTAACATTATAAATAAAAATTTTATTTGCTTAGCACGCTATAGCGTTTTTATCATATTTATTGCCATAGCATTTTTCATCAAATACCGAGCGAGCACATAGTGCGAGCGAAGCGTCTCTGCTTTAACTTACATTGCACAAAAATGCTTTCGTATGTCCGGTTGTTCTCCTCTACAGGCCGCATTTCTCATCCGATTTTAGTATTTTTTTTTGAGTAAGTTTGATAATTCTGTAAAACAAAACTTAAGCTCAAAAAAGCTTAAGCTTTTACAAATTTTTCAAAATAGGAGAGATATGAGAAACAAGAACTTAAAAAAATCATATATCAGCCATATCGAAAAATTTTCAAATAATTGCTTAATTTTTATTACCCTTTTCAAGAAGCAACTTTTTGTCAGAACAACTCATTCATCCGATAAACTTATAGAGGCTGGAGTGTAAAATAATAAAAAAAAAGCGAATTTTCTGTGTCATATCAAATCACAAGGGAATTTCATCTCTCTATCAGCTTTTGGAATAGGTATACCTAATTGTCTTTGTTGACCCATACTATAGAAGACGTAATTCAATAACCAATATCATTGGCTATACCTCATATAATTAACTTGTCTAATTACCAAAGGGCTACCTATTATGCCTATTACTAATCCGTAACCATATAGCTTTTATTCGCTACTCTTTTCTCACTAAAGCGTAATATTATAATGAAGAAACGCAAACTACCTGTGTCACATCAAATTGATTTCATCAGTTTTCGGAATATAAATATGATTGTTGGATTTTGTGACCTATTCCTCCATTAGCGTGTACAGTGAACCTTTATCCAACTGTAAACTTTGCAAGGATAGACTCGATAGGTTTACAGTTCCGAGAGCCACTAGCTTTATATATATATGCATTTGTTGTGCTTTATTGTTTAAAAATCAAACATACTGTGAATGTAGTTTCTTCCAGTGATTAATGGAAAAATACCAGAAGGTGGCAGCATTGCTTGCTAAAGAATGGCCATCTTACACTGCTATACTGATTATAACACTGTTACAAGGCACCTGCGAAGTTTGGAAATTATGGCAAATCCCCCTAAAGTGGACGAATTCGTTATACAATTAGCTCACTACTTGCCTATGCAAGTAAAGACAAGTAATTAGATCTACCAGTTGCTCTCAGACAAAATACCATATAACGTGATTTTCGCCGTGGCAGCGCGGCTAATTGCGTTATTGAAGGAACACGTATTTTGGGATGTTGCACGGAGTCGTGCGGTTCCGACGTATAGCTATGGGTAGTCGAGACGTTATTTGGTGTACAATTTGTGCTACAATTAATATTTTAAGGATTATTCCAAGACAAATAAAGTGCTATAACACTTGCAGATGCAGATGCAGCCACGTGCAGATGAAAATAAGTGGAGATAACGCGCGCTAGAAACATAAGTCCTGTCACTGGCTTGAGCTAGCTTCGGTGTACATCAACCAACCCTGATCACCATATCTAAAACCTATTCATTCAGACCATTTCAATGAAACTAGGCACGACACTTGCCCTGTAAGTTGTTGAGGAGAAAGGTATTTAGAGTCCACCATTAATACTGAGCATCACCACATGATACTGCTACATCAGGTCAAGGTTACTATGTAGTTGCAATATGATTGAAAAATAGGTTAACAAACTCCAAATCGATAGACAATGTAGCAGTAGTTCAAATACAGTCATCAACAAGAAAATGACTGTTGTCCTCAAGAAATGGCTAAGCAGACTTTTTTGAAACAGTAACATTCTCGTCCCGGTTGCCTTTAAAACAAAAAAATAAATATAAAAACAAAATTACGTATGTTCACGATACCACGGACAGACACACAAATACAGACGTAACCCTGTTTGGGTCGACGTAACCCTGTTTCGGGTTTTAATTATTAATAATTTAATGGAAACTACGCCAATCGAAATTCTGTTCTGTGCGACCACCGAAATTATGATTCCTTAATATTAAAGTATCAATAACTTGAATATGCAAAAGGGTCCTCGCCAGAGAGACCAGCGGCTTTATTGTGTAACTAGATTGCTGATGAATTTCATTTTGACATTTGAGTGGGCATTATTTTCAGAGGAATTGTGTAATAATTGGTTTGTAATAGTAATGGAATGGCTTGGAAATCCAACAAATGTAAGCAATTGTAAAAATACTCTATCATGGTTTATCATGAGCTAAGAGATTGGTTTAAATATAGAATGCTGAGCGTAACGAAGGTTTCAAAGGAAGGAGACGCAATATAAGTGTTTTGCCGAGCATAACAATCTCTTCTTACCTCTAACTTGTTATAGTGATAACAAGTTAGAGGTAAGAAGAGATTGGACACTCGCATACTACATCATAAGAGTATTTAGAGGCGTTTTGTTTGATGGCACGGTTGTGTCGCAAATGGGACTGCGCGTGCCGAACGAGTACGTGAGGCGCCGCCGCCGGCTGCGGCTGTTTGCGGTGCCCCGCGCGCACACCAAGCTGCTCGCTTGCTGCCCCCTGCTCGCACCCTGCATGCGCTCAATCGAGTTGCCGAGCATATCGACATAATAACTTGTTCCTTGACCGAATTTTATAGGACAGTAGTACATGATGCCCCGTGAGGGGCGCTATACACATAAAACTTAAAAAATATATTATTAAAATTTCATTATCAATATTAAAAGTCAAAAATTATTATTTATACATTAAAACATGCACATATTTATTTATATCTAATATTGCAAGCATCATGTACTGTACTGAATCAGCCGACTCGTCCACTGCTGAACACAGCCTCCCCTATTAAGGGGGTATTTGCCATAATCCCCACGCTTGGCAGGCTTGGGGATCGCAGTATAAGATGGCAGTTCTTTAGAAGGCCTGCTGCCCACCTTCCAGCATTTTTCCCTTAGTCGCCTCTTACGACACCCACGGGATGATATGGGGAGGTGCAATTCTAACCCGGCACCCCACGGGGTTACCTTGGTGTTTGAGGTGAAATTAATCCGAACACTTCTTAAAAGGATTTAAAATCTATGACCGGTTAGAAGAGTTAAAACTAGAAGTTGAGCAAGACTCATGTTTCACATCCATACAACTGTCACATACATACGACTGTTGACCACACATAGCATCTCTTAATGCGGTGACTAATGTGAAAGGTAACTTTTGGGTAGCAAAGGATTTTGACGACATTTTACTTCCTGGTAGTGGTTAAGAGCCGTCGATAAATCCTTTATTCTGTGAATAAAATAACAATGGTTTTGATACAAGTGAGCTAAATCGCTTATTATACACGAGGCTGTGTATTGCAGTAAATCAGCCAAGTGTATAATGAGCAAGTTGCTCACGAGTTTCATATGCACTTTTTCAAAACCCTTGCGAGTAAAAAATATATATTGCACAAATGCGATACAAACAACATACGAAAATTATGGAAAATAGCGCGCAAGTTTTTTTTTTGCGCCTGGCAGATGTATAATGGTTGATTACATAACCTCTTTGATGTTACCAATCTGTATTACCCGGTTAAATTGAAAATGCTCTGTTTACTCGCATATAATTTGCAGTTAGGTACTAACTTAACTTTGTAGAGATAATTCTATGCACGAGGGTGTTATAGTTCAGTTTATGGCCCTAAGAACGATATAATAAAGCTCACTTTACAAGCAAGGGTGTTGAAAAGAGTCCTTACGTAACCGGTGTCTTGTTTTGTCTTTGTTGGTTTATGCGACCTTAATTGAAAATGTGACTAACTTTTGATGTGCATAAAACTATGGTAAAATACTTGAAGCTTAATTTTTCAGTGCAACGCTATCGGTCTTGGACTCGACAATCGAAACTGTTCCAATTAAGGGCAATAGAAAGGGAAATAAAAAGTACGAGTTGATACACATACATTTTTTTCGAAGAAGAACCAGCGGACATCTCTTTTTTGAATACTTCTGTTACTTCGTTTGGATGTCGGATAAGTCGACTATTACGACGAAATCAAATTGATATGCCACTTATGGCTCTATGGCGTATCACTTTGCTCTCAGTCAAGATTTTTCCAGGCACTTCAGTGAATACACTTACATTTTTGGGTAACTGATAATTAAATCAATAAACATGTGAAGTTATATACAAGTATTTAGTCATAATAAAACTATATAAAAAGAACAGCCACACAAAAAAAATTACAAAATATGTCAATTAACTGAAAATTTTAGAGATAAAAACTGTGACCTCCGTTTCCTACCACAAGGCAATCATAATTCATAATGTAGAAAACAGGTCACTGTCCGCTGGTAGCGTACCAAAGTATTTACTGCTTTTCAAAATACTCCATTACCTTTTAAACACTTTTTCACTTGTTGAAAACACAAACTTTGAAGCGCTCGTAGCGAAGTTTACTTAGCTGTTCTCAACCGATCAGCAAAGTTAAGCAACGTCGCGCGCGGTCATGAGTTGGATTGGTGACCGCTAGTGACATTACTACTGAGAGTTTGTTTCCGTGCTTCGGAGGGCACGTTAAATCGTCGGTCCTGGTTGTTGTCTTAGGATGCCAGAAGTTAAGGCATGGTGGTAGGGCATTTTGCGACTGCCCGCCTGGCTAGCTACCACCCTCAAGTAGAAAACCTGTCGCCAAGCACCTAACGGTGTGTTCCGGCAGCTGTCCTTGAAAAGCCAGTACTTCTAGGTTAGCCTGAATAACATCTTCGACCACATCATCACTTACCATCAGGTGAGATAGTGGTCAAAGGCTAACCTATCAGGTATAAACAAAAAAAACTTTAAACTTTGGGCACCAATGTCTTGAAAGCTGTTACCTTCACTCTGTGTATATCAAAGCTCTAACTATATCTTTCAATTTTGGAAAAATAAAGAAACCGCATGGTGCTAGGCCTAAACCATGTGTGGGATGGATCACGAGCTCTATCTTTACAGAAGCCAAAAATGACTTTGTGTTTTTGCAATAACGCATGCTCGGCGGATTACATGTGCGGGATCCGGCACATGGCTAACATTTTTCTTACAAAATTACGAATTACATATAATTTTTCCTCTCTTAAATTTATAATTTTGTAATAACTTTGTCTTGATTGCAGTATTGTGCTGTGCTGAAGCATTGTCATGTCATAAGATGCGATTTCATGACCGTTTTTACCTAAATTTGTCAAAAAAAACGATTTGGCAATCAAATGGTGGTGCATATGCAGCAATAACTGTTTTTTGTCATTCAAGTGGAAATAGCCTGTCTGCAGTCTGGGAGAAAATATTTTATTGCCTTCTCTAGTAGCCTGCCTCAAGCTCAAAAAGCATTTAACACAACAACGGAGAAATGCTGGGCACGCTACCAGTTGGTAGTGGGCTGCAGTATATGGACTACCTGTGGGCCTGAAATTGCTTTTGGGATGCCTACATGCTTTCGGTGTAGTAGCCAGTGATCGCATTTAAGGGCTGACCTTCACATATTTCATAATTGAAAGAAATACGGAAACGATCAAATTCTGCGCACAAACTAATCATATTATGTGCTTATCTCACAAAAGTATTTTAAAGACGAGCAGTGCAGTCTTGCGGAGACAGTACCTTAGAAATCATAAAAAAAAACATTGCCTTAAACTTTTTTGTTGCTACTCACGACGAACTTTTAAGCTGTGATGAAAACAATAGACACGCGACTTCCCACCAAAAACTTTTTCAATTAATGCATGTGTTTCTTACGTTTAAAAATGTGTAACATTATAAATTATGAAAAGAACAGAATTAAAGCTACACGCACACAGCTTTGTGTCCGTAATTAGTCACTGACAAGGCGTGCATGGGTTAAGAACCGGTTTGAACCAGCTCATGAAGTTTTCGTAGCTTTCGTTCTGTTCCTTTCATTATTTATATACTTTCAGTATGCTCTAACATCAAGATTTCGAATGAAATATAGTCTCAAGATGAGGCAACGAAGGCTAGTTAGCTATACTTTAATATTCTATTTGCGTATAAGTCCTTTTTATTCTGTGGTATAAGTTCAACGTCGTACAGTTCTCGAATTAGGAATAAAAACCATACCAAAAAACACATCCTTCTACAGATTGTCGTAAAAAGATAAAACAAAAGAAAGAAAACTGCGGTGAGTAAGCAGCATGCCACCACTCACGTCGATGTGATTGGGTTGTTTCTTCACATTGGGCGTAAATTAAGGTTCCAGACTATCTTAGCGCTGTGACAACTCAAGAAGTAGAAACAATAGTATTCCCAAAGAGGATTTCTTGGCCACAAAACCAAAGACAAATACATTGTTGAAGAATGAATCAACCTGTCCTGAACTGTATCAGCTCGATAGTCCGCTGCTGAACACAGTCTCTCCAATATGGGGGGTTTGCCATAGCCCCCACGCTTGGCAGGCGGCTTGGTGATTGAATCGATCTGTACGCATCGGTGATTGTCATCATACGGTTCTTTTATTTGTATGTATGTCGATCGACACGCTCGGATCCTTAGCTGTTACGGTATGATTAATAGATAACTAGTTAGTATGTAAGTTTTATACTAGATGGCGTGCTACCTAATGTTAAGTAGTATGTAAGGCGTACCAAAGATGTCGCTGTAGAATTGGTACAGAATTTCTAGATCGCGGTCTCGATTTTTGGCTTTAATTAGTGTAGGTGCCCCGAAATTCAGTGTTACTGCAAGACATTGCTTTGTACATTACTTAATTCTGAAGCCAAACGTTCAAATAAAATTATGAAGACAAACGGTTAATTAAATTAGTCGTGATATCTTGTGTAGTTAATTTATAAGCGCGTCACTCACTTGTACTCGTGGTTTTCAATATATTTAATATATTTAGTTCACCCGTAGGCCCACTAGCGCCAACGAGGAAAGGAAACGCAAGTTAAACTCTAATTAAGTGTAAATTGCCTTACAAAAAGTAAAAACCAAGTTAACCCGACTTTATCTCTCGAATTAACGTTGCGAAATAAGCACTTAGAGTGCAAATATTCGAATACATTTTCTGATCCTGCTACGTTGTTTCACGCTTCCCTGAAATCACTATCCCTCAAAGTTTACGCTGTCTGTTGATTGTCAATCTACGAAACATATATAGATAAAGAATCCAGGCTCCCTAAACGTGCCACTACAGAAGTTCGTAAACTTATCTAAAAGTAGCAATATGAATGACACATGCCAACCAATTTAGAAAACTAATAACTCACTAACAGCTGACGACTAAAGAACTATGTAACATCAAACTCATTTGATTAACAATTGTCCTTTTTGTACAATTTAGAAATATATTAATTGCGACAAGGGTCCGTCGCTGATGTATTTACGACCGTGACAGGTTGCTCAGTACCTGTCTACCCTCGTCAGTACACGGAAGCTTATTCAAATTTGATATTCATGGCAATGAGGACTGGCGTTCATAATTTGTGTCAATTATAATTAGCCTTGCTGGTGAAATTGTTAATGTGTACGAAAATAAGTCCTCATAGATTTTTGTGAACTACGAAATCCAAGTTTTTTTTTATGCCTGATAGGTTATCCTTTCACCACTTTGACCTGATGGTACCTAAGTGAGACGTGTTCGAAGATGTTCACGCTAGCCTAGAATTACTGGCTCTTAAGGACAGCTTAACACGCCGTTAGGTGCTTGGCGACAGATTTTCTACTTGAGGGTGTTAGCTAGCCAGGCGGGCTTTCCCAAAATGCCCTACCACCATGCTACAACGACTGCCATCCTAAGGAAACAACTGGAAGCGAAGGCATAACGTCGCCTCCGAGGCACGAAAGCGCTCAGTAGTAATGTCACTAGCGGTCGCCCATAACCGCATGACCGCGGCGGACATTGTTTAACTTAGCTGATCGGTTCAGATCTGCTAAGCAAACTTCGCAACGAGCGCTTCACAATTATTCCTTTTTCAAATTAAGAATTTACTTAATTACTTACAGCAATGAAAGGTGGAGAGAATGTCTCCAAAGAGAACATTATTATTAAGGAATGCAGGACCAGAGTCAGGATTAGGAAGGCAACCGAATATAAAACTGAAATTTTTGAACAAAATTTTTTTATTTTGTAGTATATTGGTACTAAGCCCAAAAATACAGTACTGTATCAGCAGAATTGTCTACTCGTTATACCTGTACCAGCCGGATCGTCCACTGCAGAACACAGCCTCCCCTATTTAGGGGGTATTTGCAATAATCCCCACGCTTGGCAGGCGTCTTGGAAATCGCAGTGTAAGATGGCAGTTTTTTAGAAGGAGCTGCTGCCCACCTCCCAGTATTTTTCCCTTTGTCGCCTCTTACACCACCCATGGGAAGATATGGGGAGGTGCAATTCTAACTCGGCACCCCACGGGGATCCCTACCTCTTTACTCGTTATGATCACTCATAATGATAGCTCAATTGGCAGAGAATATCCCGGCTATAGGGATGGATAGTCACGTTATTTTTTTCCATTCGTTGTAATTTTGTAATTTTATTCGCTTAGCAGGCGTTAATGTTTAAAAACAATATTTTAGAACTGACTTAGTTATGTTTTAATATTGTTATGTTTGCAACACCGCCCGCTATGCGGATTATATTACAAAATTACAGATATATGAGAAGTACAACGTAAAGTTGAAGTATAGATGTCGCTCCATCCCAATACGATGGTTAAAGAACGATAGGAAATTTTTTTGTTATGACTCATTGTCATGTTAGCTCAATTGGTTAGAGCATACCCCGGCTAAAGGGGTGGATGGATGGGTTCGAATCCCACACATGACTTGAAAAATTTTCCTCTCGTATATTTGTAATTTTGAAATGACTTAGTTATGATTTTAAACTAGAGTAGTGTTGGTAGCTCAGTCGCAGTCAAATAACTAAATTTTAATTTTAAATAGCAACATTGTCTAGTTATATAGTAGAAATAATGGAGAGATTTTTAATAAATTTAAATCAATATACAACACAAAATATTTTAACCCATGTGCCTACATATTTCATAACTAAACCCCACACCGACGGGAGGGACCAGAAAATATCTGATTAACCCATAAAGTTTGTAGAACACTAGGGGCCCAAAATAGATGTGCCAAAATCCAAAATCGAAATACTGATATACAAAAAATAATTGGCAGGAAGGATCCCCTTATCTGCCTGTCTTTTTTGCCTCCGTCAACGGAAGGTCGCAATAAATAAAACGAGTGCTGGTAAAATGCTATCACATGCACCTGTCGATTTTTCAACGGCAGCTTCCAGCTTGGTTAGTGTGGAGAGCGCTTATGCATACAAAAAAATTTGTTATAACTTTTTTTTTTTTTTTTTATTGTGACGGAACAAGCTCGAGGCTCACCTGATGTTAAGCGAACAAACCTCTGCCTATAACAGATGCATTTCATCACAAGCAATGAATTGCACTGCGCCCGTTACCTTGAGACATAGTTGTTAAGTCTCATGTGCCTGTAATTTCACTGGCTCTCAAGGACTACTGCCGGAACACACCGTTAGGTGCTTGGCGACAGATTTTCTACTGAGGGTGGTAGCTAGCCAGGCAGGCAATCGCAAAATGCTATTCCACCAAGCGGTGAAGCTCGAGCTGGCGGAGGGGATCGATCCAAGGTACTGCGGCGCGGCAGTCCATAGCCATTACCGCTCGGCCATCATTGCTTCAATTTCTTCGTGTTTGAACGAGAATATAGAGTGACTGATTACGATATTGTGATTGGAGGTGAAAAAGTGGAACAGGTGAAAGAGTTTGTATACTTGGGATCCATGTTAACAAAAGATGGACAGTGTGAAAGTGATAAGGAGAGTGAACGCTGGAAATATGGTGAACGGAGCATTGCACGCGTTTATGAACAGTCAGAAGGTGTCTAAGAAGGCTCGTCTGGCTGTTCATAGAGGAGTGTTGGTTCCGACACTAATGTATTGGAGTGAAAGTTGTGTATCTTTTTTTTATGTTATTGTGAAGGAACAAGCGCGAGGCCCACCTGATGTTAAGCGGTATCCTCTGCCTATAACAGATGCATTTCATCACAAGTGACGAACTGCACTGCGCCCATCACCTTGAGACATAGTGGTTAAGTCTCATTTTTGCCTGTTATTTCACTGGCTCTCAAGGACTGCTGCCGGAACACACCGTTAGGTGCTTGGCGACAGATTTTCTACTTGAGGGTGGTCGCTAGCCAGGTGGGCATTCGCAAAATGCCCTTCCACCATGCGGTGAAGCTCAAGCTCTGGGCGGGATTCGAACCATGGACCTGCTGCGCGGCAGTCCATAGCCAATGCCACTGAGCCATCACTGCTTCCAAAATGTATGGTGGAGAAGCATTAAAGTAGAATAAATGTAGTGGAGATGAGAGCATTGAGAAGCATGATTGGAGTCAAACGGAGTGACAAGATAAGGAATAGTGTGATAAGGGAACGATGTGGTGTGAATGAGGACGTAGTGACAAAAATCTAGAAAGGCATGTTGAGATGGTTTGGACATGTGGACAGAATGAATGAAATGAGATTGACTATACAGGTATACGTGGGACAAGTGAACGGAAGTGTTGGAAGGGGAAGACCTAGGCGAACGTTCCGAAAGCAGATCGAAGATGTTCTGAAAAAAGGCCAGCTCAGGAGTACCCTAAACCGACGCTTATTGTGAAAGGATTGATGAGTGTAGATGAAGCGAAAGAGATATGTAAGGATCGTAGCAAGTAGAAATCTGTGGTCTCTGCCTACCCCTACGAGAAAGAAACGTGTTTTTATGTATGTAAAAATAGTTCAAAGTGAAGTAAAAAATAAAAAACTCTTCAAGCAACAAAAATAAAATCGAGTTCGTGTTCATTGTATCACAAGAGAATAATATAACAAAACTGGTGTCACTTTTATCTGAACACTTGCACAGCGCTTCCGCGACGTTGTTTAACACAAGCCCCATTGTGCGCATGAAATGGACACAATCAAGCTCTATCTGTGCTGCAACAGAATAAAAGCCCTCAAAATTTGTATTCTTACAGCTTTTAAGTTGGTACTAAATTCTTAAATAAAATAACTTTTGGTAAGTACATTTTTTTATTTTTTTTATGGTATTGTGATGGAATATGCACGAGGCCCGTCTGGTGTTTAGCGGTAACATCTGTTCATAACAGATGCATTTCGTCACGAGTGACAAACTTTGCTGCCCCCATCTGCACACCCTGATATATAAAATTGTTAAGATGAAGTGGTCTTTAAAACTGTCAGAAAGAGTGCACAGGACGGAGAGACCTCGTCTCATGCGAGTGAGCGAAAGTGAACCAAAAAAAGCGATTTTTAAAATAAATTAATATAAAAGTGAGCTTTTAAAACCGAAAAATCCTGCAGGCACTTCTATCACATGGTTGCTACGAGTACATAAAAATTAAAAATAAAGTGTATATCGATACGATTCCCTATATAGACACACAATTTGACTAAGCAAAATTTTAGAGCTGTACATGCATATATGTTTTGCACCATCTTTCTCCCACATTCACTCTTCCATAAATATAAATATGTAATACCTATATCTGTGTGTGAGTTCGGCGCAGACGGACCGTGCTATCAAATGTGATTCAGTTAACTCCTCTACCTCTTCTTCTTTTAAAATCATTAGTTTTACTGTAATATACTATTAGCGTTAGCACCCCCCGTGGGGTGAAGAATGTCACCCCCCCATCTCCACCCATAGGTGTCGTAACAGGCGGCTAAGGGTAACACACCAGTGGGTGGGCAGCACTTTCTGAGGAACTGATATCTCACACCGCGATCCTCAAACCACCTGCCAAGCGTGGGGATTATGGAAAACCCTCCATATTGGGGGAGGCCGTGTTTAGCAGTGAACTATCCGGCTGATACAGTACTGTTAGTGTCCACACTATCACGTCGTGTACAAACGAGGCCTACCCGAACAAATGCGCATCAAAAATGTACTGTGAAGGAGGTGCCTTCGTGAGTGAACAAAACTGTAGTAGTGTAGTATTATACAGAGTTATTGGTAAAATGTTAACAACCTCTTAGGGTTGGACCTCTGCTAGTCGTAAGAAACATTTTGAGATATTTTTTTTGTGTTCAGAAAAATATTTTTTTTTTTAATTTTTTTCAATTTTCTTTTGTGTTTTTCTATATATGTTTGACTAAATAAGCACGAGAACCACCTGATGTCAAAAGTCTCTTGTGCCTATAATGTATTATTTCATATTTTTTATTACTTTGCTCGATATATATACTTACAAAACTCTATCCAAAGGGACCACAGCTCGGTCCAGTGTTGCCGCGGCGGGTGCTCTTGGCTCGGAGTAGGCATTACAAAACACTAAAAAAATATATAAAAAATTACTAATTTTTTTTTTCAAATCAAAAAAATATCGTCTCAAAATGTTTCTTAGGACTAGCAGAAGTCAACCCTAAGAGGTTTTTAGCATTTTACCAATAACCCTGTATAAGTCCCTTTATTCACTTCAATAGTCCGAATATTGCAGGCCATTTAGCTTCAGGCAAGTTGCCAGTTCATCGTTCACAAAAAAGTAAAACGTTTTTCACATAATTTTACCCTCAAAAGCAGACATATATAGATAGACGGGTGTAATGTGACGATATCGGTAGAGTGTCAAATCGGGTTCGGAGCGTTTCGTACCCAATCTACCGGCCTTCTCGAAAAGAAAATCAGGTTTCCACGCTCGACCAGCCCCGCCTGACCCTTGACTTGACACGCAAAGAACACATTCATACAGAAAGTTATTAGGGTGGAAACATTACGGGGGTGATTTTATAGTGGTTGCGTATTTGATACGCACTGATTAGAGATTATTGCGAATTATAATTTGGGGGTAGTAAAGTTGCTGATGTAGGATCGGAAGGGTGAAAATGGAGGGTAAATAGACAATGTGTCGTTTTTTCATATAGTTTTTGATGGCATGGGGTGCGTGACAGAACTATTTAGGATAAATTTACTTTTATTTCGGTGTAAATGCGAGGGAAATATTTGGTACAGTAAAAAATACGTAACGACTGAGTTGGACTTTCGTTCTGAGGGTTCAATACCACACAACATACATGAATGTTCTATAGTATCTACTCAATTTTAATAAATAGCAATAATATTAGTTCTATAATCACAAAAAAGTGAGCTTTTACCCTGTTTGACAACAATGTATGACATAAAAACCTCCACAAAAACAGTTTTCTTTAAAATATCTACAAAATATTTTAATAGAAATGAAATTTCCAGTTGGAACGAAGCTCAACCAATCTAAAGCAGCTTTATTATGTCTAGCTTACTAAATACTTATTCATTCTATGTCACTCTTAGGATCTAGGAGGACAGAAAAAATATATTTTCTACCACAATATCTGTCTCTTCATAAAAAGAAAACGGTTTGTCTGTTGTGCACCTTCATTATTTCGCTGCGGAACTGAGGTGGCTTAAGGTTGACTATTCACGGCAAGACCAATATACGATAACATAAAAAATGTGACAGAGTAACACATGTCAGCGATCTATAATTAGTATAGCGTAGCGAGTCTGCGGTCATGAGAAATTATTCAGGTATCTGTGACGCGCCTAGGGCGCCTAGCGGCAATGACTGACAAGTGAAGAAAATGCGGGAAAGCGATGTCAATCGTTTTCAAACAGCTTGCGATGTCAATCGTTTTCAAACAGCTTACGAAGTACTATGTTTTTGTAATAATAATTGTTATTATTGTCAATTACAAACGAATACAGTGATTTATTTTAACACACATTTCTTTTATGCCTGATAGGTTAGCCTTTGACAACTATCTCACCTGATGGTAAGTGATGATGTTGTCGAAGATGTTGTTCAGACTAACCTAGAATTACTGGTTCTCAAGGACAGCTGCCAGAACACTTTTTTCACACGTTTGGCGACAGATTTTCTACTTGAATTGGTAGGTAACCAGGCGGGCATTAGGAAATTGCCATTTATTTTTATTTTTTTTCTTCGCTGGGTAAAATGCTTTACGCATGCCCCCCCATCGGGGGATGGAGGGGGTATGTGGGACTCCCCGGTACAAAAACCGGTATACCCACTAAACAACCCAGCGGCAATCCGGCATCGTCTATAAGGAGGAGGACTGGGAGACTGGCAGAGCCTTTACGTCCAGTCCCCCGCCGACGACCGCCCGCTTTTACAGCGGGGCCAGCACGCCCCCTCCCGACGGGAGGGGCCCGGGAATGACCAGGAATGCTTGGCCATTCCCGCCCGACTGAGGTGGTGAATATGTGCAATGCGAGAGAAGGCACCCCCGCGCCTGTCTCCCGCTATTAACCACCGGGAGGGAGAAGCTTACGATTATTCAATCGCCTTCTCCCACCCCTTCTTCGTCTACGCAGTGGAGCCGCAAGGGGATCTTCCTCCTTTGCGCGCTCTGCCGCCTCCTTTTGGGATATCACGTCTTCGCAAAAGGAGGCGACCGCTGCCCATGCCCCCTCGTCCTCCAACATGGTGTTGACCACGCTGGGGAGCGAGAGGTCTGGCCCAATTACGGCGACCAAGCTGCGGCGCAGCTCGGTCCATGACGGACACACCTCGAGGGTGTGCTGCGCCGTGTCTTCCACCGCTGCACAATGATGGCACGCCGGTGTTTCCTCCCTTCCGATCCGGTGCAGGTATGATCTGAAGCATCCGTGCCCGGATAACACCTGCACCAGACGGAACGAAAGGAAACCGTGGGACCGCCCGAGCCAGTCTTGCAGGACTGGCCTGAGAGCGTCCAACGTTCGGCGGCCAAAGGTGGCAATGGCGAGGTCCTCCGTCCAATGTTGGACTCCATCCCTCGCCTCACGCCTTACTGCATTCCGCACCTCCGGGGCGAGGCACTCCCCGAGCGCCTTACGCCCCGCCGACAATTCATACACTTTGGCGAGCACACCCGCCTCGAGCTACCAAGGGAGTGTGCCCGCCAGGGCATTAGCAAATTGCCCTACCACAATGCTATAACGACTGCCATCTTAAGATAACCGGGACCGACGGCTTTACTTGCCCTCTGAAGCACGGAAGCGCTCAGTAGTCATGTCACTAGCGGTCACCCATCCAACTCATGACCACGGGCGACGTTACTTAACTTTGCTGATCGGTTAAGAATAGCTAAGTAAACTTTGCTACGAGCGCTTCATATAGGTTACTTTTCGGTGAAACTGCGGGACGCAGCTAATATAACCCACAGCTGTCAAACTATATAGTGCAAATTATTGCTATAAGGATAAGTTTGAGTCTGGCAGGAAAAAAAACGTTGTTTGGTGATACGTAACCCTCAGTACACAAATAACTTGCATTTGGCCAGTTTTTATTACATAAACAAAACAGTACTTCTAAGTTCGCAGATTTGTAGCGTTATGAATGCCATTCCTTAAAAATATTGTTGCATAGAAAACGGTGCACCGCGCTTGAAATTCATACCTAAACGTCTTTCGTTTGGATTCCGAATAACAAAGATCAAATATGGAAGTAAGAGATATTGCGACGATATAAATGGAAGTGGAAACTATTGTTCCTTTATATTTCAGTTGAGGAAGACGGGAAAAGCTCATCCGATGCAGACGTGCTGCCAATTCCTACTGAATTGTTTATTAATTTTGAAATACTTCTATTTTAAACAACTATATAAAATATATAACGTATCTGTGTTTCATCATCTGAAGCGCTCGTAGCGAAGTTTGCTTAGCTGTTCTTAACTGATCAGCAAAGTTAAGCAACGTCCGCCGCGGTCATGAATTAGATGGGTGACCGCTAGTGACATTGCTACTGAGCTCTTCCGTGCTTCGGAGGGCACGTTAAGCCGTCGATCCCGGTTGTTGTCTTAGGATGGCAGTCGTTATGCAAGGTGGTAGGGAATTTTGCGAAGGTTCGCCTGGTTAGCTACCACCCTCAAGAAGAAATTCTGTCGACAAGCACCTAACGGTGTGTTCCGGCAGCAGTCCTTGAAAGCCAGTAATTCTAGGTTACTCTGAACAACATCTTCGACCACATCATCACTTACCATCATGTGAGATAGTGATCAAAGGCTATCAGTCATAAAAAAGAACACTAATGTATATTCCCTGAAGGGTAAGCAGAAAAGCAGAAACTTTTGCCGGATGTATTTTGGTTCCACGTGATAGTGGGTGACCCTATCTACCAAATACAGTTCCAGATTTTGAACTGTTGCTGCAAATTTATTGGTTTAAAAATCCAATACCTAACAATGATGTGTTGCCATAAACCGTAGACTGTTTTTTTTTACGTTATAACAGATGCATTTCATCACAAGTGACGAACTGCACTGCACCCATCACCTTGAGACATACCTGTTAAGTCTCATTTTGCCTGTTATTTCACTGGCTCTCAAGGACTGCTGCCGGAACACACCGTTAGGTGCTTGGCGACAGATTTTCTACTCGCAAAATGCCCTTCCACCATGCGGTGAAGTCTGGGCGGGATTCGAACCATGGACCTGCTGCGCGGCAGTCCATAGTCAATGCTCTGAGCCATCACTTCTTCAGATTCTGATGGATTAGTGACAATTAGTATGAATAGCCACAAAATACGTCAATAGTTTTAATTTCGCTATGGCTTAACGGCATGGTGATATGGCTGGTAGCCTGGTAGGGCATTTTCCGTATGAAGAAATGGACTTGGGAACCGCAAAAGAGAGAAGAGCTGGCTCATTAAAGGACATCTCTTCTATTTCCCTTTATAACCTACTTCCAAACAGGTTCTCGATTGATTGCGTATATATAGGTATATGTTTAATTTCTGTATGAACGACGAAGTATAAATTTGAAGCGTTCGTAGCGAAGTTTACTTAGCTATTCTTAACCGATCAGCAAAGTTAAGCAACGTCAGCCATGGTTATGAGTTGGATGGGTGACCGCTAGTGACATTACTACTGAGCGCTTCCGTGCTTCGGAGGCCATGTTAAGCCGTGGGTCCCGGTTGTTGTCTTAGGATGACAGTCGCTATAGCATGGTGGTAGGATATTTTGCGAATGCCCGCCTGGCTAGCTACCACCCTCAAGTAGAGAATCTGTCGCCAAGCACCTAACGATGTGGTACGGCAGCTGTCCTTGAGAGCCAATAATTCTAGGTTAGCCTGAACAACACCTTCGACCACATCATCACTAACCATCAGGTGAGAGAGTGGTCTAAGGCGAACCTATCAGGCATAAAACAAATTTCTATTGAATCATGATGATTATAGATGATTTTCGCCTGGCTAGCTACCACCCTCAAGTAGAGAATCTGTGGCCAAGCACCTAACGGTGTGTTCCGGCAGCTGTCCTTGAGAGCCAGTACTTCTATGTTAGCCTGAACAACACCTTCGACCACATCACCACTTACCATCAGGTGAGAGAGTGGTCTAAGGCGAACCTATCAGGCATAAAACAGGCATAAAACTAATTTCTATTGAATCATGATGATTATAGATGATTTTTTTTTGTTGGGTGGAGTATGTAATAAAATATGTGCATATACATGAATAAAATAAGTGTTTGCCAATAAACATGGACGACAAGGTAATTGCAACTCTATGGATGGTGATCAGCATAGTGCGCGAGGGAGAAAACAACGGGGGATTTGCAGTTTTTACGTAATAGCCACTTCGAATTAAAATTAAACTTGCATGGTCCAATTTTAGTGATATTATTTCTTTACTTTGAAGCGCTCGTAGCGAAGTTTACTTAGCTGTTCTCAACCGATCAGCAAAGTTAAGCAACTTCGCGCGCGGTCATGAGTTGGATGGGTGACCTCTAGTGACATTACTACTGAGCGTTTCCGTGCTTCGGAGGGCACGTTAAGCCGTCGGTCCCGGTTGTCGTCTTAGGATGGAAGTCGTTATAGCATGGTGGTAGGGCATTTTGCGAATGCCCGCCTGGCTAGCTACCACCCTCAAGTAGAAAATCTGTCGCCAAGCACCTAACGGTGTGTTCCGGCAGCTGTCCTTGAGAGCCAGTACTTCAAGGTTAGCCTGAGCAACATCTTCGACCACATCATCACTTACCATCAGGTGAGATAGTGGTCAAAGGCTAACCTATCAGCATAAAAAAAAAAAAACTAATACTAGAGTTCTTGTTTTAAAATGTTTGTGACATTCTATAGTTTGGTTGTATTTACATTCAGTAAATATTTATGTTTAACATCAATACCTTAATAATTCGTAATATAAGTAATAATAACAAATATTTTAAAATATTATATGAAAAAATAAAATAAATATTTTAATAAAACACTTAAAAAATACAAAAATATATCTAGTGACAATTCCGAGAAATCTCGATCGTGCGCTCGTAGAGTCAAGACCTCCTGAGGATGCAACGTGTAGAACCGAAACGCGTCGATAATTCTTCCAGTTTGGCTGCGTGGCGTTTGTGACGTCACGTCGGCTTAACAGGAAAATTAGGCGGAATTGTCACTAGATAAATAAAATATTTGTCTATTGTCTATTGTCTATAGATATATTTTTATATTTTTTAAGTGTTTTATTAAAATATTAATTTGATGTTTTCATAAAATATTTTAAAAATATTTGTTTTTATTAATATGGATTTCCGCAAAGTAACGCCTGAATCTATTTATTATCGTAATATAAGTATTTAATAAATATGTACCAGTAGAACTCTTTTCCCCGTGTGGTGCCGGGTTAGAATTGCACCTCCCCATATCATCCCGTGGGTGTCGTAAAAGGCGACTAAGGGAATAATTATACTGGAAGGTGGGCAGCAGCGCCTTCTAAAGCACTACTATCTTACACTGCGATCCCCAAGCCGCCTGCCAAGCGTGGGGATTATGGCAAATACCCCCTTAATAGGGGAGGCTGTGTTCAGCAGTGGACGATCCGGCTGATACAGTACAGTACAGTACAGAACTCTTTGTGTGAGTTCGTCCGGAGAAGTACTGCCACCATGACTATTTCTACCAAATGTTAAATCTTCATATTATTGTGTTCTGGTTTGAAGGGTAAGGGTGAAATAACACAAAAAAATGTTTTCTTGAGATTCGGGTGCCTTATGAAACATGTCTGATGCGCAAAACGCGTTGAAGCTTGCCTTACAAATTAAGGGATATCGGACAAAATTATAATACAATTTTTTTTTTTTTAATTTATTCACTTTTCATGGCATATTCGTGAAAAGTGAATAATATAATTATTGTGACTAAATTCAGGTCCAATATTGGGTCCGCACCCTAGAGCCAACTCACTCAGTAATAGCTGTATGGTTTTAATTAATAAATGTCTACGGCGCTATTTTGTTAATGATACACTCTACTTTGTAAAGGTACATCATGAAAAAAAAAATGGTACTACTGCGAGAAGACGGACAAGAAACTCGAGGCCATTCTTTTTAAACGTCTCTTAACAATGTGTTACAAACTGAATGTTCCAAACCATTGGCGCTTCCAGACGCGCCAAATCCGGAACGCACCCAGCTGTCACTTTTGTAGTTGTTAAATTGGTTTTGAATTGTCATCGTGGCAGCTTTTGAGAATGGACGCAATTTAATTTTTGTGTTGGCAAAATTGTGGCATCCCCGCAGAACTACATAATAGAAAAAGGCAAGGCTGACTGACGTTCGCATAATATTACCATATATACACCATGCTATAACGACTGGTGGTTTAACGTGCCCTCCAAAGCACGGAAGCACTTAGTATTAAGTACTACTAGCGGTCACCCATCCAAGTAATGGCCGCTTCTGACGTTGCTTAACCTAGTTGATCAGTTAAGAACGACTTTTTAAGCTCAAAGCGTTTCAAAAGCCACATTTATTGCTCCATGATACCACAAGACCTCAAACTGCTCGACAAAACCGTTTTAAAATTACATGACCTGGGCCTTGGGCCAGTTTTTGTTACGAATCACGATACACCGCGAGCAGTTAACGTAAATTTATATGAAGGCACAGCCCTGGCGACGCGGCGTGTTACGGTATCAAGCATTTTTCTCTACAAAATTGCGTTTACGGCTCGCAGCGTATCATAAGAAAAACTCACACTGGGCCAACAAAAAATTAAAAACGATACTACATTATACCATAGTAAAACCAGATAAGTAGTTCGAGTTCAGACTTTGCGGTACAAAACGCGGCTTCTATGTGTGCGTGCACTCGCACGTACCACAGTATGCACACTATGACAAATATCTAGCGTGTCCAGAGTGCGCTGATTCATTTAAAGATAATATATTTTTTGATAACAAAACATTTAACATATTTTATGAAAACATTGCATCAATATTTTAATAAAACACTTAAAAATATAGTACATATATCTAGTGAAAATTCCGCCTAACTTGACGTCACAAACGCCTGGCATCCAAATCGGAAGATTTTTGACGCGTGTCGCTTCTACACGAAGCATCCTCAGGAGGTCTTGACTCATCGAGGGCATGATGAAGAATTCTGTTTTTAAAATTCATCACAATCGTGTCTGTTGGTAGCTACGAATTTATTTGCTATAGTTTACATTTACATATTGGGTATATGCCTATAAAACTTAGAGATATAGATTGCGTATTCACACTAGAGTAGGTATTTGATATCTCCTACGGGCCTCCAGTCGAACTGCTTTTCTATTTTTACTATGATTTTACCCCGTGCTCGGTATACGTAGTAAAAATATGAACGGTTGGGTTCATATTTTTTCCGACTACAAAAATAGGAGTCTCACTCACTACTCAATTCGTCAGTTTTTTAATGTTATTTACATCAGAACTTTTTCCAATTTTGATGATTATTTTTTATTTGAAAGCTGATGCTTACCGTGTGATCCCATTTAAATTTCATCAAAATCGGTTAAGCCGTTTTTGAGTTACACTCCAATAACTGAAAAGTATTTTCCTACGTTGATGTCATTGACAGTGAATGACAATCAATCCCATAAGTAGCAAGGGTCACTAAATAGGGTGAACCGACTTCAACACTCAAATGTGAGAAATAACTTGTCGAAGTCGTAACTTGTCGAATACATATTACCACAATGTGGTAATATGTATTTTTGAACCATCATGGTACCGACTTCAACAAGTTATTTCACACGTTTGAGTGTTGAAGTCGGTGGCATTTTTTGGTAAAAAATGTTTTTCTGCATTTTCGACCATTACCTGCAAAATAACAACATATTGTTTTGAGGAAGCAAAACAAAATGTCTACAGACCAGATTCTATCTCATGCATCGCAAAACGGTATAATTAATGTGTATATCATGAAAGTATGAAAAAATCCTCTCTTTAATTGAACGGTATTCAAAATGGTCCACTTACAACGACAATACAATTTTCTAACTCATATTTAGAACTAGGTATAAAAATAATGTTTTTCCCTCAGTTTGAATAGTTCTAGATGCCCACAATACAATATATCAGGTGGAATATGTAAGTAAATGAATTGTAATACGTTTTCCTCGGGTAACATCGTTAGCTTTGATTAATGATGGACGAGTTGTTTGTTATTCACAATAGTAGAAAACCTATTTGCCCGTCTTTCCGTCCCAAGGACAGATTAGCCGAACAAATAGATACAAGTTTATAAATGTATCTTGTTGAACGGTCACACGACGGCTTTTTGTCGATGGTTCGTTTATTTGAAACTACCGGCCCGCTCCGGCTTAGCACGGGTATTTATCAAAAATTCAAACTTTTTGAAAATATTCTTTAGCCATATGTTTATCAAAAATAATGTAGAAATCAACAGGTGAAAGAATTTTTGAAATGCGTCCAGTAGTTTTAAGTTTATTCGTTACATACAAAAACACACATCTTTCCTCTTTATAATATAGGTGTAGAAATAGATTTTTCCATTCTATTTTAGGGTTCTTTACATCACATGTCTGGTTGTCATAGTCAGGCACATCATACTGTGTACCTCATACAGACAAGGCAAGACAAGCATAGACAAAATATAGGCTTTTTGAAGAACTACATTCATACCCTGTGATCCCTAGGATGCCAGCTAAGCTTTGGGATTATTGCAAACCTCTCAAATAGGGGTAGCCTATGTTTAGTGATTAACGTCATACCTGATGAGAGAGATATGACAAGTCGGTACGTTATGTTATATCTAACAGAGATGTGGGGGACATTCTAGCCCGATGCCCCACGGAGATGGTAGTATACCAACTACCTTTTATTATAATTCCTCAGGGCGACAACATAGTAAAGAGACCCGATTGGTGTGCAGGCCTAGGACACAAAACTACGAATCTTGGTGTTTTGCATGGCAATATTAATAAGCATCATAGAATAGGTGTAGTATCACAAGATACTACGATGTCCCAACTCACGTTTACATCTTTTTTGATATAAATTTCAGACAGACTTTAATGATATAGAAATCGTAGTGTCATCTTCTTCCTCAGCTTTCCCACGCTAAGTGGGGTCGGCATCACATGTATCATTGTGATGCCGTGTTCTGTTGCTCTTCGCCTGACTGTTTACAGCTATCGCATACATATTACCTTGTTATGTGATTGTGTGACCTATTCACGCAGTCCAATTATTACTTCTTTGACCTTCTAGTATCCATCAACTGGTAGTGGGCTGGAGTATTTGGACAGCCTGTGAGTCTGCAATGACTTTTAGGTTGTCGAAATGCTTTTATCGTAGTAGCTGGAGTGTTGTATATAGTTAGGTTCTATCATTCTATTCATTCAAATGAATCGTATATATGTAAAAATGTAAAATCAGTTATATACGTATGATTGTAAGTTTGCAGTCGGTAATTCGATAGCAAAGCGATGCTGCATCGAGATTGGTCACGCCCCGGCGGCGAAGCTTCCGCGCCACGCAAATTGATTGGAAATTTTCATCAATTTCATTTCAATGTTTATTGACAGTTACGAGTGTACGGAGATTGTCATTGGCAGTACAAGGGTATAAATAACTGCGGACAATTGGATTTTAGTTAAATATTCGAGCTATATGGTGTAGAGACGTTGGGTCGATGGGGGCCGGATGCTCATCATACTTTCTAAAACTTATCACGATGCTAAGCCGTTCCGATGCCTGATAAAAAGCTGGCACTTGGCCCAACGATTGCATTGCAACTCCACGGGGCAATCCTGCCAGAATGCTGGGTGATACTACCAACTGGTTGTAAGATGTTTGAAGTTTTTTTTCTTTTTTTATGTGATTGTGTCGGAACTAGCCTGAGGCCCACCTGATGTTAAGTGGACTAACCTCTGCCTATAACAGACGCATTTCGTCAACGACGAATTGCACTGTGCCCGTCACACTGAGACGTACAGTTTTTAGGTCTCATGTGCCTGTAATTTATCTGGCTCTTAAGGACTGCTGCCGGAACACACTTTTAGGTGCTTGGCGACAGATTTTCTACTTGAGGGTGGTCGCTAGCCAGGCGGGCATTCGCATAAAGCCCTTCCACCATGCGGTGAAGCTCAAGCCCGCGGCGGGAACCACGGACCTGCTGCACGGCAATGCCACTGAGCCATCACTGCTTCATCAATTCTTCTTGGACTGCCTGTTGGCCTGCAATGGCCTTTAGGTTGCTTAAATACCTTACAGGTACTATTCTGTAGTGTTGTTACTATGGATGGAATTCGAACCAATGAGCAATCTGTTCCTCAGACCGAGCCATGTTTCATACTCCAAGTGAGCTGTCGTAGCGTTAAGTTATAGTTCGAACATCCTATTCCATCGCGTTGGCCATAAGGGAACTGAGCTTTCGTCAAAAGAATACTTAAAACTTCGTTAATAATGAAGCCAACTTATGTGAAAATTCTACGGCAAATGAGCATCAGGTGACTATTGACGCAGTCGCCATTGCTGATTCCGCGTTGCTTATATCAGAGCTCAGCTGTTATTGGTCATCTGGTCACAAATATATGTATTATGTAGGTGTTTTATTGTTTCTGAAAGACATAGATATTTTGCCAACCTAATATTGGTGGGAGAGGGGTAAGAAGATGACAGTTAAATAAGATTATCTTCTCAATTCAACGCAATAACTATCTTGGTCTAGTCTGCCCTCTATCCATGCGGTTTCAAAAATATTTCGATATACTTACTAAGCGAAACTTTCCAGCAAACGTGTTTAATACGGCACGTAAAAGCAATATTCGGGAACGGTCTCCTAACAAAACAGAAATATTGGCCCACGTAGAGACGGCTCTTTACCAAATTACGATGCCTGGTACACTTGAGCTGTTTTCTATTTCAACGACACAGACCAGAAACTAAGAGACTTCGTCAAGTAATATAATATTTAAGAAACGTTTGGATCCGATCAATTTTCTGTTGTAGTGAATAGAAAAATATGGATATCACACTACATATTCACATATATGATGCTGAATCGTATTTATAAAAATATATATATTAAAACAGAACAGCCACTGTTGGCAAACACCGAAAATTATACAAAAAAATGTTGAAGTTGGTACCATGCTGATTCAAAACGCTGACCTCACATTATCATACACCAACACTTCCACAAGTTATTTCTAACTTTTCAGTGTAAGAAATCCTAAATGTGATTCGTCGACACGAAGAAAAAGAAGTGTAAGAAGACAATAAAGTCGTTAGTTTTTCAAAAAGTATTTGTTTAATCTTTTTATTGACGCATACAAAGATTTGCAATCACCATTATGGATATTACTATTTAATTTATATATTAACAATATATATTAACCTGAATGATATGTCATCCAAGTATATATATGACACATCATCCAGGTATACAGTAAAGCAAATTGCAATATATATATTTATATATGCCTGTTTAAACTTTTCCTCATATCAAAAATAATGCAGTGTAAAATAATACTGTACTGTATAAACAGGATAGTTAACTGCTAAACACAGCGTCCCCCAATATGGATTTGCCATAATCGCCACGCTTGGCAGGCGGTTTGGGGATCGCAGTGTGAGTCAGTTCATCAGAAAGTGCTGCGGACCACCTTCTGGTGTGTTACCGTTAGTCGCCTCTTACGACAGTCACGGTTTGAAATGGGGGGTGATATTCTAGCCCGGCACCCCACGTGCAGGTAAATTAATAATAACAGGCAATAAACCAATATTATTCAGTTTAGCATTAAAACAACATAGTTGTAGTCGGACTCTTAACGCTTTTTCTATATTTCTCTGTCTTTATAGAAAAATAATTCGAATATACGCTTATATAATTTACTTATTTATTTATTTTACGCAAATATAAATACAATTTATTTGGGTAATTTCTGGAGAATTTTCTTGTTTTTTAATATATGTTTTTTTTTTTGCAATATGGCAAGTTATTTATGTTAAAATACTTCTAAATTCCCCAGTAAATATGTAATGTTTGTAAATCAGAAAAGAATATTGTAATTTGTTTGCCAAAACTTAACCGGCGAATGATATCGTTAAGGCTGGCGTGGCGGGAAATTCGACCAGCACTTCGAGAGCAGGAGAGGCCATGGTGACCGAGTTGGTCAACTGCAGTACCACACTGGCAGTGATGTGCAACACAACACCTTGCACCCAAGCGTAAGCTAATAGCGAGACGAAAAGCGGAAGGATCTACAAGGCTACCAGTTTTGTAAGAAGGAATGGCTTGTAACCAAAGACCAGATTAGATATAGATATATTTAGAAATATATACAGATTGGAGTAGGCATTTAAATGTCCTACAAGCCTCCAGTCAAATCCAAACAAACTCCAAGAAGTTTATCTGATTTTGCTATGCTACAACGCACTGTTATTGCAGGCGTATTACACAGAAAAAAAAGACTTCTTTAGCCAAGAATATACATTGTCTTAATAAATTCAAGACAATGCTGTATTACAACAAGAATATATTCTAAACTGAAAAATAATCGAGTCTTGATATTACACTCGAATATTCTTCGGAATATTGTTTTGACCCAAAAAATATTTCTTCACATAAAGTATTCAAATTATTATTTCAAGATAACGAAAATATTCTTCTAACAATAAAATAGGAATTCTTCTGTTAACATTTTATTCTCTAAATAAAATTTCTATATTCTTTCTTGAAATATTTTTATATATTTTTGTTCGAATGTAATTAAGGTGCTTCACTTACGAATATTTATGGTAAGATGCTTGGATTCAAAACTAACCACATTCATATTTAAACACTTTAACGATTTCTCCAAAGAAGAATGCAATATGTACTTTGATTCAAGAATATATTCCTGAGAATATTGTGTTCTGTTTTCAAGAATATATTGTTTTCAATATATATGAATCACAAATATTCTTGAATAAAAACACACTGCGTTGGCTCAAGTATTCCTTTTTTTCTGTGTAGAATCATTGCCTCGACTCGGGACTAGCTCGAAGTACGTAGTAGTGGCGATTTTAATAGTGTGCTTAGGTGATGTATGTAATAGCTTTCTTTGTGCGCGTCCTTCACTAAACAACAATCAGATTTTTAAGAAACGTGGTGATATTTTTACACCTTAAAAAAGGGCGAAGTTTCCCAATCTATTGTATGAACCTCGTGCTAAGTAGGACTTATACAAAAAAAAAATACAATATGTGTGTAACCATTTATAACTGTATACCAAACGAAACGCAAATATTGAATAGTAACAAATTTTAAAACTCTTTGACTCACTGGCTTCTGGCCAAATGGTAAAATGTCAAATTTAAGTACTTAATACATACCTATACAAAAATTTGCACGTCTGCTTGCAGACTAAATACATTGTATCCTAAACCATTATTATACGATCTTATGTGACATGTATTTTAGCAAATAAATGATTTGATTTGATTTTTGCAACTAAATAGAGACGGTTACTTTATGGCTATTTGTATCTGTGGACAATTCAATTCGGAAGCAATAATTCATCAGCCCGCAGCTAGTTGCAATTGTAGCATTACATCACATTGGAGCGCATTATTCACACTTTACTGTACTATGCTTCCAGTAATAAATATCTCGTATTAATTGACAAATGTTTGTTGGTTGGTATGAAGCGTCACTTAGAAACCTTCAGGCTTGGGACACGATCCGTAGATTAGATTGTTGGGTACGGCTAGGTGGAGAACCTAGGTAGAGTAGGGTCTATGGGGATGGACCAGTGACCAGTATTCCAGGCTCCACCTTATGATATCCTTTTGGTTCTTTTTTCTGAAAAATTGGGAATTACAGTCCGGAATCTGAACTTGTTCCTGGTAGATGGCGATAAGCTTCTCTCGTATTAGACGCTGCCAATAAGCATCTGAGAAAATGTAAGTGCTCACACCTTCACCCGTCCCTTTAGAGTTGGCAAGGCGTATACTATTATTACTATAAGCATGCCTAATTGCTGTCTAAAAATAATATTACATATACTTACCTAATATGATTTCTTGTTCTTATGTACTGCTCAGAACTGCTTTTATATAGCAGTAAAGATATCTTATTACACACAGTTATTAAATGGTATATTTAACCAATTTTAATAATGACAAAGTTGTTGTTTACTTGACTCAGGATTTTATCATATTTTACAAAATCTTTTGGCATTCGTAACCACTTCTTCCTTAAATATAAATATTAATTCCATAGTAAAACCTCCAATCAGAATGCATTTCTTTATGCTATAGTTACCTACGATTTCCTTCTAAGTACGTCATCATCATAAGGGTTTCATTTCCATCTATTTGAAACACTAAAAAATAATAGTTCGTGCAGCCGATGTCCTCTTATCATGTCAAAGCAATGAAATAGTTCAGTTGAAGTCTTTTTTATGCAAAACTTATCCGTGAAGGGACAGAGATATGATAAAATCTCCTTGGCGCACAAGGTTCCAATCGTATTAACCAATAAAACTTAACTACCAAGGTAGTGTAGGCTTTTTTCGAAATATTACATCACAGGTAACAAGTGATTTACTTATTTTTGTTGCAAATGCATTTCGTTATCATTCACGAATAGCACTACGCCCGTCACCTTGAGACATAGTTGTTAAGTCTGAGAGTCAGTGAAATTACAGGCATATGTGCCTGTAATTTCACTGGCTCTCAAGGACTGCTGCCGGAACACACCGTTAGGTGCTTGGCGACAGATTTTTTTACTTGAGGGTGGTCGTTAGCGGTTAGCTAGGCGGGCATTCGCGAAATGCCCTTGCACCATGTGGTGAAGCTCAAGCCCGCGGTGGGATTCGAACCATGGACCTGCTGTGCGACAGTTCATAGCCAATGCTACTGAGCCATCGCTGCTTCAAAATTACTTATCGCATTTTGCCTGTTCCGACTAAATTACCTATTAGTAAGTGCATACGGAATGTAGTCTTATTGCATTAAGCACAGATGTATCAATGTAGGCGGGTGCTAGGCAGTCCAGTTTTTTCCAATTTTAATGCACCTGATTGATACAACTCCTCGTGGGGTGCCGGGCTATATTTGCCTCACACTCCCAAATCTTTCCTTCTGTGGGAGTCGTACGAGGTGACGATGGGAAAAATACCAGAATAGTGGCAGCAGAACCTTCCAAAGAACTGCTTAGTATCATACTTAGACGCCTGCGTTGATGATTTTGAAGCAGTGATAGCCGAGAGGTAATAGCTGGACGGCCGTGCTGCGGGCCCATTGTTCGATCCCCACCGCCGGTTTAAGCTGCACCCTATACAGGTACAGTCTTTTTCGAATGTTCGCTTGGTTAGCTACCACCTTCAAGTTGAAGATATGTTCCTAACAGCGTCTTACGGCAGCAGTCTTTGAGAGCCGGTAAGTAATTATAAAGGTTACAAGCGCATAAGACTTAAAAATTGTATGCCGCAGGGTGATTGGAGCAGTGCTGTTCATCACTTGTGACGAAATGCATCTATATAGGCAGAGGTTATCGCTTAAGGTCAGGTGTGGGATTCGTGTGGTTGCCATCGCAATCCCATAAGAAATGTGGCGTGGGGATAATGGCAAACCCTCACCAATGGGGGATGCATTGTTCAACGATGGGCGTCATGTCTATTGATGATATCCAGGTGGTAGGTCTCGTTAGCATTTTTTGTCTTGAGCTGTAGTATGCTAGCGCTAACAGTAGTGAAACACACAGAAAAACACAGGTTTAAGCATGTAGAAAGTGAAATGATGGGCAAACGAGACATATGAACTTAAGACACTGTCAAATGCTGAATTTTTGTCGCTATCGGACTACGTGGGAGCGAAATAAATTCTATCGAGAACATTTTAAGGAAACGTGCTTAGGGCTTTTCTTGGCCTAAGATAATGTGATCAAGATTAATATATAATTTTCTTACTGCTACAAACTAAATACAATTTGCTAAAAATCTGTTCAAGTAGAGCTATTTAGCACTTGTCAGCGCCTTAAGCCTCGGAGTGTGGAGTACAGTGCAGTGTCAAGCAGTTGAGGAAGCTGGCACTGAAACTGTGTTGGAGAGGCATGTTGCTTACCATCATGTGAGCAATTTGTCTATCTTATGTATATGTCCATATAACATGAAAAAAATATATATATACATATACCATACATAACTTATCCTATTACTTATATTTGCCGATTCATGAAAAAACTCAATGGAACCAGGATCACAGTCACAGTGCATTCTTGGTCTTCTTGGTAGGCATATTCAAGAGTAGACCACGTCATTGCTTTTCACCAGATGAAACTTTATTCGAATGGCAACTGTTTGGTAAATAAAGGCAAACAATGCAGTCTGTTCGCGCGGACGCGAATCTTGTCTGTGTTATCTGCGATGGATTTTGTAAATATGTGCGTGCGGCAGGCGCCGACGCTTTGTTTGGTTAAAGTTAGTACGACTTCGAGCAGCGGTCTGTTCGGGTGTGCGTGAGACAAATTGAGGTCGTGACGACCTAGTGGATTAAAAGCAACGGATTGCTAGTTTATTAGTGACGATAAACATTAATGCTTTGTGCAACAAAGTGAGGGACTGTTATTTGTGATGCCAGGCGTTCAGTGTAAGTGCGAGCAACGGATTGCTGTCGGCGGGCCCCTACTTCACCATCGAGACCAGGGAACTTATCCTAATTTAATTCCGTATGGTTAGCTGGTTGATCAATTATTGAAAAGGGAATTATCACTAAACACCCTAAAGCTAGAGCTTTAGGGTGTTTAGCGATAATTCCCTAATCGACGGAGCGACTAGCACGTAGTCCGAAGGTAGGTCCTTCCCACCGTTTTATACCCACGTGCCTAATAGCACATATATCGGCTGGTGTCGTCCTGTGACATTCCAGGAGGCCAGTCGAATACGCCACGACGCAGTGGTAAATTGTGGGACAACGGGGATTAAGAAGGGCCCCTGTCCATACAGCAACTTTATTTTGTAAGTAGTTGTCAAACAAGAAATCTTGCCGGACAGCCAGGAGTACGAAAATATGTTTAATTCTTATTTCACACCAGATGCCAACAAAAAATTGAAAGGCAAGTCAAAGAATTTGTTTAATTAGGGATCTACGACTAAATTACAAGATGTTTATATTGAATTATTCTACATTCTATAGCCAGGTTGAAAAAAAAAATGCGAGATGATCGGGCTAGAAAATTTGGGCTATTCTACAATATTTGCTTAAATTATTACGTAAGTGACAGTTAGTATAGTTCGTTAGCTTGGCAAGTGCAGAATTGTCCAAATATTTTTATCGTTTATATTTACGAGTAAAATCACAAACTGTATAGGCTTTCTCGATCAGAATTTTTCAAGTAAAACTTGAATTTTCCTTCTGTGATTGTGATGAACAAATATTATAAACCCGTCGCCCTTGTATTACCTACAAAAGCTTATACTATAACTATAACAAATTTGAAACCTTTGAAAACATTCATTACCAATTTTCACCGGAACGCAACGATGCTTAATTGCAGCTCAGATTAATAAAATTAATTAACAATATGTTGTACTCATCCAATCGTATGTAACACGAGAAAATAAATTAACTGTCCCCACGCACTAGCACTTAATTATTGCTTATTGCAGTATATAAGCGTGAGCGCGTATTAACGAGCACGATGCTGTTTTGACGCCGCAGCATCGGTAACGTCATGTATTAAAGCACCGCCAATACGTTTGCCGGGTTTTAATTAAAATCATTGTTTCAGAATGAGTTCACATCGGATAATTGCTTTAAAAGCTATACACAATTAGGATGACCACTTTCAAGTACATTTATACTGAATATACTTTTTTTATACTGGTAGCACTTGACCACTATCTCATCTGATGTTAAGTGATGATGCGATCAATGATGGAGCGCGCTTACCAAGAACGAGTGCGGTTCGAATAGATAAACACGAAAACAATATCCGGGCAAATTACCTATTAAAATGACGCGACACGAATGCTTATGACAAATAACCGTAGAACATCAATTGTTTTACCTAATTATTTGGCATTACCAGTAGCTTTAAATTAAGTACATACCTATTTAACAAAATAAGCGTAGAATGTAGTTTGAAGAATGCTAGTATCGACAACTTTACGAGAACGCGTGAATTTACGTCACTCCTGGTGATAAGACAGGGCCGCTGTTCTTTACCACAAGGAGGATTCGGATAGACGGACCAACAAGAATATACGCTCCCCAGCCAATCCAGGGAGCGGTTTCTTGAGGGTTTGCCACAGGAATGCAATTCTAACAAATAAGACTAGAATAACTTCGATAGCTCAGTGCGAAGGATAGAAAATTGCATAAGCCAACTCACCATGCTCAGCTCAGCTCCGGTCCATACTATGGCACAGCGCTGTGCAATCCCTGGATATAATCACCGTTAGATATGTGAGCACTTCACTGGGCGAGAGATTGTTTTCATCGGGTATGATGCAGGAGTTATTAATTTGGGTATGAGAGAAGGTACACACACACGATGGAGTTACGTGCACTTCGGATGAAAGGTCCGGTTGAGACTGGCAGGTGAACCAGTGAGAGGCAATATGACACATAACTACCCTCTATTGAGCTATCGTATCAAAAATAATCTAAAACGTAACTACCTTCGAAAGATGTCGATACCAGCTTTTCCTAAGTAATAATTGCGAGGCTTCAACAGTATCTATTCATTCGCGTTTTGAAGACCCCCATATTGTACTGCACTATATCAGCCGGATTGTCCACTGCTGAACACAGCCTCTCCCATTAAGAGGGGTATGCCATAATCCCCACGCTTGGCAGACGTCTTGGTGATCGTAGTGTGATATAACGTATTCTGAGGAAGCGCTGCTGCCCACCTTCTGGTGTGTTACCCTTAGTTGCCTCTTACGACACCCACATGTAGACATAAAGCTCATAGTTTGATTGTTATGACAAAAACGACTTAAAAATCAGATTCAGTTAAATAAAAACCAGAAACATGACTGGTGAAACTTTGAGATATATTTATTTTCTATGGTCAAAAACTTTTTTAGTTTTTGTCCAAAAGTGTGAAAAGATTATAAGTACATTTTATACAATTTTATATATTATATATATATATCTTTTAAAATAGCCAATAATGAAATCCAAACGCAATTATTTTCATTGAATTTTACGTATTACGCATGCACACGTGGGCTAGTATCTTGACAGAGGGATTCGCTGCGAATAGCTACTCCCCTCTCGTACAGCTTTATAACTTAGGGCGCTGCTAAATATTAGTATCGAAATAACATTAAAAGCTATCAGAAAAAGCAATGTCCCGGTCAAAGATGTGAATGTGAGATCATTTAATCATAACTTCCGATAATACTTTGTATCGTTCATGGATTATTTCCATTTTTCATCTGACTGACCCTTTATATTAAAAAAAGTAAAAAGTTTACGTCTACGAATAAAATCATAAATTAGTGTAATTGAGATTCGTTAGTGATTGTCCAAATGACGTTTTTCTAAAGCTCTCATGATGTAGTTAATAGCTTTACAAGGTAATATCGTGCTAAGCGTTAACTATCCTCACATTGATTAAAACTAACGTAAGTTTGACACATATTAAATGACATTTTTATCCGATTTAACTTACGGTTTTTTACGTCGAGAAGGCGTCTCCGTGATGAAGCGAATCTGAAAGTCGCGAAACCGGTCGTGACGCCTTCTCGACGTAAAAAACCGTAAGTTAAATCGGATAAAAATGTCATTTATTATATCCTCACATTTATGGAAGTTGCAACACTAACCTAACTGTGCTGTTCTCAACCGATCAGCAAAGTTAAGCAACGTCGCGCGCGGTCATGAGTTGGATGGGTGACTGCTAGTGACATTACTACTGAGCGTTTCCTTGCTTCGGAGGGCACGTTAATGCATCGGTCCCGGTTGTTGTCTTAGGATGGCAGTCGTTGTAACAAGGTGGTAAGGCATTTTGCGAATGCCCGCCTGGCTAGCTACCACCCTCAAATAGAAAATCTGTCGCCAAGCACCTAACAGTGTGTTTCGGCAGCTGTCCTTGAGAGCCAGCACTTCTAGGTTAGCCTGAACAACTTCATCGACCACATCTTCACTTACCATCAGGTGAAATCGTGGTCAAATGCTAAACTATCAGGCACACAAAAAAAAATTATGCTACGAAAAGACTTTCCAAATAAAATAAATAAACGCAATACCATAAACGTAGGCTTACTCCCGACCAACTGTTCGTCAAATCAAAAATTAATTTCAAACTACAAATTGCATTTGAAAAGTCTACCAATTCTGAAACTATGGGGATCGTATTCATAACATGAATTGAATAATCCAACACTCTCCAATGAAATACGGGCTTTGAGTAGTTTCAGTGGAACGGACTTGTTTTAAAACAATAGAAAACAAATTTGAGTTGATTGCAAATTGTTTTGCATCTCAATGTATTTTGTTTGAATTTTAAATAATTCTCGTAGACTCACAGTCCTTGTATTAAAATGAGACTGCACCATTTCCTCCTTGGAAGTCATATGAGCCGACTGAAAGAAATAGATTTAAATGATCAGCATGTCCCTTTTTTTTATTGCTGATAGGTAAGTCTTTGACCACAATCTCTCTTGATGGTAAGTAATGTGGTCTAAGGTGTTAACAGGCTTAAACCTAGAATTACTGGCTCTCAAGGACAGCTGCCAGAACACACCGTTAGGTGCTTGGCGACAGATTTTCAACTTGAGGGTGGTAGCTAGCCAGGCGGGCAATCACAAAATGCCATTCCACCATGCGGTGAAGCTCAAGCCCGCGGCTGGATTCGAACCATGGACCTGCTGCGCGGCAGTCTAGCCAATGCCACTGAGCCATCACTGCTTCAGAACTTGCTTAACATATATGCTTGCTTGCTTCACCACTATTGTGCGTAAGCTGTTACTACACGTTATGCACACAAAAAGGTCACACTACAATCTTTAATATGTTTAATAGCCAATATCAACTAGGCATCAGGTAGGCTGGCCATAAAACTGACTTCCGTTGTTATCTACACTAATATTATATAGGGGAAAGATTTGTATTTTTTTATGCAAAGAATAATCTTAATAACTACAGCACCGATTTCGATAAAATTTGGTACGGAAATAGTTTTAGACCCAGGGAAGGTAGTAGAACAGAAGATAGTTTTAATCCTACTGTGCAAAAAGAGGTTAATGGTTTTGCGTGATAACTGACATACGCGCCGGCGGAGCCGCGGCCGGATAGCTAGTTCTTTTAATTGTAAGTGAAGACGTTACGTATATCTCTAAGAACAGTTATGACGCAATAAGTGTTGTTAGAGAAAACATATCGTATTGATAACATATTAATTGGGACAAGGTTGTTGTTGAAGCCTCGCAATTATTATTTAGAAACAGCTGGTATTGACATCGAGGGTACTTCTTGTTAAATTATTTTTTGATCCGATTGCTCAATGGAGGGTAGTAATGAATCATATTGTCTCTGACTTGTTCGCGTGACAGCCTCAACCGGACCTTTCACCCGAAGCGCACGCAAATGCATCGCGTGTGATATATCCACTCTCAAACCGCAAGTTCATAACTCCTGCAGAATACCCAGTGATATAGCATCTCACGCCAAAGTGAAGTGCTCACATATCTAACGGTGATTATATCCAAGGATTGCATAGCGTTGTGCCCATAGGCTTATTGAGCGTAGCGAAAAAATCCTAGGTCTGTGGTTGTACCATAGCATGGACTGGAGCTGAGCTGAGCATCGTGAGTTGGCTTATGTAATTTCTATCGGAAGGACTGTAGAATCGGTATACATACATATGTACTATAGGAAGGGGTGGAGGGGGAGAGGGTCGTTTTGTTTTTTTATACAAATAATTATAAAAAGAATGTTTACCTACATATATTGGAAGGACTTTAGATATGGTATATATACGTATTATGAACTATTTTTTTGTATTCCTGATAGGTTAGCCTTTGACCACTATCTCACCTGATGGTAAGTGATGATGTGGTCGAAGATGTTGTTCAGGCTATCCTAGAAGTACTGGCTCTCAAGGACTGCTGCCGGAACACACTGTTAGGTGCTTGACGACAGATTTTTTACTTGAGGGTTGTAGCTAGCCAGGCGGGCATTCTCAAAATGCCCTACCTCCATGCTATAACGACTGCCATCTTTAGACAACAACCGGGACCGACGGCTTAACGTGCCCTCCAAAGCACGGAAGCGCTCAGTAGTAATGGTCACCCATCCAACTCATGACCGCGGGCGACGTTGCTTAACTTTACTGATCGGTTAAGAGCAGCTAAGTAAACTTCGCTACGAGCGCTTCTACTATGGGAAGGGAGAGATAGGGGAATATTCCCCACTGAGGGGAGAGGGGTAACAGCAACCTACAGTTTTAGAAATTACTCAAAATTTTCTTCTGCTTCTTTTTAGTGTAAAATGAAAAGAATTACTAAGTGACAGATAACAAGCTCGAAAACGCAAACCAAAAAAAGTTAGGCTTAAGACACAAATGTCTTATTAGAAGTGAAGTTATTCTATGACAGTTCGGGCACTGCGGGTACGCAGCGCTTTAGTCTTCTCGCTACGCCTTCGTAGCTTCGACTTTTAGACTTCTTCGGCGTCCACACGGCTACACCGCTCCGTCTCGGTTTTTCCGCTGTTCCTCGCCGCGAGTAGACTAGCACCGCTCTCCCTCCGCGCTTCCAACTTATACTAAACACTCTAAGGGTAGGGCAGACAAGACTGCTTGGAAGGTGGGTGCCCCGATTCGGTTCTGTGACACCATTCGACCTAATTTTAGGCACCTAAATAATTTGTGGTCAGGAACAGTCAGATGAGTATTTTGAAGGCAAAATACACAAATAATCAAGGTTCAATAAAAATATATTTCTAATATCTCTATAAAAACCTACGAATAAGAATTCGTAGATAAAAACCAAAACTTCAATAATATATTTCTCAAAAACCATTGGTTTCTGTATTATATCTAATCTTAAACCTCTAAAATTTCGTGTGATTATTCAAGATCTATATCTATCGGGAAAAATGAATGAAGGTACATTGTGGTGTATACCGATTCTTAAGACGAGCTTTTCTATCTTTCGCATTGGGCTATCGAAAGTTGTATTCAATAATTTGTTAGAATTGCAGTCCTGTGGCAAACTCTCGGGTAACCGCTCCTTGAAATTGCTCGAGAGCGTACAGTTGCCATATAATGATTTTAGAATATTATGCTTTTGTTACTTTCTTTTCCGGAATAGGAGACCCAAGCCCCTCGCCAAATGATATTGTTAAAAATATTATGAATAGCATAAAAAGCTTCAAAGAAAAAATACTCAAAAATTGGAGTATTGAAATAAAAAGCAGCACCGACTAAACCGACTTCTAATACTGAAAATATGTAAGAAATAATTTTAAAAAGTCGGTACCATGCTAATTCTAAAAACTCTGAGCTCACATTTTCATGGTGGGATTTCCACAAGATATTTCATAATTTTCAGTCGTGAAAGTCGGTTCCATTTTTATTGCAACTTATTTTTTTTCCTGTGATGCTTACTGTTCATACGTGCTTTAAAGAATATACCGGAGGCACTATACAATAACACTCCAGGCCCATGAGTTGCCTTGTTGCTTTTAAAAAAAAGCTATGTATATAAGACACGACTATGTAATTTTAATAAAATATTATTACAATTTGTCTAAGTAATACGACATTATCAGCAAATTTCAAGCACATCCATTGATAAGTTTATGGTATAAACCGTTAAAATAAGATAAGCCATTGCTATTATAGAACGTGAAACATAGTAGCAGATTTTATATTTTGTTGGATTCCTATCGTGGAAAAAATTCAAATCCTTTGTTCGGACTTTTAAAACATGTGTATGCAGCATGGACATAGATTTTATGTATTTATTTTTATTATCAGTAGTAGTAAAGTAAGCCATATTTGTTCTTATTACAAAAATACAAATTAACGATAGCAAATAATATAGTCATATGCGGGATTCGAACCCACGTCCATCCACCCCTATAGCCGGGGTATGCTCTGACCGACTGAGCTAACATGACAATGACTCATAACTCCATTTTTTCCTCTAGTTCTTTATTTAACCATCGTATTGGGATGGAGCGACACCTATAGATCAACTTACGTTTTACTACAAACAAGACCAATTTTGCAATTTGTTTTAAACTTGTAAATGTGTTACTTATTTTAATTTTGTTGTAGTTTATGCAGCTTTTCTGCCAAATTTGACAGTATATTTTTTTATTGGCATTTGGTTTTTCCTTTGTTCAACCTGATGTAAAATTTCATAAAAAGCGCTACCAAGCCAAACTTAAAATTCTGCAACATCATTGGACGTCTATGGTTACAAAGGTCTATCATATTTTGTTGGTTTTAAAGATTAAAGTTATCCTCGTATCAGTTATCCCTAGTTTGGTGATATTAGCCCTTAAGGTTGAATTGGCCGGTCACTTCTCCATACAAACGTCGTAGGGTGATCACTTCCTTATTTGAGATGTTAGGTCCAGACTTAAGCATAACAACGATTGATATCGTCATTATCTAGGCTTGTATTATACCTACATTTTAAAAAGATAATTAAGTTGTAAGTTTTGAACCTCGAAAACTTTATATGAAAATGTTTCGAGCCTCAGAATTCTCAAGTTAATTATTTTATTAAAATTTCGGCATCATACAAGCCTAGATAATGACGAGATCGATGGGTATTATGCTTTACTTTGGACCTAAATCCTCAAATAAGAGAGTGATCACCCTACGACGTTTGTATGGAGAACGGGCCGGCCAGTTCACCCTTAATGTAGTTAATATATGCACATAGTCCCGCCTTCAAGTTGCATATTAATGTACGATGTTAAGCTAACTTACACGCCGCGCAATAATGGACTACGTAAGCCGTACATATCGTAATGTACTAATAAATCATGAAGGTTGTATTCCATCCCACTAGCCGTCACTAGGGTCTATTAAATGACACAGGGTTGTTATATGTGCCCGTGGGGTGTCGGGAAGAATGTCACCCCCCCATCTCACCCCATTGGTGTCGTGAGAGACGACTAAGGGTAACACACCAGAAGGTGGGCAGAAGCGCTCTCTGTGGAACTGATATCTGACACTGCGATCCCTAAAGCCCAAGAGGCCTGCCAAGCTTGGGGATTATGGCAAATCCCACCATAATGGAGTAGGCTGTGTTCAGCTGTGGACAATCCGGCTACTACAGTTCAGTACAGTTATATGTGTCGATTAAAGTTTCTCCCGAAGTATGAACACGACGTCATATTCAAAAATAAAAAATGATATTTAGAAACTATTAAGATATAAAAGTTAATGTGTGCTATTTGTAATGTAAAAGGTAACGTTAATCAAAGGCTAGCCTAAAGGTGAAAACAATTTTGAATCCCTGATTTTCATAATCATTTTCAGTGATCTTCAAATAAGCTACAAGTATTTTACGATAGATGATAACAATAATTTTTAGAACAACTGAACAACTCTATCAAAATCAAAGTACATGCTTACATATTTCACTCAAAAGAACCTTGACAAAGTAAACGAAGGAAATGCTTACTAAAATGATAGAAACCCACCAAGGCTCCGAGGTACACTGTCATAATAAATCAAACAATGAAACAGCTACGTTTCTGGGGAATTTGAAGCGCTCGTAGTGAAGTTTGCTTTGACGTTATTGACCGATCAGCTAAGTAAAGGCGATCACCGTAGTGAAACGCGCACTTTTGGAATCTTTTTTTACTGAAACTATGAGCTCAAAATATGCGAAATAAATATATCGTAATCTTTAGTTCTTTATTTAGTGAGTTTGTTAATTCGTTTTTATTTGAACTTATTAGTTTTTCTGTAATAAATTGTAATCAGCCACCCGTTTTGGACTGTTTTTTATTTATTTAGGAGGATTAGTTAAAGTTAGGATAACAATTCTTTTTTTATAAAATAGCTTATACTATACTCTAATGAAATATCTACTTACTTGTGTTAAAAACATTTTTAAGAATTTTTGGCACAAAATTCCCTGGTGGCAAGAATAAATCGCAACGAAAATCAGTCTGCCCGCAGCGCTCGGGCCGTTTGGACGTGGGGTCTGTGCCGTTCGTTACGCCATCATTTTAGTGCATTTATTTTACGAATTAATGCAATATTTTTTACCATAGGTTAGTTTGCAAGTTATACATTATTGACCCTCAATCAAAAAAAATATTGAGTATGTACTTTTCATTATATTGATTTATAAAATCTTTATAATAAGTTCTTTGAGCGAGATGATAAAAGTTTAGACACGGCATTGTTAATTCCTATTTTAGTAGGTACCTAGATTTTTAACCCGTAGTACAATATTTCATTTTGTTATTTTTAGGGTACTGTACGTGTGATACGGTGATTTTATAGCTATATGATATTGATTATAATTATATTACTAACTAGAAAATCTGCCGCCAAGCACTAAACGGCGTAAGCCACTATGTGTCCTTGAAAACCAGTAATTTGGCATGTTGGTAGGGCATTTTGCGAATATCTACCTGGCTAGCTACCTCCCTAAAGTAAAAAATCTGTCGCCAAGCACTTAACGGTAAATGCCGCTATGAGTCTTCCAGAACCAGTAATTTTGCATGGTGGTAGGGGATTTTGCGATTACCCGCCTGGCTAGCTACCACCCTCAAGTACAAAATCTGTCGCCAAGCACTTAACGGTATGTGCCGCTGTGAGTCCTCTAGAACCAGTAATTTGGCATGGTGGTAGGGCATTTGGCAAATGCCCGCCTGGCTAGCTACCACTCTCAAGAATAACTGTCGCCAAGCACTTAACGGCGTAAGCCACTATGTGTCCTTGAGAACCAGTAATTTGGCATGTTGGAGGGCATTTTGCGAATACCAGCCTGGCTAGCTACCACCCTCAAGTAGAAAATCTGTCGCCAAGCACTTAACGGTATGTGCCGCTATGTGTCCGTAAGAATCAGTATTTTGCATGGTTGTAGGGCTTTTTCGAATGCCTGCCTGGCTAGCTACCACCCTCAAGTAGAATAACTGTCGCCAAGCACTTAACGGCGTAAGCCACTATGTGTCCTTGAGAACCAGTAATTTGGCATGTTGGTAGGGCATTTTGCGAATATCCACCTGGCTAGCTACCTACCTCAAGTAAAAAATCTGTCGCCAAGCACTTAACGGTAAATGCCGCTATGAGTCCTCCAGAACCAGTAATTTTGCATGGTAATAGGGGATTTTGCGATTACCCGCCTGGCTAGCTACCACCCTCAAGTACAAAATCTGTCGCCAAGCACTTAACGGTATGTGCCGCTATGAGTCCTCTAGAACCAGTAATTTGGCATGGTGGTAGGGCATTTTGCGAAGGTGCTTGGCGACAGATTTTCCACTTGAGGGTGGTCGCTAGCCAGGCGGGCATTCGCAAAATGCCCTTCCACCATGCGGTGAAGCTCAAGCCCGTGGCGGGATTCGAACCATGGACCTGCGGCACGGCAGTATATATGCATAACCAATGCCACTGAGCCATCACTGCTTCAACAAAATTGTTCACACTGTTCTCCCAGAAAGATTCGAGTAGGTAGAAAAAGATGTTTGGGAACAGTGTAAAGGGGATTTGGGTGAAAATGGTATGATTCTAGCTGTACCACTTTTAATAGCGGTAGGGTGAATCTTACATGGCGGTTTCAGTACGGTTATCTTTTGTATTGAGCGTTTATATGGAATCTTAGCGTTTATTGGGTGATCAAAACGAAGCTAGCCTTAAGTTCTTATACAACTAAACGGCAATGTTTGCGCTTCATGTTATATGTATAAGATGTACCTTGGAATGGTCTAACTAAAATAATTCAAGCTATATTTGCGATTATTACTTTAAATATCTGAAATTTTAATACATACAAGTGATAGGTGACAACTTGGTTCTTGTAGTTTACATGTTGGCTTAGATTTTTGCAGACAATCACTGAACAATACGGCATTTTAATAAAAATAGTCTACACGCACACTCACCTTTTTTTTTTTTTATTTATTTTTTTTTTTTTTTATGGGATAGGAGGGCAAACGAGCAGGCGGCTCACCTGGTGGTAAGTGATCACCGTCGCCCACGAACATCCGCAACACCAGAGGTATCGAGGATGCGTTGCCGGCCTTTAAACCTCGAACAGGTTTTTAGTAATATTTGCGGTGAATGCCGTGGACGCTGCATATAGGTGTCTCGCGTGCCGCGTAAGAGGACCTCTCTATAGATCTCTGTGGAACCGACTCATACATCTGAAAAGAGTGAAAGAACTTGTCGAAGTCTGTACCGTGAGCACAGTATTGAGATCATACTTTTGAATTGACACGGTACCAACTTTGACAAGTAATTTCACCCTTTTCAGGAATAGAAGTCGGTTACATTTTAGTTTTTAAAATATAAATTTCACTTGTAAATTTAATCTCGTTTTAAAAACCCCATAATCTCAGCAAGCCATCAACCAATTAAGCTCATACAGGTTCTTACTTGCAATTTATGTTACTATGAAAGAGGTATCTTTCTACCAAATTTCAAGAAGGTCTATCAGGTAATCAATATTTATTGACGGGGAAATATACAGTGCTCAGACCTCCACCTCGCTTCGCTTAGTCTATTAAATATTTCTATACCTACAAGTAATGATATTTTCTTACCCTACAGCGGTTCGCAGTAACTGCAGATAAAAATGTTGTTATATCTACACTTCTGTTCTGCCGCTTCTAATAGTTCACGAAGCTCTACAATTTTTGCGATACTACGCGTGGTACGGCGACAAGTGACGCCGTGCGAATGAATATTTTTAGGAGTTAAAAGTTAACGCCCATTTCTTTTAGCTCCGCCCGAATAAGAAATTATTTTGATTACGGTCTTGGCCTTAAGCAACGTCCGCTACGGCCATGACTTGGATGCGTGACCGCTATTGTGTATTACTACTGAGCGCTTCCGTGCTTCGAAGGGCACGTTAAGCCGTCGGTCCCGGTTGATGTCATGGCAGACGTAAGAGCAAGGTGGTAGGGCATTTTTTGGGCTAGCTACCACTCTCAAGTATAAAATCTGTCGCCAAACACCTTAAGATGCGTTCGTGCTGTCTTTGAGAGCTAGTAATTCTAGGTTACCCTGTACAACATCTTCGTCCACATCATCACTTACCATCAGGTGGGATAGTGGTCAAAGGCCAACCTATAAGACTGACAGACTGACTGTCAACCTGAGTGGTTATATCTATGAATGCTGAGGTAATCACTGCTTATAAAACTATATTCATAAGACATCTACCAATAGTGCACATGGCGGGCATTCACAAAATGCCCTACCACCATGCTATATCGACTGCTACCCTAAGATGACAACTGGGACAGATGGCTTAACGTGCCCTCCGAAGCACGGAAGCGCTCAGTATTAATATCACTAGCGGTCACCCATCCAACTCATGACCGCGGCGGACGTTGCTTAACTTTGCTGATCGGTTAGGAACAGCTCAGCAAACTTCGCTACGTGCGCTTCAAAAAAAACAAAAAAAAAACGTAGTTACAAAAACAGTTGAACATAGATGCTCCACCTTTTTTGGAAGTCGGTTATTAAGGTGTATACTACTGTCTATGATAAAATGGCCAGTCTTGTGGAGGACGCTACTGGATATGGGCACGCCAAAACATCTCGTACACCTTTTAAGGCAACTTTATGAAAAAGGCACAGCTTCTGTACGAACAGATGACATTCTGTCGAGTGACTTTCATCCTAGTTCTGGTGTTCGCCAGGGATGCATAATATCACCGCTCTTATTTAACGCATACACTGAGCTTATCATGCGTATCACCCTGGAAGATTGGACAGATGGTGTAAAAGTTGGCGGTTATAAGATAGCGAACCTACGCTACGCGGATGATACTACTCTGTTTGCGACTGATGAACGCCATATGGAGGAACTACTTTTGAAAATGGAGCAAGTGAGCCTCGAGTTTGGATTGAAGATTAATCGCAACAAAACCAAGGTGATGATTGTGGACCGCGCTAACAATAACTCGCCTGAAGTGACCAAGATTGCGAACTGCGAAGTTGTCCACTCTTACGTTTATCTGGGAACTTTAATCTCGAATAACGGCGGATGCATCGACGAGGTCAAACGACGTATGGCGATTACCAGGACCTCAATGGACAAGATGAGGAAAATATGGAGGAACAGAAATATCACCAAAGCCACAAAGATCCGACTAGTGCGAACTCTTATTTTCCCCATATTTCTTTACGCCGCAGAGACGTGGACCTTGCGAGAGATCGAAAAAAAGAAAATAGACGCTCTTGAGATGTGGTGCTGGAGAAGAATGCTTGGAGTATCGTGGACCGAGTTTCGCACAAACGTCTCGATACTTCAAGAACTCGGCATTAAGCAGCGTCTTTCAGCAATAGTGCAATCGCGGATCCTTGCATTCTTTGGGCATGTTTTGAGGCGAGGTAGCCAGTCCATTGAGCGTCTTGTCGTTCAGGGCAAGGTAGAGGGCACTAGACCGCGCGGGAGGTCACCCATGCGATGGACTGACCAAATTAAATCTGCGGTGGGCGGTCCCTTGCATGAGTGCACCAGAATGACCGCGAATAGAAGGCGATGGCGTGACATTGTGAGGCGCATTACATCTGCCCCCACTACAACTACATGACGACCACGACCGCTCTGTCAAGAGCGTAACGACTGAGAAGAGATGATAAAAATACTTCAGAGAGAATAGAGAGATTTTCAAACGTAACTCGTGAATACTCTACTTAAAAGAATTAGGCATAGATAACTCACCTTATGTACATAATACCATTTTGTATTCCTTTTCTATTTAGCGCGTTATCATACGCGTTATAGTTTACTGCACGTTATGACGTCAGACGTCATTTGCAAGGAATCTCTTGTGTCATCACGTATAAGAGTCCTGAAGGAAAATCTGTCACCAAACACCAAACGATGGGTTCTGGCAGCTCTCATTCCAGATTGAACGTGTTTACAATGAATCGGTAAGGTAGGGATATCCAGTAAAAAAAATAACGATAGATCCATTTTGAAGTATTCCCGGTGAGTTTAAACCCACACGCTATGGAACAATAAATTCTCCAGCCCCAGGTGTTCCTAACTTTATTGCTTACTAACGATTTCATTTATTAAGATGTACGGAATCCTGACAAATAAATCGGAATTACTTTCGCGTAGGAGACAGGATTAAAGTTATATCTGGTTATGAAATTTATGAGGTCATGTTACGAGTACCTGTGTCATTCTCTGTATTTATTCTTATGAATAATAAGCTAGATATAACAACAATAGGCAACAAAGAAGAAACTATGCATAGTACATAGTACATACATACATGAATGAATCGTCTTGTATTTTATAATGGGGGTAGGGACTAAAACATTGAAGCCTGCACGTTTCGCCAAATATCTTTTGGACCCATGTCACTAAGAGGCCATCTTGCTGCCATTTACCTGGCTCAGTTTTAGACTCTATACTTTTTTTGTGTGGGATCGTGACGGAACTTGCACGAGGCCTACCTAATGTTAAGCGGACCTCTGCCTATAATAGATGCATTTCTTCACAAGTGACGAAATGCATTGCGCCCGTCATCCTGAGACATACAAATGTTAAAGTCTCAAGGACTGCTGAACATACAGGGTTAGGATACCGAAATATACTGTTAGATGCTTGGCTCCAGATTTTCTTCTCGATGGTGGTAACTAGCCGGGTAAACATTCGCAAAATGTCCCTTCTTTACTTTTTGAAGTGCTCGTAGCGAAGTTTACTTAGCTGTTCTTTACCGATCAGCAAAGTTAAGCAACGTCGCCCGCGGTCATGAGTTGGGTGACCGCTAATGACATTACTACTGAGCGTTTTTGTGCTTTGGAGGGCACGTTAAGCCGTCGGTCCCGGTTGTTATCTTAAGATGGCAGTCGTTATATCATGGTGGTAGGGCAATTTGCGAATGCCCGCCTGGCTAGCTACCACACTCAAGTAGAAAATCTGTCGCCAAACACCTAACGGTGTGTTCCGGCAGCTGTCCTTGAGAGCCAGTAATTTTAGGTTAGTCTGAACAACATCTTCGACTACATCATCACTTCCCATCAGGTGAGATAGTGGTCAAAGGCTAACCTATCAGGCATAAAAAAAAAGAGTCTTTGCAGTCCAGTGCTGAGCATACCCCTATTGCCAATAATGTATAAAAAACACTGGCGAAACATTAGTTGGCAATTCTTTGAAAAAAATAAAATATTTGAGTAGATCTGAATGTTTTTTGTGGAGTTTTCGTTATTTCTGATAGTTGCATATTTCAACAATGGCTGATACACCTCTTACCTTTCGTACCGTATTCCACTTGAGTTATATTCGATTATTTTGACCACATGTTGCGTCTATGGTTCCACATTAAATATGAGCCATAGACACAAATGTGATAAAAATTATCAAAAATAGCAAAATTGGCATCAAGTCGAATACGCTCTAAAGCTGTCTTACTGCAAGCAAGCAAGTATCGATTTATATATCGATATTTATTCAGCTTTATGCGTTAAGTTTTACTACTACTAAAGTGTGACATGAATTACTGTTATGAAGACTTGGTTTTTTAGAAAGCACTCAAGTTGTCTGTCTCTTTAGACCAATTGAATTGAATACCAAGAAAGTATCGCTTGTATTAATCGATGATTACAATACTCGATATTGATTTACGTGTAGTTATTGTTAATACCAATTTTAGTTGGAATACCAATTAACAATAGCTTAATTTTCAACGGATGAACGGCGCAGACGTCGCACATTAACGACACAGATACTGTAATCCACAGATCAAAACGAACGAGACAAAGTATCATGATTATCTGAATTTCGATTGTGTGTGCGTGACATCGATGTTAAACGATGTTTTGTAAATGCAACATCGATGTTAAAACATCGATGTTTTATCTTCTAACATCGATCATCCCTATAGACATGACATATCAAATCACATGATAAAAAACTAACCACAAATGCTTCCGTGCTTGTGTGATCTGATGTGTTTTTTTCTACGATTTCATTAGTTTTCCGTGTTTTGCCTTCTTTTTTACTTGACGCAGACTGCCTCTTCACGCTGATATTTCTAGTATTTCATTTGTGACCTGTGCTTGGCCTTCGATTCTTTATTTTTGCTTAACGTGTTAATGTACATCGCCTTTTGCATTCCGACTTTGCCTCTTCAGCACCAGCAGAGGTTTTAGATGATGTCGTAGTACGAGAAGATGATGAAGAATAAATCGAAATTAATATAAGTATCACTTATGGTTGTTTTATTAGACCTTAGAGTTATATTCTTTTATTTAATTGAACAAAATGGCCATTTTAGGAATTACTCAGGTTATGTTTACCTGTTTAGTATGTCGGTCAGTTACTTAGCAAATGTCTGCTTGCCTGGAGTAGATAATTTGTCACCATGCACCTACATTGTATTCTGGAGAACCAGTTCCTATTTCATGCTTAGCCTAATAACAACATTATCACTTACCAACAGGTCAAATAGTGGTGGTAGGTGGTGAGAGCAAAAAAAAAAAAACAATGTGTAAGGAATATTTAGTTACTTTTACATAACTACTATTAAGATAAGATGCTTAGATTATACATAACCTAAGTTATGTATAATCGTTTTATCTTAGAGTAGATATACATAACCTAGGTATTTATCTACATGATCTCTAAGCTAAGACAATTATCTAAACGAATTTTAAACAGAAATACGATGTGAACGTAATAAAATAAAGCAATGTAAGTATCACTTTTATATGTTCACAGTTACAATTGTTTTCGTTTTGTATGTAACATAAACTTATCTAGGTATATAACACTAGCAGAACTAAATACATAGACGACTAGATTACAGATTACATTCTATGCATAAATAACAAAATGAAACTACTTTTCAAAAAAGATACATAACCTACAAATATTCAAATCATAATATCTTTAAACGTAGGCTTTCTCTGACAAAAATTCTATTACCAATGGAATCGGAAATTTACAGCTATAATATTTATATTTTTTTTATCTTAATTCGCATTTTTTTTTATGAAATAAAGCCATGTATGGGAGTTCGCCATTGTTTTTTTATATGTTATTTGTAGTTATTGTATAATTTTGTTGTGGCTAAAAATACCTTTCTTTCTTTCTTTCTATCTTTTACGCTACGACGGAGCAACGAAATGACACTGACACATATTTGCACACACACATAATTTAAGGGTTTGAGTTTCTACAGATGCTCCATTTTGTTGTCGTCTAATATTTATACTGTATTCTTATAAGCGCTAGATATAGAGGTAAGAGCTATTGATTAACGCAAACGTGATTAACATCAAAAGAAGTAAGCAGATTAAGAAATAAAGAGATTGATGCACTAATTACTTATAAATTTAATTTTAATGATTGAGATACATTACTTATAAACTTCGCATACAGAATTTAACTTTCAGCCTGTCGTATCGTCATCTTTTCTTGTGTCGAACCCGGGGTCGTTTTGTATTTTACACCCAATTTTGTGATGACCACAATATGTTCCATATACATTTTGTATTTTACACCCAATTTTGTGATGACCACAATATGGTCCTTACATATGAAATTGGCGTTTTGTATGGGAGGAACAAAAAGTCGAATATTTTTTAATATAATATATTTAATTAATCAAAGTATGAACCATTATTTTCTATGCACTTTTGCCATCTCATAGGTAGTTCATTGATCCCTTTACTAAAAAAACCAGTCGGACGGGAATCAATAAAATCTTTGAAGGCGATTTGGACTGCCCCATCGGAGTTGAATTTTTTCCCTTGCAAGAAGTTATCCAAATTTCGAAAAAAATGGTAATCTGTTGGAGCAAGGTCCGGGGAGTACGGAGGATGTCTTAGACTTTCCAATTGAAGCTCTTCTAATTTAGTAGCCGTCTGTAGCGCAGTGTGTGGTCTAGCGTTGTCGTGAAGCAGCAGTGGCGTGGAGCGATTGACCAGCCTAGGTTGTTTAGCCGCTAGCTTTTCCATCATGGTTTGCAATTCCTGACAATAGACATCAGCCGTAATAGTCTGGCCAGATTTGAAAAAACTGTAATGAACAATACCGGCACTAGTCCACCAAACGCTTACAAGTAACTTTTTTGGGGTTAATTTTCGCTTGGGGCAGGATTTGGCTGGCTGGCCAGGATCTAACCATTGCGCTGAGCGCTTCCGATTATCGTAAAGAACCCATTTTTCATCACAGGTAATGATTCGGTTTAAAATACCTTCATTATTGTGCCGGTTTAGTAATGTAACGCAGCAGTCGACGCGCGTTTGCCGGTTTGTTTCAGTCAATTCGTGAGGTACCCACCTTTCAAGCTTTTTAATCTTCCCAATTTGCTTCAAGTGAATTAAAACAGTTTTATCACTAACATCGCAGCCTGCAGCTAACTCGGACGTGGTTTGCGATGGATCCGCTTCCACAATAGCCTTCAACTCTTCATTATCAACTTGAGTCTCAGGCCGTCCACGGGGCTTGTTCTGCAGGTCGAAATTTCCAGAACGAAAACGTTGGAACCAAAAACGAACTGTGTTTTCTTTTGCAACACGACCGCCATACACATCATTCACCCTTCGAGTTGTTTCCGCAGCACTAGTGCCACGGCGGAACTCGTACTCGTAAATAATGCGATATTTAAGGTTTTCCATTTTGTAAAATGAGTGACGCAAACAGAAAATAACAGAAGAAAAAAAACAAATGAATGACGATCATCGAAGCACAAATACATGAGTCTATAGCTGTACAAATTTGAATTTGGAATTCCTTACCAAAGAGGAGAAATTCGTGATTAAAGTGGCCAGTACGAAAAACGCCAATTTCATATGTAAGGACCTAATATTATAATCTGTTTTTTATATGGTCAAGGACTAACAGACTATTAATAGAAATATATATATATATATATATTGTTACTAAAGTTATGATATGATATATTTCTCCAGTATAGGCTATGAAATTATTTAAATTTCCATGAAAATAATTTATTGTTTTTGTTCATCGAGAACAAAAATAGAAGTTAGGAGGCGTGTTTTCATGGAATCTTATTCAAAATAACTTCGATAACAAAATCAATATACTCTTCAAAGACTCTTATTTCCAGTAGAATATTCAGTGTGATAACAGGTAATCTAGAGAAGAAAAAATATTGTATATAATTGGTTATAAAGTAGGAATATATTTTTGTTAATAAAACACCAAGTTTATTAACTGGTTATTAATGACAAGAAAAAAAATTGTTACATTAACGGTATGAAGAAGAATCTGAAACACATAATTCTAAGTTAGCTCGAACAACATCTTCGACCACATCATCACTTACCATCAGGTGAGATCAAAGGCTAGCCTATCAGCTATAGATAAAGAAAAACGTATCCACCTCATTTTTATTCCAAAGCTTTAAATACTTTGTAACAATCGGTTAGAAGTTTTCATATACATAACTTAATTAAAAAAAATTACTAACTCTAATGAGAGATGAATTTTGGCACTGTATTTTTATTCTTTGATAAACCACGAGCGGAAACTAACAAAACCATAACTTAATCAAAAGCCAATGACCTTCCACCCAGGCATATCTAGCATCCTTACTTCCGTGAACTGGAGTTTTCGGTGCACCGCTCAGTCCGGCCCTTACCTTCGTAGAGGGCGGTCGCGTCTGTTGCTACAGCGTTTGCTACGAAAACTACGTGTTGCGCGCGTTACTTACTAAGTTTGAGCGTGGTTCGCGTGTGTTTCAGTGAAAGTTGTCGCTGTATTCTTAAATTGGTATGTAACTATTTTTATCCCTTATTGTTTATCGCTCATTGTTTATTAGTACATTTCCTGTGTCCGGGATACAATGACTTATAAAAAGTATACCTAAGAGGTTTCGTCAAGGTCTATTATTAATATTTAATGTTGGCTCTACTGATCTCTAAAAATCCTTTTTACCAGAGCTCGATATTTGTATTTTTTTAGGAAAACAACTTTAACACGTAGGTATATTTCAAAACGCTTGTATTTCCCAAATGGGGTTTCAGAAGTGTATAAACACCCAATTATGACAAAATTATTTTGCTTCCATATAATAAGGGGCGGGCCTATCGCCATCTATCGTACACAGCTCCATTGATATATAGAATGATTTATGTACGACTTTGTAGTTGAAATTTTGCAGGTGATGTAGATTTAGAAAATATTAACAAAAAACAGTATAAACGTATCTAAGTCTCAAATAATATTAGGTGTATATTCCAATGCCGTAATATTAATGAGTGAGATGTTTGCTATGATTAACTGTTCGCTGTAGACTGTATCATACCTACTAATATTACGACGGAAGTTTGAATTTGATAGTGAGCGAGGAGATACTTACATGAGTGTGTTAGTTAATGAATAAAGATCTGTACTATTATTACTCTTGGGCTGAAACAGTCAAACCATTAATGGGAAACTAACTATGTGTATTTATTTTTAGTTCTGTTATGAACAAATTGAATATTTTTATCAGTATTATCACATTTTATTATTGTCTACGCGCGTGAAACAGCGTGGAATGCATCAAGTTAAATATAGCAATATTAACTGCCTCGTTGGGCGAGTGACATGAATTGTTGTTTTGGAGCCAAAAGGTCTGTTTTCAATTCCTGAATGGGAAATTTATATTTTTTTCTGACAGAACATATTTTTGTACAGACTAGAGTGTGCAATTGTGATGGATAGATGACAATAAGCGGGCTATATGGGATCAAAATATATGTAGTTTTTTTTTAGAAACCACTACTTTAACTTAGTGGTGACGCGTGATGACAATAATTTGTATTAAAACGAACAAAAAACGTCTCTCCGTATTACCCAAACAGTTACTTTGTTATGTTAAAAATAATTTAACATTACAAAACATATACATACCTACCTAATGTTATGATTTTTGGTCAAGTTTATATATGCTTTTGCTATTATAAGCTTCCATTGCCTGCGGCTTTGCCCGCGTTGAATATATTTTGCGGTCGCTCGAAATTTATTTTCAGTAAGTCAATATAAAAATATTCGCACTTATTATAGTAGGCATAGTTAAAGATAACTTGTAACATTACTTTAATCTTCTTGCCTGGTCACTATTTACTTGGGATTGACATAGCTTAACGTATAAATGGTCAAAAGATTTTGTGTCTTTCTATCTTTTAAGAATTTTCTAGCATACTGTGATTTCAAATTTGATGGGCGTATTAAGTTTCAATGATGTTTTTAAAATTATAGGCTAGCCTTTTACCACTATCTTACCTGATAGTAAGTGATAATCGAGCCAAATATGCTGTTGGCTCTCAAGGACAGCTGCAGAACACACCGTAGGTGCTTGGTGACAGATTTTCTACTTGAGGGTGGTAGTAAGCCTGGCGGGCATTTGCATATCGCTATGTCCGTGCACTCTAAAGGACGGAAGCACTCAGTAGTAATACCACTAGCACTCACACATCTAAGTATTGACCGCAGCGGACTTCACTTAACTCAATTGATCGGTTAAGAACGACTAAGCAAGCTATGCTATGAGTGCTTCAAATCAATAATGTATAAATGTTAATAAGCTTTTTACTTTATTATCTTATATAACTTTATATTCCGATACATATTCAATTGACTGTGTGAGGTATTTAAACCAATTTTAATTTACCTACCGTACACTAGCCTACAGTATAATAATTTTCTTCATTTGTACATTACATTGTTCTTATTCGTACTCTCAATGCATACAATGATGGCACGTGAGGTGCCGGGCTAGAATGTCACTCCCCCATTACTACCTGCGGGTGTCGTAAGAGGCGACTATAAGGTAAAATGCCGGAAGGTGGTCAACAGCGCCTTATGAGGACGTTCACTATTACGGCGATCCCCAAGACGCCTGCCAAGTGAGGTGTTTGACAAATCCCACCTTAATGGGGACGGCTGAGTTCCGACTGATACAGTACACTAGCCTCACTGATATGACACTAGCAGCATATCGTTAACGCATCGATAATAGCCACAATTAAAAGATGGAGAAGAAGAACGAGCTATTCATATAATTGAGACGGAAGTTGATGACGGAACTTCTTAATGACTACCGTAGAAAGACGGTGCCTTATTTGTGTCTGCTTACAGCACCAATTACGCATTTTATAAGAGATTATCTGAAAAAGTGGGTATATTTTTCCACACAAAATTTATTCATCATACGTCTTCAGCCGTCACCGCATCATTCACTTACTCCCCTTTCGCTCATATTATTCCGAAAACAATCCATTCGCCTTTACATACAACTGTTTCATAAGATATCATTTTTAAAGTATATCCTCTTCGAATGGTTGTTTATCTGTGTGCTGTGGGCTCTATGCTCAGCAAGGCGTAAAGACTCAGGCCTATAATTAGAAAAATGCAAGTATAAACTCTTCCATGTCCATACATAGAAGAAATTGCTCATTTTGTTAAACAACATCCAAATTTCTTTTTTTTACAATGGCGGTATGCCTTTATTAAACAAATACTACAAACTATATACAACACTACAGCTACTACAATACTACAGCTACTACAGTAAAAGCATTTGGACTCATAGGGAGTCCAAATGCTCTAGCCCACTATCAGCTGGCAGCGTGCCCAGCATGCTGGCAGCTTTGCCCCGTTGAATTGCAATGCTGAATTTTGAAATTTGAAATTTCTTAGAAATAAAAGGTAATGTACATCGCTCTACTCGATTTAGGAAAAATCTTGTAATGCCTTTGTCTAACTTAGCATTATTTCAAAATAATACGTATAGTGTGGCAATAAAAAAAGTACAATAAAATCTCAATAGACATTAGAGACTTACGCTTAAGTAAATTTAAATCTAAATTGCATACTTGGCTATTACACTATTCATTCTATTCCGTTGACGACTTTTTTAAATACAAAAACTAAAGTAATTTATAATTTAAGATGTACCTTCTGCTACATTATTCGAAGCCTTCTGCTCTATAATTACATTTATATATTTCAATATTGTTTAATATTTGACATTGTATTGCTTCTTATAAAATTTTAGATATAAAATATCTAAAAATTTATAAGAAGCGATTTTACTGTAACATTCAATGTATTTAATTTGTGTACACCGCAAGGCTGAACATGCTGGCAACTTAATACTGACATAACTAAACAAGACCTAAGTATAATACCCAATTTTTTACAGATATATAATTCATTTATTCAATGTAGTTTTCAAACGTAGTTTTAGGTGAGTAGGTTTTGGAACAACATGGATGCCCTCTTGGTATGGTCCTGTTAACCTCTACCTATCACAGATGCAATTCGTCACAAGCTACGAACTGTCCTGCGCCCATCACCCCGAGACATGAAGTTTGCCTGTTATATGCCTGTAATTTCACCGGCGCTCATAGCCTTCAAAACGGAACACAGTAATGCGAACTTACTGCCTGGCGGTTGAATTAGGTATGGTGCCATTACTGGCCTGGATGATACACCTATTCCGCTGTGTAGTACTGCACACAAGAACTGCGTTCATGGTGGTAGGGCATTTTGCCAATGCCTGCCTGGCTAGCTACCACACTCAAGTAGAAAATCTGTCGCTAAGCTAACGGTGTGTTCCGGCAGCTGTCCTTAAGAGCCAGTATTATTCAGGTTCATCCAGGTTAGCCTGAACAACATCTTCGACCACATCATCACTTACCATCAGACGAGATTGTGGCAAAGGCTATACTATCACGAATGAAAAAAAGATTTTTTGTCTTTGCTATAAAAAAAAGATTACTTTAAGACGTTTATAAAAGTTACGCAACAGTAATATTTAAGTGCTGACTTATACTGAAAGTTTTATCCATATCCTCATGCCTAACCCGAAGGAGTAGGTAGAGGTTTTATTTGTTCCACAACAAGACAGGGCAAGGACAAGTATACGCATCATTGCCATATCGGGCACAGTTTCAGACTCCGGGCTGTTATTGAGAATTAAGTTTTCAGAAACACCCATTAACTATCAGTCTGTCATCATAAAGCGCCGCTTCTACCACTTCACTCAGACACTCTGACTCGACTAGTTTACTTAAATTTTAAGCGGTCACTCTGATTTCACTCGGTAAGACTGATTTCACTCGATCGCTCTCATTTCACTCACGCTCTCTGAATCTATCTAAGAATAATTGAAATAAAAGGCACATTATCGGCGTGTACTAAACTCGATGCAGCGCTCTACGGTACTTGTTCAGCTTATAGGTTAGCCTTTAAGCTTAATCTTACGTGTTAGCAAGTGCTAAAGTGGTCACAAGCTTTACTTTGGAACTGAATCTCAACGACTGCTGCGGGAACTCATTGAGTTTCTGAAGCAGTGATGGCCTAGTGACTGCCGCGCAGAAGGTTACATATGAGGATTCAGTTCACCGCATGGGAGAGGATTCAGTGGACCGCATATTGAGAGGGAATTTTGCAAATGCCAGCTCGACATTTGCATTCGCTTGCCACCACCAACATGCAGGAAATCTGACGCCAAGCACTTAACAATGCCCGTTAAACCGTTACATAGCGTTCATTACCCCTGACATAAATTATCTTTTCAAGTGCTTATTATAATTTTACTGTTAACTTTTGAGCTGCAACACAATAAAATAAATACTGCTTCTATGATCAAAGCGTTGTCACCTATAGTCAGACGCTTTCTCAACTAATAGGGTCTGATAGATACCTACTCCTTAATAGAATTCTAGGGACCTTTAAGTAACGACGGGTTTCTTTTCATAACCTTCCAGTAGCCTAAACGAAAATAATAATACTTCACCGACAACAGCTCTTAGAAACAGTTTAGCCGTTTTAATATTTCACTACCCCTAGTTGGGGGTAGTTTACGCCTTATCATTAATTTCCAGGGCCGTTCTAATAACGTTAAACTCGTTACATAGCTAATTAATCGAGAAAACGGTTACGTAGAATTTGGTTGAAAATTATAGCATTTGGTAAATAATATCTTCCGATTAAACTTTGGTGCTAATACCTTGTACTAAGAAGCATCACACATTTATTTTATTGCGCTAAAAAACTGTCGCGGGTTTTGCCCATTATTATTATTTAGCAATCGGCTAGGACTCGCGTACTATTTACCGGATGTTGCTCCGACCAGTTTCGAACTTATTTAAGGTTCTTTGTCTGGGAGTCACGATTGTGCACAGCGGCGAGCGCCGGCCTCAGCACGTAACTGGCGTTGAGGTGGTTGCGCTGTAGCTGTCAAAGTCAAAACTCGTCCGCCTAAATTGTCACTTCTGTAAATTTATTTTATTGCTGATAAGTTAACTTGAAGATAATGAGCATCATCAGGACCACTTAGGTGTATTTATGAATGAAATTCTATTGTTATCATTATAAATGATCCCAATAAGTTAAATAGATTTATACAATGGCCGTCTCGTTTTGGGTAATCAGGAAGGAGCTTTTATCATCGTTACCCTTAGTGCCAGAAATTCTGTCTCTATATAGTAGTGTGCAAACACTTCTGTATTGAGGTGTGAAGGCTGTAGGATGTGAAATTATAGAGCGAATGAGACATAAAAACTAACGTCTTGGAGTGACAAGTTTAGTGCAGTGTCAAGTAGAGGAGAAACAGTGACACTCCAATTGTAATAATTGTAAGTACTACAGTTAAGTAGATAAGTGCTGCATGCTGCTTTATGGGCGTATTTTCTTTAGTCATCTTTTACGATATCCAATAGGTATAAAATTAATTCTTTATATTCGTATTCCAGGAACAGTTGGGCTATACAGAAAGGTTTTTATGTAAGTTATAAATCATGACGTGTACTGATATCAAACTTGTAGCAGATTTTAAATTTGTTGGATTGCGCCCTGTAACAAGAATACTCCTTGGTTCGGACTTATATGATATGTGAAATCAGCGGTGACATAGTAATAGTAACGTATCAATTGCAGCAAAGTGGCTTAATTTGTTTTAAGTTTATAAATGGTATAATTTTTAATCTTGAATAGGTAAGGTTATTTTCTTTGCTACAGCCGTCTGCCTGATGTCAAAATTCAGAAAAATCAATACAATGGAAAATTTAAAATACTGCAACATCATTAGACGTCTATACAAGGTTATAGGTAAATGCTAACAACCTCTTAGGGTTGAGTACTGCTAGTCCTAACAAACATTTAAAGATGTTTTTTGTTTGTGTGTTTATGTGTATTTGACGGAATAAGCACGAAAACCATCTGATGTTAAAAGTCTCTTGTGCCTGTAATTTAATATTTCATATTTGGTGATCCTCGTGCATATTCCGTCTAATACAAATTTACAAACAAAAAAAACTCTCAAATTGTTTGTTAGGACCAGCAGAAGTCAACTCGAACAGGTTGTTAGCATTTTACCAATAACTCGGTAGTGGATAAAGTGTATCATATTTTGTTGTTTACAGAGATTAAACTTATCCTTATACATTTCTACACTATTTTGGTTAAATTGACCCTAAACGAGCTTTAAATTATTTAAAAATTAAAATTACAATTATTTGCGTACAACATTTCGAGACATTGTTAAATGAATAAGAATTATTTAATAACCAGCTTCAACAAAATAACAAAGCGTTATGTGTCAAACAACACTCCGACTAAGCCAAGTAAGTCTCCCCTTACTACATTAATAATTAATTTTCTTTGGGTGTTGTAAAGCTCATTATTTTCAGGCATAATATATCACAGTTATTATAACAGTAACTGTGTACGCTAATTATTAAGGTGGAACTTTGTGATCAACTACAAGGTATTCTCAAAAATTAAATAACAACAAAAGTCAAAAAAGTCAAAAGTCAAAATCATTTATTCAATTTAGGCGTCTACGACGCTCTTATGAAGGTCAATTACAAATTTTAGTATTGAAATATTCTACATTGTACTGCCACGTTCAGCAAATAAATTGTATAGAGCCACTGCGAGAAGAACGGGCAAGAAACTCGGGGCCATTCTTTTAAACATCTTTTAACAATGTGTTACATACATACTATATAATAGAGTTATTACAATATTTGTTTAAATTATGTAGGTGACAGGCAATAGCTTGGCGGAGGCGGAATTGTCCAGGCATTTTTGTCGTTTATGTAATCAGAAACTGTGTAGTAGGATTTTTTAATCAATATGTTTTTCACATGCAACTTGAATTTCCCTTCTGTGAGCGTTGTAATATGTTTGGGAACTTTATTATAAAACCGCACACAATTACCTAAGAAGGACCTTTTATTTGTCTTTGCTAATCTAAAACCTGGCACCACTATTTTATCTTTATTCCTAGTATTGTTTTTTATTTTATTTTATTTTATTTTATTCGGAAAACAAACAGTATATATAACTAAGAAATAACAACATTAAACACTAGTAACCATTTACATGTTTTCGCATATAGGATTTCAAATATAGCAACATACTTGTCTTAATTACTTAAAATAAATATTATTGTAACATATCGTGTGGTTTTTTTTTTTTTTTTTTTATAATATACAAACTAACATACAATAGTGGAGAAATTTTATGGTTATTGACCGTCAAACCAGAAGTTAGAAAGAAGGCGCTTATACTCTTTAGTTTTTGAGTTGAATAAGTCTAACTCGGGAAAGTCAACCAGTTCTTTATTGTAGCTTATTACTGATCGAATGAAGAAAGAATTGTGTCTATATTTGGATGAGCTATATGGGTGATGAAGTGAGAAGAAAGGTATTCTAACCGATCTGTTAGGGACGCACCACTCTATATTTGATAAGAGATCTGGTGAGTCCATAAGAGACTGAGCTATTTTAACTATTGTACAAATATCAGTAATTGATCTTCTTTTCTGGAGTGGTAACATATGCTGTCTTCTACATCTTGCATCATAGTTAAGATCAGAGGTTTTGCACTTGAACTGAAGGAATTTCATAAACTTACGCTGTACGCATTCAATTCTATCGATATATACATCATATTGCGGATTCCAGATTTGTGAACCATATTCAAGGATACTGCGGACATACGAACAGTAAAGAATTTTAATAACTTTTATGTTAGAAAACTGAGAGCAGGATCTTTTAATAAAACCCAAAGCTTTATTGGCTTTTTTGACTATGTGATCTACATGCTTCTCGTATGACAGTTTCGAATCATGGATTATACCTAGATCTCGAATTTCGTTTAAAACTTTAAGTTCGGATCCTTTAAGGGAATATTTATATTTAATAATATTACTTTTACGAGTGAAAATTATAGTGTTACATTTGGATACGTTGAGATCTAGATTATTTAGTTGACAGTACTCTTCAAATCTTTTAAGGTCTTCTTGCAATAGAAATGAATCATCAATTGCTTTAATCTGTTTAAAAATTTTCATATCATCTGCATATAGCAGAAATTTGGAATGTAAGAAGCAGGTAGATATATCATTAATGAAAAAATTAAACAGCAAAGGTCCGATCAACGATCCTTGAGGGACCCCGGAGGGGATAATGCACCACGAAGATACACAACCGTTTAATGCAACAGCTTGTGATCTATTTTCTATATAGGAAGTGAACCATCTGAATAAATTACCGTGGATTCCGGACGATAGAAGCTTTTTTAGAAGTATGGTATGGTCGATGCGATCGAATGCCTTAGTGAAATCAGTAAATATGGTATCTACCTGCCCCCCGGTATCCATTTTTGATGTAGTATATTCAATAAATGTCAATAAATTAGTAATTGTTGATCGGTTTCTCAGAAATCCATGTTGTTCTGGAATGAAAATATTGGATAAAGAGTTATAGACCTGGGTATATACAAGACGTTCAAGAATTTTCGCAAATATGCATAATTTAGAAATAGGTCTATAGTTCTTTACTTCCCCCTTGTCGCCACTTTTATGGATTGGGGTAATAAATGCGGATTTCCAAATACCAGGCACGATGCCTTCTCTGATAGAGCGCTGATACAATATCGTTAGTGGTGCTGTCAAACTCTCAGCGCAGTTCACGATAAATATTGCCGGTATTTGATCAGGACCAGCTCCTTTATTTAGGTCTAATGATTTAAGAAGTTTAAGTATGGAATCAGGATTAATTTCTATGTCACTTAATGTGTTTGAATAATCTGTGTATATGGAGTTTGTGGTAAAATGTCGTTGGGTAGTAGACACGAGAAAATTAGATTGGAAGTAAATGGAAAAAACATTGCATATGTCCTCGCTAGTGTTAGCTGATCGTCCTTCCCAAGTTAGCGTAGAAGGAAGAGCATTTGGGCCTTTTTTGCTAGATTTAATAAAGTTCCAAAACATTTTAGGATTTTTAACGATAGAGTCTTCTGTTTTTTTTTATGTATGATCGGTAGCACTCCTCTTCCATAATTTTTGCTCGTTTACGAAGTAGAGTAAAGGTGTCATAATCATCGGTGTTACCATAGTTGTGGTATTTTTTTAGGTATTTCAGTTTTTCTTTTAGTAATTTTTTTAAACTTGTGTTGTACCATGGAGGGAATGATGATGAGTGAACTACTTTAAAAGGTATATATTTTTCAATTAAACTATTTAATAAATCATAAAAATACTTGACAGAATCCTCTAAGGAACTGTTAAATAAACATTTTACCCATTGAGTCTGATTTAATGATGATATAATTTTGTCATAGTCTCCCGATTCGTAAAATATTTTTTTTCTAGGATTTAAATTTAATGGTTCGATACTCTGTAATACTAGTGAAATATTGAGAGATTTATGATGAACATTTTCTGGCACTAAAGGGTCGTCACAAGCGGATACAGACAAGTCGGTGTTACTAAAAACTAAATCTAAAATTCTTTGTTTGGCGACATTACGACATAAATTAAATTGATTTAAATCACATTCGGTTACTGTGTCAAAGAAATGTATTTGGGTCTCACCTGCTATACCCGTTGGCTGTAAGTTCCCATAGTTACGCCATTCAATGTTTGGCATATTGAAATCCCCCATTATTAGAAAAATATCATCTGGATTTGAATTCATTATAATCGATAAATTATCTGTAAAGTTACGTAGCTGAGAATTATAAGAATTACCCAGATTTTCCTCACAAAGATAAAGTGTACAAATATGCAGCTTATGCAAAGCACTATTTTTATTTTTGTAGGAAACTGTGACCCATATGTCCTCAGCAGAGGAAGTCCACTCAGGTCGTGCTACCGCTGATAGCTTACGATGTACCCCCAAAACCACCCCACCACCCTTAGTTTGTCTTGTTTTAAAGTAGGGCCTATCAGAGCGCCAGACCATGTACCTTCCATCAAATATTTCACTATCACTAATACCATCATGTAGCCAAGTTTCAGTTAACGATATAATATCAAAGGAATTTAAAAGTAAATTACGTTTAAAAATATGTGTTTTCGTTCGCAGACCTTGGGTATTTTGATAATATATATTAAAGGTAGCCATCATTAAAATTGATATCAGAAATACTAAAGCGTAACTGAGTAAAATATGTATAAACACTCTGCGATACACAAACAGGTTCCGCAACATGATAAATGTAAACATAGCTACTCTTTGTAATTATTGACAGACTTCGTTGTACAAGTTCAAATTTCCTCGTGAGCGATCCATAAATCGTTAGAAAAGTACATATAAAGCATATATTAAAATAATAATAATAATCGGCCGATGTAATATTACACAAATTCGCAAATAAATTTACAATCAAAAATAATTTTAGTTGTAGGGTACTCATATTTGCAATGAGTATTAACAAAGTTAAGCATGTAGTTGGTAAAAGATTCCAGATAGTACAAGCGCAAGCGATAATGATCATCACGTAGCGTAATGTGTACGTGAATGCAAGCGGAAATCGAATGAATGGCGGTGATAAAATTACTTGTTTAACGGGTAACTGGTTGACTTTCTCGGTGTGCCTTATACAATAAACTGTGAAACAAAAGACTCCGGAGTTGAACGTGGTTCTCAAACTGTGTACCAGACCAGTAAGTAGTGTTAAGAAAAATGTAACTAAACTGTGATTTTTAATAAATCTTGTTCGCATTTTATAAAAAATGTAGGCGCGGTGTCAGATTTCCTAGCCATGATTTTACAGTGCTTTACCCATATATACTGGAAATTCTTCTCCTTAGCTATTGCTCTTGCCTTACTCAGAAGGTTTTTGTTGGCCAGTGTTAAGTGATCGTTGACGTAGAAGTTGGTTCCGACGGAATAGCCTAGGTTTGATAAGTTGAGCTGCTTACACTTGCGTGATGATGCAACAAACTCTTCTTTTAAGTAGCGGCTATTGAACGCAATCACGATAGATTTCTCAGCATTCGGGACACGAGTAGGTATTCGTGCTATGTAATTAATCTCCTCCTTCTTTACGGTAAAGTTACATAGGTTACCAATTTCATGTGCAATATCGTAGAGGTTTTCGTTCTTTTTTTGTGGAATACCTCGGATCTCCACGTTATTAGCTCTGGCCCATTGGTCTCTATCTTGGAGTTCCCTTTTCAACCTTTCAATCTCGGTCTGTAGAAGAGGGACCTGGGACACTGATTTCTCAACTTGAACGACTCTTGACTCTAAAGTATCTATTTTGTTAGAGAAGGTACTCACGAGATCGTGTGCCATATCAACAGACTCTTTGAGACTACTTAGCTCAGACTTAATCAATTTCACGTCAGCTACTAGCGATGCTAAGGGTGTCAGGTCGAACATGATCTTATTAAGTTGATCCTGTATCCGGTCCAGTTGGCTGGGCTGAGGGGAAATTGCTGCCGGGATCGGAGAAGAGGATAAACTCGACTTACATGCTGGACAACGCCAGGTGTTTCTTCGGTCACCAAGTTTACGGTAACCAGCTTCTGTGACTCCAGAGCACTGGTAATCGTAACGAAGTTTGCAAACACTGCAAACCGGTCCGTCAGTATGTTGGGATCCACAGCTGGCGCAGGTGTACATCGCGTGAAAGTTTGAGTAACACTGGTATTTCACTAAGACAGACAAGCGTGCTCTCTCGACAGTGGCCTGTTGGCGAGTGAGTGTAATCGTGATTGTCACTGTTTAATTTAAATTTACTCAAATTTTTACGAACATACATAATATTTTCAAATATATACAGACTTGGTAAAGTTAAAATATCAATTTCTTTAAAAAGATCCCTCACAGATACTTAAACAACTTTAACTAAAAAGTGTAAGAGTACCCTTAGAACAAAGAGACAACGTAAAATATCTAGGTTTACGAATGGACAGCTATTTAATGTGGAATGTTCACTTAGACCACATATAAAGCAAGCTTTCTTTACTCGTGGAATCAATCTGGATGGTGGAAGGGCAGTTTGCCATTGCCCGCCTGGCTAGCTACCACCCTCAAGTAGAAAATCTGTCGCCAAGAACCTAACGGTGTGTTTTGGCAGCAGTCCTTGAGAGCCAGTGAAATTACAGGCACACGAGACTTAACAACTATGTCTCAAAGTGACGGGCGCAGTGCAATTCCTCATTAGTGACGTAATGCATCTGTTATAGGCAGAGGTTAGTCCGCTTAGCATCAGGTGGGCCTCGTGCTTGATCCGTCACAATAACATAGAAAAAAAACTCCGTATCATAGTTCGATATATTCGACGAATCCTGCGATACATAGTCTACAATGCCTTAGTCAAACCAACCTTTTTATTTTTATGTATAATAGGCAAGCATTTGGCCGCTGTCTCACCTAATGGAAAGTGCGGCCGAAGATGTAGCATACTTGCCTAGAAGATACCTATTCACTCTAGACTTAAAGACCCCTAGGTTATACTGTTTGGAAAACAAAGACGCGGGCAATGAGTTTTTTTTTCCTTGTTATACTTGATTGATATCTGGGGTCTCTCATGACTGATGATCGTGTTCTTTCGCTTCGCTTAGAAAACTTTCGCGAGTTTAGTCCATTATAACTAAATGGCCACTCGGCTAGGACTCACTTTAGTTATTATTAGATGGTCTGTACTTAGATCAGATAATCTGTCTATAATGACTATCCATGACGACATTCTTGGGAATTGGTAGCAGTGGATTCTAGTTGCCTACTGCTCCAGACATTTTAATGAGTTGCTTAGACCCCTACACTGAGAAAAACGACTTAAAGGCTTAAATCAAATTGGACCTTTTACCGTTGAATTGTAACTACGTAAGATGAATTCACAACTCTTAAGATGATTTTCACCAATCAATAAAAATGTACCATGTTTTATAATAAACACAACCGTCAAAAACGCCTTCCGTAAAGTATTTTCAGAATTGAACTTGTTATACGATAATAATTGCAGCATTGACCATAAAACATACCTTACTTTTACGGCGGTTTATATACGGTGATTATCACTATAACGTACGACTTAATCAGCCTCATCGAAAAGTCAATATTTAAGAAAGACCACAAAATACACCTTAAATGAAGACGAAAACAAACATTCGCCTTCACTGACCTCGTTTAACGCCTTCTAGTTGGAAGGCGTTTTTGTACGTATTTACGTTTGGTCGGTTTTTTGCCTTATACCATATAAATTGGCCGTCATTAGGGCGCTTTTGACTTTGGATTTTTCTCAGTGTAGGCTTGCTGTAGCCTCTTCCATCCGGTTTCCAGGCCAGGAGTGTGGTTATAACCGCCATTGCTCGGTTACCTGAGCCTCATCTGTTATCTAGCAGGGAGCACCCGGTTCCCACTTGAGTTCCATCGACGAAACATGTGCAGGTGAGGTTAACACTTGGGTCGGATAAGATGTTTACTCCGTCGCCCCGTACTCCCCATAACGCATTTTTTTTAAATGCTGTTCAATTGTTCTTTCCAAATACAATTTACAATTATAAAAAAGTAATGGATATAAAGCTGTTATACAAACAAAACACTTGTATCTTGATTCATAAAACTCTTAACAAGAATTTACATATAACATTTACCAAATTAAAAAAATATATGCAACCGTAGCACTCGGTGAGCTAGTTCCTTAGTTGTGTCCGCTAGTTTTCAAGATGGCCTACAAACTATAAGTTTTGCTCCGTCATATTATGTATTAGTTTTTTGACCATGATCAAACTTTACAACACATTACCCTCAAATTATAAAATTTACACTCATTTAATTACAAACATTCAAAGCTAAGTTAAAGGTACATATTATAGTAAATCATTTATTGTAATATGTTACATGAGTAACTAGGTACCTATATTTAACGAACTGTAACGTCGAACGACGTACTTATTTTATAATGTAACACTCAATAATTGTTCTTTTTTTCTTTTTGAGAATGAAACCTATCCTTGATTTCTTTTTGGGAATAAATCCTAAAAATCCAATCACAACTACCTAGTTAGTTGAACAATGAAAATGTTTTAAAGGCTTTACCATAATTAACTACACAGATCTGGCATCTTACACTGCAATACCCAAGACGCCTGCGAAGCGAAGGTATTGTGCACGACCCCCTATTATTGGAGATATTTGTTAACGTCAACGGTGGACTTTATTGCTGTTGGTCTGATGTTACACTATTGTAATGTTAATTGCATATTTTTTTTTCTTATAAAGGTAATAACTGTAGCTCTACCGGCGATCATCCAAGACCTGTGTATGAGTTTTAATTTAATTACTTCCCATTCCGTCTTAATGAAGATATGGAAAAATATGAGGTAAGCGGATGCTTAGAGCATAGCGACAGAGTCTCCTGCTGCTAAAAGCCAATTATTTTTCATATATATTTATAAATATATTTTTCTGTTAGTAAGTACCTATACAACGACAAAGAGGGCGTCCGAAGAACCCAACTCGGATGGGCAGCGTTCAGGAAGTTACGTGACATCTTCTCGTTGAACATCATGTTTACTGATCTATTGTCACTTTATTCCCAGCCATCCAAGTAAAGTCCGCAGTAAACGTTGTTTAACCTGGTTGATCGATTAGAAACGACTTATCAACATCCGTTCAAAATGTTTGGTGGATTATGCCAATAGATTGTTTATGACGTAGACGCCTGAATAAGTTTGAAATTCAATACTTCTTAGAGCAGCAATATTTGCGAGTGTTCCAGGTGGAGTGATAAAATAGTCCATTAAATAACTACTTCAAAGTTCGGCATTTTGCTGAGATATAACTTTTTAGGCAGCACCTGAACAACTGATTATATAGATACCTATTTGGTTTTACATATTTTAGTTAGACAGTAGCAATTTTCACAGATGATGTATTTCTATTGCCGCTATAACAACAATACTAAAAATAAAATAAATATACAAAGGGGGCTCCAATACATCAAATTTGTTTTTTTTATCGTTTCTGGCTCGATACTAATAACGGTGACAGGTAGACGCTTTATGTTCTCTTCTATTATGTTCTCTTTAATATAATTATTTAAAATAAAATGAAATAAATAATTAAGGGGGCTCCCATACAATAAAAGAGGTTTTCTCTATACCTACACAGCTCAATCGGACACTGCGAAAAGTGTCTGTAACTTGCAAGATTAGGTTACAGATAATAGTACGGAACCCTTCGTGCGCGAGTCCCACTAGAGTTAGCCGTTTTCTACCTATTCAAAAGATTATAATTATTCCTTCAAAATATGCCTCTTAATTACAGTCTGAAGGCACATAATATCATGATGTCGAAAGCATTATAGTTTAACGTAAATTAGTCACATAACGTCCAGTCTTTGAAGTAAATATAACAACAGTAACACTAGGAGGGCTAATTAGTACACAAACTGTTATAATAACATTTATTTATTTAGTCAAATTTAGGTACATATCAAATTCCTCGTGGGGTGTCTGGCTAGAATGTCACCGCCCCAATGCTACCTGTGGGTGTTTTAAGTGGCGACTAAAAGTAAAATACTAGAAGGTGGGCAGCAGCGCCTTCTGAGGAACTGATATCTTAAACTAGGAACCCCAAGACGCCTGCCAAGTGTGGGGATTATGGCAAACACCCCCTTAAGTGGGAAGGCTGTGTTCAGCAGTGGACAATCCGGCTGATACAGTAGGTATATATACCCCCTGATAATGCTATTATCCGTGGAGTGCATCCCCCCATATCTTCCTGTGGGAGTCATGAAACGTGACAATGGTAAAAATACCAGAAGGTGAGCAGCATCTTCTGAAAAACTGTGATCTAAAGATGCCAAGCGTGAAGATTATGCCAAATTCACCTCGGGGAAGGCATTTGTTCAACCATAATTGTGAAATGTAATTAGTTTTATTAGTATTAAAATCTTGTATCGAAGTAACTCGAACTAGCACAAAAAATATAATATCCTACATATTAAACACATGAAGGATAATAGTATTAAAACTTGTTTGTGCGAGTATTTTTCGAACTTCACGCACATTACTCGACCTAGCTCAACAAAAAACAGTTTCCTTCTCACACACGGAGTTTCGTGTTAGGCAACGCCAATTACCTATCCAGCAAAATGAACTAAATATTAAAGTAGCGAACTAAATATTAAATACGTTGCTAGTTTCCCGAGCTCACTCACCACTAGGAGTCGCCTTGAGCTCTAATGTCCAAGATCGGGTACTTGACACTTCCGAAGGGCTTTGTGCAAAAGGTTGATAGACATAACCAACAAAAGAGGTATTTTATGATAAGGTCGTTCTACATTATCTTCACTAACCAGCAGACGAGGTATTTATCACAAAGGTGGGTTTATCAGTCCTGAAAGAAAAAAAATCTTTTTAATTTAAACAATTATTAAACCGATTTCACTTACGTTAAAACAGTAGATTAGTTCGATCTCGACCGGTTTCGCGACTTCATCATGAAGTACGTACGCTCCCGAAAGATTCTGAAAGTCGCGAAACCGGTCGAGATCAACAAAAGTTAAATCGGTTTTAAAATTGTTTAAATATGTGTACTACTTACGAAAGTTTTAATCTTTTTAATTCTTCTTCTAATTATTACCATGAATGAAACCAACCAATTGTTAGTTTGATTCACTAACCGAGTTTTCTGTGCTACCACCCATGTTGTATAATGTTATGTATTAATTGAAGAGATGAACGACATTCAGTTAGAGACCTTTAACGTGAGGCTTAGTGAATCTTGACTGGTTTTTATTATACGTGAATGACATAAACGGCGCATAATACTATACATATTATGTACATAATATATTAAGATTTCTAATTTTATTTTTAATCGACCACACCATCTGTGTTATGGCGTATACGATATACTTTTTAACTAAGATGATCAAAAACATTGACACCATAATATCCTTATTCTAAAAACTAATATTTGTTTTAGAGCCAGTAATTATAGGTAAGCATCAATCACATCTTCGACAACATCATCATTTACAACCAGGTGAGATAATGGTCAAAGGCTAAATAAATAAATAAAACTCTACTTATTTAACACATGCAAGACAACGAAGATTTATTTTCGGGCGTCTTTTTATGAAAATTTCTAATTCTTTGTTCAGATTTGGGTCAAATATCTGCACAAAATGTCTAACTTATGAACTAGAGATACTTGACATAGAGATCACAAACATACATCCATGTTGATTCTACAAATGGACCCTTTTGTGTCACATCCAGTATCCTACATCAGATTTTTGAAGCAATGATAGCCAAGTGGTTATAGCTATGGACTTCGGTGCTGCAGGTTCGAATCCCATGCCAGCTTGAGTTTCACCGGTGGAAGGGTATTTTGCGAATGCCCGCCTGGCTAGCTACCACTCTCAAGTAGAAAATCTGTCACCAACCACCTAACAGTATGTTCCAGCAGCAGTACTTGAGAGCCAGTAAAAATAGAGGCACACGAGACTCAACAACTGTATGCCTCAGGGTGACGGGCGTAGTGCAATTCGTTGTAGACGTAATGCATCTGTTATAGGCAGAGGTTGCTCCACTTAACATCAGGTGGGCCTCGGGCTTGTTCCGTCACAATAACATGAAAAAAAAAAACATCCAGTATCCTGCTTCAGATAAATGATCGGTATTGAATCCGGCGGTAGATGGCGCGAGCACCACCTGCGTGTCTTCACTATCGACGACGATAGTGAAGACTCACAGGTAAGTCTGCGACGGGCGGTGGCTTTGAATCGGTACATTAAACGAAATTCACGCAGCATGTACTTCCCTACAATAAATTGGATCTTGTGACGTCATAGCTGGTAGGAACAAATCTACACATGTTTAGTTTTCATACAAATGGGTTTAAATGGGTTAGACATATTCAGGTAATACAAAACCTGTATTTCGTTTTATTTTTGATGTAAACTTATAAATTATGGGGAGTAGGTACGTTGTCACAGAAGACGCATTTTTGATGGTTTAGTAGAAATAGAAAAGAGTTTCAACTCTAATTTGCTATTTTTGTCTGTCTATAAAATAAATCCGTCATTGGATGTAAGAATTAATATTTTTAGAAACTATTGTAAATTAAGTTAAGATCTGTGGATTTTGTGAACTCAATAAATAAAAATGAAAATAAATAAATACTATTTCAAGTTCACTTGTATCACATATATCTATGCATATTGACATACACACAAGAGATTGTCCCCTTTTACCTTTTGGATACTGAAACCTTAAAAAAGAACAAATAGTTTAACGTTAAAACCTATTTTACCTCTACTAGCTTTCTTATGCAGTCAGGCAAAAGTTGCCTGCAGCGGTTTTGCCACGTCAAGACAAAACGATAAGTTTTCTCTACTTTCAGCAGATTTTTAATTGGTCGGTAAGCTTATTCCGCATTGTGCTCTACAGTTTTTTGTCATCGCTCTTTAGTATATTTATTATAGTCAGACCGTTTGTTTAATTAATAGAAATTATATTGAACGTATTTAATAGGAATTTAATAGTACAATATAATTTTGTACGTAAAGTCTCATTGCCAGACCTTTGGCATTTGGGTAACATCTTATAGGATTATGCTTGCCTGGTACAAATTAAATAGAAAGTCTTTTTAAAACACTTTCTATTTACTTTGAGTATGAGGACTCCGAGATTTTTTTTAAAGTTTTAGGCTTATTATTTTGGCTTTCTACATATATAATAACCTTAAGTAAAAAAGTAAGTAGCTTGTAACAAGTAGGACATTTTAGTTTGTGCTCCAAGTCTGATAAAAAAATGACAAATTAAATGATACAACAGAGAAATTAATCGTTTAAATGGGTTAGACATATTCAGGTAATACAAAACCCGTATTTCGAGTACATTTTTATGATTTATACACTTATAATTCATACGGAGTAGGAACGCAGTCACAGAAGACGCATTATGGATAGTTTAATAGAAGAAGGGAAAGAATTTCAACTGCAATTTGCTATTTTTGTCTGTCTATCCGATTACTATAAGGGAATTAGTGCTATTGGAACAATAAGTCTTAAGTCTCTTGCTAGGCTAAGAACGCTAGTGAAGATCAGTAAGCTTGGTCAATGGCTTGTAGTCCGGAATAAAACAAATCTTTGCACTACCTGTCATATTCTACTACCTATTAAAAATTCTAGTAGGTTTTTGACCGCAATCTCACTCACAACTCACAATTTTATTACGTAAGTGTTAACAGGCAACTTACAATTATGTTTGCTGACAAATTGCTACTAGACGGGTAGATAGTCAGACAGACATTTGCAAAACGCCCTCCTACCATGTTTTGAAGCTCAAGCCCACGGCTGGATTCGAACCTTGGACCTGCCAATATAGTCATTGCTGCTGGACCGTCTCTTCGTAGTGGTTCTATTTGTCTTATTTTTTTTACTGAAATGAACTTTGAATAATAATTATACCTAATAAGATATCCGTAATTTTGTTGGTTAAAATTTTCTACTGATTTAATAGACACTTTAAAACCGTGGGAGGTAGTGACCGCAAACCACATTAGACGTTATTCCGCGTCATCATAGTCGCTCCTATTCTGTTTATCTCCTATTATTACGTCGTGTAACTTTGGTCAATATGCCACAAGTAACCCTAAGCTAGTGCCTGGTATATCTGTCTTAAATGTCAAGTGTACCGCAATGCTAACATTCGCCTCACAGCCTCGCCCTTTAGAGCTGTTTGCTCAAATCTGAACACGATGACCCGCTTATGGTAGCATAAACGGAGCTTAGTTGGAACGAATTGTTCTGTCCAGTGCTTCTGCAGAACAAATGTTATTTGGCATTCTGTACGGGATTGGGCTTATCAATATGGCGGTAGACACAATCACTTTAACAGTTGATACCGTTATAGTTCCATTAAAGTTAAGTGAAAGGTGAAGAATTTCAAAAGTTCAAAACGTAATTTAATATATCACATAAAAGTGATGCCACTCACCGTTTTCGTAATATTATGTGAATATAAAATGAGAAACATTTTATATCATTGGAAATTCACGAGCCTATACAGGGTTAATGGAAAAATGCTGACACTTAAAAACTTAAGTTGTTATCAATTTGCCTTTCTGTTAATGTTGACAAACATCTGTACTCGCACCTTTTTATTCTCTATTTAATTTCTCAATTTTACGCAAAGCAAAAAGATTGCTCGTTAATAGTAGTTACTCTATTCAAAGGGCACGTGGCAGTGTCGTAGCCGTGTAGCTGTAGAAAGCATGGTTGCATTTTCTTTGAGATACAGAATCAAAAAGTGTCAGACAGTACTAGAAAATCTTGTTTTGGTTTACATATGTTTTTGGTTTTGTGTAAAGCTGCGGAATCATAGGTGATGTTAAACAGAAGTGGCCCTACAGAGGTTCTTGGCATTTTTATAATAACCCTGTATATTCGAAGGTATTTCATCAGATGAGGTACACCTGTTACAGAAGACATTAGAAGAACACAAGGGCGTACAATTACAAAAGTTTTGGCTTTGGTTTTAAAGATGACCGTTGACCTGACGTTTTAGCATTCGTGCCTATGCACTCACTACTTTTATAGTGAACAGAGCGATAAAGTCATGCGTCCAATGTGCAGTAACACCACAATCTCATCCATCGTAAGTATTGTCATAATGCATAGGCAAAGAATATTTTGGAAAATTATGGATTCTGTTTTATGACAATCTATATACGTACCTTGAAAAATAAGCAAACTTGATAGTAGAAATCACAAACCTAATTTTTTGTGACCTTGCCGACAACTTTGTGTAGTGGACAGTGTGAATCGCCTAAATGCTTGTTGTTTTTCAAGTTATTGTAATATATTTCGAAAGATATTTTATGTAAATATGTTATTAGGGCAAGCAAAGCGAGCCCTATCATTATCCCACATTTTGAACATGTTGTGGCCCCTTTTACTGAAAAACTATCACGCCTATAGATTTGTGCTTTAACATAGTAATGTTACTCCAAATTCAGATGGTGTTATTTGTCACAAAAAGTATATTTTTCTACAGACTTCAAAAAAGGAGGAGGTACTCAAATCGTCAGTATTTTTTTTTTTTTTTTTTTTTTTTATGTTTGTTACCTCATATTTTCTGACTGGGTAAACTGATTTTAATAATTCTTTTTTTATTTGATAGCTGATGCTTGCCGTGTGGTCCCATTTAAATTTCATCAAAATCGATTTAGCCGTTTTTGAGTTACACTCCAAAAACTGAAAAAGTGTTTTCCTGTCCTGATATTATAATCAATGTTTGTTACCTTAGAACTTTTGACTGGGTGAACCGATTTTGATAACTTTGTTTTTATTTAAAAGCTAATGCTTGCCGTGTAGTCCCATTTAAATTTCATCAAAATCGGACAAGCCGTTTTTGAGTTACACCCCAATAACTGAAAAGTATTTTCCTATCATGATGAATTCTCATCGAAGCTCAAATTTGGTGGTAACACAGTAATATTTCCTCAACGGTATAAGATAGAAATAAAATTTTGGATAGGAAGATAAAACGTGTATTATGCTGCAAGCAAGTCTTATTTTGATAATTTAAGTCTGTTATATGTTACTTTATCTGGTGGTAAGTTAAACATAAGCCCATAAGTAGCAAGGGTCACTAAAAAGAGCGAAATAAAAATTTTTACCAAAAAAATAGAACCGACTTCAACACTCAAATGTGTGAAATAACTTGTCGAAGTCGGTACCTTGCGCACAATATTGTGATGATAGGTACTTTTGAACCGTCATGGTACCGACTTCAACAAGTTATTTCACACATTTGAGTGTTGAAGTCGGTTCTATTTTTTTGGTAAAAATTTTTATTAGTACATTAAAAAAATATGAACATTAACAATTTTGTATTCATTTGATTTAATGTTATTGTACTAATAACGCTCTCTATTAGAAAACCAAAGAGTTAACAGCGCTGCAACAGAACTAAACTCAATACTTAAATACATCTGTTAATCTAAATAATACTAGATGACACCATTAGAATCAGATTGTAAAATAAACGCACGCCCTCACAAATCTCAGCTTTTGGCTAGTAAAGTAATAAATAGTTTGAATTTTAATATGTAAGTAGCTTTTACGAATATAAATTCTGTTATGAAACGATACCAACATATTTTCGTACCATTTCGTTATTTTTGATAAAGTACGGCGCTAGCCCTTAGGGATTAGTAAGGTATCCAGATTTTGATATTAAGAACTTATTCCGAAGTTTTGGATAGAAAGTAATCTTCAGAAAATGTTATCTTAAGCCTTCCATTAATTTGGAAAATTTAATTTGTCGCATAATAAAAACGACGTGAACGAAATTGTTAAATTCTTTCAATATTTTGCTTCGTTTATTTAATTATTTTGCTTTATTAGTTAAATCACGTATGTGGCGAGATATTGAACATAATATATTGTATACATAAAATGTGTATATAATACATATTTTATCTCGCTTGTAGACTAGTTTTATAATAATTCTTATAATAAGTATTATTGCTCGTATTACTTATCTTTAAAGTTATTGAACACCAATGCAGATAATTCCATGAGTTACCCCATTACCCCTAGTATGGAAAAAATTATGCAAGGTCAGCTGTACTTGGCCAAACCAATTTCCAAGTTTATAAGAGAATTTTCTTTTATCAATTTTTTATTCTGAAATTATTTCACCTACGACTTATATAATATCAATATTAACTTTTTCTACACAAGAATGAATACAGAAATATAAAAAAATAAGAAAATTAATTACTATAAACATAGATAATATACATAAAACCATTCATGAATTTTACATGCATGTCAAATTTAAGCGAGTTTGAATACTTCGTGTTTAAAATATGGCGAAAGAACGTTTGTATGGAAGGAGCTACGAAAATAATTTGGTTAATATTTTTGATAATTATACCACAATATAACTGTATAACTGATTATTGCAAGTAGGTAGAAATATGTATAAAACTTTAGTATTACACTTGCTCTAATCAAATCAATTATGATAATTTGTGGTTAACGATGTTGGTACATATACTAGCTATATTCCCAAAACTATATATATATATATACTATTCTTCTGTAATCATTTGTAATAATGTTTGTTGACTCTAAAATAAAAAAATAATAAACAATGTACATTTTTTTTAACAAGGAAACGCAATTTTCAATATGTATATGTAACACTGTTTAAGGAGCGACTTAATTAATAAAATTCAATTTAGCATTCAAAAGCTTTTTAACATACTATGAGTGTGATTATGTACAAGAGTAAATAAACCTAGAACACGAGAAATACTATTTCGGTTATCTAATTACCACCACAGACGTGCGTTACCTACGGAGGACGGAGCAACATCCTAAGTCAATATTTATTAACCTACAAACAAGACTTATTTTGCAATTAGTTTAATGTACTTACATTTTAAAACTTAAATTTAATGTTCCTGAATCTTCTCAGAAGATGAAAGGGAGGTCACTAGTCATTTCAAAGTAGTAGAATGTGGCGGGAAATAAATCAAGATTGTTGTAATTGTTCAGTCTCACTCTGACCTGTCATTCTTTTGCTTTCTTCATCATCAGAAGGCACGGTTTTCACAATAAAATTAACTTCAAGTTTGAATGTTGTCTTAGGTTTTCGCGATTATTACTCATGTGACAAATAATACCAATTAATTACCCAGTGACCACGATCACTGCAAAGTGTTTGAAACGTCGGCACGAAAATAATGATAAATATACGCGATTTAAACCGTTTAATGTTGTTCAAGTTTGAACTTCAACAAATTCGGTTACTCTGTGCTATATCTAAAAAAAGTCTAGAATATAAACCTCGACCAAAGAGTTACAAAATATAACAAAGCAAGGAAACAGCTACACGCTCCCACAAATTAAGGAGTAATGTTGTTAAGATATAATTACAATTATGAATTATGAGGTTGCGTCATCATTGTAATTTAAACATCAAGGCACGCTGCTCATACTTTAATTTTGCTCTAGTTGACTCGTAAATAGAAATAAGACTTAAATCTCTCACCTGATGAAATGCGTGGGTGAGATGGAGGGATGAGAGAGTTCTGGCTATAATAACATCCCTAAAAATATACATTCAAAGGAAATATCAGAAATTTTCAAAGAGACGCATTGGCGTAATCTTGCTGGCGTTAATTAAAATTGCCTATGGCTTTTATTTCTTTCTACCATATTTCAATATCAGGACAAAGCACCTTTTGAAAGCGATTAAGTAAAGCGACCATTTTAATATGATACATAGTAACATCCTCAAAGAAATAATTAGAAATAAAATTTTATCTCACTTCGAATAAAAAAGTGGTTTCCAATCTGCGTCGACCAATAACATATTATATTAGGGCTTCCCCAAGGATTATGAGTTCGAGAACTTTCTATAAAATGGAAGTTCCACGTAATTTCTTTAGAACTGCCAATATTCTTACCCTTATCTATGTAAAAGTAAGTTATGAAACATTACTTATAACTTTAGACGTGTTTGTGTGACGACGGAGAGGGTATATAGAATGAACTCTTACCTTTACTGAATGATACATAAATAGTATTATATTTGCTTTTTGTTTGGAATCCTTAGCGAGACACGAACTATATGAATGTATGTATAAATTCTTATTTCTTTATAGTTTATACCATGATTACATTAGGTGTGACGCTTTTGGTGGGCAAAAAAAATATATAATAAACTACCTACATCACTATCAAAATTACCATTGCCAGATTTTAAGACTAAATTAAAAATACTTTTCCAAAGCCAACCCCTTCTACAATTTAAATGAATTCATGACTATGAAAATCTATAAATCTTTATTAATCAATAGTCAATACTGACTAGATTTTTTAACTATGGGATATTATTAATATATTTATGAATTATTTGAAATCTGTATTACTCTTTTATAAAAAAAATAATTTATTATTTAGTGACCTGACATATTATTTTATTTTATCTATTTATTAATTTGTATTTAATTTTATATAATTGCGAATGTCCTTAACGTTAAAATGTGATGCTGTCATATTGGGACTAATTAGCCTTGTGTGTATACCAAAGCTGTCTACCAAAATTGGTACTATCACAAACACTTTTTAGTTGTATAATTTTCGTGTGCAAATTGATTACAAATACTGCTGCGTTCACCGAAAGCATATAGAGCTTCTTTGACGTGTTCTAAGGCCGTACGGGTATATGACAAAGCGGGATGAATGGATCATAACTATGAATGTTTTTCTGAACAATAGCGCGCCAAGTGCTCGAATTCGGAACGCACCTAGCTGTCATCTTTGGTAGTAGTCATTTTGTCTTTAGTTTTACGATTATGGTAATTCTTGGAGTTGTCAAATTGTGCTTAAAACGTGGTAATAATTTTGATTTTTGAGAACACTATTGAAACTTGGTGCTAAAATTAAGTTGTAAGTTTTGTTGTGCTTTGATTCGACCGGCGAGCAAAACGCCGCCAGTTTGTGAAGTTCTTCGGTGTGAGTTTACTTGGTTCAATTCCTCCCCCTTTTCTCGATTTGACGAATAACAATGACTTTCGGTGAACTTCTAGGGACCCCTTCTTTTGGGCGATGGGCACCAACTTGTAAGTGCTTCAAGTATTATAATTTGTTAGGTTAATTAATTAAGCTCCGCGAAACGCGGACAGTTTACGCCCCTGTTGCATCCTGGTCAGTGCACACGGGGTTTTCTTCAACTGCACCCATATTTCCTGCAGGAGTCAGGCGCGGGTGGTAACAAATGTACTAACCATCGTAATTCAACTGGAAACTAAACGATAACAAACGAGATATAAACGACAAATACAAGAATATCCAAGGAGTATTGACATATTAGACTAGCAACCAGCCACAAAAAAATGCCAAACTGTTAACAAAACGAGCCTCTGTCATTTTTTGTGATGTTACAGTACATAATATGCTGAGCATTAGGGTACGGTTAGGAAGATGATGATGACGGGTAATGATTAAATAATTTATTTCTCGATCGTGCGCTCGTGGAGTCAAGACTTCCTGAGGATGCTTCGTGTAGAAGCGCAACGCGTCGAAAATTCTTCCGGTTTGACTGCGTGGCGTTTGTGACGTCACGTGTGCTTAACAGGAAAATTAGGCGGAATTGTCACTAGATATATTTTGTATTTTTTAAGTGTTTTATTAAAATATTAATTTGATGTTTTCTTAAAATATTTTAAAAATATTTGTTATTATTAAATAATTTATTAGTTTGAGTTATTCCAGCTTTCTTTTGAACCTAATTGATTTGAAGTTTCAATATTTTATGGGGGAAGTGGAACATCACGTGCGAGCAGGGGTTGAAAAGATTAGACCACTAAAATATTTACATAGTTATATTATGTTTGATTTTATTTTACTTTTTACTTAAGTAGGTACTTTAAACTACACACAAACTGAACTTTTACTTCTAATATTTTATGAAAAAACTTTACGTACAAAGTGAAATGATATTACATTAGCTAAGTACTATACCTGCTGTGCAGCTAAGTAACATCTTCTTAAAAGATTAACGTTATATCTTATGTATATCATTGCTTAAAGCTTCATTAAAATTTACGAATTTAAAAGCATTGGCTGGAGTCTTAGTTCTTAACTCCCTTTTATTACTATCTCTATGAATGAAATATGCTCGTAATAGGTAGTTGTCCACTTTTAATTAAGTTTTATTCTATTAATTTAAGGGTTTTGCAGATTAATTAGTCGCTTGTAAAATGTTAACTTAACAGAGTACAATCACGATGCTGGTGGTGACTATGATCTTTTGTTTGTTAAAAAGCACAAAAATAATAGTTATTACATGGATAATGCTGTTCGATTTTACGATTTTCAGCAAGGATGCGTTAACGACACTCTTGATTACATCTAAGCATATATTAATATTCCTAAAAAAATATCTGTTTAGGTACCAAGTGCTGAAGGCACTTTAAAATATTATAGATTTTTATGAATGTGTTATTAAATATCCACTAAAATCTTATCACTGCTAGACTCTTCTCGTAGGTGATACTTTCAGCCAGCCGCTTAGAAGTTTGAAATCAAAGAACTTTAGTTTATCTAAAGTTCTTTGATTTGATAGAAAAAAGAACTTTAGTTTATCTAAAGTTCTAAAAGCCTGAGGTCTAATTTTATTATACATGATACTGAAGCAACTAATTCAAGAATTGTGAGCAGTTAGAACATTTCTAGAGGCCAAATATCCTGATACATACAAAATGTTTGTAAGTTTGAGTGCCAGAATAAACTGCACCTCTACCCCCCAAATCATTTTGAAAGTCGTTAGTGGCAACGTTTGTAGAAGGAAAGTGGGCAGCAGCGGATTCTGAAGTATTGCCATTTAGCACTGTAATTGCCAAGACGAATAATGGCAAATCCCTTCTTCTCGAGGAGTCCTTTGTTTAATGGTGGACGTCATGGATGTAGTAGTCGTAATAATAGTGTAACACATAATCATTGTCCTTAAAGAGGGTTAATTATGAAGTGAAAAAACAATACGTACAACAAAAAGTGAGATAGATTTTTACGTACCTTTAGGGCCTAGTACATGTATATTGGTTATCGGATCAAAGCACCAGGTATACAACCTTCAAAGTTACAACTAGTAATCCATGAATTTACCTCATACATTTTGTTTCTCAAAATAAGTAACGCCTGAGGGCCCTGGGATCTTGGACCTCAGGGTGTGGCCTTTATATTGTACTTTGCATAAAATAAACCGTCGAATGTGTTTCGATTTTCCAAAATTAGAAACTTTAGGCGGTTTTAATGAGGGTTCAAAGTTTTCGAGCTTGAATATCAAGTCTATCTTATCTGAGCAGTATAAAAAGGATTTGAGTCGACGTTTGTATTCAAATGTATGATTTTTCTTTTAATAATTTTGATTATACGTAAAGAACTCGTAGCAAAACAGAATCAAAGCATGATAAAATACCTTTTTCATTATTGGCACGTCCACATTTGTGCAAAACAAACACAAAGTTACGGAATCATTCGAACGAAAAATAGCGTTAATTGGATATACCCAACTTTTAGCCAACTATGTAACAGCTGTGTGGCCTTTGGGAGACTACCTAGCGGGAACGAAACTAGGAAAGGGGCCTGGGCCCCTACTCAGCCTTTAAATATTTCTAGTAACTTTTTAACGTTGTGGCTATTGTTCCAGATTTAAGATTTTTACATTAGCAAGCTTGAAAAACTAAATAAGGGTACTAGGCAGCCCTTGGGATATATATATTACACAGTCTAGCAGTCTGCCCGTAGGGAACCGGGCTTCCTAACAAAAAAATAATGATAGAAATTGGACTACGCGTTAATAAATTACAACTAAGTGTATATTTTGACTTTCATCCCCTTTCCTGAGGAATTTTGGGATAAAAAGTAAACGATGTCCTGCTTCGTAGTATAAACATAAATCGTGATAGGTTACATTGAAATTCATTCAGTAGTTTTGGCGTGATGCGCGGCCATGATACAGACAGACAGACAAACACAAATAAAAAAAATACAGTTTTGGCATCAGTATCAGCTACATTGAGCTCTCCAAAAATATTTTCAACATATCTGCAATGACAGAATTGGACCTGTTAGAGTTTTATTATAGATGCTTAAAGATTAAAGTTTTAAAACCATTAAGATTTCCAGAATACGGGTTTGCTAAGCTTCAACTCATAATTATTATTTTATTGATAACAATCTATTTCATTTCGTTTCCTATATTTATATATCACAGTCTAGCAGTCTTCAAGAAGATACCGACTTCAAAAGTGAATAAGTATCTGTTGGCCGCGTCGTCACTATTCATCAAGGGACATTTCATTAGTCCAATTTAACCTCAAGAAGACACAACTTTTTGCGTTTACCGCTAAATTATCCCCCTTTGTCCTATCCCTCCGTTTTGAATATACTCCCCTTGCCCCCTCAATTAGCATCGGAGTATTTAGCGTCGACATATCCAGCGTCGTTCAATTTCACTGTCACTTGGAAGATAAATTAGCCTCTAAGAAGCTTGGTGTGTTCGGAAAGGCGAGGCGGTAATTTACGACGGCCCATCGCCTGCAACTTTACAAGGCTCAGGTACGGCCTCACATGGAGTTCTGTTCGCACCTCTGGGCGGGAGCTCCCCAGTACCAGCTTTTTCCATGTGTAACGCAGAGCGACTTAAACCGTTGACGATCAAATTCTCTCCGACCGGTTCGACCCTTTGGCACTACGTAGAGATGTTGGATCACTCTGCATCTTTTACCGCATCTATAATGGGGAGTGTTCTAAGGAACTGTTCAATTTACTACTAGCAGCCTAATTTCGCCATTGGACATGCCGACAAAGCATGACGTTTCATCAATTTTATGTCTACGTCTGTAAGTTCAAAACCTTGCAATTTTCACGGCATTTTCTACCTCGCACTGCCACAATATAGAACCAGCTACCAGGTGTAGTATTTCCGAATAGATATGACTTAGGAGCCTTCAAGAAGAGAGCATATTCCATCCTCGAAGGCCGGCAACGCATCCTCAAGACCTCTGGTGTTGTGGATATTAGTGGGCGATGGTGATCATTTACCACCAGGTGAACCGCCTGCTCGTTTGCCCTCCTATTCCATTAAAAAAAACACTGCGGTAAATTCTTTGTCTCTCTAGAGTGAGAGCTAGTAGTGTTGAGCTATCAAACATTAATAGTTTTCACAAGTATTACAGTTCCAAGTGCGCTATGCGCACGAAGCGGGATTGCTTTATTAGAGCTGACAGTTTAATGCTGACGAGTATGCTCATGCTAACCAACATGCTCACGATATGCTAATTTTATGTTTTTTTAATACACTTGTAAGAAACAAATACGAAAATGTCTTTAAGAAAATATTTAATTATTACAATAAACAATTGTTAAAAGCACAATTACTAATGTGATACTCAACTCAACCACGTTTGATAATATTTTCAAAGTTTGATTCGTATTATAGTTGGAAAACGTTTGCGTAATAGACTACATTATGATTACAGTAAAATCGGTGCAATAAAATGTCAAATTCAAATTCAAATTCAAATTCAAATTTATTTATTGTGATAAAAAACGTACATATTATTACAATTACAGATTATCACACATTAAAAATTAAATAAAAACATACATTAAATCAATCAAATTAATCTGGAATGTCAATATAATCAAATAATTAATATCGGACAACATTCAAAATACAATCAAATATAGTCAAAGTATAATCCAAATAATAAAATGTCAAATTTAATAAATTCATTGCGAAACAATAATTTGTATATATTTAATGTCAACAACAGGGTGCATCCCACTGGTTTCTGAGTCCTTCACAATATCGCAATAACGTACATAAAATAACATTCCATTTATCACATGTCAAATCAATTTCGGTGTTGGCGTCGAGGAGCGCATTAAAATGTCGATTACGAACAAGTGTTTTGAAATAGTAGATTATGATACAAGTGAGCTAAGTTGCTCATTATAAACGAGCCTGTGCGTTGCAGCCCGAGCCGTAGGCGAGGAAGTAAATCAGCCGAGTGTATATTAAACAAGTTGCTCACGAGTTTCTTACACAGTTTTTCAACACCCTTGCGAGGAAAAAAAATATAAATTGCACAAATGCTATACAAACAACATACGAAAATTATGGAAAATAGCGTGCAAGTTTTTTTTTGCGCGCGGCAAATGTATAATTGTTGATTACATATAAACCTCTTTGATGTTACAAATCTGTATTACCCGGTTAAATTGAAAATAGGCTGTTTACTCGCATATAATTTGCAGTTAGGTACTAACTTAACTTTGTAGGGATAATTCTATTACGCACTAGTGTATAATATTATTATGCACGAGGGTGTCATAGTTCGGTTTATGGCCCTAAGAACGATATAATAAAGCTCACTTTACGAGCAAGGGTGTTGAAAAATATATAATGTTTTTTTTTATGAATTCTTAACACTTGCTCTCTGTGCCTTACTATCTATGTTGAAAGAGAATAATCATGCAATATTTTCAAATATTTACTCTTTTGCCCTTATAAATAGTCCTTAATTACGTCCAATCCAAATGATCAATATGAGGTAGGTACGAGTAGGTACGTTGATTTAGGTATGCGCAGAACTCATGGGTTTCTATGAAAGAAGTAATTCACTGATTGTGCGGTTTTTCTTGATTATATGTTAGGAATCATAAATAAGCATTGATTTAGGAAATAGTCATTTAATCATATTTTGAACATCAAACGTTTCTTTTTTTTCCACTGGCTCGTGTAGTGGCTCTATGCCGCTTGGATTGGACCAATTTATGAAGCATGCTTGTAAAAGAATGATAGCTGAATGGTTATAGCTGTGGGCTGCGGTGCCGCAGCTCCAGTAGGTTCGATCCCCGCCGCCGGCTTGAGCTTCATTGCATGGTGGAAGGGCATTTTGCGAATGCTCGCCTGGCTAGCTACCACCCTCAAGTAAAAAATCTGTCGCCAATCACCTAACAGTGTGTTTTGGCAGCAGTCCTTGAGAGCCAGTACAATTACAGGCACATAATGAGACATAACAACTGTCTGTCTCAGGTTGACGGACGCAGCGCAGTTCGTTACTAGTGACAAAATGCATTTGTTATAGGCAGAAGATACCGCTTAACATCAGGTGGGCGCCGTGCTTGTTCCGTCACAATATCATAAAAAAAAACACTTTTGCTTTTAAGTTTTCACTTCTAATATTTTTTTTTATTTTATTGTTCCCTGCTTAATATCAACAGCTGAGACATCCAACGTTGAACAAAAACCTCACACGTTTGGTTATCATAATTCCAATGCTTGCCAGGAGTCTTCGCAATATAAGATTCATATGACAGTTCTTCAGGAGGCACTGCCGATTTGTTACCTGTTATATTCTCATTCATCACCTCGTCATCCAGTCGTCATTCGTCGACTCCCACACATATGGGGGTGCAATATAAGCTCGGCAGCCAGGACAGGGACTACTAGGTGTACTACGAAAACGTTTACAAGTAGGTAAACGTTTTCGTAGGGGTAAGGGCGTAAGGGTGTACTACTAGGTGTACTACGAAAACGTTTACAAGTAGGTAAACGTTTTCGTAGTACACCTAGTAGTACACCCTTGGTTAATCAGGCCTTTGAGATAGTAAGGAGAGATCTGATGTGTGCCTAATGTACAGCCCGCTCACATCTACGTGAGAGATGGCATGCTGCTGTGCATGTGCATTTTCCCTAGACTTGTCATCGACATGGCTCGCATCAAGAGCGCCGGCCATATTGTTATTTTATTTATAGCTGGTAGCTAGCCTTTGACCACTATCTCACCTGATGCTAAGTGATGATGTGGCCCACGATGTTGCTCAGGCTAACCTAGAATTACTGGCTCTCAGGGATTCAAAAGTCAAAGTCAAAATCATCTATTCAATTTAGGCGTCTACGACGCTCTTATGAAGGTCAATTACAATGTTTAAAATTTAAATATTCTACATTGTACTGTCACGTTCAGCAAAAAGATGTATAAAGCCACTGCGAGAAGAACGGGCAAGAAACTCGGGGCCATTCTTGTAAACGTAATTTGTTCTTTGATAATTGTAATTGATGTGTCACCGTTTTAATTAAAGTAAAATAAATAAATAAATGGTTTGATCCCTACCGCCGCTTTCAGCTTCACCGCATGGTGGAAGGGTATTATTTCGAGCATGCTTGTCTGGCTAGCTAACACCCTATAAAAGCTATCACTAAGCATCTAACAGTGTGTTCCAGCATCAGTTCTTGAGAGCCAGTAGATAATTATGTAACAGGCACACAATATAATTTATAATACCAACTAGGCCTTTTTGTCTGTGTGTGAGCTAATAACGTCCCAGTTATTAATAATATAACAGTATTAAAATAACTTTAACTCAATTAAAACAATGTATCTAGCTTATGAAAATTAATCTTCGCTTTACCAAATAAGAAACAATAGAAAAAAGACATTTCACTCGTGATTAAATTATTCGTTTCGCTGCAATTTTGTAAGTTCAATCAAATTGGTGCAGCCATTATGTATGTGATCTGGTAACAAACAGAATATCCCTCACTCTCACACATATACACGCGTAAAACATAACTTTTTTTAATGTTAGGTTAGCCGTTGACCACTTTCTCACTCGATGGCAAGTGATGATGTGGTCGAAGATGTTGTTCAGGCACTTAGAATCACCGGCTCTCAAGGATAGTTGCCGGTACACACCGTTAGGTGCTTGGCGACAGATTTTCTACTTGAGGGTAGAAGCTAGCCAGGCGATTCGCAAAATGCCCTGCCACCAAGCTATAACGACTGCCATCCTAAGACGATAACCAAGACCGACGGCTTAACGTGCCCTCCGAAGCACGGAAGCGCTCAGTAGTTATGGCATTAGCGGTCACCCATCCAACTCATGACCGCGGCGGACGTTGCTTAACTTTGCTGATCGGTTAAGAACAGCTAAGCAAACTTCGCTACGAGCGCATCAAATTATTTTGAATTAATTTTATATGCGATAAGCAAGCTATCAAAATAAATATCGCCCGTCTGATCGTAATCGATTTCTGTCAGCTATGGACATCTGCAGTACCCATTACCACTTCTCCTTACAAACGTCGAAGGTGTGATCGCGCCCTTGTTTGAGGGTGTAGCTCCAGAACTTTGTTAAAATCGAATTACTTCTTCATTACATAGACTTGTATCGTTAGAAATTGTAATTAGATTATGAACTTGAAAGTTACGGCCATCGAAACCTATTTAATAAAAACTTTTCAAGGCTGATAACTTCCGAGTAACTAAATAAGAATTATTTTTGATAATCTGCGCCGTCAAAAAAAAAACACAGTAAGTATAGGTTCATCCACTTACGTGATAGAAAAAGAGGCGCTCGCTAAAAATATATCTATTAGGTACGCAGCACTGTGCGAGCTGAATTATACCTTATTGCGTCGTAGCAAAATATTTATTCTAGTTCTTTAGCAAGATATTCTGCTTTAGTACTTTTAAAAATATAGGTACCTCGTATCAACCACATCGAATGTATTGTACCGAACCGTGTGCCTTGTGAACCCGTGAAATAATGTCATAAAATTGTCGTAAATTCGAAACATTACGACAACGCAGTTTTTGTGTCACCTGTCACACACAATTTATTAGCTGTAAATAAACTTGTTTGCATATTTTCCAACCGACAAACTCGGTCATAAAGTTTAATAGTCGTATGTTTAATTAAATCTAAAAAATAGGTAGTTCTTATATATATACGTTCGTGACTAATGTTCGTTTTAATTTATGCATAAAACGACTTTGTGTCACGTGATATAGCGGGGACTGACCCAAGTTGTAAGTATGACTAAGTGTAGTTTTTTGATAAATATTTAAAGTCAAACACCACTGTGGTATCAGGCAGCGGTTTTAATAATCGTAGAGCGTCATCAGCGGACAAGCTCAGGGTCGCTCAACGAGCTATGGAGAGAGCTATGCTCGGAGTTTCTCTGCGCGATAAAATCCGGAACGTGGATATTCGGCAAAGAACCAAAGTCACCGACATAGCTCTCAGAATTTGCAAGTAGACGTGGCAATAGGCAGGCCACATTGCTCGACGAACTGATAACCGATAAGGAAGAAAGGTTCTCGAGTGGTTACCACAATACACCGGAAGACGTGGAGTTGGTAGGCCCCCCACTTGGTGGACTGACGACATCGTTAAAGTCGCGGGTAGCCAATGGTCACAAGCGACTAATAGTCGTTCTTTGTGGCGTTCTATGCGGGAGGTATTTGTTCAACAGTGGAAGTCTTCCGGCTGATGATGATGATGATGATGAGAGCGTCATACTTTACAGCAAAATAAAGCCCTCTACTGTCACACTGCTGTTTGTCTGTGTTTCATTAGTTTTTTTTTCTAATGTTGTAGCAAATAGGGTATATCTAATGCTTGAAATTTTTGATCCTGAGACACATTCTAGAGTACAAAATCCAAAAATCTTTAATAAGGACAAGGATTTTAGTAGCAACTGTCAGAATTGGGCGAGTTGATGTTCTCAGGTAGAGTGTTGAAAGGTATGTTTCATATATCGAGAAATAATATAGGTATGTTCTTGTTGGTTTACTTTATAAAGTAATATCATTCTTTACCACAACACGTGCGCTCCCGACCGCGTCCGCGCATGCACTGCTATGGTAATCTCATTCTGTTATGAGAACTCAAATAATTTTATAAATTTTGTAAACCAGCCAACCACTTGCGGTTCGCTCAAGTGGAAACCACGCTCCCTTGAGAGCTACTCAGTTAATCGGGATAAAAAGTTTCCTTTTACTTAATCCGCGAGAGGTAAAGCATCTATGTACTAAATTTCATAAAAATCCTTTCAACCGCTTAAGAGGTGAGTAAAGACTAATTGGTTACTCCTTTGTTTTTGTATTTATAATATTAAGACCTGGCTCTTCATTCATCAGATGATAAATATCAGGCTGATAAAATGTTAACCGACAATATTTACTTTTCTTTATAACAACAAACATACGTTCCTTTTATATTGGTTGTTTATACATTTATAGTAAGGATGAGTAACTATCTGATGATTAGAATTGTAGCAGCCCGTGGCGTAGCAGCACGAGGCGTAGCGCCATGCTACAATACTCAGTGTCCAACAAATCACTAGATTGGTAAATCCATACTAATATTATAAATGCGAAAGTAACTATGTCTGTCTTTCTATCTATCTGTCTGTCTCGCTTTCACGCCTAAACTACTGGACCGATTTGGATGAAATTTGGTATGGAAATAGTTTAAGACGCGGGGAAGGACATAGGATAGTTTTTATCCAACTGCGCAAAAAGAGGTCAATGTTTTTCGCGATAACCGACATACGCGCAGACGGTGCCGCAACCGGAAAGCTAGTAAATAATATGAATAAGTTTTAGTTTATGGCATTTAAACTTTTTTTTTCTAGCACAACTCATTCTGTTTTATAATAAATAATTATGAAGTTCACCTGTTTAAGAGTTATACATAACGCGCTGTAAATGTTACCCTTATCATAAAGAACTGATCGTGTGGAGATCAGTCTCGCTTTTGACTTTCCCTTACTTCGGAGGGCACTTTTAGCCGTCGGTCCCCGTTGTTGCCTTGGGATGGCAGTCGTTATAGAATGGTGGTAAGGCATTTTATGAACGCACGCTTGGCTAGCTACCACTATCAAGTGGAAAATCTGTCGCCAAACATCCAAAGATGTCATATTATAACAACTTACGCTCATATTTATATTATATATGTTTGAAAACACGGGTATTTGAAACGTGAAACAACTTACTATGAGTCGATGTGACTATCGACAATGTTTCGGCTTCTACCGGAAGCCTTAAGCAGGAGATGGTAGACACAGTCAGTTTTGCTTATTGGACTGCGATGGTGTCATCTGAAGAAAGCAGCAGCGATGAAGAGGGTGCATCGCATCCTGTACTGAGAACGCAGCATTCGCCACAACACTCCCCGCAACGACCCCCGCCGCCAGCGCCGTCGGCTCGAGCACAGCGAGCTGCCGCCCGCAGTGTGAAACGTGACGCCACCCAAGGCGGACGTACCACACTCAATATCCTGAGGAAGGCTTCCGGTAGTAGCCGAAACATGTAAATTTTTTCACGGTCAAACACTCGTGTTTTCAAACATATATCTAAAGGTGTGTTCTGGCAGCTGTCCTTGAGAGCCAGTAATTCTAGATAAGTCTGAACAACATCTTCGACCACATCTTCACATACCATCATTGGGATAGTGGTCAAAGGCTAACCTATCAGCTAAAAATAAAAGCAAAATATTTTTTGGTCTGTATTTCAGGAGCAAATAAATAATACTGTTTTAATACCTAAGATTAAAATAATATGTGCTATGTACTGTGTTTCAATTAGGAGTTTTAAAAGCACGTAGAAAACAGCTCAGGTATATACAGGGAAGGTAGGTGTACCTTACCTATATATTCATAGGTAATTGTTTGCGGTTGTATAATAAGGTTCCCAACATATATTATATATTTAAGGGAAATTCAAGTAGCACGTGAAAAACATTTTGATTAAGAAATCCTACTACAGTTTTTGAATACTTAAACGGCAAAAATGCATGGACAATTCCGCCTCTGCCAAGCTGTCTCCTACGTAATAATTCTATAGTGAGTACCTAAATATGTGACACGTTGTAAAAAGACGTTTAAAAGAATGGCTCCTAGTTTCTACCCCGTTCTTCTCGCAATGGCTCTATAATTTTTTTCGGTGAACGTGGCAGTACAATGTAGAATATTTCAATATTAAAATTTTAATGTACCTTCATAGGAGCGTCGTAGACGGTTAAATTGAATAAATCATTTTAACTTTTACTTCCATAGGCTGCCCTTTCCTTTTAAAAATTCCGCCGAGTAATGTAAGCGCCAATGCATCGTGAATCAGCGTTTACCGTCAGCGCAGTACATAATTAAAGTATTCAGTATAAAGTTGACACGTTCACTCATGAATATTCAGCAGTAATTACCGCTCACACATCATAGCTCAACGTTTATTGTCTGTTTTTATTGGACTAGGGTTCTGGGCCGCTACTACGATTCGACGAAGTTTCGTTTTTCGTGTTTCGATCGACACATTGGACAAAGAAAATATTATTAGCGGTACGAAGTTTGTTGTTTGATATAGTCTACGGTCGGACCGCAACATTCAACACAAATCTTGCCCGCTATGGAATTTCCTATACTACTCTGAGAACGCTGTTATGCCTCTATCAGTTTTAAGAACATTTTTACATGGTAAGAGTCTGAGAGTCCTAGTTATGGATCAGCGACAGGTGTCGCTACTGTTCTAGATAATACAGGTTAGATATTTAGAATTTACCTTAATGTTTTTGTTCTCCATAGGTATTTATATCCTCATTAGTAGTTGTGTACTTCCTGCAAATTTAGAACTTGACTGACTACTTAAAAGCAAACGAATAAATTATAATCTCATAATTGGAAACAGTACAAACCATACGAATCCGATGAAAAATTATATATTCAGTATCTACACAGGCAAGTCTACGCTACGAACGAAGTTAAACAAAAGTAAGCCAATACCTGTTTTGCGGATACCTTTCTGTCGGACCCGAAGTTCGATACTTCGACGAATCAGAGTAGAGGCCCTGTAGTCGATGTCAGCTTGTGCGATGCCGAGCTAGAATGTCACCCCCCCCATTACTACCTGTGGACGTCGTAAGAGGTGACTTAAGATACCGGAAGGTGGGCAGCAGCGCCTTCTGAGAACTGAAATCTTATACTGCGATCCCTACCACGGCTGCCAAGCATGGGGATTATGGCAAACCTACTACTACCTTTTGAAGTTGTGATGGCTCAGTGGCATTGGCTATGGACTGCCACGCAGCAGGTCTATTTATCGTTATATATATGGTATATGGTCGTAGCATTACTGGCTCTCAAGGGTTAGGTTAGGTTAGGTGCATTGCGACAGATTATCTACTTGAAGGTGGTAACTAGCTAGGCGGGCATTCGGGCAAATGCCCTACCACCATGCTATAACGACCGCCATAAACAATAACCGGGACCGATGGCTTAACCTGCCTTCTGAAGCACGTAAGCGCTCACTAGTATTGTCACTAGCGGGTCACCCATCCAAGTCATGACCTTGGCGGACGTTGCCTAACTTAGCTGGTCGGCTATGAACTGCTAAGCAAGCTACGCAACGAGTAATTCAATATTCCAATGCTCGTACAGAACATATGTGCGAGTACCTATGTTTAACGTGCATAAATAAATTATAGGACCTAAGTGCTGTACTGTATCAGCCGGATTGTCCACTGCTGAACACAGCCTTCCCCATTTAGGGGGGTTTGCCATAATCCCCGCGCTTGGCAGGCGGCTTGGAGATCGCAGTTTGAAATATCATTTCCTGCGCTGCTGCGCACCTTCCGGTATTTTACCTTTACTAGCCTCTTACGACACCCACAGCTAAAAATGGGGGGATGACATTCTAACCCGGCACCTCACGGCGCGTAAGTACGTAATTGAAAATGTTTGTTCACTCTTAACTATTATGAACTTTGCCCGTAATTAGTATCACATAACGGAACATTTATTAGTGGACCTAGTTTAGTCGGGATATTAAGTCAAATTATGGCTTAAAGTTCGGGACAATCAACTGAAAGTACTTAAGTTCCTTCTTATAAACAGATGTTACGGAGACGGAGAAATAACATCTCACGTGTACCAAATTTTTGTATGACAACAGAGATAATAATTTAATTTGATTTGGATTCGCTCAGTGTGTGTATTGTGCATTTCATACCTGGGACGAGTGTTCTAAAACACCACGGATTAAAGTATAGTAAAGAATATTATAAGTTTTTACTGGATAGAAAAAAAACAGAACTTATCAACACACATCCTTGTGACTTTGTTGCCCTAGTACTTTTATATTTCAATGAACATACCTAAGGTTACGACACGAATGAACTCTAACGATAAATTTAGTTTTTGAAACTACATGTAAGGCATATTAATATTTTACGAGTGTATGTAACTACATAAAATGTAGAAGGCATTATATTTATTGGAAAATATACATTTACTTGATTAACGTTAGCCTAAAGCTTTATTTAATGTCTACGCGATTAAAATGTTTCCATTTCGACGAAAATTGTACCTCAGTTTAATTACCATCATCATTCTGCGGGGGATTTTATTTTATAATATTTTTATATTGTCATTGAAGTAAATATGAATATATTTTCAACCATTACAATGCAATATCGCGTGATAAGCAAAACTAACTTTTACAAATTATTTTACCATAAATTTTAGTCCTTGACGGGAATCGAACTAGTGAGTAATACAACTAGACCATAAAATTTAAGCTCACGCGAGCATGTTCCAGTGACCGAGGGGTAAAGGCACCGAGCGAAAAGTCAGGGGACGCGGGTTCGATTCTCGCCCGGTTCCAAAATATTATGGTCGAATAATATGTGTAAATAAAATTATGATATGTATAAAGTGTAAGAAAATCAAAGGTCCCATTAATGACCTTTGAGGTGTTCCACTCGGGATGGTCAATGCGTACTTAACAAGCACTTCAAAGCGCTCGTAGCGAAATTACTTAGCCGTTCTTAACCGATCAGCTAAGTTAAGCAACGTCCGCCGCGGTCATGAGTTGGATGGGTGACCGCTAGTGACATTACTGAGCGTGCACATGCTTCGGAGGGCATGTTAAGCCGTCGGCCCTGGTTGTTGTCTTAGCATGGCAGTCATTACAGGCATTTTGTGGATGTCTGCCTGGCTAGCTACCACCTTCAAGTAGAAAATCTGTCGTCAGGACCTAACGGTGTGTTCCGGCAGCCGTCCTTGAGAGTCAGTAATTTGAGTTCAGCCTGAACAACAGCTTAACCACATAATCACTTACGATCATAAAACACATAAAAAAACTGGTCAAGTGCGAGTGGGACTCGTGCACGAAGGGTTCCGTACCATATGTGTAACCTAATCTTATTTAAAGCTATTAATATACTTAAATCTAAATATTCTGAAAATATTTCAATCTGTTGTCTTTTTAATGACGAGAAAATCACGTTGTAGTTTGTTGTTGTGACCACAACCATGTTGTATTGTAGGTATAGGGCCCTCCTAAACTATTTACTTTATTTCAATTTACTTAATTGTTAATTTTAATGTTAATATACAACTTAATATTCGGTGAATATTTCATGTTTCTACCTGTCTCATTATTTTTATTTTTAGCAAATAAACGGCAAAAACCTATTTAATTGTATGGGAGCCCCCTTAATTATTTATTTTAATTAATTATATTTAAGGAGAACATAAAACAAAATATTCTGTGAAAAGTTAAAGCGTCCACCTGTCACCGTTATTAGTATCGAGCAAGAAACGGTAAAAAAATCAAGTTTGTTGTATGGGACCCCCCTTAAATATTTATTTTATTTTATTTTATTTTTAGTATTTGTTATTATAGCGGCAAAAGAAATACATCATCTGTGAAAATTTCATCTGTCTAGCTATCACCGTTCTTGAGATACAGCCTGGTGACAGACGGACGGACGGACGGACGAACAGCGAAGTCTCACTAATAGGGTCCCGTTTATACCGTTTGGGTACGGAACCCTAAAAAAAAGATTGCGTGACGTTCTATCTGGGCTGCAAGGTATTCTTGTCAACTTTCCTCTAGAGGGGGTGATTCTCTGACTTTGGGTAACTTTGAAGATAAACTTCTCCTAACGGGATAATTATTTAGATTACAAAAAATATTACGTCATGTACGGACGTTTTGTCTATGAATTCTAAATGTACTTTCATAACTGTTTGATGACTAAGTTAAAGAAATAATTAGAAAAGCAGCTGTTGTACAAAGAGGCATTTCCTCACCAATAACGAATTTTCACATCTAACTTTCGCTTATATGAGACCCCATCGTGCTATAATCCTTGTAGAACATTTTTAAATCGGACAATAACATTCATGTGAAAAGCATTATTTTTTCTAATTTTCGCACATTTCCAACAATTAAAAGGTCGTAACTGCCACATGCAGCGCGCATTGTGCTATAGGCCTAATACCACCATCTTTTTTTACGTATCACGGCATCACGCGGCCGATATAGTCAATTTAAAAATGAAATTAATTTATATCGTTATCTGTGATGCGCATGGATTTAGGGCACATTAATACGCACCGAAGTGACAGCTGTTTTGATCTCTCAAAGCATCTTTGACTGTATAATAGTATAGGATGAAAACATTGACAGTAATGGGCAGCGAGTAAACAAACCTCTCAAGCGATACTAGACATCGTGGTGATAGATATAAAGTAGAAAATGGTTTGACAGTAAAACGCTGAAACGGTCGCTGCCAATTTTGTGGAATCGAGCCTATTCTGACAGGCCTGACCCACTCCGCACTTTAGGCACAAAGCTATAAGTGCATCGACATATCCGTCCGGACGGGAGAATTCTACGGTGCGCACACCTCAGAAGAGATCAAAGATGTGCGACAGAAAGAGGATGCCCTGCTTTGGGAGCTGAAGTGAACTTTATTACGTCGTAGCTAGAGTTGCTTATTTATTGGAACAGCTTTGAGGAGTGATCCGCAGCTAGCCTTGAGAGTCAGTTCCCATACTAGATAACGCCTAAAAAAACAAAAGCTATAATAACATACGTACAATCTAGATTACCGCTTACCATAAACACAGCATATAATTATATACAGCAATCAGTTGACAGTTGACACGCTTAGTTCATGAATATTCAATGGTAATTACAACACGCACATAATAACGCAAAGTTTTATGTCCATATACGACAATTGATATGACTGGGGTACTATTTTAAAATTGAATAAAACATTCGTACGACTTTAAGTATCATGGGAGGTATTCGACACATATCAAACCAACTATAGTGACGGAACAGAAGGGAAATTACTTTATTATATATTTTTCCTTTCGTTCAGTTGAACTTGAAATACAATAGCATTGGAGAAGACACAAATCCTCTAAAATTACGCTATGACAAAAGTTACATGTAATAAATAATAGTTAATGTATAGAATTGTACAGGAAAATCACTATTATTTGGAAAAAAAAACATTCTTTTGCGGTCGGGTGTAAAAATTTTGTATAGAGCGTGTCAATTATTATTAGTTAGTCTTACAGCGCTAGTGGAGACGCAAATTGGTGGGTAATACTCTATATTACCCTGTAGATTTGACTTTGCTGTTCACGCAATGTATGGGGGTCTATGGTACACCTAAGGTGTACTTTTAAGTATTGATATTCCAAAAAACTGCCTATAAAATGAAAACTACTATTCCATAATATATCAAAAAAATACAAATATTGTATTTACTTACTAGATACATATAAGTTTTTTAACAAAGTTGTTTACATGTCACTCTAGCCCCCACACTAGGATACCCTGTGCAGATACCCTGTGTTGTGGACTGACTAGTCCACCCACAACACAGGGTATCTGCACAGGGTAACTGCAACAAATAATTATGTGCTAAGAAGAGACTTCTTCTTATTTGTTCTTATTTGTTACAGTTACCCTGTGCATGATACCCTGTGTTGTGGGTGGACTAGTCAGTTTATAGGCTGAAATAAACTGTGATTGATTATAGGTTTAATACTTAATTTGGCAAAACTAGAAAATGAAAGGTACATTGGGTCTACAGTAGGGTTACATCGGTGAAGAAAGCAATCATTAAACGTCAACAGATCTTCACACATTTGTGCTGCGCGAAACATATCTTACACTCTTCCTATACATAAAATTCTTTAAAAAATACTCAACAAGAGTGCCCTTAATCATCTTTAAACCCTGGTTATCCTAAAACTGTGCATATTTTGTCATTGTGATGTGATTTTTCCCCTTCATCAGCTTTTACGACAAACGCGGGAAGATTGTGCAAGTTTTAACCTGGAGTCTAACAACATTTTTATTTATATAAAATACGCAACGCCGCAACACCTACCATCGTAAGTTTACAGAGAGAATAAAAGTCATGGAACTATACTTCGAATACCTCAACCCGCTTTTGCGTAGTTTTGAACCATTTCCCGGAACCCCGATGGAATTTTTATGGGTAGTTACACTGTTTTGCGCGACGGACTACAGGGAAAAATGTTCACGTACGTAAATAAATAATGTATGGGGAATTTGGACGTCCGCGTCGCGTCGATGACATAGGTGTGGCTATGCGACACAACTTTAACAAAAGGAATTATTTTACAGAATATATTTATATATATCTTATAGTTTTTTATTCCTGATATGTCAGCCTTTGACCTCTATCTCATCTAATAAGTGATTATGTGGTCTAAGATGTTGTTCAAGGTAACTTAGAAGTACGGGCTCTGACAGATTTTCTACTTGAGGGTGGTAATTAACCAGGCCGGTACTCGCAAAATGCCGTACCACCATGCTGTAACGACAGCCATCCTTAGACAACAACCAGGACCGAGGGCTCGATGTGCCCTCCGAAGCACGGAAACGCTCAGTAGTAATGTCACTAGCGGTCACCCATCCAACTCATGACCGCGGGTGACGGTTCTAAATTTTGCTGATCGGTTAAGAACAGCTAAGTAAACTTCGCCTCGAGCGCTAAACTTGTATTTCCAATTTTATATATATAATAAATATTTTCTGAGTTTAGACTACTTTGAATATATTTCCAGCATCATTCCACACATTTGCACTACTGAAACATGTTTGCAACACACATTCCTCTTAGAAAGAGAGAGAGAAGGAGAAATGTGGGCCATCGTTAGTTTAAGACTGCCCGAAGCGTCCGATTCTAGCGATTGCTATTTTCACAACAACTGATACCAACGGTTTAACGTGGTCTTCAACGCACGAAATCAATCAGATATAAATGCTACTTGTGAGTCACTATATATACGTTATAATGATAATTTAAGAATAAGAAAAATATACTCGTCTGTGCTCCTGTTATGCACGTTAAGGTAAATTTTATCAACAAAGGTTTTGAGAATAAACGTGGATTACTTTATACCCTGAACCGTTAAAATGTGATAGGTCTTTGAAATCACAGAACGTCAGACGTTATAGCAGATTATAAGTTTGTTGGATTTCTGTCTCAGAAAAAGGAAAACTCATTGGTTTGATTTTTATGACATGTGACAGTAGCTATAGTCATAGAAACAGTGTGTATTATCAGCCGTAATAAAATGCTATGTTTAATCAAGAATGTGGAGCTGGACCACCATATTTAGAAGTATAATATTTTAATCTTGGTTTAGATTTCTTCTTTGCTGTCTGTTACAGCTATCTCCCTGATTGCAGAATTCCAATCAGTCAAGGTATTAGCAAATTTATAATACTGCAAAATCATTAGAAATCTATAGTAATAATGTCCTGTCATATTATGTGTGTAAAAGAGATTAAATATGGTTAAATTAATATACTTGAAGCGCTCGTAGCGAAGTTTACTTAACTGTTCTCAACCGATCAGCAAAATTAAGCAACGTCGCGTGCGGTCATGGGTTGGATGGGTGACTGCTAGTGACATTACTATTGAGCGTTTCCGTGCTTCGGAGGGCACGTTAAGCCGTCGGTCTCGGTTGTTGTCTTACGATGGTAGTCGTTATAGCTAGGTGGTAGGGCATTTTGCGAATGCCCGCCTGGCTGGCTACCACCCTCAAGTAGAAAAATCGGTTGCCAAGCACCTAACGGTGTGTTCCGGCAGCTGTCCTTGAGAGCCAGTAGGTACTTCTAGGTTAGCCTGAACAACATCTTCGACCACATCATCACTTACCATCAGGTGAGATAGTGGTCAGAGGCTAACCTATCAGGCATTGTGTCGAATTAATCGTTTAGTTGAAGCCTAGAATGGAAAATTTAATTATTAGATATTAGATATACTAAATGTTATGGAAATAATAATGTTATAATACTAAACACAAGAACTAATGAACAACAAATACCTATACATTTATGAAAAAATTAAAAAACCCGACTGCAAAACATTTATTTTCACGTTTTAACGTTCAACTGAACATAAAACGCCAAGTTAAATGTATATATTTACTTAATCGTGTTTTGAAGCCCTTCATTTTGGTACGATTTGGAAGTTAAAATTGATTTTTTATCTCATTTTTTTTATTTGCTCCCTATGTCGGCATATGGTCTATCTCATTATAATCTGTCGTCTGAAATCCGCCATTTTGTTTTTATTTATTTTTATGTACCTAGTGTCACTTGCGCTGTCAAGACAAATATAACGATATCTCTTACTAAATTACTAACAATATTAAAAAAATAAAGATATCTCTTACATTGAAATCGGTTAGACCGTTTAGAAGTTTGGTAAAATAAATAAACTTACAAACATACATAAATGCGAACTCGAACCTTGAAAATATCAATTGGGTATTCGTGTAAAACATATATATAAAAATTCCCAAATGTCCCAAATTATCACTAGAAGCAATCTCTACCATTTTTCTGTCGCCTAAATTTATTTCGTGAGCGTGCAATATCTCCGTAATAGTGAAAAAAGCGACCAAAAGCAAAAGGGTTTTTACGAGTAGTTTTGGGATGTCCTTGAAGAAATTTTCTGTAACAGTACTGAGTAATAATGAGTTTCTCGTGTCAATTACATATAATAGACTCGCCCCTTATTACATGGGCAATTTAATAGGTATATTGTAATATGTGGGTATTGATAACAACATAGTCAAACTTTTCGGAAACACATAGCCGTTAAAACACCCCAAACAATGCTGTATTACTTTTATATTAAAAAAAACTAGGAGGACCATGACTCCATAAACCAAACACTTTTATTAAAGAAAAGTTATATGATCGACGGGCAAAAAACTAATAATGTAATTTGAAAAATGCTGACCATCCAACATAGATATTCTGGAGAATTATTACTGTTTTTATTCAAACAAAAGTTCTAAGAAAAGTTACTGGTTCTTAGTTGCTGTTTCTAAGTAAAATTGTTTATGATAATAAATGTTTGTATCTGGATTAGAAGTTGCTTTTGCAATTTTTCATACCGTGAATACCGAACCAAGCTGCATAAATATGTTTAATTCTCATTTATCATTGATAGCTATCGTAGTTTCTACTACTTTATTTAAATTAGTAGTGGAGCAAACCAAATCAAATGATATCAACGTGTGTTGTAGATAAATGATAAGCAACTTTTCTAGGCAATTCATGTTAAATCAAACCCAACAATGGAAGACGTGCACTGTTAGGTGCTTGGTGACATATTTTATTCTTGAGGTTGATAGCTAGGCAGACAGCCAATTGCCCTTCCACCAAGCATTGAAGCTCAAGCCGGCGGTGGGATTCGAGATACCATGGATGTACGGCTCGGCAGCCCATAGCTATTACCGTTTGGCTATTATTGCTTCTAAAGTATATATAAAAAATAGATTTTTGTCGTTAGCATTCATCTGCTTCCTATGATTTCCAAAATGTCGTCGGTCCTTCTAGACATATCAAATTACACTAATGGTCGTTTCAAAAGGAACGAATCCTATTCTAAGTCGACCACAAAAAAATTGCTTCGTAACTAAAAAACGTACCAACAGACATACAGAAATATATAGAGTCAATTCATTAATCACGTTCCTATCCCGTGGTGTCCTACCCCGTGGGTTAGAATGTCACACCCCATTTCTTCCCATGGTTATTGTAATAGGTGACTAAGGGGAAAATGCTGGAAGGTGGGAAGCAGTGGCTCCTGAAGAATTGACAATATCTACTGCGGCCCCAAGATGCCTGCCAAACATAGGTATTATGGCAAATCCTGTGGGTCCTGGAGACCTTGTTCAACGGCGGACGTTCAAGTTTATGTGATGAATCACATTAAGTTATCCTGTTGCACGTCAGGTCTCCAACCAATGATACACTAAAACTTTAGACTATTGTAAGAACGAGACTCTAATTGCTGAAATTTACTACCCATGTTTGTCTTGAGCGTGATGTAGCTTGTAAAATGTAACGTGGTGTCGTGTAAGCAATACACGTAGAGCAGCGTTGAAGGCAATTTTGGAAGAGGATATTAGCCCCAGTTGTTTTTTTTATTGTTCATTATTACTGATAGGTAAGCCTTTGACCACAATCTCACCTATTTGTAAGAGACGATGTGGTCGAAGGTGTTAACAGGCTTAAACTAGAATTACTGGCTCTCAAGGAAAGCTACCGGAATCCAACGGTTAGGTGCTTGGCTACAGATTTTCTACTGGAGGGTGGTCGCTAACCAGGGGGCATTCGCCAAATGCAGTGAAGCTCTAGCCCGCGGCGGGATCCGAACCAAGGACCTGCTGCACGGCAGTCCATAGCCAATGCCACTGAGCCATCACTGCTTCAAAACAGTACTGCTCTTGTGCTGAGAGGTGTTCTCCAATTTTTGCCTATGTATTTTACGATTGCGTTGTTTTCACACTGGCCGGGGTGACTGACCTTATAACCTTACGAAATAGATCGCCGCAATCAACATTTTATCAGCGATTTCATTTTTCATATGATCACGTAAAGAAACTCCAAACATAGCCATCTTGCTTGTTCTACGAATTCATTCACAAGAGTCTAAGCAATACGCTCAAATATCACACATAAGAAATAAAATATATTTATACATATAACTCTATTTGCAAGAGGTTATAATTCAGACGCCTCTGCCTTATCCTTTTGGAAATATCAACGCCTGATGTTATGTTTATGTGGATAAATATATCCGAAAAAAACGGCAATGGTATCTTAATAATATAGTACAAACTTCCCTGATATCAAATGAAATAAAATATTAGTTATCTGAGTTAAGCCCATCTTTGATATACTCCAGGCCTTGGAGTTACGAGCGTAAGTAAGTTAGCTGCGAATAACGTGATTCTAACTCTAAATGAGAGAGAAATGAGGGTAATTACGTATATAACTTTTGCTTCAGTAACTTATTAACAAGTAAGTTTTCTATATAATTAACAGGTATAGGTTTAACTGAAAATTACAAGATGTCTCGTGTAGATATTCTGATAGTTATCAGACCTGACTGTAGCCTGACCTTCGTTCTAAGTAGGGAGTAAGATGAAAAATTAAAAAAAAAGCTCAGCTCGAGTCTATATAAAGGCGTGCTGAGCTGCGCCTTAGGCCGCTCATTCTCAATCGTGCGCTCGTAGAGTTAAGATCTCCTGAGGATGCTTCGTGTAGAAGCGATACGCGTCGAAAATTCTTCCGGTTTGGCTGCGTGGCATTTGTCGTCACGTCGGCTTAACAGGAAAATTAGGCGGAATTGTCACTAGATATATTTATAAGTGTTTTATTAAAATATGAATTTGATGTTTTCTTAAAATATTTTAGAAGTATTTGTTATTATTGAAAAAAAAAGGTGCCGACATAAGAAGCAAAACTTTTATTTTAAATATTAAAGGACATACAAATCATGTTTCTTATGATAAGAGTTATGCCTACCAATTACATTTGCAGTTCCATCGTTCTGCGTGAAACTGCCCTGCACTCGGTACATTAGTTCTTGTGCTTTATTTGTTCATTCATTTCACTTTGTACAATGCCCTTAGCAAAGTAGTGCTTAAACATTTTCACCAAATATCGTCCATTTTAAGAGGACTCGTGCTAGAGCAGCGATGCCAGCGACCCAATGTCCTTCTCCGCTATATCAAGGACTTGGGATGGCTTGAGTAGAACCTTGGGGAAAGGCTCATAATATCCCGGGCGGGATGTCAATGCAGGACATATCGCCCCCAAATAGAATAAGAAGACTCATGCTACCATCCGGTTGGTTCCATTTCTTCAGAATAATTATCCATGGCATTAAATTGACGCCTAAAGAACCGCCAAACCCCACCTCTAAGGTAGGTGTTTCTGATGAATAGATTCAGGCGTTACTTTGCGGAAATCCATATATAATAATAACAAATATTTTAAAAATATTTGTTATTATTAGTAGGTACAAGAGAAGGTTTATTACCTTTGGCATCTCTATGAGCCAACTGATACACTGCGTGATAGGCAGACCGCCAGTCAAATATACAAAGTCAGAACTTAGTTTAACTTTTATAGCGTAAAACATACAGTGTTATTAACGACACTAAATAATCTAACCCTTACAGTTAAGTTTAGGAAAGGTTACTTTATTTAAGTCTGTTAAGGCCTCTAGGTTGTCTAAATGCTGACGTTTAAGTAGATATAGTGCAGTGTACAACAAGTACAAGTAGTTTGTAGTTTTTTTGTTAATAAAGGCAGAAAACCATTACTGTTATTTAAAAGTTCTATAGTCATCTAAAATATAAATTATGTATTTTTATTAAATATTCATAAACTAAATAACGAACAAAAATAAATACCGAAAACTACTTACTTAATTTCAAAATACTTGTCGTTATTACTACGGATCACCTTCCAGGCGAGTCAATTTCCAATAAAGCGGCTTACTGCGCTGAAGCGCTTACTGCCTGTATCGCTTTCCACCACATCTCAACGAATAGGAAGTGAATTACAGGATTTCAAGGACAGTTCTTAGAACAAACCATGTGGTGCTTGGAGACAGACTTTTTACTTAAGAGTGGTAGCCAGCCTGTCGAATATTCCCAAATTGCCCTATCGCCATTCAAATTTTTATGAATGGTGCACTAATAAGTCAATGATCTGTTTAAGTTGAACCCGTATATAGCTAAGAAACTTGTTAACACGGTAACCATTTGCTTTATAAAATAGAAGAAATATTATGTGAAAGATGCCGACGCACATAAATAAAGATGTAAGACAAAAGACGAATATCTAATTAACTAGGCTACTTTAAAAACGACTGGATTCTGTGTTTAAGTATGAATGGAAGCCAAATTAAAATCTAATTAGCTGAAGTTAATTAAAAAATAGTACATAGTAATTAATTAGTAAATTTGGGCTTCTGAATTTAATATTTATTGACTTACAGCATCCAAAAACCTGGCTGAATAATAAAGTAATATTCAATTTGATTTTTATTATTGACTCATACATTTCAATTTTGCAAGCTAAGTGAATATGCATGGTCTTAGGGCATTTTGCTAATGCCCGCCTGGTTAGCTACTGTCATCAAGTATAAAATCTGTCGTTAAACAAAGTTACTTTATTGTATATACTTAGTTACCTACTAATGATCTTAAGTAAGGGTTAATTTAGTGTAGGTAATTATATGGAAATATGTAATTTGTTAATTTATAATTTTGTTTCCAAAATGACTTGTAAATATGCGTTTACCAATAAAAGGACTTTGACTGGACTTTAAACACCTGACGGTGTGTTCCGGCAGCTGTCCCTGAGATATAGTAACCAGTGATTCTTGGTTAGACTCAACAACATCATTGACTTAATGAAATTACAAGCACAATGAGACTTAACAACTATGTCTCAATGTGACGGGCGCAGTGCAATTCGTGACTTGTGAGGAATTGCAACTGTTATAAGCAGAGGTTAGTCCACTTAATATCAGGTGGGCCTCGAGCTGGTTCCGTCACAATAAAATTAAAAAAAAAAAACTTCATTATCACTTACATTCAGGTTATCTAATTAGCATTAAAAATATGCTTTCTCCGTCTCGCATCTAACGGTACGATTATAGTCTGTTATTATAAATCGTGTGTAGGTTATAGGGGACATACACACACATTTGGTTGTGAGATATCAGTGCATTGTTTAATATTGTAGCTATACATATTATAGCACATATATTATGTGACAATTAAATATAAGGTAAGGTTGTTAGGTGAGTATTTTTTACGAATAAATAACTTATATTCAGTTTTAGTGTTATGGAGGACCAGGTGGATCTAGAAAATAGAAAATACTTTTTTATAGTTCTTTCTATTATTTTAAACTGTAAATAATCAGTCTGCCTAGATTTGAATTAATAACGATAAGAAATTACAATATTATTTTCCTTACTACGTCAGTTAGTATCTATATAAAAAATATAGTTAGTATCTATATAAGGCAATGATGTAAAACAACCGATTGCAACTTTTCATAGTCTAGATGTTCTCCCAATTTTAGTTAGCTATTTCACAGTTTTTTGTGTTTTTTTTATACAAATTGTACTTAAAACATTCCTTTTAGTTATTAACTTTAAATAATACAAATTTTAATTAATGATTATATATATATAAATCTTGAAGAATCAATATGTGGGATAACCATAAACGAACATTATAGTATTAGTGTACATGTATAAGAACAATAAATCTTATTTTGTTTCTTTAAAAATAACTATTTTCTATGATGCTGCTTAACATCTACAAACGATCAGCGATGTAGCAGCGTGTAGCGGCGTAGCACTTCGTAGAACATAACGAATTTAACATCAAAAGCTTTACCAGCCCGTATTCGTTACAACGCCATTACAGTGTGAAAATAGAAAATAGATGGGAATATGAATATGTATAAAGCTAATAATGTGGCAAGGAAATTGTGCACGTAACGCGTTTTGCTTGCGAGATGAGAAAGAGATTAGCAAATAGTTAATGTAAGGTTATAATTTTATTATCTACATAAATTAAAATATCTATGTGTGAGACAATATTTAAAAAAACATACAATACTTACATTTTAAAAAAACTTAGCGGTAATCCCTATTTAATATCAACAATTATAATAATGACAAATAATAAATAAAAACTTTATTTTTGTAATTGCAATAAAATAAAGTTGATGACTCAAAAATAATTAAAAAATGTAACTAAATCTACATATATCCTAAATGAGCGGACTAACCTCTGCCTATAATAGATGCATTTCATCACAAGTCACGAATTGCACTGAGCCCGTCTCCTTGAGACATAGTTCTTAAGTCTCATGTGCCTGTAATTTCACTGGCTCTCAAGGACTATTGCCGGAACACACCGGTAGGTGCTTGGCGACAGATTTTCTACTTGAAGGTGGTAGCTAGCCAGGCGGCCAATCGCAAAAAGCCCTTCCACCATGCGGTGAAGCTCAAGCTGGCGGTGGGGATCGAACCAAGGTACTGCGGCGCGGCAGTTTGTAGGCAGAGGTTAGTCCGCTTAACATCAGGCGGGCCTCGAGCTTGTTCCGTCACAATAGCATGATAAAAAAAAGTACAAGTAGTATGTAGTTTCTTGTTAACAAAAGCAGAAAACCATTATTGTTCTTTAAAAGTTCCATAGTCATCTAAAATATAAATTATGTATTTTTATTACTAATATTCATAAACTAAATAACTAATAAAAATAAATACCGAAACTACTTACCTAATTTCAAAATACTTGTCGTTATTACTACGGATCACCTTCCAGGCGAGTCAATTTCCAATAAAGCGGCTTACTGTGCTGAAGCGCTTACTGCCTGTATCGCTTTTCACCACTTCTCAACGAATAGGAAGTGGATAACTGGCTTTCAAGGACAGTTCTTGGAACAAACAATTTGGTGCTTGGAGCCAGACTTTTTACTTAAGAGTGGTAGCCAGCCTGGCGACTATTCCCAAATTGCCCTATCGCCATTCAAATTTTTACGAAGGGTGCACTAATAAGTCAATGTGATCTGTTTAAGTTGAACCCGTATATAGCTAAGAAACTTGTTAATACGGTAACCATTTGCTTTATAGAATAGAAGAAATATATGAAAGATACTGACGTACATAAGATAACGACTCAAGACAAAAGACGAATATTTAATTAATTAGGCTACTTTAAAAACGACTGTATTCTGTGTTTAAGTATGAATGGAAGCCAAATTAAAATCTAATTAGCTGAAGTTAATTAAATAATAGTACATAGTAATTAATTAGTAAATTTGGGCTTCTGAATTTAATATTTATTGACTTACAGCATCCAAATACCTGGCTGAATAATAACGTAATATTCAATTTGATTTTTATTATTGACTCATACATTTCAATTTTGCAAGCTTAGTGAATATGCATGGTCTTAGGGCATTTTGCTAATGCCCGCCTGGTTAGCTACTGTCATCAAGTATAAAATCTGTCGTTAAGCGAGGTTACTTTATTGTTTATACTTAGTTACCTACTAATGATCTTAAGTAAGGGTTAATTTAGTGTAGGTAATTATATGGAAATATGTAATTTGTTAATTTATAATTTTGTTTCCAAAATGACTTGTAAATATGCGTTTACCAGTAAAAGGACTTTGACTGGACTTTAAACACCTGACGGTGTGCTCCGGCAGCTGTCCCTGAGATATAGTAACCAGTGATTCTTGGTTAGTCTCAACAACATCATAGACTTAATGAAATTACAAGCACAATGAGACTTAACAACTATGTCTCAATGTGACGGGCGCAGTGCAATTCGTGACTTGTGAGGAATTGCAACTGTTATAAGCAGAGGTTAGTCCACTTAACATCAGGTGGGCCTCGAGCTGGTTCCGTCACAATAAAATTAAAAAAAAAAACTTCATTATCACTTACATTCAGGTTATCTAATTAGCATTAAAAATATGCTTTCTCCGTCTCGCATCTAACGGTACGATTATAGTCTGTTATTATAAATCGTGTGTAGGTTATAGGGGACATACACACACATTTGGTTGTGAGATATCAGTGCATTGTTTAATATTGTAGCTATACATATTATAGCACATATATTATGTGACAATTAAATATAAGGTAAGGTTGTTAGGTGAGTATTTTTTACGAATAAATAACTTATATTCAGTTTTAGTGTTATGGAGGACCAGGTGGATCTAGAAAATAGAAAATACTTTTTTATAGTTCTTTCTATTATTTTAAACTGTAAATAATCAGTCTGCCTAGATTTGAATTAATAACGATAAGAAATTACAATATTATTTTCCTTACTACGTCAGTTAGTATCTATATAAAAAATATAGTTAGTATCTATATAAGGCAATGATGTAAAACAACCGATTGCAACTTTTCATAGTCTAGATGTTCTCCCAATTTTAGTTAGCTATTTCACAGTTTTTTGTGTTTTTTTTATACAAATTGTACTTAAAACATTCCTTTTAGTTATTAACTTTAAATAATACAAATTTTAATTAATGATTATATATATATAAATCTTGAAGAATCAATATGTGGGATAACCATAAACGAACATTATAGTATTAGTGTACATGTATAAGAACAATAAATCTTATTTTGTTTCTTTAAAAATAACTATTTTCTATGATGCTGCTTAACATCTACAAACGATCAGCGATGTAGCAGCGTGTAGCGGCGTAGCACTTCGTAGAACATAACGAATTTAACATCAAAAGCTTTACCAGCCCGTATCCGTTACAACGCCATTACAGTGTGAAAATAGAAAATAGATGGGAATATGAATATGTATAAAGCTAATAATGTGGCAAGGAAATTGTGCACGTAACGCGTTTTGCTTGCGAGATGAGAAAGAGATTAGCAAATTGTTAATGTAAGGTTATAATTTTATTATCTACATAAATTAAAATATCTATGTGTGAGACAATATTTAAAAAAACATACAATACTTACATTTTAAAAAAACTTAGCGGTAATCCCTATTTAATATCAACAATTATAATAATGACAAATAATAAATAAAAACTTTATTTTTGTAATTGCAATAAAATAAAGTTGATGACTCAAAAATAATTAAAAAATGTAACTAAATCTACATATATCCTAAATGAGGTAAAAAATAATTAAGCTCTGTTGTGGACGTTATGACTGTTGATGTTTCATGATAGGATTTTTTGTTTGACGATAACTTCGAATGCTGCAATCTGATTGGCAGGTACATTGGTCAGCTAAAATATTTATTCAGCTAATATTATCAATGGGGATAAAAGAAAAAGTAATAAGGGGTTGGTTAAAACCAACATGGGAATATAATTTAGTGTCGTACAAATTCTTTATTTAAACATATCTTTTTCTTGTTTGTTATTAAGTAGACAATAACTTTAAAACTGGCATGAAAAATGATTGGGAATGAAATGTTTAAAACATTGGTCAAAACAGGGTTGGCTAGTCTTATCTGGCTCAGTTTAAATATTCAATATGAAACAAAATATGTTACCGTCTCTTAAACCATAATATTTTCTGCAAATCTCAACAATACACACATATCGTCATCCTGCCCTTATCAAATCATGGAGGGTCGGTACAAAATCTATTCTCTAACAACACAAAGGGCCACACAAGAACATATATCTTTAAGGATTTTAAATATCAAGAACATTAGGAATTCACTCATAAAAGAACCTATTAGTTCTTCCGTTATGTTGAAAGGTTAGAAGTATGTTTTAGCCAGCAACACGCAGGACAACACACGCATATGATAGTAAAAAGTTTTGGCTAACGTTATATGACTCAACTAATATACCTTTTAAATATTTTCATGTTAGTTTAGTGGTAATATACAAATTCTTACTAAAAACTAGCCTCAAAAGACCAAGCACAGCGTGTTTGCATTCATTGTTGGTTAAATAACCAGCAATGAAATAAAATCAAACATCTCAGTCCGTTTCTTATCAGCCCATTTCCGAGGTCAAAAGCGAGACCAATGACAATCACACCATTAGTACAGTCATTCGCAAAACCAATTTTCCATCTACCGTCATCTGTTTAATTCCCTCCATCTTCGCCAAAACGGTACTGCTGCGAACGAAATACGAATTGTAATGTCAAATTTTGTCATAGAACAGCGTTTAATAGGTTCTAATGTTGGCGTTAAACTTTACTGTTATGTCTTCAACTTTGGCAATGGTGGTGAATTGATATTGGGTGCCGTAAAGTGCCGTTGTCACGTCAAACTATACCCCGAGTCCTATGAGGAAGTAAGCGACGCGATGGCAACGCGATAAGTTTTAATCCGTGGGTTACCGTAGGCTTATTAAACGCCTATGCTGGTCATCATCGTTATGATGGTAGTTGACAAGAGGTCAAGAGTTATGCAGAGTAAGATCCACCTCCTTTTGTGAGAGAGGGACTGAGATCTTTTCTCTCTTCCGATCCGAAGGCAAGCCAATCGGGCTCGAACTCCGTCTCCGTTTAAAGAGTCTGAGGTGTCGCATGAGGGGCAACCGGTACTATCCATAAGGGTTAGATCCTCATGAAGTGTTGTTCTCGTGTTTCGGGGCATCCCATAATGTAGAATGGGGGAGAATTCCCCAGAAGTTGGGCCAGTGTATGTAGCCAGCGCCATTGGTAAGGGCTGCGTCTGAATGCGCGAGCAGTCCCGCGCCCCCTGTCACTGGTTCACGACGGTGGAACACCATGGGGGTTGAAATGGGCTTATTGGTCCACATCCTTGCATTATCCACCTGCTTATATGTGGTTGTTCATAAATGCATTATCCCCTTGCCAAAAAGGTCTTAATTAACGCTCGTGGGAATTTGTTAATCATCACCACAGAACAGCAAAATTTTTATTTGCTGTGCTTTATATCCATTCCAATACTAGGCTTGAGAAGCCGTCTTACGTCTCGTGCATAATCACATATTCAACCTAGGTAAACATCTACGCTGCGTTTCAAAACAACAAAATATCATCGCGACGCTGTCTCGCTAGTAGGACACTGCATTATACTGTGCCGTGTTTGGCTGTAGTCAACAGTGTCGTGGTTGTGTAATGGGTGACGTATACACACATTTCGCTTTGAAATATTAGTGCATTGTTTGACTCGTGTAAATATCTATGGCAATAAAGAATAAAATGTGGTTAATAGCTTTGTTTGTAAGGTTTCAAGAAATAAAAAATTGCGTGCAATATAAAGTTTGCAGGATCTAGATAGTGCTATATATTTTATGTAAGGGAAAGAGTTCATTACATTTGTGTTAAAATAATTTTGAACCCCATTATTAGGGTTCCGTACCCAAAGGGTAAAAACGGGACCATATTACTGAGACTGTCCGTCCGTCTGTCACCAGACTGTATCTCAAGAGTGGTGGTGATGATGTATTTCTATTGCCGTTATAACAACAAATACTAAAAATAAAATAAAATTATTATTTAAGGGGTCTCCCATACAACAAACTTAATTTTTATACCGTTTCTTGCTCGACTAATAATGGCTTTAATTATTCACAGAATATTTAGTTTTATGTTCTCTTTAAATATAATTAATTAAAATAAATAATTAAGGGGGCTCCCATACAATAAAAGAGGTTTTCGACGTACCTACCCAGCTCAATCGGACACTGCGGAAAGTGTCGTTAGCCCGCCTGGCGAGTTTCCACCCTCTAGTCAAATGTCTGTCACCAAGCACCTAACGGTGTATTCCAGCAGCAGTCTTAGAGATCTAGAAATTCTAAGTTAGCCTGAACAATATATTCATGTCAATCTTCATCATCATCTACTAGGTTTTAAGTTACACTGCACTTACTACACAGTAAGTGCGTTGTTTTTTTTAATCACTTACTACGCAGTAAGTGCGTTGTTTTTTTTTAAAGCTGGTAGATGATGATGTAGATTGACATTAATATATTGTTTAGGCTAACTTAGAATTTCTAGATCTAAGTTAGCCTGAACAATTGAAATCTATTAGGAAGATTACTTAATCTTCTCTATAGATGTAAATTTCTTTTTATTTTTTTAATATTGTTAGGTTTGCAATAAGGCCTGCTATGCGGATTACTGCGGATGTTCCATCCCAATACGACGGTTAAACAACGATAGGAAAGATTCGAGTTATGACGTCATGTCATGTTAGCTCAGTTGGTTAGAGCATACCCCGGCTCAAGGGGTGGATGGACGCGGGTTCGAATCCCGCACATGACTTAAATTTTTCCTATCGTATATTTGTGATTTTGTAAAGATGTCAATTTGTTCAAAAGTTCTGAATATTTTATAAACTTATCACTTAGCAGAAGGTAAAGCTACTACAAAATAACAAATAATATTAAGTCAGGTATGTTTGTGTTGTGCTACTGTAAACACCAGACATGAAGATAATTACAGGGTGTTGATAAGCAGACAGACATAGTTAACATGAAAAATCAGTTAACCGAAAGCAAAATGTTAGGTATTAGGATTTGACTTACTATGAACATGCGCTTCGCATACAATATAGACCTCAATTTTCCGTTCTGTTTGTGTTCCAGTACTGGTGCTCTGTTAAGATCACACAGTTCACATTTTTTGGGTTCCTCACTAGGCAACTCAATTACCGAGCCTGGGTTATTCATCTATCGGACTATAAAGGCTAGTAGATATACTTACATAATATGTGTTTGTATGGAGTATTGCCTTAAAATAATGAAATGAAAATTACAAAAAGTTTAAAACAAAAGGGGTCTCCATAATGCGGCACCGCAGTCCATACCTATAACCGCTCACCTATCATTGCTTCAACATTCATAAACTGCTTCTGTACATTCTGTGTTCATACTGTACCCTCGATTTAGAAGTTCAAATCCACTGACCACTTTTTTTAATTAAAATAACTCAGGAAAAGCCGCAAAGAATAACAAGTTCTTACATAGTTGTTGATACCAATCGAAGCACGTCATTATCCACCAAATTAGGTTACCAAATCTCACAAATGAAAACGCAGAATAGGCAAGTCAAAACTAAATCAAACTACCCGCAACGAAGGCCAACATTAAACGAAGGTCCACGAATAATTGGGCATCCGAAACTAATCTCGACCCAATTCTCAAAAGAGACCGGTCCTCCCTAAACGACATTTTTACGACATACTGAAACATCTAGTCTCTATTGACCCCGCTTTTGTCACTTAATATTTTATTTATACACACGTGTCAAGCGCACACGTCCTTGGAATACGTAAAGGTGCTACGAAAATATGGATGACAAGAAGCACTAGGGTAAGCTTGTAAGCCCTGACTGTGAGTAATATCTCATGTATGTAATCAAATAAAGTGGTTGCTTTTCCTCAATCGTATGATATTACTTTGTGTTATCTAAAGAAGGCAAGAGCACGTGAGGTTCTGTATTATTTCTTAGAAAATGTGCTTACTGATATATAGGTGCAGCTATTTGGTTCGCTAACGGTTAGTGGAAAATGCTCTGCTGGTGTTATACCATTCCGTATTGCTGCTTCGTTAGCTTGTGTGTAAAAGCGCCACTTTGGTATTTTGAGGTCTTAGGTTCATAGTTTAACAAACTCAAATAAACTAGTATATATTTAATTAATAAAGTAAAAAACCCTTTTGCAAATTATTTATTTACGTTGAATATTTCGTCTTTCCATTGAAATTAAAATAGTAAGTTGTATATATTTTGGAATCGCTTTTAAAGCACTTCATTTTGATACCCCACTCGATGAGTATGGAAGAAAAAACAGTTGCCAGTCCGTCAGTTTGTTTTTTATTATTTTTGGTATGTGTTAAGTATTACTTCCGGTACCAAGACGAATCTTAGATATGTCATACATTAAATTCGGTTAAGCCGAAGTTATGGTAGAATTAAGAAATTCACAAACATACATACATGAACCCTGAGAACTTGACACTCCTTTTTTCGATTTTATAACTGGGAGTACCTGTTTAATTGGTAGTAGTACATCGTCGGCTGATAAGTACAAAAAAAGTCTGTAATTAATCATGTTGAAACCTAACTGTTACACACTATTTAGCCACTTGTAAATTGACAATTTTTTTTGTGTTATTATAATCCGGATAGGTTAGTCTTTGACCACTATCTCACCCAATGGTAAGTTATGATGTGGTCTAAGATGTTGTTCAGGCTTACCTACAAATACTGTCTCTCAAGGACAGCTGCCGGAACACACCGTCCGGCAGATTTTCTACATGAGAGTGGTAGCTAGCCAGGCAGGCATCCGCATAATGCTCTACCACCATGCTATAACGACTACCATTCTAAGACAATAACCAGGACCGACGGCTTAACATGCCCTCCGAAGCACGAAAGCGCTCAGAAGTAATGTGTAAATAAGCGGTCACCCATCCAACTCATGAACGCGGACGACGTTGCTTAACTTTGCTCATCGGTTAAGGAGAGCAAAGTAAACTTCGCTAAGATCGCTTCGAGGGATTCTGATCCGGGAACTATATGTACTGTTCGGCAGCTGAAACAAAATATGATATTGTATAATCTCGGGGCTTCGTAAACAAAACACATTCGACGTCCATACCCCGAGGTGTGTTAAGGAGTATCATTTGGCTCTGATTTCCCCAGACAATGCCGTCGGATTAGGGAATAAGATTTAAGATTGTTACATTAGATGAGATAGAATCTAGAAATATAATTAAAGATGATATCAGTGCTTTAAATCTTACTCTTGGGGGTTTCATTATCACGCTCATCAGCGTTTTGGAAAAAGACTATTTTTCCATATATGATTTTGAAGAACTATCGCATGCTTAGAAGTAACTCATAACTGAATTTAAACGAACGCTCTGTTATGATCCCTTAATTTTTTTTTAACAAAAAATGGTACTGACTTCAAGATTAAATGTGTGAAATAACTTGTTGAAGTCACTACCATGATGGTTCAAAAGTACCTATTATCATATTAATGTGCGCATGGTACCAATTTCGACAAGTTATTTCACACGAGTGTTAAAGTCGGTTCCATGTGTTGGTAAAAAAAAAAACAATATTTTTAGTGACCCTTGCTACTTATGGAATCTATTGTCAGTCACTTTCAGTGACTATACGAGTATCATCAAGATAGAAAAATAATTTTCAGTTATTGGAGTTTAACTCAAAAACGGCTAAACCGATTTTGATGAAATTTAAATGGGACCGCACGGCATGCATCAGATTTCAAATAAAAAATTATCATCCAAATCGGTTTACTCAGTCCGAAGTACTGAAGAGGAAACAAACTTAAAAAAAACAGACGAAATTAGTACCTTCTCCTTTTTTTTGAAGTAGGTTGAAAATGTAATCTTAATTGATTTTTCTCAAACTTGTTTCAATGGTAGTCTATGAACAAAAATTTATATATTATTTCATTAATTTTGAATTTTATGTACATTTTATATCCTCCTCTTCAGCTGTTTATATTTAATTTCAGACCTCCTAGTCGTTTATACTTTTTCATCAAAGCAAATATGTACAGTTATTCGCATTATTCGTAAATGTAAAATTTAGAAAAGTTGTAATGTCTGTGCGCTCAAAATAAGACTGCGTAGTTTGAGCTTCATTGTTAACATTGTTAAGCTTTTAGCCATAATGTCAAACTTATGAAAGTTATTTAACATTTCAAATCTGATACTGAAATTAATATTATTATTAGTTCGAATTACGTACCAAACCTTAGAAGACATTGCCTTTATATCATTACTTGAAAATATTAAGCTTTTGAAGGGCTCGTTTGTTTTTTGTTTAGCCGTTCTGAACCGAGCTTACTTAAACATCATCCACCGAGGTCATGACTTGGATGGGTAACAGCTAGTGACATTACTACTGAGCGCTTCCGAGCTTCGGAAGGCACGTTAAGTCATCACTCACGGTTGTTCTCACCCTAAGGGATGGTAGTTGTTATAGCATGATGTTAAGGCATTTTGCGAATGCGTGCCTGGCTACCTATCACCCTTAAGTAAAAAATCTGTCGCCGCGTGTTCCGGCAGCTATTATTGAGAGAAAGTAATTCTAGGTTAGCCTGAACAACATTTTCGACCACATCATCACTTACTATCAGGTAAGATAGTGGTCAAAGGCTATCCTATCAGCTATAAATACAAAAAAATAAAAACTTAGAATGACGAGCACAGTGCCATGTCAAACAGAACGAGAACTAGGATGGTGACACTACCTCTGTAGTATTACACACGCTTGAAACTTACCATCAAGAGTTCAAGTGGTCCATCTAAATATTTTACAACATATTAAAAAAGCACTTGTACCTCTTTGAGTATCCGCACTGCAAGTCATGAAGTTACAAATACTTCATTTAAACCACGCCTAATAGACCAAACGCCAGTAAAAATATGGTATTTACGCGTCAGCTGCGGGAACAATTAACTGAATACATTATAATAAACCAGGACAAAGGGGGTCTGGTCACGCACATACGCGTACTCATATTTCACACGTAGTTATGGCGCGTGCTTTTTGGCTTTGTGACATTTAATGGCTCGCGTGTAAATATGGCTGTGTATTTACTATTTTTACAGTTCTCGGCTTAAGGTTGAACTGGCCGGTCAGTTCTCCATACAAACGTAGTAGGATGATCACTCCCTCATTTGAGGATTTAGGTTCAAAACAAAGCATGATATCAATTAAATATTTCTTTTATATCGAGGCTTGTATCGTAACATTTTTTTAATAATATAATTCACTTGAGAGTTATGAGCCTCGAAATATTTTCATATAAAGTTTTCGAGGCTCATAACTTTCAACTTAGTTATAATTTTAAAATTTCGTTACGATACAAGCATAGATATTGAAATATCAATTGATATTATGCTTAATTCTGGACCTAAAATCTCAAATAAGGAAGTGATCACCCTACGACGTTTGTATGGAGAAGCGACCGGCCACTTCAACCTTAAATATCAGGATACTATATATTCCTGTTGGATGCAATAAAGGCGGCTATTTTGTGAGTAGGGTGTTGATGTTGAAACACTTGTAGCGAAGTTCTTAACCGATCAGTTAAGTTAGGCAACGTCCACTACGGCCATGACTTGGATGGGTGACCGCTAGTGACATTACTAAACGCTTTCGGGTTTTTGTCTTAGGGAGGCAGTCGTTACAGCATGATGGTAGGGCATTTCGCGAATGCCTGCTTGGCTACCTACCACACTCAAGTAGAAAATGAGTCGTCAAGCACCTAACGGTGTGTTCCGGCAGCTGTATTTGAGAGCCGGTAATTCTAGGTTAGCCTGAACAACGTCTTCGAACACATCATCACTTACTATCAGGTGTGTGGCTTACCTATCAGCAATAAAAAAACAATATAATTCCTAAGGAGGGTTGGCATGCGACCAGCCATAAACTGAATCTTAAATAACATACAATATTTTCTTGTTCTGTTGTACTTTATGTTTTCAGAGATAAAATAATTATGGTACCAATGACTCAATTAAAATGGGATGAGACTAGAGAATACCTATTAATTTAATTAAGTTAATTGATTTTAAACTATGATCTTGATGCGCTCGTAGAGGAGCTTGCCTACTTACTACTTACTTCTCTTAATTGGTTAAGTAACGTCTGATCCGGTCATCACTTTGGTGGGGACGGCTAGTGTAATTTACTACTGAGCGCATCTGCGCTTCGAACTGAAGCTCGCGTTGCCGGTTGTTGTCCTAGGATGGCATTCGTTACTAGGCGGCAGACTGCTCATCCCGGGTTTTTAGTGGGTAACCTCACTTACTACCCCCCCGTGGGGGTAGTAAGGCCCCTCAGGCGAGGACTCCCACATAACCACTCTGCTCCCCCCGGAGCCGGGTGGTATCCATAAAGGATATTCCCGGGTCAAAAAAAAAAAAAAAAGGATGGCATTCGTTATGGCGTGGTAGTAAGGCGTTTAGCAAATGCGCAAATGGAGTAAAAAATCTGTTACCAAGCACCTGTTGTGTTACGGCAACAGTACTTGAGAGCCAGGAATTCTAGGTTAGCCAGATCAAATATGCGACATCACTTACTAAACGGGTAGAAATCAAATAATTGTTTTTTTTGCGTGTGCGTTATAATTTAAAAGAAGTCCACAAAAATCCTTGCATAATCCTGTTTTTAACGCTTTCTGACTTTTAAATAGCTCTTAAGGAAGCCAGTAATAGTAGGTTAGCCTGATCAAATCTTCTACCACGTCTCATTACTTATCGAAAAGATAAACATCAAATCGGTAAGATTTGTTCATTTGTGTTGGTGTTATTATTTTAAAGTAGATAAAAAAAGACCCTGTATAGCCTAGCCTATTATCGCTTTCTGACCTTTTGAAGGCTCTCAAAGAAGCCAGTAATTCTAGGTTAGCCCGATCAAGTCTGCGACCGCAACATCACTTATACAGGGATTTTATATATACTTTAAAATAATAACACCCGCACATAAAGAACACATCTTACCCATTTGATTTTTTTATTTACCCACGATTAAAAGTTACCAGGATCAGGTTACTGGGATTTAGTTAGTTTAGTAACGAATAGATTCAGGCGTTACTTTGCGGAAATCCATATTTAATAATAACAAATATTTTATAGGTATTTTAAAAAAACGTCAAATTAATTATTTAATAAAACACCTAAAAAATCATTAAAAATAAAAAATTGTATAAATCTGGTGACAATTCCACCTAATTTTCTGCTAAGCCTATTTTTAGTCCCGATCGTGCGCTCATAGAGAGACCTCAAGACCAGGAGGTCTTGAGGTCTCTCTATGAGCGCTTCTAAACCAGGAGGTTTAGAAGCGAAATGCGTCGAATACTCTTCCGGTTTGGCTGCGTGACGTTTGTGATGTCACGTCGGCTTAGCAGGAAATTTGGCGGAATTGTCACTAGATATATACAATTTTTATAAAGATTTTTTAAGTGTTTTATTAAATAACTAATTTGATGTTTCCTTAAAATACTTTAAAAATATTTGTTATTATTAAGTTTAGTATATCTGAAATAAAATGTGGAGAAGATTAAATATTTTAAACAATATTTAAATATCATGTAAGGTAAAAAAATGTCCAGCGGCATAATTAAGCCGAAGTGCCTTGCTCGTATAATCCCCAATGTGTATAAATTAACTTTTAACCCCAAACAGAAACTTACGATAATTAACTGTCGCTCGTTTAACGGCTCAACTGCATTTTTTTTAAATAACGTTCATTTTAATTAAAGTAGAGCTTAACATTTAATGCCAATTATTTCGTTCTTATCCGGCCATTTATTTAGCCGTAAAAGTGAATGATGTCTAATCTGAGCAATTGCAATAGTTTATGTATACTGTAAACATAGAACAATAGAACAGTTAAGAAGGAATTCTGCTAATGTTGCAGTGATGCCAGGTAAGACTGCGTCGCCGAATGAAAGTATACCTTTATAAAAGTCCGCTTAAAATCAGGTGGGCCTCGAGTTTGTTCCGTCACAATAACAAAAAAAAAAGATAACTCCTACTGTAGTATTTGGGTGCTGGTCATTTGGCGCATTCTTTCAAATGAATACCTCCCAATGTCATCAAACGGCTCCTACATTTATATGTAACGTAAATAGTAAATTTGTATGATGATATTTATAAAATTCTACAACAACGTAATATAAAGTAAAGCTATAAATGCAACTTTTTTCAAGGAAAATGAAATATTACGCTATATTTTAATAGAATTACTTAGATAGAAATATATGAAGAATATATTACTCATGTAATGAAATAACTGTTTTTGTATACAGAACGTAAATAATGAATTATACTTGCGGTTTATTTCTGATACTAACCATTGAATACTACACATATAGAATGGAACCGTCACCACTTGGTAACCTTTCGAAAGACATCATTATAATGGCCGTTTAAGATTCTTATTTATTTTGAGTACGATATGATATAAAAAGTGACAAATACTTTTTTGAATATTTTTTCTCCTGTTTTCGTATTGCAAAAATATTATTTTTGTACTTACCTGTAGTTGTTTTCCCAACTGTCTCTCCGGCTAAATCAACTCTGGGCGCATCTCTAATTAAACCACATTAGTGTACACTTTAGCAGCCAAGTAAATTAATATTTGAGGAAGTTCTGCACATGATTAAAGTTGGGGGAAATTGTGGTAGAACCATCACTCAAGATTTTTAATTAGTGTAATAGGTAGGTAACTAATATCCGTTGCGCATATTATAATCAATCAACTTTGTTTGATAGGGTATGGCCACACCTTAATTAGTTAATATCTTTTAATATTGAAATCAAGATATTAGGGCTTGATGGACGATATACGCAGATATAGGCAGTTGTTTATGATACTTTTTTAGGGTTTTTAAAGGCCAAATTGTAATAATTTTTGAAGCTGTGCTCAAAAGTTATTTTTTATTTAAGTTGTTGCAAAGCGGTCACAGAATAAATAGGACCAGAAGGATTACTCTTAAAAATATTACAATAAATAAGCGACTCTAGCTACGAAGCAATAAATAACACTTCAGTTCGCAAAGCACGGAGTACCTTATCTTAAAATTCACTGACTCATTTGCGTCAAATTAATAAATAAATATATTCTAGCCAAGAAGAGCATTTTTTTTAATGTTATCTTGACTGAACAAGCACGAGGCCCACCTGATGTTAAATGGTATCCTGTGCCTATAACAGATGCATTTCGTCACAAGATCGACGAAATGCACTGCACCCGTCCCTGAGATATACAATTGTTAAGTCTGTGTGCCTGTAATTTTACTAGCTCTCAAGGACGGCGGCCGGAACACACTGTTAGGTGCTTGGCAACAGATTTTCTACTTGAGGGTGGTAGCTAGCCAGGCAGGCATTCGCAAATTAACCTTACACCATGCGTTAAAGCTCAAGCCGGCGGCGGGGGTCGAACCATGGATCTGCGGCACCGCAGTCCATAGCTATACAGCTCGGCTAGCATTGATTCAAAAGCATGTCCCTAAAACGGCAATTTGTTTCCTCTTCACGCCAGACAATTTACATGAATAATATATGAAACTTAATGTGTCCAAATTACCATATGTGAATAAATAATTCGTGGTGAGTTTAATGGAAAAAGAATAAGCTTTTTGTGTAAACACAAACTGTTGGAAGGTACCCTTATCTCGGTACAAAATGTGTAGACAATTATCTGACTATAAACCCTTTATTCTAGTAATAGGTGTACACAGAAAACAAACCCAGACTACGTGACAGCAAAGCCGTTTGGCACACGTGCAGTATTAATAATAATAATAGTAAACAAAATATAAAGTAACTTACGAACGTTAATTACATATTATTTACATATTTGACACCGTTATTGAGATTGTGGTTCATTTCTAGCCTCCAAGTACCACCCCCAGAGCTTGCCACACTTTCACACCAGCTATTTTCTGAGTTTCGAAGACGCTGGTTCCCTTTCTTTCTATTATTTTACTAAAAACTATACTGTGTGACGTAAAAAATGTAAGATCTTTTTGAACTTATTCCAAAAAAATAAACCGTATTTTATATTTTCGACACTTGTTTTGAATAAAAAAAATAGTTAATTAATGTTCTAAATAATAATAATAATAATAAAAGACAGGGTTAGTATATTCGACATCGCTTACAGAACTTATAATAAAAATAATAATATAATAAAAAGCCTTTATTTTATTTCGGATAGTTAGTTCCTTACACTAAATTAAATCTATCTTCGATAACCGTATCCGTTTGCCCTAATTTGGCATAGGTCTCCTCCAACTTTTTCCAGTCTTCTCTTTCTCTGGCTACTCTAGACCACATACACAACTTACAGAACTTATGGGGATATTATTTATCATTTGAGGTATATTTTAGGAAAATCATGTAGATATTAGGGGTTTGGAGGAGCCCAAACTTAGTATATTTTGAACAAAAAACATTTTTTTATGTGTTCATTTAAAATTGTCAAAATGTAATGATGTTATAAATTTTTTGAATTGGTTCGAAAAGTTTGATTGAAAACACATTCCCCAGGTTTCAGATAAAATGTCATACATAAAAATATGACGTCATAATATAAAAAATATTAAATATAATTTTGTACTTTTTGAATTTTCTATTTCAATAATTCCTGCGGTAAACCGCAAGTAGGCGTGTGCCAAACGGCAATCCTGTACATCGATTTGCGGTATTTCATGGATATTGGGCTCGTACGGGGGGCAACTACTGAGTATGTGTTGTTAGATATATTTGTTGTTGTTAGATTGTAATCGTGTGAGAGGGTGGCAAAACATGGACTTATTTTCGTCTCTGTTTCCCTCTGTATTTATATTTGTCTCTGTGGCAAAACTTGTACAAGGAGTAATCTTAGGTTTTACGTAGCGTTTTATCCTCATACAGTTTTAATATCCGAAACATGAGCGAACAAAAAAAAATATGTATGGGAGAATTATCCAATACCTACTATGAAAACTCGTCTTTGAGGAAGCATTTGTATTATCACGCCCACATCATACTGATTTTAACCTTAGTTTCAATCGAATGGGTAGAAGAATTCTTAAGATAAGCACAAAAATGTATTGCCTACAATAGGCGTGGTTGGCTAAGTAAAATAAAACTAAATAAACAACAAGCGAACAAAGCAAGTAATGAGTTTTGTTGGACATTTAATATGCAGCAACACTTTAACAAATCCTCGACGAGAGTACGTCTGTACAATTCTGGTCACTTGATCTCTTGAAATATTATAAACAGTCTTATATTACTTAGTAATACTTATACTAAGTCATTTTGGAAAACAGTTTATAAAATAATTTGATGCAAGAAAAAGAAACTATTAAAGAATAAAAACATATCAATATTCGTTTTCAATAAATATCAAAAATAGGTTTGTAAGCATTTAGAAATTTTACAAATTGTCGCCAAACCTGGCCTGACCTATCGAAATACACGGAACATGAAAATCCTGAGCAGTGTTTTTGCCTTTGAAGCTAAGTTTGGTAATTATTTAACATGATCATGGAATTCACGAAACTGTTGGAGTATTTCTTATATTACCTTGAGATACATATAGACCCGTGGGGTGCTGGGCAAGAATGTAACACCTCCCATTGCAACCTGTGGGTGTCGTAAGAGGCGCCTAAAGGTAAATACCGGGAGATGGGCAGCAGTGCCTTTTTAAGTACTGATATCTTAATCTGCAATCCTTAAGACGTCTGCCAAGCGTGGTGATTATGGCAAAGCCCCACTTTAATTGCCGTGTTCAGCAGTGGACAATCCGGCGATACAGTAGATAAAGAACATTAAATTTACCCAAATAATCATCTTATATTTATTATATTGTATACTTGTTATATTGAGAAAAAACATTTAACGTCTCATGTTAAGATGCCAAGAAATGAAATTCTATTACTATATGACTGCGTAGAAAGTGAAAGAGAGGCAGCGATGGTGAAATCGCGACCAGTTTAGGTGTAAACACGAAAGTTAACACAAAACTAGTAACTGTAATTGAAAATATGCCTTAACCGATCCCTCTTGATACGATTTTGCTATTTATTTGTATATTGCACGCAGGTCCGCCGGCTTGAGCTTCTCCGCCTGGAGGAAGGGTATTTAGCGAATGCTCGCCTGGCTAGCTACTACCCTCATGTAGAAAATCTGTCGCCAAGCACGGCTTGAGCTTCTCCGCCTGGAGGAAGGGTATTTAGCGAATGCTCGCCTGGCTAGCTACTACCCTCATGTAGAAAATCTGTCGCCAAGCACCTATCAGTGTGTTACGGCAGCAGTCCTTGAGGGTCAGAAAAATTACGGACCCATGAGATTTAACAACTGTAAGTCTCAGTGTGACAGGTGCAGTGCAATTTGTCACTTGTGACGAAATGCATTTGTTATAGCCAGAGGTTAGTCCACTTAACATCAGGTGGGCCTTGGCGCAGCTACATAAAAAAAATATTTTGGTTACAAGTGTAATTTATAGACAACTTCGTAATTTATTCTATCGAGAAAATTTTAAGGCAACGTGTTTTGGAATAAGCTTGGCCTTTGGAAATATGATTAAGATTAACATATAATTTTCTTACAGCTACAAAATGTACATAGGTATAATAAAACCTATTCAAATAAATATAATTATCACTTTGCCAGAGCCTTTAATCAAACTAGCTACAATATTATAGTAAAAAGAAATCGAATTCCCCGCTAGAGGCGTCAGCATTTTCCTTGTTGTTATATTGTTAGAGAATAAATACTACACTAACAATACTACAAATAAGACTAGACGTCCTTCCCAAGCCGTACTTAACCATCAAATGCACTTTAAACGGTCTCACGGTCTTATTCTTAAAGCAAGCTGTCTGTACCGATATGCATTACCGTTCCCCAACATCTTTGCTAGCGTTAAGCAGCCTCCTGGGAATACAAATGCAGCGCATTTACAAGCGTTGTAAAATTTTATTCGACATACATTTACACACGTCTCAAGAGATCCTGCATTATGAGTAAGCAGGAAATTGAAGGTTGGTTTTCACATACAAACTTTCTACCTAAAGTTTGTTTGGTGGAGTATCATGGAGTTTAATAATCAAATAGCCTCCTTAGTAATCTTACAATGTTTCTAAGTATGGTTACTGCACTGCCGCGTGCTAAGCTAAAATCATATTTTTAAATTATTGGAGCACATAATCATATGCCCTGGGTGGGAATCGAACCCGCGTCCTCCGATTTCGCGCCGGATGCCTAAACCACTCGGCCACCTGGGCATGCTATTTTTAGCCGAAATTTTGTGCTCCAATTGCTTTACTTTAACCGTCATGCGCGGCCATCTACCAGACTACTAGACTTCATCTGATCGAAAGAAGTGCTGTTTTAAACACTTAACTCTCGCAATGATGTCGCTACCCTTCTATCGCGTGCTAAGCGAAAATCGTATTTGACAAATAGAGGACGCGGGTTCGATTCCCGCCCGGGGCATACAATTTTGTGCTCCAATAACCTTACAATACCTTAGGTATTCAATACAGGGACGGTTTCAGAATGATGTCCCGCCCAGAGCTTGAGCTTCACCGCATGGTGGAATGGCATTCTGCGAATGCCCGCCTGGCTAGCGACCACCCTCAAGTAGAAAGTCTGTCGCCAAGCACCGAAAGGTGTGTTCCGGCAGTAGTCCTTGAGAGCCAGTGAAATTACAGGCACAATGAGACTTAACAACTATGTCTCAATGTGACGGGCGCAGTGCAATTCGTGAGTTGTCATGAATTGCAACTGTTATAGGCAGAGGTTAGTCCACTTAACATCAGGTGGGCCTCGAGCTTCTTTAGTCACAATAACATAAAAAAAAATGTTGATGTTACCGAGATCTTAGTTCATCAGGAATGTTTGCAGATGCGCACACTGACGATTTCCAAGCTATCATGCGTTAAAGAACTGCGTCATCTCTTGTGCAGGTACCAATAACCTTACAGCAGTTGTAACCAAGAATTTTACTCAAGTTACATGAAACACTGGATGTCTGTACTAGGCTCGATTTCCCGCCTAGTGGCGTATAGTCTTTTTTTCTTGTATCGCATTATTGTACTTCAAAGTAAAGTTTTTGAATTGGTTACTATTTCACCCTTCGATTAAAAATAATAGTGTATATTATGTGTTTGAAGACCTCTTCTGATGGTAAATGATGATATTGTATTCAAAAATGGTAAGATTGATCGATTTAACTCAGAAAATATTTGCATTTGCACGGTGATAAGGTGAATAATATTTTGCATAGCTTAGTAGCTAGCTAGGTCCTTTAGGTAGACGTGTCTTGCTAAACACTCAACGGCCAAAATCCCCAGGCTTTGCCGGCATCTTGGGGATCACACTGTAAGATGGCAATTTTTCAGAAGGTGCTGTTGCCCAACTTTTGGTATTTTCCTCTCGTCAATAAATTATTCATTGAATGTGAGTTATTGCGTGTGTATGTGAATGTGTGTGTGTGTGTGTGTGTGTGCGTGTGTGTGAGTGTGTGTTCATTAGTGTATTATTAACTGTTACCACTCTGCTATCATTGCTTCAAAATTGCTTACCATTGATCTGAATTTATGCTCAGCCAAGCGCCAACCGCAAGTGTCAAACCGCTAAATCGCAGGTAACACTCGACGCGGTAATTCGTCCAATAATTCACTGACCATCGACCATCGATTAAGCAACCGCATACACCAGACTTTCGGAGTTAATTGCACAGTAAAAACCGTTCGTTCGTACTACAATAGCTTCATTAGTGAACGCTCGACGAATTTCAATTTGCGTGTGGTGAGATCGAATCGTATGGTTATAATTGACAAATCGGTTTTATCCGCTGAGTTGGATATCTGTTTGGAGGTGAATACCCCAATGCTGGCTTTGGAACTTTATTCTGTACATTAAAACTTTTACACATAGGTAGTAGATATATACTTAGTTTTGTTTTATTGCTGATAGGTGAGACTTTGATCACAATTTTTTTTTTTTTATAATGGCGGTATGCCTTTATTAACCAAATACTACAAACTATATACAACACTACAGCTATTGCTATATACTATATACTACAAACTATATACAACACTACAATAAAAGCATTTGGACTCATAGGGAGTCCAAATGCTCTAGCCCACTATCAGTTGGCAGCGTGCCCAGCATGCTGGCAGCATTGCCCCGTTGAATTGCAATGCTTATTCTTTGAGCCAAATAGGTGCCAGCATTTTGATCACGCGTCGCATCGACCAAGCGCTCTGATAAAAATTTTTCACATCACAATTTCACCTGATGGTGAATTATGATGTGTTCGAAGGTGTTAACAGGCTAAACCTATTATTACTGGCTCTCAAGGACAGCTGCCGGAATACACCATTAGGTGCTTGGCGACAGATCTTCTGCAAATACAAATACAAGTCTTCTACTTGAGGGTGGTCGCTATTCAGGCGGGTATTCGCAAAATGGGGGAGTGACATTCTAGCCCGCCACCCCACGGGGACACAATACTCATATTCACTACAATATTAGCTATACCCCGCGGTTTCATCCACGTAGACAACGGTGAACAGTGATAATGACGATAAAAGTATACTAACTCCTCTCCATCCCAAGGCTGTCTGGAAGAGATCGCTTCTAAGCGAAAGACCGCCCAGTGTATAACATTATATTTAAGCTAATTTTAAGCGCACCTTTTTTCTACATTTGATGTACAATAAAGTGTTATCTATCTCTCTATGCTCATCGTTAACAAGTTTACATTGCTAATTGAAAATATTGGTCGTGCATGTTTGTAGTACAACGTAAGTTGAACTAAAGGTGTCGCTCCATTCCCATACGATGGTTAAGAACGGGTAGACAAGTTAGAGCCATGAGTCATATGTCACGTTGGCTTAGCGGTTAGAGCATACTCCGGCTATAGGTGTTGATGGCGTGGCTTTGAATCCCACACATGACTATATTTTTTTCCTCTTGTTTAATATTGTGCTTATTTATAATGTATTGGACAAGCTCTTTTATACTAATAAATTGATTTATCAATTCTAAAAATGGTTAACAATTCAAAAAGTTTTAATATCTTAGGTTTATCACTTATGGGTCCATTATGGATATGAGCTTCTTTATCAATGACGTAAGGCAGACCTACATAATAAATTTTACATGACATTTATATAGCCAATTTTGGCCCTCAGCGTGCGGTGTTCAAGTATGAGTAGAGTGGATTTTTGTCTATTAGTCAGTAAGATATATAATTATAAGAATTTAGTACTGTTCTGTACTGTACTGTATCAGCCGGATCGTCTACTGCTGAACACAGCTTCCCCTATTAAGGGGTATTTGCCATAATCCCCACGCTTGGCAGGCGGCTTGGGGATCGCAGTGTAAGATAGTATATAGAAGGCGCTGCTGCCCACCTTCCTGGGGAGGTGCAATTCTAACCCGGCACCCCACGAGAAATTTAGTAGTTATAACCTGTGGGGTGCCGGGCTAAAATTACATCCCCTCCATACCTTCCTGTGGGAGTCGTAAGTGAATACCCGAAATTGGGTCCGAATCCTATTTTTAGGGATTGTGGCAACTTGTCCCTCCCCCATTGGTAGGAAGTTCAGTATGCCCCACTTTAATACTTGATATCAAGACTACTTATCTACATTAGTCAGTTACTTGACATCCTGCATTATTAAGTCACCCATTAAAGCTTTTCATAGCAACACACATAATAAAGACTGTATTCTAACAAACTACGAGTACTAAAAACAAATACAACAGATTTCCTTCCAACTCAATTAACCGAGAAAAAATTATGCAGTGCATATAATAATGTTAGTTTTAACAATAATATCATGTTAGCGTATAACACAACAAAGTTTGTTTTACCGCATGATGCTCATACGCTGCGTTATTTCTCGTTATGCGCTGTTAAGCCTCTGTCATACAGCTGCGTTGTGTAGGTGACGGTTGTTTCATGTTTAATGTCAAAAAGAAATAAGTGACACGCATTGACTTAAGCTATTGCATTTGAAGGTAGAGTCTATTTCTTGAAGTGGCAAATGTGTATTACACACATAATGTCTTTTCAGAATTGTTTTGTCCGCAATCCTACTTGTTACTCTCGCTGGAGTGGGTGTATGTATACCCATAACTATGTCATCGTGAAGTTTGTTTATATGACAACCCTAGCGAGTTATACAGAAGCAGTGGTGGCTCAGTGGCATTGGCTATGGACTGCCGCGCAGCAGGTCCATGTTTCGAATCCCGCCACGGGCTTTAGCTTCACCGCATGGTGGAAGGGCATTTTGCGAATACCCGCCTGGCTAGCGACCACCCTCAAGTAGAACATCTGCCACCAAGCACCTAACGGTGTGTTCTGGCAGCAGTCCTTGAGAGCCAGTGAAATTACAGGCACATGAGACTTTACAACTATGTCTCAAGGTGACGGACGCAGTGCAATTCGTGACTTGTGATGAAATGCATCTGTTATAGACAGAGGTTAGTCCGCTTAACATCAGGTGGGCCTCGAGCTTGTTCCGTCACAAAAACATAATATATATATATATATATTTGGATGAAAAACTTTTTTTATGCGTATACAGACTATAACAAGTTATCAACGTGCTCAATTTGTTCAGAATAAAATGGGTAGCAAGACTGCAAAGAGACAAGCTGGCTTGGGTATTGATAATCTTAAAGTTTCCGTCTGAAAATATAAAGACGGTTCTTTATTATACTGTTAAATGCCGTAAAAGGCGTCTAAAGTAAATAATGTGTCCAGTGAGCAGCGTGCAATCACTCACGTCGATGCACTATCATGTTGCTGCTGCACAATGGGGGCACAACCAGGCTCCTTAAATTATGCCTTGATTACCCGAATGGGGTTGGATATAAAACCAACGAGAGCTTTCCCAAGTAGGGTTTGAATCGTGTAAGCGGGCGGCTAGAATACCAAAGTTAACAACTTAGAAGAAAGAAAATATATTTATTTGGCAGACGCAAACAGCATAAAATATAGTAAAAGTATGTAAAACCAGGTAAATCAATAGGTATCTAAAGAGTTGTTCAGGTGCTGCCTACAAGGTGCGCGATACTCATTACCTGCTCGGAGCCAGGTTTCATTGACAGCCATGATATAGACAGCATGCTTATCCATGCCACTAAAAAATCATCGTGATTAGGGACAAGAGATCCTGCGTTGTACAAAACAACTCATTTAAGTATTACCATTAAAATACTGTAATTTACATACTTACATATAAGTATTGTGACCCCTTTGAGACTAAGTTTAAATTAGGTATAATAAAATAAAAACATATTTTTTTTAACCGTCAATGTTTATTCCATAATAATTTGTATTAAATTAATTATCTAATTATAATGTGTAAATGTCTGTATAACATATTGTATTAGTGATAACTGTAATCTCGTGTTTATAGTTTTATTAATAAATTTAAAAATGTATGAGTAATGATCATTTCAACAATTTAATTGTTATTGGTACTCATATTATATATTACTAAAATCATAATATTGTTGGTATTTGTTACCTATAAATAACTTCCACAATTATGGCCTTTTGTTGCTTTGTATTATAGTTATCACAATCATTATTTGAATCAGTTCTTCTGTTGTCATATAAAATACGATGAATTTTATATAGCAGGGATGTCAAGCAATATTTCGTATATTCACAGAACAGAATTAGAATGATAAGCGCAGATGTATTATCATTAGATCCACTAGCTTTCTCATAGTATTTTCTTCCACACAATTGCTGGCTTATCGCTATATTTTACTACATTAACTTTCAGAATACTAACAGATTTGCATACAGATATACCACCGCTGTAGACCACAAAACCAATTACTACATTTCTCGGGTAAAACCGTGCGGAACAACGCAGCTGTGTTACGGAGGCTTTATTTTATACGTTATCCACCTAGTTTTAAACTAGGACATGAGCATGACATGCGTTGTTTCCTGTTTCTATATGGGTGGGATTTATCCATTTTCTCGTATATGTTTCTGACTTAAATCTTACTTTAATGTTTCTCGCGTTTTGTTAATGATTTTCAAATAGAAAAATGTTTACCTATTGGTTTTAATAATAGATTCTAATGTAATGAACAGATTCAGGCGTTACTTTGCGGAAATCCATATTTAATAATAACAAATATTTAAAAATATTTTAAGAAAACATCAAATTAATATTTTAATAAAACACTTAAAAAATTTAAAATTATATCTAGTGACAATTCCGCCTAATTTTCCTGTTAAGCCGACGTGACGTCACACACGCCACGCAGCCAAACCGGAAGAATTTTTGACGCGTTTCGGTGTACACGAAGCATCCTCGGGAGGTTTCGACTCTACGAGCGCACGATCGAGAAATTTCTTGATCGTGCGCTATAAAATATTTTAATAATATTTGTTATTATTACTCGAATGTACTATTTGGTGTGCTTTAATTTATCAAATCGCGTAACAAACATGCAAATATATTAACAGAGTCAAATTAAGAATGCAAAAAGGACGAAACTCCTTTTTTGCAGTCAGTAAAAAAACATTCGACAACATCAAGCTAAACGAGTATAAATATTTATTTATTTAATATACCCATTGGCAACTGGTAGTGGGCTGGAGCTTTTGGGCTTTCTGTAGGCCTGCAATGGCCCTTAGGCTGCCTTAATGTTTTCGTTACAGTAGCTGTAGTTTTGTATTAAGATTGAAGTGAGTTGTAAATAAAAAAACCGGCCAAGTGCGAGTTGGATCCGCGCACTGAGGGTTTCTTAAAAACCTGTAGGTATTGTAAAAGTTATGGTGTTTTTATTGCAGAATGAAATCCACAAAATTTTACAATTATTAAAAATATTTATACCATATGATGTAACAAAAAATTTCGCAATTTTTTCTTTATCTGTGCTATAAGATGTCGCTTCCTACAAATTTTCAAGATTCTGAGTTTACGGGAAGTACCCTGTAGGTTTTGATTCCCTTGCGAGTGTCGATAATTTGCGGCATAAACGGCTGTATCTTTCAATTGCGTTGGCTTAGAAGTTTGATTTTTTTCATAGTTCCAAGGCACAATAAACTTGATTATTCGATATAAATTTCAGCTTGATACATCTACGCGTTCCTGAGCAAGAGGGTCTTGACAGACAGATAGACGAACAGCAAAGTGATCTTTTACTGTTCCGTTTATCCTTTTAGGTACCGTACCCGGAAAAAAAAGAAAAAGCTACATTATACCAAAAAACTTGACCCACACAATTTGTTGCCCAGTTTGATCTTGAAATGTTTGACATAAAAGTATATAGTAGAATATTTTTTTTATGTTCTTGTAACCGAACAAGCACAAGGCCCACCTGACGTTAAGCGGACTTACCTCTGCCTATAACAGATGCACTTTCTCACAATTCACGAATTGCACTGCGCCCGTTACTTTGAGACATAGTTGTTAAGTCTCATGTGCCTGTAATTTCAGTGGCTCTCAAAGACTGCTGCCGGAACACACCGTTAGATGCTTGGCGACAGATTTTCTACTTGAGGGTGGTAGCTAGCCAGGCGGGCACTCGCCAAATGCCCTTTCACCATGCGGTGAAGCTCAAGCCGGCGGTGGGGATCGAACCAGGGTACTGCGGCACGGCAGTCCATAGCTATTACCGCTACGCCATCATTGCTTCAAAATTGCACTCAAATGTGAAATGACAAAAAAAAACTTATCATCTTGTGCAGTTTTTCTTCATTAATTATAGTTTTAAGTAAACATCTTGAGTTCAACATTTGTGTGCAACTGATTTTTTGTATTTAATGTATAAAAGCGATGAGACGGTCAACTCACCCGTCTTATAAATAAGCTTTACTGTCCGTTGTAGCTGCAGTGTTACAATTCTCGTCCTAATTGACACTAAATTGTATTCGTCACTCTGAGACGTTAGTTTTTATGTCACGGTGACCCAGTTATTTAACATTTAACAGTTATAGTACTGACCTCTTGAAACCTGAGCACACTACTTTCTTTAAGTGTGAATGCGCTGTGGTAGTACGCACTTGATACACCATACCTTTGCTAAAGACCTACCGCACTTGGTGAGTAATGGAACAAAATTATGTTTACTCTAATGCGGACACAGAGCGGCGATAATATGATTTATATTTCTATTTGATGGTTAGTTTGGTTATTTGAATTGATTCACTACTAATGTAATGTTCAATTTCAACGCATAGCACCAGGCAGGCACTTTAGCCGACTATTCACATTATAAAATATAAAAAAAATAAATTGTCATGTTTTTTGGCTATTGTGACAGAAGAAGCATTAGGCCCATCATATGCTAAGCGGTAACATCTGCCTAAAAGAGTTGCATTTCGTCACAAGTGACGAATTGCAACTGTTCAAATGCACCCGTCACAGTCAGTCAATAAAATAACATGAAACTTAACAACTGTATTTTTCAGCATACGAGTACAGTTTTTAAGCCTCTTATGCTGATTCAGTTTCACTAAATCTCAAGGACTGATGCCGGAACACACTGTCAGTTGCTTGGAGACATATTTATGTTTAGGGGTGATAGCTAGCCAGTCGAGCATTTGCTAAATGCACTTTCACTGTGCGGTGAAACTCAAGCCGGGGATGGAACCATGGACTTGCAGCACCGCAGTCCATAGCTATTACTGTCCGGTTATTACTGCTTCAAAATAGAAGTTCAATTAATACTTTAAAACATATATAACAAACATAATAACACAATAGTTTCACGATTTTAAACTAGACAATTACTTGCTAATACTTTATTTTTTTTGCAAGGTCGTGAAATGTTCAACTAGATTTTATCTGTATAAAAAATAACGCTACATCTAGTCCATCTACAAACCCTTCCAACGATTTCGTAAAACCATCGCAAAAATCCAAATCATATACCTGTCACTCACACTGATCAAAATAGACCGCCACACAGAAAAACTATCGTCTTTATCGCTCTAGTATATAGTCGACTATGGTTACAGATATCAGTGGATCGTAAGACCCGAGCTCCTTTGGGATATGAGGCGATGTAGTTGTGGCAATATCTTGTAAGGTCGTAGGGTTTGAAGGGATCAATGAGTACGTATGTATTTCTTTGATGTCAGAAAGAATTTTGTAACAAGATTCGGGTAAGATTTTTTCTCTACTTGAATAAGAAAATAAAGCGATGTTGAAGTTCATATATCGATTTACTCAAAAATAAGATAAAATATTAATTGAATGTAAAGATGGCACAGTATTGATTGTTCATAGTAATGAAACAACTTTAAACGCACTCAAACACTTTAAAAGTTTAAACGTCGGGACAAAAATAATGATAAATATACGCGATTTAAACCATTTAATGTTGTTTAATTACTATGTGTAATAATCGTGAAAACCTAAGACAACATTAGTATTAATTGTTTTCTTCGTACCACAGTTTTATAGTTATTACAGTTTTAGAAACAATTGTTACTAACAAATCTTAAAAGTAAGTTTTACTGTGTGCGGTCTTGTCACTCAAAGCGATCTCTTCCAGACAACCCATTTAAGGTCTTGAACATATTTATTTTGCAATCTTCTTGCTTTTTATGGTATTTAAATAATAATGAAATATGTTGTTAGATATACAAGCAAAACTGGCTAGGTAGGAGTGGGACTCTCGAGCTGTCCTGGTGACTGACTTTACCAGGTGAAGGTCTCTTAGGCAAAAGTCTGCCTATGAATGCACAGCCAGCAAATTAAAAATAAAAATTGTACCATAGCAAACACAGCCAATTTAAACTCAATCACTATTTCAATATAAGTTACGTGTACAGTGTAAACTTGTCTTATTTTCCTCACATGAAAGAGACTACCATAGAACTTAAAAATATCATATTTAACATTTTTTTAAGAAAACATTATATTCATATTTAATGTTAAAACATTTTAAAATATTCAAATAAATATCTGTAGACAATAATTCTATAAATTTTTTATGTTATTAAAAAATATGGATTTCCGTAAACGTCTGAATCTATTCGTTACCTAAGAATTTCTGAAAATATTATTTCCTCTCTTCAAAAAACTATCACCGTTTACAAAGATCTGAGATATCAGCAAGAACGTTTTATACATTGGACAGTAAGCTTCTCCTGGGATCTGATCAAGGGGCTCCGTCCGTGCGTTCTCCCTACGGTCGTGACAATATTTTGGAACGTAGCTCGTAGGGCGAAATATAAAACATTATCCTTATCGGCTATTGTAGTTTATATAGTACTTATGTATATTTGTAGGTGTGAGATTTTGTACTCTAAAATTAAACAAAGGTCGTATTTGGAAAGCAGATAGATTGTGGCCGTCCCCTGTTATGGTTCAAAATTCGTATGTTTTTTTAAGCCTGATAGAAGGTCAAAGGTTAACCCTTTGTTGACCTAGTGGTCAATGATGGTAAGTGAAGATGTGGTCGAAGATGTTGTTCAGGCTAACTAAGAATTACTGGCTCTCAAGAACAGCTGCCGAAACACACCGTTACGTGTTCGGCGACAGATTTTATACTTGAGGGTGGTCGCACGCCAGACGGGCATTCGCTAAATGCCCTACCACCATGTTGAGGATAAGTATAAGCGGCCGTATTCAGTCGGTGCATAAAACTGCAGATGTAGGTTCGATGCTCGATCGAGGTGTATATTTTGCGCGTAGCCGCACAGCAGGTACATGGTTTGAATCCTGCCGCGGGCTTGAGCTTCACCGCATGGTGGAAGGGCATTTTGCGAATGCCCGCCTGGCTAGCGACCATCACCAAGTATAAAATATGTCGCCAAGCACCTGACGGTGCCAGATCGAACCAGGAACCTGCGGGACGGCAGTCCATAGCTATTACCGCTCGGCCATCATTGCTTCAAAATATTTAGCCTATATAAGTATGTTATATTGATAATAAAGGCATACAGCCGGTTATAAAAATATTAAGATCCATCATAAGAATTCATAATAACGAAGATTGTTATATTTGTAGATAATACGGTATAACTTACGTGGATAAGTCAGATAGCTCCGACTATAGTTTAAACCACATCCGGTGGTCTTTTTCGAAGCGAGCTCGGGACGCCCGCGTTGTCGCCTCACTTTGCACCGTAAAAAGTTTTGGTGCTATCTGACTTATTCACGTTTCTTATTCCCTAAGAATAAGTATAAATTAATTAAAAAGTAAAAAAAAACCGACTGGAACCTTTAAAATTTATTTTCGTTGATTCGTTCTATTGAAATTAACACTAACTACAAGTTATAAATATATTTAGAATCGTTTTCAAAGATCTTCATTTTTATATGCCTCATAATGAGTTTGGAAGAAAAGCTTTTTTTTCCTCTTCATAATATTAGTTATTTTAATTATTATATATTTTATGTACCTAGTGTCACTTGCGCTATCAATACTAATCTAATGATATCTCTTACTTTAATATCAGTTAAGCCGCTTAGAAGTTATGGTGAAATAAAGAAACAAAATTTTGCAGCCATGATGGCTCAGTGGCATTGGCTATGGACTACCGCGCAGCAGGTACATGGTACGTATCCCGCCGCGGGCTTGAGCTTCACCGCATGGTGGAAGGGCATTTTGCAAGTGCCCGCCTGGCTAGCGACCACCCTCAAGTTGAAAATCTGTCGCCAAGCACCTAACGGTGTGTTTCGGCAGCAGTCCTTGAGAGCCAGAGAAATTATAGGCACATGAGACTTAACGGCTATGTCTCAAGGTGACGAGCGCAGTGCGATTCGTTACTAGTGACGAAATGCATCTGTTATAGGCAGAGGTTAGTCCGCTTAACATCAGTTGGGCCTGGAGTTTGTCCCGTCACAATAACATAAAAAAAAAACACAAACATATATACATGAACCCTTTTTTAAGGGTTTAATAATAAGTAAAAATATATTTAACAATCCTAAATGTAGGAGTGTATCTTAAATTGTGTGGAATATAAAAATGGACAACATATCTAATAACGAAAAGGTACACAGTAAAAAGTTGTTTTTGATTTTGAATTTGTTAAGGTCAAAAATAACAATCACTAACGTGGTTTACACTTATTACACGACTGCCCAAAAAAAGGAGTGTTATGTTTTCATAACACTCCTTTTTTTGGGCAGTCGTGTAATAAGTGTAAACCACGTTAGTGATTGTTATTTTTGACCTTAACAAATTCAAAATCAAAAACAACTTTTTACTGTGTACCTTTTCGTTATTAGATATGTTGTCCATTTTTATATTCCACACAATTTAAGATACACTCCTACATTTAGGATTGTTAAATATATTTTTACTTATTATTCTTTGTGACTTGCGAATATATCATAATCACGCATAAAATAAAATACATAGAACAGACAATGTTTGTTAATTTTCAGATGGTTGTCGTGTGTTTTGCTTCATAATATTTAAATAGGTAAACGAGCTAGGCATAAAAACAGTAGACAAAACCTCAGAATGAAGCGAAAGATATAAAATATTCTCAGAAATGTACTCGTAATTTTATAATTTTTTTCAATGGCGGTATACCTTTATTAAACAAATACTACAAACTATATACAACACTACAGCTACTACAATACTACAGCTACTACAGTAAAAGCATTTGGACTCATAGGGAGTCCAAATGCTCTAGCCCACTATCAGTTGGCAGCGTGCCCAGCATGCTGGCAGCATTGCCCCGTTGAATTGCAAATAATTTAATAATTTTATAATTAAGTATTTTAATTATAGTAGTATGTGTCTCATGTCTGTGCCCGTGGGATGTCAGGCTAGAATTTTACCCCCCCAGCTCTACCCGTGGGTGTCGTAAGAGGCGACTCAGGGTAACACACCGGAAGGTGGGCAGCAGCGCTTTCTGAGGAACTGATATCTCACATTCCGATCTCTTAGCCGACTGCTAAGCGTGGTGATTATGGCAAACCCCCCCATGTTGGAGTAAATGTGTTCAGCAGTAGACTGATACAGTACAGAAGGTCGTCAGTTCTGTATTTTTAAGTTCAGACCATGGTGCGAATGATTGAAACAGCTGTTCATTGAATTGACCATCGATAACACAGGGAGCAGTACAACAGGTGCAATACAGGGCCCTACACGTAATCTGTGCTTCTGCTCTTGGAAATAGGGTCTTTGGTTGTATAACCGCTACGTTTTACTTAAAACGTAGCGGTTATACAACCAAAGACCCTATTTCCAAGGAGAGTTGCCATCAGGCATGGGTAGGTTTTAATCCCGAAGCTAAAGCTTACTTTAATATGTTTGTCTTCATTTACAATATACAAACCCTACATATATGGGTTAAGGGTGTGAAGATGATTAATAAGCATCATAATAACAATAATGAATAGATTCAGGCGTTACTTTGCGGAAATCCAAATTTAACAATAACATTTTTTTTTTATATTTTAAGAAAACATCAAATTAATATTTTAATAAGACACTTAAAAAATATAAAAATATATCTAGTGACAATTCCGCCTAATTTTCCTGTTAAGCCGACGTGACGTCACAAACGCCAAGCCAAACCGAAATAATTTTCGACGCGTTTCGATTCTACACGAAGCGTCCTCAGGAGGTCTTGACTCTACAATGCTGAAAATTTGGCGGAATTGTCACTTGATATATTTTTATATTTTTTAAGGGTTTTATTAAAATATTATTTTTGTTTTCTTAAAATATTTTAAAAATATTTGTTATTATAATAACATTTGTACCGAGTAAGAGAGAGCTAGGTATATCATTCTTCTACATAATAATAAATATACTACTTATAACAAATAGCTAGCATTAAAACATCTTAGGCTGGAAACACCAGCGTCCAACCAACCTACCTCCTGCAACTGACCTCTCATTCATAAAATATAAGCTATCTCATTACTTTCGCTTTGTACTACTTTGTAGCCCACCCGAACTTTGAGCGACGCCAGCTTATTTAACTAGTTTATCGCTCTTTCACCACCTTTATAAGCCGTACCAGTAACTCATGAAATATTCCTCTATTCTCCACACAAATACTAACACTAAATTGTATGTAGCTCAGCGATAATGGACTTAGAAGTAAAGGTGATAAGGTTAGAAATTCTGTAGAAGTAAATGTTGGGGTAAAAGTGAGCATTGTTGTCCGTGGCTGTACAAAATTTATTAGACGATCATCCCCCAGGTTAGGCCACGGTTACACAGTCTGTTAGTCAAAAGGATGTTAACACCTACGCGATGTGCACCATGCACTGGCTTAATTACGCTTTTGGACGAATTAGAAATACTGGAAGGAAATGAACCTTGGTTTTGAATACAAAAGTATCAGTAATCAGAGTGATATTTTTTCCAATAAAAGTTTTCTTGTCGAATTAGTAAACATTATTGTATTGTTTCCTTTTTCTTTTCCTTCTTTATTTTTAGCCAAGGGCCTGCGGTTACTCTTAAGTTTATCCGGCTAATGACAGAAGAACTTACATTAACATCTTATCGAAGATAAAACTTAGTTCAGCCGGCTAATCTCATGTTTATATTCACACCTAGCCGTAACATATATGGCTTACTGAACGAGATACTTAAATTTATTTGTGTATATATAGTAATATACATTTGTTATGTATATTTTTTACCCTCAAATATGTGGCCTGTCATTCTCCGAATCTCAAAAAGTCTTTGAGAAGAGTATAAGTATTTTTGTAGATATTAGATTTTATAGAAATTGATAACTGTTTTTATTACGAGGTCTATTCTTAAACGAAAGTAGTGTGAACATTTTGGAATATTAAACAATTTATGTACCATCATTTATGTATAACAAATCAATAGTAATTAGGGCGAACGAAGCCAGCCTTATCACTATCCCACAACTTGAAGATTTTGTGGCACGATTTACTGAAAAACTATCAAGCCTAGAAATTGTGCGTTCACATAGTAATTTAACTTCATACATATCATAGATACCTATCAGATCAGAGCAAAGAGAGAGATCAACATTTACATTCGTTGGCTCTTGTGCCTGTAATTTTACTGGCTCTCAATGACTGCTGCCGGAACACACTGTTAGGTGCTTTGCGATAGATTTTCTACTTGAGGGTGGTCGCTAGCCAGGCGTGCATTCGAAAAATGCCCTCCAACCATGCGATGAAGCTCAAGCCGGTGGTGGGAATCGAACCATGGACCTGTAATGGGCCTCACTGAGTATGAATATTATTCGATATAATGTTATTTTACTACTAACGCCATCTGTTAGAAACCAAGTGTCAATTGAACTCGAGCTACCAATCCCGATTACTTAATTAAGATTAATCACAGAAAAAGTGTTCCCAAAAGATCCTTATTGTGGGAACACAAAAATACATATTCCTTTGTGTGGTGGAACAAGGAGCTTTTGCACTTAGCCGATTTTCCATCGGGAATGCACCGAAAGTCTTCCCTAAAAAGAGCTTGCCACTTCCAGTACCTCAATATCCGTTGTTTCCATGTTAATTATCACGGGACGCATAAACTTGTCGCGTAGGTTTTGTCCTGGTACAGTCGCCGCTATAAATAGGACAAAACAACACTGTTTTGTTTTCGTCTGCTACGTATTTGTAACTCATATGATATTATTTACTTCTGTTGTGGACCAAGACTTGCAAACTTGTAATATATTCACACATATAGTACTTATGCAAAGCTTAAACAAAAACTCAGTCGCACAACGACATACGACAGATATATGCTTGGAGTTTATTTCCACGACAGTATTAAACACAAAGAAATTTGTTCCACTCGTTTAACCGAAGTCACGAACGATATAGCCATAGTAAAACCGGACAAGTAGTTTGACTTCAAAGAGCTGTACCAAACGTTCTTGTACGTGTGCTCGTAAGCACGTGCCACAATATGCACACTATGACTTATGCACAATATGACAGCATTGACAGCAAGGTCAATATTTATACACAATGTTTTGCTATCAAACTGATCTAACATGTATTCAAAACGATCTAAAAAGTTTACCTAAAAATGGAACCGACTTCAACACTTAAAAGTGATAACTTGTTGATGTTATGGTAATATTGTGTGCATGGTACAAACTTCGGCAAGTTATTTCACACTTTTGAGTGTTGAAGTCGGTCCATTATAAGGTAAAAAAAAACCACCCATTTTAGTATCCCTTGCTACTAACGGGATTGATTGTCATTCACTGGCAATGACTATAACATCGAGATAGGAAAAATCTTTTGTAATTCAGTTATCGGAGTGTAACTCAAAAACGGCTTGACCGATTTTGGTTGAAATTTAAATGGGATCACACGTTAAGTATCACCTTCAAATAAAAAAGAAACATATAAATCGGTTCACCCTGTAAAAAGTTCCGAGGTATTAAACATGCCTTTGTGACTGTAGTGTTGTATATAGTTCGTAGTATTTTGTCAACAAAGGCATACAGCCGGGAAAAAAAACACAACTTATTTTGTTACATGAAACATGTTTATTATGCAGTCAACTGTACTCTACCAGAAGGATATATACCCCTCAGTTAATTAAACTACGACTGGGGTCATTGTCCAGATAAATGAAATTTAATGCTGACCATTTAGTTTAAGAAACGTTTTTTTACATACCTACGTGTACTCTGCTGCAGTTGGTGTTGTTTCATGGGTTAATTTTCTTTTCAAAACTACATAGCATTTTCAATATACAATTACTGTCACTGTTTTGAGGAGAGGTGGCAAAAAGTACGGAAGTCTACTTGGAACGATGTGGACTTGTCTTTCTTGTTCTCTTACTATCATTCTTCATACATGACCGTCTTTGGATGCTCATGACTTGGTCTTATACCAGGACGTCTACGATCAGATGAATGGTCAGAATACGTTTACTAAGGTTCCAATTGTTCAATTCTTCCTTGCTTTTTAACACGCCTGCCCAAAAAAGGAGTGTTATGTCTTCAGGGTTCATGTATGTGTTTGTGAGTTTCTTTATTCCACCATAACTTCTAAACGGCTTAACCGATTTTAATGTTTAAGATATCGTTAGATTCTTCTTGATAGTGTAATTAACACTAAGTAAATAAAAATAAATAAAAACCAACTTGCGGATTTTAGACGCCATATGATGACATAAAAAATATTACATTTTTCATTACAGTGTGGCATCAAAATGAAGATCTTTGAAAACGATTCCATAATTATATTTAACGTTCAGTTTTAATTTCGATGGAACGATAAAACGTTTAACAAAATTAAATAATTTGCATTCGGGTTTTTTACTGTTTTAATTAATTTATACGAGTACTGCTTATCTTGTCAATATAAAACATAATTAAAAAGTCTCATATCAAATTGTCAATATTAAAAAGCCTTAGTTCAATGAAACTTTTAAGCTTGCTTGTAGATGTGCACAAAAGATTTAATTGGATACTGATGTAAAAGTGTATGTTAAGATAAACTTAGGGATATTTTTTCTGCAAACGCTCCACAAAATCATAATCCAAACTTGGTTTCCGTACACACTTTTGTCTATAGTCAAAATAAAAATGGTATTATGGACGACATAGTTTCCGAAATATAGTTTTATGTAATATTTTTTTTCTAAAATATTTATTCATTGTATTTACGAGAGTAGCCCTCCCTATTTAAAATTAATTGAGAAAACATGTGTGACATTTAAAATAAAATTCTTGTTTGGATTATTTTATAAGTAGATAAGTTTTTACCTGTGGTAAATTAGTATATGTATATATATGTATATCTACTCATATACCAACATTAGCCTTCGCTTTGAGCGATAAGACCGCCCATTGTAGTACTAAGTTTTATTATTTGTTTGTATTAGTTGTATAGATTATGGTGTGACAATAAAGAGTTTATCTATCTATCTATCTATCATTAGGACGTTTCTAAAGTAGGTATTTTATGAGATAGGTATAACTAAATTCCACGCAAGCGTGCATAATTAACGCTAGATACAAATACAAATAGTTAATTTCAAATATCTTAGCCTATAGCATTAACTTAACTTTAATATTTTATATAAATATATTATGTACATACCTAGTTATTCCTTAAATTTGTTGAAAGTGTTTTAAAACACATGTTTTTGTAGGTGAATTAATGTATGTAGATATACAATAGTTGGTATGAGTTATTGATGACTGTTTGAAAAAACACATTATCACCGGATTTAGCTTATCATATACTAATATCAGTGAAGGTGGCAAACAAACAACTGTTCAAACAATTATTTAACCTATTTCACTTTCATTAATCAGCTAAGTATTTCGATCTTGACCAGTTTCGTGACTTTCAGAAACGTTTCTTCACGGAGTACGTCGGCCGAAAGAGCACGTACTCCATGAAGAAGCTTCTCCAAAAGTCGCAGTCGAGATCGAAGTGATCGGCTGATTAGCGGAAATTAATTCGGTGCAATGTGTAAAAAATGTGTGGCTCTTACGAAGGCTTAAATCAAATGTTTTATTGTATGTTTTTGTGACGGAACAAGCTCGAGGCCCACTTGATGTTAGGCGGACTAACCTCTGCCTAAAACAGATACATTTCGTCACAAGTAACGAATTGCACTGCGCCCGTCACATTGAACCTTAGTTTGTTAAGTCTCATGTACCTGTAATTTTACTGCATCTCAAGGATTGTTGCTGGAACATACTGTTGGGTGCTTTGCGACATATTTTCTACTTGAGGGTGGTCGCTAGCCAGGCAGGCATTCGCAAAATGCCCTTCCACCATGCGGTGAAGCTAAAACCCACGGCGGGAATCAAACCATGGACCTGCAGCGGCAGTCCATAGCCAATGCCACTGAGACATCATTGCTTCAGTCAACTTCTTGATTTAAATTTAATAGTGTACAATACTAGACCCATGCTTCTTACTTATAATTAAGTTAGGCGTCATTATCAAGCTAAATGAAATTTAGTTCCGACCATTTAGTTTAAAGAACGTCCTTTTTATAAGTTTACTCTACTGCAGTTGATGATAAATGGTGTTGTTTTATGGGCCAGTGGCTGTCTAATTAGCATTTTATGAAATTTTACTACACTGCGGGTATGCAGTTGGACATTTCGAGGCAATGTGAAATGTATTGCATAATACTGTTGAATAATGTTTTTCGTGTTTGGAAGTTTTGGTATTTTGAGATTGTAAATTTAAAATGAGTTTTATACCATTTCTATTCTGTACTTGCTTGTGGGGTGCCAGGCTAGAATGTCACCCCCCACCTCTACCCGTAGGTGTCGTAAGAGGCGACTAAGGGTAAACTCACCAGAAGGTGGGCAGCAGCGCTTTCTAAGTATCTCACACAGCAATTCCCGAGACGCCTGCCAAGCGTGGGAATTATGGCAAACCCCCATAACGGGGGAGGCTGTGTTCAGCAGTGGACAATCCGGCTGATACAGTACAGTATTTGTATTGCTCATTGCACAGCTTGATATGTTGGTAAAATTATATCTACGCAATGAACAATTTAACAACTTTTTTATATTATGTTATTGTGACGGCTCATGCACGAGGCCCACCTGATGTTAAGCGGTAACCTCTGCCTATAACAGATGCATTTTGTAACACGTGATGAACTTCACTAAGCCTGTTCCACTGAGACATACAGATGTTGAGTCACGTGTGCCTGTTATTATACTGGCTCTCAAGGACTGCTGCCGGAACACACTGTTAGGTGCTTGGCAACAGATTTTCTACTTGAGGGTGGTAGCTAGGCAGACGAGCATTCACAGAATGCCCTCCCTCCATTCGGTGAAGCTCAAGCCAGCGTTGGGAATCGAACCATGGACCTGTGGCACCGCAGTCTATAGCTATAACCACTCGGCCATCATTGCTTAAAGTTGTACGAAATAGTTTGATTCGTCGTTCGGAGACGCATATTCTATAAATTCCTACTTTTATTTTTGTAATGAGTAAACAGTAATTTATAGACTATGCACCTGGGGATGTTCAAACATCCTCAGGTGCATAGTGTATATATATACAGGGCGACCCACGGCGATGTCACATGGAGGGAAAGTGCCTTGAATATTGTAGATGGAACATTTTACTGAAAGAAGACATTATTTAAATTAAAAAAAAACAATTTAAACTGCATTCATAGATATTTAAATAATGACATTGTAACGGGAGTTGTACCCATTACATGTTAAAAAACTAAGTATATATATATATATATATATATTATATACCTCAATCGCAATCAATCCACAGAACAGATATTCCCGAAATGTTTTATAGAGTCCCGAAGCAGATAATAATAATAATGTAATAATGTTTTTTTTACTTTGGAGTAAAAAAAAACATTATGTATGCCCTAGACTTCGTTAAATTGGTTTAACGAAGTCTAGGGCGGGTCAACAAATAAAAAATAAAAAATGTCTTACATCACAATTACTTTTAATTGAAGTACTCAATCAAATGAAGTTTTAATTTTCTTTATTACTCCTTTAGTCTCGCCTGCATCCTGTCTTTATGAAACCCAATTAGATATTAATTAAGAGTTCTGATATCGGAGTCGGTTATTAAGTTCTCTGCCGTTGAGCTACAGGTTCACGTAAAACATGCTCGTCGACTTGTTGACGTACTTGTTAGCTACCATTATCAATGATTAGAAATGTAGGTCTCTCGAAATATGAAACTTATTTTGTTGTACTTAGCGTTGCTATTATTATTACTAAAACTCTAAATAATAAGAAATTGGATATTATATAATATAACAGGCACAACTGTTGCATCTTACTTATACACATTTTTTTCTTGTCCTTATCATACACCAAGTAGGGTTGGCATAATACTATGTTCATTCACTTTGTTCTATAACTTTCATCGCCCTACTCACAACATTTAAATCATTTATATATTTACACATTCCTTCTGTAGCTTCTTCGGCCTTCCAATATAATGGTCCTTATTCGTAATTAATAGGTAGTATAGGTACTGTTTTATTTATATTTCTGTTATGTTGTCTTAGGTTTTCGCGATTATTACACATAGTAATTAAACAACTTTAAACGGTTTAAATCGCGTATATTTATCATTATTTTTGTCCCGACGTTTCAAATACTTTGCAGTGATCGTGGTCACGGGGTGACTAATTGGTTTTATATGTCACATGAGTTATTGAGAAATTATTTGTCCTACCATCCGAAATTTTAAATTAATCATAACGTTCCCTATTCACGCAGTATTCGCTCACGGTGTCCAGAGGTCTTGCAGATTTGTGTCGGCCTTGGGATTTAATTAATTTGATGACAGGATCCCAAGCAGGTGGTACTTGCCAACCATCATCTCTATTGAAATTTGGGTACTTTTTGATTTCAATACCCTCGCGTAACATTCTTGGCATAAACTGGGTCTCTCTGGCGAGGATTTTTGGATTATCGAACCGAATGTAGTGGTTGGGTTTGTCCTGGGTATGTTCACAAACCGCAGACTTGGTCGAGCGTCTGTTCTTCATGTCAGCCATGTGTTTTTTTACCCGGATACCAATGCTCCTCTTTGTTTGCCTACATTAGGCAGCCCACATTCACAATTAAGTTTGTAAACACCTGTATCTTGTAGGGGATTATTGCACTTAACAGGTCTCAAAAATTGGTTGATCTTCTTGTGGGGTTTGAAGTAAGTTTTTATTGAAGCTCGTCGATATTACCAATTTTGTTTGTGATACCCTTGATGTAAGGTAAGATGGCAGGTTGTCGCTCAACTGTGGAAGGCTTGGGCCGGCTTCTGTGACATATTCGTGGGAGCTTGTGATTATTGCTTCGCAGTACTTGTTTTACATACTAAAGCTCTGTATAACTGAGGAGGCAGTTGTCAGGATTCCTGATGACTAAAAGATAATCTCAAATTTTGTTATTCAGATACGTGCAGTTTTCTTTTCCATGTTTAGTGTCAACATACCATTTTACTCTTCTAATGCAGTAATATACTCATACGAAACTCAGGTATGTAGAGTTTACACCTAAAATACATTGTGGTGCGAATTTTGAAATCCGACGCTATGTTTATTTTTTTCCTCTTGGCGAGAAAAAGCGACGAGCTTGCTCGCCGATCTATGAACAGCTTTAAAACGCTTCAACAGACATCTCGTTACTACAATCTCATTTTAATTGGCTTAAGGGTCTACTAGAGATATGAACTATTGTACAAAGTTGACACAATAAGCTTAAATATGACATGTGTTGGTATGTTTTAATATCTTTATATAAATGTAAAACCATGTAGTTTGCAGTTGGTGTCGTCACTATATGTTTGATCTTCCAATGTTATTTGGATGTTTTTTTTTGGTTTTATGCCTAAAAGGTTAGCCTTTGACCACTATCTCACCTGATGGTTAGTAATGATGTGGTCAACGATGTTGTTCAGGCTAACCTAGAAGTACTGGCTCTCAAGGACAGCTGCCGGAACACACCGTTAGGTGCTTGGCGACAGATTTCCTACTTGATGGTAGGTAGCCAGGCGGACATTCGCAAAATGCCCTACCACCATGCTATAACGCCTGCCATCCTAAGACAATAACCGGGACCGACGGCTTAACGTGCCTTTCGAAGCACGGAAACGCTCAGTAGTAATGTCACTAGCGGTCACCCATCCAACTCCTGACCGCGCGTGACGTTGCTTAACTTTGCTGATTGGTTGAGAACAGCTAAGTAAACTTCACTACGAGCGCTTATACGGTTTATATAGTTAAAGTTTATATTTTAAATCACTGGCTATACTCATGCGTATCGGTCGAGATTGTTGACCTAGGTTTCGGGCATAGCCGGTGCCCTTCATCGGGTGAGTTCACGTGTCTTAATAGCGGCGACGACTCCGCGCAACTGAATTTTAATTTATAGTTTTTAATAATTTTTCACATTAATATGTTTCCTACTTACGAGAACTTTCAATCTAAGATTGTACTCAAAACTATATCTGACTGGAGCAGCACTGCTATTTTTAAGGGCAGATAGTTTAGAATTAGACTACTACGATCTGGTCGCCGATGATATAACCTATAGACTTGGACGATATAACAAGAAGCTGCTTGCTGTTCTTGACAGCAGAACTTTCGAGATAAAACTGCCGGAATACACTGTTAGATGCTTGACGAAAAATTTTCTTTTTTGTGGTAGTAGTTAGCTAGTAGCATTTCCAAAATGCCCTACCACCATACGTTAAAGTTCAAGCGTGTAGAGGAATTCGAACCGCGACTCCCCTGCGAGGTACACCATTGCTCTTGCCACTGAGTTATCATTGCTTATACTGTCAATGTCAGTCAGCACATAGAAATTGTATTCTTTTGTTCATGGGGCTGGGAAACCAGCGATGTAACAAAGGGATGAGACATTAAATACATACGCGTATATTGATAATGATATCTTCAGTGCCGAATGTAAGAATACATTTTAAATTATTAAATAATTACATGCATACCTTTTATATTTCTTAAATTCAGAGGCTAAATCTGGTTTTAGAGCAACCCTTCTCTTCGCTATTGAATGCTAATAAAATATCTTAAACGCAAATTTTTATCTAAAAGCTAACAAAATCGTGATAAATCATCATATTTTTGTATACCTGAAGGTTTAGGCAAATGTGTCTTGAAAACTCTCACGTTTTGTCATATATTATTCCAGACCTTTTATTTTCTTTGCCAGAAAAATCAAATTTATATTGGAAGCTGAAAATGTCTTCAAATTATATTTAAAGTCAGTACTGAACCGGTACATCGACGTTGTCCTTCGATATTTGTTTTGTTAGTTGTTTTTTTGTACGTGTGCAAAATGCATTTGAGCATTTCCGTCTACCCGTGAGGAGGTGGCCGGGAGAATGGCCAATTAAAAACTACACGGTGTCGAACCTCTTTCGCATTAAGCGAGACCGAGGGAATCCCTGTGTTTCTCTAATACTAGTTTTTAGTATTTAAATATATTGTTAAAAGAGCAGGTATTTATATACTGTCTACCTTGAACCTTCCAACCACATTTTTTTAAGAAGAAAACTTTATAGTATCCCCAGTAACAGAAAAAATGTGGAATTGAGAGATATTAGAGTAAATTTTTAAAAGCCTTCGTAACGGTTTTTTCTAGTAGTTTTTAACTCTACAACAAGGATGAGCAATGTTGTTGGTTTTTTCGCTTAGACGGCTGACCACTAGAAGCATCTACTACTGAGCACTTCCTTGCTTTGGAGGGCGGTCATCGGTCCCGGTTTTTGACTTTGTTAACATTGTTTTTACGAAGTGGTGGGGCTAGATACCCCCCTTAAGCATAACATTAGTCTTCTAACCTAAACGGTTTATTCCGGGAATCGTCCTTGAGAGTCAGTTCCAAATATAGATTATGATTGCTGATAGGCTGGTCTTTCACAGAAATTTTAGCTGATGGTTAGTGATGATGCGGTGGAAGCTTTTGATCAGTGTAATCTAAAATTACTGACCCTCAAGAACAGCTGCAGGATCTTATCGTTAGGTGCTTGCTGACAGGTTTTATACCTTAGGGTGGTAGGTAGTAAGGCAGGCATTTACCCAAAATGCCCACCACCATGCTTTAAAAAAGAAGAGACAATCTTAAGAAAAGAACCGAGGACGACGCCGTGTCTTCTAAAGCACGAAAGCGCTCAGTAGTAAATGCCGTTAACGGTCACCCATCCGAGTTATGACCGCAGTGGTCGTTGTTTATCTTCGTCGATCGGTCAAGAACGACTAAGCAAGCTATACTACGAATGCTTGAATGAAAACAAAGAAGGTGGTTAATAAAATATTATTTAAAAAGAAATGTTACGTAAAACTCAAAGGCTTTTCAGTGTTGGCAAATAACAAAACAAAGGAAGACCGAAAAGGTATGAATAGATTTTGTGAGGAGGAGTGATAAGAATATACTAGTAGTAGACGAAAACATATTTTTGAACCCTATTTCACACGGGACAAGGTCAAGGTTAAGAAGAAAATATAGGTTACTGGTTATATAACTAGCAGTATTAGCGTGAATTTTATAAAATCCGGCTTCGACCCCGAGATTAAACATGTTTATTACACAAAGTTACAAGCTAGTTGGACTTAAGCCAAATTGAATCTATACAAAGTTGGCTTAACCCATTTTTTATGTTCAAATACAGACATGCGATTTGTATCTTCCTATTCATTTAAAGTAAAATATTTGAAAACGATATATTTTATTTTTTATTATTATTTGTTTTCAATCAATTATCCAAGGACATATATTTGGGAATAATATCTAAACGTTTTTAGTATTCTATCGCTTACTACTTACCTGCTCCTCTCCATTCAAAGATTGTCTGGATAAGATCGCTTTAAGCGATTAGACCGCCTATTGTTCACTATTATAAGTTAATAATTTTAATTTAGGTTTTGTTTAAGGCGTACAATAAAGAGTGTATCTATGTATCTACTTGCATGGTGATAGGGCATTAACGAATGCCCGCCTTGCTAGCTACCACCCTCAAGTAGAAATCTGTCGCCAAGCACAGATGGTACAGACACGCAGCGCGTATGTTCCAGCAGCTGTCCTCGCAGAACCAGTAATTTTAGGTTAGCCCGAACAACTTTTTCGACACACTTGCCATCAGGTGAGATAGTGGTCAAAGGCTTGCCTATCAGCTATAAAAAAAATCTACTACTGCTGCAAGTTCTATCAAACAAAGTTTCAAGTTAGTTTATAGCGCTTTAGAATAAAACAAGAGCAATAAATTATTTGGTGTACTAAAAATAAAACCGGTCAAGTGTGAGTTGTAGGCCCACATCAAGGGTTCCATACAATTCCAACACAGAATGTACCCAAAAAAATATATTCTTTAAACAGATTGAGAAATTTTGCTATTGCGACTTCAATTGGCTGTCTTTTTTGTTTTTTTTTTTTGTTGTACCTTAAATATCAGACTATACTCATACCAAGTTTGACGCTATGAGTGTTTACCATAGAGCAAAAACAAAAAAAACCTTATAAAAAACACGCATCTTCTATATGGCCTCTTCTATCTTATACTCTTTGTTATTATTATTATTTGTTACGCAATCTGCTATACTAAAATATATTTTGTGAAAATTTCAACCGGCTACCTATTTCTGTCCCAAAGATACATTCCTATAAAGGTCGGACGGAAGGACGGACAGCCGAGTCTTCGTAATAGGGTCCCGTTTTCTAGCACGGAACCCTTAAAACATAACTGTCCACAAGGGTGACGTTGGTTTTAGTAACGGCAATCCATATCCATAGGTGCATTAAGTGGTAAAAATCTCATATATATAAAAATTCAACTGAAGCGTGGCATACGATACAGGTGAAGCAAAAAAATGCTTCTATCATCATTTAACTTTCTCACTTCACTGTTTTGACGTACTGTTGGAAGGGACATCACAGGTTAATCTAAGCATCTCGTTAAAAAAAGCACCTATAATGGTAAACTGAATGATGTTCCGGTCCTATATTTTTCATAACTTGAACCCTCCATACCACTCCATTGCATAATATTATTTGAAATCTCCATAATGAAAAATTTCATATTATTTGCAATTTACTTACATGCAGTGAAATTAGGTTACCAATATAGAAATATATTTTTTTGTTACCAAGTTAATGGTATTCATATGTTTCTCTTGGCTATTTCCACAATATAGATATCTGATCACAAAGTTTGCTCTACGAGATACTTCACTTCCTATTTTCACTTTGCGAAGTAAAACCGTTTATATCCCGAATTTTCCTTACTTTTGTTTCCAAATGGCCGAGGAGTCAATTACGCGCCTCTGTAATGGCACCTCATGACAATACAATCTAATCAGCAACTTCGCTAATGTACACGAACAAAACAAAAGAAGTCACTAAACGTCTCCTCTTTGTTGCAGATAAAACTCGACCCGATGTGAAGCGAGATGGACCTTAAGTATCTCATCCTAATGATCGCCTTCGCGACCGTCGAAATAAATGTCACCGAAAGCAGACAAAACGATAAAAGAAGATGGAAGAACGACAAAAGCATGTACTCGCATTACGTCAATATCTGTGACATTCAAGATAGAGGATCCAAAGTTCATTGCTATTGTGAAAGCATTAAAATCAAAACTGCAACGAAAGCTGACTGTTGGGTTTTTAACGGTGGCATTGCGGAAGACGATCCATTCTGGTCCAATTTCTATTCTCAACCTAAAATCGAAAAGCTTACGTTCAACGTTAGAGCCGACGGAGGGCTGACATTCATCCCCGCTAAAGTTATCGTTCGCCTCGAACGGCTCCAATACCTCAACATACAATACGCCCATATAAACAGCATACCTTCATTCGCGTTCACGAACTCCACAACGCTCCGCGAAATAACATTACCGAAGAACAAAATAGCGAAACTTGAGAAAATGTCGTTCGCTCATCTGATAATGCTGTCAAACGTCAGCTTAGTAGAAAATCAGATATCTGAATTGAAACGGGACGTATTCTACGTCCTACCAAATTTGCAAAGGTTATACCTGTCGAAGAACAATTTAGGCGTGTTGCACGACGGCTGTTTCAAGCATTTGAACAACCTCATCAAGTTAGATCTCGACAATAATTTGCTGACTGTCGTCATTAGAGAGAACTTCCAAGGGTTGTCTAATCTGATAACGTTGGATATGAGAAACAATAAATTAACAATGATAGGGGACTTGGCGTTTGCGGAACTTTGGAGTCTACAAGAACTTTACCTGGACGGAAACGAAATAGAATTTATATCTGAGAGAGGTTTCGGTGGATTGACTCAGCTGCGGAAACTTTCTTTGTCCGATAATAAGTTGGGGACATTAGACGACGGCGTGTTTGATGATATTCAAAAGTTGAACGTTTTGGATCTGAGGAATAACAACTTAGAAACGCTGAAGCAGGAGGCGGTACACAATGTTTTGGAAAACATGAAGTCCAATTACGCCTTAATCTCTCTCGACGGTGAGTTTTTAACTTTCTTTGTGATTTATCTTTGTTAATTCAGCTTTGGGGATTCTTTATTAATTTGCAACGGTTTGGAACTTTTCACATTCTGGATTGATATCCAGAATAAAGTTCTGTCCAATAATAAGTTATGTGGCTAAAGTATATTTAAAATGTTCTACAATTAAAATATATAAAATGTAGAACAAACATCACTTTACACTTCAGATATAGAAAAGTCACTAAACGTTATCATTCTGTAACTTCAATAAATTTAATATGCAATATGTTCCCTTGCCGATAAATTTAAAATCTACTCTCTTTTTGTTAAAAACTCCAAGGGTAATTAAGTATCCAAACAAATCCGTCCAACCGCAACAAAAAGTAATTCGATCCATCCATCTGTGCGAAGTTAATTATCATTTCCTCTCGGATCCTACTTTTTTCATTCCCCCAATTTGCTCCAATTCGGGTAATTTACCCCAATGCAATGTTCGCAGTCCATAAGATATTGCCATTAATCGCCCGATTTACCATTAAATCTATAGCCGTTGAGCAGATGGAATTGATTGCCAATATCACATTAATTTGTTGATTTATACGTCAATATGTACACGCTAACTACATTATGAATTGCCAGAGGAAAAATTGTATCTCCCGACTTTTTCAGTTGGCTCATGTTGTTTTTTAAAAATTGTATCGTTCGATACCAGAATTGATTACTACATTTATTTCCCACTTAATATTTACGTATGCTTTGATATTAAAATATATAATGGAATATGCATTGCGCTTTTAGTTTAATTCTCTTTAGTGGTTTAGTTTTTAACATCAATCAAAACATGCCGGTGGCTGATATAAAAAAAAAATATTTAAGAGCTTTTAACACTTAATATGGAATATAAAAATAAAATTGCAGCACATAATATGCACCGTCGGTCCTGGTTGTTGTCTTACGATGGCAGTCGTTACCGCATAGTGGTAGGGCATTTTGCGAATGCCCGCCTGGCTAGCTACCACCTCAAGTGGAAAATCTGTCGCCAAGCACCTAACGGTGTGTTCCGGCAGCTGTGCTTGAGAGCCAGCCATTCTAGGTTAGCCTGAACAACTTCGAATCTTCGACCACATCATCACTTACCATCAGGTGAGATAGTGGTCAAAGGCTAACGTATAAGGCATAAAAAAAAAAAAATACAGAAACATCCTGTCTGACGTACCATGGCATGATCATAGTTTTTGCTCGGTGACGTGATTTTTTTTTAATGTTATTGTGACGGAACAAGCTCGAGGCCCACCTGATGTTAAGTGAATAAACCTATGCCTATAACAGATACATTTTATCACAAGTCACGAATTGCACTGCGCCCGTCATGTTGAGACATAGTTTTTAAGTCTCATGTGCCTGTAATTTCACTGGCTCTCAAGGACTGCTGCCGGAACACACCGTTAGGTGCTTGGCGACAGATTTTTAACTTGAGGGTGGTCGCTAGCCAGGCGAGCATTCGCAAAATGCCCTTCCACCATGCGGTGAAGCTCAAGCCCGCGGCGGAATTCGAACTATGGACCTGCTGCGCGGCAGTCCATAGCCAATGCCACTGAGCCATAACTGCTTCAAAATCTTTGAGGCAAGCGGAGCATGTTAGCGTTCATGTGCTTATTTATTTTAATTATTTCAAAGAATTTTATTAATACTTACTATTGTTGTATGTAAGTTTATATACGATGGCTAAAGCAGTCCAAAGAATGGAGTAAAGATTGTCATACAGGCTATGAAAGTTAAATTAATGAGTTTAGTTTAATTAATGCTGTGAATAATCCTTGAACAACATATAAATAAGCACAAGCCATAAAAATATTCAGGCATTTTTGAGCAGATAATGCTTGCCATCTGTATTTTAAACAACTGGCACTTTGAAAAAGGGTGTCAAAACCAGACACACATTCATTTGTTTATAAAAAATCATGCAAATATTATTCGTATTCTACTCAATGTGCTCTAGATGCATTCACATGTTAGGACGTAAAAAAGGTTTTCGTTTAACTTCTGATGTGTTAAAGTTCCTTCTGAAAAATTATTGAATTTCTAGTCTAAAATTCATCTCTGGGTATCATCAGTTTACACCAAATATCAAAATTTTAGGTTTATAATTCAGTTCATTTACGAGCTAGATACCCCTGACATGCGTAATTACGGACAAATATAGACATCGGAGTCTCACTTGTAATGTTTTGAAGGGCTAAACGGAACCCTATTTACCCTACAAATACTATCAGTTGCAAGAAAAAACTTCAAATGTGAAGTTATTACTTACTAATATTACTTAATCCATTTTGAAAGGGCTTTCACTCATTAAATACCTGTCACTTCAAATCACCAGTTCACACTACAAGAAAATGATCTAGATACCGTATGTGGCTATTTTAGCGATGTGTTCCACGTTTTCTTAGAAAATATTTTCCTACAAAGAAAACAAGAACAAATATCAGATTTCTTCAAGCCGCACAACCTCAGTATCGTAAACTTCTGTGGCTACCACACAAATATATATGTGACCTTCATAACTTTGGACTTGAACAAACCTACAGTTCCTCAGATTTGTACTTAAATAAACAATGAGAGTCCGACCTACGGACATGAATATTAGTTTACGTGGCAAACTATGAATCAGGCCTTTGTACTGGAAACGGTAAAAACAGTAAGAGATTGTATGCATTAAGTTATGTATGACGCGTTTTTGAAAGAACTACAAAAGGATAAGACCACGTAGCGGATACGGCTATAGGCTTGTCAAAACTTATGCGACATGGTTTTATCTCATTTTAAAAAAATGTTATCATCTCCTTAATTATAATGCGGGACTTATAATAATAATGTTAGTATAAAACTTGTTTAAGCTGAGATTTATTTAAAAAAATCAACTTTAAAATTGATTTCTAAAAACGGTTGCGTGTTTTGTGTTGTTGTTTGTTTCTTATACGATTACTTTACCAAGTATGAACTGGATAGATCATTTAAAAATTGATTATTAATAAAAAAATAGAATGTTGAATTGCAATCCATGTAAATGAGCAGTATTTTAGGCGAGTGAGTGATTATACAAGCATTATGCATCACTAAAACAAGTGAAAAAAATGTAAAATAAAACATAACTGAGTTCGAACACTAAATATATGAAATATTTTATAGAAGTCAGACAATAACAAAGCAAGGTCAGTGTTTTAAATCAGCATGGTACTAACCTCAAAACAATATTTCAAACTTTTTAGTGTTGTAAGTAGGTTAGGTTTGTAAATATTTTTTGTTTTGGTGTTTGTGAAATGTTGAGATTGTTTTTGTGGCAAATGACTAACATAAAACTTGTTTCAACAAGTTTAATGTACACACGATTTGCTGACACTCCTTATAAATAATAACTTTACTAGGCATGACGTCGTCCAAATGAAACAACAATTTATTCACACTGTAACGCATTGAAATTAACCAGGATAGGAAAGTAGTTATCTTCTACGTATCATCTGGTCATTGATTCAGCCACCAGCATAACCAATTTGTTACAAAAGTACCTTACTGCTCATTGCTTTGTAATGTTGTTTTGCTGTGACATTTTAATGGACTGTATATTTTGTTGAGAGTTACATTTTGCGCAAAACTACCGTTATCTTTGTTGGTTTTGATTTATAATCCTTTGCAACGGTTAATTTACACGGATTTGAATAATAGAGCTTCAGGCAGGTTATAAAATTTATCTCTATCAAACTGTATCTGTATCTTTTGTTTACAAATTATAACATACTTGAAAACCAAGAGTTGCAGCTTTTGTAATATTAAAATATTGTTCGCAGGTAACAAACTGACATGCGACTGCCGGCTTTCTTGGCTCCAAAAACTACGCAATGAGACTCGCAGCAAGCGCCTCAAGTTTGCAGTGACACGCCTCAACTGCATCATGGATACAAAACTAAGGTCTCACCTTGGTGCTATCAAAGTAGAAAGAGTTACTGATCAGCAACCAAAGAACAACATTGCTCTGAAAAAAGACTCAGACTACGAAGATGATGACGAAGTGAGCGACGACAAGCAATACGAAGAAATGCAGGATCAGGAGAATGAAGAAGTCAAAACAGAGTATAGACGGAAGTTAGTGGAGATTCCTTCAGAGATGTTGCCTTGTCCTAACAGGCTGATCTACGAATCTTCTTATTCGCCCCCGACGCAAGACGAAGTAAAGTATTACAAAGCCTCTTCAAGTATACAGACTCTTGCGTCAAAGTACTTGATTGTGGTCACACTTTTTAAACTATTGTAGCGTTCTGTGATCTATTGTAAATAGTTGTGTGACTTTTAAAACACTTTTTATAGGGCTCAAATCAGTTTCTTCATCTGTAAAAATAACACACAATTAACACTTTCATTAGTATTTTAACTTGTTCGTTACACGTAGGGTAAGATGTCAGAATTTTCGTACTGCCACTATCACTATATTAGAGTTTATTAAATAATTGGGTTTAATAAATAAGGTTTAAGTGAATTTGAGATTATTTAAAAAAAGCATATTATCGATATGTTTTTATTGATAAAACATATACATTTTGCCGCTTTTATTCAATAGTAAGAACTCAGCGGAAGTTTTTTTTATCATTAACGAATGGATGGATTAACAACATTTTAAAGTTAATATACTAGATATTAAGGTAATCCTATTTCATTAAACTTCATAAAAAAAGTCATGATTATTTGGGTTAAACAAATGAAATACGTCAAACATATCACTTATTTTAATTATAATTTCCAAATCCCCAAAAGGTGTCAAAACAATTAAATTTCGCCACTTCCCAATTAATCGAAGCAAGCCCATTGTCATCTTTCCGAGTCAGTACAAGACTCGGAAACTTCTTTACCATAAAACTTGTCGGACCCGAGGATCAAACATAAGACACCTAAAATCCAAAGATATGGTTTTGCGACACCAAAGTAGATTTTACGTGTTGTGCATTTTAGGTGAACGTAAGATTTGTTCTCAAACTAGTTTTATTATAGTGTGTATTTTTAGCGAAAATATTGTTGTTGAAAAGAAAACCTTTGATTTCGATAAATCAAAAGGTAATATTTAATGTCTTTCATATCAATATTAGTTCTTAGGTATGACATACAGATCGATGTTATCATAATAACTTGACCAACTCCTTCTTCGTATTACATCAACTAAGATTACGATGTATGATATATAATTATGTATGTATCATCTTTTAGTTATTGTTAGAGATATTCTTTACTGTAGTGTATCGTATGATTGTCCACTACGGAATAAGCCTCTCTCATTTAGGGGGAGGAGGAGGGGAGGGGGGGGGGGGTCCGTATAATATGTATGGGGAATATCGTCGATATTTTATATGTAGCAGATTATTTTAGAAGAACAGGAAACAAAACATAATGATATATATAGATAAAAAAAAACTTTTCAAATTGTATTTATTATAATATTGCAATAAACAGAATAATGAAGCATATATATAACATGGCGGTCACACCTAAATATAAATAAATATATGAGTACAAATAAGACCCATAACACCCACTTTTCGCTTTGACATATTTTGGTCCCAAATATTAAGTTTTACAAATAATAAGTGTTAATTAGGGATGTATTTATGTTAATCACAACTAGATAACATCTCTTGTTTTTTCTTGAAAAGGGTAATTATTATTATTCGCTTCGTTTTTCTTTACAGTGAACAAACCATATATGGTTTTGCTTTTCTAATATTTTTGTTATAAGGAAATACATACATTCATAAATAATATTTTAAACACGCAACTTTAAGCTGTAGTGTTGACAGCAGCTTAAAAAATATATATGAAACTTCAATGGTAACAAAAACATACAAAAATGTGAAATCCAACATCAGTTCAACCAACACTCATAAACTTTTAATTGAATTCAAATAGCTTTGAAAAGAGCTAATGAGCTTCATGAAATCGATTAACCAAACGCTTTGGAGTCAAAGTTTGATAGTTTTCTGAACAATTATAAGTTGTCTTTGTACAATCCAATAAAGTTTCGCTGTTGAGATCGACTGCGATAGTTTGAACGCGAGAAGTGACTTTTCTGTTACTTTCAAATCAATTATTTGTCTATGGTAGGAAGCTTTATTTTAAGCTGAATGTGTTCAGAATAAGTTTATATATAGATCCAAATTTATTTTCAATTCTGCTAGCAGCATTGTATATAACATTGTAGACATTTTTTAGGTACTTATTAGTAAAACAACTTGTCAATACCTTCTACTTTTGTAAGCTTTTGTCGACGAATACATGTCTATTATAGATTATATCTTATTACTGAACTGATATACGTATATTGAAGTAGAAACGAGTAAAACAGAAAAAAGTATGTATACAAACCAAAAAATAGTGAGAGTATAACCTGATAAATAAGAATTTTATATTCTTAACAAAAAGCTTACAAAATCTCAACAAAGGAAATCTCAGCAATTTTGCACCACGAGCGAGATTCGAACACGAGTCTATCCATCCCTTGAGCCGGGACATGTTCTGCCAATTGAGCTGTCTTAGTGAGTGAGACACAGCTCAATTTTATCCTTTCGTTCCGATAGTTCAACCGTCTCAAGGGGACGGAGGGACATCGACAACTGAGTTGAACTACAAACATGACAAATTGTTCAATTAGCTTTAAACTTCTTGACTTTGACACGTCGGTGCAAAAATAACAATGTGAGAGTTATAGAGTTGCGTCAAATTCTTTCAAATTTTTCATTTCGTTGTAAGTGAGAATCTGACACTTTGAAATCTCTTTCTGTTAATATATATCCTGTCAAAACTGAAAACTATCGAACCGTAATCACAAACTAAGTAGACAGGTAGAATGTGGTCTGGAGGAAATAACTATATACTAGTCTAATACCATATTATAAATATAAAAACGAAGTTATCGTTCAAGCTGTAAATATTAGTGTTAGTGTTAATTAAAATAAATTAATTACTGACTGGTAATGTAAGTTTTTTCTTAAATAGCAAGTTTCACTTAGAGCTCTCGCCGTGTGCTTGTGAAGTCTTACTGAAGTTGAGATTGGCACTTCGCTTTATTAAGAGTAAGTACTTATTTACTTAAGGCTTGGACAACGTTTCTTGCCACTTCAATTATATATACACTATTTTGTAGATGTGATTTTAATTATGATTACAGCCAGTTTTTTCTACAACATGGTAAGATACACTTTTCAAAATCATAATAATATATTTGCAAATTAGGTATTAACAAAAAGGAACCCTGAGTATCCTTAAAGTTTGGGACACGCAATATTTTTACATATTCTCAATTGTCAGAAACGTGGTTTGAAAATAAAAGTATTTCTTTTTTAGTTTTGTCTTGATCTAAAAATACACTATTTACTACAGAAAACTTATTGAAAAAAACTTTGATAATATTGACGAATACCCGCGGGCATTTTTGTTTCGAGTTTATTTTGTTTCATAACCATTTTGATTTATATTTTAGTATAATGATTTACCGGTCAACCAAATAAAAATACCTAGAAATACGATAATCGCAAAATACCGCCATTTCCCGATTTCACTTGAAAATGTGAAGAGCGTGTATTTTTTTTCATCAAATCAAAATTCGTTTATTGCTACACAAAAAATATAGATAGAATCAACAATGACAACCAATACACAAGAAAAAAAAAACGATTTCATGATATTTCGTGACTAAAGTAGAGGGAAAAGATAAAGAGGTTTTGATATACATAAATAATGTGGGCAAGATTACAAAACTCAGTATACAGTCCGTACACATTTCCCCTGTGCTCGAACAGGTGTTCGTCGAGCTAGAAACATCGCGTTATTAAATACAACCATTGCAACTATGAATTGGAATACAATACACAAGAAAAAAAAACAACTTAAAAATATTTTGTAACTAACAGTGGGAAAAAGAAAGATGATATACATAAATAATGTGGGCAAGATTACAAAACTCAGTATAAAGTCCGTACACATTTCCCCTGTGCTCGAACAGGTGTTCGTCGAGCTAGAAACATCGCGTAATTAAATACAATTATTAATATAATTGGAATACTTTTCGTTGTCATAAAGTTTTTTATTACATACGCGCCTGGCGTTGTTGTTGGCGTTAGTTTTGTAAGAACTTATACATCAGCCATCATTAAGAAAACCCCCATTTTGGGCTGCTGACAGTTGACTGCTTGGGTGCTTCAAGCACAGTTACAGACTGGACTGCTAATCAATTTGTATTGTAAGTAAACTTCGAAAAACCGACCAACCAAGAAATAAAAAGAAAGTGGATTAGATCATCGACTTGCAATCACGGAGAAGCCAGGACCGGAGTCCTGGCTGCAATGGTTGCAATCTCAATCAAATCGATATTTTTTTTTATGCCTGATAGGTTAACCTTTGACCACTATCTCACCTGATGTTAAGTGAAGATGTGGTTGAAAATGTTGTTCAGGCTGACCTAGAAGTACTCCACTCGATGAATGAGACAATCTCTTAAGGTTTTTGATACAGTTCTTAATATAATTATTTTTAATGTTTGTTACAAATTAACGATACGAAGACGAATCTCAAACTTTTTCAATGTAATTTGAATAGATTTTCATTTGAATTGAAATCGCAGGTGTTGATATCACACGTTCAATATAAATTTTCAGTAAATTTTGCAATTAATAATTCAAAATGGCGCGACGAGACAGACCTCGTTTGATTGAGTGTAGTGGTGAAATGAATATAATTATATAGTTGCCTATTTCGGAATTCAATCAATGTATCAAAGCTCTTTTATCTATAAGTTTATGTAAGTTTGCGGCTTTATAATTACTATAAATTATAAATGTAAACTGCCAATTATAACTACAAATTGCATTTTCTTTAGTTATTCATAAGATTATATTAAAAAACGCAATACACTAAAAAAATACCAAAACTACAATAACCAACCTAAAGACCGTTTCAGTTCTTAGGCAGTCTAAATGCATTAGCTCACCAGTGGGTAACGTGCCCAGCAATTTTTTTTTGTTGTGTTGCGAAGGAACACGCTCTAGGTCTATCTGATGTTATGCTTACCTTTGCCTTAAATGGATGAATTTCGTCATAGGTGACGAAAAGCACTGCGCCCATAGCCCTGACATGTACAGTGCTTAAGTTTTACTTGCCTTTTACTTCATAATTACTTACTGGCTCTTAAGGCCTGCTGCTGAAACACACTGTTAAGTGCTTGGCGATAGATTTTACTTAAAGGAAGATAGCTAGCCAGACGAGCATTCGTATAATGTTCTTCCACCATGCGGTGAAGCTCAAGCCAGCGGTGGGGATCAAACCATGGACCTGCGGCACCGCAGTCTATAGCTATAACTACTCGGCTATCATTGCATTAAACAGTTAAATATTGTTATAATCGATTGCTGCCATTCTGGAGCCATATTAATTAATGCATATCGATGATGAGGACATAACCTAAACACGTTTGGTTCTTGTTTAATTAATGTGGGAATGCTTCATGCGTCGACATTTTAAGCACTGATTATTAGCGCCTACAAGCGAATGCCCGCCTGGCTAGCTACAACCCACAAGTAGAAAATCTGCCACCAAGCACCTAACAGTGTGTTCCGGCAGCAGTCCTTGAGAGCCAGTAAAACAACTGTATGTCTTAGGGTGATGGGCGCAGTGCGGTTTGTCATTTGTGATGAAATGCATCTGTTATAGACAGAGGACACCGCTTAACATCAGGTGGGCCTCGTGCTTGTTCCATCACAATAACATTAAAAAAGCCGCCGTGACGTCAAAGGCCACGCAGCCAAACCGGAAGAATTTTCGACGCGTTTCACTTCAACACGAAGCATTCGCAGGAGGTCTTGACTCTTCAAGCGACAGACGACATCGTCTCGATCGATGAACGCGTTGAAAATGTTTCCGGTTTGGCAACAATAAAATAATAGTAAAATTTAATTTATTTATTCAGGCACACTGATATGGGTAATGGCCTCGTCCATAGATAGCCACGTTCTGGATCATACGATTTCAGATTGCTACAGCTACCAATACGATATCATCACTCTATCATTTTCATGAGCGACCCTTCCCGCTTCTCTAGGGTGAAAAGTTGTCAATTTGGTAGTTGCACGAACCACTATAGTTGGTTTATTATTAACTCACTTCCTTTTGAACCCAAATGTAACGCATTCATATCCAGATGAAAATCCCATCACAAACGAATGGAATAATCATTACGTCTTCTCCTGTTATCAATACAGATATATTCTATTGTTTTCTGCCAGCAACCATTCGCACTACAAAAATAAAAGTGTTTCAATACGTTTGAAACACGAAATAACAATATATTATATCTTTTTCATGATAACAAAAGGAAACTTTGAAACTATCTTCATTTAACGTTATGGATAACTAGCTGCCAAAACTAAGTTTCAGAACTTAGATGATTAATTATTATTCAATAAAATAGCCTTTATTTTGAGTGATAAAATAACAAAGACTTCATCGACTTTTTGCATGACTGTTTGGAGTGTTTGGTATATAACTTAGGAATAAATCCTATTTAAATTATACCCCTTAACTCAGTTTGCCTCTTAGAAAATGCCTCTTTAACTATTTTTATTTCAATAGATTAGTACTTATGTTAATATATTATTTAGGTTACGATCAAGTTCATATTATATAATACAATGGTTAACAGCAAATCGATAGCACGTTCGATGATAGTAAATATTATTTTGGATTTAATCAAAAGCCTTCGTCAAGATCTCGAATGTACCTTCTTATTATTGCTGCGGCCGCGTTCCGAGACATAAAATTATTGTTGACTGATATGGTTGAGCGATATAGAATTACAGAAGATATAATGTTAAATTTCTATGTATTTCAAACATAAAAGTATTGCATTTTGTTTGTAAACATTTAAATAATATTTATTATAACTTTTGGATAGCACAGTGTTGTCTAAGTTTACGAGTACCTAGTAAATAAGTTTTAATTCATTTTCAAGACTGTATTTCTTAGTAAGTTGGCAAAGTTCGTAGCTAAAATTGATAAGATAACCAGTGATTTACATACCAAAGATTATTTTGTAAACAAGAGATAGGTATTTATCGTTGGAAAGGTCTAAACTCGGTTTTCTGCGATAACACAATGTAAATAAACACAATAAATTACACCACAGTGTAGTATGATCAGTAGCAAAACTTTATAACATTACCTAAATCGAAAAATAATAACCATTTTTTATATGTTTTCAATAATCGTCATTCTGAAGTAAAACTCATCCAAAGTTATTTCAACACATACGATAATTGGATAGAATATTAGGATAAAAATGTGCATACATAGCTGCTGTGCACTAATTTAAAAATATATCTGCTGATGTTGTGTTATATATGTCATGCTTTGACAAATCATGAAAATTTAAATATTGATGTCAAAGAAAGAAATTCATATACAGATTTTACTTTGAAATACATGTATATGAGCAGTGTGACCAGAGTATTTTAAATATTTTGAGCTTCAAAGGAAAATTATATGCATATAATTACGCCTCCATTTCCCCGGAAGAAATATGCTAAGTGCCATTTTTTTCCAATTTTGTTTTGGGTCTATGTAATAGAGAACATGAGTATTATTATCTAATCAAAATAACAGCTTAAAGTATTCAAAATCAACTGAAATTGACTATTTAATGTACTGAATCACCCACAGTAACATATTTTAGATTTATATCATAGAATTATATCATAGCACTAACAAATAGGCAATGTAATTTGTACGCATAAGTTGTCATAGGTTAAAATTAGTTACATCGTAAGACATCATTTTATTTGCGTAAAGTTCTCCTACTGCTCATTTTATGTAATGTGATTGAGCTGTCTATTCTTATCGGAGTGTGAAAACAATAAATTGATACTTTTCCAACGTTTGTGTTTTATTTCAATCCATAAATTGTTTACCGGCTGACTGAACTTTAGTCAAGAAATTGAATTGGAGCCTTGGTTTCTATTGGATTTTATGAATCATTTATTTAGTTACAAAGCTAAGATAAAGTCACTAGAAAGACAATATCAGTAAGATTTATTATATTTTTAAATTCAGAAAACCTTAAAATTGAATTTGATAGGAGCTTCAATCACAGCATTATTAGAATATTAAAATTACTGTTCTAAATATAATGACTGTAATGTTAATACTTCTTTTTATTTAGAAGCATTATAATATATACGATATTATGATGATAGGTAAGAATTAGTTTCACTTGTTTACCTGCTTTAGACACCAATTGCAAAGTATCGCTGTTTCTAAATTGCAGTATAGAAATAATTAAATTTGTAACTTTCTGTAAGGATATATTTTATTTGTTCCATAGAACAAGACGTCATCGAAGTGATATTTATTTTACTTAATTTAGACCTCTACAAATTTAGGACAGTATTTTGTCTTTTCAGCATGACTTTCCATTTTTGGCAGCAACGGTAGCAGTAAAATATTTAAAGTTCTAAAACATTTTTTTTATAGTCATGATTGCACATTTAGTCGGTGCAGCGATGAATAGGAGCGGAATGAATACGCTGGCCCGCTTTTTTCCGGTAGGCAGCAGAGAGTGAAGAGGTTGTAACAAGTATGCGGCGCAGACGGCAGTGTTTTTGTTTACGCTTTATTGATTTAATACCAGTACACTTTTGGTATGGGGTATTATAAGTAAAAACAGTGGCACATTTAAAGTTCCATAAAATTACAAAATCACAGATATACAATAAGAAAAATTTAAGTCATGTGCGGGATTCGAACCCGCGTCCATTCACCCCTTAAGCCGGGGTATGCTCTAAACAATTGAGCATCGTATGGAGATGGAGCGACATCTATAGTACCACTTGCGTTGTACTACAAACAAGACCAATTTTGCAATTGGTTTTATACTTGTAAATGATAACGCAACCTTATAATTTTAATATTGTTAGATTTGCAATAACGCCTGCTATGCGGATCACACTACAAAATCACAAATATACAACAGTTTTTTTTTTATATACGTGATTTTGTAATGTAATCCGCATAGCAGGCGTTATTGCAAATCAAACAATACTAAAATTCCATAAAATTGTTTTTAATAAACTATGCTGCATATTCGGAGCGCAGTGATGAGAATATGCGGATCAGGTACGCAGGCCCATTTCTAGTTAGGCAGCGGTAAGTAGACTGGTAGTGAAGACGGTAGTGTGGTAGTAAGCGATAAGTGGAGCGGAAGTCACTCTATGCGGCGTGGACGGCAGTTTTATATATATACTTTATTTATTTTATATGAATACATTTTTGACATGGGGTATTTTGATTTTTACAATGACGAGAATATTACAGAGTATTAAATAGTATATTTTATGTGGACATAAAATCTATTCACATCAAAATACTATAAATATTGCAGGATAGTCATGCAATACTTATTATTATAATTTGGAGGTAAAAACAGTAGAAAGAGACTTAATTTTATTTGATAGCCACATTTTAGAAGCGATTTATGCCGCGTCTGCATAGGCGCTATAGCAACACCCGTCATTTGCTCATGACACTCGTCCTTCCCGCCGCGATTTCCGCTCCCAAAACACTTGATAATTAATATTATAGTAGGTACTCAAGCGTATCGCTTCCGCGGTTCCACCCTCATAGGGCGGCATAGATCGAATAAGCAGACTTCATCTGAAACAAACAAGTATTTTTGAAAATAAAAAACTTAGCTGTTACATCTGCGATGTATTTTTAATCTATATCAAAACTAGTAATTATACAATATTAAATCTAGTCTTCGCATTGTGCGGAGATAAAACTCATTTAGTAATGATGAGATTGAATTTGTCGATAAGTCATACATGGTCATAGAACATATAATAATACTACGTATAGAATGGACACTCCTCTCCCCCCACCAAAACAAGCCATCCTCACCCCGCCACAGATTCTGAGCTGTAGCTGAGCTGACTTGAGTACGGGACGCGCAAATCGCGCACGATGACGTGACGACGAATCGGGACGATTGTACGAGTATTTTAAAAGTTGAGAATGGTGTACTTTTGTGTACTCTTGACGTAGGCATGAAAGGTCCCAAGAAGGTCACTGACGTCACCTTCCTACCTGGGATTCCGTGTGAAGACGATGTTACATTGTTTTGAGCACGGATCTAAAGTCCTCATATAGCAAAGCTTGCCGAGCAACTAGATTAAGAGGGCAATTCCCATCAATAAGGAACTTTTAACGTAAAACGTTTTGTTTCAAACATGAATTAAATATTTTCCGTCAACGCCCTTTTGTTTGTCATCACCTCCTAACAACATCATCTTGAATTACACGAAAAAACCTACAGTTGGGGCTTGTAAAAATCTATGAGCTTAGTATCAATAGTTTTAAAGTTTTTATTTTTGTACTAATTCTTTCATATATGGATTTCTGTGGTCCGAAAACATTTTGATTTGATTTGATAACTCATATTCGATGGTATATACGAGTCAGAAGTTGATGATGATAATATTGCTAAAAAAGTTAACCACTAGCAAAAAACGTCTCATGCTCGAGCATATATATAAATATATACACATGGCATATGGATCTACATAATTTTATTAAGTTTTGCACTTGAAACTTAACTTTTCTCCAGCCAGATATATATAACAACGAGACCTGCAAAATTGTTTCTAAGTAATTTTATGGAGAGCAAGCCGCAACTTTAAATCGCCCGATAAAATTCAAGGATCAAGCAAACGCATCGTTGTAAAACAGTAATGATTTTCTACGTAGTTACACGTAGTTAGAGTTTCCACTATACAAACACACTCACACACACCCTTATTCTAGAGAATAAGGGCGTGTGTGAGTGTGTTTGTATATATACAAAATCGATAGTAACGAAGAAATTCTTCAACTAAAAATCAATGCTAGTGCTGTTTTCTTTGTACAATTAAGTATTGATGTCATACAACAATTATTTGTTTAAGTCTTTTCATTACTCGTTTTGGTATCTCAGCTACGACCTTAGCCCCTCAGCTCTCTCAAGGGGAAAACTGAAAAACAGTGTTATAATAACTAGGTCTAGTGTGATTTTTACCCGTGATACGCCACGAGCGAGTAAACACGATTTTGTATGACAAAATGCTTTATTCATTACGTGCCGCAAGGGGCACTGTGCTTTTATCATATAAAATTGCGTTAACTCTCGGCGTATCCCCAGTAATACTCACACTAAACCTACACACCACAGTGTGAGCATAACACATGCTGAGTCTACCCCTATTGTCCTAAAATGACCCTACTACTACTGTAAGTAATAGTAATCTTATATGTAAAATTGTAGTTATTTATTGGTAGTTACATGATATTTTTTTTTTATTATATTATTTAATTATGACATCATATCCAGCACTATCCATGAAGGTCTTGACATTAAAGTTTCTAATAGTAGGATTCTTATTCAATGAAGGCATTTGCTTTTTACGGATCACCTTACTATATCAGCGGTATTTTCCACTGCCGCAGATAGCCTATTCCGTAGAGCATATTCCCTCCTCAAAGGCTGGCAACGCATCCTCGATACCTCTGGTGTTGCGGATGTTCGTGGGCGACCGTGATCACTTACCACCAGGTGAGCCGCCTGCTCGTTTGCCCTACTATCCCATAAAAAAAGCCTTCCTATTATGTGAGTGTTTGCCATATCCCCCACGTTTGGTAGGCGTCCCGGGGATCGCATTTAAGATAGCAGATCCTTTAACGACGCTGCTGCCCATCTTCCGGTATTTTTCACTTAGTCGCCTCTCACGTCATGGGTGTCGTAAGAGGTGACTCTGGGAAAAATACGAAGAGAATAATGGGAAGAGCTATGAAGGGGGTGATATTCTAGCCCGGCTCCCCACAGGCTAATAGAAAGTAAAAAAATACATATGGCTATTTTATTGCCATACCTGATAAAGAAATATCATATGAGTATTATGCAATATAACAACTTATAAAAATTGGTTGCAATTATGTTTATTTGTTGAATTGAAATAAAGCTTCTCGGAAATTGCGAGAGTGAAATTGTTTATTAATTAAAGCCCTAGAAACAGTATAAATACAGCACTATGTAGAAATAACCCGTCGTCCCCATCGTTAGGTACTTAAATAATTTACATTACAAAAGCTTTATGAGATCTACGAGAACGCTATGATAATATGTTAAATTGTTATGCAAAAAATAAAAGAATTTCTGGATCAAATTGACATTTTCAGATAAAACTATAGGTCTCAAGAACAGCGACAATTTACTGGAAATGCAATATCTCCGCAGCGAATGCCGATATTCTCTAACTGTCCGTATATAAAATAAAAGAATAAGGTATTAGAGAGGCGAGGACTTGACTTAATGGAAATAATAATTATTGACTACAGTTGACTATAAGAGAAAAAATCCATTAAAGATAAAGATGAGATAGGATTTTATAATAACTGAGAAACAATTTTGATGACCATATTTCGAATATCAGCTCCTTGACATAATATGTCTTATTATATACTTATCCAGGATATTCAGTTTCTTGGAACTCAATTTAAAACGTCTAAAATGGTGATTATATGTTTTTTTTTATGTTATTTGTGAAGGAAGAAGCGCGAGGCCCACCTGATGTATAGTGGTATCCTCTGCCTATAACAGATACATTTCGTCACAAGTCACAAATTGCACTGCGCCCGTCCCCTTGAGACATAGTTATTAAGTCTCATGTGGCTGCAATTTCACTGGCTCTCAAGGACTGCTGGCGGAACACACCGTTACGTGCTTGGCGACAGATTTTCTACTTGAGTGATCACGCTAGCCGGGCGGAAATTCGCAAAATGGCCTTCCACCAAGCGGTGAAGCTCAAGCCCGCGGCGAGATTTGAACCATGGACCTGCTGCGCGGCAGACCATAGCCAATGCCACTGAGCCATCACTGCTTCAGAATATACTTATAATATACTTAGTGTTAGTGACCGTGACCGAGAGTTAAAACAAACTATATACTACCTAGTACATAGTTTGTTTTAACCATCACGAGTATACTCCGATCACATTTGGTATCAGAAACCTATTTCCAATTCATTCATCTTGCATTTAAAGAAACATCAATCTCTATCAACAACAGAACCTGTCATTTCTAGCCCACGACATTCTTAAAAGTTTACAGGCTCTAAAGCAACAGCTGCCTGTTTTCATTATGCCTTGGAGTAATAAACTAAGACAACAGTTAATTATCACGGGCGAAGCCGAGGCCCGCATCTTAGCCTAATGAAAGGTCAAGGAGGCAAACGTTCCCAGAAAAATTTAATATTTTAAAAATGTTTGCTTAATAATGAATACCCATTTGTGGAGCTTGTAGATTGACAAGAAAAATACGGTTGGAATTTTAGACCTTGTTTTCTGGTTTTGTAGGATTCTGTCCTCGAAAACGGACCCGGCTGTTTAACTGCCCATACCCCGTCCGTCGATCCATCCGTCAGACCGTCTGGCGTGCGTTCTCTTTCTGACCTTTAAAGGACTGTATCATTAAGACTGTAATAGGTAGCCGATTGAATGTTTTTACAGAATATGTGGTAGTAGGACAGATAGACTAACATTATTTTTTGTTTTTGTTGGGCTGGCTTTTGACTACTATCTTATTTGATAGTAATGGATGATGTGGTGGAAAGTGTGTTTCAGGCTAACCTAGAGTTAATGGCTATCAAGGATAGCTGCCTGAACTCACCGTTAGGTTCTTGGCGACAGATGTTCTACTTGAAGGTAGTAGCTAACATTCAGTGTCAAAATGCTCTACCACCATGCTACCATGACTCCCATCCCAGGACAATAACTGGGACTGATAGCTTGATGTGCCCTTCGAAGTAGAAAAGTTTTTAGTAGGAATGCAGTCACCCATCCAAGTCAAGATCCAAGCTATAAGCAAGGTCAAATTGTCATGATTGATGACAAGTGGATGTTGATGATGTTTGGTCATCAATGGTTAACCAAGCTACAAGAGAAGCGTACAAATACATACACGCTTATCTTGTAGCTTATATATGTATCTATATATGTTTATGTAATGTTAGAAATAACAGTATTTTTGGTACATTTTGTATTGGAAAGGAAACCTCGGTGTACCAGCACTAACTCGCTTTTGGCTCGTTTCATAATTCTAAATTTGATAAGCTACCTTTTCAATGCAAACTGCCGCTCGAAGAAAGCTGTTGGATCAGCAACAGATACTTAAACAAACGTGGTAGCTTGACAGGTGAGTTGACTAAACCTGCTGGAAGACTTGAAACTACGATTGCTTCATTAGCAATACCAATTAGAGCATAACATTGCTTGAACCATGTAAAATGTATTGAAACACATTGAAAAATAATTTCTGTAAGTTATTTTTCTTCGTTATTCTCGCAGTGGCTTTTTTGTAGAAACGTTCAGTGTAAAATTTTGTGATTGACCTTCTTAAGGGCGACGTAGACGTCTAAATTTGATAAATGGTTTTAAATTTTTCTTCTAATGGATTTATCATCTCTTCTAACCTAACAACAGTATGTTTACAAATAAAATATCAATTAATCACGAACCGGGCCGGCGACGGACGCAAGTTTATTTAATCTAAGGTCAAACAGACGGCTCCTTAATAAATTAAGAAAGAGGCTATAAAGTAATTGAAATTCAACGTTGGTTTATGTTTTTAGGGTTCTGTTTTGGTCATTATAAACAAGGTTGCTACTGGAATTGTAGAGTTGGGATTGTTTATGGTAAGAATTGCATTACAGTTATTGTCAAATTGTCAACTGTGCGACTCAATTTAAAGCCTTGGAAAAGCTTTTCCACTGAAGTAGTTGATTTAAATCGGTCTTGACTGTTATAAGCGTATATGGTAAACGGCCTGACATAATCTGTCTCTGAACAGATAATGTCAGGCCGTTTACCGAGTTTGCCTGTGGGGTGCCGGACTAGAATGTCACCCCCCATTTCATATCCCATGGGTGTCGTAAGAGGCGACTAAGGTTAAAATACCGGAAGGTGGGCAGCAGCACCTTTTGAGTGACTGCTCTCGTACACTGCGATCTCCTACCAAGCGTAGGGATAATGGCTAAACCCCCTCTTGGGGAGGCTGTATTCTGCAGTGGACAATCCAGCTGATACAGTTTATCAATAACAGTGGCTGTATGAACCAGAGCTAGAGACGATTCTGCTGCAGCAAATAGGGAACCGGTGGATATCGTGCAAAAATATAGTTTAGAAGTTAATCCACCAGCCAGGGAGACTTACTTCTCCTCTTTCTCCTGCATAAAAATTATATATTCCTCCTGGTGATATTAACTGCATTGCAGACGGCAGTTCTGTCCACGGGCGGTACTTTGAACGACCTGGAGCAATACAAACCTTGATTGCAGAGAATGGATAGAATGTAGTCGACGAGCTCTTCAGGGTGCTTCTTCGCTGGGGTAGGTAGGGGCAACCGAGCCGAGCTAACAAAATATAAAGATCATTATGATCTTGTATGTGATCTCCTGAGTTCAAAGCTTAGCATACAACTGGGCGCATCTCGATAAAAGTTTCTGTTTCTTCCTCATCCTCCTCTTTAGAATATCACCTTACCAGTACAGAATAGCTTAAACATGGTTGGCATGAATATCCGTAGCGACTTGCATCAGCCGAACAACATCGAGAGTTTTGAAGCGCTCGTAGCAAAGTTTGCATAGCTATTCTTACCTGATCAGCAAAGTTAAGTAACGTCCGCCGCGGTCATGACTTGGATGGGTGATCGCTAGTGACATTACTACTGAGCGCTTCCGTGCTTCGGAGGGCACGTTAAACCGGCGGTCCCGATTGTTGTCTTACAATGGCGGTCGTTATAGCATAGTGGTAGGGCATTTTCCGAATGCCAGCCTGGCTAGCTACTACCCTCAAGTAGAAAATCTGTCGCCAAGCACCTAACGGTGTGTTCTGGCAGCTGTCCTTGAGAGCCAGTAATTCTAGGTTAGCCTGAACAACATCTTTGACCACATCATCGCTTACCATCAGGTGATATAGTGGTCAAAGGCTAATTTATCAGGCATAAAAAGAAAATTGTTTATACTTATTAAGTTTACTCGTGGGGAGTTGGGCTAGAATGTCAGTCTCCATCGACTCCCGTGGGTATCGTAAGAGGCGACCAAGGGCTGGCGCTGACTGACGGCATGGCATTCTTTACCTGCTCAAGTTATTTTGAACCTTATTACAATTAGTCAAGAATTCATATTACTTAATTTCTACTGGATTATTGGAGAAATTGTAAAAACTTCTTAGGTTTGACTTTTGCTGGTACTACATTTTGGGATAAAAATTTAATGTTTTCGTGAAAAAAAAAATAAGCAATTTTGGCGGAATAAACAAGAGGACCACCTGAAGTTAAAAGTCTCTAGTGCCCGTAATTAAATAATAAATACAATTTATTACTTTGCTCGATGTAAATATTCAGAACTCAACGCAGTGCGGACCATTGTTACTGCGCTCCCTTTCAATATAGTTTTGAATATTTACATTAATTTAATAAAAAAAGACTCTAAATATTTGTTAAGACTAACAGAAGCCAGCATACCGCAAAATGCCGTGACATAGGAAGTACTTTATATAAGTCAATTAGGTATGGTGGCAGTATAACACCGAGCGAATTCACTTGTAAGGTTCTAAGAATCATCTGCTGTCGTGGCGCACGTTTATCAAGGTTTACATGTGCGCCTTTATTTCTCCCATATGCGTGTTCTTGACTGTCTACTGGGAAGGGTAAATCAAAGTTCTACATTTCGGTGATGATCATTAATTATTATCCGGATAAATTACTATTTTAGTAAAAAGGTTATACTAATAAGGTGGGCTGAAGTACGAATGCTCGGCACAAACGCGGGGAGGAGGCAACTGAGCGCATGAGATGACTTTTGCAATATCAGCAAATTGCGCTCCCGTTGCATGTATCCCTACATCGCTAAAAAAATTCAACTGCTTCTGAGCACAATTCTACTGCTACTAAAATATGGTTTAACACATATAGTTCTAGCTGATACCCACATTAAAAAAACTCTTGAATATGTATTACAAAATCTACTAATTAAAAAGTGTATTAAAGTATTTTTGACGGACTTAAAAAAAAGGATTAGGTTATCAACTCAACTGTTATATTTTTTCTTCTGTTAACAAACAGATCTGTATACTGCGGAGCCGAATTAGATGATTACTTTTTTATTAGAAAGTTGACGCTTTCCGTGTAGTTCTATTTCAATTTCATCAAAATCGGTCCGTTTCTGAGTTACACTCCAATAACTGAAAAGTGCTTTCCTATGTTGATGATATAGTCATTGACAGTGAATGCCAATTGATCCCCTAAGTAGCGTGAAATAACTTGTCGAATCGTGTCGGTACCATGCGCGCAATTTGGTTATAATAGGTACTCTGAACTCTCATGGAACCGACTTCAACAAGGTATTTCACACTTTAAGTGTTGAAGTCGGTTGCATTTTAAAGTAATTTTATTTTTAAAGAACACTTCGTGCTTTCTTTATATTGGCACTTGGCATTTCATCATTTTTATCTGTTCTTGGAATAATATTTAGATATTAGAAGAATGATTGAGGAAAGCGGTAAATTTAATTTAGTCCGGTCTATAATTAATACTTGAGGATTTCTGAAATCGAGAAGACAAATTATAATTTCAGATGAGATCGTATTTTGTAAGGTGCTTTGTACTAAGCACAAAAAAGAATGGCGAAAAATTCTGAGCTTAAAAGCTTTTTATATACTTCTGTTATATAGATATTTGTAAAAAATAATCTTTTTTTATTATACCCCGAAGGTTACCAGGCAAGCTACAAATCTTCCTGTGGGATTTGTAGATGACAACGAAGGAACAAATATCACGTGTGCAGAATTGCCGTCTATATTTGTTGAGTTGGTAGGCTCCCCACTAGGTGGACTGACGACATCATAAAGATTGGCTACCAGTGACGGTAGCCAATGCTTACAAGCAGCTAATAGCCGTTCTTTGTAGCGTACTATGGGGGAGGCATTTGTTGAACAGTGGACGTCTTCCGGCTGGTGATGATGATGATTGTGATCCACGAGATGCCTGCTAAGCAGGGGATTATGGCAAACTCACCCTAATGGAGATGGCATTTGTTCAACGGCGGACGTTATGGCTATCGATGTATTATTGATAGTCTAGTCACTTGACCACTTTCATTCCTGTTGGTAAATTATGATGCGGTCGAAGATGATTTTTTATGCCTTCGAATACAATCTCCAACATGCTATTTTTTATGTATCTAGTGTCTTTTGCGCTATCAATACAAATCTAACGATATCTCATACATTAAAATCGGTTAAGCCGTTTAGAAGTTATAGTGGAACAAAGAAACTCACAAACATACGACATACATACATGAACCCTAAAACCATAACACTTCTTTTTTGGGCAGTCGTGGAAAAGCATTTGCATGGTGGAAGGGCATTTTGCGGGATGCTCGCCTGGCTAGCTACCACCCTCAAGTAGAAAATCTGTCGCCAAGCACCTAACGGTGTGTTCCGGCAGCTGTCCTTGAGAGCCAGTACTTCTAGGTTAGCCTGAACATCATCTTCGACCACATCATCACTTACCTTCAGGTGAGATAGTGGTCAAAGGCTAACCTATCAGGCATAAAAAAGAAAAAAAAAGTTGCCCGTATCGAGCCTAAAATTTTAGAAATAGCCATTGTATAAGTTTTGTCTTAAATTGTCTATGCATTAATATGACTATGCATTTCAATTTAAATCTTTATGATAAACTAAATTATGCCATCTTAAAATATGACTTATACGAGTAAGCAAACTAATATGGACCCGTTTTGTATCAACACGAGTTAAATTTATAAGTGGGATATTGTGCCAATATTAAAATCTATAATAACTTTTCACCTTGAGCGGGAATGGCCTACTGGCAAAAGTATCTATATCATTTACTGTTTTATAAAAATTTCCATTTCACCTGTAAAATATTTTTCTATAGTTCTAAAGAAAATTAAGGCCAAGAAACTATTCATATGTACTTTCCAAGATTATAATCTTTGACCATTTTATCGTGGTAGATGGCGATGTTAGCAGTTAAAAACTGGGACGGGGACTGTTCAAGGCCAACTGCTACGTGCTTGATGGCTAGATTTTCTAAGGGAATATATTCATGCAAGCAATCACTATAGATTCTAGCACTATACCGAAAAGTTCAAGGCCACCGAGGGAGGTCACCATGAACCAGTAAACCGGCCATAGCCGCTCCTTACTTTCCCTGAGCTATCACTTCGTCATAATATATTCATGATATATTTCAATCACAAGGAAAATTTATAACACAATTTAAAATCTCAGAGGCAAGAGGATACTGAAGAAAAGTTACAAAATATCCTATTCCATCAGCTATGTTTAATCTGGTAACTTTTGGACATTAAGAGGAAAATTGGTATTGTAACAAAATGAAATGTCCTCATTCGCTACAATCGTGGTCTGATTTTTTTATTTATAGCTGATAGGCTAGATTTGGACAGATAATATGATGTTGTTCAGGCTTATCAAGAATTACTATTGCAGCTAAAACACACCACACTATTTAAGTTAGGTGATTGGCGACAGATTTCTACTTGATGTAGGCAGCTAAATTAAATTCAGTGAGAGTGAGTGTAGTAGTATTTTGTTTATTATTTCTTATTAAATTTGAATACGTTTTTTATGCTATTGTGACGGAACAAGCTCGAGGCCCGCCTGATGTTATGCGGACTAACCTCTGCCTATAACAGATGCATTTCGTCACAAGTCACGAATTGCACTGCGCCCGTCACCTTGAGACATACTTGTTAAGTCTCATGTGCCTGGCTCTCAAGGACTGTTGCTTGGCGACAGATTTTCTTCTTGAGGGTGGCAGCTAGCCAGGCGGGCAATCGCAAAAAGCCCTTCCATCTTGCGGTGAAGCTCAAGCCGGCGGTAGGGATCGAACCAGGGTACTGCGGCGCGGCATTCCATAGCTATTACCGCTCCGGCATCATTCTTTCAAAAACTATCAAACTATTTAGATTTAACTGAGTAATTTTACAAATAAATATCAATTTTTTCCTTGTATAAAGCATAGATATTCAGTTTCCATTTCGCAGTTGGTTTAATCTTCTTCCATGTTTTGTTCGTGAATTCGGCAACGTACAGCATAACGATGATACATCGCTGCCGTATTCCGGGAAATAACTTTCTGTACCGTTTAAGGTAAAGGTTGAGTCTCAATTACGGAGAGACAAATTTACTTTTTTTTTAAATTTTACAAATTACGAAGAGAAAATGTTCAAGCAATATCGCCTGCTTGTTGGATTACTTATTATTATTGAATCCTTTATTTTGAGCCTCAAAGACAGATCTGCTGTAGGATGGGATGGAATACCGACCCTGGTAATCAAATCTGCGAGACACGTTCTTATTCCAATTTTTTGTTATGTTTTCAATCTCTGTCTCACATCCGGTATTTTCCCAACAGTTTTCAAAAACGCTATCGTGCACCCTATCTTCAAAAGTGGAGATAGAGATATTATTCCAAATTATAGACCCATTTCTGTGCTTACAGTATTGTCAAAATTATTTGAGAAAATTATTAACAAAAGACTCTTGAATTATCGGAATCAACACAATATACTGTCTGACAATCAGTTCGGTTTTAGACGAAACAAGTCAACTGACGACGCTGTATTAGAAGTTTCGGATACAGTTATTAAAAACTTCGATAAAAAACTAAAAACTGTAGGGATCTTTCTAGATTTGTCGAAAGCATTCGACACCGTCTCTATTCCTATCCTACTGGATTAGCTGGAACGTACAGGAATCAGAGGTGTTGCCTTAAAATTACTCTCTAGTTACCTTAAGGACCGAACACAGACTGTCAAAATAGGAAAATATGTGAGTAATAAAGAAATCATTAATTACGGTGTACCGCAAGGCAGCGTCCTAGGGCCTACCTTGTTCTTAATATATATTAATGATCTCTGCAATATTACTCTCCCAAACTGTAGAATAATAACGTACGCCGATGATACAGTTCTGCTAGTCCATGGTCGGTATTGGCAAGACACTAAAGATTTTGCTGAAAATGCTTTGAGAACTGTCATGGATTGGTTGAACTCCAACCTCCTAACGCTAAATTTATCTAAAACTAAAATGGTTCCATTCTCGATAAACAGTAGCTCTCAACCTCCTTCATCCTTTAGTGTTCGAGCTCACACCTGCACTAATGATACCACAGACAAATGTTGTAGCTGCGTAATGATTGATTGCACTCAGTTTATTAAATATCTTGGCGTCATGGTCGATAGTTCAATGACTTGGAAGCAACACATCAACTCCACAGTTGCTCGTATTCGTAAGCTTATTTATGTGTTCAAGAAGTTACGTAATGTTGCTGACTTCAAATGCCTAAAGACTGTTTACTATGCCTTGACTCAGTCCGTTTTGACCTACTGCATTATCTCGTGGGGTGGTTCGTATAAAACTACAATGTTAAGACTGGAACAAGCTCAAAGAGCTGTACTGAAAGTGCTTGCTAAGAAACCTATTTGCTTTCCCACCGCAAAACTTTATTAATTCCTCGAGGTTCTCACTGTTCGACAACTCTTTATCATGCACGTAATACTACGCAAGCACAAGAAAAATTTCCTATAATTCCGAAATACAAAACTAAAAGCGCAGGTCCGATATTGTGTGTAAAATAGAACGTCGCCGAACGAAGGTCGCCAGTTGCCACTACTATCACAGTAGCTCATCACTTTACAACAGAATAAATAAAATTTTAAATATATACCCGCTTACTCTACACAAATGCAAAACTAAAATCCTCTAATGGCTTGTGACTATGTCATATGAAGATACCGAAAATCTCCTTATGAAACCTATTTAGAATACTATTAGTTTCTCTACTAAATAGACACCTACACACACACACACACACACACACACACACTCACACACACACACACGCGCGCGCGCACATACTCACACATACACACACTATTTACCAATATATATATAACTACTTTTACAACTCAATTTCTTAACCATATTATGTAAATAATCTTTAATACACTCACTTTATTTATTAACCAAAAACTGTAGTGTAACTATTATATTATATTGAAATTAGAAGTCTTATAGCTTAATACAAAAACTAAAATTATATATTCTATACATACTTTACTAACCTAATATTAAATATGGTAACTAAAATGTATAAACCAATATATTTAAATAATAATACTGTAATTTTGGATCACTGTATACTTCACTAGCTTAAGGAGGCGGGCGTTGCTATCTGCGACACAGTCTAGTACTATAGCAGGTAGCATCGTTTCACTGTTTATTGTTTCCTATGTTATTTTTGTTCCGAAATAAAGATTATTATTATTACCTTACAAAACGACAATATTACGAGAGAAAAAAATAATAAATAGTAATTTTCAGAATTCGGTTAAGTAGTTTATAGGTTACACTCAATAAACTGAAATAATTAATTGCCAATTGGCTCATGCTTGCCGATTGTGACTTATTTTTGGCAGTATGCATTACTGAAATGTTCTTTTTTCAACTTTATTGTGGCTTGCATATCAGCATAGTACCGACTTCGACAAGTACTTCATACCTTCAGTTATAGCAGTCGGTTCAATTTTATTTTTTAAATAATAAACTATTTGGAATATATGTATATATTTTCTTCGTGATTTATGAGCAATTTTTTTATTGGATTTTGATGGAACTCTCAGGAGTCCCACATATAGCTAAGCGGCAATCTCTGCTTATAACAGATGCATTTTGTCACAAGTTTAAGTGTTAACCAATACTGATTAGTTTCTTGAATTAAAAAAAAACGTATTTGTCAATGAAACATATGGATTACCGAAAAATCACGCTTTAATCTATAAATAAATAAATTGATCTTATACCATTTTAATTTATCGCTAGAATTGTTACCACGCCTTTATCAAACACCTATAATAGAGTTTGTAATTGATGAAAATCGTAATGAGAAACAGTCCGAGTGTATTCAATTTTCGTATAAATGTTTAGCGCAATAACTCTCAAACCGGTACACTGGTACCGAAAAAAGTTACCGGTTTTGTGGTGACTATAAATCTGAAACCGGTACCTGCCTTCAGTTGGTTAGCTTTGTTTTAGGAGTTTCGCGGAAATCGAAATTCTGTTAGAAATTTCTGGTAGTAAATCAAAACGGTATGAACTTTTGTAATCCATTCTGTATAGATGTCGAAAAAGTACAGTGATTGTTTTAACCGTCATATAAATTTCTATTACTTTTAGAACAATCACAAAAAAAAGAAAAAAAAGAATTAATTGAAAAAAAAATTGATTTATGATAAAATATTGTTACGGTGCATGAGCTTGAACAATCTAGAATAACCCATCGTCAATAAACTAGTCTATGAGATCGAGAATATAAGTACTGTTCACACAAAATGTTATAAAAAAGGGTTCAACTTTGTTCTCGGGCAACTAGTAAACAAGACAATATAAGCAGCAGTTAGTTTTCATGAAATTTCATAAAAAGAGGTTTACGTCAAAAAGGTGATTTATGTCCCCTTTTGTTTTTTTTTATCTAGACTAGTATTAAACATTCTGGAAACTATGACGGTAGGGTATATAGAAGGCCGGATCCGGGTCAGATAGTTTTACTTTGAGTTTGAAACAAGATACAGTGATTGTCTTTGGACTAAAAGCACCAAACGCGAACAGTTTTATACAATGCAGTGTGTGATTTAGTGTTCTTTATAGTGTGAACAGTTCAGTGGGTAGAAACTGTCAAATATAGGTGTCAGTTTGCTGAAAAAGTGCTGTATTATTTATCCGGAACCATCAGCTCGTTACAATATTTACGTAATGTCTGCTTCAGTCGACGTGGACTCTTTAAAACCAAAGTTTGATATTTTAAAGAGATGCTTTTAGCGACCGAATGCTGAACAGATTAGAGTCGTTTTGGATAAGGCGAGATCATAAGCGCATCTGATACGTACGAACTGTCTTTGAAAGCCGATAGGAGTTAGCAAATTTCATATTTATATTTTTTTATTTTTTCACTAATCACAACCACTCACATACACACACACTAACACAATACACATAGAGAGGAACACCGTATATGAACACGAACAATAACAGACTCCGCTATAAATAATTATTTTATTTCTAAGTCAATCAATAACATTATAAAATTGTACTCGTATAATTAAGCATGAGGCTATTTAAGAGCCATTTCACAAAATCACGCTACTGAAGTTTAGGTAAATGCCAGCGCATCGCTTACACAAGCGAAAGAAGTGACGACGGAATAGCGTGACTGTGAGTAAAATATTTTGATACTAGCACTCATTAATAAAGAAATGTAAGTTGCAAATTTAAAAATTGTGTGATTGGCATGAGTAAATAATCAATTTCTTGTCGATTACTTGCTAATGTTATAGAAAAGAAGTAGGCATGTACATATTTATGAATGAAATTCTATTGTTATCATTATCGCAGATATCAATGGGTTAAATAGTCAACCTACATCGTGAATCGTATATTTACATTTCATCTTTGATGAATAAAAAATAGATATGTTTGAATCATTTATTGCAACAATAAACTTTAATAATAAAAAAAATATACAGCTTAAAATTATATAAATATTTGACGTAACGGGATTGATTAAAAGCTGCGGACTAAAAGCTCTTTCTTTTAAATTTTCCAAAAATTGCTATTTTCCTCGTTCACACTCTTCAGTATCTATATCCAGTCGTTAACACTGTCTGCTATAATGACCATGCATAGGATTGAGGTTTATTTTTCTGTGCATCCGGAAAACAACTTAGTACCAACCACAAACGTCCCATGACGTTTTTGGTTTTCCATTACTTAAACAAGTCACCCTCATATTCCCATACCACAATATATCACCTATACCATTAAAAAAATAACATTTTCATCCATTTAGTTTGAGTAGACCAAACAGCGAAATGTAAATATATATTTACAGATTTTGAGGTTTTTTTGTTTTATAATCGAATATCTTTGATGCAATCTATAACCAACGTATATACTTCTTGATACTAATGCCATCCTCACTATATACTCTTATGCTCACTATTTCCTCTATTGAAAATAAATGATAATACACCTCTTTATAAAAAAAAATACTGGAAATGGGGTTTGAACACACGACAAAAATGGTGGGAAATAGTAATTTAATTGCTATTTTAATTTTTTTGTAACTAACTCACCTAAAACTTCGATTCTTCTTTTAATATGATAATTTACTAATGTTCTTTAGCCATGAATTGTTACAGATTTTTACGCCAAATATTTTAAAGTAACAAGATTAAAACAACCCAATTGTTTTAAGAACTTTGGCGGGAAAACTGTATTGGAGAGCAATATTTTTTTCTGAAAAGCTATACCACCTACGGCTTTGGTCCTTCTTTGATATTATTATTTACATGTAATTTATACACCTGTATTATTTCAGATTTTTTGGTTTTGAAGTTTAAAATTAGTTACGAGATTATTTAATACGCAAATTTGCATCGGTAAGTGTTTGCGTTGCAAAATGTATCGAGTGAAAAATGACTTATACATATGCAAAATTGCGGTTTTCTAGGTTTATAACTGTTGACGTAGTTACGAGATTTATATGAAATGACGTAATATTTTGGGGCCAAAAAGTAATTTTTGCTGGTTTCAGATTTCATCAAAATATTCAAAATACTTCCGTTATCTCAGAAAAATATGGATTTTTTCTTGTATGGGCAAGGATGCATCCTTTTGAAAACCATTTGTATTATGAAAGTCGGACTTACGCAGATTTTATGGTAAATTTGTAAATACGACTATCGACCGCTAACTGGTATCCCGGTTTGTACAAATGAGGAAGGTAGTTTAATTTCCAGCTGAAGTTATCGCTGTGTTCACTTATAGACATAAACTGAATCCAAAAGTATTGGAAATCAATTATTCGCCTGCCATCTTATCCTCCTAAAACAAAAGTTATAGTGAGTTACTAATTTAAACTAGAATAATATAAAAACTAGCAGACCAAAAAGAAGAAGTCAACCCTCTGAGGTTGTTAGCATTTTTCCAATAACGCTGTATAAGGCTGCATAATTGTGACGTTTCCTTTTTTTAACACAATGGATGAACAGAAACTAAAGATAACTAAAGATTACTTAACAAGACAACAATACTTATATTATGGACAACAAATATAGAGTATAGTTTGTTACTTAAAAAAATAAAGACATGATCAAAACTCTGTGGTCGCACTATAAACTTGCGTCTAAGCGTTCCGCGTACGAAACGTCAGAGCAAGGCAAAACGAACACAGGTCCTACCTCGATGGGCGCTCGCGCGGTACTGATCGCCTCGCGCTTGTACATTTCAATTTATAAGCATTTCGAGTTATATTAAATATTTTTTCTTGTCTAACAAAACAGAGTTAATATCACAATTTATTGAAGATCAGATTAATAAAAGAATGGACTTTCTTTTCATATAATATTTGTTTGGAATTACACTTTATTAAACACAATATATCGTGGTAAACTGCTGATATAATTCGTGGAAATTGGCGCAAGATCTTTATTTTTTTTCTACAATGACGATTAATTATCGATATTCTAGTACACTATGTGTCAACAGGATTATATGCCTGATGCACAGTTTTAGTTAATTTGATGAATATTTATACAAGAGATAGAACTCTGAAGTTGGCTATGTGTACTTTAAATCGTAAAACAAGGTGCGGGAGATTGGTCACTACAAAATAATTAATGTTATGTTTGTAAATCTGGTACATTAACTGAAAAGAGAACAGATTATTCTTTTTTTATCAATTATTAAACAACTTGTAGATATTTCCTATGATAGTAAATTAAGCGCTTAAAATCTTCGTATACCGCATTAAAATGTAAAATGCCTCTTAATAGAAACCATGGGGAGAGCGCTGGACGTAGAAACACAGGAAGATAAAGCTAGTTCGGCAACAGATGCACAATATATTTTTGTAAAACTTTTTAGCCACATTAGTTTCGCCAACTATGTATTTAAAATGAATAAAAGATTATTATTATTATCCTCAAAATATGGGCGTACATGATAAAAGTAACCGTAGAAAGAGAGACAAGCCAAGATCGTTCTTAAATCGATCTTGCGTAGTGGGAGGGCATTTTGTGAATGCCCGCCTGATTTGCTACCATCCTTAAATAGAAAATCTGTTTCACGTTATGATTTCGGCGGAAAAAAGCCAGTAATTTTAAGTTAGCCTGAACTTCATCTTCGACTGCATAGCGCAAAGTGAGTTTATCAGTTTTGCAGTGGAAGGGCATTTTGCAATTGCCTGCCTGGATAGCTACCACCCTAAAGTAGAAAATCTGTCGCCAAGCACCTAAAGGTATGTTTCGGCAGCAGTCCTTGAGAGGCAGTGTAATTACAAGCACATGGGATTTAACAGCTATGTCTCACGATGACGGGCGCAGTGCAATTCGTGTCTTGTGATGAAATGCATCTATTATAGGCAGAACTTAATCCGCTTCACATCAGGTGGGCCTCGAGCTTGTTCCGTCACAAAAACATAAAAAACTAACAAAAGGACGCTAGCAGGACAGGTATGGATTTTCATACAACATTCCTGCACTGCTATGGAGGGCATGAATTAAATTCCATATAACTTTTCCCGCCGCACATTTATAAGGGAGAAATGACGTACTTTATAAAACGTTTTTGAACGAGCAATGAAACACTTTTTGAGTGGGTGTGGCAAAAAAAAATTATTTATGTCTGTCATACATTCTCCATCTAGAACGTCTAGTAGTCTCTTCAACATTAATTTTAGTTACCAGTATATCGAACAAAATTATATCATACGGAGTGGTATCCTTTGCAAAAATACTATATATATTTATTGTTTTTTTATCTGTCGCCAAGCACCTAATGGTCTGTTCCCGCAGAGCTGTCCTTGAGAGCCAGTAATTCTAGTTAAGCCTGAACAATATCTTCCACCACATAATCACTTTCCATTAGGGAGATAGTGGTCAAAGGCTAGTCTATAAGCTAAAATAAAATAATAAAGGATATTTTTATTTGGTAACAGCCCTTAATGCTTGGTTCCCCATGGAATGCCAGGTTAGAACTGCTACCCACCCCCCTGCTCCGGGCAGCAGCGCCTTTTGAAGAAATACCATATGCACTGTAATCCCCTAGACGCCAGCCAAGCGTTAGGATTATGGCTACTGATGTGATACCATTCCCACCTCCTGGTATGTGATAGGTAAATAAGTAACCACGTATGGACTGAAAAAGGTAATCTTAATACCACACGCTGCCATTTATATGTATCCACTAAAATTCTATACGAAACAAATACATCTTCTAGGTAAAAAAACTTCCCTTTCGTTTCGTCCCCTAAGCAAAGTTACCCCTAGTCAACTAATAAACGAGCAAGGCCCAATAACACCATTAGTTTAATTAGTCCCGGATATTAAATAGCTCGGATTCGCACCCGGCTCACGTTGTTATTATAAGCTTCTGTTGATTGGGAATAAGTCGTTATATATTACGAAGGGACAGTCAAGTTTGGGGGAAAGAAAATTTTACAAGTGACTGCGAAATAGAAAGTCGTAATCTTATTCACCTTATGGTGTTGGTACAAAATATATTTTCTAACAATACATTTTTTTTTAATTGTTATGTTTGCAATAACGCCTGCTCGGTGGATTACATTATAAAATTACAAATAAGTCGTTATATATTATGAAGGGGCAGTCAAGTTCGGGGGAAAGAAAATTTTACAAGTGATTGCGAAATAGAAAGTCGTAATCTTATTCACCTTATGGTGTTGGTACCAAATATATTTTCTAACAATACATTTTTTTTTAAATATTGTTATGTTTGCAATAACGCCTGCTCGATAGATTACATTATAAAATTACAAATAAGTCGTTATATATTACGAAGGGACAGTCAAGTTTGGGGGAAAGAAAATTTCACAAGTGACTGCGAAATAGAAAGTCGTAATCTTATTCACCTTATAGTGTTGGTACAAAATATATTTTCTAACAATACATTTTTTTTTAAATATTGTTATGTTTGCTGTAACGCCTGCTCGGTGGATTGCATTATAAAATTACAAATAAGTCGTTATATATTACGAAGGGACAGTCAAGTTTGGGGGAAAGACAATTTTACAAGTGATTGCTGAATAGAAAGTCGTAATCTTCTTCACCTTATGGTGTTGGTACAAAATATATTTTCTAACAATACATTTTTTTTTTAATTGTTATATTTGCTATAACGCCTGCTCGGTGGATTACATTATAAAATTACAAAGAAGTCGTTATATATTACGAAGGGGCAGTCAAGTTTGGGGGAAAGAAATTTTTACAAGTGGTTGCTAAATAGAAAGTCGTAAACTTCTTCACCTTATCCCACCTTAGTGGAGTTGATATAACATATCTTTTCTAACAATACAATTCTTTTTTTCAATATTGTTATGTTTGCAATAACGCCTGCTCGGCGGATTATATTATAAAATTGCAAATTTACGAGAGAAAAAAATATGGTTATGTGCGGGATTCGAACCCGTGTCCATCCACCCCTATAGCTTGGGTATGATCTAACTGCTTGAGCTAACATAACAATGACTCTTAACTCCATTTTTTCCTCTTGTTCTTTATTTAACTATCGCATTGGGATGGAGCGAAACCTATAGTACAACTTACGTTGTAAGTACTACAAACAAGACCAATTTTTGGTTTTAAACTTTTTTTTTCTAACCAGCGGTATGCCTTTATTAACAAAATACTACGAACTACCTATATACAACACTACAGCTACTACAATAAAAGCATTTTTAGATCCCTATAAGTCATTGCAGACTAATAGGCAGTCCAAATGCTCTAGCATACTACCAGTTGGCAGCGTGCCCGTTTTAAACTTGTAAAAGATGACGCATATAATTTTTAATATTGTTATGTGTTCAATTACGCCACCTCAGCGGACAACATTACAAAAAAACAAATTTATGAGAAAAAAAATATCGTCATGTGTGGGATTCGAACCCGCGTGCATCCACCTTTATAACCGGGGTATGCTCTGACATGCACATGACTATAATTTTTTCTCTCGTAAAGTTGTAATTTTGTAATACAATAACATACTCAAAATCATGTTTTCGCTAACAAAACACAGAACAAAACAACAATACAATCGTAATAAGTTTTGGCTCTGGATTTTTCGGAAATGTAGAATAGATAATAAACGCAAACTTTCATGGAATTATGACCGTGCAAGCACGTGGCCGACCTGGTGTTCAGAAATAACCTCGTGAAGGAACAAGCCCGAGGCCCACCTGATGTTAAGTGGACTAACCTCTGCCTATAATAGATGCATTTAGTCAACGACGAATTTAACTGTGCCCGTCATACTTAGACGTACAGTTGTTAAGTCTCATGTGCCTGTATTTTTACTGGCCCTCAAGTACTGCTGCCGGAACAGCCTGTTAAGTGCTTGGCGACAGATTTTCTACTTGAGGGTGGTCGCTAGCCAGGCGGGCATTCACAAGATGCCCTTCCACCATGTGGTGAAGCTCAAGCCCGCGGCGGGATTCTAGCCATGGACCTGCTGCAAGGCAGTCCATGGCCAATGCCTCTGAGCCATCACTGCTCTGTCCATAACTGATGCATTTCCTCACTAGTTACGAAATGCACTGCACCTTACCCTGAGACATAAAGTTGTTGAGTCTCATGTGCCAGTAATTCTACCCATACCTTTCAAACCGGTACACAGTAAGGCAAACATTACTGCTTGGCGGTAGATATAGGTATGCTGGTAGTACTTACCCGACGACAAACTCGTTCACAAACAGTTCTACAGCTACAAATCTTCAACACATTGTTATTTTTCTTAAATATACCCATAGATAAGTTTTTTTTTTAATGTAATTGTTATGGAACAAACCCGAGGCCCACCTGATGTTAAGTGGCCTAATTAATGAATTAATTGACTAATTTTCAACTCATGTTTAGTAGCGCCATCTATTCCTTCGTTTCTTAATAAACCGGGCTACAGCAACCGTTTGATTAGCACATTTCTTATATCCAATAGCAGCCAACCCCAGATTGCATTGGAAGTAAATAAGTACTATATAATAAATTTTGCAGCGCTCGCAGCGAAGTTTACTTAGCTGTTCTTTACCGTCGCCCGCAGTCGAGTTGGATGGGTGACCGCTAGTGATATTACTACTGAGCGCTTACGTGCTTCGGAGGGCATGTCAAGCCATCGGTCCCGATTGTTATTTTACTATGGCTGTCGTTATATTATTGTGGAAGGACATTTGTGAATACCCGCCTGGCTAGCTACCACCTACAATTAGAAAATTTGTCGCCAAGCACCTAACGGTGTATTACGGCAGCTGCCCTTGAGATCCAGTATTTTTAGGTTAGCCTCAAATCTTCGACCACCTCTTCTCTTATCATCAGAGATAGTGGTCAAAGGCTAACCTATCAGGAAAAAAAATGAACTAGGGAAGAATACTTGATGATTAAAGAAAAATCAAGTATTCATCCCTAGATCAATCAAAGAAACTTTTCTTTGGAGCGTATTTTAAACACAATACCGATTGTGAGATAGATACCTATATTCGTACTGAAAAATGTAGTGCTGAAGTTTGTGTTTCGAAACGACGGCGTGGTATAAGTTTCAAAACTACAAAACTGATTTCAAACTCTCTCCGTTGAATAGCTAAAGCTTCTGATATGGATAAAAGCTAGTTTTGATCAAGTAAATATATACTTGAGAAAGTAACAGACGTCGAAGAAAAAACTATTTTAGGTTAGAATACATCTCACGCTTTCACCTTAGTTAACGGAGCTTTGAAAACAATATTTTTGCAAAAACATTCTTCTCAATTCATCTCACATAATGTACAAATAAGTGTTTGTATTTTAGCTGCCTAACGACGAGTAACGAGATAGCACTACGCTTGTGAAAACCTTATGAGACTTAACAAGGCAAAGAAAAGAAGTCTCAAAATTTCTCGCTGAATATCAAATACATCAAGAAAAATCTGGTTTTCACCCACTGTGCTTCGTTCGATTCGACACACAATTTATAAAAGAATATATTTTATTATAATACAACTGTAGCGACTAGGTACTACAGCTGTGCTTTCTGCAAATTTCTTAAAAGGGTTTTAAGGATCACCTAGTTTCTAAATACATTTTTGAAGACCACCATCTGAAGACTTTTTTTTATTATAACAATACTACAGCTCTCTATTAGCAGTTTAAATTTTATTCTATAAAATCGATTCCCACACAGAAAAGTTTTACTTTTAAGTAAGTTAAGTGTTGGTTATTTTTTATAATACCACTTATTTATATCAGGTCTTTATGGCTAACATATTTATCCGAACACTACTAAGTCTTTAAGGGCCCGTTTCAGTATGTCCTAATAAAGTTTCGGGTTGCTAAGCAACACATAAAATAACTGAACAGTTAACACGTAGCGCGTTTCAAGCTTTAACCGATGGATAGGCTAAATCGATGACTGTGAAACGCAAAGATGTGTTTTATTTATTAAATAAGTTCTGGGTAGTATAACCGTAACATATTCAAACATTCTGACACAGACCCTAAATATAATACAGTAATAGTCTACGAGATATTTAATATAGATAATAGACTATTATAGTAATAGTTTAAGACTGTTGTAGATACTTAAGGTTAACTTAAATAGTAACAAGTGCTGTCAACGTGAAGAAATGTGCCAGGTAGCTTAAAGTCATACTACTTATTAAAAAAAAAAAAGGCTAAGTGCGAGTGGGACTCTTGCACGAATAGTTCCGTACCATTATCTGTAACCTAATCTTGCAAGTTACAGACACTTTTCGCAGTTTAATTGAACTGGGTAGGTACTGCGAAAACCTCTTTTATTGTATAGGAGCCCCCCTTAATTAGTTATTTATATTTAACATAAAACTAAATATTCTGTGAATAGTTAAATCGTCTACCTGTTACCGTTATTACTATCGAGCGAGAAACGATAAAAAAAACAAGTTTGTTGTATGGTAGTCCCCTTTAAATATTTATTATATTTTATTTTTAGTATTTGTATAACAGCAATAGAAATATACATCATCTGTGAAAATTTCAACTGTCTAGCTATCACCGTTCTTGAGATACAGCCTGGTGACAGACGGACGGACGGACCGACAGCGAAGTCTCAGTAATAGGGTCCCGTTTTTACCCTTTGGGCACGGAACCTTAAAAATGAGTTGTAAATGTGCTGCAGCTAAAATAGTGTTAAGCTTTGTTTTACTCTCTTTTATTGAGACAAAATTATGTCAAACTGTGTTTTTTTCTCGTATTTTATTGTGACATAATTGTGTTGAGCTTTGTTTTCTTTTTTTTTATTGTAATATAATTGAAAAAGACTAGTGAGCTTCCTGTCTTATGGCCCCGGTTTCTATTGCATGCGTAGTTATTTCCAGTGACTCAGTATTTTAAATTATAATTTGTTATGTAAATTTAAAGTACCAACAGCCTCAAATATCCTCTTACTTAATAAATACATATCCATACTTCATAAAACGATTCAAAATGTGTTTTATGTATAAAAATTTACAACTTTACACAACAATTTATAAATTTAAGATAATGTTTTATAACCAAGAGGTGGCCGATACCTGCGAGAGTATGCCCACGAATGTGTTGGTACCTAAATTATGATTTTTAATATGTTCTTGGGAAGTTAGAAAAAACATTGTATCAAACCCGTAACAACGGCAGTTGGGTAAAAATAAAGGCAAAAGAAAGATTGTTTTGGTGGATAGGATCGTGACCAGTGGGTACAGAATTTCCAGTGACAGAATGTATACAGCTGTTTTATTCTACAAACTTGTCATGACTCAATGGAATAAGGTTCAATATCGATAACTCAAATGAAATTGTTTGTGTCATTTACATTTCAATGCGAGAAAGGAAGTAAAATGTATTGTATTTGATTCCAAATTATTGTTCTAGGTATGCCATCAAAGATTTTGTTTTCATTTTAACAAGACAACACAATATAATGAGTATAGTTAATACCTATACTCATTATATTATATTATATATATACAAAATAAAACGCTAAAAAACTGCTTTATTATTATTTTTTTGTTATTGTGACGGAACAAGCTCGAGGCCCACCTGATGTTGAGCGGACTAACCTCTGCCTATAACAGATGAATATCACAAGTCACGAATTGCACTGCGTCCGTCACCTTGAGACATAGTTGTTAAGTCTCACGTACCTGTAATCTCACTAGCTCACAAGGACTGCTGCCGGAACACAACATTAGGTACTTGGCGATAGATTTTCTACTTGAGGGTGGTGGCTAGCCAGACGGGCAATCGCAAAATTTCCTTCCACCATGCGGTTAAGCTCAAGGCCGCGGCGGGATACGAACCATGGACCTGCTGCGCGGCAGTCTATAGCCAATGCCACTGAGCCATCACTGCTTCAGAACTGTTTAGAACCATTTGTATCTTAACTTGTTAAATTAGATTACGTAACAATAAATTGCACTCCAAAGTTATTAAAACTTTTTAGTGCTTGTTGTATAAAAAAGGTTTCGAAACTTTCACAATTGTAAACGTGACTTCTTCACTTGTAATTTTATTGAATAGAAGCGTTTCTTCATCAAAATAACTCTGTATTAAAGATTAGAAATATTTCGACAGTAATTCTAACTATTCCTGCGAAACAGGCTGCAGGCGATGTGCATCGAATATTGAACGAGAAATGTTAGCAAGGGAGCAAGGGAGAGTTTTGCCCTATGTCTTACGAGGCGTAACAAGAAACATGCGAAGGGAGGCATCATGTTAGGAATGTACTCATTTTTACGTTCACTATGGTATGGGGCTTAATTTTTTTTTTTTTTTTTTTATGCTTTATAGTTTAGCCTTTGACCACTATCCTCACCTGATGGTAAGTGATGATGTGGTCGAAGATGTTGTTCAGGCTAACCTAGAAGTACTGGCTCTCAAGGCAAGCTGCCGGAACACACCGTTAGGTGCTTGGCGACAGATTTTCTACTTGAGGGTGGTAGCTAGCCAGGCGGGCATTCGCAAAATGCCCTACCACCATGCTATAACGACTGCCATCTTAAGACAACAACCGGGACCGACGGCTTAACGTGCCCTCCGAAGCACGGAAACGCTCAGTAGTAATGTCACTAGCGGCCACCCATCCAACTCATGACCGCGCGCGACGTTGCTTAACTTTGCTGATCGGTTAAGAACAGCTAAGTAAACTTCGCTACGAGCGCTTCGAAGCTTAAATACATGGTATCTTAAGTGTCATTTATAAAAATCTTGCTGATTTCCTTTGTAGAAAACCTCTTCGAGACACAGTAATTTATGTATTACATAGAAAACAGTATGTTTCTTATGCACTGAGAAAAACGACTTTGGAGCTTAAATCAAGTTTGACCTTTTACCGTTGAATTGTAACTACGCAAGATGAATTTACAACTCTTAAGATGATTTTCACCAGGCAAAGCGAAATCAATAAAAATGTACCATGTTTTATAATAAACACAACCGTCAAGAAACGCCTTCCGTAAAGTATTTTCAGAATTGAACTTGTTATACGATAATAATTGCAGTATTGACCAAAAAATATACCTTACTTTTACGGCGGTTTATATACGGTGATTATCACTATAACGTACGACTTAATCAACCTCATCGAAAAGTCAATATTTAAGAAAGACCACAAAATACACCTTAAATGAAGACGAAAAGAAACATTCGCCTTCACTGACCTCGCTTAACGCTTTCTAGTTGAAAGGCGTTTTTGTACGTATTTACGTTTGGTCGGTTTTTTGCCTTCATACCATATAAATTGGCCGTCATTAGGGCGCTTTTGACTTTAGATTTTTCTCAGTGTGTAAATAGTCGAAAACAAACCTTTTTGTCTTTGATATCTCTAAAAATAATTGAATTGGCTTAGTTTTGGAGGAGAATTCAGTAGAATACAAAAACGCCGATTACGAATTCTCTTTCTATTCCTCTCAGGATTTGTTATCCCTTAAGAGCAAAGACAGAAGAAACATATATAAAGAATTGTAGGTTTTTTATTTATTGTTGATAGGTAAGTAGTAAAGTGTTGAAGAAAAAACCACAGTCTCACCTGATGGTAAGTAATGATGTGGTCGAAGGTGTTTACAAGCTTAACCTAGAATTACTGGCTCTCCAGGCTGCCGGAACACACCGTTAGGTGCTTGGCGACAGATTTTCTACTTGAGAGTGATTGCTAGCTAGGCGGATTCGCAAAATGCCCTTCCACCATGCGGTGAAGCTCAAGCTCGCGGCGGGATTCGAACCATGGACCTACTGCGCGGCAGTCCATAGCCAATGCCACTCTGCCATCACTGTTTCAAAGGATTGTGTGAATTGTCAACTCTCACTGTTTGTAATATACTTACATTATCGATACTGACGAGTGATTATTAATTTTGAAGAGAATAATGATTATATTAAAATGTTATAGAAAAAAATTACTGAACCCGTCCTCAAGATTCTTGGTGAATATTATTATCTACATCTACACTAATATTATAAAGAAGAAAAATTTGTATTTTAGTATGTAACGAATAAACTTAAAAACTACTGGAACGATTTGGATGAAATTCGTTATGGATAGTTTGAAGGACATAGGGCAGTTTTTATACAAACTGCGCAAATAGAGGTTTATATGCGATAACCGACATACGCGCGGGCGGAGCTGCGGCCGCAAAGCTAGTATTTACTAATTTGAGACAAAAGTTACAGATTTAATACGTTCTTGTTATAACCTGACATAACATCTGGTTGACCACATCATCATATCATCATATCATGTGCGGGATTCGAACCCGCGTCCATCCACAGTCACTCACTCACAAGACGCGGGTTCGAACCCCGAACATGACTAAAGTTTTTCCTATCGTATATTTGTAATTTTGTAATGTAATCCGCATAACAGGCTTAAGGTTGAACTGGCCGGTCGCTTCTCCATACAAACGCCGTAGGGTGATCACTCCCGTATTTGAGACTTTAGGTCCAGAATTAAGCATAACACCAATTGATCTCGTCATTATCTAGGCTTGTATGATGCCGAAATTTTAAAAAGATAATTAAGTTGAAAGTTATGAGCCTTGAAAATGTTATATGAAAATGTTTCGAAGCTCATAACTCTCAAGTTAATTATCTTATTAAAATTTCGGCATCATACAAGCCTAGGTTATGACGAGATCAATCGGTATTATGCTTTGTTTTGGACCTGAATCCGCAAATAAGGCAGTGATCACCCTACGGCGTTTGTATGGAGAACGGCCCGGCCAGTTCACCCTTAAAACATAACAATATTAAAATCATCATATCATTTCTGATATAGTGATAAAAACCTACAAACAATAAAAAAACTTATACCCTCATTTTTTTTCTGATTAAAAGTTTGTTAAGGCGAAGAGTTCTTTAAAAAATAAATTCATATAAAAGTGACTTTTTACACACGGAAAAAATCTTTCAGCTACTTTACCACATGATTGCTACATATAAATTAGAAATAAAATTTGTATTGATTGTATCAAATAGACACATAACTTGATAAAGCGAAATTTAAGAGAAAGAAACTCATGTGTGCACTGAGAAAAATCTAAAGTCAAAAGCGCCCTAATGACGGCTAATTTATATGGTATAAGGCGAAAAACCGACCAAACGTAAATACGTACAAAAACGCCATCCAACTAGAAGGCGTTAAACGAGGTCAGTGAAGGCGAATATTTCTTTTCGTCTTCATTTAAGGTGTATTTTGTGGTCTTTCTTAAATATTGACTTTTCGATAAGGCTGATTAAGTCGTACGTTATAGTGATAATCACCGTATATAAACCGCCGTAAAAGTAAGGTATATTTTATGGTCAATACTGCAATTATTATCGTATAACAAGTTCAATTCTGAAAATACTTTACAGAAGGCGTTTTTGACGGTTGTGTTTATTATAAAACATGGTACATTTTTATTGATTGGTGAAAATCATCTTAAGAGTTGTGAATTCATCTTACGTATTTACAATTCAACGGTAAAAGGTCAAATTTGATTTAAGCCTTTTAGGCGTTTTTCTCAGTGTGTATATGAAATTGTGTATTCGGATCAGATACAATTAATCGTATCCTCTAGTTAGTTTTTTTTTAATGGCAGATAGGTCAGCCTTTGACCGCAATCTCACCTGATGGTAAATTATATATTTAATTATAATTATATATATTATATATAGTCAAAGATGTTAACAGGCTTAACCTAGAATAACTGGTTCTGAAAGACAGCTGCCGGAACACACCTTTAGGTGTTTGGCGAGAGATTTTCTACTTGGTCGCTAGCCAGGCGGGAACTCAAAAAATGCCCTTCCCACCATGTGGTGAAGCTCAAGCCGGCGGTGGGGTTCGAACCATGGACCTGGTGCGCGGCAGTCTATAGCAAATGCAACCGAGCCATCACTGCTTCTAAAAATTATATGCCTAATTCTATGTATAATATGTTTAAAATTTGCCTCTATGAGACTCATTTCACGTTAAGTTTGACGCGTATTTAGACTTATTTACATTTAGTTGTAGCCGCACGCACCGAAGGATACGATTTTCAAAAATAAGGTTATAATATCACGCAACTATAAGCACAGAACGACCTGCATTAAAATAACAAAAATGATGACTTTTTCCGAAGTATGTTGATCATAATTTTTTATGAAGAAATTCTCTCCTCGTTTGTCAAATTTGAAAGTTTTTTTTTGTGTTTGACTTATGATTTTGGGCTTAAGGACCAAAAATTTTACTCCAGTGACTCCTTATCTAATAGAAAAATGTGTATGTTTTAAGGGAAGCACGTCTTCGACAAGGCGATTTATTTTGTTGCAGAATATGTATTGAGTTGCGACAAATACATGTAGTGAATATTTGATTTTATTTTACTTAATGATATTTTTTTAAATACAGAGAACTTTCGAATACCAAAAAATGGAACCGACTTTAACAGTAAAATGTATGAAATAACTTGTTGAAGTCGGTATCATGACAAAAAAAATGTTATTATCACAATACAATATTGTGATTAGGTATAGGTACTTTTGAACCATCATGGTACCGATTTCGACAAGTTATTTCACACATTTGAGTGAAGGCGGTTCCATTTTTGGTAAACACTTTGTTTTCACCATTTTAGTGACCCTTGCTACATAAGGGATCGATTGTCATTCTCTGTCAATGACATATATCATCAAGATTGAAAACATTTTTCAGTTATTGGAGTGTAACTCATAAACGGCTTGATTGATTTGATGAAATTTAAATGGAACCGCACGGCAAGCATCGGCTTTCAAATAAAAAAGAATCATCAAAATCGTTTCAACCAGTCTAAAGTATTGAGGTAAAAAAAAATTCAGACCAATTGAGTGCCTCCTCCTTTTTGTGAAGTCGGTCAAAAACATAGTCCGTAGTGTACCGAACTACAAATATCCATATATACGAGTATAACTATTTTTATAAAAGCAGAATATTTTTACTTAGTGAGGAGGAACATTGGATAGTAACATACACACTCATGCACGAAACGGCTGACACGATTTGTATGAAACTAAGAATATGGATAGTTTAGGTTCTGAATTTAGACATGGTATATTTTTCACTATTATCATTATTAGTTCTCACGGGCACAGCAGTTAGTAAGCTGGTAGAATAATGACAAAATAATATATATCAAGATGCCCACGGGTGCTAAAATTTTTACTTTGATAATAATTCTATGAATTATTATTGGTTTTAAATTAAATTATTACCGGGTGAGTGCGAACATTGAAATAGTGAAGCGTCTTCGTTTCAGCGAGAACAAAAATAATTTCGTATATCCAGCTGTTCTCTTCTACAAGTCGCTTTTCTTAACTAGTTTCAATAATTATATGGAATTTTGTTACCTAGAAAACTTGATTCAGTCACAATATCATAAAATTATAGAGACAGTAGTGCTCGTAGTTTTTAATTATTTCATGCATGTATAAAATACTGGGTCTAACTGGGCTATCAGTAGTGAGAAGCAGTACAATGTAGGATATTTCAAAATAAAAAAATGTAATGGACCTTTATAAGAGTGTCATACACGTCTAAATTGAACGATTACATCAGGGGATATAAAATTTGTCCATACAAAATAAATAATGGGGAATGTCAAACAGACACATAATATTACTTGCGTAGATTTAAATTACTTAAAGGCAACCTTCATATCGAATCAAAATAGTTTTGTAATTAAAACCAACTTGCTGAATATTATAACTTACGTATTCATTATTAATTCCTAACTCCTTTTAACCTCTATAGAGAATAAAATATGTTTCTATTAGCTGCTCCAAGTTCTACAAGGGCGTCGGTGGCAGATGGTAGACACATTAGTGACAATATTGGAAACAAATCCCGAATGCAGTTTAGTAAGTTCTCCCTCTTGCTACGTTATGGGTGTTTAAAATTAGAATTTAAATTAAATTCGGAAAACACGTTACAAAATCTTGAAGGTATAAAATATGGATGCTCACATATTTTGTTATAATTGTGGGATTATAACTTTTTAAAGGGCTCACTAGTTGTCAGCCAGTACGAAAATCAAATACACCGATAAAATAAGGTTTTATTTCTATTTTTTCTTTTCATCTCTTCTTGATAAATATATCGTTCTTAACAACATGTTTGCTTCAAATTTAAAGACTTTGAGAGCCTTAATTTAATAATTAATAAATAACCAGCTGTATTGGAATTTACTGATTGTTGACAATAGTCAAGACTCGTGCTGAAGCAGTTGCGCGAAGTCGTACTGAGATGTACTCACCTGACCAGAGTGCTTCCGTTTTCCTACCAATCACATTTTTTCGGTTTGAAGAAAAGCACGGAACATGGCTTAAACCTATGTCAACAATTCCAACCAATACAACTGAGTACAAACGGTCAATAATACCATTCTCGTGGATAATTCATCAAATATATATTGTTATTTAAATTCCGTACTAGAAAACGGAACTAAGGTACAGTTGGGCGCGCGTCCGCCATTAAAAAAATATTAATCTTTCGAATCTTGCTAGATAGCTGGTTGAACTTTTTACAGATTATGTAAATATGATAAATTACCTAAAAGTTATAATAAAATAAAACTGCAATGAAAGACTTGTTGCTCTGCAGCTAAAATTATCTGTCATACATACTAGTGAGTAATATTTTTTTTTATTATGTTATTGTGACGGAACAAGCTCAAGGCCAACTTGATGTTAAGCGGACTAACCTCTGCCTATAACAGATGCATTTTTAGCGCCATAGTCGAACATAGTTGTTAAGTCTCGTGTGCCTGTAATTTCACTGGCTCTCAAGGACTGCTGCCGGAACACACCATTGGGTGCTTGGCGACAGATTTTCTACTTGAGGGTGGTCGCTAGCCAGGTGAGCATTCGCAAGATGCCCTTCCACGAGGCGGTGAAGCTCAAGCCTGCGGCGGGATTAGAACCATGGACCTGCGACACTGCAGTCCACAGCTATAACCGCTTGGCTATCATTGTTTCAAAATATATTAATTAATCAACGTGTATGAAGATAAAAATAAGAAAGAGAAGAATGTATAAGAATAATAATAATAATAAAAACCGACCGATCGCACACCCCCACTAGGGCTGTTTACCATATAAACAGAAGCGCTCGAAGCGAAGTTTACTTAGCTGTTCTCAACCGATCAGCAAAGTTAAACAACGTCGCGCGCGGTCATGAGTTGGATGGGTGACCGCTAGTGACATTACTACTGAGTGCTTCCGTGCTTCGGAGGGCACGTTAAGCCGTCGGTCCCGGTTGTTGTCTTAGGATGGCAGTCGTTATAGCATGGTGGTAGGGTAATTTGCGAATGCTTGCCTGGCTAGGTAGCACCCTCAAGTAGAAAAACTGTCGCCAAACACCTAACGGTGTGTTCCGGCAGCTGTCCTTGAGAGCCAGTAATTCTAGGTTAGTCTGAATAACATCTTAGACCACATCATCACTTACCATCAGGTAAGATAGTGGTCAAAGGGTAAACTATAAGGCATAAAAAAAAAAACAATCGAATTGCAGAAAAACAAAAAAAAATGGAAATTTGCTATGTTCATTGTAAAATTATATGAATTAATAATCTCTGTGTCTACCATTTACACTAATCACACAAGCACAATGATTTAGCATATTTAAAATCAGTTCATCGAGCACGTTCTGCGAGCATCGGCAAGAGTGCGAGTTACGACTCTAGCCGTGTGTGTAGGTGCATTATCGTGCATTAGACGAAACGAATTACCCAAATGGCTTCGCAAAGGGAGGATCACTCCTGAAACAATACTCTCCGCATAAATCTGAGCATTGAGGTTGCCCCTGATCCAAATGAAATCTGTTCTTTCACCGATCCAAATACCGGCCTAAACCATTTGTTTCCCCCTCCATATGGGTAAACTTCTTGACAGAATTTTAAACGTCCTTACCCTTCTTTCCAGAGCTCGTTCAAACTCGAGTACGTCTTGTATCAGGCCGGATACCGAAAAAAGACTCGTCAGAAAAGCACACGCACCGCCTGTCTTCTCTCTCCCAATTTCTGTGTTCGACTTGAACCCTAGGCACTTTTGATGTTTGTATATTAGTTGAAGGGGCAATAAGGATTTTTTTTGCGTGACTTCACGCTGAGAAAATCCTTAATAAACAAGATGTATTGTTCTAGAGTTACTAACACAACCTAGAAAAGTTTACCTTGAAATGCCTTCCACCCAAACAATCCTACAACTTTATGACAATGACCAGAGCGGTACAGCCACTGTAAGTTCACAATGACAATGGCTAAAGTCCACGCCGAGACTGTACAAATATTTTGAAAAGCTTAATAATTTTCTATCAACAATTTCATCTGAAAATAAGCAAATAAAATATTATTCTGTTTTACCAAAATTGAGGTATACATCAATCTTAATGTTTGTGGTGTCGATACAAGCACTTTTTTATTATTCTACGAGTTTCTAGTTAGTAGTATGACATCAACAGCCCTAACGTTCACTGTTGAATAAATGCCTCCTCATTAGAGGGCATCCAAGGCTGATATCGTAGGAATCTTGGTGGTGTAAGATGTCAGTTATTTTTTTTTATTTTATTGTGACGGAACAAGCTCGAGACCCACCTGATGTTAACCGGACTAACCTCTGCCTAAAACAGATGCATTTCGACACAAGTCAGGAATTGCACTGCGCCCGTCACCTTGAGATATAGTTGTTAAGTCTCATGTGCCTGTAATTTCACTGGCTCTCAAGGACTGGTGCCGGAACACACCGTTAGGTGCTTGACGACAGTTCGTAGTTCTGAAGAAGGATGCTCAATTTCTGGTATTTTTTCCCTACATCGGCTCTTACGACACTCGAACGAAGATGTGGGGGGTGCAGCAGTAACTTAATACTCCACTTTTACAGCTTGTAAAGTTTAGTACCCGTGTGATCCTATCCCAGATTGTAGTATAGCTGCTACTAATCAAGTCACGTGTAATGGCACTACATGAGTGCAATGGCGTACCAAATGTGTAACAACATCAGTAACTTACTTATTGGCATGCTGGCTTACAGAGATATATATATATGTATGTATATTTTGCCTGTTAGGTTAGCCTTTGACCACTATCTCACCTGAGGTTTTTTTATGCCTGGTAGGCTAACCTTTGACCACAATCTCACCTGATGGTAAGTGATGATGTGGTAGAAGATGTTGTTCAGACCTAAAGTTACTGGTTCTCAAGGAACACACCGTTAGGTGCTTGGCGACAGATTTTCTATTTGAGGGTGGTAGCCAGGCGGGCATTCGCAAAATGCCCTACCACCATGCAGAAAGTAAGTGGTAAAGTGGTAAGTGATGATGTGGTCGAGGGTGATTTTCAGGCTAGCGTAGAATTACTGGCTCTCAAGGACTGCTGCCAGGACACACCGAACACATAATTTATATAATAGTAATGTCACTAGCGGTCACCCATCCAACTCATGACCGCGGCGGACGTTGCTTAACTTTGCTGATCGGATAAGAACAGCTAAGCAAACTTCGCAACGAGCGCTTCAAAATTATGAACCAAAAAACATGCATGGAACTAGAACTCATCGCATTCACCATTGGTCGACATGCAATTGCCACATAAAAGAGTTAGAGCCTTTGTATCGAAGCTAATTGCCAATCAACTTCGCAAAAAAAATACAGGAAATAAATTATCATTCGTAAAGAATTTTTTGATTGGATTTTTTGACTTGGAAATATTCAAATGTCGGACTAGATATCGATTAGATCGGATCTCACCTGCAAGTGATATTCCGATTCGATGGTAATCGAGAAACTAACTCTGGAAAATCTTTTTGACTTATACAAAATTAAATCAGCCAATTATTCTCATATCAAAACGTGTTCAAATTAGCTAAACTACCACCACGTGTTTTCTATAGTAATGGGACGTAATTAATGAGCAAATTTTTTAGGCAGTTTGCCTTTATTAACAAAATACTACGAACTATATACAACACTACAGCTACAACAATAAAATCATTTAGATTCCTTTAAGTCATTGCAGACTCACACGCAGTCTAAATGCTCCAGCCCACTACCAGTTGTCAGCGTCCCCAGCATGCTGGCAGCATTGCCCCATTCAATTGCAATGCTTATTCTTTGAGCCAAATAGGTGCCAGCATTTCGATCACGCGTCGCATCGACCAAGCGCTGATTAACTGAGCAAATTGATTCCATATTCATATTTTTTTAACCGGCTTAAAAAAGGAGGAGTTTTTCGATTGGGCTGTATTTTTTATGTTTGTTACCCCAGAACTTTCGACTGGGTGAACCGATTTTGATGATTCTCTTTTTTTAAAGCAATAAAAAGGGCAAATACATTTTTTTTTCACCTCAAAATGGAACCAACTTCAACACTCAAAAGTGTGAAATAATTTGTCGAAGTTGGTACCACGCGCGCAATATTGTGATAATAATAATAACAAATATTTTTAAATTATTTTACGAAAACATTAACGGCACATGACTTAAATTTTTCCTATCGTATATTTGTAATTTTGTAGTGTAATCCGCATAGCAGGCGTTATTGCAAACATAACAATATTAAAATTATGTACCTTTGTTAGTATCTACCTAAGATACGTTAACTAACTAATTACAACATCAAAATTAGTTTCATATCACAAGCTGCAGTGGAGAATGATTTGCAAATTCTTTGTGATACTCTAGATTCATTAAATATGACCTTTAGAACTTCACCATTTGACTTAAATTTATTCTATTTAGACTATTAAATTTGCATGAAGCATTCATCGTTTTTCATGGTTTTTAATGAAATCAATTTAGCTTACGCTACTATTTTTTGTGGCTTTAACACCTAGAATAAGTTAAAGTTGTAAGAAAGAATAAAAAACAAATGTTTTCTCCTCCGATATTCATTATCCTCATACTGAGGTTATTGAAGTGAGGGTCGTGACCTCCTCTACCAAGTATTCGCTTCTTGATAATTGAGCGCTATATTTTTGTCGCTGGCAATTTGTAGAATCTCATGTACTGAAGTCTCCCGGACCCCAAAATCTTATTCCTTCTATTTTTCAGTGACCATCAGTCTCTCTAGATTGACACCATCTTTTCTGGATATGTTATTGAAGCACTCTAATATTCTATTTAGGTATGTTGATGAAAGCCCGATTCTGTCCTGCAGTTGCTTTAGGATGGACGCGACGATCCGATGTGCAGTCCACGGTATTCGAAGCATCCTCGCAGCATGGTGGAAGGGCATTTTGCGAATGCCCGCCTGGCTAGCGACCACCCTCAAGTAGAAAATCTGACGCCAAGCACTTAACGGTGTGTTTCGGCAGCAGTCCTTGAGAGCCAGTGAAATTACAGACAAAATGAGACTTAACAAGCATGTCTCAAGGTGATGGGCGCAGTGAAATTCGTCACTTGCGATGAAATGCATCTGTTATAGGCAGATGATACCGCTTAACATCAGGTGGGCCCCGTGCTTGTTCCATCGCAATAACATAAAAAAAAACGACGAAAGCGCTATCGCATGCTGCAATGCTTCAAAACCTATTCAGAAATTATACTAATTTGTCTTCGTAAATAATTACACTTCCTTTTAAGCCTTTAAACTAAAATAATCTGTATAAACTTCTAGTTTCTACGTAAAATTCAACCATATTATGAATAATCAACCGCCAAAAGTATAATTATGCAAATAACACGACCACATAATTAATCAGAGTGTGAGCCACTGGAGTTCTAAAACTACACTCATTAGGCTCCGACTAGTTCATTAATAAACCTTAATTAGTTGCCAAAGTGCGCTTTAAACTTATGCCGCTAAAATGTAGCCAAAGCACTGCAAATAATAATAATATTAAAGTGGCCTATTTGGTTTGAAATGTTGATTTATGGATATTTCAAATAATTTCACTGGACTCATCGTTTGAAGTTAGATGTAATGAGATATATTTTTTAGTAAACAAATCTCTGCAAAAAAAAAATTCACAAGGAATCTTAGTAAAGACATATAAGTTTAAATTCATGTAAAGGCGAACCTGGCATAAACCGTGGCGAATATTCGGGCCAATAGGATTAATTTAATTATTTATATACAATTAGGTTTGATTGTTAACATTAATTGGCACGAAAAATATTTACAACCAAATCAATTTATCCTAAAATATAAAAAAATATAATATAAACTTATCAGAGCGCTAGGTCGATGAGACGCGTGATCAAAATGCTGGCACCTATTTGGCTCAAAGAATAAGCATTGCAATTCAATGATAAATGCTGTCAGCATACTGGGCACGCTGCCAACTGGTAGTGGGCTAGAGCATTTGGACTGCCTATGAGTCTGCAATGTTAATAAAGAAATACCACCGATAGAAAAAAAAATCCTATATACTGAGACATTTGACAGGCCGGCAAAGCATCCCCGAGACCTCTGGTGTTGCGGATGTTCGTGGGCGACGGTGATCACTTACCACCAGGTGAGCCGCCAGCTCGTTTGCTCTCCTATCACATAAAAATAAAACACCAGTGCTACACGATGTCCAAGCTGTGCCTAAACCATAATAACTTGAAGGCGGTTGATAAGATTTTCATCAAACTTAATAATGGCCATCGCATATGATACTCAATAAAATCGGTTTGTCGGAGCTAGCAGATACATAAATCTACACATTGAACTTATTACATTCCTTAGTTTGCCTCGGGGATTAACACTCTAAAGCCTTTGAATAATTAAACGAAAAGAGGTCTTATCTAATAATAATTATCATTATTTATTCAGCAAGCAAATTGTTTTACAGTTTTAAAACTAACTTTTCGACACAATTGTTGGTATAAAAAGGGTTATTTGTAAAATGCTAACAACCTCCTAAGGTTGACTTCTGCTAGTCCTAAGAAACATTTTGAGAAGAATTGGTTTTGAAAACACAAATATTTTTAAAATATTTTTTTGTATTCTTTTTGTTTTTTTTTTCATGTTTCTGGCTCAATAAGCACGAGGACCATCTAAAGTCAAAAGTCTCATGTGCCTGTAATGTATAATTTCATATTTATTATTACTTGTTGTAAATATTCAAAACTCTATTCAAAGGGACCACGGCGCAGTCCAGTGTTGCCGCGGTGGGCGCTCTTAGCTCGGAGTAGGCATTAAAACACAAAAAAACTATGTTTTTTTTTATTCAAAACAAAAAAAACGTCTCAAAATGTTTGTATGTCTATAGCAGAGTCAACCCTAAAAGGTTGTTATCATTTTACCAATAACCCTGTATATAATATCATATATATATATTATTACATGCTACACAGTACAGACTCGTGGTCCGTACTCTTATTTGATTTTAACTTTTTTTTGGTTACATATTATAATTTTAAAACCATGAGTTCATTCTCCAACTTATCAATATTCTTCCTGAAAGGGGGGAAAAAATTCTAACATCCGGAAAGTTAGCCTAGTGGTAGTTAAAATATCTTATAGCTAAAGTGAGTCCATACTTATATATATATTTTCTCCTTATATTTAGTTGGTTAGTGTATTACGCTGTGCATTTACCGGTTTAGTTTGTCGTTGAAGGGCCGGCCACACATTCCGGCGATGCCCTTGTTGTTTTAGTTAGAGCCTCCGCGCCTTAAAGCCCAAACATCTAAATATATATGTATATAAATTTAGATGTTTGGGCTCTGTTCTCCACACTAGGATTCCCTGTGTCGTGGAGATCCAGTTCTTTACAGCATTAATTATATAACGTTTCAAGTGCTCATTCGAATGACATTTCTTATCACTAATGGACAGCATATGCAATTCAGTAGCCTGTACTACCACTAACTAACTACTTTATTCTTCAAATGGTTGGAACCTTGAAATCGAGAGAAAGACTATTTCGGTCAATATTCCAAACTCAATAGAGTTTATTTATCTGAAAGACCTAATATTAATTAAGATTTGCCCGACCCGAACCCAGTATCTACCGATTCCAAAGCTACGATACGTCAATAGCGAACTAGATGCGTTAGCTCAGATTGAACGTACCGAGTGGATACTCTGAGACCAGTTTTTGGGCTAACTAGCTAGCTTAGTTTGTAATGTAGATTGATAATTAGAACAAATAGTAGGAACGCACAGGAGATTGTTATTTAGCACAGACAGCTGTAATAACATTTTTTTTTTTATGAAAACATTAAATTTTATTTTAGAAAAACATTTCAAAATATATCTAGTGACAATTCCGCCTAATTTTCTTGTTAAGCTGACGTGAGGTCACAAACGCCACGCAGCCAATCCCGAAGAATTTTCCACGCGTTTCGAATCTACACGAAGCATCGTCAAGACTCAGGAGGTCTAGACTCTGCAGAGTCAATAATATAATATGTATAGATAATTATTTTTGTTTGTCGTTAGGAATAATAGTAACATGTATGAGTTTTTAAACTGTCACGTTTATTAACACTATAATTATTATAACAAACGGGATATTTATCGAGTTTTTGATTAGTTTTGAGTTCTCGATATTTCGGCACTGTTGCAAGCGCCATGATCACGAGTAAACTGAAGTCTATGCGAGTGGATGGTAGGCACTAAGAGCAGACAAACCAGTCTACCCTCTTTCTTGTACGTTTTTCCGGCAAGGCGATGCTATTATTGTCACTGTCACTATGTCACTCACGCCACTATTTAAATTTCGACATGCAAACCTAACGATATCAGTTCGTAAACTATTTGTAATACTTCTTCGGCTCTTGCATAGGTTATCTCGATGTTCTCGACAGTTGAAACCCATCTTCCCTATTGAAGTTTTGATACTTCGTTATTCCGATTGCTTCTCTTACCATTCTCTATATGTAGTGGCGTTCTGTCGAGAGTACTAGTGGAATGTGTAATTCAATCCAGTGGTTAGAACCAGACTCCAGAAGGTGTTGAGCTATGGCAGATTTTTCGATATCATTGTTTTTGACTGCCCTTACTATATAAAGTATGACGAAAGTACGTTTGTATGGTAAGCGCCACGAGCATTCTAATAAACATGCTTGCAATGATATGTCCGAGAAAATGATATACAATTCTTATTAATACGAGTACTAACGTACGTACCGTACTATACGAGTATGCGTTTGTAGGATACTTATAAAATAAAATATTATGACATATTATTAAGTAACTGATTATGATTAATTACCATGGTAATTAAATTTTAGTCACATTTCTGTACCAGCCGGATCGTCCACTGCTGAACACAGCCTCCCCTATTAAGTGGGTATTTGCCCTAGCCACATTACGATATATTTATTTAAATTAGTTTAAGTAATCTATGTAAGCGAATTTTTGTATTCTTATGAGATTAATAAATATTCTGAAACCGTAGAGTAGTAGGTATCTAGTCAGGCTAACCATGTCTTCAAATATTTTCATAGGATGAAAATGCGCGAATATAATTCATGTACTTTGACTTGCATCTTGGTTCAGTAAACATAAGAAGCAAATTACTAGAATAATCTTTTCTTAATTTACAATTTAAGTTGTTTGAAGAATGGGTAGAATTTTAAGGAAAATTTCTCCATACGATGGTTTATAACGAGAGCACAAATTAGATTTATGAGGCATATGTCATGTTAGCTCAGCGGTCAGAGTCATAGTCATCCGGCTACAGGGGTGAATGACGCGGGTTCAAAACTCGCATATATCTTTAACTTTTTCTCTCGTAATTTTGTGTTTGTAAAGAATTTTTAGGTTCTGGGTTTGAGCCCCGGGACAAATATGTATATTATGATTATTTTTCACGATTAAATTCTTAGTCCGGCGTCTGAAACTGTGTCAATTAAACATTAATAAGCTCATCCTTAGATATGAAAAAAAGCTCGCCTGAGAAATAAGAGGTGCATTGATAGATATTTCTTACAATTCCAGAAAGAAAAGTGTGACTTACTTTTTTTGTTTATTTTGGAGTAGACTTCATTTCAGAAGTTTATAAATAAGTATAATATTTTTGATGTGTCAATGAAACTCAAAAAGGTACAAGAAATACCTAAAACTGTTATCTTTGCAACTTAATCTTGAGTTTATTATGGATATTATAAGAAACCGATAGCAGCGAACAGGAGAAAGAAAATTAAGCCGGTTGGCGTCCAAGATAAGTACTTGTACAGGTAAGTACAATATCAATATTTTTTTTTCCCATGGGATTATATTATGCTGTTTTTCGCTTCGTTCAAACACAAGGTTCAAAACCGGATGCTGAATAAGAATAATATTTCTTTTTCATAAACATTGTAAATTTTGGCAGTTTTCAGATATACATTTAATAATGTTATGTTTCCAATAACGCCTGCTATGCGGATTACATTACAAAATTACAAATATACGACAGGAAAAATTTAAGTCATACATATGTCATGTTAGCTCAATTTGTTAGAGCATTCCCCGGCTAAAGGGGTGGATGGACGCGGGTTCGAATCCCGCACATGACTTAAATTTTGTAATTTCAGATATACAGTACAACAGTTTTCGTGTACCTTATTGATAACCAAACCAACTATTGGAATCTCTAAGTCCTGCGCAAGAACTCTGGGTTGGACAGATAATAAGTTATATTTTGCATTGTTATTAGCTTTTATGCAAATATTCGCATGTTATCCTGCCTATCCTCCAACAGAAAACCTATCTTCTAGCACCTAACGGTGTATTCCGGCAGCTGTCGTAGAGAGCCAGGGAATCAAGATTAGCCTGAATAACATCTTCGATTACGTCATCACTAAAAGAGTCCGGAGTCTGACACTTTGGCCGCTAAATGCTTACAAACTTACGTCTTATTATATAAGACCAAAACACATTAAGCAAAACGCGTGTGCTTAGATACCTTAGCCTATATACTTCCGGTAGCGCAAAAGTTTTTATTAATTAATCAAATTTAACATTACATTCACCACGCAACCCATTTGCACCCACCACAGTATTCTCGATTTAATATTCAATATTTCTTTGTTATTTTCGCCGAAACTCAGAATAAGATATCTTTTAATAAAAACCAATCAGATAGCGGCCATAGTACCCGACTGTACGCACCTGAACTTCTTAAGAATATAGCGTAATCGAAGCTGGAATTACATTAGCGTGGAATGGGATCCGCCTTATTGGATTTCCGATCGTGATGACAATTTTATAAAATCATCCGGATTATTTCATTTTTATTCGATTGATTTCCGGTAATCCCTAACGAGTGTATAGGCTACTACGAGTCTGTGATACATGCTGCGTACAGGATAAACTTTATCATTGAGTTTCAGTGATGGTCTTGGCACAGTAGATATATGGAGGTAAAGAGTAGTTTGACACGGCGCTAGGGTTTTTCCTATTTTGTCATAGTCTTAGAGTTTTGAAGCAATAGTGTTTACTCAATTATGTGTGATTACTTGGCTGCGCCAAAACGGAGGGAGGTAAGCCAAAAGGACTTTTCTTATGTTTTACATCACACACCTGACACTAATGAAGACGCAATTAATAATATACAGCTTAATGAGCGACTAAATAAAAAGTTATACTACTCGTATACCTTCCCTCATCTGCGTGTTTCTCGTATAACATGACTATAAATTTCATCTTGATTTCATATCTTTAAACAAATAATTATTCAATTATTTCTTTAAAGATATGAAACAATTCATTAAAAAAAAAATTAAACTAAGGTGTTTACTATTTAAATAATTAACATTATAATCAGTTTATATAATACATATGCATGAGTGTTTACATTACTGTAGAAGTGGGTGTTTTTTAATTTATGGGTGACTGCTAGTGAAATTACAACTGAGCGCTTCGGTGCTTCGTAGGGCTGTCCTTGAGAGCCAGTAATTCTAGGTAAGCCTGAACAACATCTTCGACCAGATCATCACTTACCATCAGGTGAGATAGTGGTCGAAGGCTAACCTATCAGGCATAATAACAAAATAAATTAAGAAATGTATTATAAAGTCGTTGGGGTTTCAATTCATTTACGATAGTGTCGGTTGACACTATGCATTGATTCAAGACATATTGGAAAATAGTTTGAAAGAAATATATCGTAATACGAGAAAATATATAGTTGACGTTATTCAAATTTAGTAGACGTTATGTAGTTAATTTACTCAGAAGGAACCTAAGTTGAGGTTAATTGTAAATTTTGTCTCCCGCAGAGTATGTAGGAGACAACGGAGATGCATCCATAAAAACATGGTTCATGGCACACAAAATTGAATTCGATTGTGGAGCGATGGTAAACGTTGCTTTTGAAACTTAGGGTTCTGAGTTTGTTATTTGAGTCGGACAATTATTGTTTTGTAATGATATTACAATGTGACACGACAAACAAGTCACCTTTTCAGGGTAATCTTGAAGTCTGTCTTTTAATAAATTACGAGAAAAAAAATTATAGTCATGTGCGGGAACCAGCGCCTTCCCTATCCCCATACGGGGATTTAAAACGAGAGGAAGATCACAGTTATGAATCATATATTATACAATACAATACAATACAAAAATTCTTTATTGTACACCACAAATGTTACATAACACATATAGAGAATTCTTAAAGCTAAGGTACAATGGGCGGACTTATCGCTTAAAGCGATCTCTTCCAGTCAACCTTAGAATGGAAAATATAGATATGTGAGGAATAAAAACAGATAGGTGGTGTAAATTTGTATAGATTAATAATAATATGTAGATAGAAAAAAAATTAATAATAATATATACTATATTTAAACAAATATATACGTATATATATTACAATACCTATATATATATATAAATATATATATATATATATATATATATATATATATATATATACCCATATATTTAACATATAAAATATATAAATATTAGTTTATATTGATAGTAAATTAAAAATGTACGACAATATATGACAGCCATAAGGAAACTTTGATTAATTCATAATCATAGTGCAAGATAAAAAGATCTGACTTGATTTTTGAAAGAGTTTAACGTTTGGGCCTTTCTTATGGTTACTGGGAGTGCATTCCATAAACGTGCGGCTTCAACAGTAAATGAACCGCTATAAAAAGATGTCTTGGAGGCGGTTGATGACAGTATCAGATTTTCCGATGACCTAAGACTGTAGTTTGAGTTATTCAGGAATTCAAACCGTTCCTTCAGGTATAAGGGAGTAAGGGGGTTAAATAAAATATTATACAAGAGAGAGAGGATATGCGTATTCCGGCGAAGGCGAATGGGCAGCCACTTGAGCTTTGTACGAAACTGGGAAACGTGGTCGTATTTTCGAAGACTGAAAATAAACCTTATGCAATAATTTTGAAGCCGCTCAAGCTTATTTAGTTGGTCCTCCGTGAGATCTAAGTAGCAGGCATCAGCATAGTCAAGAACGGGAAGAAGGAGAGATTGTGCTAGCGTAACTTTAGTTGCCGTAGGAAGAAAGTTCAGTAGTTTTTTTAGCGACGCTCCAGAAGCAAACACTTTCCGACTAACGGATGATAGTTGGGGATCCCATGAAATTTTTTTGTCAAATATAACTCCCAAATTTTTTACTTCCGAGCTATATGGAATTGTAACACCATCAAAATAAATGTTGGGAATCATTGCTTCATCGATTCTGTTAGCTTAGAGGTCAGAGTTTACTCCGTTTATAGGGGTGTCAAAGTCAAAATCATTTATTCAATATAGGCGTCTACGACGCTCATATGAAGGTCAATTACAAATGTTAGTATTGAAATATTCTGCATTGTACTGCCAATGAAGACTGGATAAAGCGGGTTTGAATCCCGCAGATGACTATAGTTTTTCCTCTCATAATTTTATTATGTAATCCGCAGAACATGCGCCATTGAAAAAATAAGAATATTAAAAGTCTGTCTACTAAATTTGCAGCGCCACCATTTTGCATAACACTGCACTGTACAACTCGATATACTCGATACATTAGTACTTATCGCCATGCAGGATCACTTGTTACAATACTCGTTTGAGACAGATTATGTGACACACGGTACGGTAGCAACCAAGACAGAATCTTTCTTGAGATCGTACATACCAACGGTTTTCTTTTAGAAAAAATCCGGTACATGTAAACAACCTCGTTCACTTTCACAAACTAAAAACATAGATGCTCACCTCCATCTATAGCTTTTGGGACGTGATGGTGATGAATATAATATGATATATGTGTATCGAAATATTTTCGACGCTATCTTATATATAACTGCATAATGTAAACCATGTAGTCCATGCCCTACATTGCATCAAATACGGGCAGTATTTAAGCCAAAATATTCGAGATTCAATATCTGGTACAAGTTGCAAGTAATCCGGAACATGCTCAGTGTGTTTGTGCCAAGATGAATATACACTGGGAGTTCCTGAACTAGCTTTGACTTGCATCTGGCTGGCTTGTAGGACGGATCTGGAAGGAGGTTACGTCACAAATTTTGGTTCAATATTGGTGTGATAATTTCAGTATTGCTGGTTATTGGAAAGGTTACCTTTCTAAGATGATATGCCTACCACTATACAATAGTAATAAAAATGAACATGATAAATTGGACTGTATTCTTAACAACAAAGATCTGAATCTCACGTTTTTTCACTTCCAGAGGACGTAGAAAGGTAGGGCAATATATGATTATAATAATATAAAAAGGTTAGTATCAAGTTTGAAATGAGGGCAAGATCATAATGCATTTGACTGTATTCATAACAATATCTATATGCATATATTGCCCTACCTTTCTATGTCCTCTGGAAGTGAAAAAACGTGAGATTCAGATCATTTTTGTTATGAATACAGTCAAATGCATTATTCATATTCATATTCTTTATTGGTAAAGATTCGCTTCACAAGTCAATAGGTTACATAATATATACATTTTTATTATTTTACGAGTTGCATTATTATTATAGTATAATGTGATGAGTATAACAATAACGTAAAAAAAATATATATAGGTGAGTACTTACCTCATTGTAAGTACTGAAATAATTGTCTAATAATAATTATAAATTAAAATATTTGTACGAAGTACATTACATAATAATATTTTTGTCGTCATAGAACTCTTTGACAGAGTAAAATACTTTGTCAACTAGTATTCTCTTTAGTTTATTTTTAAATATACTGACGGAAGCCACATTCTTAATACGTACTGGCAAATGGTTTATATTAATGTGCCTTTTACGTAAACTGACTTTTTTGCTTTCACAAGTTTGCAGTATGGGGTTCTGAGTTTATCCCTGTTCCGAGTATTGTACTCGTGAGATTCGCCAATGAGCTTGAACGCGGAGAGGTGTGTGTGAACAAATATACACACCTGATATATAAGTATTCCGGGCACTGTCATGATGCCTAATTGTTTAAAGTAAGGACGAGCCGATGCGTCCCACGGTACTTTGGCAATTGAACTTCATGAAACAGGTCTTTTCGAGATTGAGGGCTAGGCCGTTTGTTAAAAACCATGTATGTAGTTGTCCTGCAACAACAGTCAATTTTTCTTTTAAAGCCTGTACGTTAGGAGCCGCTACTACAGCTGCTACTACAGCTGCATTATGATCTTGCCCTCAATACAAACTAGATATTAACCTTTTTATATTATTATACAACGTAAATAGACTACGAACATATACGAACACGAAACACGGTGCGTTAAAGCGAGAAGACGTGCAATCCGGGCGGAGTGTGGCAACCCACTGTTGAGTAAGCCCGTCTAGACGAATACGCTGATGTACTTGTAGCCTTGTACCTAAAGTGCGGAGTGCGCCAGGTCTGGAATCGGATTGTTTATTCGTTTTTTGGAGAGGTGTATAAAAAATGTGAATAGTTGTTGATGATATACCCACTGAGTAATATTGCATGTATAAAATCCTTGTTACGCACGTTATATTCACCGAAACCTTACTTACGTCACTTAATTTGTATGGTCGTAAGACAGGCGAGTACTTGCCTGGCCTGTTAATACTCTTGAGTTCAAAATGTTGCACTTGATGGTGTGTCCGGCAGCTGGCCTTGAGAGCCAGTAGTTTTAGTATTTTGCCTTATCAACGTCATTGTCTGTTATCAATACCATCATGTATTGTAAGATAAAAATTAAAGGCTTACTAATCAGCAATAACAAGAAATAAGTACGAACATATTTTTCTTATATGCGTGGTTGGGATGCTGCACCCTATAATAGAGTCAAACTCAAAGCGCACTCACCAGTTTTCTTAAGGTTCCTAAAACAAGTAATACAATCGATAATGAATAGATTCAGGCGTTACTTTGCGGAAATCAATACTTAATTATAATAAATATTTTTTAAATATTATATGAAAACATTAAATTAGTATTTTAATAAAACACTATATAATAATAACTATATACAGCAAACATATATAGCCAGCGAATTTTTGACGCGTGTCGCTTCTACACGAAGCATCCTCAGGAGGTCTTGAATCTACGAGCGCACGATCGAGAATTAAATATTCTTCCGGTTTGGCTGCGTGGCGTTTGTGACGTCACGTCGGCTTATCAGGAAAATTAGGCGAAATGGTCACTAGATATATATTTTATATTTTTTTAGCCTGTAAATATTAATTTAATGTTTTCTTTATATATTTAAAAAAATATTTGTTATTATTAATACAATCAACTTCAGATCTCTGAACAAAGTTAATTACTATATTTATATTGAGTACAAGTGCACTTATTTAACATATTATTAGTAGAGTAAACGCGTGCTGATAGCCACTAATTGTGGTGTAGCGTGCAAAGTTTCATGTCTGTCAGTGGTTTCAACTTGTATACCTGTGACAAGTCACGTAATAAGAGAAGTTGAATTGAAATTTTAATTGCTTATTTCAATGCCATTTAATTACTTTGTAAAATGTTACCTTGAGTATCGCCTATTTTTTTTATGAAGGTAAACGTACGGCTTGTCTTAGGTAGGAAATAGAAAAACGCACGGCTTGTCTTATTGCAGGAAATTATTTTGATTTATTGTTTGTTGTTATATTATTTATCTATTATACTTGTAATGTGTGACATTCTAAGACGTGGGGTGCCAGGCAGAATGACAATCTCCCATTGCTACCTGTGGATTTCGTAAGAGGCGACTAAAGGTAAAAATACCAGACCGTGGGCAGCAGCGTCTTCTTAGGAACTGATATCTTAAACTATGAAAGAGATCTTAAACCCCAAACGCCTGCCAAGCGAGGGAATGGCAAGCCCCTCCTTTATGGAGGAGGTTTTGTTCAGCAGTAAACAAACCGGCTGATACTACTACAGTATACGTGTATTTTTGATTTGTTGTTAGATTACCGAACTACTACGTACTTGATCACATAATACGCGAGATGTGTTTTTTTTTATATTTCTAATATATTGTAATAATACTGATTGATTTTTTTAAACCGGCGGTATGCATTTATTAACAAAATACTACCAACTATATATAATATTACAGCTCCTATTATAGTAATATACCAGTAATATACCATGTAGTAATAGAACATGTAGTCCAATTGCTACAGCCCACTACCAGTTGGCAGCGCGTCCAGCAAGCTGGAAGCATTCGTAGCGTGGTTCGTTTAGCTGCTCTTAACCGATCAGCAAAGTTAAACAACGTCCGCCGCGGTCATGAGTTGGATGTGTGACCGCTAGTCACATTACTACTGAGCGTACAAGTGCTTCGGAGGGCACGTAAAGCCGACGGTCCTGGTTGTTATCTTAAGAAGCCATTCGTTATAGCATGGTGGTAGGGCATTTTGCGAATGCCCGCCTGGCTAGATACCCCCTCAAGTAGAAAACCTGTCGCCAAGCACCTAACGGTGTGTTCCGGCAGCTGTCCTTGAGAGCCAGTAATTCTAGGTTAGCCTGAACAACATCTTCGACCACATCATCATTTACCGTAGTGGTCAAAGGCTAACCTATCAAGAATTGCCACGTTGAATTGAAAAATTGTAGACATTTTTTACGGTTTAACGTATTTGTTTATATATTTTTACGGATCAAATATGGAGTTGTAAACAAATACGGTGACCGGTAACCAATTTAATCAATATTATAGAGAACTTTTAAACAATCCTCGAATCTCGCGTATTACATGATCAAGTACAAAAGATAAGTTATATATATATATATATATATATATATATATATATATATATATATATATATATAAAGTGTACTCCACATACCTGGGATAGTGGTAGGAAGAAGTATCATCAAGTTCTCGCACAAGTTTCCCCCATCACCTCTTATACTCGTAATAACAAACTTTGCAAAATTAGCTTTAAACTAGTTGCATCTCCTCTGGATATCTACTCATATTAGTGTGGAGTGCTGTCTAAAATTAAGTAGAGTACACGAGAAGCCACTCAATGCTCTCTCATTAATGTTTTGTAACTTTGTTTTGGTAGTTAACTATGTGTGACGGTAATTTTAACTGTTCGCGTGGCAATTATGGAAACCGTCTGACAGATTTTAGCGGAGGCTGTTGATTGATCTCTTTAATGTTGTTTATAAATAGGTTTTACCTTGAACAACACTTTAATAGTACTTTATTTTTTTGGATGGAACAAGTTAAGTTCCAGCTAGACATAAACCCGCAGGAAGTGGGTGATAGTTGATTTTTTTCCATCCGTTTTAATGCTTGACTTGCTGACATTTTCGACATCTATCCAAATAAAATACAACGTTAGTTGTACTACAAACAAGTAGCAGTGATGGATCAGTGGCATTGGCACTGCCGCGAAGTAGGTCCATGGTTCGAATCACGCCGCGGGCTTGAGCTTTCACCGCATGGTGGAAGAGCATTTTGTGAATGCCCGCCTGTCTAGCGACCTAAAGTAGAAAATCTGTCACCGAGCACCTAAAAGTGTGTTTCGGCAGCTGTCCTTGAGAGCCCGTAATTCCAGGTTAAGCCTGTTAACAACTCCATCATCACTCACTATCAGGTGAGATTGTGGTCAAAGGGTTAGCTATATGCAATAATAATAAAAAAAATGAACTATAGGTGCCGCTTCATCCCCATACGATGGTTAAAGAACGAGAGGAAAAATTTAAGTTTGACGTCATACGTTATGTTAGCTCAGTCGCACAGAGCATACCCCGGCTATAGGGGTGGATGACGTGGGTTTAAACCCCACACATGACTTTTCTTCTCGCAAATTTGTAATTTTGTAACAAAATGTAACTTTTTATAGTACTATACTTAACTATTTATAGTACAATACTAAAAATTATGAAATTACTGTGGAAGTTGGTACCATGCTGATCCTTAACCCTCTGAGCTCACAGTTTCATGGTCTGAGTTCCACTAGTTATGTCATACTTTTCAGTGCAGGAAATCAATTTCGTTTTGTTTTCAGTTTGCGTACAAAAAAAACTAAATTGCTACAATTGCTTTTAGCACGGCTTGCAATCTAAACGCATATTATAAAAAAGGAAAGATTTGTTTGTTTGCATTAAATAAGCTCTGAAACTACCGGACCGATTTGGATGAAATTTGACATGGAAATAGTTTGAGACCCGGAAACGGACATAGGATAATTTAATCCAACTGCGCAAAAAGAGGTTAATGGTTTGCGCGATAACCGACATACCCGCGGGCGAAGCCGCGTCCGGAACACTAGTATAATATAATCATCATTCGTCGACAATTCTGGTCATCATCGACAAGAATTGTAATAATTAGCATTAAGATATTCAAATACAGACATATTGGAAAATTCCTGGGTATCTATTTGCCAATACTTAAATGAGTACAGACAGCAATAGTGTGCGGGTGAAAGGTTCAGCGGGGCTACTTCCGTTTCGATTCGTTAAACCAAGTTTTACAAAAAAAATACTTCGCCGATGAAAACAAAAAAATATAGAACCAATTTAGAGCTAAACTCTACCCTATATAAGAATATTGGATCACTCAGTGAAAAGTTATGAGTAGCCATTTATATATATATATATATAACGTCGACTTGAGGACCTTCCTTCTCTTTGAAGAAAGTCGGTTAAAAATCCACATTGTAGTTATGTTATTATTTACAGCGTGAGGAAAAGTTAGTCATGTGCGGGATTCAAATCATAATCCACGAATCAATTGTCATGGCATATTCAAAAATATTAAAGTTGTAGTTATGTACAGCAAAAAGCACGCTTAGTCAAAACGTCGCATAGAGTTCACGGAGCGATTTCCATACAAACGGAATTTCGTCATATTTTAAATACTAAGTGTCCAAACTCGGTGTAATTATACATGTATATCCTTGAGCATAATATTTATGCTTCTAGTTTACCAGATTTCGAAAATATAAAATCAAGTATTTTCAAAAATAATACAGTAAATCGTTTTGTATAAGAATTGTTATTTTGACATTTAGGGATATAATAAATCGAAAAAACTGGGAAACCAGAAGTAATTATATTAGACTCAGCAATATGCGTACACAATTTTACCGAGTTTGAACACTTGGTATTTAAAATATGATAAAACTACGTTTGTATGAAAAGCGCTTCGTGCACTCTACTCTTAAAGTGATCCAATGAGAGCTATTTTACGAGCTAGTGTGTTGAAAAATGTGATAATATTATTGAATACAAAATAAATTGCGTCAATATTATTTTCATTACAAAAATTAATCGGAAAGTAGGTATTAAGTTGCCTGGGGACCGGGTTGAAAGTAATACTTTCAACCCGGTCCCCAGGTCAACTGTCAACAGACAGCTATCAAAATTAAAAAATAAAAGTTTTAACCATGTTCCAACTTTCTATACAGCCACTTTACAAAGCGCTGTGTAAATTGAAATAAAATAGGTTTATATTTACTTATTTTCATATTAAAGTTAGGTATTAATTAATGAATATATTTCTTGAAATGACGTCATTAACTATTTACTTTCAACTATTCTTAAAAATAACATAGATTGGATGAAAATATTTACCATTTACACAATGAAAAAAAATAAAAAATAATGGCTACATGGCTCTCTAGCAATGGCTACATAAAAAAAATACCGGGAAATTTAATCTTCATTGTTTTTTTGAAGTTGTAGACTTTTATTTATTACTTCCGTATAGCAGATTTTTGTGTTAAGAGGCCTTTTACATTATGCAGCTCTCTCACTCGCACTTTTAAAGATAATTTTAAATGGCAACAAGATGGTTTATATTTTTTTAAATGTGGTCAATCATTATTTCGCTGCATGCATCTATAGATGTTCTCAACATATTTTTACTTTGTTACATGTGAGTCCAATTAGAATTAGAGGCCCAAAATTTAAAATAACTAAATTACGCGTTTTGGATTCCCCATTACAGATATCAAAATGAAAATTAGTAGAGAACATCTATAGTGGCATGTAGCGAAATAATGATTAACCACATTTTAAAAAATATAAACCATATTGTTGCTATTTGAAATTATCTTTAAAAGTGCGAGTGAGAGGGCTGCATAATGTAAAAGGCCTCTTAAACAAAGAGTTAATCTCATTCAGGTATGGAATTATGGCCTAATTTCATAAAAGGAGAGGATAACCTTTATATTTTTAAGCAGTAGTCAAAAATGTTTTTTCGCCTTAATCAAAACAAAGATATCTGAAATCTTACGACGATTTTATGAAATGGCTCCCTGAGAAAAAAGTGAAATCGTTATTATTCAGAAAACATTTTGTTACTATATTTCAACGAATTATCAAAGACTTACAAATCTTCAACATTATGGAGCGTGTATTCTATGTTAAAATCAACATTAAATGCTAAACACAATGTACATTTAAATCTTGAGAGACTTACATCGTTTGAAAAGGCAATCTGATAGATTAATATAAAAATATCCAAATTCTAATATGAAAATATACCTTGTAATGAATCAAAGCTTTTTATTGTTCATATTATATTATATAAGAAATTTGTATGAAATTGTAACTTTCTATATTATATACAGCAATTAATACATCTATTTTTATGTACTACTGGTACTGGCTGTAAGTGGCCCTTGCAGAATTATCGAACTATTATATTTGAAGATGCAACTTCAATGAAACACGGCGGTAGGGGGCTGATTTAATGAACCAAACAATAATCTACCTTCATTACATCGGCGACACCTTACACTATCTCCCTCTTAAAAAATTTTAGTATAGGAGTACGCTAATATATCTTTAATGATACATCAGTTACAGTTATAGCTTGTATTAAATCTAAATTAAAATAGTAATAAGTATTCGTGTAGATTCAAGTACCTACATAATATTATTACATAAAATAGCTACATTGCTACCCAATTGAAGCTTTGTTATAACTTTTTATACATAGGTATGTAAGTACCTACTTAGCATGACTGCGGTATATTTTGATGCGATCAAGATTTGCGTTTACGCAGTTCTCGATTATAAGCTCGTAGGGAGCGCTCCGTGGCATTGACCGGTGCGGCCTTCGGGTCACCGTCGGGCCCGTGCCGGCGTCAGCCGGCACGGGCGGCGGCACTGGCGGTGATGATGACTCTAGTAGCGTTACAGATCGTGAATCCCCAGATGGCGATCTACCTACTGCTGTATCAGTTGTAATCGGCTCCCTGTCAAAGGGCACATTACTAGGTAACTCTGTTTCCACGCAGTCATCCTCAGTAGTTGAGAGCGAGGAATGACCCCGAGATAACGAACCTACCTTGTTTACTTGGTAAAATTTTATCAGCATGTCTCCAACAGTTAGTTCCATTGTATAAATGAATTCTTCTTCTGACTTGCAGTTGCTTAAGGATGGAGGCGTTGGTCCGATGAGCAGTCCACGGTATTCGCAGCATCCTTCTCTAGCATCACATCTCGAATGCGTCAATGCGTTTACGGTCTGTTGCTTTAAGGGTCCATGTCTCAGCACCGTATAAGAAGATGGAGAAAATGAGAGTATGTACCAGATTTTTTTTGTCCTCAATGAGAAGTCCAAGTCCAAGTCTTATGCAGCTGAGCCATGGTTCTTTCATCCCTATACGCCTCTGCACGTCGGATTCGCACGAGTCATTATTAGTAATATTGAAGTCCAGGTAAGTAAAGTTATTTACAAATTCTAGATTGAGTGTCCCAGTAAACTCCAATTTTTGTGATCCACAACCATAAGCTTAGTCTTGGATCGCTAAGAGAGTCTTGTCGTCCGCATAACGCAGGTTTGTAATTTTCACTCCCCCAATGCTCACGCCTCCATCTCATTCATCGCAAGTACGCCTCATGATATATTCGTGGTATATATTAAATAGCGTTGGTGACAATTTGCAGCCCTGTCGCACACCTTTTTTGAAACAGAAGTGTGAAGCCAAGCCAAGGGAAAGTGAAGTTCACTTTCCCTTGGCTGTTAATGAATAGGATTTCGAGAAGTCTGATAAAATGTACGGGGATTCCCAAGTCAGACAGGACCCTCCATAAATAAAGCCAGTCAAAGCGTTTGACTGTGTAGTCAAACGCTTTGTTGTAGTCCACGAAACAGAGAAAACGAACAGAGTAGTATTCATACACATATGTTTACTTGAGGGACACCACACCCCATACATTCGAAAATTAACAGAGTTAAAACCACATTGCATGATTGAGTGTAGTATACTAATGTTGCGTCTTTGGCTGCGCACTACTAATCTGCAACAAAAGTAAACGTATATTTGTAGTTTTGTAAAAGTAAACTTGTTTAGTACAAACAATTTACACTCGACGGCAAATAACTGTTTATTGGCTTCAAAATTACAGTAGATTTTCAATTGAGATTGCGACAGATCTACACACATAATTCGCCAGAGTTGTGTACCAATGTGACAGGGGCCAAAATAAACATTAAAAACAAGTGATGGTAGATATATAGAGCATACGTATTACTTCTATACGAAAACACCCGCTTATTCAGTCAGTTTGTGAGTGGTCACAAGCTGACTGAAAAAGCTGATCGTGGAATCAATGCAACTTGATCGAAACATTGAGGTTAGTCAAGATATGCTATTTCGATCTTAATTTGTGCACTAATATATTCAAAAGTAATAACATTAAAACTAATTATGAGGATGTTGTGGAAAAACAAAGTCATGTATGTAGCGTTACTACAATGGGTTGGTGGAAAAATGCTAAACATTATTTAATATAGAAAGCTTAAGTGTCTGGGCCATATTATGAGAAATCTAAAGTACGATTTGCTACACTTGATATTCCAGGGAAAAAATACAGAGAAAGTGTAGGTCGAAGAAAAATTCATGGCTTAAAAACTTGCGCTCAATCTTATTAAGCTGTAGTGTCAAGGGCCAGACTCTAGTCGCCATAATGATCGCCAACCATCGCTAGAAGGTGGAATAAGAAGAAAAATCTATCCACTAGAATACTGTGAGATTCTCTCCATCAGGTACTCTGAGGGTTAAACTTTTATTTGTTTTGTCAACTTACTCTCAAAGACTGAATACTTTACTCTTAGGTGCTTGGTGACAGATGTCTTTGTTACAGATCTACTTGAGGGTGGAAGCTGGCCAGGCGACGATGAGGATCGAACCATGCAAACTATTATGATGATGATATATGCCGATTTAACTTACGGTTTTTTTCCTTCGAGAAGGCGTCTCGACCGGTTTCTCCGTGATGAAGGGACTCTGAAAGTCGCGAAACCGGTCGAGACGCCTTCTCGACGTAAAAAACCGTAAGTTAAATCGGCAAAAAATGTCCTGTATTATGTCTCAAACTTACGTTAGTTTTATTACATAGCTGTTACCGCTTAGCTTGCGCTGCTTTGGTGTAGATAAATAAAAAATACTAGAAATAAATTAAATCATCATTTTATAATGCCAATATCATGCAAGTCCTTTGCACATGCAAGTAAATTCCTACCATCAATTATCTGAACAAGCACAATAACATGGTAACATTCCTTAAATAATATAGTCCTAATGCCGCAGAACACGAAACTTATTGTGTTAACTTTTAATTTTCCCGTTCTGTGTAATTCCACTAATTGTTGTAATTTATAACGAATGTGTTTCTTCGTTAAGGTGAAGAAGGTTAGAAACAATAACAGGAAGTTTATAACAATATTATGGCTGATTTTATTATATTTGCACGTACAGATAGAAGGGCAGTTGTTGAAGAAGCCAGAATAAAGAATTAGATACTCGTTGCTAAGACTGGATACAAAATGTAAAGTAAGCTGCGCAATAGTGCATTCAATTTTACATTATGGAAATTTTATGTAACGTTTTATGAAAAGCTAATCGATAAGTAATGTAAAGTGAAAAACAAGCTTAAGTATATCTGCACGGTGACTACCTATGTAAGTATAGTACATACCTAATGATGTACTTACTTACATAGGTATTAGTACGGTGCAACAGGACCAAGTGCCACTTTGCAAGCTAGTGGATTAAGTTTAGGGTTTCAACACATTTGCGGTGACAATATACTATTGATATTTCATCATATTCGAAGTTTTATTTGTAATAATATATATATATATATGCATTTCTATCCCCGAAAGAAGACAGAGTTGTCTTAACGTCTACACGACACTATTTGTTAAAAATTTTACAATTTACGATGTAGAAAAAATATTTTTCGTAGAACACATTAGCACGAGCAGATTTTCGTTGAGATTGACATAGAAAATGATCACAGCTTGAGAACATCCATGTACTTTTCTTCTTAGTATATCCACAACTTTAATTTATTGTTATTTTAGGATATTTCAATAAACATCCGCACTAACTCATATTACGAGTATATCTTATAATTACGAACACGATTTGCACGAACGAACAATTGAAGCAGTGATGGCACAGTAGTATTGGCTATGGACTGCCGTGCAGCAGGTCCATGGTTCGAATCCCGCCGCGGGCTTGAGCTTTACCGCACGGTGGAAGGGCATTTTGTAAATGCCCGCCTGGCTAGCGACCACTCTCAAGTAGAAAATCTGTCGCCAAGCACCTAACAGTGTGTTCCGGCAGCAGTCCTTGAGAGCCAGAAAAATTAAAGAGACCTAACAACTGGACGTCTCAGTGTGACGGGCACAGTGCAATTCGTCGTTGACAAAATACGTCTGTTATAGGCAGAGGTTAGTCCACTTAACATCAGGTGGGCCTCAGGCTTGTTCTGTCACAATAACATAAAAAAAAAACGTCCCGTTTTACAAAAAATCACAAACAGTTTATCGTATTATTCATAAACATAGAATCTTCATACGATTCATGTATATTTTTTATATATAGAAATATATATCATAAATTATGAAACCAAATATAATTAGATTAATGAATTTGCAACACAGCAACAAACGGCTTAGCAAACTTTGCGCTTCAAAGCGGTAACGTCTGCCTTTATAAGATGTAGGTCGTCACAAGTGTGGAAATGCACTGTGCCTATCACCCTGAGTCATATAGTTGTTAAGTCTCATGTGCCTGTAATTTCACTCTTTTTCATACACTTCAATCCGAAACACAGTACTGTGAAAATTTCTGCTTCGCGGTAGAAATAGGCATTCCTTTTATTCTCCATAGATTAGCCTTCGACCACTATCTCACCTGATGGTTAGCTACCAGAACACACCGTTAGGTGCTTGGCAACAGATTTTCTACTTGAAGATGGTAGCTAGCCAGGCGGGCATTCGCAAAATGCCCTACCACCATGCTATAACAACTGCCATCCTAAGACAACAACCAGGACCGATGGCTTAACGTGCCGTCCGAAGCGCGGACACGCTAAGTAGTTTTGTCACCAGCAGCGGTAGCGACTCATGACCGCAGCGGACGTTGCTAAACTTTGCTGATTAGTTCAGAACGGCAAAACAAATTTCGCTACGAGCGCTTCAAAGCGGTAACGTCTGCCTTTATAAGATGTAGTTCGTCACAATTGTGGAAATGCACTGTGCTCATCACCCTGAGACATATAGTTGTTAAGTCTCATGCGCCTGTCATTTCACTCTCACTCATACCCTTCAAACGAAACAAAAATTTCTGCTTAGCGGTAGAAATAGGCATTTTTTTATTATTCCTGATAGGTTAGCCTGATTGTAAGTGATGATGTGGTCGAAGATGTTATTCAGGCTAACCTAAAAGTACTGGCTCTCAAGGACAGCTACCGGAACACACCGTTAGGTGCTTGGCGACAGATTTACTTGAGGGTGGTAGCTAGCCAGGCGGGCATTCGCAAAATGCCCTACCACCATGCGAACGTGCGGCATGGTGGCTGCCGCACGTTCTCGCGCAAATAGTTCTACTGCTCCTAATGGTAATTAAATTAATTTCATTTCGCCATATTGTCGTCCGTATTGAATGAAATATTCCAACAAATTTTGTAAAACTTACTATATATTTTCAAATTCTTGCACCCAGAAGAGATTTCAAAAAAATAAGCTGCCCGTAAGTAATCATAAAATATTTCTGTTTTTTCCTCATCAGTATGGTTTCTTAAGAACAGCATTGCCAAACAAAAATAAAACGATGCTTAAGCACTGTATTTAGGGAAGCTCGGCCTTAAATGTTAATGCTGTAATTGTATGCCTACCTGTAATGACTGCTATTAGAAAGATCTACTGAGCTTGTAATGCGTAGGTATGAACATTACGTTTGTCATTACAGTAGAGTGTTACATTTTACAAGAGATGAGAATATAAATTAATATATACATTCGTAAGATGCGGCTAAGGGTAACACACCAGAAGGTGGGCAGCAGCACTTTCTGAGGGAAAAATATTTAACACTGCGATTCCCAAGCCACCTGTCATGCGTGGGGATTATGGCAAACCCCCCTGTATAAGGGAAGGCTGTGTTCAGCAGTGGACTATCCGGCTGAAACAGTACATATACATTTTAACATCGTTAATCGTTGTTATAAATACCTGGTGCGTATAAAATGGAGACGTGTGTTTGATTTCCACAAGATATAAAGATTTTTTATTGTGTTGATTTTATGGAATATTTGCTTAGTTAGTATGTGAAAGAAGACCCCTAAGACGCCTGCCAAGGGTGAGGATTAGGTATGGCAAAGCCACATGTGAGAGGCATTTGATCAACGGTGGATGCCATGACTGTTGATGATGGTGATGATTTGATATACTTGAAATCAATATTGGAAACTTAAAAGGGTAGCAATATCAATACGCGAGTACGTCTTTGAAAATGCACTAACTTTAGTGAGATTAAATTCAGTAGTTTGGTAATAGACAATTCCTTCCTTTATATAGAATGGTTAACGTAAAACGTGCACCTGCTATCATATCATTTTAGAGTCTCCATGGTAAAGAGCTTAAGGTTATCTGTGTATATAACCAAAAAAAGCTGGTTCAATTCCCAAAGATGTATTTAAACATTTGAGGTAATACAAATATTTTCCCAATATGATATCTGCTTAGCTGGTACCAGAGTGGTCGAAATAATATTTCAGATCAATTATAGATAAATGAAAATTGATGTACAGATGACGTGCGTTTGGCAACCATCTCGCATGTTGGTAAGCGATGATGTGGCCAAGGAAGATAAGCGTTGGCTCACGAAAATAAGAAATCTACTCTAGCCTTGAAAAACCTTTATTGTAGTTCTGTAAACAGTAGGTGGTATAGTTCCATAGATGAGCTGTACGCATCTATGAAACTATATCATATATTTAAAAAAAAAACGTCAGTGTGAAACGTGACGCGACCGCGGCGGACGTACCACACTCAATATCCTGAGGAAGGCTTCCGGTAGAAGCCGAAACATTGTCGATAGTCATATCAACTCACAGTTAGTTGTTTCACGTTGAGCGTGTTTTCAAACATAAAACCATATATTTTCTTATTAACGTATCACTGTATTTTAGGAATGTACACCTAGGAAGTGAAGGCCTAGTGGCAATGACTACGAACTTAAGGGCAGAAGGTCCATGATTCAAACCTCACCAAGGGCTTGAGCTTGACACCTCATATTGGTGAAGTGAGTTGTGAAAGCACTAGCTTACCTTTAAGTAAAACATCTGGCATCTAGGGAGTGTTACAGCAAATGTCATTGACAGCCAGATACCATTCTAGGACAAGCCTGTTCATGATCTTCGCCCACACTATCGCTTATAATCGGTGTTTAAGGCTAGAGGAATAAAAAAGTTTCTTTTGAAGCGCTCGTAGCGAAGTTTACTTAGCTGTTCTCAACCGATCAGCAAAGTAAAGCAACGTCGCGCGCGGTCATGTGTTGGATGGGTGACCGCTAGTGACATTACTACTGAGCGTTTCCGTGCTTCGGAGGGCACGTTAAGCCGTCGGTTCCGGTTGTTATCTTAGGATGGCAGTCGTTATAGCAGTGGCATTTTGCGAATGCCCGCCTGGCTAGCTACCACCCTCAAGAAGAAAATCTATCGTCAAGCACCTAACGGTATGTTCCGGCAGCTGTCTTTGAGAGCCAGTACTTCTAGGTTAGACTGAACAACATCTTCGACCACATTATCACTTACCATCAGGTGAGATAGTGGTCAAAGGTTAACCTATCAGTCATAAAAAAAATCAAATCTTTTATTCCACTTACGTAATCCGGGTGATAAGTGTATTGTTACTAATCTAATCACCAAAAAATATATGACTATCTGGCTGCCTGAAAATTGTGAATTTAATATTATGACGATGGTGATGAAAATTATCTATCGACCATCAACTAATCTAGCACGTGAAACACAAAATATTTCAATAACTTTATGAAGGTATTGCAATTACATCTAAGCAAAATAATTTCATTATTTTAAAAGCTTGTATTTAAATGTTTAGGGCAGAAGTGTTATCTTTAAATCGGACAATCAAGATAGAAAAAACAAATTACGGTTCAATTTACGAGAGTTAAGGCAGCGATAGCGCTTAACCATAAAGTGAATAAAGTGCTTATCTGAAACACAAATCGGTTCGGAATCGTTTGTAAAACTTTCTTGTTTAGTCTCTTGAGATAGAACCAAAGTTTAAATAAGTAAAAGTCACTTGAGGAAGTGTTTTCTGTAAGACGGAAATCGTACATTGGCAAATCAAACAACATGTACCAGAACATTGATAGGTGGTTTTACTAATTGATCATATTATATTCATTCTTCAGGTCAAAATACATTGAAATTAATTTCTAACACTGAGAGAAACTTCATCATCAGCCGGAAGACATCCACTGTTGAATAAAAGCCACCCCCATAGAACGCCACACAGTACGGCTATTAGCCGCTTGTAGCCATTGGCTACCTGGGATTGTTAACGCTGTCGTCGGTCCATCTAGTGGGGTGCCTACCAACTCTACGTCTTCCGGTGTGGTGTGGTAACCACTCAAGAACCTTCCTTCTCCATCGGTTATAAGTTTGTCGAGCAATGTGGCCCGCCCATTGTCACTTCAACTTACAAATTCTGAGAGCTATGTCGGTGACTTTGGTTCTTTGGCGAATATCCACGTTCCGGATTTTATCGCGCAAAGAAACTCTGAGCATAGCTCTCTCCATAGCCCGTTGAGCGACCCTGAGCTTGTCCATTAGGGCCACATTTACGGACTTAATACAAAAATATTAACATTTTAGTATTTATAATGATACAAAGTAATCTAAACATAACATCATACTTTACCAACATGTAAGATAGTCTTCAAAGAATAACCCTAAAAGATTTTTTTAAGCGCTCGTAGCGAAGTTTACTTAGCTGTTCTTAACCGATCAGCAAAGTTATGCAACGTCGCGCGCGGTCATGACTTGGATGGGTGACCGCTAGTGACATTACTACTGAGCGTTTCCGTGCTTCGGAGGGCACGTTAAGCCGTCGGTCCCGGTTGTTGTCTTAGGATGGCAGTCGTTATAGCATAGTGGTAGGGCATTTTGCGAATGTCCGCCTGGCTAGCTACCACCCTCAAGTAGAAAATCTGTCGCCAAGCATTTAACGGTGTGTTCCGGCAGCTGTCCTTGAGAGCCTTCTAGAGTACTTCTAGGTTAGCCTGAACAACATCTTCGATCACATCATCGCTAACCATCAGATGCGATAGTGGCCAAAGGCTAACCTATCAGGCATAAAAAAAAAGATGTCCAATTACAATGAAAAAGAAACGATACTATTAATTTCTTAAAGTTGTATTTCCATAGGCGCATGGGGTATTTCAAAAAGAGTTCCGTAGATAATGAACACCATATTGCAACATCAATAAGTAACTTATACCAATAACATGAAAAAATAAAACGAAGCACAACATCAGCAGGTGGATAGCGGAAAGACAGAACGAAGATATGAGTACATATTATACCTTATGGTATAAACGGGGTGTAGGTAAATTTAATATGTATATAACGTCTCAGGCTGTTTGTATTGTCACAAACGGATAAACATTATAATGTATTCATTATGAACGGTGGTGTTTATCTAACCTACGGTAAACGGATATATAAGGACGAATGACGGAGTAGTATCACCATTGCAAAGCGTTAAAATAACACATAAATAGGATGCGGTATGTTTTTTTATTAAGAAAAGGGGTAAGAATGAATACCCAAGTTAAGAGACAAATATCTGTCAATTACTTCTTAGAGTATAATTCAAAATTTAGTGACAATATTCAAACTAACAAAACATACAGTCACTCGATAGAGATATGGAGAAATATAGGATCGAAAGTATTAAAAATATACCAGAAATATTAGTATCAGAAGTAGAAAAAGCAATAAAAAGTAAAAAAATTTAAAGCTTTTTCGAGACATAATTATCCAGAGGAAATTTCCCTCAGCCAAGCACATACTAGCTTATGAGAGGGATAGAACTAAGCCTAATACTAACAAATAACCTTCAATTATATAGAGAACAGCTTGTACAGAATTTCGTAGACAAAATACAATGAATACAACCAAAACCATTTATCTGGCCCTCATAGACTAGGACTCATAGACAAGGCTTTCGAATGCTTCAAACATGAATTAGAAGAAAGTTCAAAACGCCTACATAAACATCATCAAAAATATTTACAGCGAAAGTATAGCTAGCATCAGGCTGGCATCTATGGGAGATGCCTTACCAATTGATAGAGGTGTCAGGGAACGTCTCTCTCACCAAAGCTATTTACAGCAGTGTTTTTTTTTCATGTTATTGTGACAGAACAAACTCGAGGCCCACCTGATGTTAGGCAAACTGACCTCTGCCTATAACAGCTACATTTCGTCAAAAGTTACGAATTGCACTGTGCCCGTCACCTTGAGACAAAAATGTTAAGTCTCATGTGCCTATAATTTCACTGGCTCTCAAGGAATGCTTTCGGAACACACCGTTCGGTGCTTCGCGCCAGATTTTCTACCTTAAGGTGGTTGCTAGCTAGGTGGGCATTTGCAAAATGCCCTTCCACCATGCGGTGAAGCTCAAGCCCGTGGCGGGATTCGAATTCGCTATGCATACAAACGTACTTCCGTAATAATAATATTTTAAATACCAAAGTATGTCCTTGACCCTATATTTTATGCTTCTGATTTATCCGTTTTCCGTAAACTTACTTATTTTAAAATTTATTTGGTAAAACCTTAGCCCTTGACCACTATCTCACCAGTTATTTGATAATGTGATCCAAGAAGTTGTTCACCATTCATACAATGTGATTTATTAGGACGGTAAGTAAACGTTCCTTGATATAAGTTACTCTGCAAAGGATAACAGGAAAACAAGGCTCATAATTCATAAATAAATTACCGCATCCAATTTTGTGTTCTCCGCAACTCAGAACAGCAGCGTCTATATACGGGGTGAATTATTAATAAATACACAAGGACGTATCGGTTGGGTGAGAACAGGCTGGATGAAATAGATCTAGCTTCTGATAGTCAAATGCTAAGACTATACATAGTACATTATGGATAGGCTGCGCTTTAGGCTAAGCGATACCGGTTTAGGCCATTTCGTAGACTGAAACACCATAAGCCACACTGACGTGACTGTGTTAAGCTTCAAAATAACAATAGATAGATACTAAATTTGTCATAGGCACAGGTTAACGATCCATAAGTCACAAAATACATTATAAAAAAAATGCGCGGTAAGCATTGTAAGTAATCACTCCTTAGGGCAAGGAACGGTGTCGAGTAGTTATTGGTAAAAATCAAATTGTGTGGCTCTATTACTATTAATTATTGCTGTTATTTTTACTCTTCTTAGTAGTTTTGACTTAATATAATCGAAGATTGTGACTTTGTGAGAAATGACGATTAAAATTGCTAAGCAGATATACGTAAGAAAAAACGAGTTATGCCTTTATCTCGACGAGTCGTACACACGTACAAATGCGACGGTTCAAGTTGAGAAAATGATAACTTCTTTTATTTTTAATGTCAATTTGGCCACAGATATTGTTAAACATGCAGTCAAGGAAATACATGCCTTAAATAAGGATTTGGTACTTACAACCCAGCCCAGGTTAGTAAATAATCCGTGACCGATATAAGAGTACATTTCAACTTATAATCTAGTAAGAGAGGTACTTCTAGGTTAGCCTGAACAACAACTTCGACCACATCATCACTTACGATCAGGTGAGATAGTGGTCAAATGCTTACTTATCAGGCATAAAAAAAGAGAGAGTTGTTTAGATATGAAGAAAAAATATCTTACCTTTTCGCTGTTTTGACTTTGATTGAAAGAGGCTTCTTCTTCGAGCATTCAAATATTTCCCTAACGGAAGGGAGGCAAATACCAGAAAAAGTGCCTAAATGACATCACAACACACCTTGTATGTATTGTATACCAATATTGTTCCTCTCTTCGCCAATACTTGCACCCTTATAGCTCGTGGGGATTCATCATCTGCCAATGTACTTTCAAATAAAACGATGTCTGTGGAGTGCTGTAGTCTTAATCAATAATTATTAAATATTATTACCTACAGGTATTTCTATTCCATCCACCTTCGAAATTAGTTACTAAGTTTTTGGTGGATGCTGAATAAAGTGCCCATAGCGGAACTTACCCAGTCATTCTTAACCAATGGTAGAAATGCAGAAAACTTTTGCTACTTAGTTGTAGCAAAAGGTATCTGCGCTACTACTTGGATAGATAACCACAATGGCATTTACCACTGAGCGCTTCCATCCTTCGAAAGGTAGGTACTTAAGGCCGTTGGTTCTGGTTTGTTATCTTTGAATTGCAATTGGTTGGCTATATCGAATGCCTTCGGTCTGGAAAATTTCGACCCTAACATTATAGTGATGAGGTTTTTTCTTTTATCTTATTGTTACAGAATACACGAGGCACAGCCTGATGACGAACCGACGAAGTGACGGAGTTCATTGCGCCCATCAGCCTGAGATATACAGATGTTATGTATCATGTGCCTGTCCTTTCATTTAATACTTTTTGGTTCTTAGTGACTGCTGCCGGAACACACGGTTAGGTGCTTGGCCTCAGATTTTTTAATTGTAGATGGATGCTAGCCATGCGAGTATTCGCTCTTCCACTATGCATCATGTGGAGAAGCTTAAGCCGGTGGTGGGAGATTCTACCATAGACTGCAGCACGCAGTCTATAGTTACTACCGCTCGGTTATCATTGCTTACTTAAGGCTATCGCAAAGCCTGTCTTGTTAGTTATTCTCAATAGCTTATAGACTAGCCTATAACCACTATTTCACCTGGTAGAGAGTGATGATGCTAAAGAACTTTCCACCGCCCTCAAGTAAAAAAAAATGTTGCTAAGTACCTAAAGGTGTGTTACAGCGCTGTCTTTGAGACCTCCTATTTTAGGTAAGGCCTGCTCAGCATCAACAATGAGATTGTGGTCAAAGAATAACCCATCAGCAATAAAGAAATCGCATTGCGCAGAATTATTATTGTACCTATATACAAAACAGAGGTCTAAGAAATATGGCTTAAGTTTCACTTATACGTTTGTAAAAAACCAGAATTCCATGATTGAATTCAAATAGTAATGATAGTTTTAATTGTAATAATCCTGAAAATATAAATAGCCTATAACATTAGTAGAAGCACTATTAACAAAAATCCATTACATCCCATTCAACACTCAAGGATTTGCCATGTAACGAAAATTAAATGTTTTATTCATAACACTAAAAATTTTAGTCACCATAATAAAAAATCCTGATTTATTACCGGAGGGTGTGACGTCATGGATTATGGTAATGTTCACGGTTTTAGTTTCACGGTGTACATTAATTACGGAGGGGTCGATATGAAATGACGTATGCATTATATACATACACGATATTTTTGCTGACAAACATCAGTGTGGCCTATTTTGATTCACTTACCGAAATTCTAGGTTGTATTGTAAAGTAACGTCCACTTCAAAATGTGCCTTTAAGAGACTAATTTTATTCTACAACCGACCATTCAATATTTCTCAAAATAATCCAACTTCAGGCAGGATACAACTAACCAGCTAACCAGTCGAAGTCTTGAAGCCTTTGATTCAACGCTTTAAATGTTGAGACTTTAGTAGACCGATGTTATGTTATTTTGGATCTTACTACGTTACTTACAAACTTGGTTAAAACGTATATAACTGTAAAATAGTCAAATACACTCGAGAGCAATAAATCCGGGTCACTTAAAGAATGTTAAAAATCTCGGAAACTAAAAATGATAGGTTAATGCAATAAATTGTATTTAATAGACAATGTAATACTCCTTAAATGAAAGTAAAAAAAATATGAGTCACCATACATTTTATTAAACCCCTCGTGCGTCCAATCTGTCCACCTCCTATGACGAAATCGTCCAAACTGCTCACGTTTTTTTATCCCGCGACGCCCCGTAACGTTTTTTTGTAGTACTAAGTAGTTTTCCATTACCTAAACATGTCACCCTAACATCCCCATACCCCAATATATTACCTATACCATACAAAAAATAACATTTTCATACATTTAGTTTGAGTGGATCAAACAGCGAATAAAAATATATTTTTCCAGATTTTGAGGTATTTTGTTTTTTAATCGAGTTTATTTGTGGCAGTCTCCAATCAACATATAAACTTCTTGGTACCAATGCAATCCTCATCATATTCTCTTTACGGGAAAAGAAATGAAAATAGACCTTTTCAAGGAAAATTTTACAGGAAAATGGGTTTGAACAGACGACGAAAATGGCGGGAAACGGCATTTTTTATATATTTTTTTAATTTTTTTTTTCCGAAACTATTCCACCTACAACTTTGTTTTTTTTTTTTAATGTGTGTATTTATTATGGTTCTTTACCCATGAATAATACCACATTGTAAGGATAAATATTTAATAAGTAGTAACGAGATTAAAACAACGCGATTTTTTTTAAAGAATTTTGGCGGGAAAACTGTACATAAGCGCATTTTATTTTTTTTCTCAAAAAGTATATCACCTACAAATTTGGTTTTTCTTTTGATATGATTATTTAGATGTAATCTATACACCTGAATTATTTCAGATGTTTAGGTTTATAGGTTTAAAAGTAGTTACGAGATTATTTATTACGTAAATTTCGATCGGTGAGTGTTTGCGCGGCAAAATGCATCGAGTGAAAGTTATTTTTTTTCATTTCATGATTTGAGTAACTTCTCGTTACCATAGAGTAATGCGGTTTTTTTTGTTGTATAGCCAATGATAGTAGCTTACTAACAACGTTTGAATAATAACGATCGGATAAATACAAGCTTCACACTAAACCTTTTTTTTAGACCACCGGAATTCCGGCCGGAACAAAAACGGGGGTCAAATAAAAAAATATATAAAAAAAAAAGTTATCAATCCTTATCCTTTTAATTTCTTTTAACATCGTTATTGACTTGTTGCCTATACAAATGCAAAATTACAGCTTTCTAGGTTAATTACTTTAGAAGTAGTGACGAGATTATTTTTAAATGACATAAATATAATAAATATTTTGGCGCCAAAATGTAATTTGAGCTGGTTTCAGATTTCATATCAATTTTAAACATACTTTCTGTTATATCAGAATATTGTGGATTTTTTCTCGTAGAGCCAAGGATCCATCCTCACTAAAACCGTTTGAATTATGAAAATCGAACTTACCCAGATTTTATGGTGAATATGTAATCACGACTATGACCGCTCACCGGCAGGCCGGTTGGGACACACAGGGTAAATCCGGCAGGCCGGAGAATACATTTCCGAGGATATCACAAAATTACATAAAGAAAAAAACTGCTGATCTCTCCTTAAAACAAAAATAGGAAACATGAAATTTTTGAACTTTATTACGATTTTCTTGAATTTTAATACTTCGTATTGCCTCCTCGTGCTTCCATTACTGCGTTTACGCGGTTTGGCATGCTGTACACCAAGTTCCTTATACGATTTTGGGGAATATTCTCCCATTCCTCTGTGAGAGCAATTTTGAGCTCACGAAGCGTGATTGGGGGAGGGTTTCGTTGTTTTACGCATCTGCCTAGCTCGTCCCAAGCATGCTCGATCGGGTTGATATCCGGGCTGCGCGCTGGCCACTCCATACGAGTAATGTTCATCTCTTGAAGGTAGTCATTCACAATCCTACCTGTATGAGGTCGGGCATTGTCATGCATAAATATAGCATCCTCACCTAAATTGACCATAAATGGACCAACGTGATCATTGAGGATTTCTTCCACATATCTTACGCTAGTTAAAGAGCCGTTTTCTATGATCACCAGCTCTGTGCGACTTTCAGAAGAAATTCCGGCCCACACAAGTACAGACCCACCACCGTAGGCTACTTTTTCTTCGATGCATGCTTGCTTGAATCTTTCTTCCCTGGTCTTCGATACACTCTGTGTCTTCCATCGTGCTTGTAGAGCATAAATTTTGATTCGTCGGAGAACATAACTTTTGACCAATCTTCAATACTCCAATTTACGTGGCTCTGGGCATATCTTAGTCTCGAAATACGATGCCCACGCTCCAGTTTAGGGCCGTTTGCAGGTCTAAGGGGTTTTAAGTTAGATTCAGCAAGCCGACGTCTTACTGTCCATGCACTTGGGTTACTTCCTCCGAGGCGTCGAAACTGATTGGTGAGTTCAGTTCCTGTGAGAAAGCGATTTCGAAGCATGGTGTTCACCAAGTATCGGTCTTCTCGTGCTGTGGTACACCTGGTTCTGCCCGTTCCTGGTCTGCGTAGGTTAGAACCAGTTTCTTCGTAACGTCGGAGAACTCTTTGTACTGTTGACAGCGACACACCGACAGTCCTGGCTGTATCGCGCTGACTCCAGCCGGTTTCCAGCATTGTAAGTATTCTGGTGCATTCTTCAGGCGTAAGCGACATAATTTCAGCTTGAATAATGAATATAGAGCACTATCAACATGGTTTATGTACCCACATAAATGACAGATTACAAACAAAAGCAAAACCAAATGCTGTAATTTCGTAGTTCCATCTTCGAAAGTGGCCCTTTTTCAAATTTGATTTTTTTATGATATAACTTTACAATAACTAAGAAGTTTTAATACCTTCATTTAAGGAGTATTACATTGTCTATTAAATACAATTTATTGCATTAACCTAGCATTTTTAGTTTCCGAGATTTTTAGGATTCTTTAAGTGACCCGGATTCATTGCTCTCGAGTGTATAATAATGCCTTAGCCGACTGTTGAATAACGTCAACAAAAATAAACTGTTACACTTTATACCAGCCACAGCCGTATTTTCAGCACATGAATAAATAAGTTGTGTGGTTTAAGTTCGGTTTAACCAAAGTATATGTTACGAATATACTAAGTATGAAAGAATCTACTCCATGTATAAACAATTTACTCAATATATTGTAAGTAAAAGAAGACACATACCGCAGTGTTTTTTTTTTTCATATTTCGTCTACCTAAGTACATATATTACATTCGATTGTATTGACCTTTCAAAGTATAATTTGAAGATTTTAGAGCAATGCTGCAGGGCTGCAACGCTTTCATTTGGCGCGAGTACCTTTATTGAAAACTACCTGATGAAGTGAAGGATTCTAGGATTGAACTAAGAGCAAAGCGGGTAATTCATAATATTAAATCCTCACCGTACCAAAGGTTTTAAAGATACAAGACGCAAAATAGCTGCATTGCTGCCGAGCAAAGCAATACACCATTTTTCACCTCACTACAGCGAGGAAAAAACTAGGTGTAAGAAAAACAGTTGAAGTAATACATAATAGTAAATTTACATTGATTTATAGCATAAGTTAATAGTGAAATTGCTTCACTTTTAATTTGTATTAAAATAGTAGATTTTTCTGGAACTTTGATAGAGGTTTGCAATTCAAAAACCTTTTCCACGCTATAAAAAGTACTTTTCCCGATAAACCACACAATGTTAAAAATAATTTGGGTGTATTGACTTCGACTTTGGGTGTATTGAATTTGAAAATGTTTTTTTTTGTGTTATAGTGACGGAACAAGCTCGGGATCTAATGTTAAGCGGACTTACCTCTGACTATAACAGATGCATTTCATCACAAGTCACGAATTGCACTGCGCTCGTCACCTTGAGATATAGTTGTTAAGTCTCAAGTGCCTGTAATTTCACCGAATCTCCATAACACACTGTTAGGTGCTTGGCGACAGATTTTCTACTTGAGGATGGTAGCTAGCCAGGCGGGCAATCACAAGACGATCCTCAAGACGCCTGCCAAGCGTGGGGATAAGGGCAAACATCCCTTTAATGGTGCAGGCTGGGTTCTGCAGTGGACAATCCGGATAATACAGTACAGTATGTCAAGGTTGCTGCTGCCGGAACACACTGTTAGGTGCTTGGCAACCGATTTTCTACTTGAGGGTGGTAGCTAGGTAAGCGAGCATTCGCAAAATGTCCTTCCACCATGCGGTGAAGCTCAAGCCAGCTGCCGGCGCGGCAGTAATCGTAGATAAAAATAAATAAACGAGGAACCGTCGAAGTTTTAACTTTATGACCGCTTTTGTTACGTGATTAATTTCCAAAACTTAACTAGTTGAGATTTCGGAGTTTCGGTATATTGTGTATCAGATCCTCTGTTCAACAAATACTGTATACAATGAATTATGATGTATTTTTGAAGCTGTGATCGAAACTAACAAACTTTGATTTATTCACGTTATAGAGTTATTTTTATCGTGTTTTTAGCCTTACGATGAAGTTATTATTTTAAATATAAGCGTTTAAATAATAAATCTTGAGGTTTAAAATTATACCAAACAAAGAAACGACCGCATTGAAACCTGTTCCATGACCAAATATACTGTTCTGACATCACGTTTATGTAAATAAGTTTCAGTCTCATTTGTGCTTGTGTAATATTTCCAATTCCTAAATAAATTAAGCGCCTTTAGCAAACATAGTGCGTACGGCAATATTCTACACTTAGTAAATAAGGTAATATGTGTTTTCCTCATCCATAAAGCAAAGATATATTAAGTGATACTGCAAGAAGAATGCTGGGTATATGCAAATGATTCGTAACGTACACAGGATCTTGTTGTAGTAGCAAATGAAAAATGGAAGACTGGTTACTTATGCTTAAACCATACCTAGCGTAAACAATACCTAAAGGGCGATGCACACATTGTTTACCCGTAGGCCGATCTTAAATGTATAAAAGGTCGAAATAAAATAAGGTCAAGCAACCTGTAAATAATGTAATTTCTTAAAAGACTGCATACCTTCACGGCTCGATAACAGCTGCTCACTGACCACGGCGAAAGCCCAACTGATCCCTCCTCAAGCGATTTCTTTTCATGAATGCCTTCGTTCCGTAAAAGATTTCGTAAAGAGGAAAAATAAACAAAAGCATTACTTCCATCTCACTTAAAATATAGAAAACATATTTTCCGCTACGCAAGCACATTTGTATAGAGAATACGTTAAACACTAAGTATCATTTTGTGCGGGGCATATCGTTTGCGAAGGCTTTTTCGTTGGCTGATGGCTCGGAAAAAATAGGTTAAGCGTAAATTCCTTTTGTGAGGCAGGATTTCGGATATTTTTCGGGGTTCATCAGTAAATCGTGTCGCGATAGTCGTAAAATGTGGCGTCATTATGGTACGTAAAATTTTTGGGATGAGCAATGAATTACATTTCATTTTTTATAGTTGCTTACACGGAACTCTTTTGCTGTCTTTTTTAATAATTTACCGACTGACGCAGAAAAGCTTGTTTTTTTTTCAACTGTCAGTTCATGATAAAATTGTTTACGTTTGTTGTAAAAATGAAATATTATATGTTAATATAATATGATAAACTGATTACATTATCAACAAATTCTAAATCTACAAAAATTACCAAGCTTCTTCTTTATAGAATGTCTGTGAATGTTAGAGTTATTACAAAATTATAACTTGTCTTTTACTTGTAAAGTAAACAGTTCTAGTCCAGGTAATATTGAAATAAGGCCTCGTGTACAAAATATGATTTCATGGATACACGTATATTTTAGAGTTATTTATTTTTATTAAAAGAAAATACACACGACTTTTATGTGTCAGTTTCTAACCTAAGCTGTTCGTTTGTCGAAAAAGAAAAGCATCATCACTTCTCTCTCTTTAAAAAACTTTCTTCGATAGATCACGGTTAACTATCATGATATGACTAATAATTTTATGTATTTATAAATTACAATACTGAACCAAAAAAAAAACAAACACAGAATTCATATGTACATATACATCATATTTTATGTTTGTTTTTGTGTAGGTATATGTACCTATATACCTATTTATAGATCTATAATATTTTTTAATAGATAGATTGTGTAAATATATTTAAGTCACGTTCACCATTGACAATCAATATTTATTTATCCGGCTTATGGTTGTCTGGAAGAGATAATAAGATAGGCGATTGTACTATTTTGATATATTTTTTGTATTTACTATTAGAATAAACAATAGTGCAACAGAGTGTTATCTATGTCTCCACACATTATTTAAAATATAAGTAGGTGTATCTGGAATTAGTTCATAAAAATAATTTAAACTTTACATTAAATCTTATCTTTATCAAAGAGTGCACCTTATTGCTTCGTGGCTAGAGTCGCTTATTTATTGGAATGGCATTGCGGAGTGCCTTCTGGTCCTTTTTATTCTATGTCTTAAGTTTGGTCTGTAAAGCAATTAAACTTAAATACTAACTTTAATATTAATTATCTGGAGCTGATAGGTATCAACAATGATAGACTAGGAAAGTTGGGACCTGCCTGAATTGAATAGTTCTTACTAATTTCCGTGTTGAACAGTGCTTTAATAGTTTAGAGCCTGTATAAAACTCGGTGTTTGGTTTCAGAACATACCCTGAAGATATCTTATAAGCTTATGCTTATAAGATATCTTATCATATCTGATATCTTATAAGCTTATGCTGTGGTCTGAGAAATTCGGGTCCCAATTTTGTATCAGCTATAAATCTTTACATATAATTTAGATTGATCTGTATTTTGACAGATTTAAGACGAAGTAGTTTTTGAAAAATGGCTGACTGAGAGCATAGAACGGAGAGAGCTCGTTTCGCATGCGAGGGAGTCAAACATATAAATGCAATATTTAAATAGCGTGGGCAAATCAAATAATAAATTCATATAAAAGTGAGCTTTTTGGAAACGGAAAAATATATAATCCAATCTATTACACCGTTGATACATAAAAAATAGAAATAAAAATTGTATTGATGCGAATTATTTACTACAAAACTTGATTGAACGAAAAATTAAAGCAGTATATAGTCTTTCTATCGAGTCATATATATGGAATCGATTTTATTCATAGTATTTGTCATTTCGTCTAGAATATTTTATATTTTATTTACGTTTGTAAGGTGTACACTTTTATAAAAATGTGTCCTAAATTTGCCTCTTAGAGATTGAAGTGAGTCATAAATATAATTTGGTAATCATGATGGTTTGAATACAAAAGAAAATTCCGTAGAATCCACTTTAAAGAAGCCACTTTTGCGCGTGCGTTGATTTCTTTTAAACTAATGTGACAACTGCTGTGAACAATGTGGTCACTTAAAACAGGTGTTCAACGAAGACACAAAGAAAAAAATTCTGATTAAAAGTGACATGCAGAGGGACATTAGATGCATTAGACATCGGAGGTCAGAAACATATACCACCAATATTCTGGTAGGATCTTTTGTATTTTAACATGTTACATTTTGGTTAAGTATTTTTTTTGTTTTTACCGGTGGTATGCCTTTATTAACAAAATACTACGAACTATATACAACACTAAAGCTACTACAATAAAAGCATTTAGATCCCTACAAGTCATTGCAGACTCATAGGCAGTCCAAATGCTCTAGCCCACTACCAGTTGGCAGCATGCCCAGCATGCTGGCACTATAAATTGAACTGCCGTGCCATGCGTATCGTGGTTAGAAAAATACTTCTGCCTTGTTCACGAGTAGGTACTACATAGGAATTCAGGCCAGCAATTTTTTTATCTGTAATAATTTAAATTATTGATATAATTGGAATGTTTGTACTTATCATTAATAAGGTAGACTAACTGAGAAAACAGTCAAAAAGTTAGTTTTGACCATGAGTTTGGAGATAACTTTACCAGTTTGGTATGTTAAGACTAGTTTTGATGGCGCCTCAATTTATATTATGTTATAGGTATCCGAAATTTCAACAAGTCTACCTCCGCTTTATCTGTCAGATGACAAGCTTAAGTTGATAACACTGAGGTCCTTACTAATGACCGTATCCTATTTGTGGTTTCTATACCAATCTCGGCTATCAAGATCTCAAGACGTAAAGAGCATCTTAATTTAATAACGTCACTAATTACCAAAATGCCATGCTTGTGTGTACATAGAGACATGACGTCAGACTCATAGACACCACTCAACTCAGCCGGAACAACTTACGAAGCTTTTTGCATCACACTAACCTGTAAGATTCATTCAAAGTAAGTTTTGAGATGCTGATTACGGATACGCGGGAAGTGTACCTACTATATTTTTAGTTATAAGAAATCTACTAACCAAGTTTTTTAGTTTTAGTATACTACTGTAATGCTCTTTCACTAGTACGATATAATTCTTATAATATCTTTTAATACCTACGAAATTATTTTTTTGTAAAAACAGAATATTAAGTAAAAAGGTTCGAGGTGGGGGGCCAGGAGTTCCATAGCACAGGATCAACCTAGCTTGGGCTCCTGTTCCTTCCCAAGACATTTCTTGTTAGTAGTTCCAAAGCAATTTGAGCAGTCTTATAGTTTTAGAAACTATTGTGGAAGGAAAAATAAAGATTATTATTATTAAATTCTACAGGAGAATTATATTTGATATCGGAAAAAATCTGACAAAAACATTCGGTTGGTTTTTGTCTTAATTACACGATTGCCCAAAAAAAGGAGTGTTATGTTTCAGGATTCGTGTATGTATGTTTGTGAGTTTCTTTTTTCCCCCAAAACCTGTTAATACCTAAACCTATTTTAATGTATGAGACATCAATAGATTCGTCTTTTAGCGTAAGTGACACTAGGTACATAAAATATATTGCGAGACAAAAAAATATTTTTTCTTCGATACCCATCGAGTGGGGTCTCAAAACGAAGCGTTTTAAAAATGATTCCATAAATAATCATTACCTGCAGTTTTAATTTCAATGGGACGACAGTGAACTGACGCATGTAAATAATGTACTATCTAAGATTTGTAAATGGTTCGCCGCTAATAATCTTCTCCTAAATTCAAAAAAGACGAAATGTTTAAAGTTTTCTTTACCAAGTGTTCCTTATGTTGAACCAAACATAAAGCTTGGCCCAGATAAACTCCCTATTGACAAAGCGACAGTCTTCCTGGGAATCAAAATGGATTCCACTTTACAATGGGATCCACATATACATGATTTATCCGGAAGACTTAGTTCTGCTGCATATGCAGTTCTTAGGATAAGACAGTTAACAGACGTAGCTACTGCTCGCCTAGTTTATTTCGCGTACTTCCACAGTATTATGTCGTATGGCGTATTGCTGTGGGGAACTGCTGCTGAGATAGAGACAATCTTTATCATACAAAAGCGTGCAATTCGAGCCATATATAAAATGGGTCCTAGGGAATCTGTGAGGGATCTTTTTAAAGAAATTAAAATTTTAACTTTACCAAGTCTGTATATATTTGAAAATATTATGTATGTTCGTAAAAATTTGAGTAAATTTAAATTAAACAGTGACAATCACGATTACAATACTAGGAATAAAGATAAAATAGCGGTGCCAGGTTTTAGATTAGCAAAGACAAATAAAAGGTCCTTCTTAGGTAATTGTGTGCGGTTTTATAATAAGGTTCCTAAACATATTACAACGCTCACAGAAGGGAAATTCAAGTTGCATGTGAAAAACATATTGATTAAAAAATCCTACTACACAGTTTCTGATTACATAAACGACAAAAATGCCTGGACAATTCCGCCTCCGCCAAGCTATTGCCTGTCACCTACATAATTTAAACAAATATTGTAATAACTCTATTATATAGTATGTGTGTAACACATTGTTAAAAGATGTTTAAAAGAATGGCCCCGAGTTTCTTGCCCGTTCTTCTCGCAGTGGCTCTATACAATTTATTTGCTGAACGTGGCAGTACAATGTAGAACATTTCAATACTAAAATTTGTAATTGACCTTCATAAGAGCGTCGTAGACGCCTAAATTGAATAAATGATTTTGACTTTGACTTTGACTTTGACGATAAAACGCTTAACGAAAATAAATAATTTGCAGTCGGGTTTTTTTTCAATTTTTTAATAAGTTATACTTGTAATATTACAGTATTTAGTTTGAAGCGCATAGTCAATAAGCTGAAGATACTGAAATGTTATCTTTGAAGTATGCTTGTCAGCAATATTTTCACAATGATGTCTTTGTATTCCATCAAAAATCAAATAAAACCAATGTGTATAACTTTAAGGTGAGTACTTACTGAGATTTCCGCATAAAAAGGGAACCCTAAAACTCGCTCTCCTTCGACACTAATTCAATTTTCTACTCGACTGCGTTCAGTTAACGACGAGTTTCTCATTTACCCTGCTCGATATCTTTTAAGAAGCGGCTATTTTATTGCTCAACAAGGGTAAGAGAAAAAACACTTTAAGGTTATCTACCCGTATTCGATATTATTTTTTATCATGTTATCGTCGTACCCGTATTTTATTTTTAATCATGTTGATGAAAGGTTCCTCAAAGAAATTTTGATCAACAAGCAGCCTCTTACTTTAATGTTAGTAGACTGTTTCTGATATAGGGGTAATACGAAACTAAAAAACTATTTTCTTCGTAACGATTAAATTCATCATAACGAGCCTATTGTTTCGTTTTAAAACAGCTGTCACATTGATCGGCGAACCGATAACTGATGGGAAGTAAGGTTCTCAAGTGGTGGCCACTAGGTGGACTGATGACATCCCATGAACAAAAACCTCCACCATACAACGCCTCAATTAACGGTTAAATAGCATTTTCTCCCGGCTTCCCACGTTCCCCACTGGCACACCACGACCACTAGGTGGACTGACGATATGTCATGATGTCGTTCCATAAATATATATAACCTGCAGTTTTAATTTCTACGGAACGATAAAAAGCTTAACGAAAATAAATTATTTGCAACCAGTCGGGTTTTTTGTAACAATTTTTTTAAATCTCATAATTTTTTGACATCTCATGATGTCGTCAGTCCACCTAGTGGTCGTGGTGTGCCAGTGCGGAACATGGTTAGCCGGGAGCAAATGCTTTTTAACCGTTCATTGTGGCGTCTTATGGTGGAGGTTATTGTTTAACACTGAACGTCTTCAAGATGATGATGATGATGTTTTACAGTATTGTGGTCGAATCATACATTATGTCATATTTTATCATGCTATTTTTTTATTACTGATAGGTTAGCCTTTGACCACTATCTCACCTGATGGTAAGTGATGATGTGGTCGAAGATGTTGTTCAGGCTAACCTAGAAGCTAAAATACGAATGCAAAAGCTTCTGGTGTTTTTTGTATAATACAGCACTAAACACGATAAAATAAATTGTATATAATGGACCATGATAATGTGAGGTTAGTGGTTTTGACTTCAATAAGTTGTATTTCATACTTTTCAGTTCTGTTTTAGGTCCTTTCTTATTGATTATTTCTCGTGTTGGTGCACCAACTTAAAAACGCTTTGCTCTTCATTCTTTTTTCTCATTGAGCATATCTTGACTAGCCCACTTACAAATTTCTTTACAAATGTTCTACTGCTGGGTTCAGCATAATGGGTATATAAATTCACTAAACGAAGAACCATCTAAGTCTAGCAATTAGCAGCATAAAATGAGAACTCCACGTCCATTACAATAGCAAAATAAGTAAAATAAAAGTACCGTTGAACGCTCGCTCAATACACTTGTTTGCGAAGTTTTTTTTTGCCAGATACGTCGAGAGCAAATATGAACAACACTTCAACTTTGGACCATTTTGCGCCTGTTTGCCGACTCTGTAACTTTTATCTCGTATTAGCTTTTGTGGATGGGCTTGTGTTGATTTTCATGTTTTCGGTTTATTATATTTGGTTAACGCCTATTATTTAGTGGTTATTACGTCAAGTACTGTATACATTTTTTTTATATCACATTGTACGAGGAAGTATTTTATATTATCAAGATACCGTTATCCCACTCATATGGAGTCGGTACAATATGTCGTTTCCTTACTTACGAAAGGACATGTGTCAAAAGAGATCAGTCCATGCATCGGAGGGCACGCGTCGGTCCCGGTTGTTGTCTTACGATGGCAGTCATTACAACATAATGGTAGGGCATTTTGATAATGCCCGCCTGTCTAGCTACCACTCTCTAGTAGAAAATCTGTCGCTAAACACCCAACGGTGGGTTCTGGCAGCTGTCCTTGAGTGCCAGTAATTCAAGGCTACCCTGAACAACATCTTCGACCACATCATTCTTACCATCAGGTGAGATAGTAGTCAAATGCTAGCCTGTCAGCTATAAACAAATTAAAAAAAAACCCGTTGCAGAGGAAGTGGCTCACATTAATACAGGACAGATTCAAACAGGATTGATGTGGTGTTAATAATATCTGGAAGTTAAATCATGTAAATGTTGTCTTCAATATATAATATTGACAATAAAGTTAGTTTGATGTTTTCATATGCCAATTGATGAATGAATTACATGAGATTATAGTTTATAAGGGCTTCAAAAATATACTCCAAGTGAAAGGAAATTCTCACAAATATTTCTTCACAATATATATTCATTTTCTATCCAGGAAATTTCAGAAACAGACATAAATTGTTTTATCAAATTTTCGTTTCCAATTTTGTTTATCGTAAAGCAAAATTCTGATTTCCTTAAGAGGGCTTCATATGAAAATAGAGTCACGTTTACATACGTAAAGATAGTATTTGAAATTCGTCTTATCGGTGGATACGCGTCAAGCGCGCACGACTGCCGGTACGTATCATGTGTGAAATACCCCTAAAGTCTTCTTTTACATTGTAATGTAACAGTAAGGTTAAATATATAACAATAGTTTAAATAAGCAGTTTCTTCTTGAAAAATACTTCATGGTCTCTCTATTACAAGATTGCTGATAATAAATCAATAAACACGTTTTGTTCCCAAATATGTAATCAAGGGAGAGGCTATTATGATCTACTGGACACAGTTTTAGACTTCGGACTGTCAACTCTTATCCTATAACTTAGAAAAAAATTAAAAAGACCAATAACTGACACAGAGATCAAAACTAGGTCGTAGAGATTGGAAAGTGAAGCGCTTGCTCTTTACCAAATGAGGCAAATTAAATAGGTAGATTTTGTTTTAAAAATATAATGCTGCATCAAAAGAATCTTCCGATCCTAACCTACATCTTCACCGTCGCCGTCATCGCCGACAACAGTCGAAAATGCTAATTACCTGATATCAGTACGCCAATGTACCGCAACACAGAGTAGTGGCATACTGTTCATTTGACGCATTATGTCGCATGTTACGACGCCGACGTACAACGGCATATGTAACAATACTAACAGTCATTAACCGGGAACTTTAAAATGTACGTATAAATATAATACTCTACTTGTAGATATTTAAGTGAAGATGATTAAAAGCGACTCGGGAGGAACAGTGCATCCCAAGCAAATGCATGAATAATATTGTTGACTGAGTCTATACGGGTGCGTGGAACCCGTTATTACGTTTCGTTTGCGTTTTTACACATAATTTACCATTGTGTTTAGTTAACTTTGGGTGTATGTAAAAGCAATGCTTCACAGAATGTCAAGATTGTTGGGTTTTTATGACAGGTAAATAATTATAGGAAAATCCAAAGTCGAGTACATAATAATCCGGAGTTGAAGACTGTTCCCAGTAGGTGGGAATGTGTTGGCTCCTATTACATAGCACGGAAACATGCGTGGCAAAACATGGTGGTCTACTTATGTGAATACAAGCGTAAGGATGTAAGCATACACATCCTCACGCCTGTATTTGTAGTTGTAGCCTGGGCTAGTAGTTTCCTGAAGCATCAAATTATAAAAAGAAACTATCAAACTTCAAACTTGAAGGTCACCATCATCATCAACAGCCATTACGTCCACTGCTGAACAAAAAATTCCCCATGGGGGGAATTTATCATAGTCCCTACTGTAGGGACAGGTGTCCACCACTGTGTCGTGGCATATTCGACTGGGCTCCTGGAATGTCACAGGACGACACCAGCCGATATATGTGCTATTAGGCACGTGGGTATAAAACGGCGGGAACGACCTACCTTCGGACTACGTGCTAGTCGCTCCGTCGATTAGGGAATTATCGCTAAACACCCTAAAGCTAGATAATTGATCAATCAGCTAACCCTACGGAATTAAATTAGGATACGTTCCCTGATCTCGATGGTGAAGTAGTGGCCCGCCGACAGCAATCTGTTGCTCGCCCTTTCACTAATCACTGAACGCCTCGCGTCCCAATTAACAGTCACTCACACACAAAACAGCAATGTTTATCGTCACTAAAATAACAGACCGCTGCTATAATCCACCCGGTCGCCGCGACCCTAGTTTTACACAACCCGTGTGAACGCGCGAACAGACCACTGCTCGAACTCGTACTGACTTCAACAAACAAAGCGTCGGCGCCGGCCGCACGCACACTTTTACAAAATCCATCACAGAAAACACGGATAGGATTCGCGTCCGCGTGCGCTCAGAAACAGACTGCATTGTTTACCTTTGTTTAATGAACACCCACGCTTGGTAGGTATCCTGAGGATTGCAGTAAAAACATGACAGTTCTTCCGAAGGCGTTGGTACTGTCCACCCACTTATATTTTTCCTTGCGTCGCCTTGTATGACTGCCATATAAAGATACAGCACATCACGGGCAAATAAATAATAATACGGGAAATACTTATGGTCATGCACAGAAAAGAAAACTTCTAGGAAAACCACAAGCCAACAAGACATAACATCCAACAATTCGGTATTGCAATACTGATAATTTATGAAGCTCATATTGACCTCAAATAAGGAAACTTTCCCATGGCCTCCTTGACCTCTGAACCGAAACACTCAATGCAAGTATTAATTACTTTGAGAAAGGAAAGGGTACCTCTCTAAAAAGGTTTCTTTTCGAAGTAACGTATCGGCAAACACTTGTAGTTCCTTGAAATGGATTTATCCTGGATTGTGTGGAAGTGTTTAATCTTGGATCACGCTCAGTTAATTCATTCCAAAACAAATAAACAACAAACACTCAAATTATTATTATTGACATAATACAGCAAATACACTAGTGTTAGCTGTATTTTAGGAAACAGTAAGATCAATACAAAAAAAAAATTAAGCATTGATGGCCGAGCGGTAACATCTATGAACTCCCGTGCCGCAGGCCCCTGATTCGATCCCCACCGCCAGCTTGAGCTTCACCGCAGGGTGGAAAGGCATTTTGTGATTGCCCGCCTGGCTAGCTACCAGCCTCAAGTAGAAAATCTGTCGCCAAGCACCTAACGGTGTGTTACAGCAGCAGTTTTGAAGCGCTCGTAGCGAATTTTACTTAGCTGTTCTTAACCGATCAGCAAAGTTAAGCAACGTCGCCCGCGGTCATGAGTTGGATGGGTGACCGCTAGTGACATTACTACTGAGCGCTTCCGTGCTTCGGAGGGCACGTTAAGCCGTCGGTCCCGGTTGTTATCTTAGGATGGCAGTCGTTACAGCATGGTGGTAGGGCATTTTGCGAATGCCCGCCTGGCTAGCTACCACCCTCAAGTAGAAAATCTGTCGCCAAGCACCTAACGGTGTGTTCCGGCAGCTGTCCTTGAGAGCCAGTACTTCTAGGTTAGCCTGTATAACATCTTCGACCACATCATCACTTACCATCAGGTGAGATAGTGATCAAAGGCTAAACTATCGTCGTCATAGAGTAAATGTACTTAAGGCTCCCTTTAAGTACATTTACTCTATGACTATTTGGAGAGACATTAATTGGGACTTTATTTTTGCCTTCGCGGTGTTTGATTGTTTACGTAAAAGAGTTAAAAATGGCCTACCCTTTTATAAAAAATATTAAAAAATTGGTCACATGACACATCATGCCTTTTCACATTGCTATACGTAAATAGTAGGCGCGCCAACTGTAGGTAGCCAGGCGAGAATTCGCAAAATGCTCTCCCACTACGCCTTCAAGCTAAAGCCAGCGGTGGGGATTGAACCATGGAACTGCGGCACCGCAGTCCATAGCTTAAACCTCTCGGTTATCAGTGCAAATAATTTGCTTCTTTTGAATAAAGTTTCGTTGTGTGAATTTTCACACATACTTAAGCGGAATCTGTATCTGCAACCGCAACTTCAGCCCTAAAACCAAGCCATAACGACTGCCATCCTAATACAAGGACTGGGACCGACGGCATTACGTAACCTCCGTAAGGAAGCGCTCAATAGTACATAGCTCTAGCGGTGGCCCATCTATAAGTCATCGTTGTTTAATCATCCTGAAGACCTTGGCTTTTAATAAACTATAATTTACTAATACTTCCGAGTAAGTGCAAAACTGTGTGACTGCAGCCGAATCAAGAACGTTGTCGGAACACGATCCACGCACGTACGCCTTGAAAAATGTCCCGACCTTTTTCAAAGCCTGCTTCTACGGAACTCTGACTACCAGAATAAGGCAGCTGGAACGCAGAACACATATTGATTGTGAACTATCGCCTTGCGAGTAAAAAGCGAATAAAACATTGAAAGTAGCTGCAAATGTTTTGTGGGAAAAACGTTCGCAACAAATCATCGATGTCACTTACAGATATATAGACAGTTGAGTTGTCGGTGTAATAGTTTTATTCTAAATATGAAAATGTGGAAATTCGTACTGGAAATTCAGCAAATTATGAAATATTTTTTTAATTTATTTAATTTACTTGTTTGATCCGTAACATATGTAATATATCTAGTATGTATATGAATAAATATTGTAAAAATTATCTCCGAGTCTCCATCTGAAAATCACTTTCAAGGACAGATGCCAGAATACTGCTAGAAAATATTCAAGTAGGAATATCAGGATAATAATAAAATGTTTTAAATAGATACATAAAAAAATCACATTACATTTAAAATTTGCTTTTTATAATAAAACGTCAATAACAACATGCCCAGTGGGATGTTGTTATTGACGTCTTCTGGTCTGGTCTCTGGGCTAGAATGTCATCCCCCCATTGCTAGTGTAAGAGTCGACTAAAGGTAAAATACCGGAAGGTGGGTAGCAGCGCCTTCTGAGGAACTAATAACTCACACTGCAATCCCCAAGCCGCCTGCCAAGCGTGGGGATAATGACAAACCCCCCCTTAATGGGGAAGGCTGTGTTTAGCAATGGACAATCCGGCTAATACAGTACAACAACATTTGAATGCATACTAAAATTCACGGTATTTAAAATAGTACTCATTAAAAATATATTACCATGATAACCCGACAAATTTCAGAACTGAAACGCGCCATATTTATCCTCAAAAAATACATATTTTCACTTCGGGTATATTTCAAAATTAACGCCTATCTGACGATACCGCTTAATTATTTCTTCGCGAGATTTATGTGCTGGTAAGTGTCAACGTCAGTAAGCGGGTAGACGGTGCGGAAAATAACTTGCGATTTATTCTGGACGAAACTAGGTGACGTTTTTGTACCGATAGTAATTGCTAGAGAAATATGCTTACATTTAATAAAAATTAAGAATAGAATAGAATAGAATATCATTTATTTGCTGGAATAAGGTTACAAGTGCGGTTCTTAATATTACACACATAATTATAAATATCTCTTATTCTACCTTTACAGGCGTGCAAATTTTTGAATGTTAAGTACAAAATCATAAAATATGTTAACATAAACCTCAAAATAATTAGAATGTTACAAAATTATAGAATTCATTATCTTTATACAAATGTCAATTATTAATAATTACTGCATGTTTTTTCATGTTAGAAAATGTTAACATAAAAATCAAAATAATTCGAATGTTACAAAATAATATTAATTATCTTTATACAAATGTCAATTATTATTTATTGCATGCAAGTCAAAATACAGGTAAATCATCAAAAATTCTATTTTTATATCTATATTTAAGCATATCTCTTATAATTCATAAATTCTTCAACACTGTAAAAACATCGTTCAAGAAGCCACTCCTTTAAGTTTTCCTTAAATTGTTTAAACTTAAGACTTTGTAATGTTCGTGGTAAGTTATTATAAATTTTTATGGCCATACAATAACAGTTTTTACTAAATATATTTAAATTACATTTGGGTACTAACAGTCTGTTTTTGTGTCTAGTAACTTTACTATTCACGTCCGAATGTTTTGCAAAAATATCTTTGTTTTGTTTTACAAATAAACACATTTGTTGTATGTACATGCATGGGAGTGGTAAAATTTTTAAATTTTTAAACAATGGTTTACAACTATCTATAAACCATGCGTTAGTTATAGCCCGCACACATTTTTTTTGAGCTACAAAGGCTTTTAGTATATCGACAGAGTTGCCCCACAATATCAGTCCATAGCCGAGTACCGAAGACACGTATCCGTGATATGCAATAAGAGCTGCTTCGCGTGACACAGTTTGCCGTACTCTGCGTATCGCGAAAACGAAACTGTCAACTTTGCTTCTTATTCTTTCAATGTGGCATTTCCAATTTAAGTGTTTATCCACTGTCAATCCCAGAAAAATGGTAGAATCTACTTCATTGATAACTGTATTTTCATAATGAATATTTAGTTTTACAGGTTCTGCTTGATATGTACGAAATTGAATCATTTTACATTTATCCATATTTATTTTTAAATTATTAGATGTCAGCCATTGAATTACGTCATGTAGTGAGTTATTTATTTGATTTTCAAAATTTTGTTTATTATCTGCTTTAACTATTAAAGTCGTGTCATCAGCAAATAGCACACAGTGTTCTTTTGTTGATTTTGGGAGATCGTTTATATACGTCAAAAACAATAGGGGTCCTAGAATGCTCCCTTGTGGAACTCCACGTGTGGTCGCTCTAAATTGAGACCTATATGTTTGTTTTGTCGGATGTCTACTACTATTGGTCGTATTTATATTCAAAATTTCTGTGCACTGTTCTCGATTATTTAGGTAACTACTCAACCAACTATACAATTTACCCCTTAATCCATAGTTTTCTAATTTCGCGAGTAATTTGGCATGATTAACATAATCAAATGCTTTACTCATATCTAAGAATATGGACACTGCTGGCGTTTTTTGTGATAAGCTCTCCGTCACTTCTTTAATTAGGTTAAAACAAGCCAGAGATGTAGACTTATTTTTTTGAAATCCAAATTGTTTAGCATTTATTATGTCAAATTTTGTAAAGATTTCTTTTTTTTCTTCTTGCTTTCAATCCTCGTGTACATAGCTTTTTCGAAAATTTTCGAAATAATTGGTATCAGCGTTATAGGTCTGTAATTATTTAATATATTAGCATCTCCTTTTTTAAATAATGGCTTAACTATTGATAGTTTTAAACGTGTTGGAAAACGACCTTGTAAAAATGATAAATTAATAATATAGCTAATTGGTTTACACAAACTAGAAGCACATTTTTTTATTACTTGAGTAGTGATCTCATCATAACCAACCGATTTGCTGTTATTTAACCTCATTATTATTCTATAAACTTCATTGTCATCTATTGGCATTAAAAATAATGTGTTTGGGTTTTTAGAGTCTAAATTACATTTACCACAATTACTATTGTTGGTATTTTGCGTCAAATCTATATAGTAGTCATTGAATTTTTTAGCTATAACTATTGGGTCAGTGTATATTACATCGTCAAATTTGATATTGTCAATAATATTCGCATGTAATTTACCATTGGTATAATTTTTTATCATATTCCATGTCGCTATGCATTTGTTTTTGCTACTATTTATATATTTACTGTTTTGTTTTTGTTGGGCTTTAAACATACATTTCTTAAAAACCTTACTATACTTTTGATAGTTGTTTTTGTTGTAAGATTTATTTAATGTTGAGTGCCTGTATTTCAGATAAAGTCTTCTTTTAGTATCACTGGATTTTTTAATACCTTTGGTTAACCACCGCAAATTGGTTGGCTTTGTGCTAATTTTAACTTTTATTATTGGGAAGCACAAATTATTGAAAAGTGTGACTATATCATGAAATACATTAAAAGCTTCTTCCACATTATTCAACTTATATATTTCGGAAAATGATAAAGATGACATACATTTAATGAATTTTCTCATATTTTCCTCACTGTAATCCCGTTTTAGCTCAAACCAAAACGGAACACATTTGCGTTTATTGATATTGATTGTTATGGTTTGACCCGTTTCATGGTCTGATAATGCAAGCACGTGAGTTTTGGCTTCAACTTCAGGTAAATTACTTGCTATTAGGTCTACACAAGATGTATGTCTCGTTGGAACCGTAATATGCATATTCAAGTTAAAATTTTGCAAAATAATATCTAAGTTTTGTTTTTCTTTGCTAGATTTTAATAAGTCAATATTCCAGTCTCCGACCACAATGACTTTTTTATTATTCTTACGCGTTACAATTTTAAGAAGTTCGGACAACTTAGACAGAAAACTCTCCAAATAATTATACCTTGGAACTCTATAAATACAAATAATATAAATATTAAAGTCTATTAGTTCAACCCCACAACATTCAAATATATTTTTTTCCGCCAATACTTCTATGCTATTCAATTTTTAATATTTCATATAATGTTTAATAAATATGCAAGTCCAACCCCTTTTTTGCATCCTCGAAAAATGTGCAACTAATTTATAATTATCCAAGTGAACGCGCGATTCCATCCCACTTTTCATAAAAGTTTCACTTAAACAGATTATGTCGATATCAATATTTTCTTTTTTTAGTTTAGCTAAGGCAGTTTGTAAAACGTCAACTTTAGCCGGTAAACTAGCAATATTTTGGTGTAATAAATTTAGCTTATCTTTTACTTTATTTGGAGGGACGAAAAAACTTATTTACGATAGGCTTATTAGAGGTATTTGCAGACTTTACTTGAAAAAAGTATGGGATCGTACCTTTTCTTGGAGCAGTAGATGTCATATCCTTACCCGACTTGTCGTTATTCATCCTAAGTGTATGTGAACTAAATGGAGTTGTTTCTTTTTTTGATGGTCGCATGTATTGTTGTGAGACACAAGGTTTCACTGGGTTTGTAATTTGCTCATTTGTTGTCAATTTTCTATTTTTTAGATATACTTTTAGGTCCTCAAGGTCAATTTTCAAATTAATTAAGTAGACAATTTTATTTAATATCATGGACTCGTCATTCATGTTTTTATTAATATGCGGTTTTAAAAATTCACAATTTCTATACTTGTGTGCTACAGATGAAATTAAGTCATTTAATATTTTTTCTTTGAAAAAATTGTTTTGCCTCACTTGAATGATATACATTTTTGTTTGTTTAAGCTTGTTAAGTGCAGCATGCAATTCTTTAACTACTGTATATGGGTTTTGGTCATTAGCCCCGACAAGAAGGACAACTCTATCGTTACTTCCTAAAATACTGTCTAAATTATTGCAATATGATAATACTTGTGTACATGATGCATAAGGCTTTATTATAGATGTGGTATCGTACACATCATTCCATTTTTCATCACGCTTCTTACTTAGAAGAGTCGCTAAGCCACAAGCTTGTTGGTCTCCTAGAATAAAAATCTTCTTCTTAATGTTTTTACCATTTCGTACTGTAAGTTTTCCGGTATTTTTTTGGTTTAATGCTTCACTGTAGCTTTTTGTATGATTTTTCACATTGTTTTCTAAATTATCGATTTTGCTCGATGCATTTTCTTCTAAATCTTTGTTTTTCTGGTCACCTATTTTGTGTTGCAGCGTATTTTCTTTAGAAAGTGTAATATTTTTTAAACGTTTGTAATTTTCTTTCCTGGGCGAAATCAAATCCTGGCAAATATGTAATGGTGTTTTTTTTCTGCTATCAATATTCTTTTGCTTTATTGGTGTACTCTTTCGTGGCGTATTTTTTCGTGGCGTATTTTCTTCTAATAATTTAGAATATATATTAATTTTATTTTGCATTTCATAAATCGTCTTTTTTAAAGACGAATTTTCCTCGTTTAGTTGTTTAATTTCAGTATGAGCGCTCTCCAATTCTGTCATTAAGCTCTCAACCTGACATTTTAGATCTATAATTTGTGAGTTATCTATGAGCGATATGTTGGGTCAGCTCCTTCGGCTATCATCCATAAAAGTTGAACTTAACATCTCATCGTCACCCAGCTCTAATGTCAGGTTTTCTGTAGACAAATGTTTGTAAGGTATTTGTTTTCGCTTTGTTACGTTGTTGGAAAACTCCTCATTACTGTCGGTGGTTATCGTCAATGCTGTAGTGGTTTTAGTAATAATTTTCCGATTCGTTGTAAGACATTTCACGCATTTCCAATTTAATTTATGATCCTTAGTCATTCGACAAAATCTAAAAAGATTTGAATACTGTATCAGCCGGGTTGTCCACTGCTGAACACAGCCTCCCCCATAAGGGAAGGGGTTTGCCTTAATCCCCACGCTTGGCAAAAGTTTTGGGGATCGCAGTTTACGATATCAGTTCTTCAGAAGGCTCTGCTGCCACCTTCCGGTATTTTACCTTGAGTCGCCTCTACCTACGACACCTAGGTAGCAATGGCGCGTGACATTCTAGCTCAGTACCCCACGAGGCCAAGAGATGTGAATAAAGAGTGAGGAATTAGCAATGTTAGCACAGTGGCAATGATGAAACTCTATAAGAAATAAAAGCAATCCTCCATTTCGTCATGGAAATGGGTTATTGTTACAAGTGGCAATGATGGCCGAGCGGTAATAGGTATAGACTGCCGCACCGCAGTACCCTGGTTCGATACCCACTGCCGGCTTGAGCTTCACCGCATGGTGGAAGGGCTTTTGCGATTGCCCGCCTGGCTAGCTACCACCCTCCAGTAGAAAATCTGTCGCCAAGCACCTAACGGTGTGTTCCGGCAATAGTCCTTGAAAGCCAGAGAAATAACAGGCACATGAGACTTAACAACTATGTCTCAAGGTGACGTGCGCAGTGCAACCCGTGGCTTGTGACGAAATGCATCTGTTATAGGCAGAGGTTAGTCCGCTTAACATCAGGTGGGCCTCGAGCTTATTCCGTCAAAATACCATAAATAAAAATAAAAAAGTGGACTAGCAAACTTCGAGAAAATTGCCCTATTTGACTGATTCCGCTTACAACGCAATCTAGTAAACGTTATTTTCTGGAGTTCAATGAAACTATTATTTTGCATACATTAGTGGGTATCGTATGAAGCGACTAATGAAAAATACAAAATACACCACAAAAAAAGCAGCACTTTCTGAGGAACTGATATCTCACACTGCGATCCCCAGGCCACCTGCCAAGCGTGGGGATCATGGCAAATCCCCCGATATTTCGGGAGGCTGGAGAGAGAGCTCGAGAGCAGTGGACTATCCGGCTGACACAGTTACATTGGTAGCCCATCATTCGTCCCATCATGGCTTCGTGTATGTTCCGTAGTAACATAAGAAACAATGTCTCATCGGGCAATATAGGTATCTCGTGCGAAATTGGAGCACTGAAGGTGCCGTACAAACCTGTAGGTATATAAGTAAAAGTTATGGTATTTTTATTGCTAAATGAAATCGATTAAAAAAAAAATTAGAGACAGTTCTGACGGCGACTTGACAAATGCAGCTGATCTTGGGCAGACAGCGCCGTCGCAACGTCAGTTACGCGCTGAGGCCCGTGCTCGTCGCATAGCGCAATCGTGACTCCCAGACGAAGGACTTCAAAACAGTCCGGAACTGGTCGGAATCTTTCCGGTAAGGAAGTAAATATAACGCGGGTCCTAGCCGGTTCCTAATAAGTTAATATGGATAAAACTCGCGATAGTTTCCAAAGTGAAGTAAATGAAATCCATAACATTTTAATATTATTAATAATATTTTGATAATATGATGCAACAAAACATGTATGCTTTTTGCAATTTTTCCTTTATCTGTGCTATAAGACGCTGCTTGTACCAAATTGCAAGATTCTGAGTTCACGGAAGAATCCTATAGGGTTCGAATCCCGCACATGACTTAAATTTTTCCTATCGTATATTTGTGATTTTGTAATGTGATCCGCATATATATATACACTACATATTTTCTATCCTACCCAGAGTCAGCGGTTATAATATAATAGATGATTTAGTACTCTCTAGAATACATGTTCGTGTAATTTAGAATCTAAATAGCTATTAGTGTCTTTATAATAAACATTTATTTGTACCTTATGGAAGAGACTGCCCTGTAACACAGTTTTTACTAAAACAAAAGGCAGAGCTACAACATTTATTTCTACCTTATATGTTTTTCAATAAACATATTATTATTATAATAGCAAGCGTTATTGCAAACCTAACAATATTAATAAAAAAGTATCCAATAGGTTTTGATTGCCCAGCGAGAGACGAAAACATGTATAAACGGCTGTATCATTTGATTGCATTGGCTTAGAAGTTTACTTTGATCACAGCTCCAAAGGACTGTAGAACCTGAGTATTTGATATGCATTCCAGCTTGATACGTGCGCGTTCCTGAAAATAACAGTCTCGACAGACAGGCAGACAGACAACAAAGGGATCCTATAAGGGTTCCGTATTTTCCTTTTGAAGTACGGAAGCCCAAAAACATCATAATCAGTACAACCTGTAAAGAGTTGCAAGGTAACACTTACAAAAAAAACTGTCGAGTTGAGAACCTCCTTTTTGAATTGAAGTCAGTTAAAAAAATCGTTCCTACGCTTTGGAGGTATTAGCAATAGGCACTCATACGTGAAGGAGCTTATTCAATTTCTGTATCCTTTTTTTTAGTAATAAGATCTTATTAAACAGGCATAGATGCTATTTTTGAATGTAACTAGATATCATCAAAATGCCTCGGTAATCAATAAAATAGTATTTAGTAAATATTTTGAAGCAGTAATGGCTCAGTGGCATTGGCTATGGACTGCCATGCAGCAGGTCCATGGTTCGAATCCCGTCGCGGGCTTGACCTTCACCGCAATGTGGAAGGGCATTTTGCGAATGTCCGCCTGGCTAGCGAACACCCTCAAAAAGAAAATCTGTTGCGAAGCACCTAACGGTGTGTTTCGGCAGCAGTCCTGGAGAGCCAGTGAAATTACAGGCACATGAGACATAATAACTATGTCTTAAGTTGACGGGCGCTGTGCAATTCGTGGCTAGTGAATAAATGCATCTGTTATAGGCAGAGGTAAACTTAATATCAGGTGGGCCTCGAGCTTGTACGGTCACAATAACATTAAAAAAAAAAACTAAACTCATGTGAGAAAAATTGTCATACATTATATCTGTGATATAATGATCACTGGTTAATTCAAAGTCATCGTTGAAATAAAAATCGTACCCCAGATAGAACGAATATGAAAGTACATACTGGTTTTACAGGAGTTGTTATTTCTTGTCATAAAATTCATACGCTTGCCAATTTACTTTAAAACAAACATGTAATTTTCCGATGTTAAACCAGCATTATCGCGCCTTAAATCTAGTCGCAGTATATTTTTATGCTGAAGAAATTATACAGGTCTTTTTGATAATTCAGATTTTCACACTTAAGATCCTATTAAGATAAAAATATTAAACACAGCACGTACTTCAATAAATATACTATACTTGTTTACTTACCAACAAGTATGGGAAAGCATCGTTATCCTAATCTTATCCTTCTTTTATAACCGAAAAAGGAGTAAGTTTTAAAATCGTCTAATCACACACATAACTAAAAATTGTATGTGTGTGTTTTACTCGAATAGGTACCTACTTCTTCAAATGGTAAGTCTCACGCGCCTGTTAATTACAGTTGCAGTGTCACTGACGTCGATCTGCACGACACTGCACTGCGCTCGTCATTCGGAGAGGCTTTTATGTCGCGCTTGTCCAGTAATTTCAATTGCTGCAGTACCCTTCATATCTAAAACCGTAATTTTTGCACTCTACTACTTCGAGGCAGAATATCTGATACTGCTCTGATACTCTTTCTGAAGAGACCTACTACCTAGTGATGTATTTGGGCTTGGCACGATATGTCTACTTTTAACACAAAACATAATATGAGAATAAAAATGAAAGTAAGTTAATATATAGTAAGAATAAAAAAGAAAGTTAATCGTGCGCTCGTAGAGTCGGAAACGTCCTGAGGATGCTTCGTGTAGAAACGAAATGCGTCGAAAACTCTTCCGGTTTGGCTGCGTGGCTTTGTGACGTCACGTCGGCTTAACAGGTAAATTAGGCGGAATTTTCACTAGATATATTTTTTAAGTGTTTATTAAGATATTAATTTAATGTTTGATTAAAATATTAATATAATGTTTTTTAAGTAAACATATTATTATAAAAATATTTGTTATTATTAAAAAAGAAAGAAATTGTAGAAAGTTATGATCCACCATCGTGTCGCCAACCTTATTCGGGAAACTCTTAGGTCTTAAGGTTGGTGAATTGTTGTCTGCCTAATATGCAGCAACAACCCATCCACGTCGACTTAAGTAGTCACATGCACCGGCATCCATACCCTTCAAACCAGAACACAGTAATGAGAACATTACTGCTTGGCGGTAGTAATAGGTATAGCAGTACTTCCGCGGACGAACTCATCCTCAAAGAGTTCTAGAAGTTTAAGACCACGACAATGACGAGGGCCGAGGATAGTAAACAGGTGTATGAGTTTTTAAACTGACACGGTCATTAACACTATAATTATTATTACAAACGGGATATTTACCGTGTTTTTAAGCTCTCGATATTTCGGCACTGTTGCAAGCGCCATGATAACGAGTAAACTAAAGTCTATGCGAGTGGATGGTCGGCACTAAAAGAAGACGAACCGGTCTACCCTCTTTCTTGTACGTTTTTTTTTGGGTGACTTAGAATGAGATTTGGAACACACCGTTGGATGTACTACTTGATGTTGGTAACCAGCATTGCAAGCATTCATTGCATGGAGTTTTCAAGCCACTTCTTTAGGTGGCGTTTGACGCAGCCTGATGCCCGCCTTTCTAAGGACAAGCGAAGCAGGATGACTACTTAACGTTTTTTCCGAAGCATGGACAACTTATTAAATTCCATAACCCATTATGCATATTTAAAAACAATCGAATGACCAATGCCACTTCGTTTCACTGTGAAAACTAGAACTCAATATTTCGATCCATTTAAATCCATTCACATTATCTTGTATATAATGTTCTCTTTGTTGAAGCGCTCGTAGCGTAGTTTACTTAGTCGTTCTTAACCGATCAGTTAGGTCAAGTAAGTCCACTGCAGTCATGACTTGAATGGGTGACCGCTAGTGGCATTACTACTGAGCGCGTCCCGATTGTTGTCTCAGGACGACTGCCTTACAGCATGGTGGTAGGGCATTTTGCGAAAGCCCGCCTGGCTAACCACCACGCTCAAGTAGAACATCTATTGCCAAGTACTTAACGGTAAATTCAGACAGCTTTCCTTGAGAGCCAGTAATTCTTAGTTAGCTTGAACAACATCTTCGACCACATCATCACTTACCATCAGGTGAGGTAGTGGTCAAAGGATAGCCTATCAGCAATAAAAAAAAACAAAAAAGTTTATTTATTCCGTTTATTGTAGATTTTAAAACACAACTTTTCCATCATTAAAACTAATAAAAACACCACTCAAGCTAAATCTACGGCGCTCGTCAGCCAGACTGTATCAAACTTTGAGTAACTCCTAGCTAGGTATAGTTTAATCCGCGTTTAAACGCTTGATTAACGATGTGATTAAGCAGAAAGTTGGTGAGTTTCTACTACGTATCTGTGCCTGAATCATTGGCTAGTTTACTTTAAATAGGTATCACTTTCGTGAAATAGGACTCGACTTCAATATACAATCGTATTAAAGTGGTTATTCCAGTAAAACTGTAGTTAGTTTGAAATGCTATTCAGGCTACCCATTTTTTGAAGTGGCTCTAGAGGACAGATGTTAAACAAGTAGTAACCGGCTTCAGGTATTTCTCTCAAAAGAGTACCAGGAGAATTGAACAAAGTGTATCGCTGGACTGCTACACTACTACCTCATCACTAGAAGTGACGTGATCGTTGGTGCTCTCAGTGGAAGGTTTATTCCAAATTGAAGACTCAGCTTTAATATTGATCGTTACTCAAAGTGAAATATTTAAGTTGCACTTTTCATGGTGTATTTCCCGCGGGGTGCTGAGCTAGAATGTCAATCCCCCATTTCTACCTGTGGGTGTCGTAAGGGGGCCTAAAGGTAACATACTGGAAGGTGGGCAGCAGCGCTTCTGCGCATCTTTTTACTTATACTGCGATCCCCAAAACGCCTGCCAAGTGTGGCGATTATGAAAACCCTCCCTTAATGGGGTGTGTGTTCAGCAGTGGACAATCCCGCTGATACAGTACAGTACTTTTCTGGTGCTCTAAAATTTGTTGCTCTAAGTGGAATATCTTAAGAGGGTACCGAGGCCTGCGTGAGAGACTTCAAGAACTTTCAAGAGATCAACGTTTCACACTCCCCTGTATTTTTCTCCAAAACTGAGCAGATTCAATATTGTATTGTATTAAAATTTTAAGAAGTAGTTAATTTAGGTTTATATTTTATTCTTAGTTTTTTTTTTTTTATGTTTGGTGGTCTTCAAATCATTGTGGTGACAAGGGTTATGTTTACTGATATTCATATATAATAATTAGTTGCTGAAAAAAAGAAAATAATAAGCGTATGTCTGTATAGCTGGCCTACACTGTATGCAAAAAAATTGTATTCAAAGCATTATCCAGGAATAAAATAGGGAATACTTTGTTTGGAAGGAGCATTGCAGGCCGACTTCTCTCATAGCGAACATGTAAAATTCAAAAATCCCTGTGACAGTTGCTGTCAGAACGTAATCATGTTATTAACGTCCTTCTAAAAGTACTTAACGTGTAAGTTTTGAATGAAAGCAGATGATGAAACTCTGGCCAATAAATTAGCTACTTAAGTTACACTTTGTCAAAAGTTTGCGCGTTTACCGCAAAGCTATCCCGTTAAGCGGTGGCATATCGAGTATCGTTCAGTTTTTCAGTCACTTGGAAGGAAGACTCAATTATCCTCTAACAGACTTGGTGTGCTTGGAAAGGCGAGACGGTACTTCGTGTCGACCCATCACCTAAGGTTTTTTACCCTCAAGTTTGGGCGGAAGCTCTCCAGTTCTCTGCTCAGGAGCTTTTGAATGCATTCAAAACAGAGCAGCAGTTATCGACGACGATCAAGCTCCTTTTGATGGGTTTAACTATTTGCCACTGCATACAGATGTTGTAACGGCATAATTTAGCACATCTATCACGAGGAGTGCTCAAAAAAACTTTTCCAGTTTAATTTCGCCATCGGACGTCACGAGCATGACGTTTCACCAATTTCATATCAATGTATAGAACTCCACAATCGTGCGCTTATCATGGTTTTTTTCTGCTTCTTACTGCCATTATGTGGAACCAGATACCATCTGAAGTAATTCTGAACCAAAACAACTTAGGACCTTTCAAGAAAAGAGTATATACCCGCCTCAAATGCTGGTAATCTTTGAAACCACTGGTGTTGCAGATGAACATGGGCAATGTTGACCACTAACCTCCAGGTCAGCAACATGATTGATTGTCTTCCTATGGAAAAAAAATGAGTTTATCTCATTGTGATTTTGGTAGGTATTTATCGCGTTGATTGTATAAAACTTTAACTAGGTGCAGAACGAGACCTCCACATGGACCCGTGCTCAACCGAAGATGTTCGAACCAACAACCCCTTTATCCACAGCCAACACTTTATAAGACAGAGCCACTACAAATATTACGCCAGTTTCAGTTAAGCAATCGGATATTGTACCTTGAGCTACAAGTTTCTAGAGAAGCAGCATATATAGTGTTGCCATTTCCTGGAAATTGTTATTAATAGCGACTCTGGACTAAGTTTGTAGTTCGATTAGAACTCGTGCACTGATGAGAAAGTTTCAGAACACGTTGTGTGCATAATCGATAAAGTTCAAATATTGTGTAACATTAACGGCTGCTAAGTGAATATAAACTTACATAATTTCAACGAAAGATTTTTTTCATAAACCACGAACGGTTTTTTATAATTCAATAACCCCAACCTTTCTACGGACTAGGACAGGTTCTGCCAATTTGAGCGACCGTGGTGAAGGTGAGTCACTGATTGAATTTATCTTCATTCTTATTATTTGATCGTCTTGTTGTATTTATGGATCCATACTTCAAAAGGTAAAGCGGAACCTTATATGATCACTTTGTTGTCCGTCTGACGGTCTGTCAAGACCCTTTTTCTCAGGAACTCATGGAGGTATCAAGGTGAAATTCATATCAAATACACAGGTCTACTATCCCTTCGAGCTGTGGAAAAAATCAAACTTCTAAGACAACACAAACAAAAGATAAATAACAGTAAATTTTCAACATTCGCAGGGGAATCAAAACATAATGAGTACTTCCCGTGAACTCAGAATCTTGAAATTTGCTACGAAGCAACGTCTTGTAGCTTATAGCACAGACTAAGGAAAAATTGCGAAAAGCATACATTTTTAGTTACATTATATAACACATTTTTATTTTTTATTTTAATATGTTATGGATTTCAGTAAGCAATAAAATTGACTTTACAACTTAGTTATATTAATTAACAATTAAATTAACTTTTACTTATATACCTACAGTTTTTTACTGAACCCTCGGTGCGCGAGTCCAATTCGCACTTGACCGGTTTTTTTATAGCTGAAAATCAATATATTCAACATATAGCCCTGGGAAACCTTTTTCTCTGAATCATTGCTGAATGAGGGTAGGTAATTTTTTATTTTAGGTACTAAAACATATAACTGATACATCTTATTAAACTATTTTCTCAATCCGCAACGAAAAACAGAAACAAAAGTCTAAAGCAAACAGAAACGTACATGTCTACGGAATTAAACCACAACAAGCGAAATTCTCTGAACTCGGCAGAATCTTAATGAAACGAGGCGCTTAACATCAAGCCAATTAACAGCCTCCAAACAAGGAAACAAATAAGAGCATTCCGATTATTAAATCTTAACGTCTCTGGCATAATAATTATTTGGATGAAGCATTCCTTGTTAGCATATTTTAGACGACAGGTCCTAATTCGTCAAGAATTTGAACGTTTCGAGTACTGGTTTTTCTTTGTTTTTTGCTTTTTATTATCTAATCATTTGATCACAAAACGTGGTAAGTAGTTACTTAGCATCCATAATGTTTTTTTATGTTTGTTAGGTTAGCCTTTGATCACTATCTCACAACATCTTCGACCACATCATTACGTACCATCAGGTGAGATAGTGGGCAAAGGCTATTTTTTTCTAACTAGAATATTAATAAAAAACTACGTGTGTTTGCATGGAAGAAGGGCATTTTGCGAATGCCCGCCTGGCTAGCGACCACCCTCAAGTAGAAAATCTGTCGCCAAGCACCTAACGGTGTGTTCCGGCAGCAGTCCTTGAGAGCCAGTGAAATAAAAGGCAAAATGAGACTTAACAGGTATGTCTCAAGGTGATGGGCGCAGTGCAATTCGCCACTTGTGATGAAATGCATCTGTTATAGGCAGAGGATACCTCTTAACATCAGGTGGGCCTCGCGCTTGTTCCATCACAATAACATTAAAAAAAAAACGTGTTTGGAAAGCGCTCCGTGCACTCTACTCTCAAAAACCATATTTAGTTTACTATAACATACCATATATATTATACATGAACATTTAATTATAACAAAAACAAGGTCACACAGTAGCCTAGTTAACATCAAGCTAACAAATCGAAGAACATTAATTCGATTCGTTTCTGCCGCACCAGGTATCGGGTACTCGCTTAGTGATGGGGTAATAGCGACTTTGATGAGGTCATAGTGAAAGCGGGTTTTGTCCATTATGGGTTAGCCAGAAACTTCATAACAATTCTATTTAAGGCTGCTGTCTCATATATATCTAAATTGCCAGGACATTTGAGCTCCTATTCCTTTTCAAATATTAAAGCTAGAATTCGAGCTAGGAATATAGTAAATGACAATGCCTACTACGAGCTAAGAGCGCCTACCGCGGCAACACTAGACCGCACCTCGCTCCCTTTTAATAGTTTTGAATATTTGCATCGAGCAAAGTAATAAAAATATGAAATGATAAATTACAGGCACAAGAGACTTTTAAGATCACGTGCTCCTCTTGCTTATTCCGTTATAAATACATGTTAGTTAGGACTAACAGAAGTCAACTCTAAGAGGTTGTCAGCATTTTCCAATAACCCTGTATGGTGAGGACTAAGCTCTCAAACATTTATATATGCATAATTATTCTAACATACTACACATATTATGGGAACTTATATAGACTTATGTTCTTTTACGCGAAATGTACGAGTAAATTGGTTAATTTATATTTAAAAGGTTTTGTTAAGAACTTCGCGACTTTGCAATGTTAATTCGAGTAAGATCATTAGTATGGCGAAAGATATTATAATTATGTATATGAAATTTTGTATTTGTACGATATAAAGAAGTAGGAGATCCATTTTATAAGATAATATGGAAAAGAAATATTTATTTTATAATTGAACCTATGATCTAAAAAAATATTTAATTATGAATTTGTGCATGTATATGAATGATATACTTCCACTATCATCGAGTTATAAAGGTGTTGTGCACCTTCCATATGTTGAACTGAGTTGCTTTCAAACTCCCATGAAGTTCTTTTGTCATCCACATCTCTCACCGCATCAGACTATTGTAAATGTATACTTTCGCAAATTTCGCTTAACCCGCGCAAACAGTCCCGATACGATGGTTGAAGAACGAGAGCAAAAATTAGAGTAATAAGTCATGGTATAATGTTAGCTCAATTGGTTAGAGCATACCCCGGGTAAAGGGGTCGATGGACGTGGGTATGAATACCGCACATGACTATATTTTTTTTCTCGTAGTAATTTTGTTGTTTTTCCTTTTTGAATGACGCATCAGTGTTTTTGAATTTCTCTAGTTTTTTTTCTAGAGTTCAAAGTTTCACACAAGAGCTATTTTTAGATCGCAAATCAGTAAACGCCTCATTTTTTTTTAATGTTATTTTGACGGAACATGCCCGAGGCCAACCTGATGTTGACTGGACTTACCTCTGCCTATAACAGACGCATTTCGCCAGCGACGAATTGCACTGTGCCCGTCACACTGAGACGTCCAGTTGTTAGGTCTCATAAGCCTGTAATTTTTAGAACCATTAACTACGTTTGTGACTTATTTCTAGCTTTGCCAGCTATTTAAAGTAAACACTTGCACCAAAAACAACTTCGTACACTTGTTGAACAAATAACTATTCCCTATCCCTTCAGACATTCACTTCAGACGTTTGACGAACAGCAATAAATCTTTCAAACGTTTAACTTCGTTCAACCCGCTACTTGTATACCCGTACTAAACACCCTCCTGATTAATTAAAGGCTTTATTGTTAACCGCCCGGTAGCCGCAACAAAGCGTGCAGTGCGTGCCGATTTGTAAGCTGTCGGAACGCTCGTTTTTCCTACATTAGGACACTCGTATCAATTGGAACGGTGATTGGAAAAAATATAGAGCATTACAATAAGAATTTTATTAATTATGGATGTGTATTATACTCTTAAAGTTTTATGCTGTATAAGTGCTGGTGCTTTTTTATGCTTGATAGGATAGCCGTTTTTTTATGGGATAGGAGGGCAAACGAGTAGGCGGCTCACCTGTTGGTAAGTGATCACCGTCGCCCACGAACATCCGCATCCACCAGAATATTAATATTAGCTTATGACCACTATCGCACCCGATGGTAAGTGATGTGGTCGAAGATGTTGTTCAGACTAACCTAGAATTACTGGCTCTCAAGTACAGCTGCCAGAACATACCTTTAGGTGTTTGGCGACAGATTTTCTACTTGAGGGTGATAGCTAGCCAGGCGGGCATTCGCAAAATGCCCTACCACCATGCTATAACGACTGCCATCCTAAGACGACAACCAGAACAAAAGACTTATTGTGCCCTTCGAAGCACAGAAGCGCTGAGTTGTAATGTCACTAGCGGTCACCCATCCAACGCATGACCGCGGCGGATATTGCTTTGCTGATTGGTTAAGAACAGCTAAGCAAACTTCGCTACGAGCGCTAATAAGCTGGGAGTATTATAAACTTTGCTCCCCTATATCATAATACCGTTGCAACATGTCGTGTCGTAAAAGCTTAAAATAATCTGTGTTTGGCTTCATTACTGCACGCTGTATAATTTCTGCAGCTACATAATAGCAAGAATCACGGCATTGCGCAAAATAATAATATTTAAGAAAATATTACTATGATGTTATTTGCTATTGTATAATACTCGTAGCGTCACAAAATAGATTACAAAACTGAGTTTCAAAATTATAAAGAAGTTTGAACATACTTTTAACCCTACTTATAAATATTTATTCGTAGTTTTAACCCATAACTTCAGTTATTTTAATTTTTAATGTAAGCTCTTATCGAGGTTTTTTACTATTTTCACGGTTCCATATCCCCAAAAAGGAAGGTAGTCAAGAATTCCCAAAACAACCATATTTTTCCAGATATATTTTGTAAAGCAATGATAGCCGAGCTATAATAGCTATAGACTGCCGTGCTATGATCCCCACCTCTGGCCTGAGCTTCACCGCATAGTAAAAGGGTATTTGGAGAATACTTGCCTAGCTAGCTGGCACCCTCAAGTAGGAAATCTGTAGCCAAGCACCTAACAGTGTTTCTCGGGGTGATTTTGTTGCCAAGTCATTTTACAAAATATTTTGTAACGTAGTACACGTTTATTCCGTATCATTATTAGAGACGAATTACTTAGCATTCCATGGATTCACCGTGCGGGTGCCGGGTCCATCGCGTTGCAGAGGAAGAGGCTAGAAGGGTCTGGGACTTGCAACCCAGGAGTAGGGTTAAGGGGCCCCTTTATGATATATCAATGCTCCCCTTCACCGCTCGAGCCTCCTCCCCTACCTAACCAAATTTGATAAGATCCTACTAATGCCGCCTTAGATACACGTTCTAGGATAGAAGTTACGGTTGTTCTTGGTAGGCCAAGGTCTTTAAGTAGGGATTTCGCTAGTATACCCTTTGCTTCAACTGCTACAGCATATAAACTAACCACATAACCGTTTTTGGTTAATTCATTCGTTAAGGGAAAAATACTGGAAGGTGGGCAGCAGCGCCTTCTAAAGAACTGCTATCTTACACTGCGATCCCCAAGCCGCCTGCCAAGCGTGGGGATTATGGCAAATACCCCCTTTAATAAGTTGGCATCGTCAGGACCACTACGTCCTAGTTATGAATGAAATGCTATTGTTATCATTATCGCCGATGCCAATGGGTTAATAGGGGAGGCTGTGTTCAGCAGTGGACGATCCGACTGATACAGTAATACCTAATATAAGTCTAAAAACAATACCATTATCGAGTTCAGTGAAATTATTTCTGTGCATATGTAAAATTTGCGTAGGCTGAAATACCATAGCGGTATTTTGAAACTAAGTTTACGATGCAATATTTAAGTAACGCTGAGCTGTATTTATATCTATATTGTATCTATATAATCTATTTGTTATGCTGCAACAAATACGTACTTTTGTTTAGAATAGTCCTAGTATATTTAGACCCTAGATCAGGAAAGTGCAATTAGAATTTGTAAAAGAATGGTTTTCAGAGCTTGTAGGTAACAATATTTATTTTACATCAGGAAATAGGGTCACCGTTGTCTGTAAGCTTTATTTGAATATAGATGCGTACTGGAGGGATAAATAAATGCCTTATCTATCTAAATAACAAAAAATGTTTACAGACAGAGTGCAGAAAGGCGTGTATGAAAAACATGATGAGGTTGGAAAGAGCAAAATATTTTTATGATAATATATATTAGATATACTAGACCGTTGGGAGGAGGCTCTTTTCAGCTAGGACAGTTCGGCTGACACAGTATGACAAGATGTGGTTAAGTGTTAGTTAGTTAATTTTAAAAAACGCGTGGAATCTTTTTTGGAGCTTGTATTAATGCCACTAGGAACAGGGTGCATAAATCCCTCTGAATAGGAAACAGATCTCTGAATAGGATCAAGAAGGACTGAAAGTTAGTATTAGTTAGTTGGCTATGGTCTTCGTACTTTATTCTGCTAATCCCTATTAGGAGGGAATATAATATTTTTTATTCCTACAGAAAATTAATTAAATGACAATAAAAAATATACAACTTATAGCAAAAGTAATAGTTTTAATTATAGCCACCCATTTTAAGGTGCAGCCATACTATTGATTTTCAAGGAATTTGAAGCAGTGATGGCTCAGTGGCTTGAGCTTCACCGCATGGTGGAGGGGCATTATGTGAATACCCGCCTGGCTAGCTACCAGTGTGTTCCGGCAGCAGTCCTTGAGAGCCAGAAATATTACAGGCTAATGAGACCTAACAATGTCTCAGTGTGACGAGCACAGTGCAATTCGTCGTTGACGAAATGCACCTGTTATACGCAGAGGTTAGTCCACTTAACATCAGGTGGGCCTCGGGCTTGTTCAGTCACAATAACATAAAAAATAACCTAATTGTTTATTACATGGTGCCCAATTGCTCCCTATCACAAAGAGTCAAAAATTATGTATGTTTGTATTTTTAATTTCCCGCATAGATATGAACAATCAACTTAAGCTGTACATTAATGCATAAAAGCATAATGGATTGAACGTGCTATAATCGATCGTTATTAGACCCTAATGACAATGTGCACTTTGCTACAAAATGCCGCTCGTTCCCTGCAATTTTAAACAAATTTGTAAAATTATAGAGCTTGTTATTGTGGAAAATTACAAAGAAAATTGAATTAGTCACGGTTTTTTTATAAGTAATAGATTGGTAGAGCTATATTTCAAAGAATAATATTTTTTGGTCTCGATACGTATTTGTATTGTCCAAGTAGATGGAATAAGTATGTTGATAGAATTTCGTATAGATTAGCATCACTGCAGCTATGCCAATTAATTACGACTTTAAGCTTTTACTTTGTTATGAACCTGATTAAACAAAATACTAAAAACTTTATACACAACTATATCTACTGCAAAGCATTAAGACAACCTATAAGTTTTAATATTGTTATGTTTGCAATAACCCCTGCTCGGCGTATTACATTACAAAATTACAAATTTACGAGAATAAATTATAGTCATGTGTGGGATTCGAACTCGCGTAGCCGGGGTATGCTCTAACCAATTGAGCTTACATGACAATGACGTCATAACAAAAAAATTTATTCTCGTTATTTAACCATCGTATTGGGATGGAGCGCCATCTATAGTTCAACTTACGTTGTACTACAAACAAGACCAATTTGACAATTGGTTTTATACTTGTAAATGATGACGCAACCTTATAATTTTAATATTGTTATGTTTGCAATAACGCCTGCTTTGCGGATTAAATTACAAAATTACAAATTTATGAGAGAAATACATATACCAGTTGGCAGCGTGCCCAGCATGCTGGCAGCATTGCCCCGTTCAATTGCAATCCTTATTCGTTGAGCCAAATAGGTGTCAACATTTTGATCGCACGTCGCATTGACCAAGCACGCTGATAAGTTTAATTTAATTTAATTTATTTATAAATAAGTTTTTTTTTGAACATACGACGAGCTACCAGTCCTCACGGACCCATGGAAGACCATTTATTTATACCTTAACTAGCTTTTACCCGCAGCTTCGCCCACGTGGACTATCCCTCAGGAACCGTTACCAGTTTTTGGAAGCTATGTAAAGCGTGTCATATATAAATAAGTTACTTTTTAATCTTTTTAAATTGGCCCCGCAAACGTTTTATAGGTCGATTTTTAGTACAATAAAAGTATTTAGACAACCTGCAAGTCGTTGCACACTCACAGGCAGTCCAAATGATCCAGCCCACTACCAGTTGGCAGCGTGCCCAGCATGCTGGCAGCATTGCCCCGTTGAATTGCAATGCTTATTCGTTAGCTAAATAGGTGTCAGCATTTTAATCACGCGTCACATCAACCAAGCGCTCTGATAAGTTTTGATAAATACGATGACCTCCCGTTCCCCATGGACACAACGTCTCTACACCAAAGGGTGCAAAAATTTAACCACTACCGAGGTTAGCGTGCTTACATACATATATAGCTTCAGTAGGTACCAAATTTTACACAAAGTTTTCCATTCTGGTACACTTCGAAAACATAGTTGTTTACTTGCCCCGCGGCTACCAGTTCAAACGTGCCCCTTGTAGAGTGTTGTAACATGTCGATAGTGTACTCAGTCGCAGTAGTGAAATTGTCTCCGTTACACTAAGCATCATAAGACAATATCGCAAATTCTTGCCAATTAGCCCCTACATTGCTGACAATCTCTTTACGGACATCCATTGCCCATTGTTTCATGAGTTCCATAGAATAAATAGGACAGGGATTGAAAGTGGCTGCGCTCACCGCAACCTCGGTCCGAGCTCAGTGGTGGAGCACCACGTGATGGATCGCAACACTATACTCGAGTGTCCTGTCATACTCGACGCGCGACGGACGTCTTATCCGAATTCCAAAGCTAAGCGCGAAGCACTCTATGCATTGTAAAACAAATTTGTAAAAATAAAGTGGTATAACTTTAAATCTAACTAGGACTATTTAGGCTCAAACATTTTCGAAATTGCTAAAATCAAAATTTTATGATTATTTATTATTGTTTTTTCTTAATGAATATTTACTTGTACTTGACTGAGCTCGTATCTATTCCAGTACTGAGGTAAACGGTTAAGTGTACACAGATACAGTAATATACTATTTTTATAATAAAGTTTTTAAGGTAGTTTAGTTAAATCAAAATTGTAAAATTGAATTGTTTTAATTTCAAGTCTCCCAATTACGGTTCAAAAGATCATCATCAATATGACAGACGGACGAACAGAATGAGCGCCAGCGGTTTAGGTTCAGGTGAAAAACTTTCCTCCCCATTTTAACTCCTTTTAATCAACCCTAGCAAAAAATATTATTGTGGTATGTTTTTGTTTTAAAAAGTCTATCCAGATGACTTTTCCATATAATGTTTCATCCCCAATTTCGCCGCCTAAGTCATCTTGTCCTAAAAATGTAGAACATTTAATTTTTATTCTGAATGATCTATCCGAATACAAATTTTCAGAACTGTAAGTTAAAAAACAAAGGACTTTCATACAAACGTTTTCACCCATTTTTACCCCATGGGGGTTGAATTTCAAAAATCCTTTCTTAGTACACCCCTACGTATACAGACAAATATACCCTCAAAATTTCAAGTGTCTGTGACCAGCGGTTTTGGCTGTGCGTTGTCTGTCTGTCAGTGAGCCAGGACTTTGATTCTTATATATAGAAAAATATTATCAGACCTTATTCGTATTAGAAAACATTAACTCATTGGCATCTGTGATAATGAAAACAATAGAATTTCATTCCTAACTAGGACGTAGTAGTACTGATGGTGCCACCTTATTTAAACATCTCAAAGACGGGCATGGCTAGGTGTTAAAAACTTCAAATAGTTAATAATAACAAATAATCTATTTATTATCTAAAATAGTTTATTAAGGAAATCCAAGTTGAACGCTCTTTGTATAGATTACTACAGTGGGTGGTCCAATCTCTTTAATGTAGGTGCCGGGAAATCCTAGACATAAAAACTATGCAAAATACGTAGTATGGCTATTCTGGTGAATGCTCACGAGTGTATGATTCTTCCATTATCACCAGGCCAGTGATATTTTTTTAAACAGTCATCAAAGCAATATTTAGTTATGCCAGTTTACGACCTTTAATTCTACCACTCTACGTCTATTAAAGTAATTAACGTTTTATGATATATTAATATAAATATATTAAATGAGTAACTTATTAGATAGTTTACGTAACGCGAAGAGGGGCATATTACCTATATTATTTAGAATTATATAGTAGAATACACATACAAGTGTGGTATGTTGATCATCACACACAAGGCGATATAGCGCGCAAGCCTTAGGCGAGCGCGATGAGGAAGTCGAGTGAGTAATGATCAACATCCCACACGCGTGTCATACGACGTTTTTCAACACACCTGCGAGGAAAATATACGAAAATTTTGATAAAAAATATTTATTTATCAATGGCGTGCTGAGTTCGCTTATAAAGATGGCTCTGACGAAAACACCCAACCGTGACCGTTGACAACTATGTGGGCACAGCAATAGAATTATGACAAAAATAGTTATCCCTTTACCTAACCCTATGACTTATCCACGTTCTAGAGGATATCATTCTGCATACAAGAGACTAAAAGAAATATTACAAAATTCAAATTAAAGAGAAGAAAAATTATAGTCATGTGCGGGATTAGAACCCGCGTCATCCACCCCTACAGTTGAACTATAGGTGTCACTCATTCCCTATAAGATGATTAAAAAACGAGAGGAAATATTAGTCATATGTCATGTTAGCTCAGTTGGTTAGAGCACACCCCGTCTATAAGGGTGAAAGACGCGGGTTCTAATCGCGCACATAACTATAATTATTCCTCTCGTAGATTTGTAATTTTGTTATGTAATCCGCATGCGTTATTACAAAAATAAAACATTATATTACAAAAACAATATTGTTTTGGCTACTTTTGGGATGCTTTGTCCCTTGAAATATAATTTTAATGAATATCTGATCCAATATATCTTTTCACTTGATATACCTTACAAATTATCTGAATTACAGGTTTGTGTGTCACTCATTCCCTTTACGAGCTATAAAAGGCCCGTGAGGTCGGAAATACAGACAAGTGGAGTCCCATTAATAGGGCTTCGTTTTGCCTTTAGGAACTTTAAAAATAGAATTAATATTGGCCCAGCCAATTCATCGCACAGAAGTTCTCTTAACTCCCCTCTTTTGTAGTTTGGTTCAAAAATATATTGTACTGGCCGCTGAAAAATATGCATCTATATATAGATCTGTCGTTAATTCAGACCACCAGAATAATTTAACGCTTTCCGGTCTGTCGATCGTTGACTGACAGCGCAGAAAATACGTTCTCGCTTCCAATGCATTGTTAAAAACCTTTGTATCTATTACATTCTGTTTAATGCATATATTTTCATCTCATATTTTGTGGTTGGAATTAATTAACAGCACAAGCTTTTGTTTCATGATGCGGTAAAAGTAAATATTATCATTTTTACTGTTAGTAGTAAATAAATTTAACAAATGACATTGTGTATCCCGAATGTGTACTAGTTATTTTGCTGTGATGTATATTCAGTAATCACAACCGCAAATTATAATCTGGGAGCGCTCGATATGAACTAGGTAGGTTTAGCAACGTTCGCTGCTGCGGTCGTGATTTAGATGAGTAACCGCTAGTGACATTTACAACAATAACACTTCCATGCTTTAGAGGGAACTTTGAACTGGCCGGTCAGTTCTCCATACAAATCTTTTTTTTCTTTTTTTATGCCTGATATAATAGCTTTTGACCAGTCTCACCTGATGGTTGGGGGCTGAGTCGTCCGCGTCCGTAGGAGAGTACCCTATAGCGATTCCCTACACGTGGTCCCCGGGTGGTGCTAATCAGATGACAAACTGGTGGTAGGCTTCGGCCGAGGCTAGTGACCACCCACTGGACAAAGCCACGCCGCCAAACGACCTAGTCGTGTTCCGGCGCGATGTCCAGTGACGCCGTATGAAAGTCGGGTCAGAACAGTAGCATCCCAAGTAGCCTGAATAAGAAGCACATCGTTCGGCCGCATTGGGCGACTAGTCGCGGAGGGTAGCGGGATCCGAGGCACGGTGCACCGCTGGCCGACCGCAGTCAGTAGGGGACCCAATTGTGACTTAGCCACTCATGAAAGGCTGTCCCGCCAACTGTGAAAAATCCCAGAGATGCGCCATCACGCCGGTCGGCAACCGGGTGAGAGGACGAGATGGACATCTCTGGGGGGGCTCGGGCGTCCCCGCAGTCTCCAGACTAGTCCCCCTTCGATGTGTGCTGTTTCGTTGTGTTTCGCGGGGTCTACTGGTCGTAATGCCTCGTTCTACTGCCGGCTTTCAACCTATTTTTACTCCCAAAACATGAAGAGAAACAAAAATGAGAGAAAGTTTAAACAGCGGCTGCACTCCCTCTCACTGAAAGTGCACTTCTGCAACATAAGAGGCTTGCACTCTAATCTCGTCCCTGTCCATTACCACCTGGAGACAGAAAAACCTCACCTCCTGTTTCTCACGGAGACGCAGATTGGTTGTCCATCCGACGTGTCGTACCTTACATACCCAGGGTACAACCTGGAGTCCAACTTCAAATCGCACGCGGGTGTATGTGTATATGCCCGGGATGACATCTGCATTCGGCGTCTCCGAAAATTTGAAGACCCCATGTTCTCTGTACTTTGGGCGTTGGTGGACACAGGTATTGAGAAAATTCTCTACGCTTGTGTTTACCGCTCACATAGTGGAAATCAGGGGACAACCAGGCTCACCGAATACCTCAGTGAGGTGGCGGACGTAGCTCAACAGAAGTACCCTACTGCCCAACTGGTGTTTCTGGGGGATTTTAATGGCCATCACCAGGATTGGCTACACCCATACCAGGACACCGACCATGCCGGTAGAGAGACGCGAAAACTTGCGTTAGCGTTAAATCTCACCCAGCTGGTCCAAGGAGCCACGAGGGTACCCGATGTTGAGTCTCACACGGCCTATTGCCTGGACCTTCTGCTGACAACTGATCCAGACCGCTACTCGGTGTCGGTTTGTTCACCGTTAGGTAAGTCCGACCATTGTCTGGTGAAATCTGTATCCGTCTACTCCCCGCCCGATCCCAGTCCTCGAGGCACTCGGCGGATGTGGCGATACAAATCAGCAGATTGGGATGAGATGCGTTCTTTCCTTGCATCTTATCCTTGGCAGTCTGTGTGCTTCTCTTCTGGTGATCCTACCGCATGTGCAAATGCCGTGTCCGATGTGTTGCGTTTAGCAATGGAATACTTCATTCCATTCTCTGACGTACCATTGTCCGGCAAAGCTCGCCCATGGTTCGGTCCTGAATGTGGACGCGCTGAGGCGTTAAAACATCAGGCATACCTAGCCTGGGTTGATGCTCGTAAGCATAAGGCCAAGGATATACACCTAAAGAAGAGAGCTTTTAACAACGCTGCCAAATCCAGTAAAAAGGTCTTACAGAAGGCTCGTTTTGACCACATTGGCCGAATAGGGAACAAGCTTGCTTCGTACCCCACGGGTAGTAAAGCGTTTTGGTACCTAGCTAAAGCGGTTGAATCGAACTTCTGCCGCCCCTCACTGCCTCCACTGCAGAATAATGATGGAACGCTGGCTCACACCGCTGCAGAGAAAGCAAACCTGTTTGCTTCCCTGTTTGCGGAGTCTTCACGTCTTGATGCTGGTATCGCGACTCCTCCAATTCTACCACGAAGCGAAACTGTCATGAATGACATACGCATTCGTCAAAAGGAAGTTCGGAATACACTACGCAATCTGGACGTGAATAAAGCCAGTGGTCCTGATGGTATATCTGCAATTGTTTTAAAAACTTGTGCGTCTGAGTTGTCGCCTGTCCTGACACGCCTCTTTAGGCTATCTCTTGAGACTGGTACAGTGCCCAAATCATGGAAGCTTGCTAATGTGCAACCCGTGCCTAAAAAAGGTAGTCGTACCGACCCTGTCAACTACAGACCCATATCTGTTACGTCTATACTCTGTAAGAGTATGGAGCGCATTCTCAACAGCCGGCTCCTGGCATACCTGGAAGCGAATGACCTCCTCAGTGACCATCAATACGGGTTCCGCCGAAATCGGTCTACTGGGGATCTTCTAGCTTATGCCACTTATATCTGGAGCGAGGCCATTGAGAAACAAGGGGAAGCGCTTGCCGTTTCCCTGGACATCTCTAAGGCCTTTGACAGGGTTTGGCATGACGGCCTTATTAGCAAGCTTCCCGCATACGGCCTGCCTACCGGGTTTTGTGCGTGGATATCGGACTTCCTGAGGGATCGATCATTACGAGTAGTCGTGGACGGCTGCTCGTCTGATCAAATGGGTATTAATGCCGGCGTTCCCCAGGGGTCAGTGCTCTCTGCGACGCTCTTCCTGCTGCATATCAACGATCTGCTAAAGCCCGGTACCTTTGGGTATGCAGACGACAGCACGGTTGTAGAGAGCTATACTTCTACCGCGCGAGCCAGTGAGCCGGAGATCCGGAGACTCAGAGAAGCTATGGTCGAACGATTGAACTTGTCCCTTAAGGCAGTCTCCGATTGGGGCGATGCCAACCTGGTCAAGTTCAATGCCAACAAGACCCAGGCGTGTCTGTTTTCCGCCAAAAGGAGACCATTCCAACTGTCTCCAACATTCCGAGATGTATCCGTGCCGGTCACAGACCACCTAGACCTTCTTGGTGTTACTCTATCGTCGACTCTAAATTTTGGCTCGTATATCGAGTCAAAGGCTGAGTTAGCCGCTAAAAAACTTGGCATCCTCTCAAAGGTGAGACGGTACTTCACAGCGGAACAAATGCTTACTTTGTACAAAGCTCAAGTAAGGTCCTGTGTTGAGTACTGCTCTCACCTCTGGGATGGCTCTGCCAAATACCAACTCGAGGCACTTGAGTCGATTGAGAGACGCGCCAAGAGGTTAATAGGCAGCGACTTTCGAGGGGAGTCTCGGCTGCAAAGCCTCGAGCACCGCCGTAAAGTCGCTTGTCTATCGGTCTTTTACCGGATACATTTCGGAGAATGTGCACAAGAACTGCACGACTTGGTTCCGCCCTCCCCCTTTTTCCATCGTACGTCCAGACAAACGGAGAGGCGCCATCCGTACATGGTCGATATTCCCAGGACTCGTACGAAGCGCTTCGCTTCCACTTTTCTCGTGCGTACTGCGAAGGAGTGGAACTCCCTACCGTCGTCAGTTTTTCCCGATGGATACAACATGGGTGTCTTCAAATCGAGAGTAAATAGGTTTCTTCTAGGTAAGCGTGCTCCATCTTAGACCACATCAATGCTTAACATCAGGCAGGGTGTGGTCAAACGCGAACCTATTATGAATAAAAAAAAAAAAAAAAAAAAAAATGGTAATTGATGATGTGGTCGAAGAAGTTGTTCAGGCTAACCTAGAAGTACTGGCTCTCAAGGAAAGCTGCCGGAACACACTGTTAGGTGCTTGGCGACAGTTTTTGTACCTGAGGGTGGGAACTAGCCAGGCGGGCATTCGCAAAATGCCCTACCACCATACTATAACGACTACCATCTTAAGACAACAACCGGGACCGACGGCTTAACGTGCCCTCCGAAGCACGGAAACGCTCAGTAGTAATGTCACTAGCGGTCACCTATCCAACTCATGACCGCGCGCGACGTTGCTTAACTTTGCTGATCGGTTGAGAACAGCTAAGTTATCTTCGCTACGAGCGCTTCACTAACGTCGAAGGGTGTTCGCTACCTTATTTGAGGATTTAGGTCCAAAACAATGTATGATATCGATTGACCTCTTAATTATCTAGGCTTGTATCGTAACATTTTTTTAATAAGACTATCAACTTGAGACTTATGAGCCTCGAAACATTATCATATACAGTTTTCGAGGCTCATAACTTTCAACTTAATTATCTTTTTAAAATTTCGTTACGATACAAGCCTAGATAATAACGAGATCAATCGATATTCAGCCTTACTTATAAACGCTACTTTAATTTTAAGCATTACTTAGCCGCTGATTAGCAAAATTCCTTACTCATAAACGCTACATAACTTTATCCAGTTCCTAAGTACTGCTTAAATCAGCTGTCAATTTAAACACTGTCCAACCCATGTTTAAATATTTAAGTAGCAAGATGGCGCCGATATTTCGGATCAGCTGATTTAGTTACCATTGAGGTTATTGTCAAGGAGGCATACAAAACTATAAACACGACATACTCTGTAAATAAATCGTAAAAATATAGCAAGTAGAAACATACATTGGATGATGAATTAAATATTATGCGTAACCTAATTACTTTTCTTGATCTTATTGAAGAGTATACCGCAGGTACAGTTACTGAATTAAGAATATAAGGATTGTGCTACACTCGTATATTCCTATTGGATGTATTAAAAGGCAACTTGGAAAACGATGCGCTCAATGAGTGGTGTAGGTATTTCAGTATTATATCACTATTCACGTTGATATATATGAGTAGGGTGTTGCTGAACATTGGGTGGAAAACAGTTTCTACAGAAAGGTAGCGGGTATACTATACCTGCTACTAATAACGTTGGTTGTCGATTATAAAATCAAAGCCAAAACTTTTTACATTTTTGTTCTCGTGTTGTTCTATGCGTTGTTAACGAGTATTTTAAATATGTTGTTGCTTTGTATTTTGTATTGATATAGCTGAGATATATAAACTGACCCTACATAAGGGGGATATATCTCCCTAGCCTAACAATTGTAAGTATATATAATCCTTGTTAGGGTAGGACGATTCAATATTACTCTATACCTACTATAGTAGGTCTAGAATACCGGTAAGAAGACGTAAATAATACTAGTGATTCAATTTAAAAGCAGAATTTAACACTTATTTGCTTATTTCAGCATAGATGTCGATTCAGTTCAGCAAAAAAAATATATTTTAGGAGTTGAAATATTCTTAATTGTATTAAGCATCTCATTTAATAGGGCGCGAGTTTATTACCAAATGGTCCAAATTAGACGCCGGAATGTTACTGAAAATCACTATCTCATTAAAACCCCAACATCTGATCCGATCCGGTGATCGAACTCATTGTAATTTTCTTATAGCTGCGCCACGCGGTTTCACCCGCGTAGGCAATGATGATGAAAAGTAAGGAGAACCTAAACTAACTATTCTGTTATTTCATCCAAACCCTCAAGCCGTTAAAACGTGAATACATGTAGAAGACAAAAACACATACACATAAACTTTACATATATACATATAATCACGCCTGTATTCCCCGAAGGGGTAGGCAATGTTGTGTAAACACCCATGTTTCGGCCAATTGGGTTTTGGTCCCATGTAATAAGGGGCGAGCCTATTGCCATGTTTTCTCGAGCACACTAGACGAAACACAAGAACATATTACGGCCTTTATATTCCGTAAATTCATTTGATAAGCGATACCTTAAATTACACTTACTGTGATTTAAGGAATCGCTATAAAATGATTAAAAATAAACAAGGATTGGAATCTTGACTTCATAGAAAAAAACGTAGACATTGTTTGGGATGGGAAAAGATAACTTCCAGCGGGATTTGACGGTATTCTGGAGTTACACCCGTAAATTCTGGGGTAACCCCATAATGCATTTCCAATAATGTTATGGAATAGATTGTTATTCCATAGCATAATTGGAAATTTATTAGGGCACTTTTGAATTTACCAAATTACAAAATTAAAACTCACTACAAATGTCTCCAGTACACCTAACCATATGTACAAAAATACGTACCTACAAAGAATAGATATTTTTTAACTTTTTAATTTTAATATTTTTAGCACTAGATACGTGCTTTTTGGCAATTTGGGTCTTCCATAATACCTTTTAGTTCAATGTTGTCAGTTTAAAATACTTTTGACCTCATTATCCATTGTTTAGCTAAATAGTTGCTAAGTAGCGTTTATAAGTAAGAAATATTTAAGCATTACTTAAACACTGTTTAGTTATGCATTACTTAGCAACTACATAGCGGATTTTTTATAAGTAAGGGGGATTATGTTTAATTCTGGTTCTAAAATCTCAAATAAGGGAGTGATCACTCTACGACGTTTGTATGGAGAGGCGATCGGCCAGTTCAACCTTAAAGCAGTTGGTCAAAGCTTTCTTCTTAGATGGCAGTGGTAGGGCATTTGAAAATGCGCGTTAAGCTAGCTTTCACCCTCGTGTAGAAAATATGTCACAAAGCACATAACGGTGTATTTCGGCAGCCTTCTTTGAAAGCCAGTAATTGTATGTTAGCTGGAACAACATTTTCGACTGCATCATCCCTGCGAGATAATGGTTAAATGACAATATATCGGCTATAAAATAATAATGGGATTAGAAATAATGTACAACACACGTATACCTTCTTCTTCTTTTCTTTTTCCATACTCAATGTGAATAGCACAATATTTAGATCCATACATTTCCAAAGGTCTTATAAAACCTCATAATCCATTTAGCTTCATTGTTTCATGTGGTCCCTGAGGAGACCTGTCGCCTAATCATTCATCCGATATTTATCCGCTTCATAGCGCGGTCAAATTTGCCATCGTTTAAATACTGTATGCATGCTACTAAATGTTTTACCAACCTGATATTGATTCAATTCAGCTCATATTTTACTAGTCTTTTCTACTTAGGTCAAGCTATCTATATAATCGAGATGAATAAAATATTACCCTTCAACCGTTTACAAAATTGAAGCTCCATTCTCGATGAATGAATGATTCGTTCGTTGAATATGAATAATTAGTATGAAGTATAATTATGGAAGACCGTTGATGGTGACTATCAGACTAGAATATTTTTGTCTAGTAAAAAGTAATAAATATTCAATCTGGTACTGTATATACCTATATATCTGTACACAGAAACTCAAGTTTTTTTTTATGCCTGATAGGTTAGCCTTTGACCACTATCTCACCTGATGGTAAGTGATGATGTGGTCGAAGATGTTGTTCAGGCTAACCTAGAAATACTGGCTCCCAAAAATCGAATTTAAATCGAATCCATTTTAAATCGAAGCTACACAAACCAGACAGTAACTTATAAAATCATACATAATATCCACTTAAACAGCGGGATAATTCTCATGTTAATAGGTTCATATACTGGTGAGTTTTCTTAGTAAAAGGAATTATGCTCAAAAATAAGGAACTCTTACCGCACAGGGTATAGTCGGGAGGGTGGGGAGTAGGGGCTGGTTAGATAGTCGTTTATAGTAGGTAATTAAAGCCTTGAGTAGGGGTCCTATACAAAAGAGTTTTCCAAACACAAAAGAGGTTCTTAATTGGGCCTACTAAAATTTATGTGTACATATCATAGCTTTCTCCACCATCTCCCGTAGTCAAAGTCTCCTTTGTAGAGGCCGCCGTGTCACCTTTCACGTACATCACAAAATCTCACATAGCAAAACACTTATTCAAGGAACATATGATGATGCACTTCTATTATAGATAAAACGGTGCCGTGATGCGACAATATTTGGACTTATTTACATTATGAATGCGACATCGTCGTGGTGTAAGGCGCGGGGCGCGGTCCAGCGACGACTCGATAATACTGGTTTGCCTCGGCGAAGCGAAGCATCAATCGCGGCTTATTGCGGGTAGTAGAAAAAAACTGTGCATGCATTGACATATAGTACCACCAACTTAACTGTGCAGATAATGAATAGATTCAGGCGTTACTTTGCGGAAATCCATTTTTAATAATAACAAATACTTTTAAAATATTTTAAGAAAACATCAAATTAATTTCGCACGATTTCTCGATCGTGCGCTCGAAGAGTCAAGACCTCCTGAGGATGCTTCGTGTAGAAGCGAAACGCGTCGAAAATTCTTCCGGTTTGGCTGCGTGGCGTTTGTGAAGTCACGTCGGCTTAGCAGGAAAATTAAGCGGAATTGTCACTAGATATATTTTTATATTTTTTAAGTGTTTTATTAAAATATTAATTTGATGTTTTCTTAAAATATTTTAAAAGTATTTGTTATTATTAACTGTGCAGTTTTCGAGGGCGCTACTGGTCAAGGAAATCAACTACATACTGTCACAATTTGAAGGAATGTTGTAGTTCTTTTTTTTGCCGCCTGAACACATAAGTTGGTGGGACTGTACAAATAGTAACCAAAAAAAGAATCATATACTGTCAAGATGACAACAAACGAAACCTGTGTATGTTTGACGTCGAGTCTTTGTTTCGGAACAACCGTCACTAACTGTATGGAGGTAATTTACAAAGATTACAGAGTTTCTAGGTCATTTAATGAAGCAATGATGGACTGCCGTGCCGCAGTACCCTGGTTCGATCCCCACCGCCAGCTTGAGCTTCACCGCATGGTGGAAGGGCTTTTTGCGATTGCCCGCCTGGCTAGCTATCACCCTCAAGTAGAAAGTCTGTCGCCAAGCACTGAAAGGTGTGTTCCGGCAGTAGTCCTTGAGAGCCAGTGAAATTACAGGCACAATGAGAATTAACAACTATGTCTCAATGTGACGGGCGCCGCGCAATTCGTGAATTGTGATGAATTGCAACTGTTATAGGCAGAGGTTAGTCCACTGAACATCAGGTGGGCCTAGAGCTTGTTCAATCACAATAAAATAAAAGAAATAAAAAATTTAGATAACTGCGGAAAACGATATCCCTATAAAGTATTCCACATCACTGCATCATAGTTTATCTACAAACTATTTTATAAACCAAAGCAAGTACTACCTACATATTGATGATGTACCCAATTATAATTAATATTACTTCAACATATTATTGTAGTAATATATGGATGGACCATTTTGAATATTAAACAACGATAGCAGCAGATAATACGTTCTAGATCCCATTGTGTTTGGCCAAATTTTCCAGCCACGGAGTAATTATGAAGCTGTGGAAATGATATCTCGATGACGTATTCGTCATAAATTAATAATTAGTAATATCATGTGTGGCACATTTGAATGGATTTCATAGCAAAAAGGTCTTTAACCTATGAAGTACACGAGAAGAATGAAGCTGCACGAGAGCGTCCCACACGCAGTCGTCGCAGTCTCACGGCACACCGGGACTTTCACGTACTACGCTGACGACGCAAATGATGCTATTGGACGGTTCGTTCGGAGAGCGGTGGCTGCAAGGCGCAAAGACATCCGCGATTATAACCTAAAGATGGCAATTAGAAATCGTAACAGCGTGATTTCGGATTGCTGTAACCCGTTATGCGTTCGGACTAACCAACCGTTCTCATAGCAAATCGTACGTCTTTTCATTACGAAAAATACGTCGATTGCGTCAGTGGCTACGGCTACTGCAGGGATAACTAAGCCAACGATGACCGGTGTGAACAGCAGGTAACAGAGCTGTTCACACCCCTAGTCGCGCCGGGTTACCCCCAATAGCCGCCGTCATGGACCCTAATCCAGGTCCGAAAAAAGGCCCTTTTCAGGGCCAACCCCAAGCTATGCCCATGCAACCGCGCCGCCAAGAGGCGCAAAAAGGCCCTTTTCAGGGCCAACCAGATGCCGTTCCTGTTTCAGTGTTAGTGCCTGAACGCGTGGAACATCAACCAGATCGCTCTGCTGAAGACCCAGTCAGCCAGCAAAGCCCAGAAGCCGCAGGAACATCGTCTGCTGAAAGTGCACCGTTGTCACCATTCGGAATGGCTATGTCACCGCGAGGTCGGCATGAAGGTGACCTCTTCATGCTTTCTCGTCTGATTCAGGCGGGAGCCTTGTCGGACGGCATGTTATCATGGATGGCTATATACCTGCGCCTAGAAGAGGCCGAGAAATTAGGCGTAGAACTTTCTGAGGAAGACAGGCACATACTTGAAAATGCCTCAAGAACAGTACTACACCTACCGCCGTCCCCGCACGTTATCGCGAGCATGTGGCCCAAGAGGCAACTAGCCATGGACACCATAGAACCCCAAGAAGGGAGAAAACGGCCACGTAGCCGATCCCTTTCTGCGACCCCTCCGGCCGCAAAAAAGGGTCAGACGTCCCGGGTCACCCCGGTTAGCCCCAGTACCCAGACCGGTAAACCGGCCCACACTACTGAAGAGCCCAAACCACAGAGAAGCAAGCCCGCCGCCCCCTCATTTGCACAGGTTGCAATCAGGGATAACAGGGATAACACAAAGGCCCCTCCCCGTACTACCCCGCTGCCTCCCACGTCAAGCAAGAGCAAGACAGCACATAAGAGCGAGACAGCAACAATAACAATGCAAGAGAGAGACAGCAAGACATCTGCCCCTCCCCGCAAGCCGCCTCAAGCCCCTCTCAGTCAGACAGGGAAAGAAGACAATAGAGCGAGAGATACGCGCGCCCCCCCCGCCCCCGTGGAAGGGAAAGAGAAAGGGCCACGCTATCCTCCGCTAATAGTGGAACGAATAAATAATTGGACGTTCCATTTTAAGGAAATAGCGGCCAAATTAGGAAGGCCACCTAACGGAAGGCCCTTTGGGCAGGGCATCCGTTTTATGCCGACGGAGGACAAGGAGTATAGAGTAATACAGGCCTACCTCACACAACTAGAAAAGTCGGAGAACATCAGCTGGTTTAGCTATTCGCTACCGGCAGAAAGATCACTGAAGGTAGCGATACGCGGATTACCCTGCGATACACCTATTGATGAGATCACAGAAGCTTTCACAAACCTAGGATTTGAGCCGGAATATATAAAGAATATTCAAGGGAGGCAAGGGCGCCCTGGTAGCATTTTTTATGCCCAGTTTAAGAAAACGCCCAACCTTACCCCGGCTATCTATGACGTCACGGAGCTACTATACATGCCCGGCATCACTATCGTGGCATGGCGTGGGAAGAAGGGGCCCTCACAATGCCACAGATGCCAGAAGTTCCGCCACAGCTCACACAACTGCCACCGAGTCCAGGCTTGTGTGCGCTGTGGTGAAGAGCACCTCGCAAGCGAATGCCCGCGCCCACGAGAGGAACCAGCGACCTGCGCAAATTGCCAGGGTACACACCCGGCAAATTTCAAGTCGTGTCCCGTCTTCAAAACGGAGATACGTAATAAGAAGGCGGGCACAGTTGCCCTAACAATAAATACCAACCGGCGAGGCGCCGCCCCGGTTGTAAGAAGCACGGTAGAAGAAACCGCCGGACCTTCTTTGATGGCGCCAGCTAATATGCCCAGACTAGCTGGCAAAGCCAATGACAACAAGAAGAAGAAGAAGAAAAAGGCACAAAGGCCTCTCCCAGTGGAAAAGTCTGCCGCACAGAAGCCACAGAACTCACAGGAGACCCCGCGCCGTGACTCATTGGGCCAAACCATAGAAGTATTGAAGGGTATCCTCGAAGCGGTCCAGGGTGGAACGGATCCTGAAACGGCCACATTACAGGGCCTAATGAGAATTCTTACACCGCACAATGGATCACGGCCTTAAAGTGGTCCATTGGAATGCCCAAACGCTCACGAGGAAGAGAAGACTGCTGACCCTCTTCCTCCGTGAGCATAATATCGACATTATTCTGGTCAGCGAGACGCAGCTAAAGGCAACTACCAAATTTAAGATACCGAACTATATTACATATAGGAAGGATGAAGTCACGGAAAGCGGCGCTGCATACCGGGGACTCGCAGTCATTGTGCATCGGCGACTCATCCATCAGCTTCTACCCGTGGAGGACCTGAAGACCATGCAAGCCTTGGGTGTGCTTGTCAACGTGCATGGTCACAACCACAGAATTTACGCGATATATCGGCCGCCACAGAACAAGCTCTGTACAAATGACCTCAAGAAGCTGCTCAACACCGACGAACCCACACTGATCGCCGGTGATATGAACGCCAAGCACACCCACTGGAACTCGACACACATCGACACCCACGGGAGAACGCTATTCCAAGATGCATGCGCAAATGGATATGACGTCATCGGCCCAGAAGAGCCGACGCGCTATGACCTGAGGGGCAACGGGCAAGTGTTAGATCTGTGCATCCTCAAAAACGTCAGAACGCCGCCAACACAACAAGTGATGTCTGACTTACCATCGGATCATAGGCCGGTCCTACTTCACTATAAGGATCTCCCCAGTAGAGTTGCCGCCCCCGCGAGGAGGCGGAAAATCTGCTGGGAGACCTTTAGTACAGAAGTCCACGAACGGACAGCGACCGGCCCTATCGAAACCGCAGAAGATATTGAAGCCGCCACTACTGCCCTGACCACAGCGATTTGTGATTCCCTAAACGCCGCCGCTCACACCTCCACGACGGGCGAGCGTCCCGACTCTCTCCCCTCGTGGATAAGGGAATTGATAAGAGAGAAGAGGGAGACAAGGAAGCTGTGGCAGGACACCAGATGTCCAAACTTGAAGACCAAGCTCAACGGACTCATTGAGAAGGTTCAGAGAGCGCTGCAAGACAATGCATCCACCTCCTGGGAGCGACATATTCTGGATATCACAGAAGAGATCCCATCCGTGCACAAACTGTGCAAACAACTGGCACGGGAAGACACACCCGCGAGACCACTGATTGGTCCTGACGGGTTACTCAAATTCGCTGCCACAGATCGAGCGGAGATTTTCGCCGCTCATCTTGAGACTCAATTCAAGCCAAACCCCGTCAGTGACCAACAGCACCAAGAAGCGGTGCTTAATCAGCTTGCTACCTACTGGTCACAGAACCTGACACCAGAAGAAGAAGAAAAAGAGAAGATCTTCTACTCACCTAGTAGAGTAGTAAGATGTATAAGACGCCTGCCAAACAAGAAGGCCCCTGGCACGGATGGGATCACCAATGAAGCCCTGAAAAGACTCCCAGCAAGAGGGATCGCTGCACTCACACGCATTTACAATGGTATCATGCGCTGTGGCCATTTCCCAACGCCATGGAAGGCAGGGAAAGTGATAGTCCTCCCTAAACCCGGAAAAGACCCAAAGCAACCTGCAAACTACCGGCCAATAACTCTCCTCAGCACCCTCTCGAAAGTGTTCGAGAAGTTATTACTTCAGAATTTGGTTCCGCACATACAGCCCAGAATGGAACAATTCGGGTTTAGGGCGGAACATTCCACGACGCTCCAAATCACTAGATTGGTGAATGAAATGGCCACAGCCATGAATAAGAAGGAATATACAGTCGCGGTTCTATTGGACATGGAGAAGGCTTTCGACAGGGTGTGGCACGAGGGGCTAGTGCACAAACTGTCGAAGTCTTCCGCTCCCAGGAAAATAGTGCAAGTGATAGCCTCATACTTGAAAGATAGGCGGTTTCAAGTCGCTATAGAAGACGTCGTATCCTCAGAAAAGAAGATTGAAGCCGGCGTACCACAGGGAAGCTGCATCGCACCGTTTTGCTACGCGTGGTACACCGACGACATCCCTGTCGTTGGGCACGCGCAGCTGGCCTTGTACGCGGACGATGCAGCTTACTTCGCCACGTTAATAAAGCGCAACAATGCAGCAAAGAGGCTACAACCTACTCTCGACGCCCTGCCGGACTGGTTGGGGAAGTGGAGGTTGTCTGTCAACGTGAAGAAAACGCAAGCAATAGCCATTGGATGCAAGAACCCGCCGCCTCGCCTTACCCTTCAAGGCGAACAAATAGAATGGCAAGACAGAGTCAAATACCTTGGCGTCACTATTGACAGACGCCTCAACTTCCACCACCACGTCGATGAGACCATTAGCAAAGCTAAAGCAGCCAGTGCCAGACTACGCCCGGTGCTTCAGTCAAAACTGAAGATAAACACGAAGCTGATGATATACAAGGCCTACATCAGATCTCGGATAACGTACGCGGGACCGGCTTGGTACGCATTCATTGCCACTAGTAACAAGAACAGACTCCAAGTTATTGAAAATAGATGCCTGAGGACAATTGTGAGCGCACCAAGATATGTGCGGAACGCCACAATTGCCAAAGATCTCAAACATGAAAACGTAGAGCAGTTTATCCGAAGACTAGCCACATCCATGTTCGCCAAAGCGGACAAATCCTGCCTGCCTCACATAAAAGGCATTGCACCCTTGCACGCAAGACCGCCTGAAATCAGTAGCAAAAAGCACTCAAAGCCATATCCGAGAGAGCTCATCCTGCCTACAGAAGACCATGAAAATAAAGATGCCACGGTGAATGCGGCGATACCCCCAGTGGGCAACGCCGTGGTCGCCGATCGGTCCGCTGGGCTTTCCACCAGCGGAATCAACCTGGCGCGGCCTGATCGCCCAGGCTCCTACTGCTCACTGGGCGGTAGGACTGCAGACACCTGATGGTATAACACCAACCCCTATAGACTGCCTCATCGTAATGAGGTAAGAAGAGCCATAGCAAGAGGGCAAACCGCCCTGAAGCTATTTCCCCAAACACACCAGTGTTTGAGAAGAAGACCACGACGTAACAGCGTGGTGATAGAGGCCCTGGTGAAAATGGACGTCGGTGGGTCAGAATAATAAAAAACTCAAGAGTTCAAATTTTATTGTGTGCGTAAGAATGTAGTTTTTAATTGTAGTTTTCTCTCCCTTTGGCAAGCGGATTGGCGCAGGCATTCGGAACGGTCATGCTTACGATAAAGTGTAAGCAAGCGGCGGCATCGTGTGTCGGGTCGCCCTCTTCCCTCACAAATGGTTGAGGAGGACGATGGCTGGCACGCGAGTCAACTCGTGAACGAGTGCTGCTTGAAGACACTGGTCCGTTCAGAATGCCTGTGCAAACCAGTTTGTCTCTTTTCTCTCTTGTAATAGTAATAGTATATATAATATTTGTAATAGTATATATAATAGTTATGTAAGATTAGCATCCCTAATAACTGTGTTCCCCGCTAAATATGTAATGCTCCCCATAGTAATGTAATTAATTAATAAATTTCTAAGTTAACCTAAAAAATGGCACGGACCCTGGAGTCTGTGGAAAAACTAATAAACCACATAAAAAAAAAAAAAAACCTATGAAGTACAAAAGGAAATAATAATTTCATCAAAATAAATTTCTTGGACGCCGAAGGATTGTGCAATTCCGTATTGACTGTTTATAGATCACTTAATACACAGGCTTACACCACCATCCAAGATATAGTCGTTGCCAAATAGCATGGCAATAGATTTCGAATATTTTAGATATGTTTGTTTGTACCATTGCGTCCTTGTAGGCCCTGTACCACGAAATTCTAGCGATAAGAGTTTAGCAATAGTTTGTATGGTAAACGATAGAATAAGCGATAGACGCAGTGTATTTTGTGACATCGTGGTGAAGGCCAGCGAATGACCTCTATTGCCATGCTATTTGGCACTGACTATGGATAATATTACTATAAACCGTGCTTATGACTATTGTGATGATGGACACATATATGTAGACGACACATATTCAAATAAAAATATGGAAAACGGTTAAAAATATCAATACAGTGCTGAAGTGTCGAGAGCTCAACATTTTTTTTAAATGTTTTTTTGGCGGTACAAGCTCGAGGCTTACCTGATGTTAGGCGGACCAACCTCTGCTTTCCATTACGTCACAAGTCACGAATTGCACTGCGCCCGTCACCTTGAGACATAGTTGTTAAGTCTCATCATGTGCCTGTAATTTCACTGGCTCTCAAGGACTGCAGCCGGAACACCTGCAGTACCTGGCGATAGATTTTCAACATCTATGAAATACACGGTATTTCTTTATGTTATTACATGACGAGACAATCAATACGCCTGCCTGATGAAAAATGTCACACTTGATCACTAGCAGTATCACCATCGTCGTTCTGCATGACACTGCACCGCACTCATCACTCCGATGACGTCCGAGACGTTCGTTTTTATGTCTAGTTCGTGCAGTAATGTCACTTGCTACAGTACCCATCACGCCTAAACACATTAGTTTTTGCACTCTATTGCTTCGAGGCAGAACATCTAACACTGCGGTGGTACCCACCAAAAAAGAATCTTGTCAAAGAAACCTACCGTTTGGGGGTGATCCCGTTGCTGGTAATAAATGTAGTAGTACAGGTGACCATGACAGTATAAAAACTGATATTGATACTGAGTATTTCAGATCACATTACAAACAGCTTATAATCGTCCACTGTTGAACAAAGGACTCCCTCATTAGCCACAATGGAATGCTTTGCAGGCGTCTTGGAAACCGAAGTGTAAGATGAAAGTAGCTGCTGCCTACTTTCTGGTATTTTACGTTTCGCCGCCTCTCATAACTCCCACAAGATGAAGTGGAGGGTGAAATTCTAACACAACTTCCTACGGAGTATTCATTTGAAAAAAAAAACAAGTGCAAGTCAGACATCTTTTGATTAGCTTAGAAGTTTGATTTTTCCACAGCTCCAAGGGACTGTAGTTGACATAATTTCTCAGTATTTGGTATAATTTCACCTTGGTACGTCCACGCGTTCCCGAGCAAAAGGGCCTTGACGGACAGACGGACAACAAAGTGAACCTATAAGGTTTCCGTTTTTCCTTTAGAGTTACCTAACCCTAAAAAATCAACAATAATCTGACCTGGAGATGGAACACAGTTCCAGGTCTCTATATTCCAAGTATTTTATTTTAATATTATACATATTTTATCTATAGTCTTGATTAAAGAAAACAATCCTCCATCCAAGATGTCTGAGAGAGATTGCTACTCAGCTCCAAGACTGCCGATGCAAAAAAAGAGATAAGCTAGTTTTATAATCTTTTTTTAGGGATTCATCCCCAATATGTAAAACGGAATCATTCTGATGAGAATCAGCTGTTTGTCTGTCCATCCATAAGTCAGGGGTCTGTATCTTATACCGTTAAAGCTGGAAAGCTGAAATTTATATTTTATGTAAAGCACCTTGCAATTTAAATATTTTTCAGGGTGCCTTCAATACATGAGAAGATAGTCATCAGTCATGTGAGTGGCATCGTCTTAAGCTTTTAAAAAAGATTACAGATATATTTTAATATATATATATCAAAAAAGAATATGGAGGGTCGTCAAACTGTAAGATTTATGTTACAGGTTTTATCTTAGGTATTGAAATTGTTAAAATTCACAAATTTCAACGTAAATATGTTTTTATTCCCTTTTTAACCCACAGATACTGAGAATGACTATTTATAATGTAGCTTTGAAACTGAGATCGAAACATGCTTGTTTTTTTTTTTTTTTTTTTTTTTTTTTTTTTTTTTTTTTTTTTATACCACTAAGTTGGCAAACAAGCATACCTGATGGTAAGCAGTTACCGTAGCCTATGGACGCTTGCAACACCAGGGGTATCACTCGCGCGTTGCCGACCCTGAAGAAATCTCTTCACGCCCTTTTTGAAGAACCCCATGCTGTACTCCATCGGGAAAACCTCGGCAGGGAGCTCGTTCCACAACCTGAGCGTCCGCGGGAGGAAGCTCCTTTGAGCCCGCACAGTACGAAACAACTCAGGTTTCAATGTGTGGGGTTGGATTCCCCGTCGATGGCGAGAGTTGCGATGGTGGAAGGTAGCCGTGGGCATCAAGTCGAATAATTCCTTAGAACACTCTCCGTTGTACAAGCGGTAGAACACACATAAGGAGGCAAAGTCTCTCCTCAGACTTAGGGGTTCTAAACCGCTTGTGAGCTCAGGATCGTCAACAATTCTGATGGCACGTCGCTGAACCGAGTCTAAAGGCCCAAGCTGGTATCCAGGTGCTCCCGCCCACAGATGACAGCAGTACTCCATATGAGGCCGGACCTGCGACTTATAAAGTTGCAGCCTTTGCCCCGATGTGAAGTACTGCCTCGCTCTGTTGAGCACTCCTAGCTTTTTGGAAGCCAGCTTCACCTTGTCTTCCAAGTGACTTCGGAACAAAACGTCGCTGGAAATGTTGACGCCAAGGATCCCGATGCTTTGACTGACGTTTAGGAGAGTGTTCTGGAATTGTGGAGCCACAGACCATGGGGTTTTCTTAGCGATGAACGCGCAGGCTTGAGTCTTAGTGGGGTTGAAATGGACTTGGTTTAGTCGACCCCAATCGGAGACACAAGTAAGTGTACTCTCGATTTCAGACACCAGCCGTTCGCGGCTTTCCTCCACCTCAGAACGAGGGATGTTTGCACGGCCCGTGTAATGGGTGTCCCCTGTACTGTCGTCCGCATAGCAATGAATGCCGTCAATAGACAGCATATCATTGATATGCATTAGGAACAGTGTTGGGGACAGCACACAGCCTTGCGGGACGCCAGCATTTATGTCCATGCTATCAGAGCAACTACCGTCAACGACGGCTCTTATGCTTCTGCTAGACAGAAAGCTGGCAACCCATTTGCATAATCCCTCGGGAAGCCCGTATGATGGTAACTTCGTTAGGAGACCCCTGTGCCAGACCCGATCGAACGCCTTCGCCACATCTAGGCTCACTGCCAATGCCTCACCTTGACTCTCAATGGCGAGTAACCAACGGTGCGTGAGATACACAAGGAGGTCACCAGCTGAGCGACTGTGGCGGAAGCCATATTGTCGGTCGCTCAACAACTCGTGATCCTCCAGGTATCTCAAAAGTTGCGTGTTGATCACACGCTCCATCACTTTGGAGAGAAGGGAGGTGATGGCGATAGGCCTGTAATTCGTCGGGTCTGATCTGTCGCCCTTTTTAGGCACTGGGTGCACATGGGCAGTCTTCCACGAAGACGGGACTTCATTTTTGGTGTAGGAAAGTGCGAAAAGACGCGTCAATACTGGACACAATTCAGGAGCACACCGCTTCAGTACCACTGCCGGTATGCCGTCTGGCCCACTCGACTTATGGATGTCCAGAGAAAGCAATTCCCGCCGGACCTCCCGTTGGGTAATGCTTATCTCCGGCATGGAGCTAGCACACTGCGGGATGGTAGGCGGTGTGGCGCCCCCGTCATCCAAAGTCGAGTTCGAGGCAAAGAGAGAGCCCAAAAGATCAGCTTTCTCCTTTGCACTTTGGGCCAAGTTTCCGTCCGGCTTACGGAGTGGTGGTAAAGACGACTGGCAAAAGTTTTTACCGCCTTGTGGGACCTTAAGGGGCAAGACCGCGAAGACTTACTCTCTGTAATTTTTTCTTACCTGTTCTTGTTATATAAATAATCATCTACTTACGAGACCTTATTATCTCCCACATAGTCTTTACCCCGTGGGGTGCTGAATTACCGTCAGACCCCAATTTCTTCCCATGAGTGTCATAAGGGGCGAGTAAGGGAAAAATACCGAAGGTGGGAAACACCGCTTTCTGAAGAACTGACAGCTTCTAAAGCGATTCCGAAGACGCCTGCCAAGCGTTGAAATTATGACAATTCCTTCCTTTGGGGGACTCCCAACCACCTCCAACGGTACCGCTTGATGCGATGAAAATGATGATGAAGTCTTTTCCACGTTAATGTGTCTCCTGTTCATAACAAGTTTTGCTTATACTGGCCTCCGGCCCACTTATCCTTTAATTGCAATTAACCTTTAAAACTTGCTCAAAACATAATTAACTTAACCCCCAGATGTAGATAAGATAATACTTCCCTACTTCTACAAACTAACTTAAACAATTACAAAACACTACCATGATACGCATCCAGCCGTTAACCCTTGCCCTATCAAGGGTTGACAGACCCTAGTGGGATTTCTACAGAGCATGAGGTTTACAGTAAGGGGTCTGAAGTACCCCACTTGGAAACTTGCTCGATTTGTACGAGAATTAGCTGAATTTAATAAGCCTGTGTCGACCCCGTCATATGTATGACTTGGTATTTCATTCGGAGACAATCATTTTTGGATTTGTGAAGACTTTCATTGTTAATTAACATCCTGTTTTCGTTGTGACATATCAACATGAAACATGCAAACAGTAAAGACGATTGTTAAAAACACTTATTGGCTACTAATATTGGGTCCATGTTATAAGTTTACAATTCACTTGTCATCTACCGGGCACATTTCAATATTACAAACTGCTTTTGAAGATTTCCTATTGCAAAGTATAATCCTACTTATCTAAATATAAAATGGAACCTAGAACCTTACGATGTATATAAAGCGCCTAAAGAAGACTTCGAAATAAATACCATCAGATAAAAAACCCTCAAATCAACCCTTAAAATTCTAAAAGAACAGATAGATGCACCTCAGATAAGACACAGCACAACCATCCCAGGCCATCAAGAAAAACGAGAAACGATATGACCAGGATAGCCAACTTTCACACACGCTAGTTGCGGAGCCTATTGAACAAGCTAAGATTATCTTTCCGTGGGTGTGTAAGAGGTAGGTGAGGGTGAAATCTCTCACTACGATCCCAAAGACGCTTGTTAATGTGTGAGGATTTTGGCAAACCCACCCTTAAAAGTGGGAGCTGTGGTCAGCAGTGGACAACAAATACAGTTCTTGTCTTTGATTGAAAAACCTGTGTGGAATAGTTTAATGGCAACATACAATGCCACTAAGGGTTTTGTTACTCTGAACGACGATGAGATGCAGGTTGACCAAAATACAAGAGTTCATTAAATTACGATAGTAGCCCCCTGCCAGAATGAATCCAGATAATTCTCGATGGTAAGATTCATGAGATCCTTTTAGAGATTCATGAAAATCTCTAAAAGGTCTGACCCGTGGTAGGTTGGAACCATCAGACGATACCAAAATTTGAATGTAAACATAGAAGATGTAATATAAAATGGACCACGATTTATCGGTACACCACCACCACCACTTTGATCTTATTATATATAAATGAATATTCTTTAAAAGGATGAGTAATTTTAAAAAGCTTTGGCTTACTATGCACCGGTACTGAATTTGTTTATCGTGCTGACTAGGTGCTGAACCTAAAAATCCAGCTACAAAAACTTCTTAATCTAAGTTTATTATTCTGTCTCATTTAATTAAAGACCTTACCGAGAAGAGGTTCAATGAAAGCAAACAAAATTATACAAAATGTTGCGTTTTTAAGATACCTGCTTATTTGCTCGTGCATATTCAGCACTTTTTAATTTTCACTATTTTAAATCATTAACTTCATTGCAATCTTTAAAAACAAAGAACTATCATAGAAACTTCCAGCCTTCATTGGACTCACTTTGACGAACATTTTCATATTTTTATTCATAGTTTTTGTCCACAATTCATAAAAAAAAACCGGAACCGAAAAATCTATACTTTAATGTTGTAATAAACTGCGTTGAACCATTACGAACTTATTTATCAAAAAATACATACATCGTACTTATGCACATACTCACACTTAATTTTACGTATATATTTAAATGCGTACATGTTATGGTTCAGGAGATAGTACGTAATATCCAGTAAACATGGTCACCCCACGCAACCCGAGCTTGTATAGATCGTTAACATGTGCGGAAGGCTAATCACGAAGTTCTTACTCCTGACCTTTGATTTAATAACTTTATGTTGTTTTACTCCACTGTATTAATTTAATGTTTCCCTTATTTGTAACAAAGCGTTAGCTTAAGGTGATAAAGCACGTCTGTATCGAAGATTAAACTCACTTTTCATGCTCGTTGTCTTGTTTTTGCCTGGTGTAAGTGGGCTAAAACGTATTTTGCACAAGTGCATAAAATAGTTATTTTATTTTTAAAGTAGAATAGAATATAATGTTTTTTTATTGACATAAGTGAATTGGTAATGTTACACATTAAACATAGGTATGGGTAACTCTGACGTAGGAACCCAATGTAGTTGTGGCGCTACGCAGGACATGTGTCACTTGCTGTCCTGCCCTCAGTGTCCCAATGCTTGCACTTTGGGTGACCTATACAAGGCATCTACCCTTGGGGTGGCTACAGCCCAGTACTGGCAGTCATCCGTCTAAATGTGATTCCTCGATACGAAGAAGAAGAAGGATAGGGGTTAACTCAGCTTTTGTTATGTTAAAATCACAAGTGATGATGAGCATAATGCTGTTTTTCAGTCAACCTCGTCAGTTGATTCAGGAGCTCGGGCTATCGTCTTGGCCGAGACGCCTACGAACGTAACAAAATACATAATATTCTAGAGGATATGATAAATACTCTGTTTTATCAGTATGTAGTAGTGTCAAGAGATAAACATTAGATAAAACTATACTCAGGCCCCAAGATAAAGGCCTCGCTTGAAATTAGGTTTTGACTATGATTTGTATCTAGGCATCATACCCTATTTGTTACATGAATTTTTTTATGACTTCTGGAAATAAATAAATATTGTATTGTATAGTATTTATCCAAAAACACGATTACACAGATATCTCTCGATAGAAAAAATCACGAATACAAGTAAACTAAAAATCTTATAAAGTCAACGTCAAAATCATTTATTCAATTTAGGCATCTACGACGCTCTCAATTACAAATTTTATTATTGAAATTATTGAGCCACTGCGAGAAGAACGGGCAAGAATCTCGGGGCTATTATTTTAAACATCTTTTAACAATGTGTTACATACTTACTATATAATAAAGTTATAACATTATTTTAAATTATTTATTTTAAATTATGTTATTAGTTTAAATTATGTAGGTGACAGGCGATAGCTTTGCAGAGGCGGAATTGTAAAGGCGTTTTTGAGTATAACTAATTAACACGTAGTAACCATATGATTATAGTACCTACCCGAAATATTTTTTCCGCATTTAAAAAGATAACTTTTATTAATATAAAAAAAATCGCACAAAATATTAAATTATAGGTTCTGTTTCATCACTCGCGCGTAAACGAGGTCCTTCTGTACTTCACTAACATTTTTAAGACTGAAATTCTGAGTTGATCGTTTAAGACTAAGCATGCGACGCTAAGAGCGCTTAAAAAGCCTCTAATTTCCAGTTGTATTTTCTAAACATAATGTCTGTTATTATTGTGCAAAGGAAACTTCCTTCTCCGTAATTAAAGTTTACAATAAATTTTCTCATGATTCTGTTCTGTGAATTTTAGAACAGTATTTTCACTGTTTAAATGAGTTTACACATAAATTAGAATAAATTAATTGTAATTCAGTTTACATTGACCCCATTACTAGGTTTTCATTCAATCTAACTCTAAGGCACAGTTACTCCATAGAACAATTTTACGTAAATCTCTACGACGCGTAAGAAAAAGACTGAAAGCTACGATATCTTTGCCCGCTTGCTGAGCTGGTTAAAACCGGTTCCGCACCCGAGCGGGCGCCGTCGCCTCGTCGTGGCCGCTGCAATCTTGTGAGTAACGCACATATAGCTGTGCCTGTAGTTGTGAAGCTTTCATTCGTGTGTAATCTGTCAACAGATGCCACAGATTGGGTAATAGTTTCCATGCAGAAATAATTTTTGCTTTAGGTAAGAATTTTAGTATCGTTGAATCTGTGAAAACATTCGAAAGTCTAATAAAAATCTTCTCGAATGATTTTAATTTAAGGAATTCGGAGATAGTGCAATAAAATAGTAGTAGCACAATATATATACTAAGGAGATGAGGACTGTGTTAGTAGCTCCTTTATTTGGTTGGAATTGGTGAAGTCAGGTATCGTGGGATATTACCTGTTTAATCTAGCCGGGAACCCATTACATCTTGGTGTGGTGAAAATGCTATTGTTGAATATAATTAAATAATAAATGTGAAATATAATCATTTGGGTAAGCAGCATAAAATAAACATGGAAGGGCGAGACTTTGTGCGTGAAATGTCTAGACTATGTTCAAGAAATTCATGACGGGTTAGCTGTTATGTGCTTACCAATGTTTATAAATTTCTTGAAAAATGTAAAAGAACTTTAAAACATAACATACGTCCAAGAAAATAACTTGTATGTTCCTCATAGAAAACTTGCTTCCACAGCAATAACAACTCTTCTCCCGACAAAATCAGAATCCATCGAAAACTGTATCAACAAAACATCGCTTGAAGCACTCGCAGCGGCGCAGCGCCTGCTTCCTCATATTGCCATGCAAAAGCGCTTGCAGCAAGACAGGCTTCATACGCAGTGTATTGCAGTGAATTAAGTTACGCAAAGATATCCAAGTAGTTATTAACATGATGTATAAAAGATAATTAATGATAAATTAAAGCGTAGGTATTTTGTTTCGTTGGCCATAAAATCTATACTTTATTTAAATATTAAAAATATTTAAAAAAAAAAATATTAATCTATACTAATATTATAAAGAGGAAAGATTTGTTTTTGTATGTAACGAATAAACATAAAAATTACTGGACTGATTTGAAAAATTATGTCACCTGAATTCTGCACTATCCCTGATGATCATAGGGAATAGTATATTTTTAAAAACTTAGGGATCCGTACTTCAATAATGTAACCCAACGTGTTCGATAATGTATACCATAACAATCGTTATATCGCGCACGCTGCTGAAATTGTTGGCAATAGAGCCAAGTAATGTAGAACAATTTTATAAAAGACATCAATATCTACAAAAAAAGTTGGTATTACGATATGTCTACCTTATTATATTTAATAAATTATAACTTATTATATTGTTTATTTTAAATACCCGCAAAGCCGGTGTGCGCCGCTAGTAATAAATAAACCTCTATCCTGATCATGTGTTGGTACAATATTCCTTCTCCAACAGCACAAAGGTAACATAAACAAATTGAAAATTGTATCGCTGACAACGGCATGTTGTGTAATGTGCAGCAACACCATACTCACGAGGCATGAGAGGTGTAATTCAGCTCGTTGGGCACATATAACGATATGTTTGCCTATATGCAACAGGAAGATATGAAACTTTCCTTATTATTAATATGGTAATGGTAGGTACTGCTGAACACATTATCAAAGCAAGAGAATGACACATTAGGAATTTTTCCAGACTTGGCTTGTTTTTCATGAATAGCTGTTGAAAACTGTGCTGAAGAAGATTTTGATAATCTTTTTACATCAGATAAGTCAACATTTGAATAAGTCTCAGTATCTATTATGTTGATAAGTTCTAATGGTTCCAAGAACGATAGCAATCAGCTCATGAAAGGCAAGGGCTTAGCTTAGACTTGGGTTTCGGCAAGTCTGATGCCCTGGTATGTTTGTGTGACTGCCCAAAAAAAGGAGTGTAATACCGCAATGGATTTACATGCGTGTTTTTAAATAGATAGAGTGATTCAAGAGGAAGATTTGTATATATAATACAGGCATAATAAACTAAAGAAACATAGAACATTTTAGAGGTATCTAATGTGATGTCAAGAGTAACCTTTAACCTTTCAAGAGTAACCTACCTAAAGGAAAGATGTTTGTAATGTCTAATGTCAAAAAAACTGAACGTTTGTATAATACATTCTGTAGTATATTTAGTATCAGCATTGTTGCACCCGTGCGAAGCCGGAGCGTGTCGCTAGTGTATGTATGTTTGTGAGTTTCTTTATTCCACCATAACTTCTAAACGGCTCAAGCGATATCGTTAGATACATATTGATAGCGCAAGTGACACTCGGTACAGAAAAAAACCACCTGGCGGATTTTAGAACCCACATTGTGAAATATTTTTTATCCAAACCCATTGAATAAAATAAGTTCTTCATTTTGATACATCACTCAATGGTTTGGAAAAAATATATGACTTGTTGTTTTAATTTCAATGAAACAATAAAATGTTGAACAAATATAAATAATTAGTAGTCAGGTTTTTTACTTTTTTAATTAATTTATACCTGTTTTAATCTTATTGTTTAAATTTGATTCCAGTATGTTTTTTGTCTGCTATTTTCTAACCTTTAGCGATGAAAAGTTGTATGTTTCACACGAAAGTGCCTCGTGTTTTTTATCCCTATCTGCAGTCTTTATAAGAATCACTCGCTTCGCTCGTTACAACGCATATACAAAGCAAAACAACTTTTTTGTACAAATAAGTAATTAAACTCTCCGAACTAAGTTTCTATTAAAGGAATACATGATCTAATTTAATTGACTTCTAGAGTATATCCCCGAAAAAATCGCATGGTTTAGTAATTGGCACTCAGACACAAATTCCGGAACATGGTAGGTACTGAGCGACAGATTGAGTTGTTGACTAGGCGATCGTTTTCAAAATAACCTCCCATAACGAGGTCTGTGAGTGAGATTTGGACCCGCTGCGCGGCTGTCCAAAGATCATTGGATAATCACAGATTGTGTGTTCAGAAAAATATTCTGTATGTAGTTTTGCATATTTGTTAGTATTACTTAAGAAAATGACCACTTTTGATATTGCTAGGTTTGCAGTTACGCCTACTGACGTAACTGCAAACTACTGACACGATCGAACATTATGTACTGTATTTCCTTCTACCGTTGAGTGCATACGCTTGCCGCCTAGTTTCACTGATTTATGAAATTGCGGCGAGCGTCCGTCGTACGTCACTTCAATTATTGAGGGCGCTACCGTCGCGCATTCATCAATCTTACAGACAACAAGACAAACATACACCCTGATATTGCATAAATTACAGAGCACAATGATGACCGCAAATGTGTCAAGAGCTTTTGAGGGCGGAATATGATGAATATATATTTTTCAGTAAGTACCTAAGAAGAGCTGTTGAGGGCGGATGTTATGATGAAGATTTTTTAGTAAGTACTTAAAAATTTAGAAGAATTATGTCAGTTATGACTGAAAAGCAAGACTTTCACCATTATTTTTACTTACTGTACTGTATCAGCCAAATAGTCCACACTGCTGAACACAGCCTCTCCCTATATGTGGAGTTTGCCATAATCCCCGCGTTTGGCAGGCGTCTTGGGGATTAGAATAGAGTTGTCAGTACTTAAGAAAGCACTGCTTCCCACCTTCCAGTAACTTTCACTTAGTCGCCTCTTACGACACCCACTGGAAGAAAGGGGAGGTGACACTCTAATCCGGCACCCACGGGGTAAGAGTTACCTTTAGTCGCCTTTAATTACTATTACCTCTTAGAAATAGTCAAAGATATTACGAAATCTAAGCTAAGGGCAGACATATAGCATAATGAAATGGAAAAATGCAGCATAATGAACTCCTGTTAATTTAGTCCACTATAAGGTTCACGCGTCAATTAATTTACCGAACTGGCCCAAATACCATAGTGTTCTGTTTATGACCACTATGACCAATTTGGGCCCTTCTCTTGCAACATTCTAGCAGAGTCTTAAAATAAATATACCCCCACATTGCTCCAAGTGAACTCACCTGCCCGCTGTAAGGTTCTCGGAATGTTATCTGATATCATAGCGCACGTCACTAATCAAGGTTTATATGTGCGCCTTTACTCCTTTTATTTGCGTTTTCTTGACTGTCTACTGGGATGGGTAAATAAAAGTGGTACCATATCTCATATCTGTGATCACCGTTATTTATCGTTCTTCAGAATTACATATTTAGTTACAAAAAACGTTAATGTAGTGGCCTGAAGTGTGTAGTACGGATACTCGGTACAAACGCGGGGGGGGGGGGGCAACTTACCACATGAGACGACTTTTGCAATATGAGCCAATTGCGCTCACGTTGCATGTGTCCCTACATCAACCCCCCTTCCTATTTATAGATATTTTGCTTCAAAATTTTGACAAATTTAAAATCATTCAAAATAATCATCATCACAAGATTCTTTACAATCGCTTAAATTTACATAATATAAAAAAATATTATGTAAAATAATATTAAATTTTTTAAGCTTGTTCCATATAAACTGCTTCTCTAGCAACATTGAATCGTTATAAAATAATCATGGCACAATACGCTGAATGAATATACTGACTCGACAAAATTACGTGACAAAGTTCAGTTGCTCAAGAATGTACCTACCACGTACCATACATGAACAAAAGAGTTAATCGACTTTCTACAATATTAAACTTCTGAGCTAATTTTGCAATTTTAATATAGATAACATTAAATAAAAACATTGTAAAATTCGATAAAATATCAAAACCAAGTAAGAATTAATATTAATTAGAAAACACACATTTTTAAACTTTCAATGGTCAAACAATCTTCGCGTACCTTACACCTTTGAGAACGCCTACCAATAGAGTTCGCGACACGTATGCTACCACGATAGTTCATTTGTTCTTAGGTTTTTTTTTGTATGTTCGAAACGTCACTTTTCATTGTCGTCCCATAATAAATTTAAGAACCCTAGAAAAAAATATTCTCATTGATGACACCTAGCGTAACAGCTCCTCTTCAGTCCCGTTCACACTAGTCACTTGGCATACTACGTAACTGAGGGATCCCCCCAAGTCCAACGCTCACCTCCGGTATATATCCTCGGTCGGTGTCCAGCCGACTTCGAGTGGAAGTATCTGCAGGCCCAATCTGGAGTAAACTTCGACAGCGCTGGCACCTCAGATTTATCTGGCACAATATGGATAGCATAAGCTGCTGCAAATCTTGCATAGCACTTTTGCCATGCGCTGTTTGTGTTTGTAGCTACTCAACCCTATGGTGCTACTACTATACGCATGCCACCTTGATCAATGTTTTCAACAAATGTGTTCTGCGACGTAGACGAGTGTGATGTTCTTTACTGACTTCTAATATACGCACTCTTCTTGTAGGTAATGTGTTCAAAAATGATGTTATAGTACAGTATGTACACGTAGTTCCTTTGCGAGTGCCGTCACTTCAGCCCTTCGAATTGCCCCAAAATTCGCATAAGATCACAGAAGTCACACACAGTTTCAAATATTAAGTTGAACTCTTTGTTGACCCAGTACACAGATACGCGGGTGTCACCACTGTAAGGTTCCTAGAAATGTTATCTGATATCACGGGGCACGTCACCTGTCAAGGTTTATATGTGTGCCTTTACTCCTTCTATTTGCGTTTTCTTGACTGTCTACTGGGACGGGTAAATAGAAGTGGTACGTTTCGGTGATCACCGTTAATTATTGTTCGTCAGAATTACATATTTAGTTACAAAAAAGGCTACAATAATGAGAAGGGCAGAAGTACGGATACTACCGACCGCGGCGAGGCAACTAAGCGCATGAGGCAACTGAGCGCATGGGGCGACTTTTGCAATATTAGCAAATTCACTTGCGTTGCATGTGTCTCTACACCCGCGGTGGAGCGTTCTACTAACCAACGCATGATGTTCTGATGACCAACTTAAGGTACATACAGTTCCTACAACCAATCGTATATAAATCTGATAGACTAGTGGTAAAACACGGCACGACAAAAGCGAAAAATTAAAAATTTATACGATCGCCAACCTTTTATACTCAGCAGCGTAGCGGTTATGGTAATGCCACTTACATTTGTTTTTTTTTTATTGTAAGAAGCACGGGTCCCATCTGAAGTTAACCGATAACCTCTGCCTACACCATATGCATTTCGTCACAAGTGACGAACTGCGCTGCTCCCGTCACCGTCACACAATACTGCTGTAATTGTCCTAGCTCTCAAGGACTGTTGCCAGAACACCCTGTTACGTGTTTGGCGACAAATTTGCAACTCAATGGTAGGTATGGCTAGCCAGGCGCGCATTCGCATAATGTCCATCCACCATGCAAGTTATACAAAATAAGTAATATTTATTTCATTAATTATTATTTCCTTGATTATCGTGGGCCCAAGGTGTTAATCAACTGAGCATATTTTCGTTAAGAGCTGATTTTATTAACAATTGTAAGTAAAATAACGGACGAAAATTCCAGTAAATTTGATATGATTGTAAAATTTTCCGTGCTGTAAATTCACGTTCATTATATTATTTCGGATATTCGATACCAATGCAGCAACATTCAGTTGAATCTACAATTTGCTTTTAAACAGTTTTGTTTTTAAAACTCGTCTTTATATAATAATTTACATAGGTAATCTAGAAAAGTTAGTGTCAGTTATACGTACGTTAGTTTCCACACCTCCAAACCAGCTTATTACTCTTATCCTAATAAGTATTAAAAATCTAATATTGCATATCTTAAAGATTAAAAATATACGACAGGAGAAATTTAAGTCATGTGCGGGATTCAAACCTGCGTCCACCTACCTCTTCAGCCGGGGTATGCTCTAACCAATTGGGCTAACATGACATGACGTCATAACTCAAATCTTTCCTATCGCTCTTTAACCACCGTTTTGGTTAAAATAAGGGCTAAAAGTAGATCGATCAATAATCATATTAAATACTTCGCAATCAGTTGACCCGAGAGGTGCCGGGTTCGAATGTCACCTCTCCATTTCTTCAGTGGGACAGAAAAACGACGAACTGAAGAAACGACGACTTTTACTTGCGATCCCCAAGACGCTTGCCAAGCGTGGGAGTTATGGCAAATCCCCCCCAATGGGGGCCTTGTTCAACAGTGGACGTTCCGGTTAATGTGGAATCAGTTGACGCCTCAGCGTCCCTTGGGTATCTATAGAGTTTACTTTTTGGAGGTCCATACTGGAAAACGGGACACTCCTACAAAGTCTCGGTCCTGTCCTTACGCCCGTTCCACCTTTAAAAGCCTGTAACTGTACTGTTCTTTGGAACAGTAATAGGTAGCCTGATTAAATATTTATAGAATATGTTTTATATAGCGGATTACCTAACAAATAAAATAACAGAATAAAAATAAAAATGAAAGGGGTGCAAAAAGCGTATAATATTTAACGTATTTTGATTTTAATCTAGCATAAAAATCTGAATAAACATAATCGCCAAACTTTATATATCTACAAACAATAAAAACCGACTAAGAGCAAATCAAAGGTAAAATAAAGATTTCGAACTCTATGAAAAAAAATAAGAATTTATTTGGTACATTTTATGTTGGTAGGGAGCCCTATGCGTTGGTATGGAACCCTCGGTATGCGGGTCAAACTCGCACTTGGCTGGTTTGGTTGGATCTTAAACCACTCCAGCTTAATAACATTACATTGTATATAGTTAAAGTACTCAAGTGTTCGATATAAAGTTTTCTACCAGAGGGGATTTTAGACGAAATACATTACCTCGTCTGTAGTTTTTATTTAATTTGTTTTTATGTTTAGTACCTCAGCACTTTTGACTGGGTGAACCGATTTGAATGATTCATTTATTAAAGCTGATGTTGGTTTTGTGGTCCCATTTAAATTTCATACCAATGGGTCCAGCCGTTTTTGAGTTACACTCCAATAACTGAAAAGTATTTTCCTATCTTGATGATATAGTCATAGTATTGAGTGAATGACAATCGATCCATAAGTAGGAAGCCACCAAAAAGGGTGAATTTTGTTTTTTACCAAATATTGGAACCGAATTCATCACTCAAATGTGTGAAATAACTTGTCGAAATCGGTACCATGCGCACAATATTGTGGTAATAGGTAATATTGAACCATCATGGTACCGACTTCTACAAGTTATTTCACACAGTTGAGGGTGGAAGTCTGTTCCATTTTTTTTATTATTATATTTTTTTTATATTCTAAAATAGCTTAGGTATATATTATCATACAATAAGCTAGCGATTAATCAAAACAGTACAGTTTAAAGCTAATGTTCAAACTTACTGTAATTTTGCATGCAAGGGGAAATTAGTGCAATAATTTTCTCCGCACGTCTACCGCAAAATTATCGGTGTTAGTGGTTAAGGTGTGACATTACAGGTTCTTACCAGTTCTTACTGGGTAGAGGCGGGTTGATTACATGCGACAAGTGCAAAGGTTAGCACGCAATTTAAATTGTTGCCTTCTTTGGGTACAAGTATATTGATTTTAAAGCACAAGTTGCTGCATTATGCAACATCCTTGTACCTTGGATGTTGCTTGTAGCAATTAAACATCTTTAAATGGTTCAAACCGCGTATATTTATCATTATATCTGTCCCGACGTTTCAAACACTTTGCAGTGAACGTGGTCACGGGATGACTGATCACTGCACGACCACCACGATCACTGCAAAGTGTTTGAAATGTCGGGATAAAGAGAATGATAAATATACGCGATTTAAACCATTCAAAGTTGTTTAATTACTATATGGAATAATCACGAAAACCTAAGACAGCATTATCCTTGTAAGGTGTCTACTTCTTGTGCAATAATATTAAGATGAGAGATGGAGAGGAATAATGAGATCAATCTACTCTTTTCCAACACCAAAAACAAATACAGTATAAGTTTGTTATTGTTATGAATTTTCTGTTCCTAACGAATAACAATTTTGAAATATTTAAATGAAGTACAAAATCTCTTCCCAACAAATACCAAAGCATAATGTTTGGTACAGTCACGGTAACAATTTTATTTTGCCCTCTAATAATGTAATATTATGATAATAATACAAAATTGAACCTTTACAAATTCAATTAATTCCAACATTTTAAATACTAAAACTTGCCAAAATTATTTAGTTTTATTTTATTTTATGGGATAGATGGGCAAACGAGCAGGCGGATCTTCCAAGTGACAGCGAAATTTAACGACGCTTGATATGTCAACGACAACTACACCGATGCTAGTTGAAGGGGCAAGGGGAGTATTGCCTTCAAATCAGCCAACATACATTTTTTTGTCAATAAACCAACAATTACAACAAAACCAATGAATACTTAACTAAGCTAATCAACACTAGCGGAAGCTATTTAGGTGTTACCGAAGCGAAGTCTCACTAATAAGGTTACATTTTGCCCTAAAAACTCAACCAACATATTTTTTTCTAAATAAACCACAACAATTACAACAAAACGAATAAATACTTAACTAAGTTATAAAGCGATACAACGTCTAAAAACTTATAAAACAACGCTAACGGAAGCCATCTAGGTGTTACCGAACATTGTCTTAGTTCCGACACCTTACGAGGCAAAACTCCATTTAAAGTAGGTACGCGAACCTTTCAAAGGGGCCTTTCGAAAAGTTCCCAACCCCAATCAACCTGACCAACGTACAGCCACTTACCGATACTTTAGAAAACCCACTAGTAACCGTACACTGTACGTAACTAGCCGTAGTGATGGGACAGCGCAACGTTAGTTTTACCCTTTTCAGTGTTCCGTAGCAAAACGAAATCCTTAGAGTTTCCTCACTGGTTTGTATGTCACAGTAGTTTCACAGACTTTAAAACTTGTAATGCTGAAATTCGGTTTTTTTTTTTTTTATTACTGATAGGTTAGCCTTTCACCACTATCTCACCTGATGGTAATAGATGATGTTGTTGAAGATGTTGTTCAGGCTAACCTAGAAGTACTGGCTCTCAAGGACAGCTGCCGGAACACACCGTTAGGTGCTTAGCGACAGATTTTCTACTTGAGCGTGGTAGCTATCCAGGCGGGCATTTGCAAAATGCCCTACCACTATGCTATAACGACTGCCATCATTAGACAACAACCGGGAGAGCCGTTGGCTTAACGTGCCCTCAGTAGTATAGGTTACCCATCCAACTCAAGACCGAGGGCGACGTTGCTTAACTTTGCTGATCAGTTAAGAACAGCTAAATAAACTTCGCTACGAGCGCTTCATATATTCTTGTTTAGAAATAGAGTCAGAATTAATTCGACAGAAGCAATGATCGTCGAGTGCTGCGATCAAATATCGAAGGATGAGTGGAAATAGCTATGGACTGCCGTATTGCAGGTTCATGATTCTATTCACACCATTGGCTTTACCTTCACTGCAAAGGAGGAAGGGCATTATGCAAATGCTCGACTGGCAAGCTACCACCCTCTAGCAGAATTTCCTACATCTATGTATTCCGGCAGCAGGTCCTTGAGAGCGTGTTCGAAACTTGTGACGAAATGTATCTGTTATAGGCAGAAAGTACCGTCCTCTTAACATTAAGTGGGCCTCGTGCTTGTTTCGTCACAATAAAAAAAGTTTATTTCGATAATACGATGGTTAAAGAACGATAGGAAAGATTTGAGTTATGACGTCATGTCATGTTAGCTCAATTGGTTAGAGCATACCCCGGGTTAAAAGGGGTGGATGGACGCTGGTTCGAATCCCGCACATGACGTTCCTATCGTATATTTGTGATTTTGCAAAGTAATCCGCATAGCAAGCGTTATTGCAAACCTAATAATATTAAAAAAAAGTTGATTTTGGTTAAAACATATAAAAACACCTCTAACATTGAAAAGCTTAACGGTGAAAAATTAATCACACTAATATTATAAAAGCGAAAGTTTTTGAGTGTGTTTGTATGTGCGTTATGCTCAGACGGCTGGATCAATTTTGATGAAATTTGGTATGGGCTAGATGAATTGCTGGATTAGGACATAAAATACTTTTCATCAACATCATCTATCACCACGAGGGTGTAACTGCGAAGCGCAGCTAGTACAAAATGTGATATGTCTTGAACGATGCCACCTCATATGGTCCAGTTAATATGATGAAAAGTAAGTAGGTATACGATTTTTGATACCGTCGGTATGCCTTGACAGAACGCCGCAAACACTCTGAATGATGTAAATGTATCAACCGACTAAATAAAATCAAATATCTGGGATATTTAAGTACCCATGGTCTTAAGGATAATGTAGATACTACGCGGGAGCACTAGCTGTAACAGGCAATATGTTAACGCAACCATTTGCCAGCTGTACTGTTGAAGTCAAGCGCATATTGTAATTAAACAACTTTAAACGGTTTAAATCGCGTATTTATATACATATATAGTGATCGTACTCGATCGATCACTGCAAAGTGTTTGAAACGTCGGGGCAAAAATAATGATAAATATACGCGATTTAAACCGTTTAAAGTTGTTTAATTACTATGTGTAATAATCGCGAGAACCTAAGTCAAGGGCATATTGTCCAGATTTTACACGCTGCCTATAAAAGGACTGTTAATAATAACAAATATTTTAAAAGTATTTTAAGAAAACATCAAATAAAAATCCTCATAAAAATTATATTTATATCTAGTGACAATTCCGCCTAATTTCCTGTTAAGCCGACGTGACGAAAGGAGTGTTATGTTTTCAGGGTTCATGTATGTATGTTTGTGAGTTTTTTTATTCCACCATAACTTCTAAACGGCTTAACCGATTTTAATGTGGGATATATCATTCGATTTGTCATGATAGCGCAGGTGACACTAGGTACATAAAAAGTAAGAAATCAAACTGGAGGATTTTAGACCCCATAATATAGTGAGTAAACATTTCTTTTTCTCCCAAATCCCTCGAGTGTGGTATCAAAATGATGGGCTTTAAGTAACGATTCCACATATATGTAACTTGCAGTTTTGATTTCAATGGAAGGACAAAACGCTTAACGAAAATAAATAATTTGGAGTCGGGTTTTTTAATTTTTAATTAATTTATACTTGTTTACACTGGATTACTTGATTAATACTTAAAGAACTATGGTCTTATTTTAATAAAAACGCATTAGATGGTATTTGCGTTCAATAAAATGTAAAAAGGATGCTATTCCACTTTACTTCAGTAACATTACTCAAACAAGTTTTAGGAATATGAAACAAAACGGATTTAATGCCATCATTGCGATAAAGTCGCATTATTGAGAAGTAGAAACTGTCTCCACAACAGTAACCTATAAATTATGGAACAAAACGTACTCGTTAATTATTTATATATTTTATTTGGTTACTCGAATAAGCATTAAAATTCTACTGGGAAATGCTGCTGAGCACGCTGCCAACTAGTAGTGGGCTGGAGCATTTGGACTGCCTGTAAGTCTCTATGACTACTGTCTAAATGCTTTCATTGTAGTAGCAGTAGTGTTGTATATAGTTCGTAGTATTTTGTTAATAAAGGCTTAAAAAACCTACTCGTTAAAACATATTTACACACACACGTCTAATGTAAGTGAAAGTTAGTAATAACATTATACGTGTGTACGTGCGTATGTTAAGGCCAGGTTGTACCTACTTAAGACATTTTTTAAAATCTGTAACTCGAATAGAATTGAAAATTTAGAATATATAAAATTATTTATATAAAGTTGAACATACTCTCCAGGAACGTACAAAGTCAAAAACGTGATTATGAACAATTTCTTCGATAAAAAAAATGTCAAACATGACACCATATCGCTACTTAAATCAGGTAGAACTAAAAGATACTATCATGAAACTATGTGGAAGTTTTACCAATGGATAGAGCATGTTATTTATTAGTAACGTTTGAAGGCACATTTTCAAATTTAGCTATAGTTTTTTAACAAGAAAAAATAAACTACAAATCTAAAGATTCAAGCTCTCGCGCACGTCATTCAGTACCCGCCTAGGCGTCATCGAGGTAGGACGCGTGTCGTTTTCTCCAGCAAAATTCTCCCCGACGATTACGAGCTAGAAATATTTATAAACAGAATTATTATTAGCAGAATGGTGGCACTGCAACATTTATGGTTATCCGCTGGCGTGAATCTTCCATCAGGCGAGTGTCTTGTACGTCATTTCAAACCATGCCCAATAAAAAAAATACTTTCTCGATGGCATTGTTTTCACGCGCCACAGTATGAAAAGTACAGTATGGTCACGCCCCAATTACTAACTGTGGGTGTCGTAAGAGGCAACTAAGGGAAAATACCGGAAAGTGAGCAGCAGTGCCCTCTAAGAAGCTACCTCCCTCCAGTAAAAAATCTGTCGCCAAGCACTTAACGGTATGTGCCGCTATGAGTCCTCCAGAACCAGTAATTTTGCATGGTGGTAGGGTATTTTGCGAATGCCCGCCTGGCTAGCTACTACCCTCAAGTAGAAAATCTGTCGCCAAGCACTTAAAGGTATGTGCCGCTATGAGTCCTCTAGAGCTAGTAATTTGGCATGGTGGTAGGGCATTTTGCGAATATCCGCCTGGCTAGCTACCACTATGTGTCAAGTAGAAAATCTGTCGCCAAGCACTTAACGGTATGTGCCGCTATGAGGCCTCTAGAACAAATAATTTTGCATGGTGGTAGGGCATTTTGCAAATACCCGCCTGGCTTCCTACCACTATGTGTCGAGTAGAAAATCTGTCGCCAAGCACTTAACGGTATGTGCCGCTATGAGTCCTCTAGAACCAGTTATTTGGCATGGTGGTAGAGCATTTTGTAAATACCCGCCTGGCTTGCTACCACTATGTGTCAAGTAGAAAATCTGTCGCCAAGCACTTAACGGTATGTGCCGCTATGAGGCCTCTAGAACAAATAATTTTGCATGGTGGTAGGGCATTTTGCAAATACCCGCCTGGCTTCCTACCACTATGTGTCAAGTAGAAAATCTGTCGCCAAGCACTTAACGGTATGTGCTGCTATGAGTCCTCCAGAACCAGTAATTTTGCATGGTGGTAGGGCAATTTGCAATTACCCGCCTGGCTAGCTACCACCCTCAAGTAGAAAATCTGTCGCCAAGCACTTAACGCTATGTGCCGCTATGTATCCTTAAGAACTAGTACTTATGCATGGTGGTAGGGCAATTTGCGATTACAAGCCTGGCTAGCTACCTCCCTCAAGTAAAAAATCTGTCGCCAACCACTTAACGCTATGTGCCGCTATGTATCCTTGAGAACCAGTAATTTTGCATGGTGGTAGGGCATTTTATAAATACCCGCCTGGCTTGCTACCACGTTGTGTCAAGTAGAAAATCTGTCGCCAAGCACTTAACGCTATGTGCCGCTATGTATCCTTGAGAACTAGTAGTTGTGCATGGTGGTAGGGCAATTTGCGATTACCCGCCTGGCTAGCTACCTCCCTCAAGTAAAAAATCTGTCGCCAAGCGCTTAACGCTATGTGCCGCTATGTATCCTTGAGAACCAGTAATTTTGCATGGTGGTAGGGCATTTTATAAATACCCGCCTGGCTTGCTACCACGATGTGTCAAGTAGAAAATCTGTCGCCAAGCACTTAACGGTATGTGCCGCTATGTGTTCTCTAGATAGAACCAGTAATTTGGCATTTTGCGAATACCCGCCTGGCTAGCTACTACCCTCAAGTAGACAATCTGTCGCCAAGCACTTAACGGTATGTATTTTAATAGTAATAGTGAAAGGTTATCAACTGTGTTAGTTGCACTATAAGGGAATAGTCACAAGAATATAATAATTGAGTACTGGATTTAGTAGCAGATACCTAAAATAGATCAACTGTTTTAGTTACACTATGAAGCTGATAGCGTGCGGCTGGGGACATCAACCTGACGAGCGCTGTGCATCTAAAGCGCAGCGCCGCGTAGTGTCCATAGCCTGCAACTCTCGCACGCTAAATTTGCCTACTGTGCAAGTACAAGCCGGCCCGTATGTCCAAAATTGATTTTTAAACATTTATCTACATCTGCACTCAAGTTATAAAGAGGAAAGATTTTAGTTTTTGTATGCTACGAATAAACGACTGGACCGATTCCGATCAAATTTGGTATGGAAATATTTTGAGACCCGGGAAAACTTTTTTGTAATTGCTAATAGGTAATCCTTTGACCACAATCTCACCTGATGGTAAGTGATGATCTGGTCGAATATGTTAACAGGCTTAACATAGAATTACTGGCTCTCAAGGACATCTACCGGAGCACACCGTTAGGTGCTTAGCGACAGATGTTCTGCTTGAGGGTGGTCTCCAGCCACCATGCGGTGAATCTCAAGCCCGCGGCGGGATTCAAACCATGGCCCTGCGCGGCAGTCCATAGCTAATGCCACTGGACCATCACTGCTTTAATGGTTATGCGCAATAACCGACATACGCACGGCAAAGCCGCGGCTGGAAAGCTAGTTTCTATTAAAGTCAGATAGGCTTTAAAATAGCAATTTTACTTAGACATTTTCTAAAGAAATAATTAAAACTTTTTGGTTATACATATTTCTTGTCCGTTTTTTCGAAAATATTATGTTTGGCAGTATTTTTGTAATTAAAAATAAGTACTGTTGAAATGTTTGCGCTTACCCTCATAAGGTAATGTGAGACAAAGCCTTACAACTCTCTGTAATTCATTTGCGGTCGTACACAAATAAAAGAACGGGAGAAAACTCGTAAACAGCACAATTATTTATATTTAACAAAAAAAAAGGGGAGGCATTTTTTTTCCAATGAATCTCCATTATAAGGCTTTAATATCTCGTACGATTTTATTGTACTCGTTATAAAAACGATGTAAATAAAGCGGTAAAATTATATTTTAGATGGATTTTTTTTACTGGCATTTTATCTACCTATAATATCTATTCCGTTTATTTTGTTGAGTATCACGCTAATAATATATAATTTAGGAACAATTATGAGTGTGCGTGTTTTCGGTGTGTATATTTTTGTATATTTATTTATTTTATATATTTGTGTATATTTATTACGCTGAAACAGCTGAACAAGTGAACCTGAAAAATGAATAGTTTAGGTCTAAGATTTACTTAAACTGTTCATGATCAAATTTCAACAGTAAATTTGCAACGCATCTAGTTTATATAAAACTTGAAAAAAGGAAATTAACCATTGTGATCTAGAATACCTGTAACATTGTTATAAGTATAAATTTAACTAGATAAAAAACAAATTATTTACTTCGACGTTTCCACTAAAATAACATACATATTTTTATCGCTAAACACTTTGAACTGTGAATTCTAGTTGCAAAAATATTAAAGATTTTATAAGTGTGACATGATGTCTTCGTTTTTTCCTGTCCTTATCCCACGCTGAATGAGGTCGGTAAAACCGATATTACCTTCAATTTGTTCTGTTGCCTTTAATCTCATTTCTCACAAGTTTTGCACACATATTTTCATTACGAAACGATGGCGTTTCGTTCGTTCTTTGATTTCAAAGCAATGATGGCCGAACGGTAATAGCTATGGACTGCCTTGCCGCAGGTCCTTGGTTCAATCCCCACCGTCGGCTTGAGCTCACCGCATGGTGGAAGGGCATATTGCGATTGCCCGCTTGGCTAGCTACCACCTTCAAGTAGAAAATCTGACGCCAAGCATCTAAACGGAGTGTTCCGGCAGCAATCTTGAGAGCCAGTGAAATTACAGGTACATGAGACTTAGCAACTATGTCTCAAGGTGACCAGCGCAATGCAATTCTTCACTTGTGATGAAATGCATCTGTTCTAGGCAGAGGTTAGTCCGTTTGACATCAGGTGGGTCTCGAGCTTGTTCCGTCACAATAACATCCTCCCACTACCCTTGCATCAGTCTTAATTCATACTCAATACTTCTCTCGTATTGTATATCCTTCCCTATACATGACATGCCTATTTGCCGTTTCACTTAGAAAACTATCGCGAGGTTTGTCCATTATAAATAAATAGGTACCCGGCTGGGACTCGCGTTATATTTACCGGATAGATAATCGGAATCTATCCGGTAACTATAACGAGAGTCCCAGCCGGGTACCTATTACCGGATAGATAAACGGAATCTATCCGGTAAATATAACGCGAGTCCCAGCCGAATACCTATTTATTTATAATTATACAGGGTTGTTGGAAAATGCTAACAACTTCTTAGAGTTGACTTCAGTTACTCGAATGTTGTATTTTTTGTTTGTTTTATGTAAAAGATAATGCCTACTCCGGCCTGAGAGCGTCCGCCGCGGCAACACTGGACCGCGCCGCGCGCCCTTTTAATAGAGTTTTGAATATTTACATCAAGCTAAGTAATATAAATATGAAATAATAAACTACAGGCATACGAGACTTTTAACATCAGGTGGTCTTCGTGACTATTCTGTCAAAAACACTTAAAAAAAAAACTTAAAATGTTTGTCATTTTGTATATTTGTAAGGACTAAGAAAAGTCAACTCTAAGAGGTTGTTAGCATTTTACAATAACCCTGTTTATTTTAGTATCAATATATAATTTTAGTAGCAATACGATACTTTGTGAATGAAAGATATAGATAGATAGACAGATATAAGTCTTTATTGAAACACCACAGAACAGATATATGATGAATATACAAAAAAATAAACTACAATAATGTTACTATTGGCGGTCTTATCGTTTATAGCAATCTCTTCTAGGCAACCACCAAGTACCAAGCCGTCATAATAAATTATTATGACGGCTTGGTACTTGAGAGTAATGTATAAAACTATGCATAACTAAATTAACGTATTCTAAATTATTAGTTTTATTTAATTCACTACACCATTGAATGAGTTCTTTCAGAGAATCACAGTCACCATACATATTTCTATCGTCAAGCAGTAATGTTTATATTACTGTGTTTTGGTTTGAAGGGGTAAAGATGAAATTATAGGTACATGAGACTGCTTTAGTACCCACCATGTCGGTTTCTTGCTGAAAAGCCCTACAATCTGGTAAAATCATTAATGAGGAATAAAAAACCAAGCCTATAATAACCTCGTTTATTTAGTACATAATGAATTAAAGCCAATAAACTGTTGCTTTATATGTTAACTTGTATTAATGTAATATACGCTATATCTATTATAACATCGCTTTCATATCCCATTTCTACAAAAAAAAACTATAAATTTAGATTTCAAATAATTTTGAATCCCTCGTAGCTAAGTTTGCTTAGCCGTTTTTAACCGATCAGCTAAGTTAAGCAACGTCCGACGCGGCCATGACTTGGATGGGTGATCGCTTGAGACATTACTTCCTAGCGCTTCCTTTCCGAAGGGCACCTTATGCGGTCGGTCCCGGTTGTTTTCTTAGGTTGGCAGTCGTTACAGCGTGGTGGGAATTTTGCCAATGCCCGCCTGACCACACTAAAGCAGAAAATCTGTTCCCAAGCACTTGAAAGTGAGTTCCAGCAGCTGTCCTTGAGAGCCAGTAATTTTAGGTTATCCTGAACAACATTTTTGACCACATCAGCTCTTACCATCAGGTGAGATAGTGATTGTTGGCTAGCCTATTAGCTAAAAAAAATATCGAGCAGTTTCTCTAACGGACACATCTGCGTCCCGAATAAAAAGATCAAGCCCATCACTAGTGTAAAGTTGTCGATGAACCTTTCGTCGGAACTTGTTAGATTGAAACAAGTTCAACAATTATTAGTCCGTGATTTCGCGCCTCGACCTACGCTGTTTTATTGCTCACCTTTAAGTTCCTACAAGCACACTCTTTACGTCCATTATAATTATAACCTCTATTTACTTATTAATAAGGTTGACTTTTAAATTGTTAACAGAAACCCAGGATTTGTCGGATAAATATCTTCTCCGGTAGGTTCTTTATCGTGTCCGGAAAAGTTCCGGTACTGATGTAAAAATAATTGTACGGTACCCTCTTTTTATGGTTCACGGATAACGGTACTGGATTTAGGTTTTTTATGCTTATGTTTGAAACAGTTATGTCGGGCTTATTTGAGTGAAAACTCTGAAAGCTTACGGATATTTTGGGGCTTAAAAGATATGGGTTATATCAATCTACAATGCTTCAATAAGTAACGAACCGGTAGCACAGGGTATGATGGTTCTTGAAATTTAATTTAGATGATTGGTTTGTATTTTTGATTCATAAAACATTGGTAGTTTTATATTGATTGAGGGCAAGTGCTTCATTTTAATTACTAGAATTATATGTACCTTATAATCGCAGATCAACTTGGTGTTCCAGTGGATCCCGAAAATGTATTAATACCTTAAAATATGATGTAAACATAATTTAAAGCATTGATGATGAATTTAAATATTGTGAATTGGCATGTTGCCATTACTACTGAGCTCTTCCGTGCTTTGGATGACCGATTACTTGCTGTAGTCGGAACATGAAAATGTAACTTTATACTGGTATTGGTGGACTATAATACTGGTTACCATCGACAAGACTTGCAACTATACAGAGTCATCTAGTTATGCCAAGCATTTTTCATATAGTTGAGTGTAACTCAAAAACTATTTGACCAATTTTGATAAAATTTACCTACGTGGGACCACTTCAGAAGTATACTCTTTTCAATAATACGTGTTATCAAAATCAGACTACTCTGCAAAAATTAATGGTTGGTTAACCATAAAAATATATATACGTGTCGAATTGAGAACCTCATCCTTTTTGGAAGTCAGCTAAAAAGTAAATGAACGCCATATTTCTGTGTGATTAATTTTGGATTCATTCAGGGATACAATTAAAAAATAACTACCCATATTTAAATTGTACACATTGATAGAATAATCAAAAAGCCTGTTTACTTTTAAAAACATTTGTAACACTAGAAACAAATGAATACAGTTATAGTGTATTTCACTGTATCCCAAATAACCACGGTACGGTAAATAAATAGATCGTGCTACTGACAAATACAAAGTTAAATTCAGTGCGTCTAAGTAATAAGGTATTTCTTTACTATCGCAGGAGAAGACTAAACAAGTTTGCACGCGTTAGCTAACTGCGTTGGATTGAACGTGATCCCGGACAAGCCATTTGATTTATTTGCCTTGCGCGGACTATACTCGACCCTTTCAGGTTATACTCGTATTACTGAATTTTTCTTTACTGTTAAGTTTCTAAACTCTATACATATTTATTCAGTACGTAGATAATTTAGCGACGTCACATCTTTCTGACACCAATGTTGGCTGGCGCCGCGGCTAATTCGGCAGAGCAACTCAAGCAGCGCAAGTATGCTAACCTAAATGGTTACACATTTCAGCCACATTGAAGCGCTCGTAGCGAAGTTTGCTTAGCTGTTCTTAACCGATCAGCAATGTTAAGCAACATCCGCCGCGGGCATGAGTTGGATGGGTGACCGCCTGTGACATTAGGTACTACTGAGCGCTTCCGGGCTTCGGAGGGCACGTTAAGTCGTCGGTCCCGGTTGTCGTCTTACTATGGCAGTCGTTTGAGCATGGTGGTAGAGCATTTTGCGAATGCCCTTCTGGCTAGCTCTACCACCCTCAAGTAGGAATCTGTCGACAAGCACCTAACGGTGTGTTCCGGCAGCTGTCCTTGAGAGCCAGTAATTCTAAGTTAGCCTGAACATCATCCCGGACCACATCATCACTTACCATCAGGTGAGATAGTGGTCAAAGGCTAATCTATCAAGTATAAAAAAAAGCCGTTTGATATGGAGACGTTTTGTCCGTGGGGACGGGGAAATCGTGGTATTTTCCAAAACTTATTAGAGCGTTTGATCGATACGACGCGTGTACAAATGCTGGTACCTATTTGGCTCAACGAATAAGCATTGCAATTTAACGGGGCCATGCCGCCAGCATGCTAGGTACGCTGCCAACTGTTAGTGGGCTGGCGGCGTCTTGGGGAGCATAGTATTTAGAAAGCAGTTCCTCAGAAGGCGCTGCTGCCCACCTTCTGCTATTTTACCCTTAGTCGCCTCTTACGACACCCTCGGAAAAGATGAGGGAGTGACATTCTAGCCGGCACCGTACAGGCCTACAAATTCTATTCATGTTATACGAAAGTATTCTCAAAAGAAAAAAGGTATAATAATAACAAATACTTTTAAATATTTTAAGAAAACATCAAATTAATATTTTAATAAAACACTTAAAAAATATAAAAATATATCTAGTGACAATTCCGCTAAATTTTCCTGCTAAGGAATTGTCACTAGATATATTTTTATATTTTTTAAGTGTTTTATTAAAATATTAATTTGATGTTTTCTTAAAATATTTAAAAGTATTTGTTATTATTAAAAATGGATTTCCGCAAAGTAACGCCTGAATCTATTCATTATTCAAAAAAGGTATGTTAAGGTAGTGTAGGTAAGAAAAATCGGTTAAGTTTAATTCTAGATAAGCATTTAAATTGGAAAGAACACGTCTCAGCGGTTTGTAAAAACTTCATCGCTTCGTTTTTGCGCTCAAGAGATCGAGGCAGACCGTGTTTATTGAGGCTGCGATAACTGCTTAGCGCGGATACGCTTCGTCAGTCCTCAGTCAGGTAATTATGTGGGGAAGCTCGTTAGACTAGGATAGTGCTCTGAAGGTAAAAAAGGTGAATTTGTATATATAATCAACGAATCGAGGTACTTAGATACATATATAAGTTATACATACATGCATAGTACTATATAAAACCTATTTTGTTTTACAAAATCACACATATACGATAGGAAAAAATTATGTCATGTGCGTGATTCCAACCCGCGTCCATCCACCCCTTTAGCCAGGGTATGCTCTAACCAATTGAGCTAACATGACATGACATCATAACTCAAATCTATTTGTTAATATTGTTAGGTTTGTAATAACGCCTGTTATGCGGATTACATTACAAAATCACAAATATACGATAGGTTTTTTCTTTGTTTTTTGTAGTACAACGCAAGTGGTACTATTGATGTCTCTCCATCCCAATACGATGGTTTAAGAACGATAGGATATATGTGATTTTGTAATCAAATCTATTTTGTTTTGCTTGTACATTAGAGAAGTATCCATATTATGAAGTATATCCAAGGCAATAACGTAAACAGTATACTAAGTAAAAATGTATGACATCAACCCCAGTGCTATAAGGTTTTTTTTATGTCGGACAAGGTGTTGCTTGTCGCTGTTGACGGGACTTTTATAAAGTAAATGTGTACATACACAATAAGTTACCCGTTGATTTGAAAAAGATGGATGGACAAACCTCTGGAAGCTTAGTTAGTGGCTATAATTACTATTAGTGTAAAAGTGTATCGATAATTGCAAGAGAATTTTATACTCGTATATTAATTAATGTTTTGTTTAATTTTAGTAATAATTTAGCGACTTCTGATAAAATATTTGCACGTTAGCTTGCAGACTACACTCATGCGGCACATTTGTATAACAACTCAAAAGTAAACATTTAATGTTTGTATTCTGGCAAATATATTATTTGAATATGAAAACGTAGAATAGTTACAAGAGTCGCTGTAATGAATTTCCACACAGAATCTTCTTCATGATTAGTATCCTGTTTTTGATGCTTGTTTAAGAAGATAATGGTTATGCAATCGTGTTGGAGGCATATTTCACAGTCCACGTCGTGTCCACTGTCGTTGAACTAATTATAACATCATTGTTTGTAATTTTTTGTTCCGTTATATCCAATGTTACTTTATTAAGTATGATGTATATACTACGTAAAAATCTGTAGCTACGTCCCTCCCCAAGTTAAATCTAAACTGAATCTATGAGTTCAGCTACGATAAAAATCGCTCAAGGGGCATGGATAACTAACGTATACATAAACGTCCGCAATAATGGGACTGTGGTCTTCCGAATTTGTTTAACCTCAAAAAATAACTGTAAATATGATATATTACATTTACAATTTTTACCGATTTCTAAAAATCTATGGTGGTATTATACTAGACAAACCATTTATAGTATTTAACATATGAGCCATTTGCTTTGATATTATTGAGTAAAATTGTAATGGTGAAGAATCAGCGTGTTTATGTAAGTTGTAAATTGTTTTTTTTTATTACATTTCTAACATTACAGCTTAACAGCTGTTTTTTGTATATTTTGGAACTCCTTCTTAATGATTTGAACAAATTACTTGATTTTAGACTTTGTTTATTTTCATGAGACTTTGTTTAATTTCACCAGACTTTTGCAGTTATATTTTGTTTTATTTTCCGACACAAGCTCCTAATTTTCATCGCTTTCATAATGTGCAACATCGGCCCTGTGCCACATTGGCTCTGTGCAACTCAAAAAAAGGGTTGCAAACATTTCAAGAGTTGTATGCGTCCAGCCTAGTCCCTATGTTGGATAGTCGGTATACCTACTAGAGATCTAATTACTCTGGTTGACATTACTTACAATCATAGTGTGCATTTATAGCCCGCAGGGTGACAGGCTAGAATTGCGCCCCTATCTTTCTGTGGGAGTCATAAGAGAAAATGTAGGGAAGCCTTCAGAAGAACTGCCACCTTAAACCGTGATCCCAAGACACATTCCAAGAGTGGGGATTAGTGCAAACCGTCACTAATGTGGGATGAATTTGTTAAACAGTGGTCGCTATGATTGTTGGTGTGATGGTTAAGTGGTCTACGGACTGCCACACAAGTTCTATGGCTCAAATCATGCCGCAATAGGCTGGAGCATTACTGTACGGTGGTCAGGCAAGACTTAACTAGAAAATCTGTCCGTCAGTACCTAATGGTGTGTTCCAGTTCACAACCAATGCTCTCTAATTTTGTATGCTCTGTAATTCAATTTTCAAATTAAACCCTAACCAAATTTTGCTTGGTTAAGCACATAAAAAATAGAGAGATTACAAATTTTAAAAGCGCTAAGTTTTCACCTTCTGTCTGCTGAAAAAGGAAATCTTCCCACCTAAACAACTTGTCTCTATATATTTGAATATAATTTGTTTGAAAATCATTTTAAGAAATATACTTAAACTTCTCAAAGAAGTAAACACCTGCATTGCACACTGCAGCAGATGAGTAAACACCTGCATTTTGCAGACCTTTTTTGATATTTCATGGATACCACTGTCTCTGAACTATGTGTGACGGTCACGTGGGGTGCCGAGCTAGCATGTTAATACCTGCTTCCCTCTAACTACTCCCGTGGGTGTCGTTACATGCGACTAAGGGTACGGTACCAGTAGGCGAGTGCCAGTGCCTTCTGAAGAACTGCTATTTTACACTGCAATCCCCAAGACGCCTGCCAACCGTAAACTTTGGCTAACCCATAGTTGACACGGGGATTCTGTGTTCAGCAGTGAACAATCCAGCTGAAACAATACAGCAGTAAGAATACCTTTCTAATCCTATGTGTTGTCGGCGTAGAAGTTTTTCTAGTAACGCTATGGAACATTTTTGATGTCTCATTCAACTCAAATTTTATCAGATGTCTACTAATCTAGATATTTAACAAAAAAGGTCATTTAAAGTGCTCCCGTACACTTTGCCGCCAACTAAAATATCATGTTAAATCAACGGTAAATTAAACAAAACAAAAAAATAAAACAACTGAAAAACGATGAGTCGAACTTTCAAACACACCCGCAGCAAGAAAGACCTGGCGCCGACATATTTTTTTTATTACCCCCATATCTGTGTTGTCCGATTTTAAAAGTTTCATTAATCATAAGTACAAAGAGAAAGCCCATTGTCCGTAGGTTCCAAATACATTTATCATAACCGGTCCAGGCAGTTTGCCCACAATGCTTTTGGAAAGGGATTTATTAATTTTCACACATTCATGCTTATATTGTGGACGCTAAACGATTTCACGGGATTTCGGTGAAGAAAAAATCATGATTGATGGATTAGCTTTAGGGTCATGTTACGTTTGTGAACAGACAAAGCGCCGCTAATGTGGTTACATGCATTGCCTCCTACGAATAAATATATGTAAAGAAATGTAAGTCAAGGTACAAAACTGCAGAACGAAAACCTTACCACGACGGGCATGGTTTAAAAAGTGTAACGCGCGGCGCAACAACATTTCCTTGACGCAACCAATCAGATGCGATAATTTCTAAACGCCAAATCAATTAACCAATCCAGTTGCATTGGAAAGATTGTGGTTGTTTTGTTAATTGTGGACTTGACCAGACTACAATCCGATAAAAAAAAACAGTAACTGTATGAGAATTACATCTCTATATATATTTATTTGTAGATTGCCTCCAATAACGATATCTTAAGTTTCTAGACTTAGATCATTAGAAGGTTACCACTTTTTCATCTTATTAGTGGTAGTGGTCAAAAATGTTTTCTGTTATTTAACAGATCTGTCGCCAAGCACCTGAAGGATTTATTCCGGCATCTGTCCTTGTGAACCGGTAATTTTAGATTACACTTATTAACACATTCGACCACACGTTGGCTTCACAAATACAACGCAGCCAAACCAATCGAGAATTCTCGATAGTGCGTTCGTAGAGCCAAGAACTCTTGAGGATGCTTCGTGTAAACGCGTCGAAAATTTATCCGGTTTGGCTGCGTAGCGTTTGTGACGTCATGTCGGCTTAACAGGAAAATTAGGCGGAATTGTCACTAAAATATTTTTAATATATTTAAAATGTTTTTATATATATTTACTTTAAATATTTCTTATTATTAAATATGGATATTCGCAGAGTAATACCTAAATCTATTCATTGCCTTCTTATACTTTGAACTTCAAGATGCCTGCCAAGCGTGGCGATCATGGCCAACCTCCTTAGGTCTTTTCAATGGTGGACGTTATGTGTGCCTGTATATATAGTTTAGTATGTGTATAGTCAGTATGTATGTGGTATGTAAAGCAGTATGTATAAATGTTAACGGAAAAGTGTGTAATCCGTCATTGTATACAATTCCTTCAATTGTGTGAAATTCCTAAAATAGATGGGAAAACTGTGACATATTTTACAATATGCACCTTTCCTAGGAAATCTATACATTTCCTAAATAGCAATCGGAAATGTATTACATTCTTGCTGTTTGTAAGTATAGCGGGGATCACTAAATCTCAATCATATTTGGGTGCAACGACGAGCGAAGCGAGGATGAGCGTTAGGTTACTTGTGACTACAACAACGCGCGAGCCGAGCGAGCGAAGCGAGCGTGCTGCAGCAGCAGCCAGCGAAGCGCCAGAAGAATTATAGCAAGTTTAATTTTGGTGATCACATTTATTTGGAGTAATTTTGCTTAAATAGGATATTTTAGTCACAGAAAGCATTACTTTTTTATATATTTCCTAGTATAATTTCGGAATTGCATACAATTCCTAGGAAATACAGAATACACAGAAAGTGTGTGTATTAAGGAATCTTTGAAACATTATTTTACACATTTCCTAAGAAGGCTCGGAAGGGTATATATTTCTAAGGAATTGAGTACAATTCCTGGGTTTCATACATTTCCGGTAACATATATAGTATGTATGTAGTGCAAGTAGTATAAATAGTTTAAAAGACCTTCGCAAACATATTCTGATTAGATTGGAGACATTTTGAAAAAAGGCGGTTATGATTTTAAAAGACCAGCGGGTGTAGAAAATATGAGTACTATTAACGATACACCAATAAGCCGAATAGAACTCCTTGGTCTCTGCCTACCTCTCTGGAAAACAGCTGTGCTGAAATTTCAATCAATCAATTACTCGCTATAAATGTTGCTTACGGTTAGATTGGAATAGTAGAATTAAAATTGATAGAATGCGTACAATTGATTGTTAATTAAAAACGTGTAAAAGAAAAAAAAACGTAAAGGTGTGTTATACTAATTAAAAGTTAATTTAACTCACAAGTGACTTCCGTTGTCTGACATAAAAAGAAACAATCAATTTTTATATTTTTTACTTATTTATGCCTCATAGGTTAGCCTTTGACCACTATCTCACCTGATGGTAAGTGATGATGTAGACGAAGATGTTGTTCAGGCTAACCTAGAAGTACTGGCTCTCAAGGACAACTGCCGGAACACACCGTTAGGTGCTTGGCACCAGATTTTCTACTTGAGGTACGTTCTAAGCTAGCCAGGTGGACATTCGCAAATTGCCCTACCACCATGCTATAACGACTGCCATCCTAAAACAACCGGGACCGACGGCTTAACGTGCCCTTCGAAACACGGAAACGCTCAGTAGTAATGTCACTAGCGGTCACCCATCCGACTCATGACCGCGCGCGACGTTGCTTAACTTTTCTGATCGGTTAAGAACAGCTAAGTAAACTTCGCTGCGAGCGCTTCAAATCAATACAATGATATTAAGGTACCAATCCCAATATCCATCTGAAACTACGACAAAACACTTTCAAAAACTAGGTATAATAAAACTGGACCACTAGGAACGCGAAACGGTTTAAATAATCCGATAACGTCCGTACAAACTTACGGATATAAATTGTTATACAAACTCCAAGTTGGACTTTTTACGGTTTTCTTTTCAAGATATTGTAAGAGGGGTTTATTTATTGGGGTTGCTGATTGATTCGTGGACGGCGAGATTAAAATAGCTCGACTTGTGATGTGCGAAAGGGTGTTATTGCTTTGCTAGCTAATATATGGCATTTCTTTCTTCTTTACATTTGAAACAGATATTTGCATGGTGGAAGGGGATTTTGCAAGTGCCCGCCTAGCTAGTGACCACTCTCAAGTAGAAAAATCTGTCACCAATCACCTGACAGTATGTCCCGGCGGTTGTTGTGGCCACAATCTCACCAGATGGTAGCGAAGTGCTCGTAGCGAAGTTTGCTTAGCTGTTCTCAACCGATGAGCATGAGCAAAGTTAAGCAACGTCGCGCGCGGTCATGAGTTGGATGGGTGACCACTAGTGACATTCCTACTGAGCGTGTCCGTGGTTGTTGTCTTAGGATGGCAGTCGTTATAGCATGGTGGTAGGGCATTTTGCGAACACCCGCTTGGCTAGCTACCACCCTCAAGTAGAAAATCTGTCGCCAAGCACCTAACGGTGTGTTCCGGCAGCTGTCCTTGAGAACCAGTACTTCTAGGTTAGCCTGAACAACATCTTCGACCGCATCATCACTTACCATCAGGTGAGATAGTGGGCAAATGCTAACCTATCATGCATAAATAAAAAAAAATGGTAAATTATGTGGTCGAAGGTGTTAACAGGCTTAACCTAAATAACTGGCTCTCAAGGACAGCTGTCGGAACACACTGCTAGCTTGGCCACAAATTTTCTGCTTGAGGGTGGTCGCTAGCCAGGCGGGCATTCGTTAAATGTCCTACCACAGCAATGCGGTGCTCAGGCCCACGGCGGGATTCGAACTATGGACCTGCTGTGGCAGCCAATGCCACTGAGCCATCACTGCTTGTCTACCGTTTATTGAGTTACACAGGGCCAATGTTGCACATTAAGAGGGTGATTAAAGTTAAGTGCTTATATCGGAAAATAAAATAAAATATGAACTAAACAAAGTCTAAAACCCCATCTTCTTTAGCTTGTCCAAAAGGCGCGATACTAAAAAATAATAGTAATCTTTACCTATGCCATTGTTCGATTTGAAAGTTTTCAACACGCATTTCTTAAAGCATTTAAACGAATTTCAGTTGTGAAAATTCATTCTCATTAAGGAGGAATTCCAAAAAATATTTTTGAAACTGCTGCACTGTTTTTCCTCTATCTGTCGCCAAGCACCAGCAGTGTGTTCCGGCAACAGGGCTTGAGAGCCAGTAATATTACAGACATATATAAAACGTCTCAGGGTCGTCACTTGTGACGAAATGCATCTGTTATAGGCAGGGGTTACCGCTTAACATCAGGTGGGCCACGTGCTGACGCGTGAGTTGTTCCACAACAAACATAAAAAAATGACCAAAAAAATTTTCCGTTTTTAGAGACATCAAGATCCCTAGCGAGAGACCAGCACTTGGCTTGGGATACTTATTACATTTTGATGTTACTTTACAAAAATTAATATTTAATAATAAATACAATAGTAATTAAACAACTTTAAACGGTTTAAATCGCGTATATTTATAATTAATTTTGTCCCGACGTTTCAAACACTTTGCAGTGATCGTGGTCACGGGGTGATTAATACATTATATTAACATTTTGCAAAAACACTTTAAAATATAAAAAATATGTGGTGACAATTCCGCCTAATTTTCCTACTGAGCCAAGGTAACCTCATTAAGTCTACATAGCCCATCAGAATTTTCAAAACGAAAAATCATCAGCAGTTCTTGACTCTTCAAGCGCACGAACGTTCTTACGAGATTTTGTTTTCGAAGATATTTTTGAATTATTTGTCAATATTAAGGTATGAAATTGCCGATTTACACTGTTTTTTTATTAAACATATTTATTTAATGAAAATGAGGCTCAGGTTTATATTATAAATCATCGAGTTGGCGGTTCGTTATTTCGATATTGGCGGATCCTTAAATATAATGACTTTAGGTTACGGATCCTCATATATAATGACTTTTGGTTACGGATCCTTAAATATAATGACTTTTGGTTACTACTTATGAACAAAATAATATTACTGTGTGTTGGTACAAATGCTTGAAATACATACGAGTTCCATACGCCCTTGGCTAGTTTTTGGTTCCGCTGCTATTAGTAAAACGTTATATATAAACGGATCGATTACATATATTTCATGACACGCTCTCTGTTGTTTCAAACACGATAATTGTACACTACATTCTAATTGGAGCACGAGCGTGGGATTTCAACTGTAACATGCTATTTGTATGGTAATACGTCGTAGGTATATCGTAGTTATGACTAATTGCGGTTTGATTGATGATTACAGGGGAACTCCCACCTTTTAAAAACTTTTATGGAAAACCAACATCATTATTGAAGCGCTCGTAGCGAAGTTTACTTAGCTGTTCTCAACCGATCAGCAAAGTTAAGCAACGTCGCGCGCGGTCTTGAGTTGGATGGGTGACCGCTAGTGACATTACTACTGGGCGTTTCCGTGCTTCACAGGGCACGTTAAGCTGTCGGTCCCGGTTGTTGTCTTAGGATGGCAGTCGTTATAGCATGGTGGTAGGGCATTTTGCGAATGCCCACCTGGCTAGCTACCACCCTCAATGGGTCCTCAGGTGTGTTCCGGCAGCTGTCCTTGAGAGCCAGTACTTCTAGATGAGCCTGAACAACATCTTCGACCACATCGTCACTTACCATCAGGTGAGATAGTGGTCCAAGGCTAACCTAACAGACAAAAAAAACTAACATATTGATACTAAGATTCATACCACGGCATCACGAAACAATAATGTTCATACAGCGCTATCTCTATCGCACAAATGTCTTGATTCATGCATGCAGCCCGCTCTCACGTTGAAGTTCTAATGTAAGTTTACTATAGTGACATGTGGTAGTGGAAATTAAAATAGTTAATGTAAGGTTTAAATAAGACTGAATTAAGATATGGGAGTTGGCCCCCTGGTTATAAAATTAACTGAAGATGTTATGTTAATTATGTGTATCCATTTTCTTTTTTTCATTGAGGCTATAATTACTATGAAAAATTAGGTACATATTTATTAACAAGTATATATTTATTAAAAAGGTAAAAGCATAACTAAAAATTATATATTATTTTTCGTTTTATCGTTATATTGAAATTAAACCTACAAGTTACATGTATGTATTTATGGAATCGTTTTTTAAAGCCCTTCATTTTGAAATGCCACTCGATGGGTCTGGAAGAAAAAATTGTCTCACAATATGGTGTCTAAACTCCACTAGTTTGTTTTTTATATGTACCTAGTGTCACTTGTGCTAACAAGACAAATGTAATGATATGCATTATGCGAATGGAACACAACGCCTGGCAAGCGACCCTCAAGTAGAAAATCTGTCGCCAAGCAACTAACGGTGTGTTCCGGCAGCTGTCCTTGAGAACCAGTAATTCAAGGTTAAAAAAATGTCAAATGATGTATCATCTACAATGTTTTGAGTAATATTTTAATTTTATAAGTTTAAACACATAACTGTTAGTTTTCTGTGTTCATAAAAGGACAACGTGAAAACCGTACCAGCAGTTACGTTTAAATGATAATAAATAGCACATGATATAAGTGCGGTAAGTTGAAAATTATAGCCGAAGGCTTATTGCTTGATAAAGAAGAGACTGTAATTATCAAAGCGCACATATATACTAGTATACGACGTTTTATAACATATTTGCGAGGAAATAAATAAAACTCGGACTTTCTTAAACGAATAAATCTTTAATCACAGGAGTTAAAAAAATTGAACCATATAGAGTAGTAGAGAGCCTTTTTCGCTGCCTCTGAGACTTCTGGCGATGTCAAATTAATAAATTCATTATTACTTGACGACATTTTCAAATAAAACAATTCAGCGAAAAGAAAAAGCGTGTGAAATAATTTTTACTTGTTCACAAATTAGCGAAGCGCGCGCATCAGCTCTTTTTGTTAAGGCAAAGGCACAAAAACAGCCAGTATTACTAATACAGTAAATCAATATTATCTTACCGACGACCTCAAAGATGATGTAGATATTGAACGCGAGCGTAGGGCTCTCGCGGTCCGTGGCAACATGCTGGCTCGCAGGTTCGCCCGATGTACAGAACAGGTCAAAGTTACGCTTTTCCAAGTATATTGCCAGGGAATGTACATGGGCAGCCTGTGGACCAGTCATACCAAAAAAATCGTTGAATACGCTAAAAGTGCAGTATAACAATATATTCAGAATGCTGGTGGGGCTCCCCCGCTGGTGTAGTGCTTCCGGAATGTTCGCGCAAGCTCGTACCGATGGCTTCCAAGCCGTTATTCGAAAGAAAGCCGCGTCGTTGGTGAGGAGGGTTCGAGGGAGTCGCAACAGCATTCTGAAAGTGGTTGCGGAGGATGTTTGTTCGCCTGTGCTGAGACGTTTTATGGGGGTGATGATCAAATAAATTCTTTAGAATATATTATCTCACTCACCCGGATGGCACGCCTCAGCTACAGTTAAAACAAAGTTTTTGTTTTTATTTTATTATATCGCCCATACACTAACACTAGTTAATAAGTTCTATTTTAATTTTTATTTTCTTTGTTATGTGTCTACTAACCCATAGACTATAAGTTGTCTGAATAAAGAAATTTGAATTGAATAAAATTAGTAAAACAAACCTTTACGAGCAAATGTGTTCTAAAATGGTTTACATATAAAGTGCAATATATTGACTGATTTTAAAAGTATTTTTCACTACATCTAACACTTTCGATGTGATACAATACCGTCGACGTTGTTAAGGACATTTTTGTTTCTTTTGGATGGTCTGTCTAGTAAGGTTGGTCTGACTTACACCGAAAAATCCAATTCAGACGGGTGAAGTTAATGAAATCATGCGAATGATTCATTTTAAAATCTTCGCCAAATTTGAAGGGAAAGTCTCCGCGTGTTTAGCTATAGAATGTGTTCAAATTCAAAATCATTTAATGTATGAACATAGGTACATAAAAGTTATTATCTTGTGCTACTGTAACTTTGCCCTAAACTATGGCTCTCTTAAATTAACTAGGCTGTGATATTAGAGTGTTCTTGTGGTGCCGGGATGCCCTTGGGGTGCCGGGCTAGAATGTCACCCCCCGATCACTACCCGTGGGTGTCTTAGGTAATTGTGTGCGGTTTTATAATAAAGTTCCTAAACATATTACAACGCTCACAGAAGGGAAATTCAAGTTGCATGTGAAAAACATATTGATTAAAAAATCCTACTACACAGTTTATGATTACATAAACGACAAAAATGCCTGGACAATTCCGCCTCCGCCAAGCTATTGCCTGTCACCTACATAATTTAAACAAATATTGTAATAACTCTATTATATAGTATGTATGTAACACATTGTTAAAAAAGATGTTTAAAAGAATGGCCCCGAGTTTCTTGCCCGTTCTTCTCGCAGTGGCTCTATACAATTTATTTGCTGAACGTGGCAGTACAATGTAGAATATTTCAATACTAAAATTTGTAATTGACCTTCATAAGAGCGTCGTAGACGCCTAAATTGAATAAATGATTTTGACTTTGACTTTGTCGTAAGAGGCGACTAAGGGTTATAAACCAGAAGGCCCACCTACGCTCAAGAGCACTTTCTGAGGACCTGATATCTCAAACTGCGATCTTGCCAAGCGTTGGGATTATGGAAAGCCCCCTCCCCTATAGTGGGTGAGGCAGTGGACAATCCGGTTGATAAGCACAGTACACACAGTACACAGATATTAGAGTATCTTTCGAACATTTTGTTGATAAATTTAAAGTGATTGTATGAAAAAAAAAACTACAAGATGTGAGAAGTAATTTGCATGTTTTTTTTAAATTATAGTGTCATTAGACAAACAGATACAAAATCATAAAATTACCACCAATTTACGCAGTTGGTACCATGCAGATGCATTGATTTTTACTAAATGAGCACGATAATTTATTTACATATGCATAAAACGATAATATTGTTTTATTAATGTTTTCAATAACCAGCTGTACTCACACGATTTTCACATTAACGGTAAGTTTATCATAAAATTACTTATATTAAAAATAGATCATAAAATATCTACAAAAAATATATTAATACTTTTTTTCTACGAGTCACCGTTTTAAAGATATTACGATTCAAAAACACTACACAACTATCGAGTTGTATACAGGGTGGAAACTTTCTAAATTGACCTTAAAATTCTAAATTGACCGGACTTAAACCGGTGTAAAATAATAAAGTATGGTAACTAAAATGATAGTCATAAGCTGTGTAAGGTGGATACACCTTACACAGCTTATGACTATCATTTTAGACTCCTGTTTTAATATACGCATCTCAAATTAAGTCGATCTAAGATGTAGCTTTTGAGATAGTCCTACATTCAATGTCTAAACAGAATCTTAGTATCTATCTCAACTTCCATTTGCTTTTATTTATACGAGGCTTGGGCCCGTTCTTCTCGCATTAGATCTATATCAATTTTTATGAAATGGTCATTTTAAAATAAACCCTGCATGAACTAAACTTTTAACCTTGCAATTTTCACGGCATTTCCTACCTCGCACTGCCAAAATTTGGAACCAGCTGCCTGGTGAAGTATTTTCGAACAGATACGACTTAGGGGCCTTCAAGAAGAGAGCATTTTCCCTCCCCAAAGAGACCTCTGGTGTTACGGATGTTCGTGGGCGACGGTAATCACTTACCACCAGGTGAGCCGCCTAGTCGTTTGCCCTAGTATCGCATAAAAAAAACTAACCTTCTCTTGTAGCTAAATCTCAAAAATGTTCCTATTTTGTATTATTTTCATTAAATGATACTGGAACAAGCTATAAAAACGCGTTATCAATGTTATGAATAGTATTTGTATGATATTATTTTTTGTAGCACTTTGGTTCTTACGATGAAAACGAAGACACAATGAAAAGCCTGCCAACAAGAATAAAATTCGATACATTAATACGTGTCTCTTCCGCTAAAAACTTTTCTCGTAAGTAAGTTTTCATGCAAAATAAAAAACAACTTTTTATTCAAGTAATTATTTTTTAACAAACTAATATGTCACGGAGGGTGAGGGCACATTTTGTGGAACATTTCAACGCCGGAAGTGATTCGTTAAATCGAACTATGTCACCCGTTTTAGGCGAGTTGCACACTTTGACTTTAACTTTTTAAATAAATACACGAAATAATAATCATCAACTTTCCTTTGTCTGCTCAAGTGGAGTCATTATAATATAAAACTTTGCGGATTTTATATACATTTATTCCATTAAAAATATGTTGTTTATTTAAATTGTAAAAACATGTTACGAATAACATGTTTACACTAACAACATGTAAGACAGGAACACAAGAGTATATTGTATGAAACCCTGACAGGGCACTAAGATATACACTATTTATGTACACTAGTACAGCCCTGTTGTGCGTATAATGCAAATACCATACTCATATCTGCGCGAGAAGTGACATGCTGCTCATTTGGCCCACTTTTCCCTTAGTCGCCTCCTACGACACTCACGAGAAGAAATCGGGAGGTGACATTCTAACCCGGCACCATAGGGTTGTCAACGCCTCATAAGCGAACGAAATCTTACAAAATTAACGAAAGAAAAGATAGGATAGCTCAAAAGGTGAACAATATTTATAAAGTTTTTGACCAACTTCTAATAGAGGAGGTGGTACTCAATTCAGCTGCATTTTTGCTACTGCAGTCCTTTTGACTGGTGAACCTATTTTGATGATTATTTTTTATTAGAAAGCTGATGCTTTCCGTGTGGTCCCGTTTAATTTCTTCAAAGTCGGTCCAGCCGTTTTTGAGTTACACTCCAATAACTAAAAAGTGTTTATATATCTTGATGATATAGTCATTGACAGTTAATGATAATCGATCCCGTAAGTAGCAAGGGTTAATAAAAAGGGAAAAAAATATATTTTTAGGTATAAAAAAAAAAGTTTACTAATGAATTTCATTAACACAAATACAATAAATTATATTTACCATCGCATGGTATTGGGTCCTTATTCGCATTTGCGAAATAGGCCATATTCTAAAGGGTTCCGCGCAAAAACAGACCACAAAAGAAAAAGAAAATGCTTTTTGGTTTTGATCACAGCTTTGAAATAACATTTTAAATTAGCGTTAACGATATTTGATGGTAAAATAGCCCGTGCTTTTTAGTAATGTGATGGAACAAGCTCGAGGCCCACCTAATGTTAAGCGGTATCATCTGCCTATAACAGATGCATTTTGTCACAAGTGACTAACTGCACTGCACCCGTCTTCCTGAGACATACAGTTGTTAAGTCTCTGTGCCTGTATTTTACTGGCTCTCAAGGACTGCTGCCGGAACACATTGTTAGGTACTTGGCGACAGATTTTCTACGTGGTGGTAGCTAGCAAGGTGGGCATCAAAATACTCTTCCACTACGCGTTGAAGCCGCATGCTTCAAAAAACCGGCGGCGGCGATCGAACCATGGACCTACGGCACCGCAGTCCATAGCTATAACAGCTCGGCTATCATTGCTTCATAAATATGGTGATTATAATATACCAATATATTGTAATTTCAACTACTTCAGATTTTGAGAGAGAATAAAGGAATCCAACTCAATAATTGAAGTAGCTGATATATTATGTAGACAAAAATGTTTGTAAATTAACGACTGGTAACCCTTTTTTATGAATGATAAAACATTAAAAAAATATTGTAGACTAATCAAAGAATTCTAAACAATGACACAACACATGCTAGCTTGTAAGAAGTTTTTTTCAGCTATCTTCTCTTACGTTGGACCTCCCTTAAAATAATAATTCGGTAAATCGAACTACGTAAATATGGTATTCGTTAAGCTACTAAAAACGATATCACATTATGGCCAATCATCTTTGGTCTACACAAAATATAATATCAAAATTTCAGGATTGTGAATTGTTCTCTCAGATGGATGGATCCATTCTGCCTTTTGCCTTAAATAAAGGCATGCCCGGTATGTTATTTTTTTGCCTGTCGTTGATTTTGTATACTGCTTGGTATCCTGAATTTCTTAAGTTTCTCTGACAAAATACTTAGGAACGCTGTAGAAATCCTTTCGTCTAATGAATATTAGACGAAAGGATTTCTACTTCAATATAAATGATAATATTTCGAGGCTGTTTTCTATATACAAACATATAAAAGTACATGATCAAATCATGTTTATGTTTTTTTTTATTGGTAATGAACATAGTATTTTTTTAAATAGATTTTGAACATGGTAGGACTATGTAATAATATCGTAGTGGCAGTAAGCTGTTAACTACATTTTAATGTATACTCAAGATTTAAAATAAAAGGAAAATCAATAAAAACTACTTTTGAAAAATTACCACAAAGTACTGCTAAGCTTCTACTATCGTAAATTGCTTCTATATATTTTCCCAATTTCGTTTACATTGTATGGTCTATACTACTCAGTTCAGTTTGTAATAGCAGCACTTATTTTATAAAATATACTTTAGGGAATGAATAAATGCTGTTTAGTTATAAAATACCTAGTGGTTTACGGTCGCCCTAAAGAAATGTACCGTCTTGTACATTTTCTGGGCCACATTATTAAAGGTGGCCTGGTTGCATTTAATTTGTAGCTCATTGTTATTATAATTTCGTTATAATTAAGTCATAAAACGTATAAAGAAAATTAAACACAGTGACTTATATTTTTACTACAAGACCCACGAGCTACTAAGTTCACTTTTACGATTTATCTATATTTATCTATACTTATAATAAAAGTGTAACAGATCCAATTATGTACATGGCAGATATTTTAGAAAAAAAAAATTGAGGGCCATCTGTAACTGACACTGATGCCAAAACTGTATTTTTTTTAATTTTTGTCTGTCTGTATGTCTGTCTGTCTGTATCTCGGCCACGCATCACTCCAAACCTACTGAATGGAATTCAATGAAACTTAACACGATTTGAGTTTATACTACGAAGAAGGTTATTGTATACTTTTTATCCCGAAATTCAGCACGGTTCCCTCGGGAAAGGGGATGAAAGTCAAAAAATGTAAACTTAGTTGTTTTTTATTAACGCGTAGTCCGACTTCAAATATTATTTTTTGTGAGAATAGTGACGAGTGAGACCGGCGCCCCAAGGGCTGCCCAGCACCCCACGGGCAGCCCGGCACCCCACGGACAGCTCGACATCCCATGGGCAGCTCGGCACTCTTATTTAGTTTTGCAAGCTTGCTAAGATAAAGCTCTTTAATCTGGAACATTCGCCACAATCAGTTTTTTTAATGTATATAATGACCACCATAAAATGTTTAATTTTTTTTTATGCCTGATAGGTTACCCTTTGACCACTATCTCACCTGATGGTAAGTGTTGATGTGGTCGAATATGTTGTTAAGGTTAACCTTGAATTACTGGCTCTCAAAGACAGCTGCCGGAACACAACACACCGTTAGGTGCTTGGCAACAGGTTTTCTACTTAAAGGTGGTAGCAAGCCAGGCGGGCATTCGCAAATTATAATGACTGCCATCCGAAGACAACAATCGGGACCGACGGCTTAACGTGCCCTCCGAAGCACGGAAACGCTCAGTAGTAATGTCACTAGCGGTTACCCATCCAACTCATGACCGCGGGCGACGTTGCTTAACTTTGCTGATCAGTTGCGAACAGCTTAGTAAACTTCGCTACGAGCCCTTCAAAATGGTGGAAAAATGAACATAACCTTATTGATCGATTTTTTTTTTATAACCTCATAGTACAATACCTATGTGACAAATACATAAAAAAAACAAATCGAGCCGCTCCACACAAAGTCGCTAAATCCATACTTGGGTCATTATGTAATGATATGTAAATAGTTATTAAAATATCTATAATATATATAAATGATTTAATTTGATTTGATAACTCGCACACAGCTTTATGAGCTCTAGCTGACACAGCACGTAACTTACGCAGTAGTTTGAGTTATGCACAGTTTATATAGATTTAAATATGTGTGAAACTCACGAGAATTTCAATTCAAAAATGTATATAGATTTTGCAAGCATGTCTCAGCAAGGGCTCATCTAGTTTTGCACGACCTATACAAGCTTGGTCCATCCATTCGTTCTACGTATAAATAACGGATCGTATCTTTTTTGTTGGAATTGGAAGCGGCAAGCATCCTACATCTTCCTTTAATAATGTCGTCCAGGCAACCTTTTGGGTGGTCTTCCGACTTTGCACTGGCTGGTTTGTGGCCTGCATCCAAGAACCATGAGGCCAACACCTCATCGACGAGTTCTGCGTATTAGATGCCCTGCCCACTGCCACTTCAGTTCGCTAATCTGCTGGGCTATGTCGATAAGCCTGTCTCATTTCTCGTAGCACCATCAGAACTAAACCAGGTTAATTTCCTGTGAAGCGACTTCTGGAAGAAAAAGTGTAGGGGGCCTCTGCCCCCTTCGGTTCCATTGTTCATATCCAAATTGCCCAAGTCTCAACTACTAATCACTACTTTTGCCCAGCTTCGGTTTGAAGACCCCCATAACAACATTGAAATACGTCTCTGAGGTATGTATAGACCAACTGATGTCTTAATACATGGGGCACACTAAAAGTTTTGCATTTCTAGCTAATCGGAACTATTTGAATTTCGAATGTTATATTTTTGGAACGACTTGCAACCTTTTTGTAGTAAAAAAAAATTGGCGGGAAATCTATCGCCTCGCTAGGAATTCGTGTTGGCAATCGCAGGACATAGCATTCCCACGGTGACGCTGCTGCATCTCCCGCTTGTAGTGTGCAGCTGCGCCTTCTGTCAGTTGTCAGAGTTTCGTTTGTTGATCAGCAGGATATACCACAAGCAGGTGAGGTTAACCCAAGTTAAGTTGCCACAAAATTGATATTTGTATTAATTTTAAAATTTTAGAGATTTTAGGATCCGAAGCACTCTTTGCTCCAAAGCAAAGAGTGCTTCCGCTCCCATACATCTTCAATATCTAAAATTTTAAAATAAATACAAATATCAATTTTGTGACAATCAAAAATATTTTTATAAATCTGCAGCTTACAACCCGTAAATGAGTAGTCATTAAAAGTATTACCAACAGTTACGAGCAGCGGGGCCTTGTGAATACAAAATATCCTAAAGAAGGAAAGGTAACGCAATTTACCGTCAAAGTATAATTTATGACGATTTTTTATGGACCTATAAAAGCGCGCGGCGGATGGATAAGTCGGTTTTAATAAAAAAATTAAGTGAAAATTTTATTTCTTCTACTTATTACTTTATGGAACTTTGTGAGGGGAATATTGGAACAAAAGAAATAATATTACAACGTAAGTAGGAAACGAATAATTATTTGTTGCCATATTATTTTATTCCAGACGGAATGAAATAAGGTTAATTCTCTACGAATGTACCATTATCGTAACTAATTATCTTTTATTTAAAATTACTTGCTCCCTCGCAAAAGGAGTGTATGTTTTTTTTCGTTCAATTCAGATGTTAAAAAAATGTCAGACCTATGCTATGAAAAAACATATAGGTCGGTAAAAGAGACAGCTTCATACTATAATGAACTTTTCAATTTTTCACGTATCGAAGCTAGCACGTAACAGTTACCTTTTTATTTAGCACACAGTCTATTTGTTGTTAACAACAAATAGGCTATTGCTAGATTTAATTTATTTACCCCCGAAATATTCAAATTCTATAAGTCCATGTTCTAGCAGCTGTGTGAGTGAGCGCATTATCATGGTGAACAATAATGCCACGGACACCGCTACTTGGTCGCTCGCTATTCAACTCCGCGAAAGCTTGACGTAGACAAACTTCGCTATACCATTCACTAGTAACTAATCTACTGCGTTGAAATAAAACCACTATCATTTGTTTATTAACGCTTTGAGCGCGAATAATTGTAGTGGGAAATCGTTTTCTTCAAACACATATTGCGTGGATTGTTGTTTTGTAAGAGGATTGTTGTTAATCCACGTTCAATGCAATTTGAAATCTTTATTTCAACATATGTGGTTTACAGGCATGCCTTAAACTCTTTATTACAAAATATAACGTATTTACTCACAGTATAATTCCGTAGCAGAGCCAAGCGTGTGCTTATCAAGATTAGTTATGAAATCTCAACTACGTTTAAAACCACGATAGCAATAAGTAACTGATACTAACGCAGGAGCAGACTCCCCAAGACATTTTTCATGACATTCCATGAATGTTGACCCTTGTATATAACCATAGAACGAAAACCTTGCCGTGAGACGTCCATTGTTGCAAACAAAAAAAGAATGACACATAAACTTAAAATATATATAAAAAAGAAATACACATAGATGCGCGAATAGAAAAAAAGAAGCCAAAGGAATAGAAAAAAAATTAAATTAACCTTCAATTCAAAATACTTTAAAGAAAATATGACATAGTAATAATTACATTATATTAATACCATGGCCTTCGATTTTCGTAATAGTCTAAGTACATTGAAACACATTGTTAAAATACATTTCAAAAGATCGGCCCCGAGTTTCTTGCCCGATCTGCTCGCAGTGACTCCATAACAATTTTTATCTGAATGAGGTAATTTAGTGAATAATGTGTTACCTATTTTATACTGGCCATCTTTCTTGTATATTAGTATATTTTTATGATACAGGTGTTCTCAACTGTAAAGCAAAAAAATGACCTAATTTAGAAAACCAGCGTCATCTGATTTAGACCACGTGTATCTCAGAAAATTGGTTTGCAAACCAGTGTATGCTATTCATTTTGTTCATTGGTTTTTAACCCTTAGGGATAGAGTTCGCTTATATGATTATATACATAAATAATATGTATTATCATGCTAAAACAATACTCAAAATAGAATCCAAGACATATTTCACTACTACTGTACCGATACTGATATCGTATTGTGTATAATTATAGGTATATTTATATAACTATTATTGAATAACATTCATGAGGAACTCAGTAGCTATTTAACTAGGTTCCTATTGCTCCCTGAGATATAACTGTTAGTAAGCTATATATTATTAACGTATTGCCTTACGACAAGACTGGATTTGCGGTTGCGGTTATATCTGCCAGTGAGTAGAGAGGGTGCAACGTGGAAGCTTGACTTTATCGATTCATTAGTGTGTAGCTAGAAAATAATTGCCTAGGAGATGTATTTGGTGAGGCGTCAAATATGTTCTATTTTTAAGGTAGTATTATTGGTAATTGACCTTCATAAGAGCGTTGTAGAGGCCGCAATTGAATAAATGATTTTGACTTTCACTTTCTGTTCAATGAATATAAAGCTATATCTAATAACGGAATGAAAATCAGATTATTTTAACCTTATTTTTTTTTTTTGCTTTTAACTCCGATGCTGATACCTATTCTAAATTATATGTCTATACTAGTTGACCCGGCAAACGTTGTTCTGCCATATAAATAATTTAAAAAATAAGGGTTGATCGTAGAAGGGTGAAAACTGAGGATTGTATGTATTTTTGTATGTTGAATCAAAAAAAATAGAAATAAAAAATTTTGTCTAAAAAAAAAAATTTGGGTTGGACTGCCCCTAACATTTAGGGGGATGAAAAATAGATGTTGGCCGATTCTCATAGATACCGGATAAGCACAAAAAATTTCATCAAAATCGGTCAAGCCGTTTCGGAGGAGTATGGCAACGAAAACTGTGACGTGAAGAAAGATGTTTAAATATCCATCATTGTGGGAAAGGAACTGCCTTCTGCAACACAGTGAAAACTACAGCAGCGGGCAGGGATTTCATCTTTAAATTGTATCAAATTTTTATACAATAAAGATATTTGTATTTGTAATAATATTTTTATTATTCTTTATTCACCTTTTAACATGGGTACGGTATACTAGGTATGTATCTAATCATTATGCATCATTTCTAAAAATTACATTAACTTGTTCGCAATTATACAAAATTAAATATATATGACTAAAAGCATGAAATAAAATATCGAGTCTTTAAATAATAAAATAACATCAATAAATAATTTTAAATGAAAATATAAAGCACTAAAAGCGTGTCGAAGCGTTTCGCTTCCACATTTATCATCCGCACAGCGAAGGAGTGGAACTCATTACCCGCGTCTTTGTTTCCCGAACAGTATAATTTGGGAGTCTTCAAGTCTAGAGTGAATAGGTATCTTCTAGGCAAGCATGCTACATCTTCGGCCGCATCATCACTTTCCATCAGGTGAGATCGGGGCCAAATGTTTGCCTATAAAGAATAAAAAAAGAAAGAAAAAAAAATTGTTAATAATTTGGTCTATTATAATTTTCTAGTCAGTATTGATGAAAGAGGATTAATTATTATATCCATAAATTTATATAGATTGTAGAATATATGGTTTTAAAAAAGTATCTTTATATATGTCTTATTATCTGAAAATACTAATTTTGATAGTGATAAAGGGAATTTATTTTACATTTTTAATTTATTGTACGGGCCTTGTTTTCGCACTTTGACTGGCTTACACCCTAGGTTCGTACTGTTTCTCCGTATTCCCTTAGTTAAAACTAAGACTATCAATTTTCGTGGTGTAACTTTTATATATATTTATAAACTTAAAGTGATACCGATGTTATAATTTTGTTGGTTTTAAATTATTTATTATTAGAAGCTCTCTTTCTTAGCCCATTTCTTATTCTTATTGATTTGTTCAGACACATTTAAATATTATAAATTAAACCGGCAAAAACACTCACGTTGAGGATATCATGACATCTCAATATTATGCCAGCATCAGCACCGTCACCCGATATACTTATGGTATTACTAACAACAGACGGAATATAAGAACAGTGACAATATACCGGACAGTTACAGTATACAAGCCTAGTTTTATTGATTAAAGGCTTAAGTTTCAAAAGTGCGTAGTTGTTGTACTTGATATTTATTTGCATACCAACTTGTCAATAACGGCGCACGATTTAGTATGTAGTGTATCCAAGAAACACATTTTCAGTTGATGATATTCTATTGTTGCCTTTTTGGTAAGGTAATGTATCAGTCGGATTGTCTACTGCTGAGCACAGTCTCACCCATTTAGGGGTGGTTTGCCAGAATTCCCACGCTTAGCAGGCGTCTAGGGGATAACAGTTCAAGATGTTCTTCAGAACGCTCTGCTGCCCTCCTTCCGGTATTTTACCTTTAGTCGTCTCTAACGACATCGACAGGCAGAAATGGGAAGGTGACATTTTAACCCGGCACCCCACAGGTCCGGTACGGTATTTCAGAATAAAAAATTATGTTTATATAATATTATTCCGTTACCCGCAACTTTGTGGAATCGTTTTTTTTATGCTTGATAGGTTAGCCTTTGACCACTATCTCACATGATGGTAAGTGATGATGTGGTCGAAGATGTTGTTCAGGCTAACCTAGAAGTACTGGCTCTCAAGGACAGCTGCCGGAACACACCGTTAGGTGCTTGGCGACAGATTTTCTACTTGAGGGTGGTAGCTAGCCAGGTGGACATTCGTAAAATGCTACCGCCACTATGCTATAACGACTGCCATCCTAAGACGACAACCGGGACCGACGGCTTCACGTGCCCTCCGAAGCACGGAAACGCTCAGTAGTAATGTCACTAGCGGTCACCCATCCAACTCATGACCGCGGGCGACGTTGCTTAATTTTGCTGATCGATTGAGAACAGCTAAGTAAACTTCACTACGAGCGCTTCATAATATTCTATATTTATACAAATTCGTCATTGCTAGAATTATCGTTATCCAGTACTTGGTGTCGATGATAAGGGTAAGCACTTTTTATTTTTGACCGTGTTATTTTTTTTTATATGACATTAATTTTTATTTCTAACAATTATTATTATTAGTTAGGTATTTCGTCATACTAACATAATATATCCTGTGAAATGTTCACACTGCTATCTATTTCGGTTCCACATGTTCCTTTTAAAAGTTGGACCAATACACAGCCGATATTTAGTAATAGTTAGCTAGTACGGAACCCTAAAAAGTTAAAACATTGATTTAGTAATTGCTCTTTTATAACAACAAAATCAACAAAAAGTATACATGTACGTATGAACAAATATGTACTGAAATGTAAGTCAACCTCAAAAACGGCAGAAAGCAAACCTTACCGCAGCGGGCGTGTTTATATAATGACATTACCTTGACGCGACCAATCGGATACAATATCTAAACGCCAAATCGAATAACTAATCCAAATAAATTTGGAAGATTGTGCATGCTTTGTTAATTGTGAACTTGAAGATTGCAAAATCAAAGCGCTTACTGTATGAGAGTTACCCTTCTTTACAAACTTATTCCCAGACTTATAATATACAATACTCTCTCCTGTTTTTCATAAAACACATTTGTTTCATGAATATATAACAAAAATAACCCAATGTAAATCATAACGTTACTAATCAATACTTGTAAAGATATTTTTTTTTTTTTATGCTTTATAGGTTAGCCTTTGACCACTATCTCACCTGATGGTAAGTGATGATGTGGTCGAAGATGTTGTTCAGGCTAACCTAGAAGTACTGGCTCTCAAGGACAGCTGCCGGAACACACCGTTAGGTGCTTGGCGACAGATTTTCTACTTGAGGGTGGTAGGTAGCCAGGCGGGCATTCGCAAAATGCCCTACCACCATGCTATAACGACTGCCATCCTAAGACAACAACCGGGACCGACGGCTTAACGTGCCCTCCGAAGCACGGAAACGCTCAGTAGTAATGTCACTAGCGGTCACCCATCCAACTCATGACCGCGCGCGACGTTGCTTAACTTTGCTGATCGGTTGAGAACAGCTAAGTAAACTTCGCTACGAGCGCTTCGAATATATTTTGAAAATAACCTTATTCTCCCCAACCTGCAGCCATCAGGAAGCTATAAATTATTACCGTACTGCCTTACGACAGGACTGAATTTGCGGTTGCGGATATATCTGCCAGTAGCAAGAGTGCGGAGTGGACGCATGGCTTTATCGATCGGTAAGCCGATGTCTACGGTAACGATGGTCTTATGTCTTTACTCTTTGAGATAACTATGTTATGTATGTTTATGAATATACAGGGTCATTGGTAAAATTCTAACAACCTCTTAAGGTCGACTTCTTCTAGCCCTAAAAAACATTTTGCGATTATTTTTTTGTTTAAAAAAAAACTTATTTATTATGTTTTAATGCGTAGGCAAGCCAAGAGCGCCCGCCGCGGCAACACTGGCCAGCGCCGTGGTCCCTTTGAATAGAGTTTTGAATATTTACACTGAGCAAAGTAATAAAAAATAAGAAATTATACATTACAGGCACAAAATACTTTTGACATCAGGTGGTCCTCGTGCTTATTCAGTCAAAAACATATAAAAAATAAAACAAAAGAAAATTTAAAGAAAAAGTCTTTTTTTTTTCAATACAAAACAAAAATCGTCTCAATGTTTCTTAGGACTAGCAGAAGTCAACCCTAAGAGGTTGTTAGCATTTTACCAATAACCCTGTATAAATTCAAGGGTTACTTTGTAAAAATTTAAAAGTTGTTTATTGACTCTCCGAGCGCATGTTCCAGAGATAGGTTACTAAATCGTGTGCGCGAAGAGAGATGACGGCACAGTAGACCTCCGGCGTCGCTTCAGACAACAGATTGCCATTCTCAGACTACAACCGGAAGTGACCGAAGCATATACGACCTAAGTTGTACATGCCACCCATCTAGGTAGATACTGCAGAGAAGATGTCTTACCCTAGTTAATCGGTTAAGAATGGCTAGACAAGTCCCAGTACAAGCGCTACAAATTTATTTAATTAAAATCAATATAAGCTTTTGATATTGAATTAAACGTTTGATATTTGTAATTGAACGGATAACAATATAGATGATATATACAATAATGGAAAAGCACAGACACACATCATGCCATGGAGACTTTAATGCATTTGGTCAATCAATATTAAGTACTAGCAGCGGTCCGCAGAATTAAAAAAGTATAGTGCTTTGGCACATGCTTTGCAACAACCTAGTATTACATCATTATTATTTTCCGACCATACTACACCTGTTCATTCCATAAGATCATTAATATTTCTATATCAATGGGAAAAGTAACACAAAAACATTTTAAACATAAACCATACGTTTTTTTCTAACTACACAAGATGAGAATAAAACAAGAGGCCAATTTTCGAGGCTTACCTGACAATCTCGTCGGTGTATGCGCCAACTATTGTTCAAATAAGAGCGTTGATTAAGTTTTAGCAATGGTCCAGTGTCATGTGTGTACTTACCGTGATTAAAATCCCGTGCGCGGGCTTGACATTCACCGCATGTTAGGTATTTTGCCAACGATTGTCTGGTTAGCTACCATCCTCAAGTGAAAATCTGTTTTCAACAAATGTTAAAAACATTTTATACACCTAATGTGTATTTATTTATTTATTTATTTATTATTAATGGACGAGCAGCAATATGCTGATATGTCCATATCATTGCAGTGTTGGATTTATAGTTTCAGAAGAGATTTCTTTTCTGTAGATAGCCATTTGTCCAGTTTATTTTTAAAATTGTTTATTGATGTGGCTGACACAACATGTTCTGGTAGTTTATTCCAGTTATGCACTACTCTGTTACTCAGGAAATGGTGTGCAGGCTTTGTATTGGCCAAATCCCGAGTAAGCTGGATTTTATGTCCCCGGTTTGGCCTTGAGCTTTCTCTGATTATATAAATGTCTTCTATGTTAGGTAGGTTATAATATTGATTAATGATCTTAAATGTCTCAATAAGATCACCCCTAAGGCGTCTTTCTTCTAGACTAGTGAGGCGTAGTGTTAGGAGTCTCTCTTCATAGGACTTGTGACGCAGGACCTGTGGTAATTTGGTTGCTTTCCTCTGGACACTTTCTAGAAGGTTAATATCTTTTTGGAAGTATGGGCTCCAAACTTGAAAGCCATACTCTAGCAGGGGTCTGATATATGTTTTGTATATTTTTAGAAAGACTTCTACAGTGAAGAATTGGAATGATCTCCGTATGACATATAAAAATGAGTTGGCCTTTTTCACTATAGATGTGATTTGATCTTCCCATTTAAGATTAGATGCTATTAACACTCCTAGGTCTTTTTGCAGATCAACAGATTCTATATCACTGTTGTCTAACATATACTTTGCTCTAGGGTTTGCTGAGCCCAAGTGTAATACAGTGCATTTTGCTGCATTCAGTTTGATAATCCAATCCCTGGCCCAGGCTTGGATGCAATTAAGGTCCTCCTGTAGCTGTCCGGATTTAATTAGTGGGTTGGCAAAGATTTTACCATCATCAGCAAAGAAGGCAGTCTGGGATTGAATCACCTCTACCAGATCAGTGATATAAATTCCAAATAGATGAGCTGAGAGCACCGACCCCTGGGGAACGCCACTAAATACTTGTTTTGGTTGAGATAGGTATGTTCCAACACGTACTTGAAAAGTTCTATCTTTTAAGTAGTTTTCTATCCACTTGAGTAGTGTACCTCGTACTCCAAAATGCTCTAGTTTAATCAGTAGGCGTTGGTGAGGGACCTTGTCAAAGGCGCGTTCAAAGTCTAAGTACACAATATCCACAGGATTGTTGTTGTCAAGGCTTTTTGTCCACGAGTGTATGCATGACAGCAGATTTGTAATGGTGGACCTCTTTTTTGTGAAGCCATGCTGTTTAATAGATATTACACATTCTCTGTTTAAAAATTGGGTCAATTTTATGCTTATAATTTTTTCCATTAATTTTACAACAGTACTGGTAAGACTAATAGGGCGGTAGTTTCCGGAGACCATCTTGTCACCCTTCTTATAAATCGGCGTGACCAGGGCATGCTTCCAGTTTTGAGGTAAGTAACTATTTTTGAAGGACATATTAAAAAGTGTGCTAAGTACAGGAGCCAAGATGTGGGTACTGTTCTTAAGTATAAGGCTTGGAACTTGATCAGGGCCAGGAGATGAGTTGATACGCAGGCTTGTAATTGCTTTCTCCACATCTTCTACAGAAAAGGATATATCGCATAGATCATTTTCCACACGAGCCACACCAACTTTCACCAGTTGTGACAAAGAGGGCTCTAATGAGTATGTTTTTTGAAATTCTTCGGCAAAAACATCAGCCATTTGAGAAGGCTGCGTTACCAGGTAACCACTCTGGCTCCGGATGGCTGCTGGGATGCTCACTTTTGAAGACGAACATCTCCGAATGTAAGAGTAAAATGATTTGTCCCCATATTTAAGTATTTCGGCTTCATAGCAGCTCCTTTGTTTCCTCGACATATCAACACATTTGTTGTTTGTTTCTCTGTAAAGTTGGTAGTCATTTTCTGAGCCAGAGGTCCTGTAATTGTCCCAAAGAGTTTTTTTTTCAGCCACTAGTTTTAAAACATTTTTATCAATCCATGGTTTATTTCGAAGTTTATTCTTGACTTTTCTTTCTGGGGCATGTTTATCAACAGTTGTGTTGATTGCAGACAAGATATCCATCCACAATTTTTCTGTATCATTGAAACAATTTACCTCCTCTAAATTGTTCCTTAAATCATTATTGAAACTGTCAAAGTTAATATAATGGTAGTAACGTTTAAACTTAGCCTTATCAGTAGATTTTCTTACTAGGCACTGAAGGCTGAATTCTAGTACAGCATGGTCACTTTTGCCGATTGGAGGTTTGTGCATTACTTCATCAATTAGAGAATCCTCATTTACCATAACTAGATCTAGTAAGGATGATTCTTGCCCTTGTCTGAAGCGTGTATGGCATTTCACCAACTGATGGAGATTGCTGTCTCGGAACATATTAACAAAGAGTTCTTCGGGGCCAGAATAACTATGGCCTGGTGGAATAGGCCATTTAATAGTTGGATAGTTGAAGTCACCTGCAATGATCACTGTATTTCTTTTAGTAGCAGTAATGAGATTATTTAGTAATGTAGTGTCACGAGTTTTCCATACAAGTTCATCCTGACTACCTGTTCGATATAAACCAATAACCAAGAAATTATAGGTACTAAATTGTATATCTACATATAGTGCCTCAACTTCATCGCACATATAATTTTTGTTGCGCCTTGCTATGATAGGAATACCGTTTAAATGTTCCTTAATATAAATGGCTACACCACCCCCTCTAGTTTTTCCTTCAGCCTTATTTTTCTTATGCTTCCGGTCATGTCTTAATAGCGTATAGCCTGGGATATTGTATGTGCCATTACGATCATTGCTGTTTAGCCAAGTTTCAGTGATGATTGCAATACATGGACTATTTGTGTTTATGTAGTTCAAAAAAAGGTCAAACTTAAATGGTAAAGATTGTATATTGGTATAGGTGAAAGTAAGGTCAGCATATGGATTTCTATTGACATTGGCTAGTTTTTTTGTGCGACAATTTTTGGGTTACCTTTTATATATTTTATGGTGAGGCTGGTTTCCCCTTTTCCAGTACGGTCCTTTAAGGTTTCCCGGAGTTTGTTCAGTTCTTCACGTTGTTTAGGAGTTTTATCATCATATACTCTTACCTCTTTTTGAGCCTTGTTCTTGTTTTTCAGTAACCAAATAGCATCCTGACGGTACTTTAATATCACCTTCAATGGGCGCGGCTTTACTATACCTTGTTCACGGCGGCCTAGACGTTGTACCTTTACCACTTTGTCTGAGAAGTCAGTGCCGTTGTTTATGTCGTGCAAGATTTTCTTCACACATAATTCATCATGTGACTTTCTTTCACTGCCGATGTCTGAGTCACTTTCCTTAACACCAACAAGTATTACATTAGTGGCTCTGCGCTCCCGTTCCATTATTTCTTCTAATAATGCGTTAGTGTCCGTGGGCATCTCGGTCATAATCGTCGCAGTTCCCGCGGTGTTTGATGGTGTAAGGCGTCTTTCGGCGAGCTGCTTTTTTACGTCATCGAGTTCTTCTCTTAATCCATCGTAGGATTTGATTAGTTTTGGTACTTGAAAAAGGGCCTCTCGGCATGGAGGACACAAGTACAGGAGGGTGCGTTTGCCCTTTAATCCCATAACACGCACCTCACTAGTCGTCAAGTTGCTGCATTGAAGACAGATATGTCGTTTGCAACCATCACATTGCACCACATTTTCATCATTATGATCATCTTCACATTGAAAGCACTTTATTTTATTAGACATTGTTAACAAGGATTTGAAACAAACTCAATCAGGCCACGAAAATACGTTACGAATTTTACACTTTTTGTCTCTTCACAACCACTTTCACAAGTCTTTTTACAATGCTTTTACCACAATAAATACGTAATTGATTATTTAAAAAAACAATTTTTGTCCAAAAATAATGCTCTTTAACTATTTAATTCTAATTTAAAATACGACACGACTTCCAACACTGCTTTATCAATCGAGGGTAGGAGAGAGAAAATATGAATTAAATATGTATTGATGCATCATCATTATCAGCCAGAAGACGTCCCATGGTGAACAAATGCCTCTACCATAGAACGCCATAAAGAACGGCTATTAGTCGCTTGTAACCATTGGCTACCCGTGACCTTTACGATGTCGTCAGTCCACCTAGTGGGGGGCCTACTAACTCTACTTCTTCCGGTGTAATGTAGTAACCACTGGAAAACCTATCTTCCCCATATATTAATTACCTGGATATAATTACCGCCGGAAATCTACCCAATGCACAATATTAAAAATGAAACTAGTGTGATGCTAGTATTTCACACTTCTATCTATACCTTACACCTTATCCAGCATCAGAAATATAAGCCAATGCTCCTATAAACAGTGCACCAATATATTTATGTCATACATAAAATATACTGGATACCTCAATATTGCGTTTTACAGCATAAAAAAGAATGAGCCTTCAAGCACTTTGTATATTAAATGTTTCACAACGTATACACAGTTTCAGTTGTTTTTTGTTACCTATTTTGCAGCCATGAAATGAGCTCAGGGTGTTGATTCTGCTACGTGCTTATTTTTTACTTTTTATAATTACAGCATACGTCGCAGAATTCCATTTTTTTATGCCTGATAGGCTAGCCTTTGACCACTATCTCACCTGATGGTGAGTGATGATGTGGTCGAAGATGTTGTTCAGGCTAACCTAGAAGTACTGGCTCTCAAGGACAGCTGCCGGAACACACCGTTAGGTGCTTGGCGACAGATTTTCTATTTGAGAGTGGAAGCTAGCCAGGCTGGCATTCTCAATATGCCCTACCACCATGCGAAAATTATGTATTTGTTAGTAAATTATCATAAGAACTTGGTTATGCAATGATGCATATTTATCATCTTGTAGCTGAGCTGCATAATAATGATACATAATAGAATGCAAATAAATACATAATAGAATGCGCGGAATCGTTTGGAATTCAATATACATCAACTTTTGTTAAGTATCAAATCAGTTATATTACAATGTACACTAATATTATTAAGAGAAAAGATTTGCATTTTTGTATGCAACGAATAAACTTAAAAACTACTGAACTGATTTGGATGAAATTTGGTATGGAAATAGTTTGAGACCCAGACAGGACAGAGGATAATTTTTATCTGCACAAAAAGAGGTAAATGGTTTTGCGCGATAACCAAAATACGCGCGGGCAAAGTCACGGTCGGATAGCTAGTTTTAGATATTTACATAATCAATTGCAAAAGCAAATTATCTATCTAATTAGCCGATATTATTTAAATATCAGCTACCGAGGCGGGATTCAAACCTTGGACCTGCTGCGCGGCAGTCCGTAGCCAATGCCACTTTATATCAACCGCATAATAATATGAGATAGGTGTAGGTAGGAAGTTAATGATGTCATCTTTGGATGATCATCATCGTCTTAAATGTGTAGAGATAAGAAATTACTTCATACTGAATGTTATGTTTATTAACACTTTCAATTCTTATAAATAAAATAAAACTTATGCACGTTTAACAGTGTGATAGTAGAATTGCCCCCATGTTTACGTGCAACCGTTTCGTTCTACAAAGAATGTCATACTGTGATTTTATTTTTAGAGAAAGGTTAATAACCTCTCGGTAAAATATTATAAAAAGTTCAGAACTTTAACGTTAGCTCAAAAAGCTCTTTCAAAGCAAGCGTTCGCTTTACAAGGCGTTATGCCCTGATGTTTGTACGTGTTTTACATACAATAGCTATGCTTTAGACTTGTTTTTGTAATGCACTTTAGGTTGGTTTTTACTTGGAGTTTACCTTTAGTATAGTTCATGCTGAGTAACTTCATGAATATATAATTTATATCTGATTTTTACTTGCGTCAAAATCTTATAGTGCACTTAAATCGATTGTTAAAAGCAAAAGATAAGTAAAGCGAAGCGCCTGGCTCGGACAGTAACGACGAAAGACATTCCGATAATAGCCGACAAGTTCTTTAATTGTTTCTTTGTTCCCTTTTTTATAGTATTGTTGACATAGCGACTTCTTAAAAGGTATTTAGTATTGGTGTGTTATGTATTTAGTATAATGAACCTTTCGTTATTCAATAGGTTGGTTTTGAAAACCACCTGAAATTTAATCCTTTTAATTGTTATAATCATATAAATGTTCTATGAATGACCACAAAGTCATACTGAAAAAATATTTGCGTAACCTGCGTTACCTCGCGAACCTCTTTCAAAATAAATATCTTATATATGTATATTTTATGTAACCCATAAAATTACAAATATCAAAAAATATTTAGATATGTTTATGCAAATATTTTTTCAATTTGGTATATTTTCAACAAATATAAGACAGAATTAACACCAATTATGTACTATACGATTTTTAGCGTACCGTATACAAAGGACAGAACGGAGCCCTGTTAACGAGATTCTGCTTTATTTCTGTCTGTCTGCCTGTCTGTCCACCCGTTCGTATTTCACGGGTCTCTAGCTCAAAAACGGAATGAATAACAAACGCGAAACTTTGGTATTTAGTAAAAAGTTTTTAAAATTATTTTAGAAAAAAAAATCAAAAATGGCGTCCAAAATTATTATACATTATAGCTGTCTATATTGAAAGGAAAACCCTTATTTATAAAAGTATATACCAAAATTGATTATCACGCATATATTTCTTTAATGTACTGCTACGTTCAACACAGAAAGTGTTATAGAGCCACTGCCGGTAGAACGGACAAGAAATTCGAGCCATTCTATTATACGTCTTTTAACTATGTGTTTCAAAAATGTACCTTACCTCTGTACATAGCTCATCTTAAAACATTACACATAAACATTTTCTGTTTCACTTATTACTTCGTACTTAGTCACTGTCACAATTTGTCGTCCGTTCGATTTGACTTCCAAGGCAAGACCACTGAGCAAGTAATATTTAAGCAAGACTGACTATAAAATGTAACTGGCGTTAACAGACCGCTACCACTCATTTGTGTTAAGGTGCATGTGACTAGACAAATTCAGTATAAATACTTTTATCTTTATGAATATACTCAAAATATTTATAAATCCTTATAATTCCCAGCAATAGTGTCAAGTGAGAGGTAATGATTTTCGGCGCCATTTTAGATTTGTTCGTTATTAGACCGAGTTATATACAAACTATTTGAAAGTTGCATGGTGGTAGAGTATTTAGCGAATGCCCGCTTGGCTAGCTACCACATGGAATTGGAAAATTTATCACCAAGCACCTCATGGTGTGTTTTGACAGCTGTTCTTGAAGGCCAGTCCCCATATACCAACAACAACTACAATTAACTACACCATGACTTACAAACTTCTATTCAGTCCTCTGACTGAACAGAGGTTTACGTTATGCTGATTTAAATTTGACACATCTAAATGGTCATATAACTACTAACGATCAAAAAACTGAACCCAAAATAACAGTTTTATAAAACAACTCTTCTTGCTTACAGCTACGAGTGTAACAGGAGACATCCAATTATAATAGCCACCAGAAATTGAGCCCTGTCGCATCGTCTAACCGAACGCTCCTTGAACAAAATCAAGTAAATTGGTGCGCTCGAAGCAAATGCAACGTTGCATCGATCACAGCAACTAAAACCTCAACCATCACTTCAAATTCAAACTTTATACACTCAAGTTAGAAATCATTTTACAATTGATGGGGACGACGGAAATTCTGGCAAAATTTTCGTTGCGAAAGTACTTTAAATCTAGGGATACTTTACGAACGTACACAGAATAATGTATTATATGAGCAACTGCAGTTTGATGAATTTTGTAACGATGGATTTTGTTGAAGTTCTTGAAAGTAGGGTACGACGTCATTAAAATATTACACGCTGTAGAGACGTAGCATTATTGCTACGACGTAGCAAGTTCTGTATACAATGAAATAATGTATGTACTGATCCTAACTTATCAATAAGGATTGTTTCATATTCTTCTGATAGATGTCGCAAAACGTGGGTTTGAAGCACTCGTAGAAGAGCTTGCCTAGACGTTCTTAGCTGATCACTGAGCTTAAGCAACGTCAGCTGCGGTTATAAACTACTTGGATGGGTGGACTAGCGGAAAGTATGTTAAGCTGTCAATTGTTGCCCTAGCAGTAGATGGCAGTCGTTATTGCATGTTGGTAAAGCATTATGCGGATATCCGCTTGGATTGACCATCTTCAAGTAGGAAATATATCGTCAAGCACCTAACGGTATGTTCAGGCAGCTGTCCTTGAGGGTCAGTGCTAGATTTACGTGAAAAACGTATTTGACTGCATCATCACTTACCATCAGATGAGGTAGTGGTCGGTAATACCGTCCATAACAATTGCTATGCCATCATTTTCGTTCTTTTTGGCAGTGCACAGTGCTCATCACTGCTACTACTACTATACTCCAAGACATTAATACATAAATATTCTTTGGCCAGTAATGTCACATGCTACAATGCCCTTCACACCCAAATACAGTATCTGTAAAGGAAAACGAACGTAGTACAAGTTAAATGTAGAATTTTATGGCAACGAGGCAGTTTGAAATATTATTCTTTCATCTCATAAAATAAGTTAATGAAAAAAATGTTGATGACAACATTTTGTTTTAATATTTCGTTATTTTGATGTAGATAAACTTTAAGCAAGTGAAGAATAAAAAATCACATTAAAACTGAATGATGGACGTTCTCAAGTTCTCACGAACGCAAGTTTCCAAGTTTACTTAGACTGGCTAGGATCAACTACAAGGGGTGGCACTTGGGTGATATTAAATATTCAGTCACTTTTTAACTTTTTGAATAACTTTATATTAGAGCATAATATGATTATTGTTTTCGTTTGTCTTAAAAAAAGATTGGATTTTTACAAAATTATTTGAAGGAAATGTACCATGAGCGGGCTTATAATACGTGACCAAGTTTATGGCTTTCTTTTGGAGTTGCTTTTCAAACCTGTACTACCGTGGCGATGAGTCATTATTCAAATTTGCAATGTTTGAGGAGATTCTTACCAAGTTAGCCCCGTGTGGTGCCGGGCTAGAACGTCACCCCCTATTGCTACATGTGGGTGTCGTAAGAGGCGACAATAGGTAAAATACCAGAAGGTGGGCAGCAGCGCCTTCTGCGGAACTAATATCTTAAACTACGATCCCTAAGACGCCTGCCAAATCTGGGGATTATGGCAAACCCCCTTAATTGGAAAGGCTTCTGAAGCAGTGATAGCTCAGTGGCATTGGCTATGGACTGCCGTGCAGCAGGTCCATGGTTCGAATCCCGCCGCGCACTTGAGCTTCACCGCATGGTGGAAAGGCATTTTGCGCATGCCCGCCTGGCTAGCGACACTCCTCAAGTAGAAAATCTGTCGCCAAGCACCTAACGGTGTGTTTCGGCAGCAATCCTTGATAGCCAGTGAAATTTCATGCACATGAGACTTAACAACTATGTCTCAAGGTGACGGGCGCAATGCGATTCGTGACTTGTGGTGAAATGCATCTGTTATAGGCAGAGGTTAGTCCGCTTAACATCAGGTGGGAGTCGAGCTTGCTCCGTCACAATAACATAAAATACGACTTTTTTTTTTTTTTAATGCTTGATAGTTTAGCCTTTGACCACTATCTCACCTGATGGTAAGTGATGATGTGGTCGAAGATGCTGTTCAGGCTAACCTAGAAGTACTGGCTCTCAAGGACAGCTGCCGGAACACACCGTTAGGTGCTTGGCGACGGATTTTCTACTAGAGGGTGGTAGCTAGCCAGGCGGGCATTCGCAAAATGCCCTACCACCATGCTATAACGACTGCCATCCTAAGACAACAACCGGGACCGACAGCTTAACGTGCCCTCCGAAGCACGGAAACGCTCAGTAGTAATGTCACTAGCGGTCACCCATCCAACTCATGACCGCGCGCGACGTTGCTTTACTTTTCTGATCGGTTGAGAACAGCTAAGTAAACTTCGCTATGAGCGCTTCAGTTTCTAAGGAATTGAGTAAATCATATGTATATAAAATATATAACAAGTAGGTATATTACAATACTGTTAATTGTATTATAAGTATTGTATAACATATATTTTATTTTATGATGAAGATAGGTATACGTATTTATGTTGCAGTATCTAATATTCATATTATTAAGTAGACAATAATCATATATTAAGGTATATTATATTAAGTATATGTATTTAAAGAATTAATAAACTCCAGTATGCGCCATGCACATTTGTTTTAACTTCCATTGTATGTATTCAGTGCACGGTTGCCTGGAAGAGATTGCTGGCTAGCAATAAGGCCGCCGATTGTACAATTTCTAAGATACATTATTTTGTAACCAGTACCTATCACCACAAAGTGCCATAAAGTGTTATCTATCAATCTATGCGACAACTACTAAAGACAGCGCGGCTGAAATCTCTCTTTATGGTAAGACGTTATTTTTTTATTTTGACATATACTTTATCAAATCTATTTTTAAAAAACATAACTGCTAGAAAGATCCTCAAATTGTAAAACTAAGCAAATAATCGTACAAAAAACGATGGAAACATTGAACTTTTGAACCCCAGATCATCAGAAAGGGACAGATGATAGCGGCTTCCAATCCCACACATGATTTTTTTTTCTTAGTTATTGTGTCATTATAGTTAGTTATTTAGTATACGTGAAATGGCCTACAAAGTTACAAGTATAGTACAAGTTTTCTTGTTGGTTGCATGTCCATGAAAATATTACCATCTTTCTAGCTATATTCAATGTTTCATGAAACTGATTAAAAATAGCATGCCAGTTTTAAGAACATGAAATTGATATTGTGAACTCAATTCAAGTCTATTCCTGAATTATTATTATTATTAGAATTATTATTATTATTATTAGTTTTGCTTTTGTATCTAGGACGTATATATATAGAATTCGGAATCGAAACTTATATAAGACGTAATTCAAAAATATATTCAGACTACAATAACATCTATACCGGAAACTGTTCACGATTACAGCCACGTTAATGAAATGAAAGTTAAAAGGCAACTTTGAAAACTGACTTTCGTCCTTACATAAAGTAGGGTAAGTAGTGCCGTAGGGAACGAAGATATAGGGCGGTACAACATTTTCCAAGACCTATTTTCCGTACCATTTTCTTAATACCAGTACAAGAAGACCCTCTTGGAATTTACTTCTTTTATATTAATAGTAAGCTGGAAGTTGTTGACGTAGCGACATTACTAGAAATTTATATTTATAGCCTAGCTAGAATATACACTATCAAGTTTTATATGTCCATAAAGAACTACGGTCCTATTTCACCAGAATAGGGAATACTAGGATAACTTTAGTCATTAAATATGGTATGGATCATTCAAACAATTTTCATTGAAATCATTTGAAGCCACCCTCAAGTAGAAAATCTGTCGCCAAGCACCTAATGGTGTGTTCCGGCAGCTATCCTTGAGAGCCAGTACTTCTAGGTTAGCCTGAACAAAATCTTCGACCACATCATCACTTACCACCAGCTGAGATAGTGGTCAAAGGCTAACATATCAGAAATAAAAAAAAAAAAAAAAACCCTAGACGTCAAACGATGTTGCAGTATTTTAAATTTGCTAAATTATTGACTTTGTATATTTTTTCTTATCCGAGATTACAAGTTTGTCAGTCAAATATGGCGGTATAGATCCAAAAATTCAAAACAAATATGTTCACTTTGCTACAGCTCATAATATGTCATCGTGTATCACATCTCATAAAAGTTCAAAGCAGTAGAAGCGCTCAGTAGTAATGTCACTAGCGGTCACCCATCCAACTCATGACTGCGGCGGACGTTGCTTAACTCTGCAGATCGGTTAAGAACAGCAAACTTCGCTACGAGCGCTTCAAATTTCACTAGAAATATATAGAAACGGCCTTAAGAAAGAAATTCCTTTCACCTTCACTTAACTAAAGGTAGCTTTAGTATAGACACGTAAGTGTGATAACATCCAAATGTTTTGTATCAGCGGTATTTATTAATTGTATATTTATTTAATACTTCTATTCTAATGGTAAAGTCCAATAACAAGAGTAATAAGCTTCAAAATAAAAATGAACTAACACTGAAATAAACAGTGAATATAAACTATTATGGAACCAATATTGTCTTAGTAGCAAAACACTATAAACAATATACAATACTACAGTTAGTAGAACTTAATGCTTAAAGCAACCTTATTTTTTACTTGATAGAGGTAACTGGCGTAACTTGGCGAACATCTGCAGAATATCCTTCCACCACGCGGTGAAGCTAAAGCCGGCGGCAGTTGGGGATCAAACCATGGACCTGTGGCACGTCTGTTCATAGCTATGACTCCTTTGCTATCACTGCTTCATAAAATCTGGCCAAATGCCTACCCGCTACGAGTTTGCAGCGTGCCCAGCATACTGCCAGTTTTGGAAAATAAGTTGAGCTCACGGTCAAATCTCTAAACGTTAGACTTTGTCCCGTGGCGAGGTACCGATCGTGTCATGAGATTGAATCACACGCGTAGTTCTAATTTTTCTATTCGTTTTGTAAACTACATAAATAGAACAACAATATTGATGAAACAGAGTACACAACCCGCTTATAATCAAATCTATTGTTAGTTGTAAGAGCTCGTCTTGTGCCGAGGTATCGATCGTGTCATGAGTTCGAATAACACGCGTAGTTCTTAGTTTCCTATTCGTTTTGTAAACTACATAAATAGAACATAACAATATTGATTAAACAGAAAACACAACCCACAACCCTAAAGGATAAACAATCGGAGTTCCGAACAGTAGATCAAACAAAACTTTCGTTACAAACTCTTCAACCGCATTTCGCGATAACGCAAATTGATGGAACTAATCGTGGAACTCACATAAATACACATGAAACATTATTAAAATTTCCACATAGTTTTTACTATTTTCTTCTGTATTTGTAGTGGTCGTGATGTATTAAATTTATTTTTTAAAATTGATCGATCACTTACCCTAATAAAGGCTTTTTACAGATAAAATTTGAAGAAGTGATGGCCTAGTGACGATAGATATGGACTGCCGCGCAGGTCTTTGGTTTGATTCTCGCTGTGGGCTTGAGCTATATGTTGGAAGAGCATTTTGCTTGCCTGGCTAGGTACCACCCACAAGTAGAAAATTTGTCGCATAGCACCAAACTGCGTGTTTCGGTAGCTGACCTTAAGAGGCAGTAATTCTAGGTCAAGACTGTCACTCTCGCCCATATTATTACGAACTATTAGGTGATATTGTAGAGAAAGGCTAATCTATCTTCAATAAAACTAAATAGAAAGGCCAGAGTATTAATCCACGCTATGTCAGTTTCGCACAGCAATGTTACCTTGTCTCACTCTGCTTTATTTTCTGGTATAAATATCAACCGTCTTCAAATATCCATAACTGCTGCTTCATATTTTTTTGTGGCGGTTAAACATTACCGTGCCTTGTAAGTGGAGGCTCGCCCCCTATCATATGAAACCAAAACATGTCTAGTAAATCGTGGGTATCTTATGATTTTATGATGTACATGACAGTAAAATTTAGAAAATAGAAATATTCAAATTTGTAATTTACATTTGTCAGAGCGTTGATGATCTAAATTTTATAAATTATTATGACTTATACTTTGAAACCTGCCCTCCCGTAAGGGGAATTAAAGCGTGGCGATATATGTTCTTCGTAATTAACATGTTTGCTTTTTCGTGGGGTCTGGGGCTAGAATTATACCCATCATGTCTTCCTGGGGGAGTCCGAAGAGGCGATGAAAGGAAAAATGGCAGAAGGTGGGTAGTAGCACCTTGTAAAACCTGCCATCTTGCATTGCGATTACAAAGACGCCTGCCAAGCGTGTTAATTGTGGAAAACCACCCTTAACGGGGACGCTTTTGTCTGTTGATGTATGTGTGATTCAAAGATAATCCTAAAGAACGATTTTGGCATGTGGCCGACCAATTAATTGTGATCAAACCCGTTACCAACTTTTTCAAAATGATTTCTGTTTTCGACTGTGATTTATGGGAAGCGTGTTCATAGCACTTTCTCGGTACAAATATAGTTTCGTCATATTAAAATAACAAGTGTACAAACTTGGTGAATTTTTCTTACAGGTGAAATGATGTATTTTCAAAATTATTAGGTAAAATCGTTTTATATGAGAATTCTCATTATAACAATTACAGAATAATAGATGAAATTTAAATAAATGCGTGACGATGGTAAAAGACTTGACGGCATGACTCTGGTTCCGTGGAAGTTAGGGCGGCCCTCAGTGTGGGACGCCACATGCGTAGATACTTAAGCACTGTCACATCTTTCTAAAACCAACGTGAGGGCTGGCGCCGAGGCCTGGCCTTCGGCGGTGCTACTCTAGCGGCCGGCGCAACTATGCTAACCTTGATAGTGGTTATATATTTGAGAGTCCTTGGGGACCGGGAGCTCATCGTTCTTTCCAAAACTTATGAGAGCGCTTGATCGATGCGACTTGTGATCAAAATGCTGGCACCTATTTAGCTCAACGACTAAGCATTGCAGTTCAACGGGGCAATGCTGCCAGCATGCTGGGCACATTACTAACTGGTAGTGGGCGGGAACACTTGGACTGCCTATGATTGTTTTGTTTGCAATAGCTTGTAGGTTATCTAAATGCTTCCATTGAAATATCAGCTACATGTTGTATATAGTTAGTAGTATTTTATTAATAAAGACGTACCCGTCAGATTAAAAACACTACAGAAAAATAATATGTTTTGAACAAAAAACTGGCATATTAGAGGCATATATATATATATATATATATATATATATATATATATATATATATATATATACATACAAATCATATATATACATACAAATCATATATATATATATATTATGTACATGTCTTATGTACTATGCACTGCCTTTAAAATTTTTAAGACGATCAGTTTTCAATCTTAAAGTAATCTTTCAATTTGTTAGCTGAAAATAAATGAAACATGGATCAAACGTGAATTTGCTGATTTTGAAAGGTTGCTAGAAACTTTATAGCATAGTGTACAAGCATAAAGCCTCAACTTGTAGTGTTCGCTTCAAGTACTACAAGTTTACTATAAATTGTTTACGAGCCTAACCCTTCAACGTACATTTTATGGCCAAAGGAGCCTCGGACTAAATAGAATGGTTAATTTAGTTGTGGTTCTGCTAGGACATGCTTCTAACCTTACATGTTTAGGCAACTCAATACACATAGTAAGGATATAGATTTAAACGGACGGAACAAAAATTCGATTCGCTTCCATAGCATAATTGTAAATTAAGCAACTGGTTGGAGCTGGAGCATTTGGACTACCTGTGAGTCTGCAATGACGTATAGGTAACTATATAAATGCTTTTATTGTAGTAGCTGTAGTATTGTATATAATTCGTATATTTTGTTAATAATGACGCAAAATAATTCAAAGAACTTAATTCCACCTTTTATAATATTTATACAAGACATTGTTACCCAACAAAAAGCGAATCTTATATATAAAATTCTCGTATCACAGTTTTCGTTGCCATACTCCTCCGAAACGGCTTGACCGATTTTGATGAAATTGTTTGTGCTTATCCGGTATCTATAAGAATCGGCCAACATTTATTTTTCATCCCCCTAAATGTTAGGGGTAGTCCACCCCTAAATTTTATTTTTTATTTTTTAGACTAAATTTTTCTTTTCTATTTTTTTATGATACAACATACAAAAATACATACAATCCTCAATTTTCACCCTTCTACGATCAACCCTTATTTTTAATAGCCAAAATTATTTATATGGCAAAGCAACGTTTGCCGGGTCAGCTAGTAAAATATAAAATCAACTATTTGAAACAGGGTCAATCTGATACATTTAAGTAAACTACGGGAAATACATTTAGTAGCCGCCAAACGGTTAAGCCAGTACACCATCCATTAAGTACTTTCAATCACTTTAAAGTAACTCTTGAAGTAGCCCTGATAACAAGTACTTCTTAATCCAAACTTAGACAACATCGTAATAAAGTCTGTTACACACTGCCAGCAACATAGCTCAACGTTTCTCTTGAAACAGTGGAACGACGCCATTTGTTCTCAAAATAGGAAGTAAAGTTGTTTTCTCGCTTCTCTTTTGAGCTCGCGCTTGAAAAACTTTTCTTTTACTTTTACGACGATGCATCAAGAACTTTAGCTGTTCGTGGTGTGGATACAGCCCTAATAGTGTTTTGTGAATCTTTCTTTATGTTGGTACTTGTAGTTTAGTTGTTTAACTTTTGACTCAATTTGCGTCATCTCATTTAAGGTTCCGTACCGAAAGGGATCCCCGGAGCCCTTATAGGGAGCTGTTTGTATATATGTAAGATCGTCCGTTTGTCACGGTACTCTAACTCGTAAATCGAATGTGCTACGCATTAACCTAAAATTTTAATATTTAGTGTAGACTTTTGGCTAAATATCAAATTAGAAATATAATTATTAATTTTGCAAGGTGAGGATTTATACACAAAAATTGTTTTATTATTTTATTTAACATGAATCGTAATTTTAGATTTTATTTAAATATACATAAATCTATTATGAAATTATAACAATGATACACATTTGACTATCTATGTAATATTATACATCTATGGGGCAGGCCTATATCCAGCAGAGGACTTCTTGCGGCTGAAATGATGATGATGATATTTGACACTATTTATATCTAAATGACATAATCTAATTGCTAATATTAACATTATATATATTAACGCTACAAAATGGAAATCATTTTGTAGCGTTACTGATATAACGTGTTTGTAACGTGTTTATACATGTTGACCTAAATATTATTGGGTCTATCTCAAATATTAAATTTGTTAAGAATACGAAATGTGTATCATATATGTTACCGGGAATCTGTATAATTCAGATATTCTATACAGTACCTAGGCAATGTATAAAATACCTGGGGCGTCCAGGCAATGTATGAAATGTTATTAATATTATTGCCCATTACATACTTTACCTTAGTAATTCATACAATTCCTAGGGATTGTATAGAGTATCTGCTGTTGCACCGGCAATGTGTAAAATAAATAGATCTTAGTCTATATTTATCAATGTTAATCAGTCTACAAAATGAAGGACAAATGAAACATGTACTTACTATTACATATAATCAACTTTATTGAATTAAAAATTAGGGTGCTCCTTTAAATTATCTTTATGAAAAGGGTACCTAAATGTATATTTCTATTACTAGAGTAAAATCAAAATAAAATTAAGGGTTTAAATATAATGACTACCATAAAATACTTTGATACCCTTAGTTCTTTTACCAAAAATTGTAATCGAACACCAAATATAGTAAATGATGACTAAATTTCAAAGTCCTAACGACGAGCGAAGCGATGAGGAGCGTTAGGTTACTTGTGACCACAACAACGCGCGAGCCGAGAGAGCGAAACGAGCGTGGCGCGGCAGCGGCCGGCGATGCGCCAGGTAAATTATAGCAAGTTTAATTTTGGTAATCATTTACTATTTTTGACTGTTATATGTTACTAGATCTGGTGGTAAGTTAAACATAAGACTAAAATTAACGTGAAAGTTAAAAATCTAACCATTGTTGCCTGCCGCCCCCACGTCCCCTTCTTCCTTGCTTACGCCTTAACATACATTACCGGTTGCATATTCGGTATTGTATAGAATACCTAGGCAAAGTATATAATAAATAATAATTCATACATTACCTACACGTTTTAGGTATTCTATACATTACCTAGGAATTGTATAGAATACCAGATTATACAGATTGCCGATAACTTATACACTTTTTAAAGAAGAAATAATGAAAAGGCTTAAAACAAAACTAAACAAAATAAAAACAAACATTGTAGTTTTTTTTTTAAATATGTCAGTCAGTACTAAGATTGCGTGCCTGTTTTACTTGTATGTGTGTGAAAATGGGATTTGTTTCATATTGTCCCATTCGGATATTATCAAACACGTATAAAACGTATTTTCATAAAAATAATGTTGTTATTTCCTTTGCAAATATAGTAAAATAACTTAAGCTAAAATATAGCAGCACTCAGACCACGTGCCTATTTTATGTCTGTGTATGTAAAACTGGAATATTGATGGGCAATTAGACCCATTCGGATATAGGCAGGCATGGCACGTACATAGACCATATTTTCTACAAAATAATGATTGTTTTTTTTTGCTCTATTTTCCACTTGGATCCTTTATATTATAAACCCCTATTTTTTTTAATGTAATTGTAAAGAAACAAGGACCAGGCCCACCTGATGATAAGTGGTGACCTTTACCAATAACAGATGCATTTCGTCACAAATGACGAATACAGTTGTTGAGTCTCATGTGCCTGTAATTTTACTGACTCTCAAGAAGAATTTATGCCATAATAAACTCTTAAGTATTTGGCAAACAGGTATTCTACTTGGGGATGGTAGCTAAACAAACGACCATTCGCAAAACGCCTATCCACCATACGGTGAAACTAAAGCTGGCGGTGGGGTTCGAACCATGGACCTGCAGCATGACCATAGCTGTTAGCACTCGGCTATCATTGCTTTATGCACATATAAAAAAATATAAAGGCCAAATATGAGATGAAAGTAATTTTTAACCATATCCCAAAACAAGGTGAAGTTTACATTTATACAGATTTTTTTTGTGGGTGTTACCTCATAACTCTTCACAGGCAGTACTTATTTTGATGATTATTTCTAAATTCTGAAGCTGGTACAAGCACCAGTTTCAGAATTCAATGTGATCCCGATTTTGAGTGAAATATGTTAAGTAGTATTTGAGTCATCTCTAAAAATGCGTATTTTGTGTTTGAAGTCAGTTTTTTTTAGTAAATATTTTGATAAAATCAAATGTGTCAAGTCACTTAAAATAGTTCTAAAAAAGAAAATAAAACATGGAAGACTAACACTATAAATAGTAAACGCATCAACGTGGTATAAATTAAACCTTGGTTACAAATATCAGACAACTTGGCCTGAACTCACTGGCAAAGTCATGGTTTTGATACAAGTTTTTGCTTTACGACAGTTCCATTGTCCCCACGCCTCAGCTCGGGTATTTTAAATAAAGGCTCTCTTAGTCCTTTGTTGAATATTATAGAATACTTCGGAAGTTATCTTCGTACAACTTTATACCAGTACTATTAATTAAGCAAAGTTATTATAGTTGTGTGCTCCCGCTTCCGGCGTAATCTAATAATCGTATCGACTATTTTGGCTTTGAAGTAAGTTATTTTATGAACAACTAGCGCCTAAAAAAATCTTATTATGGATTCTTTACGATAACCGTAAGCGAAAAAGGTAATGGCTGACCCCAAGTCAAACCCCGCAATAGTGTCCTAAAGCAAAGCTTACCAATAAAAAAGGAATGGTAACTGTTTGGTGGTCTCAGCATGGTGTTATCCACTACAGATTTCTCCGATCTGGCTAAGCAATTACGGCAGATGTTTACTGTGCCGAACTCCGAAATATGATAGCAAAACTAGCAATAAAACAGCCCCGACTCATGAATCGATCTTCACCAGTATTGTTCCATGATAACGCGAGACCTCATACAGCACAAGAACGGCAGTAATGAATAGATAATGATGTTAATTATTCTGATTAATTAAATATGTTAAATAAAAAAAACGAATTGCAATTTTTCATGTATTGTGTGTTCTAGAAATGTTATGAGCCAGGTTATACCATCTTCTGCAACACCATCAAATACGTGCTAGCTTTTTTTTAACGTAGGCTAAACGAAATCAATGAACCAGTTTGATGAGGTTTGAGTCAAAGATTTCTTAGGTCCTGAACTACGAGAACTAGAAATTGTACTTTTTGTTTTGAAAAATACTCGGTTTAATTGACGAGACTACTTGACTATTAGTCTCGTAAAAAAAATAGTTCTCGAATGTTTAAAGAAAAGTACCTAAGATAATATTAAAAAACAATGGAGCATAGAAGAAGTCAAGTTACTTAATATGCTACATATTATGTTACATGTGTTGGTAAGTCAAAACTAGCAGTTTAATATGAGCTATATCAATTTCATGTTTCAAAGTAGCTAGTTAAACTCTAGGTGAAATCCACCCTAATGCGCTAAACTTATTTTTTTATTTTTTTTTATGTTACTGTGACAAGCGCGAGGCCCACCTGATGTTAAGCGGTATCCTCTGCCTATTACAGATGCATCTCATCACAAGTGACGAACTGCACTGCGCCCATCACCTTGAGACATACCTGTTAAGTCTCATTTTGCCTGTTATTTCACTGGCTCTCAAGGACTGCTGCCGGAACACACCATTAGGTGCTTGGTGACAGATTTTCTACTTGAGGGCGGTCGCTAGCCAGGCGGGCATTCGCAAAATGCCCTTCCACCATGCGGTGAAGCTCAAGCTCTGGGCGGGATTAAAACCATGGACCTGCTGCGCGGCAGTCCATAGCCAATGCCACTGAGCCATCACTGCTCATGTATACGAACTGTGTGCTGATTTAAGTATATTGGTAGAATAGCATTTTTTTGTAGATATAAATACAACATTAAGTCGATGTATACCGTCACTTATGCTACGGGCCTATTATTATGTCTGTGTATCTAAAAAAAAAGGGCACGGCACGAAGACCGTATTTAAAAAAAAATATGTGTAATTTTCTAGGCTCTTTCGATTGCTAACCCTTAAATTTTATCAATCAAATCAAATCGAAATGTTTATTTTGGACAACATAAATCCATATATTATATAAAAAGTATTAGTACAAAAATAAAAACTTAAAAACGATTGACACTAAGCTCGAAGATTATTACAAACCACACCCAGTTTTGTCATGTAATATATATATTTTTTCTGATATTAAGTCTTTAACCACAATTTCACTTGATGGTACGTGATGATGTGGTCAAAGGTGTTAACAGGCTTAACCTAGAGTTACTGGCTCTCAAGGACAGCTGCCGGAACACACCGTTAAGTGTTTGGCGACAGATTTTCTACTTGAGCGTATCACGCCTTTTCATTACAGTTGCAGTATCCTCATTATGCATGACAATGCACTGCGCTTGTCACTCTGAGACGTTAATTCCAATGTCTCATTCACATAGTAATTTCAGTTGCTATAGTGACATCCAAGTTTGAACATGTAGTGTTTGCACACAATTTTGAGGCAGAATATCTGATACTGTAGTGGTATCCACCAAGATCGACTCTAGTTAAAGAATCCTACCTTCTGATGATGATGAACTTTTGCAGTCACGTGGATTCATTCAGCTCATTAGGTGCTAGTCGTCCTCAACCCTGATATGAACAGCTTGATACCTCCACGCGTAAAAAGAGTTGCGCGAAAAAGAGTCTTGATAGACAGACGAAGAACAAAGTGATTCTATAAAGGTTCCGTTTTTTCCCTTTTGAGGTATGGAACCCTAATGACAATAAAATAATTTATTTACATTTTGTTAAAAAAAATCGTAAGAAATAATTATTCTAAAATAATATCAATTACACATTCCCAATAAATCTTTGTGTAGAGAATGTAAATTGTATCAAATTATTGTTACTAGTTTGTGCGACAATTCCGTGAATTTCGTCTGGCAATTAAAAACATAGAACAACCCTTAAATCTTTTAGTCGAAAACTGAATATTTCAAACAATTTATAAACTTGTTCGATATACTTTAATAATACTTGTTTTAATGTTATTTAAACTTTTTATGGTGCAATTAATTCGAAGTGCTATAAAAAATATTATGTAGAATCAAAGATGCCTAGAGAGTTAACTTTTAGACAAGGCCGTTCTTTGTAACAAATGATTATGAGCTTCTTGTAATGCATTGTAATTTATTGGTGTGTAAAATAGAGATTTATGTCGTAAAAAAATCAAAAAGGACATAGAAGAACGATAACAATAAATATTATTTAATACAATTATTGTCAATCTCACAGACACGACATATACATTTTACACGCTTCCGTCAGCACAGGCTTGACGTGGCATCCGGCCAAATTCCATACATGACATATCTAGTTAAATAGAAATGGCTAATCCCATACTCGGCGAGTCGCTTGTCTGCGGTCGCTCGAAGGCCTTAGGCTCATGTAGAACTTGCGTATTCCAATGGCCCTGTTTTGTTGCAACATTGTCCTACCATTTGGCGAACAGGCACAACACAGATTTGTATTAAAAAAAAGTAAATGCCAGGCTATAACTCTCACTTCCCGTGGGCGACATTAGAAGCGATAAAGTGAAAAACTGCACCATATACGCAGCAGCCCGTTACTCAATTTGGTGGCAATAATATTGTTGCAAACTGGGTGCATAAGTAACAAGGCTCTTTACCATATTAACGGTATGATATATTTTGAAGCGCTTGTAGCGAAGTTTACTTAGCTGTTCTCAACCGATCAGCAAAGTTAAGCAACGTCGCGCGCGGTCATGACTTGGATGAGTGACCGCTAGTGACATTACTACTGAGCGTTTCCGTGCTTTGGAGGGCACGTTAAGCCGTCGGGCCCGGTTGTCGTCTTATGATGGCAGTCGTTATTGCATGGTGGCAGGGCACTTTACGAATGCCCGCCTGGCTAGCTACCACCCCCACTTGAGGGTGGTATCAGCCAGGCAGGCCAACACACCGTTAGGTGCTTAGCGACAAATCTACTTAGATCTGTCGCCAAGCACCTAACGGTGTGTTCCGGCAGCTGTCCTTGAGAACCAGTAGTTCTAGGTTAGCCTGAATAACATCTTCGACCACATCATCACTTACCATGGATCCATGATAATTGGAAAGTTAGAGAGTATTCTACCAACGAAAGCATTCCTTAAAGGATTATTAACTGGTAGATACGGCTGGTCATAAAATCGAAGCAAAACTCTTGACAATTATGTTATCTTTTGTATTGTTCGAAAAAACATATCGCATTTTTGTTATAAACGGAGAAGGTTGTGAGTGAATGAGAGCGCAAGTAAGTGAGAATGTGAGTGTTGATGTTTGTTGCTCTTTCACTCAGTAACAGGAGATTCTATTCATTCAAATAGATTCTCCTGTTACTGGGTGAAACTTGGAATATAGATGTTAGTAGGTATTTGTACATCAGGTAATATTATCGACGGCAAAAAAAGTGATATAATAATGGTAACAACGGGATGAGTATTGTGTACAATGTGTACAATACTCATGACGTTTATACCCTTATAATAAATTGTGAGATATGCGGAATAATTTCGTAACGTTTACGTGTTACCATAAAATGGTAATTTCATAAGCAATTACTTATATAGGCAGTGGATAACGTAAACAAGTAAGGTATTTTTTTATGTTTGATACTTTACCTTTGGACCACTATATCACCTGAGGGTAAGTGACGGTGTGGTCGAAGATGTTGTTAAGGCTAAACTAGAATTACTGGCTTCAAGGAGAGTTGCTGAAACACACCGTTAGGTGCTTGGCGACAAATTTTCTACTTGAGGGTGGTAGTTAGCCAGACGGGCACTCGCAAAATGCCCTGTCAACATGCAATAACGACTGCCATCGTAAGACGACAACTGGGACCGACGGCTTAACGTACCCTCCGAAGCTCGGAAGCGCTCAGTAGTAATGTCACTAGCGGTCACCCAACTCATGACCGTGGCGGACGTTGCTTAACATTGCTGGTCGGTTAGGTACAGCTAAGCAAACATTGCTACGGGCGCTTCAAAATACTATTAATATTTTTTTGCAACAACGTCTTGTAACACCAGGGATGGTGGAATCGTGATGGGTTCGTTTAGTTGGAAGATGAGGGTTCAATCTGAACTCAAGGTTGTTAATCCAATTTGTGGGTGTGATATTCACTACGCAGCAACTGTGATTGCTTGTAGCGAAGTTTGAGCTTAAACTGATCAACTCAATTAAGGTACGTCCGCTGTGGCCATGACTTGTATAGGTGATCGCTAGTGACATTAATACTGAGAGCCTTTGAGCATCCGAAGGCACGATAAGCCATCAGTCCCGGTTCTTCTGTTAGAATGGCAAACTATATGAGATGCCTAGAAAATGTTTCCAACAATAATAAAAATATTTATATTAACAACAGTGTGTCACAGGATGACGGACGCAGTATTCCAGGCAGAGGTTACTGCTGAAAATCAGTTGGGCTAAGGGCGTGTTTAGTCACAACCACAAAAAACAATTTTGCCGGCCAAACGTGGAGGCTGTGTGTCTCAAGCCCATTGGAACACTAACGCTCACCGGATTAAGGAACCAACCTCCCATTTGTCACTCAGAAGGGGTAAGGCGAGGCCTATTGTCTGCAAGACACCAAAATCAGTGGGTAGAACCGTTGGAATAATATGTTAGGATACGGGCAAGGATTAATTATCTCTCGCTTTTGTAAAAATAGACTTAAGCGGTCCGTATTGTCTACAAAAACTTGAGAGTTCTGGATCAGCAGGTTCTTGCCATTAAATAATGCTGTGTTAACTTTCAAAATCCTCAAATGAACACTTTTACTGTAATTCTATTCTTCTACTTACAAATTGCAATTTATAGGTAGAAGTAAAGCTGGTACCATCAGGTGCAAGAATGGTTCATCAGTGTCACCGTTCTGCGTGACACTGCTGCATGCTTGTCTTCCCGAAATATTGGTTCTTAGGTCTCATTTAACCTCTTATTTTATTTTTAGGGTTCCGTACCCAAAGGGTAAAAACAGGACCTTACTGAGGATATTACTGAGATATCGCTGTCCGTCCGTCCGTCCGTCTGTCACCAGGCTGTATCTCAAGAACGGTGATAGCTAAACAGTTGAAATTTTCACAGATAATATGTTTCTATTGCCGCTGTAACAGCAAACCATAAAAATAATATAAAATAAATATTAAAGGAGGGCTCCCATACAACAAACTTGATATTTTTACCGTTTCTTGCTCGATACTAATAACGGTGACAGGTAGACGCTTTAACTATTCACAGAATATTTAGTTACGGAATCTTTCATGCGTGAATCCCACTCGCACTTGGCCAGCTTTTTTCTATGACGGCATAACATAAATTAGTATGTAAACTACTGCTTTGAGGTATATATGCTATTGTAGTATATTTGCTACCCACCAAAACAGACTTGGTAAATAACCTACCATCTTATGATGAACTTTTGCAGTAATCACCGATACGACACTGTAAAAAACAAAAACTTGATAAATAACAAATAAATATGTAAATAAACACTGTAGGAACGATTATTATTTTACCATTTGGTAAACGCTGGTCACCTATATATCGAACTTTGTCAAAAATTACGCTTCATTATTGCGGGATTTCAAGTATTTCCATATAATTTCAAATCATGAAACTGGTTTTACTCCAATAGATAGCCAGCTACATCACTCACATCAAACGTATTAGGTACATTTATGTACCTATTAGATATTATATTTTGTGAGATGTGGGTATTCATTTAATATACCAAGTCATTACAAAGAGGTGTGATAAAAATACATGTATAGTGAAGAAACATTAAACAAAAGTTGTTTATCGTATGAGTACGTTTTGGATATATCTTTATAAATATGTAACATAATGATTGACACTACCAAAATACTTCACCAGTTTGGACACTTTTCACATTTATATAAAGTAATCGATGAAAGTAATATAATTCGCTATTTGAATGGAAGTGTTGGAAGGAGAAGATTTAGCCGAACGTTTCAAAATCAAATTGAAAAGATTCTGAATTAAACCCAGATCAGGAGAACTCTGAGCCAATGCTTATATGGTTGATGAGTGTAGATGAAGCGAAAGAGGTGTGTTAGGAACGTAGCAAGTAAAAATCTGTGGCCTCAGTCTACCACTACGTGAAAAAAGCATGATTTTATATTTGTATGTAAATAGTTCACTTAGTACATGCTAATAAAAGTGTATTCCTATTTGTCTAGTCATTGCTCAAAAAACGGGAACATTGGCAATTCTTACGCTTAGACACGATAAATAATAACAATAAAAAGAATATGCCCCTAATAAATATTTCGTAATTTTCGTTAAGCACGTATAAATGTGAACAAAATACAATGTTTTGTATGGAGATGGAGAGGATGAAAATAAATATATCATGAATGTTTTAACGGAAATTTTGATTATACTAATTTAGGCACGTACGTAAGTCCATACAAATAAACCTCTTTGGTGCCAAATAACCTAGATATTTTTACCATTTATAAGACTACATCACCTCATCCTACAATAACATTTCATTTTGATACGGTTACTGAAAACTAGATCATTTACTGTCCAATTGGATCCTTCGTATTGTTAGACATTTCCTGTTATCTAATGTAGAGGAAACCTCATTGTTTTCATTGTTAACGAGGATTTATACGGGTTGAGGGTAGTACCAAATGCATTACAGTGTATTGTTTCATCTCAATGATAGGACGTTTATTATGCTAGGATTAATTGGCTTTTGGTATGATCACTTTTATGTTAATTGACTAACTAGAATGGTTTAAACTTACTAAAATAATATCATTATTATATTGTTTATGCGAATTTGTGTACCTAGTAATCACAAAGCGCCCGTGCTTCACGAGATTGGTGAAAAAGATTTTAAGAAAGGGTACGAGTATATCAAGGCTTAGTATATTTTTTACTAACTTTCCAGCCGCGGCTCCGCCCACGCTATTTAATGTCTTTCTACAGGTCTCAAACTACTTCCATACCACATTTCATCCAAATAGGTTCAGTAGTTATTAATTTTATTTGTTGCATACAAAATTGCTTCATTATTATTATTTTTAATAAATATTTTAATAATAAACGATGAAAACCTCTGTTATTGTATGGGAGCCCCCTTAATTATTTATTTTATTTTATTTTAATTAATAATATTTAAAGAAAATATAAAACTAAATATTCTGTGAATAGTTGAAGCGTCTACCTGTCATCGTTATTAGTATCGAGCAAAGAAACGGTAAAAAAACAAGTTTGTAATATGGAAGCCCCCTCAAATAATTATTTTATTTTTAGTGTTTGTTGTTATAGCGGCAATAGAAATACATCATCTGTGAAAATTTCAACTGTCTAGCTATCACCGTTCATGAGATACGGCCTGGTGACAGATGGACGGACGGACGGACGGACAGCGAAGTCTCAGTAATAGGGTCCCGTTTTTACCCTTTGGGTACGGAACTCTAAAAATGATCGCTCCAGAGTTATTACGTTTTTTGAAGCAGTGATGGCTCAGTGGCATTGGCTATGGACTGCCGCGCAACAGGTCCATGGTTCGCATCCCGCCCAGAGCTTGAGCTTCACCGCATGGTGGAAGGGCATTTTACGAATGCCCGCCTGGCTAGCGACCACCCTCAAGTAGAAAATCTCTCGCCAAGCACCTAACGGTGTGTTCCGGCAGCAGTCCTTGAGAGCCAGTGAAATAATAGGCAAAATGAGACTTAACAGGTATGTCTCAAGGTGTTGGGCGCAGGGCAGTTCGTCACTTGTGATGAAATGCATCTGTTATAGGCAGAGGATACTTGATTGTTCCTTCACAATAACATAAAAAAAAACGTAAGCAAAAAATATGGTATACATATATTATATATGTAGGAATGAAGACTGAATTCCTTCTTGATTGATGTTCGCTGTGGTCATTACTTCGATAGGTGACCGCATTTAACTCTAAGAGCTCCTCTTCTTCGGATGGCACGTTAAGCTATCTGTCTCAGTTGTTGTCTAAGATGACATTTGTAAAACTAAGTCGAACGGCTGGGGTTAATATGTAGGCCATTCTCTTCTCTGTCTCTTTTTCTCTCTAAGTCTTAATGAGAGTGTAACTAATTTTGTTTTCTTTCTACGAATCTACGATGTTGTTATTCCAACAATCATACTATAATATTTGCCATATAGTATGAGCGCCATAATTACTTGTTTATGCCATGATTTTCACAAGGTACATGAAAACGTGACTGCAGTCATAAAAAAAATTACCACTTGTTTATTTTATGATAAAAGAAAGGCCGGTATGGTAGTAAAAAATACCGTGTTCGTTCACTATTCGAGCTTTGTATTAGGGTTCCGTGCAAAGGATACTGGAAACTGCTAAATATGACTTTAATTTTATTTTAGAAACTATTTAACCTGAATATGAGTCGATATATGAATTTGTCCTTTCGTTTCCATTATTAAACAGTCTTAAGCTGCTTTTCCTGTCGCGCGGATAGGCACCCGCGTACGGATCTTGTCCGCATGCGGGCTGCCGGCAGCCTACCATCCGCTTGCGGGCGCTCGTACTTTTTCTGTCCGTGTAGTTTTTACTGTCATGCAGGTCACATGCATGGTCATAGTAAGCATAAAATCGTGAACATAAACGAATATTTATACAGAAAGAGTTATTTTTGAAGTGCACTTTCACCCTCTGTTGTGGGACAAGAATAACCACCTTTACAAAAAACGAGATGATATTTTTGAGAATGATATAAGTGATACTTATTTTTTTAATGCGCAAGAGCTTAGTCACTGGCAGGCGACACGCACAAACACATTACATGTGTAGCCAGGAGCGTGCTATCATCCGCATGCGGACCGGAGGCACTCGCGGGCGTGAATACGCATGACAGGGAAAGATGCGTTTTTGGGTTGAACATTAAAAACATGATTTACGTACATGATATAAGTGAGCGTCTGGCTCTGACTTCAATTTAAACTTTTTATCGTAATTCAATGAGTGGATGGTAGCTACGCCGCCAGCATTGACCGTAACTTTTTAGCTCGATGGCCGCAAGTAGAAAATCTGTCAACATTTACCTAATGATGTCAACAAAATCTGATCTTGGGAGCCAGTTTCCGTTTAAAAATATCATTTTATATACTATCCTTGACTAGATATCTCCACCAATATTTCCAGTGGATTTCTACCGATTTATTCTCATTTACATTGTCACACACCCTGGCTATGTGCAACACGTCTTCATGTTTAATCCCTGAACTGAGACACATATTACTCTCTACCATTTTATCTATCTTTGACCACTGACTTTAACTACGTTTTGTTTGTTTATCACTCATCAAGACCCAGTATATAACTAGGAAAAAAAATGCACTTATTAATCCTTAACTATTCAATATGGCTATTGCTATCTAAGTTCCAAAAAACAGTTTTTGCTTACCATGCATCAATGCTGTTTATTTCCGCTGGAAGTTATTTCCTTTTTCCATCCGAAAATATTCTGTTTTTGCTTAGCATACGCCATTGCTGTTTATATAACACCAAGTAAATATCGACATTTAGTATGCTACAAAATATAAAACTAGGTTCATAGTAACAGCACATTTCTAATTCATACCAGCATGAAGCCTGTACTCAAATATGTACGGAACCGTCGGCTCTCAGCCGCGAGGTTTATTTACGTTATTGCTTGCCATAAATTCATATTTACGACACCTAATGCATACTGGTGTAGTCAATGGGAACTGCATCTATTGCGATGCTATCTTTCCTAATAAATATCACAGTAGATTGGCTGTATTTCGCTTTTGTTTTTTTTTTTAAAGTGCAGGTTGATTCACTGGGCATTTTTCCGTTCCTTTTGGACAAAGAATTTGTATCCAGTGATTAAGTGTTGTGTAAATTTTAGTTGGAAATTTTCCAATGTTCAGTTGCTTGGTATCGGTTTTAACAAATAACTGTAGAAGAGATACAGCTATGGAGATAGATATTTTATTATATTATTAATACTATCTTCTTCTTCGAAGGGCATAAACAAATTAAAAATAAATTGAAATCTACTTCTTACACTGAAGTGTATGAAACAATTTATTGAAGTCAGTACAATATTGATTCAAAACAATTTGAGCTCTCACTTTTATTCAAGTTAGTACAAATTTGAATAACAGTACGTGAAGTTTAAATTATCCATGATATTATCTACATATAAGATACGCGTGGTGATCACATATTGTGCGATTCACGCGCTCTTTTCTGCCTTACACCTGCAGAATGTGGAATAAGGTTTCTCCCACGGTATTTCCGAGCAGCTGCAACAAGTTTTTTTCAAAAGGCGAGTCAATAGAGTCCTTAGAAGGTCAAGGTCCTTACCTTTTACCTTATTCCACATTCTGCAGGTGTAAGGCAGAAAAGAGCGCGTTATATTTGTAATGCCCCGGGTATTTCAGATATCCATAGGCGACGGTGATCGTTTTCCATTAGGCTGCCCGTTTGCTTGTTTGCCTAACACTCAAGGCATAAAAAATAAAAGTACTTATAAATGCTGTCGATTTATGTTACGGAGCTAAACATATGTATAGTAGGTATTGCAACAGCACCGGTTTTGCAAACAAAACCAAAAACTAGGAAACTTTTAAGCACTATCCAGGAGTTTAATATCGCACTTAACTTTAAAATAGACAGAGCTAAGAGCACGTACTGCAGACTTTCTGAAAAGTTGAAGCAACTTAAAGCAACATGATGACATCAGCAGTGTGTTGCAATACAGAAACAACATGCCAGAATGTTCTGTTAATGTAGCATATTGGGAAGAGAAGTAATACTTATAATTAAGGTGAAATATTTCGTAAGTAATCACACCAAAATCACATGTTTATTTCGATTCACCCCATTGGGTGCTGGGCTAGAGTTGTATAATATCTCCCTATGGAATTCATAAGTCCATAAATACCAGAAAATGGACAGCAGCGCCTTCTGTAGAACTGCTATCATACACTGTGATCCTCAAGACGCTAGCCAAGATTGGGGATTAAGGCAAACACCACCTATCAGAAGAGGTTTTTGTTCTACAGTAGATCAGTGGTTCAGTGGGTCATTGTTGGTTATGATGACTTCATATAGGATAAGCATATTTATCACATATACACAAACAAATTTGGCACTGATGTCTATTTGCAACTGTTTTAGTTATTTAGTACGGAGATTATCCATTTATTTTTTCGACTCTGGTTTCATAGAAGTTGGCTCTTGGTATGGGACGTTGACACTTTAGCACCGTCATATCTTTTTTATTTTAAATAATTTTGAATCCGATTTCATTTACGTTAAATCAGTCGAGTAGCTCGATCTCGACCGGTTTCGCGACTTTCAGAGTCGCTTCATCATGGAGTACGTACGCTCCCGACCCCTACTGCGCGTCCGCGCATACCGTCATATCTTTCTGAAACAGACGAGGGCTGACGCCGCTGCTACTTCGGCGAAGTGACTCAAGCGGCGCAAGTCTGCTAATCTTGACAGTGGTAACATATTTGAACCGATTGGTGTAAATAGAGTCCGTGGGGGCTGTGAGCTTATCTTATTTTGCAAAACATATGGTCGATGTGACGCTTGTTAGATCGATTTAAACAACAAAGTCAATCTTCAAAACCATTTATTCAATTTGAAGTAATTTTAATATTGAATGATTCTACATTGTACTGCCACGTTCAGCAAACAAAATTGTATAGAGCCACTGCGAGAAGAACGGGCAAGAAACTCGGGGCCATTCTTTTATAAGTCTTTTAACAATATGTTACATACTTACTATATACACTTTATTTACACTTTCACTGGTTTATCAACTATTAATTAACATATAAAGTCATTGTTTACATAAACAGATATTTTCTTATTCGATATATAATTGTCATAACCTTTTTAACAAACCATGTGATGGTCCAAGAGGACCATTACATTTAAACTAGGTTTGTCGTTATGTTATATCAGAAAAGATAATGATAAATTACTTAACTTCACAACATCTTGATCGGGCAGCACTTCGTCACTAAAGACTACTTTCGAAATATATTTAGACACCCCCGGAGCTCTGCTCGGCACGGCGGTCCGACCGAAACTGAATCAAGCAGCACTTCGTCGTCAAACACTATTTCAACACCACTGGAGGTCTGCTCGGCACGGCGGTCCGACAGAAAGTGAATCAACTCGCTTTACACTACCCCTTTTTTAGGAAGGAACAAACAAGGTGACGAAGCGACTACCGTCACAAACACAGTACTCTTTAAAATTGACAATTATGTGATTTCAAGCTCTATACATATGGCAATAACTATAATAAAACCATCAATGTTTTTACACATAGAAATAAAGTACATAAAATAAACTATTTTAAATAAGTATCTTTGTCTTTATTTTAACAGTGAAACTGATCTGTGTCACATGATCAGTTTCACTACTTATAAGATATACTTATAGTAAAAATATCATCAAATAATGATTCCAGTGATCATGACAATCCTTATATGGTTTTTAATCACAGTCTCACAATAAATACCTTTAGGTACTGTATTAAATTCACACCATAGATAAAATATACACAGATAATTAAACCAATACTTATTTTCATCTTAAAAACCACAGAGTATTACTAAAACGAAATTAGAATGTCACATTATAGCACCAGTTGTTTAAATCAGCTTAAAGCCAATCAAGTGAATATGATCAAATATTTCAATAAATAGTGAGCCAATTTTAAATAATCTATCACGGCCATACTGACCAGTACTTTGCTCTCAAAGTACAACCTCAACTTCTATTTTCAATTCATTTCAATTCATTTAATGTCATGTCATGTCATGTCATTTCTTTTCATTTTATTTTGTCTCTGGCCTTGACATACTCTACCCATCATCTGCTGCGCATGACTTCCAGTGGAGTATCAGGGCAGTGACCGACCAGTAGTATTTTTATATAACAGATCTCTGGCCTTGACATGCTCTACCCATCATCTGCTGCGCATGACTTCCAGTAGAGTATCAGGGCAGTGACCGACCAGCAGCATTTTCATATAACAGAATTCTGGCCTTGACATACTCTACTTATCACCTGCTGCGCATGACTTTCCAGTAAAGTATCAGGGCAGTGATCGACCAGCAGTATATAACAGATCTCTGGCCTTGACATACTCTACCTATCACCTGCTGCACATGACTTCCAGTAAAGCATCAGGACAGTGATCGACCAGCAGTACTTGTTATGCTTTTATTTTTAACTTTCTTTTAACCTTCAACATATATTAGTCCTACCACCCTCTGCCAGTGGTATTACCGGGACTTTCAACTTCCTTTTAGCTTCTGACCTTCAACATATATTAGTCCTACCACACGCTGCAAGTGGTATTACCGGGACTAATGGAAGTTCAGAGACCGACCAGCGTGTCAGTCATATAGTCATGTCGTCATATAGTCATTTTATTAATTAATATATTGCTTTACCAAAATATTTATTATTATTTAAAATTGCCACGAACGTTCACTCACAAAATCTTGAAATACTTGTCCATCACATATAATGTTTGCTACCACATATTTATACTTACTCGTAGATATATATTTTATTTCTACATGTATATTTTGTTTTTTTTTTATTCAATGTATTGGCTTTACTCATTTTGAGATGTAATGGCTTTGTCCATTTTCAGTTATCATCAATATTGTATATAATCAATTTATTTAACAATATTTGAAAACAATCCTAATACAAATAATTTATATAAGTTTTATAATATCATTAAATATAATCTATCACGGTAAATCCAAATAATAATATATAACATCTGCTATATTTATATACTTCAGCTGTACTTAAACTTGTTCAAAATAAACGTTTTGATCCACCTATTCACCGGGCTAGAAATTAATGGCTTCTTTGGCAACATCAATATATCTTTAACTACTGTGTTGCCTTGGTGTCCAAGTCGACCATTCCGTATGAAATATTTTCTCACCTATGATTTTGACCGACATAGATCACATCACTCACAATTTAAATTTGGTCTTTACGCTGGACCGAAATATACCTTTCCATAAGCCGAAATAAACCATTCAGTAACCCTTTTACAACATTGCTCTGCTGGTTCCATATTGGAGTGTACATTAATCATTGTTTCTTAAGATTTATCTACTTCGTCAGACAGCAAAGCCCGAACGGATGGTATATATACTCAAGTAAACCTGATTTCACTAATCTTAATATACTGATATTTCCTCCGCTATACATTTATGAGGCATCGCTTTTAATCAGGTCAAATATACAAAACTATGACACTATGTTTAGTAGTACACACAAAACCACACTACGTAACATAAGGTGTAATACCACCCTTTACAAAGAAAAGTGTATTTAAGGCATAAAAATGTATAACCAATTACTATCATTGCCGAAGGATATCAATTTATTTTCCATTTTTTAAAGAAAATTAAACTTTTCTCATTAGTAAATCATACTACAAAATTGATGAATTTTAACCGACCGTAGTTTAAAAAAATATTGACGCCAGTGTGTAATATACAACATCTAATTCACGGCCAATGTTTACTGTTATTATATAACTTATGTTCAATGTATTTATTTAATTAATGTGATCAATATTGAAATGTATAATTAATTTAGTATTTTTTTTGTACCATTATATGTATATAGAATAATCATAACTAATTTGCCAAGCACCTCTTCTCAAATTGTCTAAAGCAGTAGCAGCCACTTTTAACTTTTATGACGTAGGTAATTTAAGTCTTAATTTATTTATTGTCCGATTTTTGTGTTGGAAATTATTATATAATTTAAATTATTATCAGTATTGTTATAGATATACCTCCGTCCATATCTATTTATAAATATCCCTTTGTATAGGGTTGTCTGGAAGAGATCACTCTCAGCGATAAGACCGCCCATTGTCACACCTACTCTTAGTTATTGTTTTAAGTTATAAATTTGTAAATTGTAATGTGTAAATAAAGTGTTATCTATCTAACTAATATAAGTACCATTTTTTTATACTATTGTTGTAATTCGTTTCGAAATAAATTAATTAACATGTAAATTTCACTGACATGTAAACCGAATTTTGCACACCCATTAACACCCATCAAGGGTAGATAATAGTGGCCATAATTTATTAAAATAATTCTAAGATCAATGTATATAAACTACCCATATTCCTGGGAACAAATTAAGTTGAACATTTCCCTCTGTACTTATTATTCGTCTTACAAGGAAATAACTATATTTTTTTAGAACAGTGGTGTCATATGTTTGCTGAATCTGCCACAGACCGTTTGGCTATTCTGACAAATTGTTTATCGTATTTGTTAAACGTAGCCACGTAACGTTTAACCTGGCCATTGCTACGACAAATAAATATATTAGAAATAGTGTGATGTTAATACATTTCTCCCCATATTCAACGAATGAACTTTATTAGCAGAGAATTTTGATCCTCTATCGGCTATCACATGATTTGGGGTACGAAATAATGTAATCATTTTTATCTATATATAGAGGGATATGGTTATACTCTTCCTCAGATTGTCTGAAAATCCCAGAGTAATCCATGTGTAATTAATCGATTTCCCTATACGATTAAAAGAAAATAGTTTTATTAATGTATATAGTAATCTTCTGTTAAAGTGTAAACTAGACCGGTTCATGTAGTTTCTAGTGAAGTTCCTAGTTTTGTTTAGTGTTTGTTATATCTTACGTGACAGTCATCATCATGTAGAGTTATAAAACTTTACCAGTTCACATTCTGCCTATGTCACCATAGAACGACAATAGTATTGGTGAGAATTTCCCAATTAATCGTGTAATTTTGTTTTGAAAATCGAAATCTAAATGACCTTTCAGTTCATATGGTTGTTTGACAAGGACCTTAATATGGTTGGAACAAAAAAAGTCTACGACCGGAAGGTACTATTATTACAGTGGCATATGGATGATAAAATTTGATGTACAATAAAGTGTTTATCTCTCTAAGCAAGGTTCAAAACTGCCGTTGAATAGTATTGCTATCGGTTTATGTGCCACCAGGTGGCATTTTTTTTATCAGCCATAGTAAGTTTGAATAAAGCTTTTGTGAAACAATTAGACATCATGATTACCCGAACATCATTACTTTTTAAATAAAAGTAAAATAAAAACGAAGTTCAGACTAACGTACATAGCCCTATGTGGGCTACATAATTGCATTGTACGTTTGTGATTTCGTGATGCTTAATTCATGTTTGATATAGGCAGTCTTCGGATTATAGTCTTGTATGTATATGTTTCTTATACGCTTTGTGATTTAAAATAAGCCAATTTTTAACAGAAATAGAAATAGAAATAGAAATACTCTTTATTTATGACAAAAAACTGACAAAAACATAACAAAATCAAACCAATTTGAAAACAAATAAAAGACAAGAATAAGTTCTTGCAGTCCCCTGTCACAAAACGGCCCCAACTCAACATAGTGCTAGTCATAAATGACCAGCGTTGGTCTTCCGTTGAGACCGGTAGGTGACGTCACGCACAGTTACATAACAAAAAATATCAAGTACTCAGAAAATTAAAATTCAGATTCAACTAAACATACAAGATCTTCAAAAATACATAAACATGGCACAAAGTTTATACCATTTAAACCAGACAGAATATAAAAAATAAATAGAAAAGTACATAATTACAAACCAGAAGAATCTATTAATATGTTCTAAATAGCGCTTGTGTCATTTTTTTGAGTTTCCTCACTGTTTTGGTGTTCGCGTAAAAAAATATTTAATTTAACTTTAAAGCTATGTAAATACTGCAGGTTCCTAATTGGCGGCGGTATGTTGTTCCAACACTTTGAGGCGGCGTAGCGGAAACTCCCTTTAAAAGCAGCTGAGCTATGCCGTTCTGTTGCTAGCTGTATTGCACATTGACGAGACCCATAAGGCCCTCGACGTGACCAAGACAACTTCTCGTAGAGATATGTCGGCGCATGATATTTTATCACCCCGAAAAGAAGACATGCGAGATGAAATTTACGGCGGTGTTTCATTTTTAAAATAGAGTGCATGTTTAAATATGGTGTCACATGTATAACAGAAAACATTAGGTCTTGGGCATTGTCAGTTTTAGGCGGTTTAGCTGTTCGGTCGTGTTTTCTGACAATCTGCTTAATAGTGTATTCAAACGGTCGTTTTTGGGGGATTTTAAGCACATGTTGTGAAAAGTGAAATAAGTTGATTTCCTAGTAACCTGAGTTTTACTCTGGCGTATTCACATATAAATCGGTAGTTTCCGAAGTTAACAGAATAGCTATCCCTCTAACGCTGAAGCTTTTGTAAGTTTAACTGATAAAAATTGTGACTCCCAGACCAAGATCTTTAAATGAATTGGTTGGAGAAATAGCCAGTAAAATTTATGCGAGTCCTACCCGGTTGCTAATAATATTTTTTCGGTGTAGGGTACAAATCCTTTTTGTAGCTTTGAACAGGTCCCACTTTTCAATTTGAAGATCCTAGATTTTCACAATAACTATACAGAGCCCAATAGGCTTTACCTGATTTGCAACAGTAGTGATGGTGCTCCAGCCCAGATCACCAAATAGTGGTATACCTGCTGTCTGCACCATTGTCATTCTTCTCAGGATCAAAGGGTGGTAGCACCACGTCATCCCCATGGTGTGAGCCAGCTACTGCGTCGCAGATGGCCTTAAGCAGACCCTCCACAACAGCCGGATACATGAGAAGCCACGTCCACACGTTCTGAAAGCATTTGAAACAATATGAAGTATAACGTGTTCTATCCCACTTCTGATGTTAGATCGATTTAAACAACAAAGTCAATCTTCAAAACCATTTATTCAATTTGATGTAATTTTAATATTGAATGATTCAACATTGTACTGCCACGTTCAGCAAACAAAATTGTATAGAGCCACTGCGAGAAGAACGGGCAAGAAACTCGGGGCCATTCTTTTATAAGTCTTTTAACAATGTGTTACATACTTACTATATACACTTTATTTACACTTTCACTGGTTTATCAACTATTAATTAACATATAAAGTCATTGTTTACATAAACAGATATTTTCTTATTCGATATATAATTGTCATAACCTTTTTAACAAACCATGTAATGGTCCAAGAGGACCATTACATTTAAACTAGGTTTGTCGTTATGTTATATCAGAAAAGATAATAATAAATTACTTAACTTCACAACATCTTGATCGGGCAGCACTTCGTCACTAAAGACTACTTTCGAAATATATTTAGACAACCCCGGAGCTCTGCTCGGCACGGCGGTCCGACCGAAACTGAATCAAGCAGCACTTCGTCGTCAAACACTATTTCAACACCACTGGAGGTCTGCTCGGCACGGCGGTCCGACAGAAAGTGAATCAACTCGCTTTACACTACCCCTTTTTTAGGAAGGAACAAACAAGGTGACGAAGCGACTACCGTCACAAACACAGTACTCTTTAAAATTGACAATTATGTGATTTCAAGCTCTATACATATGGCAATAACTATAATAAAACCATCAATGTTTTTACACATAGAAATAAAGTACATAAAATAAACTATTTTAAATAAGTATCTTTGTCTTTATTTTAACAGTGAAACTGATCTGTGTCACATGATCAGTTTCACTACTTATAAGATATACTTATAGTAAAAATATCATCAAATAATGATTCCAGTGATCATGACAATCCTTATATGGTTTTTAATCACAGTCTCACAATAAATACCTTTAGGTACTGTATTAAATTCACACCATAGATAAAATATACACAGATAATTAAACCAATACTTATTTTCATCTTAAAAACCACAGAGTATTACTAAAACGAAATTAGAATGTCACATTATAGCACCAGTTGTTTAAATCAGCTTAAAGCCAATCAAGTGAATATGATCAAATATTTCAATAAATAGTGAGCCAATTTTAAATAATCTATCACGTGATTAAAATGCTGTCATTTATTTGGATCAACGAATGAGCATTGTAATCCAATGGGGCAATGCTGCCAGCATGCTAGGCACATTGCCAACTGTTAGTGTGCTGGAACATTTGGTGTACCTATAGGTCTACAATGTCTTATAGGTTTCCTAAATGCTTTCCGTGTAGTAGCTGTAGTGTTGTATATAGTTTGTAGTGTTCTCTAAACAACGGCGCTATAGAAAAACAGAGTATGTTCAAGTTGCTTTTGACTTTGTACTATCCAAGAAAGAGAGCTAGACAACATACTACGCGCTCACGTATAGAGTGGGGGTCGTCATAATTAACTGGTCGTCATCAAATTGCGTACATATCGACTTAACATCATGCAAAGTGGTAAACTTTCTTCTTTATCTTGCTACATCTATCTCATTAATGTGCGGTCAATTCAAATTATATTCAAAAGGACATCACACGGACAATTATGAAAAGTTTAGGTTTCTGTTTTATAGCTGGCTACCCAGCTGACACCTACTAAGGATAGTTCCTTTACAATGTTCCAATTAAAAGTGCTCGTAACGTACCTTCCAAGTGCTCGTAACTAAGCGTGTTTATTCGTTCTCCAAGATAAACAACGTCCGCTATGGCCATGACTGGGATGGGTGACTGCTAGCGGCATTATTAGTGAGCGCTTCCATGCTTCGCAAGACAGTCGTTAGAGCATGGTATTAGGGCATTATGCGAATTGCCCGCCTGAAAAGCTACCGTCCTCAAGTAGAAATTCTGTCACGGAGCTCATAACAGTATATTCCGGAAGTTGTCCTCGACAGCTAGTAATTCTAGGTAAGTCTAATTTTTTTGACCACATTTTCACTCACCTTTAGATGAGATAGTTGCCAAATGCTATCCTATCCGATATAAAAAAATTTATAACAAATACCGTAGTAGTAATCTGCTTGTCCGATTTTCAACAATACCCCACTTACACCGACATCAGTGGAATGCTGCTCAGTATGCAAGTTTTTTCCTACACCTCACAACATCCAACTGATTGATATGAAACAGTCGAATTAGAATAATATTGCTAGGAACTGTACATAAGTGCCTGTATAAAAAACACATTAGGCAATACAAAGGTATTTGCTAATATATTTTTAAATGTAAGCTATAACAAATTGTAGTAGCGAAGCCAACCATTCCGAAGTGAAATCGTGACTCAATTCAGTGGTGAAACGAATTGCTTTTGCCAGAAACGTTACAGTTCAATGCAATTCTATTTTTCATTCTAAAAATTGCACTTTTTTCTTCACGCCCTTTTGCGGGTTGTACGTCGATACTTTAGTGAGCTGGTCAAACTATTACATTGTTAGGATTTTGCTGTTGGTTTCGGTACTGAATTGGGGGACTGAGTTTATTTTTTTAGTTATTTTTACGTTTGACTGACGATATCTCTTAAGTGACTCTTTAGCATTCAATATTTGTGGAATTTCTCAGGAAATAACTTAAATACATAGACTGTTTTCTAACATACATCTAACATATTTGCATTAGCGCCTGGTATGCGAATAAGTTTACAAAATTACAACACTACGAGTGGAAATCGTACCCGCAACCATCCATCCCTGGGGTAGGGATATACTCTTCCAATTTGAACTTCCGTGGTGAAGATCAGCCATGGTCCAAATTTTTCGAAAGTTAATAAAGTCCTAGGTAAATCTAATAATGTCATAATGAAAACATTTCGACTTTGGGCTCAATTGGTTTGTCTCGAAGATATCTATCGTGATTGTTTGATAACCTTAGGGCCAATTGGTTTCTTTCGAAGATATATGTCGTGATTGTTTGATAAGTTTGAGCTCAACTGGTTTCTTTCGAAGATATATGTCGTGATTGTTTGATAAGTTTGGGCTCAATTGGTTTGTCTTGAAGATATCTGTCGTGATTGTTTGATAAGTTTGGGTTCAATTAGTTTGTCTCTTAGATATATATCTTAGGTAATTGTTTGAGAACATTTATTTCTAAATACAAAGAACATGTGCATAGAAATAATTTTCTCAAACAATTTTTTTTTTCATTGTATTATTTTTTTTATTTTCATTTTTCACCACTTGGTGTCAATTTAGATGGAACCCCTAAATCCTAAAACGCTATTTAACGCCACTAAACCATCGAGTCAGTAATATTACCAAATATTTGTAAACCACGCCTCACATGCATATATTATCTACTAATTTGCCAACAATCCTCAGAATATCTTCATGCAAAGCCTCTGGATCACAAAGGTTTGTGTGTTTAGGTCCACTTTGACCCAAACCAGGTGTTATCTTTGGCGAGAATATTTGCCGTTGCTACGTAGACACTGCTACTTAATCTGTGCCATTTAAGGCAATCTGTTTAGTACAATAATACAGGTCAGTTATACATTTTGATTTTAAATGTGGAATACAAAATGAGATGATGAATTTTCATTAGCGATTTATCTAACATTATCAAGATATAATCATTAGTAAAATTTAATCTGTCTGCCTGGAACTTATCGCACGGATCTTAGTGAACCGAGTTTAGGAATCAGGAGCTCTTTTTTACTGGATATGTGTTATATTGCCTGTACCGAAATAAATTTTCGACTCGAGAATTTATTTCTATATATATAAAAATGTATATAAAAATTATACAATGTCCTTCTTCGTTGTATGAACTCAAATCGTGTAAAGTTTCATTGAATTCCATACATTAGTTTTGGAGTGATGCGCAGCCGGAATACAAATAGACACAAATAAAATAAAAAACAGTTTTGGCATGTTTGCTAATATCATTTTTTTTTTAAATATCTACCATGTACAAAATTGGCTTTGTTACAGTTTTATTATAAGTATAAATTATTTTTTATTTGATTTTTGAAATCCTGTACAAATATTATCAACAGCTATAATGTCGACTGTTGAACAAACCTCTCCCATTACGGAGGGGTACGGAGTGGATGCTTTTATCTCTACACTTGGCATGCGTCTTGAAGATCTCAGTGTAACAAGCCAGCCCTACAGATAGTGCTGCTGCCCATTTTCTGGTATCGCCCTTTGGTGCCTCTTACGATTCCCACAAGAATACATGGGGGCTGCAGCCCTAAACCGGCATTACTCAGAGGGTTTAATATGGAACACAATAGTATTTCATTGATATTATCTATAAACGATTCTACGGAATGTTTCGTTTGTTCAAATGTAATTCCCTCAATCATAATGACAGTAGTCATACGTTCCTAAATCCTGAACGGGTCTATTAACTCACGAATAAACATCAAAATAATAATATTGTGACTAACTTCGACGTTTCGATCAAGTTGCGTTGACAGAATGGATTTAAATTGTCTACATCGTGGAAACTTGTAACAAAAAATTGCTCGAGTCGTTCGTTGTCTCCGCGTGCAAGTTCCGATATTGTAAGTGTAGTGTGTCGAAGTGACAGTGATAAAGACAATAACGAAAACCTGACGTAGTAGGGGTAGATTGAAATCGCTCCCGCCACTCCTCAAGACGATGACACCCGCTTCTTCAATCTACTCGTGACCACGGTCAATGCAGCTTGATCGAAACGTCGAGGTTGGTCGATGTCTCAAATCAAAATTTTGATGTTATTTATATACCTTGCACACACTACTGCCCATCAATAGCTTAAACAGCCTGGTGATGCAACTGATCTTTGCCTTAAACCTTCTTTTATATGGTTAACCATTCAGTGGTTTATAGAAGTGGATTCAGAAGAGAGGCATTTTACATTTTAATGCGGTATACGAAAATTTTAAGCGCTTAATTTACTATCATAGAAAATATCTACAAGTTGTTTAATAATTGATAAAAATAGAATAATCTGTTCTCTTTTCAGTTAATGTACCAGATTTACAAACATAACATTAATTATTTTGTAGTGACCAATCTCCCGCACCTTGTTTTACGAATTAAAGTACACATATCCAACTTCAGAGTTCTATCTCTTGTATAAAGATTCATCAAATTAACTAAAAAAAAACTGTGCATCAGGCATATAATCCTGTTGACACATAGTGTACTAGAATATCGATAATTAATCGTCATTGTAGAAAAAAAAATAAAGATCTTGCGCCAATTTCCACGAATTATATTAGCAGTTTACCACGATATATTGCGTTTAATAAAGTGTAATTCTAAACAGATATTATATGAAAAGAAAGTTCATTCTTTATTTAATCTGATCTTTAATAAATTGTGATATTTACTCTGTTTTGTTAGACAAGAAAAAATATTTATCATAACTCGAAATGCTCATAAATTGAAATGTACAAGCGCGAGGCGATCAGTACCGCGCGAGCGCCCATCGACGTAGGACCTGTGTTCGTTTTGCCTTGCTCTGACGTTTCGTACGCGGAACGCTTAGACGCAAGTTTATAGTGCGACCACAGAGTTTTGATCATGTCTTTATTTTTTTAAGTAACAAACTATACTTTATATTTGTTGTCCATAATATAAGTGTTGTTGTCTTGTTAAGTAACTACATCTTTAGTTTCTGTTCATCCATTGTGTTAAAAAAAGGAAACGTCACAATTATGCAGCCTTATACAGCGTTATTGGAAAAATGCTAACAACCTCAAAGGGTTGACTTCTTCTTTTTGGTCTGCTAGTTTTTATATTATTCTAGTTTAAATTAGTAACTCAGTATAACTTTTGTTTTAGAAGGATAAGATGACAGGCGAATAATTGATTTCCAATATTTTTGGATTCAATTAATGTCTATAAGTGAACACAGCGATAACTTCAGCTGGAAATTAAACTACCTTCCTAATTTGTACAAACCGGCCTCCCGGCTTTTCCATCATTTCTACAAACCGGGATATCAGTTAGCGGTCGATAGTCGTATTTACAAATTTACCATAAAATCTGCGTAAGTCCGACTTTCATAATCCAAATGGTTTTCAAAAGGATGCATCCTTGCCCATACAAGAAAAAATCCATATTTTTCTGAGATAACGGAAGTATTTTGAATATTTGAAGCAGTGATGCATTGGCTATGGACTGCCGCGCAGCAGGTCCATGGTTCGAATCCCGCCCAGAGCTTGAGCTTCACCGCATGGTGGAAGGGCATTTTGCGAATGCCCGCCTGGCTAGCGACCACCCTCAAGTAGACAATCTGTCGCCAAGCACCTAACGGTGTGTTCCGGCAGCAGTTGAGAGCCAGTGAAATAACAGGCAAAACGAGACTTAACAGGTATGTCTCAAGGTGATGGGCGCAGTGCAGTTCGTCACTTGTGATGAAATGCATCTGTTATAGGCAGAGGATACCGCTTAACATCAGGTGGGCCTCGCGCTAGTTCCATCAAAATAACATAAAAAAAATAAAAAAAATATTTTGATGAAATCTGAAACCAGCACAAATTACATTTTGGCCCCAAAATATTACGTCATTTCATATTAATCTCGTAACTACGTCAACAGTTATAAACCTAGAAAACCGTAATTTTGCATATGTATAAGCCATTTTTCACTTGATACATTTTGCAAATTTGCGTATTAAATAATCTCGTAACTAATTTTAAACTTCTAAACCAAAAAATCGGAAATAATACACGTGTATAAATTACATGTAAATAATAATATCAAAGAAGGACCAAAGCCGTAGGTGGTATAGTTTTTCAGAAAAAAATATTGCTCTCCAATACAGTTTTCCCGCCAAAGTTCTTAAAACAATTGGGTTGTTTTAATCTTGTTACTTTAAGATATTTGGCGTAAAAATCTGTCACAATTCATGGCTAAAGAACAATAGTACATTATCATATTTAAAGAAGAATCAAAGTTCTAGGTGAGTTAGTTACGAAAAAATAAAAATAGCAATTAAATTACTATTTCCCACCATTTTTGTCGTTTTTCGCCTGAAAAGCTACCGTCCTCAAGTAAAAATTCTGTCACGAAGCTCATAACAGTGTATTCCAGAAGTTGTCCTCGACAGCTAGTAACAGCTTTTTTGGTTAGCCAAAACAAATTTTTTGATCACATTTTCACTTACCCTTAGATGAGATAGTTGCCAAATGCTATCCTTCCCGATATAAAAAAATGTATAACAAATACCGTAGTAGTAATCTGCTTGTCCGATTTTCAACAATACCCCACTTACACCTATATCAGTGGAATGCTGCTCAGTATGCAAGTATTTTCCTACACCTCATTACATCCAGCTGATTGATATGAAACAGTCAAATTAGAATAATATTGCTAGGAACTGTACATAAGTGCCTGTATAAAAAACACATTAGGCAATACAAAGGTATTTGCTAATATATTTTTAAATGTAAGCTATAACAAATTGTAGTAGCGAAGCCAACCATTCCGAAGTGAAATCGTGACTCAATTCAGTGGTGAAACGAATTGCTTTTGCCAGAAACGTTACAGTTCAATGCAATTCTATTTTTCATTCTAAAAATTGCACTTTTTTCTTCACGCTCTTTTGCGGGTTGTACGGCGATATTTTAGTAAGCTGGTCAAACTATTACATTGTTAGGATTTTGTGGTTGGTCTCGGTAGTGAATTGGGGGACTGAGTTTATTTTTTAGTTCTTTTTACGTTTGACTGACGATATCTCTTAAGTGACTCTTTAGGATTCCATATTTGTGGAATTTCTCAGGAAATAACTTACTGTTTTCTAACATACATCTAAACAAATTTGCATTAGCGCCTGGTAAGCGAATAAGTTTACAAAATTACAACACTACGAGTGGAAATCGTACCCGCGACCATCCATCTCTGGGGCCGGGATATACTCTTCCGATTTGAACTTCCGTGGTGAAGATGAGCCATGATCCAAATTTTTTGAAATTTAATAACGTCCTAGGTCTAATAATCAAAATCAAATCAAAATCAAAAATCTTTATTTCAGACATAGCACAGTCCATATTATAAAACAGAAAAACATAGAATTGTAGTAAGATAGGATCAAGAATACACAATATAATAAAAAAAAGTCAAAGCATACATTCAAATATCAAGTAATTAAATAAATATAAGCATTAAATATTTTAAATTTATCGAAATTCAGATACAATGCAAACGTAAATTTTAATTATATTTAATTAATTATATATCTACATATGAAAATTAAAACAGAATTAAAATAAGAAAAAAATATTAATTTAGTTTAGGACTGGACAGCCCCACATGCACGCTTGTCCAGTGTTTCATAACAACAGAGTCCAGTCCCACCCGTCCTGCGATCAGTTGCAGGTAGCTGTTGGAGCTGTCACGCACTCTACGCATCAGTGATGCAACTCTCTTGCGCAGTATCGCTGCGAACCCATCAATTTGAGCATCGGCAAACATTCCTGATGCACTGCAGAAACGCGGCAGCCCCACCAGCGCCCTGAACGCATTATTATATTGCACGCGCAAGGCATTGTAAGTCTTTTGCGTATACCTGACCCATAGGCTGCACGTGTAAAAAGACTGACAATACGCTCTAAACAGTGTCATTTTTACATGTGCAGTACAACGTGCAAACCTACGTGCCAACATGTTGGCTCTGACTGACAATGCCCTGCGCTCCCTCTCTATGTCCAGGTCGTCTGAGAGTGCATTACTGACCCAGTGGCCCAGATATTTTAAATGCGTAACTTTGACCAAAGTGCTACCATTTAGAGTGACTGGCGGGATGGCGTTATAGATTTTTGAGCCAGCTTTGAAAACCATCAAGTTACTTTTAGTCGCATTATATCTGAGCCCATGTGCCGCCGCATAGCACTCACATATTTTAATTAATTTTCGGAGGGCACTGATCGATGGGCTCAGCAGCACCATGTCATCTGCGTAACTTATGTTGTTTATGTAAACACCATCAATCGAGCACCCGACCTGAGCGCTACTAAGCCCGCGTATCAGCCGGTCTATGTACAGATTGAAGAGGCTGGGTGATGTCAAGCCACCCTGTCTCACCCCACACTCCAACCTATACACACCCGAGAGGGACTCTGACCACCTGACAAAATTGCTCTGGTTCCCGTACCAGTATTTGAGCAGAGATATATACTCATCGGGAAGCTCAGTATCACTATGCAACTTTTGCCACAACCTGTCATACGACACAAGATCAAAAGCTTTTGACAGATCTAAAAAGCAGGCGTAAACAGGTGTGCTTCTATCAGTATAGTACTGAACAGTGTGTTTCAAATTCAGTATTGCTGTTTCAGTTGAGAGCCCTGGTCTGAAACCAAATTGGGCATCATGCAGTTTTACATGTTTACATAACTGTTTCTCAACCACACCGTCCAGTACCTTTGCGATGACAGTTGCTAATGATATGGGTCTATAGTTCTTTAGGCTAGATGCATCACCTGTTTTGTTTTTGATGATAGGGACAACTATAGTTCTCATCATAGCTTCAGGCAAGTACGAATGACCTAAACAGAAGGTGAAAAACATGGCAAGTACTCTTGGCAGGTGAACGCCCGACTGTTGCAAATGCTCAATACTCAGTGAGTCGTGCCCCGGAGACTTTCCTCGCTTCATGCTATTCACTACATCTGCAACTTCTTTCGCCGTTACTCGCTCAAACTGGGCCCCAGTACATCTATCAGTTTCATGTGTTGCTACATTCAGAGATTCTAAAGAAGATTTCACCCTGAAATGTTCACAGAAACGATTAGCAATATGAACAGGATCGCTAATGCCCTCAACACTCATAGGGACCCTCGTCTTTGGATTCATCTTATTTGTTTCTTTCCAAAACTTACTAAAATTCTTGGCTTTGTGATGAGTAGCTAAGATGTCCATTTTAATTTGTGTCTGATTGTTTTGACACCATTTAAGCTTTGCTTTAAACGCTGCTCGTGACTCACGCATTTTGTTAAATACTGGCCCTGAATTGACTTTACCATGTAAGATCCACTCCAGAAACCAAAGCCGAGCCTCCCCATGCGCGTCCTTTACGTATTTGTTCCAACCTGTGATATATTGCTTCTTATATTTATTTTTATAAACTACATTGATATTGTTCTTATAACAGTCGGTAGCGGCATCTCTTAAAGAGTCAACAATTCTTTCATACAATTTATCAATAACAATTCTGTGATTTAAATTACAACATTTAATATCAGCACATTGTCTAAATTCTGCAGGAAAATCAATCTGTCGTAGCTCATGTGAACATGTTTGTAAATACTTTTTCATCTGAACTCTATCCCTTTCACCCCATATGACAGTATTTGGTACACGTAATTTTTGTTAAATTTTTGGCTTTATAATATTTAGATTACATGTAATTTCTAAGGGATAATGATCAGACCATGACATAATGGATAATGTCATAATGGAAACATTTCGACTTTGGGCTCACTTAGTTTGTCTCGAAAATATCTATCGTGATTGTTTGATAAGCTTAGGGCCAATTGGTTTCTTTTGAAGATATATGTCGTGATTGTTTGATACGTTTGAGCTCAATTGGTTTCTTTCGAAGATATATGTCGTGATTGTTTGATAAGTTTGGGCTCAATTGGTTTGTCTTGAAGATATCTGTCGTGATTGTTTGATAAGTTTGGGTTCAATTAGTTTGTCTCTAAGATGTATATCTTAGGTAATTGTTTGAGAACATTTATTTCTAAATACAAAGAACATGTGCATAGAAATAATTTTCTCAAAGAATATATTTTTTCATTGTATAATTTTTTTATTTTCATTTTTCATACATTGTTGTCAATTTAGATGGAACCCCTAAATCCTAAAACGCTATTTAACGCCACTAAACCATCGAGTCAGTAATATTACCAAATATTTGTAAACCACGCCACACATGCATATATTATATTATCTACTAATTTGCCAACAATCCTCAGAATATCTTCATGCAAAGCCTCTGGATCACAAAGGTTTGTGTGTTTATGTCCACTTTGACCCAAACCAGGTGTTATCTTTGGCGAGAATATTTGCCGTTGCTACGTAGACACTGCTACTTAATCTGTGCCATTTAAGGCAATCTGTTTAGTACAATAATACAGGTCAGTTATACATTTTGATTTTAAATGTGGAATACAAAATGAGATGATCAATTTTCATTAGCGATTTATCTAACATTATCAAGATAAAATCATTAGTAAAATTTAATCTGTCTGCCTGGAACTTATCGCACGGATCTTAGTGAACCGAGTTTAGGAATCAGGAGCTCTTTTTTACCGGATATGTGTTATATTGCCTGTACCGAAATAAATTTTCGACTCGAAAATTTATTTCTATATATTTAAAATATATATAAAAATTATACAATGTCCTTCTTCGTTGTATGAACTCAAATCGTGTTAAGTTTCATTGAATTCCATACATTAGTTTTGGAGTGATGCGCAGCCGGAATACAAACAGATAGACACAAATAAAATAAAAAACAGTTTTGGCATGTTAGCTACTATCAATATTTTTTTTAAATATCTACCATGTACCAAAATTGTATCTGTTATAGTTTTATTATAAGTATAGACTTTTTTTATTTGATTTTTGAAATCCTGTAGAAATTTTATATTGACAGCTATAATGTCCACTGTTGAACAAACCTTTCCCATTATGGAGGGGTACGGAGTGAATGCTTTTATCTCTACACTTGGCATGCGTCTTGAAGATCTCAGTGTAAGATTCAGCCTTTCAGATAGTGCTGCTGCCCATTTTCTGGTATTCGCCCTTCATTGCATCTTACGACTCCCACAAGAATATGTGGGGGCTGCAGTTCTAGACCGGCATTACTCAGAGGGTTCAATATGGAATACAATAGTATTTAATTGATATTATCTATAAACGACTCTACGGAATTTTTCGTTTATTCAAATGTAATTCCCTCAATCATAACGACAGTAGTCATACGTTCCCAAATCCTAAACGGGTCTATTCACGCACGAATAAATATCAAAATTATAATATTTTGACTAACCTCGACGTTTTGATCAAGTTGCAGTGACCGGGAACATGGATTTATATTGTCTACATCGTGGAATCCTATAATAAAAAAGTGCTCGAGTCGTTATTTGTCTCCGCGTGCAAGTTCCGATACTGTTAGTGTAGTGTGTCGAGGTAGTAAAGTGATAAAGACAATAACGAAAACCAAACTGGGGTAGATTTAAATCGCTTCCGCCGCTCCTCAAGACGACACCCACTTCTTCAGTCTACTCGTGACCACGGTCAATGCAACTTGATCGAAACGTCGAGGTTAGTCAAAATATTATTATTTAGATGTTAATTCTTGCGGGTTTAAGATTTAGAAACATGAGTTTAGTTCACGAAAGCTTTAAGAAAAGTAGCCATATGTTCATAATTTTCAAAATTCAGTAATTCTTTTTATTATATAATTTTCATTAGAAGTCTAGAACGTGCATCGTCATCATCCTTTGTAGCTCATGCTCTCATGAAGCAATTATTACCTGATCACATCTTCACAGAAAACACATGATGATGAGTAAGTTGTTAAGTTTATATATACCTTGCACACACTACTGCCCATCAATAGCTTAAACAGCCTGGTGATGCAACTGATCTTTGCCTTAAACCTTCTTTTATATGGTTAACCATTCAGTAGTTTGTAGAAGTGGATTCAGAAACTATTTAAGTTATATAAGTAAAATTTTTGTTGCAATGATGCAGTTACAGCTATGGATTGCTGTGCCACAGGTTGATTTGTCGATATGGTTCAATTCACTGCAAGGTGGGAGGACATTTTGGGAATGCTCACTTGACTAGCTACCACCCTTAAGCATGGGAATTAACTCAAGCTAGAATTTCACCCTCCCATTGCTATGACTAAAGGTAAAATACCGGAAGGCGGCCAGCAGCGCTTACTGAGGAAACTATATCTTAAACTGCGGTCCCCAAGACGTGGGGATTATGGAAAATACTCCCTTAATGGGGGAGGCTGTGTTCAGCAGTGGACAATCCCACTGATACAGTATCAGTGCAGAGACTCAAAAAGTGTAAGTCTTAGAATGACGGGCGCAGTACACTTCATCACTTGTGACGAAAATGCATCTATTATAGGCAGATGTTACCGCTTAACAAAACTTGGACCTCGTGCTTGGACTACTTTTACTATAAAGGCGAATCAGAATCACATTAAAAAGTTTTACAATATGTTTAACTTGTCTTAGTTCCTCGCAATAATTACAGATAGTAATAAAATCACTTTAAACTGTTTAAATCGCGTATATTTGTCACTTGGAATGTTTTTTTTTTTTTTTTTTTTTTTTTATGTGGTTGTGAAAACAACGAGGTCCGCCTGATGTTACTAAATTGTTGATTAAATGTAAAAAAAAATCTAAGTCTAAGGGGAAAGGTGCTTATTATTACAGTTTTATAAATATAGCCAAGACTTTCTCAAAGATAAAAAAATATTTATCGTGGGTGAATGAGAAAGCTGCCGAAAGCATAAATATTTTTAACCGAGAAATAAACAAACAGCCGCTTGTAACACCAATCGATACAATCGAACGCTGTGCCACTGTAGCCCAAATGTCCGAACACACGAACAATGAATTTATTGACAAAGTTTTGGTGCAAGAACGACCGCCGTGGCCGCATTCACATCGAAACGAACATAGAGCTGGGTAATTAGGCCGTCGTATCGCTTGTTAAAGCTTTGTTGGGTCGGAGAATGTTAATAAAAATTGATGGCTGTGTATCCAATGTTTGAGAATTTAGAGAAGATATTTTGGCATCGAACGGTGTCAGCTTGGATGTAAGATAATTGTCATATAAGGGTTTCGTTCTCAAAATACAAAAGTAAAAAACGTTATATACACTCATTATAGTTTGTCGATTTATTGTAAGTAAACTTTCTATCAAGTGAGAGATTGCTTTGCTGCTGTAAAAAGGATAAAACTCTTTACTGACCAAGAATAAAAAACATTAAAACTATTTCAAATTACTTCTAATATTTTTTTTATTTTTGCAATAACGCATGCTCTGTGGATTACATTACAAAATTACAAATTAACGAGAGGAAATCCATTCATCCATCTCGTTCTGTAACCATCCATCTTTATACAATGGTTAAAGAACGAGAGGGAAAATTTGCGTTAAGAGTCATTGTCATGTTAGCTCAGTCGGTCAGAGCATACCCTGGCTATAGGGGTGGATGACGTGGGTTCGAATCCCGCACATGACGTTAATTATTCCTCTCTTAAATTTGTAATTTGAAATAGTGCTCAAAATCTACCTAAGAGTATATTTTTCATTAACTGGGAGGCAAATCAAGTAAATTAAACCTTCTATTTCACGAGATAACCCGTCCTTCAGCCACTACAGCTTGGTTGCCAAGTAAATAGCAAAAACACTGGAGCCCATCTTTAAATTTTCTATTAAAAGACATAGGCTCGATTACCACGACTCTGGAATATCCTTGTAAAGTAAAAACATTAACAATCTTAGAGGACATACATTTTGATATTTGTTCAATGCCATTACATTTAATCATCAGAAAACAAGATGTAAATAAACACGGCAACCATATGCGTAGTTGTCATGTCTCCTTTCATATGCAGAGTTTCGTTTTTACTTTTGTTATAGAAGATATATGAAAATAAAATCCTTGCATCCTCTTTCTGTTTTTGATTTTAGTCAATTCTTAAAGTAAATACATTTAAGGATGTTATGAGTCCAGATATAAGAAGATCTTTGGAAAGCCCTATTTTTGCCCATATTATCAGTTTTAATTGTAAGATTTTGAAGCAGTGATGGCTCAGTGGCATTGGCCATGACTGCCGCGCAGCAGGTCCATGGTTCGAATCCCGCCCCGGGCATGGTGTAAGGGCATTTTGCGAATGGCCTGGCTAGCGACCACCCTCTAGTAGAAAATCTGTCGCCAAGCACCTAACAGTGTGTTCCTTGAGAACCAGTGAAATTACAGGCACATGAGACGTAACAACTATGTCTCAAGGTGACGGGTGCAGTGAAATTCGTGACTTGTGACGAAATGCATCTGTTATAGGCACAGGTTAGTCCGCTTAACATCAGGCGGGCCTCGAGCTTGTTCGGTCACAATAACATTAAAAAAATATATTAATCCATGATTGAATGGATGTTAAAAAAAACAGACACGGCATTTGAATATAAAATGAGTGCAAACAATTTTAATTTATTATTTGCATTCTCTTGTAATGAAATCTCGGGCCAAATTCTTTTCAGTAACTAATATAACAGCACATGGACGGACATGGTGTAAATAATGCCAAGGAAACTTAAGATCTAACTGCAGGTGGTTAGTTTACAAAGTATCCAATAAGTTTGTCAGGATAATGCACCTCGTAAATTTGTATAAACTAACTGAACATTGTTGATATAGTTTGAATCTCTGAATTAACAATTCTCAGGTCTCAGCATTGGTTACCTACAGATTTTACCCGTGGCTTTGCCCGCGTTATTTAATTATAAGTTCACCTAAATAGACCACCGTATTGGGTACACATATACAAGATACAGAATAAACTTTTATCATAGGATCTTATTTTCCAGAAAGTTCAAAGTCATTCGAGTTATAATGATTCTACATAACTCTGTTTCCAACTGTTTATTGTTGACCGAACTCATTACAGCTTCATTATTATTTTATTAAAAATGTTTTTTTTTCCAGTTTTTCATAATATTAAGATACTTTGGTTGCCACAAAAGAAAAAAATACCTAGTTTTTATTCTTTTTTGAGGGGAAAATGCTTCCGCACTGCCCATAAGCATTCACCATCTTGCCCCGGCGGTAGGCCCAAACTCCGTCGGGTCTCTGTGCCTGTGGAGCGGCGACCTTGTTCACTAAGGCCACCCCCCAAACGTGTGGGGCCGTGCAAGCTGGTGAAAAATCCCCCAACTCTCCACCAGTGACCCCACAACGGAGAAGGGAGGAGACGGGCGAACTGCCGCCTCTTCACTCCCGTTCATCTGCACGACCCGTTCCGAAGTGGGCCAGCGTGGACATAGCGTATATGACCCGCTCCGCGGCCCCCTTCTGCGCCATTACCGCTTCGCAGAAGGAGACCACCGCCTGCCACGATCTCTCTCCGCCGAGCATGGCGTTTATAACGCTCGGCTGAGAGAGATTTCTTTCTATGAGGGCTGAAAGCGTGTGTCAAGCAATCATGGAAACAACAATGCCAATGTCAAATGTTACGCAAAAAAATTATACATCAAAATTCGTTCAGCCGTTCTTACAAACGAGCATTCTTCTACTACCTACAAATGTCTGAAGTTTACTGCACAGTGCCATTATACTGGCAAGGCGTGATGAGACTGTTTTCAACAACTTCAGTATATGTAATTCAGTAGCGTATATGCAATCAGAATTAAAGAAATACAAAAGAATCATTATACGAAGAAGCAAAAACCACCCTACTTCACGAAACTGAGTGCTAGTGAACCTAAAAACTGTTATTTTAAGCCTTTACTGATGAATACAAGCTACGTAACAAGTTAAACTTTACGGTTAAACTCGTAAAACTTTCGTAACGAAACAACACGTGCCTACTACTACGTTATTCCGAGCCCTAAACGCATACCCAACGGTTTGTCTACTCTGTTCTATAGGTCATTTTTGTTTGAATTTAATATTTTTTGTTTTGGCAATCACTTGACCACTGACTCACCTGGTGGAAAAAAAACGATGAGGTCTATGCTTTTGAACATACCTGTCTAGAAGATTAGGAGAAAAAAACGCTGATAGAATATTGAATAGTCGGCTATACTGATACTGTACTGTATCAGCCGGATCGTCCACTGCTGAATACAGCCTCCCCTATTAAGGGGGTATTTGCCATAATCCTCACGCTTGGCAGGCGGCTTGGGAATCGCAGTGTAAGATGGCAGTTCTTCAGAAGGCGTTGCTGCCCACCTTCCAGATGTTTTCCCTTAGTCACCTCTTACGACACCCACGGGATGATATCGGGCGGTGCAATTCTTAAAAAAATCAGATATAGCATTTAGGATATTGTTGCTAAAGTCTGCTCATTATTGAAAGTAATTTTTTGGGCATTACACGTGTCAGGGCGTGACTCTGTAAACATATAGATGCATTGCAGAATCGCGGAAATCTCAATAACGGCCCTAACATTATTGTTTTGGGTCAATTCAAAGAATAGTTAATTGTTTTAAATTTGGTTTGTTAATATTTTAATCAGTCTCATCATCATCAGCCGGAAAACGTCCTATGCTGAACAAAAACCTCCGCTATAGAACGCCACAAAGAACGACTATTAGATGTTTGTATCCAGCAAGGGCTACCGGTGACTTTCACGATGTCGTTAGTCCATCGAAAGTAGGTTTCTAGGTCGAATGAGTTTTATCTATAGATTAAAAAAAACATGCCGGAACATTACCGTGTAAACTATTAACAGACGCAACAAACTTAATTATTAAAAATTTCTAAAAACAAAAGATTGCTTACAAAATACAAATAACAGAGCACCGATAACCCAATAACAAAACAAAACAAATTTGATATATTACCATCATTATTTAAGATCCCATCTGTCTGATAATACATAACAAAACACACGTCAAATCCATCATTACTATGGATGCTTTACATTTAATCGATATGAATCGAAATAATTTATTTATTTGTATGTGACAGTATAAACCGATTTTAATTGTTATTTGATTGTTATCGAGTAGTAACTCATCATTCATTCTAATGGACAATATTCGATTAACGAGCTGTTTCTAGAACATCTGTTGTAATGTACATTCAGTAATATTATAAATAAAAACTTTTGAATGCCTAATACTAATAAAATATTATCTACTAATATTTTTTTTAATCACATGGTCCAAATTTTTAACACGATGCCCACCAGGGGCCCGATTCTCTTAGCTATTGAACGGCGTTAACGCAACTTAATTGCATAAAAATTGTACTTTTTGACAGTATCCGTAGTCTGTCCGCTTTTAAGGTTCGATCGCAAGTCCGTGGCTTGCTATCAATAGTTTTTGACATATTTGGTATGCTGTGAGCTATTTTCTTGCGATTGCGTTGCTACAGTGGCATGAAATATTATGGAAGATTTTAGATAGAAAAATAGCTAAATGATTTAAAAATATTTATTTAATGTATTGTTTGCTAGATAACCAATATAATGATGTTGTGACCGATGCTTGATTGATACAAGTTTTTATTATTATTTCAGTGGCAAAATTTGCAAGCCATAGCACAGCCATACGATAGCGATGCGATTGCTATACAACTGTGATTAGGAGCTAGAATTAGCAGACTACCGAATTTAATATTAACAGCAGTAGATCGCAGAAGCATCTCAGAAGTGTGGTTTTTGGTCAATAGCTAAGAAAATTGGGGCCCTGGTGCGCTCGTGGCGCTTTCCATACAAACGTTGTTTCGTCATATTTTAAATATTAAGTGTACTAACACGCTGACACTTTGCATGTATGTCTTTGAGCCTAATATCTATGCCTCTGGTTTGCCAAATTTCCCATTATTAAGTATTTTCAAAAATAAATCGAGGATCTCGTTTTGTATGGAAAAAAATTCGAAAAACTGGCAAACCACAGGCATAGATATGAGGCTCATATTGCTATGCGTACCAAATTTTACCAAGTTGGAACAGTTGGTATTTAAAATTATACGTTTATATGGAAGGCGCTCTGTGCACTCTACTCTTAAGCAGTAACCTTTCCCTATAACAGACGCTGATGACCTGAAGCGCTCATAGCGTAGTTTTTTTAGGCGTTCTAAACCGATCAGCTAAGTTAAGCAACGTCCGCTGCTGTCATGACTTGGATGGGTGACCGCTAGTGAAATTACTAGTGAGCGCTTCCATGCTAAGGAGGGCACGTTAAGCCATCGGTTCCGGTTGTTGTCCTAGGATGGCAGTCGTTATAGCATGGTGGGAGAGCATTTTGTGAATACCCACCTGACTAGAAACCGCCCTCAAGTAGAAAATCTGTCATATTTTGAATACCAACTGTTCACATTCGTTGACATTTTGCATGCATGTACCTGAGCCCAATTGATACCTCTGGTTTTGCCAGGTTTTTGTTTTATAAACAGTTTAATCGCTACATTTGAAAAAAAAAATATGAAATAATATTTTTAATATTGTTAGGTGCAATAAAGCCTGCTATGCGGATTACATTACAAAATCACAAATATACTATAGGAAAAATTTAAGTCATGTGCGGGATACTTAAATGCGGTGGACTTAAATTTTTCCTATAGTATATTTGCGATTTTGTAATGGAATAATATGTTGGAAATAATTTTGAATATACTCATTTTTAAGGGATACTGACAAATCAGAAGCATACATTTTAGATTCAAGGACACGCATGCACAATTTTAGATTCAAGGACATGCATGCACAATTTTAGATTCAAGGACATGCATGCACAATTTTAGATTCAAGGACATGCATGCACAATTTTAGATTCAAGGACATGCATGCACAATTTTAGATTCAAGGACATGCATGCACAATTTTAGATTCAAGGACATGCATGCACAATTTTAACGAGTTTGTACACTTGTCATATAAAATCTGACAAAACTACGTTTGTATGAAAAGCTCTATGAAGACCTTAACAGCTGATTGGTTTTTACATCAGACTCCTTTGCTTTGGTCGTGTTGCTAACGAGCTCACTTTAACTTTGGACCAATTCTTGTCTCACCCGTGGTAGGAGAATAATATTATATTTTTCACTATACAAGATTAAGCTGTAATAAGCACTTTGTGTATTTTTAATGCTCTATATTTCCGTACAGATTTTTAAATACTTAAAGTAACGCAGGTGCATCTAGCCATAAATTTTGATTCTAGGAACTACCATAGTCTACCCAAGGCAGCATTTTTTTTTGAACCTGACAGGTTATGCTTTGACTACTATCTTACCTGATGGTAAGTGATGACGTAGTCGAAGATGTAAGTAGGTGTAAGTCTGAAGACAGGCTAATCTAGAATTACTGGCTCTCCAGTACAGCTGCCGGAACACACATTTAGGTGCTTGGCAACAGATTATCTACTTGCGGGTTGTTGCTAGCCAGGCGGGCATCCGCAAACTGCCCTACCACCATGCTATAACGACTGCCATCTTAAGACAACAACCGGGACTGGCGGCTTTACATGCCCTCCGAAGCATGGAAGCGATGGGTTACCGCTAGTGACACTAGCGAGTCATGACCGCGAGGGGACGTTGATTAACTCTGCTGATTGGTTAAAAACGGCTAAGCAAACTTCGTTACGCCAAAATATTATATTTTAATACATTTTATTATTTAGCTGTATGTACTAAAAGCAATTACACTAAGATGTAGAATACAAACAAGGCCTACCAAACCATACATATACAAATCAATAATTTACAGTGGAGGTGCGTGCCTTAGTAAATGAATATTTCTGAATATCTCATGAAGAACTCTTGAAGAATAATTCTCGTTCCCTGACTCCTTGTTTATCTTTTCACGTGTTTTATTTTTAACTTTTAATCTGTTCCGTACGGTACCGTATTAGCTGTAACAGCGTCCCCCAATATGGGGGTATGCCCCAATCCCCACGCTTGGCAGGCGGCTTGGGGATCGCAGTGTGAGATATCAGATCCTCAAAAAGCTATTTCTAATTTTTTTGGGGGAAATTTTGAAAAGTATTACTACTATCTGTTGATGCTGTTGTATAAAACTCGATTGTAAATATTTAAAAAAATACAGAAATATTAATAAAATATATCTACGACTGTCTCGTACATGTGTAAAAACGCCGCATTGTTCAAGGGTTCAATACCCGTCTTAAATAGCAAGGACGCAGTCAATAAATGATCTGGTATGACAAGGGCCCTCTATTCACCTGCTTAACAAGTTAGGCAAAACGTGCCTGATGGATTTTCTGCAGTGTTTATTTTAAACGACTTTACAAAGAAGGAGGTTTTCTATTTAAGATTGTGCGATATTTTAAACGTGTCTTATGCAATTATTGCGCCAATTATGAATTGATTTTAATATGCTATTTTTTAATAGGTCATACTTCAGATTTTTTTGTTATATAAGTACATTTTTTCAAAACCGTTCTCATTCTTAATATCTAAGTTTGGTTATAAGAGTTCGGTATAAAATGTCTTTTTCAACAACACTACATAAAGTACAACACATATCATAAAATATGTTTTCACTACAACGCATAATACAACAAAAGGACATAATGGTAAAATGATTTGGCTTCAGTTTCGCTCTAGTTCATAAAAACGCGGATACTTAGTCTAATAAGATCGTATTAAGCCCGTTTACACGCCTAATGTTCAGCAAATGCTCATAACTGTCATCGTAGTAATTGATGATCGCATTTTACAATAATAAATTAGAATACGGATAATTGTTAAATTAAGAAGCCAAAACACGTGCGGTATAGCCGTGAGATACAGCTCAGCCGTACACGGCATATCATGGCAAATGAGTGAATTATGAAATTACACACGTAAAATAAAAAAAAGACTTAGACTTATCCACGCCATTAAAATGTTATATTACTACTCGTATTCTACTATACACGTAGCAATGCGCTACAGGATTTGTAGCAACTTCTACAAAAAACGCTACAGCTACGCATCGGTTACGATCCATTACAAGTGTACTATACAGCATCTCTTCGTACTCCAACTCAATGGTCTACCTTCCATAATCTTTGAAACGGTCGGTAAGCGCTCCAATTTTAAATTTTAATCTGAATCGTAGCACCGACCTCTTACGTTAACAAATAAATTAAATTAACCCTTAAAGAACCGACATTACACGCAGCAATTAGGTACCAAGCAACGGTCGAGCAATTTAAGGTTAGAATTAAAATAACACCACATACTGGGCCAGGCCGACACGAATTCTCATCCGCGTACCTTTTTTCCAGAGATTTTAATTATTCTGTGTGCCTGCGAGAGAACAAAAGAATTTAGAAAGGTGATGTAAAAAAATAAAACGTCCGCGCTAAAAATTGTGAACGCAAAAGCAAGAATTTTCCAGGAGGTAGTTTTTTGTTTATAAAAGGCCAGTTGAAGTTTAAAGCAGTTCTAGAATTTTACAGAGCGGCATTTTGGTATTTCAGTTAACATATTTTTAGAATACATTGTAATAGAGTCTTGTATTTGTTACATTAGATAACTATCTATATGCATATCGTCACGCTTGTAGTCGCCGCAGTGGTAGGCAGGGGTGTCTAAGCACCAACAAATAAGTCCTACATAGGAATGTAATACAATGTAATATAATTTGCCTAGTCGTTCTGAACCGATGACCTAGGTTAGCGACAGTTCTTGTCTTATGATGGCAGTCTTTATGGTGGTAGGGACATGCGAATACCAGCCTTGCTAGCGACCATGCTCAAGTAGCAAATCTGTTGACAAGCAGTCTAATTTTGTGTTGCTGCAGCTGTCCTAGACAGCAAATTCTGAAGCAGTGATGGCTCAGTGGCATTGGCTATGGACTGTCGCGCAGCAGGTCCATGGTTCGAATCCCGCCGCGGGCTTGAGCTTCACCGCATGGTGGAAGGGCATTTTGCGAATGCCCGCCTGGCTAGTGACCACCCTCAAGTAGAAAATCTGTCGCCAAGCACCTAACGGTGTGTTCTGGCAGCAGTCCTTGAGAGCCAGTGAAATTACAGGCACATGAGACATTAACTACCTATGTACAGTTCGGTAACTGTACCCGGTAGTGCAAAAATTGCATGCGAATATATAGATGAAAATACTATGGGGCTGCAGAAGTAGGAACTAATCTAAATGAGTATTTTGTTCGAATGTTACCCGGGTGCTTCGAGCCTTTTAGCCAATAAACCATCGCCCTATCGAACGACCATTTGGTATTAGATCAGGTACGAATTATCGCACGAAATATCGGTACGATTTAATTACTTGCAAAAATATTTATTTTTTATGCTGCCCATGACTTTTTACGTTTAGGGACTCGATGGTTTAAATACTACCATAGATTTGACTGAGAAGTCGCACAGTATTTATTATAAAATTTTAAAACCTCCTCAAGCACGTAACGCTTATTCCGGATCTTCTCCTTCACAGCAAACCTCGGTATCCATTCTTCATAAAGCCTGTGTACTATTCTCAACCACATCATAACCAACCAACCAACAAGTGAATGGTGGTCACAATCTAACTAATCATTAGTTTGAAGAACTTGTAAGACTTACATTTGTATTTGTATGTTTGTCACGATCTTGTATATTGACTCAGGTGCCCAGCGAGAATCACTTTTAGCGGAGCTTGGATTTGTTTGTTGTCTTAGGATGGCACTTGTTAGGCCATCAAGGGCCTTGGAGCGGTCTAAACACTCCGAAACCAAACTATGGCTGGTCCCAATAATAAGCCTTATAATATTAATAAGCCTATGCGTCAAGCCACTCTAGGCTACGTAGTGAATTATGATGAGCCATACTTTTGTATCTCCGTTAGAGTAAGGCTCGTGTTCTTCCAGTGGCCACGCTACTGGATACGAATCATTTCAAGCCTGGATGAGAAATAAAAATACTGGGGCATGAAACTTAAGACCTATTATTAATTATGTCTTAATAATTAGTGTGTGAATATTTTTGAACAGTTAATTTTTCTTGATAATACTAATTAATATACAGTAGAATCCGTTTATTATGTCTCCGCCTACACACCGAACCCTTATTATGAAGTAGTTACACAGCGATGTTTGGTTTTCATATAGAATTCTTTATAACTAAGTCGGATATAATAACTTTCGCTTATAGTGACATGTTGTTTATTGTGACCCATTTTTAGTAAACTGCGTCCTGTTATAGTGACTGACATGATTCCTAACACCTTCAGTAGTGTTCGTGAGAGTCACGTGGTACCCGACGACTTTTGGCGCGTGCATGGCTTTTTTGTTTTTAGTTTTAGTGAGTAAAGGCCGCAGTATCAATATCATGATTTATTCATGGCAATATTAAAAATAATAATTTGACGACAGCGATATCTTTTTGATACAATAGTACCTATTAAAGACTGTTAATACAATATAAGCAAAATCAAAATCAAACAAGCATTACTGATTTATTATGTAAATAATGAAAAAAATATACATAAATGTATGTGCATGTACAAATTTCTATTTTGATTTATCTCAATTTTGTTTCTCTCTAATAAAATAAATACATACCAACAAAAACAAGTTTTGTTTATTTATTACAAAATGGTTTGTATGACCTCCGTTTATTATGATGTGTTTGTTATTTGCCAGCGATGTCATTATAAACGGATTCCACTATACTATGCCCGGACTATGGAACTGCATTTGGCAGAAGGTAAGTAGAGATATAGTGTTATTATTACTGAATAGAGTATCAAATATATCTAACAAAATGTGGGTGTTTAACCCCTCAAGTACAAGTTCTGAAGGTATATCCTGGTTACCTATATTACGGACGCCGTGAGACAGGGACAAAAATTTTCCGGGTGGGCTATAAATAAACATAAGCATTAAATGCTGATGTTTAATAAAGATTTTCCGCAGATATACCAATAAAAGATAAATAAACATTTCCGTACTGACAACGATCAGTTAAAAAAAATCTAAATATATACAATGGTAAATGATTAAAATTAAAGTGGCAAACTAACTTTTTGCTTGCATTTAAAACACGTATCACTATGTGTTATTGCAAATAAAAATATTAAACTTCATAAACAGGTTCAACAACATATGTAACAATATGTGAGCGTTATAGTTATGAAAGTACTGTTTACTGTTTTTTATATATGTTTTCGTTATTACAACCACTGATGTTTAACGACACAGTAATTTGTTTTAAAGAAAATCGACCTCTTCAAGATCAATTATTTGTTTTGAGTTATTTTAGGGTAACGTAACCAAAGGGTAAAAACGGGACACTATTACTGCGACTTCGCTGTCCGTCCGTCTGTCCATCTGTAACCAAGCTGTATCTCAAGAACGGTGATAGCTAGATAGTTAAATTTTCACAGATGATGTATTTTTATTGCCGCTATAACAACAAATACTAAAAATAATATAATATAAGGGGGGCTCCGATACAACAAACAATTTTTTTTTACCGTTTCTTGCTCGATACTAATAACGGTGACAGGTAGACGTTTTAACTATTCACAGAATATTTAGTTACGGAAACCTTCGTGAGCGAGTCCCACACGCACCTGGCCGGTTCTTTTATTTGCGTCACCTTATTAACGGACTCAATGAATTTTTTGTGAAATGAATTTTACATCAAAATAATAAAAACATACCTCCCGAGTGTCCGGACCCCACGGTAAATAGCCAGACATGGCGGCATGTCTAATAAATGGTACATAAAACGAGAAAATATGTTAGGTACATATATTTGTCAACTCCGATGCCAAGAATTAAGGTGCAATGGTGTTATTTTTTAGTTACGAGTCAAATATTTAGTACTAAACGCAAAAGCCGAAAATCTAAGCACCGAATAAAGACCTATCCTAAGTTAATGACATTTAAATAAATACGAATATTTGAAGAAGGTACTTAAAACTAATATTAATATTATTTTTAGTACCTTCTTCAAATATTCGTTTTTATTTAAATGTCATTAACTTCGTATAGGTTAAGTTAAATTATATATAATATTAGTCAGTCAAAAGTTAAAGCGCTATTGAAGTTAAATCGGATTATTTTTCAGACGACTTATGTTTTAATGTCTTCACAATAACTTTAAATATTCATTTGTCAAAGGCAAAAACGATATAACGAATACATTACGTGGTAGACAAGATCAAAGCAATTATTATAAATGAAGGTTAGTTTAATAACACAAAATAACATTAGATATAATACCTTTCTTTAATCATTATAAAGATGGCATTTGATAAAGGTTGACTTGGATTGATACATTGGCCTGTGGGGTGCAGGGCTACCCAGGCTACAATGTCACCCCCCCATCTCTACGCGCGGGTGTCATAAGAGGCGACTAATGGTTACACACCAGAAGGTGGGCAGCAGCACTTTCTGAGGAACTCATGTCTTACACTGTGATCCCCAAGACGCCTTCCCCCATAGTGGGGAGGGTGCGGTCAGCAGTGGACAATCCGGCTGATACAGTAGGATTGATTGATTTTTTAAATACAATAATATGGAAGTGCTTGAGCAATATTGGATTAGCGGAGCTTGCTTAGCCGTTCTTAACAGATTAAATATAGATTAAGCAATATTTGCTGCTGTCATTACTTGGATGACCACTAGGCTTTAACTATTGGGGTGCTTTCGTGCTTAAGGTACGTGAATATTTCCATTGAATTATTGTTTTAGGATGTCACTCATATAAGCATGCTTGTAGGGAATTCTGCGAAAAGCCACTATATTCAAGTAAAAAATCTGTAGCCCGTGTGTTTATACCACCGCCACATCATCAAATACGTGCAAGCATATCAGCAGTAAAAAAACAATGACTGTTATATTTTTAAGGTAGGATAAACTAAATCAATGAATTTGATGAGGTTAGTGTTGAAGATATCTTAGGTCCTGAATTAACGGAAAGGGTTCTTTTCGTCTTTTTATCCGGTCACTCAAAAATTTTTTACTAGACTACGAGTAGGTACTCCACTAAGAGTAGTCTAGTATAAAAAAATTGAGTGACAAGAGTTTGTGTGTCCTTACATTTAATCTTAAGTTGCTTTTCGATATTTCATGGTTTGCTAGATAAAATATAAAAAATATAAACAACAATCTAGAAAAAATATACAAATAGAACAGATTTTCAAAGTAAAATGTGGATAAGTAAGTATAATGTTTATAAATCATAAACGGAAATATGAGTTTAGTTCACGAAAGTTTAAAGAAGATTAAGTATAATATTAGAAAACAGTAGGGCATAGAAAAAAGAAGTCAAGATACTTAATATGCTACATATTATTTTACATGTGTCAGTTGGTCAAAATTTGCAGTTTAATGTAAGTTATATCACTATCATGTTTCGAAAGTACATAGCTAGTTAAGCCCTAGGTGAAATCCACCCTAAGACGCTAAACTTAACTTCAAGATATGTATATCAGCTTTTAAGTACGTACTCTTCATGCAATCATGTAGAAAAATAATATATTTCAAATGACTCTAATATGCGTAGCAATGTTGTATTAGATTCTGCGATGAAAAAGTTACAGTGTCAATAATTCGCAATAAAACATTGAAAATAATAATTCGCACAGCGTTAGTTTTTTTTCGTCGCCAGAAGCACATCCCTGTGTATTTGTATGGAAAATAGCACAACACTCCTGGCAGCATGTTAGTGAACCGTGCACGTTGCTTGCGGCGTATTGCGAGAAAAACTCACAATACCACAGTTTTTCTTTGATACAATCATTTTTGTACTCACATACCTATTCGGACGGAGCTATCTCTGAGCCACTAATTTTGTGCAACCTCGTTTTTGTGAATTGAGCAAAGGATAACCATCTGTGAGTTTTCCACAATTGTTAGGACTTCAAATTATCACCAGAAAATAGCAAAGTGTATACCCATGTTAAAAAAAATACACGTACATATATCCAAATTATAACTATTAATACCAACACGATATTAGCATAAAATAAATCACTCGAAAAACGTTTTTCTGCGCAGAGGTCCACACTAAAGTAACAACTGAAAAGAAATGTCATAACTTTATGTAAATTTCTTACTGAGCTAGGTCCATGGACTTTTAATATTTAAAGGTTATAGCTCACCTGATAGTTAGTGATGATTTGGTTGAAGATATTGTTCAGGCTACCCTAGAATTACTGGCTCTCAAGGACAACTGCCGGAATACACCTTTAGCTGCATGGCGACCGATTTTTTACTTGAAGATGATAGCTAGTCATGGGCATTCATAAAATGCCATACCACCACACTGTAACGACTGCCATCTTAATACAACTACCGGGACCGACGGTTTAACGTGCCCTTCGTAGCATGGAAGCGCTCAGTAATAAAATCACGAGCGGTTACCCATCCAAGTGAATGACCGCAGTGAACGTTGCATTTACTTAGCTGATTGGTTAAGAACGGCTTAGCAAACTTCGCTACGATCGCTTATTTACTTAGAGGGAATTAAATTAAATAATCCAATGTTAATGTACATATTTCTAGTTTAAATATATCAATTATATATTTAAGAAGCTCGGCATATTATGAAGCACTACTTAAATTTTCTCAAAACTTAATAATGGAAGCACTCTAGCATCAAATCTAATTTTTCAGCAACAGACACTAATCCTGTAATCTTGTCGTTGACCCCTGCTTTTTCAGGCATTTATGTGTAGAGTCATTAAAAGAACTACAAGCCCTGTACTTGTAGTTTATTGGAATTTTGTGATGTTGGTTTTATTTTCTTTTTTTTTTAAACTAGACTTGTATAATTTTTACATTTGTCATGCAAGTAATATGTTACGAAAATTCGCCTAGTAAAGCCCAGTGAAATATTCGTTAAAGACATGTTTTATATAGGTTACGGATACATAACCATACCTTCATAGGGAGCTTAAGTGACAACATGAATCTCGCGTGGTGTTAGGGAATTTTGCAAGGTAAAGGCTACCCACACTCAAGTAGAACATTTGATGCCAAGCACTTCATGGTGTGTTCCAGCAGTCGTCCCTGACAGCCTGTAATTAACCTCCAGAAGTTAACCTGTACAAAATATTTCACCAAATCATCACTTACCATCAGATGAGATAATGGTCAAAGTGTAGCCTGTGGTTTGTAAATAAAACAAATCAATAATAAAATATGAACGCCTGCTAGATTCAATATTATCGGATACAGCGCGGCACGAATGGTCGAAACTATAGTTGGAGTTTTCTGACTAATTTGCGTGGGTTGTTTCGTAATTTTGATAAAAATGAGTGAAAACTATGTTTGTTTTTTAAATTAAATAACTTTAACACTGACTTTTTTACGGACTGAAATATGTTTATTAGGTCCCAAAAAGTGCGATAGCAACAAGTGCATATTTTCATATCGGTTGTTAAAACCATATATAAACATAAAAATAAATATTTTTTTTGAACCTTTAGACGCCAGTTTTAAAACAATAATTTTGGTTTATGTTTTGGACCCGTTACTTCAATATATCCATCACAATTTGATATTGTTTGATGTGGGCACTCGCCTAAATTAATCATTAAGCACCGAAACGGCGTTTTAAGTGCAGAATCGGCACATTCGTGTAATTAACAAATCTTGGTACTTAGATACATGTAAACTTTTATTTCAACGAAATAACATCTTACCGCTTCCATGCATATACATTAGAGAAGTGTGTATTTTTGTAAAACGTTATCCATCATATTTCAAGGCACGAAGTGAAGTTTACCCAAGACAAAAACGTAATCAATATAAAAACTTATTATATCAACCTCGATGCTATAAGGACATTTACAGAAGAAATGTGTATGATAAGTGTATTTTAGTATTTAATAAGTTACCTAATGCGTTAAAACAACTAGATGGACAAATGTTTAGAAAGAGGCTTTGTATGTGGCTATTAGATAATTGCTTTTATATTGTAAAAGAGTATATAGAATTAAAAAAAAATAAAAGAGTATATAGAGTAGACAGATTTTCTACTTGAGGGTGGTAGCTAGCCAGGCGGGCATTCGCAAAATGCCCTACCACCATACTATAACGACTGCCATCCTAAGACAACAACCGGGACCGACGGCTTAACGTGCCCTCCGAAGCACGGAAACGCTCAGTAGTAATGTCACTAGCGGTCACCCATCCAACTCATGACCGCGTGCGACGTTGCTTAACTTTGCTGATCGGTTGAGAACAGCCAAGTAAACTTCGCTACGAGCGCTTCAAAAAGATTTTCAAGGGATTTACAAATGTTAACTGACAAAATTTTATTTTAAGTAACAATTATTGTGACTTGAGAAAACATTTGCACGTCTGCTTGCAGACTGAATACTAATGCGGCACATTTCTACAACAACTCAAAATGTAATATGAAATGTTTGTATTCTGGCAAATAAATTATTTGAATTTGTATTTAGAGATCATTTTTGAACTGACGTGAAGCAAGAAATGCAGCGTAGCGTTAAGGCATTCAATGTTCATCAGGTGGTGGGTTTTCTTAGTTAAAGAATTGTCCTCAAAACTTAAGGACTCCCAAAGCGCGGGATATGGGGCTGGTTTTATAGTTGTTTACAGTAAGTTAATTGAAAACTTGATTCCAAAGGCATTTTCCAAACACAAGGGGGGGCTCTTAATTGAGGCTACTAAAATGTATAAGTACATACCATAGCTTTCTCCACCATCTCCCATAGTCGGAGTCTCCTTAGCAGAGGCCTCGGTGCGGTCACGTCCACGCACGTCACTAATATCACTTAGCCTAGTAAAACCGTTATAATAAGATAACACGGGCAGTGATGCGGCAATATTTGCACTTATTTTAAATTAAAAATACGACACCGTCGTGGTGTATGGAGCGGGGCGCGGTCCGCCGACGACTCTCAATGGTACTGGTTCGCCGCGGCAACACGAAGCATCATTCACGGCTCGTTGCGGGTAGTATGAAAAAACTATGCATGCGTTGCCATATATAGTAACCAAAAAAAATAACCACCAGGCTTATTACTATTTGTGTTTATGAATTTAGAAAAACCTTAATTACTTGCGTCTCTCAAAGTGTATGTATAAAGTGACGTTAAGTGTAATATGGCCAAAGTCGACAATCTAAAATTAGTTTCCTCAAGGATAGCTGCAAAAACAACCCGTTTGTTTCAGTAGTGGCAAATTATTTTCTAATTGAATACTACCTACCCAAGCAGCCATTCGTAAAATACCTTACCCCATGCAAGATATTCGAGTTGTTTAGCTGCTTATAGCTAGGAACATAGCCTGACGACTGCCATCCTAAAACAACAACTATATAACTCAGGAGCAAACGAGCCATTTGAATCATGGACAATCTAGCTGTAGGTAAATTTCACTAGCAGTCACCCATCCGAATAGTGTCAGCAAAGATCGTAAGCCTTATTTGGTTGGTTAATTTAACATTTAATCTTTATTAACCAACCAAATGTGATAAGCATAATTTTCCCCAAATTAAGGGTTTTATTAATATGCGGATAACGTTATGCCATAGACCATCAAAATGTGACAGGCTTTTGCTGCCATAAAACGTTATTTTTATTGCTGATATGTATGTTTTTGACCACAATCTAACGTGATGGTAAGTGATGATGTTGACAAAAGTGTTAATAGACTTAATTTAGCATTACTGGCTCTCAAGGATAACTGTCGGAACACATCGTTAGGTGCTTGGTGACAGATTTTCTACTTGAGCGTGGTCGCTAGCCAGGCGGGCATTCGCAAACCTAGTAGCAGTTTTAGAGTTTACTTGCAATTTTTCTTGGAAAAAAGATATTTGTTTGCATTTTTATGATACATGTCAGTAGCGTGGATATAGAAATAGTACTTATTATCATCTGAATAGCAAATGCCCATTTTGTTACTAGGTTATGGAGCTATACCGCCAAAATCAACGTTATATTTTTGTAACATTGGATAACATTGCTACCTTTGCTACAGCCGTTTGCCGGAAGTGAAATTTCATAAAAGTCAATACCATGGCAAATTAAAAATACTGCAAAATCTCTGGACGTTTATGACGTATCATATTTTGTTCTTACTAAGATGAATGCTATCCTCGTATATTTTTATCCTAGTTTGGTGAAATCGACCTTTAGTCATCTCGACTTCAAAACAACATGCTTCAAAACAATATTATTTTATATATCAGACAGCTACTGAAAATTTCTTGTCAGAAAATCCAATAACACTGTCAATGTAAAATATTCTAATATTGGCGCTCGCGTTTAAAAATCGCTCTATACGCTTTTATCCGTTCTCAGTATAAGTTATAACGTATTTGCAGGTATATAAAACGTGTTACTCGTCGTCACGTACAATGCCTACTACGTGTTTCAGCTATATTTGAAAATTCTTTGACACGTACATCTAGTTTTAGAAAATATTCTTGTTATTCGTTCCAGCGTGCAACTATTGATTAAACAATTACTAATTTTATTTACATTTGAACATTCGATTTTCACGGTTCGTGAGCTAAGGTATTTGTACCATTTTGTAAGTAATAGCCCGTGGGGTACCAGGCTAGAATGTCAACTCGTCTCTACCCGTGTGTGTCGTAAGAGGTGACTAAGGGTAATACACCGGAAGATGGGCAGCACCACTTTCTGAGTAACTGAATATCACACTGCGATCCCCAAGTCGCCTGTCAAACGTGGGGTATGTGTGTGAGGCTGTGTTCAGCAGTAGACTATCCGGCTTACAGTACAGCTAATGATATGATGCCAATAGAAACAACAAAAAACTTAAACACTAGTTCAGAAAAAGAGTAGACTTGGGATATCACTTTGGGGCTACGCTACAAAGATAAAAACGATAAAAATATCAAGATTTACAAATAAACACTATGTATTTAAATAATCTAATTAAATTTAATTAGCAAAATACTCCGAGTTATGAGTCATTGTGTCATGTTAGCTCAATTGGTTAGAGCATACCCCGGCTAAAGGTAGACGGAGGCGGGTTCGAATCCCACACATGACTATATTTTTTTTCATTCGTAAGTTTGTAGTTTTGTAAAATACTACGATTTATATACATTATTGGCTTAATTATACATAAATTAAATATTAAAATATAACAACAATATCGGGAAATAAGCTATAATTAAAGTTTCTTTAAAATTTATTTAGTAATCTCAGGTCCACTTTCTCTCTCTCTGAACATGATATAATGTCATATGGTGTCATAAGCTGTTATAAGGTTACTAGTTATTTTCAAATATTTCGTATCTGATTTTCAATGTTGTAGATGTCTTTTAGTGGCAGATATTTTTCGCAGACAAAATTGTTATTTCGTGAACCCACCCTGTTTATACTAAAATCATCCTTTATCAGTAAAACAAACATAAAATTGTTCCGGACGGGAATCGAACCCGCGTCTCCCGATTTCGCGCCGGATGATTTTTTATCATATGTGTTTATTATATTATATGATTTTTTTCCTCAATTCGGCTCCACCTTTGTTCTTCAATAATTTGTAAATGTGATTTTCGCTCAGCAAACGATAGTGCTTGTAATCATATAAAATCATGTATTGAAAATGAGTCAAGACTCATTTTAATAAATATAAACTGTTGTTTGGCCTCCAAAAAAATACAAAGTGATTTGGTGATACAAATGTTAACCCATAATTAAAAATCCAATATTAATCTAGAATCCCCATGGTTCTTGGAAACCAGCAGTAGTATTTTTATAAATCCGGCCAACATATTTTTTCCAACATTTCAAATTTGAAGGCAAGATTACAAACCTGGTGTTCATTTAAAACATATTTAAGTACGCGGTATATAATACATTTTTGTCGCTAAAAAGAATTTTAAATACTGGAACCTTTGATCAGAAACTCCAAGTTTAACTAGATCCGTTATGGTTAAATATAAAATTCGAATTAACAACTCACTATAAACTAAATGCAACACTACAGCTACATAAACGAAAGCATATAAGCAACCTAAAGGCCATTGCAGGCTCACAAGCAGTCCAAGCCATGTTCCAGCCCACTACCAGTTGGCAGCGTGTCCATCATACTGGCAGCATTACCCCGTAGCATTGCAGTGCTTATACGTTGGGCCAAATTAGTGGCAGCATTTTGATCATGCGTCAGATCGACTAATCGCTCTGATAAGTTTAGTAAAATACGATGGGCTCCCGGTCCCTACAGACACATCGTCTCTACCCCAAACTGCTCATATATGTCACTTCCGAGACAAGCATATTTGCTCTTCTTGAGTCGCACCTCCTAAGTAGCCGCGGCGCCAGCCCTCACGTTTGTTTCAGGATGTGACGGTGCTAAAATATTAACGTACGTAGCAAATCACACTAAAGGCCGCCCTTACTGTATCAGCCGGATCGCCCACTGCTGAACACAGCCTCCCCTATTAAGGGGGTATTTGCCATAATCCCCACGCTTGGCAGGCGGCTTGGGGATCGCAGTGTAAGATGGCAGTTGTTTAGAAGGCGCTGCTGCCCACCTTCCTGAATTTTTCCCTTAGTCGGCTCTTACGACACCCACGGGATGATATGGGGAGGTGCAATTCTAACCCGGCACCCCACGGGGAAAGGCCGCCCTTACTTCCAATAAACCAGAGTCATATCGTCAGGTCTTTTAGCGTCATCACGCCAAATGGTTTAATTTTATGGTTCGAGAATAGCTGAACATTGAGGCTGGTTAAAGCCCGGCGTATGATATCGTTAAGACTACCGTGGCGGGGAAATTTGACCAACACTTCGAGGAGAGGCCATGGTGACCAAGTTGATCAACTGTAGGACAATAGTGGCAGTGATGGGTAACACAACATTTTGCACCTAAACGCAAGTTAAAATAAAAATAGAACCAAATCATGTTACCTAAGCTAAATCTGCAGAACATTAAAATAACGGGAAACAATAAAGATAATCTGAATTTCATTCTTACGGTATGAGATTTTTATGACACTACGAAACAAGAAAAAATGCCACACAAAAACGCATTAAAAATACGTCAATCATTGTTTCTGTTATGAAAAAAATTCGGATATCAAAACATCGAAAAAAAAACTCCATACATTGTGGTAACGGTCCAAGATATCATGAACCATGAAAAAGAATCATGTGGAAAGCCTGTTTCATGCGATACAATGTATAGATTACGTAATAGATAATTTTTATATATATATAAATAGAGGATAGAGGTTAATGGTGCCTATATGGAAAACTGCACTTGCTCGAAAGAGCTGCTTGACTATGACAGTAAAAATATTTAACAAGATTCCTAGAGATATTAGAGAATTACCAATTAGACAATTTAAAACTAAACTTTTTAAGTGGCTAAAAGAAAAATGCTTTTATGACATTAATGAATTATTCGGTGTAAATTGAGGATGACATGTTTATTTAATAATTTAGTAATAATTTTAATAATATATACATATGTTTTAATTGTTTGACATGTAATTTCATTAATAAATAAATACTAATAATATTATATTGTACGTCTGTCATGGACAAACTGTAGTTCTACTAGCACTTGTGCTCTTAATAAGATCTAATATGTACACGGTTTATGCAATAAATAAATTTCATTTCATTTCATTTCATTTCATTTCATTTCATTTCATTTCATTTCATTTCATTTCATTGATGGAACATATTATAATAACTTAATTACAATCAAAGCGTGCTACGACGAAAATTCGCAGGTGTTCATGAATCTCAGAAAGATAAATGGTTCCACTAATCTTTAAAAATATGACGATATTTATTATCGTCATTCTGTCAGCTCGACAAGGAAATTCCATTTTCTTTTAGTTAAGACGGACTCAGCATAATTAGGTCAGTAGCCCAGAAAATTATCACGAAAAAAGTAATTGTCGCACAAAATTAAGCGAACACGAGTGAGGGACGTTCGGATTGCCAAAACCGAACCCTACAAGGGTCCGACGCGGACCCAATTAATTCGCCAGTGTGGATGTACTAAGGAAATAAATATAAGGGATTTTAAGTGTCAAATAATTAAATATAATCTAATTAAATTAAATATTTTCAAATAACCCGCCCCTCACTGTACCTGGCGCAAAGGTGCCCATGACGCTGGCTGCATTGCCTCGTTGAACTGCGATGGCCAGTCTTTGCACCAGGTACGAGCCGGAGCGGGAGTCACCCGATTTTTCCCTTAGTCTGCGCCCTAATTGATCCACCAAACTTTTTGCATCTGCGCCCCAGCTGCCCATCGTCTCCACTGCAAATGGTACAAACAAGTATTGCGCCTCTAAGGCTGCATACTTGTGATGTTTTTTAATAGCCGCGTCTTCGGCAGCAGCGGCTGGAGAGCGGACAGTACGACCAAGGTGACTGGGAGCGACAGTGTTGACGCACGTGGCGTCCCACAAGAGGCACTTGCCATTCTTCCACGGCACCAAAGTCATACCATCCGGTCTCTTGCCATCGGACCTGCTGAGGCCGGGTGGCTCAAGCATGCATGGGACATCAGCCGATACAAAGGCTCTCCGAACTATGTCATTGAGAGCATGGTGACGTGGAAACCTTCCCGTGCAACGACGACAGCTCAGTGCGTGATGGCCATCGGCCTCCACCATGGAACCGCAGGTGCATATATGAGGTTCACACACCCTGCAGCCCAGGCGAAGAGCCACCGCCACACGCAATGAGTTGTCGTCCAGGAAAGTGCCCAGGTGAGGGGAGGGCAGCGCGTGCAACCATGCTCCCGATTCAGGCTGAGACACAGCCCGGAGTCTGGCCAGATCGGCTCCCGCAGCACCTTCAATTAATTTGTCTTTCATCTGCTTTGCCGCGATGTCATCCCAGGCGCGCTGCACATGAGGCACAACAGGGTAAGCCTCTCCTGGGCTGCGGGCAGACCAAGCTGACTCAGCCTCGGCTACAAAGGGTACGTTCACCTCACCACCATCAGAACGCAAAATTTCAGTGACGAGGTCCAACACACCATGCGCCGACGCCAGGAAAGCCGGCAAGCCCACATCCCGTGCGCAACGTAACCCAATACCTCCATGCCGGATAGGAAGAGTCGCCTGACTCCACTGAGTTTCATTAAGAGAGACATTCAGTATCGACTCAACCGTTGATTTCAATGTCTCGTCAAATGCCGAAACTTCACTAGGACAAAGCCAGGTAGGTGTGGTCCGTAAGAGATAAGTCAATTTAGGGAGAGCGAAACACCTGCGCAATAACACAATCGCCACATGGGCTGAAAGATCTTTTAAACGCTCTTGAGCAGTCAGAAGAAGATTTTTTCGGGAAGAAATAGCTTCTGACACTCCATCAGGAAAAATAGGTGATCCTAAAAGAGTGAAAGAGTGAGACGAGAGTTCCTTGAGGCCAGGCAATAGAGAATTAAAGTGGGGAATTAAAGCCTCCACATCCTTAATAACGTCTTCCGGTGATCCTCCAAGAGTTCCATCATCTAGGTACCACAGATTCAAAGCTGACTTAAGCTCAGAAATGACTTTGTGGATCGCTAAACTAAAGACGAGGGGTCCCAGCGGATCTCCCTGCTGCGCTCCGACCTGAGATGAAATGAGACTGTCTTTAAAAAAAAGATTAGAGGGAGAATAATAAAGCTGAAAAATAAAGGGGTAAAGAGAAGGGATTTGATCCTTGACTTCGCTCAAAAGTACATCTCTTTCCAGAGTATTAAAGGCGTTGCGTATATCTAGTTTCAGCACCACGCAGCCTGAGTTATCAGGGTTCATGACGAACGCACGTGTGGCATGGATTGCGGTCTCGCATCCCCGACGCGTCCCAAAACCTAGCTGGTGTGGCTGCAAATGCTCCGCCATCGCATCTCCCACAGACCGGCACGCCAGCTTTGCCGCCAACCTGCGGAACACGCTTCCGATGGCTATTGGCCTGACACCACCGTCTTTTTTTGTCAGAGCGCAGAGAGAAGCTCCGTACAAGTAAGGGCACACTACTGAATTTAACTGGCCACTCAATAAAAAGTTTGTAAGATTTGTAAGGCACTTCATTTTCGGCAGATTTTAAGTTAATATTTTTGCGTATTTTGAATTGCTAGACCATAATTAATTACTAAATTTACAAGTATTAGGTGGTTTGTAGAGTTTTGTAAAAAATATTACAAAAATGCAAGCGATTAAGCGTAGAACGGGAAACATTTTTTTACGAATTATCATTTTTGAAAAGTGCTTAATGTGGAAACTCACGTCTATTTTTAACAGTTTTTTTCACGCTTGTGACCAGGTTTCGTAAACATTTAATATGATCACGGTATTGCATGTTCAAAATCATATTGCTAGTATTTTCTTGTACAGTTATTGGACACGTGATTCCATAAATCGACTCTAATACCGTCAAAAATATAAAAATTTTCATTAACCCGAGAAAAATTAAATAAGTATTGAAAAATAAAATTTGATGTAAAATCTTTTCTCCGAATGCGCGTTTTATGCGATCAAGTACAATAGATAAACTAAAGATGTTCGGTATTTATTTAATTTTTCTATAAAGGTTGTAGCTGCCTATGCAAAATGCCCTCCACCAAGCTATGAAATTCATGCCCATGTTTGATACAAATCAACAACCTGACCAACATACGATCTAATGAGAGCATGTATAGTTTTAATATTGTTATGTTTGCAATAACGCCGGATTACATCACGAAATTACAAATTTACAAAAAAAATATTATAGTCATGTGCGGACTGTGAACTATCTGGTGAACTGCACTGCGCTTATTATCCTAAGACCTTCACTGGCACCCTTACCCTTTAAAGTGGAACACAGTAATGTGAACATTATTGCTTGGCGGTAGATATAAGTGTGCAGGCAGTACTTCCCTGAACGAATTCGCACTAAGAGTTTAACTGCTACTAAAGTTCTACATAGGTTAGAGTAATTGGACCGACCATTCTTATGAAAGACTAACTGTACCTGCTGTACCCAACATCGTTCGCAATTGCCATACCTGCAGACTAATTATTCACATTTGAGCACTGTTTATCTCATATTAAGCTGTGGTCTGCGGTAAAGCACTCCAGTAAAGCATAGCACAGAAAAGAGGTTTTTACTTTGGGTTTGAAAACTCCCGGGTTGTTTTTTCCATAGATGACAGTATTGGTATGCATCAGTGTCAGCTACAGATTGGACTTATTTTTTTGTTCAAAATGTCTGCCATTTACAGTAATCGATCTGTTATAGTTTTATTATAAGTTAAGGAGATATAGAAGGGTGACAAGATTATCAAGTAAAAGTGGAGATGATCTAGAATGTTCGTTGTATTATATTACCTTTTTGCTGTTTATAATGGAAAACCCTTGGCGGTACACCGCCTACTCAAAATACAATAATACTTTCCTATTAACTGACAGGGATCTCTCAAAATGAATGTTATCGCCCACTACTATTTCTTTGTTTGTTTACAATACCTACTTGTTGAACTTATTTTATTAATAAATGTAATTCGGGACTAAAATATCTAATTTTATAACTACATAAATCTCTTCAACTTATTGCTTTCTTCTACTGCTATAGTATATTAGGTGGCCGTAAATATGAGAAAAATAAATCTCATTATACTAGAATTTTGAAGCAGAGATGGCTCAGTGGCATAGGCTATGGACTGCCGCGCAGCAGGTCCATAGTTCGAATCCCGCCACGGGCTTGAGCTTCACCGCATGGTGGAAGGGCATTTTGCGAATGCCCGCCTGGCTAGCGACCACCCTTAAGTAGAAAATCTGTCACCAAGCACCTGACGGTGTGTTCCGGCAGCAGTCCTTGAGAGCCAGTGAAATTTCAGGCACATGAAACTTAATAACTATGTCTCAAGGTGACGGGCGCAGTGCAATTCGTGACTTGGGACGAAATTGATCTGTTATAGGCAGAGGTAAGTCCACTTAACATCAGGTGGGCCTCGAGCTTATTCCGTTACAAAAAAAAAAACCTATTAACAAAGTTTTTTCCTATGTAGAGCTTTAGTAGCAGTTGAACTCTTAGAGCGAATTCATCTGGTTAAGTACTGCTACCACGCTTATATCTACCGCCAAGCAATAATGCTTACATTATTGTGTTCCGGTTTGAAAAGTAAGAGTGCCAGTGAAATTACAGGCACATGAAACTTAACAACTTTAAGTCTCAGGGTGATGCTTAGCAGTGCAGTTCACCAGACAGCATAGAAGAAAAAGGTCAATGTATACATATGTCATTGCGCAAGCACATTTTATGATTTTGATGATTACATTTGATGATACCGATTGCTATAAGAAAGCCCGTGGAGTGCCGGGCTAGAATGTCACCCACATTTCTCTACCCGTAGGTGTCGTAAGAGGCGACTAAGGGTACCACACCAGAAGGTGGGCAGCAGCACTTTCTGAGGACAAGAAAGACACGTGTTAATTGATATTAAAAGTATATATATTTATGATATTTGTACGGTTTTAAAGGGCACCAACATCGACTGGGGTGGAAGCATATTTTTTTTTTATTCTGACAAACTAAGGTCGAGATGCTGAATCACTAAATAGAATGTTTATGTTATAAATTCATGTAATGCCATGCTTGGTCATGAATCTTCTTTCGGAAAGTCTTTATGGTAATTTTTTATTTCAAGTATTTTTTTGTATGAGAAAAATATGACTTGCTATTAAAATAGGTGACCCTTCTCGCGCACGCTAACGAGCACTAAACAGTTAGTTATCCCACTATTTAGTGGCAATAATATTTGAAATAAATAACACATTATGTTGTAAAAAAAACAAATCAAGACTTTAGAGTTCTGGCTTTCTCGCCAAACCTCCATTTCCTTGTCTACGTGTTTGATTACGCTTGATTGTTTGTCACTCACATACACAGAACGGTATTTGATAAAATTTGGTACAAACAAAATAAATACAAACTTTTATTCCGATTCAGATCTTAAAAAAATCATGAAATTTGTTTGAAATACTAAAAGAAACAAGAATTTTACTGCCCATTTCTAATCCATATTTTTTCGGCCAGAGTGCCATAAAGTATAATAAAACTGTCTTAGTTTCATATCAGAATTTGGACTAATTGTTGTTTAGCCTTAACTTATTCAGCTGTTTTTAACTGCTCGAAACTAGTAGTTACCCAATTCCAGACGTGTAAAGTTTCAAACAGCCATATTGTATTATCATCGTGTATTGAAGCGCGAAGTTTGCTTAGCTGTTCTTAACCGATTGGCTAAGTTAAGCAACGACAACGCGGTCATGAGTTGGACAGAGCGGTCACCCACTGCTAGAAACATTACTACAGAGCGTTTCCATGCTTCAGAAGGCACGTTAAGCCGTCGGTCCCAGTTAGTACTTAGGATGGCAGTCGTTATAGCATGGAAGTAAGGCATTTTGCGAATGCCCGCCTGGCTAGCTACCACCCTCAAGTAGAAAATCTGTCGCCAAGCACCTAACGGTGTGTTCCGGCAGCTGTCCTTGAGAGCCAGTAATTCTAAGTTAGCCTGAACAACATCTTCGACCACATTATCACTTACCATCAGGTGAGATTGTGGTCAAAAGCTAACCTATCAAGCATAAAAAACATAGAAAAAGGAGATCCCCAAAACAAAACCCCTGATTTCCTCCCCAGTCTGTATCCGTATATACCTTCTCACAAACCGTGCTAGTTTTTCGCCTGAGCCGGCCTGTTCAACGAAATTTAATCCTGCCTCGCTATTAGCCCACCGCCACGTGTGACGGTAATAGCGTTAAGATTGCGGCATTCATGGCTGATTTTTTCGTATCATCCTGTGATTTTGAATATTTTTCGTGCGCTTAATTACAACGATTACGCACATGACCTCTTGCGTCATATTTTTATTGGGGCGCATCGTTGGCGATTGGCGTAGCGTTACATTGGTACGCTCCAGGATAGAGTTATTGCGTTTCGCTGACAAAAAAACCTACTGAGCACGGTAAGTGGCATAATGCTGCGTAAGTGGCAAAATGCTGCCCTATAATACGAGACTGACACATAATATATTTTTCAACACCCTTGCTCGTAAAGTGAGCTTTATTATATTGTTCTTAGGGCCATAAACCGAACTATAACACCCCCGTGCATAATAATACATATTATACACTAGTGCGTAATAGAATTACCCCTACTAAGTTAAGTTAGTAGCTAACTGCAAATTATATGCGAGTAAACAGAGCATTTTCAATTTAACCGGGTAATACAGATTTGTAACATCAAAGAGGTTTATATGTAATCAACCATCATAAATTTGCCGCGCGCAAAAAAAAACGCATTTTCCATAGATTTCGTATGTTGTTTGTATCGCATTTGTGCAATATATTTTTTTCCTAGCAAGGGTGTTGAAAAAGTGCGTACGAAACTCGTGAGCAACATGCTCATTCTACACTCGGCTGATTTACGCCCTCGCCTACGGCTCGGGCTGCAACACACAGGCTCGTGTATAATCATGAGCAACTTAGCTCACCTGTATCATAATCTACTATTTTCACCTTTACTAACAAAATACTACGCTCTATATACAACACTACAGCTACTAAAATATTATAATATTTTTTTTATTTCATTAATATTCAAACCAAACATAATATCTGAAAGTGACATCTGGGTGTATGTGTTAAGACAGCTCTAGTATCCCGTCTGGGAATACAAAGGCTTATTAATGAGATGCTATTAATCTATATTATATCAGAATCAAAGTCCTGACTCACTGAGTGACAAACAACACACAGCCTAAACCGCTGGTCGCAGAGGATTGAAATTTGGAGGGTATATTTGACTGTAAGGGTTGTACTAAGAAAGGATTTTTTAATTCAACGTGAAATAAAAACGTGTGAAAATGGGTGAAAACGTTTGTATGAAAGTCCTTTGTTTTTTAACTAACAGTTCTGAAAATTGATATTTGGATAGATTATAGAGATAATATATATATATATATATATAGATTCGGATTCAAAATAAAAAATTACGTGGTCAACATTTTTTTGACAGGGATGACTTAAGGGTGTGAAATTGGGGATGAAACTTTGTATGGAAATATTGTTATTTTTGAAGTGATAGTGATGAATATTGGTATCTGGATAGAGTTTTTAAAACATGCTACTATAATATTTTTTGCTAGGGTTGATTAGAAGAAGTGAAATGGGGAAGAAAGTTTGTATACTTTTTTTTTTATTTTTTTATTTGTTTTTGAAGAAACAAGCGCGAGGCCCACCTGATGTTAAGCGGTATCCTCTGCCTATAACAGATGCATTTCATCACAAGTGACAAACTGCACTGCGCCCATCACATTGAGACATACCTGTTAAGTCTCATTTTGCCTGTTATTTCACTGGCTCTCAAGGACTGCTGCCGGAACACACCGTTAGATACTTGGCGACAGATTTTATACTTGAGGGTGGTCACTAGCTAGGCGGGCATTCGCAAAATGCCCTGCCCTTCTACCATGCGGTGAAACTCAAGCTCTGGGCGGGATTCGAACCATGGACCTGCTGCGCGGCAGTCCATAGCCAATGCCATTGAGCTATCACTGCTTCATCTGAACTTGAACCGCTGGCGCTTAGCCTGTTCACTCACATGTCATATAACATATTGTAATATTATTCATTTGTATATTTTTAACCGCAATAGGCAGATACTTAAAAAGAAAACAATTAAAATTTAATTACAAAATAAAACAAAAACTTTATTTATAAAAATATGTAAATAATTATATATTTGTACAATTAAGAGAATTTTCTAAATTGTTTAGATGTTAAACATATAATACTATAATACTATTATACTATTACAAATTTGTTTTACAAAGCATGGAGAGAGCGCTACGCGCTGAGCATCAAGTCCGGATGAGACGTCGGTCACGCGTCGAGTATGATAGGCAACTGGAGTATAGTGTTGCGATCCATCACGTGGTGCCTCACCGCTGAGCTCGGACATAGGTTACTTAAGCAACGGGCGCAGCCACATTCAATCCCTGTCTTATTTATTCAATGTGACTCAGGAAAGGACAATGGATATCCATCAAGAGTTTGTCAGCCTTGTACTGGCTAATTGGCAAGAATTTGCGATATTGTCTTATGATGTTAAGTGTAACGGAGACAATTTCAACACTGCGGCTGAATACTCTATTGATATCTTACAACACTTGACATGGGGCACTACTTTTGAATTGGCAGTCACGGGGCAAGTATTTAATTATGATTAAGAAGTGTACCAGAATGGAAAACCTCATGGCAAATTTGGTACCAAAGGTTGACCAATCATTCAATCACCATTTACGGAGCCCATTTAAAAAGATTAAAAGTAAACTATTTTATACATATGACACGTTTTACACGGCTCCCAAAAACCGATAAAGGTTCCGTGAGGGATAGTGCACGCGAGTGAAGCTGCGGGTAAAAGCTAGTGAGAAATAAAGCGTTTATGTGTAAGGCTGTAAGTGGGTGCGTGACTGTGTTTGTGCTGTACATCTTTAAAACAATTGACCACATTTAACGAAAATTGGTGCATAAGCACATGAAGAAATAATATTCATGTGACATAGGTATTGGTTGTCTCTAGTTCATAAAACTATTAAGATACAGACAATAAAAACAGTTACGACAGGTAGTTGTCATATATGAAAAACAATACATTTTAATCCAATGTTTCAATATAATTTTTTAAATTGATATTCGTTCGTTATTATTCATAACAATTTTGTTGTTTTTTCATCAGAGAACAAAGTAATTATCCTCAGACACTTCCGTAACCACCTTGAGGCAATTTTTCTCTTATTATTTTTTTACAAAATAAGCTGATCTCATTTGACCCAGAATGAGCCGGCTAATATCGAGAATAATTTTAAAGTAAAATTAATTATTTTGTATGCTGAAAAGCAGCTCAGAATTTCTCTTTTGCAAAGCAGTACGAAATGAGCAACCTAAGATTCTTCAATAATATGACATAACTTTAAAGCTGTGGTAAAGGCAACAATTTGTTCATATGGATTTTATATTGCCCCCGTTACGTATTAAATGAGATATGACCAACAGGCTCAATCTATTATGGTAAGCAGATCCTAAGGATAGCGGTCGGAATACAACGACAAGTGCTTAGCAACACGTTTTCTACTTGACAATAGTAGTTAACTAGGCGGGCATTCACAATATGCTGTACCGTAATGCAAAGTCTTCGAATTATCAGACCGTACCTAAAGTCATCCAGCATAATGAGTAGTGTGCGAACGTAACGCTCCGAAGAACGGATCAGTAGTAAATACCTCTAGTGGTCACTCATACTACTCTACAACTAGGCTAGGATTAGACTAGGCAATATCTGCTACAAGTGCTTTACATTAAGTAAAGGTATAGTAAAATGTTAAAATCTTTGAGAAAATTATCAGTTGTCGCCCACCAACAGGTGAAATAGTTGATAAAGATATAAAAATCTAATATATCCGCAGACCATAAGAAATATCCGCTTTGCTTACAATTGAATGGAGTAACATTTTCTTATTAGATGCTGTTATCCACAACAACCAGTATGAGCTAGTTATGTTCCTGTCTAGACGTTTTTATAAATCGAAAAGCTCAGCATGAAACGATTTGGCAAACAGCGTTCGTCTATGGACGGTTTTATGAAAACTGACAGGAAATTGGAATGGGCGGGACTGCATATGAGTGGGCGGAACCACCGGCGAACGGTAATTGTGAAGAACGTCGTCTCTGCACTAGACAGGCCAGTATCAATTGATATTTCTAAATATACAATTGTAAATCGTAAGCTTAGTATCTTAGATATGAAGATGGGATAATGTTACGCATTGAATTTCTACCGGCCGCATGCTTATAAGCCCACACAACGAAGGAAAAATAGGAGAAATAATGCGTGTATAAGCGAATTATGGGGTCTGCTGCCGGAACACACTGTTAGGTGCTTGGTGACCGATTTTCTACTTGAGTGTGGTAGTTAGCAGGGCGAGCATTCGTAAATATATAATATATATATATTGCTAGTACTGACAGTTGTTCAGACGTGAAACATCTACGCCAATTGGGCACATGAATAAAAATTGCACCATTAAAAACGAGCTACAATGCATACAAACTAACAGTTTGTATATTTGTCATTACATAAATAGCAGTTTCGAAGGTAAGCAGTTTCAGCGTAATGAATGACATATTCTTTGCCAGCATCGGTTTGCTGTATATTACAAATTATTCTTATATATCGTCTTTGCGCTTTAAGAACAGAAAGTTTTTCAGTTACATTTCCTCAAAGTACCTACCATCATACATGCAAAACAACATAACCATGATATGAAGTCTGTGTTGGTGCGGAACCTCGGTCTAAAAGCAATTGAGCTATAAATATAATTATTTCTAATAATAACAAATATTTTTAAAATAGTTTACGAAAACATCAACTTAATATTTAAATAAAACACTTAAAAAATATAAAAATATATCTAGTGACAATTCCGCCTAATTTTCCTGCTAAGCCGACGTCATGTCGGCTTAGCACAATAAATATTTCTATTTGACTAAGCTTATGCTTATATTATCACTTGATAATACAAAAAGCCCAAACATGCAAAAGCACCTGTAGAGTATGCCATCGTTATTCAATCCAAATAGAAAAATATGCGTCTGTCCTTTAATATTTTGATGTAAAATATTGCAGACACCGCTAAACTAGTATATTCAACCTTATCCCCTCGTCATAAGGTTATCGGTTAAACAACTACGTAGAATTCTCATGTGGTGACCTGTCTTGCTACCTGTAGTCATCGAAACGACGCTTGGAGAACGTCCCCATGGGAACAAAGACACGCAATGCGACAAGCTACATCCATATTTGACATACCTTTCGGACATTATATATTCTTTATTTATTTAACAATGTATTTTTAGACCTGCAAAGGGAAATATACATGTTAGTTAATATTTTTTTTTCGTATGATTGTATTCAAAAAACCTTTGGGTAAGTTGTAGAAGGAGCAGTGATGACCCAGTGGTTTAAGCAGGTCTAGGAAGTCTGAATGCCTAATTTATTTAGTTATTTGTTGTTGTTGCAAATGACCTCCTGGCCACTTCCAGTAGAAAACCTGTCGCCAAGCAGCAAACGGTGTGAGCTGGCTGTCTTTGACTGAACCACATCTTTGACAGCATCAGGATTACTTACTATCGTATAAGTGGAATTAAAAAGCCAGCCTATCAGCTATTAAAAAAATAAGACGAAATTAATTATTTCGCCTATAGGTAACACAAAGTACTACTCAAATATCGATCGTGCGCTCGTACAGTCAAGACCTCCTGAAAATACTTCGTGTAGAAGCGAAACGCGTCGAAAATTCTTCCGGTTTGGCTGCGTGGCGTTTGTGACGTCATGTCAGATTAACAGAAAAATTAGGCGGAAATGTCACTAGATATATTTTTTATATTTTCAAGTTTTTTATTAAAATATTAGTTCAATGTTTTCTTAGAATATTTTTAAAATATTTGTTATTATTAAATATGGATTTCCGTAAAGTGACGCCTGAATCTAATCATTACTACTAAAATAGCTGAGAGCTTACAAATTGCTTAAAAATGATATGCTCTTATCCTCCCTTAGTAGGATCCTCCCTTATCCTACTTGAATTTCACGTCAATATACATTTAAATTTCTTAACAACAAACCATTAAGACGTTTAAGCACTCGCAAGTATTTCACAAAAATATTAACCGACATCTAAACAAGATGTTACACCCCATAAACTTCATCGTCAGCCATTACTTGTACTGCATCACTCGTAATGAACGAACGAAACCATTTCAGACCTCGTTTTAGAAGCAATTCCAGGGGTTTCAAGTTTTAAGTAAACATAAAAAATAAAAAATATTGCTTGGGGTGAATTGGGGAACATTTTAAAGAAAAATAAGGAAAATGTGAATATAGACATATTTGTATAGTTTTAATACATCCGATGGTGTTTCTGTGTGTCTGTTGTCTCTTCAACTCTGCAGACTCCGCAACTTCAGAGGGCTGGCTGACCCAGTTTCTGATGCGACCACTATCGCACGGCATTTATTTTGTTTTTGGTCCACATAACTGGATACACTCTTTATGCTTAACCCGAGAATCAAAAACAAAACATGTGTAGGGCGAAAAGTGGACACAGCATGCAAAATTTTGAAGTACTTTAGTGAGGAACTTGAATAAAATCACACTTAATAAATTTATAAAGTAGGAAGACTTAGTATATCAGCCTCTCGCCCCCTATCCCAATAATTCACTAATTCTTGAGGTTTCCGTTTGAAACTAGGTACTATGTCCAAGTCCTGACATATGGTATTATATGAATAACATATGCGATACAGTAATGAATGCTGACCATAGTTTGTGCGAGTTCTAGGTAGACTGAACGTTTTTCTATTTTGGAGACGGCTACAAGAACGTGGAATAGCTAATTTTATATGTTTCAGCAACAGATAACTATCGATAAATCCGTTAACTAGTTTATGTAGAAACATTATATCTGCAATATCTCTTCGCTGTTGGAGCGGAGATACATTGAAATGTGGCAATCTTGAGTCATAACTATCAAGTATGCGACAGAGATTTTTTTAGATTGAAAGATGGTACAAAAATCTAGATTTTAGTTTTTCTAACCTCTCTATATGTCCTTTGTAGGAGGGGTTCCAAACTGGGCTACAGTTTTCCAATTGACTACGCACATAGCAGTTGAAAAGCAATTTTGATACGTCTGGATCCTTGAGGAATGTAGTCTGCCTAATTACAAAACCTGACAGACGGGAAGTTTTTTTGGAAATACTGTCAATATGTCCTCTAAAATCTAATTTGGTATCGACAATAACTCACTCTCACTGTTTACTTCTTGATTAACCACTCTAAGCAGTGTCTGCATTGCACCCTTGTGCTTCTTGAGATGCATCCTTTTGTGATTTATTTTCTTTTTAATGACTTAGCGCTCAACCGTTCTCCGGATCATCAGAGGACTCCTCGTGAATGAGTTCACGGGGCAGGGAGCGCCAGGTATTTTTGGCGTCTGCCGATCGCGCATGGTGCGATTTCGTGGAGGTGAATGTGTGAGCTGTTGTTCAAGAAGTATTCGGAACAAGGAAAATGCCTTAACTTTCTTGAGTTTCGGGAAACAGCTGGTAGCACCTGTGACGTCCTAGATATAGGTTGCGCGGGGTGGAATGCAGTGTCAAGTGGTCTAGAAGTGAGCTGCGTTCATCTTGTTTACCACTGGTTTAACAACTACTGGCATTGCGGACAACCTAGAACATACTCACCATATCGTTACTAGACATCATTTGCTGTTATAAACTTGGGCTGGCTAATTGTGAGTATATTTTTTTTATATAACGCTTCGACCAACATGCAGTTTGCTCCAGTGACCACGGTCTATGAATCTTGGTACGACTAGTTTTTTCCCTTCCACTGTTTTTTTAAATGTGTACGAGTACTTAAGCATATACAACAACAGATCATCATCTTTGTATTATTATCGCACTCGTGTCGGGTCAGAAAAATATATCTTCTTTACAAACCTGTATATTTACTCTCGATGGCATTCCTCTCCACAGAAAATATCGCCACAGAAGAGCATTGTAAGGTAAGTCTATAATTTATACACAATGCCTTAGTATATGTGTAAATGCTAATGCTACATACAGTGAACAAATAATATATAATTTATTAATGGCTGTACTATTGCAACTTCACTTAATAAATATGGAGGGACACGCTTTCGTCAGTCGAAAATTATATGACAAAACAAGAACATTGATATTTTTTTTTCTAATTTTGATAACGAGGACTATCGCGTACTGAGCGAATACAAAATTTGTATATATGAAAAAATTGTTTTCGCTCTCAACTAATAAGACAACACAGGGACGTAAATTGTTCAATGTTTTGTCTTTAGTGTGTCTTAGCTTTTATGGTCAGTCCCCTTACTAACGCCAACGCTCTTCAATAATACTATCGTTATATTTTAGTTACTTTTCAGCTAAAGTGAATAGAAGGTTAATATTGACATTTCTTTGTTTATTGTTGTGTTGAAAAAAAAAAAAAAAAAAAAAAAAAAACTAAGAAAGGTTAAGGTTTCTTGATTTTTATATAAAAAATATATTTATAATGATACATATTAGAAGAATATATTTAAAAATGAAGTTGATTAAAAATATTAAGTACATAACATTTTATAGTACTTAACTGATTCCGAGCTTAATTTAAAATCGTAACATAGACGATCTTGCAGCAGGAACACATAAGTGAGGCTCTATTTTGCTGTTTGGGTATTGAAACCTAAAATAATATACAGAAAATTATATTATGATGCTATCAGGTGGTGTCTATAAGGATATCGATCTCTACTTTACATCGTATCTTTATGATATTCCCATTAAGCCCCTCAATAGTTAAGCTGAGTGCACAGCAATGGGGTGGTTACGCTTCAAGCCCAAATGATACGAAAATGGCTTCATTTATGTCATTGCAGAACCGTATCAGCTACGTAAATTATGATGATTGAGGCCATGTTGTTATCGGAAAGAGGTTTTGAAATCATTACGATAAATATAGTCCTGAGGAGTGTTTGGAAGCTCGCGTTAACGTTTCGCATTGCACAGGGAGTGCGACGTCATAAACCAATCTTTTTAACTTTTTCTCAATAATAATATCCTTAAAAAATAGAACCAACATCCAAAACCTAGTTGATGTCGGCACCATTCAAAGCACTGACCTCACATTATCATGGTCCGACTTCCACGAGCAGTACTTTTAAATGTTTTTTATGATCATACTTGCGCAAACCTAATATGAACCCAATGCAAAAGTACTGATTTTTTGCATTCTGTTCATTTGAGCGAGCGTCAGCATAATCTAATAAAGGCAGCATATTTTGAAATTGAATTAATGAAAATTGCAAAAAGTAAGGTGATAACTCACAACCCTGAAGTACACCTAGCAGGCGTATTACATCATGCTGACAAAATATCATCAATACAAATACGTTGCCAACGGTCATATAGGTAACTATCAAATCAGGGAACAGCTGTCTGTAATACGTTAAAAGGATTAAGAATTGCAACAATATTAAAAGCATTATTAAAGCCAAGTAGTGAAAGCATGTTACCAATTACTCATATCATACCAGAAATCATCAGTAATAAAGCAGATATCTACGGTACTGTGATCAAGGTGGAAGCCAGATTGAAAAGGTTTCAAACGAGCATTCCTGTTAAGAAAAGAGAAAAGGTTGATTGACAAGGCGCTAAAATACCTTTACGCGCACTTAGTTTTCGGCAGTCTGGCAGAGGCTTCCTTAACTGCTGTGACTTCCTGTAGATGCTGTTGCCAGCTTGGAATAATCCTCCTAATTAACTTCCTTCAGATTGCCAAGACAGTTGACACGGTTCCAAGTCCCGTCAGGACCGATAACAATTACATTGCCTTGATTTGTTCAGCATTTTGCCATCCCAAAAATATGTCGTGTCGTGCTTTTCAGATCGTCAGATCTTGTCACAACGTGTTACATCGTTCAGCTTAATAATAATTGGATGAGACTTATCAACACCAGCTATGTGACCCATTTAATGACAACGATTTATTTCACCAGACCTAAAACTGTCTATTTTTAGACAGTCCACTACCGCCTTCACTACTACCTTGTTGATTCTGGCTTGAGTTGATTCTGGCAAGTCATATAGCAGCAAAATCTTACGTCTCTTTTGCATCTCCATATTGTCTACTTGCTTTGCCAGCAGTCCTATCTGACTCTGGAGAGCTTGCAAGGACATTAGCGCTAAAGCTTAAATCATGTGAATTCTGCATCCAAGTTACCAGAGCCAGACGATGAGGCTAAAAAAGCTGTTTTTTTTTTACGTTTGTAAAATTCCTTTTCGCATTCCCGTCCATCCACGGGGAAGATGGCCGGGATATGTCGGACTTGGCACCAACTACTCCCACAGCAGCAAGTGCCCCTACCGACTAAATAACACACGGTGTTCGTGTGTGTAATCGCAGCGACGCTTTAGCACTCAACCACGAACCCGCCACGGTTGTCCGTTGCCGGACCCCTCCTGGGGTGCTGCCCCTCACGACGCACCAGAACACATGGCACGTCGCTACCACCCGGGGACCAAGCCCGCAAATGGGCCTCAGACGACCCCGATTCCGACGCCCAAGGTCCCCTTGCGACGGGTCAGATGAGTAGCCCCGTCGCCTGCTACTTCGGCCGCAGAGGAAAGGAAGAACGGCGCCTCACTATACCGCTCCTCCTCCTCCTCTGCGGCCCCTCCGCGTCCGCCATCCAACGGTGGCGGCCCCGCTGTGGCGTGGAAGGTAGGGAGAACGGTGCACCGTAATTCCGGCACTCTTCTCACTTTAGAAGCAAAGCCCAGTAGACTGCCCAAGCCGGCGCGGCCCCTGGTTCTTCTTCGGTTCTTCCCACTGCCATGACAAGGCGGGAACCTTCCGGGGGGTAACAAAGCTGTCTTTCAATAGTGTCAAAGCGTTGAGTAAAGGAAGTCATCGTTTGGTTCAGTGATTTTATACAGCATCCATTTTAAATTGCATTAAATTAATTTACAAAAGTATAATGTACAAGTGATCTCTTGTTTAAAACTGACTTATTTGTAAAGGAAAACCCTTTCTCTATCAGGTATGGTGTATTTCTGGTCCAATTTATTCATTTATTTTCCAGTTAAAGTTACAGGATGAAATTTATGTATATAATTAAAGTGGCCTATAGTTTAGCCTGTATGTTTTGCTCCATCCCCATACATGGTTAAGAACGAGAGGACAAATTAGTGTTTTGAGTTAGACGTCATTTTAACTTGGTGGTCTGAGCATACCCCGGCTGTAGGGGTAGATGGCGCGGGTTCGAATCCCGCGCATGACTATAATTTTTCGTACGCATATTTCGTACCTCGCATAATTTTGTAATCATAGTGTGTGAAGAAAGTAAGTAGTAACTTGCACATTTTTAACGCATATCAACGCCAACTTATTTGTTCTACTGCTTTACCTTCTACTTATTACCTCTGATCCGCACTGACACACCATTTCAATAAATGTGATCCACTGGAACTTCTTCTAAGTAACTGTAACATTTATTATTATATATATATTGTTTTTTTTGTATGCCTTTATAACAAAATACTACGAACTATATACAACACTACAGCTACTTCAATAAAAGCATTAAGTCATTGCAGACTCAGGCAGTCCAAATGCTCTAACTAACTACCAATTGGCAGCGTGCCCAGCATGCTGGCAGCATTGCCCCGTTCAATTGCAATGCTTACTCTTTATTTTGAATTAAATTCTTTTAGCCATCCTATTATACATAAAGTTTATTTCAGAAATTATAGGCACATAATTCAAAAAATTTACGTTGCTAAAAGTGTTTTAACTACCTCACATCACTCTTTCAGACCACGAAAAAACCTTGTGGTCTTTTATTGTGAGCACAGCTGGAGCTGTCGAGCGCACGGGGCGTTCTAGTTGGGGAGAATAAAAAGTACACAGTTGAATTGTGTGCATTGCAACAGAATGATTTAAAAAACAAAACCGCTGGAGTCTCTGAGCATGACTTCGTCGAATAGATAAGGGTTACGATGCGTATGTACCAATACAGTAGCAAAATCATACATAGAGATAATCAAATTATTATCGAGAGTTTTCGGATGCAAAACCTTTATTGAAATGGGCTACATGCTTTAAATAACTAGTCTTACATGTTGTCTTTAGGTAAACATAAAATTTAAATATCTATACGAGTACATATATTTTCTTACCTTGATAAAAACAGCTTCACAAGTGAATGGGAACTAGATTTTAATTCCTCCATTTTGATCAAGAAACACATTTCTTGTAGGTGTAAAGCTATACATAAGATCCCTAAACTATTACTTTATGTTTTTCCTTAGTAGAATATCAACAAAAACAATAACAAGTCCTAACTTTTCAAAAGGTAAAACTCTATGGGTATGATGGACAGCGTAGACTCAGTGATAGGATCCCCTTATGCCTAATATTATTATTATCTCTAATGGAACCCTGAAAATGATTTCACTGCAAATTACTCAGTGAAAAATTTACAAATACCATTAAAAAAATCACTACTCTTTACTTATATCTTTAGCATAGAACTTAAAAATGTTTCATTAAATTATATTTACTAAAGTGGGACAACCTGGGAGTAAAGGTGCGTTGGTGATGTGGAGGCTTGCCAGGCATGGCGGTGGCGGTGCGTGTGCACATTGCCAACAGTGTAGATGCGTTGACGGCGCGAAACAGAGAGTTTCCACTTGTACCTTTTTTTTGCTTTGAATATTGTTGGGCGAAATATAATAATTCTTCTGAACGTAAGTTTATCGTTTTTACAATCTAACATGATTGCCGTATAATAATGTCTGTACTAAATTAATAAATTTCCTGTTAAGACCATTGTAATAATAACATTAAAGTAATAAATAGATCACTCTAATTATATGTTACACTAATTATTTACGATCATCATCTTTTCACACCTGATTTTGAAATTGAAAGTTTAAACAATACCCATTATATTGTTTGCTGGTTATTTATCACTATGTAATATACACACTAGGTCCACTTCTTGAAGGCAGTATAGTAGTTAAATAGGTATTCTTATGTTCACTTTATATTATGTTAAATTAGTCGGCTACGTTGCATTACCAGTTTTGTGATCTTCCAATAAAAACATAAAATAAATAAATACGGTTTTGTAAAAAAAATACATCTTTGACAACCGCTATAAGCACACATTTCCCTTCACTGTGCCACCACGGCTCTGTGTGAATTTCTTCAGGAATACTACGCAGACCACGCAGGCCTCTGGCTGGCTCGCATCATCACTACCCAGTAATTGTAACACCGGCACGCCTGCGCTACTACAGCACTGCCTCGTCACCGCTCCAGGTCTTATGTGTAGTATTTCGTATTTCAAACTAATTGTACAATACCAAAAACAGCCTCCGTCACGCCACCACCTCCGCACCTAGGTGTGGGTCGTTAAGGTCACAAAACGGACAGAAAATATATATATATTTGAAGTAATTTAATTAAAGTCCTCGTTTCTTTCTTAAACTTTTTATTGTTATCTCCAAGTGAGTACTTGCGCGTTTTATTGTATTTTTTTTTAATTTAAGATGTTTGTCTTGTAATTTCCATTGAACTTGTAATTTTGTGACTAATGATAAAACTTGTATAGTATTAATGGATGTTTAACTTCTTCAACTTAATTTAACTAGTTTTATTTTATTGAAAAGGTTTACAATGTAGAAAAGTATTTTGATTTTTATAATAATTGGACTGGTACTTAATTATACTCTAATTAAAAAGAAAACCCCCAGTGGGTTAGAATGTCACCCCTCCCCCTAGTTGCTACCTGTGGTTGTCGTAAGAGGCGACTAGGGATAATAAACCGGAAAGTGGGCAGCAGCGCTTTCTGAAGAACTGATATCTTAAGCTGTGATTCCCAAGACGCCTGCCAAGCGTGGGGATTATAGCAAACCCCCCCCTTTCTTTTTTCCTGATAGGTTAGCCTTTGACCACTATCTCACCTGATAGTAAGTGATGATGTGGTCGAAGATGTTGTTCAGGCTAACTTAGAAATACTGGCTCTCAAGGACAACTGCCGGAACACACCGTTAGATGCTTGGCGACAGATTTTCTTCTTGAGGGTGGTAGCTAGCCGGGCAGGAATTCGCAAAATGCTCTACTACCTAGTCAATTAATATTATATAAATTAAGAGAACGATGAAAAAAAAAATCCCTGTTATATGTTTCGACATGCGGCCGCGCCGGTTACCAGAATAAAACGTTTATTGTAAGACTGCTTATTCGATTGTTACCTATAATTGAAACGGTATTAGTAAGTAATCGTCCTTGGCTTATATTCAATGATAAAAAAAACTCTACAATACCGGTAATAATTTCAAATCGTGAGATGAAAATAAAACACTCTTAAGGTTCATAAATTTAAAATTGTTTCTATGTATATACTTATTTTGCGCACAAACTCTCTCCGATTATCGCATAATAAATATTGTCATAACTACTTCTAAACTACTTAGAAAGCTGTTATTATTCATGTGTATATATTTTCAAGCAGTTATAGCACAGTGGCATTGGCTATGGTCTGCCGCGCAGCAGGTCCATGGTTCGAATCCCGCCGCGGGCTTGAGCTTCACCGCATGGTGGAAGGGCATTTTGCGAATGCCCGCCTGGCTAGCGACCAGCCTAAAGTAGGTAATCTGTCGTCAAATATTAACAGTGTGTTCCGGCAGCAGTCCTTGAGAGCCAGTGAAATTTCAGGTACATGAGACTTAACAACTATGTCTCAAGGTGACGAGCGTAGTGCAATTCGTGACTTGTGACGAAATGCATCTGTTATAGGCAGAGGTTAGTCCGCTTAACATCAGGTGGGCCTTGAGCTTTTCCCGTCACCATAACATTAAAAAATTTAGTTAAATATATGTATATAATAATAAGTAAATCATCATATTAATAGAAATACTAAAGTCGTACGTGACATACAATTCCAGATCAAAAAAATATTTCTGTCCCAAAAAGCCATAAAAAATGGCATAGTAATTTTCGCGTAACTGCTTTTAAACAAATGAGCCTAGAAAGCTGTAATTATAAGTAGGTAGGTAGTATTATAAGTAGGTTCGTGTGTATAGACACGACCAGTAAATAACCACACTAAAAGAAAAACTAAAGCTGTAGGTGAAATAGTTTCGGAATAAAAAAACAGTTAAACTCCCGCGCTTTTTTCTAACGTTACGTCGTGTATCTAAACCCATTTTTTAGCCTTGTTTGACGGTACACTTCCGGTGAATGTGATGAAGACGAATAAAACAATTTGCAACTGAACACACGCAAACTTTTTGTATTTTTTTATAATATCGAACTTCTAATTTTGAATGCCTGATTGATTGCCACTTTAACTGATTGGTTGACCAAAGGATCCGTTTCCACGACAACCGCGAAACCTTTCTAATCCAAAACCGCTATATCCTGATCTGTGATTGAATTTGTCGAATTATCGATTGCTATCACTTTCATGGCTCATTTAAGGCTGGTAAGTGCGAATGATTGAGCAGAAATATAAATAACACTTGTTGACGACTTTGTTTTTAAAGTAAGAAGGTTCATTTTTGGTTGTTTTTTCGTTGGATTATTGGTGTAAAGGGGGTTCTACGCGTGTGTTGATTGGCTCCGTTGACAGTTAGGAAGATAAACGACGTGTATCATTTGTCATTGGTGTCCCTTTGACGAGTTCTTGTGCACTCGTACTATTAAATGCAGATTATAATGAGGATTTTCGTACGTTGATTGATGATGGACGTCCGATGTATCGAGGGGTTTTTAGGATGGTGTGAAATGGTGTTTATAATAAGTTAGTTTGGTAGTGTTTTAGTGTTAAGGAAACGGAACATTATATTTGTTTGGGTTGAATGTTTTTATTAATACGAGTTATATTTATATTATGATATTTTGTAGTGTAACGAGTAATTGCTTTGTTCACGTATAATTTTAAGCACTACATTATTTTTAGTTAACAGGCCGACGGATATGTATGGGGAGATTGTAACGGAATATAAAACATAATCTTATGAATAAAACAAAGTTCCATTTCAAAGTGCGCTGAGTCCTAAAAGCGAGAAAATTAGAGATAATAATACTTCTCACAAAGACGCAGTTGTTCTATTTTAAAATTTTCTATATGTTTTTGTTAAGGATTACGTATTGGCCACATTTGAGCGTAAGTTAGAGTGAAAATTATTTATCTTTGAGAATTAGTTCAAAATATTAATTTAAATTTAAATAAAATAAAAATAAAATCTTGTTGGTACGGCAAGCATGTTAATCCACAACAAACAATTAACTGGCAAACATACATGCTTCCTACTTTGTTGGGAATGTAAACTCATATTGACAAGTCAAATTAGTTAGTATGCCTTTATTAACCAAATAATACAAACTATATACAATACTACAGCTCCTACAATGAAAGCATTTGGACTCATAGGCAGTCCAAATGCTCTAGCCCACTATCAGTAGGCAGCGTGCCCAGCATGCTGGCAGCATTGCCCCGTTGAATTGCAATGCTTATTCTTTGAGCCAAATAGGTGCCAGCATTTTGATCACGCGTCGCATCGACCAAGCGCTCTGATAAATTTAATTAGTTAGTTGCACATTTCGTTTTAAATAAAAAAGGAAGATAGGGTTCGCTCATATATCACGACTATATAGTTTGGAGAAAGTTTAACACAAGTATATAATGCACACAGCTGCGTTTCCATTAAACATGATATACTTTTAATGAATAGCAAAGACAGGAAGACAAGACTCAAACAAGAGAGGACGCCTGATTTGGTATTGCCATGTACTCGAGTGCCGTTTCTTCCGATTTTTAAGTTCAATGGTCGCATATCTATATCATATATATAGACATTTTCAATGAATTTCCAACGTTCACTACCATTTTTAACTTTTTAAGCTTTTAACTTAATCAATGTTATATAAGCTCTATCACATTGGTTAAGTAATTTGATATCGATTTATCAAACTAAATAGGTCCAATCATAAATATAAATACAATTTAATACCTAGTTACCTATCTACTATGCTGCCATGGTTACCATCGGACAAAAAAATCACATCTCTTAACGCTATCATGGGCCGTTTCTCTCGGGATTATTCTATTAGGTGATGGCTTTGATAGATCGACCCTATTGTTGTCGCAAGTCTTTGGTGGATTGAGCTTTGTATAGGATACATGGCTAGGATAAATCACATAGAACATCGTCATGTTCGCACCCTTATTCCAATCTTGTTTTTTTTTGATTGGAAATTCGCTAAATATTCTACAACTATACTTATACTTATGTCTTTATTGTTCACTAGCGGCCCGCCCCGACTTTGCACGGGTAAGATAAGATAATTGTTTATTTGCATCAAACATGAGTATTATACACACACAAGGAAGGTAGGTATGCACATAGATGAGACTACAATATGGTATTTAACACTAATTATAATTTGAAACACATAAAAAGTAGTTATCGTGTAATAGTTAGACATATGGTATTGAGGACTTTTTTGTAGATATCGATGTTTTTTATGAAATTGTAGTACATCATTTAGCTCTATTGTCAACAATTTCCTCAGCGTACGCGATATAACCATTTTTTGGTATTTTTTCACACATAGGTTTACATTATCAAAGTTTTCATGTGGATTCTTAAGTGTTATAAAATATTCTATAGCCTATGCTCAACAGGAATAGTTTACAATTCTAATGGTGAAGGATTTTTTTGAAATCGGTCCAGTAGTTTTTAAGTTTATTCGTTACATACAAGAATACAAATTTTATCTCTTTATAATATAAGTATAGATATAGATTATGACAAAGTACTGTTGGCAATCAATTTGGGTTATATTATTGAAAAAGCTGTTATATATTCCACTTCAATAAGATCAAAAGCTTTGCTGTTGGCCTTGGTTTATCGATGAATTGTCACAAATTTTGTCGTGCATAATAACTTCAAGCATAGGTTTTTCACGCTTTATGGCTATATATCGTCAACCACATCATTACATACTATCAGGTGAGATAGTGGTCAAAGGTTAGGCTAAAAAATATATAGGTATAGATATATTTTTATAGCTGATTTTACGGCTGTTAAATCAATACTAAATACACAGTTAAGGACTGTGTGTTTTGCAAATATTTTATGTGTCTAATGTTTGAATACAAGTTATGGAATCGTGAACGAGAAGATGTCGTGTAATTTACCGAACGTTGTCCATGAGTTCAATCAAAGGTTCAATGAATGATGACAAACCTATTCATAAAATAGTATTAATATTTTACTCAAAACATTATTCTCTAATACAACACCAGCCTGTCCTTCTAACCTTGAACCACGAATGTGGAAACGTTGTAATCTGTCTTCTATAACAGTACAGAAGAACCCAGTTCATTATACCTTCTAGTTCTTAGAACAACTCAACTGCGGCCCTCTTTAAGAAGGTTAAACAATAAGAAGCGCTCGTAGCGAAGTTTACTTACCTGTTCTCAACCGATCAGCAAAGTTAAGCAACGTCGCCCACGGTCATGAGTTGGATGGGTGACCGCTAGTGACATTACTACTGAGCGTTTCCGTATTTCGGAGAACACGTTAAGCTGTCGGTCCTGGTTGTTGTATTAGGATGGCAGTCGTTATAGCATGGTGGTAGGGTATTTTGCGAATGCCCGCCTGGCTAGTCACCACCCTCAAGTAAAAAACCTGTCGCCAAGCACCTAACGGTGTGTTCCGGCTGTCCTTGAGAGCCAGTACTTCTAAGTTAACCTGAACAACATCTTCGACCACATCATCACTTACCATCAGGTGAAATAGTGGTCAAAGGCTAACCATTCAGGCATTAAAAAAAAGGAATGATATACTTATTCAAACTATGAATCAACTTTACGGTAGCTCAAATTGGCAGAGAACGCCTGGGCCCGAGGAGCGTGTGGTCGTGGTTGCGGGGAGAAATAATTGCATAGTTATGTTTTTCTCTCGATGTGCAGCAGCAATCCACTCATGTCAACTTGAGTCCCTACTCATGCATGCTGCTCTTTACGCTCATTTTCTTCTGAGTATCCTTTTACGACATCCAACAGGAGGATAAAAGTCCTTAATTTATAAAGCCGGAGAACATGTTATAACGGTGAAACTGTCGTACGCTTCAGTAAGTAATATGTCATATATACCCGCTAAAACTAACACAACAAAGACGGCATGTAAACATGTTGCTTATTATCGAGCAGGCAGGCGGCAGCAACGGCCCGTGAAATTATGCCCCGGGCGCCATGGTGTTGCACCCTTACGTTGGTGGGTGTGCAAGCTATAAGCGGAAGCGAGTTCTTCTTGTGAATAAATAATAAAATAATAGCTAAAAAGGTTATATATATTTTGATATTTATGTATAGCTTTTAGACTGTGTAGCAATCATAAAACGGTTCCGCCGCGTCTGTCGTCTGTTACAAACTATTCAAAGTTGGCGCGATAGCTGCGTTTTTCAGATTCAGCTAATTTATTAACATAGTAGCTACGTATGGAGCAATGCGATTTATAAGTGAAAAACTGTTTATTTTTTATGAATTTTGGTCCATTATGGATGTTAAAGTTTTCTTGGTACTAAACTTACTGTTTAGGTATATTCATTGATGTCTAGGCAATGTGCTAAATAAGTACAATTCAAGTCACGTCGCAGATAACTTGGTTTTCTTGTTCAAAAATGTTTGGCTTGTTTTATAATTGAACTCTGGATGCTGAGCTAGGATCGCTTCCCTTATTATGAAAAATCCCCCGAAAACGAGGGAGGCTTTTGTTCATCGATTGACGTCTACAGACTGTTGATGATAATAGTATAATAAGAAATCGTTGGAATAAATTTGAGCTACTTGGATAGAAGTTAGAAGAAAAAATATGACAATGTATGACATATGTAATTTTTTTTTTTAATAAAATAGCTCTTGGGTTCTAAATTTTATCAAGTTTAATTACAAGAAGGGGCCAAAAACGATACCTAAACGTCTTGCAAGCAAGACAGTAATACTGTTTGATCTCTCTCTCTCTATCTATCTCTGTCTCTTATTATTGTGGACATAAATATCAATAACAGGGACATATCATATAACACTATTTATTTTGTTTGGAAAGCAAGTCTTATAGGTCTACACCTGATATTTCCTGCGATAAAATATGGAAATTACCAAGTTTTAAAATTTGACTTTGGATGTAACTGTAACTTGTAGTGATAGATAAGGGTTGAGAGATTCTAAAGACTGATAACTTAAACAATTATGATAATATTATTAGTGGTATATACTCTATAAGGCCACCGATACAGAAAAAATGCACAAGCCGCTGACTCTTATAGCTTACATACGTAAAATACTAGCACAGGGAATTAGGGAGCATAGGGTGTCTACCTGTCCTTAGTTACGTCGCTGAGCTCCTGTAATATTACTGCGGACGTACATGACACTAACCAGAATTAATTCTTCTAATAAGACATCACATTCTTTTGGAGTCATGGGTATATAGGGATGTTTTTTTAATTTTAATTTCTTCAAACTAAACCTATGCGATTTTATTTTTTCAATGAAGTATGTTCCACGGATTAATGAGAGGATAAATTATAGTCATGTACGGGATTCGAAACTGGAGTTATGTCGAAATCAGAGCAAACCCCAGCCAGATGAGTGTGATGGAGCGGGTTCGAATCCCGCACATGACTATAAATTTACTCTCGTTGTAATTTAGTAATGTAAAACCTATGTAATTAAATAAATATTATGAAATATTTCCAGAGCTTAACGCTAATAAATATTATTTAGATAGATATAATATACCTAATATATTATATATAATGTATAAACGTAGCGTAGGTATACCTTGTCTATGTATATATTTTAACCTTAACACATTATCGGCCGTTTTTAACAAAATACTTCTAACTATATAAAACACTACAGCAACTACACTAAAATCATTTAGACAACCTATAAACCATTGCAGACTCTAAGGCAGTCCAAATGCTCCATCCCGATATAATACAATATTTAACCCTGAAACGGTAACTGAAAAATATTTTCTAAAACAATTGTTTGGGTTTCTGACTTACGTTATTATATTGACGTTGACCCCACGTTCGTAGATTATTTTTACCTGTCAGCCTTTATATCAATATTTTTTTAAAGAAAAGACTATTGAAATATTATCTTCATATCATCACGGTGATTATGGTATATATTAAATGTCATATAATAATATGACATCTAAAAATATGTCATATTATTCCTTCCACGTTTCAATTGCCTATAATGTCTCGTGCCAATGGAATGCCGGTCTATAATATCACCATCCTATGAGGATCGTAATAAACAACCGACGAAGGTCAAAATACGATAAGATCGGTAGCAGCGCTTTCTGCCTGCTATCTTACACTGCGATCCCAAAGACGCCTGCCAAGCCTACGCTTGTCATAATCCCCACAGATTATGACAAAACCCAATGAGAGAAGCATTGCTTCAACAGTCAACGTTGAGGTTGTTGATGGTGATATTTTTTCATACAATTCACCTGCATTATCATCCCGGTCGGCATATCTGTTCATTCGTCCAGTGAGTTCAACTAATCATTTCATCATGGCACAAAATTATACTACCCTCTCATTCAAAACATATTGCTATAATATTGAATCGTACTACTTCAGCATCCGTACCACCAGCCTATATCCCATGATTCATATTCATAACCGTCTAAAAACTAAATTTATTTGACAGGAATGAAATTGGTTTTAAATTATTATTGGAATTTTGTTAGCTTGCCAGATTCAATCACAGGTTATATTGAACTAGGTCAGCAGTAAGTACGACTAGATATAAGTAAGTTAAATTATTTGGTTATATTTTGACATGGATTATTGGTTCAGATGCTCCAACCAATTTCTAAGTAAACTAAGCACTAAATCTCTGAATACAGATAAGTCAACTTTTATATGTATGTGTGTAAATACACGTAACTTAAGCTGGTTAGAGTACTTCATACCCTCGGCTAGAATTTCATCCCCCATATCTCACTGTGGGTGTCGTAAGAGGCAACCAAGATTATCTTGTAAGACCCGAATTATTAGGATCTTTTTGCCGGCCAGTACGAAAATCATAGCAACTAACGTTGTAATATGGCTCTTATCAGCGCATGCTGCAACGGTGATCGTTTCATACAAAATGCTAGAAAATACTTACGTGAAAATAATACTTTCTTCATAGACGTCGTTCTTAGATTTCAAAATCGTTTTAATAGATTAGATATATTGAGTTTATCTATAGATTAACACGGTATTCGTCAAAGACGAATTGCACTGTGCCCGTCACACCGTACACTGAGACGTACAGTTGTTAGTTCTCCTGTGCGTGTAATTTTACTGGCTTTTAAGGAGTGCTGCTGGAACACACTGTTACGTGCTTGGCGACAGATTTTCTAGTGAGGGGATCGCTAGCCAGGCGGGAATTCGCAAAATGCCCTTCCACCATGCGGTGAAGCTCAATCCCGCGGCGGGATTCGAACCATGGACCTGGTGCACGGCAGTCCATAGCGCATGCCACTGAGCCATCACTGCTTCAAGTTTCGTCACATTTTAAATACTAAGTTTTTAAACTCGGTGAAACTTTGCATGCACATTTCAGATCAGTCAGATTTCCGTAAAATAACTTGAAAAATCGTTTTGTATGGGAATTGTTACTTTGACATAAAGGGATAAAATAAATAATATATTGTAAAACTAGCAAACCAGAAGCACACATAGTAGGCTCAGAATTATGCATACACACTGCGTTTGAACTATTAGTATTTAATATATTATGACAAAACTACGTTTATATGGAAAGCGCTCCAAGCACTCTACTCATAATTTTTACTGTCATTAAAACAACTTTGCCTTTATATACATATGGTTACAACAAAAATATTACAAAAAAAAAAAAGATTAACCGGCAATAAAGCATCTGATATGATCAAAACCCGGGTCTAGGTATTGTGACTAGGTATTCGATGCCTTACGTGAGTGTTTTGTGCCTGTTTATATTTATTGAAATATGTGTAAAACTCACGATTTAATTTAAACAAATAATAAAATAATAGGTACATATGTCCACAAAAAAAAAATTCCTCTGGTAAGCAACAGAAGTCTAATATCGACAAAATATACTCAACATCCCCCAAATAAAAGAAAAATAAACTACCTTTCTTATCTATAATGCAAATGTTGCCAAGCGCTCACCTTACAATTCGCAAAATGTCGCAAAAATATCCAAAATGAGGGTACTTAGAATGCCAACACCGTTGACATACGTAAGCACCCTTCTTTCCCTTTAGAGTAATGCGTAAATTATATCCCTTATATTTACTCAAGGTTCAGGGAGCTTCTATGTGTGCGTGTTCGTTACACAAACAATGTGTTTGCGTGTGTGAGTAAATAAATACACTTACGGTTTTGTAAGGAGAGTTTAACGTTCTTGAGATTTTAATCGGTTTGCGATTTAAGAGGTCGACTGTAAATGTTCTTTTTACACGACTGTTGTTATGTTTTTTGTATACTCAGATCAACACAACACTATCGCAACATCAAGGTAAATAATAAACATGTTTATATCGAGGTTCCGTTTATTACAAGGTATGCGGGTTCGGTAAGAAGCAGAAAGAAAACACAAGACAATATTAAAATGTATTTTTTCAACAATTCTCACGACCAAATAATAATGACATAACCGTAAAAGATTTGGTATCACGGCTAGCCGCTTGTTTGACCTAACCTTCCTTGGAAATGATCTTATTGTTAGTATACCCACTGCTACCCTTGGGTAGTTAAAGTATAACATGAGCCCTGTTGTGAGTTCAATATATGGCAACAACTCAAACTTACATTGACGTAAGTGGTAGCATTTTATTAATTAGGCTAATTTTTAGCTTTCACTGCCTCTTCCGATATCTCACTCTGGATGTGAAACAATTCTTGTATTCTAGAGACAAGAACTGAACGGTATAGATTAACGAATTTCAATTGCTTACAAAATATATACTAGGTTTTATAGTATCAGGCGATTAAGTTTTAAATAACTATTTACTGGTCTATTCACATCACATCAATAACCGGTAGATGTTCACCGTTGAACTTCGCCATGATCCCCACGCTTGGCAGGCATCTTGGTGATTGTAGTGTAAGATGGCAGTTCTTTAGGAGCTGCTGGCCATCTATTGGTATTATTCCTTTTTAGTATTATCACCTCCTAATACAACTCCCATGCACAATAATGTATCGGGAGTGCAATAATTCTAGCCCAACACACTACGATTATTATAAAATTAAGTAATATTACATCTAAATGAGCAAGTAATAAATTTTATTTTGTCAAAACAAGACACCCTCTCAAAAATATACAATTTAATTAAAAAACATTTAAATTTTACGTCCCACATTACTTATGCACCCTAAAATCAAACATATTACAAGACCAAACACCCTGTACAATACCCCCTGTATTGTACAGGGCAACCCTGTACAATGCACCCCTCGTAATGACGTCAGTGGCCCGAGCCCTCTCACAATGAGCAATCAATGGCTAAATTAAACAACTGGCTTTTGAAACCGTTTATATGTTACAATGGAAGAGACCAAATCTGAGTTTTGAAGAGATTGAGAGCGTAGCTGGTATTTTGAATTTTGTTTCCGTGTATTAAAATGTTATTGTTACAAAGCCATACGTCAATTCAAATATTAACAATTTTCTAGTGAAATATTGTCTTTTATTAAATTTACCATAAGCAAGTTGGATTCGTGCACTGATAGTTCTGGGCCAATACCGTAAATTTTGATCTGATGATGAATGATTGAGTTAACTCAAAAACGGGTGGACCGATTTTGATGAAATGTAAATGGAACCCTGCGGCAAGCATCAGCTTTTAAATAAATATAATCATCAAAATCGGTTCACCCAGTCAAAAGTGCGCGAGTTCAACTCACACTATCCTGGCTAGTATATTTATAGCCAGTCAGAATAATATGATACCCGAATATTCACATATATGTGATATTCATGACAGTCTGTCCATCATAAGAATTCACCTAGACGTACGTGCCGTTTGCCCTTATAGCCCAATGGCATTTTTTATATTACTATATACTATCGTTCATATAGCAGACCTCCGTCCAGCGTCCTCGCGGGACGGAGGTCCAAGGTGCTATACGTTATATTTTCACTAGGCATATCTCACCTAGTGGTTACCGGATCATGCGGTTGAATATGTTATTTTAGGCTAACCTAGAATTACTGTCTATCAAGGACAGCTACCGAAATATACCGTTAGGTCCTGATGACAATATTTTACCTTAAGTGGGTATCCAGGCGGCCCGACCACCATACAAATACAATTTTGTTGGCAACTAGGTGACTTAGTATAAGACTATTTGAAGCCAATTTTACATACGGCTTTTTTATGTCAAGAAGGCGTCTCGACCGGTTTCGCGACTTTAAGAGTCGCTTCGTCCCGGAGTGCATGCGCTTACGACCGCACCCACGCATGCACTGGCTGTATTAAATCGGCTTGAAATAGTCTTCTAGTTTGTGTCAAACTTATGTTAGTTTTAATCAACCAGGTGACTTCTAACGATGGACATAATACATTAAACAGAAATTCTATATTCTCAACTTTACTTATCCGTTTAGGCCTATTTACAAAAAAAAACTACAACTGACAACAACGACAGCGTGCATTTCTTTAATTTTCATAATAAAATATTTTGATTTGCTACTCAATCAGGCCAAGATAATGATATTCCACATGCAGTGGTGTAAATATATTTCTCGCTTTGTTATCATGTATTTTGTGGGCAACATTTTTTTACATAGAAGATTATCTAAATCGATTTTATAATTATTAAATTTTATAAAAAAATATCATCTTATAAATATTTTTTATAATGCTTACGAGCTTGGAAACGGTCCATACCTCAGCAGAGTCACATTATTCGGGTTCTGTTTAGGCGAAACCTTAAAACGCAGGTATTTGATCAAAACACAATAACCTTATACTATAGTCTATCTTTATTAATTCCTTATATGTTGCTACGTTATATATTGGTACAGAAACTTACAAAATCACTTGAAGTCCATAATTAAAAAAAAAATGTGAGAGTAAATATCGTGTCTTTTCTAGTGTTTCAAGCTTCATGTTCCTCCCTTGTTTACTCAGCGTGAAGATGCCTCGCTGAGTGATCGGCTTATTTCAGTACGGATAATTAAAGCGAAGGCACAGAGGAAATGTACGCATTTAAAAGTATCATTACATGGCATTTGTCACAGTTCAAACAACAGTTACTAAGGTAAGTCATGAATTTGTAGAAGTAACTGGTATTGATACCGTGGCATTTAAGAGATGTACAGCTTTGCATGTGGCATAGATTGAGCAACATATACTATGTTGAGTCGTCGATTTGTGGGACTAACTGGTGGTGATACTACGTCACATTAAAGGGTGCCTATGGGATAGTGATATATTGACTTGTTAAGGACTTCCTATGGGATTTGCTGACTCACGAGATGAGTTCCTATTTACGAAGCTACTTGAGTACTTCATTAAGGGAAGAGGCATTGAGAATCAACGGTAACGATGATGAATTATGTTTCTGAATTGATAATTGATAATTTTTAAGTGAAACTGATGCGAATGTGACGAAAAACATATTTCTTAGTTTTTCAATAAATAAACTTTAAAACATTAAACCGTATTTGTGATCTTAAATCATCCTTTTTTTTATGCTGATAGGTTAGCCTTTGACCACTATTTCACCTGGAGGTAAGTGATGATGTGGTCGAAGATGCTGTTAAGGCTAACCTGGAAGTACTGGCTCTCAAGGACATATGCCGGAACACACCGTTAGGTGCTTGGCGACAGATTTTCTACTTGAGGGTGGTAACTAGCCAGGCGGGCATTCGCAAAATGCCCTACCACCATGCTATAACGACTGCCATCCTAAGACAACAACCGGGATCGACGGCTTAACGTGCCCTCCGAAGCACGTGCACGCTCAGTAGTAGTGTCACTAGCCTGTATTTACTGTCTTTGTCTTCATAATGAGAAAATAGTACCTCCTTGGTGTCATAAAAAATAACGTGAGGTATATTATTTATTTATTAAATATACCGACTAGAACTCACGGTGTTTAGTAGTAGTCTTCGACCGGTGTTCGAGCAGTAAAGTTGCTCATTCTCAAGGAATGCGGGCAGCTTCGAGGACAGCTGGATGCTGCGCACTGCACTACAAAAAGTAAATACCAAGAGTCCTAGCCGCTATATTATAGCTATATTTAGTGAAAAAGTATTATTTTTTTTTGTATTTTTAATTCTTATTTTATGTTCTTTAAACTAAATACTAAATTGTATGCTACTAACTTGAATAACGTATAAATTTCATACAATTTTTTTTACCTATCTGTTTGCCTAATATAAATTTTATAGATTAAGTAGGTTTGGCTTGAATATAAGTAATACATTTTAGATTTTTTTTAATTCCTTATAGCTTTTGACCACTATACCACCTGATGGTAAGTGATGATGTGGTCGAAGATGTTGTTCAGGCTTATCTAGAATTACTGGGTCTTAACGTATTTTTCGTTATATTTTTGGTTTAAGGGTTCCGTACATTAAAAGGGGACCCTGTTACTAAGCATCGGCTGTGAGACTATTAAATGGATTTTTCTTTAATTATTTTGATAGATGAAACTTTAATATTAGTTACCAAAAATACTAAAATATCTTAAAAATAGTATAATCGGCGGCATTATAGCTAGGCCGCAATAACGTCCAGGCAACCGTAGGCTGTATACATGTTAATTTAGATGGAGGTATGGACTAAAGAACATTATGCGTATATCGATATATATATATATATATATATACATACATACATATACATCTCACATTTATTAACGTAAGTTATGCTGTCAAAGCTGGATGCTTAATCATTATAATATATTAAGAAGAGGTAAAAATTTCTCTGGAACATATAATATAATAATATTATGTATATCTTATTTAAGGGCTTGTTTTCCTGTTAACGAGCTTCAGATACTTATAATATACATACGGTAACATAATAATAATAATTCTTTATTTCGACCAACTCAGATCATACAATGTTAAAATATATTATCAAGACATAAAATTGTTCAAAATAAAGCAGCATTAGACATTGCATTGATACTAATTGTTGAAATAATAATGTCAAATTGTAAGTCCGAATACATTAAATTAAATTGAAAATATGTAGGTACATTAATAAAATGTCAATAAAAATAATAATTAAGGATAAAATGAAATAAAAATGTATAAATAAAATATCAATTCAATGTCAATATAGCTCAAAGTCAATTATGTACTATTTATAGTCAATAAGTGAATCCTAGAGCACTGGTTCAAGTACTGGCAATCAAACCTTTCACCAAATACCTTCAGGATACTATTAGGGCTGGCCCGAATCCTGCGCACCAGTGATGTGCACCGTTTCCGCATGGTTGCATAGAAACAATCCACTCTCGATTCTGCAAACATCCCTGATGCGCTACAGAACCGTGGCAGCCGTAACAAAACCCTGAATGCATTATTATATTGAACGCGTAGGGCGCGGTACTGCTTCTGAGAATAGTTTAGCCACAGGCTGCTCGTGTAGAAAGAGGTCCAAAAAGCTCTGGGCCCTCGACAAATCAAGAAAACAGGCGTAAATGGGTGTCTGTCTATTAGTATAGTACTTGACAGTTTGCTTTAGACATAAAATAGCGGTTTCCGTGGATAGTCCTGCCTTGAAACCAAACTGGTTATCGTGGGTTTTTATGTACTGGTCAAGCTGAATGTTAAGCAAACTGTCAAGTACCTTAGCTAAAATTGTAGCCAAGGATATTGGTCTACAATTGTTCTTGTCACTTATGTCACCGGTTTTACACTTAATAATTGGTATAACAACAGTCCGCATCATTTCAGTAGGTAAGTAAGAATGAGCCACACAGAAGTTAAAGAACATCGCTAAAACTCGAGGAAGATGCTTCCCCGCATACTTGAGATGCTCAATACTGAGATTATCATGGCCAGGTGACTTGCCACGCGACATCGCTGTTATCACAGTTCTCACTTCTGATGCCTTAAACCTTGCGCTTAACTCACTGCCCTGACTTTTACACACATTCTCTGACTGTGATGGTCCCAACGGTGACTTAACAGTTAATTGATTCCTAAATAAGTAACGCAGACAAAGATTTATCAATAATAGAGCTCTATTTTTCCTTTTGATGCACGGACCCTAAAAAGGTAAATCAGTAAATGTTTTTGTTTTATTGTTCCTTTTTATATGTAACATTTCTGATGTTCCAATATTTTATTTTAATACAACTGCATTTCCTTTATACATTGTATAGTCAGCAAACCCTATCATAAAATATGCGACGAAATCGAACTCTGCAAAATTTAAAACTGCATAAAGCCGGATCACATGTCTGCGCTCAATAAAATGAAAAACAGACGTACAAACTTAACTGTAACAATGTAAAGACCACAAAGTAACTGTCACTTGTTAAGGCACAAAGACGTATACCACTTGATGTCGTTAGAACAGCTACACACTTACGACTTTGTCGTCTTTGAAGGAATAGGGAGGAGGTAAAAAAAACCTTTTCATTTATCATACTTGGAAAATAGGCTCAAAGTGTGTCGTCAGTGGGATAAATACAGGACTTTTCGTCCTCCGAAAAAAACATGACTGTCAAATCGTGACATAAACTTGTAATAAAAAATATTTCTATCAATTTGTAATATGACTTACTGATAAACATACTGGCTGGTGGAATGCCACATAAAAAAGAAACATAAAAAAGCAGGAAAGCGCCAATTCGATCGTCAGCTGTTTAATTGATTGTTAATCAATTACGTATACAGATTTTTGTTTAAAATAGGTTTATCAGATTCAGATATGAATTTAATGCCTAATTACAAAATCACAAATATACGATAGGAAAATTTTAAGTCATGTGCGGGCTTTTATTTGATTCAATTAAAAAAAAGAAAAGAAAAAGAAAACCTTTCGTACATATGTGATTTTGTAATGAAATCCGCATAGCAGGCGTTATTTTTGCAATAACGCTAACAATATTAAAATTATTTAATTTTATTTAAAAAAAAAAGAAAAAAAAACTTATCGTATATATGTGATTTTGTAATGTAATCCGCATAGCAGGCGTTATTGCAAACCTAACAATATTAAAATTAATGCCTAATTTCAAGAACAAAGAAAATGTTTTACTCTTCGCCAAACAATTTTCATATACTTTGTGATTACACATCAGTTCTCGTTTAAACGTCATAGTGTAAGCACAGTGTTACAGTTTTAAAATAGTACGTACTCTATCTACCCCCATAATGGTGAAGTGTCAGAGCTGTAATAAATTGCTGAATAAAAAAACTCCTATTTTGGAATGCAGCCGTTGCCAAAAAGTGGTGCATACCACTAGTGCATGCACAGGTCTTAGTGCTAAACAACTATCCGCACTTAGAGTCGCCGAAAATCTCGAATGGACGTGCAACGACTGCAGCCTAAACTCGTCGCGTAGGAAGTCGTTTGTAACGCTCGCCGACTTTGAGGAGGATGAAGACGAAGAAATCAACTCTGCAACCGACAATGTTAATGTTAAGAAGCTTCTACAGGAGCTAAAGAAAGAAGTTAGCAATATCGTAACCCAAGAAATGCGAACAGTTTCCAACTCCGTACAATACTGCAGTGACAAGGTAGATCAATTTGCTGAATGTATGGAGGCTCTGACAAGTCGTTTAAAGGACCTAGAAAAGAAACAAGTCCATCTCGAAAACAGAAATAAATATCTTGAACTCAAGTTAGAAACTATGGAGCAGCGAAATAACGAGACTGAACAGCAGCTACTCGGAGACTACGTGGAAATGGCAGGTATCCCAGAATGTAGTGACGTAGACCTACCTAAACTTATGGAAAAGGTTGCGATAAAACTAAATGTCCAAACAGGTGATTTTGTCTCCGTCAAACGTCTTGGAACTCGTAGAACGGGTCCCGGTTCTGTTCTTGTTAAAGTGCGCGAGGAGTCAACCCGCCATTCACTGTTATCTTCAGCACGAGATACTACTATCTTAGCCTCCGATCTTGTACCTAATCTATCAGGACCACCGGCTACTGAAAAGATTTATATACGAGAAGCCATAACGCCATACTTCAAGAGTCTACTGTGGCAAGCCAAGCAAGATTTGAAGGCTACCTACAAGTTCATCTGGTTCAGAGAAGGGCGAGTACTAGTGCGTAAAAATGAAAACGCGAAAGTGTACAAAATTAGGTCACTAAATGACATCAAATCTATACTGGCTAATAATAATTAATAAGAAATAGCATACTTCGTAATAGTATTAATAGTTAAGTACCTTATACTACCTATATATTTCTTATATTATGAATTTACTTGATAATTCAAATATAAAAGAATTACGCGACTGTGTTGACTACAACACATATAAAGTTCAAGTACCTAGAAATACTCTAAACCTGTCTTTTGTCCATGTCAATATAAGATCAATCATTAAGAATTTCTGTAAAATCGAACACCTTATATTTGTCTCTAATTTTACCATCGATGTCCTTGTTATCACAGAAGCTAATATATCAGATAATATACGACATTTGTATAACATAAGAGGCTATACAATGTACACAGAACTGCGAAAGTATCGGAAAGGAGGTGGCATAATAGTTTACGTTAAAAATGAACATAAATTCACACAAAGTAAAGTCACTTCACTTCACTACGAATGTTTAACCGGATATATAATTACAACTTCTTTCTCAGTAGCCCTCTGTGCAGTGTATAAGCCACCGGACACAAGCCAAAAACTATTTATTTCTGAAATTGATAACATGCTTGGTAAATACACGAACAGCGACCTTGTTTTCCTTGGAGATTGTAACATTAACTTAAAACCGATCATAGCTAAAGATATAAAAACTCAGAAAGCATACATTGATGTTTTGAGCTCGCACGGTCTGTCATGCGGTATATCTGATTACACTAGAATCGAACCTTTAAAATTAAATAACAAAACTATCATAACGAAAAGCTGCATCGATCACATATTTGTAAGGTCCCGCATGACAGACTGCTACACCGCCGTGCTTGGCACTAAACTGGCTGACCACTGTGTGACTGCGCTCACACTTATCAGTGATTCTCTTATACAGGTTGCTCCTGATTATGTAACGCGGTATAATAGTAAACAATTATGTAATCTCTTAGAGGAAATAGATTGGAATCCTACTAAAAATATGAGCTGCCCGGACGATATTTATAAATACATAAGCAATAATATTAATACCTGCTATGAACGATCTCAATATAAGCAAAAAAAGTCTACATCAAAAAGAAATATTTACAAATGGGTTGATAAAAACATTATGAAATTATGTCAGCACAGAGATGAGCTATATTCTAAATGGATTAAGGACACCAGTAATAAAACACTTAGATCAAAGTATAATAAAATTAGAAACAAAACTAATAAAATTGTGCATAGGACGAGGAACCAATATTTTAAAGCAGAAATATACAAATGCAGAACGGACATAAAAAAACTTTGGCAGTTAATAAATAATATGACAGGAAAAATCATGAACTCAGTTGACGACGTAATAAAAAAAGCCTTTAGTTCAAACGGAAGTAACAAAATGATAGCAGATAATTTTGCCTCAGAATTTCAAAATAATGTTAAATCGATAATACCAAGATGTACCTCCAAATTATTAAATGAAAGCGATTATTTAAAACCCCTGGATAAATCGATATTTTTCCCTAAAGCTACCAATGCTGATGTATTTGAAATTGTAAAAAAATTAAATCTCCATAAAGCTCCAGGTGTCGATGGGATTAGAGCCTGTGACGTATTACGTTTATCAGATCGAATAATTAGTGCAATCACTAATTTGATAAATGCTAGTATCACGACGGGACGATACCCGAAAGAGCTTAAGACTGGAATTGTAAGACCTATACATAAAGGTGGCAGTACACAAGACTACTCGAAATATCGCCCTATCACGATTCTTCCAGTTTTAGATAAAATAGTTGAAAAATATGTATCAAAAATCGTCCACAATTTTTATACAAGCCATAAAGTGTTGTGCAATCAGCAATATGGGTTCCAATCAAATAAAAGCACCTCACTGCTGTTGTCTCGCTTTACAGATGATATTAACAAATACTTAGATGATAAAAAACACGTACTCTTATTATTTATTGATTATAAAAAAGCATTTGACACCCTTAGGCATGACATATTAATGAAACGATTAGATAGCAGCGGTATAAGAGGCAAACTATTGAAGTGGTGCGAGGACTATCTCCGCGACCGCAGCTATCAAGTAAGGATTGGCACGGCGTACAGTGACAGTGTTACAATCACAGAAGGGACCGCACAAGGATCCGTATTAGGCCCACTCCACTACTTAACTTACGTAAATGACCTAAACAACGTAATCAAACACTGTACTGTATACCAGTTTGCGGATGATACCTGTTTGATAGCTGCGAACCGCGATATATCTGTTGCACAAAGTGAAATCCAAAAGGACTTTACTGCCATATGCAAATGGTCACATGATGCGGGGTTAGTCCTCAATGCCGATAAGACTAAACTTGTACATGTCCATTCAAGCCACAACTCGAACGCTTCTAAAGAAGGTGTAAAAGTATTAGCCCACAGTCATGACTGTTTGCATAATAGTTATGCCCCTTGTACTGCTAGTTGCCAAATATTAGAACAAGTAACTGAACTTACATACCTGGGTCTTGTCATTGATGACAGGTTTAACTGGGCGAAACATATCGACAGGACTTGTAATAGATTGCGAGCTGTTATGGCCAAATTTTATATTATAAAAAAATAGAGTGCCGTTTGACATTCTGTTAACAATGTACAAAGCCTTAGCAGAAAACATAATTTTATATGGCCTTAGTAGCTATGGACGTACATATAAAACATATCTAGACCAAATTTATAATTTACAATATAGGCTTTTGAAACTAATAGTACCAATTAAAATTAAAGCTAAATATAAGGATGATCCTGAGGGACTCTTTACGTATTGTGGCGTAATACCCGTCCATAAAAAGGTAGAATTTATATTGTTATTAGAGCAATACTTCCGTTATGAAATCCAAATTCCAATCACTCATCATATTGTTACAAGAAGTATTACTAACAAACTTCTTAACATACCAAAATTCAAAAACTTCTACGGCAAACGAACTACCCAGTATATTATCCCGAAACTTATAAACAAACTGCCTGCCGAAATAAAAAATAAAATAACAATATCCAATATTAATATTGTCCTAAAAAAATATTATCTAAACAAATAAAAAATATATATTATCATGAATTTAAAATAACCGCTTACATAATTCTTGGAGCTCCCTATATAACTGTACCGGTTGTGATCGCGCGCACACAATCATATCTGTAACACTATTGCTTACGAGAGGGGATGGATAGCAAAACCAGAATGTCACTCAACATATCTACCTACATTTATTTTGTTGTTGTTTTAACTGAACGTTTTTATGCGCGTGGCCGACGCGACGATGTGCTGTTTTACTCGTATGGTAATTACTTACTAGAATAGATATAGTTATATATATATTGTTATCCTGATGACATCTCGAGAGCGCTACTGTCTAGACAAATCTAACTTAGATTTTAAGACGGTATTGATTAACCTGGATGTAATTATGTGTACGATAATATAAATAAATAAAATAAAAAAAAATAAACATACGCAAATAAAAATCGGCCAAATAGGCGGTTCGCTCTAGAAATCGATACCTGTTCTTGTGCTCGCAGAATTATGACCTCCAGATGATGCTTCATGAAGAATCGAAACGCGTCAAAAATTCTTCGGGTTAGCTTACGTGATGTTTATGTACAGTTCACAAGAAAATTAGGCGGAATTGTCTTAAGATATATTTTTATATGTTTTCTAAAATATTAATTTCATGTTTTCTAATATATATTTTCAAAATAGTTTTTATATTTATAAATAGATTTCCGCAAAGTAAACTCCTGAATCTATTTAATAAAAATATTTTTCTTATTTTATTTTCTTTCCGTTCGGGCACATGAATAAAGAATCATCCTTTCTTTATTCATGTGGTTTGGGACTGCACGACCGGCTTATGTTTTTATATTTTCGAGCTTAAATTAATTATTAGGGAGGTACAGCAAATTTGTCGCTTGTATTTATGTATCAAAGTAGTAACGCTAGGGCATGATAAAAAAAATACTAACGAAAATACAAGGATTTCTATGAGGGCCCATATGTTATTTTTTTTTAGTACAACATCAGATAAAATTATACAATTTCAAAGAACTTTCAATGACGATTCAAAAAATGGTTATTTAAAATTAAAACAGTCAACTGCCAGGCTGACAAGAAGGTTACGTAAAAATGGCAATAGTTACTGTACGGAAACATATTATACTTAAAATATTTTGAAGCATTGATAGTAAAAGGGTAATAGTTATTAACTGCCGTGCCGCAGGTCCATGGTTTGACCCCCACCGCCGGCTTGAGCTTCACCACATGGTGGAAGAGCATTTTACGAAAGCTCGCCGAGCTCGCTAACACCATGAAACAGAAAATCTGTCGCCAAGCGCCTAGCAATGTATTCCAGTAGTAGCCCTAGAGAGTCAGTAAAGTTACAGGCACATGAGACTTAACTACTGTATGTTACCCCTTAACATCAGGTAGGCATAGTGCTTGTTGCGTTAATTGTCATCTTCTCCCACCCGGTGGTGAATAGCGAGAGACGCTTTCTCTCGCACTGCACATATTCTCCAACCCCGTCAGGCGAGAATGGCCAAGCATTCCTGGTCATTCCCGGGCTCCTCCTGCCGGGAGGGGCGTGTAGGCCCCGCTGTAAAAGCGGGCAGTCGTCGAAGGGGGAGCAAAGGCTCTGCCGGTCTCTCAGTCCTCCTCCACATAAACGATGCTGAAAGGCCGCTGGGTTGTTTAGAGGGTATACCGGTCTTCTACCGGGGAGTCCCACATACCCCCTCCATCCCCCAATGGGGGGGCATACAAAATGCATTTTTCCCAGCGTTAAAAAAAAAGTGCTTGTTTTAGTTTAACATGAATGCAACTAGATATGTATGAAAGTTTTAGACTGCAGTTTCACGGCATACTGGACCTTTACATACTACGCAGATGACGAAAAAGACGCCATAGGACGGTTCGTCAGGAAGGCGATGGATGCGACACCAAAAACCATCCAGAATTACAACCTCAAAATAGCGATCAATACAATGTGACGTGTGGGTATAATAAAAAAAAAACTGTAGTGTAGTCCTAAACTTTAACCGTTGGCACGGGTACCCAGAGCGGTCATGCTCACAGAAAGGTGTTGTCTAGCGGCGATGTTGTGTGTCGGGTCGCCATCTTCCATTAAAAATGGTCGAGGAATGCGATGGCTGGCACATGCGTCAACTCGTGGACGGGTGCTGCTTGAGGACACCGGTCTGCTCTGGATGCAAGTGCTATTGACTACCGGAAAAAAAAACTTTTCTTTTAACACTGTTCCCGTTTAGAATATTGCATGTTTCCTATTTATTGTATCTAGATTTTAAATAAATAATGGTCATAATTAAAAAAAGTCACGGACCCTGGAGTCTGTGGGGTGTAGATTTATAAAAAAAATACGCCCGGAATATGGCAGTAGGGTCGCCTCTTAATACCTGAGATATTGGCAAATTGAGTGTTTTTAAGTGACTTTAAAAAGGCGGAGGTTCTCAATTTATTTGTTTTTTTTTTGTGTTTGTCATAGCTTTTTACAGGGTGTACCCGATTTTGATGATTTTATCAAGTTGAGTTACGCGCTGAGGCCCGTGCTCGTCGCTTCGCGCAATCGTGACTCCCAGACGAAGGACTTCAAAACACTCCGAAACTGGTCGGAATCTTTCCGGTAAATATAACGCGGGTCCTAGCCGGTTCCTAATAAGTTAATATGGATAAAACCCGCGATAGTTTCCAAAGTGAAGATTTTATCAAGTTTGAAAGTTGGTGCTGGTTGGTTGCATTTAAATTTGAGTGACATTTAAAGAGTATTGTATTTGTGTTATCCATAATAATGCGTAGTGTATGTTTGAAGTCGTTAATTTTTTTTGCTACAATTTTATTTCAAACCTTTGCTATTTTCAATCATGGTCAAGCAATGAACAAGTGTGTATGTACTACTAGAATTTTCCAAAATATTTAAAAGGAACGGGAAGAGAAGCTCCTATAGAAAGATAGGTATTTTAACAAAGCGATGCTGTCTCGCCGCTAAAAAGTTAAATCATTATAAACTTAACCTCACAATACATCAAAATCTCTAAAAACTCCACATATTAATATTTTTTACTCAACAAATAGCAGACTAAATACTTAATAAAATATGTAATGCATTAAGATCACTTAAACAATGGCATCTTAGCGGGTTTGCAACAGGAATTAGAGAGAGGCATAAGGGATATCATGCCTCATCAGCCGCGTCCCACTTGTGTGATTCTATTTTGTATAAGTCTGGTATGGTATATCAAATAAACACATTTTCTTTCTTTTTTTTTAAATATGATTACAAGCACTATCGCCTGCTAAGCGAAAATATATATAACAAAATATTCGAGTACAAAATTGTATGCCCAAGGAGGTTTAGGCATCCGACGCGACATCGGAGGACGCGGGTTCGATTCCCGCCTTGGGCATAAAATTTTGTACTCCAATAACTTGTCAAATATATTTTCTTTCTTCCTATTTTTCTGGATAGTCAATACTTAACTAGTTTATACTTTTTTATTTGACTGTACTTCATAATGTATGTGCGCGCGAGTTGACGACAGTAAAAATAGGTTAAATCGGAAGGTGCCAACTCGCGCGCACTCGCGAGTTTCACGCTCGCGAGTTGACGAATAAGTCAAACGCCCGAACAGAATAGTGCGATAAAGACAATAGCAGCTTCTTCATGTTTTGAATTAGAATTTGCGCATAATTTGCGTTCTGGGAGAAAACTTTTCTCTTATAGTAAGCATTATTCAAATCTAAAAATTCGGGTCTTATTTAAGAACTGGTTGAATAAAGTAGGTTTATAAGTTTTCCTTTTTGTTTTTTTATCATTATTTTTCCAATAAATAATTCACAAACTAGAGATACAAGTTTTGAGAAAATATCGGTATTTAAATACCGATTAATTCAAATTGCTTATATATAATGATAAAAATCAAAACCTATATATTGATAACATTTCCAAAAATCATGAAAATGGGTGATTGTTTGGGGGGTACAAACGTTTTCTCTTTTTGTATGAAATTTCGAGACTTCCCTCAAGTTTTAAGTCGCAAGTCTGCCAAGTTCTGCATCCGTTCGCTTTACGACATACTCTTACTCGGTCTCGTAAACTGAATCCTCAAAGGGACTTAAGATGCTTATGTATTGGTATGTTCAACTAAGCCAGAAAACTACTACCTACAGGACTATACTTTATGACACATTTTGACATAAACTATAAGAAATTTGATGGGCATCGGACAGTTCTGCAGGGAATTTACTAAGTTGAATATCGATCAAGACGAGATGTTTGCAACCCTTCCTTTATGAAGGAAGTAAACTTTTGATGGGTTTCCTAGAAATATACAATGTTGTATATCATTCTAATATTATTAAGTGTATATGTGTGAGTGCTTGCCGCACACCTCGAAAACAGCTTAACGGATTTCATTGAAGTATATCACATAATATATCTCTTGATATAAAGAGACCGCGATAAAAATCAACTTACAATCTGATAATGTTTTTTTTGATAAATTGCCTATCAATTATAGTCGCAGTGTCACTATTCTCGTTCTGTTTGACACAGCATTTCGTTCTGTTACACCTAATATAGTTTGCTTAGCTGTTCTTTACTGATCAGCTAGGTTAAGTAACGCTCGCTGCGGTCATGAGTTGGATGGGTGACCGCTAGTGGTATAACTACTGAGCGCTTTCGTGCTTCGGAGGGCACGTTAAGCCCTCGGTCCCGATTGTGGTCCCAGGATGACAGTCGTTACAGCATGGTGGTAGGGCATTTTTCGTATCCCCGCCTGGTTAGCTACCACCCTCAAGTAAAAAACCTATCGGTGTCTTCCGACAACTTTTCTTGAGAGTCAGTAATTTAGGTCAGCCTGAACAACATCTTCGATCACATCATCACTTACCATCGGGTTAAATAGTTAATGGTCATGGGCTAGCCTATAAGGTATAAAAAAAACTCGTAACAATTTGAAGTCCAAGTTCATAGTTTTTGCAGCTATGTCGATACGTTGTTGTATGTCTCCCTTAACGATCTAGTAAAGCTGGCTTTAAACTAAATTCCTACTGTAAGCGTTGTCGATAGTTAAGCTACTGCAAAGGTTCCTAGGCATGGTTTGATCAGCTGGCTTACGGTAACATATCATGTCAAAGCAGATTTATCAACATAAGAACGTGTGAGTTCGTATTACGTTGGACGATACAAGATTCAGGTGCAAAAGTGTAATTCTATTGTCAGGATTTATAGCTGCTGCAGGCGACCCTTATACATTTTAGAACTGTTATTGTTCTTTGGTTTAAATCACTGTTCCATCACTCGTAATGGATTGATGGCCAAGTGGTTTTTTACTGATCAGCTGGGAGCAACGTTTTGTATGTTTACTAACTGGATGGGTGACCGTGCATTTACAACTGGCTAACGTGCCGTGAGTCCTGGTTGCTGTATTAGCATGGCAGTCGCTAAGCTATAATCACAAACGTATATATGTGTTGGTACTCCGTGGTCGTTAAGTAGTGTACTTCGTGGAGTGTTGATCCAGAATAGCTCCCCCCATATCTTACTGTGAGAAGGAAAAATTACAGAAGATAGGCAGCAGCACCTTTTAAGAAACTGCCATCTTATACTGCAACTCCCATGCTGCTTTCTAAACGTGGGGAATATGGAAAACTTGATGGGGTTTTGGCAAATTTCCCTTGATAAGGAAATCTGTCTGTTCCAGACTGGACGATTCGGCCAATGCAGTATAGTATGAAGACGTCATTGCTCCATCTCTACAACTCGCATATCAGTCAAGACGCACTATATTTCTCTCCAAAGACCCGTATCTCAGCAGTTTTAACAAAACAGGTTTTAACATCTTACACTTCTTGGCCAAAACGAACTCCCATGATTAACTGCATTAGATCCCTACAAGACCACAATATGACGATAAGGTGAGCAGTACGATGATAAAACTTCAAAGCAAGAGTGAGATACAAACCTTCCTACAAACACCTCTAGCCGCAGCCAGAGCTTCGATGTCATACTTTTTACTAAAACGTACCTAAATATCGTTCCAATCAAATTAACCTTTACAATTACACATACTATCGTCAAGCACGTTGAAAAAAATCTTCAGTTAGCTCAAGTTGTCCCTATATTATTATATTATATAGTTATATGAATATATCTAATGTATCGTCCACTGTGCAAACCTGGTGAACTTGAACTAAAAGCCACTGAACAGTATTATATTGTGGAGAGATTTACATTTAGACACCTATACACAAACGTATCATATTATTCATAGAGCTGAATATGTTTGAAAAAAAAAACAAGAGAAGCAATACCGCAAACCAGCAAATATTAAAACACTGACTCGAACACCGCATTATCTTTCTAATATTCCGACCTACGGCAACACATTTATCAAGTTTCACGCATCAGCCCAGTAAATTCCGCTTGTGAGTTATTATCCAGTAATACCGACTAAATGTTCGCGCTTTTTCTTTATGTTACCAACGCACGCACGTATGGGTAAAAGATTAAAATATAATTGGACAGACGCGCCTTTTGAATAAATAAACGCATTTTGTTACCTACGTGGGCGGATTCTGTAACTGTTATTTAAAAAGGGTTTTGGTTAACTTGTCGTGGAGTTACTTTAATCTAGATAATTAGATTCATTTAAAGATGTTACATCAGTCTTCAGGCGTTAAGTGGACCTAACTCCAGTTAAGTAAAAGCGTTTTTAAAATGGCCATCTTGTTTCTTCAATTATGTAATTTTAAGTCTGTCAAAAAAGCCTTGTGTCTGAAAAATACAAGTTTCATCAAGTTCGGGCATATATTAGTGCGTAGTGACACGGAATCTGGAATGGCTACGGTTGCATCCTGGCTAAAGTCTAACTTACTTACGCTTAATAATCTGAAGACAAACTACATGTGCTTTTCTATAAGTAATAAAACTCAACCGAATACAAACTTCAAAATCAAGATACACAAATGTAAAAATTATAATAATAATAATAGTAATTGCACATGTCCCACCATTGATAAAGTTGAGAAAACAAAATACTTAGGTATTATATTGGACCAGAGGCTTTCTTGGCATAATCACATAGAATTAGTTAGTGAACGCTCTAAAAAACTCATTTGGATTTTTAAACTTTTAAGACATGTGACTTCAGTTCATTTGATAAAACAAATTTACGTTGCTCTAGGTCAGTCAATCATGACCTACTGCATTCCCGTTTGGGGTGGAGCTTCAAAAATAAAGTTCCTAGATGTCGAAAGGGCACAGCGTGCTTTGTTGAAGACTATGTTTTTTAAACCATATCGCTTCTCTTCAAATGAACTTTATAAATTTTGTGACTTTCTAACAGTAAGGAAGATGTATATACTATTCTGTATACTAAAAATGCATAAAACAACTGAATATGATCCAACAAATTTAACAAAACGACGACAATATGTTAGTATGTCGAGAAAAAGAGTACGTACAGCTTTCGCTAAACGGCAATATTTATCTCAAACAACCTATCTCTATAATGTGGTGAACAGAAAATTGGCGATTTGTCCAAAATCATATTATGAGTGTAAAAAAACCCTATCTTCATGGCTCAGGACTCTAACTTATGATGAAACTGAGGCAGTTCTTCATCCTATTATATAATATGACAAACTTTCACACTAACGCACCCTCACACACACACACACTCTCAAACACACACACACACACACACACACACACACACAAACACACACAACACACACATCACACACATACACGCACTCACCCTCACTTTTAATTAAAATTTACAGTATTTAGTATGTAAGTATTAAGATATTAATTTTGATTTATGTTAACCTACTTATGAATTTTCTATTAATATGGAAGAGCGAGGTCTTCTGATACAGGTATACATTTACTTAAAAGAAGGCCTCTACACAATGTTATATAGATACATGTAGTTTATGAAAATAAAGCATTATTATTATTATTATTATTATTCACTTTATTTATTATACAACATAATTTTAAATTTTTTACAACATTATTACAAAAATAAATATTATAAAAAACTTAAAACTAGGGTGCCGCTGGTCGCGGGGCAGAGCCCAAGCGACCAGTGGTTAGGGCTGCAGAGAGAGGAACCTCCGGACAATGCGTGTTGTGTCCAGTATCACTGCCTTCTGCATCAGACCCTTGATCCAACCATCTAGCGAGAGCCTCTTAAGGTGTTGGTCGAGGCTCTTCGCTATAAGGCCGTTCGCCGAAACGACTATCGGGACAATGATCGTCGAGTCAACATCCCACATGGCGGTTACCTCGTGAGCCAAATCAAGGTACTTGCTGACTTTATCCTTTTCGGCCTTAACGAGATTCTCGTCATGTGGGATGGTGATATCTACGAGCACTGCCCGGCGCTGGGATCGGTCGACCACCACGATATCAGGTTTATTGCAAACAATAGTCCTGTCCGTGATGATAGAGCGGTCCCAGTAGAGCAATGCACGACCATTCTCGAGAACTGGCGCCGGTGCGTACTGGTAGTACGGCACCTCTGACTCAACAAGGCCGTATTGAAGGGCAAGTTGCTGGTGGATGATCTTGGCCACTTGGTTGTGCCTGTGCAAATACTCGCCGTTAGCAAGATGCGAACAACCGGAAATGATATGCCTGAGTGACTCTCCGGGTCGGCGGCATGCTCGACAAATGTCGACCGTACCGTCCTTCAAGATATATTTCCGATAGTTGTTCGTCATCATTACTTCGTCTGCAATTGCACAGGCAAAACCCTCGGTTTCCCCAAAGAGGTCTCCGAAGCGTAGCCAATTCACCGAAGCTGGTAAATCCACATCAGGCCCTGTTAGGGCCCGGGAAAACCTACCGTGCAGCTCCTTGCCTTTCCATACTGCCTTGCGGTCATCGGTGCTCAGCATCGTTGGTTTGCGCCAGTTATCGTTCGCCAAGGAGAGCGGTGTGAGGCCCTTGTCAACCGCCACGACATCGCGATGCATCCCGCACTCGTGGTTATTATTATTTTTGTTATTATTATTCACTTTATTTATTATACAACATAATTTTAAATTTTTTACAACATTATTACAAAAATAAATATTATAAAAAACTTAAAACTAGGGTGCCGCTGGTCGCGGGGCAGAGCCCAAGCGTGTTGTGTCCAGTATCACTGCCTTCTGCATCAGACCCTTGATCCAACCATCTAGCGAGAGCCTCTTAAGGTGTTGGTCGAGGCTCTTCGCTATAAGGCCGTTCGCCGAAACGACTATCGGGACAATGATCGTCGAGTCAACATCCCACATGGCGGTTACCTCGTGAGCCAAATCAAGGTACTTGCTGACTTTTATTATTATTATTATTATATTGGGTAATCACGTGAAGTTAAGCTACAAGGTAAGTAACTGAAGCAAGGTTGAGGTGGTAGAATTTCTAACGCAGATCATGTCTGTGGTACCAAGGACTAGTCCTCCTATTTAAGATTACAGACAATTACCAGGCATACGAGTTAAAACCCAGTCAATTGCAAGCTGCACTTGCACACCAAGGCTCTTTTTTATGTTACGAACTTGACTATGCCCGTCACACTGAGACGTACAGTTATTAAGTCTCATATGCCTGTAATTTCACTAGCACTCAAGGATTGCTGCCGGAACACACTGTTAGGTGCTTGGCGACAGATTTTCTACTTGAGGGTGGTAGCTAGCCAGCCTGGCAATCGCAAAATGCTCTTCCACCATGCCGTGAAGCTTAGCTGGCGGTGAGGATCGAACCAGGGATCTGCGGCACGGCAGCCCATAGCTATTACCGCTCGGACATCATTGCTACGAAAAAATTAGAATGTTAAATAAATCGTTATTTTTTAAAACAGCCCGAGGTTTTTGTTATTTATGCAAATATCCGAATTGAAGTCTCCGTCGAGTCCAACATACACTAGGCATGTTTTTCTCACTAAATACACAAACAACATCGATCAATCAATCAACTTCCTATCTTAATGTTTTCAATAACCGGCTGTACTCACGCGTATTGGTCGAGATTGTCGACCTAGGTTTCGGGCATGTCCGATGCCCTTCATCAGGTGAGTTCACGCGTCTAAATCGCGGCGACGACTCCGCGCAACTGCTCGTTCTGCGCGGCGCGAGAGTGGAGGCGCGGGCGCGGGGGCACACAGTGGGCTGGGGGAACGCCCCGCGCACCGCTGTGCTGATGGTAGTGCATCCTCGTCGTCACTGAGCTCTTCGTCGAAATCTCCAACACAAACACTGCTGACTGTGTCACACTCTAGACTGCCTCGCACTTTTCGCTTTGAGGTAGCATTAAGAATAGGTGTCCAGGCTGGTGGGAGGGTCCATCCACGATCTCTGTTGAAATTGTATGTAGGTGAATCAATTTGGCTTACTATCGGGCGTAGTGGCCACCCCGGTTTGTGAATCTTCGGTAAGCCATAAATCTTGGGTGGTGTCGGATTGTGGGGACGTAGGCGTGCCAGCAAGTCGGTATTAGCATTTGTTCGTAACAAGTTTACTACTTTTGTTGTAACTCTGGAGGTAGGGTTGTAGTTTACCTTTTTGTAAGTAGAATTGTCACTTAACATTTGTGTGATTTTATCGTCATACTCTTTCGTATCAACCACAACAGTGGCATTACCTTTATCGGCTGGCAACACCAAGATTTCACTATTATTACGTAGACTGCGTAAGGCGATTTGTTCACCTTTTGTGATATTACTTTTTGGCACTTTTAACTTACGTAATAACATCGATACATCCTGTCTCATGCATTCCGCGTCTGTGTGTGGGATCCTGTTTCGTATTATTGTATCTTCTATATTACAAATTATATTATCCACAGGAATCCTCTTTGGGGCAGGTGCATAATTGAGTCCACGGGAAAGCACATTAATAGCATCGTTATCCAATTGATGTGAAGATAAATTGACAACAGTCTCTGTCCTCGACATCACAACTTCATTGTTTACATTGTTCTCGGAATTCTGAGGGTAGACTCGTGACTCAGAACGAGACTGTCGCCTGAGATTCGTTATCTTTTTGTTGTGTCTATTTCTCGTACTTATCTCAATAACGTCGGCTCGATTATAAGACAGTATCCAAAACCTCCCATATATCCTGTTGTAGCTCCTGTGACAACTCCAGATGTATTTTGTACAGTGTTTTGTTCGTGAATAACAATTTTCGACGATATTCCGCTATCACTCGACGAAGTAATTTTTCACTCGCGATTTTAAAGAATGCTTCGTAATCCTGAATGCATTTCACTGGCTTTATACGCATAAACTTCGGTATGACATCACTATCACGACACTCCACTACATATTCTAAGCCACATTCAAGTTTCTTACGTTTAATTCTCAAACGCGCGAATTCTTTGACTTTATTAAGCCATACCGTGCCGTATCGGTTAGCTATTTTTGTTTGAAAGTTCCCGTGAGTATGAGACATATTAATGTTTTCAATAACCGGCTGTACTCACGCGTATTGGTCGAGATTGTCGACCTAGGTTTCGGGCATGTCCGATGCCCTTCATCAGGTGAGTTCACGCGTCTAAATCGCGGCGACGACTCCGCGCAACTGCTCGTTCTGCGCGGCGCGAGAGTGGAGGCGCGGGCGATCTTGGTGTTGCCAGTCGATAAAGGTAATGCCACTGTTGTGGTAGATACGAAAGAGTATGACGATAAAATCACACAAATGTTAAGTGACAATTCTACTTACAAAAAGGTAAACTACAACCCTACCTCCAGAGTTACAACAAAAGGAGTAAACTTGTTACGAACAAATGCTAATACCGACTTGCTGGCACGCCTACGTCTCCACAATCCGACACCACCCAAGATTTATGGCTTACCGAAGATTCACAAACCGGGGTGGCCACTACGCCCGATAGTAAGCCAAATTGATTCACCTACATACAATTTATCGAAACACCTGGCTACTGTCCTACAACAACACACAGGTAGGACTCAAAGTTTTGTAAAAGACTCCAACCATTTTGTGCAATTACTAGAAAACATACGTGTCCAGCCCACAGAAGTACTAGTAAGTTTTGACATAACATCTCTGTTCACAAATGTACCAGTAGATGAAACTATTAATATTATCAGCACCATTATACAGGATTCCAACTTACCTACCGAGTATGTGCAGTGGACTGAGCTCTGCTTAAAAAGTGGTTACTTCATGTGGAGAGGAGAATTCTACCTGCAAGTGGATGGAGTGGCGATGGGTTCTCCTATTGCCCCGGTGGCAGCCAATATATTCATGGAGTGGTATGAAAGTCTAGCTCTGACTACGGCGACAGTCAAACTACGTCACTGGTGGCGGTATGTAGACGACATTTTTGCGGTCATTTCCAAAGATGGACTTTCGCAGTTTACTGTTCACCTGAACAACCTCCACCCCAACATCAATGTCACAGTGGAAGTAGAGGAAGATGGGGTATTGCCTATTTGGATGTTCGGATCATTCGAAGACGGGATGGTACCCTAGCGCACACGGTGTTCCGCAAACCGACCCACACGGACAGATACCTTAGGGCAGACTCCCATCACCACCCGGCTCATTTATCCTCAGTGCCCAGATCGCTCATAAACCGAGCATTGAGACTGTATGACCCAGAGTATGTAGAGATGGAGCTCGAGCACGTAAGGGGGGTATTAGAGGAGAATGGATATAGGTGGCGACAGTGACCACACTGTCGCCACCTATATCCACTACGACTGACTAACCGACCACGGTTAGTCAGTCGTAGTGAAAAGAAGAGACCAATGAGAGTGGAACGATCTCCAGCATATCTACCGTTCGTAAGAGGAGTAACAGACAAAATTGGATATCTCTTACGACGGAAGTATAACATCGGCACGTTTTACCGTCCCCCGGGTCAACTTCGTAAGTGGCTACGTTCACCGAAAGACAGGGACAATTTTAATGTACCGGGCATCTACAAAATACCGTGTGACTGTGGCAAGAGCTATGTAGGTGTAACTCGTCGCAACATCGCAACTAGACTTGCCGAACACATTAGGAGCATTAAGAATATGGATACAATTAAATCAGCAATTGCAGAGCACGCACATCTCTCGGACACGCAACATTTTATACGGTTCGACAAAGCCTCCGTACTAGCAAGAGAAAAATTCTTTGTACCTCGAAAAGTACGTGAGGCTATTGAGATCACCCGTCACCCCAATTTCAACAGAGATCGTGGATGGACCCTCCCACCAGCCTGGACACCTATTCTTAATGCTACCTCAAAGCGAAAAGTGCGAGGCAGTCTAGAGTGTGACACAGTCAGCAGTGTTTGTGTTGGAGATTTCGACGAAGAGCTCAGTGACGACGAGGATGCACTACCATCAGCACAGCGGTGCGCGGGGCGTTCCCCCAGCCCACTGTGTGCCCCCGCGCCCGCGCCTCCACTCTCGCGCCGCGCAGAACGAGCAGTTGCGCGGAGTCGTCGCCGCGATTTAGACGCGTGAACTCACCTGATGAAGGGCATCGGACATGCCCGAAACCTAGGTCGACAATCTCGACCAATACGCGTGAGTACAGCCGGTTATTGAAAACATTAATATGTCTCATACTCACGGGAACTTTCAAACAAAAACTTCCTATCTATACGTTCTCATATTTAATAACCAAACATGTGTCGTGCATGGTCAATGTTCAATATTAACGTTAGTCCTGAATTAGATACTCAAAAAATCAGTCAAGATCATTTAATCAATTTAGGCGCCTATGACGCTCTTATGAAGGTCGATTACAAATTTTAGTATTTCAATATTCTACATTGTACTGCAACGTTGAGCAAAAAAAAATTGTTTAGTGCCACTGCGAGAAGAACGGACAAGAAACTCGCGGCCGTCTTTCACAATTTAATTTGAATGAATGGTCTATTCATTTTAATATCTTACAATGTAATTTGAATGAATGTACTATTCATTTTATTATGTTTCAATTAACGACAGCACAACCTGTGATTTTGGTTTTTGTAATTTTAGTTTGTTACTTTCCTCACAGATCTTTCGAACATATAGGTATTTCAGTAAGCCAACGACCCATCTCCACTGCCGCATTATGATAGTGTATGAACATCATCATTACGTAATCCACATGCGAACACCATAACCAAATGAATTTATGCGACTGGCACTCCGCAAAATTTTGATTTTACCCAAATTCTGAATACATGAGTATATTACATTCGGTAGGTTGTTGGAATATTATATTCTCGAAATTCTTCAAATTCTTCAAGTAAACAGATAATCTCAAAGTAATATTTGAGTCATTCAATATAAACAACGATGTAACAATTGAAAATGACTAAAATTAACATATTTAACTAAAAAACTTAAACAAAACTAAAATAAAACTAATCCAATATTCCGCTACCATTAGACAGTGTTCTCAAAATGCTGACCGCATTGCCACGTTGTGTGGCAATGCTTATCCTCTGTGCAAGGTATGTGATATATATGGAGTTATAAATTAACTTATCGACAGTATCTTTTTAACTGTAAAAATATTACGAAGTATTTACAGCCACTACATCCTAAAGGCTATTGCAGGCCTAGAGGCAGCCGGCAGCATACCCAGCATGCTGGCAATATTGCTTCGTTGGATGGCAATTATAGTTTGTTGAGTTAAACTAGGTAGTCTATTAGTAGTAGTAGTCCACTGACGACATCGTTAAAGTCGCGGATAGCCAATGGTTACAAGCGGCTAATATCCGTTCTTTGTGGCGTTCTATGAGGGAGGCCTTTGTTCAACAGTGGACGTCTTCCGGCTGATGATGATGATGAGTTAAATAAGTGCCAGCATTATGGTCAACAAACTCTGTAAAAGTGTGTACTCATGTGCCGTCAGACAAACAAACTACATACAAAGTAGTAACTATTGAAATATCCAGTTTTAAAAATTACACATACATTGTCATTGCATTTGAAATCGTTGACTCAATTTAACAATAAATTCTGACATGTATTGTCCCTAAACTGGACTGGATTAAGATATTGGCGTTATTTTCAGTTATTTGCAAGAGTTACGCCAACTAAAAGTTGGAGTATCATCGTTCTGTGTCATACCTACTGAACTGCGACTGTCCGTTCAAGACTGGTAGGTGTCTTGTCACGTTTTACTGCGCCCCTTAAAGCATTTTTTTTTTATTTTTATTTATTACATTTTTTAATTTTATTATATGATTATTAACGCGCCATAAAGCTAATTCACAGAACAGTGTTTTCTAACAACTTTCACGCAAGATATGCGAGTAGGTGCTCCCTCAACCGATGCTTAAAAGGCCTAAACCAGATGAAATTATCTTATTTTATTTATTAAAAAGATTACGAACACAGTGTAGACCAATAAATTGAAACCATAATAAACATTGTAAAATTTAGCTAAGGGTCACAGTAAGTATAGTTGAAGACAGCATGCAAAAAATATTGTAACAGAAAATGTGAGGAAGTAATCTTAAAACTTACTTGTTTATGAAAATACACTATCATATTAATATTTTACTCATATAAAAATAAATTGTGTTGTAATGAAATATACAATAAAATACTCCTTAGGCTTTTTAAGGTTTGTCACTAAGTGCACTATGCACACTGCTATAGAGTTTCTTATTAAAAGTTTTAATAATAGTATTCAGTTTTTTTTGTGGAGAAATAGAAATTTTCATGGCCATCACCCATTCTAATGTGACTTACTTATACAGACTTTCAATGTGTTTGATAAAAAAAAAAATTGAGTTATATAAATAGTACTCGATACATTAACAGAAATCTAGTTTATCGAAACTTTAATTACATCAATATTACTACATCAATTTCTAAGTCACCATGTTATTAAACAACTTTTTATCTGATGATTGTAAAACAAGGCCCTAGTTATATATAACGGTTGAGTACCACCACCATGCCTTTCCAGTCAGCTATCCGGAATTAATCCCTATGCAGCCTTAATTAAATTTTCTTCTTCCCATTATCCTGATAAACATAAAAAGTAAAGCTTCAGGAAACCTGAACGTATTCAACACAATGCACATTAGAAATTAATTTAACATCGTCTACACAACAAAGGTAAAAGAAATATTTATGTAACAACAATATTATTAACACTCGACTGGTCACAAAAGGCCCCTAACAAAAATAACACAATTAATCCAGGGGTACTCCATTTTATTATTATTATATGGGCGTTACACTTTCCGATACGATATCGTACGATATGTAAATAAAAAAATCTAGTCGTGACTACGATTACATTGAAGGATCAAATGGATGTAAATTAAAATAAAATAGTCGTAGGTACTATAAAACCAAACCCTGCATTAGATTGGCCTATAAAACATTTTGGTTTCTTGGTTATTTTTCTAAAGATCGCGTGGCGTGTGGTACGACGAACTCTTAATCTTGGCGTTTAAATTGTAATATTGAAAAACCGTATATATTGGAATACAATTTTCATCAAACTTGAATATGAAGGCTAGTCTTTAATCCGTTAGTACTCGTAAGTTAGTGTAAAATGTCCTGTTGGGTCTTGTGCTGCCCATTCCAGAGGTCATAGCCATTGCCACTGGTCTGCCTGCTGCCACTCAAAAAAGTGTATTGAAATGTAATCGATATTTTAAGATTTATAATGAATGTAAAAAATACATTTAAGTATACCATTATTAGAAGTTTGTTCAACTCCAATACATATACTTACATGCAATACTTAAAAAAGAACAATTTTGATACCTTCCATCTTAGGACAGCGCCATTTTAAATCTTCCCATTCTTCTATATTCACGTAAAAATAGAACATAATTTATTCACAATATTTTCCACCGAAACAACTGACATGCGATAAGAAAAAAAGAATGCATAATGTCACAAGAAAAAACTACGATTTCTTTCTGGATTGTCGTTGAGTGTAAACTACCTTTATTTCTAAATTCCACTATTATTGTATTTAAAATGGAGCAACAGTATTGGGGTCTACAAAGGAATCTTCATGCGCGCGAGTAACTTCACATCTAGGGGTTGATCTATATTAGAATTTTTTCGTACTATAATATGACTCTTTTGGGTCCTGTCACGATTAAAATACAATTGTTTTATAACTGACATAAAAAAGCCGGAAAGTTTTCAAACCACCGCGTATTTTTTATGTTTTGTCCACCCACATAACTTTTGACATTATTATTATTATTATTATAATAATTCATACACCTCGATGAACTGTTTTTTTTATAATGCTGATAAATTAAACTTTAACCACAATCTCACAATAGAAAATGACAATGTGGTCGTTGTTCAGTCATGTTCAGGAAAATCTAGAATTACTGGTTCTCTAGAATCTCTGTCTTCATTATTGTACGCAAACTATAACACATATGAATAAAAGGCACATCACAATTATTTAAAAAGTATGTACTTAGTTCGGATGTAACAAACCAGCATTGATATATCAAGGTTATTGTATACTATAAGAGCTATGATTTTTGAAATTGGCATATTTGGCGTACCACAACAATCTTCCAGATCACAAAACCTTCGAGCTCACGATCAAGAATGAGCGGCAGTTTTCGTTTTCGGTAGGACAAGGATGTTGTATGCCGCTGTCGCATGCCCAACTCCACCGGACTTTGGGCAAGGGACCCTTTAATAACCCTGGAACATGAGCGGCCGGCAGCTCAACACACCTTAACATAGGCACTAACATGAATCACTACTCATTTTTGTAGCTCTTAAATATACGTAACAGTGGTGATGAAACCAATTGTATCTATTCGCATTTTGCATGGTGGTATAGGGCATTTTGCGAATGCCCGCCTGACTAGCTACCACCCTCAAGTAGAAAATCTGTCGCCAAGCACCTAACGGTGTGTTCCGGTAGCTGTACTTGAGAGCCAGTACTTCTAGGTTAGCCTGAACAACATCTTCGACCGCATCATCACTTACTATCAGGTGAGATAGTGGTCAAAGGCTAACCTATCAGGCATAAAAAAAAAAGATTCAATTAGCAGCGTACCGCCTACACTATGTTATCTTTTTGTATTTTTGGTAAACTGTATAGTCCTAGTCCTAGTGACCTAGGGTTCGTTGGTACTCACTATATTATTGAATGTGTATGAGTGAATGTGTTAAATGGAGTAGCATTGATTGCATTTTAAACATCTAACGTGATTTTTTGTAATTGAAATAACATGTAGTAATTCGGAATTCAGTTATTCCAATTCTTCACCTTTGATTATTTCATTAACTATTCATTATATTTTTTGTAGTAATTATTTTTGTCTAACATAAGCACCTGCATGGTGAATGGAAATTTCACTGGTTCTCAAGGACTGCTGCCGGAACACACCGTTAGGTGCTTGGCGACCGATTTTCTACTTGAGGGTGATCGTTAGCAGGGCATTCCCAAAATGCCCTTCCACCATCCAGTGAAGCTCAAGCCCGTGGCGGGATCCGAACTAATGACCTGCTGCGCAGCAGTCCATAGCCAATGCCACTGAGCCATCACTGCTTAAAAACGGTGACGGGTGCAGTGCAATTTGTCATTTGTGTCGAAATAATCTGTGTTAGGCAGAGGTTAGTCCGCTTAACATCATGTAGGCGTCGTGCTCGTTCTGTCATAGTCACATAAAAAAAAAACACTTACTTAAAAACCTTTATCTGAATTGGAAATAACTAGATTGTTTTGGCTTAATTTATCTTGTATAGAATAAAATTGCCCTATCTCAGAGGTATGATAATTACTAGAAGAGTTAAAGTACCTAGTTTGAACTTTTAGTTGGTCTTTTACTGAAATATCAACTTTACCTACTCCACAACATATTTCAGAATCTACTTACAATGGTTCAAGAGTTTGTTGTTACAAATAAGGGGTAAGTTCTATTTTAAACCTTTTTCTAAAAGATAAAGATTTAATGCATGTAAATGGGTATTACTTAAGTTTTAAACGCGTAGGTGAAACGTGTGATGCATAGCTTTGATTATTTTTTAATTATTTTTTTATGCCTGATAGGTTAGCCTTTGACCACTATCTCACCTGATGGTAAGTGATGATGTGGTCGAAGATGTTTTTGGGGCTAACCTAGAAATACTGGCTCTCAAGGACAGCTGCCGGAACACACCGTTAGGTGCTTGGCGACAGATTTTCTACTTGAGGGTGGTAGCTAGCCAGGCGGGCATTCGCAAAATGCCCTACCACCATGCTATAACGACTGCCATCCTAAGACGACAACCGGGACCGACGGCTTAACGTGCCCTCCGAAGCACGGAAACGCTCAGTAGTAATGTCACTAGCGGTCACCCACCCAACTCATGACCGCGGGCGACGTTGCTTAACTTTGCTGATCAGTTGAGAACAGCTAAGTAACTTCGCTACGAGCGCTTCAATAATCCAACTAACATTATTATTTTTAAGTTGTAAACTACGCGGTAATCTCTCCAACATCCTAGATTGTGTTAAAATACATTTTTGAAGCGCTCGTAGCGAAGTTTGCTTAGTTCTTAATCGATCAGCTAAGTTAAGCAACGTCCGCCGCGGTCATGAGTTGGATGGGTGACCGCTAGTTAAATTACTACAGAGCGCTTCCGTGAGGGCACGTAAAGACTTCCGAAGTCTTCTATCCGAACAGGAGGCAGGACCGATTCGGTCCCGGTCGTCTTAGGTACTAATACTTCCTTACTACTAGTACATACTAATTACTTCACCATTAATAGACTAATTAATTCAACATTACGTAAACTGAAACTAAGCTCAGAATATAGCGCCTTCAGGTGAATTTAGAGGTTGTCAGAGAACCAATGTCTACATTCCTCGTTTAATCAAATATGTTTTGCTATATAACACGATATTGTTTATTTTATTGTGTTTTTCTAATATATTAATATAAATTTTTCGCAAAATATTTTCAAGATATTTATTACTATTAAATATGCATTTCCGCATAATAACGTTTGAGTCTATTAGCTAGCCTACCAGGTATAAATAAAAAACATACAGTCATTGTAATAATTAATAATAAATTTAATAATGTCATGTCGAATTGAGAATCTTCCTCCACAGACCATATTACACGGCTTTAGTAGGAAACTAAAATCATTAGCTCTCACTTGCACACTTTAGACAGCAATAGCGTGTAAGAGGGACAAATTGATTTTTGCCGCTATTTTAAGGGTTACGTTACAATGCACATGTTTAACGCGCGAGTAGATATCGTACCGATCAAAATTGTTTATTCGCTTCAGATGAGCTTCAAGTTTTTTGATCTATTGTTGTTTGTCTATAACTGTTATAGGAGTATAGTTCTTGGCTAAATACAAGGACTGTTCCATACTGTACCAGCCAGATTGTACACTGCTGAACACAGCCTTCCCCATCGTGGAGGGGTTTTGCCATAATCCCCATTCTCGGTAGGCATCTTAGAGATCGCAGTATAAGGTAACGATTCCTCAGAAGGCACTGCTCCGGCACCCCTCGTGCATCCACTGCTCTTATAGCCTCCTGTTAAATGTTGTATAAGGTTTATAATGGAAAAACGCCCCTTCTCAGCAGGATACCACCACTAACGCCAATATTAGGGAATAAGTTACTTTTTGGGCGCAGAACAGGTTATCATTTTTACGCCCAAATAACCCTTAAAGTGGATATATCATCAAGAGTTTTCACAAAATGGGTTGGTGACCGGCCAATAAATCAAAGCCAAACTTATAACAATATATCTTGTGTTATAGACGATATAGGATTGAAGCATTGAGGCACCACATCTCAAATTAAAGTTGTTGAATGTAAAGAATGAAAACAGAAGAAGTCTGATCAGATCAGAGAGACCACTCCTTCGTCTAAATTCTATACCGCAGAAAGGAAGGCCACGGCCCCAAAATTAATGGAAACAAAATAACTAATCCCGCTTAAACAACCTTCAACAATAAGGAAGAGACCGTAGAAGATAAAGATAGACATATTATATCGACCTCACTTGAGTGGGAAAAGAGTCCTAGAATCCTAAGAATGTTTTTTATGAACTAACTTTATTTGGCAGCTTATTCAACTCGTAATTTGTTTAAATCGTATTCTAATTCAGCACTACCATAAATAAAATAATAAAATTTTTAGGAAATGCGATTTATGTCATTTAAAAAAAAAATTGCTCATAGGTAACCTTTTGACCACTATCTCAAGTGGCGATGTGATTTAAGGTGTTAACAGGCTTAACCTAAAATAACTGGTGCTTGGCAACAGATTTTCTACTTGAGGGTGGCCAGGTGGGCATTCGCTAAATGCCCATCTACCATGCGGTGAAGCTCAAGCCCGCTGCGGGATTCGAAACACGGACTTGCTGTGTCGCAGTCCATAGCCAAAACCATTGAGCCATCACTGCTTCGAAAACTATTAATCCGTTCCAACAAATTCAAGCGAATGACGTACACTTGTAAAACTGTTGTTCATATATTATCACGGCAAGCAAACCCACGACAAACTCCAGAACGTTATGTTACACGAGGACTAATTTAAAATAATCCCTCCATACATCTGCTCTCTGAATGTCCCGACACAATACGACACAAAGATTAATCTGGCTGGATTCAGATTACATCGTAAAGATTACATTGTTACCGATTCGGCCGATTCGATTCGGGACAGAACTCAGCCTATTATTGCGAGCACTGATTATACTTGATGTCGGGCTTATATTGTGCTTTACGTCTCGGGGAGTTTCTTAAGGTTAGTAGTGTATTTCAAACGATAATAGTTGTATCGAGGAATAACGGGATATGAGACTTTTGGTCGTTATGTTTATTTTTATTACACAAGCAATTTTGTAGCAATGATAGTAATAGCTATGGACTGCAGCGCCGCAGTACCCTGGTTCGATCCCCACCGCCGGCTTGAGCTTCACCGCATGGTGGAAGAGCTTTTTGCGATTGCCCGCTTGGCTAGCGACCATCCCCAAGTAGAAAATCTGTCTCCAAGCACCTTACGGTGTGTTCCAGCAGCATTCCTTGAGAGCCAGTGAAATTACAGGCAAATGAGACTTAACAACTATGTCTCAAGGTAACGGGCGCAGTGCAATTCGTGACTTGTGATGAAATGTATCTGTTATAGGCAGAGGTTAGTCCGCTTAACATCAGGTGGGCCTCGAGCCTGTTCCGTCACAAGAACATAAAAAAAACAACTGATGTTTGGTATAGAGGTTTGACAGTGGAGTTATTATACTTGTAATTTTTATGCTGTTTAATGATGATGAATGCAGGGTACTTGTGAATTACTATCTGATATGTATATGTGTCGTCAATGAGTTTCTTTTTTAAACTTTATATAGCTAATAGGCTAGCCTTTGACCACTATTTCACATCATGGTAAGAGATGATATGGTCGAAGATGTTGTTCAAGCTAACCTAGAATGACTGGTTCTCAAGGAAAGCTGTCAAAACACACTGTTGGGTGCTTGGCGATATATTCTCTACTTTAGGATGATAGGTAGGTGGTACGTCATGCATTATTCATCAGCAATTTCACATGAAATAAGTTTTGATTTGATCAGAAGTACACTCCTTTTAACACAAGAAGGCAATTTTGTACTTGAGGGTGGTAGGTAGCCAGGCGGGTATTCACAAAATGCCCTACCACCATGCTGTAACACCTGCTACCCTAAGACAATAAGCAGGACCGAGAACATAACGTGCCCTCCGAAGCATAAAAGCTCTCAGTAGTAATGTCACTAGCGGTCCAACTCATGTCTGCAGTGGGTAACTTCGCTAAGAGCGAGTTTATCCGTACCAAAGCATAAATAACTAATATGGTAATTTATTATTGACATAATATGGACCTTAAACACATAAGAACTTTGCGTTTTCTTTGCTGACGACATTTCTATTTTAATTCAGGCGTCAAGTGATAATGAGCTCAATGTTTTATCTCAAATAAATAACTGGCTAATAAACTGAAAACTAGGAAAATAACTGGTGGAAGTCGGTCCATGATAACGATAGGTCAGTGTTTTGATCAACTTTAACAAGTGATTCAATATATTTCAGTATTGGAAGATGGTTCCTTTTTAAACAGATTTTTGACAAGAATTTTCGGTACTCTAGTATCACAATGGCATTCATCGCTCACCTTCTACCCGTCAATCGCTACATCACCGTAAATTATGCGTTATCGCTGCGTGCCGGCACAACAGATATTCCGATTTATGCGTTTTAGGAACATCGCTCTGCAATTTATTTATGACAAAGTGGTCGTATTCTGTGAATAACAATGTTTGTGTTTGTTACACACTGATTGATTACTCACGCGAACAAGGATGAGTTAATCGTAATCATTTAGATATTCGGAACTCAGGATACAATTGGTTTTCAAAGCATTTTTAAATTGCAAAATTGTCGACTAAACAAGTTATTCATTTTAATATTGTTGTGTTTGCAATAACACCTGCTGGCAAATTACAAAATTACAAATTTAAGAGAGAAAAATTAATAGTCATGAGCTGGATTCGAACCCACGACTATCGTTCCCATTTAGCCGGGGTATGCCCTAACCAAGAGCTAACATGACACAATGACTCATAACTCTAATCCCGCACATGACTATAATTTATTTTCTCGTAAATTTGTAATCTTGTAAAGTAATTCATTGTCAGAAACTATGAATAAATATGAATATTGTTTAATATGTTTTTCTAACTGATTAAAAATTTCAAACTTTTTTTCTAACTTATTAGAAATTTGAAGGAAACTACTTGTGAACACTTTTAAAACTTGAAAAGTTGTTATTATATCATATAAATATGTATACGAGCTAGTCAAGCTTCCGTTAGGAAAGAAGGGTTTTTAAACACTAATTTAAAATAAAAACCATGAAATACGTCCAACCGATATGGAGGCTCGATTTATTCTGGCTTACAAATCTTGTTATGCGACGATGCAAGAGTGCATCGTCCTGGGATACATTTTATGGAACTTTCCTCTGACAATGCTAAGTCAGCGGAATATTCGCTTACTAATCTAATACAGATGGTTCGGGCGGATGCATAACTAGGTAGACTTATGTCTGTGGTTATATATTTTCGACATATATATATTTATTAAGCGTGTCAAAATGTACTAAGTGACTTTTACCCTGCAGACATCCTACCACAGAAGTTTATAGCAAAGCTTATCAGTTGGAAACTTTTTATATATCAAGTTCTAAGACTTGATATATAGCAAATATAGTGCCACATTTACCTACATCAAATAAACGCGTCGAGCGTTGTCCAGTGCTTTTCGCCCGCAGTAAATTTTCTCAGAGGCACTTTGATTATATAGCACCTCACCTGTACAATAAGCTAAATAATCAAAATCGCAAATGTAGCATAAAAAATACTCTAATAATAATTATAAAAATGTAATACTCACATAGCTTAATCACCTGGACTATGATGATGTGGAAGGTATACTTGATAATCTTTAAACGATAATAACTCGTCTTACTTACATAACACACCACACTCACATAACACAACGCACTCACACAACACATCACACCCACATAACACCCCTCACACCCCGTCACATACACCCCACACAAATCCACATCCACACACATACAAAACATCCATAAATGTATATATGAAAAAAAATCGTTGTATAATGGCATAATTTTTTGTAAACTATAGTCTTACATTGGAGAAGGATCTGGTTTTCGAAATACAGTTTTAAGCTACGTCGAGGACCAGAGGCATTACACATTATTATTACGTCAATAAATGATTTTTATTATTATTTATACTGTGTGAGTTGAAGACCTAGAGATAGATATGTGCGTTTGACGTTTTTACTCCTCATATTTCAGTTGTTTTAAAATTTTCCTGAAAACGAATTGACAAAAATTTCATGTTATCAAACCTAATTATAAAATTTCACTAGAATTGGTAGAGGAGCAACTGGAAATGCGAAAATCCGAACAGATATACCAAAGCAATTTCGAAGAAATGAAAAGAAAAAGCAATTACCAAGCTACAACAGATACTTTACTCGCCCTTCTAGCTAAATTACAAGTTGCGTCCAAACGGTTTAGCAGTTTCAGCGTGAAGCAGTATAACATACACACTCACATCCTCACTCAGTCGACCTTGTTTTATATTTCCCTATTAAGTATCATATAAAAAAAAGGATAAAGATAGGATAAAGTTAGGATAAAGAAAAAAATTGTGCCCTTACGGTTTATATCTATTAACCCATTGGCATCGGCGATAATGATAACAATAGAATTTCATTCATAACTAGGACATAGTGGTCCAGGACGATGCCAACTTTTTAAAGCATCAACCTAATTTTTAATTGAAGCCTTCAATGCTTCAAATATTACGGCGTATATATATATATATATATATATATTTGTTTAATAGTAGATTATGATACAAGTGAGCTAAGTTGCTCATTATACACGAGGCTGTGTGTTGCAGCCCAAGCCGTAGGAGATCGTAAATCAGCCGAGTGTATAATGAGCAAGTTGCTCACGAGTTTCATACGCACTTTTTCAAGACCCTTGCGAGGAAAAAAATATTGCACAAATGCGATACAAACAACATACGAAAATTATGGGAAATAGCGCGCTAGTTTTTTTATTTTTGCGCGCGGCCATTATATGATGGTTGATTACATATAAACCTCTTTGATGTTACAAATCTGTATTATCCGGTTAAATTGAAAATTTTCTGTTTACTCGCATATAATTTTCAGTTAGCTACTAACTTAACTTTGTAGGGATAATTCTATTACGCACTAGTGTATAATATTATTATGCACGAGGGTGTCATAGTTCGGTTTATGGCCCTAAGAACGATATAATAAAGCTCACTTTACAAGCAAGGGTGTTGAAAAATATATTACGCCACGATTAGGCTTCGTTACTATAACTTTCGAATTAATCCTTTTCCAATAAATATTTTATATCAATCAACTGATATATCAAAAAGCCTATCACGTCCGAACAAAGTTTTGAATTTCACATTAAAGTTTTGGCCCAGATAACAGTGATAACTGTGAAAAAAGGGACGGATGTTCAGACAATGGCAGCTACGAGTAAGTCCGGAAACGTCTAACATTTCTTAAATCAACCAGTTTAGTATTCTTTATATGTAACTTCATACAACTACGTTAGATAAACAAAGTCAAAATCATGTATTCAATTTGGGCGTCTACGACGCTTTAGTGAAGGTCAATTGCAAATTTTAATAAGTATTAAACATTTCCGTGCTTCCGTGATTCGGAAGGCACGTTAAGCCGTTTGTCCCGGTTGTTGTCTTAGGATGGCAGTCGTTCAATATAGTGGTAGGGTAATTTGCGAATGAACGCCAGGCTAACTACCACCCTAAAGTAGAAAATCTGTCGCCAAGAACCTAACAGTGTGTTCCGGCAGCTGTCCTTGAGAGCCAGTAATTCTAGTTTAGAACACATCTTTGACCACATAATCACTTACCATCAGGTGAGATAGTGGTCAAAGGCTTGCCTACCAGCTATAAATAAAATAAATAAACTATTCTACGTTTTACTGCCACGTACAACAAATAAGTGTTTAAGAGCCTCTCGGGGAAGAATAGGGATCAAACTCGGGACCATTCTTTTTAACGTCTTTTAACAATGTGTTAAAAAATATATGTACTATTAAACTGTTACAATATTTGTTTAAATTATGTAGGTGAGGAAAGGAGGCTATCACCTGTGTGGTAGCTTGCCAGAGGTAGAAATTCCTACGCATTTTCGTTGTTTAAATCACAAGCTCTATATTTTTTATAGCTACTACTACTCTCCTCTAGCTACTGACTCTCAAGGACAGCTTCTGGAATACACGATGAGGTGTTTGGTGACAGATTTTCCACATAAGGGTGGTAGCTAGCCAGGTGGGCATTCGTAAAATGCTCTTCACGCAAATTTATAGTAGGTTTTATTAAGCAAAATATTTTTCTCTTAAAACATGTATTTTCCTTCTATCAGCATTGTAATATTTACACACAAATTGACAGAAGAAGATTGAAGTAGTACGTAGTAATTTATTCTGTGGTACGGTGCCGCAGCAATACATTAGCATTGTCCTTTAGTTCAGTCTTACGTGAAAAAATATATACCGATATTGCTTGATACTTTCGTCCTCATAAATCGTCGCTTAAACGTTCCTTCTTTAGTGAAAATTCTACATCAAGAGGCGGCCTCTCCTCCGGGAATTCCATTTTAATAATTCCTCACAAAACCTTTCAGTTAAAGCCTATTAAACTTTCCGCATTACACTTATGAGACCTTAGGCCATAAATAAAAAATTACGCCCATAATCGCAAGGAACTTATCCCACATTAATGGGATATATAACTCCGATGAATGGAAGTGCTATAAAAAATCTGAGTACGAGTGTAATATTAGAAAATCGTTCGCCCTTCGTTATGAAATTATGGTAATACGTGTTCTTTTCCCCTTCTTGGCATTATGCTGCCGTGTCACAATGAGTTAAGGTTCATTTTAAAGCAAATTATTTTAAAATTGGACACAAAAGCTTCACGGTGATATGATTCTATTCATGTCAAGGGATTATTATAAAATCTCCCATGGTGTCTCATTGTCAATACTGTTTAGGGCATTATTAAGGACTAACATTAGGGGCAGATTTATATTACCGGCCAAGTTCATTTTCAGCCCTGCTGTAGTGAGGTTCGAAAATGCAATAGACCGTAAAAACATAATATATAGTTTCATCGTAAAAGTTAAAAAAGTATTTTTAATAAGTACATTTTTTATATGATAAACATTTTTTAACGACCCTTGCTACTTACGGGACCGATTGCCATTCACTGTCAATGACTTTATCATCAAGATAGGAAAACGCTTTTTAATTATTTGAGTGTTACTAAAAATGGCTTAACCAATTTTGATGAAATTTTAATGGGACCACATGTAAAGCATGAACTTTCAAATAAAAAAAGAATCGTCAACATCGATTAACCCATTCAAAAGTTATGAGGTAACAAACATAAAAAATAAGCAATCGAGTTGGGTACCTTCTCCTTATTATTTTTTATTAAGTAGCCAATTTAAAAAAATTATTATATAATTAATTTTCCTGAAAAGAAGTTAAACTGGTGAACATTCTTCTAAAATGTTTAAAATTCAAATCTCATTCATTCTGATTATGAGTTAGGACCCATGACATACTGTATCAGCCGGATTGTCCACCGCTGAACACAGTCTCCCCCACTATGGGGAAAACTGAACAAGTACAATGAAAAGTACTTGTCTACGACAGTACCATGGACAAAAGCATATAACAGATACCAACACCACCTGTTTGGTTTGCCACTGCCACACTTTACACTTAGAATAAAAATGCGGAAGTTTGTGTCCGAGGGGAGCTGGAATAGAAATTGAGTCATAAGAAGCGAAAAGGGAAGAACATTAGAAGATGGGCAGCATCATCTTTTGAAATACTACTATCAAGGTATCATGTGTGACGGGCGCAGTGCAAATCGTAACTTGTCGAGTGACAAAGTGCACTGCATTTACTATGCATGGGCATCTTTTATTGATCAGGCACGTAACGGTGTGTTGCAGCTGTCCTTGACAGCCAGTAATTCTACGTTAAACTGAACAAAATTTCCGACCATATCATCACTTACCATCAGGTGAAATAGTCGTCAACGGCATCGAAGATGTTTCATCAAGACTTCAGGTAACAATAAAATATTATTAATATATGTTACAATGGAAGTTTGTCATAGGAAATCTTATTTCGTCTATCATCTTTACTGCCCATCCATGGAGTTAAAACAAAAAAAAACCACTTAAAATATTTAATCGTACACTATCATTTACCCAGAAACTAAGTAACATTATCCGTTCAAACAAACAACAAAGCCAAAACTACCTGAGTCCCTAAAACTAACAATCCACAACTAATACAAAATAGCAATAAAAATTCCAAACATCACTTAACAAACTACCGTTGTTAAAGGCAAAACAATAGTATTTTGGATGCAAGTAATAAAAGCACTTGAAAATCTTGAAGAAGACAATGTGGTGCTAAAGTTGCTCATTGTGAAGTGGGTTGGTTTGTTTTGTAAGTCTTGCGGTACAAATCTTTTTATGTTCCGCGTTGTAGTTGCAGGTAGTTGGGGACTGGGGTGTGGGCAGTTCGTGAGAAGTTCTGTAGCTTAGGGCTTTATTGTTGGGACGGTTTTAAGTCTTATTACCTCTACAGTTTTAATACCTCTTCGGAACAACCTTTGAAGTGCTTGTAGCTAAGCGTGTTTAGTTGTTCTTAACCGATCCGCTGCAGCTATGATTTGGATGGGTGACCGTTAGTGGCATCACTACTGAGTGTATTAGCCAACGGTCTCGGTTGATCTTATACGACGCCACTCGATAAAGCAAGGTAGTAGCGAATTTTGCGAAAAATATTGAAAACCTGTCGCTTAGCACCTAACGGTGTCCTTGAGAGTCAGTAATTCTAGGTAACCCTGAACAACATCTTCGACCACATCATCACTTAAAATCTGATGAGATAGCGGTCAAAGACTATTTTTTATGCCTTATAGATTAGTCTTTCTTTTTCTATATTCTACCACTATCTCACCAGATAGCAAGTGATGATGTGGTCGAAGATGTTGTTCAGGCTAACCTAGAATTACTGGCTCTCAAGGACACATGCCGGAATACATCGTTAGGTGCTTGGCGACACATTTTCTACTTGAGGGTGGTAAATAGCCAGGCGAGCAAACGCAAAATGCCCTTCCACCATGCTATAACGACTGCCATCCTAAGACGACAACCGGGACCGACGGCTTTAAGTGCCCTCCGAAGCACGGAAGCATTGAGTAGTATAAACTAAATTATCAAATACCCAGTCATACTTAATATATTTCTTCAGTTTACAAATATTTAACATATATAGTTACAAATTGTACCGATATAAAATGTCCAGAGAGCAGTGCTTGGCATCTGAAATACAGTTTCATTACTAGTTCAGATGCCATCAGCATCAAACACATGTGTACTTATGTTATACTTATACGATGGCTAAAATATATATACAAAGTAAATTCAAGCTGAAACTTGTCAAACTTATATATGTTATATTCACCTACGTATATTCATAGTACTTAGATATTAGATTCATACTTGAATTGTTAAATTAGTGTCATAAGTTATATCAATAAACATTATTCTTATTATTATTATAGTAATGTCACTAGCGGTCACCCATACAACTCAAAACCGCGGCGGAAGTTGCATAACTTTGCTGATCGGTTAAGAACAGCTTAGCAATTTAAGCTACGAGCGCTTCGACTCTCAGATTCTGGAACACACCGGGGGATGTAGCTAGCCAGGCTAGCTTATGCCAAACGCCCAACCTGGTGGTGTGCCGTGCCTACATTTCTCCTTATTTAATTTTTATGCCTTTATTAACAACATGAAATGCCCCAGCCCACCACCAGTTGGCAGCATGTTCAATTATTGTCCCTAAAAAATTACTAAAATGTATCCTCATTAACATGGTACTTACTCATCCTGGGAGCTCGATTCACCAAATTTTTAACGTGAGTAAAGTTTTTTGGATGCTAGAGTAATTACAAGTATGTATGGACTATTTTCCTTTTATTATTTTAAGTGGGTGAGTAAAATGTGTTCTTATTTAAAATTGAGAAAAGCCCGCGGGGCAGAATATTTGAAAGTAAATATAAAGGGATCTTTTGTTTAATATTAAGTCTTTGAAATCGTAAGAGGCGCAATAACATCCTAAATAGAAACGGCTGCTTTAATTTTAAGATGGTAACGCACGTTCGTCTCAAGAAATTTCAAATTTCATCAAATGTTAAGCTTATGAACCTAGTTTTGATGATTATTGATTGTTGTACGAGTAGGTACCTACCTACCAACCTTTTTTAGTATTTTTTGGGGTTCCAAATTTCAAAGGGTAAAAACGAGACCCTATTAATGAGACTTCATTGTCCGTCCGTCTTTCTGTCACCAGGCTGTATCTCAAGAACGGTGATAGCTAGACAGTTAAAATTTACACAGATGATGTATTTCTATTGTCGCTATAGAAACAAATACTAAAAATAAAATAAATATTTAAGGGGCTCCCATATAACAAACTGGATATTTATACCGTTTCTTGCTTGATACTACTTGATATTAAAGAGAACATAATTTAGTTTTATGTTCTCTTTAAATAAAATTAATTAAAATAAATCGTTAAGGAGGCTCCCATACAATAAAAGAGGTTTTCACTGTTTAAAAATAATAATAATGAAAACAGGTACAAACTTGAAATATTCACCGAATATTTAAATATATAATAATAACAAATATTTTAAAAGTATTTTAAGAAAACATTTAATTAATTATTTAATAAAACACTTAAAAAATCTTTATAAAAATGATATATATCTAATGACAATTCCATTAATTAATTAAATGTTTTCTTAAAATACTTTTAAAATATTTGTTATTATTAAAAATGGATTTCCGCAAAGAAACGCCTGAATCTATTCATTATTTAAATATATATTTACTATCAAAATAAACAATTAGGTAAATTAAAATAAATTAAATAGTTTAGGAGGGCCTTCTACCTACAATAACATGATTTTCTCGTTATGAACAAGACCACAGGTTGAATTGTTTACAGAATATTTAGATTTATAGCTCTAAAAATTTACTCAATTCGTCATTTAATATTTTTTATATATGTTACCTCATAACTTTTGAACGGGTGAACTGATCTTGATGATTCTTTTTTTAATAGCTGATGCTTCCCGTGTGGTCCCAATCAATTTCATCAAAATCGGCTTAGCCTTTTTTGAGTTACACTCCAATAACTGAAAAGTGTTTTCATATCTTGATGATATATTCATTGACAGTGAATGACAATCGGTCGCTTAAGTAGCAAGGGTTATAAAAATGCATTATATATATTTTTTTAATTGTTACATCATGCGATCTGAATCAAGCCAAAATTTTTCTAAATTATTACGAATTTTTGCACGAAAATTGCATTTGTAATTGCAATATTTTTTATTTTCTTATATTACTACGTTTGGCCACCAACTAGTCTATAAGAGACGGTGTGACTGAGGTTCGTGCTTGTAGACTAAAATATACCTATTGATTTTGGCCTTGAAGACACACACATTGTATTTTACATAAAAAACAGAAGACGGCAGAGAGTACCATTCCTTTTTTTTCTGTGACATTTCACATCTTTTGACCACTATCTTACCTGATGGTAAGATGATGTGGTCGAAGATGTTGTTCAGGCTAACCTAGAATTACTGGCTCTCAAGGACAGCTGCCGGAACACAACGTTAGTTGCTTAGCGACAGTTTTTCTACTTGAGGGTGGTAGCCGGGCATTCGCAAAATACCCTACCACCATGATGTAACGATTGCCATCCTAAGACAACAACCGGGACCGATGGCTTAACGAGGCTTCCGAAGCAGGTACACGCTCAGTAATGTCACTAGCGGTCACCCATCCAATTCATGACTGCGGCGTACGTAACTTAACTTTGCTGATCAGTTAAGAACAGCTAAGCAAAATTCGCTACGATCGCTTCAAATTCCTGCGCTACACGCATAATTATTTAGGAATTTCCACAAGATAGGGGTGGTAATTTGCAGTCTTTGTGTTTGTCCTGTTGTAGAAATGGGAAGGGGGATAAGATCATAAAGCTCTTGCGCACATTCAACGAAATGTAAAGCATTACAATTTATTTTCGTCACGCATCTCTAGTTAATAAATTAGGGCAAATTGTATTGCAATTATCCTGTTTAATAGAAAAAACTGTAGAAATATACGCATTTTTAACATAAAAAAAGTTGTTGAAGACTCAAGAAAGAAAGTAAACAAAATTGTTTTTATTTAACGACTATGACGTATGACGTAGACGACTGAGAGCATATTTCCTCCTCAAAGGCCAGCAACGCATCCTAGAGACCTCTGGTGTTGCGGCTGTTTGTGGGCAACAGTGATCACTTACCACCAGGTGAGCCACAGGCTCGTTTGACTTCTATCCCATTGAAAAAAAAAACAGACTATAACGTGAACAATACCCTTTATCCATTTTGTTAGATGGATAATAGAATACTGATAAGTTGTCGTTTTAATTAAAAGTTTATTAATATTTCAACAATAGAACCAATGCTTTGTTTATTTTCTGTTCTATGAATTTCTCTCGTAGAATATAAGTTTTGAAAAGGGCTTTGACCCACAAATAGTAGGTACAATAAATTGATCTAATAAGGATTATAGGATATTTTTTTTTTATCTTATTTCGTCTGCATGCAGGTATAGGTAGATTACGATTAACTTCACCCATGGTACCCCTTTTTGCGTGGTAGTAGGGCATTTGCGATTGCCCGTCTGACTAGCAACCACCCTCTGGTGGTAGAAAATCTTTCGCCAAGCACCTAACGGTGTGCACCGGCAGCATTTTAAACATGCGGCAATTTAAACAAATATTGTAATAACTTTAGTATGTAGTAATGTATGTAACACGTTGTAAAAAGACGTTTAAAATAATGGCGCCGAGTTTCTTGCCCTTTCTTCTCGCAGTGGCTCTATAAATTTTTTTGCTGAACGTGGCAGTACAATTATGAATATTTTAATACTAAAATTTGTAATTGATGCCTAAATTGAATAAATGATTTTGACTTTGACTTTGAGCTATCCTTGAGAGCCAGCAATTCTAGATTAGCCTAAATAAGATCTTTGATCACAACATCGCTTACCATTAGGTGAGGTAGTGGTCAAAGACTAGCCTATCAACAACAAAAAACGTGCTTGAAGTGTATTACAAGGAAAACTTTGACATGCCCACAAATGATCACAATGAGATCATGATAATTGCAGATGTAATACGTAACATATGCCATATTCAGAAAATTAGGCTTTGTGCAATTGACAACAATTCAAACGAGAGAGTGCACATTGGAAAGTGGTCCAGCAAATCTAATTAGATTTAGTTATAAGGGATTATTCCTCATGAGTGCTCAACGATACATAATATATATACAGGGTTATTGGAAAAATGGTAACAACCTCTCAGATTTTACTCTAGTGAGTCCTAACAAACATTTGTAGATAATTTTTTTTGTTATCTTTTTTTTTATGATGTTAAAAGTCGTTTGTGCAGTAAACGACTGATATAAAAAAATCCTACTACACAGTTTCTGATAACTTAAACGACAAAAATGCCTGGACGATTCCGCCTCTGCCAAGCTATTGCCTGTCACTTACATAATTTATACAAATATTGTAATAACTCTATTATATAGTATGTATGTAACACATTGTTAAAAGATGTTTAAAAGAATGGCCCCGAGTTTCTTGCCTGTGGCTCTATACAATTTATTTGCTGAACTTGGCAGTACAATGTAGAATATTTCAATACTAAAATGTGTAATTGACCTTCATAAGAGCGTCGTAGACGCCTAAATTGAATTAATGATTTTGACTTTGATTTTGACTTTGAAAAGACAACGCCTACTCTGATCTAAGAGCTCCCGCAGCGGCATCACTGGACCTCGCCGCGCTCCTTTTGAATAGAGTTTTGAATATTTAAATAATAATACCTTACATCCTCTTCTCCTTTTTTTCATCGGACAACAAGACGCACAGGAACACGGCATCCATACATGGTCGATATTCCAAAAATACGCACAAAACGTTTTAATCTAGTTTTATAATGCGTACGGCTGAATTATGGAACACCATACCAGCGTCTCTATTACCCGATATATATAATCTGGAAGTTTTTAAGTGCAGAGTAAACAAGTAACTGCTAGGCAAGCATTTTCTACCGTCGACTGCGTCGTCACTTTCCATCAGGTGAGACTGCGGTCAAATGCTTCCTTATCAATAAAAAAAAAACAACGAGCAAAGTAATAAAAATATAAAATAATCAACATTCAATCAATATCTGTACAAGAGACAACCTAATGGTCCAATGTGGTCCTAGAGCTTATTCCGGCACAAACACATAAAAAACATTCAACTAAAAATATGTACCTAGTTGTTAGGACTAATATAAGTCAAATCTGAGAGGTTGTTAGCATTTTTTCAATAACTGTACATGTAATACATCGGTATGCAGCTAATTCAATGTTTAGTAATATTATATGTTTTGTCAGGAATAGGCATGATTTTCCCCGTTCAGGTTTTTCAAGAATAATCGCTAACACGTTTGTATAACGATAGAGCAAAATAAAATACATTAAAACAAAAGCGTTTCTAGAAGAAGGACCCCATTTTAACTTTTTGTTTTTATTACAATTTGTTAGGTGATCCGCTCTTACACATTTTCTGTGAAAGCTTAAACGGCTATTAATATATATATATATATAAGGTTTCGGGGTAAAACGTATTCTGTATTGTATACACACACTAATGTTCGCTTCTACAATATAAAAGTTACTATTATGGAGAGAGCTATGCTCGGAGTTTCTTTGCGCGATAAAATCCGGAACGTGGATATTCGCCAAAAAACCAAAGTCACCGACATAGCTCTCAAAATTAGCAAGTTGCAGTGGCAATGGGCAGGCCACATTGCTCGACGAACTGATAACCGAAAGGAAAAAAAAGGTCCCCAATGGTTACCACAATACACCGGAAGACGTAGTGTTGGTGGGCCCACTAGGTGGACTGATGACATCGTGAAAGTCGCGGGTAGCCAGTGGTTACAAGCGGCTAATAGCCATTCTTTGTGGCGTTCTATGGGGGAGGCATTGGTTCACGTGTCGTGGACATGGATAGATGGATGATGATGATGATGACAGTAAAAAGTGTTCATTTGAGGAGTTTGAAAGTTAACACAGCATTATTTAATGGCCAGAATCTGCTGATCCAGAACTCTCAAGTATTTGTAGACACCGCTTAGATCTATTTTTACAAAAGCGAGAGATAATTAATCCTTGCCCGTATCCTACCATATTATTCCAACGGTTATACCCACTGATTTTGGTGTCTTGCAGACAATAGGCCTCGCCTTACCCCTTCTGAGTGCTGGGCGGGGGAAGCTGTATTCAGCAGTGGACAATCTGGCTGATACAGTACAGTAATTATAATGCATTCATTCTAGTAATACACGGTTTTTAGGATCTGAATTGGAACTCTTATAGTTTTTGTCGGTATGTTCCCATCTTTTTGTAGTTTCTTTAAATATGACGTATTATTATGTTTCTTTCAATTATAAAGATAGAAAGACATTTTAAACCGTAAGGATCAATGTCGTGTGTAGTTTGGCTTTTGTACCATGCATGTTTTCAGTGCGGGAGTTCGAAACACCATGTAGTGGGCAACTGTGTGATGAGAAACTCCAACGGGCATGAGCAACTAGCCACTAGCCAAGGCCAATGGACGGAACCCATGGTTGCAAACTGTATAACACAGCTTTTAGTAATAGGGCCCCATTTTATAGTTCTGTATCAGCCGGATCGTCCACTGCTGAACACAATCTCCCCTATTTAGGGGTATTTGCCATAATCCCCACGCTTGGCAGGCGGCTTGGGGATCACAGTGTAAGATGGCAGCTCTTTAGAAGGCGCTGCTGCCCACCTTCCAATGTTTTTCCCTTAGTTGCCTCTTACGACACATACGTGATGATATGGGGATATGCAATTCCGAATGAAATTCCGATATGAATATCCAAACCCGGCACTACACGGGGGATTTTATATTGCTGAACCTTAAAAATATTAATCATTACGTACATGATAATTTGACAAAGAAATCGATTAATACAGTCATACAATTTATTCATATTAATTACTAAAGGGTCATCATAGTGGTGAGTCACTACACCACCTGCTCCATAACTTGATTAAACAATCCATAAGCTATCGCCATAATAGCGGGTGATGTTAAAACACCATCGTCACGCTTATTGACCGAGCAAAGCAAAGGGTGGCATAGACACGGCAGTTAGAGAATCTCGACTTTTGTATGTTTTTTTAGGTGATTAGTTTACTCTTTTCTAACATTTTGGTTTAAATTTGGTTATGAATCGAATAAAAAATTTTAGCTTATGAATATTAGGACAGTTCTGCGACTAAAGGGTTTTTTTTCTAATAAGACAATCTATCTGGTATGAGTGAGTGTTGCTGCACATTTCATCAAACTAGTACAATGTATGAAAATTTTTATACCTAATTTTACACCACCGAGCTCGACAGCGAGCTCCAGGCAGAAACATAGCCCCATTAGTGTCTCTCCAAATCATCACAGAGTTGTCAACTCCTCTATTTGTAGCGTAGCGTGTTCGGCGCCCACAAAAGACTTTATCTAATACGGGCATAGAAGCCGAAAAGCGCCTTCTGTCCCCTCTCAGTTAAAATGCCTTTGGCACATACCCATTCAGGATTATAAGTGGGTTCTCTCTCGCCCAAAGTCCGGTGGAGTTGTGCAGCCGACAAAAGTAAAAAAAGTCCTTGTTCTCACTAAATAAAATGTTAATATTGTCATTCTAATAAAATATTACTATCAGCTTGTATATTAATTACCTAAAAAATTGTAAGTACAATTAAATTGTGTCAACATACAATATGCGAATCATCACCGTCATTATAATGAGGCTGTATTAGTCCACTTTTGGGCATAACGCCACTGAGCCCGATTTTCGACTCTTTTTTTCCTACTGATAGCAGTCTATTTATAAGAGAGTAATAAATGGTGCGTTATTAAATACAGTAAATAAATGTATGTAAACATCTTGTCTCTTTTCGAGGCTGGTCCTTTTCACAACCAATTTACTTTTTATGAGCACAAACTGTTACTTTATTCACGCATCTAGCAATTTTGCTGTTGACTCTACCAAAACTGTTTTTGAGTTGAAGTGGAATTAAAGTATAGAACTATTTCTTGATTCAATTTAATACCTAATATTGCTTTGGGGTTCAAGGTGGAATGAATGTATGGACCGCATAGTTTTGAGAACAATGGCTTCAGGGTTTAGTGGAATAAGCCCTCTCAGCTTCTTATCTAGCTGAAATGAATCCTACACTACGTTACCAAATTGTGTTGTTTCTTGCAATTTTGTAAACCAGTACAGAATTGCATGAAAAAAAGTCAATTTGTGTGTAATACATATTAAGTTTGATGAATTGAAGTTTATCTAACTTTTTAAAGCGCGTGTGAAGTGAATGTATAAATGATTTAACCTTTTTATCAATCAACTTATTCGTAACTTACTTCTACATTTCTACGTGTGGGTTGCCTGGTAGCGTAGTCATGTATATCAATAAAGAAATACCATAAATAATAAATAGATGAGTTTCTGTGGCTAAAATATACCGAGTGTATGCCTACAATTTTCTGGGGCTAAGGGTATTTTTTTTGTGAAATATCAATCATTTCTACTCAAGGGTTTAAGATCACTTTGTCAAAAACAAAAGCGCAACCGCAATGACATACAAAATAATATCCAACAATTAATACCTTCATGAAAAATAACATATACATGGTAGGTACGTAAGTAAAAAACTTAGGTAAGTATTTCAATCTATCATTTAAGTATTATATCTTTAAATAACTTATTAACTTTCCCATAAGTTTCATAACAGTCATAAATCATATCTAGTTTTCGTAATGAGTCTAAAGTTCTTAGTTAATCAAAGTTGTTTTTAGTAATTCGTATAAGTCGTACCACTGTCGACGTATTACTGCTACGTTCGTTATATATAGCTAGTGATTACTCACAAGCTATATTTATAAGGGTCGCAACTGAAGCTAGGTATTGTGTAGATTTACTTAGAAGTCGTAGTCTAGGCCTAGGTCCTAAACTTGATGTGCTAGTAGTGGCGTCAATACTAAAACAAATCTCTAAATTAAAAATTCGCCACAATTATTGAAGTATAAAATTCTTTTCAAAATACTCAATAATTAAAATTCATCAAAATTATCTAAGTAGTTCTTCTTATTAGGTCTATGTTCTACAAAAAAAAAACAAATTCGTAAAACGCTTGCAATTATAGTCCTTAGGTTTGATATTTCTGTCTGTTAAATTATCGGTATGTTTAAAGCAAATTTAGTTGTCATGTAACTTAGTGCTCTCTAAACTAATATAAAATTACGAACAATTAAGAAGAATAATCCTATTTTTACACCACTGCCATAAAAAGGAGTGCATTTTTTTAAGGGTTCATGTATGTATGTGTGTGAGTTTCTTTATTCAACCATAATTTCTAAACGGTTCAACTTGTTTTTAGAAATAATATATCATCAGATTAGTTTTGATAGCGCAGGTGACACTAGGTACATAAAAAAGTAAAATAAAAACAAACTGGCAAATTTTAGATGCCATGTTGTGAAAAAAATATTCTCTCAAACTCATCGAATTGGATATCAAAATGAAGGGCTCTAAGAATCCATTCTATAAATATATATAACTTGCGGTATTCATTTCAATAGAACAATTAACAAAAATCATTATTTTTAATATTTAATTTTTAATTAATTTGTACTTAATTTTAACTACCAAAGTTTAGAGAATCTTTATGAAATTGACCCAGTGTATCCACCAGCAACTTCAATTAACTGTCGCGGTAAAAGAACATCTAGTAAATTAAAGTTGATCCTCGCATCGCTTCATGATACTGCAAAACACTGCTTCTTATTATGATATGAAATTCATATCCTCAAAATGTTCAGGAGTTATTTGCAATATTACGAAAGTCCCATACATCATTCACCATAGCATCAACGTCACTTTTTTAATATACGATTATACCCTATTATCCGTCTAAACAACAAGTCAGTAGAGATTATATTAGGTATAGTATATTGTATTATACTTCAGCCTCTCCATCTTTGTGCAGATGACAAAGAAACGTGTTCCCCTGTCTCAAGAAACGCTTTCAAAAGCTGCATTTTAAACTCCATACTATATTCTCAAAGAAGCTGCTAAGCTCTTCAACTATTTCGTTTGCTTTTGGAAATAGGTATTTTTTAGGAAAATAAGTTTGAAGTTTCTATAAAAGGTTTTGTATGTATATTTATTTTTGCTTTTCCGAGCACATTTTGTAGAGTACATGTCGGATGTCCATATCAGCCGGATTGTCCACTGATGATTACAAATTCTCCAATTAAAGGAGTGTTTGACATAATCTCCACGCATAGCAGGCAACTTGGGGATGGTAAAAGTTAGCAGTTGCTCATTAGGCGCTGCTGCCTTTCTAGTATTTTACCCTTAGTCACCTCTTACGACACACGCGGTATGAGATCGGGGGGTGGTTGACATTCTAACCTGGCACCACACGAGCATACTAAATAATCGTATAAAACAGTGCGGAAATCCAAATCAAATAAAACAAAGGAAATTTTGCCCGAAATACCACGTATTTAATAATATGAAATATTTTTTGTTAGTCTACATTCATATTAATAATAGAAGATCCTTAGCGGGGGTCAGACCCGTACTTGGCAAGGTTTATTTTTTGGATTTAAACTATAATCGTATGATCTTTGTATGTATTACCGTTTTAACATAGGGCTCTATCTAAAAAACTACTTGTTGTTAGGAATCCAAAATTTCTGTATGTTCTCTACTATATCCCTTATGGGACCAACAAATTTTAAAACTTAACTATAGGTATTTTAGTTCAAAGAAAAATATATTTCGTTTACAGGCTGTTGCAATGCAGAAATCTTAAGAGCAATACTCAAATTGCAGTTATATGGTTACAATCTCCTGCTGCCTTTATATGGTTATAACAGCTGGACTACCTACTTTTGCATCCCTAGGATTTATCTTCAAAAGTTACAGCACAATCTAAACTATACACTATGATTCTACTTTTTTTATTGGGATTGTGACGCATCACGTACATGATCCATAACTGCTGCCAACAATACTGCACCCATAGTTGTCTCATGAGCTAGTAGTTTTAACTGATTTCACAAAAGGAGGAGAATCTCAATCTGACTGTATATTTTTTATCTAAAAATGCAAAACTTAACTGGATAATAACTTGTTGAAGTCGGTACTATGACAGTTCAAAAGTACCTACTATCACAATATTGTGAGCATGGTACCCCTATTTAGATTTAAAAAAAATGTCGCCCTGTTTAGTGTAGGTACTTGCTACTTACGAGATAGATTGTCATTCACTGTGAATGACTATATCATCAAGATAGGAAAATACTTTTCAGTTATTGGATTGTAACTCAAAAACTGCTCAATCGATTTTTATGAAATTTTAATGGGACTACACGGAAAGCATAACCTTTCACATAAAAATCAATATCATTAGAATCTGTACAATCTGTCAAACGTTCTGAGAAGTTGTTAAGTCTCGTGTGCTAGTATTTTTTTAATTACTTACTGTCTCTCAAGGATTGGTTCCAGACACACTCAATAAAAATCATTTATCCAATTAAGGCGTCTATAAATATCTTATGAGACAAACTTGAATACTTTAATGTTTTACATTCTACTGCCAAGTTCAGTTCAAAAAAATATTGTACTTACCACTGCGTAAAGAACGGGTTAGAAACTCTTATCTTTACTCCCTAGTGTTATAATATAATCCCGACTATCACTATTTAAATTAAATCTTTTCATACACGACTTGAATTGCACGCTTTTGTAAGAATAAGGTTGTTTCTATCTTAGCAACCACAGCAATTTACCATACGATATAATACTGTAGAAGTGTAGAAGTACTCGAAACAAACTAGTCGTAGCTACGTCCACTAACTGTCTTATCTTACGAACTGCATATGCAGCAGACCTAAATCTTCCGAATAGATTATGCGCCAAATGCATTATCTATTCGGACGATTTAGGTCTCTTAATCCCACTGTGATTTTGAATCCATTTTGTTCCCAGGAAAGGACTATAGCTTTGTCAATAGATAGTTTATCTAGACTAAATGTATTATTTGGTACAGAAAACTTCAATCTGTAAGTCTAAATTGAATTTACGCGAAAATTACCAGAAAAAAAATTTGATAACACATTATTTTCTTTAACTAGTTCGCTTTCTTTTATATCTACATTAAATACCAGAAAGATATCATCTCCTAAAAAAAAGAACTCACAGAAATCTGTAACCATGTAAGGCAAAACGTTTATGTACGCCAATATAAACTGTTAGGTGCTTGGCGTCATATTTTCTACTTAAGGATGAAAGCTAGTCAAAGTCAAAATCATTTATTCAATTTAGGCGTCTACGACGCTCTTATGAAGGTCAATTACAAATTTTAGTATTGAAATATTCTACATTGTACTGCCACGTTCAGAAAATAAATTGTATAGAGCCACTGCGAGAAGAAGCTAGCCAGACGAAAAGATTTAATAGTACAATATTTCCTCTGAACACAAAGGAGGTCTGGATGTTTAAAAATATGTTGTCGCTAACACACAGGAAAACACGAAGACATAATTACTGTAAAAAATATTGGCTTCGTGTTAATACCTAGCGGCCTCCTTAGGCATAGTGTCGTTGGTAGTATAATTTTCGAAACACTTGAGGCGGAGTTTGTCCAGCTGTTTTTAATTAATTATCAACTAGGTTAAGCAACGTTCGTTGCGGTAATAACATGTTTATATGGATGACCGCTGGTGGCGTTTACTATTGAGCGCTTCCGTGCATCAGAGGGCATGTAAAGCCTTACGTTTTGGTTTAAGATGGCACTTGTTACAGCATGGTGTTAGAGCATTATAGATGGATAGATAGATAGATAAACTCTTTATTGTAACACAAATATTAATTATAAAATAAAAACTTACAACTAAAGATACATAATAACTGAGTGAAACAAGGGGCGGTCTTATCGCTTAAAGCGAATTATTGGTTCACTCAAGCCGAAAACCTGTCGCCAAATTCCTAACGGTGATTTTCGGAAGTGGTCATTGAGAGCTAAGTTATTCTAAGTTAGCCTAAACATTATGATTAACCACGTGGTCACAAACCATCAGGTTTGGTAGCTATAAAACAGAATTAAAACTATTTTTTTTTACGATTGTTCACATAGTAAGTGAACAGCAACACCCCACTCGTAACATGCTGACGACGTGTATGCTGCTTATTTAGCACATTCTTTCCTTTAGTTACCATTTACGACATTTAACAGAAGGTATTAGAAGGGAACGTTTATTATTGAGCCAGTAAAAAGTCTTGACGGTTGAGGTTATCTTACCAAATGCGGTGGTACGAAAATACGTTAAATTTTGTAGCAATGATAGAAGAGCGGTTATAGCTATTGACTACTATGCCGCAGGTCTACGGTTCGATCCCGAAGTCAGTTTGAGATTTTTGAAGGGCATTTTGCGAATTCACCTATAATGCTGTGTTCCGCAGCTGTCCTTGAGAGCCAGTAATTTTAGGTTAAGCCTATTAGCAACTTCTACCACATCATCACTTACCATCAGGTGAGATTGTGGTTCAATTTTTTAAAACAGTTTTTTTTATTATTCATGTGTAAGCCACACCTGAATAATAATAAAAAACTGTTTTAAACGATAGAAGTGGGCGTCTTGTTTATTCCATAACGATAGAATAAATGTAAATATATAAATACCTTCCAACTCGAATTTAATCACACCGCTAAAGCCGGATAAAGTAATACTCACACAAAATATTTAATAACCTCGTTCCGCCTCTTTCCAGCCATCAAAAAATCATATAAATCCTCTTATACTGTCTGGTTTCACCCTAAATTATTAACAATACTATGACTATCCATTAAAGCCTTGCAGCATCCCCCTTTAACGAATCTACACCCCTCCACGCAGTTTAGGGTTCTCCGCCCCGAAAATCCGGGTGGACGCCTCAGTTGCCCGCTCGTCGCGTTGCTAGAGCTACGCCGCGTAAATACGATACAATTTCGACGAACTTTCGCAATCGTTTCGAGTGAGTTACAGACTGTATTTCTTGTGGTTTGGAGTTGGGAGTGAAATCTGAAGTTTGGACTTGGTAAGTTTGTTTTTATATACTTGAATCTAGTGTCATTTTATTTGGTGTTGCTTTTTTAGTGTCACTGTGTATTTGAATCTTCACTTTTCATAGTTTCTGATATATTTTCAAGTAAGCACTTAATTTCATTACACGGACACATAATTTTGTAGTAACATATTTTTTTCAAGAGTAAATCTTAGTCATTATTTTATGTTTAAATTTGATGAAGTCACAGCAATCGAATATATAAGCTGTGGCATTTAATGTTCGTATTTTTTATGTTCGTATTGTAATTAAACGATTCCAACAATGAAAAACACAAAAAATACATGTGTTGTTTTTCTAAATATTTCATTTAATAATGATCTTGAATTAATTTAAAAATTTCATGAACACAGCCTGAATTTTATTTATATAAAACCGCAATCAAAACATCGTAGATAACGTATTTTGTCTTTTTTTTAGAGTGCACAGTAAATTACAGAACACTTTTCTTATAACATTTTCAAACTACAAATAATATTTTTTAATAATAATAAATTTTAGTACCCAATATTTAGTATTCATAATATAATCCTTATTAATTTATTTACCAACGTTAATAATTTTCAAAGCTTCTAATTTTCTTTTGATATCGATATCCTTAGTCAAAGATAATTCATTTTGTGGTACCCTTTGTCATTATAATTCTATTCATTATTGGTTTATGTTATGATGTAAAGGAAATGAGTTCCTTTCGGTTCATTGGTTTCCTCATTGATCTGTGAATCCTGATATTCCGATGATGAGTTCTTGTGAACTTTAAGGTTTATATAATGTTTTCATTTATTACCACTTATTTTGAATTGCTACTGTCTCTTTATCTATATTACGCCCATAATAGAAGATTATGATACAAGTGAGCTAAGTTGCTCATTATAGACGAGGCTATGATGTGTTGCAGCCTGAGCCGCAGGCGAGGGCGTAAATCAGCCGAGTGTATAGTGAGCAAGTTGCTCACGACTTTCATAAGCACATTTTCAACACCCTTGCGAGAAATATATTGCGATACAAACAACATACGAATATTATGGAAAATAGCGCGCATTTTTTTTTTGCGCGCGGCAAATGTATGTTGGTTGATCACGTCATATAAACCTCTTTGATATTACAAATCTGTATTACCCGGTTAAATTTAATTGAAAATGCTCTGTTTACTTGCATATAATTTGCAGTTAGGTACTAACTTAACTTTGTAGGGATAATTCTATTACACACTAGTGTATAATATTATTATGCACAATGGTGTTATAGTTCAGTTTATGGCCCTAAGAACGATATAATAAAGCTCACTTTACGAGTAAGGGTGTTGAAAATAAACATTTAGTTTTTTAACCAACAAATATTCAAGGAAATTTCTCAAATCTACGCGTATATATAGGTAATACGTTTCATTCAAGTCTATGCTTCGTTTTACTAGATGAATCATTCTACATGTTTCTTTTTTCGTTGGGTAGTATATATTTCTAAACAAATCCAATTAAAATTTAATGAATATTGGTCAACCATTTTGTTAGTTATACTCTATTAATTGAAAAATGTATTCGTATTTGTCAATACGCCTATACATTAATTGAAACTATTGTGGTTGAGCGAAAATCAAATTGGTATAGTACCACCAACTTAACTGTGCAGTTTTCGAGGGCGCTACTGGTCAAGGAAATCAACTACAAACTGTCACAATTTGAAGGAATGTTGTAGTTCTTTTTTTTGCCGCCTGAATAGATAAGTTGGTGGGACTGTAAGCAGTATGCGCTATTGAAAATGGTGACATTAACAACATGTATAAATTAATTTAACAAGTTAAAAACCTGACTGCAAATTATTAATTTTCGTTTAACTTTTTATCGTTCCATTTAAATTAAAACTGCAAATTATATATATTTATAAAAACGTTTTTGAAAGTTTTTCATTGGATACTCGTTTTTTTTGTATCTCTGATAGGTTAACCTTTAATCAATATCTCACCTGATAGTAAGTGATAATGGGGCCGAAGATGTTGTTCAGACTAACATAGAATTACTCTCTCTCAAGGACAGCTGCCGGAACACACCGTTTGGTGCTTGGCGTCATATTTTCTACTTGAAAGTGGTGGCTAGCCAGGCGGGCATTCAAAAAATGCCTTACCACCATGCCTACAGACATCCTAAGACAACTACTGGGACCGATGGCGCTCAGTGGTAATATATTATTCATGTGGTAGTAGTGTCACTAGCGGTCACCCATCCAAGTCATGACCGCGGCGGACGTTGTTTAACTTTGCTGATTAGTTAAGAACGGCTAAACAAACTTCACTACGAGCGCTTCAAAAGGGTTTAGAAGAAAAACATTATTTTCTCTCAATATTGCGTGTAAAAACCACCGATTTTTTATTTATCTGGTGTCACTTGGGTTATCAAGACGTATATAATAATACATTATACATTAAAATCGGTTTAGCCATTTGGTACTTATGGTGGAATAAAGAAACTGACATATACAGGGTGCCCGGTAATGAATGGATAACCTTAAATTAGGTATTTGTATATCTAATGGCCATTCAGAAAAAAACAACAGAACAAAAAAAAATCAAGTAGTACCAAAGTTATGGTCATTTTAATAAACAAACGTATTCATTTTGCCAAAGTTTAAGCATCCATAGCGTAAAAAAAAAGTATGAATACACATGCGACCAATCATTTTAAAATAAAGTGTGCCTAAAGCCGGTTTCAAAATGGTATTTGTTTTTTTTTTTCTGTTGTGTTTTTTTCTGAATGGCCATTAGATATACAAATATCTAATTTAAGGTTATCCATTCATTACCGGGCACCCTGTATACATACATGAACCCTGGAAACATAAAACTCCTTTTTAGTGCAGTAGCGTAAAAACCTGAACCGATATAATATATAAAAGCGTGAAATAACTTTTTGATACAATTGTTCAATATTTAGGTTAAAAAATAAAATAACCCTCTTTAGAGTCCCTTGATACCTAAGGAATCGATTGTCATTCACTGGCAATGACTATGTCATAAAGACAGGAAAAACTATGAGTTATTGGAGTGTAACTCAAAAATGGCTTGAGCGATTTTGATAAAATTTAAATTACACGGCAAACATCAGCTTTATAAAAGAAGAATCATCAAAATTGGTAAAAAGTTCTACAAAATAATAATAATAAAAAAGGAGACCAATTGAAACCCTCCTCCTTTTTTTAAAGTTCGTTAAAAAAACAAAATTAGTAGCAATTATTAGCTAAGATAGTGAGAAGAAGCTAGAGTAGTGAACAATAATAAGGAGAAAGATTAACCGTATAAATCAAGGACATCACATAAACTTTCAACATTCGCAGCTCAGCCGCATATCTTTATTCATGGCAGGCAACCTACCTGACGCCAAAAGTCCTAAGGCATTACCTACCGGCTCAAACCATTACGATGTTTTGAGCCGGTAGGAAATGCATGCGGTATTGTGTCAAAATATCGAAGTGCTTATGAGGTATACAGAACTGACCTAATTATTCAGGCGAGAACTTTACATACCGCAACGGCTAAAACATTTTAATATATAATATTCCTACTATTATTCCACGTATATGGAGTGTGGAAAGGTTTCCATGAAATAACAAAATACGGCACATTTTTTTTTTTTTTTTTTTTTCTGGCGGTCTGCCTTTATTAAACAAATACTACAAACTATATACAACACTACAGCTACTACAGTAAAAGCATTTGGACTCATAGGGAGTCCAAATGCTCTAGCCCACTATCAGTTGGCAGCGTGCCCAGCATGCTGGCAGCATTGCCCCGTTGAATTGCAATGCTTATTCTTTGAGAAATTAGTAAAAATTAGTGTGGGACGGTACATGCGTAGACACTTTACCGCCGTCACACCTTTCTGAAACCCACGTGAGGGCTGGCGCTGCGGCTACTTCGGCAGAGCAACTCAAGCGGCGCAAATATGCTAACCTCGGTATGGGTTACATATTTGAGCCGTTTGGTGTAGAGACGTTGGGTCCGTGGGGACCAGGAGCTCATCGTATTTTCCAAAATTTATCAGAGCGCTTGGTCGATGTGACGCGTGATCAAAATGCTGGCACCTATTTGGCACAAAAATTGCCTTTGGCTTAATTTTGAAGCGCTCGTAACGAAGTTTGCTTAGTCGTTCCTAAACGATCAGCAAAGTTAAGCAACGTCCGCCGCAGATATGTGACCGCTAGTAACAATATTACGCAGCGCTTCTTTGCTTCAGAGGGCACGTTAAGCTGTCGGTCCCGGTTGTTGCCTTAGGATGGCAGTTGTGCCAGCATGGTGGTAGGGCACTTTGCAAATGCTCACCTGGCTAGCTGCCTTCCCTCAAGTAGAAAATTTGTCGCCAAACACCTATATGTTCTGGGAGATATCCTTGAGAGCCAGTAATTCTACTACTAATATCTGGTGAGTACCATCATGCTGGTCATCTAGCGCGTACTTTACTTTAGAACATTTTTTATAGTTTAGATCAGTTTTATCAGCCTGAATACTGAACTCTCATTGGTCACCTATGGCGTCATAGAATAATACCATAGACCAATCAGCGTACACTATTTCGTTTGCCAACTAATCAAGACTTTGACAAACACTTCAGAAAATGCGGGTAAGTCGCTTATTCTGATATCTAATTGGAAAATATGGACATGATATAAGACATTTTATCTAGTGATGTAGGTACCTTTATATGCTATGTACGATATAAAAGCTTGTCTGTAGTTTATCATCGATATTGTTGTTTACCTTTAATTACTTACTGACATAAAAAGGAAATTTGTTTTCATGAACCTAATATCCTCCAATACATGTTTTCATAAGGTATATTGTATATCTAACATAATACAAACATACGCTTAGTTTTTTTCTCGTGTGTATTTTTGGAAGCGATATTTTTGGCAGCACTTTATTGAATTTTATTACGCAATCATTTTTTCTGTCTGGAACCAAGAGTATGTCAGGCCAAATGTAAATAAAAACTGTTCAATTGCGAGTCGTGCCTCGCTTATTCAAGGTTCCGTATTGCAAAATATTCGACATCCCAAAAATGGAAAAAAAACCTGGTTTTTGATTACAGATTTGAAACTGTAATCCAAGTCCCTATACCCTTACTTTTTTTTGTCATGTGAAATGTGCTTGTACGCAGTCGGTGAGCAGTTGGGTGATGTCTGACTCAAAGGTGGAAAGGACCCCACTGCCGACTAAAAACCCCATGGTGTTTCGCCATCATCGACTAGTGGCAATGGTCGCGGGGTCATTAGCGCACTCATTCCGCAGCTCTCACCGACGTCACTACCCATCTTTTGGGATATACCGCCTCTCTGTTGCCTCGTCCCGGGACACAAAGAGACATCCACATCTCGAGAGGACCTATACCTGATGGGGGACGCCGGCTGTCCCCACAATCAACGCCCCAGTCCCCTGAAAAGAGACGGAGTGTGAGCTCCGATTAGCTTAAATGTATCTCTTCGCTCCTATCGCTAAACCAGCCAGCAATGTCTGCATCCCAAACTTAATTTAACAACAAACAAAAATAAATGTTAAATCTTAAAATATATTGTTTTTTTTTTATAACTTTACAAAATTACAACGACGTTGTTGAATAACGCCTATACACTTGATCGTATATACATAATACATACTTACATATAAATAATACATACGTCTCCATAATCCATAATCCATGTACCTATTTTATATAAGACTAGCTTTTCAGTTATCGCGCAAAACCATTAACCTTTTCTTGCGCAGTTGGATAAAAACAATTCTATATCCTTTCCCGGGTCTCAAACTATCTCCTTACCAAATTTCAACCAAATAGGTCCAGAGTTTTAAAGTTTATTCGTTGCATACAAACATCCAAGTAAACTAATCTTTACTCTTAATAATATAAGTATGATGAAGCGGATGCAATAGGTAGCTTTCAATTAACTACAGTTCTAACACTTTGAGTTTACTTATTAGACAAGAAAAAATATTGACTTTAGTTTTAAAAATGGACAATGACTGTGATAGAACGCACGTCTGATAGAAACCGGTAGGGAATTCCACTGGCGAATAGCTTTGATTAGAAAAGATCGATCGTAGAATACTGTGCCATGTTGAGGCATACAGAGGGAAAGGTTATCTGATGACCTAAGATTGAGAGTATTGGCAGTGTGAAGGAAATTAAAACGTTCCATAAGATAGCGCGGGGTCAATGGATTTAACACAATATTGTAAAGAGGGAAAGAATATATGTGAACATTTCGTCGAAGACGTATGAGAGCCACTTGAGCTTATACCGAATATTCAAATTCCTAAATGGTTAAGACTTTGAGATAGACTCCGAAACGAAAATGGTTCAAAATTGACAACTTTGACAGCTCCCATTTTGTTTGTTTCGATGTATAGGTATTTTATAAAAATACATTTGCACTCTACTCTTCTTTGGCTAACTTTATAAGTGGCCACATTGAAAAATATTTTTATTATTTTTTTAGGTATCTGTACTAGAATAGGGGACCTATTACTAAACCCCGGATGTCTATGCGTCTTAGACGCCAATCTTACCTTTAATGGTCTGTATCTGTGATACGTATTTATATATGTCATAAAGTATGTTACATCATTAACAGCCTTTGTAGTTCTAACAGCACGCAAACGTCCCGATCTTTTATGGTCTTTGACAGAGGAAGTCTTGTTTTATCTGCTGATAGTGCGATTTAGGAACATACGGCTGATACCACGCTTTTGAAGTATCTGGAATATTACCGACGGCTCCATACATAGAGAAATATAATTTATGTGGCTCGATACCCGTTTTGTGCAAGGCGATCACTGCAATCGTATTTCTTGAAGACCCCAAAATATGTGAAATGGCGCTAAATTGAAAGAAGTTTTTAAAACAATAAACACGTTCCAATTTCAAGAAATTAAAAAGATGTAAAAATAATAGTTTTTATGGAACAGTATTTATGGTCAGACTAGTTATAATACTAGGCTGCGTAGATAAACAAGTAATTTATCACCAGGACCCTTGCGTTACGTTACACTCGTGGATGCCCACGTTTCAAGCACGAAAGATATCTGCGTGTTTAGAATTGTCTAAATAACGCTCCACAATAATAACATCTACTTTGATGTGGCCTATTTTATAGTCAATTGAGACCTTTACAGTGATATAAAGTTAAGCATTATAATTATATGTAAACACTCGCGCAAAACCTTCAAGTATTTTAGTTTTACCGTTTAGAGAATTTTGTCTATTAAGCGCGTCATTTAACGTGTTGTAGTTTAATGCACGTTAAGACATCACGCGTTATTTGCAAGAAATCTCTTAAGTAATATCGAAAAAAAGCCCTGATAATACTTGTCAACTCAAGGTAAACCGTCCTGACGTAATATACGATATCGGGTACTATATTTTTACTATTTTTTCTGATTTGAGAGCCCCCTCGTATTTTTCTGCTGGAATCGTAAGATGAAAGGGAAAATAGCATAAGGGGGCAGCAGCACCTTCAAAATAACGGCCATCTTACAGACCGATCCCGAAGACGCCTGACCGCCTAATGAAAAAATTTCAACAATGAAATGAACTTTTACTTTAAACGGCCTAGGGTTAATGTACAATTATAATCTTCTTTCTAATTGATTTCTGGAAAGCAATAGGGTTATGTCGTGACAGACCCACCATACCCCTGGCCATACCCCTGGTGGTACGGTGGGTCTTTTATATTTATTGGATGACTGCTAGACGCGGTCATAGTAAGTTCTTCACTGAAAGGGTTCGTTCATAGTAACCATTATGTTTATTCCAGTATCATGACCATTTCCCTCCACGTTAGTAATAATTGACTCGTTAACTGACGGTACTACAGCTCGAGACAATCCGAACGCCACAGGTTTTATTTATATCTAATGCATTATTTTATTTATACCATTGCTAGGCGACGGTAGAATAAATACTGAAAATAGGTTTACTCAGAGACGAAACCTTACTTATAGGATTGTAAGATGGTTTGACGAAAAGGCACCAAATTTCTTAAAAAAAATCGTACGAAATAACATGTCGCGGGTCATAAAAAAATCGAGTCATCGATCAACCATTCTTAGGGCCTGATCTTCCAATCCGAGCTACCGTGGTAAGTAAGTCATACTTCAAACTTTAATAATTTGTTCCTATTATTTACGTACGGACATGGAGATAAGGATTGCAATAAAATAGGCCAATGTGAGTTGAAATCAAAACAAAAATATTTCTATACATTCGTTTATGTTGACGATATAATTGAGTTCTCCAAATTCCAGTCTTTGAAATATTTATACTAAAACATCTTTTGGACACAGTTATAACTCGTATAGTATAATCGGCGTCCTATCTTAGTTACGTAGCTTTTAAAGTTTTCTGTACTAACAATTTGAACTACAAAACAGATATTTGAATTACAGATAACTGTAATTCAAAACAGATATTTATAAGCCGTTTATCCTAGACAACAAATGAAGAAAAATGTTTTAGGTCTATTCATACGTCTTATAACAAAATTGGTGTTCATGGTTTTATTTCACGCAAATATCAATTACAATAAAAACATATCAATACTTGAATTACCATAATAATGTATCATACAATTCTATGCCTTTACTAACGAAATACTATGAACTATATACAAACCTAAAGGTGCTACGATGAAAGCATTTAGACAACCTACAAGTCATTGCAGACTCATAGTCAGTCCAAATGCTCCAACCTACTACCAGTAGGCAGCGTATAATTGCATCTCGACCTAAAAAGTATTTACTCAAAGTCGTATTCCTAGCCGGTTTTACATTGTCCAAATATTATGAATCATTAAAACAGACACCATTTTTCGCAGGACATTTTGTCCGAAATTTTCCTCTTCCAGAACATAATTTCACTTTTAGTACTCGAAATAAAATATAAAAAATGTCAATTACCTCCATTCAAGCAACGTGGAGCCTCAAAATTGGTCTCATCACAAAATTTTCTTTCAAGAAAAACCTAAGGACAGCGCTTTTTACGTGTAATATTCTGTCGTTTTAAATAATGGTTGAAAAATACGAGGACGCGCGGTATTAGGCGAGATTTTTTTAAGAATTTTCATTGTAAGTGGTTGTACAAAGAGGGAAGACTCCGCACCAATTAGTGTCACTCGTTTATTAGTTCTCGACATAGAAGGGGGAGGCATGACACAGTGGATTAGTAAGCAGTAGGTTACCTTGATATCAGTTTACTATGTGCAAGTTCATGTTTTAAAATATATTAACATGCTTGACCTGTAATAGTTTTGATAGTTTTGGTACTGCAACTTACTTCATATCTATGTTGGTAGTCTACTTTTAATACATTTAGAGATATCACATTTTATTTTGGTGGTTAAAATATTATTATATAGGTTGACCTCCTATTTTCAGTTAGTACACAACCACTATAATCAAAGAATATAAATTATAGAACATCACGCATCACTTGTCATGTATCTAGCGATAAAATAAATAAAGTAAGTTAAGCGCCAGTTACATGCGTCAACAATGCATATTTCACTATCATACGAGCATTGTTTAAACTCTTCATACCACCGTGTGATTGCCATAATACGCCTGCAAAAAAATTCACTGCACACAAGACAGAAAATTAAAAAAAAAAAAAGTGTCGAAAAAATTTGATTGGAGTTTTTATTTATCTCCGAGGAAAATTCAGATATAACTGAGCTATATAAAAATTATTACACCTTAAGCTCTGAATAGATTGACGTTGATTTTTTTTAAATTACTGAGTATTCATGTTTTGATCATCCAGTTGATATTAATTGACAATAATTGAAAACTTGCCCCATGCTAATTGACTGTTAGTGGGTACATGAGTACCAACCAGAATTCCAAATAAAAGTTTGTGTCAAATTCTTAGCTGAACTTTCCCAATGTGTCCCAATATTTGTTGGTTAATCTACTTAAGAAAAAATATCACAATGACATAAAAATAATTCATATTATTAATCTGTCAAACGACGAAAACGAAATGATTAAATAAACAATAAGCTCGCTAGTTGGTGCGGAGTTCCCCAACTGTTATTTTTTACTGTGACTAAATAGGCGCAAGTGTCAGGAAGTAAGAGGATGAAATATGGACCTTATTTCTTATTCCTGTAATGGCACGTTAGTCAAATTTATTGGTAGTCATATTAAAGTGTAGTAGTTTGCCTACAGTTCTTAGTTGATGGCCGATAGATAGAGGTTATAAAGGTCCTTGTTCACTAAGGTTATAAATATATACAGGTGGCTAAGTGCTATATGGGTAGTTTAATGGGACATATGGGGGTGGGCCAACGAGGAAGGCGGCGGCATTATGTGGCAAGTGATGTTGTGCACTTTATTTGTGTGTTGTGGATGTGGTTCCAGGGGTTTAGTAGAAGTGAAATGCTCTCAAAGATAATCCAGGATGATCCCGGTGCATTCCTATGGATAAAGTGGATACCTTTACAAAGCACCAAAGCTGGCCACCGTGGGATTTTTAGTCGGCGAAAGCCCCACAAACTCCGGTTTGCTCCCTATTGCATACATAGGTATGTCAGCTGGGATTTCCTTTTTTTACCAAAAAAAGTCTAGATAAGTTACCACCCTAAAAGTATAACCGCTTAAATACGTAATAATTACTATCGCGATACGACATGTTCATGACTTGATAAAATATCACACGTATTTCGACATATCGATATCGATTAATATTCAAGATTGGAAGAGTTGAGCCATATCCATTTAATTTTGTAATTCCTGTAATTATGTATCATAGTACATAATGCTCGTGTGTTAACATGAGATCTATCATATTGCTCTGGTTTTAAGTTCATAATGATTTTATATAAAAAAGTATTTTATTTTACGTTCATAATTTAATTATTCATTTGATAGTTCAAAACGTCATTAGAAACGCGTGAGATTGGTTGGAAACTCCGTTGCCAACAAACGAATAACTGTTTTATTTTATCAATTACACTTTGTTATATACAAATAAATATACGTATCGATCAGCCAGTTAAGAAAAAATGGGTTTATATTACCACAAAAATCGCCTTTAGTTAAACAGGAATGGTATTTTATTAGATGGTATTTCCGTCTCATCTCTAGTTCCCAACCGGACCTTAGGGAGACATTAAAGGGACCGAAACCGTTACCTTATTACGTGTACAAGTTTATTATTCCTATCCTATTTCGGCTATGGACAAAGTTAGCAGTTTGGGGTATACGAATATTTTGGTACGTATACATAGAAAAAGAAACTTTTAAACTTTTTACATAGAAAAAGAAACTTTTGTACCCAATTTCAATTCGAAAATATAGCTGCTCGTCATGCTTGTATTCCCTGATGGGTGGACATCTAAGCACTCACATATGTTTTGTTGACACGCAGTAATAAGCGAGCGTATTTCCATCTACCCGGCACAATTCCAAACTCAAGACTGGTACTGAAATTTTTTATCAGAAAAACTAAAAAAAGTGGTAGTCATTATTCATACTTCATAAAAAATTAGTAGTAAGCCATTATTATAAATTAAATTGACTTCTCATGAAATTTCTGTTGTTCATTGTTCTGTTTGGTATGTTTTTTTATGGATAATTTAGTTTTCAGAGGTATAACTGTTACTTTGCCGTGTTTTAGAAGGTCATTTTGTTCAAATAGTGGTAGTGCATTTCGATGTTTATGTTTGAATTGTATTTTTAAGTAATACAGTATAGGCTCTAGTAACTACTTGAGGTATTTAATCTAATAGCAGTTCAATAAGATTTTTTTTAATTCTTAGATTGCCAATTGACCTCTGTCCTCATACTAGATAAAAGAATATCTATGATAATATCTTTTCAGATATCTGGACTAACATAAAATATTATAAAAATTATATATTAGAAAAACTTGGCTAGTTAGATTAATTAGTGTCAGTAGTAGGTAAAAAATCTTAAATTTTTATTTCTGACTAAAATTAACATATTTAAATATAAAACTTAAACTTACTGAACAACTTAATCCAATATTCCGCTACCATTAGGCAGTGTTCCCAAAAATGCACAAAAAGGATAAGCATTGCCATACAACGTGGCAATGCGGCCAGCATTTTGGGAACACTGTGTTATGGTAGCGGAGTATTGGATTAGTTTTGTAGTAAGTTTAAGTTTTTTAGTTATGGATAATTTTAGTCAATTAAATATTTACTGCCCTCATTGTGTATAAAATTTACACAACCTCCTTGTAATTCAATAATATTTTCATTTCATCTTATTTGCAACTGCCATAGTATGTTTTTGTACAGAATTTTTACATTTACATTAAAATTGTATTGTCGTTAAAATATAATACTTTTTTATGAATAGATTCAGGCGTTACTTTGCGGATATCCATATTTAATAATAACAAATATATATAAAATATTTAAAAAAAACATAAAATTAATATTTTAATAAAACACTTAACAAATATAAAAAATATATCTAGTGACAATTCCCCCTAATTTACCTGCTAAGCCGACGTGACGTCACCAACGCCACGCAGCCAAGTCGGAATTGTCACTAGATATATTTTTAGGTGTTTTATTAAAATATTAATTTAATGTTTTCTTAAAATATTTAAACAATATTTGTTATTATTATATGTTTTACCAACGGTATGCCTGTTTTAGCTACAAATTCAACACTACAAATCATATAAAATGCTACGGCCACTACTATTGAGTCATCAACATGTCCATAAACAAAGTACAAACTAATATATTTTTTTCTCATAAAATGCGTGTCAAGTCACTAGTATATTTGTATACGTGTTACTTATTTTGACAATATACAAATAAAAATATAAAAATCCATAAATGAGTGAATACAACATCGTAATTCAGGTCTGTAATATTTTTTGTATACTATTACTATTATTAATATTTTTTTGTACATTATTTATACCAAGTACCAGATCAGCATAAGCTGAACTCACCACTAATACTAGCTCATTAATAAACGAAAGTCGCCAAAAGCTTATCACTCGTAAACTTGATGGATTGGTCTATTAGCCGTTAGCGTGGGTAAGTTGACGGAATTCCAAAGTGTTTTGTTTTTTTATTAGCTTTTTCCTACTACCATTAAAACCGTGTTAGCCTTCGTAAAAGCCTTGGACAGCACGGATTTCAGTCGCGTAGTAACAAAGAAAATCTGTTACACATTTATTTTGTCCTGGTGATTTATTCCTTGACGGGATATGATTTACACATTTCGTTTTCTAACGGAAATATTTTTTCGAAAGTAATTTGGTTTGGAATACAAGTCTCACAGAAATTATTCAAAGCTGTTTAGTTTTTTCTCTAATGTACGCAAGGCTTCTCAGGCGTTGTAATATTCAGAAATTCTTAGAACATAATTCAATATAAAACATGACAGAAAAGGTGTCTAAAATTTATATGTTGAAAGAATATAATAATATATGAGTATCAAAATGAACAGATATTTAGCTAAACCTGCAAATATTTCCATCGAAGTCTGCCGTGCCGCAGTTCTATGGTTCGATCCCCATCGTTGGCTTGAGTTTCACTGCGTGTTAGAAGAGTATTTTTCGAATCTCGCCTGGGTAGCTAACAACCTCTAAGCAGAAAATCTGTCGCCAAGCACCTAACACTGTGTTCCGACAGTACTTTTTGAGAGTTAGTAAAACTATAGGCACATGAGGCAGTGCAGCTCATCATTTGTGGTGAAATGGAAATTTTATAGGCAGAAGTTAACCCTTAACATCAGTCAGAACTCGTCTTTGTTACGTCATGGTTACTCCTTGACTTCAGGTAGACCACGTGTTTCTTGCGTCTTACATCTGTGTAAAATAATGTTGAATATATGCAAGATCATTCATTTTTAAAACAAAAACGAAAACTAAGAAAGACCTAACTTTAGAAGGTTATAACATAAAATTCAGCAATAGACTGCTGAATTCAACTTTAACCTCATTTAACAAACTATTTATCGAGATAATGAATAGATTCAGGCGTTACTTTGCGGAAATCCATATTTAACAATAACAAACAAACATTTAAAAATATGAAAAATTTATCTAGCGACAATTCCGCCTAAATTACCTGTTACGTGACGTCACAAATAGCCGACGTGACGTCACAAACGCCACGCAGCCAAACCGGCAGAATTTTCAATGCGTTCGCTTCTACACGAAGCATCCTCAGGAGGTCTTGACTCTACGAGCGCATGATCAAGAAACTATATTCTTGAAACACTATGTAGGTACTTGAAGCCACTGCAAGAGAAGCAACAGCATACTACTAATTTTGATCGCACGTCGCTCCTTATATATAAAACATTAAAAGTCTCAAAATACACCTAGAGTAAGTGAAATATAATCCACGAGCGCTAAGTAACAATATTAAAGAAAGTTTGTGTGCGCGAGATTACCCACGGATGTACCGGAGAGACGGATGATTATGCCCTAATCCGGTCTCTGAAAACCCGAAACTCTTAAATTCATTAAGATGTTGTTTTTGTGCATTAGAAATAAAAGTATCTTATTTAAATATTACTACTATAAATTACTCGAGACCTATACGAAAACGAAAAATATCCCATAAGCCGTTTTTAGCACTTAAGTGCAACTACAAAGCAATGATTACTGAGAGGCTTTGGACTGTCATGAGGTGGAAGAACATTTTGCGAACGATCGCCTGGCTACCATTCTCAAGTAGAAAACTTATCGCCAAGCACCTATAATACTGCTGCTGCCGGAACATTAATAGTATGTTCCGGTAGCAGTCCTTGAGAGCGAGTAAGTAATTACGAATATACAGGCATATCAGAATTAACAACTGTGTGTTTTTAATATTTCGTCACAAGTGACGAACACACTTGTGACGAAATACATCTGCTATAGGCAGGGGTTACCCCTTAACATCAGGTAGGCCTCATTTTGTCACAATCATATGCTTTTTTGTTAGAGGATAAATTCGAGTTAGGAGTCATATTTCATGTTAGATTAAACGGTCAGAGCATACCTCGACTATAGAGGTGGATGGCGCGGGTTTCGGAACCCGCACATAACAATAATTTTTCCTCTCGTAATTTTGGAATTATCCTTAAAAACGATGGTAGTTCTTATTCTGTTCACACTAAAATCCACATTCGTGTAACATTTAGTGGCCATTCTGAAGATAGGATTATGTGATTATTTTTAATTTTAGGCATTTTCACATCAATTCAGAGAGCACCAAATTTCATGATACTAAACTTACGGAATTTTAAAACATACCTACGTCGAACACAAAAGGTTCAATGGTAGGCTATGGGGTTAAAAGCGACAAATTAGTTAAGTGTCTGTTTGTACTGAACTCTTAAGCAGAAAATGTTATATTCGTACATATCGAATTAAAACAGCCATTTTGGGTATTTAAGAGAATATGCCATTAGGGGTGAACTGGCCGGTCACTTCTCCATACAAACGTCGAGGGTGATGATAACTTTCTTATTTAAGGTTTAGAATTAAACATGATATCGTTTTATCACCTCATTATCTAGGCTTGTATCGTGATATATTTCAAATAAGATAATTAAAGAGAGAGTTATGAGCTTGAAAACATTTTCATATAAATTTTTCGAGGTTCATTACGTTTCACTTTATTATCATACAAAAAATTCGTGACCACACATGCCTAGAAAATAAAGAGATCATTCGATATCAAACTAAGTTCTGAGCCTAAAACCACATAAAGGAATAATCATCCGTCGACGTTAAGGAGAAGGGACCGACCAGTTCAATCTTAAGTGTTTTTTTAAACAAACAAAGTCACAATAAGTAAAATATAAGCTGCGAGCGCTAAGTAACTACATTAAAGAGAGTTTACCCGTGGATGTATCAAGGAAGCTGGTGATAATCCGTTAATCCTGTCTGAGAGAGCCCGGAACTTGTAAATTCAGGAAAGTTTTACCTGTGTCTTTTCCCGTACTTATCTGCTGGTTTTGAACCTTTATAACGAGTAAAATTGAACTATTACCGTAAAACGGGGTGTATAGGGATTAAATAAAACTTCAAGTAATATTTATTTCAATTTTACGTTTGATAATATTGTATGATGTAATTCTTGAGTTTTAGTTGCACGGTGGTTTTAGATAAAATACAGGTAACAATTTAAGTATGAATGAGCTTTGCATAATTTTTGAAATTGACATCTTTTTCAAAAAAAAATTGAGGTCTATAGGGACTAGCTAATATGATAGCGAAAACTTGCAAGAGTTATACTTACTTAATCATATCTATAGGTAGATAAACAAATCTGATTAAAAGTAGATACATATTAATATTTGTCCAAATTTATAAGAAGTTTTAATAATACCTCGTTAATGTTGACATATTAAGAAAACACGATATGGTACCATCAAAATAAAAATAAAAGATATTTTGCACTCAATACTAACAACCCACAACACGAAATAATAAAATAGTTTTGATTTCATATCAGAACTTTACAGAATCTTAAATTATATATAAGACATTTTCAAATGACATATAAAAATAAATTAAAAATTAAAAATAATGTCTGCTCTGCCAAGAAATTGTAAATAAAATTGTAATAATATACGGATTTAAATAATATACGGACATTTAAAAGTTGTGGTGAAATAAAAAACTTAAATACCTACTTGTCTAGATTTCATGCCTAATACTATATACCTCAACTTATCCCTATTCACCTACTCAAAACCCTATACACCCCTTTTTTACAGTATACTGTTTGACCTATTATATTTAAAATAATTTATCAGTTTTTCAAGTTAATATTACATAAACTTTGCCCCTAAGTTACACAGTAAGTAGTCAGCAGTAGTAATGCTCTAAGGTTTTGTCAGGAATAAAATTGTGTGGCTTTTGGAACGTGTATTGGTCGAGCTTTGCGTTTTCGTCTTGGCAAGGAAATCGCCGGCGTTTATGGCGGGAATTTAATATTAATTTTTATTTTGTTGCTAGGTTATATTGTTCTTCATTACACACGAGATTCGAAGGAGATTTGTAACGATATCTAATATATTGATAAATTACTTACTGAAATGGCTACATTTAAAATAATTTCATAAAATTACTGGTACATTATAATAGTAAATGTCTTAGTAATATACATACATTATACACACTATAAATACATATAAACTTTGTTTGTAAGTGTAACCTTAAGCCTAAAAAAATTTGTAAAAAAACAGGTTCAGAAGGTGCTCGTATCGTAACCTTCTAAGGTTCGGGGTTATAAGACACATTCGGTTCGGGGTTTTAAATCAAATTTAAGTTATACCTAAAGTAGCTGTTTTAATTATTAGGCAATAACGAAAATAGTACGTGAATTTAAAAATAATTGTACCATGTAGCTAGCTGGTCCCTAAAATACAGGTTAACCTAGTTTAGGGGCCAAAAGTATTTTGAAATCGTAACTGGATTTTATAACAATAAACGTTATTATTATATATTATCTGTCACGGTTTAACGTAACTTTCAATAGTTTGCATAGTTTGAGGTAAATTATGGAATTGTTAAGTTACATTGTAATGATGTTTAATAACTTTCAAGATAATGAGCAATAATGTTTTCTCGATTACTATGAACACGTGGAATAGTCACCAAACCTATATAGCCACAAGTGCGATAGAACTGATAAAATTTCCGCTATAGACGACAGTTTCTACCTAAAGAATATAAATATAAGGACTATTTTTATCTATTATAATAAGGTCACAAAGGTAAGAATTCCCAGTATCTGTATTCAACCATCCGCTATTCAACATAGCAACCGTTCGTTATCAATAGTTTCTGTTTGTAATTTCCATAGCAATACCATGAATAGTATAAATGAATAAATAACCATATTTATTAATGTGGTAATAGCCAGTAACCTTTCATCTCAGTTACCAATAGCACCTATTATGTAGAAACTCTTTGGACTCACGTCGAAGAAATAAACGATCGTAAGTAAAACAATCCATTTGACATTACTGACATATATGAGCAGCATACCACTATACACGTCGACGAAGTTTAGGCGTTGATGTACATTATGCGCACAACAGGTTTTATAAACTAAATAATAAGTATACTACCAACAAGAGCATTCCCAAAAAAAGTTGTTGCAAGCAGCTTATCATAAGAACGAGGTGAAAATAATCTACAAATCATTTTCAGGGTTCCATACCCAAAGGGTAAAAACGGGACCCTATTACTGAGACTTCGCTGTCCGTCCGTCCGTCCGTCTGTCACCAGGCTGTATCTCAAGAACGGTGATAGCTAGACAGTTGAAATTTTCACATATCCCCTCCTCACGGTCCCCAGGTGGTACTAATCATGTGGTGAACCAGGTGGTAGGCCTCTTGATCAACAGGCCGTCTTGGTGGGTACCACTGCAGTGTCAGATATTCTACCTCCAAGCAGTAGTGTGCAAATACCGCTGTATTTAGGTCTGACGGGAATTGTAGCAAGTGAAATTACCGGCAATAGAGACTTATAATCTGATGTCTTGGAGTGTCGAGTGCAGGGTATTGTCAGACACAATGTTGACACTGTAACTGTAATGTACAGACGTGACGATTAATATTAGGCACGGGTTTGTCCGTCTTGGACCGTATTGACATATTAAATAAACGGTGAAATGGCTGTACCGATTTCAATGAAACATATATTTAGTTAGTTTAGGTCCTAGTTTAACACATATGATATCATCATCATTACTTTCATTCATCATCACCGCTCGGCCATCATTACTTTTTTGAAGCAATGATGGCCGAGCGGTAATAGCTATGGACTGCCGTGCCGCAGTAACCTGGTTCGATCCCTACCGCCGACTTGAGCTTCACCGCATGGTGGAAGGGCATTTTGCGTTTCCCCGCCTGGCTAGCTACCACCCTCAAGTAGAAACTCTGTCGCCAAGCACCGAAAGGTGTGTTCCGGCAGTAGTCCTTGAGAGCCAGTGAAATTACAGGCACAATGAGACTTAACAACTATGTCTCAATGTGACGGGCGCAGTGCAAATCGTGACTTGTGATGAATTGCAACTGTTATAGGCAGAGGTTAGTCCACTTAACATCAGGTGGGCATCGAGCTTGTTCCGTCACAATAACAAAAAAATAAAACCACTCTTTTGAAACCGCGAGGCGCAGCTAGTATTAGATAAAATTACTAGCGTTCTTTTCACAGAAATTTAATTTTTTTCGCGGCTTTTAATAGTTAATAAGTTTACGGATAAGCTTATACAACGTTTACACCCAAAGTTTAGGTTTTAGCACTACGCCCAGCAGCTCGAGTCTGTTTATTAAATTTTATGATATATATTATTGCTGGGTTTTCTTGGTGAAAAGAAATTTCTTTGAGAATATAAAGGAGGCCCACGGGAGGATTTAAGACCTGGTTCAGATAGTTGTTAAATTTGTAGCTTTGGAAAAGGCGAAAGGGAAACTTTGGAGATAATTTCTTAATTATAGCTTCTTATACTAATAAATACCACAACTTTATCAAGTATTTTCTGTAGTAGGAGTTCTACCCTTGCAAAAGCCTTGGTGTAGTTGCTTTCCACGATCTTTCTAATCGAGTCTTTCTTTTTTAGATATATCAGTATAAAACAATCTGAAGAATTCTACCGCTCGTTGTGTGTAGCAAAGTGAGTGCAGAATACAGGGCTCTAGTGTTAGAAAAAATTGTAATTCGATTTTTTTTATTTAACATGCCTTTATTAACTTAGTCTTATATTTATTATTAATATCCTACTACTATCCTTTCTAGTAACGGATAGTCGTCATTTTACCCGTTTTTGCTTTTCCCCGAATAATGTAAATGAAAAATTTGATATTCCCATTTTTTTCTCAAGCTAACACAACAATAAGATTATATTGTAATGCTCGATAAAATGTGAATTACTTCCGTGCCGATACGTCTTAGAAGCCTTCAAGAATAGAGCATATTCCCTCCTCAAAGGCCGGCAACGCATCCTCGAGACCTCTGGTGTTGCGAATGTTCGTGGGCGACGGTGATTACTTACCACCAGGTGAGCCTTCGGCTCCTTTGCCCTCCTATCCCATAAAAAAACTTCTTGCAGCCTTTAATAATTCCAGCCAATCTTTACTTATGCATTTATAGTCTCTTATTTCGAACTACTCGGAAACACAATATACTGAAATTTAATTAAATGGTGTTTAGCTCCAAGAAACTTCTAAAAAAACTAACGCTCAGATCGCAAAAATTATTAAAGGCTATAAAGAAAGTTCATTAGACCGTCGTACTGGAAAAATGATGCGGTTGAAATGAAGCACTTAACCTCTAGAAATTGGCAGCATCTAGCTATCCCTACGGAGATAAAAGTACTCATACTTTATGCTCTGAAAATGTTTCTATTACTTCAATATTAGCTAAAAGCTATACCATATTGCCAGTATGAAGGCCACAGATGGTTTTTAACCACGTAAATTTTTACTAAGCATTTTATACGACTGTCCAAAAAGAGTGTTGTGTTTTAGGATTCTTGTATACCTATGGACTTTTAAATGCCTGAACTGATTAGGATGCATATCATCTTCTTTAAAAACCTTACATCATACCCAGTGACACAGGTGTTCTATTTATTTATGACAGGGCCGTCATGTTTTTATATTTATAATGATTTGCTTGATTCAAATTCAAGCTTATATTTATACTACCAACTTGAGTTATATCTCGTCCCTTATCCCATGCTTGTGGGGTTGGTACATACGTTATCTCCAACAATACAAAGACAAAACAAGAACATGTTAAAATTATGTGTTACAACACCGGAGACATTCACGAGACATAATTATAAAAAGCTCTTAAGGCGCTGACAAGCGCAGTTGCTTCACTTATAGAATTTAAGCACAATCTTTTTAGTTTGTAGCAGCAAGGATATTATAATGTTAATTTTAATATTTTTTCTTAGATTGTGTCCAAAATACGTTTCCTTTTCTCGGTCGAATAAAAGTGGAAACTAAACTAATAATACTATTGTAACGAAAATATCTTTATTATTGACGTATGTATATTTACAAAATATATCAATAAATAGGAAAACATAATGAATAGATTCAAGCGCTACTTTGCGGAAATCCATATTTAATAATAACAAATACGCAACGCAGTCGCATAACGCAGTCTCGATCGCGTGCTCGTAGAGTCAAGATCTCCTGAGGATGCTTCGTGTAGAAGCAAAATGCGTCGAATACTCTTCCGGTTTGGCTGCGTGGCGTTTGTGACGTCACGTTGGTATGACAAGAGATTAGGCGGAATTGTCACTAGATATATATATAACTCTATAAAGATTTTTTAAGTGTAGTGTATAATTAAATTGATTTTATCTTAAAATACTTTTAAAATATTTGTTATTATTAAATAGGAAAACCTTATGAAGAGAGACAATTTAATTTTTGGAAGTTAATATTGAATTTACGTTGCCAGTTTTGTGTGAATAACCTTTTATTCCTTTCTCACCCAATCTGAGATTATCGTCGCCTCTCTTTCGCTACTACGCAGATCGACATTGATGGATTTTCAGCATTTCTCAACGTGTTTTGCATTAATATGCTGACAAAGGCTGAAATTACTTTTGAGTAACCAGGGAGATAAACTGTTAAGAAGTACACTGTGCAGTACTTTGTACACTGTGCAGAAACGCTCTACTCACGTCGTTATATTTACTACACCCATAGGATATAGAACAGTCCCGGTTTTATCGAGCCAGTACCCGAAACAATACTGAAATCATCTAGTTCCTTATTACAACAAAAGTATCCAATGATGAAAGAAAACAAATAAAAGGATCCATACGAAAAGACGTCAAAGCTACATTCGCCGTATTGTGTTCTTTACCTTTTGATGGGGATTCTTACGACAAGCTTAGGTGTCGCTCATAAAAATTACTTCAACAAACGTAATCCTTAAGACTACACCCGTAAAGCACATTTTGGATTGTGTCAGCAGAGTTTATATCCACTATAAGAAGTTATTTGTAGATATAATAATGAGATTGTCTCTGATGGATGGCGTTGTAAACTAAAATTTCCTTGACTCAGGTGCAAGACACTTCTTGGTCCATTACCGAACTTGGTTAATTGGAGGGAAGGCAACATCTAAAGTGGGATCGAGATATTCGTAGTCGTTTTGTTAACGTTGTAAATTGTCCGCTAAAACTTTTGGGCACGATTATTCATTCAAGAAATTAGCTTGCTATCTAAATTCTTAGAAAATGGTTTTCAGTTTATTCTGCTGAAAATTTGTGAGAAACTTGTTGTTTTTGTTTCAATGGACTTCTATTTATTTAAAAGACTAGTGTAACTTGCCTAGCTATGTAGGCAATTTTGATGCGATACCGGTAAGATTAGTTTGCGACAATCAAAAGTGGAAATACTGACTGCGGTCACCATTTTGAAACGTGACCGCTACTGGCCTTTACTACTGAGCGCTTCCATGCTTCTGAAGGCTCATTAAGCCATTGGTTCCGGTTGTTAATTTAGGATTAAAGTCGTTTGACTAAGTTGGATGCCTTCGGGTGGTCTGAGAACTCCAAAACTTGCATGTTCTGGGAATAACCGTCTGGCTCTACCCCCTTTACGTAAAAAATCTGTCGTTAAGCAACAAACGATATGTTTAGGCAGCTGACCATGAAAACTAGTTAACATTCTGGGTAGGCTTGTTTACAATCTTGAATTTTGACACGCTCTTAGTGTAGCTTACTTAGTCATTTTAAACCGATTCCTTAAGTTAAGCAACATCCGCTGCGGTCATGTCTTGGATAGATGACCTGTAGTGGCAATTCTATTGAGTGTTTTTGTGCTTCGGAGGGCACTACAAGCCGTGGGTCCTGATGTCTTAGAATAGCTAATGTCAGTGGCACAGATCATAGTTTTATGATCTGATGTCAGTGGCTTTGTGGCAAAGCATTTACTGAATACGCACCTCGCTACCATCGTCATGTGAAAAATCCAATGCAAAGCACCTAATGGTGTGTTCCGGCAGCTGTCCTTGAGAGCCTGTAATTCTAGGTTATCCTGAACAACACCTTCGAACACGTCATCACTTCATAATAAACAAAAATAAATAATGACCACATGACGAGATTCAGGTGAAAAGCTAATTAATATTCCAACAACATAAGTCAATAAAGGCGAAAAACCAGAATCAAAATAAAATTTTGAAAGTTAAAACTATCGATATTGCTTTATCAAAATATTCCTGCACTAGCAACTAGAGCAAGCCTGAGTTTTCTAGAGTTTTAAAAGTTGCGTTGTTATAAGTTTCCCGATGCTTGTTATATCGGACTATTCGAAAACATTAGTTCAACTATAGGTGCTTGTTGATCGTTATTTAACAAAAGATTTCCAATCAAATGGGTTATTGGTAATAAAGATAAAATATACTTATGTTCGTGTGGTCGAAGATTCAGGCTAGCTTAGAATTACTGGCTCTCAAGGACAGCTGCCTGAATACACTGTTAGGTACTTGGTGACAGAATTTCTACTTGAGGGTGGTGGCTAGCCAGGCGGGCATTCGCAAAATGTCCTACCACCATGCTAAATGGGGATGAGTGGAAACATGCGTATTATGAGCCTCCTTCACGCAACTGGTTAGCGAATCCACAATCTTAGCTGGTGGTAAGCGATGGTGCGGTGTTACAAGCTGAACCTTGAATTACTGCTTCTCAAGAATAGACACATACCGAAAAATGCGTAGGGACAGGCTCTTCACTAGCTAAATTAATTTTCGAAAAATACCACGTTAAACTTTAAATTACTACAGCTTCTTGAATACACCGTAATGTTCTTAGCGACAGACTCTTTTTCTTCTTTTCTTCTGCTCTTTTTTTATTTCTTTCTCTTTAGAAAATCGTAGTCAGCCAAACGAGCTTTCCCAAAACGACGAGCTCATCAATTGGCTCAAAAGTCGACTGGCCATAGAAATGTATTTTGAGTTGTTATAGAAAACATGACATATTACAATACACTAGCTGGATAGATGATATTCTAGCTCGTTACCTCACGGAGAATTTTAATCAGTTTAAATATTTTTCAAAACGGCTCCAATAGACGAAATATAAGATTTTTTTTTTCCTTAGAATCCTTCATTGTTATACTAATCACAATTTTGTCACAATATGTATCTCTAACAACTTCAACTATGGAAGAGGTTCTCAAATCGACTGTTTATTTTTTATGTGTGTGTCAGCTCATAACTGACATTAAGTACCGTTTTTTTTTATTTTTTAATATTCTAAAGTTTCATTTTAATTTTAGTGAGATCTGACGAGTAGTATTGTAGTTATTATATTTTTTTTTACAATAATTATATAATTAAATTTCTGCTCCTGTTAATGTTGTCAATTTGAAATAATTTTTGTTACTGGGTCTTTCACATAAACAAAACTAGTTAGAAATCTTAAATTCAGTATCCTATGAACTAACCATAAACCGAAAATATCGCAGACGCTGATTTACAATGTGGTTTTGAAGCTATTACAAAAATCAACAAACATTTCTTTTTCTAGCTCTTTCAGATTAAAACTCAATTCGCACTTGACCTGATTTTATATCTAAGAAAGTTCTTATTAAGCTGTAGAACTAAAGCAAAAGATTATGAATCATTCACCAAAAATTAAAGTAACGAGACGCCTCGTCAAATAGCTTCCAAGTTTTCCAAGTAGAAGTAAGTTTAGCTCGATTAAAATTCTGTAAGCATCACGAAGGACTATTTTTGCGTGGTAACGTTAATGAAAGGTTTATAGAAAGTTAGGGTATACTCGAAATTATAAAAGGATTTAATGCTTTAATAGTAAAAGCGGTCTCAGTTTTACTTTATAATGAATTTTACAAGTTATCAGTGAAATAAAGTACCCGTATCGGGTACAAGTTTGACTAATTAGTATTGAAAAGATGTAGGCGTGTAATGCGCAAACAATAATAACAAATAGATTTTTTTTCTTATGAGAAAACTCTTATGGAATATTTTAGAAAAACATTTAATTAATAAATTTAGTGACAATTCCGCACGATCGCGCGCTTTAATAGTCAAGACCTAAGGATCCTTTGTGTAGAATCGAAACGCGTCGAAAAACCAGCTTGGCTACGTGGCATTCATAACGTTATGACAGCTTAACATAAAAATTGACGGAAATGTCACTAGATATATTTTTAAATGTTTTCTAAAATAAGATTTTAATATTTTCTTTTAAGCGCCAATTTCCTCCCGGAGGGACTTAAATAGTAAAATTCAGAATCGAAACGTAGAGAAATATGATAACATATATTTAAAAATATTGTCTAATAGAACAAACCCATTGAGGAGGCTGTTATTCTTGTAGAGACAGAGATACTTTTCTATAAACTTACTTGAATTTCGATATATGGCTTGTCTCTTTAGTAGAGGGAGAGTGGGTGAGGTGGGGACTGTATTACTATCTATCGGATACACTTTAAAACTGACATGGCTATTGAAAATGTCTTGACAAGAAAACGAAAACTAGATAAACCTAATAAAACTGTGACCAAGGAGTAAACCCATCAGGACCTCGGGATTTGTAATAACTCTCCACCAAAAAAACAAACGCTCGCATCATAATGTTTACCAAATTCTTTCGAGGCTTTTTGAAAACGTCTAACGTTACTTTATTTATAACTAGCTTTCCAGCCGCGGCTCTGCCCGCGCGTGTATCGGTTATCGCGCAAAACCATTCACTTCTTTTTGCGCAGTTAGATAAAAACTATCCCATGTCTTACGCGGGGTTCATACTATCTCCAAACCAAATTTCAGCCAAACCGGTCGATCGGTATTTAAGTGTATTCGTTGCATACAAAAATACAAAATATTTCCTCCTTATAATATTATGGTAGATTGCATGCATAGTAGTCTTCTCTAAAATCTAAGTTAATTTATCTTAGTTTCTTCAGAGATTAATGCAGTGAGAAACCGACGACATTTGCAAATGTACTAAGTAAGACCACATATTAAATACTGGTGAGGATCCACGACTAATCTGAGGCTGAACTCCTAATGGGAAGCGGCAGCTTAGACTAATACACTACGGTGCAGTAGACATATATACCTACTTAGTTATGCCTCCTTGGTATCTTCGTAATCTTCGACTACATAATATTACTTATTAATGAGTTAAGCTATCATATTATAGAATCAAAGTCAGAATCGTAATTTTCTATGAGATTGTGACGGAAGTTGCACGAAGGATATCGGATTTTAAGCGGTGAGTTAAGCTTACGAGTGAGTTAAACTACATAGAGTTAAGGTTAAAGGATCAAAATCAGAATCTTATCTGTTTTCTTTAAGATTTTGACGGATGTTACACGAGGACAACCGGATTTTAAGCGGTAACCTCTTACCCTTGCATTTCGTCACAAATGAACTGCGCTGCGCTCGTCACCCTGAGATACTGATGTTAAATCATTATGTGCTTGTAATTTGCCTAGCTCTCAAGGACTACTGCCGGAACAAACTGTCAGTTGCTTGACGACAGATTTTCTATTTGGTGGTGGTATGGTAGCCAGGGGAGCATTCGCAAAATACCCTATCATCATGCTAAAATGACTGCCATGTTCAAAAAGGCAACGACCGTGCCGGACGTTGCTTAACTTTATTCATCGGTTGTAATTATAAATGTGCCGGCCAGTAATTCTAAGTGACCGTGAACAACATGATCGACTGCATTATTACTCACCATCAGGTGAGATAGTGGTCAAAGGATATCAGGCATAAAAAAAACTCATTAAGTATCTTTGGCCATTGGCGTAAAACTTATCCCCTTTGTGTATCTTTACGCAAAAGATTACCTTTCTCGGAAGAAGACAATTCGAGCACCACTACGGTATTTCAGATTTACAATATTGGTTCCAAGGTAGTGCGCCACAGGTAGAACATTTCTTTTACAATAAGGAAGGGACAGGTGGAACGTGTCTTTTGACGAATTCGAGGTATTTAGATGAAAAAAAAGATCTAAAGACGTCTCTAATTCTATACAACACAAGGTGCAAATAAAAATGTACCCTATTCTGTAAAAGCTTAGACTTATTTTGGTTAAAATTTGACAATTTTTTACAATGAATAAGCAGGTAGTCGAATAATTCCTTGCAAATTGCGCACCCTCTGTTTGACAAAACCTTTTTTCTTTAGTTACTCTTTCTTTAGATTATGAAGAATTTTATTCCAGTTATTTCTAAAATAGATACAGGTTATTTGGCTTTTTGTACAATGCTACATGTACTCGTAATAACATATTTTATCGTGTAACTAAATCACTCGAATTTGTTAAATAAATGACATGAATGAGGCAAATAAATTTTTATTATTACGTTACCATCTTTTTCAGAGACATTCTCCTTTTTTAGACTAGCCTTTGACATTAATATCTTACTTATGGTAAGTGGTGATGCGGTCGAATATCTTGGAGAATTCGTCAAATGTCAGACTGAAGGCGTCGTAAAAATGTCAGGCTGTGGGCGTAGGAGGGACAGTCGTTTCGTATGCGATTGAACCAAATAGCGTTTTTTACTAACAAATTCATATAAAAATGAAAGTTTTTCAAAATCGAATAACATTTTTAGGTATTTTATCATATTGTAACTATACTGTACCTGTACAATAACCGTAATATTATGGTTCACTCTATTACGATGTAGTACCTGGATACCTAATTATGCCGGGAACAGTACGTTTCTTTCGTATTCTTGGCATATAAATTATAGGGTCAGGAGTACCCATAATTACTTCGTAAGTAATAAAATAGTTAACAGTACATTTTTTAGAATTTTTCAAATTATAATCCAAAACGGTAATTAAAGTCTAATTTGCAAATGACCGGTTTTTATTATTCGTTGATGTATATTGTATTTATTAACATACCAAGTGTGACGTTTATATGTGTAATAGTTTTGCAATAAAGCGAAAACTAAAAACTTAAAAAATAATCTTTTAAAGCTTCGATTAAAATAAAAAGGGAAGATAGGGAACGCTTTTATTACACCTCTATTATCCTCAATCTAATGTATCACTATCATAAAAAAAAAAGTTATAATGCACACAGCTACACTTAATTGTATGATACAATGGGATACGTTTTGATAAACACACACTAAGACAGGGAGATAAGCATGAAATATACGCACACTACCATAAAACATATACACCAGACACTTCTGAGACTCAATCAGATAATCTTGTCTGATTTGACAAGTCATGTTCGAGGTTCGGGTGCCGTTTCTCCCGTTTTTATAATCTCATTTTTAAAAGGACCTTGTTTTATTTTTAACAATTCATTGTTATTCTTTTGAAGCAATGATGGCCGAGCGGTAATACCTATGGACTACCGTGCCGCAGGTCCATGGTTTGATCCCCATCACTGGCTTGAGCTTCACCGCATGGTGGAAGGATATTTTGCGAATGCTCGCCTGGCTACCGCCCTCAAGTAGAGATTCTGTCGTCAAACACCTAACAGCGTGTTCCGCCAGCACTCTTTGAGACACAGTAAAATTACAGGCATACGGGACTTAACAACTGTATGTCTCAGTGCGACGGGCGCAATGCAATTCATCACTTATGACGAAATGCATCTGTTATAGGTAGACGTTAGTGCACATAATACCAGCTGGGCTTCACGCTAGTCCCGTCACAATTACATAAAAAAAAATGTGTTAGGTAATACGATATATTATTTTATTTTGTGCAAATTTCAACCACATATTAAGGTTCCAAAGATACTCGTACAACCCTCAAGGTACAGAAAGCGGAGGTAATAGGTTCCTGCATTCTAATACGGAACCTTAAAAATGAGAGAGCTTAACCCAAGCGGCGTAAATATTTTACTAACCTTGGTTGTAGTTACGTAATTGAGCTATTTTGTGCAGAGATTTAGATTTTTGGGTCCCTGGAGTCAAGGCTTACTGTATTTTCAAAAACTTATCATAGCTTTTTGTCAACGCATCACAAAAATACTGCCTTTAACATTGTTATTTGTGCATTATTGTGTATTTTGTAGTTCTGCTGCAGATATAGATATAGAGAATGCAGTTTAGCTGCAGATGTCTCCATTCCCTTAAGACGGTTAAACAATTGGAACGAAGGGATTCATTTGAGCTATGATCCACTCACTACGATAGCTCAGTTGGTAGAGCATGTCCCGGCTATATGGACGGATGGCCGCGGGTTTGAATGCCGTTCTTGGTACAAATTTTTCCTTTCGTTGCAATTTTGTAAAAACAAATACTATTACTTGGGTATTTGTCTCAATAAAATAGCTTCTCCATGGAATGGGGCAATGCTGCTAGCATATTTTAATAATAACAAATATTTTTAAAACATTTTAAGAAAAAATTAAAATAATGTTTTGACTTAACTTTAAAAATATAAAAAATATACCTACAATTCCACCTATTTTTCCTGTTAAGCCTGTTAATCACCAACGTGACGTTACAAACGCCACGAAGCCAAACCGGAAGAATGTTCGATGCGTTTGGCTTCGACACGAAGTATCCTCAGGAGGTCTTGATGATGCAACAAACGTGTAATTTATACATTTTTGATAGAACATTGATCCAAGGATGAATATTTGATTAGAAATTTGATTTCAGTGGGTCCCCAATACATGAGAAGAAGAACAAGACGAAAAAAACTTTGAGCCTTACATAGAGTAACGGTAAACATAAACGTTCACAAAATTTGTGTGTTATCGGCTGTATGCTAACATATAATACCTACATAGTTAATAGAGTCGTAACTCTACTAACTAAGTAGGTACCGAATAGTTTTTTATAATAAGCGGTTGAAGTATATATATATATATATATATATAGTATATATATATACTTCAACTGCTTTTGCTTTTAGAGTCTCACATTTTTATTCCAAAACCCTCCACTGCCTTCTACCATAATCATAAAAGCAATCGCCCAAGCGAGTCACACGTCCTAAGAATAATTTTCTAACGTCACATTTCAACATACGTGTTCGAGATCAAACAACTGATTTCGTACATTTCATTCTGTTACATTGTAACAACGCAACATGACATTTACGCTTGCGGTATGCATAAAACGAAATGATTTTATTCCAGGGAAAACACGTTCCACTAAAATGTAGGGGAAAATGAAAATAGAAAAAAGGTGAACAAATTTACTGACACAGAAAATAGCTAGACGCGTTCGTCCGCTTATTTCCCTTTTTTTAAGCGCACTGTTTTCCGTAAATGATTGGCTATTATGTTTTCCTTCACAAAGCTTGTTCCATTACAAAGAGAAAACTGTTCAGATCTATGGATATATCATGTTCTGTTTTGTCTTTTGTATTGGCATTATTCTCGTGATACCTTTTTTCGTAGTTTATTTTACATGTTGTACAGCATATGTCTAAGCTTAAAAGTATATTTACTGTTCCTTATCTGGCTGCTGGATGCCTTAAACATTTACAGCCTGCCATTACGTATACACGTATACTTAAGTGTTGCTACACGTAAGGCGCACCTCAGTCCGTTTTGTGCCGTCCAGGCACAACCTGCAAGTAAACCTGCACTGTTATCACAAGTAAGCACATAGGCGTCATTTATTGACAAAACAGTAGCTCGTGCAAGCCTATCAATGAGGCTTGTACAATTGTTAAGAGTAGAGTTCATGGAGCGCTTTCCATACAAAAGTCGTTTCGTCATATTTTAAATACCAAGTTTTCAAACTTGATGAAATGTTGTATGCATGTTGCTGAGCCTAATATCTTTGCTTCTGGTATGCCAGTTTTTCAATGTTTTATTTATTTTATTCCTAAATGTCAAAATAACATTTCCCATACAAAATGATTACAAAACTATAAGCATAGATATTAATCCGGCTCAAGGACATACATGCTAAGTTTCACCGAGTTTGAACACTTAGTATTTAACATTTGAAACGACGTTTGTATGAAAAGCGCCACGGGCACTCTAGCCTTAACATGCTGCAGATTGGGACTGCACAGTCCTGTCATGCAGTTTGATTGTACTCGCGCGTGAGGACGTGTGTTCGAGTCCCGCTTCACTCCAGTAAAATAATTGTCAGGCAACAAATGAGATTTGAATAGTTTAATCTTTCTGTATGTTATATTAGTATTACTTCAAGAAGTAATAATATTCTAATAACAATTTATTATGTAGTCATTAATGTATGGAGTCTTATCTGTAAATTTAGAGAACTATATTAATCCTTGCCAGCTAGAGATAAGTAAGATATGGACTTCCAAAGGAATATATGCGAGTTATCGCGTGCTGTGTGGCCGCATTTCATTTTAAAGATGGAACACGGTAACACTTTCATCAAGACTGTGAGTGCAGACGGGCATTTTGTATGTCCTTCTTAACGTCCTCAGTAGCTTCAGGAAGCGTTTGAAGCGTAGATTGCTAAGTTTTTAAAGGTTAAGCAACTTCCGCTGCGGTAATTTCTTAGATAAGTGTCCGCTAGTTACTTTTACAACGGAGCGATTCATTGCTGCAGAGCGTAAGTTAAGGAGTCGGTGTCTACTATCTTAGCGCGGCAGTCGTTACAGCATGGTGGTAAGGCACAATCAAAACTAGAAAATCAGTCACCAAGCACTTTTTTTCCTTGAGATCCAGTAATTCTATGTTATTTTGAACAACAATTTCGACTAAATCATTATTTACCATCAGTATGGATAATGGTCAAAGGCTAGCCTATCAATCGAATTTAAAAAATGCTGTTATACTACCAAAAAGAGAATTGCCAATTTGAGTTGGCGTTTGAAACCGAAGTCATAACTTTCTACAATATGTTCTTTATGTTGTTGGGAAAAACATATTGTACCAAACAAACATAATACCTGTGATTAGGGTGGGAAGATGATCACTTAGAAGAACCTGCAGGTTTTCCTTTTTTATTTTTATTTTTAACTGATAGGCTAGCCTATGACCATTATTTCATGTGATGGTAAGTGATGCGTATCGTAACGAAGACTTTGTGCTTGGCGACCGATTTTCTACTTGATTGGTAGCAAGCTAAATGGGCATTTGTAAAATCTACACATTTGAAGCAACGAAATACTTTTGGGGTAAATCGTGCAATTTGCCCTTCAACACGTATTACGCGAAATGTATTTTGCTACATAATCACATTTCCTTTTGCGAAATAATTATATTGTCACTGTCTATTTGGTTTCGTTTATCAGTACAATCACCCTTCAAGCTGCGCACCCTGTCCTCGTATTATCCAATACCAAAATTGACCCGGAACAAAACCAGTTATTGGATGTCCCATATGTGGCCCGACCCTGTGTTTAGCTCCCACCCTGTCCTCGCTAGGATGATAATTATTTAGATGTTCTGTATAATTTAGAGATAATATAACGGTTTCTGGGGTAAGTTTTGTACTCTCATTAAATTTATTATTCAATTATTTATTGCTGAGAGTGTTAGTCTGAACACTGCTTCACCTTTTGGTATAGCGTGGCTTTTACTGATCCAACGTCCTTGTCTTGCTAATACGCTTTGTAACGTGCTTACGTTATATTAGTGATACTGGACTTTGATGTCAGGATTTGTTCTGGACTATGGTTGCCCGTGGGGTGTGCCGGGCTAGAATGCATCTCTTACCGTTGGTATCGTAAGAGGTGACTAAGAGTAACACACCAGAAAATGGGCAGCAGCACTTTATGAGGCACTACTACAATAAAAGCATTTTGACAACCTATAAGTAAGCATACTCACAGGCAGTCCAAATGCACTACTACCAAATATGTATATAATATATGTAAGTCCCTTGTATACGAGTTGAGTCTATTGTCTACTTACCTCATGCACCTACCAGACACAGTGTCAAAACGGAAATGGGTATGTTACTAACAATTGCTTTGTACAAGAGAAAACCCCAATGTCAGTCCGCACCGGGAATCAAAACTAAGAACTAGAAGTCATTTTTGATAATGAACAAAATTTGAGAATACTGTATTCCTTAATTAACTTATAGCCTTCCCCTGTGGGGTGCCCGGATCGAATGTTACCCGTGTTACTCTTCCCGTGGGTATCGTAAGAAGCGACTACGGGAAAAATACCGAAAGCTGGGCAGCAGCGCCTTCTGAGGACCGGTTATTCGATTCTAACAAGATCCTCAAGACACCTGCCAAGCGTAGGGGTTATAGCAAACCCCTCCATAATAGAGGAGGCTGTGTTCAGCAGTGGACAATCCGGCTGATACAGTAGCCCTTAAAACTGCTTGTGTTTGTTTTGAACCATTTTGCAAACAAGTAATACTAGGGGTTGGGCGAGAAATAAAAATTTACAACGTCATCAAATTGCACTTTTATTGCATTGCGTGTCCACTTTTGAAATAGCCAGTTTCCAAGTAGGCTTCGCTCTGCAGTTGGAACCGAAACAGCTATCAGAAATATTGATCCATCTAAAATAACCAATTCACTGCAGACGAATGCAGGGGTGCGATTGGAGCTCTGGCGGCGGCGTAACTACTCTACTATCGTAAAGTATCAAAACTGTTTCGATAATATTGAAATATCTAAAAATTGTTAGGTTTATTGAAAAACATAATTGGTACCCGATATACCGATAGGATCCGTAGTAAGTATCTATACGTATAAGTCGTGTTTTTGATTTGTAAAAGCGCTGAAATAGATTCGCGATATTTTATGTCCCTTGAATTGATTCACGGGTAGGAAAAATATTATTTTTTCAAATATAAACCAGAACTGTATCCAATAGATATTTTTATGTTATTGTGACGGAGGCCCACCCGATGTTAAGCGGTATCCTCTGCCTATCACGCAGATACATTTCGTCACAAGTGGCGAACTGCACTGCACCCGTCACCCTGAGACATGCAGTTATTGCTATTGTGGCACAGCACCAAAATGGTTACTGTCGATTATCCCTATGAGATAGACATATACCATCGCGGACTTTTTTGTTGACCTTTTATAGGTGTACATGTAGTACATTATATTTATCTATCTCGGAGGGTTCAGCCAGCGTTTGAAATATAAGCGCAAAAATGTGTTTATTTACTACATCACATTAGAAAGCTCTTGAATGATCAGGGGTTTTCTACTAAATTATGCATGTATTATACATATTAACCTTTCTTTTCAATCCCTATATCTATTAAAAAAATCACCGCATCAAAATCCGTTGCGCAGTTTTTAAGATCTAAGTATACATAAGGACAGACAGCGAGTAGCGACTTTGTTTTATATTATGATGATGATACTTACAAAATTAACAACCCAACGTACGCTTAAGTATTTTATTAAGTGTTTTTTTATAATTTTTATTGAATACGCTCACACACCAACTTCACAAATTTATTGATTAGAAAATAAATCGAGTATATTGACCCTGCGCCGAAGAGCTTTGAAATACAGTGTATATTTGGACACAACTCAGCTTTAAGTCCCAACTAGCGTACCCATTGAAAAGCATAACATAATTGAATTAATCATTCACTTCGTTCTGCTCCTATTACGCTGAGAGAAGCGAATTGAACAACCAATCTCTCTTTTGCCGCTACACACTGCTGAACTGCTGTCGGAATACACTGATAGCTGCTTGGTGACAGATTTTCTGTTAGAGCTAAGTAGGTAGCCAGGTGAGTATTCTCAAAATGCCACACCACTTGAAAATTCAATTTCTGCCATAACTTACATTAATTTCATTTTCCGATTTCATTACCTTCCAATCCTTACACAGTTTCATCAAATAATGTCCATTATAGTATTGTTATAATTAATTCGAATATAATTATTCTTCACAATTCTAGTTAGAAAAGAACATTGCTCAACAGAAGGTAAATTATAAAATTTTAACTGTTTTAATCAGCCTCCTTTGTGAGAGTACGTAGGTACTTATTAGGTCCGTTCTTTGCAATATATTATCAAAAAGCAAATAAATATATCCCTTGAAAAAATAAAGAAAAAGTTGTTAGTCGTTTCAGTTCTTTCATATCATCTACTTACTGTAGATGTGTTGTATGAAAGAATACGAACTCCTACATCCTTTCAAATAATTTTCTCTGACTCGGACATTTTTAATAGACTTTCACAACTCATCTTGAGACGTTAAAACATTTTACTTATCTCTGGAAGTCATTCACAAACTTCAAGCAGAAAATAAAGTAGAAATATGACTCTTATTTTGTTGTTATAAAGCTTATATAATATTTTCAAGACAAAAGGAAAAACGCCTTAAGTTAACAATAAAGCTAACGGACGTTCTAATTAAAAAAACGAAAGGGCATCGAGGGATGTCTCCGCGATGTCCATCCCGAATAAACATTTAAACGAAACAAAAAGAGGTATAAATTGGCCTGTTTCTTGCCCCCTCGCTCATTACTAAATAGCTATTAGCTTGAAAGAGATAGCAGACGTTTTTTAATTAAGACTGAAGACTTGCGATGTGTAATTTTGTTTTAATGATGCTTTTTATTTTCTCATTAGATATATAAAATAGCTTTGCGATGTTTTGTGTCTTCAGCTCTGAACTTAAGATAAAAATAATCAGTTACGTCATATTCCTTCCTCTATCCCACATCAGGGTGGGAGTCAGTACGATATATTTTTCCCTAAATCATGTTACAAGACTATACTCGTATTAAAAGGTAATATATATATGGGCCAGCCACCTTTCTGACACAAACATTGTAGATTTTACATTTTAGCTCTCAATAGTAGATTTTAGGGTTCCATACTTAAAAGGCAAAACGAAGCCATATTTATGAGACTCTGCTGTCTTTTTTTATGTTATTCTGATAGTACAAGCCCGAGGCCCTCCTGAAGTTAAGCGGACTAACATCTGCCTATAACAGATCCATTTCATTAACGACGAATTGCACTGTGCCCGTCATACTGAGACGTACAGTTGTTGGGCCTCATTTGCCTGTAATTTTACTGGCTCTCAAGGACTACTGCCGGAACACACTGTTAGGTACTTGGCGATAGATTTTCTACTTGAGGGTGGTCGCTAGCCAGGCGGGCATTCGCAAATAGCCCTTCCACCATGCGGTGAAGCTCAAGCCCGCGGCAGGATTCGAACCATGGACCTGCTGCACGGCAGTTAATAGCCAATGCCACTGAGCCATCACTGCTTTAAAACTGTCTGTCTATCTGTCTGTTTTTCTGTAGGTATGTCAAGGGTCTCCATATACCAAGTGTGTCACAAATCTCAGATATGTTTGTAAACTGTTGGCCCAAAGGAGACTGTTGAACTAAATTTTTTTTAAATTATTTTCATGACGAGATTGTTGATGCAAAAAAAAAAGATTGTATGCACCGTAGCATGTGAGGTATCATAATACATACAGAGTGGTCAATAGGCTACCCGAGCAGCAATAAATTAAAAATAAATAAGAACGCAGAAGGCGAGCGCAGTGCTGTGTCACGCAGAACGGTGCACTACAACCGTAATAGGACGAGCTACGACGAGTTGTCCGTTCTACCGAAATATATTCTAAAACCTACTGTGAAAGTTACGAAAAATAGTTTTTTTCTGTAGAGTGTAAAAATATTCTATGAAATGCGTGTAATTTTATTGCTTATTTGTGCTGCGCTAACGGAAACCCAACTTTTGATGTATTACAATGGTACAAAGTAGACTTGACTTTGCTATTTCCCCAATGTATGTGGTGTGTTTCATTGAGAAATATTACTTTTTGACTCAGATGATATCGAGCTTAAAATTAATTCGAATACGACCACAATCTTATTCGCATAGACATAGGTGATTTATATCCCTAACATTTCAAACAAATAGGTGCTTACAACCCTCTCTAATCAATTATTTAACTTGGGGAACGCATTAAGCACCCTTATCAAAACTAATTTACGATAAAAAAGATAAAAGCTAAATTTACAGAGGGAAATGTGGAATTACTGTAAGTCACGTGATATTTGGATCTTTGATATGTGAACGGGCCCTACCTGATATTCAGAAATGAGATATGCTAGGGGATCCGATGTGAAGGGTGCTACTACGGAAATGCATTAAGTAAATACTGAGATTAATGATAGGTAATGCTATTTGTTGGTTTTAAACGAGTCATGGATTAGTCACGAATGTAGTACTCTTTTACACGACTGCAATAATAAAAGGAGTCTTATGTTTCAAGGGTTCATGTATGTATGTTAGTAAGTTTCTTTATTTCAGCATAATTTCTAAATGGCTTAACCGATTTCTATTTACGAGATATTAGAATCTTCTTACTAGCACAAGTGATACTAGATACATTAAAAATACAAAAAATAAAAAACAAATCATGTGTATATTAGACGCCATATTGTAAAAAGAAAAAAAAAACTTCCAAACACGGGTATCAAAACGAAGGGATTTAAAAATAATTAACAAATTAAATATTACTTGCAGTTTTAATTTCAATAGAACGATAAAACGTTTAGCGAAAATAAATAAATTGCATTCCGGTTTTTAATAATTACATACAGACAGCATAATAATTTTATCGGAGTAGTGTTGTATATAGTTTTTTGTCAAAAACCTCGTACTGTATCAACCGGATTGTCCACTGCTGAACATACCACATTACACCGGCAGACTTAAAATTGGTAGGCCCTCCACTAGGTAAACTGGCGATATTGTAAAAGTCCCGGATAGCAAATGGTTACAAGCGGCTAATATCTTTGTGGTTTTCTCCTGGCTACTCCTGGCTAGCTACCACCCTCAATTAGAAAACCTGTCGTCAAGTACTTAACGTTGTCGGCAGCTATCCTTGAGAGCCAGTAATTCTAGGTTAGCTTGAACAACATCTTCGACCATATCATCACCTACCGTCATTTGAGATGGTGGTCAAAGGATTTATACTCTTAGCATCCATTACTTTCAGCTTGTCGGCTCTCTCAGCAAATTAGGTAAAGTGCACATTTCATCAATTTACCTGGTGAATGGGTCGATATAGCGGTAAAATACGACTGCAACAGTCAATCAATAGAATACGCGTTTTATATCGATATTTGAATGGCTTACATCATGCCCCAATGTTATATTGGAATATAATGTTCAGTAATCATCTAATACACAGCTTGCATTGAAAATAATATGATACGACACAAATGGAAGTGTTAAGGGTGAACTGGCCGGCCCGTTTTCCATACAAACGCCGTAGGGTGATCAGTCCATTATTTGGGGATTTAGGTCCAAAATAAAGCATAACACCGATCGATCTCGTCATTATCTAGGCTTGTATGATGCCGAAATTTAAATAAAAGAATTAACTTGAGAATTATGAGCATCGAAAAATATCCATTTAAAGTTTTCGAGGTTCATAACTAGCAACTAAATTATCTTTTTAAAATTTTGGCATCATACAAGCCTAGATAATGACGATATCAATCGGTATTATGCTTAAGTCTAGACTTAAAATATCAAATAAGGGAGTGATCACCCTACGACGTTTGTATGGAGAAGTGACCGGCCAATTCAACCTTAATAGATCTGTGGAAGACGAAATTCTTAAGCTGAATTGGCAGTTAAGTGTAGAGTGCTCGTGGCACTTTCCATACAAACGCTGTTTCATCATCATAAGCCACACCATTTACTGTAAATTAGCTGAGTGATATACCACTCAGCTAATTTACTCACCAAAACGCTTTTTCAACTGCGGCTATAGTATTACTATGGCAGTAAAATAAGATTTAACTCAACAATAAGCCTCCTGGGTACAAACGTATTTCATTAAACTGAACGACATATTTGCCCCGTAAACTAGAGTTAATCCTACTTGGTAGCCTTAGCAAGTTAGGCTAGATGCACTCACTCATTTACAATATTACAATGGCTGTAAATATAAATATTTCACTAAACACTTAAAGCCTTCTGGGCACTCAGAAATTTCACTCAACTGAACGACATATTTGCCCCGTAAACTTGCGTGAAGCCTACTTGTTAGCCTCCACATACCCTCAGCAAATTAGGCTAAGTGCACTCATTCACTCATAACGCTTTTAATAACTCTAGCTATAATATTACAATTGCAGTAAAATACTAAAATTTAACTCAACGTTTTAGGCCTCTTGAGTGCAAACATATTTCGCCCAAATGAACGACATATTTGCCCCGTAAACTTGCGTGAAGCTTACTTGTTACCCTCAGCAAATAAAGCTAATCACCCATAATGCATCTTATTAACTCTACCTATAATATTACAATGGCAGTTATATACTAACATTTAACTTAACGTTTTAGGCCTCCTGGGTACAAACATATTTCACTCAAATGAACGACATATTTGCCCCGTAAACTTGCGTGAAGTCTACTTGTTAGCCTCCACATACCCTCAGCAAATTAGGCTGAGTGCACTCACTCACCCGTAACGCATTTCAACAACTCACCCGGCGAATGGCTCGCAATGACGGTAAAATATGGTTGCAACTATCAATCATTGGGGGAAAATATTTTTATTGGCCGATTTCGAAGCTACGGACTTTGAATGAGTGTTTTTTGTGCATAAAAGAGTACAGTAAAATATAATATTAAAGGATTTATACTTGTTTTTTTATCATCAAATAGTTACTATTCATAAGAACAAACAATATCAAAAATACGATTAATAGTTATATCAGACGAAGTGGTCTTTAATAATGTCAGACTGAGCGCGTAGGACGGAGAGACCTCTTTTCGCAAGCGAATGAGCGACAGAGAACTACGCAGTATCTGAAATCGTGAGTGAATTTTGACAAATAAATTCAAATAAAAGTTAGTGTACTAATAGAGGATAATATACATGTATATACATAGGCACACAATTTAATTAGGTGAAATTTTAGAGCTGTAATCAAAATTTATTTCTATCAAAAAATTATATGTAATCGCGTTTTTGTATAAGGCATAGTATTTGTCATATCCTTCAAAATATTACATATTAATATATATGAAGGTAATTTTATTTTGAAAAATTTTCAATAAATAATTACAAATATACGTAAGAAATAATTTAAGTCATGTGCGGGATTCGAACCCGCGTCCATCCACCCCTTTAGCCGGGGTATGCTCTAACCAATCGTGACTATTATATGTTGTAAAAGTTTTTCTTTAAAAGCCCGTTAAAACAACGGTCAATATAAGTTTGTTATATTCGGTATCATTTATCCCTAAACATTACGATGAGGCTAAAGTATCACCAGGTTTAATTTAGTTTTTTGTTTGTTTCAGTTTAGTGAAAAGGCAAGGGAGAATGGAGACTGTCGTCCAATATTTACTCCTAGCCCTGGCTCTGACTTCAGTGCAAATATCCTACACTGAAAGCCGTCTAAATGAAAAACGCAGGGATAAAACGGAGAGACGGTACCACGGCACCCCAGTGAAAGATAACATATGCGAGATAACGAACAGAGAATCAAAAGTGCACTGCTATTGCGAGAATACAGCGGTAAAGACCGCGACCCGAGCCGATTGCTGGGTATTCAACGGTGGGATTGACTTAAACGACCCAATTTGGAGCACTTTCAATTCGCAACCCCATTTAGAACGACTCACGTTCAATGTCAGATCCGACGGTGCGCTCAGATTTATCCCTCTACACGTGATCCACAGAATGAAACGTTTGCAAAAATTGTACATTCATTACGCGACCCTCACGAAAATTGAGAAGAAAACGTTCTCTAACATGACGACGCTGCGAGAAATAACGTTAATGAACAACAAAATCCTGGAATTAGACTTCTCGGCTTTCACAAACTTGCCTTCATTAGTAAACTTGACCATAAAGGATAACAAAGTGACAGAGATACAAAGAGATGTGTTTGTCGATCTACCCAACCTCAGGTGTCTAGATTTGTCGTTTAACAGTATTAATTTGGCTCACGACGGATGTTTCGAGCATTTGACTGTTCTAAATGAACTGATACTGGAAGCAAATTTAATTACAGTGCTGACTAGAGATACGTTCAGAGGGTTAGCTAATCTGACTAGATTGGATTTGAGGTCAAATAAGTTGTCGATGATCGGAGATTTGACATTCACCGAATTGTGGAATCTGAACGAGCTGCTACTGGATAATAATGAATTGAGATATCTGTCTGAAAGGGCGTTCGACGGTCTTGCGTTACTTCAGAAATTGTCTATGACGGGTAATAAATTGAAATCCATCAATGAAGGGCTCTTGGAAGGCGTGCGTGGACTTGAGTTATTGGATTTGAGGAACAATGACATCGAATATTTTACTTACGAGACTATCAAGCCTATATTGGAGAATTTGAAGATGAAGACTTCTGTTTTATATTTGAGTGGTAAGTTTGCCTTTTTAATTTTGTTTTTTTATTGAGTTACATTTAAAATATAGATAACTCAAAACTCTATAAGATATAGGTCTGAGACCTATATGATATAGGTCTGAGACCTATATCTTATAGAGTATACTCTTCTTCATTCTCTTTAGTGCCCTATATTTATATATTGTTTTAGTTAGGTATGTTGTTAAATATATTGTATCACTTGTTTTCTAGTGAATATCTTTTTTAGTTTATATTGTTAATAGATGAAGGTTAAAAGCAGTTCGTACAAAGTTAAATAATAACAAAATTATCAAACCAAACAAATAAATAATCAGCTTTCAATATCGACTCATTAAGCACATGCGTACACTGAACATTAAAACGAATGGGTCCACTCAATCATTATTTACGACTAACATTTCTGTAGCAAACTTGTAATTCCGTAAATAACACAGGAACAGGAGAATAACAGTACTTATAATGCGCTCATGGGAAGATAAATAACTATATTTTGCAAACAATGGGACACTCCCTGTAGAGCTGTGAGCCCTTGCAATGCGACCCTCTATATTAAAGACAATTAATGAGTGTAACAGCCACGACTGACATACTAACACTCAGTATTTTACGTCAACGAATCGTTGCAGTACGTAATATGACTCACTCATAACAGAATTCATACTAGAATAGGATATTTTTTGCTGATAGGTTGGCTTTTGATTTGACCACTTTTTCACCATTCTAATCCATTAAGTGAAGATGCTGTTGAAAATCATGTACAGGTTAACCTAATATTGCTTCTGGAACACACTATTAGGTGACTTTTTACAAATTATTGGAGCACAAAATGTTTTGTTCCGGTCGGGAATCGAACCCAAGTACTTCGATTTCGCGCCTGATACCTATTGCTCTCGGCCACCGTTATGGGCTTAGCAACAAGTTTTCTTATTTAAAATGGTAGCTAGAAACTATGCTATTACTGCCAGCTGACTACAGCTGGGACAGGTGGCTTAACACGTCCTTACTCATCAAAGTGACGACCGCCGTGGATATTGCTTAACCTAGTTGATCGGGCGGGCAAACTCAGCTACGGGTATTTCGAAAATGTATCATTATTTTTTTTTGAAGTGTTAGATTTTCTTATGAATATTATTATGTTTAGGTACAGATTAGGATCGTCTTAAAGCTTTTGGTATTTAGGGACATCAATTTCTAAGAACATAGCCAGACACTTTAATTTCATAAGAAGTAAATTTTTGAAAATATATTTTTAATCGTCTTAAATAGAATGAAGAGGTCGTATTTTATTCATCACCAAGTTTGTTTTCAACAATTCCAAGACATAACTGTGAAGAGTTAGATCATTATCTAAAAAGAAAAAAAGATTGAATGACTTTCACTCAATTTAGCTATGGCATTTTTATAAGTCGGATAAATTATTTGTCAGCTACCAGTATGAGTATTTATGTCTAATGTTAGCGTGTTTTGTTATCAAAGCATTTCAGAATTACATAATATAATTATATCATCATTTACCTGCCGGCATGGTGGTGGTCAGAGCTAGCTTATTAGTAAATAAGTAGTGCAGCCTAGAAAAATGCCGAGAAAAAAAATATTTTATCTCACATACCCACCGAGGGTGATATCAAAATGAAGGGCTTTAAGAAACGATTCCTAGATAATATAACTTGCTATTTTAATTTCAATGGAACAATAAAAAATAATTTGCAGTCAGATTTTTTAGTTTTTAATTAATTTATACTTGTTTTCTGTTATTCATTTTATTAGTAAGTTGCAATATTAGACTTTTTTTTAAAGTTTTAACAGTAACACTTCCGTTTCCGATTCTATCTGCTTCCACAAAAAATCTTGAAAATCGTTTCTGAATGTATAAAGATTAATTTGTTTCATTACTAAAAATATAATCGCAACTGTGATATCGATAAAATCAATCATATGTCACTTCATTTCCAATCACGCAGACTGAAGTACTGTTTTGATTACTATATGTTCCTAAATGGATCCTTTATCGAATCAACAATGACGTCATAACTCCATTTAGCGACGATACAATGTGTTTTTATTATAATAAACAAACATAACGTTTCTCATAGTCCCCATTGTGACTTTTTCATGATAATAGACACGTGTTTGGGAAACCCTTATTTATATAGCGTGTCGTATTCGAGTCACGAATTACCTACATGTTTTCTACATGTCTTGTTTATACGGCTGTTTATATTTTTCCTTTTCTGGTGTATTATATATGTAAGACTAGACATTCACGTACTGCTCAATAAGTTACACTCACTTGAACATTCAAATGAATTTTCTAATAACTAGAGCTAGAGCCTTTTCTGGTGTATTATACATGTAAAACTAGATATTCACGTACTTACTGCTCATTTGCTTAATAAGTGAGACTCACTTGATCATTCATATATATTGTCTAATAGCTCTAGATTGAAATAACTGAAAAACCATATCATTTTTATTGAGGGACTTCATTGCGGAAAGCTCATACTATCATTCGGGACATTAAATCTTTCGGGGTGGTATGATTTCAGTCAGAATATTAACAACATAACATTCGAATTGTTATTCTTGATAAAACAAAAACTCAAATATCAAAATTGTATACAAATAAACGTAAAACATACACGATCACAATTTTTATGTTTTATTCACAAAGATTAAAATAGTTGTTAGTTTTATTATTATCTTTTATATATTTGATGCAGTGGTAGCCGAAATGTAATAGGTAGGGACTGCCGTGCCACAGGTCCATGGTTCAATCCCCACCGCCGGCTTGAACTTCACTGTATCGTGGAAGGGCGTTTTGCGAATGCTCGCCTTGCTATTTCACTCAAGCAGAAAATATCTTGCCAAGCAACTATCAATGTGTTCCAGCAGTAGTCATTATGAGCCAAGTAGTTCTAGGACCAGTCCGTTGACCTTCGACCACATCATCACTTATCAACAGGTGAGATAGAGACTAACTATCAACTATCAACAACAGGCTAGCATATCAACTGTAAAAGAAATATTATATATTACAATAAATATTTCTTATAATCTTTACATCATCAACATTGAATCTGCTTTCCTTCTGGAGTAGTTACTCATCAATGATCTTTACACATTTACTTCTTGTTTGTCTAGAATAGAAGAGTAGGTAAAATAAGAAGAATTTAATCAGAGAGAAAATATTTTTATGACATCTCAGTTAGATATAGTCTAACTTTTGAAAATTTTAAGTAGTAATAAAACGACATGAAATTTTACATATTTGAGTACTTTTTTATTGCCTTGAGAAAATGTTATTAAAAACTCTCATGCCAAATTCTCTGATTTCAACTTGTTATAATTTCAACTAACCAAGTCTTAGAATTTTCTTTGAATATTCAAAACACAAACTCGTTCCAAGAGAAACATTATACTTTGGACGTATACAAAACCCGTGACATATACCCGTAAAGTTTGAGTTTAAGTTCAAGATGTAACAGTGAAATGCAACTTAGTTTACCCTGCATATTTATTCAAACATACTTTCAGGAAAAAGTTCTTTAATAGACTTAGTGACATACTGATAATGTAGTACAATATATAATAATATGTATTTATAAAATATTTTTGGTTAAATTAGGTGCATATTGAAAAGAGTGTGAAAAGCCTCTTTCAAATGAGCTGTTAGGTAGTTCATACTGAGGTGCAAACCATGCATGCATCGTATGAAATGCCACATTGCCCTAAAAACTTGTATTAACTTATATCAACTGAAATGACATTTCGTACATTTAGTAAAGTGGAAGGGTATTTTTCAATAGTTTACCTGATTAGCTACTATCATCAAGTAGAAAGATATAGTTAGTAAGTCTCATGTGCCTGTAAATTTAGTGAATCTCAAGAACTGCTGCCGGAATACACTGTTAAATGCGTAGTGACAGATTTATTACTTACGTGGTACCGAGCCAGGTGAGCACTCGTAAAATGCTGTTTCTTCATGTGGTACAGTTCAAACCGGTGGTGAGGATCGATCCATGTACCTATGGCACAGCAGTCCATAGCTATTACCGCTCAGTAGTCATAACTTTCAATCAGAGCCAGTTTTCAATTATTTTATTTTTATATTTTCTTTGGAAAACAAAGAGTGATAAAATGACTAAATTACTTAAAAAATAAACGTCTTTTTAGCGTTTTATGTTTCAGCATGTTGCAATACTAAATTGTTTGCTCTTAATCAAAACTGTTGAAATATAAAACTAAAAACTACCTATAACCAAAAGCCGGTTTACCTTTGACCACATTATCACTTTCCTACAAAAATTATCACAACAATAAAAAAAACTGATTGTATGCCAATGCCAATTTGCTGCTTCTAATATAATAAATAAACTCCCGGGACCTACCAAATAGCACATAGTGCTAAAAAAGTATATTGTTGGATTGCAATAAAAATTTTATTTGGTCACCTGTTACATATACAATCACCATAATGAGCTTCTCAATTGGTGGCATCGTTAATTGATTAATTGACTAAACTTATTTTTTATTTACAGGTAATAAGCTGTTTTGTGACTGCCGCCTATCTTGGATTCAAATTCTTCGCAACGAGACAAAGAGTGAACCTTTGAGACTAGCTCTTGAAGATGTCACTTGCTCTCCAAATGCTGAGAAGACTGAAAACAATTCCAATGAAGTCATTTCGGAATCCCCTAACGCTCCTAAAGATCTTAAAACTGGACAAGTTTACGAAATTGAAGCCAAAAGTGATGTAACTAGCAACTATGAAGATGATGTTAACGAATACAAAGTAGAGCCCACAGTACAACCAGTTATTGCCAATCAGGTAGCTGTAGTAGATATGCCTTTGGAATCCATGCCGTGTCCAAATGAACTGGTTCAAAAGGGTGAAGATTCCTTGATGTTGTCTTCAAAAGACGAAAACTACTGGCAGTCAAGCTCAAGTATCAGAATATATTTTAGTGTTACTTTAACAATGACAATGGTATTAACATTGGCGGTATAAGTGCAAGGAGACAACTCATTTGGATCAGCATTTTCTGTGTGAGCGTGTATGTAAAGGTTAAATTATGGAAGTCAATTTTGTAATTGTTTGATAAGAGAAAAGACTGGTACGCTATAGTTAGATACATAGATTAAACCAGTGATGTAGTTTAAGCAAGAATTTCATAAAACATTGAAAAAATATCAGTAAATAGATTAGAAAGTTGTTGATTGCTGTATAAAATGTTATTGGATTAGAATGACTTTCGTGCTATAAATGATTTTTTAAAGTCAGTAGTCAGTAAGGCGGATGAGTTCGACGTTTGAAATCAATTTGCTAACTAATTTCATAACTAACAATAAACATAAAATATTTATGATTATAGTTTTATGCATAACATCTGTAATTGAAATATATCTAAATATTATTAATTAAATGCTTTAGTTACCTTAGTTATATTCTAACGTAAGATTTGCATTGTAATAGTAATACCATAAATATAGTTTTTACATATTAATTATAACGCTATTGGAATAAGTAAGTTATTTAATTATATTTTCTATATAAATACCACTATTGTAATGTAAATATGGAACTAAAATTTTGAAGTAAATTGTAATAAAAGATTTTTGACCAATAAATAAAAACAATACGAATACAATCAAAGCAGTGACCTTATCTTTTCGTCATGGAGAACGTTTTCACAAAGATAAGTTAGCACCTGAAAAATATATAGTATTTTAGAAGAATATACTTATATTGCTAAATAATCAAATAAAACATAGTTTTTTCTTTATAATACTTTTTATTTCACGTAAATAGAATAGCTACTTTTCGAATTATTCGCATTTTACGAAGTGACTACGATTTTGCCATTTTGAATCTGAGTTTGAAGGTTAAATATAAAATTTCCCAATTAAAAATTTAATAGTTAGTAGATTTGGAACTCAATTCCATGTAGGACAAGGTGTCATACTGTTACAGATAGGTGTTTTTCTATTAAACATTCTCAATATATAACATCTGGAGTTTATAACTGTTTATTACAACTACTTTTACAGCCAAGACGTCCACCAATGAGCAAACCCCTACCCAATGAAGGAGATTTTGTAGGCATCTTAGGGATTGGGAAAGTTGGTGGCTAGTAGCCAGGCAAGCATGCGCAAGATTCCCTTCCACCTTACAGTGAAGTTCAACTGGCGGGAGGATTGAACCATGGACGCAGGCATCCACGGCAGTCTATAGCTATTACCGCTCGGCCATCAATACTTCATAGTATAGTACTGGTATCCTAAGTTCCATCAGGCCCGTGGCGAGCAGGCCAGAGTTTTTAATTTCAAGTGTATCTACCTTTGGCGTTCACTGTACTACGCATTGTTAGTGGTTGAGTTCTACAGTTCTCCAATTTAAGGCGCTGTTCTAATATTTGTTTATATAGCCTGGCATTGACCACAATCAAATGAGGTGAATTTAAATTTCTTCGAATAAAGTTAACGGATGTAACCTAAATGCAAACTAGTTTTTAAGGACAGCTGTAAGAACACACTTATATTTGTGAAAGATTTTCTGCCCTCTAAACGCCTTACTCCCATGTCAGAGTTTTCAGGCCACCCGAAACCTGTCTGACATCACTTTACGACTGCCATCTGAAGACCACAACTGGGATCGACGAGTTAGCGTGCCCTCAAAAGCACGGAAGCAGTAATGAATGCCGCTATCGGTGTCCCATCGGAGTGATTATAACAGAGAAAATACCCAAACGTTGTAATTTTCGAAAAACCGCTTGCTAAGCAAATAAGCTTACAAAAATACAATAAAGGAAAACAAGTACTACGAACGGGATTCGAATTCACGGCCATCCAACCTTATGCCGGTCATGGCCGGCATGGGCATGGTCAAGGCCCACCTGAAGTTAAGCGGACAAACTTATACCTATAACAGATGCATATCGTCCCAACGAATTGCACTGCGCGCGTCACACTAAGACGTACAGTTTTTAAGTCTCATGGTATTTTTTCTGGCTCTCAAGAACTGCTGCCGGAACACACTGGCGAGAGATTTTCTACTTGAGGGTGGAAGCGAGCCAGGCGAGCATTCGCAAAATGCCCTCCACCAGGCTCAAGCTTGCGGTGGAGATCAAACCATGGACCTGTGGCACGCCAGTCCATACCTTTTACCGCTCGGCCGTCATTGCTTATCCCAATTGATTAGTTATGAACGATTAAGCCAGCTTCGCTACAAGTTTAACTCATCAATTTCAGATCCATAACTAGACTTCAAACTTCACGAGACTCATTACCTAAGATAGTTAATGATATCGAATTTACGGATATACCATCGGGAATCAAAGTTTGGTGCAAAGTTGATGAGAGATGATTACGGCCCGAATCAACTCCGTATCAAAAGTATACTCATTCACATTTGGAATCTATTTACTTGTTCGTTGCTCTAAAAAGTATTCAAAAACGTTCCATATATATCCAAATGGAAATGGTTCAGATAAAGCCTATTGATAACCGTCCTAAGAGAACAATCCGGACCGAAAATGGAAAATATTGTGACATTGTGTCATAAATGGTATTGTGACTGATCAAACACGAGACCAACCTGTTGTTTAGTGACCTGACGTAATTCATCATTAATCACGATGTAATTCACCACAAGTGACGAACTGCGCTGCGCTCGTCACCCTGAGTTGTTAAGTTTTACGTGCTTGTCATTTAATTTCTCCAGCAACCATGCCCTTCAAACTGGAAAACAGAAATGTGAACATTATTATCTGGAGGACGAAATATATATGATGGCTGTACTTGTCCAGACAAACTGGTTCAGAAAGAGATGTGCTGCCAGTATAGGATTAGTTTTCAGTTTTACTTTCGAAGCAATGATGGCCGAGCGGTAATAGCTATGGACTGCCGCGCTGCAGTAACCTGGTTCGATCCCCACCGCCGCGCCGCCGGCTTGAGCTTCACCGCACGGTAGAAGGGCATTTTGCGATTGCCCGCCTGGTTAGCTACCATCAAGTAGAAAATCTGTCACCAAGCACCTAACGGTGTGTTCCGGCAGTAGTCCTTGAGAGCCAGTGAAATTACAGACACATGAAACTTAACAACTATGTCTCAAGGTGACGGGCGCAGTGCAATTCGCGATTTGTGATGAAATGCATCTGTTATATGCAGAGGTTAGTCCGCTTAACACCATGTGGGCCACGAGGTTGTTCTGTCACAATAACTAAAAACTTTTAAAAATAAAAACTTTCCGCAAAACGGAAGCGCTTCGTATTAAAATGCCACAAGCACACCCATTTAACTAGTATCTGCAACGAACATTGCTTGTAACCTAATTGATCGGTTTTTTATTTATAGTGATAAGCTACCACTATCTCACCTGATGATAGGTGATGATTTGGTCGTAGATGTTGTTTAGGCTCACGTAAAATTACGGGCTCTCAGGGACACCTGCCGGAACAATCTGTTAGGTGCTTGGCGACAGATTTTCTGCTTAAGGGTGGTAGCTAGCCAAGCGGGCATTCGCAAAATACCCACCACCATGCTATATCGACTGCCATGGTAAGACCACAACTGGGACCGACGGCTTCACGTGCCCTTCTTTTATGTTATTTTAACGGAAGAAGCCCGAGGCCCACCTGATGTTAAGTGGACTAACCTCTGCCTATAACAGACGTATTTCACCAACGACTTATTGCACTGTGCCCGTCACACTGTGACGTACAGTTGTTAGGTCTCATGTGCCTGTAATTTAACTGGCTCTCAAGGACTGCTGCTGGAACACACTGTATTGTATATGCTCCGCAACGAGCTCTTTAGAATTTAATTTTTATAATTAATTAAATTTATTGAACTGCTTTCATTTATATTTTAACTTCCGAATAAAAGATAAAAAACCTCTTAATTAAATTAAACAAACAAGAAAGAGCAGGTGTCATTGTATTTCTTGTATAAAATAGAGTTGGGTTTCCTGCGGCTGAGAAACATTTGTCTTGTAAGTAATTATGCGAGAATTATCCTTATTAATGCGGAGTCTTCAAAGCAATAAAAAAAACATTAGAACTGTCCAATAAATGTTTTGTGATGTTTCATTTGGTGGTATTCATTAAGAACTGAACATTTTTCCTGAGTTCCTCTGCTAGGTCCACCTTTTAAATATAGAAGACTACAAATAAACGTCTAGGCTGAGTTTTATTTTTTTTTATTTTTTATTTTCTTTTGTGGAATGGCAAACAAGCAGACGGCCCACCTGATGGTAAGCTGTTACCGTCACCTAAAGGCAGTTGCAACACCAAGGACGTTAACGAAGCGTTGCCGACTCCGTAGGACTCTTTTAAAACCCTTTTTGAAGGAATAGATAAACATATCCTGTTTCAATTGTTTTAATGTATATTAGACATATTTTAACGCCTTTGACCGCAATCGCACTTGATGGTAAGTGATGATGTGGTCGTAGATTAAAAGCCATTCACAATCATATTATTGGAGTTTTTTTTTTGTAGTTTGTACGTTATTCCATTCGGAATAGGCAGCCGCCGCAAAAATGGAGGACTCGTGTACGATTCCGGTCCGGATAAAAAATACTGTAATCCAATAATTTGTAAATGTGATTGTCGCCCAGCATGCGACAGTGTTTCTAAACATATTTTGAAAACAAAAACTATTACCTAGGATGAATTCAAGCTCTCAAGAAAAGTTGCCAAAACACACACTATTAGATGCTTAGGAACAGATTTTCTATATTGCCTATAACAGATGCATTTCGTCACAAGTCACGAATTGCACTGCGCCCGTCACCTTGAGACACAGTTGTTAAGCCTCATGTGCCCGTAATTTCACTGACTCTCAAGGACTGCTGCCGGAACACACCGTTAGGTGTTTGGCGACAGATTTCTACTTGAGGGTGGTCGCTAGCCAGGCGGGCATTCGTAAAATGCTCTTCCACCATGCGGTGAAGCTCAAGCTCGCGGCGGAATTCGAACCATGGACCTGCTGCGCGGCAGTTCATAGCCAATGCCACTGAGCCATCACTGCTTCAATATATCTTATTTCACATTATATCATTGTCTACATACATTTTCTTTCTTTCATACTGAAACATTATTATGACAATATGTGCAACGGCCCCACAGTGCAAGGGCGAAAGTTCTGAATTCAGAGTTCAGTGTTTGACGTTCTCTATGCTACAAACAACAGCTGCTCGAGTGCTGCAGTTCAAACATTTTCCTCTACATTGACATAATAAGAGAATAACAAATCTTTGCTACGTACGCGTAACAACATCGTCAATGTCGGTTAGATCCTTTTATTAAAAAGATTCTACACTACCCACAGGCTCAAACAGAACTCCGATAGAACGTACGTTCTCTTTGATCGACGCGATCTGACAGCTTTTGCATGTGCATTCATCCAAACGATTGCATACTTCCGAAGGAGACCGCAGGACTTGGAACTAAGAAATCTAAAAGACTCTGTGTGGCCCCGGCGCAATAGCCACACAGTAATAGGTAAAAGGAACAGCCACGTCTTAATTTTTAGGTTTCCTTACCCAAATGGTAAAAACGGGACCCTATTACTGAGACTTCGCTGTCCGAAGGTCCGTCCGTCCGCCTTCTGTCACCAGGCTGTATCTCAAGAACGGTGATAGCTAGACAGTTGAAATTTTCACAGATGATGTATTTCTATTGCCGCTATAACAACAGTCACTAAAACTTAAATAAAATAAATATTTAAGGGGGCTCCCATACTATATAACTTGATTTTTACCGCTTCTTGCTCGATACTAATAACGGTGACCGGTAGACGCTTTAACCATTCACAGAATATTTCGTTGTATGTTCTCTTAAAATATAATGAATTAAAATAAAATAAATAATTAAGGGGGCTCCCAAACAATAAAAGAGGTTTTCGCCGTACCTACCCAGCTCAATCGGACACTGTGAAAAGTGTCTGTAACTTGCAAGATTAGGTGACAGATAATGGTACGGAACCCTACGTGCGCGAGTCCCACCGCACTTGACCAGTTTTTTTTATTTCTCTTGCTTAGGTTTTTGAACTCCTCCACCCTGATTTGCCGTCGTACTGAACGAGACTTCTTACCTAGCACTTTAGCAATAACTTCAAATATAGTTGTACCTAAAAGTTCTAAGAATATATATATAAGTAATTTTAATAATATTATTTTAAATAACGATGAACTTTTAAATATATTTTGCAGATATATAAACCATTTATATATGGGTAAGTACACTGGTTTATTATAATATATAGTACTCCTTTTGAAACAATGATTGCCGAGCAGAAAAAAATATTTTGCAAAGCATCCATAAAATTATTATATTTAGACAGTCAATAGAAAAGATCACCATGATATAACGTAATGGGCATGCAAAAAATAAGTAGGTATGAAGTGCCGTGCCGCAGGTCCGTGGTTCGATTCCCACCGCGCCGGCTTGACCTTCACTGCATGCTGGAAGGGCATTTTGTGAATGTTCGCCTGGCTAGCTACCACCCTCAATTAGAAATTCTGCAGCCAAGCACCAAATAGTGTGTTCGGAAACCAGTCCTAGACTGCCAGTACAATTACAGGTACATGAGACTTAACAACTGTATGTAGTATCTGGGTGATGGACGCAGTGCAATACGCCGCTTGTACCGAAATGTTCCGGTTATAGGCAGAAGTTAGTCTGTTTAACATCAGGTGGGCCGTGTGTTTGATTCGTCACAATAATATACAAAAAAATATTGATTTTCTGAAAGGCGATGTCATCACATCGAATCGGTTAGATCCAGAAAGATTCACTAAGAGATAATTTTCAAAAGAATCTTCTAATATATATATCTTCTAATCTAGGTATAACGAGAAATTAAAATTATAAATAATTGGATAGATAAGTACATACGAAAAGTGCTGGTCTTAGCCGGTCTTCATATTGAACTCCAACTTCTGGCAAATACACTATGGCCATTACAAAATTACTTATAGTGCGCGCGGAACTAGTTGGCCGCGCCTTAGGTGGCGACAGGGGCGGCGAGGGGGCTGGTTGCCTACTGCTCGCAACGCACACACGCACATTATACAGTGATGACCCTGCCTCTCCACCGCTCACATACCTAAGGCGCGGCCAACTAGTTCCGCGCGCACTATAGATGCATATATTAGCTTTGCCTTGTGTATATATAACAAACAGGCATCAGGCGTAAAAGCATTAGCTAACACCTTAATTAAAGAAGAAACACCTGTCAATGGACCTTAAAGAGATTTTGACGTCTCATTTTAAAACAATATCACTCTCGAAGTCGTAGTGCAAAAAATAACTACAAATTACAATTTAATTTCTTAGAAAATACGAGCTGAGTAAACTGCTACCTCTCAACCAATTCTGCTACTAAATTCTAGTTGAACTGGCTGAAACAAGGATTTAATTAAAAAACTTAGCAGAATAACTGATTGTTCAACGCCACCTCAATCCTTGAGTTAAGACTTATTATAATGTTGAAACAATCGTTGTTGTTTACTTTATTAGTGTTTATAAGCCCCGTGTCCTTACGCAGTGGAATTTAGTACTAAAGTTTATATACATCTTTCCTTGAAAACAATGGAAAAAGTTCAGGTTAAATGTGATAAAAATTTAATTGGTTAAAATACTCAAATTGAAATTATATAGACTCCAAAGATGCTTGTAAAATGCCGCCGCTACCAAGCTACCACCTGTCACTGACTAAGAAAGTTTTTTCTGGCAACACAAGAAACGACACAAGAAAAATATTACGTATTAATAAATAGTTTTACTGATGACACAAAATAATGTTATTGAAAGTTAACGCTTTAGCTTTAGGGTCAGGTAAGTGTACATCAGAGAGGTCTCTATGGTTAACCCCCTTTTGGAGTGCTTTCGCTGGTAGTACACTAACTACTCTTTGATTAATAAGGGCCTTGAAATAAAGAGCTAATATGCGTGTAATGCGCAGCATCACTCTACTCTATTTAAACATGAGCAAAGGTGATACTGCTTGTTAGGTGCATTATTTCCTATAGTTATACCGACCTCTAAGAGGATGATGTAGATTTTTATCTCTGAATATAACAGAGTTCACGTAATCATTAAAATATTTTGTTCTATTACCCACTCTACAATTTTTTATCAATAGATATAAAAAAATTAACACGTTATTAGATTACTTATTTTAAAACCTCTAACAAAAACATTTATGTTCTATAACTAGGTTTGACAATGTACGGTTTCATTGATGCCCGCGATCTAAACAAGGACAGCACGGAAGGACAAAACATATGCATTTAGAAATGGTCTTTTAGAATTATTAAGGATTATTGTAGTAAATGAGAAGGATCTGATCAAAAAATAATAGATCCAATTACTGAAAAAAAAATATGTTGCGATTGCAATGAAAATATTGAATTTTTTTAAGATATTTCTTCCTACTTTCTACTTAATATAAAATTCGACAAGTTAAAAAGCCCCTTCAAAATCTAATTCGAATCACAAGCCAAAAATGTGTCTTTTCCTAACAACTATTTTGTTTATTTTATCAAACTAGGCCGGAATAATAACTAGAAATATTCTACTTCTAGTTGTTATTTCGGTTTGTTTAGGATCAGACACTCTTCAAATATATAATAGTACTGTATCAGCCGGATCGTCTCCTGCTGAACACAGCTTTCCACAATTAAACGGGGGTTTGCCATAGTCCGCACGCTTGGCAAGCGTCTTGGGGACCGCAGTTTAAGATATCAGTTCTTCAGAAGGCGCTGCTGCCCACCTTCCGGTATTTTACCTTTAGTCGCCTCTTATGACACTCACAAGTAGCAGTGAAATTCTAACCCGTCATCTCACGGGGGTTATATAATATAACAGTTATAGTTAAAAAATCATTTTTACATTGGCTACGTGTAAGTTTATATAATTGTAGTGGATAGACATTGATACTATTTGTAAAGTGTGTGTGCAATTTTTTGACAACACTTTTTCCATGCACGTATCATAATGTAAATAGAATAGAAGATCAATGTTAGCAGTGGTTATCAAAATAAAGCATGACCTTTCTTTTTAAATGCACAAGCTTATTGAAAACGTTTACGAGGTTACACATTTTATTCCGAGTAGCAACTAAAATGAATAGTGGAAAAAAGAAAATAAATGTAAAAACCTGAAGTCAAGATCCATAAAGGCACTTAACTGAAAGTAAACAAAGACCAAGAAATCTGAGAAACTTCTTAAATCTGAGTCCACCGCTCTGCATTCATCAAGACAAACATTTGCAAAGACGCCTGACGCTCTAGAACTGCAGTTTAAATCACAAAAGAAAGCAGCAAAATAACTTAATTTAGATAAGACGATTACCCTTACAATATACACTACTTTGTAGATAATCTCTGAATGCTATCCCTAAAAACATTACAAAAATAAAAGAGATGAAGACAAAAGTCCAAAAAAACGGAGTTTTTCAACAGAGCTAAGTAAAAATACAAAAATGTAGACGAGATTCAGCTCTTAAAATGTTCCCGAGGTAATAAGTACGAGTATTTTACTTCGGTAGCGCGACACCTTAACCCCTACTTGTGGTTTTCGAAACGATTAACTGCTTAAGCAGTGAAATACTTTCGGATGCTTTTGTATGGTTATCAATTATCATTCATAATTAAAGGACCAATTTAACAAAACACATATCTTGCGATCGTCGATAATTATGATAATAGAAAGAACAATAGAAATGGGTGATATCGTCCACGGCTGATGCCAAGAGGTTAAGTTCCGTGAGTATTTAAGTTAACTATCGAATGACGCGGCCCGCGAGTTGTACGGTAAAAGTTTGGCGGCTTCCGGTAAATTATTTTAATTGGTCATTCTAAAGTTTACCTTAATCCACAAGATTTCAAGCCCAGATATGAAGTTCCGTTTCGTAGGAATGCTTCTAAATTGCGTTTAGTGATGTATAAAATGTGGTAAAGCATAATAATTTGCTTACGCTTTACCACATCTGGATATGACATGATCTGTTAATTGCCATCTACTTAGCACAGTTTAATACTTCAAGCCGCTTCTATGAACAGCTTTAATAGTAAGTTTGTTTGTAAATTTGTTTTGCAAGTAGTTTATTTACTATGAACTGCACTTACTCCTGTATTCGAGCATTAACATTATTATTAAAGCATTATTTTGAAAGTCTGTCGCCAAGCACCGAAAGGTATGTTCCGGCAGTAGTCCTTGAGAGCCAGTGAAATTACAGGCACAATGAGACTTAACAACTATGTCTCAATGTGACGGGCGCAGTGCAATTCGTGACTTGTGATGAATTGCAACTGTTATAGGCAGAGGTTAATCCACTTAACATCACTTGGGCCTCGAGTTTGTTCCGTCACAATAACATAAAAAAAAAGAAAAAAAAATTAACCGCGCGGTCAACATCAACATTTTGAAGGAGTGATGGCTCAGTGGCATTGGCTATGGACTGCCGCGCAGCAGGTCCATGGTTCGAATCCCGCCGCAGGCTTGAGCATCACCGCATGGTGGAAGGGCTTTTTGCGAATGCTCGCCTTGCTAGCGACCACCCACAAGTAGAAAATCTGTCGCCTAGCACCTAATGGTGTGCTCCGGCAGCAGTCCTTGGGAGCCAGTGAAATTACAGGCACATGAGACTTAATATCTATGTCTCAAGGTGACGGGCGTAGTGCAATTCGTTACTTGTGAAGAAATGCATCTGTTATATGCTTACGTTAGTCCGCTTAACATCAGGTGGGCCTCGAGCTTGTTCCGTCACAGTAACATAAAAAAATAATTATAAATATATAAAAAAACTATTACACGCTGTGCTGGCTCTAATAAGAAATCATTATGAATTTACTCATTCTCTCTTGTATCCACGTTTACTATTTGGACATTATAGCATTATGCAAAATGTAATCGAAAACTCCTGGTAATCTCGTGTCCTGATTCGCATCCCTGCAAATGTTAATGCCCGTTTCGAGATGGCTACCATTCGCCGTTATTACACCTCTTGGAGTATCTCTATCGGCAGAGAAATGAGTTTCTAAATAAGACGTTTTGTCAAGTCAAGCGGTGCGACGGCGACGTATGCTTGATGAGAATTGCTTCAATTTGAGAGGTGTCTAATGGGAATTACGAGTATCTGATGGATTACAGATCTCGTATTACTTTTACATGTATGCGTTTCTGTTGCGGAACAGATATTTAAATTTTTTAACTTTTGACTTTTTAAACAGCTAATTAGGTATAAAAAATAATGATAATTAACTGGCGTTACGTGACAGGAGTGATAAGTGTTGATAAAAAAGTATTCAAAAAATGATGTTGAAGCGCTTGTAGCGAAGTTTACTCAGCTGTTCTTAACAGATCAGCAAAGTTAAGCAACGTCCGCCACGGTCATGAGTTGGATGGGTGACCGCTAGTGACATTACTACTCAGTGCTTCCGTGCTTCGGAGGACAAGTTAAGCCGTCGGTCCCGGTTGTCATCTTAGGATGGCAGTCGTAATAGCATGGTGGAAGGGCATTTTGAGAATGCGCGCCTGGCTAGCTACCACCCTCAAGAAGAAAATTTGTCGCTAAGCATTTAACGTGCTTAAGCAACACTTAGCAGTGTGTTGCGGCAGCTGTCCTTGAGAGCCAGTAGTTCTAGGTTAGCCTGAACAACATCTTTGACCACATCATCACTTACCATCAGGTAAGATAATGATCAAAGGATAAACGATCAAGCTTAGAAAAAAAAGTTGTTTTGTTTTGGCGTAATCCAATTTTTTCCACAGCACTGCTTGCCTTGGAGATAGTATCCTCATAAAGACAGAATAGTCAGGCACTGTGCGATTTCAAAGACATTTCCTTTTGCAAATACTCCGATTATGGAACCAGCTCTTTGCCGAGATATTCTGACGATACTGTATGGGTGTCTTCAAGAGGAGGGTTAATAGGTATTTCATGACCTGGTGTTACGAGCGTCCAAAGGCCACGGTAACCACTTACCATCATATAGGCCGCACGTTTCAAACATCTTTGAGATATAAAATTCCGCCATAAAAACACATATTGTGTGTTTTTTATCTGATGTATAAAAGTATGGTTCTAAAGATGATACATATAGAAGTAGTGATGGTCTAGTGGCTGTTGGTATGGACTACCACGCAGTAGTTTCATAGGCTGAATCCCGTCGCAGGCTTGATTCAATCATTCGCACCTTTAATGCACGTCTGGCTAGATACTATCCTCAAATAAAAAAACCTGACACCAAGTATCTGTCAGTAGATATGTTTCGGCAGCTGTTCTTGAGAGTCGAAGTTAGTTTTTGACTCTATAATAATAATAATAATAATAATTTTTATTTATTTTCTCAAGCCATACACGGATAAACTTAAAATAACATAACATTACATCTAATAAACAATAATGGCTGTAAAAATAGTACTAGTAACAATTTATTTCCAAAGACACTGTTTAATAAGAATAAGTTTATATCAATAGGCTTCCCACTAGGATTCCCTGTTTTGGGAAGTCCCTGTTTCGGGAAGATATGTGACTTGTCCTCAAACATGGAGTATTGCTCTCACTTCTGGGTGGGGCTCCCTTGTACTCGTAATTCCTATTTGACACCTTTGACACAAAATTTAAGCCGTTTTCTTCAAGACTTCCATTTGACCATTCAGAGCAGATCGGCTCGAATCGTCGATAATTAGTTTTCTCCGATCAGTTCGACTATGACACTGGAGGTAGGTTGGATTCCTCTGCACCTTTTACCGTATCTATCACGGAGAGTGTTCCAAGAAATTGTTCTGATTAATAACTGTAGCTAAATCGTCCCATTGGACGTCCCCACAAAACGTGATTTGTTTGACTGCACCAATCTCAATTGCTATTAAATAGTAGTCGAGCTGGAAGGGACAGATCGAAACGTCATATACATGATTTGCTTGTTCCGAGTAAAAGAGTTTGTGTACGAGTATATAGTTATATGGCTACTATATGGCTATCACTTTTAATAATGAATTACCAAATTGTTTAAAAGAACTAAATTACAATAGACTAAAATGTAAACTGTTTAAATTTTTTATATATTTATTTATTATATTTTTAAAAGATAAACTGATACATATTTTTTTTTTTATGCATAGGTTAGCCTTTGACCACTATCTCACCTGATGGTAAGTGATGATGTGGTCGAAGATGTTGTTCAGGCTAACCTAGAAGTACTGGCTCTCAAGGACAGCTGCCGGAACACACCGTTAGGTGCTTGGCGACAGATCTTTCAACTTGAGGGTGGTAGCTAGCCAGGCGGGCATTCGCAAAATGCCCTACCACCATGCTATAACGACTGCCATCCTAAGACAACAACCGGGACCGACGGCTTAACGTGCCCTCCGAAGCACGGAAACGCTCAGTAGTAATGTCACTAGCGGTCCAACTCATGACCGCGCGCGACGTTGCTTAACTTTGCTGATCGGTTGAGAACAGCTAAGTAAACTTCGCTACGAGTGCTTCAAAATATATGTATCAAATAATGTCAATTTTGTCCAATATAATGATGATTTAGATATTTAATGAATGTATAATTCAATAATTAATTAATGATAACTTAATTTAATAATAATTTGATATAATATTTAATATTATGATAATTCGAGATAAATTAAACATTTGTACACCTGATAAAGATAGAATATTTGCAACGTTTAATATCTGACATCTATTTTATGGAAATATTTTGGCAAATAAATGGATTTTGGTTTTTATTCGATGTTTAACCAAATTTCCTGTCATCGTGACGTTTGGAAGTCCACAACCTAGCAATTTTCACGGAATTTTCTGCTTAACACTGCCACCAAGTGAACTGCCATGTGAATTATAGTTTCCATACCTAATTTCATCAAATTTGGTCTAACCATTTGAGCGTAAAGAAGTAACAAACACACTCACAAAAGTTTGCCTTTATAATATAAGTTTGATAAGGATAAATTTGTTCATACCAAATATGCATTAGAAATAAAATGTAAATTTTGATCGGTTCTCTATTTTGGCGATAATGCTTACACATAAAAGACAGATAGTCTATTTTGTAGGACAATTTAAGATAAATATTTCCGTTGTACATTATGTACATGTGATACTAAAGGTTTTTGCAGAACACGCCAGAATAGGGCGCATATGGCAGATATTTTTCCTACTTATTTGACACTTATCATTTTGAATATCAAAATATGAATAGTTCATATTTTGAACATTTCACACAATATCTTTTTAAATTATAGCCTAATATATGTGTTATTCTGATGTGTAAGCTTTATTATTGTAAACTTTTTATTAAAATCCATTCGGGAGTGTTTGCGTGAAAAGTAACAAACATCCATACATGTTTAGAAGCAGTGATAGCTCATTGGCATTGGCTATGGACTGCTGTGCAGCAGGTCCATGGTTCGAATCTTGACGCGGGCTTGAGCTTCACCGCATGGAATGGCATTTTGGAAATGCCCGCCTGGCTAGCGACCACCCCCAAGTAGAAAATCTATCATCAAGTACCTAACAGTGTGTTCCGGTAGTAGTCCTTGGGAGCCAGTAAAATTACAGACACATGAGAGCTAACAACTGTACGTCTCAGTGTGACGGGCACAGTGCAATTCGTGTTATAGAAATGCATCTGTTAAAGGCAGAGGTTAGTCAACTTAACATCAGGTGGGCCTCGGGCTTGTTCCGTCCCAATAATATATAAAAAATACATACATCCATACTTACAAACTTTCGCGTTTATAATATATGTAGGAAGTAGGATATACCACACCGGTATGAGTTGAAAGCGTCTCTTCCGATAAAACGCACCGGGCGCTTTGACCTTTGGGCACAGAAACGATGCTAGCAGGTCTGAAATTTGTGTTTTTTCTTGATTCGGCCTGATTGGTTTTTACAGTTTTAACTGCACAGGTAATGATGAGAAGTGATGATGATGAAACAAGTCCTTTATTAGTCTAGGACTTACATAGGATAGTTTTTATCCAACTGCGCAAAAAGATGTTATTGGTTTGCGCGATAACCGACATAAGCGCGGGCGGAGCCACGGCCGGAAAGCTAGTGCATTTATAAAATTAGTGTGATTATGTAATTCTTTACATTGATATAACACGGTAGACAACTAGACTATTCGGCTTTGTATGAAAGAATAAGTTCTTCAACAAAAAGTTAACTCTCTTTGGGCCTCTTTCACGACTTTCAAGTAAAATCTCGATTAGGTTTATTGCCGGTTTAAGTCACAAGTAACCGTGCATATGAATTTCACAATGCCTGAGTAGTACTAACCCACAGTTAAAGTGACCACTAACTTACATCTTAGTTCATCTGTCTATCATTTATACAGAATTCAAAAAAGGGTTGGTATTGCAAGCTCCATATGGGGTAAAAATTCATTTCGAAAAATGAATGAGTGACGTTGTTGACAGATTATGAACGAATATTTGAATTTACTTCGGAGATCCTTCAAGTAATCATCGATTTATTAATCAGAAGTCTGTTTTCTATTGTGAAACTGTAAGACCAAAGTTGTAACTTTTTCACTTTACTTGAACGTCATGAAAGAAGCCCTTGATGTTATCGATAAACTTTTAAATTTTTTAATAAGATTTAAAGCGCTGGCCGCTCTGTTAAGATTGAAGAACAAAGAATATTTTATCAAATTATGGCGTATTTGCCTAACACACGTGCCATTTGCTTCAAATGAATAAACGACCAATCCATTTCTTTCAAATCAAATAAATTCAATGCAAATCAAAACCAATATCATCGTTTTGGACCGTCGATTACGGCCATTAAACGAAATTGAGCGAAATAATACATCTAAAAGCTTTTGAACTGGAGCGATTAATTGCCAATGATTCAATGCAGTAAGTACTTGAGTGAATTCCCTACAATTAATATTGGAGCAAGGAACATTTTGAAGACTGCAATTTGAATCGAAACTATGAAGACGATCATTTACTTGGGGCATTGTTTGATTGGTACAAGCACTGTTTAAATTTATGAGCTCTGGGCGCTTTAAATATTTCGTTTCTTCAAAAGTTTATTAAGAATATGCCGTACGAATCCTGGTTTAAGAATTTAAGAAACGACCGATATACTCGTTTTGACGTCATGCGCTAAATAAGAAGTATATCTCAATTTTTTTTTTTATACCTCATTGATTAGCCTTTGACCACTATCTCACCTGATGGTAAGTGATGATGTGGTCGAAGATGTTCAGGATAACCTAGAAGTACTGGCTCTCAAGAACAGTTGCCGGAACACACCGTTAGGTGCTTGGCGACAAATTTTCTACTTGAGGGTGGTAGCTGGCCAGGCGGGCATTCGCAAAATACCCTACCACCATGCCATAACGATTGCCATCCTAAGACAACAACCGGGACCGAAGGCCCTCAGAAGCACGGAAACGCTCAGTAGTAATGCCACTAGCGGTCACCCATCCAACTCACGACCGCGGGCGACGTTGCTTAATTTTGCTGATCGGTTGAGAACAGCTTAGTAAACTTCGCTACGAGGGCTTCAAAATGATTTGAATGGGCTGCTGCTGAGCACGCGGCACCAAAGGCCGCTTATTATCTTAACGTTCTGATTACCCGAAAGGTAAGGGTAGTAAGCCAACAACGAGGGTCTCCCAAGGAGAGTTGGCGTCAAAATTGTGGCCAGCGGTAAAACCTGAGGGCAAAACTTTTGGCAATGACGTCCTTCTGTTTGTATTTAATTAGGTAGCGGAAATATATTTCGAATACATTCTTGTCTTGTCCGTTTTATTGCTACAGAAGAAATATTTTCCAACCCGCTATGAGTAGCAAAAGGGTAAGATGATAAGCTGAACATCAAATCGACAGCTAAATAGAAATATTCGGTAAAAAAAACATTGAGTATATATATTTATTTATTGTGTAAGAGTACGTAAATAATGTTAAACAGTTGTTTAACTCTCAGCGGTATTATTACGGGCCGGACATGTCATCCATCTGAAGGAAAACGCCATGCCACGCCTAACCATTAGGTAAAGCTGCAGTGTCACTGTTCTGAGTGACACTGCGATGCGCTTGTCTCTCTAGTTTGTCCAGTATTTTCATTTGCTTCAAAGTCTTATGTACCTAAACACAGTGGTGTTTTCCCAGTACTGTTTTACTGTTTTGAGACAGAATATCTGAAATAGGCAATGGTACCTGTCATAAAAGATACATTTACCTGACAAAAGGCTATAAATTGGGTCAAAAACTTATAATATAAACAAATATTGTTTTTTTGTTCATAAGTAACTACTTAAAGACATGAGATGGAGTTGCCAGTAGGCAAGGTTTTGAACTCCATCTCATCAACTGCATCTCATGGCTTAACATTGTAATTTTTGCATCAACGCATCCTAAACCACTTACGAAGATATTTTTTGCATGGTGGAAGGGCATTTTGCGATTGCCCGCCTGGTTAGCTACCAGCCTCAAGTAGAAAATCTGTCGCCAAGCACCTAACAGTGTGTTCCGGCAGCAGTCATTGAGAGCGAGTGAAATTTTAGGCACATGATACTTACAACTATGTCTCGGGTGACGGGGGCAGTACTGTACTGTATCTGCCGAATCATCCACTGCTGAACACAGCCTCCCCTATTAGGCTTGGGGGTCGCAGAGTAAGATGGCAGTTCTTTAGAAGGCGCTGCTGCCCACCTTTCAGTATTTTTCCCTTAGTCGCTAGTTACGACACCCACGGGATGATATGGGGAGGTGCAATTCTAACTCGGCACCCCACGGGGTTCTAACTCAGCACCCCACGGGGTTCTAACACGGCACCCCACGGGGTGATAGACGGGCGCAGTGCAATTCGTTAATTGTGATGAAATGAACAATCTCGGCAGAGGTTAGTCCGCTTAACATCAAGTGGGCTTCGAGCTTGTTCCGTTACAATAAAAAACTTACGCGTTGGCAAGAGCGATGATGCAAACAGGCTAAACTAAGAATGTGGACTACCTATCAAGGACAGAATAGAACGCTGTAGCTTAAATTGTTAGATAGAAAGACGATAATTAGAAAAATGATGCACTACCGCGGTATTCTTAATTTTTCTGCTATGTCCTTTTTTGATCTTGATGTTATATCATTGCCAAAACCCAAAATTATTAGATCATTTAACTGTCTTGTTAATGTCAGTGGTGTATTGCTGCGCATTAGGCGAATAGCAGTTATATGGTAGGGCTCCTTACTATATAAACTCTGATGACCCAGTAGGTATCGTGTAACTTACGACAGTATTCCCAAGGTGGGTTGCGTTAGATAGGCAGCTGGCCATTAAACGGACTCCAAAACATATATCATAATCTGTTGTTTTTAACCAAAACATATTTCATTATCTGGTGTTAAATATGTTTTGGAGTCCATGTATATTCATATATAGTCCTGTCTTAATACATATTTACCAATATAGTTTGGTGTGCTGTTATTGAGAACGCATTTGTTTAGTACTCTCGTCAGTGTCGTGTGTTACTTTGTAAGGACACGGCGGGCAGCAATTTGAAATGTTGAACATCTGTCAGTATTTAAACAATGGCGTAACTTTGACGTGGGCACAGTCTTTGACACAAGAAAAATGTGATCAATTGCGTGAAGCGTTGCACGAACTACATTATTAAGTCTACAGTATTAAGTCAACAATTTGAAAATAAACATCCTCTTTTATAAAAACTATATTTGTAACACTACACACCTATTATATAAGTAGTATTTAGTTTGGTCGAATGATTTCTTGGACTAGGCGTTCTTAACGCTGAACGTAGTGACCACAAAATCCTAGAGATAGCGTTTGTTTTAGGAACAAGAGATTTCGCACTAAAAAAAATAACTTAGGCGTATCCTGAATTTTAACATCACTGTTTTTTCTATGCTTGATAGATTAGCCTTTGACCGCTATCTCACCTGACGTTAGCTGATGATGTGGTCTAAGATGTTGTTCAGGCTAACCTAGCATTACTGGCTCTCAAGGACAGCTACCGGAACACACCGTTAGGTGCTTGGCGACAGATTTTCATCTTGAGAGTAATAGCTAGCCAGGCGGGCATTCGCAAAATGCTCCACTACCATTCTATAACGGCTGCTATCCTAAGACGACAACCGGGACCGACGGCTTAACATGCACTCCGAAGCACGGAAGCGCTCAGTGGTAAAGTCACTAAAGATAAAGATAAAGATAAAGATGTGTTTATTGTCCAAAACATGGGTACATGATACATAAAATTAAATTTAAGCACATGGAATGTATGTAAATATTTAGTCCCACCATGTTTTGCCTATGTAGGCGTACAATTTAAGAGATGGAGCGACCAAATTATGTAGAAAATTATGAATTATTTAATTTTCAAAATTTATATTATTAAGGCATCACAAAAATCACATCTGAATGATGAACCTCATTTGCAATATAATCATAAATTTATAAGAATGTCATTTACAGTAATATTTACATTAGATAAAATAATATACTTAAAGATACTAGTTATTACATGCAATAAAATAACACTGTCATGTCAATTATGTCAGTGTAAAATAAAAATATCATGTCAATTATAATAAAAATTTGTCATTTAAAAAGTCATGGATACTGTAGTAACATTTATCGAGCAGAATTTTTTTTAATTTAATTTTAAATATATTAATACTTAACTCCCTCAAGGACTTTGGGATTTTATTATAAATACGTGGTGCCATGCAGATTGCACTCTTTTGAAGAAGAGCGGTTTTGCCTGTTTGTCTACAAGCTATGTTATTGTCGCGGCGGTTTCTTTCTATAAAGTCAGATAGTTTTGGAAACATGTTAGGATTGTTTTTTACAAATATCGCCATTTCTATTATATACAATGATGGAAGTGTCAAAATTTTGTGCTCGATAAAGTATGGCTTACAAGAATCCATGGTTTTAAGCCCAAACATAGCCCGAACGCATCGCTTTTGCATTTTGAAAATAACCTCTTTATTAGTAGAATTTCCCCAGAAAATAATTCCATATCTGAGGACAGATTCAACCATGCCATAGTACGCACAGAGTAATGCGTCAGTATTTAAGGTAGTGGAGAGTTTATATAGAGCATAAGCTAAGCTACTAAGTCTTTTACTAAGATCTTCTATTTGTGGTTTCCAATTAAACTTTTTGTCTACGATTATTCCCAGAAATTTGGCACTGTCTACTGCGTTGATTTTGTTATTATCATATGTCAGGGTAATGTCAGATGGATTATCAAAACGTTGGCTGAAGTGCATAATATTAGTCTTAGTCAAATTAATTTTCAAATTATTATTATTAAGCCATGTAATTACGGATGTCAAAGAATTATTTATGTCATTTTCATATGTATCATACTTATCACAAGCTATTGTTATAGTACTGTCATCTGCAAACAGAGTCATGGGTTGGTTAACAGCATTTGGCAGGTCATTAATATAAATGAGAAATAAAAGTGGTCCTAAAACACTTCCTTGCGGAACTCCACATATGACGTTACGCGCTGTTGAGGAAAATACATTTTCACGCTTAGTTTTAAAATTTATTCTAGTTATTTCTGTTATTTGATTTCTTTCCGTCAAATACGATTTAATTAGTGCCAAGACATTTCCTCGAACTCCATAAGCTTCTAGTTTACCTATTAAGGTTCTGTGATCTACGTAATCAAAAGCTTGGGTCATGTCGCAGAAGATGGCACATATGGGAGAAGTTTTATCAACACTTAAAAGATTTACTTTAACAAATTCATAGATTGCCATGTTTATAGTTTTATTTCTACGGAAACCTTTTTGTTCCTTACAGAACATGTTTCTTTTTTCAAAGTATGTATTTATTTCTCCATAGATGTATTTCTCGAAAATTTTTGAGAATATAGATATTAGGGCAATAGGTCTGTAACACTCTATTTCTTCTCTGTTTCCCTTTTTATAAATTGGTTTAATTATAGTAGTTTTTAGGGCTTGAGGAAATGAGCCGCTTGAAATAAATAAATTCATCAAAAAACTCAAATGTGCGCTCAGTTGATGTCCTACAGACTTAATTATTTTTGTAGAAATACCATCGTGACCTACACTGTCTGTGTTTTTTAATGTTTTTATAATTTCTTCAATATCTTTAGGTACACTTGGAGCCATAAACATAGAATTACAATTCCGTTTAATAAATGACGTTACATTTTTAGATTCAGCATTTGAATTCAATTTTACTTTGTCCACAAAATAATCATTAAAGGCCTTTGCAATCATATCAGGGTCTGTTATATTTATGTTTTCCTGCTTAACATTAGTAATATATTCTTTCGGTAAATTAAATCTCGAGTCATTCATTCAGTCATCACTATAGCGGTCACCCATCCAACTCAAGACCGCGGCGGACGTTCCTTAAGGGTGAACTGGCCGGTCCGTTCTCCATACAAACGCCGTTGGGTGATCACTACCATATTTGAGGATTTAGGTCCAAAATAAAGCATAATACCGATTGATCTCGTCATTATCTAGGCTTGTATGATGTCGAAATTTTAATAAAATAATTAACCTGAGAATTATGAGCCTCGAAAGATTTTCATATAAAGTTTTCGAGGCTCATAACTTACAACTTAATTATCTTTTTAATATTTTGGCATCATACAAGCCTAGATAATGACGAGATCAATCAGTATTATGCTTTATTTTGGACCTAAATCCTCAAATAAGGGAGTGATAACCCAACGGCGTTTGTATGGAGAACGGGCCGGCCAGTTCACCCTTAACTTTGCTGATCGGTTAAGAACAGCTAAGCAAACTTCGCTACGAGCGCTGATTGTTGTGTTATCTATTGTGTGACAGGAGACAGTGTTGTACCGACCCCATATGACAAAGATAAGGCCAGAAAGATGATTATACTCTCAAATGTTAGCAAAGACTTTTCTCACAGTATATTTAAACAGTACGTCACTTGCACCATCTCCTTAGCATAACAAACGAAACAGAAGGGTAATTGTCATCGTCGATAATATAACAGCAATTCATCAGCAATCGTAATTGTTCCTTGTCATAATTGCTGCTATTAGCCCCGCTTGTCTTCGGGTTAAATAGAAAACGTAAGGAAATATTGAAGGAAATGCTTTTATGATAATTAAATATGAGTTAAGCGTCAATTATATTAAACAGAAAGAACAATTATGGTGTATATTATGTAACATATTACCTCTGTATCTTGTGAACAGATACCGAGTGATATATTACATTTGTAAATAAAACAACCTTAAAACTTATAAGAAATTATTTATGCATCACAATTTCCATGTCTACATTTTAATCACTTAGTAATTTTGATATTGTTATGTTTGCAATAACGCCTGCTTGGTGAATTAAGTCGCTCCATCCCGATACGATGGCTGAAGAACGATAGCAAAAATTAGTGTAATGAGTCATTGTGTCATGTTAGCTCAATTGATAAGAGCGTACCCTGGTTAAAGGGGTGGATGGACATGGGTGCGAATCTCGCACATGACTATAATTGTTTCTCTGGTAAATTTGTAATTTTGTAACACTTTGTAATTGTTTTAATAATTCGTGATATTTTTGTGATCGTGGTTGCAGGTAGAATAATATGTAGTTGTGTTTTGAGATGTGTTTGTTTATATCTATTTAATTTTTACGTTCCTTTACACGCAGTCGCGTCACATTCTTGGCTTGAACAGGGTTTCGTTAGAAAAAAAAAATATTTGAAGCAGTGATGGCTCAGTTGTATTGGCTATGGACTGCCGCGCAGCAGGTCCATTGTTCGAATCCCGCCGCGGGTTTGAGCTTCACCGCATGGTGGAAGGGTATTTTGCGAATGCCCGCCTGGCTAGCGACCACCCTCAAGTATAAAATCTGTCGCCAATCACCTAATAGTGCGTTCAGCAGCAGTCCTTGAGAGCCAGTAAAATTACAGGCACAGGTCTCACCAAAAGACTGTACGTCTCAGTGTGACGAGCACAGTGCAATTCGTCGTCGAAGAAATGCATCTGTTATAGGCAGAGGTTAGTCCACTTAAGATCAGGTGGGGCTAGGCCTTATTCCGTCATAAAAAAAAGTAAGTATTTCTAGTTTATCAATCCAATTGTGGTGGTTGGACTTATGAGGCGATGATCAATAAAAACCAATCATATTTTGAAGCAACGCGTTTACTTTGTTCGTGAGTAAAAATTTTTTACTTCGTTGTAATAGGAAACAGTGTTTACTTCATGCTTGTCTGTTCAGTTTCGTTATTCTTTGAGGAAAATAAACAGTAAAATGTACGTTTGTTAAGGAAGTACTAGTGGTGAGAAACTAAAGGGGCCCAATTCTCTTAGCTATTGAACGGTGTTAACGCAACATAATTGAATGAAAATTGTAATTTTTGACAGTATCCATAGTCTGCCCGCTACTTAGGTTAGATCGCAAGTCAGTGGCTTGTTATCAATATTTTTGGACATATTTGGTATGCTGTAGGCTATTATGTTGCGATTGCGTTGCTACAGTGGCATAAAATATTTTGCGGGATTTTAGATAGATAAATAGCTAAATAATTTAATATATTAATTTAATGTATTATTTGCTAGAAAACTACTGTATTAATGTGTATACTGATGCTTTATTGACAGAAGTTTTCATTATTATTTCAGTGGCATTATTTTCAAGCCATACGATAGCGACGCGATTGCTATACAACTGCGATTAGGAGCTAGAATCAGCAGACTACCGAATTTGACATCGCAGAAGCATCGCAGTAGTGTGGCATTTGGTCAATAGCTAAGAGAATTGCTGGTTGAATGAATCATCAAACACAATAATAATTCATGATACACTAGTTGTAAGTCCTAACTTAGAACTATTGCATGTTACTTTGTATACCCATCTATTATTTACTCATACCAATATGATGCAGATAAAATAATAACAAATATTTTAAGAAAACATCAAATTAATATTTTATAAAACACTCAAAAAATAAAAAAATATACCTAGTGACAATTCTGCCTAATTTTCCTGCTAAGCCGACGTGACGTCACAAACACCACACAGCCAATCCGGAAGAGTTTTCGACGCGTTTCACTTCTACACGAAGTATCCTCAAGAGATCTTGATTCTACGAGCGCACGATCGAGAACAATTTCTCGATCGTGCACGCGTAGAGTTTATTTTTATATTGTGATATATTTTTATATTTTTAGGTGTTTTATTAAAATATTAATTTGATGTTTTCTTAAAATATTTTGAAAATATTTGTTATTATTAAATATGGATTTCCGCAGTAACGCCTAAATCTATTCATTATCTGATGCAGATAAACTAATTGTTTCAAAAATGTAATCCATTCTTTATATACTTTTTATGACTACCCCTATATATTTACTGCATCATCCAAACTTGATAATTTTTGTTGTTGGGTAGGATTTTATAGTATATCTCCAAATAGATCCAATTTAAGGTGGAATCACACGTCGGTGACGAAATTATTACAATTTTTCGCGCTAGCTATATGATGCAGTAACGGCTCAGTGGCATTGGCTATGGACTGCCGCGCAGCAGGTCCATGGTTTGAATCCCACCGCGGGCATGAGCTTCACTGCATGTTGGAAGGACATTTTGCGAATGACCGCCTGGCTAGCGACTACTTGAGGGTTCAAGTAAAAAATCTGTCACATATAACCTAACGGTGTGTTCCGGCAGCTGTTCTTGAGAGCAGTAATTCTAGGTTAAGCCTGTTAAGACCATCAGCCACATCATCACTTACCATAAGGTGAGATTGTGGTCAAAGGCTATCAGCAAAAAAAAAAACTTGGTATTTGTGGGTTTCTTATAATATTGCTCGTTTTATCTTTCACAATACCTGCTTGACCATGAGCAATTACATTTTTTTTTTTTCATGCCTTATAGGTTAACTTTTCACTACTATCTCACCTGATGCTAAGTGATGATGTGGTCGAAGATGTTGTTCAGGCTAACCTAGAATTACTAGCTCTTAAGGACAGATGCCGAAACACACCGTTTGGTGCTTGGCGACAGATTTTCTACTTGAGGGTGGTAGCTAGCCAGGCGGGCATTCGCAAAATGCCCTACCACCATGCTATAACGACTGCCATCCTAAGACAACAACCGGGACCGACGGCTTAAAGTGCCCTCCGAAGCACGGAAACGCTCAGTAGTAATGTTACTAGCGGTCACCCATCCAACTCATGGCCGCGCGCGACGTTGCTTAACTTTGCTGATCCGTTGAGAACAGCTAAGTAAACTTCGCTACTAGCGCTTCAAAAAACCTTATAAAAAGCATTATATATTAAGATCAGTAAAGTTTTTCTCCCCAGAGAGTAAAATGATTTGAAATTGGGTTCACAAATTCGTGTGAAAACTCGTGGAAATAAGAAAAAAAAAATCGATATGGCAAAGAAGTAACCTAGTTCAAAAATCAAAGTATGGTGGCCATAAGTAAAACTCAAAAGCAAGAGAAAGCTACATTTGGAAGAATGTTATCTTAAGACAGTAAAATTTTGGTGCCTTGAATTTCGATACTTTTTATAGCAATATTTTTGTAGGCAGAAAATGACAGAGATAGTGATTTTACTCCTAATTTATCAAAACAAGCTTTAGATACAATTAACAATCAAAACACAGGTACGAATAATCCTATAATAATTTGGCTTAGAACAACAAAAGTAGGAGTCACGACTGACGGAATCCGCTTTTTTGTTTATGTAAATCATTTAGCAGAAAGTCGAAAATCAAGCAGCCTATTCAATAATCAGTGCATTTATTCAAAACTCAGATATTCAATTAGTATCGATCTCAATATGTTAATGAATACAATAGATGCTTATTGGCTTTTTAACTACGAAATTAGAAGTTCGTCGGGCTAAAAAGTATTCACAACACAACCGGTGTTTTTTTTCCAAATGTAGCACTGAACAGCTTTCTTGCCATGAATGTGAGTACCTATATATTGTTAGGTATGATCAAAGATCGAAACAGCGGGGTAATGTAATAGTACATTGTACATCGAGGGGAGAAAACGATCTATTTCTGTTCGAGAGTTTGTTTAAGCCCGACGCGCAGCGGAGGGCTTAAAGGCAACTCTAGAACAGAAATAGAACTTTCTCCCGATTGATACATAGTGCCTTATACTACACCTACGAGGATAATAAAATCATTATACGTTTTCTCGTACTTACCTCGAGACTTCTTAGGCAGTAAGTTCTTGATGACTTCTTGAACTGCATTTCTTATTTCTGGTGGCGTCATCATAAAAAAATCGTCACTTTCACTATCAGATGACATTTTGGAAAATTATTTAGAATAATTAAAAGCGTACTGTTGAAATATCAATTTAATAATAAAAAAAAATTAACCAAACATTGCCGCGCTTTTTTTCTCGTAGTGCAAAAAAAGGTTGCCAACCTCCTTTCATTGAAAATCGAGTACAAATAAAAAACACACCTCATTTTTCTAATTATTTGATAAAAAACCTTTTTGAGATTGATTTTTTTTAAGTAAGCAGCTAAAAACAAAAGAATGCTACCAGGGCAGGTATGGATTTTCATACAACATTCCTTCACTGAAGGAATGAAAATCCATATAACTTTCCCCGCCGTACATTTATAAGGGAAAAATGACGAACTTTATAACATGTTTTTGATAACGAGAAATGAGACCTTTTCTGATTGGGTGTGGTATAAAGTATTTTATTGTAGTCCGAAATTATAAATCTGTGTAGTAATTGTAATCGTTGGCACGGGTATCCTAAGCGGTCATTGATCTTCCCTCAAAAATGGTAGAGAAAGGCAATGACTGGCACATGCGTCAATTCGTGAACTCTGCTAGATGACACCGGTTAACTCTGGATGCAAACGCTAATGACTAACCAAAAAAAAAAAAAAACTATTCATTATCAAAAAAAAAGTTTTATTTTAACACTATTCCCCTTGTGCATGTTTCTTATTTCTTGTTTTAAATAAGGATGGTCATAATTAAAAAAAGTCACGGATCCTGGAGTCTGTGACGTGCAAATTTATAAAATAAAAAAGTATGTTACGTATTATGTAATTACCTATCCTCATAACAATATTTTTTCCGAGTTATCAAGGGCGGATTTTACACGATACTAATATGCAAGAAATTAGTAGATTCGTTTATGCATTAAAAAGGTTAACTTAAGTAGTATCACAGAAAGCAGCAATTTGTGCTTATCGTGGAAATGTATCTTCCATTTTACGTTACGGATTATTGCTTTAGGGAAACTGAACGCTTAGAAAGTGTTTATCATGCAAAAGAAATGTTCAAGAGCAACACAACTGGAGCAAGACAAAGGCAAAGTTGTGTATCAATATTTAAAATGTTAAACTTCCCTTAGCATTTTTGTATATTTATGAGGTTTTCCTATTTGTTCACCAAAAATATATAAAGATCTGACATAAAATCACATGTAAACCAGAAAAACCTGCAAAGAATGCTATAAGTTACCCAATTTTATGACAAACGTGTTTACGTAAGCCCCATGGGGTGCCGGGTTAGAATTTCACCTTCCCATTTCTTCCCATGGGTATCGTAAGAGGCGACTAAGGGAAAAGAACGCCAAATGAGCAGTATGCCACTTCCAACGTGGATGTGAGTAGGGTGTTGAGATGCAAAACAGGGCTGTCTTAGTGCCTGGTTTGCATACAATATGTTCTTGTGTCAGGAACACAAGAACATATTATATATGTTGTTAGCGTAAACATATTAATTTTAATATGTTCGTTCGTATTTCGTATTAAATGAACCAATTTTTATTACCGAAAAGAATGAAATAACTTGTGGAAGTCGGTGCCATGTTTATTCAAACCACCAATGTCACATTAGCATGGTTCATTTTCCACAAGATATTTCATACCATTCAGTGTTGCTTCCAGTGCGTTTCCATTTTTTCCGACATTTTTTTTCTCATTTTAGTTATAAAGATGCTTACAAGAACTTTCGTTGCTCGCCAAAAATGTGTTAATCGTCGACCATGGCAAATACCATTTAATTGTCCAGGTAAGCGAACTTATATGTTAGATGTTAAAAGCTTTGAAAAAATGCATTATGGTTTAGAACGAACTCTCGAGACACGCACTTGCCAATTGATTTTATTATTGCCCCTGAAGCGATAAGGCCACCCATTTTTTTAACTATTAAAAGCTTAATAAGTTTATCGATTTAAGTAATCTGATTAGTTCAATAAATTACTCCATATAAATAAAAATACAATTATTCTATCTCCAAACATTCAAAACCAATAATTTTGCTACACGCTTCAATTGCGCCACAATATTATAAACCCGACATGTGTAACATGTCGAAATCACGTCGCCTCATGTTTCAACCAAAAAACCAACAACTAGCACGTCTGCAATAAATGACCACAACAGAACGTCACACAATATATCAACTGATGTCAATACCATACAAGTACAATTGCCACCCTAAATCTACAGTTACATGCAAAAACAGTTGTAATATTTCAATAAAATTTCAACTTTATATTTTTTTAAAATATTATTTGAAATACTAAAACTAGATTGTCAAAAATCTAAATCAAAACTTGATAATAATAAATTATTTTAATATTGTTATGTTTGCAATAACGCCGCTTGGTGAAATATTTTGTAATGTAATCCGCATAGCAGGCGTTTTTGCAAACATAACAATATTAAAATTATGAGGTTGCGTTATCATGTACAAGTTTAAAACAAGTTGCAAATTAGTTTTGTTTTAGTACAACGCAAGTTGAACCATAGGTGTCGCTCCATCCCGATACGATGGTTGTAGAACGAGAGCAAGAGGTATGAGTCATTGTGTCATGTTATCTCAATTGCTTAGAGCATACCCTGGCTAAAGGGGTGGATGGACGCGGGTTCAAATCCCGCACATGACTATTTTTTTTCTCTCGTAAATTTTAATGTATATTTATATTGTTAGAAGTTGCTTAAACATTTTTTTTACGTTTTAAACAATTAGAAGAGTTAACTTTTAATTATGCTGGTGTATACAGACAATTACAACATTATTTACAAATGTTATTTAATAAAAATGCATTTAAATTATATATAATACGGTATATGAATTATAGTTTTTAGAATATATGATCGTAAAATTGCGTTTATTGCCGAGCTCCTATTTTCATAATTGAGTTATTGGTATATAGTCAAATCTGGGGATTAGGGAAAACCCTTATTAAAAACTAAAATAATTAAAACAAAAATTAAAGTATGTTGCCGATTCGGAGGCTAACTATGTAATGAATTAAAATGTTCTCACAAAGGAGCTTACCAACTAACTTAACCTACCACGAGACCACCGAGAAGCCTTGGTCAGCATTACAGGGAACTGTAAGACTTTCCGCTGATCAAGCCCCCTCTAGTCTAGAGCGGATGGGCGAGGGGGATCCATAACTCCTCCCTCCCCAAGAGAAAAATTATCGGAACGCTCGAATTTAGAGCTTTTTCGATAATTTTGCATACATGGAATAGTTTCTATAAACTTACTGCGAAACACATATAATAAAAACAATACAAGACTTAAAATTACAAAACCTAAAGCGGTACTAGCTAAAACACTGTTTGTAGAGTCCGTTTCTCTATACGTCGCACTTTCTATCACTTCACTATTTTTTAACGCGTACAACATGTACTTCATATCGTCCAAATTCACTTCATGCATGTTCAGTGCAGGTGCACTTGATAAACTCTCGTTCAGGTGTAGCGGTGGTAAATTGATGACCGGAAGGGGCGTCGCTACTTCCGTGTCTGTAAAAACACTGTGGTGACGAATACGGATTCCGTTTATTTCAAAGTCACAGGGCTTATCTATTGTCATCAGGTATGTCCCAAATACAGGGTATGCAGTAATTTCATCAAGGCATTGTTCTGTAAGTGTTGTCCTCTTATTTGTGTAGAGTATCCAGTTATCAGGGTTTACCTTTTGCACCTTCACATCTTCCAATTCGATAGCATATTGTTTGCAGCAGGTAAGGTTATTGTCATACTTCATTAGTTGTTTTTCACATGTTAGCCCGGTGTACAAAGCTCTGTTGCTATCGGTGCAGAGATAAGAGTCTCCAGCAGCGAGAGCGCGGCAAGGGTGCACAATTGGTAAGTACGTTAGTCCTTTCGCCAAAAGGTAAGGGTATTTAGGTATTATGATAAGGGTTTTATTTTCAGGTTCGTGGAACACAGGTAAGGGGTACATCTTAAAGTAGTTATAAGTGCAATTATCAATAAGTGGAATTTCTAAAACAAACGTTATCTGGTTCTTCTTTATAAATGATTTTACACATATTGTTTCCTCAATTTTTACTAAATTTACTTCATTGGGTTCATACACCAAGTGTCCTAGGTATGAAATAATCCTTAAATGATCTAATAGTTCTGTGGAATTAACAATAGACTGATGTAATATAGATAGTTTACTTAATGCTAATGCAGTCTCAATTTCACTCAACCTTATATATATGGTTCGGAAGTTACTAATGAAAAGGCTATACAAACCTAATATGTATGAGGATAGAACGAAATTATTATCGTTGTTTGCCAATTCTTTAACGACTGTTTCAAGTTTTTTTAGACGAGTATCTAGAACCATCGAATTTTCATTAATTACTTGTGTAGCATTTATTAGGCTGTCTAACATTTTAGTGACAATAGTAACCTTTTTTGAGGTGAGTACTTGATCATGGCTTATTTCAGAAATTAATTTGTCATATCTCACGGCGTCGTCGTAATCTAAATTTCCTGTTATTATTTTGACTATAGATCCCAATGGATTAAGGATGCCTCTTTTGAAGCGTTGTGGAACTAATTGACGATATTTGTCGATTGTTATATTACGTAGGTGCTCTACGTGCATTAGCATGTTCACAAATTCATGAGGAAATGGTTTGTTTAAGGTTATTAATTTGTTTAACTCAGTAAATTTCCATGTAATGAATTGTAGATCATCGTAGATTCTATCTAAGTTAAGGGTTTTGATAATGGTCCAATTATCTACTTGCAGGTATGCTAGGCCTTCTTTTACCGGCAGGAGTCCCGGGTTTTCCTTAAGTGGCTGCAGATGGAGGGCGACTGCTGACATCGTTAGAGTCAGAATGCACCACCTGCGGAGGGCGTTTTATGTTTTTAATCGGTGCTTTTGTGTTCTTTCGCTCTGATTCTACTTTTATAGGGATAACATTTCTTTCAACTATATCTATCACATTCGCTTTCTTATACCTGGCTTTATCCTTGCTTTTTCTTTTATTAATATCTTTTACGTAAATGGTTTTGCCTTGCGGAAGTTCTATATCGCTTTCACCACCTCTCTTGTCCCTAATTTTCTCCTTATTTGTTGCTATCTTTTCTCTCAATTGCTTGTACAAAAATCTAGTACGCTTTTCGTGGTCTTTCACTAATTGCTGTGTGTACGTTTTTTCAAATTCTACATTAAAAGGTGTGTCTGTGTCTGTGTGTCCGAAAACTACCTCAAATGGAGTGAGACCGGTTGTTGAGTGAATAGTGTGGTTGTAAGCTAAAACTGAGTACATCATGATTGATGCTGCATCGGTACACTTTTCTTCGTATTTTGCTAGTCTGTATATTTCAATTAAAGTCGAATGAAAACGTTCTATTAAACCCATAGAGTTGGGGTTATTGATTGTTCCTACGTGACGTTCTATTTTATGCAAGCTTAGGAATTCTTTCATTAGCTCATTATTGAATTCCATACCTGGGTCTGAGCTAATTTTCTTAGGGATACCGTAAAACGAAAAATATTTCATTAGAGCTCTCACGACTTCGGGCGTTGATTTGTTAGGGATTTCAATGGCTTGGCCAAGTTTACTAAATGCGTCTATAAGTGTTAAATAATACTTGCTCTCTATAGAAAAGAGGTCAATAAAAATCTCTTGGAAGGGGGCATCTTGCGTCTGTGTTAATTGAAGTACTGGTTTGATGGGTTTTCGGTCATACTTCATTTTACTGCAAGTTTCACAGGCGTTTATTATGGCTGAAACGGTTTCTTCCATTTTAGACCAACAATAGTTTCTACGAAGCCTAACTAGCGTTTCTTTAATACCGCGATGACACGTCTTTCCTTGGTGGTATTTTAAAATTATCGCCTTTTGTTCACTCTCGTCCGCGACATATACTACTCGTTCAGTGCATTCATACAACCTAATCATATCTCTTTTAAACAATGTAGTTACAATGCTGCTAAACTGTTTACGGTGTTCTTCCTCTTCGAAATAGACAAAATATTTAATTTTGGGCCTAACATACTCTTTTAAAAAGCTTTTTATTAGTTCCGGGTTATTTTTAGGAAGGAATACTTCCAGGATTCTATGTTTTGCTCGAGAAATATCTTTGACATGTGTCTCATTTTTAAACCAAGAAAACACTAGAATTTGGTTAGGTTTATTATCGACAGCTTCGTGTAAAATTGGTATACCTGTAGACTCTAAATCAGCAGCTGAGTGAATCGTTTGTGATGTACAGTTGCTATCGTGTTCGGAAGGTGATAAGTACACCGGTTTTTCCTTATCTGTTAATGAAACGGTTTCAGTAGTTTCTGAAGACGATATACTTGCAGGGCTTGGTGTGATTGTCCTGCTTGAGTCTGATACAGTAATTGTGGATGAGTCATGTCGTGACGGCTTGTCACGCGACAACCGAACAATGTTTTTAACTACTTCATTCATTTCTTTCTGTAACTGACGTTCTTTTCTATCTACGTTCACTACCATTGAGTTTCCTTCACTATCTGAATCTAATGCATGGACTTTAATTCTACTGAGCGCATCAGCGTTGGTATTTTGTTTTCCTTTCTTATAGATAATTTCGAAGTCAAAGTCTTGAAGACGTAGCCTCCAGCGGGTAAGCTTGCTGTTTGGGTCCTTCAATGAATTGAGCCACGCAAGGGGTCTATGATCAGTGTATATATAAAATTTTCGACCATACAAGTAAGGTCGAAAATGTTTCGTTGCCCAGATTATTGCAAGTAATTCACGTTCAATGGTACTATAGCGAGACTCAGTATCACTTAATGTACGACTCGCGTACGCAATGGGTTTGTCGGAGCCTACTTGTCCTTGGGACAACACCGCGCCTATCGCTACGTTTGAAGCATCTGTTGTCAAAATGAAGGGCTTGTCGTAGTCAGGGTATTGTAGGAGTGGTGCGTGAGTCAGGAGTTCTTTGCATTTGTCAAACGCGTTTATGTAACTGTCGTCTATAACAATTTTGTTTCTCTTCTTCAAGCAGGAAGTGAGTGGTTGTGTGATTTTGGCAAAATCAGGTATAAAGCGTCGGTAATATCCCACAAGTCCAAGGAAACTTTTAATTTCGGTCGTAGTCTTAGGGAGAGGAAAGTTCATCACAGCTTTTATCTTGTCATCGTTGGGTTTTAACCCATCTTTTGTGATAGTATGACCAAGATAGAGTACTTCTCTACGTAAAAAATCAGTTTTGTCTAATTGTACCTTCAAGTTTGTCTGTCTTAGTCTGTCAAATACTAGTCGTAGTTTATGTAGGTGGTCCTGGAGGCTGGACGAAAAAATGATGACGTCATCGAGGTACACCATGCAGTGTAGCCCCTGCAGCCCTCTTAAAACATTGTCCATAGTACGTTGAAACGTTGCGGGCGCGGTTTTTAATCCAAACGGTAATCTTAAAAAATGAAAATGACCATTTTGTGAACTAAAAGCCGTTTTCTGCCTATCCTCTTTTTCCAATTCAATTTGGTGGTACCCACTAGCCAAATCTATTGTACTAAAGTAGACACTTTTACCTAACTTGTCAAACAAGTCGTTGATATTCGGTAGAGGGTACTTGTCATCGATAGTAATGTCGTTGAGTCGTCGGTAGTCAATTACCATGCGGAACTTTTGCTCACCGGAAGCATCCATTTTCTTAGGCACTAAGTGTACTGGAGCATTCCACGGGGAATGTGATTCTTCAATTACATTATCAGTCAGTAACTTATCAACTTGTCTGTTTATTTCTTCCGTCTGAGTTGGTGCTAATCTATAAGGTTTAACGTATATGGGGTCTTCATTTTTGGTACGGATTTTATGTTTTACTTGGTTGGTAAAAGTCAAGGGTAATTGGTCACAGTGAAAAATATCTTTATATTCCATGCAAAGATTATAAATTTGCTTACGTTCTTCTTCATTTGTGTGATCAAGTCTAAGTTTATTCAGATTTTCTTTTAGTAAATTATCAGTCTCAATATCTGTCATGTGTTTAGTAAAATTTAGGTTACATTTAGTTTCTTCAAATGGTACAACTGTAAATGGTTGTCCTATGGTCAATGTCATTGGTCTGTCTAATGTATTTTGTATAATAGTCGATGCATATCCATTTACACAGTTAACTATAGCACTGGGCATTCGCAACCCTTCAGTAAACTCCTTAAAGTCAAGGATGGCGTCGCCTGAACATTGGTCTATAGGTAATTTAACTCTACGTTCTGATCGCGGTGGCAATTGAACGACATAATCCAAATTGTTGTTGATTATAGGAATACGAGCCGTTTGAGTTGTTAACAGCTGATTCTTAAGGTCGATCAGTGCGCCTAATTGTTGTAACAGGTCATTACCAATCAGTCCGTCATAACGTGAGTCAACGTTAAATATGTAAAATTTGTGCCAATCGTTACTATTGAATGTAGGCATTAAAGGTATCGTAATAACCTCGTCGTGGTTACTCGAGGCATGTGTGCTTACAACTTGAAATGGTTCCTTTTGAACGAACTCACTAAAATATTCGTAGGCCTTTTTGGGACTTACAAACGACCTCATACTTCCGGTGTCGATCATCATCTTAGCATCAATTTCCTTTAAATAAACGTAAGGAAGTTTTAAGTTAGGATCACAATTTATTTTTATGATTTCTTGTCGGTCGAGGCTGTTTCGCAAAAATCCGCATTATTGGGTACGTCGGTATGTTCTGTTTCGTCACTACGTTCATCCGCGTTTATTTCGTCACCGTAGTAGTAATTCATGTCGTCATTATAATTAAAGTCGTCATGATAATAATAGTCATCATAATACTGCCCTTCATTATTGTCTAAAGTCAGTTCATTTAATTTGAAACCTTGTTGCGGCCTAAGAGGCGCTGTCCTCATGGATACATCACTAACTCGAAGCTGGGGCTTCTGTACCTGTGGTGGAGTATAACCAAACTGTTGTGGGGGTTTGTAACCAAATTGTTGCGGAGGCCTATATCCAAACTGTTGGGGCGGCCTATAACCAAACTGTTGAGGTGGTCTATATCCAAACTGCTGGGGTGGCCTATAACCAAATTGTTGTGGCTGATGGCCCAACTGTGGTTTATAACCAAATTGAGGTTGTGGTCGGCCTTGGCCTTGAACTTGCCCGTTTGAGGGAATGCCAAAATTAAACCTAGGCGTGCTACCAGGCATCATAGGTCTGAACCCAATCGGCTGAGGACCACTACCGAACCTGAACCCTGGTGCACTTGGTGCATTAGTCAACAACGGCTTAGACATTTGGCCACTAACCTGAAGCTTGTTACGTGCGTTGTACTGTTCAAGGAAATTAACCTCCTCAAGTACCACACTTAAAGCTGCTTCTAATGTGTCGGGCGATTTTAATCTCACTATCCGAACCATATTTTCCGGGAGGTTGTATAAAAATACATTTAGAGCAGTGTTATTGTAAATGGACATTTTTACGCGTTTCATTTCTTCATCTTGAGATACATTGACCTTTGAAAACAAAACGGACCGAACACTTTGAATCCTACTGCAAAAATCCAAGTAAGATTCACCACCTTTGATTTTCAAAGATTCCAACTCTATACTTATGCAAGTTTCGCTACGCGGGTCTCCAAAGTGCTGCTGTAGCAATTCTTTTAACGAAGACCAATTAACAATATCCTCGCGTTCAGATAATAACGCGGCTGCATTATCTGTAAGCCTACTAGTAATCGTGTGGAACACGTATAAATTCTGCTCCTCGTTATTTCTTCTACTAAAGCGTTCTATGACGTATTCACATTTTTTAATGTAGAGATTCAATTGCTTTTTATCGCCATCAAAAAGTGGAATTATTCGAATAACTTCGGTTGGTATTGAAATTATATTTACATTTTCGACAGACATGATGCAGCAGATTAAATCACAGAAAACACAACAAAATTCACTTAATCACAATTCTAAGGATAACACATACAAAATTAATACAATATAAAACCATAAAATACACAAAATTAGATCAATTACACAGTTAATAAATTTTTTTTGTAAAAGTTATAAAAGAGAAACTTCTTTCTTAGCAAAATATATTGTTTAGCCTATACACAAATTATAACTAGCCAGTAAAGATCAATTAAGAGAACTGTTACTTTTATTTAAATGAATTTAAGAACACACATAACTTAATTGATTCAGTTATGTTCTGTATACATTTACATCGCTCTACGCTATCATGTTCTTATCAACTAAGCTGAGGCACTTCGTAGAATTTAATACAAATGAACCAGATACGTTATAGTGAGCAAAGTCTTATCTCAAATATAAGTATGATTTAAATTAGGCTACAGGAGGAATTAGGGAAGGAATTGGCGAAAATTGGACTCACCAGACACCCGCCGCTACTCTCATGGTCACCTTTTATTTTACCCGTTTGACAAATTTATTTGGTTCGTGGATCGATTCACAGCCACTTCGCGCCGCACTCGCTATACTTAGGTGAATTTGGACACCCGAAATACTAACACGAGACGGTACAGCCTTAACGAATCAATCCTACCGGCTGCGCCAGTCAAATCTGGGGATTAGGGAAAACCCTTTTTAAAAACTAAAATAATTAAAACAAAAATTAAAGTATGTTGCCGATTCGGAGGCTAACTATGTAATGAATTAAAATGTTCTCACAAAGGAGCTTACCAACTAACTTAACCTACCACGAGACCACCGAGAAGCCTTGGTCAGCATTACAGGGAACTGTAAGACTTTCCGCTGATCAAGCCCCCTCTAGTCTAGAGCGGATGGGCGAGGGGGATCCATAACTATATAGTACACGTGATTTTTATTTTTCATTACCTGACTATTGCTGTTTACTTACAAAGTCAAAGTCGAAATCATTTATTCAATGTAGGCGTCTACGACGCTCTTATGAAGGTCAATTACAAATTTTAGTATTGAAATATTCTACATTGTACTGCCACGTTCAGCAAATAAATTGTATAGAGCCACTGCGAGAAGAACGGGCAAGAAACTCGGGGCCATTCTTTTAAACATCTTTTAACAATGTGTTACATACTTACTATATAATAGAGTTATTACAATATTTGTTTAAATTATGTAGGTGACAGGCAATAGCTTGGCGGAGGCGGAATTGTCCAGGCATTTTTGTCGCTTATGTAATCAGAAACTGTGTAGTAGGATTTTTTTATCAATATGTTTTTCACATGCAACTTAAATTTCCCTTCTGTGAGCGTTGGAATATGTTTGGGAACTTTATTATAAAACCGCACACAATTACCTAAGAAGGACCTTTTATTTGTCTTTGCTAATCTAAAACCTGGCACCGCTATTTTATCTTTATTCCTAGTATTGTAATCGTGATTGTCATTGTTTAATTTTATTTACAGACAGATAATATTTTAATAAAAATATCAATTTCTTTAAAAAGATCCCTCACAGATTCCCTAGGACCCATTTTATATATGGCTCGAATTGCACGCTTTTGTATGATAAAGATTGTCTCTATCTCAGCAGCAGTTCCCCACAGCAATACACCATACAACATAATACTGTGGAAGTCCGCGAAATAAACTAGGCGAGCAGCAGGCTTCCAGTATATGCGACATCAATTGAACACCTGCATCCGTTGTGGATTTGCTCTTGGTGAAACCAAACTGATTCTCATTTTATAAATTATGTTTATTAAAATGGGATAGTAGTTGTTTGAGCATAATTTTTTCGAATACTTTACTCAGAACAGGTAAGATGGAAATAGGTCTATAATTGCAAGGGTCAGATGTAGATCCCGACTTTAAAATTGGAGTGATTTTACTTTGTTTTATTAAATCGGGGAAGTTTCCTCTATCGACACAAAGATTGAATATTGTTTCTAAATATGGTGCAATTATGTTAATTATAGACTCTTCCACTTTTACTGCCATACCCCACAAGTCTTCAATACTCTTTATGTTTAAACTTTTAAATGTTTTTATAATTTCAAATCTTGTGGTGTGTTACGGTACTGGCACTAGTAAATTATTACTTAGTCGTTTTTCGGTAACATAATATATGCTTCTAAATTTGCGAAGTGATAAAGTACTTAATCAGTCCGTGACAATAGAATACGTTAGTGGTTTGTACGGCATTGTATTGCGTTGACCGTACAAAAAATATATTTATAGAAGTTACCTAGTGAAATCACTTTTGTACTCGCATATACCATTGTTAGATCCCCCATTGCTATCAGCATTGTGTTGAAACAGCTCAATATTATTCCGAATACAATGGTAAATGATCTTCAAAGTGTCCAACGTTGAATCAAATTACATTTTTTGGGTATTATTGGAGGCAACAAATCAAGTTTAGTGGTTAATGTGGGGAGTGCTGCGTTGTTAGTTTGTTTTGCTTTTTCTTTGGATTTCGTATTATTTATTTTTCTTATTATAGAGATGATAAAACTTCGTAATGGAAAAATAAATGGCTTTATAAATTCAATATTACTGATGAATATGTTAAAAAGTATTGATAAGTAATAAACAAGATAATAAAGTTATTTAAAAAAAATATCCGTCTTTCTTCATGCATTCGTATCAAGTGATAAAATATTTAATAAAAACGTATTTTATTTCTTTTTATGCTTGATTGGTTAGCCTTTGACTGTTTGAAGCGCTCGTAGCGAATTTTGCTAAGTCATTCTTAACCGATCAGCTGAGTTAAGCAACGTCCGCCGCAGTCATGACTTGGATGGGTGACCGCTACATGACATTACTAGTGAGCGCTTCAGTGCTTCGGAGGGCACGTTGGTCCGTCGGTCCCGGTTGTTGTCTTAGGACAGCAGTCGTTATAACATGGTGATAGGGCATTTTGCGAATGCCCGCCTGGCTAGCTACCACCCTCAGGTAGAAAATCTGTCACCAAGCACCTAACGGTGTGTTGCTGTCGTTGAGAGTCAGTATTTCTAATTTAACCTGAACAACATCTTCGACCACATCATCACTTACCATCAGGTGAGATAGTGGTCCAAGGCTAACCTATCAGTTAATAAAAAATAAAAACAATAAGAAAAGCATCCAAAAGTATACCCTATATATGAATCATGTTTTTTAAAGTGTTTTTAATGTTTAGGTGCCCCATTGGAATTTTATAACTGTAATATTTAAATGTTCAACGTGATGAAGCTATGGTATAAACATTATATATGATAATAAATAAAAAGATCTGGTCAACTGCAAGTTGGACGCAATGATATCAAACTGAATGAAAGAAAAACCAATGTATTATGAAATAGAAAGTACTGTATTGTACTCACCTCAGGGATGGCTCTGCCAAATACCAGCTTGAGGAACTTGAGTCAATTGAGCAACGAGCCAAGAAGTTAGGCAACTATTTTCTGGGTAAGTCTTGGCTTCAAAGCCTCGAGCACTGCTGTAATGTAGCTTATCTATCGGTCTTTTACCAGAGAAATTTTGGTAGATGTGCATGCACAGCAGACACAAGAACTGCCTAATGACTTAGTGACCTACCTCTTCTTCCATCTGACGTCCAGACAAACGGAGAGACGCCACCCGTACATTGTTGATATTCCCAGGACTCGTACAAAGCTCTTCGCTTACACTTTTCTCGTGCATACTGCGAAAGAGTGGAACTCCTTACCGTGGTCAGGTTTTCACGCTGGATACGACATGGGTGTCTTCAAATCGAGAGTAAATAGGTTTCTTCAATGTAAGCGTGCTCCATCTTAGACCACATCAATGCTTACCAGGCAGGGTGCGTCAAACTTAAACCTATTTGTGAATTTAAAACAAAATATTCTGTGGTCGAATCAGACACATACGTAGCCAGTAGGCTTGGGTGTGAGTGTTCTGCTGGAATTACACATCCTGATTGAATTTAATACATATCACAGAACTTCTACACACAGATGCTTGCAGTGCTTTTATTATGAAAAGTTTCACGTACTAATTGTGAGTTGGTTCTTTTATATTCCTTTACATACAGCAGTGGGCGTACATCAAGGTATCATTGTTAAATTGTTTTCAGCTTGGTCTCCTTCTATTCCTTCCTACATAACGTACCTATTCAATGAATTTTCATCAAACAGTACATTAAATGTATAAGTCAATATTTTTTTACTGGCTTTAAATATTCCTTTTATAAGAATTTCGTCAAAAACAAGCCAAAAATACAGGTCTTCCATAAAAAAAAAACCGAACAACAAAGTACGTACCTCAGCTAAAATCGACAGGCATGGTAGACATTTTTTATCACAGTGAGTTATGTCAGGTAACTTCCATTGTGGTAATGTATGACATCTGCACTTTTCCGGGAACGAAGTAGTTTTGTGTGCTCGAACGTTTGCGACAATCAAACATAATTTCATGCTACCATTGCCCACGTGAATTAGCCCTGAGTAACAGCTTTTCATTTTAATAGAAAAAGGTTATATAGATGCCCCCGGGATGAGAACATTATACCTAACCTGGCTTAGTAATTAAATTAAGTTCAAAACCTTATTCAAAAACTATTTAAATCTTAAATTATATCTTGTTACCTCTTCGATTTACAGTCTTTTATTAAGATTATTTATCAAAATAATTCAATTAGGCAAATGAAACAGAGGAATCCTCCTTTAGGGATAGTTCAATTCATGACCCAGCATGTTACTATTTTCACTAACAAGCAAAATTCTGGTCAAAGAACAATAGAAAAGTAAATTAATCTTCAACAACGGATTTAATACGCAGCCACATTATAGAGTTGATTTGATAGTCATAGTCATTTAATTTGGTAAAGCTAATTAACAATTCACAATAGAACATTAAATCTTAGCCTTGCTAGACACCACTAACAAAATGTTGCTAAGCGCTAAAGTTGCTCTTTATTAATGCTAAAATTTTAATAGTTTTTTTTTATGTAATTGGGAAGAAACAAACACTAGACCCTCCTGATGTAAAGTAGTAACCTCTGCTCTGTACAGATGTGCTGTGTGTAAGTGACAAGCACTACGCCAGTCACCCTGAGACTTAAAGTTGTTAAGTCCCGTGTGCCAGTATTTTCACTGGTACCTACTAACCGAATAACAGTAATGTGAATATTACAGCTTGGCGATAAAAAAACAGGTCTGGTATGGGTTTATACTGCTACTCAAAGATGATGGGAGCAGTACAGTTTGCCACTTGTGCCGAACAGCGTCTGTTATGGGCAGAGGTTAACGCTTAACACCAGGTGGACCGCATGCTTCTTCCCTCAAGATAGCATTAAAAGATAAATTAGGGTAGGTGAAAAAAAATGCACTGTTTATATATAATATACAGGGTTATTGGTAAAATGCTAACAACCTCTGAGGGTTGACTTTTGCTAGTCCTAACAAATATTTTGACATGCGCTTTTACAGGCACAAGATTTTTAATGTTATTGTGTCGGAACAAGCTCGAGGCCCACCTGATGTTAAGCGGAATAACCTCTGCCTATAACAGACGCATTTTCGTCACTAGTCACGAATTGCACTGCGCCCGTCACTTTGGGACATAGTTATTAAGTGTCATGTGCCTGTAATGTCTCTGGCACTCAAGGACAGCTGCCGGAACACACCGTTAGGTGTTTGGCGAAAGATTTTCTATTTGAGGGTGGTCGCCCACCTGGCTAGGGCATTCGCAAAATGCCCTTCCACCATGCGGTGAGCTCAAGCCCGCGGCGAGATTCGAACCATGGACCTGCTGCGTGGCAGTCCATAGCCAATGCCACTGAGACATCGCTGCTTCAAAACAAGGTGAACAAAAATGCACTGTTTGTATACAGATATATGTATACAACAAACTTACATGATTAAGTCACAGTCCGCAAGTCTCTAATAGAACTACTCAATGTGTTTAGTACATATTAGTAAGCACATTGAAATAAAGCATAATACAAATCACATCATTTCCTTATGAATGGGATTCAATAAATAGTAGTCAATATTGACAGGTTACTAATATAAGAGGAAGTTGATATCTAAATTGTATGTTGACATGAAAACAATTTAGTTACTTGCAAACGAACGACTGGGTCGCAACTGTCTGACTGGTCGGACGGTCGGATTTATTTAGCGAATGCATTGATAATGGTAAATTTAAATAACTGATGTTTTATTTGGAGAATAACATGTTACAATATACGAGAGGAAAAATTTAAGTCATGTGCTGGTTTCGAACCTGCGTCCGTCCACCCTTTTAGCCGGGGTATGCTCTAACCACCCAAGGGGGTGGTGGACGCGGGTTCGAATCCATGACATGAATTTTTCCTCTCGTGTATTTGTAATTTTGTAATGTAATCCGCATAGCAGGCGTTATTGCAAACATAAAAATATTAAAAATAACATGTTTTTTGATAATATTTTTATTTTTGCAATAACACATGCTCTGCGGATTACATTACAATTTAAGAGGGCGCGGGATCCCGTACATGACTATAATTTCTTCTCCCGTAAATTTGGAATTTCGTAACATGTTATTTTCCAATTCGAAACCCCAGTCCCCATGGAATTCAGTCGTTGTTGCAGTGAGAACTATACTGTACTGTATCAGCTGGATCGTCCACTGCTGAATACAGCCTCCCCTATTATGGGGGTATTTGCCATAATCCCCACGCTTGGCTCGCTTCCATTAATTTTCCCTTAGTCGCCTCTTACGACACCCACGGGATGATATGGTGAGGTACAATTCTAACCCGGCACCCTAAGGGGAGTGACAACTACTGTGACTTTAATATCAGCGCTCATTGTTTTGATCGATGCTAATATACAGGGTTACTGGAAAAAATCTAACCTAGTTATTCCTTACATTAAACATTTTAGTAGGACGTTTTTTTTATTTGTTTTTCTACGTGTTTGTGACGGAATAAGCACGATGAACACCTGATGTTAAAAGTCTCTTGTGCTTGCAATTCATTACATTATATATTTTTTCTTAGCTCCGTCGTAAAACAATGCCTACTCTGACCTAAGAGTGCCCGCCGCGACAAAACTGGACCGAACCGCGCTCCCTTTGAATAGAGTTTTGAATTTTTATATCGAGCAGAGTAAAAAAAAATTAAATAATAAACTACAGGCACAATAAGCCTTCTGTCAGCGCTTTCTGACGAACTGATATCTTAAACTGCGATCCCCAAGACGCCTGCCAAGCATGGAAATTATGGCAGACCCCCCTTATTGAGAGAGGCTGTGTTCAGCAGTGGACAATCCGGCTGATACAGTAAAAGCTGAGAATGCGTGTTAAAAGAGCGTTACCTTCAAGAAAAAAGACGTATTGCGATGTGCTAAAACACTTTTTTTGGCTTATACGAGTAAGCACCATTTCTACGGTAATCAGTATCTATATGACTCTCGCTCGAGACGCCCTTGCGGTCCCGAGCGAGAGTCATATTTGGTGTTCTTCCATTTTTAGGCTGGTTTTAGAGTCACGCTGACTATCGCTGCTGACAGCTCAGCGCGTAGCTTGTCAGCGTTGAGGTTCAGTGCGAGACGTTTCACTATCGTGCTGATCACGGCGGAGTTCAAAAGCACAAAAATACGCCGACGACGACGCGTGGCGCGTACGGCCGCGCACCTCTCGGCGCTGAAGCTTGTCAGCGCTGAGTGGTCGGCGTTATTCTAAAACACTTCTAGGGCAACCATACTTATTGACATATCAGCGCCGATGATCGGCGTGACACTAAAACCAGCCTTAGCCCGTTAGCTTCACATTCAACCTGAGATGCGCATGGATCATATTCGGTGCCCCCAGCATGAACCTAACTGTAGCGTATTGCGGAGTATTAACCCATTGTGTATCGAGTTAATCTTGGTTATCTTGTTTTGTACTGTTTGTGTAATGATTAGTTTTTGACATGTGTTAGTAATTTAGCCGTGAGGTGCCGGGCTAGAATGTCACCCCCACCATCTCTATCCGTGGGTGTCGTATGAGGCGACTAAGGGTAACGCACCAGAAGGTGGGCAGCAGCACTTTCTGAGGAACTGATATCTCATACTGCGTAGGGATTATTGATTACCGTTTAATGCAAACGTTATTAATATTTAAACAATTATGAAACCGATTTCACTTACGTTAGAACAGCCGAGTAGTTCGATCTCGACCGGTTTCGCGACCTTCAGAGTCGCTTCATCATGGAGTACGTACGCTCCCGACCGCGTCCGCGCAAGCACTGTTGTTTGGTTGCGCGGCGGCGGCGGCGGTGGCGGCGGAGCGGGCCGCGCGCGCTGCCGCTCGCCTCGCACGCTCCGTCGGCACCGTCGGCGGCGCCGGCACAGGTGCACTATCTTCATCGTCGTCACTGCTGTCACTTATAATCAAACTTCCCGTACACGCCGTACTAATTGTGTCTTGCGACAAGGTGTTTAATTGACTATACTGTGCGGTACTGTTCAGAACTGGTTTCCATGCTGGTGCCAACATCCATCCACGGTCGCGGTTGAAATTGGGATGACGGCCAATTTCTATAGCTTCCCGTACTTTCCGGGGTATGAGGAACTTCTCCCTTGCTAAGACGGTAGCCTTGTCAAACCTTAAAAAATGGCTCGCCTCTTGAGCGTGTTCTGCAACCGCGGATCTACTGATGTCCAAGTTCTTAACACTTTTTATGTGCTCAGTTAGTCTTGTTGCAATGTTACGTCGAGTTTCACCTATGTAACTTTTGCCGCAATCACAGGGGATCCTGTACACTCCTAGCACGTTTAATGGCTCCTTGTCCTTTGGCGTTCGCAACAACTGCCGTAATTGACCGGGTGGGCGATAAAATGTCCGTATGTTATACTTCCGCTGTAAAAGGGCCCCAATCTTATCGGTCACTCCCTTCACAAACGGCAAGTAAATCGGAACACGGTCAACTTTACTGGCTTTTTTGCGCTCTGTGCCATACGCCCAACGCGTACACTGCCGCCACTTGTATCCATTCTGCTCTAACACCTGCCTCACGTGACCCAACTCCGTGTTTATATACTGTGGATCACATAAACTATGTGCGCGGTTGATGAGAGCTTTTGGCACGGACATCAGTTGCGACGGGTGATGGTGGGAGTCTGCTCTCAGGTACCGGTCTGTGTGCGTGGCTTTCCGGTAAACCGAGTGGGTTATAGAACCGTCTGGTTCACGATATACCCTTACATCTAGGAAAGGCAAACTCCCATCACATTCTTCTTCAACCGTGAACTGTATTTTCGAGTGCACAGAATTTAAATGGGCGGTGAATAACGGCAACGCGTCCTTGGTGATTATGGCAAAGACATCGTCCACATAACGCCACCAGTAACGTGGTTTTTCGCTAGCGCTCTTCATGACCTGTTCCTCAAAATGTTCCATATAAATATTGGCCACAACTGGCACTATAGGTGAACCCATGGTGACTCCTTCCACTTGCATGTAATGATTACCCCGCCAAAGGAAATAACCGTTCCTCAGACAACATTCACTTAGCTCTGTGTAGTCGTTTGGCAGACCAGCCCCGTGGAGCAGGTCGCCAATGATTTTTATAACTTCTTCCAACTTCCAACCGGTCGAGATCGAACTACTCGGCTGTTCTAACGTAAGTGAAATCGGTTTCATAATTGTTTAAATATGTGTACTACTTACGAAAGTTTTAATCAAATGTTAGCTAACCGTTACGGTACGGTATGGCAAGAAAAAGTGAGGGAGTTTACGCGCTTACGAATTAAACGTAATAAACTCGAGTGCGGTTTACAATATGTGGTGATGTGCCGTGATAGTGGACTTATACCAAAGTTTGCACGCATAAAACCGGTAAAGTGTATTCGGGATTACGTGGAGTTCTTTCGTGTTGCGAACGAAAAGTTTCTTCGTCGAGTCATTTCAGACTACCGCCAGAAACTGATGTGTACAAACAGGAAAGTATATGATTTACATATTGAGCTAGCGAAAGTTTTGGATGACGAGTTATGGGATATTCTGGATGCTATGTCCTATAGCAGAGCATACAGTGTTGCTAAATTCACGCAAAAGAGGCATGATAGAAAGTTTCACAATTTAAAACTAAAAGAATATACCGCCTTTGCAACTAGTTCGCAACAAGACATAAACATTGATAAGGGGAAAACTGGCTGTAGTGCCAATGTAATAAATTTATCCTCACATGCATTAACGGAAGAATCCGTTAGCGTTTTGTCTCGAGGCCTAAAGTTTGCACCCGCACCTAAGAAAATTCCACTAGAAGACATCATCACTAGTGTCGAAAATGCGGTGTTACGCAATAAGATACCACATCACGATGCCGAATGTCTGCGACAGGACATCGCAACAATGCTGCGAAGATCTAAAGCCCCGAAAGGTAATATCAGCAGAGACGAGATGAAAGCGCTGTTGGAGTTGCGAAATAACTCAGATCTGTTGGTACTACCTGCAGATAAAGGCAATGCGGTAGTGGTTGTTGATACGGATCAATATGAATTAAAAGTGACGCAAATGGTAAGTGACAATAGCACATATACGAAGGTCAATTATAATCCGACATTACGTGTGACCACAAAAGTCCTGAATCTTTTAAAAAAGTGTAGTGAGGTAGATTTATTACCACGTCTTCGCCCCCATAACCCCACATCACCAAAAATCTATGGCTTACCGAAAGTCCATAAGCCCAACTGGCCTTTGAGACCTATTGTCAGTCAGATAGATGCGCCTACGTACAAACTGTCTCGATACTTGGCAACTGTCCTGCAACAGTTCACAGGAAAAACCCAATCCTACGTGAAGGATTCCAGACATTTTGTTAACTTGCTAACAGATGTACGTATACTGCCAACTGAAATAATGGTAAGTTTCGATGTGACATCACTTTTCACGAACGTGCCCCTGGAAGAAGTTATAAAATTCATTGGCGACCTGCTCCACGGGGCTGGTCTGCCAAACGACTACACAGAGCTAAGTGAATGTTGTCTGAGGAACGGTTATTTCCTTTGGCGGGGTAATCATTACATGCAAGTGGAAGGAGTCACCATGGGTTCACCTATAGCGCCAGTTGTGGCCAATATTTATATGGAACATTTTGAGGAACAGGTCATGAAGAGCGCTAGCGAAAAACCACGTTACTGGTGGCGTTATGTGGACGATGTCTTTGCCATAATCACCAAGGACGCGTTGCCGTTATTCACCGCCCATTTAAATTCTGTGCACTCGAAAATACAGTTCACGGTTGAAGAAGAATGTGATGGGAGTTTGCCTTTCCTAGATGTAAGGGTATATCGTGAACCAGACGGTTCTATAACCCACTCGGTTTACCGGAAAGCCACGCACACAGACCGGTACCTGAGAGCAGACTCCCACCATCACCCGTCGCAACTGATGTCCGTGCCAAAAGCTCTCATCAACCGCGCACATAGTTTATGTGATCCACAGTATATAAACACGGAGTTGGGTCACGTGAGGCAGGTGTTAGAGCAGAATGGATACAAGTGGCGGCAGTGTACGCGTTGGGCGTATGGCACAGAGCGCAAAAAAGCCAGTAAAGTTGACCGTGTTCCGATTTACTTGCCGTTTGTGAAGGGAGTGACCGATAAGATTGGGGCCCTTTTACAGCGGAAGTATAACATACGGACATTTTATCGCCCACCCGGTCAATTACGGCAGTTGTTGCGAACGCCAAAGGACAAGGAGCCATTAAACGTGCCAGGAGTGTACAGGATCCCCTGTGATTGCGGCAAAAGTTACATAGGTGAAACTCGACGTAACATTGCAACAAGACTAACTGAGCACATAAAAAGTGTTAAGAACTTGGACATCAGTAGATCCGCGGTTGCAGAACACGCTCAAGAGGCGAGCCATTTTTTAAGGTTTGACAAGGCTACCGTCTTAGCAAGGGAGAAGTTCCTCATACCCCGGAAAGTACGGGAAGCTATAGAAATTGGCCGTCATCCCAATTTCAACCGCGACCGTGGATGGATGTTGGCACCAGCATGGAAACCAGTTCTGAACAGTACCGCACAGTATAGTCAATTAAACACCTTGTCGCAAGACACAATTAGTACGGCGTGTACGGGAAGTTTGATTATAAGTGACAGCAGTGACGACGATGAAGATAGTGCACCTGTGCCGGCGCCGCCGACGGTGCCGACGGAGCGTGCGAGGCGAGCGGCAGCGCGCGCGGCCCGCTCCGCCGCCACCGCCGTCGCCGCCGCGCAACCAAACAACAGTGCTTGCGCGGACGCGGTCGGGAGCGTACGTACTCCATGATGAAGCGACTCTGAAGGTCGCGAAACCGGTCGAGATCGAACTACTCGGCTGTTCTAACGTAAGTGAAATCGGTTTCATAATTGTTTAAATATGTGTACTACTTACGAAAGTTTTAATCAAATGTTATTAATATTTACAAAAGGCGTATATACAATAATTATTTACGCCGGTTTGTCAAAGCCCCCGGATATACGTTAAGCCATATCAACGGATATTGAAACTGTGTGTAATTCATCCATCCGAGACTATTATACATATCGAGTTGTTAACTGAGACCGAATAATAACATTACCAGTACATATACCTATGTTGAATGTAGGTACCTATATGAGAAGTTGTTATCGATTTTTTCGTTTCCTCTTTAGTATAGAAGTTTTTAGACGGCACAAGCACGAGGCCAACCTGGTGTTAAGCGATAACCGCTGCCTATAACAGATGCATTTCATCACAAGAGATGAACTGCACTGCGCCGTCATCCTGAGACATACAGTTGCTGAGTCTCATGTGCCTCTAATTTTACTGGCTCTCAAGGACTGCTGCCGGAACACACTGTTAGGTGCTTGGCTACAGATTTTCTACTTGAGGGTGGTAGCTAGCCAGGCGGGCATGCGGTGAAACTCAAGCCGGCGCGCAGCGGTAGCTTAATTGTATTTATATAATATTTTAATAAGGAATGTGGCCAAATATGTACTAATGTACGTATGTTGTTTGTTTTTTGCTGCAAATAAAATATTTATCTATTTTCGATTGTTTAAGAGCCATTTCACAAAATCACGCTACTGAAGTTTAGGTAAATGCCAGCGCATCGCATACACAAGCGAAAGAAGTGACGACGGAATAGCGTGACTGTGAGTAACATATTTTGATACTAGCACTCATTAATAAAGAAATGTAAGTTGCGAATTTAAAAATTGTGTGATTGGAACGAGTAAATAATAAATTTCTTGTCAATTACTTGCTAATGTTATAGAAAAGAAGTAGGCATGTACATTAAATAGTCAACCTACATCGTGAATCGTATATTTACATTTCATCCTTGATGAATAAAAAATAGATATGTTTGAATCATTTATCGTAACAATAAACTTAAATAATTAAATAATTATACGGCTTAAAATTATATAAATATTTGACGTAACGGCATTGATTAAAAGCTGCGGACTAAAAGCTCTTTCTTTTAAATTTTCCAAAAATTGCTATTTTCCTCGTTCACACTCTACACAGTATCTATATCCAGTCGTTAACACTGTCTGCCATAATGACCATGCATAGGATTGAAGTTTATTTTTCTGTGCATCCGGAAAACAACTCAGTACCAACCACAAACGTCCCATGACGTTTTTGGTTTTCCATTACTTAAACATGTCACCCTCATATTCCCATACCACAATATATCACCTATACCTTTAAAAAAAATAACATTTTCATCCATTTAGTTTGAGTAGACCGAACAGCGAAATGTAAGTATAGATTTACACATTTTGAGGTTTTTTTGGTTTTTAAATCGAATATCTTTGATGCAATCTATAATCATCATATATACTTCTTGATACCAATGCAATCCTCACTATATACTCTTATGCTCACTATTTCCTCTATGGAAAATAAATGATAATACACCTTTTTATAGAAAAAAATACTGGAAATGGGGTTTGAACACACGACAAAAATGGTGGGAAATAGTAATTTAATAGCTATTTTTATTTTTTCGTAACTAGACTCACCTAGAACTTTGATTCTTCTTTTATTATGATAATTTATTATTGTTCTTTAGCCATGAATTGTTACAGATTTTTACGCCAAATATTTTAAAGTAACAAGATTAAAACAACCCAATTGTTTTAAGAACTTTGGCGGGAAAACTGTATTGGAGAGCAATATTTTTTTCTGAAAAACTCTACCACCTACGGCTTTGGTCCTTCTTTGATATTATTATTTACATATAATTTATACACTTGTATTATTTCAGATTTTTTGGTTTAGAAGTTTAAAATTAGTTACGAGATTATTTAATACGCAAATTTGCATCGGTAAGTGTTTGCGTTGCAAAATGTATCAAGCGAAAAATGACTTATACATATGCAAAATTGCGTTTTTCTAGTTTTATAACTGTTGACGTAGTTACGAGATTAATATGAAATGACGTAATATTTTGGGGCCAAAATGTAATTTGTGCTGGTTTCAGATTTCATCAAAATATTCAAAATACTTCCGTTATCTCAGAAAAGTATGGATTCTTTCTTGTATGGGCAAGGATGCATCTTTTTGAAAACCATTTGGATTTTGAAAGTCGGACTTTTTTTTTATTTATTTTTTTATGTCATTGTGATGGAACAAGCGCGAGGCCCACCTGATGTTAAGCAGTATCCTCTGCCTATAACAGATGCATTTCATCACAAGTGACGAACTGCACTGCGCCCATCAACTTGAGACATACCTGTTAAGTCTCATTTTTGCCTGTTACTGCTCTCTGGCTCTCAAGGACTGCTGCCGGAACTCACCGTTAGGTGCTTGGCGACAGATTTTCTACTAGAGGGTGGTCGCTAGCCAGGCGGGCATTCGCAAAATGCCCTTCCACCATGCGGTGAAGCTCAAGCTCTGGGCGGGATTCGAACCATGGACCTGCTGCGCGGCAGTCCATAGCCAATGCCACTGAGCCATCACTTCTTCAATACTTAAAGTTACGCAGAAAACAATTACGCAGATTTTATGGTAAATTTGTAAATACGACTATCGACCGCTAACTGGTATCCCGGTTTGTACAAATGATGGAAAAGTCGGGAGGCTGATTTGTACAAATTAGGAAGGTAGTTTAATTTCCAGCTGAAGTTATCGCTCTGTTCACTTATAGACATTAACTGAATCCAAAAATATTGGAAATCAATTATTCGCCTGTCATCTTATCCGTCTAAAACAAAAGTTATAGTGAGTTACTACCTTAAACTAGAATAATATAAAAACTAGCAGACCAAAAAGAAGAAGTCAACCCTCTGAGGTTGTTAGCATTTTTTTTTTTTTTATACTGGATAGGTTAGCCTTTGACCACTATCTCACCTGATGGTAAGTGATGATGTGGTCGAAGATGTTGTTCAGGCTAACCTAGAAGGACTGGCTCTCAAGGACAGCTGCCGGAACACACCGTTAGGTGCTTGGCGACAGATTTTCTACTTGAGGGTGGTAGCTAGCCAGGCAGGCATTCGCAAAATGCCCTACCACCATGCTGTAACGACTGCCATCCTAAGACAACAACCGGGACCGACAGCTTAACGTGCCCTCCGAAGCACGGAAGCGCTCAGTAGTAATGTCACTAGCGGTCACCCATCCAACTCATGACCGCGCGCGACGTTGCTTAACTTTGCTGATCGGTTGAAAACAGGTAAGTAAACTTCGCTATGAGCGCTTCCAATAACGCTGTATAAGGCTGCATAATTGTGACGTTTCCTTTTTTTAACACAATGGATGAACAGAAACTAAAGATGTAGTTACTTAACAAGACAACAATAATTATATTATGGACAACAAAAATAAAGTATAGTTTGTTACTTAAAAAAATAAAGACATGATCAAAACTCTGTGGTCGCACTATAAACTTGCGTCTAAGCGTTCCGCGTACGAGACGTCAGAGCAAAGCAAAACGAACGCAGGTCCTACCTCGATGAGCGCTCGCGCGGTACTGATCGCCTCGCGCTTGTACATTTCAATTTATGAGCATTTCGAGTTATGTTAAATATTTTTTCTTGTCTAACAAAACAGAGTTAATAGCACAATTTATTAAATAACAGATTAATTAAAGAATGAACTATCTTTTCCTATAATATCTGTTTGGAATTACACTTTATTAATCGCAATATATCGTGGTAAACTGCTGATATAATTCGTGGAAATTGGCGCAAGATCTTTATTTTTTTTTCTACAATGACGATGAATTATCGATATTCTAGTACACTATGTGTCAACAGGATTATATGCCTGATGCACAGTTTTTTTTTTAGTTAATTTGATGAATCTTTATACAAGAGATAGAACTCTGAAGTTGGCTATGTGTACTTTAATTCGTTAAACAAGGTGCGGGAGATTGGTCACTACAAAATAATTAATGTTATGTTTCTAAATCTGGTACATTAACTGAAAAGAGAACAGATTATTCTATTTTTATCAATTATTAAACAACTTGTAGATATTTCCTATGATAGTAAATTAAGCGCTTAAAATCTTCGTATACCGCATTAAAATGTAAAATGCCTCTTAAATAAGCAAGCAGCTAATTCAACCAAAAGCACTGCTGTTGAAATAAGGTTCTAAAGGCAAAAGGTATAATATTGTATGTTCGCTGTGGACAAAGCTGTTGACACTATTAATTATAATTTAAGAACCCAATGTAACACAGTTTAACAATAAATGAATCTGAATCTGAAGGTAAAGCAAGTTGATTTATTATATTTAGTGGTCGCGTGCGTCATTAATTTAGTAAGAAATGTATGAGTTCGAATCAATGGACGGCACGCCGCCTTACTATTGTTGTCTGATCATATTTGTGGGCAAACGAAGTTGATTTTCGAGTCAATTAGTACATGTTTAGTAGGTGCAAACAGCTTTTACTCTTTGAATCTATATTTTTGATTACTATTCGAAGAAATGGCCCAATTTAAACATTCGTACAAACTTAGATAATAACTGACTCAACTTTGTACCTAACGAATTTTATACGCCTCTAAAAGTTATGGCGGCATTAAAAAAAACGGATACCAATACCGGAAATCTATCATGCTATAACTAACAAAATTTGAAATTAGGATTGAAAAGTTCATGATAGATGTTGATACAGTATACATTTATTTCAAAGCTTAACACGCTTTATTTTCGCCAGGAAACGTGCATAAAACATCTCGTTTGTTCCCTTTTCCATTCGCCCTAATTAAAAGAGCTTGCACTGCAACATAATTGGAACGCCACAAAGAAAAAAAAACTAAAGACAACCCATGCGGTACCGGGCAAAATGTCACCCCCTCTTTGCTTTCTGTGGGTGTCATAAGAGGCGACTAAAGGTAAAATACCGGAAGGTGGTGCGAGCAGTGCCTTCTGAGGAACTGCTATCTTAAACTGCGACCCAAGACGCCTGCCAAACTTGGGGATTATGGCAAAACAAACATATAGGGGCTGTTTCAGCAGTAAATGATAAATGTAAATGGCAACCAATAAATGACAACAATGAACATTCCTAACTAATGTGTGTTTATTTATTTTCATCCACTTTTTTCTTCATTGTTTGGAAAATTTTCAATTAATATTGAAATTATGTTTTCTTTTAGATTCCTTGTACATAAATCTATACTTCTAATAAAACTGTATCAGGTATTTTTGAAAAAAAAATGTTCGTGTGCACTCCGTAGCTGTAAGTGATATCCCAAAACTGTATTTTTTTTTCTGTCTGTATCCTTATATATTGGCAGCGCATAACGCCAAACTACTGAATGAATCTCAAAGAAACTTAGTATGATTTCAGTTCATACTTCGAGTAGGACATTATATACTTTTTATTCCGAAATTCAGCAGGGTTCCCTTGGGAAAGGGGATGAAAGTCAAAATGTACACTTAGTTGTAATTTACTTACGCGTTGTCCGATTTCATACATTCTTTTTTGTAAGAATAGTGGTACTATAAACATTGTCTTGTAAATATTTCAGTTAATATGTTTTATTGTTTACTTACCTTACTTATGTTTTATTGCTGATATGTACCACAATATCCCCTGGTCAGTAAGTGATGATGTAGTTGAAGGTGTTAACAGGGATATCCTAGAATTACTGACTCTCAAGGACAAAGAAGAAGCTGCCGGAACACACCGTTAAGTGTTTGGCGACAGATTTTCTACGTGACTAGTCATGCCGAGATTCGCAAACTGCCCTTCCTCCATGCTCTTCACCGCATGGAGGAAAAGCAGGCCCGCGGCGGGACTCGAACTATGGACCACTCCAGAAGCTGTAAATAAATATAACACCCCACAATTTACGGACACATTACTGAAATTGCATACTTATAATAGTAGTAGTAGTACTATATAGAGTATCATGAACAGGAATATGAACAACTCTAACCACGAGGGTAACCTTGAAAACGGGACAAAAAACAGCTTTTCTATACTAAGTGTTGATTTAGGCGCAGCTAAGGTATTACACACAACACACCGCTAAGGGACAACCACAAATTACAGGCACAATGAGACTTAACAACTATGTCTCAATGTGACGGGCGCAGTGCAATTCGTGAGTTGTCATGAATTGCAACTGTTATAGGCAGAGGTTAGTCCACTTAACATCAGGTGGGCCTCGAGCTTGTTCCGTCATAATAGCATAAAAAAAACACAACTGTGCAGTTTACTCTCATTCGGCTTAGCTTCCTGATATTTCTTTATTGATATTTTGTTGCAATCTTGGTACCTAATATTATTATGGTTATTATTACTCAATAATATTTTTTACGCATGGGCATCTAAATAAATACCATTGTATTGTTGGAGAATTTTGAGATTTATCCGCGAAATATCAGCTAGAGACTATTTACTTAAAACTGAGAGGCAACTAGGGAAGAGGCTCAAGAGGGCAAAGCTTGCTTTGCTAAGATAAAAATCTAAAATTCAGTTAAATTCTAAAAACATTCGCCACAATCAGTTTTTTTAAAACTATCTATCATATTCCGGAGACTGCGCAATGGAAGTGCACAATCAATTTTCGTTTTACCGCCAAACAAAGAGATCATCGGCGAATTTGTATTGAAAGCGCTCCGTGCATACAAGCCTATACTAATATAATACAGAGGAAAGATTTGTATTTTTGTACGCAACGAATAAACTTAAAAACTACGGGATCGATTTGGATGAAATTTGGTATGGAAAAAGTTTGAGAATCAGTTTCCCTTTTGAGGTGCACTCCTCTTCAGAGGATCATTATTTGGACTCATAAAAATTATATTTTATATACCTACTGACCTTTCGGCAGTAAATCGGTGCTAAAGGTTTAATCATTATTTTAAAATGTAACCAGTTATAACTATAACACATTAGTGTTAATTTGGAGAACAAAATAGAGATCGTTGCCTCCACATGCAGCGCGTATTGCGATTGAACTTTATTCAATTTATGTTTTTTTTTAATATTATGTTTGCAATAACGCTTGTTTGGCGGATTACATTACAAAATTACAAATTTACTATATATTTTTATCCGTCTGATACAGAACAGTACAAACGAGTACAAAGGGCACTATTACTTGGTCAGATTTTGCAATAAAATATTATGAGATGTGGTGTTTTTAGACTACGTACGAGTAAATGAGAGTTACTTTAATTTCTAAGACTATACTGTCCGTATGTTTGTCTGTCTCACTTTTGAGGATGCCTATACTCTAGGCATCCGACGCGATATCGGAGGACGCGGGTTCAATTCCCGCCTTGGGCATAAAATTTTGTACTTCAATAATTTGTTAAATATATTTCGCTTAGCACGCGATAGTGCTTGTAATTATATTTAAAAAGAAAACATATATTGTTCTACAAAATTACAAATTACTAGGGAAACATTTATAGTCATGTGCGAGATCCCGCAGTTTTTACAGCCGGATTGTCCACTGCTGAACAATTCTGAAGCAGTGATGGCTCAGTGGCATTGGCTATGGACTGCCGCGCAGTAGGTCCATGGTTCGAATCCCGCCCAGAGCTTGAGCTTCACCGCATGGTGGAAGGGCATTTTGCGAATGCCCGCCTGGCTAGCGACCACCCTCAAGTAGAAAATCTGTCGCCAAGCACCTAACGGTGTGTTCCGGCAGCAGTCATTGAGAGCCAGTGAAATAACAGGCAAAATGAGACTTAACAGATATGTCTCAAGGTGATGGGCGCAGTGCAGTTCGTCACTTGTGATGAAATGCATCTGTTATAGGCAGAGGATACCGCTTAACATCAGGTGGGCCTCGCGCTTGTTCCGTCACAATAATATAAAAAAAAAAAAAACCTTTAGCATTAAGGGGGGTTTGCCATAATCCCTCTGCTTGGCAGGCGTCTTAGGGATCACAGTTTAAGATATCAGTTCCTCACAAGGCACTGCTGCCCACCTTCCGGTATTTTGCCTTTAGTCGCCTCTTACGACACCCACAGGTAGCAATGGGGGTGATGTTCTAGCTCGGTACTCGTTTATTGCTCAGAATTTGCAAAAATATACTAAGTGCTTTTATAACTAACAAGCTATCAGCTAAATTTATCCACTTGAATGCAATTATCGTCTTCTACCTTATCGAAACTTCGTTTTCAACTTTGTCTATCGCCGATTCAAATCGCCAGTAGTTTAGGAAGTAACAAGAATAGTTTAAACGCTCCATTAAGTAAGCTATCAGGTGCAACTTAGTCTTAATTTCTAATGAGGTAACTTGCTTGTTTAAGTAATTGGAATTGTTAGGTATTATTATTCAACTGCTAAGTTATAAGTAAGTAATTGGATGATAGATATTTGGTTCTTAAGGCGCCGCAAAGTGCTAAATAGCCGAACTTAAACAAATTTTGCAAAATATGTACTTTTTAGGAGGCAGAAAGTTAATGTTGATTTGATCAAATTTTCAAGGTACAATTTATTTCCAAAACACGTTTCTTTAAAATTTTCTAGATAGAATAAATTTGCAAAATTGACTTAAATTATGCTTGTAAGATAAATGACTTAAATATTTATTTACGTACTCGTATGTGTGTAAAAAATAGCACTTAAACAGCAAAACTTTATCGCGAGGGACGAGAATAGGTATGTTATATTTTCGATTTAAGTTACATGCTCTGTCAATTCAGTTATCTTAGTGAGTGAGTCATAACTCAAATTACTTTGTTCTTTTTGTTTTACCTTCTACAGAAAACGGATGGATTTGTAACATTATTTGCTTTTCAAAAATAACAACGTAAATTTAATATATGACGATACTAGTTTTGTGTTAATAGGCTTTCTTTAGTCAACGTCCTATAAACGTTGAAACACGAGGGCGAGGGCTGCTTCTTGGCTTGTCTGGTTCGGTGTGCGAACTGAGAATATTTTTTCTTAATTCATCTGCCGTCGATCTGACAGGTTGTTTCGATTTTTCATACCGGACAACTATTACCGCAGTAGGTCCCATAAGCTGTTTGTGTTGCCACACTGCCGAACAGTGGCACGCTCTTTTTCGCCTATCCCACGCTCCCTCGCCGCACTCAACACTCTCCTGGCTACCAATCCAGAATGTGATTTATTTGGGGATGGATGGTCGGATTTGAGATATTGCGAAAGGGATGAATGATGTGACATTATTTTTTGATTTTGTTATTTGCCTTTTACAATTTCTGATATTCATTATGTATAATAAAATAATAGTTATTATTATCAATGACATTATGTATTCTTGAATTATTATTATTAATAATTCTATTTTATTAATGACTGTTTTTAATTTGTAATCTGTTGTAATTATGTAATTAATGTAAATGAGTCTTTTGTACCGTTTTAATTATTGATAAATAAATAACGAAAATAAAATAAATGAAATCCAGGTAAACCTATTTGGATAAGCTTATTACTTAGATATCATTATCATCAACAGCCATAATGTCACGGTTGAACAAAGGCCTCCCTAATGTCGCTGTATAAGATGGCAGTTCTTTAAAAAGCACTGCTGCCACCTTCTGGTATTTATTATAATTTTATGATTTTTAGATGAATTGCGAACAAAATGTAGCAATTTTTCTGGCAAACCAATTAAGAAAGAAGTCCAAAACATTCTAAGTCGGTCTTGCTCTCAATTCATCTTGAATTGAATGTTATAACGAATTAATAATTGAAGAATAAATGACGGACGAAATACTAAACAAAATGACACACGGGAAGAATTGCAGAAACTAGAAAATTGGACAATCCTACAAACTAACAAGTAACCAAAATGAGGTTATCAAGAATTAAAACTCAGTGTTTTATCTGTCTCTACGCGTCTTGCCAAATTATACAAGCTCAAAACGCAGCCATAAGAAACTGCTTCCGTATACTATTTTTACTTACATTGTTATACATTTTCTATATCTGTGATCACAATATAGACACGGATTTTGCGTACTGCTTACTTGTATAGATTGTGACGAAGACGTGCATGTCCTGGTTGTAAACTATAACATCATCATAAACACCTTAAAAGGTTTTACATATATAATTTAATAAAATCATATAGTGCAAGCCTTATTGTGTAAGCGTGATCATAAGTACCTAAAGTTTGTATAGAGAAAATATTCGACCATTTTTTTAAAGCAATGATTGCCGAGTGGTAATATCTATGAACTACCGTGCCGCAGGTCCATGGTTCTACCCCCAGCGCCGGCTTGAGCTTCCACATGGTGGAAGGGCATCTTGCGAAAGCTCGCCTGGCTATATACTAACCTCAAGTATAAAATCTGTCACCGAGCACCTAACAGTGTGTTCCGGTAACAGTCCTTGAGAGCCAAAAAAATCACAGGCACATGAGACTTCAAATTTGTATGTCTCAGTTTAATTCGTTCGGATGAAATTCATCTGTCATAGGCAGATGATAATCCGTTTAACATCAGGTGGAAATCGTGCTTATTTCGTCACAATTACATAAAAAAAGACTCCTATATAAAAATACAAATAAGTTTAACATTATGTTACCAGTGTGTGTGTCATGAGAAAAATAAACTCAATCGTATTTGAGGTTAAATGTAATTAAAGAAATTTTGCAGTAGATAACAAACTTCTTGAAATGTTCTTGCTTTAATTTTAAGAATTCTACACGAGACAGTCGTAATAAAAAGTCTCTAGTTGAGGAGATATTATCATTTGGTGAAGGAGACGGGGAGGTGTCTTTATTGTTTCTAAATTCTAAACGGGTCTTTTCACGCACGAATAAACATCAAAATAATTATATTTTGACTGACCTCGACGTTTCGATCAGGTTGCATTGACCGTGTAGACAGTAGAGAGTCTACTCGTGACCAGCACGGTCAATGCAACTTGATCGAAACGTCGAGGTTAGTCAAAATATAATTATTTTGATGTTTATTCGTGCGTGAAAAGACCCGTTTAGAATTTAGAAACATGAGCTTAGTTCACGAAAGTTTAAAGAAAAGGTGTCTTTATTATTTACGAGCGTAGCACTTTGACATCACTTAAGTCTTTGACTCACTGCTGCAGTAGTGCTGCTGTGAGGAGTCGTATTAGAAGTACATGGAAAATAAATAAAAAAAAACTCTAACCACCATATGTATGTTGAGTACGGCATCAAACTTGCCGCAGTAATAGCAGTTTTCAGCATATTTGCAAATGTCAGATCATCCAGCTACAGCAAATACTTTTCTCAGTCGATTAAGTTTAACTGAAAAACTTGTTAGCTGACAAATTTAACGGATATGTCCCATAAATTAGAGGTGCTGTACATACCTGACAAAAACATCAAGATTGTATGATTGAATAAAATCTTAAGAATGATCCTCCCATATTTGGAAATTTGATTTGAAAGATGCTTTATGTCAGTTACATAACTAACTGTTCACTAACTTGTTTCAAACCTAACCTGAAATTAGGTTAATTAAAATATAAATTTATATATTAGGTTAATTAATAAATATATTATGAATTTACAAAAATGTAAATTATAATGATCTTACAATTGGCGGCCTTATCGTTTACAGCTATCTCTTCCAGGCAACCATGTTGAAGGAGCAGTAAATATATTATTATGACGGTTTGGTGCAATTAAGAGTATTGTGCTACTTTCTAAGCTAAGTTTGATGATACCCACTAACAGAACCCCTGATGTTGGAGTCTAAAACCTACTAGACAGATTTTATTAATAACTCCATTTGCGTTTATTTAATACTGCTTCAGATCTACCTATTATGGGTCCCTATATATAGCAGGTGTCATGATAGTCTGGTCAAGAGCAGAATTGGGCTATTTTTAGGACCTTATACCACACGAAAAAGATCGTGACCAACTAGCAGCATCATTCAAGTGAATTGCGATCAGGTACGGGAAGATCTCGGTTTTACAATACTTATAGTAGGAGTAAATGCATACAGCATACCAAGAAAATGTAAAATATGATCGCTTGGCGGAAGGCAGTAGTAGTTGCGTAGTAGTTGCAACTACACTCAAAAAGTTTGGAAGGGCGTTCCTCCTGGAGTGGAAAGGTCTGTAACGATAAGCAAACTATACGAAAAATCTAGAAACTCGCAATAATAATCACCATGACATCTTTTTATTAGAAGGCAATGATCTAAGCACCCAGGTTTTGCCAGATATGTTTGAGGCTCATTGATATATATTGGTCATATTTTCAAAGTTAAAATTAAGGTTGTGGATTACATTTTGTTTGAAAAAAGAAAATAGCAATTAGCAACGTCTAAAACCCTGTATATTTTACGCCTTACATATTGATATAAAATGCTACGATTAAACGCAACAGTGAAAACATGGCTTAAGTTTCAAAATATGAAAAGCATACGATGAAGAGTACCGTTGCAGAGAGAATACACCTGCAGCCGCGTTTTACGCGGATTGCATCCGGACAAAAGAGTTCCTCCTGAAACGTGTCGTTAATGTGACGGTTACTTGGCGATACATCTCGTTTTGATTAGTGAGAACGACTGAATTCAATATTTGACTAAAAGGTTTTGCAATCGAATGGTTCGTTTGAAACGGTTGAAAAACATTTTAGTTTCGCCAGTTGGTTTTGAAGAGTGTTATTAGTTAACACCGATAAATCATTGCAAAGTTTAATAGATAAATACGGCCAAGCACCGTTCGGATCTTGCTTATTAAGAGTAACGGAGATAAATTAAAAAAATGATTTTATCGTAACTTCGAAACGACATTATACTTGACCATAATGATAGTTTATAGATTCTGATAAATAAGACCAGATGATAGACTTATGACAGGTTTTTGTATTGTTTTTCAAAGTATATGCCCTTCCAAAGCACACGTTTTTTTTTATTACGGAGGGCAATCGAGCAAGTCTCTCTCCAGGTGTTATGGGAACACCATTGCCCAAACGTCCGCAACACCAGAGGTCTCAAGGATTCTTTGCCAGCCAGGAAGGAATAAGCTTTCTTTATGCTTGAAGGCTTCTAAGTACTTTTGCATTTGCTGGAAACATTGTAAAAAGCAGTTGCACCAGTTTTCCTTAGACACCTTTTCAATGGTAATGCGGTATTCATCGAGTGCAAAGCTTCCAAACCTTCAGATGCACATGCAAAATATGTCATACTTAGCTCATTCAAATTCCTAATACAATACAAATTTGCTGACAAGTAATTCATTTTCTCAGTTTCAAACAGTTGCCGTACGGCCTCAATATTGGATTCTGTAATCGCAGTTGCCGGCCAACCTTCACGTACATCGTCGTGGAGATGATCACGTCCACGTTTGAATTCTCAAAACTACAAATACACAGAGCTGAGACATAGGACTTCATCCCCAAAGTCACTAACAGCTCTTTTAATGACTTATGTCACAGCGAAAACCGAAAAAATCAATGAAAATGTTTTTACGAGTTTGTAATCATTGTGATAGTGACACGATGAGAAAATAAATTATAGTCTCCGAAATAAAACAAAAAAACAAGTGTCTAGAGTGTTCCATTTTGGAAACCCATAATTGCTTGTATGCTGAAACATTTTTCTCATGTGTATTTATTATATTGTATTGTTAGTATATGGTATATCGATTTTTAATATTTTTATTTTCGCAATAACGCATGGCGGATTACATTACAAAATGACAATTACGTAATAATATATTGAAATTTGATATTACTAACATGTTTACTTTTTAAGATAGACCCGTAACAAAATAGGCAAAAATTTACAACTTATACGGCCCATAATATATATATTTTGAAAAAAAAAAAATTGTTGTTAATTTTTTTTTTTATTGTATCTCACCACTGTATTTGAAGGTGTTAAACAGGCTAAACTCTAAATAACTGGTACTTGTAGACAGCTGCTGGTACACACCGGTAGATGATTGGCGACTGATTTTCTTCTTGGGGATGTTAGCTATTAAACAGAAAAGTATTCGCATAACGCCCTACAGCCACTGTCATGCGAAATATGAAAGGATGTTTTTGAATTATCCATAAGGAATGTCAAGGACATTTGACTTTAAAATATTCCACATGAATTAAAAAGTCCGAAAACATTGCTGATGCCGAATACCCCACAAACTCTCGTCGAAAAATGTTTCAACGGATGTTCAAATGCTGTACGACATCGTAACTAAAAGCGAACCATGATTTCAATGATATTTCTCAGTAAAGAAACAACATTTCTGTGAATACGTTTACGTATTTGACAGCAGACCAATAACGTTGTGACAAGTAAAAACGTCCATATATTTTCTCTAAACGGGATATTTCAGTAATGTGCAGTAAGAATACAAAACAGTAAACTCTTAGTTCAGAGTTCCAACTGTTTTCAAATAAGTTTTTGTATTGAGGAAAGTATAAAACTATTGTACGAGAGAGACGGCGATTGAGTCAAGCACAACAATGCTTTTTCGCACACTGAAACTAAAACATTTTTTATCTGAAAAGAAGGACCTCGTGCTGTCTTTGAAGCATAATACCAGATCATTATGGTATGAGTCTTTCGAAATACTAGAACACCTAAATCATAGAATTATTACAGTAAAAAATTACACTTTAATTGACAAAAATAACAGTTTCCGGATATGAACATAATTCCAGATTAGCCTTTTGTTATGGGATATCAGGACAAATGAGCAGGTGGCTCACCTGATGGTAAGTGATCACCGTCGCCCACGAGCATCCACAATACCAGAGGTCTCGAGGATACGTTGCCGGCCTTTGAGGAGGGAATATGCTCTTTTCTTGAAGGCTTCTAAGTAGTATATGTTCGGAAATACTTCAACCTGGTAGCTGGTTCCATATTGTGACAGTGCGAGGCAGAAGCCTAAAATATAGCCTAAAGTATTTTGTACAGTTTCTTTTTTTAATCCATAATCAATAACAATAGTACAAACAAAAAAACACATCCCACTACGAATAACGGGCCTAAGTGCCGACCGAGTAGCTTTTTAGAAAACATTTGTTTTGTGTACTGCAAAACTCTTACAAATAGAAGGTAAATAACAGTGTAAAGATTCCAGATTGCCTAGGCAGGTATGGTAAGCAGAGACTTCCACCTGGACAACCTGTTCTTGAATCCTAAACTACCCGCGATACGCGGGGCTGAAATGACGTAATAATCAACGATTTACAATTTTTTCCGGTCTTCTTTCCTTAAACGACCCCACCCTTGCGCTTCCCTAATTAATTAATAATTGGCCAACAAAACATTAACTAAGTACTTACGGCTTGGGGTATGGCTGGGAGGGATCCTGGTCCAGTTCTTGAGACTCTCCAACGTCTCCAACACAATACAATCCGCGGTAACAGTTCAAACAAAATGACAAAAACACGCGCGGGGGTTCAAAACGGCGGTGTCCCCAAAATAACAATTAATGTACCACGTTCTCACAACAAACAATTTTCATAACCCCAAAAATAAAGTATTTTTCTTCAACTCAAAATGTCCTTAGACAAGTAGACTACTCGTACTCTACTACGTAGGCACTCTACGCTAGGGAGGCGTTCAGAACATCGACCCGCTAAGTTGAACGTTCCGAACATCATCGTTCCGAACAAACAGTAACAGAGATTAATTAATATAAGCTTTCTAAAATATGTGAAGCCCCAGTAGAGTGGTCAAGAGAATATTTTGAGATATTTAGATCATGAATTAGAGCGAGTTGGTATGACTATTCAGCCTAGCCATTCCCGCATTCCTTGGTTTGTTGGTGCAGATTTGCCTAGAAATAATATAGTCTGAAAACGTCCCGTTAAACTTTAAATTTTGAATAACTGAATCTTTGAAGTGTACTGAATGCAACATTGTCGAGGATATCTTTATCTAAACTTTTATGCTAATATTATAAAAAGGAAAGATTTTTATATTTTTGTATGTAATGAATAAACTTAAAAACTACTGGACCGATTTGAAAAATTTTTTCAGCATTACAATCCTACACTATCTCTATGCCTATATGAATATAGGCTATAGAATATTTTTATAAACTTACGGATCCGTATGAAAACTTTGATAGTGTAATATAACGTGTGAAATAATACCCAAAATAGTAGATTGTTATACAAGGGTCGAAAGGAATCAATCCCCATACGAGGTATTTAGACGCCCGAGCGTAGCGAGGGTGGCTATAGTCCGAGTAGGAATTGATGACTTTCACCCGTGTTAAGCACTCTACTTTTCATTTCGAACATAAGGAAAGTAATAAATAGTAGTTTAGTAAAGACGTTGGAATGACGTTCATTTTTAGAGTAAAAGACCTCCTGCTAGTAGAGTAAAAGAGCTCACCTTATCTGCCAAATATATCTCGTCAGGGGCTTCATTTATAAATTTTTCTATTTCGTATGAGGTGACCTTAGATTTTTTGCTCTTGAACCCCTGAGACTGTTTTTTCAAAAACGATGATAGGTTATGGAATTTTTTCAAATCTACATTGTGTTTTACACTACGTATACTCTTGAGCATTGAATACCTGCTTCATAGCATAGAAGGCTGTATTTTGTTAAATAGTCCATTGAAATATGTAAAAAGCACGGAAAATGATTTAATTTTCTTGTCTGCTCGCCACTTCATAAAATCGTTGTATGTATTTAAGTATCTGTCCTTTGAAATTTCTGGCAGAAGATTTTCAGTAACTGTATTTGCCTCATCTTTAACCGAATCTGGGGTTTACATTACAGAATCGCTTGAACTCATTTTTATCAAATATTACTACATAAAACCAAGATTTTGTATTTCGGTACAGTTTACAGAGGTACTTAGTATCCCACCAAATTATAATCTTTTTTAAATTTCACATATGGAACACACCTGGTCACGGCCGCGCGCCATCCCGCTTAAAAGTTTTTTTTTTAATTCACTTGGCCATCGCTTTATTTTTATGACTTTTTTCATATATTGTTTTGTATATCCTTAACCTTAATAAATTTGGTTCTATTTTTAAAAATCATTCCCACCCTTAAGAGGGAAGCAATTACTATGAGTTTTTCCCGCCCTTAGGTGGGAAGCAGCACCTCCCACCCGCTAGTCAGATCAAATAAACACTACTTTCCGAGTATGAGAAATGAAAAAATCTTTATATCGCGTGCGCTGAGAATTTTTTTGACACGTATGATGTACTACAATGTTATAGAGGACACCAATATCTACAAAAGCATCTGACTAATACAGTTATGTCACAATTACTACTTTTTAGGTGTTACAATTTATATTTTTTGTTTAATGCCCTACAAAGCCACGGTATCATATTTAAGCGGAATGTGCTATAGGAATGCAGCAGAACAAAATATGTTTTTCTTGAATAACAGTTTGTACGTTATTTATCATGTAGAATAGCATTTTGTCTGAACCTTTCTAGGTCAGCCATAGCCATATACAAAATAATAACGATGTTAGGTTTAAAGCGTAGAGAATAAGTTATATAGACAGTTTTCTCGAGGATAAGATGATATATAATGATAAAACTGTTCTAAATATAAAAAGCATAAAAACCTTGAAAAAACATTCTTCCTTTGTAGACTTTTTAAAAGCAGTGATGTCGCAGTGGCATTGGCTATGGACTGCCGCGCTGCTGGTCCATGGTTGGAATCCCACCGCGGGATTGAGCTTCACCGCATGGTGGAAGGGCATTTTGCAAGTGCCCACCTGGCTAGCGACCACCCTCAAGTAGGAAACCTGCCACCAAGCACCTATCGGTGTGTTCCGGCAGCTGTCCTTGAGAGCCAGTGAAATTACAGGCACATAAGACTTAACAACTATGTCTCAAACTGACGGGTGCAGTGTAATTCATAACTTGTGATGAAATGCATTTGTTATAGGCAGAGGTACTTAACATCAGGTGGACCTCGAGCTTGTTCCGTCACAATAACATTAAAAAAAAGACTACCGTATTTTTTTGTCTACACAAGCAGTAGCAAGTATTTTTAAATTTTCCTTAAGTATCTTAAGTATAACTAAAATATAATATGTGTAATAATTGTATGTAAAATTTTTTTTTTAAATTTTCTTCTTGTGCCCCTGTTCTTACAAGGGGAATGAACTGAGTAGTTGTTCGGGAGTTTCCGAAATTACCTTATACAAGACTCCCAAAACACTAGTTGATTAAAACACAAATGTAGTTCTGTTATTTTCCAAATCTAGTAATTTGCTTATACGGTGTTTTGGCGAATCTGGCGATATACAAATCTGGTATTATACTCCTGAGCCCTCGAGATTCATTCAGCTCAATGCCCAGACTTAGAAATATATTATTTATTTCTATCACAATAATCTAATATTTGACAAGAGCAATTTTCGTATGCTTAGAGAGAACAGGGCATTTTTGAAAAAAAAAACATTTAAAACATAAGCAGCATCAATATAGGCTTTTGTTTTCAAAAATGTTTTGGTCGATTATTATTATGGGTTACATAAAAAGAAGAATATGTTTCAAATCCCTTCTACATACATAACTTTCACAACTGCGAAAGTTTAATTAACTAATTCATTACCTTTTCCAATTTTTCGATAAACTCCGGGGAGTTTAATTATAATCTCCACGCTTGGCAGACGTCTTGGTCGCTGCTGCCTACCTTCTGGTATTGTTCCTTTCGTCCCCTTTTACGACTTCCACAGGATGATATGGCAAGGTACAATACTAGTCCGCCACCCCACAGATGTTTTAGTAAGCATAATACATTGGTTTCAAAATATATTTTTTTTGAATTGGTAACGCTAACTTTCAGTATGTATTCATAAAGCAATCAGGATTGTGTCCTGGAGCGGAGTAGTCAAACCGATATATTTCACAGTTCAAGTAGTTCTGGATTTTTTGCGGTGGGACATTTCCTTTTCACCGTCTGAAAAAACATTAAATCTACAACAACACACATTAAATGCAATGCGCACTTTCAATCAAAATGGCTGCCTTGGACATCTCATTACACACCAAATACCAGCGCTCATTTGTACGTACTCTAATGACTTCCTCTATAAATAGAGGGTTATTAACTAAAAATGTATAGAATTGTTACAATCATTATAATGTGGTTTTTATTGATAATGAATACCATATTTATGAATATTACAAAAATTAAGCTAATTTCTACTGATGTGAATATAAGTTATAGCAGGTACATACATTAAGTCCTTACGTACTTATTTTTTATATAGTGGCCTTGTACTTCGAAGTAGGTATTATATTTGGTACACAAAGAATGATATATGTTGAATAGATTAAGACATTACAAAATCACAATTATACGATAGGAAAAATTTAAGCCATGTGCGGGATTCGAACCCGCGTCCATCCACCCCTTGAGCCGGGGTATGCTCTAACCAATTGAGCTAACATGATATGACGTCATAACTAGAATCTTTCCTATCGTTCTTTAACCATCGTATTGGGATGGAGCGACATCTAAAGTACCGCTTGCGTTGTACTACAGACAAGACCAACTTTGCAATTGGTTTTATACTTGTAAATGATGACGCAACCTTATAATTTTAATATTGTTAGGTTTGCAATAACGCCTGCTATGCGGATTACATTATAAAATCACAAATTTACGAAAGGAAAAGTTTTTTTTTAGAATAAGACAACTTGCTGACACACAACTTATGAAAACTGTACCATACCTTGTGTCAATCGGTTATTTTATATTGCGAGATGCAAAATTCATGGGGAGAAATGTCAAAAACATACATGTTAATTATACAAAGACTGATCCTTTAAATTCATTTATTATGTAAACCAAGGTTTTTTCCGTCTACTCAGCTGTACAAAGATACTGTAGTCTTAACTGTTAGGCAACTATACATTATTGCTATTATCTTGCGACAACATACAAACATTCCGTATGTTAAAACAAAAATTGTAAAAAGAAGATCACACATGGTTTTTAGAGACATATTAATTTACACACTATAATCATAGAGAAAGTACTAATAAGAGTTTCAATCGCAACGTACGCCGGAATAAGGTCAAATCTTGTATTATATCCAGATGGAGCTGACTCGTAGCCTGGAAATTTTGGTTTCGACACATAAAGCCGAAAAATTTGAATTTCATCGATGATAAACCGGCCCGAAAGATGTCTTGTTTTTTTAGAATACGAAATATTGTGTTAAAATGCTGCTCCAATAAATTTGTTTTTTTATGGATAATTTACCACGATTCATAAGTTTATTGATAGATGGCGCTGCACCGCATGTAAAATATATGGCAAATAACGCCATCTAGCCATTTGTTTTCGTTCCAACACGAGTGCGAGTAGCCCTATTTTGAGATTTACGACGGCCATTAAAATGTTATTTGGTTACTTTATGTGATTTGATACATTTAGCGACATCTTTCGCCGAAGCTGGTATTTAGTTATCGGTGTACGCTGTCATGTATTGTCTTTGTCACTCTTATTAGTTCTTTCTCTATGCTATATTATAGAAGTAAATTGTTTTTCTCTAAGACGAGACTAAGTGGTAAGAAATAAACGTTATCATTTACGGCGTGTTACATGAAAGGACTTTTATAAATAGTAATTATATGTAGGGACTGTTTTATTTGTAATTTTGAGAATCTATTTCTAAGATTAAAGGTTCGAGGTGAGGGCCAGGATTTCCATAGCACAGGATCTACCTAGTTCGGAATCCTGTTCTTTTCCATCGCTGTTCTTAAGATCAGAAACTGTTGTATGTACTATTATTAGTTTAGCAAGTAAAATTTATTAATGAAGGAAAAATAAATTATTATTATTATATTTCGTAGGTTTTCATTTCAGTGATTAGGTATGCCTAATACATATTTTATAATTCCTATCATCATTGAGCCCTCGGTAATTTTCATTTTTCTTTGTTTGTTAAGTAACAAGTTATTTGCGGTTGTAAGTTAGCTGGCGTGTCTTAAACTATATTTACGTATGATAAGTTCATATACTTGTTCGAACATATCTGGATCCTTTTACAAATTGAAACTATGTACCAGCACATGATACAATAATATTCAACTATTAAATTTCAAGTTAAATGATAGATATCCCATCATTTTGTAAGTTTGATTTCCAAGATTTCGTTTTACAGCAGAAAACTGAGCAACTCATGCTAATTTATTGATGCGGTAGCATTTTCTCGCGTGATTGAACTCGTTCGTTAGAAACCCGAGCGCAACAACTTTTGTTGAGTGCGTATGCCCAATTGGGCTTGTACTTGGCAAAGGGAACGCTGTGATTGGCCACTTCCCTTCTTTTTGTTGTCAGAGTTGCTCTATGGTTGTATTAATCACCTCATTATATATACATTAGTTCATATTTTATACGCTGCTGATTTACTCGTGTGCTATCTGTATGCTGTATCATGTGTGCTGTTAGATTACTGTTGTCAATTATATTTATATCATTTGTTTTTTCACAGCAAATGAATGTGATGGACCCCAAAAATTACGTAAGTGCCACATTTACTGACATGGGTTCTTCAACTTGTCTATATGGCCATGTTTAGATCACAGAGTATTAATTTTGTAGAAATCCATATACAGGGTTATTGGTAAAATGCTAACAACCTCTTAGGGTTAACATCTGCTAGTCCTAAGGAACATTTTGAGTTTTTTTTTGTATGTTTTTGACTGAATAAGCACGAGGACCACCTGATGTCAAAAGTATATTGTGCCTATAATGTGTTATTTCATATTTTTTATTATTTAGCTCGATGTCAATATTCAAAACTCTATTCAAAGGGACCACGCCGCGGTCCAGTGCTGCGGCGGTGGGCGCTCTTAGCTATGAGTAAGCATTAAAATACCAGACAAAAATTAAAATAAGGAAACTATTTTTTTATCAAAAAAAACATCTCAATATGTTTTTTAGGACTAGCAGAAGTCAACCCTAAGAAGTTATTAGCATTTTACCAATAACCCTGTATAAGATGTAAAAACAGAACCCTTAAAAGACGGATCGCGTAGGTTGAGTCCGTCTGATTCTTAATATTATCTTGCGGCTATTTTCGACATTTACATACCTATATGCGAAAATACTAAGTGCTTTCGAACCCACATTAAAAATAGATTATATAAATTACAGGGATGAAAAATAAAGCCAAGTGTTAGTTGACCTGCACTCGTGCAGTATTCCATATTGCAAATACACTTAAAAAAATATATGAACATTTAGTTTTGATCACAGCTTGAAAACTAGTTTCATAACCTGAAATGTTGACTTTGTCATCTAAATGTAAAAATTTGTGATATCATAAGGTTGCTGAATTACAAACATGGCGTCCGTTCTTCCGATTACAACACTTACAACCGAGCTGGTTCTTGTTCACTTCACTTTCCTCTCTCATTGGTCACGCCATCTTTTTCACTAGAATTGACGTGTAATGAGCATCGATTTAAATAAAAAAAAGAAGATTGGGTACGCTCTAATACGACGTTGTTATGTAGAGAAAATTTTACAAAAGCATTAGATTATGCACCCAGCCTACACGTTTATTGTATATGAAGCGCTCGTAGCAAAGTTTACTTAGCTGTAGATAATGAATAGATTCAGGCGTTACTTTGCGGAAATCCATTTTTAATAATAACAAATACTTTTAAAATATTTTAAGAAAACATCAAATTAATATTTTAATAAAACACTTAAAAAATATAAAAATATATCTAGTGACAATTCCGCTCAATTTTCCTGCTAAGCCGACGCGACGTCACAAACGCCACGCAGCCAAACCGGAAGAATTTTTCGACGCGTTTCGCTTCTACACAAAGCATCCTCAGGAGGTCTTGACTCTTCGAGCGCACGATCGAGAATGAGCGGCCGGCGGCTCGGCACGCCTTTATATAGACGGGCCGAGTCCGCACGCCTTTGTCTAGACTCGAGCGTGAGTCATCGCTCTTTGTTGTAGCTAACAATTGGTGAGTAATACGTTTTTAAAGTGACAATGACATCATAATGGCCATAAATTGATAACAAAAAATAATTTTGAATTGTTTATATTATGTAATGTGTTTTAGAATATGAAAAATATCGTAAAAAATATAACACAATTACTTCCTAAAACAAATACATATTTAACTATTTTGTAGTGGCAAATTATCACTAAAAATACGCAACAGTGGTGATGAAACCAATTGCGTCTGTTCATTCAACAGTGCAACGCCTGTACTATGTTTTAATATTTCTAACTGTTCCAATACACACAATCGAAATCCCTTATCACAACAATGTAAAATCTTAAAGGTATTACTATCAAGGAGTTGATGACTGCTTCAAATTAAATGTTTTGCAAAGTGAGACTGTTCGGGATGGTCGTTCCTATACGCGGATTTGTGTTCTTTATATCTAATATCAAAATTACGGCCGGTTTGACCAATATAAACACTGTTACATTCGTCACAAGTAAGTTTGTAAACACCGGATTTTTTATTGTTTTCTAAACGATCTTTTCCGTTACATAAATGGCTTAAATTTTGGTTTGTTCGAAAAGCTACATGGACGTTATTTTTCTTAAATATATTGGAAATTTTTTGAGAGATTAGACCCATATAAGTAATGCTACCTACGTACTTGATATTTCTATCAGTAGGGCAAGAATATAGGAGTGACATAGCTCTATTACGTTGTTTATTATGAATTAATCGATCAACTAATTGTTTATTGTAGCCGTTGGAAATAGCAATTTGGTATATTATATTAAGTTCCTTATTATAATTTTCTTGATTAAGAGGAACCGATAACAGTCTATGGACATAACTTCGAAAAGCTGCTAACTTGTGTTGAATGGGATGACAAGAAGAGAAGGGGATAGCAATATCTGTGTGTGTCGGTTTTCGATATATTTGAAAATCTAATTTATTGCTAACTCTTGTAAGCGTTAAATCTAAAAAGTTGATAGATTGATTTTATTCTAATTCTAGTTTAAATTTAATTTTGGGATGTATATTATTCAGTTTCTTAACAAAGATATCAATCTGGCGAGAAGTGCCAGTCCAACAAATGATTATATCATCAACGTATCTATAATAAAATAGAATATTAGGTTCCTGTACTATGTGTTTACGCTCAAAGTCGTCCATAAAAAGTTCGGCCATTAGTGGACTTAAAGGTGACCCCATAGCTAATCCTTCCTTTTGAAAATAATACTCATCATTAAACCTGAAGTAATTTTGTTTCATACAAATAGTAGTTAAATCAATAAGGTCATTTACTTCCCCGGGATGTAATCGTTGTTTCTCAAAGTGATTCTCCAAGACGCGTAAGCAATTTTCGTAAGGAACGTTGGTGAATAGACTGTCTACATCAAGGGATAATAATTTGGCACCGGGAGGTACGTTAATATCTTTGACTTTGTGTATCAGATCTAAACTATTCTTTAAACTATATTTGGGTTTGAAAGATGATTTGCTACACAACAAAATATTAAGATGTTTTGCTAGGTTGTACGCGGGAGCGCCAACATAAGAGACAACGGGATGAATAGGAATGTTCTCTTTGTGTGTTTTTGGTAAACCGTAGAGACAGGGGGACCTAGGGTCCCCCGGTGCCAAATTATTACCTAGGGTCCCCCTGTCTCTACGGTTTACCAAAAACACACAAAGAGAACATTCCTATTCGTCCCGTTGTCTCTTATGTTGGCGCTCCCGCGTACAACCTAGCAAAACATCTTAATATTTTGTTGTGTAGCAAATCATCTTTCAAACCCAAATATAGTTTAAAGAATAGTCTAGATCTGATACACAAAGTCAAAGATATTAACGTACCTCCCGGTGCCAAATTATTATCCCTTGATGTAGACAGTCTATTCACCAACGTTCCTTACGAAAATTGCTTACGCGTCTTGGAGAATCACTTTGAGAAACAACGATTACATCCCGGGGAAGTAAATGACCTTATTGATTTAACTACTATTTGTATGAAACAAAATTACTTCAGGTTTAATGATAAGTATTATTTTCAAAAGGAAGGATTAGCTATGGGGTCACCTTTAAGTCCACTAATGGCCGAACTTTTTATGGACGACTTTGAGCGTAAACACATAGTACAGGAACCTAATATTCTATTTTATTATAGATACGTTGATGATATAATCATTTGTTGGACTGGCACTTCTCGCCAGATTGATATCTTTGTTAAGAAACTGAATAATATACATCCCAAAATTAAATTTAAACTAGAATTAGAATAAAATCAATCTATCAACTTTTTAGATTTAACGCTTACAAGAGTTAGCAATAAATTAGATTTTCAAATATATCGAAAACCGACACACACAGATATTGCTATCCCCTTCTCTTCTTGTCATCCCATTCAACACAAGTTAGCAGCTTTTCGAAGTTATGTCCATAGACTGTTATCGGTTCCTCTTAATCAAGAAAATTATAATAAGGAACTTAATATAATATACCAAATTGCTATTTCCAACGGCTACAATAAACAATTAGTTGATCGATTAATTCATAATAAACAACGTAATAGAGCTATGTCACTCCTATATTCTTGCCCTACTGATAGAAATATCAAGTACGTAGGTTGCATTACTTATATGGGTCTAATCTCTCAAAAAATTTCCAATATATTTAAGAAAAATAACGTCCATGTAGCTTTTCGAACAAACCAAAATTTACGCCATTTATATAACGGAAAAGATCGTTTAGAAAACAATAAAAAATCCGGTGTTTACAAACTTACTTGTGACGAATGTAACAGTGTTTATATTGGTCAAACCGGCCGTAATTTTGATATTAGATATAAAGAACACAAATCCGCGTATAGGAACGACCATCCTGAACAGTCTCACTTTGCAAAACATTTAATTGAAAGCAGTCATCAACTCCTTGATAGTAATACCTTTAAGATTTTACATTGTTGTGATAAGGGATTTCGATTGTGTGTATTGGAACAGTTAGAAATATTAAAACATAGTACAGGCGTTGCACTGTTGAATGAACAGACGCAATTTGTTTCATCACCACTGTTGCGTATTTTTAGTGATAATTTGCCACTACAAAATAGTTAAATATGTATTTGTTTTAGGAAGTAATTTTGTTATATTTTTTACGATATTTTTCATATTCTAAAACACATTACATAATATAAACAATTCAAAATTATTTTTTGTTATCAATTTATGGCCATTATGATGTCATTGTCACTTTAAAAACGTATTACTCACCAATTGTTAGCTACAACAAAGAGCGATGACTCACGCTCGAGTCTAGACAAAGGCGTGCGGACTCGGCCCGTCTATATAAAGGCGTGCCGAGCCGCCGGCCGCTCATTCTCGATCGTGCGCTCGAAGAGTCAAGACCTCCTGAGGATGCTTCGTGTAGAAGCGAAACGCGTCGAAAAATTCTTCCGGTTTGGCTGCGTGGCGTTTGTGACGTCGCGTCGGCTTAGCAGGAAAATTGAGCGGAATTGTCACTAGATATATTTTTATATTTTTTAAGTTTTTTATTAAAATATTAATTTGATGTTTTCTTAAAATATTTTAAAAGTATTTGTTATTATTACTTAGCTGTTTTTAACCGATCAGCAAAGTAAAGCAACGTAGCCCACGGTCCTGAGTTGGATGGGTGACCGCTAGTGACATTACTACTAAGCGCTTCCGTGCTTCGGAGGGCACGTTAAACCATCGGTCTCGGTTGTTGTCTAAGGATGGTAGTCGTTATTGCATGGTGGTAGGGCATTTTGCGAATGCCCGTCTGGCTAGCTACCACCCTCAAGTAGAAAATCTGTCGCCAAGCACCCAACGGTGTGTTCCTGCTGTCCTTGTGAGCCAGTACACAGCCAGTACTTCTAGGTTAGCCTGGGCAACATCTTCGACCACATCATCACTTACCATCAGGAGAGATAGTTGTCAAAGGCTTTCGAAAAAATAAATAAAAATATCATACGTTTTAAATAAAGAAAATGACAGGAAACAATAATGCAGTAGACACGCCATACTACTGAAACACAATCAGTAGACGTCGCCTGATTTGACATTGCCTTGTTTGAGGATCTGGTGCCGTTTCTCCCGTTTTCAAAGGAAATGAGCTTTATTCCTTGGTAGTTTAACCACTAAGTATCCAGGTTTTTTTATGCCTGATAGGTTAGCCTTTGACCACTGTCTCACCTGATGGTAAGTGATGATGTGGTCGAAGATGTTGTTCAGGTTAACCTAGAAGTACTAGCTCTCAAGGACAGCTGCCGGAACACACCGTTAGGTGCTTAGCGACAGATTTTCTAGTTGAGGGTGGTAGCTTGCCAGGCGGGTATTCGCAAAATGAAACAAAACAGACAGAAAAAGTTTCAGACCCATCAGATATCTGAACCTATTGTTATACTCGTAGGCCACCTGGATAGAATCATGTGACTGTTTTAAAATATTTAGGACAGAGTTGACATGTGTAAAATATACCTATAACTTAAATAATTAAATAGCCTCTATGTCAGGTGCTGCTCTCAAGAATTTACCAGCAATCATGTTAACTTATACTTACTACACACATAGTAGACCATTGTCGTTATATATCTTCATCATTGGTTAATTATATAAACGTAGCGATTTAGGTACCTAAAACTATCTACAGTTATTACTGACTGTCCATTGAGATGTATCCTGACCTGAAGATCAGCTCTTTTTTGTCATTATACACAAGTCTATGTTTAACCACATATGGTCTGTGATATGGTTCACAAATAGAAAAGAGTTTTCTCTGGGGCTGAGCAGCACCATAGCTCGTAGCTCGGGTTGTTGAGATACCTTGTCATAGATAGCATGTCCGTTCTATAGTCGTCACTGGAGCATTACTAAGGTTTCACAGAAGACTTGGTACTACAGCAGCTTAATGTATAAGTCTTAAGTCATCAGTCAGTTTACACGAAGACAGATTACATTGAAAATTTTGTACATATCTCGTGCATCATGTAAAAAGAACAAAAATATGAACTAAAACAATAGCTATGATGTTTGTAAATTCATAATCCATAACATATTTGAAGCTACGATAATTTTATGGAAGCTTAAAGGTTTCTCAAACAAAGGTGCTCAAATGGCTTTATGATTGCAAGAATACCACTGATTTCAACCAATTTGTTGTGTTAACTAATCTCATTCGTAACCGATCATCAAGGCTTAGTAATGTCCGCTGCGGTGATGACTTGGATGGGAGGTAATTAATACAAAGCACTTCCATGCTTCGGAAGGCACGTAATGATAGATCCTGGTTCTAGTCTTAGGATGACAGTTGTTATGGTGTGGCAGTGTATTTACCAACTGCAAACATATCAATCTACAATCCTGAAAAATAAATTGTATGTCGCCAAGCACCTAACGATGACTTTCGGCAGCTGTCCTTATGACGCAGTAGGTTAGTCTAAGCAACATCTTTGACTTCAGCAACACTTAACATCGGGTGAGATAGATGGTCGAAGTCTAGACTATTAGAACTAAAATAATAACCTTGTATTCGGTACGACAATTTCCAATTTTGCCCCGCCATTTTACCACTCCGTTCTAGACCATAACGTCTATAGGACTCAAACTTCCTTCTACTTGAATGGTAAGTATCCCATAGTATGGGCATAGCAGCAGCACCATTCCATGACATCTTTTTATGAGAAGTAATTAGTTATCTTTATCTACAAATTTCCCACCACGACATTATTTAAAAAAACACAGGTTGTAATGTAGCTTTTTATATATTGTTATGTTTGCAATAATATGTTATGTTGCTTTGCCGCTAATATTACAAAATTACAAATTTACGAGTAAAAGAGTCCCGCTCCTTAATAGTTTTTTCTCTCGTAAATTCGTAATTTTGTAATTGAATTCTAGCGTTAAATTATGTTGCGGTAATATCAGCTGCTACGCTGTATTTTTGGACGTTAAAACTGTTTCAGGCATTGCTGTATTCAGACATTATTGTGTACTATATAACTATATATTTAAAATGAATTCCCCGACCATCCTGAATCTGTGGCCGGGATATGTCAGACTCAGCACCAACTACTACCACAGAAGCCAGTTCCCTTACTGACTACATAAAAACCACAAAGTGTCACTCCTCGTTCGCATACTTGGCGGTAACGCGCGAACGTTTTCGCACACGACCACGAACCCACCATCTCCAGCTGTCTCCAGATCTCTCTTTAGTGGATAACCCCCACTGTGACACTCCAAGGCATACAGTGTGCCGCAACCACCCTCGGGGTGCTAGTACCAAGCCCGCAAACAAGAGCTTGAGAAGAAAAGCCCAAAGAAGCTCGCTAAAACCACTACCCCCATGACAAGATTGACCCCACTGTGGGGATCATGAAACTATCTATCGTAACCACTATCAACTAAGTTCATCTTTACATATAATATGAGATTAGCTTTGTAAAACATAATATATATATATATATATATATATATACCAAAAAAAGAGTCACATTATAAAAGTATTCTGAGACAAACATCGTTGACGACCACAAATTTAGTAAAGATTTTTTCTGAGTTAGACATAGGTTAATTAGTTTCTAATAAGACATTTGTCACTAAGCCTAACCTTTTTTTGGTGACGTTTTCGTGCTTATGATTTGTTATTAATTATTTTCATGAAGAGGAAGCTTATTTTGAGAAATTTCATAAGTATTAAAAAAATTATAGGTTTCTGTAACCCCCCTCCCATCAATGGGTAATATTTCGCCCTCTCTCCTCCTCCCCATTGCACAAAACATGTACATTTACCATACCTAAAGTTCTTCTTATGTATGTAGATACACATTTTTATTTTTAATTATTATTATTAAAAAAATAGTTTCCGTAATCTCCAACCCCTCTGGGAGGATGCTACAACCCACCTCTCCCCCCTCCACCTCTACCTATAGTACATAAGTTGGTATACCGATTCTAAAGTCCTTCCATTACTTCAATTTAGTAACTTTATAGGATTTATTCTAAAAATGTTGTATTTGGTGCAAAATTATCTAACACCCAAGTTTATATATTATTAATTTATTTATTGCAAATTCATATACACATATTATTACAGGAGTGTCCTAATTCAATCGTCAAATCCATGTCAATAATTACAAACGTCAATAGGATAAATATTATTTTTAATAATAAATAATTAACATTATTTATTATGAAAGTTCAACAACTATCACTGCTAAAGTTATGAAGTTATCTTGACCGCTATAACTTTTCTTGAAAGTTCATGAAGTGCACTATCGACATGAATTTTTTTAGAATTTTCAAGCCAGCAGTTTAGGTTTTAGAGGGGGGGGGGGGAGACGCCCTACTGGAACAAAAATTTGCACTTTAAAGTTGAATATTTCGTTAATGGAGCATTAAATCGAAAAATAGTATTTGCAATATCTAAATCATTTTCAAAGACCTATTCAATGACACCCCATTCGATGGGATAAACGTCGAAAAAAAAATTCATACCCACACCACTTGTATGGGAGCTATCCTAAAAAAAAAAATTTCACAATTTATTTACCACTTTGTCGGCCAGGTAAGTTTACACACCTTTCTAGTTCAAACGGTCTCTTAGCAAAACCTCGGACAGACGGACAGACAGACGGACATGACGAAACTATAAGGGTTCCTTGTCAGGACTACGGAACCCTAAAAACGATACACTATAGTTAAAATAAAATATTTCACTTAAATAACACTTAATTTTCTGTGTGCCCCAAGTACCTGTTAGTAATTACGTCATTACATATACATTTGTGTATATTATGGATCCGCTACTGATTTACTCGTAATTGCGACCTAGCATAGATCATGTGTGCTGTTAGATTACTGATAATAATTTTAATAATTCTATGCATTAATTCTCAATAAATGCACTTCATGGATCATAATACTTACGTACGTAAACTTTTTCAGTATTACCTTTATTATCATTATTCCTATCTACAGTTGTTTTTAATAGGGTGCCTACCGGTCTTCCAATGTAAATCCGTCATTATAGCCTATGTTCTCCAAATCTTTTATCTCTTTGAGGCGTGATGATATTTTATTTCTTGTGAGATACTTTTTTCATGTATAGAATAATACAATAACGCCAAAGTAGTTTTTGCTACTTTCAAAACTACTTCAACTTATTTTAGGGTTAGGTACCTACCAACCTATAACCCTAAAAATAGGGTTACATGCATGGGGCAGACCAAAAATTTGGCACTTATAGCTAATCGGAACTATTTGAATTTCAATATATTTTTCGATACGGCTTGCAAACAATTTAGTAATAAAAAAAATTGGCGGGAAATCATTTGTCAATTGTTTTTTTTTACACATCAAAGTTCTACGTACGCAACGAAAATAGAATTAGGTCGAAAATATTTTAGAGCGATGACTTTTTATTATTTTAAAAGTTCTCTGTAAGACTGTGCCGCTCGTCTCCAAGATGCTTTTGGGAGAGAAGCGCCTTGTTTGAGCACCGTGAGGCGATGGTTTGCTGAATTTGAGAGAGGTCGGGTTTCTTTACGTGATGAATTTCGTGAAGGGCGGCCTTCAACTGCCGTCAACGAAAATAATGTGGCTACTGTTAAGCGGCTAATTGGAGAAAACCCGCGGATTACCTATGAGACAATTTGAGGACTAATAGGGTATAAGCCAAATTCAGAAAATTTTACACGAACAATTAAAAGTTCGGGAACTTTGTTGTCGTTGGATCCCTCATGAACTGACAGCGGAGCAGAAGCGGGCTCGCGTGGAATGGTGCTCACAGATGCTACTGAAGTACGACCACGTACATTCTAATGCTGTTTATGACATTGTACGGAGACGAAGCGTGGATTTATTGTTTTGAACCCGAAAAAAAAGCAGCAATCTGGTAAAGGGTGTTTGAAAATTAGAACAAACCAACAAAAGTAAGGCAGGCGAGAAACGTTGGTAAATAAATGATATCGTTTTTTTTCTCAGCTACGGGTCCCATCTGCAGAATTCCACTTGCAGACCAAAAGAGTGTTAATGTCGAGTATTCTACCATTTGTTTACCCAGGTTGTTAGAAAAAGTTCGCGATAGACGACCAAAAAACCGCGTTCACCTACATCATTACAACGCTTCTTCACACACGGCAAACAAAACAAAGTACTAAATTTTTAGCTTCCAAAAAAGTACAACTCGTCACCTATCCTGCACATAGCCCTGACCTAGCACCCTGTGATTTCTGTATTTTCCCCAAAATCAAAGATTTCATCAGAGGTTTCACTTTTACCAACTCCGAAGAGGCAGTGATAGCGTTCAATCAGCACGTAAAAAACATGATTTCAGATATTGGTCCCCCTGTTTTAAAAAATGGTTCAATCGCATGGAAAAATGTTTATATTTTATTGAAACGTACTATTTTTACATCGTCTTTATTGTAGTATTAATATAACCTACACCTCAAATTAGTTTTTTCACTCTGTTGGTTAGTTTAAGTGTAAAACAATTTTTTTAGCTCTTATAAATTTTCTTTCTTGTGGTTTCTACCTTCATGGGTCAATTTGTACATGTTAGTGACTGATATGGGTTCTACTTATTATTATTATTTGAGAATTATTATACTAAATCATAATATTTAACATATTATATATTTAACATATATTATTGGTGCAGATTTTTTTTATGTTCCGGGCGTGAATATTAGCCCGCTTCCTCCGATTTCGCGCCGTATGCCCAATTAAAATATAAAGCAATAGTGCTTATAATCATATTAAGAAAGTATACTGAATCCTATAAAGTGCGTTGAGATCAAAACCGTTTTTGTAAAAATCGTTTTTTTTCAGGGTCCTTACAAAGTGCGCTGGAACTATTACGAACTATGCAGTGGCCCTAAAAAGGAGAACTTGACCAACATTAGAAATTCACTTAACTTGGGCAATGATATTTACACAGGTGTTATTAATATGACCCTCATAGCAAATACTAGGGTTGATGAGGTAATTCTTTTACGTTTTATATATTTGCAACTACGCTTATCTAATGAATCAATATTTAGTGTTTAGAGTTAAAAAGTTCAATTCTTTTGTAGATACTCGTTTGTAATCACAAATGCAATGAGTAGGCTCATATAGATATACCTAATGTTTTTTGCAATATGTGCAAAAGAATGTTCATCAGTACTATATTATATACCGCAGCGGGCGTGGCTTAAAAAGTGTACCGCGCGGCGCTGTCAGTTCGCCGCGTGGGTTCGAGTCATGCGGTTGTACTGCAGGAATTTTCAACTGAATTTATTAATGTTCTTCTGCATTGGTCAATTCTGAAAAAATATCATTGTGTGTAGTAAAATGGTAGAGAAGCCATACGGATTTTATTAAATCGGAAATAACTTGTATAAACGAGTAAATAACAATATTTTGCAAACCCGTACTTGACTACCCTGGATAGTTTTATGCAATATGAATTTAACATTAAGTTAAAAATAACTTCGGAACATTAGTAGCCTGAAACATTTTAAATGAAAACAATTCCCAATAAAAAAATTTGTATGCTTAATTTTTATGTCAAACATGCACATAAAAAAACTTTGATACAGGTTCTCAATTCTAATTTTGTATTTGTGCTTCTAATGACATTGAAATATCTTAGAAGTATGGCCAAAGATCTGACAACTGTCAAAGTGTCAATTGATGTCGTATTTTTCAGTAATGATTTCATTTTTGGGATACAAAGGACAAAAAAAATACAAATAAATGATTTAAGATCTTATAGTTGTCATACGAAAAAGTAATGTCTAGGTACTTTTTATGTCACTTTAAACCAAAATATGAAATAGAAAAGGAAAAATATTACAATTATTGTCATTTTGACAGCTGTCATGTTTGATATCTATTTCTAGATAACTATAATGTCATTAGTACCTAAAACATAAAATTAAAACAGACAAAACTCCATCAACTCCCACGTTGATAGTCACACCTATGGCTGTGGTATTGATAGTTCTAATAGGAACATATAATCCATCTACTTAATTTGGTACAATGCAGTACTAGAATAATAGTTCTGGGCATGCTGGGCACGCTGTCAACTGGTAGAGGGCTGGAGTGTTTAGACTGCCTGCACGCCTGAAATGGCAGCTAGGTTGACTGAATGCTTTTGATGTAGTACCTAAAAGTATTTACTTTAGTTTGCAGCATTTTGTTTATATACATACCACAAAAAAAACTTGATGTACTTATTAATCAACACACGCAATAAGACATTTTTAAAATTGAATTTAATTTTTAGTTGTATCCTACTATAAATATTAACTTGAATAAATAAAAAAAACTTGTCATCCATTTCTTTTTTTCAGCGCATTATATATACCTACTCATAAATTATAAAATATTATTTCCGAGAAAGTAATTCCAATGTTCTGAAATAAATTGCATGAAATCCTAAAATATTTTATTGATAAAAACTGTAATAGAAAATGAATACGTAATCAAGCTTACATATTGTGGCATAACGCTATCCACGCGTATCTACAGCTGGGAACGCACTACTGAGTTGCGTCGTGACGCGGTATCTCAGTGACTGTCACTACCTAATGCATTTACAGAGGTGCAGATCAGTGGTGCAGCGAAGTGGCGCGACATTTTCATTCACAAAAGCAATGCGGCGTAGCAGAACTGTTCTTCCAACTATAACAACAAATTAATATTTCCCGAGCCGCGCCGTTTCGTTGCCGCGCTGTGCCGCAGTAGTGCGGTTTGGCCTTAAGGCAATGACAGCGGTGACAACATGACCTTGACGCGACCAATCAGATGCGATCATTTGTAAGCGCCAAATCTATTAACCAATCCAATTGAATTTGGAAAATTGTGCGTGTTTTGTTACTTATGTACTTGATGAGGCCGACATTAAGCGGTCACGGTATCAGAGTTATACTTCTTTACTTTATTTATTCGTAGGCTATTAAGGATAAATTATCCTTATTCATCTACGACTATATTAGTCGAGACAATTAATTGAATGTACTCGAGATGACAATTTTAAAACTACTAGTCAATATTTGGCAGCTGTCATTAGGCTGCTGTTTTGATTTCTATGACATTTGTTTAAACATTCCTTAGCTATCTCTTACTGTTTTCGAGATATGTCAAACATCTTCCCTTGGCAGACGTAATTTTTATGATTTTCATTTTAGCGCATATTATGAAAACCACCTTGTTATTTTCGTTTTAGAATATTTTCATCCCCCATGACTCCTTACGATAGAACAATACAACCTCCTACGACAGCAACAGGATTTTTTTAAATTTAGCCAACTTATTTGTCACTTTTAAACCATTTTGCAAAACCAAGTGCATGGATTTGTTATCTTAAATATATTAAAGCTAATGAATAGATTCAGGCGTTACTTTGCGGAAATCCATTCTTAATAATAACAAATATTTTTAAAAGTATTTTCAGAAAATATTAAATTAATTATTTAATAAAACACTTAAAAAATCTTTATAAAAATGATATAAATCTAGTGACAATTAGGCGGAATTGTCACTAGATATACGAGTATATCATTTTTATAAAGATTTTTTGAGTGTTTTATTAAATAATTAATTTAATGTTTTCTTAAAATACTTTTAAAATATTTGTTATTATATTAAAGTTATTTTACTTTCAGATGAAAATCTCAGTATTTGGAAAAAAAGATCCAAACAGCAAAAGTCTCCTATGGAACAACAAGGTGAATAAGCCTTGTCAACATTACGCTATTGCTTGGATCTTAAACAAACATTTCGGTACCAATAGCAATTGTGTGATAAAAAAGGTAAGTAAGTTTTACAATGTTACCAAAAACTCAAATTTTATTTATCTTTTCATTTTGTTAACATGATAACCACGTTTGTAACAATAACAGCAGTTAGTTACAACTTCACTTTGAAAACTATCGCGATAAACTTTTGAGCATATGTGACTCCAATACTGTGCGCCTGGATCGTGAGACTGATACAGTTAGTGTGGTGTGTCATCAGCCATATTATACCAATAACCATGACAGTGACAGTGAGACAAGTGTCAGTTCAAACGGCGACTTGACAAATGCAGCTGAGCCGGGGCAGACAGCGCCGTCGCAACGTCAGTTACGCGCTGAGGCCCGTGCTCGTCGCTTCGCGCAATCATGACTCCCAGACAAAGGACTTCAAAATAGTCCGAAACTGGTCGGATTCTTTCCGGTAAATATAACGCGGGTCCTAGCCGATTCCTAATAAGTTAGTTAGTAACAAGAAAAGCAAAAACAAATACCGTTGCAAAAGACATGTTCCTTTCGTCAACCGAATACGCGATGTATACATGTACCTTTGTACCTTAAGTGCGGAGTAAGCCAGGCCTGGCGCTACGACAGAAGAGTTGACTTAATATTTGGTGTGTGTGTGCGTTTGCGCCTAGAAGACTAAACACTTAACTAAGTTTACTAACTCTCGATCGTACACTCGATAAGTTAAGACCTCCTGAAGATGCTTCGTGCAGAAGCGAAATTTGTTGAAAATGCCGACACGACGGCTAAACAGGACAATTAGGCGGAATTGTCACTACATATATTGTCTATGTTAATAAAGTGTTTTATTAAAATATTAATTTAAAGTTTATTTCAAATATTTATAAAATATTTGTTATCATTATACCCCGGGACCGGGACTGGATTGATGCCTTCAAAATGTGGTGTTGGAAGAGAATGCTCCGGATACCTTGGACAGCCTTCCGCACAAATGAATCCATTCTGCGTGAATTAAAGATCGAGATAAGGCTGTTCAGCGTCTGTTAACAAAGAGTCCTGAAGTACTTTGGCCACATTGCTAGGAAAAGTAACGATAACCTTGAATAACTAATTGTCACTGGAAAGATAGAAGGGAAACGTCCAAGAGGTCGCAGTCCCATGCGATGGACAGACCAAAATCCGCACTACCCTTGACAACAGTATTCATGACGCCATTCACATCGCCAGTGACAGGAACAGGTGGCGACAAATTTACAAAAAAAAGGTGATTTCCACGGGGTATCACGACCCTCAGCTTTGAGGATAACGACGCAAGGAGGAGGTTATCATTATATATGGATTTCCGCAAAGTTACGTCTAAATCTATTATGTTGTAATTATTTTAAATCAAATTTTAAAACTTCCAAAAAAATTACCATTATTTTTATAAATTTATGTACATATCTAATTGAGGGTCTGTCAGGCCCACCACAGAGAGCGGAATTTTATCCACAACGCACCCTAATGTTCAAAACTTACCTGAACACTATAGTTCTTACAGGTTCTTTTAAACTAACTCGTTCGTCAAGTCAATTATTCCGTTGGAATAAGGTTGAAATTGGAACGTTTTACATATGTTTAACGATGGTCTAATCTAGTGCATTTCAACTTCAGTGTTGGCAACTTAATCCAGATACTCCAGAGGTGCTCGTTGTAGGCTAGCCTTTGACCACTCTCTCACCTGGTGGTAAGTGATGATGTAATCGAATATGTTGTTCTGTCTAACCTGGAATTACTAGCTCTCAAGGACTACTAGGCTACTGGAACACACCGTTAGATGCTTGGCGATAGATTTTCTACTTGAGGAATTTTCGGACTAGATACCGTCTGACGGGCATATTCGCAAAATGCCCTAACAACATGCTATAACGACTGCCATCCTAAGATAAAAACCGGGACCGACCGCATAACATGCCCTCTAAAGCACGGAAGTGCTCGTTACCTCGTAAGTAATGCCACTACCGGGCAGTCATCCAACTCATGACCACTTGCGGTCCTCCATCCAACTCTTAACTACAGCGGACGTTGCTTAACTTATCGGTTAAATACGGCTAAGCAAACTACGCTACGAGCGCTTCAAAAATAGTTTTATCAATATGTTTATATAAATGAAATATTTGTGTTTTACAGGGGGAATACTATACCATCATAAATTTCACAGATGCCACCCACAAGTTTCTGGGGGAATCATTTTTCTACGGTGGCTTTATTTTCAAGATGTTGGTGTTGTCAAAGAAAGGAAATATTGCCTGTGTGATATTTAATTCAATATTCACAAAGAAATAAAATGCTGCATTAAAGGTTGCATGTTTTTGGAATATTTTTCTACCGACTTCAAAAAAGGAGGTGGAACTCAATTCATCTTTTTTTGTTACTTCTTTTATTGTTATGTTTGTTACCTCATGCCTTCTGATTGGGTGAACTGATTTTTATAATTAGTTTTCATTTGTTATCTGATACTTGCCATGTGGTCTTATTTAAATTTCATCAAAACCGCTCAAGCAATAACTGAAAAGTATTTTCCTACCATGAATTTGATGAATTCTCATCGAAGCTCAAGTTTGTTGGTAACACAGTTATATTTCCTCAACGGTATAGCATAGAAATCGTATATCATTCTCTCTACCCACTCGACATTAGCGAAATAATGGAAATACCTCAGAAGCCACTAAATAAAATAAGAAGATAAAGAAATGAACGACAACCTGCGTAGCCCGTGGACAACACATAAAGAAATACTACTGGAAAATATTGAGTATAAACCAAACTGTCATAAATAAAAAACATTTTTAATTACACGCTTCATCCACTTGAGACAATGATCGGTTTTAGGAACAGAGCATAATATTTAATGCAAGTATTTTATACAATAAGATAAGACACAGACCTTAAAGTAGGTGATTCTATTGACAATGTTAGGCGAACGACACTTGTACCCCCCTTAAGGAATAGCATGTCTGTAACAAAATGTTTCTTGTATATACAGTAGAGGGAGGGTACATCGAAATTTATGTGCTAGTGCCATTATGAGCATTGAAAGGATCTTCTGTCAAGTTCTGCATTTGAAAATCTTCCTCTTGTTGAGTTTCCGGCCCGCCTTGTCCGTGACAGACCACGAGAAGTAATCTTTGACTAGTTTCTTCGTTTCCTCGCTCGTAGGGTCGAGCTTCTTCCAGTCATACGACTCGTAGTCAATCTACAACAAATATGTATTCATGTTTATCCCTGAATAAAACGTGTATTATGCTATAAACTAAAAAAAACTTATTTTATTTTTTTATATCTGATCGGTAAGCCTTTGACCACAATCACATCTCACCAGATGTTAAATGATGATGTGATCGAAGGTGTTAACAGGCTTTAGGTGATTGGTGACAGATTTTCTACTTTAGGGTGGTCGCTAGTGAGGCGGGCATTCACGAAATGCCTTTACAACATGCGGTGAAGCCCAAGCCCGCGGGATTCGAACCATGCACATGCTGCGCGGCAGTCCATAGCCAATGCCACTGAGCCATCACTTAAACATGGGCTTCTAGGATGCATTTAGGATGCAACTTGCTCTCTTGCTATAATACTGTTACGTGTATGGGACACCGTTTATGTTGTATGTGGTTGGTTAGAACAGTATTTAGTTCCTAAAGATGCATGAACCTGAAAGATGAATGGAGGTTGGTTCTAGCACGGCTACGAATTTTTTATTTATTAAAATTCATGTTAGTGTTATATAATATGTATCAATCAACCTACCCCCCTATCATAAATGTAACCACACATAAATATCTTCTATCCAAGTTGTTTATATTGTACGCCTTGTTTTAAATTTATTTATTTATGTACTTTTTGAAAATTTAGTTTGCTACTGTGAACAACAAATCACGAAACAAATTTTGCTTCGCTCGATTTTGTGTTTGCACACTTTGAGAACCTGATGTATGTACAAGTTGTATTGATTTAATTAACTTTTTTTTATTATATTATTATATTTATTTATTTCCACAATTAAACTATCTATAAGAGTTCAATAAATGGAGCGTTCCAAAAAAATTTAATTTTTATAAACACATACTATTATTTTATTCATGGATCTTGCAATTTTGCTATTGTTTTATTCATGGATCTTGCAATTTTGCTATTGACTCTACCAAAACTGTTTTGGGGTTGAAGTGGAATTGAAGTATATAAATATTTCTTAATTCAATTTGATACCTAAAATTGCTTTGGGGTTCAAAGTGGAATGAATGTATGGACCGCAGAGTTTTGAGAACAATGACTTTGGGGTTTAGTGGCATAAGCCGATTTTTATTTATTTGATTTTTACTCTTAAAAGTGCACCTAGTTTGAAATATTTTGAAACGTTTACTGTGAGTCAGTTCACTCAAAATCGATAACACCAATCGATAGCACAATAATTGAATTGATCCACACAACTTTATTACCCTTTTTTTATCTTTCTTTTACTGGACTAGAAGACGCACTAGAGACATACAAGGTCGACATACTGACAATACGCAGAAAGGGCTATAAATCGAGCTTCATAATGCGTACGGCTGTACCGTAAAAAATTGGTGACATCGCAGCCAAATGCTTTTATAAATTAGATTTGAAAATTATTGTGGTCAAAGGTTAGCCTGTAGGCATTAAAAAATCCGTACGGCTCAGAAAGTATCTATGTTAGTACAAATATTATTACAATATTAAGCTACGTATACATCAAACTAAACCGCATCCAGAGCACTTCAAATTAACACTTTCTCGATCCAAAATTGAGATCATCTCATTCAGAACACTTAGTATATTAACACTGTAGACTTTTCCACTCAAAGTTAATAGCCTCTCAAATTAAGCCAGTTTAGTAAAACCGTTAAAGTACAGTTCCCGCCTTAAAAATATATAGGTAGAAATGTTATATAATCTCATCCTCTTGTCGGATGTAGGATATAGTCAGCAGCAGGTCCACTCACGTCAATGAGTTGCTGCACCATGTGCCCACACCCTACAATTTGTATGCTATCGTGATGGAAAAAACACGTTGTTCTGCACGAGGCCCACCTGATGTAAGGCGGTTACCTTCCTATAATACCCTTCATATAACAGATGCAGTTCGTCACAAGTGGCGAACTACATTGCGCACATTACACTGAGGCATAAAGATGATTAATTAATTTGCCTGTAAAATAATAAACAGCTTAAGGTTTTCTTACATTTTTTATATTGTTATGATTGCAATAACGCCTGCTAAGCGGATTACATTACAAAACTACAAATATACGATAGGAAAAATTTAAGTCATGTGCGGGTTTTCTTACATTCTGCATAATTGATTATCGGTAGCTTTCTGTAACAAAATATAAAAAAGGAACCTGTGACAATTACTAACCCTAATCACCGTCTATCTATAATATGTTCATAAAGGCCACTCCATAGAGCCTTGAATTAATACCTCTGTTCTATTTAGGTATTCTACAGATTCCAGGTCACATCAGGTTAGGGTTACCATGTTCTTGCAATATCAATTAAGTGACAGGATACTACATATATATCAAAATTGACCTCTTTACGAATAATATATATCGCTTTTATTTCGTAATATAAGTATCCCTACTAAAATGTATCCAAATGTTTAAAGGTATTAATTTCACACTAAATACTTTGCTAATTGGCAGTAGTGGTAACAAAACCTCGACGTGCATAACTAAATTAGGTAAATCCAGTGGGATTTAATTGTCATTGACACCTTCCCAAATTATTTAACTTACACAGCTGGGGAATAAGTGTAGAAATCTACGAATAAATAAAGTAAAGAAGTATAACTCTGATACAGTAAACGCTTTGATTTCGGCCTCATCAAGTTCACAAGTAACAAAACACGCACTATTTTCCAAATTCAATTGGATTGGTTAATTGATTTGGCGTTTAGAAATGATCGCATCTGATTGGTCGCGTCAAGGTGATGTTGTCACCGCCGTCATTGCCTAAGGTCAAACCGCACTACTGCGGTACATAGCGCGGCAGCGAAACGGCGCGTCTCGGGAAATATTAATTTGTATGGATTTATAAATGGCGTAAACCGCACTATGAGGAGAGACGCGGTGCAGTAAATTATCTAGTTATTTCACGATCCAACCACGTTTCAACAATTCATAAGACCTTACTTTAGGTTCTAAAATCTGTGTGTAATCGATCATTATCTCTGAAGAGTCGTGAAAAAGAGTTTTTAAACGAGAATTTTGTTATATCTTGCACCCAAATATAACACATATTAATTTTTCAGCTAAATCTGCTTCTTGCAAGACACCACGATTATTTTACATCAACGACTTCATGCATTTCGAATTTTTGCCATTAGTTGGAAAAACTGTTCTGCTACGCCGTATTGCTATTGTGAACGAAAAAGTCGCGCCACTTAGCTGCAGCACTGCTCTGCACCTCTGTAAATGCATATTAGGTAGTGACAGCCGCTTCGCGCCGAAACTCTGTAGTGCGTTCCCAGCTTTAGATACGCGTGGATGGCGTTATGCTACAATATGTAAGCTTGTTTACGTATTCATTTTCTATAACAGTTTTTTTCAATAAAATATTTTAGCTTTTTCATGCACTTTATTTCAGTAGATTGGGATTAATATGTTGGAAATAATATTCTATAATTTAAAAGTCGGTATATACATATAATGCGCTGAAAAAAGAAATGGATTTCAAGTAAAAATGTTTTATTTAAGTCAATATTGATAGTAGGATATAACTCAGAATTAAATAAGATTTTAAAAATGTCCTATTGATATATATATATACGAATAAGTACATCAAGTTTTTTTGTATTTTAACAAAATGCTGCAAACTATAATAAATACTTTTAGCTACTACAACGAAAGCATTTAGTCAACCTAGCTGCCATTTCAGGCTTGCAGGCAGTCTAAGCACTCCAGCTGTCTACCAGTTGGCAGCGTGCCCAGCATACCCCGAACTATTACTCTAGTATTCCAGTGTACCAAATTAAGTAGATGGATTATATATACGTATTGGCTGTAACAATACCGCAGCCATAGGTGTGACAACTGACAACTACATCAACGTGGCAGTTGATGTAGTATTTATATGTTTTAATTTTATGTTTTAGGTACAAATTACATTATAGTTATCTAGATATAGATCTCAAGCATGACAGCTGCCAAAATGACAGTTAATATCATATTATTCCGTTTCTATTTCATATTTCGGAAAAGAAATAGAAACGGAATATGAAATAGAAATAAAAGTACCTAGAAATTACTCTTACGTTTGACAGCTATAAGACCTAAAATCAATTTATTTGTAATATTTATGTCCTTTGTATCCCAAAAATTAAATCAATACTGGGAAATACGACATCAACTGACACTTTGACAGTTGTCAGATCTAAGCCCTACTTCTAGGATATGTTTATGTCATTAGAAGCACAAATACAAAATTAGAATTGAGGACCTTTATCAAAGTTTTTTATGACATTTGTAGTACATGTTTGACATAAGAAATCGAGCATACGAAAAAAAAAATCAGAATAGTTTTCACAAAAAAAAAACTCAGACTAACAATGTTCCCAAGTTATTTTGACTTAATGTAAAATTCATGTTGCATGAAATTATCCAGGGTAGTCAAGTATGGCTTTCCAAAATGTTGCTATTTACTCGTTTATACAAGTTATTCCCGATTTTTTTATATCGGTATGGCTTCTCCGCCATTTTACTACATAGTATGGTATTTTTTCAGAAATAAACAACGTAGAAGAACATTGATAAATTCAGTTGAAAATTCCCGTGGTACAACCGCATGACTCGAACCCACACGGCGAACTGACAGCGCCGCGCGGTACACTTTTTAAGCCACGCCCGCTGCGGTATAGTTTGCGTTGTGTTGTTTCTGAGCATGAATTACATTTCTTTTCCTTATTATTCGTAGGTAGAAATGCATTTAATATATTTTTTAAATTGTTCGAATTATAAAACAAATAATTTTGTCAAGTACATCGTTTTGCACAATGTGTAGTATTATTATAATTCCATACTGTGGGGAAGAAAGGTCGTAAAGGCCAAAATACAAATTTTTCAGGAGAAGAAAAAAAGAAAATACTACCATTACTTTTATTATTTTAGACTTATAATCATACCAAATACTGAAAAATGTTTCTGTTTTAATGTATTTTATAGGAAAAGAACTATAATCTGAATAGACTGTGTAATTTAAAAGTTAGCTTGGAGTTACGACCTAAAATTTACAAAAAGTAGTGGATACGCCCTGTAAAATTCGATTTCTGTATTATAATAAGGGCATAACAACAATTATTTTACTTTACTCATGTAAGTTTAAATAACTGTGCTTACAAAATGTAAATATATAAAAAAGCAACTCAATTTATGCATGAGAGATTTATTAAGTAAAATAAACATGAACAAACATATGAAGTACCATTATTATAAAAACGTTTGAAGTGAAGACTTTTGCCAAACTTTCTGGTGGTCATTTTTGATGAAATACTTTTAAGTCAAGCTTCTGCTGCTCATCAGAGAATCTGTTATCTTCTCTAAACAGGTACTGTACTGTATCAGCTTAATTATTCACTGCTGAACACAGCCTCCCCCATTAAGCCGTTGTTGATTGATGAGTTCCTCGCTGCTAACCACCTTCCAGTATTTTTCCTTTAGTCACCTCTTACGACACCCACAGGTAGCAATGACGTGGTGACATACTAGCCCGGCACCTCACGGATGAACAGGTACTACGCGACAACTGTTTACTAGTTAGTCTCTTCGTCTTTGTGGATGCAAGCTCCAGAATAAGTTAAATAAGGATTTTCTTATGTTTCCTGTTATTTCATAGAATCCTCTTTTACACTTTTCACCTTCACATCACATGAAGTCCTAAAGATTTTCTTAACCATATCACATTTTTCATTCATATAAGCTTTTCCCGCGTCCTTTAATATTTTCTTTTCCTTACGTATGTTGATTTTTTTATCTCTTCTGCTTATTGTTTATGTTTTCTTTATTAATCACCTTCTTTTTAATTACTTTCATCATTTTCTTCTTAGGAGACCCACTACTAGACTCGAATTCGTTGCAATCATCCAAACTTTCTGCAGGAAAGTGAAGCATTTTTTCCTTAGGTAGAAAATCTATACTTCTTGAATTATTAAATTGGACGTAATCGTTTGCTTCGGATGTTTGACTTTCCTTTTTAACAATTATAACTAGTGGTAAATTTTTACACGTGTTAAAAGACCAGGTTGAATTTTGTTAGTTGATAAAGTAAGTTGATTAGCATTGCAAACATTTAATGGTAGGGTATTTAAAAATGATGTTTCAATGACCAGATTGGAGGCTTTTGGTTGTATTGTGCTAGAATCTGCATAAGAGGAGCTGAGTTTCAATCCCGATGTAAATAGTGACTGGCTAGTAAACATTTGTCACGCAGTACCTGTTTTGAGAAAAATAACAGATTCTCTAATGAGCAGGAAAAACACTTATGAGTATTTCATCAACAATGGAGAAGACAGACAGAAAGTTTGCCAAGTCTTAACTGCAAACGTTAGATCTGATTAAAACTTGTACAAATGCTGTTCAGATGATGTAGCTCTGAATATATATGAGAGAAAATAATAATTGAAGCGCTCGTGGCGAAGTTTACTTAGCTGTTCTCAACCGGTCAGCAAAGTTAAGCAACGCCGCGCGCGGTCATGAGTGAGATGGGTGACCGCTAGTGACATTACTACTAAGCGTTTCCGTGCTTCGGATGGCACGTTAAGCCGTCGGTCCCGGTTGTTGTCTTAGGATGGCAGTCTTTATAGCATGGTGGTAGGGCATTTTGCGAATGCCCGCCTGACTAGCTACCACCCTCAGGTAGCAAATCTGTCGCCAAGCACCTAACGGTGTGTTCCGGCAGCTGTCTTTGAGAGCCAGTACTTCTAGGTTAGCCTGAACAACATCTTCGACCACATCATCACTTACCATCAGGTGAGATAGTGGTCAAAGGGTAACCTATAAAGCATAAAAATAATAATAATAATAATTGTAACAAAATACATTCTTATACATAATATTTCAATTTAGTAACTGTACTAACAATTGAAAAATGAAACAAAGCTTTAAAATGTATTAAAATAAATAAATGAAATCAATCTAATCAATTATTAGTGAAAAGATAATTCTGTTAAATTAAGTTGGCAATAGGTGAGCTTGAATTTTTATTTCATTACAAATACACAAACTGTGTAACTCACAACTTTCCACACAAGAAAGAAGCTAGATGAACAGAAATTTCAGGGCATAAAAAAGATAATAGTATTTTAAGCAAAGTCAAAACGGCTTAAAAGCAATTTAAATTATAACATTCACTGTTACAGACAAAATGTTTTGATTACGATAGTAATACGCCCAAGTTACTGTAAAGTTGCGATTGAAATGGAATTTACGTCATTATTTTACTTGAAAACTTGTTTAGGGCAAATAAAGTACCGGGGGGTAAAACACATTTTTTTTATAATTTTGAGATTAAATATACAGATAGATAGAGCGCAAATTCGTTTAAAATCGAAACGCGTCGAAAAGTCTTCCGGTTTGGCTACGTGACGTTTGACACGTCACGTCGACTTAACAGGAAAATTAGACGGAATTGTTACTAGATATATTTTATATTTTTTAAGTGTTTTATTAAAATATTAATGAGATGTTTTCGTAAATATTTTTTAAAAAATATTTGTTATTATTACATATGGATTTCCGCAAAGTAACGCCTGAATCTATTCATTAGCAATTATTCAAGTATAATGCCGCCAAATTCACATGCCGAGTGACGGCAAATTAGGAGTGCTTAATTTAAAATAGCTCAGACCTATGTAATACCCTATTTTTAGTGGATTATATATTCATTTCATTTCCAAAAGAGAAATCCACTAGGGTTGTTAGGTCAAGTCAGGAGGTAGAGGTAGAGCTAGAGAATTGAAGAGGAATGTGGAAGAATATAAAGAGGTAGAGGATGGCTAAATAAGGTAAGGATAGGCTCCGTGAAGAAAGATGTGTGCATTGCAAAAGTGTGTGAGTAAGATAACAAGCTACATAACACAGTGTAGGAAAACTATATGTTATCCCACTAGCATGCAAAAGTCAAGATGAAGAAGACATTCATACAGTATACAAGTAATATTAGGGGTTAAAGTATGAAGTTGCCAATTTGTACTGAAAAATTTAAATTCGTTTTTGTTTTATCTTTACATATTTATTTATTCAAAATAATTACCATCATTTTCTATACATTGCTGCCATTTAAAAGAAAGGTCATTTATGCCTTTGCGATATAAGTCTGGTGATCTAGATTCGACAAACTGTGAAAGCATTTTATACTGCCTCCTGGGAAGAAAACTTTTAATCACGTAGAAAATTGGCCAAATCACGAAATAAATGGTAGTCAGTTGGAGCAAGGTCTGGTAAATACGGAAGGTGACGAATGTTTGCTAATTGTTCCTCTAAAGTTAAAACGGATTCTCGTGCTGTATGAGGTCCCGCGTCATCATGGGGCAATAGTGGTGAAGATCAATTCATGAGTCGGGGGTGTTACACTACTAGTTTTGCTATCATTGATCGGAGTTCGGCACATTAGACATCTGCCGTTATTGCTTGACCAGATCGGAGAAAGCTATTGCATGCTGAGACCACCAAACAGTTACCATTATCTATTTATTGGAAAGCTTTGCTTTAGCAAACTGTTGCAGCGCTTGATCTGGTGTCAACCATTGCATTTTTCGCTTACGGTTATGGTAAAGAATCCATTTTTTATCACATGTCACAATTCGATCCAATATTCCTTAATTTTTGTGTCCATTTAACAAGGCAACACAAGTTTTAGCACGCGTTTCTTTCTGCAGATCAGTCAACTCATGAGGCACCCATTTTTCATATTTTAATGATTTGACGTCAATATGTGTCGGTAAAATAACGTTGATGCTGATAATTCCTGAGTAGTTTGGCTCGGATCGGCTTCCACCATCTATTTCAATTCATTGCTATTCACCTGTGTTTTTCACGTGGTTCGTTCATCAAATCAAAGTTTCCATCACGAAAGCGTTTAAACCAAAATCGCACGGTTCATTCATTAGCAGTCCCCTCACAAAACGCAACATTGATATTGCGAGCTGTTTCTGCCGCGTTAGTTCTGCGTCGGAACTCGTATTCAAAATTCACTCAAATTTTTGAAGTATTCATCTTTCTTGTCTAAGGCTCAACAAAAAAACAACTGAAAGTCTATAATCGAATGTTTCACATTTTTTAATAGAAGAACCTCATAGGTACCAAGTGAAAAATACACTGAGGGTCACAGAGTCACAGAAACTCATAGGTACCAAGTGAAAAAATACACTGAGGATCACAGAGCCAAAATATCTCATTAAAAAAAAACATCAATATCGAAACAAGCACGATATAAAATTGATTTTAATATTACTTTTGCTTTGAAGTGTACTCGTAATCTGGCCACAGTCGAATAGCTTTTGTGTCCAAATACAGTTGTCGCGTTGGCTGATTGAATAGTAAGTGATTAACTTAATTGAATTAGGAAGTTAGTTCCTCTAAACTTACCAGTGTTGGTTAAAAGTCAATTTTAATTGATTAAACTTCAAATTAACGCTTCAAGAGTTGTTTCTCTACCAGTACTGATACAGTTACAAAGCCTTGTGTATAAATGTAGAAATGAGAATTTTGCTTATTATTTTTTGGGTTGATTTTCGTTGAGTCAATAAGCGCTTTACTTGCGGTCGTATATATCCTCTTGAATTTATTCTTAGGTATCAAAACCGACGAAGACCAACGACTTTTTTTTATGTTATTGTGAAGGTACAAGCGCGAGGCCCACCTGATGTTAAGCGGTATCTTCTGCCTATAACAGATGCATTTCATCAAAAGTGACCACTGCGCCTATCACCTTGAACATACCTGTTAAGTCTCATTTTGCCTGTTATTTCAATGACTCTCAAGGACTGCTGCCGGAACACACCGTCAGGTGCTTGGCGACAGATTTTTCTACTTGAGGGTGGTCGCTAGCCAGGCGGGCATTCGCAAAACGCCTTTCCACCATGCGGTGAAGCTCAAGCTCTGGGCGGGATTCGAACCATGGACCTGCTGCGCGGCAGTCCATAGCTAATGCCACTGAGCCATCACTGTTTCAAAACTTTCATATATAAATATTTACCATATCTGTATCGTTGTCAGGAAAAGAAAAATGCGCATTGCCATACGATATCATGTTCACACTATTCTTAGAACATCAATAACATTTAGAAGTTCGTGTTTAAGAGAAGTTTTGCTCTTGTAACACTATGATTCATGTTGTCTTTCCAGATTTAAAAAAGGTTGCGTCTTTACGTCGATACGGTGCTGATGGAATATGTCTGCGTCGTTCTTTATTTTACTGTAATTTTACTTCAATTATCAAATAAATAGAGGTAAAAAAATATTACAAAAACCAACATATGGAAAATTTTATTTCTTTGTGAATATCGGATTAAATATCATACACGCAACATTTCCTTTCTTTGACAACACCAACATCTTGAAAACAAAGTCACCGTAGAAAAATGATTCACCGAGAAACTTATGGGAGGCATCTGTGAAATTTATAGTGGTATAGTATTCCCCCTGTAAAACACAAACATATATTTTTATCATCATAGTATTTTTGAAGCTCTTGTAGCGTAGTTTTCCTAGGCGTCCTTAACCGATAAGTTGAACAACGCCCGCTATAGTTATGAGTTTGATGAGTGACGGCTTGTGGATATGAGTTGGATGACTGCCCGCTAGTGGCATTACTAATGAGCTAATGAGCTCTTCCTTGCTTCAGAGGGTATGTTAACTGGTCGGTCACGGTTTTTATCTTAGGATGGTAGTCGTTATAGCATGGTGGTAGGACATTTTGAGAATGCCCGCCTGACTAGCTACCACGCTAAAGTAGAAAATCTGTCGCCAAGCAGCTAACGGTGTGTTCCAGTAGCTGTCCTTGAGGGCCAGTAATTCCAGGTTAGCCAGCACAACATCTTCGATCACATCATCACTTACGATCAGGTGAGATAGTGGTCAAAGGCATTGAAGCAGTTATGGCTCAGTGCCATTGGCTATGGACTGCCGCGCAGCAGTTCCATGGTTTGAATCCAGCTGTGGGCTTGAGCTTGACCGCATGGTGAAGGGTAATTTTCGAATGCCCGCCTGGCTAGCAACCACCCTCAGCTAGAAAATCTGTCGCCAAGCACCTAAGACTGTGTTCCGTCAGCTGTCATTGAGTGCCAGTAATTCTAGGTTAAGCGCGTTAACACCTTCGACCACATCATCACTTACGATCAGGTGAGATTGTGGTCAAAGGCTTCCCTATCAGCAATGGTAACGTTATAAAACTTAGTAATTAAACAATTTTAAACGGTTTAAATCGCGTATATTTATCATTATTTTTGTCCCGACGTTTCAAACACTTTACAGTGATCGTGGTCAAGGGGTGACGATCACTGCAAAGTGTTTGAAACGTCGGGACAAAATTTTTTTTTAATTTTTTTTATTTTATGCCTGATAGGTTAGCCTTTGACCACTATCTCACCTGATGGTAAGTGATGATGTTGTCCAAGATGTTATACAGGCTAACCTAGAAGTACTGGCTCTCAAGGACAGCTTCCGGAACACACCGTTAGGTGCTTGGCGACAGATTTTCTACCTGAGGGTGGTAGCTAGTCAGGCGGGCATTCGCAAGATGCCCTACCACCATGCTGTAACGACTGCCATCCTAAGATAACAACCGGGACCGACAGCTTAACGTGCCCTCCGAAGCACGGAAGCGCTCAGTAGTAATGTCACTAGCGGTCACCCATCCAACTTATGACCGCGGGCGACGTTGCTTAACTTTGCTGATCGGTTAAGAACAGCTAAGTAAGCTTCGCTACGAGCGCTTCAAAAAACATTATGTTGTAAAACTTACTTACCTTTTTTACCACACAATTGCTATTGGTACCCAAATGGTTGTTCAAAATCCAAGCAATAGCATAATGTTGACAAGGCTTATCCACCTTGTTGTTCCATAGGAGAGTTTTGCTGTTTCCAAATACCGAGATTTTGATCTGAAAGTATTAATATTTAACATATATATGAGAATAAATCCAATTGGTTTCGCAAAATTGTTAAAAACTGGCAAATGTAGGCGGAAATTTAAATGCTGTGGGTGTCGTTGGAGGTTGTATTGTTCTTTTTTATGTTATTGTGACGGAACAAGCTCGAGGGCCACCTGATGTTAAGCGGACGAACCTCTGCCTATAACAGATGCATTTGATTACAAGTCACGAATTGCACAGCGCCCGTCACCTTGTTGAGACATAGTTGTTAAGTCTCATGTGCCTGTAATTTCACTGGCTCTCAAGGACACCTGCCGGAACACACTGTTAGGTGCTTGGCGACAGATTTTCTACTTGAAGGTGGTAGCTAGCCAGTCGGGCAATCGCGAAATGCCTTTCCACCATGCGGTGAAGCTCAAGCCGGCGGTGGGGATCGAACCAGGGTACTGCGGCGCGGCAGTCCATAGCTAATACCGCTCGGCCATCATTTCTTCAAAAAAATAACAATATCTATTTTTTTTTGTGTAATTGTGATGGATCAAGCACGATGCCCACCTGATGTTAAGCGGACTAACCTCTGCCTATAAAGGATGCATTTCTTCAAGTCACGAATTGCACTGCGCCCGTCACCTTGAGACTTAGTTGTAAGTCTCATGTGCCTATAATTACACGGGCTCTCAAAAACTGCTGTCGGAACACACCGTTAGGTGCTTGGCGACAGATTTTTAACTTGAGGGTGGTCGCTAGCCAGGCGGGCGTTTGCGAAATGCCCTTCCACCATGCGGTGAAGCTCAAGCCCGCGGCGGGATTCGAACCATGGACCTGCGGCACGGCAGTCCATAGCCAATGCCACTGAGCTATCATTGCTTCAAAATGAGCCTATTCATTGCACTTGTAATTATAAACGAGTATCAACAAAAAATAATGGAATTTTACTAACTCATATCACACCTCTAAGCGTAGTTGCAATTTTTTATATATAAAACGTAAAATAATTACCTCATCAATCCTAGTATTTGCAATAAAGCTCATATTAATAACACCTCTGTAAATATCATTGTCTACCAAAAGTGACTTTCTTATGTTAGTCAAGTTCTCCTTTTTAGGGCCACTGTATAGTTCGTAATAGCCCCAGCGCACTTTGTAAGGACCCTGAAAGAAGAGAAAAAAAACCGTTTTCGGTTTGATCTCAACGCACTTTATCGCAATCGCGAGTTAAGCGAAAATCATATTTTACCTACCAATAAATTCATATTTACTCGGAGTATTTTACAAAGCCGAGTGGATTAGGCAACCGGCGCGAAATCAGAGACGCGTGACGATTCTCTGGCCATAAAAAAAGTACTAGTCCAATAATTTGAAAAATAATTTTCAGTATACTGTATCAGCCGGATCGTCCTCTGCTGAACACATGCCTCCATTATGGGAAGATTTGTCATAATCCCCACACTTGGCAAGCGTCTTTGGGATCACAGTGTGAGATATCAGTTCCATTGAAAGCGCTGCTGCCCACCTGCTGGTGTGTTACCCTTACTCGACTCTTACGACACCCACGGCAGAGATGGGGGTGAAATTATGAAAAGAAACATGATACAAATGTCCTACCTAATAACCCTACTTTTTAGGGATAGGCGCCAGGTTTGAAATTAGTGAAAACTACATTGGTGTTATTGTATTATACTGTACATGAAAAAAGTATCTAAAAAGAAATAAAATATCATCACGCCTCGTAGAAGTAGGCGTCCCCAAAGAGGTATGCAAGCCTTTGCGACATCCACATTTCGCACTGTAAAATGCTGGAAACTAGATATTGTGTTGACACATCATTATTATCTCTAGTTTGCCCTCCAAAACAATCCCCTGAAATCAAATTATTATTGTATTGAATATTGCGTTTATCTGCAATATTCAAAGTCAAATTAAAAAAAACATTTGTTGTACCTTGATGTTCAATACGCTCTTAAAAACGTCATTTTTTTTTTACAGAAATATGTTCTATTATGTATTTGTAGATGTTTAATATCGTGTATTTTTATTTCTCTGTCAAATAAATAATTTTTCATTTCATTTTACTGCCCACTTCTATATTTCCCTCGAGCGACTTCGAAAAGAACGAGCTAGAAACTAGGCCATTGTGTTTAAATATCTAAATAGTAATTTGTTTTATGTTATTAGAAGGAACTCGAGGCCCAACTAATGTTAAGAGGACTAACCTCTGCCTATAACAGATGCATTTCATTACAAGTCACGAATGGCACTGCACCTGTCATTGAGACATAGTGTTTAAGGCTCATGTGCCTGTAATCTCACTGGCTGTCAAGGACTGCTGCCGGAACACACCATTAGGTGCTTGGCAACAGATTTTCTACTTGAAATGGTAGCTAGTCAGACGGGCAATCGCATAATGCCTTTCCACCATGCGGTGAAGCTCAAGCCGGCGGTGGGGATCGAACCAGGTACTGCAGCACGGCAGTCCATAGCTATTACCGCTCGGCCACCATTGCATTAAAAAGTCTATTATAAAATTATTACAATATTTATTACATAGGTGACTGACAGTGGTTTGCCAGAGATATCTGAAGCACTTGTGTCTACTATAATCACTAATTTTATAGTATTTTTTTCGAGTTAAAATCTTTTTAACTTCCAGCTTGAACTTTCTTCCGTGACAACATTAAGAATTTTCTTTTAAACAAACAAATTGCACACTTAGATAGACTTTTTATTTGTTTTTGCTATTCTAAACCTGACTCCACTAATTTTTATTACTAGTGTTGTGTTAGTGGTCGTCATTTTATATTAATTTACCTACGTTCTTTCGAGCACACAAAATCTATTGACTTGGTAAAGGTAATATGTTGATATATAAAAAAAAAGCTTCAGTGATTTGCTAGAATCCAATATCTACATCCATTTAGAACACGAATTGAGTTTGCTCACTTTTGCAAGATAAAGATGGTCCATATCAGCTTCTGCTTTCCACAATAATGTACCATACGACATAGTGCTGTGAACATTTGCAAAATAAACCAGTCGAGCTGTAGTTACATCCGTAAACTGCCCTATCTTACGATCGGGCCGAATTACTCTGCATGTGTAGTAAACTTTTGACTTTTCCATCAGATTTGGAGAACATAAGCTATCTGACGGATTTACATTGGAAGACCGGTACCTTATTAAAAACTATTGTATGTACCTAATACTGAAAGATGCGAACCTGTGGTCAGCGCAGGTTAGTTATATAAAATTATACTTACGTATGTATTATGGTCCATTAAATGCATTTGTTGCGAATGAAGGCTTGGAATTATTAAAATGATTATGAGTAATCTAATAGCACACATGATCTATGCTAGGTCACAATTACGAGTAAATCAGCAACGTATCAAAATATACAAATGTATATATAACGAGGTAATTAGTAAAACGAACGTGGGGCCCACTGAAATTTAAGTGACAATGAAAACTAAATATTTTAAACTATAGTGTAGCATTTATCATTGTGCAAGTGGTAGCGACTTTTTGGTACTTATTTGGACTTTTTCGTATACTCAAAGCCGAAAGCCATGTATCACTCATAGTTAACTGTGGATACTTTTGGTCGGCAAAATAATCACATCACTCCTTTTCAAAGTATATGTCTCTGTTTTTGCCGTCTCATTTTACTAGTCGCACAGTTGTTGGTTTGCTGTTAGCTTTGAAGATATAAAAACAATAAACAACCAGCCAAGTGCGAGTTGGACTCGCGCACCGAGGGTTTCGTACACTGAGAAAAATCTAAAGTCAAAAGCGCCCTAATGACGGCCAATTTATATGGTAAGAAGGCAAAAAACCGACCAAACGTAAATACGTACAAAAACGCCTTCCAACTAGAAGGCGTTAAACGAGGTCAGTGAAGGCGAATGTATCTTTTCGTCTTCATTTAAGGTGTATTTTGTGGTCTTTCTTAAATATTGACTTTTCGATGAGACTGATTAAGTCGTACGTTATAGTGATAATCACCGTATATAAACCGCCTTAAAAGTAAGGTATATTTTATGGTCAATACTGCAATTATTATCGTATAACAAGTTCAATTCTGAAAATACTTTACGGAAGGCGTTTTTGACGGTTGTGTTTCTTATTAAACATGGTACATTTTTATTGATTTCGCTTTGCGTGGTGAAAATCATCTTAAGACTTGTGAATTCATCTTGCGTTGTTACCATTCAACGGTAAAAGGTCAAATTTGATTTAAGCTCCAAAGTCGTTTTTCTCAGTGTACAAACCTCTTGGTATATAATAAGTTATCATATTATTATTGCTAAACGAAATCCATAACATATTACAAATATTTTTAATTATGATGTAACTAAAAATGTATGCTTTTCGCAAGTTTTCCTTTATCTGTGCAAGAAGACGTTGCTTCGTACAAAATTTCAAGATTTTAAGTTCACCAGAAAGTACCTTGTAGGTTTTTTTTCCCCGCGAGTGTCGAAATTTGCGGCATAAAGAGCTGTATCTTTTGATTGCGTTGGCTTAGAAGTTTGATTATTTACAGCTCTAAGGGACAGTAGACGTATTTGAAATTAATTTCAGCTTGATACCTCCACGCGTTCCTGAGTAAAAGGTTCTTGACAGACAGACGGACAACAAAGCGATCCTAGAAGGGTTATTTTTTATTCCTTTTGAGGTGCGGAACCCTAAAAACTCGGTATCTTTGTTTGCTCCTATTGACACGTGCTTGTTTCTTTTTGACGTGAGCTCGTGACGCATCCAACGGCAACATAGTTTCTGGCTTTAGATATGAATGCAAAATATTTTGAATGTGTTTCATCCAATAATATAGACATTCTAGTTTTCTAAGCATTTGGCAATGCTTGCCTGACTATTGCTCTCAAGCACAGTTACTGGTGTGTGCACATCTGTTGTTAAAAGTGAGTTCTTCTAGCATAATCCTGCTTATAACTTTGATCACATCATCACTTACCAATATGTGAGATTTCAAAGTCAAAGTGAAAATCATTTATTCAATTCGTAGAGGCCTAAATAAGGCCTCTACGACGCTCTTTTGAAGGTCAATTACAAATTTTAATATTGTAATATTCTACTTTGTACTGCCACGCTTAACACAAAATTGTATAGAGCAACTACGAGAAGAACGGGCAAGAAACTCGGGACCATTATTTTAAACGTCTTTTAATATTGTGTTACATACTTACTATGCAGGTTTATTGGCAAAATACTAACAAACTCTTATGGGCTTCTTTTGCATACTTCGACCGTACGCATTATAAAGCTGGGTTTAAAACACTGTGCGTATTTTTCGAATATCGGCCATGTATGGATACCGTGTCCCAGTGCGTCTTGTTGTCCGATAAAAGAAAGGAGAAGATGAAATGAGGTTATGTAAATCATCACACGTTCTGCGAAGTGAAGCCTGTAAAACACCGTTATACTGGCAACTTTGCGTCTATGCTCGAGGCTTTTTCTTTCGAGTACTCTTAGTCACTTTTTAGTTCTGTGTTTCGTAGTACACGAAATATGTAGCACTAATGCTACATATTTCGTGTACTACGCTAAACCAGGCTTAGGACTGTATACATAAAAAAATGGGTTCACATTTAAACTAACCTAAATCAAATAGGGCGATCTCTATGCGGAAGAAACCTTCATTGAAAAGGATGCATATCTGCCCTGCTACCCGAAAACCCAGAATTTTACCACATTCTGCCAGATCATTTAGGTAGTAATTTAACATGTACGACTAAATAACAAACATGTATGTAAGTTGGTCTAACTACCTTCATTAAAAAAGATAGGCAGTTGCCCTGCTACCCAATGAAGGTACCTAAGTGTCTACCAGATTATGCCCCGAGAAATCGCTTACATTCCCGTGTCCCGAAATGAAAGATCGTGACTAAGATTTCCGTTTTCAACATAAACAACGAAAAAACAAACCATCACAAAGACATGGATATCAAAACATCAAATATTCTTAACATTTGTTTAAATATAATCTAATAGGGGCTAGCCTATTACCATCCACTGGGCGCAGTGAAGACTTCGGTATGTGACCAAATAGGTTAGTATTTCTTGGTCAGAAAATACCAATTACCAGATTCCAAGCACACACTTTTGTACACAACCAACAACGGGAACCAACGAGGCAGTCAGTAGGTATTTACTAGACTATTAAATAGTAGTATTTACTAGACTAGTATAGTATAGTAATAATACTATACTATATTATATACATAGATACTTAAAAAATTGCTTTTTAGTTCGATGTTGTCAGTTTAAAATACGTTCGACCTCATTATCCATTGCTTAGCTAAATAGTTGCTAAGTAGCGTTTATAAGTAAGAAATATTTATACATTACTTAAACACTGTTTAGTTATCCATTACTTAGCAACTACATAGCGTGGGTGGGGATCGAACCAGGTACTGCAGCACGGCAGTCCATAGCTATTACCGCTCGGCCATCATTGCATTAAAAAGTCTATTATAAAATTATTACAATATTTATTACATAGGTGACTGGCGGTGGTTTGCCAGAGATACCCGAAGCACTTGTGTGAAGTATTTTTTTCGAGTTAAAATCTTTTTAACGTCCAGCTTGAACTTTCTTCCGTGACAACTTTACGAATTTTCTTTTAAACAAACAAATTGCACAATAATATAGACTTTTTATTTGTCTTTGCTATTCTGAACCTGACACCACTGATATTTATTACTAGTGTTGTGTTGGTGGTCGTCATTTTACATAAATTTACCTACGTTCTTTCGAGCATACAATATCTATTGACTTGGTAATGGTAATATGTTGATATATAAAAAAAACCCTCAGTGATTTGCTAGAATCCAATATCTATATCCATTTAGAACACGAATTGAGTTTGCTCACTTTTGCAAGATAAAGATGGTCTATATCAGCTGCTGCTTTCCACAATAATGTACCATACGACATAGTGCTGTGAACATTTGCAAAATAAACCAGTCGAGCTGTAGTTACATCCGTAAACTGCCCTATTTTCTTCGGGCCGAATTACTCTGCATGTGTAGTAAACTTTTGACTTTTCCATCAGATTTGGAGAACATTTAAGCTATCTGACGGGTTTACATTGGAAGACCGGTACCCTATTAAAAACAATTGTATGTACCTAATACTGAAAGATGCGAACCTGTGGTCAGCGCAGGTTAGTTATATAAAATTATACTTACGTATGTATTATGGTCCATTAAATGCATTTGTTGCGAATGAAGGCATGGAATTATTAAAATTATTATCAGTAATCTAATAGCACACATGATCTATGCTAGATCACAATTACGAATAAATCAGCAGAATATCAAAATATACAAATGTATATATAACGAGGTAATTAGTAAAACGAACGTGGGGCCCACTGAAATTTAAGTGACAATGAAAAATAATTTTTCTAAACTATAGTGTAGCATTTTATCATTGTGCAAGTGGTAGCGACTTCTTGGTACTTATTTGGACTTTTTCGTAAACTCAAAGCCGAAAAACATGCATCACTCATTACTCATAGTTAACTGTCGTTACTTTTGGTTGACAAAATAATCACATCGCTCCTTTTCAAAATATATCTATCTGTTTTTGCCGTCTCATTTTACTAGTCGCACAGTTGTTGGTTTGCTGTTAGCTTTGAAGATATAAAAACAATAAACAACTAGCCCAGTGCGAGTTGGACTCACGCACCGAGGGTTTCGTACAAATCTCTTGGTATATAAGGAAAAGTTATAGTATTATTTCTAAACGAAATCCATTACATTTTACAAATATTTTTATGATATGATGCAACAAAAAATGTATGCTTTACGCAAGTTTGCAAGAAGACGTTGCTTCGTAAAAAATTTCTACGACAACATAGTTTCCTTCCTTTAAATATGAATGCAAAATATTTTGAATGTGTTTCATCCAATAATCTAGAGATTCTAGTTTTCTAGGCATTTTGCAATGCTTGCCTGACTATTATATATGCTCTCATGCACAGTTACTGGTGTGTGCACATCTGTTGTCAAAAGTAAGTTCTTCTAGCATAATCCTTCTTATAACTTTGATCACATCATCATTTACCACTATGTGAGATTTCAAAGTCAAAGTAAAAATCATTTATTCAATTATTTAAGCCCCTACGACGCTCTTTTGAAGGTCAATTACAAATTTTAATATTGTTATTTTCTACTTTGTACTGCCACGCCTAACACAAAATTGTATAGAGCAAGTACGAGAAGAACGAGCAAGAAACTCGGGACCATTCTTTTAAACGCCTTTTAACAATGTGTTACATACTTCCTATTCAGGGTTATTGGCAAAATACTAACAACCTCTTATGGGCTTTTTTGTTAATCCATACTTCGACCGTACGCATTATAAAGCTGGATTTAAAACACTGTGCGTATTTTTGGAATATCGGTCATGTATGGATGCCGTGTTCCAGTGCGTCTTGTTGTCCGATGAAAGAAAGGAGAAGATGAAATGAGGTTATGTAAATCGATCGCACGTTCTGCGAAGTGAAGCCTGTATAAAACACCGATAAACTGGCAACTTTGCGTCTATGCTTGAGGCTTTTTCTTTCGAGTATTGTTAGTCACTTTTTAGTTCTGTGTTATTTATTTATTTATTTTTAAGACGCACCAACGACTTTTTCACAAAACATTGAAGACAATATAATATGGACACATGTTATTATTCGATAGGTGAATCAATCATTTATAGGTACGTACAACGCTTTCTAAGAAATAATGTATATAGACATAAATATAGACGACTAACATACTTAATTTCAATTCTTTACATTATAATATTTAACATAAAAGGAAGAAAAAATATATAATATAAAATGAAGAAAAAACTAAAATTAAGGTGACATATACATATAAAAATAATATGATATTCCATTAATATATAAAATATTAAGATTTGGAAGCAGCTTTGCGACATTCATTTTTGTAACGAGATAATCTGAGAGCAAATATATCTAGGCTTGTATTGATCTGGAATAATTCATTATAAGGTCTCATCATACGGTCGATCGGTGAAAAATGCCCTAGATTTGTATTACTTTGTCTTGGAGAAAAGATTTGCCGAGTTTTTATTCTAAAATTAGGACGTGGCATTTTTAATGATATATCAGACAATACATCAGGAGAATACAAAAATCCATTAACAATTTTAAAGAGGTTTATCATATCTATGACAGTGCGTCTTGTGAAAAGTGGATCCACCTTAATACAGGATAGACGTTGATCGTAATTGAGATTTTTCGGAATGTTCCTACCTTTGTAGACAAGGAACCGTGTGAATTGATGTTGAACTCTTTCAATTCTTTCGATATGGTTTTGGTATATGGGATTCCAAACAGATGATGCATATTCTAAGTGGCTTTGTACTAGAGCATTAAATAGGCAACGCATAGAAGAAAGATGTTTGAAATCTTTATTATTTCGTTTGATAAAACTCAACATTTTCGAGGCCTGGCCAACAACACAGTCTACATGCTGGAGAAATGAGAGTTTGCTTTCAACCAACACTCCAAGGTCACGAATGCAATTTACTTCCTCTAATCAATTAGAGGAACTCTATCGATTAAATACGTAGACTGAATAATGTTTTTGTTCCTTGTTATTTTTATGTGGTAACATTTGGATGCATTTAAGGTCATATTGTTGGCCTTACACCAATTATTAACAGCATCTAGATCTTTCTGGAGTAGTGCCGTATTATCAGCCAATCCTATGCATTTATAAATTTTAAGGTCGTCTGCAAAAAGAAAAGCTTATGTCATTAATGGTGTAAATAATTGACAATGTCATTGACAAATATGAGAAACAGCACCGGTCCAAGGTGTGATCCTTGGGGCACTCCGGAGCTGGCCATGTACGATGTTGAAGCAAAACCATTAACAACTACATGCTGTACTCTATTTTCGAGATAGGACCGAAACCAGCTTAACATTGGATCATGGATATCGCAAGCTTGTAGCTTTCTAACTAAGATTTTATGGTCCACCTTGTCGAAAGCGCTGCTGAAATCTGTATACAGTGCATCGACTTGGATCCGGTTGTCAACTGTATGTGATACGTCATTAATAAACGAGAGAAGATTAGTAATAGTGGATTTACAACTAGTGAATCCATGTTGTTGGAGACAACATGGATTAACGTTACTGTATGAATTTAGCTTAGTCTCCCAATCCACACATTTTATACCCTCATTTATAATGATATAATCAGCTTTCCTAAAATTATGTGTGGCAAACTGTACACTTTTAAGCATAGTAAACTTAGGGAACTTAAATTTAATTTCTAAAGGAGGGTGAAAAGCATCTATTTAAGCTATAGGTTCATTGTCAACAGAACCTCCAATAAAGTTACACATTACTAAGTCTAATGTCCTTTGCTGATAATTTTTAACACTATTATCTGATTATATATCTGACATAAATTATTCACTGACATAAAATCTATTAACGAAAAACCAAGAGCATTTTGATAATTGAATGGGTCCAAAGCATGTTCGACAGATGTACTTACTCTCCAGTCTATAAAATTTAGGTTAAAATCACCTAGTATTATTGTTTTATCACAATTATTATTCATTATATCGGTAACAATGTCTAGAAAGGAGTCAAGAGTTGTTTGAGAAGCTGGTGGAGGCATGTAGACAGCACAGATGTTGACACGTTCACGGCATCCATTTTCGTAGACTTCGATGGAGACACATAAGTCCTCGTGGTGGCTTTCCCAGTGATTGAGTCCATTGGAGGGTATAGAATTGCTGACCGCGATAAGAACACCACCAGCTTCTTGTTTTATCGAGCTTGTAGTCCACCGATCCCGTCTATAGATGGTATAGTTTGAGTTTAATACTTCAGCATCATTAATATTTTGATTGAGCCAGGTCTCGGTGCCTACTATAACGTCATATTGGGTTTCTAAGCTGGCTAGATGTATTTCAGCCAGCTTAGTCCTCATTCCTCTAAAATTTTGATAGTACATATTGAATTTTACTGAAGAATTTACGGCTTTAGATAGAATATAAGTTATAGAGACTTCAAGATGTCATAATTTGTGATTTGTTTCGCCGGTGAAGTATCATTTTAACGAACAAATATGCGGCCGTTTCTTATCCAAGTGTATTTGTAGCCTTTGTCGCGAGTTGCGATACGACTTTCAGCGTGGAGCTTCTTGTAGTAAGGTGACAGGTGCTTTGACAAGAAAACTGGCGATTTAGAACCGCCATACCCAAGAAGGCTGCTATTGAGCTTATTTTCAGGATTAAATCTGTTATATTTTGCTACTGCTGCTAGAATCGTGTCTCGGTGTTTGGTGCTTCCAAATTTAACAATTACAGCTCGCGGCCTTCTGCTCGATGCATCCATATTTCTAATTCTTGTGCAGCTAAGAACGTCTTCCTCGTGAAGAGGACAGGATGCTTACTTAAAAATTTGGGACACTACATTGTTCAAATTTTCAGACTTATTTTCAGGCAGCCTTGTGATTTCTATATTAATCTCACGAGTGTATTGTTCGAGCAATGTGAGTCTTGTGGTAAGGTCTTGGATCGTGGACTTAATAGCTGTATTTTCGTTCTCTAGTTTGGTTACAGTGGTCTGCGTCTTTGTCAATTCTGAGTTAACTCTATCATATTCACCGCATAGATAATCAACTGATGACTTCATTTCACCGATAACCGCGAGCTCTTTTTTAACGGCATGAAATTCAGTTATATTTGCTTTTTTTACCGCTTCGTTAACTGCAGAGTTAAAATGTGTTGTGATTGCACTTTGGACGGCATCGTTGACAGCAAAGTTGATATGGGCCGTAATCGCGTAAAGTGTAGCTTCGTCAAGGGTGCGCGGCGATAGCAGCTCAGGCAAAGCGATGTCTGCGACAGGCACTGGGCGGCCTGGAGTGTTAGAATTGTCACCTTTTCGTTCCTGGGAGCGGCACGTGGGACATTTCCAGCTGTTCTTGTATTCTCTTGACTGCTTTTTGAAGTTATCTGCAGTTATATTGAGACAAATAAAGTGGTACTTTAATTGACACACTGAACATGTCATCAAGTCTCTTTGGGAAACGTCCTTCTTACAAGCTTCACACTGGCATCGGCGATAATTATAACAATAGAATTTCATTCATAAATTGGCCATAGTGGGCCAGTCCGATTTCAACTTATAACCCATCTTGCCTCTCACAGCTCAATGAAGTTGTAAATAACTTTTTAACATTATAATCAACTTGATAATTTTTATTAAATAATAACGTTAAACAGAACGTAAACTGTTATGGTAGAAATACTTTTCAACGCCTTGCAACACTGACGTTGTGATTCGGTCAACCAGTCAGGATGATCTGTCACTATTATTATCTACTGTATCTGGCGGTACACTTGAAAAAACTTATCACAAGACTGACTACACTTGTTGGGTTTTCTGAACACTTATTATTTCGGACAGTGAATAGTTCGCGGAAATAACACTCACGATGATGATCAAAATTAAAAACTACACACTTCACCAACTTACTTCACCAACTTTTTAAAAAGCAAAAATATAATGCGTACGTCTACTACATAATAATGTTACCAGGTGTTTCGTAGTACACGAAATATGTAGCACTAATGCCTCGCGCGAACTGCGTAGCTCGCAGCAATCGGGACTACGACACCGCGCGTAGCGTTCTCAGCAAAGTTAGATAGTGAGTATGTAGGTACTATTTAAATATTCATCGGTACATACATACCTACTGTCCATCAGATGTTTATTACTTGGTGCGCTGTACATTTTCACTGAGTCTACAGTTCCTTCAAATGTAACCAAGCTTAGGACTGAATATATAAAAAAATTTGGTTCACATTTTAACTAACCTAAATCTTCAGATTGTGTACAGAACAGATCTGTGTAGACCTTACTACCTTCATTGAAAATGATGCGCATCTGCCCTGCTCCCAAGTACCCAGAAACCTACCACATTCTGCCAGATCATTTAGGTAGTTATTAAACATGAACAACTTAAAAACAAACATAAAATATGTGTAGATAGGTTTCACTAGCTTCATTAATAAAGCTGCCTTGCTACCCTACGAAGGCACCTAAGAATATACTAGTTATGCCCCGAGAAATCTAGTTGCAAAATGAAATATCGTGACTAAGATTTCGGTATTCAACATAAACAGCTAATAAACAAAAATTCACAGATACATGGATATCAAACTATCGAAATTTCTCCACATTTGTTTAAATATTAACTAATAAGGGCGAGCATATTACCATCTACTGGGCGCAGTGAAAACTTCCGAATGTTACCAAATAGGTAAACATTTCTTGGTCAGAAAATACCAATTACCAGATTCCAAGCACACGCCTTTGTACACAACCAACAACGGGAACCAACGAGGCAGTCAGTCGGTATTTACTAGACTATTTTATTAAATAACTTAGGAAGATATGCTGTATTCTACTATAATACACATAGAAACTTAAAAAATTCAAGAGATTATTTGTAAAACGCTGCCTTGCCTGACAGACAATATAAAAAATATGACACAAAAAATACAATACCTAGGTACCTACCTCACCTAATACTTGTAATTTCTGCTTAATCACACATAATTTTGACCGTGTAGTACCTATGCAACAAATGACCCATCGTGTTTTAGCTGCTGGTAGATATACCTCAGTTAGTAGGTACTACCTACTAGTACTAGTGGGTACATATGATTATTTCTAAGTATACCTAACTACAGCTAGCGGCGGACGGAGCGCTCAGACAGCGTCATGAAAGGGGGTTTATAAAATAATTCAGAAACAGTGAGGATCTTTTGACAATGACTAATTATGAACTGCCAAGCAGGAATACATCGAATCACTACACGGGATTGAGCGGTAAGGTAGCAGAGCGTTTTGCGAATACCTGACCTGCTAACTCACTAAAGGACCTTCAAGTAGAAAATCTGGCGTCAAGCACATTAACTGTATCTATGCCGGCACATTTCCTTGAGAGATAATTCCCGTTCTAGGTGAATATTATTTACCCCCTTCGACCACATTGTCCTTTGCTAACAGAGATCAGAAAACCTGTAGCCAAGCACCATACGAATAATTTTAACTTGTAACAAGAACGTACCTACCTAATGTTGTGATCTGGCAGCTACCCTTGAGGGCCAGATTTTATTTCATCATAAGTTAATCATTTTTAATTAACCATCCTTGATCCACGCCATAACAAAACAATAAATGTATGTAGGTACCTTGTAACATAACAATACGCTATCAGGTGAGATTGTGGTAAAACGCTAGTAAATGGTTAAATAAATAAAGCGCACCAAGTTATTAAAAATATCGTATGAAAAATTCAATTTTCCAGAGATTGCAGGCCTTTTGGAAGGTTCCGACATAGCCTAATGAAACGAATCCCAAGTCAATAACCGAGACTGTCCTCGGTTTAACGTGCGCTCTAAAGCACTAAAAATTAAACGTAAACTGTAGTGGTCACCCATCCACGTAAAAAACATGGTTTAAACGTAATTATATGAAGTGATGAAGTATTGAATTACATTAAGTGATGAAGGGCAACCTCCACTGCGCTTCAGAACGAGTAGGTGAACTGATTCCACAAATTTTCTGTAGAATACTTTCCAAAGTGGATAAAATTTTGAGCACAACCTTCATGTATTGATGGTCGATATACACACAACACGAGCCTTTCCACCTCCACACAAGCAACCTCACAGACACGTTCGACAGAACATCTGCCTAGGTCACGGCGTTCTTTAAATTTTAAGTAATTTTTTTAAGGATTATACACCCTTTTCATTTTGCAGATGATCTGTTAAACGCACTGCCTACACTAAAATTCTGTACATTAAACAACATTGCATCTGCTCTAAGCCATGTTTCAGTGAAACATAATTTTGCCTGGGAAGTGATTTATAATTTGGTAATACAGTGCTAAAAACACTTCCCTGTTCAGTTGTCTGCCTTAAAGTTTCAAAAATTTGACTAAACATTTATTACAACAAAGAGCAGTGACTCACGCCCGAGCCTAGACAAAGGCGTGCTGACTCAGCTCTAGTCTATATAAAGGCGTGCTGAACCGCCGGCCGCTCATTCTCGATCGTGCGCTCGTAGATATTACTTTTCTCTATGGCTCGTAGAGTCAAGACCTCCTGAGGATGATGATGCTTCGTGTAGAATCTAAACGCGTAGAAAATTCTTCCGGTTTGGCTGCATGGCGTTTGTGAAGTCACGTCGCCTTAGCAGGAAAATTAGGCGGAATTGCCACTAGATTAAATTGTCATTAGATTCAAAAATATAAAAATAATGTATTTTTTAAGTGTTATATTAAAATATTAATTTGATGTTTTCGTAAAATATTTTAAAAATATTTGTTATTATTGAAGATCCATTAATCTTATAGCTTCCTTGTAGGGATCACTAAGATGATTTTGAGCTGATAAGTAGCTAGAGAAAATATTTTGCAATAATTTAATTTGTCTAGCAGTTTAGATCGAAGACTCAATTTAATTTGTAATTAATTCTAACGCAGTAGTCAATACTTAAATTGGTGCACCGCTTGTGGCTTCTACTGTTTATGGCCCGTAGACGGACCAAAATACTAACTCGATACCGTGTTTTAGATGGCACGTTTAGCCGTCGAGTCGGTCCCAGTTGTTATCTTGTAATGACACTCATTACAGTATGTTGTTCAGGCATTTTGCGATTGCAACGTACTGGACATAATTCACAAAAACAAACTAGAAGCCACTCTGCAACTAAAACAACTATGATTAAAGGTTCGATTCCAACTCGGTTGCAGTGGGCAGCGTCCCTCGGAATAGAAGCTTCAGTTAGTATACTCCAGGCTGAATATAGTACCACCAACTTAACTGTGCAGTTCGCGAGGGCGCTGCTGGTCAAGGAAATCAACTACAAACTGTCACAATTGGAAGGAATGTTGTAGTTTTTTTTTCTGCCGCCTGAACAGATAATTTGGTGGGACTGTACTATAGTTGCTAGGAGGCAAGTATAGATTAGTAGTGTTTCAGTAATCGATTATCAAACAGCAAATCAAAATCGATTATCAAAGGTTGTAAATACATCACAAGGCAAAATCAAATCGAAATTGAATAAGTTTTATTTTTTTCTTTAGAACTAATCTCATATTTTATGTAAAGATGTACTCAGTTTATAGTATTTACGCTACGTAGTTTCATAAACCCCACAGTAGGGTCAACCTTTTCATGGGGGTAGGGGTTTTAGCTAGCTTCTTTGGGCTTTTCTTCTCAAGCTCTTGTTTGCGGGCTTGATACTAGCACCCCGAGGGTGGTTGCGGCACACTGTATGCCTTGGAGTGTCACAGTGGGGGTTCTCTACTAAAGAGGGGTCTGGAGACAGCTGGAAATGGTGGGTTCGTGGTCATGTGCGAAAACGTGTGACACAAAAACATACTGTGTGGTTTTTATGTAGTCAGTAAGGGAACTTGCTTCTGTGGTAGTAGTTGGTGCTGAGTCTGACATATCCCGGCCACAGTTCAGGATGGACGGGGAATTCATTTGAAATATATAGTTATATAGTACACAATGATGTCTGAATACAGCAATGCCTGAATCATTTTTAACGGCCAAAAATTACAGCGTAGCAGCTGATATTACCGCAACATAATTTATATAAGCTCAAGTAAACGCTAGAATACAATTAAAAAATTACAAATTTACGAGAGATAAAACTAGTAATGAGCGGGATTTTTTCACTCGTAAATTTGTAATTTTGCAATTTAAGCGGCAAAGCGCAGGCGTTATTGCAAACATAACAATATAAAAAAGCTACAATACAACCTGTGTTTTTTTTAAATAATGTCGTGATGGGAAATTAGTAGATAAAGATAACTAACAGACATAATATTTTTTTTAAGAAATTCTTTCTCATAAAAAGATGTCATGGAATGCTGCTGCTGCTATGGGATACTTACCCATTCTAGTAGAAGTAAGTTTGAGTTTTAGAGACGTTATGATCTAGAACGGAGTGGTAAAATGGCGGGGCAAATTGGAAATTGTCGTACCGAACACAAGGTTATTATTTTAGATCTAATAGTCTAGACTTCGACCATCTATCTCACCTGATGTTAAGTGTTGCTGAAGTCAAAGATGTTGCTTAGACTAACCTACTGGGTCATAAGGACAGCTGCCGAAAGTCATCGTTAGGTGCTTGGCGACAAACAATTTATTTTTCAGGATTGTAGATTGATAATATATGTTTGCAGTTGGTGAATACACTGCCACACCATAACAACTGTCATCCTAAGACAATAACCAGGATCTATCATAACGTGCCTTCCGAAGCATGGAAGTGCTTTGTATTAAATACCTTCCATCCAAGTCATCATAGCAGCGGACATTACTATAAGCCTTGATGATCGGTTACGAATGAGCTAAGTTAATACAACCAAATTGGTTGAAATCAGTGGTAATTTTACAATCATAAAGCCATTTGAGCACCTTTGTTTGAGAAACCTTTAAGCTTCCATAAAATTATCGTAGCTTCAAATATGTTATGGATTATGAATTTACAAACATCATAGCTATTTAATATTTACAAATATTTTTAAATATTTTATGAAAACATCAAATTAATATTTTAATAAAACACTTAAAAAAAACAAAAATATATCTACTGACAATTCCGCCTAATTTTCCTGTTAAGCCGACATATTTTCCGGTTTGGCTGCGTAAAAAATTATAAATAAGATATTCACTTAGCCCACTCAGGTGCTTGTAGTCAAATTTAGTAATTGTTTCTTTGGGTTTATTTTCGAAAATCAAAAACTTTTGCAGATATGTCAATAAGCGCTTTACTTGCTGTCGTATATATATCCTTATAGTTTAATTCTTAGGTATAATCATATAAAATGAAGAATAATGACTTCCGTATACAAATATCTACCATATCTGTAGCGTTGTCATGACAACAAAAATGCGCATTGCCATCCTATATTATGTTCACACTATTTTTGGAACATCAACAACATTTGGAAGTTCGTGTCTAATAGCAAAACTTTCTCGTACCACTGTGATTCATGTTTTCCTTTCCAGATTTAAGAAAAGATTGCGTCTTTACGTCGATACGGTGTTGATGAAATATGCATGCGTTGTTCTTTATTTAATTGTAATTTTACTTCCATTATCAGATAAATAAAGGTAAAAAATATTACAAAAACATCCAACATATTATGCAACATTTTATTTCTTTGTGAATATTGAATTAAATATCATACACGAAACATTTCCCTTCTTCGACAACATCAACATCTTGACAAGAAAGTCACCGTAGAAAAATGATTCCCCCAGAAACTTGTGGGTGGCATCTGTGAAATTTATGATGGTATAGTATTCCCCCTGTAAAACACAAATATTTCATTTATATAAGCATGTTGATAAAAGTATTTTTGAAGCGCTCGTAGCGTAGTTTTCTTATGCGTCCTTAACCGATAAGTTAAGCAACGTCCGCTGTAGTTATGAGTTGGATGGGTGACCGCTAGTGGCCATGAGTTGAATGACTGCCCGCTAACTAATTACTAATGAGCTAATGGTCGGTTTTGGTTTTTATGGTAGAGGTAGGGCATTTTGCGAATACCCGCCTGGCTAGCTACCACCTTAAGTATAAAATCTGTTACCAAGCACCTAATAGTGTGATCCAGTACCTGTCCTTGCCAGCCAGTAATTTCAGGTTAGCCAGAACAATATCTTCAATCACATTATCACACCATCAGATGAGATAGTGGTCAAAGGCTAGCCTACAACGAGTACCTCTGGAGTACCTGCATAAAGTTGCCAATACTTAAGAGGAAATGCACCAAATTAAGCCATCATTAAATATATGAAAAAACGTTCTATTTTTAACCTTATTCTAACGGAATTATTGACTTGACGAACGAGTTCACTTTAACCCAAATAAGCCTAAAAGAATCAATAAGGACTATAGTGTCCAGGTAAGTTTTGAACATTAGGGTACGTTGAGAATAAAATCTCGCTATCCGTGGTGGTCCTGAAAGACCCTCAATTTGATATGTATATAATTTTTTTTTTTTAAGCAGTGATGGCTCAGTGGCGTTGGCTATGGACTGCCGCGGAGCAGAGCCATGGCTCGAATCCCGCCGCGGGCTTGAGCTTCACCGAAAGGTGGAAGGTCATTTTGCAAATGCCCGCCTGGCTTGCAAACAACCCTAAAGTAAGAAATAATAAAATTTAAAGGATAAATAGGTTTACGTTTTTGGTAACGTTGTAAAACTTACCTTTTTTACCACACAATTGCTATTGGTACCGAAATGTTTGTTTAAAATCCAAGCCATAGCGTAATGTTGACAAGGCTTATCCACCTTGTAGTTCCATAGGAGAGTTTTGCTGTTTCCAAATACTGAGATTTTGATCTGAAAGTATAGTCTTCAGCTCACCAGAAAGAACATTGCTGCAACGCTGTGTGTTTTATACAACACATAATACCTGTTTTATTGGAGTGCAAAACAGTTATATTATGTGTATTTCTAAAACACACAGCGTTTAGTTGAAGACCTGTTTGGTATCTGCTGGTGATAAGCGCAAACGCTAATGATGAATGAATAATGAAACTTTAATTAATCACAATTAGTTCAATTATAGTGAGTATGTGAGTCAGACAGTTAAGATTTAATATATTTATGAGAACAAATCCATGCAGTTGGTTTTGCAAAATGGTTAAAAAGTGACAAGTGAAATTTAAAACAATCTTGTGGGTGTCGTGGGAGGTTGTATTATTCTATCGTAAGGAGTCATGTGGAATGAAAATATTCTCAAACGCAAACAACGAGGTGGTTTTCATAATATGCGCAAAATTTCAAATCATGAAAATGACGTCTGCCAAGTAAAGATGTATGACGTACTCGAAAACAGTAAGATATAATTAAGGGATGTTTGAACAAATGTGATATGAATCAAAACAGCAGTCTAATGACAGCTGCCAAAAATCAAGTTAATAATTTTAAAATTATTGTCTCAAGTAAATTAAATTAATTGTCTCGAATATTTTGTTCTTTATAGTCGTTAATAGCTAATAGAATAATATAACTTGTTGGTCGGAAAGTATAGGGGTTGCAAGCGGCATTAAGATTGGTGCAGTAGGAAGTTGCATACAAAATACAGCATAGGAAAAGGCAAAACAGTAATAAACTTTACATTGACACTGATTTGAGTACCATAATGTAGCTGCCATATTTGATTGAAGGGATCAATAAAGACATAATAGGGCCAAAGTTCAGGATCACTTTAATAAGAGAATTAATTTTGGAAGTGCTTTGGTTGTCATGGGCCTCGGAGACTGAGATCTGAGATGTGAAAAACATCACCGATTCGAACCCGGGTTCCAGCCTCGCAAATTAATAACAATATCAGGAAAACCTTAAGAGTTCAATATCAAAACTTACAGAGATTTTGGGTACCTGTCTCTTGAGAATGATCTTTATATTTTTAATTCATTATGACATTTATTCAAACACCCTTTAGTTGTATAAAACGATACCTACCTGTGTGTGTGCTAGAATAAACATCCCTCCACATCTTTCTGTGGGAGTCGTACGAAGCAACAAAAGGAAATATTAATTTCAGGTGGTAGGCAGCCTAGAATCCCATTTTTAAATGGCCATCTCAAGAACTACCATCTGACAATGCAATTCTAAGACGCCTGCCAAACGTGGGAATAATTGCGAAGTTCGCTAGAGAAGCCATTTGGTCAACATTGGACGTCTACTGGCTTTTGTAGATGATGATATTATAGTCCTACTGAACATTCGATTGCATACTACTGCTACAAATATTATCAATTTCTTAATGCGCCTACTCAATGCACTTGTGATTATAAAAGAGTATCGACAAAAATAATTAAATTTTCTAACTCATATTGACTCATCACATTCCTTTAAGCGTATTTTCAAATTTTAATATATATAACGTAAAAGAATTACCTCATCAATCCTAGTATTTGCAATAAAGCTCATATTAATAACACCCCTGTAAATATCATTGTCCACAATTAGTGAATTTCTTATATTAGTCAAGTTCTCCTTCTTAGGGCCACTGCATAGTTCGTAATAGACCCAGCGCACTTTGTAAGGACCCTGAAAATAATGGTTTTTACAAAAACGGTAAATACTGTATCCAATAAAGTGCCTTGAGCTCAAACTTGGGTTTGATCTCAAGGCACTTTATTGGATTCAGTATACTTTCTAAATATGATTATAAGCACTATCGCGTGCTAAACGAAAATAATATGATACAAAGCCGAGTGTATAAGGCATCCGGCGCGAAATTGGAGGAAGCGGGAATAATCCCGCCCGGAACATAAAAAAAATTAGCTCCAATAATTTGTTAAATATTATGATTCAGTATAATACTTCTCGAATAATAATAAGTAGAACCCATATTAGTCAGTAACATGTACACTTACTTTCATAGAAATTGACCCATGAAGGTAGAAACCACATATAAACGTCAAAAATGTTATCAGCGTTAAAGTACAAGCAAACTAACAATATGAAAATTTATAAGAGCTCAAAAAATTGTTTCACACTTAAACTAACCAATAGTATGACAAACAAATTTAAGGTGTTGGTACTATTAATTTTTCAATAAAGACGATGTGAAAATAGTACGTTTCAATAAAATAATGAATATAACTTCACCTATTGAACCAAGTATATATATAGTTATGAAAGTATTTTTTTATTTGCATTTATACATTAATTATATCAATAAATGGTCTGCAAAATCATAAAGATTTTGACAGACTACGCAAAACAAAAAAGAAATAATAGAAAAATCGGTTATATTTTAATCAGTGCTCATACATAGTTAAAATGGTAAAATGCTAACAACCTCGTAGGGTTGACTTCTGCTAATCCTAACAAATATTTTAAGATGGTTTTTTTTTTTTTTTTTTTTTAATTTGTTTTTTAAACATTTTTGTGATTTTTATGTGTATATAACGGAATAAGCACGAGAACCACCTGATGTTAAAAGTCTCTAGTGCCTGTAATTTATTATTTCATATTTTTTATTGTAAAAATTCAAAACTCTACTAAAAAGGAGCACAGTGGTGCTTATTCCTTCATATACACATAAACAAATAAATGAAATAAAAAAGAACCAAAACATATTCTTCATTAAAAAAAAAAATTTGTTCTCTTCAAACCCAAAATATTTGTTAGGAAATGTTTGTTAAAATGCTTTGCATGCTCTGCATTTTACCTTGTATCATATTTTTAACATTATAATTACAACACAATAGCCGATCATTTTGCATTAATTTTATCAAAAAAAATACTTACAAGATATTTCTCAACTGTAGGTTAAGAATAAATGGAATCACAAAATGCTCTGTTAACAAAAAAATATAAAGGCGGTATAAACACCGTTGTAGCCTTTGAGGGTCAATGAAGAGAAAATATGTATATAGTATATGACAAAGGTAATTGATAAAAAGTAAAGGTTTATAACCCTACAATCAAAACATAAAAGTGCTAACACCTCCAAAAGTAATAGCCTATTTTTTAGGGTTAGGTACCAGGATTGAAATTAGCAAAAACTACTTTGGTGTTATTGTATTAGTGTATACATTGCAAAAGTATCTAACAAGAAATAAAATACCATCACGCCTCAAGGAGACAAAAATGTAGCATATTTTTATTACTAGTGTTGAAATGTTAGTCGTAATTTTATGTACGTTCTTTCGAGCATACAATATCTTTTCTAAAATATTAAGACTTGGTCTTAATTGGCAATGATTTGATATAAAAAAAAACCCTCAGTGATCTGATAGAATCCATTATCCATTTAGAACACGAAATAATTTTGCCCGCTTTTGCAAGATAAAGATGGTCTCCATATCAGCTGCTGCTTTCGACAATAATAAACCATACGAGATAATGCTGTAAAAATATGCAAAATAAACCAGTCGAGCTGTAGTCACATCTGTGAACTGCCTTATCTTACGAAATTCTAGAAATTCTAGTAATCTTGTCGCCTAACCCTATATGTGTAGTAAACTTTTACATTTCCTTCCGATTTAAAGAACATAGGGCTAACTGACGGATTCTATTGGAAGACCGGTAGGTACCCTATTAAAAACAACTGTATGTAATACTGAAAGATGCGACCCTGTGGTCAGTGCAGGTGAGGGGCACAGGTTACTTACTATATATATAAAAGTTTACTTACGTAAGTATTTTGATCCATTAAGTGCATTTGTTTGGAATTAATGCATAGAATTATTAAAATTATTATCAGTAATCTAATAGCACACATGATCTATGCTAGGTCGCAATTACAAATAAATCAGCAACATATCAAAATATACAAATGTATATATAACGAGGTAATTAGTAAAACGTACGTGGGGCCACTGAAAATTAAGAAACAATGAAAATATTTTGTTTTGAACTAAAGTGTAGCGTTACAAAATTACAAATATGCGATAGGAAAAGTAAATAGTGTAGCGTTTTATCTTTGTGCAAGAGGTAAGAAGGTTCTTCTTAGTAAAATTTTAGACAATTAAAAAAAAAAACCCGCTATTTTCCATAATTTTCGTATGTTGTTTGTATCGCATTTGTGCAATATATATATATTTTCCTCGCAAGGGTGTTGAAAAAGTGCTTATGAAACTCGTGAGAAACTTGCTCATTACACACTCGGCTGATCTACGCCCTCGCCTACCGCTCGGGCTGCAACATATAGCCTCGTGTATAATGAGCACTTAGCTCACTTGTATCATAATTTACTATTATTCGATTATTTAGTCTACTACGCTCTTATGAAGGTCAATTACAAATTTTAATAATAAAAAATTCTACAATGTACTGCCACGTTCAACAAAAAATGTATAGAGCAACTACGAGAAGAACGGGCAAGAAACTCGGGACCATTAATTTAAACGCCTTTTAACAATGTGTTACATACTTCCTATACAGGGTTATTGGCAAAATACTAACAACTTCTTATGAGCTTCTTTTGTTAATCCATACTTCGACCGTACGCATTATAAAGCTGGATTTAAAACACTGTGCGTATTTTTGGAATATTGGCCATGTAGGGATGCCGTGTTCCAGTGCGTCTTGTTGTCCGATGAAAGAAAGGAGAGGATGAAATGAGGTTATGTAAATCGATCACACGTTCTGCGAAGTGAAGCCTATAAAACACCGCTAAACTGGCAACTTTGCGCCTATGCTCGAGGCTTTTTCTTTCGAGTACTGTTTGTCACTTATTAGTACCTACCTAATCTATTTTTTTTTATTCCTGATAGTTTAGCTTTTCACCAATATCTCACCTGATGGTCAGTGATGATGTGGTCGAAGATGTTGTTCAGGCTAACCTAGAAGTACTGGCACTCAAGGACAGCTGCCAGAACACACTATTAGGTGCTTGGGTACTGATTTTCTACTTGAGGGTGGTAGCTAGTCAGGCGGGCATTCGCAAAATGCCCTACCACCATGCCATAACGACTGCCATCCTTAAACAACAACCGGGACCGACGACTTAACGTGCCCTCCAAAGCACGGAAGCGTTCAGTTGTAATGTCACTAGCGGTCACCCATCCAACATGACCGCGCGCGACGTTGCTTAACTTTGCTGATCGGTTAAGAACAGCTGAGTAAACTTCGCTACGAGCACTTCTAAATTCTTCCTGTAATTTCTGCTTTTATCACACATAATTTTGACGGTGTTGTATGAATGAAACAAAATGAACCATCGTGTAATGGCTGCGTGCAGTAGCTACTATCAACCGGTTATATCCATGATCATACTTAAGCATACCTTATTACAGCTGGCGGCGGAAGGACTACTCAGACTGCATCATAAAAGGGAGTTTTCAAAAAGTATTCAGAAAAAGTGAGGATCTTTTGACAATGGATAATTATGAACTGCCAAGTAGGGATATTTCCAAGCTCTGAGCAATAAGATGGCAGAGCGTTATGCGAATGCCTTGCTTCCTAACTCACTAAAGGACCCTCAAGTGGAAAATCTGGCGTCAAGCACATTAGTATCTATGCCGGCACATTTCCTTGAGAGATAGTTCTCATTCTATAATAATAATAATAATAATAATAAATATTTATTTCCAAAAAAGTGAATCTTATAGCTAATGAAAGTACTCCAGAGTTGTACTGTTACAGTTAGCGTTAGTATTTAACCAGTGAATCTCAAACTAGGCGAGGGCCTGTATCTTGAGATTCTGAGTGCGATTGAATCGATATAAATAACAGTTGCAGCAAATCAACAAAGTGATATTTATGATATAAGGTAGCTTTAAGACTATTTTTATACAGTTTGCAAAACTAAACATAGTTATGTATTGGAACATTAACTTAACATCGAAATTAAGTTGAAAAGAACTTAAATTACTTAATGCTAAAAACTAGACACTAGAAATGTTTATTAATGTGTGAATGTGGGATAATGTTTTGGGTGTGAAGGTGTGTATTGTATGTGTATATAATTCTTGTGTGTGTGTGTGTGTGTGCATAATTCTGACAAAATTTAAATAAGACTTTCTGTTTCCTCATACGACAATTTCATCAGCATGTCCTTTACCAACTTTATGCAAGTAAACAAGGAGCAGTCTTTGATATTGCACAGTTTTGACACATTATTATATATTTTGGGATGGACATAGTCTGGACTTCGTTTTACAAGTAGGGAAGTAGCACATGGGAGGGGTATACGAAAGGCTCGCTTTGACATAATGTTTTCATAATCTGGCCTTTTCAGAAGACCCTTATTCTAGGTGAATATTATTTCACACCTTCGACCACATCGTTCGTTCCTAACAGTTATCAGAAAATCTGTAGCCAAGCACCATACGAATAAATTTTACTTGTAACAAGAACGTACCTAATATTGTGGTCCAGCAGCTACCCTTGAGAGCCAGATTTATCGCAAGTTAATCATATTTAATTAACCATCTTAGATCCACGCCATAACAAAACAATGAATGTAAATAACATAACAATACACTATCAGGTGAGGTTGTGGTAAAATGCTAGTAAATGGTAAAACAAATAAAGCGCACCAAGTTATTAAAAATATCGTATGAAAAATACAAATTAGCAGAGATTTCAGCCCTTTTAGAAGGTTCCGACATAGCCTAATGAAACGAATCCTAAGTCAATAACCGAGACTGTCCTCGGTTTAACGTGCGCTCCAAAGCACTAAAAATTAAACGTAAACTATAGCGGTCACACATCCACGTAAAAAACATGATTTGAACGTTATTATATGACGCGCTGAAGTATTGAATTACACGAAGTGATGAAGGGCAACCTCCACTACGCTTCAGAACGAGTAGGTGAACTGATTCCACAAATTTTCTGTAGTATATACTTTCCAAGGTGGATAAAATTTCGGTAAAATTTTGTGCACAACCTTCATGTGTTGGTGGTCGATATACACACAACACGAGCCTTTCCACCTCCACACAAGCAACCTCACAGACATGTTCGACAGAACATGTGACTAGGTCACGGCGTTCTTTAAATTTTAAGTAATTTTTTCAAGAATAATACACCCTTTTCATTTTGCAGATGATCTGTTAAACGCACTGCCTACACTAACATTCTTTACAATAAACAACATTGCATCTGCTCTAAGCCATGTTTCAGAGAAACATAATTTTGCCTGGGAAGTGATTTATAATTTGGTATTACAGTGCTAAGAACACTTCCCTGTTCAGTTGTCTGCCTTATTAATTTAGAAACTACTTATATTATATATATTAGGTATAAAACTAACATTATTCTGTTTGTATTACTAACACTATATGGATTGATTATCTGAAATAAAAAAAATAAAGTTAGTCTAAAATTTGACTAAACATTTGTATTAGTAAATGTTTAGTACATTTACTAATACAAATCGGTAGCGTCAATAAAAGACTTAGTTCAATTTCCTGTAACCGACTCAATATTACAAGTACTACCAAAGTAGCAATCAAATTCTTATATGTCTTAGGTAGGCATATTTTTTCCAATCCTAGTCAATAATAAAGTTATTACAGTCAAAAAATAAAAGTTTCTCACACTCTCCATATTGGTAGTCACAAGATCCATTAAACTTATAGCTTCCTTGTAGGGATCACTAAGATGATTTTGAGCTGATAAGTAGCTAGAGAAAATATTTTCCAATAATTTATCTTTGTCTAGCAGTTTAGATCGCAGACTCAATTTAATTTGTAATTAATTGCAACGCAGTAGTCAATACTTAAATTGGTGCACCGCTTGTGGCATCTACTATTTATGGCCAGTAGACGGACCAAAATACTTACTTGATACCGTGTTTTAGAGGGCATGTTTAGCCGTTGAGTCGGTCCCAGTTGTTATCTTGTGATGGCACTCATTATAGCATGTTGTTCAGGCATTTTGCAAATGCAACGTAGTGGACTTAAGGTTGAACTGGCCGGTCACTTCTCCATACAAACGTCGCAGGGTGATCAGTACCTTATTTGAAATTTTAGGTCCAGAACTAAGCATGATATCGACATATAGCTTCATTATCCATGTCAGTGACGGCGCCGATTTGTAAAACAAATCTTAACTTGTAAGTTATAGCCTTTAGCCTTAGCCTCGAAACATCCGTATAATGTCACGAATTTTAGCGCATGTTCAGACGTAAATTAACGACTAATAGAGTATACAATCCCTAAAAGTATGTACATAGAAGCAAAGCTTAGTTCGTGATCATTTAGGATAATATTTTTTTAAATAAATACACCCAGTAGTTTATTCATAAATACCCTAGAGCCAAAGGTCGGCACATATAGTTTCTCATGTCAATACTTCCATTCCGCGGTGAGGGAAGCGGGCGGGCGGGTCTCATGCGCAGCACACTAATATATAATTAACAAAACGCACACTACCAAAAGTCACGTGCACCGCGCCGCGATCTTAGAACATAATATTATAGTTATATTTTTTGTAGGTGTGTAGAATGGGTGAGCAGCAAAAAGCAACAAGAGTTTCCTTGGAATGCCTTGTTGCTTTTTGGTGTGCTCTTATGTATACCTACCAATATGTAGTGCCTATGCCTACTTACGTACTTATATATATATATATATCTATATATATTTGGGAGTTGGGGACTGGATTTACTTTCGCACTTGATAGTTTGTTCGTGATAGTCAGCGTCGGGCGTCATAATCCATATAGATAGGAACTTGGGTAATATAAATACGTTACTTTGTCTAAGTACGAACCTACTCTCACCTAAGTTAGTAGTAGGTATTAGTCAATACGCAGGTCAAATCATTTATGTCGGACACAAAAAGCATATTCATTTTAGTAAGAGTACATTTAATTTTCTATTCTATACTTATAATAAAACTGTAACAGATCCAATTCTGTACATGGCAGACATTTTGAATAAAAATATTGAGAGCACTCTGTAGCTGACACTGATGCCAAAACTGTATTTTTGTTTTGTCTCTCTGTCTGTATCCCGGCCGCGTATCACTCCAAAACTAATAAATGGAATTAAATGAAACTTAACTCGATTTGAGTTCATCCTACGAAAATGGTTATTATATACTTTTTATCCTGAAATTCAGCACGGTTCCTTCAGGAAAGGGGATGAAAGTCAAAATGTACACTGAGTTGTTATTTATTAACGCGTAGTCCGATTTCAATTATTCATTTTTTGTTAGAATAGTGACGAGTGAGCTTGGAACCCCAGAGGCAGCCACATAATCAAATGACCAAAGTATTAAAATTGTATCACAATTTTCAATACGCAACCATCAAGTACAACTGGAGGATCACTGGCTGCGTTTATGATTTGTAATGAATCTTATATCTGTCCACTCCTGATTTATTTGTTTACAGAAAAAATATTAGGATATTTTTGTATTATATTTTTTTAATATACAGGGTTATTGGTAAAATGCTAACAACCTATAAGGGTTGACTTCTGCTAGTCTTAAAAAAGATTTTGAGATGATTCGTATTTGATATTTTTTTTTTTTTTTTAATTACTACTCCGAGCCAAGAGCGGCCGCCGTGGCAACACTGGACCGCGCCATGGTCCCTTTGAATAGAGTTTTGAAGGTTTACATAGAGCAAAGTATTAAAAAATATGAAATAATACAATACAAGCATAATAGACTTGACATCAAGTGGTCCTCGTGCTTATTCAGTCAAAAACATATAAAAAAACACAATATATATAATAAAATATATATACTGTGACTATATATATATAACTCACGTAAATAAGTCAGATAGCTACGACTATAGTTTCAATCACATCCGGTGGTCTTTTTCAAGGAGAGCTCGGGACCTCCGCGTTGACGTCTCGCTAAGCACTGCGGGCGGCAGCTCGTAGCGCGCGTGGCGTCATAGGTCAAATTAACGCGGGCGTCCCGAGCTCTCCTTGAAAAAGACCACCGGATGTGGTTGAAACTATAGTCGGAGCTATCTGACTTATTTACGTGAGTTATCCCGTATTATTAACTAAAATGTGTGAAAACCACGTTATTTTTTATAAATATATATTGCTATAATTTATAATTATTATATATTAATTAATATATATATATATATATATATTTACTATATAGATATATATATACATAGATTTAAACCAAAAATAAATCATCTCATAATGTTTCTTAGGACTAGCAGAAGGCAACCAACATAAGAGATTGTTAGCATTTTACCAATAATCCTGTATAATAATAATAAATAGACATGTAAAAACAATAGACGTAAAACAGTAATTTGGACAACAAAGCCCGCACGACGATATTGCTAACTCACTTCTACTAGGTGTTTCTAATGTTTCCGTGTAACAGTAAAGTGTGCCTCCGGTAAAATATAATTAAGCTAAAATGTAGTTCCGTGAACCGAAACTTTGGACATGCTCCGGTACAAAATTGTAACCACATGGCCGGTGGTATGGGAGAAAATAAAGTTTCAGTAAGAATGTAGTCATGACTGGAAACTACTCTACTAAGACACAACTTATCCCGTCATCTTGCTAAAAAGAGAAAAGTTTAAAACAACTTAGGCTTATATATTGGCCTAAGTATTGCAATTGGCAATTTTTTTGGTTTTACTGTATTCTAATTGTTTGTCTATAGACTAAAGTATTTTTTACGGTAATCGCTCATTAATAAGATAAGCTAACTCAATTATAAGATAAGCTATCCATGGTTTTATTCTTGGTTTTTTAATGTTCTCCCATCTCATTTTAGTCCTTGATTACACAACGAAAAAAAAAATTAAAACCGAGCTAATAATATACTAATAATAATAATATAATACTACTACTAATACTACTAATACTACTACTACTACTGAGAAGATAAGGTGACCCTAAAGTGGGTCTTAGCCTCCGATAATAGAAAAACACCACTACTCCCGATATAGTGCGTTTTCTCTCCAATCTGGCAGGTTAAGTTTCTGTAGGTCCTTCTCCACTTTGTTTGCCCACGGGACCTAGGGCATCAAATTGGAGGCCGGCCTGATGTTCGGCATATATATGCTCACTTCAATGCTCGATCGTCTCCCATCTGCACGACGTGGCCTATCCACCGTAGCCTGTATTTGAAGTAGTCTGTTTTTGCAATAATGTTGAATGTCATTGCAATCTAGTTTTTTTTTTATGCTTGATAGGTTAGACTTTGACCACTATCTCCCTGGTGGTAAGCGATGATGTAGTCGAAGATGATGTTTAGACTAATCTAGAATTACTCTTAAGGACAGCTGCCGGAACACACCGTTAGGTGCTTGGCGACAGATTTTCTACTTGAGGGTGGTACCTAGCCAGGCGGACCTTCGCAAAATGCCCTACAACCATGATTTAACGACTGCCATCCTGAGACAACATACAGGACCGACAGCTTAACGTGCCCTCCAAAGCACGGAAATACTAAGTAGTAATGTCTTTAGCGGTCACCCATCCAAATCATGACCGCGGCGGACATTGCTTAACTTTGCTGATCGGTTAAGAACAGCTAAGCAAACTTCGCTACGAGCGCTTCAAGAGGTATTATATTATAATTGGATAATGCATAACTCCAGTAATAAGAATTAAAAAAAGGTATTTATGATTTTTTAGTATAAACACAGTATACAGAGTTATAAGTGAAACGCTAACAACCTCTTAGGGTTGACTTCTGCTAGTCCTAACAAATATTTTCTTTTTTGGGTTTGTTAATGTTTATTTGACTCATGACAGCATGAGGACCATCTGATATAGTATATATGCATTCCTCATGTTGGTTAATTTTCGACATATTAATATTAAAAAAACACATTTACCTATCCGCACGCAACTCAACCTTGAGCTTATGTTCTTTGATTCAACTATTAGCCAAAACACACATGAAAAACGAATGACAAGATGACGCAAGAAAAAATGATCGGATTGTCTATGTACATTCATCATTATAGTTCTGAACGCATGTAACAGCCATCATTACAGTCGCTTAGCTGTCTTTTTAATAGTAGTTTATGCAACGGTCATATAATAGGGGTTATTAAAACACGAGAGTGCGTTTATCGCATGAGGTGAAACCGAGTGAGATAATAGTATTGCACGAGTGTTTTAATACCTAATTTACTTACTACTAATACCTTTGCATACACAATTTTTATCTTCACTCATACAGTTGAAATAATACAAAAAAAACCGGCCAAGTGCGAGTAGGATTCACGCACGAAGGGTTCCGTACCATTATCAGTAATTTGATCTTGCAAGTTACAGACACTTTTCGCAGTGTCCGATTGAGCTGGGAAGGTACGGCGAAAACCGGCGAAAACCTCTTTTATTGTATAGGAGCCCCCTTAATGATTTAATTTTTTTTATTTCAATTAATTATATTTAAAGAGAACATAAAACTAAATATTCTGTGAATAGTTAAAGCGTATACTTGTCACCGTTATTAGTATCGAGCAAGAAACGGTAAAAAAATCAAGTTTGTTGTATGGGAAAATTAAATATTTATTTTATTTTAATTTTAGTATTTGTTGTTATAGCGCCAATAGAAATACATCATTTGTAAAAATGTCAACCGTCTAGCTATCACCGTTCTTGAGATACAGCCGACAGACGGACGGACGGACGGACAGCGAAGTCTCAGTAATAGGATCCCGTTTTTAGGGTTCCGTAGTACCTACAAGGAACCCTTATAGTTTCGCCATGTCCGTCTGTCTGTCCGTCTGTGCGAAGTTTTGCTAAGAGACCGTTTGTACTATAAAGCTGCAATTTTGAACAGGTATGTAAACTAACCACGCCGATAAAGAGGTAAAACAAAATTTTGAAAAATTTTTTTTTTTGGGGTAGCTCCCATACAAATGTTGTGGGTATGATTTTTTTTTCGTCGTCTATCCCATCGTGTGGGGTGTCATTGAATAGGTCTTTTAAAATGACTGCGAAGATATAAATTATTGCAATTAAACTCTAGGAGGCAACACTTAGATATTATGCTTCTGTATGATCTATATCATAAGTCATAACAGATATGACTGTACAGAGTTGATCGATTAGCTTCGGTATAAGGTACCTTTTAGACCTCATCCTCGCCGTCTCATAATAATTATTATAAATAAGAATATTTTTTCATTAGGAACATATTGTGACTCTGTTTTTTGGTTCTTGAATGTATATACAAATATATATATATGCACAGTCCCTTCAGTGTCGTTATATAGTTTACACTATATATAGATATATATACATATACTGTGTAAACTCAAGGGACTGTGCATTTTATGGCGTTATAGAGAGGTGTCGTTAAATGGAGAGAAGAAAAAAAGTTTGTGAGCAACTAAGAAACGTATAGATAATCCATGATTCCTACTTAATAGTCACGGTCAACAACAGTCTACACGTGCAATCAATCACAATTTATAAACAAAAGAACAAATTGATTAGAAAGTTATTGGTAGAGAGATAAAAAGAAAAAGAACAACAGAATTATTCTATATTATGATAACGGGCTACTACGGAACCCTACATTGCGCGTGGCCCGACACGCGCTTGACCGTTTTTTACCATTTGGGTACGGAACCCTAAAAATGGAAAATGAGTTAAGTATTTATTTACTATAATTATCGGTCAAATTATGAATGTTGCAATCATAAAGTTGAATATTAATTATGCTGAAAGAGGCGTTATTTTTACGCAGAGTTAAGGCTACCTTGTTTTCATTTATGATTATGTTTGATACTTGAATCTTACTATTTACGGACTCATCTATGTATGATTCCGTCACTGCCGTAGACTTCCATCCAACGTGTCTTTTGAGCGCTGTAATATCTCCACCACCATCCACTAGTAATGTGGCCGATAATCTTCGGAAACAGTATACAGTATATGAATTAGGGTTAGGACGATTGACTTTGGTTTTGGTGTTCTTAATTTTCACTAAAATAGTTGTCTCAAATACTTCCACATCCTGAAATTGTATATTATATAATTCTTGTCGTCTACAAGCACCTATTATGTAAAAAATACTGCAACCTGGAACAATTAATGAGTTATTAAGTACTGTTACATTATACAACGCAATCAAAATACAAATCAAAATACAATTTCACATAGGTACTATATAATAGCAAAGTTAACAAACTTTTTAGTATGATTAAATAGATACGCACGTTTCACACAGTATTTACTTATGTTAAAAGATATAGCTTATAAGGTGCTTCATTTAAGAAGTTATTTAACTGAGCTTATGAAATTGTGTCAGACTTTTTCGCCTTCTAGCCCTTCCTTTTCAAGAATGCAATGAGTTTTGATTATTTAGTCACATCAACGTTGTGATAGATGCTTAACGTAGACATAATTATCGAGTATTTCGGCCACAAGGAAGACACTGTATAGGTACTTCTCCGCTAAGTTTTGGAAATATGCAAGCAGAACGTTTTCTGAAAATGACATTGCCTTCTTATCCTTTTCCATGCCAGGAATTCTTAGGAAGTATTTTCATATATTTTCTAGATTTTTCTGGAAGTAGCTTGTGAGATAATGCTCTTGCCGTATCAAGAATGTCGGGTGTTGTAAATTTTATCGAGATTTAAGATTATCCATATTTATTTAAGATACAAAAGTATTATTACCGATTCCCACTCTGATCTTCCAGAATCTGTACGTATGGTTAGTATGCCTTTTTAGTAGATCGGATCTGATCTATGATTTTCCATGGTAACAATAATTTTGTCCATACAGTTTAATCCAATTTTACAACATTTCTTATTTAAGATTGGACTTCCTAATACCTATCCTTTCATTTCCCTTTCTCTCTCATGCTCTGCTAGTATTCTAAGCCTTCTTTTTGTCGATCATTTTTGTAAACTTTTCAGTCGACTGCTGTGTACTATATACCTACTATTAGTTATATGTTTTAGCTATCAGACATAATAATTTTAAGGGAAAAAAGTGTTTAATTTTTCGTCCCACGTCTTCTTAAAGCTTAACCCAAACCCACCGTCACATAGGTACTTTAATGTACAAAAATATGATGTCTGAAGCTTGCTGCAAAGTACTGCTAATACTTTAGAGAACAACTTCATAAGAATATATTCCGCAAACTTTGAATTCAATTTCATTAAGTACCCAACGAATTCGGAAACTTTTCCTAGTCATAACTTAAAAATATTATAGTGTATTACTTTTAAACAACTTTTAGCCGTATTGAAATATATTTCGATATTTGCTATTCAAAGTTTTTAATTTTTCTAAGTATGAAGCTAGTATTTCCGCTGTAAGTTTTGTAGTTATGAAATCACTTAAAGTCTAAATATACATTATTTTCTACAAGTTGTTATTATCTCTCTACAACAGTTTTCTAGCAATTTTAAAAAGAAACATATAACCAATAAATGACTAACAGAGTTTTGGAAGGAATATTGTAAATTTGACATCTTTGCCCATGTTCTGCGTCAAAAAAACAGCACCGGACAATGCAACATTGCAGTATTAGATCCTTAGCGGGAGTTCGACTCGCAATCGGACGGTTTTTATTATTTGTTGTACATATAGTAATACGTTAAATATTGGATTTTTGTCGTACTCAGTTTGACGCTTTTTGTAATTTTTATTATTATTTATTAGCGAAGCCGCAATATTGGCATGCATATTTGAAATGTTCAACCGTTTACTTTTTCTGTTCCAAAGATACAACCCTATAAAGGTCGGATGGACGGACGGCCACTTGAGGCTATATAATAGGGATCTATTTTCTAGTAAGGAACCCTAAATGGTCACAATTTAAGGCTTTTAGTGTGTCCTTGTTCTAAAGGAATTCTTTTTTATTCATTCAGCTCATCTCTCAGGGTATCAAGCCCCTTTCTCGAGCACTCGTTGAATGAATTAAAAATATGCGATAGAAAATTTACATATGAGTAGGAATAAACAATGTTGTTATTAATTAATTTATTATTTTTATGCAGTCTGAGAGATTTTGATCAGTGACGTCACTGATCAAAAGTTAAGGGTGTTCCAAATACATTACACGATTTATATTATTTCCATTTTATATTTTTTAATGGTGTGAATATGCCTGTGTCTTCAAATCATAAAATCGTGCGTCCTGGCCAACTTAGCCCTAAAATCATAAATATTATATGGTAGTCTAAAATTTAACTAAACTGTAAACTATATAATTCTTGTTATTCTTGTTCAGAGGCCGTCCAAGGCATATGTAGTGACAAAAAGTAAAATAAATTTAAAAAAAAACAGAAAAATATGTTGACAGAGTATGCTAGGAATTTTTTACCGACGTAGGATTTATTACTTAGGAGGTTCTTGATTTAGTGGTAAATTTTCAAATGGTTTTTCATTTAATTTTTCTTTACATCATCACACAAGTGTTTCTTTTATATTTTAAATCTCATAACTCTGTCATATATGATATGAAAAAAAAAAACAACTGGATATACATTCGAATTGATCCAATAGAACTTTTATTAAAATCCGTTTAGAGCGTGGTTTATAATTAAAAATAAAAAATACTTATGTCATCAACGTAAGTAAAACCTAATAACATTTTTTTTCAATGTTATTGTGACGGCACATGCTCGAGGCCCACCTGATGTTCAGCGGACTAACCTCTGCCTATAACAGATGCATTTTCTCACAAGTCACGAATTGCACTGCGCCCGTCACCTTGAGACAAAGTTGTTAAGTCTCATGTGCCTGTAATTTCACTGGCTCTCAAGGACTGGTGCCGGAACACACCGTTAGGTGCTTGGCGACAGATTTTCTACTCGAGGGTGGTCGCTAGCCAGGTGGGCATTCGCAATTTGCCCTCCCAATATGTAAAACTAAAAAATACTTTTCAGTTATGGATTACTGCTTTATTTAAAAAAAAATATTATTGACATGCCTGTAAAACTTAAACTTCTCGATTTAAATATCTGTTTGTGAAATGAGATTTTGTTTACGAAACAAAATACCTATGAGTATCATATTAACAAAATTGATAAATATTTACGAACACATGCAACTACTCTAAATCACATAATAAATACTAAAATAATGAATAATCTGTTAATAACAACGGAAAGCCAAGAAAAAAGCGGCTAAGTGCGTGTCAAGCCACGCGCAGTGTAGGGTTCCATAGTAGCCCGTTATCAGAATATAGCGCGATTCAGAACAGGAAGCTACTTCATCGTAGTCATTTTGAAGTAATTTTTCTTTATCTATTGTAACCATTTTGTATTTGGTACAAAATTATCCTACACCCAAGTTCAACGACAATTACTGCTAAACTAATAAAGTTATATTAACCGCTTTAATCTTCCTTTAAAGTTCCAGTTTTGAAGCGCTCGTAGCGAAGTTTACTTAGCTGTTCTCAACCGATCAGCAAAGTTAAGCAACGTCGCCCGCGGTCATGAGTTGGATGGGTGACCGCTAGTGACATTACTACTTAGCGTTTCCGTGCTTCGGACGGCACGTTAAGCCGTCGGTCCCGGTTGTTGTCTTAGGATGGCAGTCGTTACAGCATGGTGGTAGGGCATTTTGCGAATGCCCGCCTGGCTAGCTACCACCCTCGAGTAGAAAATCTGTCGCCAAGCACCTAACGGTGTGTTCCGGCAGCTGTCCTTGAGAGCCAGTACTTCTAGGTTAGCCTGAACAACATCTTCGACCACATCATCACTTACCATCAGGTGAGATAGTGGTCAAAGGCTAACCTATCAGGCATACAAAAAAAAAAAGATTATGAAATGCACTATAGTCATGATTTTTTCCAGATTTTTTAAGCCAGCAGTTTAGCTTTTAGTGGGGGTGACGCCCTACTAAAGTTTAATATTTCGTAAATGGACCATGAAATCGTTAAAAAGTATATAGTAGCAACCACTAATTCATTTTAAAAGACCTATTCAACGATACCCCATATGATGGAATAGATGACGATAAAGAAATTATTTCCCACTTTACATGATGTTTTTTTTTTTCCAAAATTTGACTTTCGGTACTGTCTCGTCGTGACCACGTGTCACGGGGTGACCCACTTGTCACCCCGTGACCACTATCACTGCAAAGTGTTTGAAACGTCGGGACAAAAAGATAATGATAAATATACGCGATTTAAACCGTTTAAAGTTGTTTAATTACTATGTGTAATAATCGCGAAAACCTAAGCTTTCTAGTAGTAACGGTCTCTTATCAAAACCTCGGACAGCTGGACAGACAGACAAACATGACGAAACTATAAGGGTTCCTTGACAGGACTACGGAACTCTAAAAAGGCTTTAAAGTTATGATATATATATACCTACCTATATACCAATATGTATTAACTTATAACAATAAAGGTATTATAGGTTATATAGATACCAAAATCTGGTCTCTGTACACAATAGACAGCAACTGCCTGTGTTCGAAGCTTTTTTAGAATTTAATTAACAGCAAGTATACGAATATTTAATTACCACAGCCACAATGAGCTTAAAATATTAATCAACTATCATGGTCTTCCTCTGGCCGGAAAATTTCCTTTGTGAGGCTTAAATAAAGTTGTTATTTTGCATTTATTGACGAGCTTTTAATTAAAGTTAGTACGACACCGTAGGCTTTCATATTTGCACATGTTTTGACTTTTGTTAATACATTTTTAAATACATTTAGCTTTGTATCAAAATTTATAGAAATAATGTAATTGAGTTTTTATACAATTGAGACCAAAGTAACGTATGTGAAAATGATAACTAATTGAGAAAATATTTATTAATTAGATAGATAAACTCTGTATTGAAATACAAAAAAAATATTACAAAAACTTGCAAATTGCGACATAAATCTAAAGAAGTGTAACAATGGACGGTCATATCGCTCAAAGTAATCTCATCCAGACAATCCATACTAAAGGACAATCTGTGATTATGTGAAAGGGGGAACCCCTTTAATTTTTTTTTTTTTTTTTTTTTTATGCTGGATAGGTTAGCCTTTGACCACTATCTCACCTGATGGTAAGTGATGATGTGGTCGAAGATGTTGTTCAGGCTAACCTAGAAGTACTGGCTCTCAAGGACAGCTGCCGGAACACACCGTTAGGTGCTTGGCGACAGGTTTTCTACTTGAGGGTGGTATCTAGCCAGGCGGGCATTCGCAAAATGCCCTACCACCATGCTGTAACGACTGCCATCCTAAGACAACAACCGGGACCGACGGCTTAACGTGCCCTCCGAAGCACGGAAGCGCTCAGTAGTAATGTCACTAACGGTCACCTATCCAACTCATGACCGCGCGCGACGTTGCTTAACTTTGCTGATCGGTTGAGAACAGCTAAGTAAACTTCGCTATGAGCGCTTCAACAAAAATTGCAAATTATTTTTACAAGATACTACTTAAATACTTACATATTGCTTATGTGTGTAAACTATGACAACAAAAACTATATATTTTGTATAGGCACACACACATCTCGTATGAATATCTACAAAACGAGTATACATATAAATATACTTAAATTATACAAACATTACAAAATAAACAAATTTACGAGTGGAAAAATTATTGTCATGTGCGGGATTCGAATCCGCGTCCATTCACCCCTAAAGCCGGGGTATGCTCTGTTATTCTTTGTAATTTTGTAATGTAATCCGCCGAGCAGGCGTTTTTGCAAACATAACAATATTAAAACAATAATAGAACTTACTAAGATGTCTGTAATGTACTAGTACCTAACTGTATAATAACTAAATTCATAACATTGGATAATGCAGTTTTATTAAAGTTATGGATTTTTAAGAAGATTAACTTGATCTTTAAACGATTCCAATGACCGAGCACGTTTTATTTGATTAAAACTAACGTAAGATTAAGAAACAATGATGGCCGAACGGTAATAGCTATGGACTGCCGTGCCGCAGTACCCTGGTTCAATCCCCACCGCCGGCTTTAGCTTTACCGCATGGTGGAAGGGCATTTTGCGATTGCTTCAAGTAGAAAATCTGTCGCCAAGCATCTAACGGTGTGTTCCGGCAGCCGTCCTTAAGTTTTGTTCTTACGTGAAATTACAGGTAAGTACATGAGACTTTACAATTTCATCTCAAAGTGACGGGCGCAGAGCAATTCGTGACTTGTGATGAAATGCATCTGTTATAGGCAGTGGTTACCGCTTGACATCAGGTGGGCCTCGAGCTTGTTCTGTCACAATAACATTAAAAAAAAAGTTTGACCCATACTAGAAGACACTTTAAGCCGTGAGCGCACGCACTCCGTGATGAAGCGACTCTGAAAGTCGTGAAACCGGTCGAGACGCCTTCTCGAGCAGGCTTTACTTGTAGTAATACATAAGTAGCAGTTAAAATTTTATTTTAATAGCACAACAATCGTCAAAAGTTTTAACATGAGAGCTGCAGTAGGTATATCTAAAATACCGGTATGACGACTGCACTGCAATGCGTCGAACCACTTACCATGAGGAAAAAACTGAGTATGAGTAATATTGAGATCAAAGCAAATTATCAATTAGTAGCACTTCCCATCACCTTGTAGGTAGGCAACAACTAATACCACAGATTACCAACAACGTCGATGTTATATTGTGTTTGATAATACTATTTTTAAAAAAAATTAACTGTTAGTGTGCTGGATAGTGATATATAGACGTGTATGGAGTACTACTGTTCTCACCTTTGGGATGGTTCTGTCAAATACCACCTGCAGACAGTGAAAGCTATTGAGAGGTGAGCCAAGAGACTCAATAACCACGACCACCCTATAAGCAAGAGGCTCCAACGTCTCGAGCATCGCTGCCAATTCGCCTGTTTATCGGTATTTTATCGGATACGTGTCGGGGGTGTGCCACGGAACTGCATGATTCGATTCCGCCATCCCCATTCTATAATCGGACATCCAGGGATACTCAGAAGCACCACCGCTATATGGTTGATTTTCCATTTACCCGATCGAAGCGATTTGTGTCTTTATTCATCATACGAACCGCAGGGAATGGAACACCCTGCCTGAGTCTGTGTTTCTGATTAAGTACAATACGGGGGTCTTCAAAACGCGAGTGAATAGATACCTTCTGGGTAAGCGCACTCCATCATCCATCGCGTCATCACTTATAACATCAAATGAGATTGTGGCCAAGTGCTACCCAGTTCAGTACAAAAAAAAATAGTTCAAGCATACATTTTTGGTTTATTCATGTCTAATCAGTAAATTTTGGTTCAAATAAAAATGTAATGATTTCACATTGGTTTTTTTGGGCCTATTTCATCAAAATATTTGACCAAATTATCAATCATTTATTCTAGTCCTTTAAACAACACTGAGTTAGTAAGATTTATTCAAATGAACTGAAATGCTACAAGTCTAGGGCCAACATTTACATTTTATTGACATACCCTCAGTTTGAATCATCACCTTACGATCTCTCTGTCAGTGAGATAGTTTAACATTCTGAATAATACTATTTTGATATCTTTACACCTTTACACTAATTTGATTCCCAAAGGGGTAGGCAGAGGTGTGTAAGCACCCACGTGTCGCCAATCGGAGTTTAGTCCTATGTAATAGGGGGCGAGCCTATTACCATTCACCGGGCACAGTTTCAGGCTCATACAAAATGATTTCCCTAACACACTGATAAAACACAAAATGATATGTTAATAACATATGACACAGGAACACAAGAAACCTTTGCATGAAACCCTGGCAGGGCACTAAGATGGTATATACAGCCCTATTATGCATCTAATGGACACAACACACTACTCACATACAATTAAGAATGCTGCTCATTTGGCGCACTTTTTCCTTAGTCGCCTCTTCCGACACCCATAGGAAGGAATGGGGAGGTGCCATTCTAACCCGGCACCTCACGGGGAGTATACACATATTTGCAATTAAATTAATGAATGAATTATGAATTAATGAATTCAATTTCATTATTATTGAATGCGTTATTCTATTAATTTCGGTTGTGGTTACATATTTGAGCCGTTTGTTGTTTGATGTAGCGACATTCGGCCCGTGAGGGCCCTGAAGCGCATCTTATTTTCTAAAACTTATCTCATATTTGGCTTAACGAATCCAACGGGCAATGCTGCCAGTATGCTGGGCATGCTGCCAACTGGTAGTGGACTGGTTCATTTAGACTCCCAATGTACCTTTAGGTGGCCAAATACTTTCGTTGTAGTATGTAATTGTAGTGTTGTATCGTTTGTATTGTTATGTGAATAAAGACACACCGCTGCAAAAAAACCATATATTTTTTTACAAACAATTATTTTTTTAAATTATGACGAAACCCTATTATTTTAATATTTATTTTTTGCAGTTACTCATGCTCCGGGGATTACCTACATTTGGTGCAATTTCGAATCCCGCACAGGACTATATTTTTCCGCTCGTAATAATTATATAGTGATGCAATTATATTCATATCTATCTATGGAGCAGTGATGGCTCAGTGGCATTGGCTATAGACTGGTGAGCAGCAGGTCCATGGTTGGAATCCTGCCGCGGGCTTGAGCTTCACGGCATGGGGAAGGCTATTTTGCGAATGCCCGCCTCGCTAGCGACCACTCTCAAGTAGAAAATCTGTTGCCAAGCACCTAACAGTGTGTTCCGGCAGGCTATCCTTGAGAGCCAGTAAAATTACAGGCACATGAGTCTCAACAACTGTATGTCTCAGGGTGACGGGCGCAGTGCAGTTCGTCACTTGTGATAAAACGCATCTGTTATAGGCAGTGGTTACCGCTTAAAATCAGGTGGGCCTTGTTCCGTCACAATACCATTAAAAACAAAAAGTGTAAATGTTATGTAGAGAGGCCACTTCAATTACTCTGGATAAAACACAAAGCATCATTGAATTTTGGATTCTACCACTTTAAAATTAACGCCACCTGTCCGCAGTATATCTACTACTACTACCCAATATATCTACAACAACGAATTGATCAAGAAACTTAGCAGCATCCAAGGCCATCTGTCAACCTTTAGTCATTAATTAGCTGCTATAGACGTGTCATTCAACATTTCGGAGGCCAAGGAATCACAATTTTATACTTCTATTGTCACTCAACATAATTGCATGCTCATTATGCTGAAGTACAATTTAAAATACAGAGTGTAGTGCCGGACTTACAAAAAGCCGAAAAAACATGATTTCGAGAGGAAGTACTAAATAAAAATTGTTCATGTTTAAAATATGTTGGCGACATATAAAAATGTATATACGTGAATATCAGACTCTAAAGCTGGACAAGTGGAAGTGTGAAACATAGCTTGCCATACTAACGTAATTTTGTCGTATTTTAACTAAGAAGTCTTCAAACTTACTGAAATTTTAAGAATGGAAAATGCTGCAAGTTTATAAATAACAAATATTTTTAAAATATTTTATGAAAACATCAAATAAATATTTTAATAACACACTTAAAAATACAAAAATATATCTAGTGACCATTCCGCCTAATTTTCCTGTTAAGCTGACGTGACGTCACAAACGCCACGCAGCCAAACCGGAAGATAAAAAGATTTTCGACGCGTTTCGTATCTACACGAAGCATCCTCAGGAGGTCTTGACTCTACGAGCGCATGATCGAGAAAATTATTATTATCTGCAAGTTTATGGTTTGCACTGTCTACGATCGTCCTAGCGCTGTTGTATTAGTTATATATTGTATATAATTCCTACACTGAGAAAAACGACTCTGGAGCTTAAAGCAAATTTGACCTTTTACCGTTGAATTGTAACTACGCAAGGTGAATTCACAAGTCTTAAGATGATTTTCACCAATCAATAAAAAATTACCATGTTTTATAATAAACAAAACCGTCAAAAACACCTTCCGTAAAGTATTTTCAGAATTGAACTTTTTAATACGATAATAATTGCAGTATTAACCATAAAATATACCTTAATTTTACGGTGGTTTATACACGGTGATTATCACTATAACGTACGACTTAATCAGCCTCATCGGAAGTCAATATTTAAGAAAGACTACAAAATACACCTTAAATAAAGACGAAAAGAAACATTCGCCTTCACTGACCTCGTTTAACGCCTTCTAGTTGGAAGGCGTTTTTGTACGTATTTACGTTTGGTCGGTTTTTTGCCTTATACCATATAAATTGGCCGTCATTAGGGCGCTTTTGACTTTAGATTTTTCTCAGTGTATATACTGTAACTACATTCAAACAAATAATGTGAACATTTAAATAACACTACAATCATGGATTTTAATATGTCACTTATCTATGGCTCGATCGAAGGTTGCAAACATAACGCACTGTTATTATAAAAAAATACTAGCCCAGTGTCGACTCAAAACAATGCCATCAAACATGACGAAGTAAAAAAAAACCTTTATGAGCGATAATAATGTTTAAATAATGACGATCGGTCACGAGGATCCAAAATGTACACGATTACTGGTTCAGTTGTGTAGTCCATTATCGAACACAGCCATTAAGAGTAGTTTTTCTATAATCGTGGCCCGTGGGGCGCCGTGCTAGAATGTCACCCCCCCCCTCTCTACCCGTGGGTGTCGACACACCAGAAGGTGGGCAGCGCTTTCTGAGGAATTGATATCTCAAAATGCGATCTCCAAAACATTTTTTTTTTATTCCTGATAGGTTAGCCTTTGACCACTATCTCACCTGATGGTAAGTGATGACGTGGTCGAAGATGTTGTTTAGGCTACCCTAGAAGTACTGGCTCTCAAGGACAGCTGCCGGAACACACCGTTAGGTGCTTGGCAACAGATTTTCTACTTGAGGGGGGTAGCTAGCCAGGCGGGCATTCGCAAAATGCCCTACCACCATGCTATAACGACTGCCATCCTAAGATGACAATCGGGACCGACGGCTTAACGTGCCCTCCGAAGCACGGAAACGCTCAGTAGTAATGTCACTAGCGGTCACCCATCCAACTCATGAACAGCTAAGTAAACTTCGCTACGAGCGCTTCTGCCAAGCGTGGGGATTATGACAAACCCCCCCATAATGGAGGAGTTTGTGTTCAGCAGTGGACAATGCGACTGATACAGTACAGTTGCTGTAATCTCCACACTGGGGCGTCTTGGGGATCGATACACGCTCATTCAGATTGAACATCAGTCCAAACCTTAACTTGTTGTAGATAACACGCATTGTGGATTTTAATTAGATTAAATACTTTTTTGGCGCAAGCTGCGCTTTGCTATTATATTATAGGGCTCCGCATTGGGCAACCCATGGACAACCAACTATGTGTAACCTCCGACATAGGTTTCGTTACGAACGCTTCAAATAATGGAACCCTACAAGGAAAAAATATCTTTTACTACCTCGTCGTGTGAGTGTATAACTTAACGATGCCGCTTGATTCTTAAAATCCTGTTTTCTTGGAAAAGGTATGGTTAGGGCTCGCCCTCTTTTCAATTGCACCCAAACATATCTGGCAGAATGTAGGTGTTCTCTGCCTACCCTTTCACAGAAAATCCACACCCAGCTTACTTCGAAGCAGGATAGAGGGTATGTTTGAAATCTTACTAATATTCGTATTTTAAACGCGAAAGTTTGTATGTATGGATGTTTGTTACTCTTTCACGCATAAACTACAGAATGGATTATAATGAAACTTTATAATAATGCGCCCCGCGGTGTTACCCGCTGTTTTACGTAAATAACACTAAAGTTGGCCGGAATAAGAACATGTGTGCTCGTAGCCACTTTTAAAATCATAACAACTTACCAACCAACAACAACCATAACCTATATTTTGTTCCTTTTTTTTGTATACCAAATCATTGAAATTTACTCTTTGTTAAAAATTTATGATGGGCATGTTGATCCGTTGTTATGTTAGGGTATAAGCTATCTGCATACCGAATTGCCTGCAAATCGGTCAAACCGGTGTTGAGTTAAGAGGTTACAAACAAAACAGTGATGTAACCTCTTAACTCAGGTTTTGAAGCAGTGATGGCTCAGTGGCATTGGCTATGGACTGCCATGCAGCAGGTCCATGGTTTGAATCCCGCCCAGAGCTTGAGCTTCACCGCATGGTGGAAGGGCATTTTGTGAATGCCCGCCTGGCGACCACCCTCAAGTAGAAAATCTGTCGCCAAGCACCTAATAGTGTGTTCCTGCAGCAGTCCTTGAGAGCCAGAAAAATTACAGGCTAATGAGACCTAACAACTGGACGTCTCAGTGTGACGGGCACAGTGCAATTCGTCGCTGACGATATGCGTCTGTTATGGGCAGAGGTGCAGGTGGGCCTCGGGCTTGTTCCTTCATAATAACATAAAAAGAAAAAAAAACACAAAATTTCATCTTTATTATATTTGTAGATTGAGAAGAATAGACACCTAATCATTGAAATTTATTCTTAATTTGCTTATAGCGGAGCAAAACCCTTCACTACAGTGGTGTAAATTGATTGCGTAGAAACCAATGTTGATGAATAGAGCTTGAGTTATCTTGTCCTATTAAAAATCTGATGAACTTTTTTCGTATCGTAGTATCCAGAGCGATAAAACTTATGGATGACTATGAATGGGAAAGCTAGCCAAGTTGACTTATAGAATTGATTTTTGTCTTAGGTCGTAGAGAGCCAAGTGTTGCCCAATCATCTTCTCTTTTACTACGTCACGGTAAAACTACATTATGGAAATCATTGGAAAATAGAATTCTGGTTCTCGACACACGCAAGTAACACACGCACTCAACACTCACCTGGGCACCCCTTGCTTCACCCACGGCTAGTTCTACGTGCTCACGTAAGAAGCAAGGGGTGCCCAGGTGGGTGTTGGCTATAGCCATGACTTATTCGTCAACTGGCGAGCGTGAAACTCGCGAGTGCGCGCGAGTTGGCACCTTCCGAGTTTACCTATTTTTTTTGTCGTCAACTCGCGAGCCCATACATTATGAAGTACAGTCAAATAAAAAAAGTATTGAAACCAGTTAAGTATCCAAGTCGACTATCCAAGAAAGAAAATATGTTTATTTGATATAACATGCTTGAATTAAAGAAAAAAAAAATACATTCGAATTGAGTACCTCCTGCTTTTTTTGAAGTCGGTAGAAAAGCACACAAGTGGGTCGCGGCCGATGACGCATGATGCATGCTATCTCTTTTGACGTTTCTTGTCCGCAAACCCTTGCTACCTGAGCGCAGTCGCCCTCTAATTCCTTTTGCAAACCCGTTATGACGCCATTGTTTTAGTGATCTTAGTGTCAGCTAAGCTGCCGGTTACAGTGCATTAGATATTTTATTAAGTATTTAAGATTGCCTTGGACAGATTAAAAGTAGGTATATTACAAAGATTTAGTAATATTGAGAAAACTATAGCTCCGATCGCGCTCAATCCAACGGGAAACGATCGAGGATCACGGCCCGCGTGTTTTGATGCGCGGAACTATAGACAAATTTGGAAAAGGGGAATAATATAAGTGAAAAATACAAAATTTTGAATAAATATGGCGAAAAAATGTTAATAACTTTTACACAATTGAAGCTATTATTCTGAAACTAACGTGGAACGAACCGCTACTAGCGGCCGCTAATTACTAAAAACAAAAACAACACACAAATTGGAAACGAACCAAGACAACACAAAAAAATCGAAAATTCTATGTCAAATATTGCAAAAAATTGGTTTTTGATGTCTGATGTAGAAAGTTTCTAAAGAACAGTACCAATTAAACTGTCTCAATGAGTTACACTACCGGAGACGCAACTTTTGGTAGGCTACACTTGGTATTTATACGTGAAATTGACTTTGTTATTTCCGTAATGTATGGGGGCGTGGTACCCCTAAGGTGGTGTTGAAAGTATACTTTCAGACTTTGCCCTTCACTTTCAATTATCGTAAAAGACTTGAACTGAAATGACAATTATGGTGATTCTGCGTATTTATATCCTCTCTCTTTTGGCTTATATTTATTAGAAGGAAAGTAGGATTCCTCGCTCATTCCACGGAAAAACTATTTTTTTTGGAATAAAAAGTAGCCTTTGTGTTTTTTCAGGGTGTTATCTACCTCCATACCAAATTTCATCAAAATTGGTTTAAGGCGAGGTAGCACCTACTTAAGACCTATTTTAAAATCTGTAACTCGAATAGAATTGAAAATTTAGAAAATATAAAATCATTTATATAAAGTTGAACATACTCTCCAGGAACGTACAAAGTCAAAAACGTGATTATGAACAATTTCTTCCATAAAAAAAAATGTCAAACATGACACCATATCGCTACTTAAATCAGGTAGAACTCAAAGATACTATCATGAAACTATGTGGAAGTGTTACCAATGGATAGAGCTTGTTATTTATTAGTAACGTTTAAAGGCACATTTTTAAATTTAGCTATAGTTTTTTAACAAGAAAAAATAAACTACAAATCTAAAGATTCAAGCTCTCGCGCACGTCATTCAGTACCCGCCTAGGCGTCATCGAGGTAGAGCGCGTGTCGTTTTCTCCAACAAAATTCTCTCCGGCGATTACGAGCTAGAAATATTTATAAACAGAATTATTATTAGCAGAATGGTGACACTGCAACATTTATGGTTATCCGCTGGCGTGAATCTTCCATCAGGCGAGTGTCTTGTACGTCATTTCAACCATGCCAAATAAAAAAAATACTTTCTCGATGGCATTGTTTTCACGCGCCACAGTATAATAAGTACAGTATGGTTTTCTAAACAATTCACTTATTTTAGTTCAGTGAGCTATAAATAGTGTAGCCGAGCCCGTGGGGTGACGGGCTGCCCGTGCGGTGCCGGGCTATGTCACGCCCCCATTACTAACTGTGGGTGTCGTAAGAGGCAACTAAGGGAAAATACCGGAAAGTGAGCAGCAGTGCCCTCGAAGAAGCTACCTCCCTCCAGTAAAAAATCTGTCGCCAAGCACTTAACGGTATGTGCCGCTATGAGTCCTCCAGAACGAGTAATTTTGCATGGTGGTAGGGCATTTTGCGAATGCCCGCCTGGCTAGCTACTACGCTCAAGTAGAAAATCTGTCGCCAAGCACTTAAAGGTATGTGCCGCTATGAGTCCTCTAGAACAAGTAATTTGGCATGGTTGTAGGGCATTTTGCGAATATCCGCCTGGCTAGCTACCACTATGTGTCAAGTAGAAAATCTGTCGCCAAGCACTTAACGGTATGTGCCGCTATGTGTCCTCTAGAACCAGTTATTTGGCATGGTGGTAGGGCATTTTGCGAATATCCGCCTGGCTAGCTACCACTATGTGTCAAGTAGAAAATCTGTCGCCAAGCACTTAAAGGTATGTGCCGCTATGAGTCCTCTAGAACTAGTAATTTGCATGGTGGTAGGGCATTTTGAGAAAACCCGCCTGGCTAGCTACCTCCCTCAAGTAAAAAAATCTGTCGCCAAGCAACTAACGGTGTGTTCCGGCAGCTTTCCTTGAGAGCGAGTACTTCTAGGTTAGCCTGAACAACATTTTCGACCACACCATCACTTAGTATCAGGTTAGATAGTGGTCAAAGGCACCGTGTCAGGCATAAAAAATAAAAAAAATAAACACACCTAGCGCACTTCGAAACATGATAGAGGATATGTTTTAATCTTTACTAATACTCGTATTATAAACGCGAAAGTTTGTATGTATGGATGAATGGATGTTTGTTACTCTTTCACGCATGAACTACTGAATGGATTTTAATGAAACTTTATAATAATGCGCCCCGCGTTCTTACCCGCTGTTTTACGTAAATAACAATCAAGTTGGCCGGAATAAGAACATGTGTGCTCGTAGCCACTTTTAAAATCATAACAACTTACCAACCAACAACAACCATAACCTATATTTTGTTCCTTTTTTTGTATACCAAACCATTGAAATTTACTCTTTGTTGAAAATTATGATGGACATGCTGATCTGTTGTTATGTTAGGGTATAAGCTATCTGCATACCGAATTTCATGAAAGCGGTCAAGCCGGTATTGAGTTAAGAGGTAACAAACAAACACAAAATATCACCTTTATAATAATTTTGTAGATTGAGAAGAACAGATACCTAATCCTTGAAATTTATTCCTAATTTGCTTATATCGGAGCAAAACCTAAAGTTTCACTACAGTGGTGTAAATTGATTGCGTTGAAACCAATGTTGATGAATAGACCTTGAATTATCTTGTCCTATTAAAAATCTGATGAACTATTTTTCGTATCGTAGTATCCAGAGCGATGAAACTTATGGAGAACTATGAATGGGAAAGCTGGCCACGTTTTAGGATTGATTTTTGTCTTTAGTCGTAAAGAGCCAAGTATTGCCCAATCATCCTCCCTTATACTGCAGTACATCCCGGTAAAACAACATTGTGGGAATCATTGGAAAATAGATTTCTGGCACTCGACATACGCGAGTAACTCAAGTAGAGCTGGCCGTGGTTGAAGCAAGGGGTGCCCAGGTAACTGGCCCCACGCGAGAGGAGTTTTTGAAGCCACCGCCAAAGCCACTGGTGGAGCAACTGGCGGAGGTCCTGCAGAGCAGGAAATACAAAAAGGGGTCGGCCGCTGTGGCCGCCGGAAGTCTGCTCGACACCGGGAGCGATTCTGATGTCCTTGCCGGGTTTAGTGACATCAGCACACTAAACGCCCAAGAGCTGAGGGCTCACGCAGGAGGTATGCTCGCCTGCATTCTAGAGGTTGCCAAGAAATCTGGCAACCTAAAAGGCGAGTTCGTTGCTCGCCTGAAGAGGTCCGCGTCGACCCTGAGGGAGGTTGTCGACGCCCTGGCAAGCAGGAGTGAGGCGGAAGAGACGCGGCGGCTAAGAGCCGAGAATAGTCGCCTGCGCCTCGAGATGGAGGCCTCCAAGGCAGAGGTGAAGGCGCTACGTCGCGGCTTCACCGAGGCCAAGACCGAGGCGGCTGCCGCTACGTATGCTGCTGCAGCAGCCGCTGCCGCCGAGACGCCGGCCCCCCCTGCTGTTGTAGTGGGGGCAGATATAGTGGAGGAGATGACGCGGTCCTTGACCACCACGTTCGGGCAAATGCTCAATGCCCGACTCGCTGGTATCGAGGATCGCCTCCTGCCAGCGCCAGTCCTTCGCCCGCCTCTCCGAGCGGACGCCAAGAAGGCTGCAGCAGCGGTTGCCCCCCCACCCCCGAAACCGACCCCTCGAAAGCGGGTTGGCCGGGTCTCGCAAGCTGCTGCTACGCCCTCGACTTCGGCACCCATCGCCCCCCCCTCGACTGCGGCTCCCATCGCCCCCCCAAGAACGCTTCAAACTGCTGTTGCCAAGGCGGAAACCTGGGCAACGGTAGTTGGAAAGGGGAAAGGCAAGGGGAAGGGCAAAGCGTCCTCCTCGGCAACGCCCACTCCCGCTCCTGTCCCAGCAGCTCGTGCCCCCCCCTCCGCCGTGAAGCCGAAAGCGAAAAAGGCTACCCCTGCCGCCGGACCCAAGAAGGCGAAGGCGCTGAAAACTTCCAAATCCGCGGCTGTTGTGCTGACGCTGCAGCCCGAAGCCGCGGAAAAGGGCGTTACATACAGCGCCATCATTCAGACGGCGCAGGAGAAGGTCGATCTCCAAGGATTGGGGATCGACCGGATCAATTTCCGCCAGACGGCCACCGGAGCCAGGATGCTTGAAATTCCTGGCTCCCAAAGCAGCGACAAAGCGGACAGGCTCGCGGAGAAGCTCCGTGGTGTCCTGTCCGAGGTGGCCAACGTCGCGAGGCCCGTAAAGTCCGTGCAATTGCACGTGACGGGCCTGGACGACGCCGCCACAAAGGAGAAAGTGGCGGCGGCGGTCGCCAAGGTGGGCGGCTGTGACGTACTCCAAGTCAAAGCCGGAGAGATACGTCGCAGCTACGGCGGGACCGGATCCTCCCTTGTATCGTGTCCGATTCCGGTAGCTAAAGTGGTACTGGCACAGGGCAGGATCTTAGTGGGATGGAGCTCGGTGCGAGTGGTGGCACTGGCGGCGCTTCCCATGCGCTGCTTTAAGTGCATGGGACTCGGGCATACGCGTCCCCAGTGTCCCTCGTCGGCAGACAGGGGGGACCTGTGCTTCCGTTGTGGAGGCGCAGGCCACAAGGCGGCGAGCTGCCAGAGGAGGGCCCCGCACTGCGCGATATGCGCAGAGTCGGGGCGATCAGCCGAGCACAGGATGGGGGGACAAAACTGTGTCCCCCCAAAGACGAAGGGACAGGCCGCCAGGACCCCGGCCATCCCCCGACCAGCAGCCAGAGCCGCTCCTGAGGTTGTTCGCCGCGCGGCGAGCATGGAGGTTGTAACGTCCGATTGATATGGATCAAGTCGGACAACACAACCTCCTCCAGACGAATTTAAACCACTGCGTCAGGGCTCAGGATTTGCTAATGCAATCCCTGGCGCAGTGGCGGATCGATTTGGCGGTTGCTGCGGAGCCGTATTACATTCCCCAGTCCCATCCCTACTGGGCCGGGGATCTGGACGGCTCCGTAGCCATAATTGGACGTGCGGGTGGCGGCCCCCCCCTTTCTGTGTCAGAGAGGGGTTCGGGGTACGTGGTGGCCAAGTGGGAGAGGTATGCGGTAGTTGGCGCATACTTCTCCCCCAATAGAACCGTCGCGGAGCTGGAGGTCTATCTGGACCTCGTGGCCGCGGCGGTGAGAAGACAGGCGCCACGTCAGGTCCTCCTCATGGGGGACCTGAACGCCAAGGCCCAGGCCTGGGGCAACCCCTCCACTGACACTCGCGGGGAGACTGTCAGGGAGTGGGCGGTTGCCGCAGGGCTGACCCTGCTCAACAGAGGGTCGGTCCACACAGAGTCGGGGGATTCTCCACTGACTTGCACGATCCCACACGTCTGGGGGATGGCCCTAATGAGCTGGGTCATCCCTCCCTTGGCCGGGGCCCGTCACTGATGACGGGCCAACCGCCGGGGCGAGATGGTGATTGCTAACGCTACCCCATCTCGCCCCGACTAGGCGGCAGACTGCTCATCCCGGGTTTTTAGTGGGTAACCTCACTTACTACCCCCCCGTGGGGGTAGTAAGGCCCCTCAGGCGAGGACTCCCACATAACCACTCTGCTCCCCCCGGAGCCGGGTGGTATCCATAAAGGATTTTCCCGGGTCAAAAAAAAAAAAAAAAAAAAAAAAAAAAAAAAAAAAAAAAAAAAAAAAAAAAAAAAAAAAAAGGGTCGGTCCACACGTGCGTGCGACACAACGGGGGGTCCGTGGTGGACGTTTCGTTCGCCACCCCGGAAGTCGCAGCACGTGTCCAGGCCTGGAGAGTGGTGGGGGATGTGGCGACTCTCTCGGACCACAACTACATCCGGTTCGAGATCGCCACCTCCCACCAAGGAGGGACTCGGCGCGTGGAGAGGGCCTTCTTCCCGCGCTGGGCGATTGGTCGCCTCGATGCCGAGCTGGCTGAAGAGGCGGCTATCGTCCAGTCGTGGCTTGCCGCCCCCACGCACCCGGAGGCGGCCGTCGCGGCGAGCCGGTTCCGGGAGGCGGTGACGGCCGTCTGTGACGCCGCCATGCCGCGGTCCCGACCCCACCCCGAGCGCCACCAGGTTTACTGGTGGTGCTCGGAGATTGAGGATCTCCGAGCGCGATGCTCGGAGACGCGGCGCCTCTATTACCACTGCAGGAGGCGCCGCCACGGCCGGAGGGACGACCAGCTGCCGCCGGAGCAGCTGGCGGCCGAGCAGCTCCTGTACGGTAACGTAAAGATAGCCAAACAGGAGCTGAAGTTGGCCATCGGCCGGGCTAAGGCCCAAGGCTGGAGCGAGCAGTTGGAGGGCCTCGACAGGGACCCATGGGGGCGCCCGTATAAGTCTGCCCGGAATAAGTTCCGGGGCAGAGCGCCCCCTATCACGGAGTCCCTGGAGCCAGAGCTCCTGGAGAGGGTGCTGGGGGGTCTATTCCCCGACAGCGACCCCCACTACACCCCTCCATCGATGGCCACCCCGTCCTTCCAGGAGGAGGAGGACCCGGCCTCCATTCCGCCTATTTCAGAGGTGGAGATGGAGGTAGCAGTCTCTCGCCTGAGAGGCAAGAAGACTGCCCCGGGACCAGACGGGATTCCCGGGCGGGTCCTCAGGATCGCCCTTAGGGAGATGGGCGGTCAGCTTCGGGAACTGTTCGACGCGTGCCTCACGTCGGGTCAGTTCCCGAAGCTCTGGAAGGACGGGCGATTGTGCCTGTTGCGGAAGGAAGGGCGAGACGCAGACTCGCCCGCCACATACAGGCCAATCGTGCTGCTGGATGACACGGCGAAGCTACTGGAGAGAATAGTGGCTTCCCGTGTCATCCGGCACCTGGGGGGAACTGGGCCTGGCCTTTCAGAGGCCCAGTTCGGATTCAGAGCAGGGCGGTCGACGATAGACGCCCTGCTCTGGATCAAGGGGTGGACGCAGGACGCGGTCGGCGGGGGGAAAAAGGCGTTGGCTGTCTCGCTGGACATTGCCAACGCCTTCAACAGCCTACCGCACGGAACGATACGGGAGGCGCTCCGCTATCACGGAGTGCCCCTGTATCTGCGTAGGCTGTTGGCCGACTACCTCCAGGACCGCGAGGTCCTGGTGGAGGGACGCGACGGTCTGAGGCAACGTCGCGTGTCCTGCGGGGTTCCACAGGGGTCGGTGTTGGGACCGCTCCTGTGGAACATTGGCTACGACTGGGTGCTCCGCGGCACTTTTCCCGCAAGTATGCGGGTTGCGTGCTACGCGGATGACACCCTAGTCGTAGTCAAGGGGAGGGACCTCGGGGAGACGGTGCGGCGGGCCACGGTGGCAACAACACTCGTGGTCGGCCGCATACGTGCCCTGGGACTGGAGGTCGCCCTCTCCAAGACCGAGGCCCTAATGTTCCATGGGCCTCGGGGGGGACCCCCTCCAGGAACGAGGATAGACCTGGACGGGGTCCTGGTCCGGGTTGGGACCCAGATGAGGTACCTGGGTCTCATCCTGGACGGGCGGTGGACTTTTGGGGCCCACTTCTCTCAACTGGCCCCAAGAGTCATAGGCGCCGCAGCCGCCCTTGGGAGGCTGCTGCCCAACGTGGGCGGCCCGAGCGCCACATGTCGTCGCCTGTACTCCGGAGTGATCCGGAGTATGGCCTTGTACGGGGCACCTGTCTGGGTGGACGCCCTCGGTCGCGCCAATAAGGCCCTGCTGCGTCGTCCGCAGCGGGTCATCGCGACGAGGGCGATACGCGGGTACCGGACGGTGTCCTGGACGGCGGGATGCGTGTTGGCCGGTGATCCCCCCTGGGAGCTCCAAGCGGAGATCCTCGCCGAAGTGTACCACTTCGTGGCGGCGAGGAGATCCCGCGGGGAGCCTCCAGCGTGGGAGGAGGTCACGCGCATGCGACGGCAGGCGCGGGCCGCCCTGTTGCGGCGGTGGACGGAGGACCTGGCTCCACCGGTCCCTGGACAGAGGACGGTGGATGCCATTCGCCCGGTCCTTCGGAGGTGGGTAGGGCGGCGATTCGGGTCGCTCACCTTCCGATTGGTGCAGGTGCTTTCCGGGCATGGATGTTTCGGAAAGTACCTGCATCACATCGCAAGACGTGAGGCGACCCCCGCCTGTCACGAGTGTGGAGCGCCAGAAGACACGGCGCTCCACACGCTGGAGGAGTGTGCCGCGTGGAGTCCCATGCGGCACGCCCTCACAGCGGTCATAGGCGCAGATCTGTCGCTGCCGAGCGTGGTTAACGCTATGCTCGGCAGCGACGGATCGTGGCAGGCGGTGGTCTCTTTCTGCGAAGAGGTGATGGCGCAGAAAGAGGCCGCGGAGCGGGCGAGGGAGGACGACGTCCTCGCAGACCCGCTCCGGCGTAGACCTGGACGGCGGGATGCGTGTTGGCCGGTGATCCCCCCTGGGAGCTCCAAGCGGAGATCCTCGCCGAAGTGTACCACTTCGTGGCGGCGAGGAGATCCCGCGGGGAGCCTCCAGCGTGGGAGGAGGTCACGCGCATGCGACGGCAGGCGCGGGCCGCCCTGTTGCGGCGGTGGACGGAGGACCTGGCTCCACCGGTCCCTGGACAGAGGACGGTGGATGCCATTCGCCCGGTCCTTCGGAGGTGGGTAGGGCGGCGATTCGGGTCGCTCACCTTCCGATTGGTGCAGGTGCTTTCCGGGCATGGATGTTTCGGAAAGTACCTGCATCACATCGCAAGACGTGAGGCGACCCCCGCCTGTCACGAGTGTGGAGCGCCAGAAGACACGGCGCTCCACACGCTGGAGGAGTGTGCCGCGTGGAGTCCCATGCGGCACGCCCTCACAGCGGTCATAGGCGCTGATCTGTCGCTGCCGAGCGTGGTTAACGCTATGCTCGGCAGCGACGGATCGTGGCAGGCGGTGGTCTCTTTCTGCGAAGAGGTGATGGCGCAGAAAGAGGCCGCGGAGCGGGCGAGGGAGGACGACGTCCTCGCAGACCCGCTCCGGCGTAGACGAACTGGGGGAAGGAGAAGGCGATTCGGGCGCCTTCTCGCTCTTACCTAGTGCTGTGCGGATCATCGGTGGAGAGTCGGGGGATTCTCCACTGGCTTGCACGATCCCACACGTCTGGGGGATGGCCCTAATGAGCTGGGTCATCCCTCCATTGGCCGGGGCCCGTCACCGGTGACGGGCCAACCGCCGGGGCGAGATGGTGATTGCTAACGCTACCCCATCTCGCCCCGACTAGGCGGCAGACTGCTCATCCCGGGTTTTTAGTGGGTAACCTCACTTACTACCCCCCCGTGGGGGTAGTAAGGCCCCTCAGGCGAGGACTCCCACATAACCACTCTGCTCCCCCCGGAGCCGGGTGGTATCCATAAAGGATTTTCCCGGGTCAAAAAAAAAAAAAAAGGGGTGCCCAGGTGGTGGAGGGACGCGACGGTCTGAGGCGACGTCGCGTGTCCTGCGGGGTTCCACAGGGGTCGGTGTTGGGACCGCTCCTGTGGAACATTGGCTACGACTGGGTGCTCCGCGGCACGTTTCCCGCAAGTATGCGGGTTGCGTGCTACGCGGATGACACCCTAGTCGTAGTCAAGGGGAGGGACCTCGGGGAGACGGTGCGGCGGGCCACGGTGGCCACAACACTCGTGGTCGGCCGCATACGTGCCCTGGGGCTGGAGGTCGCCCTCTCCAAGACCGAGGCCCTAATGTTCCATGGGCCTCGGGGGGGACCCCCTCCAGGAACGAGGATAGACCTGGACGGGGTCCTGGTCCGGGTTGGGACCCAGATGAGGTACCTGGGTCTCATCCTGGACGGGCGGTGAACTTTTGGGGCCCACTTCACTCAACTGGCCCCAAAAGTCATAGGCGCCGCTGCCGCCCTTGGGAGGCTGCTGCCCAACGTGGGCGGCCCGAGCGCCACATTTCGTCGCCTGTACTCCGGAGTGATCCGGAGTATGGCCTTGTACGGGGCACCTGTCTGGGTGGACGCCCTCGGTCGCGCCAATAAGGCCCTGCTGCGTCGTCCGCAGCGGGTCATCGCGACGAGGGCGATACGCGGGTACCGGACGGTGTCCTGGACGGCGGGATGCGTGTTGGCCGGTGATCCCCCCTGGGAGCTCCAAGCGGAGATCCTCGCCGAAGTGTACCACTTCGTGGCGGCGAGGAGATCCCGCGGGGAGCCTCCAGCGTGGGAGGAGGTCACGCACATGCGACGGCAGGCGCGGGCCGCCCTGCTGCGGCGGTGGACGGAGGACCTGGCTCCACCGGTCCCTGGACAGAGGACGGTGGATGCCATTCGCCCGGTCCTTCGGAGGTGGGTAGGGCGGCGATTTGGGTCGCTCACCTTCCGATTGGTGCAGGTGCTTTCCGGACACGGATGTTTCGGAAGGTACCTGCATCACATCGCAAGACGTGAGGCGACCCCCGCCTGTCACGAGTGTGGAGCGCCAGAAGACACGGCGCTCCACACGCTGGAGGAGTGCGCCGCGTGGAGTCCCATGCGGCGCGCCCTCACAGCGGTCATAGGCGCAGATCTGTCACTGCCGAGCGTGGTTAACGCTATGCTCGGCAGCGACGGATCGTGGCAGGCGGTGGTCTCTTTCTGCGAAGAGGTGATGGCGCAGAAAGTGACCGCGGAGCGGGCGAGGGAGGACGACGTCCTCGCAGACCCGCTCCGGCGTAGACGAACTGGGGGAAGGAGAAGGCGATTCGGGCGCCTTCTCGCTCTTACCTAGTGTTGTGCGGATCATCGGTGGAGAGTCGGGGGATTCTCCACTGGCTTGCACGATCCCACACGTCTGGGGGATGGCCCTAATGAGCTGGGTCATCCCTCCCTTGGCCGGGGCCCGTCACCGGTGACGGGCCAACCGCCGGGGCGAGATGGTGATTGCTAACGCTACCCCATCTCGCCCCGACTAGGCGGCTCATCCCGGGTTTTTAGTGGGTAACCTCACTTACTACCCCCCCGTGGGGGTAGTAAGGCCCCTCAGGCGAGGACTCCCACATAACCACTCTGCTCCCCCCGTAGCCGGGTGGTATCCATAAAGGATTTTCCCGGGTCAAAAAAAAAAGGGGTGCCCAGGTGGGTGCTGGCTATAACCAGCACCAGATTTGGTAATATTGAGAAAACTATAGCTCCGATCGCTCTCAATCCAACGGGAAACGATCGGGGATCGCGACCCGCGTGTTTTAATGCGCGGAACTATATATAATATAAGGGAAAAACACAAAATTTTGAATAAATATGCCGAAAAAATTTTAATAACTTTTACACAATTGAAGCTTTTATTCTGAAACTACGTAGAATGAACCGCTACTAGCCGCCGCTAATTACTAAAAACAAAACCAACATACAAGATGGAAACCAACAAAGACAACACAAAAAAAAAACGAAAATTCTATCTCAAACATTGCCAAAAACTGGTTTTTGATGTCTGATGTAGAAAATTTCTAAAAAACAGTACCAATTAAACTGTCTCAATGAGTTACGCTACCAAGACGCAACTTTTGGTAGGCTACACTTGGTATTAATACGTAAAATTGACTTTGTTATTTCCGTAATGTATGGGGGCGTGGTACCCCTAAGGTGGTGGTGAAAGTATACTTTCAGACTTTGCCCTTCACTTTCATTTATCGTAAAAGACAAATCCACAGAGGCAATTGCAAGCACTTGAACTGGAATGACAATTATGGTGATTCTGCGTATTTATATCCTCTCTCTTTTTTGGCCTGTATAATATTAGAAGAAAAGTAGGATTCCTCGCTCATTCCACGGGAAAACATTTTTTTTTTTTGGAATAAAAAGTAGCCTTTGTGTTTATTCAGGGCGTTATCTACCTCCATACCAAATTTCATCAACATTGGTATAACCGCGCCCTGGTTAGCTATCTAACAAATATACTACAATTTGTTTCTCATCCCACGGGAACACTATAATTTTCAGAATTAGAGCATATGTGCTTATACAGCGTGCTAGTTAACTCCATACAAAATTTTATCAAAAAAGGTAAATTTGCAGTCTGATTAGCTAGCTATCAAATATATTACAATACCCACGGGGACACTATACATTTTCAGAACAAAAAGTAGCCTATATGTTATTTATTTCCGGATGTTATCTGTTTTTTATTATTGCTTTGATCACAATCTCACCTGATGTTATGGTCGAATGTGTTAACAGGCTTAACCTGAATTACTGGCTCTCAAGGACAATTGGAAAACACCGTTAAGTCCTTGGCGACAGATTTTCTACTTGAGGGCGGTCGCTAGCCAGGTCATTTGCAAAATGCCGCGGCGGGATTTGAACCATGGAACTGTTGTGCGGCATTCGATAATCAATACAACTGAGCCCTCACTGCTTCCAAATCTACCTTCATAACAAATTTCATCCAAATTGATTAAGCCGTTTGCACGTGAAGAAGTAGCAAACATACAAACACACACTCAAACTTTCGCATTTATAATATTAGTAGGATTCCGCGCTTAACTCATGGCAACCCCATATTTTTTCGCCAAAAAAGTAACCTAAGAGTGTTATTATATTGTTATAAAAATTAGTTTGTCCTTGCCTTGGTAAGCTAGCAAACAAAAATAATACAAATACTTGCTCATCCCACGGGAACACTATACTTTTTCGGAATTAAAAGTAGCCTGTGTTATTCTAGGGTGCTATCTACCTTCAAACCAAACTTCATCAAAATTGATTCACTTGGGCCTGAAGAAGTAACAAACATATATAGGTACACTCACAAACTTTCGCATTTATAATACTAGTAGGATAGCGCACACAGAAGAATAATACATAGCTATAATTTATAAATACTGTTACAGCCGACTCGTCCACTGCTGAACACAGCCTCCCCTATTAAGGGGGTATTTGCCATAATCCCCACGCTTGGCAGGCGGCTTGGGGATCCCAGTGTAAGATGGCAGTTCTGTAGAAGGTGCTGCTGCCCACCTTCCAGTATTTTTCCCTTAGTCGCCTCTTACGACACCTACGGGATGATATGGGGAGGTGCAACTCTAATCCGGCACCCCACGGGGGATAATTTATAAATATAATATTGTGTAAATTGTTCATAATATAACGATAAGTGTCTAGTAAGTAGGAAAAAATCTACCATATGCGGTCTATTCTGAAGTGCGCTGCAAAAACCTTTACGTAATTTATAGCGGAAATGATTATTTTAAATTGTCCTACAAAAAAGCCCGCAAAAGCATATATTTTATATGTAAGCCATTATCGTCAATATAGTGAAAGCGAAATGCCAAAAAAAAATTTTTTTTTTAATGCGTTTTATGTTGTAACAAATTGATCCTTATCAAACTAATATTATAAAGGCGAACGTTTGTGAGAGTGCTTTTATGTTTGTTACTGCTTCACGCTCAAACGGCTGGACCAATTTTGATGTAATATGCTATAGTGGTAGATGAGGTGATTAACACATAGAATACTTTTTATCATCATCATCCATCACCACGAGGGTGTAACCGCGGGCGCAACTATTATTTTTATAATAAATAGATTCAGGCGTTACTTTGCAGATGTCCATCTTTAATAATAACACATATTTTGAAAATATTTTAGGAAAACAATTGAAAAATATATCTAGTGACAATTCCGCCTAATTTTCCTGTTAAGCCAAAGTGACGTCACAAACGCCACGCAGTCAAACTGGAAGAATTTTTGACGCGTTTCGATTTTACACGAAGTATCCTCAGGAGGTCATGACTCTACGAGCGAATGATCGAGTTTTTTTTAATTATTTTTTATTTATTTAAATAATTAATTGCGGTAAATTAAAAAAAAAAGTTGAGTGCGTAATAAACATGGAATTAATAAGTACTACGTACTAGTACTTATTACTTCCATGGTAATAGACTATATTATGACAGTAAAATCGGTGCATTTATAATATATTATACATGGGAATAAATTTCATAGTTGTGAATCACAACACATTCAATTTGAACTTTTTATCAGTGATTGATTCTTCATGTGGGTGCTGGGTTCAGCTTGTCGCAGCAGTGTCACAGTCGTATATTGTACAAGTCCAATAGCGTTCAGAAATATTACGCTGTTATTAATCTGTTACTATTTATCTCCACATAGATTGTGATCGCTTTATTACTTATATATGTCGTTAAGCCATAACGATGCGATTACAGCGATAGTTCAGTCGATTGAAAACACCGAATTTTATCGGTATCAATATCTTATCTAATTTTATGCAACAATTTCTCGTAATGTTTGCTTACAGACCCACCAACTTATCTGTTCAGGTGGCAGAAAAAAGAACTAAAACTTTCCCTCAAATTGTGACAGTCTGTAGTTGATTTCCATGACCAGTAGCGCCCTCGAAAACTGCACAGTTAAGTTGGTGGTACTATAATAATTTAAGCGACCACTTTGACATCTTTATGAGGATGCATTGAGATCAATAAAATTTATCATAAACGAAGTTGCTTGCGAATGTTGAAAGTCAACGTGAGTTTGCTGTGTTTTTGCGCATTTTCTGCCTTATCTTATACTGACTTCAAAAAAAGAAACATTAGAAAAAAATAGAACGAACTTCCAACCTTGAAAAGTATGATATAACTTCTGGAAGTCAGAACACGTTAATGTGAAGTTGATGTTTTTATTTTTATTTTATTTATTTATTTCTGGTCAGCCAACAATTATTACATTTTTATATACATGACTATTTTTCTAGATAATATGGTACACTGCTTAATGTATAATCTCTTCAAACAGCATGGTACCGACTTCCACAAATTATTTCACACTCTTCATTGATGGAAATCGGTTGCGTTTGGTTTTTTAGGGTTCCGTACCCAAAGGGTAAAAACGGGACCCTTATTACTGAGACTTCGCTGACCGTCCGTCCGTCTGTCACCAGGCTGTATCGGTGATAGCTAGACAGTTGAAATTTTCACAGATGATATATTTCTATTGCCGCTATAACAACAAATACTAAAAATAAAATAAAATAAATATTTGAGGGAGGCTCCCATACAACAAACTTGATTTTTTTATCGTTTTTTACTCGATACTAATAACGGTGACTGGTAGACGCTTTAACTATTCACAGAATATTTAGTTTTATGTTCTCTTTAAATGTTATTAATTAAAATAAAATAAATAATTAAGGGGGCTTCCATACAATAAAAGAGGTTTTCACCGTACCTACCTAGCGCAATCGGACACTGCGAAAAGTGTCTGTAACTAGCAAGATTAGATTACAGATAATGGTACAGACCCTTCGTGCGCGAGTCCCACTCGCACTTGGCCGGTATTTTTTATTTTATTTATTTTTAAATCAAAAGATTTGACCTAGGAATCAGACCAAACTATAGAAGCTAAGGAGCCAAAAAACTTTCGCGAGTTTTGTCCATAATTATTAGTAACCGGTTAGGACTCGCGTAATAATTTAATAATAATAATTAAACATATAATAATAAATAATTATAGAAGCTAATGTTGTAAGTTAAGGATGTTCGATTGGTGTACACCGCCACCAACTTATCTGTTCAGGTGGCAGAAAAAAGAACTACCACATTCCTTCAAATTGTGACAGTTTGTAGTTGATTTCCTTGATCAGCAGCGCCCTCGCCAACTGCACAGTTAAGTTGGTGGTACTACAACTATGTTTAGTGCAGCGGAGATGACTACAGCTTTGATCCTTTGTGAGGTAAGCTTGAGTTGAAAGTTAGTTCCATTCTGTTTTGAAAAAAATTGTTACGAACTCCTTTTTGTGATAAAGACAGCTTACAAGATCAATCGCGTAAAATAGTGTTTAACATCGATAACAGCATATACTATTAAATCATCAGCCGGATTGTCCACTGATGAACACAGCCCATTATGAAGGTAATTGCCATAATCCCCACGCTAGGCAGGCGTCTTGGGGATCGCAGTTTAAGATATCAGTTCCTTAGAAGGTGCTGCTGGCCACCTTCCAGTATTTTACCTTAATCGCCACTTACGACACCCACAGGTGGCAATGAGGGTACATTTCCACCTCACATCCAAATATGCGAATGTATTTATCAATTAGTTGACTGCAACTTATGAACTACTAAACTGATTTTTATGTTTTTTTTATGGGTGACCCTCGAATGTATAATATTATAACAAAACTATTTTTGATAATCTTTTCACTCAAAAATCTAAAATTGGTGAACATATTACAAAATGACAAATATACGATAGGACTATGAGTTCATTAAGCACTTATATTTGTAATTTTGTAATGTAATCCGCATAGCAGGCGTTATTGCAAACCTAACAATATTAAAATTGGTGAACATATATAAAATAAATACACGCGGTCAAACATAGAACGTCCTCCTTTTTTGAAAGTCGGTAAATATACCTTTGTTGTAATCGTTTCCACCAGTACTTAGCTAAACTAAGCAATGAATACAGTGTGTTCCGGCAGCATTCCTTGAGAGCCAGAAAAATTACAGGCACATGAGACTGTATGTCTCAGCGTGACGGACGCAGTGCAATTCGTTCGGACGAAATGCGTCTGTTATACATAAGTTTGCCTCGTGCTTATTCCATCCCAATCACATTAAAAAAATACTTAGCAAAGCAAATGGATTGAAACACCTCCCTAGCTTATCAACATACCTTTTATGGAAAATCAGCTCAAGGTTAAATCTTGTCATAGGACTCAATTCCCTCTAGATACAGTCCTGTTTTTTTCCTATTGTATTTTTTTTGAGGTTGTACTTTAAAAACTGTTAGTCAAAAAAATAGTGACTAACTTCTGACTATTAGTTTTTACACTACTGCCCAAAAATAGAGTGTTATGTTTTTGTTTCCATGATTCATGTATGTATGTTTATGAATTTCTTTATTCTACCATTACTTCTAAATGGCTTAACCGATTTTAATGTATCATATATCCTTAGATTTGTCTTGATAGCGCAGATGACACACACATGAAAAGAAAAAAAATAAAACTAGCGTATTTTAAACGCCCTATTTTGAAAGAAAAATGTTTTTTTCTTTCAAACCAATAGACTTGGGTAAAAAAATTAAAGATTTAAAAAAACGATTACTTAACTAAAATAAATAATTTTCAGTCGGGATTGTAACTTTTTTGATTAATTTATGTCAGAACAAATTATAATTTTAGGTTATTTTGTGATAACGAGGTAACCACTACAATTTTCAACATAGTTTTTTATATAATTATTCTGAAATTTTCATCAGTTTTCCAGCACAATAATAGTCTACGATAAACCATTTTACGATAAGAAAACACAAACAAATAGTGTTGTATCTAATAAACATATTTCTATTCACTACAGCTCTAGGGGAAATCTTATCAAATAAGTTAAACTCAATAAGTTTCAGTGGAAGTCGCCCTTGGGAGCCAGAAAACGAAACAAACAAACTTCGCACCACTGAACGTATTCAGTTTGCAAAACTCTATTTTGTTGTAAGAAACATATTTGGTAGTGGGTTTTATTTATAATAACTTTTTTAATGTGATTGTTACGAAACAAGCACGAGTCTCTCTAAAGGAGTGATGGCTAAGTGGCATTGGCTATGGACTGCCATGCAGCAGGTCCATGGTCCGAATCCCGCTTTGGGCTTGAGCTTCACCGCATGTTGGTAGCGCATTTTAAGAAATTCCGCCTGCGTAGCGACCCTCATGTAGAAAATCTGTCGCCAAGCACCTAACAGTAATCCGGCAGCTATCCCTGAGAGCCAGTAATTTCAGGTTAAGCCTGTTAACACGTTCGACCACATCATCACTTACCATCAGGTGAGATTGTGGTCAAAGGCTTACATATCAGCAGTAAAATAAAAACTAAAAAAGAGCTAATCTCTGCCTATAACGTTACAATTGCATTTCATCATAAGTGACGAACAGCACTGCGCCCATCACCCTGAGACGTTGTTGAGTCTCATGCCTGTAATTTTACTGGCTCTCAAGGAATGCTGCCGTAACACACTGTTAGGTGCTTTGCGACAGATTTTCTGCTTGAGGGAGCTAGCCAGACGAGTATCCGCAAAATGCCCTCCCACCATGAAGTGAGCTCAAGCCGACGGACTGTGAAGAAAAATCTCGGTTAAGTGCAAGATGAAACTCATGCATCAATGGTTTCATTACACTACATACTGCGACAAAATATGTTTATTTCGTAGTACCAACTATCACCATAGTAATTAGCCAAATGCAAAATGTAATTCTTTTTTTGGGGTTCCGTTATAAAAAACGGCACCCTATTATTAAGCCTCAGTTGTCCGTTCGTCCGTCTGATCTTCAAAAGGCTGCATATATGAAGCTGTAATGGGTAGAAGATTAAAATTTTCATAGAATATATGTTGTTATAGGGGATTGCCGAACCAATAATATTAAAAGCAAACAGATAAAAATTAACGGGTGACCTCATAAAAGAATAGTATAATTGTTAACGTCTGTTTACTTTTCGGATATACATTACATATAAGCTTCAAAACTGGAATGATTATAGGCCAATACTTACTATATAACAACCAATATAATATAGCGGCCAAGTGTGGGTCGGAGTCACGCTAAGGATCTCGAAATGTAAGAAAAAAAGTTTTGTTGTTACTTCTTTGTTGTCGGGGAAACCTCTTTTCAAAATGATTTTAAAATGATACAAAAAATAGCTCACATCTTCATTAAATAAGGAGGAGCTGCTAATGCAGCTTAACAAGCTTTGACGTCTGTCACCGTTGAACTCGTAGCATAGAACATATAATAATAATACGTTTCGTTATACAAAAAAACCGGCCAGGTGCGAGTCGAACTCTCGCACCGAGACCTGTAGGTATATACGTAAAAGTTATAGTATTTTTATTGCTAAATGAAAGCCATATTGTTTTAAAACAATAAGTAATATTTTTATTATATTTTGTGACTAAGAATGTATGCTTTTCGCAATTTTTCCTTTATCTGTGCTATAAGACGTTGCTTCGTACCAAATTTAGAGATTCTGATTTTACGGGTAGCACTGTACTGTATCAACCAGATCGTCCACGGTTGAACACAGCCTTCCCTATTAAGGGGGTATTTGCCATAATCCCCACGCTTGGCAGGCGGCTTGGGGATCGCTGTGTGAGTTGCCAGTTCTTTAGAAGGCGCTGATTCCCACCTTCAAGTATTTTTCCCTTAGTCGTCTCATACGACACCCACTGGATCGTATGGAAAGGTGCAATTCTAACCCGGCACCCCACGGGAAAGTACCCGTAGTAGTGTAGGTATTGATTCCCTTCCGAGTGTCAGAAATTTGCGGCATAAACGGCTGTATCCTTTGATTGCGATGGCTTAGAAGTTTGATTTTTTCATAGCTCTAAGGGACAGTAGACTTGAGTACCTATTTGATATGAATTACAGCTTAATATCTCACGCGTTCCTGAGAAAAAGGGTCAGAAAAATGGTGAAAGGAAATTTTGCGAAAGTCCACATGGCTAGCGACCATAAGTTGGATGGGTGACCGCTAGTGATATTACTAATGAGCGCTTCCCTGCTTCGGAGGGCACGTTAAGCCATCGGTCCCGGTTGTCGTCTCAGGATGGCAGTCGTTATAGCATGGTGGTAGGGCATTTTGCGAATGCCCACCTGGCTAGTTACCACCCTCAAGTAGAAAATCTATCGCCAAGCACTTAACGGTGTGTTCCAGCAGCTGTCCTTGAGAGCCAGTAATTTTAGGTTAAGCCTATTAATACATTGGACCACATCATCACTTACTAGAGACACTACTGGGAATGTGGTAAAAGCCTAACCAATCAGAATTAAAAAAAATATTTATAGCCAACTTTATTCATTCAAACCACAATAATTGTTAAAATATTTAATATTACCGAACAACTCAAATATTGTCTCTCCGAAAACCTTTTAGGATTTTAATAACATCCATTAAGAAGGGAACTCTCCCACGGGTATTTAAACAATTTTTCGGAGACAATCTAGATGTTTGTCCCTCAAGTACGAAAGGGTTGTTTTTGTTTAAAGGATATTAAGGGATTTTATTAAATAGATTTACATATTTAGGAAATCTGTTTTTTATTACTTGCGGTATGCCTTTATTAACAAAATACTACGAACTATATACAAGACTACAGCTACTACAATAAAAGTATTTAGATCCCTATAAGTCATTGCAGACTCACAGGTAGTCCAAATGTATCTAGCCCACTACCAGTTGGCAGCGTGCCCAGCATGCTGGCAGCATTGAGCCGTTGAATTGCAATGCTTATTCTTTGAGCCAAATAGGTGCCAGCATTTTGATCACATCGACCGACCAAGCGCTCTGATAAGATTTGGAAAAATGTAACCAAACAAACGGTTCAAATATGTAACCCATACCGAGGTAAGCATAGCATAGCATAGCATTTAGGAAAACTGTTTCGTTGATATATTGTTTTAAATTATAAATAAGGCCATAAATTACAATAAACCTAACATATAATTGATGCTGGTTACAAGTGGCTAAATAACCATTAATTGTAGCATCTTACAGGGAAGGCATTTGTTCAACAGTGGAGGTTTCTGGTCGGAAAAATACTTGAACAATTCTGCTTCTGACCACCAGTCACCTACGTAATTTAAACTTATTTATCAATGTACTTATTTCGTTGATAAAAGACGTTTAAAAAGAGTTTCTTGCTAGTTCTTGTCGCAGTGGCTATATAATTAGAATCTTTGTTTAATTTACCTGTTGATTTATTTTCCGTTACAAAGTTCCTAATTTAACTGCATCTTACCTACCTATAATAAACTCATATGTTATGTTGTGAATTTTCTGTGTTGCTTATAAATCGGATAACAGCGTTCTTGATTTCTCTAATTTTCGCGTTTTTATCATCGGTTTAATTCCTATATCTCTATTCTCCTTTACTGTATCAGCCGAAGTGTCCACCGCTGAACACAGGCTGTGTTTAGCGGTGGACAATTTAGCGGTGGACATTTGACCCCGTCAAGAGGGGGTTTGGCATAATCCCCACGCTTGGCAGGCGCTTGGGGATCGCAGTGTAAGATAACGTTTCCACAGAAGGCGCTGCTGCCCACCTTCCAGTATTTTTTTCCCTTAGTCACCTCTTACTACACCTACGGGAAGAGATGGGGGTGGGGACATTCTGTGCTAGGTTAGCCTCGACGTAAAACATCTACAACCACATCATCAATTACCATCAGATGAGGTAGTAGTCAAAAGCAAGCCTATCAGGTATAAGATAAATAAAAATTTTTACCAAAAAAATAGAACCGACTTCAACACTCAAATGTGTGAAATAACTTGTTGAAGTCGGTACCATGACGGTTCAAAAGTACCTATCATCACAATATTGTGCGCATGGTACCGACTTCGACAAGTTATTTCACACATTTGAGTGTTGAAGTCGGTTCTATTTTTTTGGTAAAAAATTTTATTTTGCCCTTTTTAGTGACCCTTGCTACTTATGGGCTTATGTTTAACTTACCACCAGATATAGTAACATATAACAGACTTAAATTATCAAAATAAGACTTGCTTGCAGCATAATACACGTTTTATCTTCCTATCCAAAATTTTATTTCTATCTTATACCGTTGAGGAAATATTACTGTGTTTAATTTGTTATTAAATTTGAGCTTCGATGAGAATTCATCATGATAGGAAAATACTTTTCAGTTATTGGGGTGTAACTCAAAAACGGCTTGTCCGATTTTGATGAAATTTAAATAGGACTACACGGCAAGCATCAGCTTTTAAATAAATAAAGGTTATCAAAATCGGTTCACCCAGTCAAAAGTTCTAAGGTAACAAACATTGATTATAATATCAGGACAGGAAAACACTTTTTCAGTTTTTGGAGTGTAACTCAAAAACTGCTAAATCGATTTTGATGAAATTTAAATGGGACCACACGGCAAGCATCAGCTATCAAATAAAAAAAGAATTATTAAAATCAGTTTACCCAGTCAGAAGATATGAGGTAACAAACATAAAAAAAAAAAAAAAAAAAAAAAAAATACAGACGAATTGAGTACCTCCTCCTTTTTTGAAGTCGGTAGAAAACCAGTCAAGTGCGAGTGGGACTCGCGCACGAAGGTTTCCGTACCATTATCTCGTTTTCATTATTATTATTTTTAGCAAATAAACAGCGAAAACCTCATTTGTTGTATGGGAACCCCCATAATTATTTATTTTATTTTAATAAATTATATTTAAAGAAAACATAAAACTTAATATTCTGTGAATAGTTAAAGCGTCTACATGACACCGTTATTAGTAAGTATCGAGCAAGAAACGGTAAAATAGTCAAGTTTGTTGTATGGGAGCCATCTTAAATATTTATTTAAATTTTATTTTTATTATTTGTTGTTATTGCGGCAATAGAAATACATCATCTGCAGAAAATGCCGACAGAGCCCGAGTGATAAGCGTAGACGCAATGGTAATAGAACACTCAAAGGGAGAAGTTGCTGACCAACTTGGTTGCATTAAAGCCTCAGAACACCATGAGGTAGTTGTGTATGAAGACAGAGGAGAAAATCTTAGTTACCTCAAAAAACCCATACACAACAATGCAACTGATTGTTGGGGACATCCGATCCCGAGTTCAGTTACCAAAAGTGGCTCAGAAAGGCTCCAAGAAAGAGCAGAGGCAGAAAGAAGCCAGGAATGTAGCCCAAAAAAGAATAGTGGGCGAGTCGCCGCATTCCTGACAGCTTTCGGTACAGCAGTAGGAAGCTTATTCCGATACCCATCCCAACCCCGAAACCCAATGCCCACAAAACCACCACCCCGTGGCAAAGCACCATCAAAGGTTACCAGGACGAGAGCCGACATGGGACAGGTCAGTCCGCCCCGATATATCCCGGCACAGGAACCAACGAGCCATGCAGCTAATGCCATCCTAGAGTTTCTAGCCATTATAAGGGCAACCAGAGAGGTCAACCACAGAAACTGCGAAAACATCTTGCAGTCCTTCAGGCTAGAAAATGAAAACCTTCTAAAGGTGAGACTAGAAGAGGCAGAAGCCGCTATATACAACAACGACACATCCCAGGTCATCAAGGGGAAAATGTCAGGTAAGTATATGGCGGCATACAATGCAACAGGCGGATTTGTGTCCCTGGACGAGGGAGCAACGGAGCGACTAGGGAGGCCTAAATACGCGACACCACAAAACGACCCAATAGTAGTAACGGCCCAGTGCACCAAAATAATGTTAGATGACCGTATCCTCGAAATGGCTAAATCTATTGCGGGGGGATCGGACATAGAAGCATTCTGGAAACACTGGGAAGTACCGAAAATACAATGGGTAAATGGAGTTCCAGGATGTGGCAAAACAACTTGGGTGGTAAGGCAATTCGATGTGGACAGGGACATCATTATCACAACAACCACAGAAGCAGCGAAAGACCTGAGGGAGAAGCTTGCGCACCGAATCGGAGACTTGGTGAAAACCAAGGTGCGCACAATGGCTTCAGTCCTCGTAAATGGTTTTAAAAGGACTGAGAGCTACAGCCGCCTCACAGTGGATGAAGCTCTCATGAACCATTTCGGAGCCATAGTCATGGCTTCCAGGCTGGCTGGAGTTGGTGAACTTGTCCTCATCGGAGATATCAATCAGCTGCCTTACATCGATAGAGATAATCTCTTCGTATTAAGGTACAACCGCCCTAACCTGGTCACAAACATCACCCAGGAGTTGTTATGCACGCATCGGAACCCAATGGATGTCGCGTACGCACTGAGGGAAATATACTCTGGTATATATTCCTCAGCTCCCCGTATTAAGTCACTTGAGCTTGAAAGGTACACGGGTGCAAAAATCCCCAAATCCCTCCCGAACACCTTATTCCTGGTTCACACTCAGGAAGAAAAGGAGGCCCTAACAAGCCAGGGCTACGGAGAGGGAAAGGGATCACGCACCCTTACCATCCACGAGGCTCAGGGACTTACATACGAGTCGGTCATCGCCATCAAGACCAAGAGCAGCATGAAGCTGCACGAGAGCGTCCCGCACGCAGTCGTTGCAGTTTCACGTCATACTGGAACCTTCAGATATTACGCAGATGACGAAGAAGACGCCATAGGACGGTTCGTTAGGAAGGCGATGGTTGCGACACCAAAAGCTATCCATGATTACAACCTCAAAATGGCGATCAAAGATCGAAATAGCGTGGTAATGGAGACCCTGTTAAAATGTGACGTGGGAGAATGACAAAAAAAAAATATGTCAATTTTTGTATGTTATTTTCATATATATAATATTATTGTAGTCCCAAATTATAAATATGTGTAATAATTGTAATCGTTGGCACGGGTATCCAGAGCGGTCATGCTCACATAAAGGTGTTGTCTAGCGGCGGTGTTGTGTGTCGGGTCGCCATCTTCCCTCAGAAATGGTTGAGGAAGGCGATGGCTGGCACATGCGTCAACTCGTGAGCGGGTGCTGCTAGAGAACACCGGTCTGTTCTGAATGCTAGTGCCAATGACTTAACCGGAAAAAAAAAGAAATTTCTTTTAGCACTGTTCCCTCTTAGAATGTTGTATGTATATTTTCTAATTCTAGTAATAATTAAAAAAAATATGTCACTATTAAAAAAAACCCTGGATAGATAAGGACCCTGGAGTCTGTGGAGTGTAGATTAATAAATAAAAAAAAAAAAAAAAAAAATACATCATCTGTGAAAATGTCAACTATCTAGCTATCACCGTTCTTGAGATATAGCCTGGTGACAGACGGACGGACGGACAGCGAAGTCTCAGTAATAGGGTCCCGTTTTAGCATTTTGGGTATGGAACCCTAAAAATCGGCTGGTAGAGTACAGAACATCGCTATTGAAAAAAAAAAACTTTTGTCATAAGTTTTATGATTTAAATCTCCGTAATAATAATTCTCACGTAAAAACTCTTAACTCATGACAAAACAAATATCCTAAGTAGATTCACATAGTGGTATATTCAAATCAAGAACCATTCAACAAGATCCGTTTGCCGACGGCCTAAGTTCAGGAGCCACTTAAGGCTATGTTTTGCAGTTCCTAAGGTTCCCGCAAAATGAAAACGTAATAAAAAACTAACCGACAAACTTATAGAAATGAAGTATTGGTATTATATTAACAAGTAAATACTTTTCTAAATATGATTACAAGAACTGTCAAAATCACGTTTACATATTATTAGAGCACAAAATTTCTTTCACGGGTGGGAATCGAACCCTGGTCTTCCAATTGATGTCTATTCCCCTCGGCTACAACAAACCCGTACGAAATAATAACAAATACTTTTAAATATTTTAAGAAAACATCAAATTAATATTATAATAAAACACCTAAAAATTATAAAAATATATCTAGTGACAATTCCGCTTAATTTTCCTGCTAAGCCAACGTGACGTCACAAACGCCACGCAGCCAAACCGGAAGAATGTTCGACGCGTTTCGCTTCTACACGAAGCATCCTCTCCTGAGGATGCTTCGTGTAGAGCGAGCACTCGAAGAGTCAAGACCTCCTGGTCTTGACTCTTCGAGCGCACGATCGAGAATGAGCGGCCGGCGGCTCGGCACGCCTTTATATAGACGGGCTGAGTCAGCACGCCTTTGTCTAGACTCGAGCGTGAACAAAAAAAGCGTGACAAAGGCGTGCTGACTCAGCCCGTCTATATAAAGGCGTGCCGAGCCGCCGGCCGCTCATTCTCGATCGTGCGCTCGAAGAGTCAAGACCTCCTGAGGATGCTTCGTGTAGAAGCGAAACGCGTTGAAAATTCTTCCGGTTTGGCTGCGTGGCGTTTGTGACGTCACGTCGGCTTAGCAGGAAAATTAAGCGGAATTGTCACTAGATATATTTTTATATTTTTTAAGTGTTTTATTAAAATATTAATTTGATGTTTTCTTAAAATATTTAAAAGTATTTGTTATTATTAAAAATGGATTTCCGCAAAGTAACGCCTGAATCTATTCATTAAACCCGTACGAGCTGAAACAACAACCAAGGCGCTCCAATTGTGTTATTTTAACCGTCATAGGGGACGCCTGGTTCAGAAATTTTGTTACACACGCATCTATATCTTCAGATAGATTAATCTTTTTCATATATAGATAGATAGATAACACTTTATTCACACATTAAAATTTAAAAAATTATAACTTAAAACAATAACTTAAAGTAGGTGTGACAATGGGCGGTCTGAGCGCTGAGAGCGATCTCTTCCAGACAACTCTATGCAAAGGTATATTTATAATTAGATATGGACGGAGGTATATCTATAACAATACTGATAATAATAGAAATAAAACAATAATTTCAAACACAAGAATCGGACAGTAAATATATTAAAACGAAAATTACCTACATCATAAAAGTTATCATATAACAAACCAAAGTACGTTAAAAATAAATTATAAATACTATAATATAAAAATAAATAATAATAAATAAATATGTAAATAAAATGAATAAATATGTAATATATGTATATGTATCATACTCGGAAAGTAGTGTTTGCTTGATCCCGATAGTAGCGGGTGGAAGGCGCTGCTTCCAACCTAAGGACGGGAAAAACTTATAATAAATGAGATTTTCTTAGGAAGGAAATTGTCTAGGAAGGGCCAGAATGACTTGTGGCCATGGAAACCATTGTTGTAAAGGAAATTAGATGTTTAAGATTTTTTGTTGTAAAATATTCTGCACTAAAACAAATAAAAAGACATTTGTGTTTAATGTTTATGTAAAGGATAAAACAACAGAATTAATGTAACTTACCCAAATAAGTCAGTTAATCTTATATGAAAATTTAAGTCTCTAATTCTGTTTATGAGGGGGAATAAAAAAAACTTTTTAAGTGGGATGGCCCCCGGGGGAGACACATTGTGTTCCATATTTAAAAATGACTTTCTAAATTGGCAGATTAATATTTAATTATAAGGCATAGTAATATGTATCTAACAAACATTTTACTTACATTTCACAAATTGTTCTCAACTCCTCAATTAATTTTCTAGACGAGATTCTACTCATGTTATCATTTTCAGTTAATAATATGGAAACCTTCTTATTTTATTTTAATATTACAGTACAAGCTCGAGGCCCACCTGATGTTAAGCGGACTAACCTCTGCCTATAACAGATGCATTTCATAACAAGTCAAAAATTGCCCGGTCCGGTCACTTTGAGACATAGTTGTTTAGTCTCATGTGCCTGTAACTTCACTGGCTCTCAAGAACTGCTGCCGGAATACACTGTTAGATTTTCTACTTGAGGGTGGTAGCTAGCCAGGCGGCCCTTCCACCATGCGGTGAAGCTCAAGCCGGCGATGGGATCGAACCAGTGACCTGCCGCACGGCAGTCCATAGCTATTACCGCTCGGCCATCATTGCTTCTGTAAGTACTACGTCTAGTCAAGTAAGTCTACGTCTATCTTTAACGTCAATAATTTGTTCTAAAACTTGGGTTTTAGAATCATGAGCTACATGAGCTGCCTTGTAAGCAAGCCAAACTGAGAGCTTTGAAATGACGACAAACAAAAAATGATTATGATGGTAAATTAATCTTCAAAATGCGATCTTTCTTTTGGTGATGTAATTTTAGAAGTGGTATTTACCGGTTATTCTTCGCATAATAATAATAATTTAAAAAACGTAAACATCCGGAAAGTTAATTGACAATTACTTAAGAAAGGCCTTACAATAATTTCAAGTCTTCTCAAAGGTGTATTCCGGACTGACTACACAATATTTATTTATCAAATCAACATTCCTGTTTGTCCACTTATCGTTTTATGACTTTGGTATATCACATACTACTATTAAATAGTCATTGCTTAATTAAGTTAAACCGATGAAGTGCCGGGCTATACGCCTCCCCCCCCCCCGCCTTTTTCTCTCGGTGCGTATAAATAAGAAGTGACTAAGGATAATACCGGAAGGTGGCCAGCAGCGCTATCTGAGGAACTGCTATCTCCTAGATGCCTGCCATGCATAGGAATTCTGGCAACCTTCCTCCAGTTAGAGTTTAGTAAAGATAGCTTAACGCCCCAGCACCCAATGTTATTAAATACTTATTTATAAATTCTCAAAGTACCAGGAGCGCAGAAGTTCATGGGAGTTTTATACTTCAGATCTAGTTCTAGGAAAACTACATTTACAAAATGTAATCACAAGTGGGCAAGTTCAGGCATTGTATATCAATATATGCTGCCACTTAACCGACTAAGATGTACCTAACTTTTATTAGAATTCTTCACGAGGCAATAAGAGTAGAAGAATACACTTGACTTGCGATGGGAAAAAATCTGTGAGCTGATCAGACGGAAAATTGAATGAAATAATCCAGTTGATTATCTGTGCCGGGCATACTCTCTTTCTTGCGGGCTCGATACAGTAAGTCTTGCTACGCAATAAAAGAACATATTAATTGCATATTTATTAAATAATAAAAGGAACCGACTTCTAACACTGAAAAGTATTAAATAATTTTATTTGTACAAGGGTAACTCAATTAAAAATTAAAAAACCCGGCTATTAATTATTTATTTTTGTTAAGCATCTTATCATTCCACTGAAATTAAAACTGCAAGTGACATATTTTTGTGGAAAGCTTTTCATTTTGATATCACTCTTGATGGATTTGGGGGAAAAAATATTATATTTTCACATTAGCTAAAATCCGCCAGTTTTTCTTTCTATGTATTTTTGTCACCTGCGATATCGAGACGAATCTAATGATATATCTTACATTAAAAGCGTTTACCCCGTTTAGAAGTCATGGTGGAATAAAGAAACTCACAAACATATCTACATTCAGCTATATGGCAAGTTGTAAATAAGGAGAGAGGTAGGTTGGAATCATCAGCTGGTTTCACAGATGTCGTAATAGACGCTAGTGGATCGAAGTTCATTACCAGGAAAGCAGCTGCAGATGCCATTAACTTAAGATTTGTGAGTGCCGCCGCCGCGTGTGGAGCTAATTGTGTCGGTGGTAAGTGCCACGCTTGCCACAGCGCGCCCGCCACCCAACCGTTCTTTGAGATTCACTCGATTCTGTGCTGATGAGGTCCATCAGATCATCACAAAACGCATCCCGCGGAAGTCCACCAAAGATATTTATGACATCTCAATGGAAGTGCTCCATACAGCGGCGATTGAAATATCTCCTTACCTAGCGACTTTATTCAATAGATGCATTCGTCAAGGAGAATACCCCTTGGTGATGAAATCGAGCAAAATATCTCCCATATTCAAAGGAAAAGGAAAGCGTGAGAACATCGACGGCTATAGACCAGTTGCCATTATTCCGGCAGTGGCCAAAATTTTTGAGAATGGAAATGTTTGAAATTTGAAATGTCAACGCCTCAAAAATTTCTACTGGTGCCTTGTCGGATCGTCAATTTGCGTACAGGTCGTTCCACTACCTCACTCACACGCGATGTACTACGACGTGTCATGGATGCTTGCGAGATGAAACAGCAAGTTGCCGTTCTGTGCTGCGACCTGTCGAAAGCATTCGACGTCGCAGACCATGCCGTCCTCGCTGCCAAGCTACACCATTATGGAGTGAGGGGACCTGCTCACGCACTACTCACTGATATCCTCCGTAACAGGTCACAGGTGGTAGTCACCGATGGAGGCGAGACTAAGTCGGACCCACTCTCAACTGCATTGGGAGTGGCACAAGGGTCGTCGGTGTCAAACATCCTCTTTTCCTTATTACTGAACGATCTGCCCAATGTCATCACTGCGGGAGACATTTTTATGTACGCAGATGATGTGGCAGCCATCATCACTGCAAAAACGAATAAACTGCTTGAAAGACGGTTAAACATTGTTATAAACGAGCTTGCGGAATGGTTCATTCCTCATTCTCAACTCAAATAAAACTCATTTTGTACATTTTTCATTATCTGGGCGAGTCACGGAGAGTATACAGGTCTTAACCTATAAAACAAGTGAAAGCGATTTCATTTCTCGGTTTTGAAATAGACTGCGGAATTACATGGAGCTCGCATATTGACAAATTATGCGCTAAATTAGGTAGCCCTTGTTATGCTCTCAAACGACTATCTCGTGTGGTTTCTGCTGATGTGGTTCGCTCCTGCTATTTTGCAACTGTGCACTCGATCCTCCAATACGGTACCGAGCTCTGGGGCTGCGCAGCTGATATTCTGCGAGTTTTTAGAATGCAGAAAAGGGCCGTAAGAGCGATTGTTCAGGTGTCAAGATTCGCATTAGCAAAATCACATTTTAAATCACTAGGTATAATGACGCTGCCCTCGTTAGTAATTTTTCAAATTGCATTATATTATGTGCGTACAAACATAGACGTGTTTGCAAAACGCAACGATACTCATGACTACCCCACTCGAAGTGGAGACAAACTTGCTGCAGTGCCTCACAGACTGGTACGGTCAAAGAAATTAACACATTTGATGGGTCCGTCAGTGTACAACCAACTACCCGATCACATAATAAATGCACCTAGCTTAACATCATTTAAATATAAACTAAAACACTGGCTTATCGCAAGGATAAGACATTATATACAGTCAACGAATTTTTTGACTCCAAATAATTATGTTTATGATTATTATTGAGTTATTATGATTAAATTATGACTATATTAATTTATTATTGTTATTATTGATATAATAGATTATTATTCTTAATTAAATAAAATTTTTGCCTATGTAAATTATTATTGATAATATGTAACTTCAAATAAATTTTAATAGTATGATGATTACTGAATTGTCTAGTACATTTTTTTAACTTATATAGTTATAAGTATTACTTGTGTGAATTATTGTTTATCTCATTATCTCAACTATGTAGAACTATTTGACAAAGAATGTAAATGACTTATTATTTGTGCGATTATTAATAAAATGTTTATCTGTTTATCATACATAAACCCTGAAAACATAACACTCCTTTTTTGAGCAGTCGTGTATAAAGTCGGTAGCATGCCGATTCCTTTGAGTTCCATTTTCATGGTCTGACTTCGACATGTTATCTCATACTTTCCAGTGTTAGAAGTCGGTTTGGCAATTATTTAAAATTAAATCTCTATTTTCGTTTCGTAATACAATACTGTTTACAAAATAGATTTTGAATCACTAAAAATACACAATACTGCAATACTGGTCACTATTGACAAGATTTGCATCAATTTTTTTTTTTGTGCCTGATAGGTTAGCCATTCACCACTATCTCACCTGATGGTAAGTGATGATGTGGTCGAAGATGTTGTTCAGGCTAACCTAGAAGTACTGGCTCTCAAGGACAGCTGCCGGAACACACTGTTAGGTGCTTGGCGACAGATTTTCTACTTTAGGGTGGTAGCTAGCCAGGCGGGCATTCGCAAAATGCCCTACCACCATGTTATTGCGACTGCTATTCTAAGACGACAACCGGGACCGACGGCTTAACGTGCCCTTCGAAGCACGGAAGCGCTCATTAGTAATGTCACCAGCGGTCACCCATCCAAGTCATGACCATGGCGGACGTTACTTAAATTAGCTGATCGGTTAAGAACAGCTAAGCAAACTTCACTATGAGCGCTTCAGATTTTCTTTATAGAGTGGTATCAAACGTGGTTTGTATGTGTGCGCGCCCGTACGCACGTGCCCCAGCAAGCACACAATGGAATTTATCTAGCAAGTCCAGAGTGCGTTGATTTATTTAAAGAGAATACACTTATTAACAACAAATATAATACTATAAAAATCTTACAAAATTACAAATATACTATAGAAAAAATTTAAGTCATGTGCGGGATACGAACCCGCGTCCATCCACCCCTTTAGCCGGGGTATGCTCTAACCAATTGAGCAACATGACACGGTGTGTTCTGGCAGTTGTCCTTGAGAGCCAGTAATTCTAGGTGAGCCATAGTGGCCAAAGGCATCAGGTATAAAAAAAACTACTTGGTTTTACCACGGTATTGCATTAAATATGGTATATTTTTGTAACAGTATAAACTAAGATTTTACTCGAACGCAAACAACTTTTGATTGAGTCTGTCAAAAATGTTAAATGTATCTGAGTAAAAGAGGTTTGTTGCAAAAAGAAATGTGATTGTTATTGAACAAGCATTTGACGTGACATGTAACTATCGATTACAGTACCACCAACTTAACTGTGCAGTTTTCGAGGGCGCTACTGGTCAAGGAAATCAACTACAAACTGTCACAATTTGAAGGAATGTTGTAGTTCTTTTTTTTGCCGCCCGAACAGATAAGTTGGTGGGACTGTAATTTACTAAATATGTAAGTAAACTTACCAGATATTGGTTTCCATTACCATTGCATTATTTTGGAAATTGAAAGACATAATAATGTACCGTAGAAACGGATAAAGTTGTAAGTAGATATACCTAGTTTATAAGCGGTCGTAGCATAGCTTAATTATCCATTTTTAACACCAACTAATTTAAGCAACGTTGACTATGGTTATGATTTGGATGGGTGACCGCTAGTAACGAGTGCTTCCATGCCTTAGAGGGCACGTTAAGCTGTCTGTCCTTGTTGTTGTCTTAGGATAGCAGTCGTTATAGTATGGTGATAGGGCATTTTGCTGATTCCCGCCTGACATACCTACCAATTACTAGTAGGAAATTCGTCGCCAAATTGCTATCGGCGTGTTCCACCAGCTATCCTTGAGAGCTAGTAATTCTAGGTAAACCTGAACAACATCTTCGTCTTTTCTTCCACATCATCACTTATCATCACGTGAGATGATTTGTTCCTTGTACGCCCTACCGTTTCGTGCCTATCAAAGACCGGCCTGTCAGTATATGAAAAAACCGGCCAAATGCGACTGGGAGTCGCGCACGAAGGGTTCCGTACCATTATCTGTAAGCTAATCTTGCAAGTTACAGACACTTTTCACAGTGTCCGATTGAGCTGGGTAGGTACGACGAAAACCTCTTTTGTTTTATGGGAGCCCCCTTAATTATATATTTTATTTTATTTTAATTAATTATATTTAAAGAGAACATAAAATTAAATATTCTGTGAATAGTTAAAGCGTCTTCCTGTCACCGTTATTAGTATCGAGCAATAAACGGTTAAAAAAACAAGTTTGTTGTATGTAAATATTTATTTTGTTTTTTGTATTTTTTTTATAGCGGCAATAGAAATACATCATCTGTGAAAATTTCAACTGTATAGCTATCACTGTTCTTGAGATACAGCCTGGTGACTCACGGACGGGCAGCGAAGTCTAAGTAATAGGGTCCCGTTTTTACTCTTTAGGTACGGAACCCTAAAAATGGTAAATTACCTATAACGCCGTTATATATATGACAACGTTAGTCTAGATAGATACACAATATCGATTGCTACAAATGTTGTTAGCTACAAGTCTCAGTTTGCTATTAAGTTACATAAATGAGCTACGGGTCTATTTATATTTATATACGTTATGTAGACACGGACAATTTGATGGAAATTTTAAATCAACTAAAATGTCATAAGAAATTTTACTTTTCTACGACAAAAGGCATAAGACGACGTAAGTTGAATATCATACCCATACGATGGTTAAAGAACGAGAGGAAAAAATAAAGTTATAAGTCATATGTATGTTAGCTCAGTCGGTCAGAGCATACCCCAGCTATAGGGGTGGATGACGCGGGTTCAGATCTCGCACATGACTATAATTTTTCTCTCGTAAATTTCTAATTATATAATATAAAAAGAAGCCGGTTTTAAATTTACCAAATTTCAATATGACCCGTCCAGTAAGCCGTGATAAAATAGGCTATGATAGACGAACAGGAGCAAAATAATCTCGATCACGAGTTTTGTTTCTTCATTGGATATAGCCCTATAAACTGTGACTTCACAGTCTGCGCATTAAAGTCCACTAAAGAGATATTAAATACCGCCCGGGTGACTCGATTATAACACCCACTAAACGCCGCACGGTACATTTAGCAATTACCCGAGTATTTGCTCGAAATGTGACTTAAAATCGTGATGCTGCAACAAAGAACGCTATTTTGGGTAAGACTATTCGATGGCATTACAAAATTACAAGGAGAGGAAAAATTATAGTCATGTGTGGGATTTGCAACCGCCATCCACTGCTATAGCCGGGGTATGCTCTGACCGATATTAAAATTATAGGGTTGCGTCATTTTGTAGTGCAACGTGAGTTGAACTATAGGTCTCGCTCCATCTCCATACGATGGTTAAGAACGCGGGGACAGTCACAAAATTCCGCACATGACAATATTTATCCCATTGTTGTATTTTTGTAATGTATGTATTAAAATTATTCGATGGGTTTTTAATTATATGGCGCTCATGAGCATCGCATTAGGTACACACAAAGGTACATTCCTGGGTTTGATTTCCGGATAAGAAAGGTGTAATTAATTATCTAGTAAAGCACCTAGAAGCGCTCGTCGCATATCTTGATTATACGTTATTAGCCGAACATCCGCTGCGGGCATGACTTGGGTGGATGACCGTTAGTGGCATTACTATTGAGCCCTACCGTGCTGCCGCGTCGGTCCTGGTTGCTGTCTTAGAATAGCAGTCGTTATAGTATCGTGGTAGCATTTTGCGAATGCCCTTCTGGCTAGTTATTACTCTTGAGTAAAGAGTCTGTCACCTAGCACTTGATAGTGAGTTCCAGCAGCTGATTTTGAGAGCCATTAATTCTAATTTAGCCTCAACAACATCTTTTAGAGCCCACTGAGGTTTCCGTATCAATATAGGTATATTAAATGAGTAATTTGTTATACTAGTCACAAATTAATTCCACTGATCACTGTGACATCAGTCTTACATTTTTATATGAGTCTCCTTTACGCACGGTTATCTCACAGACCAAGATATGCCTTTCGGTATCGATACCATACTACTGTACACATACACACACAAACATAAGCCACTCACCTATTCAAACATTCCTGGTACACCCTTGCATTCATTACTCATACCACAATCCCATATTATACATACATATCTCACAAATCACACATGCAAGCAGACGATACCATTACATTATTTTCAATACACTCCTACTAAGGCAACGCTGCAAGTGCTCACGTAGACCTAATTCAGTAGCCACAAAACTTAACCTATTTCTTCGTCTCACAACATTGCTGATGTGAGGAATGAGCTTCAGTGCTATGCACTCTGTCCCAGGCTAGTCTAATTCCCTAATTAGGGAATGGTCTTTGGCACCACTTCTAGGTGCTGAGGGTGTCGATGCTCTACGGGCCTAGACCCGGTCACTACCAGGGCGATCAAGCCACGCCAGTTGGAACCCCCGCCTACAAGGGTGAAGCCCCGCGGACCGATCAGCTCTCTGGCAGCGGCAGCCGGTGGGTTCCGTACAGTCGCTCTCTCTCTTTCTTGGTGCCTGTCTGTCCCTTTCTAGTTTCTTAGTTATGTCATGGCTTCGCTCGCTTGTTTTAATCTAGCCACGCTCATCTAGCCACAAAAGCACACATGTATATCAAGATCTCGGACTAATATTCTCTTCACAGCCTACCCCCGTTAAAAAGTTATCGTATTTAAATTACCAATTAGCAGAACTAATTCGATAATATGTTCATATATTACGGTACCTTGTATTGTGACTTTTGTAAGTAACTGTTATTGTGAAACCTACATTTTTATTGTTTTTAAACCTACGAGAGTTTTCAATGTAAAATTGTTTATGTTGGAATAGTGTTGAACCGATCGCTTTGTACCTTTCCATTGCAATACCCAAATGGGTTTCATGTATGCTCTTTAAATAATGTTTGTGTCACCTCATGTACTCATGAATGCAATAAATCACTTTGACTTTGACTTTGACTTTGACATGTCAGCAATACTGATATATTTTGCTGATTATTACTCCAGGTAATGACAGTAGATTAGATTAACCAATACATATCTATCGATTGTTTTACCAATATCACTTCATAAAATCAGCGATTATTTAAACAAGCACCTACATCGACTTTAACATTTTGTTTACTTTGTTCTATTATTAAATACAAAATACGTCCAATTTATTGCTGCGAATACAATTTTGTGTGTATTATCCTATTCTATACAAAAGACTTTAATGAAAAAACTTATTAACAATTATGTATAATGCACCCGAAAGAGACTATCCACTATCAACACAGGGTATCATAGTGTAGGCTAATAAAGCTTTGAGCTAATAATATATATATATATATATATTTTATGTTATTTTGACGGAACGAGCACGAGGCCCACCTGTTGTTAAGTGGACTAACCTCTGCCTATAACAGACGCATTTCGTCAACGACGAATTGCACTGTGCCCGTCACAATGAGACGTACAGTTGTTAGGTCTCATGTTCCTGTAATTTTTCTGGCTCTCAAGGACTGCTGCTGCACTGTTAAATGCTTGGCGACAGATTTTCTACTTGAGGGTGGTCGCTAGCCAGGCGGGCATTCGCAAAAAGCCCTTCCACCATGCGGTGAAGCTCAAGCCCGCGGCGGGATTCAAACCATGGACCTGCTGCACGGCAGTCGATAGCCAATGCCACTGAGCCATCACTGCTTCAAAATGAATGGTGTGGCAATAAAGATCAGATAATTGCTTACAATTTGTACAAAAAGATGTACGGATATTGTTGTATATCCCTCTGTTTGTGTCTAGAATGATTGGTACTGACTCACTGGTTCTTAGACGCATATGTGCATTAAATTTTTATCAGGTTCATAACGTTCAGATACATTTATTTTAATCCCTGATAGGTTAGCCTATGACCACTATCTCACTCGACGATAAATGACGATATGGTCGAAGATGTTGTTGAGGCTTACCTAGAATTACTGGCTCTCTAGGACAGCTGCCGGAACACACCGTTAGGTGCCTGGCGACAGATTTTCCACGTGAGGGTGGTAACTAGCCAAGCGGGCATTCGCAAAATGCCCATGGCTGCCATCCTAAGACAACAACCGGGACCGACGGTTTAACGTGCCCTCCGAAGCACGGAAGCGCTCAGTAGTAATGTCACTAGTCACAAATCCAACTCATGATCGTAGCGGACGTTGCTTAACTTTGCTGATTGGTTAAAAACAGCTAAGCAAACTTTTAAACGAGCGCGTCAAACCCGTGTACGCTCGCCTGGCCCTGTGACAAAAGCAGTCGCGTGAGCACTGAGTAAGTCAGCTGTTCGTGACGTCGCACGTGCACTCATAATACACTCATAATAGTGTGCAATAGGCGGCCTTATCGCTCAAAGCGATCTCTTCCAGGCAACCTTTGAATGGAGAGTAGCAAGTATTGACAAGGGATGGTGGTGTACAATATCGTTAATAGTACCTATTGATATTTATAAATATGTACAATATAATATACTTACAATATAGATTATAAATATGTTCTTACAAAATATTTACATAAACATACAAAAATACATGCATATGTACTCACAGATACTATATTATAATATACGTTGTAACATGGTGTTAGGGCATTTTGCGAATGGCCGCCTAGCTAGCTACCACCCTCAAGCGGAAAATCGCCAAGCACCTAACGGTGTGTTCTGGCTACTGTCCTTAAGTGCCTGAAATCTAGATTAGTCTGAACACCATTTGCGACCACATCATCATTTACCATCAGGTATATAGTGGTCAAACGCTAGCCTAACAGTTACGTAAACAAAAGTAGGAATTTACTTTACTATATCCTGAGTTTTTGTGTGTTGATGTTAGTATATAAGCAATTTAGTTTAAAATAAATAAACAAGATATGTTAAGGCTTCCGTACAGATAAAGGTCATTTATTTGCATACAACATGAGAAATTTCATACACACGAAAAAACAACACATGCACAAAAGATGGTAAAATAATAATGTCACTCTTATCATGTTCTGCCTATGAGGCGTGCAAATGTTGGCACTATGCTCGTTAAAATATTATGAAATCAATACAAATAAAAAAAAATATTACAATGCATATAATGTCAAAGTAATAACTATAATTTAAATAAATGTTAAAGTTGCAACGAATAATAATAGTACAATTTTCTATAGGCTAATATGAAATGGCATATCAAAAAAATCACCTCTGTCATTTAGAAAGTCATTAATTTTTTTGAAGCAGTGATGGCTCAGTGGCATTGGCTATGGACTGCCACGCAGCAGGTCCATGGTTCGAATCCTGCCCAGAGCTTGAGCTTCACCGCATGGTGGAAGGGCATTTTGCAAATGCCCGCCTGGCTAGCGACCACCCTCAAGTAGAAAATCTGTCGCCAAGCACCTAACGGTGTGTTCCGGCAGCATTCCTTGAGAGCCAGAAAAATTACAGGCTAATGAGACCTTACAACTGGACGTCTCTGTGTGACGGGCACAGTGTAATTCGTCGTTGACGAAATGCGTCTGTTATAGGCAGAGGTTAGTCCACTTAACATCAGGTGGGACTCGGGCTTGTTCCGTCACAATAACATACAAAAAATAAATAAAAAAAAAAACATTTCTGCAGCAGAAGTGCTTTAAGTTTATTCCTAAATAAGGTAATATTTTGGACTCTAATAAGAGACCTTTGGAATGTGAATGTGTTTGATAGATACATACGTACTCAGAAGATAAACCGGAGCCCTATTAATGAGACTCCGCTGTATGTCTGTCTGTCCATCCGTCCTTATTCCACGGGTATCTACATATAGCTCGTAAAAAGATTACCAACCTAAAATTTTGTTATTTTGGGTATATCGTTGACCCGAAGATAAATATTGGTCCAACACACATTTTTACATCTTAGTACGTGGAGAGTCAGTTCAGTGTTGTTGCAGCAATGATGGCCTAGCGGTAACAGCTATGGACTGCCGTGCCGCAGGTCCATGGTTCGGTCCCTACCGCCGGCTTGATCTTGACCGCATAGTGGGAGGGCATTTTGCGAAATAATTTTTACCATGTATTATATTCATATGCATTTATTTCATAACTTATAAGTTACATGTCACAGTGGTAATAAATTAATACATAATTACAATACTTACATTTAATATATCCCGTAAATTTTATTCAAATGAAAAAACATATTCTCATTTCGTGTTAAAGTTATATACAAAAAAGTCAACGTGAAATCTAATCATAATGAAATAATTGTTATAAATGTCATAATGGATTATCATAAAAGCAAAAATACTTAAAAATGAAAAAAGACAATAAATAATATAGTATTACAAAAATGTCAAGTTTGTGTACAATTAATAAACAGCTCATTGAAATTATAATAAGCTTACTCAACTAGCCATTCTTTTAATTTATGTTTAAACCTATCAAATGCATTCCGTATGTGGTCTGGTAACCGATTGTAAGCGGCCGGTGTCATTACATGCACTAGTTTGGACGCCTTGACATAGAACATATAATAATATAATAAATGGCCTTACAAGGCCGTGCGGGACCGCGCGGAGCCGGCGCGTGTGGCGTATGTTCTACTCACAGACCTAGGATTTTTTCGCTATGTGCTACTCATGCTCACTACCGAGATACGAATACTCATTCCAAACTCACAGGCAGTCCAAATGGTTCAGCCCACTACCAGCTTTGGCAGCGTGCCCAGCATGCTGGCAGCATTGCCCCGTTGAATTGCAATGCTTATTCGTTGAGCCAAATAGGTGCCGGCATTTTGATTACGCATAGTATGAAGTAGTTGCAAAGTGAACGCGTTTTTTGTATTTTAATTCTGTCTTTATTTTTTCTTTATATTATATTAATATTTGCAAAGCAATCCACTAAAAACATACAAGTACACATTCACGTCAAATTTGAAAAAAAAAATACAAGTCAAAATTTTGTATCAAGATATTTGGCCTTCAATAATACACTTATATTACTTGGCATACCTGGATTTAAAAAAAAAAAATTCATTTTAGATAAAAACTATCCCAAAATACTGACTTCTCTCTTCTGGGGCGGTTCATATTTTTTTGGTGCACACTATACATACCGCAACAGACTTAACAAAGTAAATTGTCATTCTCCAAATAATACGTCTAATAACTAAGAAATAGGAGTATTATTTCAGAAAATATTTTGTACAGGTAGTGAAATTACATTTGACCCAATTTGCACCATGTAGTTCCTAGACGAGAGTCTAATTTAAATTATGCGATATTTTGTAATCTGTTCCGCAATTCCGCGGCAAATAGAGTTGAGACGTAAGTAAAAAAACCTTGTTTCTTTACAATCATATTTATTTTGTAGTCTACTTATATATGTTTATATCTATACTAATATTATAAAAATGATAGCTTTGTATTATTGTATTTTATATTTTTGTATGTAACTAATAAACTTAATAACTACTGGACCTATTTGAAAAATTCTTTAACCATTAGTATTCAACACTATGCCTCATAAACGGCTATAGAATATTTTCAAAAACTTAGGGGTCCTATGAAAATTTCAATGATGTAACCCTTTAAGTATTATTATATGTTCTATGCCCAACCTGTGAAATAAAACACCATAAAATCTATATATATATATATATATATATATACATGTATATGCATAGCGATGTACTGCCATGTACTGGCAATTTAACTATTGTTTCGTACCAAGGTCATATAAAAAGTAACTGTTCGTACCACCGTCAACAAAAATCGCAATTTAAAATGTAATTCAAGGCTACACAGCTACTTCTAGTCTCAAACAGCTAAAAGAAAATTTTGAAGTAAAGATTTTTGTTCCATAATCGATGATAGTTTGTTTCCATAATCAAGAAAATATCACTTTTACTTATAACTACTTTTATTATTGACCCAATATTTTTTTTAATTCGTCGTCTTAAACAATTTTAGAGACAAAACATATTTTAAAACTCATTTTAAATTGTATATAAATATTTTTTTTCTTCGTTATCGATTATCGTTAGTTACTATCGATAGTTTTGCCAACTCTAAAATGTTCAAGATCAGCCGGTTCTCTTTATTCTCGTTTGGTTTGTCAGTATCATCAGTGCCAGCCTTGCACGGCACGAGTACAGCACGCAATGACTTGTCTATTTTTTACGCACGTGTTTAATATGCTTTAAAATAATTTTGTTATCTATAATTCATTATTGCCTAACGATAACGTTATATAACGTATTATTTTATCAGTTATTTTTGTCGCTTATTATTGTAACCCTGATAAGTTTATTAAGGAATAATATTTTGTCGAGTGCGTGTGTATTCTGTGTTACAAAAATATTGTTTTGGGGACTCCATTCGGACGAGGTATGTTTTTGTTATTTCAACTGTGACTAATGTCATGCTTTGAGTATTTTTTTAGGCAAGTTTTGACGTCATTCTAGCGTCATAGATTATTTATTTGTCTGTATTATTTAGGTTACTAGATATGAATGTTTATGGTGTGTTAGTTTATTATACAACTAGCTTTACGGACGCTATTTTTTTATGTTATTGTGACGGGACAAGCTCGAGGCCCACTTATGTTTAGCGGACTAACCTCTGCCTATGCATTTCGTCACAAGTCACGAATTGAACTGCGCCCGTCACGTTGAGACACAGTGAAGGTCTCATTTGCCTTTAATTTCACTGGCTCTCAAGAACAGCTGCTGTAACAAACCGTTAGGTGCTTGGCGACAGATTTTCTACTTGAGGATGGTAGCTAGCCAGGCGAGCAATCGCAAAATGCCCTTACACTATTTGGTGAAGCTCAAGCCAGCGGTGGGAATTGAACCAGGGACCTGCAGCACGGCAGTCCATAGCTATTACCGCTAGGCCATCATTGCTTCAGTATGTCAGTTATCTTGCTAAACCATAAACCTCTTAAATGCCCTTACACTATTTGGTGAAGCTCAAGCCAGCGGTGGGAATTGAACCAGGGACCTGCAGCACGGCAGTCCATAGCTATTACCGCTAGGCCATCCTTGCTTCAGTATGTCGGTTATCATGCTAAACCATAAACCTCTATTTGCGCATTTGGGTAAAAACTATCCTAAGAACTATTGTACTTGTATGGTAATACTAACTAACTTTTAACATACCAAATTACATTCAAGTCGGTCCAGTAATTTTTAGGGTTCCGTACACAAAGGGTAAAAATGGGACCCTATTACTAAGACTTCGCTGTCCGTCCGTCCGTCCGTCCGTTTGTCTGTCACCAGGCTGTATCTCAAGAACGGTGATAGCTAGACAGTTGAAATTTTCACAGATGATGTATTTCCATTGCCGTTATAACAACAAATACTTAAAATAAAATAAAATAAATATTTAAGAGGGGGCTCACATACAACAAACTTGATTTTTTTACCGTTTCTTGCTCGATACTAATAACGGTGACAGGTAGACGCTTTAACTATTCACAGAATGGTTAGTTACGGTACCCTTCATGCGCGAGTCCCACTCGCACTTGGCCGGTTTTTATGTTTATTTGTTGCACACAAAATAAAAATCTTTCGTCTTTATAATATGATTATATATTATATACTCGTAGATTGGTGTTTAGAAGACAAAAATGCTCGGGACATTCCTTCTTTGCTAAGCTACCGTCAAACATCTCACTAATGGCAATAAATATTGTAGTAATTTTGTACAACACTTATGTAATAAATGTTTGAAATAAAATTATGGTGATTTGAACAGAATACGTATTTATATTGTGACAGGACAAGCCCGAGGTCCACCTGATGTTAAGTGGACTAACCTCTGCCTATAACAGACGCATTTCGTCAACGAAGAATTGCACTGTGTCCGTCACACTAAGACGTACAGTTGTTAGGTCTCATTCATGTGCCTGTAATTTTTCACACACTGTTAGGTGCTTGGCGACAGATTTTCTACTTGAGGGTGGTCGCTAGCCAGGCAGGCATTCGCAAAATGCCCTTCCACCATGCGGTGAAGGTCAAGCCCGCTGTGGGATTCAAACCATGGACCTGCTACACGGCAGTCCATAGCCAATGCCACTGAGCCATCAGTGCTTCGAAATTAAATTCTCGTGATTTTAACACAATACATATTTATTTATTATAAATTAATCGGAAAAAACACCTCTGAAGTGCAGTACATATATTATATTTAAATATGTTACATTTTGTCAAAGGGTACCATAAAATAAGAATGGTCCCGAGTTTTTTGACCATTCCACTCACAGCGGTTTTTAGTTTTATACATGTTGCTGAATGCGGCAAAAATATTTTCTTAGTAAAACGTTGTCATTGACTTTTTTGTATACCGATTTTGATGTTTTTTTTTATTTCTAAAGCTTGTGTTTGTGATGTGTCCAATTTTAGTGAAATTTGACGAGTGGTATTTTAGTTATCCCTAATAATGCGTATTTAATTGCCTTCGACTACATTGATGATGTTCTCATTATTTACTTGTCAATGTAAAAAAAAATGTACAAAAAACTATAGACGATGGTTTGGTTTATTTATTTTATATTGTATTTTTTTGTTTTCGTTTAGGTATTTTCTGTTTTTTTACATTTTTTATAGAAAGAATTACAAGATATTTCTATTGAAAGAGAGATAATTGTACGTTAAAGAAGAACATATATATAAATAAAACCCTTTTTGTTTGCTGCCATAGTAGAAAATTGTATCTAAAATAACTTTTTTATTAGAGCTATTATCTAAGTACGATAAAATATGACGATGAGTTTAAATATTACAGCACGTAGTTACATGTCCTACTCCTCCTTCGATAGCATAAGATCCACCTTAAAATACTGTACTGTGTCAGCCGGATAGTCCATTTTGAACACAACCTCCTTCCGTTAAAGAGGGTTTTCCATAATCCCCAAGCTTGGCAGGCGTCTTGGGAATCGCAGTTTAAGATAGCAGTGCCTCAGAAAGCGCTGCTGCCCACCTTCCGGTATTTTACCTTCAGTCGCCTCTTACGACACCCACACGTAGCAATAGGGGTGACATTCTTGCCGGGCATCCCACGGATAAAAGCTATAAAGTACTTTAAAGTTTTTATAAATACTTTTGTTGACATCCACACATTATTCCTTAAAAAAATCTTATGAAACAAGCCTTTTCGCATAAAAAAAAATCGGTATTTAACAATTTAACACGAGTCTCAAAGGCCTACTTTTCTCTAAAATTGTTTTTAGGGGGATGATTAATCAAATAAATAGGTCAATTATTTACAATTTAGACGAACAATTGCTCTTCCCTTGATGAAGCGTAAATAAATCGTTTATTCTGTGTGTTATGTCTACTGTACTAATAAATCAAGAATTATGTGGGTATTTATACCAGGATTTTTGAAATACTAAAATACTTTTACTATTTAAATCCCTATTACTGCATCGTTCAACAGAAACTGGTATAGAGCCACTTAGAGAAGATGTATCAAAATAGGTTCATCTGCTTAATCTGCTGCATCAATATGCTACGAGAGCAGGTTAGCTAAATAACACTTCATTGTTTTTTAGAGTTACTTTGTGGTCCATCTGTCTGTCTGTCAAGACCCTATTTCTCAGGAACGCGTAAAGGTATCTAGCTGAAATTCATATTAAATACTCAAGTTGACTGTCCCTTTTAGCTGTGAAAAAATCAAACTTCTAAGTCAATACAATACAAAAATACAGCTATTTATGCCGAAAAATTTCCACACTCGCAAGGGAATTATAACCTACTCCCGTGAACTCAGAATCTTAAGAGTTGGCACGAAGCAACCTCTTAAAGCACAGATAAAGGAACAGTTCTATTGCGAAACGCATAAATTATAATAATAATAATAATAACAAAAAAACACAATAATCTTACTATCTTATGGATTTCATTTAGCAATAAAAATAACAAAATTTTTACTTATATACCTACAGGTTTGTAGTTTGTACGGAACCCTCGATGCACGAGTCCAACTCGCACTTGGCCGCTTTTTTCGCTTCGCTTTGACCACTATCTCACCTTATGGTAAATTATGATGTGGTTGAAAATGTTGTTCAGCTGGCGAAACACACTGCTAGGTGCTTGGCGACAGATTTTCGTTACTTGAGTATGGTAGATAGCTAGAGACGGTTATTCTAGGTTAGCCTGAACGATATCTTCAACCCAATAATCACTAATCATCTAGCAAGATAGTGGTCAAAGGCTAGCTTGCCTATCAGATATAAAAGGAATATACTGATATTCCTTTTAGGTCATAATTATTTTAGTAATTTAGGCCTCGTTATTAGCAGGATTAAGTGAAAGTCAAAGCCTGGCAAGATAATCCACGTGGTAGGTATTTTTTTTCTTATTGTGACGGAACAAGTCTCGAATTGCATTGCGCCCGTCGCCTTGAAACATAGTTGTTAAGTCTCATGTGCCTGTGATTTCACTGGCTCTCAAGGACTGCTGCCGGAACACACCGTTAGGTACTTGGTGGTTTTTTACTTGATGGTGGTCGCTAGCCAGGCGGGCATTCTTAAAATGCCCTTTTGAACCATGGACCTGCTTAGCAACCTCCATTGCAAATGCCAATGAGCCATCACTGCTTCAAAAAATTTTGCCTAGAATCAGTGAAATTGTGTGTTAATATAGTATTCTAGATTAATTGACATTGTTGTCAGTAAGTTCGAAGAAATGATGCTAAAAAGATGATATATTATGGATCTTAATTTTATATATTTTCTTTTCTAGAAAAATGTCCACGGCAAACATTATAACCAGGACGACAAAAAGACTAATAGCTACGAGAACAATATTTACTACTTCTTCAAAAAGCCAAAGCTTATGGACTTCAGACAAAGTAGTGAGATCACCTTTTAGAGATGTGGAAATACCAAATGTCGCAATACCAGAACTTATTTGGGAGAATCTTGACAGATGGGCTGATAAACCGGCATTGGTAAATATAAAAAATATCTTTAGGACTCTTGACTAATGGAGTCTTCCGAGTGATTTTGAAGGAAAGATAGCCTAGCATGGCACTGGCCATGGACTAATGCATAAGGGGTTATGGTTACAATACCGCTGCAGGAGATTCTCACGTCCTGGTGAATCTCAAGCCTGCAGCGTGCTGCTACCCTAAAGTAGAAAATCTGTCGCTAAACTGTTTTCATCAGCAGCTGCCCTTTAAGAACCAGTAATTCCACTTTAAGCCTGATGTTTACTACTCCACTTGTACGAACCGCGCTTAGCGCGGGATAAAAATCAGAAGAAGTCAAATAGCAAATTAGTTTTTTTTTGTGTTTGTGACGAAACCTTGACGTGGTCTACCTGATATTTAAAGGTAACCTATGACTATAACAGATTATTTTCGTCACAAGTGATGAATTGCACTACGCTTATCATCCTGAGACATTCAGTTGTTGAGTCTCATGTGACTGTAATTTTACTGGTTCTTAAAGATTGTTGCCAGAACGCACTGTAAGGTGCTTGGTGACAGATAATTTACTAGAGGGTGGTAGCTAGCCAGGCAACTATTCGCAAAATGCCCTCACAGCAAGCTTAAACCGACAGTGGGGATTAGGAGCAGTGGTGGTAGGGCATTTCGCAAATGCCGGTCTGGCTAACCACCCTCTAGTGAAAATTCTGTCGCCAAGCACCTAACGGTGTGTTTAGCGATCTTTCTTTGTGCGAGTCAGTATTGCCAGGTTTGTCTCAACAACAGCTTCGACCACATCATCACTTACCATCAGATGAGAGAGTATTCAAAGGCTAGCGTATCAAGTATGAAAAATAAACTAATAACACTCCGTACTGAAAATAGTTTCAGGATCCGGTTTGTGACTTATATTGCCTTAGCCATAAAACTTCAATATCTATTCGACCCTGAGATCTATTTTGGGACCAAAGCCTGAGATTCCAAAGCGAAATTTTACACCACTTTATCAACAAGGAAGACATGATTAGACCATACATTTTTCAAAAATTTAATATTTGTGACAAAATTTAAGGTTTGCGGTGTTACCGATCGTTCCTATACCTACCATGAAGTCTATAAGTATTCCCGAAACCTTGCTGCAAGTTTACGATCTAAATTTGGAATCCGAGATGGAGATGTGGTGTGCATCATGATGCCTAATTTACCAGAGTATGGTCTTGCTGTGCTGGGTATACTGCAAGCTGGTGCTGAAGTCACTACTGTCAACCCTATTTATACCGCTCGTAAGTACATTGGTCAATATTTTATACTACTTTGACAGAACCCCGTAATTTTTAAGAGGCCTATAAACGTGGCAGTTTTGGTACTCTCCCTTGCCTTTGTCATTTTGGTTTATATTCCATTGTGAATGTCTCAGTAGACATAAATGATAGAAGATGAAAAATTTTATTTAACACTGCTGGTGGCACGAGGCTATTTAGTTCAAATATCACCACGTAGTTAGTGGTGGTTAAAGTACAATGGATAATGTCATTTTGACTGTGGTGAAAATTAAAGGATTTATTCGAATATGGCCTACGTTCGGTGATTATTTTAAAATAACTGCGCTTAGCGTTTCCTCATGCGCCATTTCACCTTATTTATTCAGGTGCATTTTCATGAAAAATAATTTTACTTGCGATATTTTCTTTGCACTTTTCATTTATGATGTCATGTTTAGAGATGTAGTATATTAGCTACCGCACAGCCATTTCATTAAACTTCACTGCATTACAATCACATTAGCCAATTAATTCAAATCTCGTAACGCATTGTTGACTTGTAACTTTATTTCCTTTAAGAAATACGCTAACGGGAACAATGCCTTGTGCACAGTGTTAATGACAGATAAGAATTATTTTTTGTAAACTGACAAGTTACCTTATTACATTTCAGATGAAGTAAGCAGGCAGCTTCTTTTGTCCAATCCCAAAATAATCATTGGAGTACCAGACACAATAAATGTAATAAAAGAAGCCTTTAATCTCTCCAGGAAAAGTATACCCATCATAGCTGTAAGAAATAACAGTGACACTATACCGGCAGCAACCGTTTCTTTTGAAGAATTAGTACATGACAATAATATAGACCATTCCGTTCTTAAAGAAGTAAATAGGAAGCCCGAAGACACTGCTCTGTTGCCTTACTCCAGTGGAACAACAGGACTTCCAAAAGGCGTAGAACTTAATAATAGGAACATAGTATCAAATCTGTTGCAACTAAGCGTGAAAGAAGTAAGACATTATGAAGAGACAACAAGTGAGTAGTATATGAAATATTGTATTTTCCTATTTCATTGTTATATCATCTCTAAATAGACTATTAAAATATTCTCCTAGACTGGACAAGTTCAGAGTGATTGATCATACAAGTAATCGGTCTATTTGATGGAACATTTTTATTCCAGAACTCAAAACTATTGTAGAAACAAACTATATGTTAATTGGAAATAACCATTTCAGATTTTTCTTTCTTGTATACAATGAAGATTACGTATCGGTTAATACGTAATGTAAATATCTAATACCATAATTTTGCAGACGATCAGAATGCTTAAAGCGTTACGTCGATATCATTAAAGTTAAGCGGAACAATCACAATACGTACATACATATAATAACACCTGTTTTCTCGTAAGGGGTAAGCAGAGGTGTGTAAACACCCACGTTTCGCCAAATGGGTTTTGAGCACAGTTTCAGGGTTATAAAAATATTTTGTATGACCCTAAATTTTGAAAAAAATGACCAACATACATTGTCAATTATTTTTCTAATATTTTCTTCAAATATGTTTGAATGTATCTAATTACTAATTATGGATTTCCGTAAAGTAACACCTGAATCTATTGATCGTGTTTTTTAAAAATGGCAATACATACAAGCGTCAAACTTAGTATAATTATTGTAGTCCAATATTAAGCATATTACTTATCATAAAAAATAGCGTGAAAACATGTGAGAAACAAACACCCGCCCATCTTACTTTTGTCAAGCCGAAAAATTAGTGCATATGTCAGATATATTATATTATTTTTTGTGATGTAACTGAAACATACAAGATTAGCAATCGGCTTGCTCTAATATACATCGTATTATATAGCAGAGGACGCTTGAAAGTAGAACAAGTGACCAAATTTTTATGAGTAAGATGAAACATAATAATATGACGAGTAGTGTTATGATTTTAAACAGATTTCCAAGAAAGGAGGAGGTTCTCAATTCGTCACGTATATTTTTTTATGTATGACCACACATAACTTTTACAGAGTAATCCGATTTTGATAATTATTTTTTTATTCTCAAGGGTATACCTCTGTGGTAGTCCCATATAAATTTCAAAATCGATTAAGTTGCTTTTAAGTTACACTCAACTAACTGAAAAATACTTGACATACCTTGATGACTTGGTAGTAGCAAGTTTTGTTGATGGTAAACAGTATTGTAGGTGAGTTAATATGGATCGTTTAGCCAGAAATTATTACTAAAAAGGGTGAAAAAATGTTCAATAAAAAATGGAACCGACTTCTAATGCATGAAAAGCATGAAATACTTGTTGAAGTCGGACCATGAAAATGTGATTGACATTTTTTTAATACTATTCTTCATTGTCTTTTTCTTTAAGTATTTTGCTTTTATGATAATCCGTTATGACATTTATAACAATTAATTTATTATGATTGAATTTTGATTGAATTGTTTTTTTTTTTATATAACATTAACGCGAAATGAGAATATGTTTTTTCATTTAAATATAATTTACGGGATATTTTACATGTACTGTAATTATGTATTAAATGATTATCACTATGACATGTAACTATATATATTATGAAATAAATGAATATGAATAATCTCAGAGTATTTCAACATGGTGCCGACTATAACAAGTTATTTTATAGTTGTCAGAGTTAGACGTCGGTTTCATTTATTGTTTAAAAAATATATCTACAAGACAAGCCCTATAGATCAAAGTTATCCATAACAGGTGCAATATCAACTTCCTTGGTCGGATATTGCACTGCCCTCGGCACTTCGAGACGTCAGTACTTATGTCACGTTTGCCCTGTAATTTCACTTGCGACGTGCCCTTCACTCCTATACACCTATTGACACCAATACATTGAGGCGGAACATCTGATTTTTTTTATGTTATTGTGAAGGAACAAGCGTGAGGTCCACCTGATGTTAAGCGGTATCCTCTGCCTATAACAGATGCATTTCATCACAAGTGATGAACTGCACTGCGCCCATCACCTTGAGACATATCTGTTAAGTCTCATTTTGTCTGTTATTTCACTCGCTCTCAAGGACTGCTGCAGGAACACACCGTTAGGTGCTTGGCGACAGATTTTCAACTTGAGGGTGGTCGGTAGCCAGGCGGGCATTCGCAAAATGCCCTTCCACCATGCGGTGAAGCTCAAGCTCTGGGCGGGATTCGAACCATGGACCTGCTGCGCGGCAGTCCATAGCCAATGCCACTGAGCCATCACTGCTTCAAAATTCACATTGTAAGGGTACAACGATGGTCTCCTGCTAAACATACGTGATTAAATAATAAGGTCGGATATACAGGTGTCGAGGAAGACCAAATAAGTTTAGAATGGTCTGTTTGAAGAAGGTAATGTATGCGAAAGTTGTGAGTTGTGAGTACTATGGGCCTAGCACGATTATTTGCATAAGTGTAACGTAACGTATTGTTAACGTATACAGTACAAACTGTCATTTGACAAACTGTATTGTATGCGTCAACCATTCGGTTACGTTACACTTACGCAAATATTCGTATTAGGCCCACAGTTGTGAGAACTGAGTACGAGCGAAGGAGGAAGCGCTCGTAGCGAAGTTTACTTAGCTGTTCTCAACCGATCTGCAAAGTTAAGTAACGTCGCGCGCGGTCATGAGTTGGATGGGTGACCGCTAGTGACATTACTACTGAGCGTTTCCGTGCTTCGGAGGGCACGTTAAGCCGTCAGTCCCGGTTGTTGTCTTGATGGCAGTCGTTATAGCATGGTGGTAGGGCATTTTGCGAGTACCCGCCTGGCTAGCTACCACCCTCAAGTAGAAAATCTGTCGCCAAGCACCTAACGGTGTGTTCCGGCAGCTGTCCTTGAGAGCCAGTACTCTAGGTTAGCCTGCACAACATCTTCGACCACATCATCACTTACCATCAGGTGAGATCGTGGTCAAAGGCTAACCTATCAGGCATAAAAAAAAAAAGAGTTGTGAGTACTGAATACGAGCTGTGAGTATTGTGTGCGAGTTATGATTACTAAGTACGAGAAGTAGAAAAGAGTATATTTGATTCCATACATACAAAATAATATTTCCGAAATAATAATTGGTCACCCAATCACTTCAACTTTAACCAAGTCAGCCCATCTTTAGTGACCTCAGAAATTGCTTCGTTTTATAGGTCCCATTCTCCAACTACGGGGAAGTCTTATGAAACTCTAGGGACCCTGACCGTAATTAAGTCCCAACTAGAACGGAAACCTATTTACTTTTACTGTCCGTTCTTGCTGCGTGTTTAAAGCATTTGGCACACTAAACACTATAGTGTGTATTGAGTTCTATGATCCTACAACACCACTCAAATATTTGATTAAACAGGCATGCTCCAGTCGCAAGGAGTGCGTTTTACGTCTTTTGTTTGCTTATTTTCTTTATTGATCTTCTCTTTATTTGCGCGGGTATATCGATGGAACGTAACGTGTTTTGTGTGCAAAAGGACTAAAGTTATTCCATTTATTTCTTTTCAGGTACCAGTCAAGGTTCTACTTTAGCCGTGTTACCTTTTTTTCATAGTTATGGTTTGTCAGTGGTGTTGTTACATAAGTTATTTGTTGGACAAAAGTTGGTGACTGTGCCTAAATTTCAGCCGATTACATTTCTAAGGGCTATGAAAGAACATAAAATTAACGTGCTGATCGCTGCCCCACCTTTAAGTAAGTGTTTTATTGTTCTTTTATAAATATAATCTTAGAAGCGTATTATATTTTTTCTGTAGCTGTTAATGACCTCACTGGTCTTGTGGCGTGGAGCGTTGCTTTGAAATATTGTGGTTTTTGGATTAATTTACTGGTCCATTAGGATTTAAAAAAATCTTAAGTAGCAGTCCGGAGATAAGTCAAGTTTTATAATGGTGATGCTCTAGGCTAAATTCGATCCCCAAGAGGCCGGCCTAGTGAGGGGATTATGGCAAATGACTGTTCAACGGTGGACGTTCCGATTGATGTCATTATTGTAGGGTAGTCTTTGACTATTATCACACTTGATGAGTGATGATGCAGGTGAAAATGATGTTAAGACTAATCTAGAGTTACTGCTGCCTGAACACACCGTTAGCGACAGAGTTTCTACTTGGTGTAGTTAGTTTGTTGATATGTCTCATGCGCCTGTAAATTCTTACTGGACTGCTGATGAAACACACCGCTAGGTCCTTGGTGACAGATTTTCTATTTGAGGGTACTAGTAAGCTAGGCGGGATTAAACAAAATGCCCTTTGCTGAAGCTTACGACCGCGGTGGGGATCGAACCATGGATACGGTGGGGCACAGCTATTCTCGCGTGAGTATCACTGCTCCAAAATAACATTCCCAAATATTCCATGATAAAATTCTCCAACAGTCTCCTATATCTAGAACATTCTGAAACCTTCTTGAACGTGCAGATCTATTTATATCCAATTTATGTTCAGTGTATCCAGGCAGCTCATTGAGAGACAGAAAGTTATCATGAAAATACAGTCATATGAGATTTAACAACTGAACTTGTTTAAGAGCGCATTGTATGTGTTATAGGCAGAGGTTAAAGCTTAACATTGGACGAGCCTCGTGTGTGTGTCATCAAAATCCTATTAAAAAAACTTCTAGAAGTTTTGAGAATATTCTGGAGTGCGTTAGACCCATAAGCAAATCAAGCGTGGCGTAGCGTTTCTGAATATTTTTCATAATTATTTCAGTATTGTTCTGTGCGTCTAACAAAGATGTAACGAAGGATCACTTAGAACATCTTAAAGTGATAACCTCAGGAGCTGCGCCTTTGCCCATCCATGACGTTCATAACGTCATTGAGAAATGCTCAGTAAGTTTGTCTTAATTCATGCTTAATTTTTGGATCTCTCAAATAAAAACTAATTTATTACCTCTGACCACACCGTCACTTACCAAAATGAGATAAAATGACCTAAAGTTAAGATGCAAACATTCGTCTTTGGCAGGAAATTCAAAATTTGAGCAGTTTTATCGCGCATAAACTAAGCATTGGCGAGTTTAAACTTGTATAATTCGTATTATCTTGCAAAAATGGGGCGCGAATATAACGCATTCAGTATTTTCTCCCTAAGTTGGATAAAATTCACGAAAATAAGCTAATACCAATATAAGTAAATATTTTATCATGCCTATGATATCTCTAACATAATAGCAGAAAAAGCCACATATATTTTGGTTTTTATCAGAAAACTCAATACCTAACTGTGTTACCAGGGCATCAAACTCATAATTCCAAAGCTAAGGCTTAAGCCAATTTTTAAGTAAAAGAGGCAGTTCTTACCGTTCCTAAATATTATGTTTCCTATAAGCGTGAAAAGGTACGAAGGACCTAAACAATGAAACTGCTGTGTGAATGATGTTTTAGTACATTTTCACGATATTGGCCTAACAATACCATCAAGGTACAGACTCAAATCGAGGTGTCAGCAAGGGCTGTCTCGTCGTAGTCGAAGAGAGAACTGCTGGTGAATATAAGCTGATCTACTGTTTTTATAAAGTTGCCTGAACTGTAAGTTGGGGTGTTCACACTTTTTCCTGCTTAGCTAAGAGATTTGTGAGCAATATTAATTTCTAAAGCGTCCATAAAACGCCTAAACAAGCTATATGATAATGTAATTTATTTACTCATTTTGCAGTCGAATATGAATTTTGTTCAAATGTATGGATTAACAGAAACCTCTCCAGTAGCGACTTCTATGATACCCGGGGATGATAATTACATCACTTCTGGTTATGCTTTATCCAACTCAGAGCTTAAGATCGTTGATTCAGATATGAACAGCTTAGGACCAAACGAGGTGAGTAAGTCAACGCTATTTTTATTAAACGACAACTCTTTCCGATGCTATTCAAAGATTTGGTTCTAATTAAAAGATTTGGTCCTAATACTGCTGGGCTCTGAATAGTTCGAGTTTCCTCTGTCTGTCAAATTGAAAAGATAGATTCCATTTCAAAAATGCATCCAGCTAGGTTGAAAAAATTCATCATCATCATCTGGAAGACGTCCGCTGTTGAACCAAGTCCACCCCCACAGAACGCCATACTATAAGGCTATTGACCATTTGTAACCATAGGCTACCCACGACTTTTACAATGTCGTCAGTCCACCTAGTGGGGGGCCTGCCAACTCTACGTCATAAAATTAATACTAAGAAAAATGGAGCTTTAGCAATCAATACAAAAATAAAACACCACACAATTTAGTATTTTTAACATAAAATCCTAATCCAATAAACTATTTCCAGTTGGCAAAGATCCCAAATTCTTAATCGCTGTGGTACGTTGAATGTAAATGCTTATTTGTTATTTATACATATGCCAGCAAATTTGGTCTCAGGCACAGGGATTTTCGATCTTAGCCATAGAAACCGTTTCTTATAAAGACCATCAGTACCTAGTTTCCAAATTTAAAACGTTTCGTCCCCAAAAGGCTAAAAACATTTAGCCGCTACTATATTTGCACCTTTGAAAGTTCTTCGCCAAATTCATCGGCATAACTACCTTATTTTATATTCCTGAAGAATGAAAGCGCGAGTGTGTCGACGCAAGGTGCATCTCAAACTAAACCCCGTCCTTTCTTCCACGGAAAGCGAGTCATTCCATCATTTATCATGTCATGCTTGAGCCCATTAGAGTCTAATATGGTTGCATAGTTGGCGGTGATGAAACCCGATGGATAACATCATTATGGCTGCCATGGCTTATATAATTAATTGAATCAATTTTATATATCAGGTTGGTGAACTTCTCATACGAGGACCAAATGTGATGAAAGGCTACAGAAACAACCCCGAAGCCACTAAAGACGCTATTTCTGAAGACGGATGGTTTAAATCAGGCGACTTAGCCAAGATAGATGAGAACGGGGTAGTTGTTATTGCAGATCGATTAAAGGAACTTATAAAGGTAATGTACAGAATAGTAGACGAGTTAAAAAAATGTTTTATTCAATTAAGGTATCGAAATTGACTGATACAGGATTACAATATTCATAACATATATTTTGTGTGAAAAATATGGCAAATCTTCATATTTTTTGCTTACTGACCAGCTAAAGGTGCTGATAATCTAGCACAGAAAACTTATAAACATCTTTCGTTGGTCTTATCAGTGCTTGATATTAGCACTTTGTAATAATGATGTAGTCGAAATGTTGTAATAATGATGTAGTCAAAATGTTAATAAGCCAGCTTGCGCTTCACTGCATTATGGAAGGGCATTTAGGCATGCTCTTCTGGCTAACTGCCACCCTCATGCAAAAAATATGTCGCCAAGCACCTAACAGTGTGTTCCGGCAGCAGTCTTTAAGACCAAGTAAAATTGCAGGCACATGAGCTTTAACAGCTGTTTGTCACTTCTGCAAAGTGCAAAGGTTGCCGCTAAACATTAAGTGGGCCTCACGCTTTTTCCGTCATAATCCGATATTTATTAAGAACTCTTGTTTTTCACTCCATATGTAGCAAAACCCTACTCATGTCGATATGAGCAATAGCATGCTACTTATAGAAGGTATTTTCATCTCCTACCATGGAGACATAAAGGGAAATGTCATCTGTAGACTGGAATTTAACGAGGAAACAAATGTTTTTATTTATTAAAATTAAAACTAACTGAAATGTTCCAGGTAAAAGGCTATCAAGTACCACCAGCAGAGCTAGAAAGCGTCCTAAAAGAACACCCTAGTATCTTAGATGCAGCTGTTGTTGGAGTTCCAGATGAGAAGCAAGGAGAAGCTCCCAAAGCATTTATCGTAATAAAAGAAGGCCATAAACTAAATGATGATGACGTCACAAAGTTTGTTCAAGAACGAGTTGCACCTTATAAGCGAGTAAAAGAAGTTATGTTCCTGGAAACAATACCTAAAAATCCATCGGGGAAGATATTGAGGAGAGTTCTTAAGGAAAAGTATTGCTAAATTGCACCATAGTAAATTAACAATAGAAGAGAGGAATAGTAGAATTTGAATTATTTTTACACGACTGCCAAAACAGGAGTGTTATGTTGAAAACATAGATTTATGTATGTAGATATGTTTGTGAGTTTTTTTATTCCACCATAACTTCTAAACGACTTTTAATTTATGGTATATCATCAGATTCGCCTTGATAGCGCAGGTGACACTAGGTACATAAAAAAGTAAAAAGAAAACAAACTGGCGGATTTTAGACGCAAAGTTATGAGAAAAAACACAATTTTTATTTCTGAGAACCCACTGGGTAATGTATCAAAATGAAGGGCTCTAAGAAACGATTCCTTTAATATGTATAACTTGCAGGTTACGTTACAATAGAACGATAAAATACTTTAAAAAAATATATATTTGCAATTGGGTTTTTAATTTTTACTCAATTCATACTTTTAAATAATTAGTTTATCGACCTTTCTTGTCGCGAAGGCGCGTCCCTCCATGTTTTGTGCGTAGCTGTTACTAGTATTGTCTACCAAAGCGTTAATTATAGTATTGTAATAGTTTCCATTTTATTATTTTACTGTATGCAACATTAGCATTTACATCAACAAAAAGACGTTCTACCTATACAAACGAGGTCTTCCCGTAGAAATGAGCATCAATATCTTAATAAGGACAGGCGCGTCTTCGTAAATGACAGACTACTACAATTCGTCGAAGTATCGAACTTCGGGTCCGGAAGTAAGGTTCCTATCCGCAAAACACGTATTGGCTTACTTTTGTTTAACTTCGTTCGTAGCATAGACTTCCAAGCATTTGCCTGTGTAGATTCTGAATAATTTTTTTTATTGGATTCGTATGGTTTGCACATTTTCAAAATATGAAATTATGATTTATTCCTTTGCTTATAAGTAGTCAGTCGAGTTCTAAATATGCAGAAAGAACACAAATACTAATGAGGATATAAATATCTATGGAGAACAAAGACATTAACGTAAATTCTAAATATCTTTCTTTTTTATTGGCGGTATGCCTTTATTAACAAAATAGTACACAATATAATACTAAATATCTTACAATCTAAAATATCTTGTACCTGTATTTTCTAGAACAGTAGTGACATCTCTCGCTGAGCTCCATAACTAGAATTCTCAGAGTCTTGCCATGGGAAAATGTTCTTTAATTTCTCTGAATTAAGACTTAAAACTGATTGAAGCATAATAGCGTTGGTAGAGTAGAATGGGAGATTCCATAGCGGGCAAGATTTATGATGAACGATACGGTCCGACCATAGACAATGTCAAACAACGAACTTGGTACCGCAAATTCTATTTTCGTTGTTTAAAAGGTCGCTCTAAACTTCGTGGAATTGTAGTAGCGGCCCAGGTCTGTACCGTACATTTAGATTGTATAATATATGGTATACTTATTTTCTGTTTCATATCAATACATTATTTTGAGGTAATAATTAGCATTGACACGTCAGTCAGGAAAAAAAAGAGTGTCATTCGTGTAATATATATTTTTAAAATATGTAAAGGACCTCCATCACTAAAATGTATGAAATAAATTGTGGAAATTGCTGAAATGCTGATTCAAATCACTCAAAGCTCACATTCGTATGGTCCGACTTCCACAAGTTATTTTATACTTTTCAGTGTTAGAAGTAGGTTTTTTACTCGAAAATGATGATGAAATTAATTCAATAAGGACTACATTACCCAAATAAAAAAAAAACGACCACATTGCTGGTCTGGACCTGGGTGGTGCTTGGCTTTTATATATGTTTAAATTCGCGTTGATTTCAGAACCTCCATTTGTTTTTTAAAGTGAATTAAAAATGCGTTGTTTTCCAATAGTTTAAAATGAGATATAGCAAACTTATTTTATGCTCTTTACTCCAATAAAGCGTTATTTCACCCAAAAAATGTTATGTCAATGTTCAAATGACCTCAAGTTTTATGAATTTTTAGTTGAACCACAGTAAAACCAGAAAGTAGCAGTGATGGCTCAGTGGCATTGGCTACGGACTGCCGCGCAGCAGGTCCAAGGTTCGAATCCCGCCGCGGGCTTCAGCTTTACCGCATGGTAGAACGGCATTTTGCGAATGCCCGCTTGGCTAGCTACCACCCTCAAGTAGAAAATCTGTCGCCAAGCACCTAACGGTGTATTCCGGCAGCAACCCTTGAGAGCCAGTGAAATTACAGGCATATGAGACTTAACAACTATATCTCAAGATGACTGGCGCAGTGCAATTCGTGACGGTTAGTCCGCTTAACATCAGGTGGGCCTCGAGCTTGTTCCCTCACAATAGTAGTCTGACTGAAGTTGTGGTCCGTAGGAAATGTGAATGCTTACCTTAGTCTGGATATGCAGTTTGTTCATATCTTAAAGTGTTACATGTAATATGTGTAGATAAGTATAGATAGACTATAGCTAACTGAATTTGAGGCTACCTAATGATACTTAAGATTTTCAATTATATTCTTTTATATTAGGTCCTTACATATGAAATTGGCGTTTTTCGTACTGGCCACTTTAATCACGAATTTCTCCTCTTTGGTAAGGAATTCCAAATTCAAATTTGTACAGCTATAGACTCATGTATTTGTGCTTCGATGATCGTCATTCATTTGTTTTTTTTTCTTCTGTTTTTTTCTGTTTGCGTCACTCATTTTACAAAATGGAAAACCTTAAATATCGCATTATTTACTAGTACGAGTTCCGCCGTGGCACTAGTGCTGCGGAAACAACTCGAAGGGTGAATGATGTGTATGGCGGTCGTGTTGCAAAAGAAAACACAGTTCGTTTTTGGTTCCAACGTTTTCGTTCTGGAAATTTCGACCTGCAGAACAAGCCCCGTGGACGGCCTGAGACTCAAGTTGATAATGAAGAGTTGAAGGCTATTGTGGAAGCGGATCCATCGCAAACCACGTCCGAGTTAGCTGCAGGCTGCGATGTTAGTGATAAAACTGTTTTAATTCACTTGAAGCAAATTGGGAAGATTAAAAAGCTTGAAAGGGTGGGTACCTCACGAATTGACTGAAACAAACCGGCAAACGCGCGTCGACTGCTGCGTTACATTACTAAACCGGCACAATAATGAAGGTATTTTAAACCGAATCATTACCTGTGATGAAAAATGGGTTCTTTACGATAATCGGAAGCGCTCAGCGCAATGGTTAGATCCTGGCCAGCCAGCCAAATCCTGCCCCAATCGAAAATTAACCCCAAAAAAGTTACTTGTAAGCGTTTGGTGGACTAGTGCCGGTATTGTTCATTACAGTTTTTTCAAATCTGGCCAGACTATTACGGCTGATGTCTATTGTCAGGAATTGCAAACCATGATGGAAAAGCTAGCGGCTAAACAACTTAGGCTGGTCAATCGCTCCACGCCACTGCTGCTTCACGACAACGCTAGACCACACACTGCGCTACAGACGGCTACTAAATTAGAAGAGCTTCAATTGGAAAGTCTAAGACATCCTCCGTACTCCCCGGACCTTGCTCCAACAGATTACCATTTTTTTCGAAATTTGGATAACTTCCTGCAAGGGAAAAAATTCAACTCCGATGGGGCAGTCCAAATCGCCTTCAAAGATTTTATTGATTCCCGTCCGACTGGTTTTTTTAGTAAAGGGATCAATGAACTACCTATGAGATGGCAAAAGTGCATAGAAAATAATGGTTCATACTTTGATTAATTAAATATATTATATTAAAAAATATTCGACTTTTTGTTCCTCCCATACAAAACGCCAATTTCATATGTAAGGACCTAATATAAATCAACGGACCCTGGACCTTCAAGATATTTACAGGCTGTACCGCGCGCGTACGGGCATTCAAAGATAGAAGCCACATTTGGTAGTGCTCTATGAAGTTAAACTACTTGTTTGCTTTTACTATGGTTAAGTGCTTCTCGAATTCTACATAAGTTATACCAAATGTCCATTTAATGCTGAAACATAGAAGGTAAACGATCACATAAAACGATAAATCTTAATCATTGTGATAAAATCATAGTTAAACCATGTCGATTCCGCATTAGACATAAGTGTGTAAGATAAGATTAATTTTTAATACCAAAATAAGTACATTTATGTTTTAAATTTCTTCTAAAGCCATACATATTTTTGTTTTGATGGTTATGGTGTTGTATCTTTTAGAGTCACTGTTTGGATACATGTCGTAAATTTGAGCTTCCAAGGATGATGAAAGAGCACTTTTCAAATGCTTGCCTTGCTTGCTCCCCTCTTCAAGTAGAAAATCTGTTGTATAGCAAATAACAATGGTAATTTTATTTAATTTATCAATTATATAAGTTGAGACGCAAAAAATATATTTCTAAATGGAACTGACTTCAACACTCAAAAGTGTGTAATAACGTGTTGAAGTCGGTACTTGTTAAAAATATAGTTCTAAAATATCTATTATCACAATATTTAGCGTATGGTACCGACTTCGACAAGTTATTTCACATATTAATAAGTATTTAACGAGACTTAATCGCGATAAAACATGTATAAATTTATTTACCTCGACGTTTCGAACAAGTTGAATTGGTTGCGAGGTAAAAAAAATAATACATGTTTTATCGCGATTAAGTCCCGTTATATACTTATAAATATGTGTTCAAGTCGCGAAAGTCTTGAAGTTAAGTTATTTCACACTGAAGTGTTGAAGACGATCACACGAAGCGCTCGTAGCGAAGTTTAATTAGCTGTTCTCAACCGATCAGCAAAGTTAAGCAACGTCGCGCGAGGTGATGAGTTGGATGGGTGACCGCTAGTGACATTACTACTGAGCGTTTCCGTGCTTCGGAGGGCACGTTAAGCCGTCGGTCCCGGTTGTTGTCTTAGGATAGCAGTCGTTATAGCATGGTGGTAGGGCCGCCTGGCTAGCTACCACCCTCAAGTAGAAAATTTGTCGCCAAGCACCTAACGGTGTGTTCCGGCAGCTGTCCTTGAGAGCCAGTACTTCTAGGTTAGCCTGAACAACGTCTTCGACCATATTATCATTTACCATCAGGTGAGACAGTGGTCCAAGGCTAACCTATCAGACATAAAAAAAAAAAAAATTTGAAGTGAAAAAATATTCACTCTTTTTAGTGACCCTCTAAGTAATTAGAGGATCCATAATTTTCATTCACTGTCAATGACTATATCATCAAGGTATGAAAACCTTTTCAGTTGGACATTTTTAGAGTAAGTCAAAAACGGCTGGACGGATTTCGATGAGTTTAAATGGGACCACATGACAAGCACCAGCTTTCAAATACAACAGACAATCATCCAAATCGTTACACTCTGTAAATAGTTGAGGTTCTCTCTCTCTCTGTTTAACACGTACAAAAAAAAAACAGGAGAATTGAGAACCTTTTTTTGAAGTTGGGGAATACGAGTACCACATAAAGGTAATTTATTTTGTTTTGATGCGATTTGAAAGTTTTATCTACAATTGCAAATGTAGATTTGTAACATAGTAATCCAATAGAAAGTTTCGTTCTATCCTCCCTGCATCAGGCTAGTAGTTACGCGCGATCGTAGCATGTTACAACCGAAGTTCCACTTTACTGCATCGTTGGGGGTAACGATGATAAACTGAAACAAAGTTAAAAGTTCATCTAACTTTTGGGGTGATACCAGACACAGCCCGGCTTCCGAACGAGACTGTTACATGTCCTAAATGGATGTGCAATAGCTAAGTGAATGATTTATAATATATTATTATTCATAATATATTATTATTCATAATATATTATTATTCATAATATATTATTATTCATAATATATTATTATTCATAATATATTATTATTCATAATATATTATTATTCATAATATATTATTATTAGTAATATACAGGGTGGCGCAATAGAACGTGCATATTGCGTCATCTTTTTTCGCGGGGTAAACAGTGCGCGGGCGGGGGGAGCCTAGCGTGGTTGGATAGTGGCACTCGTGGAGTTTTAGTAACCATGAGTCACTTCGACGGGAAGCGTCGCGCTTTTTGTGTTCGCACGTTTTACGAGAACGGTCGTTCATACATCTCTACAAGGCGAATGTATTGTTCTGAATATGGATTAACACACATTAATGAAGCTCCGAGTGCAAATTTAATTAAAATATGGATAAAGCGATTTGAAGAGACCGGTTCCACGTTTAAACCACCAGCCAAAGGTCGTCCAAGAACGTCTAGGACCACAGACATTATTGAGAGGGTGAAGGAGTCAGTAGGAAAAAATCCGCAAGTGTCTACTCGGAAGCGATCGGCGGCTTTAAACTTGTCGCGACGAAGTTTACAGCGAATTTTGAAGTTGGATCTTGAACTGCATCCTTATAAGCTCCAGTTAACACAGGAATTAAAAGAGGCCGACTTCGGAGCAAGGTTGGCATTTGCTGAAGAAATGCTTAGTCGATTTTCCATTTTTGACAACATCCTTTTTTCCGACGAGGCTCATTTTCATTTAAATGGGTTCGTAAACCGACAAAATTGTCGCTATTGGAACGACGAGAATCCAAAAATGAAACATCAAAAACCACTGCATAGTCCGAAAGTAACGGTATGGGCAGCAATCTCAAGCAAAGGAATTATTGGCCCTTTCTTCTTTGAAGATTCACGAGGACGAAACATCACCGTTAACACCGACCGCTATGTTGCGATGTTAGAGGGATATTTGACTCCAGAACTTGCGAGATCGAGAATAGCCAATACGAGGACTTGGTTCCAACAAGACGAAGCGACCTGTCACACATCAAATGACTCTATGGCGGTTGTGAGACAGATGTTTCCAGCAAGACTAATTTCCAAAAGAGGTGATATCCCTTGGCCCCCACGTAGCCCTGACTTGACGCCTCCTGACTTTTTTTTGTGGGGATACCTCAAACATAAAGTCTACATGAACAATCCGAGGAACATCAGTCAGCTAAAGGAAAATATTCGTGGGGAAATGGCAGCAATCACCCCAGATTTATTGACAAGAGTTTTCACAAATCTGCGTTCGCGTTTAGAGGAGTGCCGTCTTCGAGAGGGCAGTCATTTAGATGATGTTATTTTTAAAAAATAAACTACATTTAATTACCTAATCATCCTATATTTTATTTCAACTATACCTTTTGAATTTATTTTTTTAGCCTATACTTAATATATGCACGTTCTATTTCGCCACCCTGTATTAGGCTCAAAGAATAAGCATTGCAATTCAACGGGGCAACGCTGCCAGCATGCTGGGCACGCTTCCAACTGGTAGTGGGCTGGAGCATTTTGACTGCCTGTGAGTCTGCAATGACTTATGGGTATCTAAATGCTTTTATTGTAGTAACTGTAGTGTTGTATATAGTTCGTAGTATTTTGTTAATACGAGTAAAAGACACTAAAAAAAAGTGAATGAATACGCTACTGACATTGATGTAAGTATTGTTCAATAGGTTTATTATAACTGCAAGACTTTCTACCATATTAACGCCGTTATTTAACGAGATGTAGAAGAAGCGGAGAAATTACATCTTAATAATTAACTAGATATTCTTGTGCCTAATTTGCAGTTAAAACATTGGTGTCTTTAAAAGTTTTTGTGACTCCCTTTAAATAGGGTATAAGCCTAATGAATTCAAAATTCTCGTCTGACTGTTCTTGACCGCGAACTATTCAGGTGGCTTTGATTAGGTCGAATGGTGTAACAGAACCGAATCGGGGCACCCACCTTACAAGCAGTCTTGTCTACCCTACCTCTTGAGTGATTTTATAAGACGGAGGTGTGGAGGGGGAGCGGTGCTAGTCTGATCGCGGCGAGGAACAGCGGACGAAGCAAAGCCGGAACGCTGAAGGCGTAGCGAAAGAAGAAGGCTAAAGCGCTGCGTACCCACTGCGCCGGAGCTGTCAAGAGAATTGATATATTTTAATATGACATATGTAGGTTTCTGTAACCCCCCCCATGTCTGTGGGGAATATTTCGCCCTCTTCCCCTTTCCCATAGTACATTATATGTACCTATATATACCGATTCTTAAGTCCTTCCAATGGATAATATACATATTTTTAATTACTTTACGAAAAAACCTATAGGTTTCCGTAACCCCCCACCCGTCTAGGGGGATGCTCCAACCCCCCTCTTCCCTCCTCTCCTTCCTATAGTACATATGAATGTATACCGATTCTAAAGTCCATCTGAACTAACTGAAAATGTTGTCTCTAAAGATGATGATAATCTATCTCTAAACTCTGACTAAGAACAGCTGCAGCTAAAATACACCATTACGTTCTTGGGGTCAGATTCTAGTAGGTAAAAACTATGTAAAACTAGCAAGCTGAGCATTCACTTTATGTTCTACCACCATGAGAAGCTTGAGCTTCACCCGCGGTGGGGTTCCAACTATGGACTCTCCTCGTAGCAGTCCATACTCATTGCTATTTGTAAGGTATTAGTAGTCAAAAAAGGTCACGGCCTTTTTTTTTAAGTGTGAAAAATGCCTGTTCCCATTCCTGTCCAACCTCGGGGAGATGGCCGGGATATGTCTGACACGAACTACTCCCACAGCAGCAAGTGCCCCCTACCGACTAAATAACTCACGGTGTTCCACCTCTACCGCTTCTCGGCGGGATTGCAGGGATGCTTTAGCACTCAACCACGAACCCGCCACGGCTGTCCGTTGCCGGACCTCACCTGGGGTGCTACCCCTCACGACGCACCAGAACACATGGCACGTCGCTACCACCCGGAGACCACGCCCGCAAATGGGCGTCAGACGATCCAGCTTCCGACGCCCAAGGTCCCTCTGCGACGGGTCAGATGAGTAGCCCCATCGCCTAGTACTTTAGCCGCAGAGGATAGGGAGAACGGCGCCTTGTTATACTGACACTCCTCCTCCCCTGCGGCCCCTCCACGTCCACCATCCAGCGGTGGCGGCCCCGCCGTGGCCACGGAAGGTAGGGAGAGTGGGGCACCGTACTACTGGCACTCTTCTCCCGCCGTGGCCCCTCACCGTCAGCTGTTGTGTCGCTCATACAACACCACAGCCCGCCTCAGATGCGGTGCTACCCATACAGGACCGCAGCCTACCCGTTGCCGCTCCATTCAGGACTGGCAAAGCCCAGTGGAGCGGCCCCTCTGGGGTCAGCCGACTGCCCAAGCTGGTACGGCCTCTGGTTCCCCTTGCTTCACCGTGGGTGACAAATCCACGGCTACTAAGCCCCACCGTCACGACAAGGCGGAAACCGTGGGGGGGAAAACGGTCGCGACCTACCTTATGTGAAACGGCAACCCCTGTCTATTACACATGCATTTCTGACAGCACTGCGCCGATCACAAACATAAAGCTGTTTAAGTCTCATGTGCCCGCCACTTAGTCCAACTGTTTGGCTGCTTAGTTGTAAAACTAAACCAAATACGATATGATTCACGTCCGTCCAAGTCCACTCTCCGGAACCCCAAAATTAATTAAAACTCACCAACTGCACTTTCAAAACACTTAAGCCTGCAAATAATCCCATTATTTCCACCTAATGTCAAATGATTGCCAATTCCAACGAATTCTTAAGTAGCGTTAAGTCTAGTTTAAGTACACTTAAATAGAACAAATGCACCAAGTTGTAAAAGGTAGGGAGTATTTTTATTAAGGTTTAAAGTTGTTTAACGCCCGTTTAAGAATAGGGCAGACCGTGTTAGTTTTTTCCTGCCTTTACGAGGAGAAATAAAACGAGCAAATAGCATTTCCGTTTTATTTTGTACGTGCCTATTTCAATTCTAATAGAAAAATAAAAGTATAAAACAGATTCTCAGTGATGTTGCAAAGAGTTTTTAAACAAGAAGGTTTGTAGGTCCTTTCTCATAAAGCGGAAAATTATATCGGTGGCGGAAATTAAAGATATTTCAACAGTTATCGCAATTGTGGCTGTTTGTTAACTATTACTCTTTGCTAACTATTCTATGTGATGGCAGTGATTTTCGAAGCCGTGATGGCTCAGCGTCATTCGCTATTGACTGCCGAGTAGCAGGTCCATGGTTCGAATCCCGCCGCGGGCTTGAGCTTTACCGCATGGTGGAAGAGCATTTTGCGAATGCCCGCCTGGCTAGCGACCACCCTCAAGTCGAAAATCTGTCGCCGAGTGCTGTACGATGTGTGCCGGCAGCTGTCCTTGGGAGCCAGTAATTCTAGATTAAGCCTGTTAACACCTTCGACCACATTATCACTTACCATCGGTGAGATTGTGGTCAAAGGCACACCTATTACCAATCTATTCAAAAACAATTAGTAAAATACACATTAGATATCGTATCTGACCCAATACTGACCGAATTTCGCGTTTTGTACCTGATCCCGAGGTACAATAATTAGTCAACTTAGCCATAAACTTATAAAAAGTATTTCCTGCCATGATCGTCATCTTTCACATCTCCAATCACTCTATAATATAAAACATAAAGTATCGTCATATCTGTACCTACTTCCTGTAGGGAAAAGTGATTATGCATTTGTTTCTCCAGAAATCATTTGGTCTTTCGTAACAGGGGTCTGGCTTGATGCTTTTTATCGGACGCAGTTCCAGACTGATTGCTGCTGAAATTAATATACATATTAGACAATAAAACACGATAACAGAATAACAGTATTCCGAAGCAGCCCTTTTATCAACACAGCAACGAGGCAGTCATTTATTACAAAAAAGCTTAAAAACAAATGACAGGCAAAAATTGGATTGGTATTTTTCAAGTCTGTTAAACCAATCCCTCAAATTCGATTCACAAATCCGTCGTCGATATAAGCTGACGTCATATTCTGCCTCATTTCCCTCCTAAAGGGCTTCGAATAAATCCCTTTTTGACATTCCTCCTCGCTTCTGGCGCCTTCGTTATAATAATCTTCAAGACAAGTCTGCTGCTGTATTTTATCAGGGGTTCTAAGTAAGAAGGAATTCAGCGCGTTTTCGCGATAGAGCAACTTGTGTTGATATTAGGTATGTTTAAATAATATTACAGAAATATGTTAATTATTACAGTGTTATTACAGTAAAATAAGATTAAACATGACTATGTTTTTTTTTTATTTATTCATAATAGGTTCGCGTTTGTCCACACCCTGCCTGATGTTAAGCATTGATGTGGTCTAAGATGGAGCACGCTTACCTAGAAGAAACCTATTTACTCTCCATTTGAAGACATCCATGTTGTATCCATCGGGAAAAACTGACGACGGTAAGGAGTTCCACTCCTTCGCAGTACGCACGAGAAAAGCGGAAGCGAAGCGCTTCGTACGAGTCCTGGAAATATCAACCATGTACGGATGGCGCCTCTCCGTTTGTCTGGACGTCCGATGGAAAAAGGGGGAGGGCGGCCTTTTGTGATGTTCGAGAAAATATATTCATCTGACCACACATACAAAGAATTATTACAGGTTAGAAAATAAAACCTGTTATTCTCTCAACATAAGGATATAGGATGATATTCAATACGTATATACTTTGGTAAAATATTCACCATGACATATATAAAAATCCCATCCTCCTTTTCATAACATTTCCTATAAATTTTAACAGCTACGTAAGCACAATGGTAGTGACTTATAATATAACACATAGTTTTTATTGCATCGTGTTGAGCCTAATAATCACTTTATTGTTTTTTTAATCGGTGGATTTTCACCAGCAATTTAATTTTGACCAGGACCCATTACTAGAATTTATTGAACGTAAGACCTCTTATGATATCTTTTATGTAGGTATAAAAATATGTTTTTTCGTTATATTAATAGCTATCCTTTGAATACTATCTCATCTGATAATAAGCGACGAAGGGGTCGAAAATTTGGTTCAGGCTAACTTTATTCAAATAATGCTCCTTACTAATAATCCTTAAGCTGTTACTCGCACACTACAAAAATAAATACAAACGTTAAAGTGATTATAGAAAGTTAATTTTCTCAAAGTGCATAAAAGATCCTTTGATCTTGTCCTGTAGAATTAATTAAAGTTCGTAAAGTACTTTTTTCTCTTTAAATCTCCTACGAGTATTGTTCGGGCAGTGGACGAAAGAAAAAAAATATGTATTTAAATTACTGTGTCTTTTGGTCAAATAACGAAAATAATAAAAGTAAATATAATTTAACTCGGTTGCCGGAATTTCACTATATTACGAGTTTGTTTCTCAAAACCTTAATCCTAAATCACTTAGAGCTAACAATCTTTAGAAATCATAGTTCAAAACTATCTGTGACTGAGTCCGTGGGGTGCCCGCTAAAATGTTATCCTACCATCTCTTGCCGTGGATGTCGTAAGAGACGACTACGGTTAAAAAACTTGAAGGTAGGTAGCAGCGTCTTCTGACAAACTGCTATCTTACCTTGCGATCCCCATGACCACCGTCAAGCAAGCGGATTATGGCCCTATCCTTGGGGAGGCTGTGTTCAGCAGTGGACAATCCGGCTGTTACTGCACAATTAAGAACCATGACTTGCTAAGATTTCGAAAGCGCAAACTTCCAGTAAAAATCAACAGCCTCGAAAAAGTTCCATGGTTAGTATTTGAAAATCCGCCTCATTTAACTGCATGGTGGAGCATTTATAAAATTCTTGATTTTTGTGCTCCAACCGACTGAAATTGACAGTCTTTTGGTAACTGCCCTTTTTCAAGAAGCCCAATCCTGTTGGTTTGGCTTGTTATTGAAACCATATTACAGCACCGATCAAGTTGAAATCTAGTCTAAGGGTAGGCCATAAGCAATTAAAAGTGACCAAGTACGATTCAGACTTGTGCACCTATTTTTTTTTGGTATAGATAATTATTTGTCTTCTTGTCCTTATCCACGTTTAATGGGGTGGGAACAAAAGTCATCCTACTCCTAATCTCTTTTGCTCATATAACCTTCTTCACGTATATAGTCCATCTTTATCTTCTTAAGCCTTTCACTTTTATGTATATCGATTTACATGCATACTGAATTATTTTCTCCTTCGAAATATTTTCGCTTTTTTTTTTATGCTTGATAGGTTAGCCTTTGACCACCATCTCACCTGATGGTAAGTGATGATGTGATGGAAGATGTTGTTCGTGATTACCTAGAATTACTGGATCTCAAGGAAAGATGCTGGAACACACCGTTAGGTTCTTGGTGACAGATTTTCTACTTGAGGGTGGAAGCTAGCCAGGCGGGCATTCGCAAAATTCCCTACCATCATGCTATAACGACTGCCATCCGAAGACGACAAGCGGGACCGACACGGTTTAACGTGCCCTCCGAAGTACGGAAGAAGTCTCCCCTTATGACATGGCCATGCAAACTTTCCTGGTGATACTTTCAAGCTTTATTTGACTAACTACACGGCAATCCATATGTCAAAATCCATATGGCAAATTCATATGTCTGCCCTATGAACTCGACTTTCATCTACCTCTTTTCTTGTCCATTTCTTACAATACGTTTTATATCGCCGCTATAAATGGCTGCATATGACATGTAATCGTAGAGAATTAATGTTGTCTTAGGTTTTCGCGATTATTACACATAGTAATTAAACAACTTTAAACGGTTTAAATCGCGTATATTTATCATATTTTTGTCCCGACGTTTCAAACACTTTGCAGTGATCGTGGTCACGGCGTGACCGTAGAGAATTGACAATATTTCATACATCCTATTCATTACTGACCGGTCAATGTCGCCGTCATTATATAATATTTTGTAAGATCGGAGTTTCCTTGTTACTTTGTGATAGGAGTGGTTTGGTAAGGTTACAGCTTTTAAAATGGGTATGGGAAAAACTATATGTACCTACCACAAAAGCTATCGTTTCGACGATCGTTATCGTTTGAAGATTAGTGTACTAGACTAGTGTAGTGTGTTAGAAGTACAATATAACCGTAACAAATTCATAACACGGTCAAAGTTTAAAAGTAAGCACTTATAATTTTTTCAGTCGGTTTTGTACCTAGACTACATTTTTTAGATAAGTTTTTTCTCATTACATTCGAATTTTATAATATGAATCGTTTTAGCCGATTATTTGAACTTAAATCAAATCATATTTAACGCTGTGTACATAATGTAACACTGATTTATCCTACTTCTAATAAAAACTACGTATACAACCAAGAGAGAAAAATGTTTCTTTTCTGTTGATGATAAAAACGGCTATATATAATATTTGAGTAAAGAAATATGCTTACAGAATATAACCTACAAAAACGAGTCACAGATGAAAAACTCCCGACCGTTTTCAATTCATTTCTCTTTTCCGAAGTATTTCTATTAGAATAAAAAACTTTCCCGTTTGCAACAATTTCGCGGGCTTCCGACATCCGTTCTCGTATTTTTATAGAATGATCGACAGTTTAATTTAGTTGTTGGGTGAGTCACAGTTCATATGAAACAGTAAAGTATATTTGTTTAAATATAGTTTTGAGTTCCGTGATCAGGTTTTTCTAACAATTTGCGACTACAACTAGCTTTGTCAGGAAGCAAACTGAAACCGTGGCAAAGCTTTTTATTTTAAAAATATAGTCGGCTAAATGTACTCAAATAGAATTGTAAAAGCTACGTGAAAAATATTAAAACTTTGCCGAGCGCTAGTTTACTGTATTTTTCACGGGTACATAAACGAGTTAGCAAGCCGACTGCTCTTTAATTATTTTTCCTGCACATGTATACCAAAAATAGGCTGCTCAGATAATGGTAACTAGTCTGCATGATGCAACTGCACAGATTCAGTGTTGAATTTATTCTCGGGATATTATCTTACGTTGAATCACGTATGCCCGTAATTTTAGTAAACAATACATACGTTTTCTGAATTTTCTGTGCTTTATAGGGCATGTTAAGCCGTCGGTCCCGGTCGTCCTCTTAGGATGGCAGTCGTTACAGCATGGTGGTAGGGCTAAAGTGTTTTGCGAATCCCTGGCTAGCTAACACCCTCATGTAGAAAATGTGTCGCCAAGCACTTAACGGCACTCCGGCAACTGCCCTTGAGAGCCAGTAATTCAAGATTAGCATGATCAACATCTTCGACCACATCATCACTTACCATCAGGTAAGATTGTGGTCAGAGGCTAACCTACCATGCATAAAAAAATGTGTCTTGTTTTTTACCATACTGGTTGGACAAGTCACATATTCCAACAATATGGTAAGCATCCCTGTCTCTCCATGACGTTAAGGTATCACCCAACAATTAAAATTTTAAAGTATAAAGAAAAATGAATTTTCTTTCTTTTGCAAATGGTACGACTATGTCACGATTTGTAGATTTTATTGTATAAATTCGTTTATAATCAGAAGCGCTGCAGCTCTTTGATAAATTTTATATAAACTTGACGCTACAGCTAGAAGCTACCTTTCTGCCATGCGCTATGGTCATCAACATCGGATGATGTGTCGAAACTAACTCTAGCAGCTTTGAATTCGTTTTTCGGTTGAGCGAGTAACAATCGGGCCCCGATAGCTCTATATTGGGGGTAATTTATGACTAACCAAAATTAAGGTTAAACGGTAAACCTAAAAAAGGGATATGGTCGAATGAGATGCCGTCCTTGTTAGGTTAACGGTTGATAAAGTCTGATAAAGTTGGAACCTTTTGGAAAGCTATTATTAATGTATAACGTAATTAAATAACGAATTAAATTCGTAATTAAATAACGAATTACATACTTTATTCTTTTCCAAGAATAAAGTATGTAATTCGTTATTTAATTACGTTATACATTATTAATTAGCAATATTGTACAAATAGTTAAGAGCAACTGTCAATGTAGTTCTACATCGGCAAACTAGATGTCGCTGCTCGGTTTTCGTAACTTCCTAGATCGCGGTGACGAGATTCTCCGCACGTTAATGTAAATCGCGTTGGCGGGTTTTTTAAATAAATTGGTTTAAAGTGGCACTCAGGTGTTTCATTTGATAACCGCCCCCCTCAGTAAAGCATTCTTAGGTTCTTTTGGGCACCGAATTATTACGTGTTCATTGGTCCTTCAGAAGCCGGTTGCGTCAAATATTTGACAAAACCAGGAGGTTAACAGTTTTGGAAACGGAACTTGCGGACGGTGGATCGCCGTTGCAAACGCAAGTTTAGAGGCTAGTTGAGCCTCGCTGATGTTGGCACCGCTGTTGAGCGGCTCGACACGAGCGGGTAAATTGAACGCCTTCAGGCAGTAGTTCAGGGTGAACGCTGTCAGACGAGTACCTTAGAGCGGTACTGTCAGGAATCATTCAACGTGAACGTCTACACTACCGGATGTACTGCAGTTCTACGTGAGCACTGAGACCCAGTGACATTGGATTGGACACGTACAGTGCCGGGAGGTCATCAAAACACTAGGAGAGGAATTGGAGAGTCGGAATATACTCAAAAGTAAAGTTAGTGAAGTGAAATCGTGAGTACTTTTATATTGTTTATTGATCGATTTGAAGAAAGAAAATTTGGACTTTAATTAATTACTACTTTGTAATCTTTCTATTGGTTTTTAACGTAATGATTTGAGTAGTAATAACAACTTAGTAAATTTATCTTGTGCAATAAGGACTTGCTTGTTTTTATTATATTTGAAACTTTGTATTGGTTATTAACTTAATTATATCAGTAGTATTAACTTAGTAAAATTGTATTGTGCTGTTAGGACTTAGAATAGTTTCGCAAAAAACGAAGGTACGGGGAATCCATGCCCGATTTCGTATCGAACTATTATAACTCTCAAACACTTAGAATTTATTTGTAAAAAAGTGTATGGTAATATAACTTGTAAAATGGAGTCTCTAATTAACTTTCAAAATGACTTATGTTCCCGCTTAAGTAAAGCAAGATTAAATTTTAAGAAAAGTCCGAGAGATCGGTTAACAAAGGTATACATTGAAGGAAGGTTGGAGGCTGCTGATCAATTATGGTTTGAATTTTTATCAGGTCATAAAGATTTAATGAGAAATTATGAACCAAAGTTATTAAATGTATCTTCTTATGTATCATCCGATAAATATAACGAAACCGAGGAAATTTATATAGAGTATAAATGCGAATTAAAATTGAAACTGTCAGAGTTTAATACAACACAATCCAGTAAAACTGACAAAAGTGATAATTTGTGCAGTCAAGTCAAACTACCCAAAATAAATATTCCTAGCTTTTCAGGAATTTATTCAGACTGGACTTCTTTTAAGGATCTTTTTATGTCTTTAATAATTCAAAACGGGTCCTTAGATAATGTCCAGAAACTTCATTATTTGAAGGGACATCTTACGGGTGAAGCAGAGCAGCTCTTGAGGCACATACCGATTCAAGAATCAAATTTTGAAAGGTGTTGGCAGTTGTTAGAAGAACGGTACAATAACAAAAAATACATCTGCCATCACGTTTTAAAACGACTTTTGAGCCAAAAGAACATATCGGCGGAATCGGCGAATGCGTTAAAGGATCTCGTCGATACGACTAACGATTGCTTAGCTACTCTGACGAATCTAGGTATTAACGTTAGTAGTTGGGATGTTTTAATTATTCACATCTTGACTTTGAAGCTGGATCCAGAGTCTCGACGTCAGTGGGAGTTCAACGTCACAACAAATACTTCTTCTGATGAACTTCCAACTTATGCTCAGTTCAAAGAATTTTTGACAAATAGATTTCGCGCTATCGAGTTTCTGATCCCAGATTCAAGGTCAGGGCATAAATTTCAAAATAATAATAAGGTCAAAGCACTCCATGTAGCAACTTCTATAACATGTCCATTTTGTTCCGAAGGCCATAAATTAAGCAAATGTAAAATGTTCTATAAAGAAACCACTGAAGCTCGTCGAAAGTTTGTGTATGATAGTAATGTTTGCTTCAATTGCTTGGGAAGCAATCACTCTGCCAAGGAGTGTCGATCAAATGTTAGGTGTAGCATATGCAAGCGAACTCATCATTCGCTATTGCATCCTAAGGGTGCTAATTCAACTGAGGGAACCAAAAACGAGTGCGTTGTCAACTCCTCGGGTAGTGCCACAACTTCATCACCGGAGGCAAGCTCATTCATGGTTTCTTGTTTGGCAGCAGGTGAGAAACAACAAGTTTTACTCGCCACTGCTTTAGTTAAGGCCATATGTAAAAATGGAAATGAGTACAGCATTCGCGCGCTTCTAGACCAGGGGTCGCAGGCTTCTTTTGTAACCGAGTCGACGGTGCAATACTTGGGCTTAAAGAAAACCGTTTCTACAAGTCAAATAACGGGTCTGGGTGGGGACAAGGTCATAGTTTCAAAGACGATGGTCAACATGGAAATTAGGTCCCAACACAACCCAGATGTTAAAATATTAATCAAAGCACACGTGCTTAAAAACATAACGTCTCTTCTGCCAACTAGAAGAGTCGAAGCCAGAGAATGGCAGGAACTTAGTGATTTGGTGCTAGCTGATCCTGAGTACTACACATCAAATCGCATCGATCTTCTTCTGGGAGCAGAGGTATACGGGGTGATTCTGCAGGAAGGTGTAATAAAAGATCCTCGAGGCAAACTTATAGCGCAATCTACCAGTCTTGGCTGGATTCTTTCAGGTAGTGTAAGCTGCAATGCCCAACCCTTACCTCGCATCAACGTCATGCATTGCTGCGACACTAGTGATCTGCTGAAAAAATTTTGGGAACTTGAAGCAGACATACCGAGTCCAAAATTGAGCATGTTAACAGAGGAGGAAAAACGTTGTGAACAAATCTTCACTAAGACGACCGACAGAGATCCCAAAGGGCGATACGTAGTTCGGCTTCCTTTCAAAGAAGATTATCCAGAGGTATCAGGGTCCAGAGATATAGCTGAAAAGCGATTAAAATCATTGGAACATAAGTTGAGCAAGGATCCGATACTAAAACGAAAATATCAGGAGGTTATAACCGATTACCTTGAGCTGGAACATATGGAAGAAGTTCCTCCTGAAGATATAGATAATCCTAGAGCTATATACTTACCGCATCACGCCGTCGTCAGGAACGAAAAAGAAACCACGAAAGTTAGGATTGTTTACGACGCTTCATGTAAGGGAAAAAATGATAGATCGCTCAACGATCAGTTGCTGGTTGGACCTACCTTGCAGCCAGAGTTGAGACACATTATCATGCAGTGGAGATGTTCTAAAATTTGCATGTCAGCTGACATCGTGAAGATGTACCGGCAGGTAAAGGTTGAAAAGCAAGACGCAGATTGTCAAAGGATACTGTGGCGAAATGATGTAAACGAGCCTGTCAAACATTACAGACATACTCGAGTCACCTTTGGCACATCTCCCGCTCCATATTTGGCTGTCAGAGCCCTTCAACAAGTCGCTCATGATCACGGTGCAGAATATCCCTCAGCCGCGGAAAGAGTCTTCAATGATTTTTACGTAGACGATTTATTGACCGGGGTACAAACCTGTGAAGAAGGTCATCGAGTATTTACAGAAATGAATGAACTTTTAAGTAAGGCAGGGTTTGTTCTCCAAAAATGGAACAGCAATGATGATGACCTACTAAGGAAAATGAATGGAAGGGGAGACGGGGCAAGAGATGCGAAGGATGGCATAAAAATAAAAGAGGATGATATGACAAAAATAATGGGACTCACCTGGAACCGGGCTGATGATACCTTCCGCTACGCAGTCCGTCTTCCGCAGTTGCAGGAACCTGTAACAAAAAGAAAAATTATATCTGACATCTCACGACTTTACGATCCTCTAGGCTGGGTGGGACCGAGCATTGTAATGGCAAAGGCAATGATACAAAAGCTTTGGTTAGCAGGATTGGGCTGGGACGAAAGGATTCCAGACAATTTATTGCATGAATGGTTAACTTACCGAGAAGAGCAATTGATGTTAGCCAAAATTCACATACCAAGGTGGATCGGGACAACAGCAAACGATGTCCACGTTGAGTTGCACGGGTTTTGCGACGCATCCAAAACCGCGTATGGGGCAGTAATTTACATCCGTGTGGTCGACTCTGAAACAAGGGTCAATGTGTCTTTAGTTACTGCTAAAACTAAGGTGGCGCCAGTGAAACAGGTATCCATACCTCGATTAGAGTTGTGTGGTGCGGTCCTGCTTACAAGGTTAATTATCGAAGTGGCAAAGGTAATAAAGGTTGAGAAATCCAATCTTCATGCATGGACCGACTCTACAGTTGTTCTTGCGTGGCTGAACAGCCATCCAAGTAGATGGAATGTGTTCGTGGCAAATCGCGTCTCAGAAATCTTGACCAGCTTGGATCCGCAGAATTGGTGTCATGTAACGTCGAAGCAAAATCCAGCCGATTGTGCATCAAGAGGTTTGCGACCTTCTGACCTTGTAAACCATGAACTGTGGTTTCGTGGGCCGAAGTTCATTTCCTGTGAAAATATAATTTACCAGAAACCAAAGGACGTGCAAACTGAGTTAGAATTGGTAAAGGCTCACTTTGCTACTGAAGATAACTTGGATTGGAATAAGTTCTCATCGCTCACCAGAATGGTTAGAGTCACAGCATATTGCAAGCGATTTATAAACAACTCCAAGTCATCGAGCGTTAAATTAAACTCAACCTATCTTACAGCAACCGAGTTAAAGGAAGCTTTGAAAACGTGTATCAAAATAGGTCGGGCACGCAATTTTAATGAAGAGATATGCGTTATAAAGGCACAAAGAAACTTACCTAAATACTGCAAAATCCGCTCGTTGAACCCATTTTTAGACGAAGATGATATATTAAGAGTGGGAGGAAGGCTCAATTTCGCATCATTAACATTCGACAGGAAGCACCCCATCTTAATCCCAAAGGAGTCTCATCTAACACAACTCATAATAGCAGACGCTCATCACCAGACTCTTCATGGTGGACCACAAATAACATTGACATACATACAGGCCAAATACTGGATCTTGGGAGCAAAACAGCTTGTCAAATCGCACTTTCGCAAATGTGTTACTTGTGTCAAAAACGCAGCTGTTACTAAGCACCCTTTAATGGGCCAGCTGCCCGCCGCGCGAGTAACACCGACTCGACCTTTCAAAAGTTGCGGAGTCGATTACGCAGGCCCACTACAAATCAGAACCAGTAAAGGTAGAGGTCACAAATCCCAGAAAGGCTACATTTGTCTATTCATTTGCATGGCGACACGCGCCATACATTTAGAACTGGTGAGTGATCTCACTTCCGAGGGCTTTCTGCAAGCTTTCAAGCGATTTGTGGCAAGACGTGGTCAATGTTTGCATTTGTGGAGCGATAACGGTACCAATTTTATCGGAGCGTCAGTCGAGTTGAAAAAGTGCAGTATGTTTGAGCAAAGGCATATGGGAGAAGTTGCTGAGGCGTTAGCACACAACAACTGCGAATGGCATTTCATACCGCCCCACTCGCCAAACTTCGGAGGCTTGTGGGAAGCCGGTGTCAAATCTGTGAAGTACCATCTCAAAAGAGTCATTGGAAACTCAACACTAACATTTGAAGAGATGGCCACAGTGTTGAGCCAAGTAGAGGCTTGTCTAAATTCTCGTCCTTTATCAAGCATCTACGACGATAATACAGACGATTTTGATGTGCTGACTCCAGGACATTTTCTTATCGGGGAGAGTTTATTAACCTCACCAGATTATAATTTTGAAGACTATAACATAGGTACCCTCAGGAGATGGCAACACACTCAAAAAATGTTGCAAACGTTTTGGCGAAAATGGTCACAAGAATATTTAACCAAATTCTTGAAACGCTACAAATGGGCTGTTAATGATAGTTCTCAACCTCATATCGGAGACATTGTAGTAGTAAAGGAGGACAATTTGCCTCCATGTCGGTGGCTTTACGGCAGGGTCATTGCTGCCCATGTTGGAGCAGATAATATTATACGAGTAGTGACTCTAAAAACTAAAAATGGAACATTAAAAAGGCCTGTATCAAAATTATGTTTTTTGCCTGTAGCAAGGGACTAATGTCACTTAAATGTTGGTTGTATTTTGTTAGTTGTAAGAATGTTTTGATGCAATTTGTATAACATCAGGCAGCAGCCATTACATAAAAATGCAGTGGCCGCATCACCACTCTCATAATGTGTTTGTGATAATTAGTAACTTTTATTCTTGAGCTTTATTAAAGGACAAAGGTTCACTTTGCCCTTGGCGGGCGATGTATGTACAAATAGTTAAGAGCAACTGTCAATGTAGTTCTACATCGGCAAACTAGATGTCGCTGCTCGGTTTTCGTAACTTCCTAGATCGCGGTGACGAGATTCTCCGCACGTTAATGTAAATCGCGTTGGCGGGTTTTTTAAATAAATTGGTTTAAAGTGGCACTCAGGTGTTTCATTTGATAACCGCCCCCCTCAGTAAAGCATTCTTAGGTTCTTTTGGGCACCGAATTATTACGTGTTCAAATATAATGTCACATTCTGAAGCAATGATGGCCGAGCGGTAATAGCCATAGACTGCCATGCCGCAGTACCCTGGTTCGATCCCCGCCGGCGCGGTGGCTTGAGCTTCACCGCATGGTGGAAGGGCATTTTGCGAAGTCTCGCCTGGTTATAGCTACCACCCTCAAGTAGAAAATCTGTCGCCAAGCACCTAAGAGTTTGTTCCGACAGCAGTACTTGAGAGCCAGTAACATTACAGGCACAAGAGACTTATCAACTATGTCTCAGGAGGACGGGCTCAGTGCAATTTGTGACTTGTGACAAATTGCATCTGTTATAGGCAGAGATAAGTCCGCTTAACATCAGGCAGGCCTCGAACGGATAGGTCTCGTTTGTACACTACGTCGTAGTGTGGTTGTAATAAAATATATTTGTGTTCTTTTCACTGAGCTCTAGATCATGATACCCCGCATGCTAGGCAGCAAATGTTTTTTATTCTGAATTCTCATGTATGGAGCCCCCTGAAAAGTTATTTAATACAATTTACCGTTTAATATTCATCTTGGTCAAGGTTTTACACCAAATGTCAAATTTTCAGGTTTGTAACTCATTCGTATTACGAGCTAGATACCCGATCGTATGTAGGACGGACAGATAGGGAGTTTCTGTTGTGCACTTTGGGTATCGAACCCTAAATACGCTAATAAAAATACATTTCTTGTATATATAGCAAAACAAAGCTAGCACTTATGAACAAGCGTGCAACTTCCATAATTTAATGACACTCAAGGATCGTCGTACTTTATTGCAAATTTTGTTCCTCCACGATGTTTGTAGTAACAGACTAGATAGCCCCGAATTGACTCATCTCTTCTTACAACTGAGAGTTCCCACTAAGCGTACTAGACAACACAACCTTGTTTCATGTCCCAGCAAGTCGCACAAACTATGCGCATAATTCCATCATAAGCCAAACGCTCGACAGCTATAATAAATATTTCTCAACAGTCGATATATTTCACCTTGATAAATTAGTTATCAAGAAACAAATTACTCTAATAATTAATAACATAGCGTGTTGTTAATTCCTTAATCTCTGATGCTAAATACACATAACACACTGTGTTTTCTGGTATCCTGACTCTTGGAGCCTCGTTACTCCAGAAAAGCGCTCACATTCACCTTACACACCTTTCATACACTCAACTAACTGATATGTATAATAACTTTTTAACACAGTTAGGTTTACCTCTCTATCTATAATCCTCCTTGGTGCGTACCAAATACAGTAGTTTGTAAGTATCATAGTGGGTTTGTTTAGTAGTAGATAATTTTTAAGCGATATATATATTATTATTTTTTTTGTATAAAAAGTAAGAACCTTTCATTGGCAGTAAGCATTAATATAATAATTGTTGTATCTTTCTTAAGTGCTGTTGGTTCTATGACAACAAAAGAAAAAAAAATATTAGAATATCCAACATAAAAACAACTTTGTGTACAATTTGTATTGTATGTACATAATACACTTCCATTAGTTCTGTATGGATTCTTTCGGGGTCATGACAGACATGGCAGTGTAGTAGCTGGATTGTACTCTGCTGAACAAAGCTTCCACTATTAAGGCGGGGTTTGCCACAATCCTCACGCTAAGCAGTAGCCTTTGGGGATCGCAGCATAACATAGCAGTTCCTCAGAAGGTGCTGTATTAATTCTGGTATGATACCCTTAGTCGCCTCTTACGACACTCATGGGCAGAGGTGGGGGGTAAAATTCTTGCCTGGCACCCTACGGCTAACCGCGTTGTAACTGTATCAGCCGGATTGTCCACAGCCGAACACAGCCTCTCCTATTAAAGGAGGGTTTTGCCATAATTCCCACGTTTGGCAGGCGTCTTTGAGATGTCAGTTCCTCAGAAGGCACTGCTGCTAACCTTCCAGTATTTCACCTTAAGTCGCCTCTTACAACACCGACAGGTAGCGATGGGGGGTGACATTCTAGCCCGGGACCCCACGGGTTGCATTGTGCTAAGGGGCAATTAGCATAGTGTCATGTTAATAGTCAATATTCTTGGGAGTATAATTCCCAGAATTCATCAATTCTAGACCGACGATATTTTTAGAATTGCAGGTAGCTGATGGATGATGGACGCAATATTTTGTCTCAACTAGAAGAAGATATTCAGTGTTTTTTTTAAATATTGATATGTTTGCAGTATCGCCTGCTATGTGAATTACGTTACAAAATTACAAAAAACAGAAAATTTAAGTCATATGCGGTTTTTTTTTTCTATCGTATATTTGTAATATTTAGTGTTTTTGAATGAAACGTCCATACACATACACTAATCAACGCGTAACATCAGACCATCACTTACCATTAGGTGAGATTGTTGTCAAAGGCTAATCTAACAAGCTCCAAAAAAACGCGCTGATGCTCGTGCGTTGCTAATTTGTGAACAGGTAAAAATTATACCGCGCGCTTTTTCTTCTCGCTGTATTGTTTTTATTTGAAAATGTCGTCAAGTAGTATAAATGAAAGTCCGAGTTTTATTTATTTCCTCGCAAGTATGTTATAAAACGTCGTATGACATACGTGCGCTTTGATAATTACAGCATCTGCTTTCTTGTAGCCCTTGCCTATGGCTAGGGCTAGCAATATCGCCATGGCTGTAATTTTCAACTTACCGCACTTATATCATAATGTACTAATAACTATGTGTTCAAGTCGCGAAAGTCTTAAAGTTACTAGCGAGACAGAATGTTCCCAGCGCCTTTGTATTCCGAACAATCATACTACATTATGTCTAGGAGGATTGGTGGAAGGGTATTTTGCTAATGCTCGCATGGCTAGCGACCACCCTCAAGTAGAATATCTATCGCAAAGCAACGGTGTGTTCCGGCAGATGCCCTTGAGAGCCAGTAATTCTAGGTTAAACCTGACCACATCATCATTTACCGTCAGGTGAGATTGTGTTAAAAGGCTCAGCAATAAAAAAAAACCATAAGCAACTAGCAGTATGTACCAGCAACTATCCTCAAGAGTCAGTTCCCATTTGAGATAAAGCCAGTTAACAACATCATAATGCACTATTAAAACAATTGTTAAGTTTCATCCCGTTTACTAAAGAACATTCTGTAAAAATCGCAAGTTAATTAAATTCCCCGCAGATTACGTTGTAACTAATAGCCAGTGGCGTACACGTCGGATAAAGCGTAACGTACAACTTACAAGTATTCTTCACCCCAAGGATTGCTCATTGTGGCGTGAAATTATTGTTGTAGATATAAATAAAAGGCAATATTTTCTCCGAGGAAATGAATACGACATACGAATAAACTTTAAATTTAAGAGTATTTTACAATACTTGACTAAACTACAAAATTACGAGAGGAAAGATTATATTCGTGTCGGGATTCGAATCGGCGCCACCCGATATCTATAGCCAGGCATTCTCTGACCGTTTTAGCTAACATGATGACTCATAAATCTAATGTGTACTCTCGTTCTTTAACCATCGTATCATTTATCAAGTCGCTCTTTTCACACACAATAATATAGACAAATTCCAGGAGAGAGGTGTGAACACTTACCGTGCCCTCCGTAGTAACAGGTTCGCTCACGTCCTTGTAACCCCCATGCACAGGCTGTGCAAATCGGAAAGGTCTGTATATATAATGGGTCCCGCCATATACAACCGGCTGCCGGACTCGATAAAAAGGGACGCAACTTCCACCATGGTTTTTAAATCAAGACTGAGAAAATGGCTACTTGACTACTCATTCTACTCTGTAGATGAGTTTTATAATTTGCCAATCATATAACTTATTTTATTGTTTAATTTTTATTTGAATCATTCATTTTATTGAATATTATTTTTTATTTTCTTTATAATTTAATTGCAATGAATAATTTATGTAAATTTAATTTAATGACTTTTATTGCAAATGTATTTAAAGTATATTTGCTTATTATGTTATATTTATTTTAGAATTTGATTAATATTAATCAAAATAATGTACATTCATTATTGACTTGTAACCTGGAGTTATAAATAAATTATTGTATTGTAATTATTGTATTGTATTGGGGATGGAGCGATATATTCCAGTTTACGTTGTAGTACTAACAAGACATTTTTTTTCAATTTACTTTAAACTTGTTAACGATGACGCAACCCTATAATCTTTTACCATTGCAATGACGCGTGCTCCGCGGTCTACATTACAAAATTACAAATACAATTGTAAGAATACTGATTAACATTTAAACAACTTAAGTTGAAAACAATTTTACTTCACGTGTAATATTTCATTTTAACATGCTATTATTTTTTGTGAGTCCTTATTTTTTTTTAAGGAGGACGGTATGTGTGTCTAGTCACCTACATATTATGTTATGCCACGTCAAAAGGGAAGGATCTTAATGGCGTTCTCCATACAAATCTGGAAACATCATATGTTAAATATCTATTTCTACAAACTTTATGAAATTTCCCGTGAATGTTTTTAGTCCAAAATGTTTGCTTATGGTTTACAGTTTTTCGTTAAATTATATATTACAAAATCACAAATATACGATAGGAAAAATTATAAGTCATGAGCAGGATTCGAACCCGCATCCATCCACCCCTTGAGCCGGGGTATGCTCTAGCCAATTGAGCTAACATGACATGACGTCATAACTCAAATCTTTCCTATCGTTCTTTAACTCGTATTGGGATGGATTATATGTTTTCAAAATTATTTGGTCTAATTTTCTTGTATATGAATTTTTATTTTCACATTTAAATTATTTAATAAAATAGGTAATCAAACAAGAAAAACAGCAGACCAGATATAGATATTAATCACAAGAACATACATGCAAAATTCCAACAAGTTAAATCACTTGGTATTTAAAATATGACGACACTATGTTTCCATGGAAAGAGCTACACAGACATTGTTTAATCATGTTTTTCAGTCCAAAAAACTGAGGTTTCAGTTCTCATATTCCATAACTTATTATTAATTTACATATTACTCTAAACTTTAGCTATTTAATCACCGTCAAGTTGGCAAAGTTTTCATAACATCTAACACAACCGTGTAAGTGGGGTTCAGTTAATTATTTAAATGTAACGCTGACCCTTCAGGGGTCCTAGTGAGGGGTTTAATTATCTGGTCTCCCGGTAACGAGGTCCGCGAGGACTAGCAGCCTTTCCGTAATTGTTCATGTAATGGTGAAACTAGAGGGGTACAAATGACGTAGGATTTTACAAAAAAAGTACACTTACGTATCCTCAATTGAGAAGGTATAGAAAGTGGATCCACATTTAATGGAATGTTTTAGGTTACATCCATTCTTAACCCGGAGTCCTTTGTTTAATTCCCAAGAAGCATAGATAATATGGATGGAGTATGGGGTTGCGCCGTGGGGTGATGGGCTGGAATGTCACTTTTCCATTGCTACCTGTGGGTACCGTATGAGGCTACTAAATGTAAAATATTGGAAGTTGGGCAGCAGCCTCTTCTTCGGCATTGATATTTTAAACTGTGATCTCCAAGAAGTCTCGCAAGCGTGGAAAACCCCCCCTTAATGGGGAGGCTGTGTTCAGCTGTGGACAATCTGGCTGATACAGTATGGGTTGGTTACAAGAACTGTTTTCAGTAGATAGAAATGGGTATGGACAAATGGACGCGTACCCGTGATTTATGATTTTAGACATTTTTGGAAATATGAGAGCTTATCATATTCATAGTTCACGCATACGGCAATAAAAAAACAGTTTTTTTATGTGATCGTAACGGAACAAGCTTAAGGCCCACCTGATGTTTAGCGGCCTATAACAGATGCATTTCGTCCGAACGAATTGCATTGCGCCTGTCACACTGAGACATACAGTTGTTAACCCTCGTGTCTGTAATTTTTTTCTGTCTCTCAAGGACTGCTGCCGGAACACACTATAACTGACAGGCGCTTGCTTTTTCCCCTTTAAAGTACGGTCACTTTTAGAAGGGGGACTCTGAAATAGCCCTGCAAAGTGATTTACAAATTTCAATTTGGTTTTAGGTAGATTTACTATCATTATCATCATCCAGGAAACGTCCAATGAGACGCCTTCAACCTGTAAATTCTGAAAATTAAAGCTGACTTTCGTTCTTCGCTGAATTTCCTCTCTGAACGGATGTTATAGCGCTAAGAAACTCCCAGCATTGCCTCTCCATAACTCTTAAGGCTACTTTGAGCATGTCTATAAGGGCACAGTTAAGGATAACGTCTAAGTAGGTATATATTAGGTCCTTACATATGAAATTGGCGTTTTTCGTACTGGCCACTTTAATCACGAATTTCTCCTCTTTGGTAAGGAATTCCAAATTCAAATTTGTACAGCTATAGACTCATGTATTTGTGCTTCGATGATCGTCATTCATTTGTTTTTTTTCTTCTGTTTTTTTCTGTTTGCGTCACTCATTTTACAAAATGGAAAACCTTAAATATCGCATTATTTACGAGTACGAGTTCCGCCGTGGCACTAGTGCTGCGGAAACAACTCGAAGGGTGAATGATGTGTATGGCGGTCGTGTTGCAAAAGAAAACACAGTTCGTTTTTGGTTCCAACGTTTTCGTTCTGGAAATTTCGACCTGCAGAACAAGCCCCGTGGACGGCCTGAGACTCAAGTTGATAATGAAGAGTTGAAGGCTATTGTGGAAGCGGATCCATCGCAAACCACGTCCGAGTTAGCTGCAGGCTGCGATGTTAGTGATAAAACTGTTTTAATTCACTTGAAGCAAATTGGGAAGATTAAAAAGCTTGAAAGGTGGGTACCTCACGAATTGACTGAAACAAACCGGCAAACGCGCGTCGACTGCTGCGTTACATTACTAAACCGGCACAATAATGAAGGTATTTTAAACCGAATCATTACCTGTGATGAAAAATGGGTTCTTTACGATAATCGGAAGCGCTCAGCGCAATGGTTAGATCCTGGCCAGCCAGCCAAATCCTGCCCCAAGCGAAAATTAACCCCAAAAAAGTTACTTGTAAGCGTTTGGTGGACTAGTGCCGGTATTGTTCATTACAGTTTTTTCAAATCTGGCCAGACTATTACGGCTGATGTCTATTGTCAGGAATTGCAAACCATGATGGAAAAGCTAGCGGCTAAACAACCTAGGCTGGTCAATAGCTCCACGCCACTGCTGCTTCACGACAACGCTAGACCACACACTGCGCTACAGACGGCTACTAAATTAGAAGAGCTTCAATTGGAAAGTCTAAGACATCCTCCGTACTCCCCGGACCTTGCTCCAACAGATTACCATTTTTTTCGAAATTTGGATAACTTCTTGCAAGGGAAAAAATTCAACTCCGATGGGGCAGTCCAAATCGCCTTCAAAGATTTTATTGATTCCCGTCCGACTGGTTTTTTTAGTAAAGGGATCAATGAACTACCTATGAGATGGCAAAAGTGCATAGAAAATAATGGTTCATACTTTGATTAATTAAATATATTATATTAAAAAATATTCGACTTATTGTTCCTCCCATACAAAACGCCAATTTCATATGTAAGGACCTAATATATTCATCACTGGCAACACACGCTGACTTTGATGTGCAATCTGCGGGATGTTCGACGAGATTTAGTATACGCATATAATATTGTGGTGCTTACTACACCTCTTCCTAAGAAAAATATGGTTTCAATAAGACTGTTTGCTAATATTTTTTTCAATAGTAAAATATTGCATAATTTTAGTTATTCCTTCCACGGAATTTATTCTGAACGCTAACGTGTACTACTTGGCACGAGAACGGCAGTTAACATAATCCAAGTAAGATTGCACTTGGAATAGCTTGAGATATTCTAAAGTTAAGCAAATTGGAAAATGTAAGCTAGTTTATGTCTAACATAAGCTAATGACTGCAATTTTGTTCGCCTCGTGTTAGTTCTTTACATGTATATCTTATGTAACATTCTGTTTTACTACTTTTCGAAGCGCTCGTAGCGAAGTTTGCTTAGCCTTTCTTAACCGGTCAGCAAAGTTAAGCAACATCCGCTGCGGTCATGACTTGGATGGGTGACCGTTATTGACATTGCTTTCGGGCTTCGGAGGGCACGTTAAGCCGTCAGTCTCGGTTGTTGTCTTAGGATGGCAGTCGTTATCGCGTGGTGGTAGGGCATTTTACGAATGCCCGCTTGGCTAGCTACCACCTTCAAATAGAAAATCTGTCACCAAGAACCTAACGGTGTGTTCCGGCAGCTATCCTTGAGAGCCACAAATTCTAGGTCAACCTAAATATCTTCGACTACATCATCACTTTCCATCAGGTGAGATAGTGGTCAAAGGCTAAACTATCAGGCATAAAAAAGTGTCAAGTGAAGTAACGACATAATCAGTACGGTGAAGGTGTATCAAAGTCAGTTTTCAACCTGATACGGTTGCCCCGGAGTGAGTGTATTCCCAAAGCTGGGACTTTGCGAATAGCGATGATTTTTGCTTAGTTTATTTAACACGCAAATCTAAAATTATAAATATTATTACATAAGTCTGCATAATTTTTTTTATTAATTTATCAACAAAGTATTTAAAAAACATATATTTTTTCTGAAAACCAAAGTAGCAGTGCTTTACAAAATAATCCTCGTCCATATAGCACGACCTCTCACGACGGAAGCTGGCGCACGGTTAGAATAAAAAATTAAGAATTGGGTAAACCGGTAAGTGTAAGGCAGCAACCAGGTTTCAATTCTTACCTATAGTAAAAATAAGAGCAAAACCGGAAAATATAAGCTTACAATTACTAAGCCGGAATCAAAAAAGCTCAAACCTAGAGCCAAGAGGCCAAATATTATGACGTAATAACACGTCATAATATTTGACCTCTTTTGAAATCCCACGATGTTCTATTTAATGAAGTCCAACCTATTCCATGCTAACGCTTTAACTGCGTACAATAAATCCAAAGTTCACAATAGACTTCTTGACCGTCCACTGAAACCCCTAAATTCTTCGGTAACGCCTTTTTGTACTAAAGGACTTTATAAAGGACGCAACACAAAGCCTGTGTGCCCATCCGGACGTGCTTTCACTTCTGTTCATGATTTTGGGAATTTATTAGATTAGAAAATAATGGTAGCTACTCTGACCAGGAGAGAAGGGGATGAATATATAATTTAGTAGTAATGCCAGAAGCGGTTACCCATCCAAGTAATGATGCAGAGAACGTTCCTTAACCTAGTCGACTACGCTAAGAATACTAAGAACGACTAGGCAAGCTATGCTACACTACAGACGAAATAATGCGAGACGATTCACGCTCACTCGCTCAAATGCAGGCAATATTTGTTTGACCACAATGCTCATACCACTTTCTTTACAGTTACTTTACTTTGTTTAAGACTCATAGCTAAGTTTACTTAGCTGTTCTTAACCGATCAGCAAAGTTAAGCAACGTCCGCCGTGATCATGCGTTGGATGGGTGACCGCTAGTGGCATTGCTACTGAGTGTTTCCGTGCTTCGGAGGGCACGTTAAGCCGTCGGTCCCGATTTATGTCTCAAGATGGCAGTCGTTATAGCATGGAGGTAGGGCATTTTGCAAATGCTCGCCTGGCTAGCTACCACCCTCAAGTATAAAATCTGTCGCCAAGCACCTAACGGTCTCTTCCGGCAGCTTTCCTAAAGAGCCAGTAATTTTAGATTAGCCTGAACAATATGTTCGACCACATTATCACCTACCATCAGGTGAGATATTGGTCAAAGTCTAACCTATCATGCAAAAAAAAATTATATACAAACAATTTTACCGTCTCTTACGACATCTATAATAATAAAACATTATATAGCAATCATAATTTTTGCAAGTTGTTTTCCTTCAATACCTTAGTTTTCTTCAAGTGTATTACTTCACAAAGATCATATTAGTTATATTTTAAAGCACCTTTTACCCATTGTTTGGCTCGAGAGTTTTAAGGTCATATTTAATGATAGTGTGATGGATAAAGCAGTAAAAGCCAAGTGACATTGACATTGTACCGCGAAGAAAGTTTGTAAGTAAAAATATTTCAAATAAATATCAGCTCAAGAACATATCGTACTACGTTGAATATGCTATTATAAGACAAAAGATATTTATTATATACATAGATATTATTATACACACAATTAAACCGTCTTTTACGACATCCAACAAAAACTTCAAGACTTTCGCGACTTGAAAACATATTTATAAGTATTAAACTTGGAGGAATAAATATACACATGTATATAATATATACATGTGTATAATATATACATGTTTTATCGCGATTAAGTCCCGTTAACAACTTATAAATATTTGTGGATATGAAAATTTTATTCTTAATCAAGGAACTGTACTAATCGTTGAATTTCATAGTTCAAATAAATATTACATTTTACAATTAAAGCATAATAAGAAGAAAACTAAGAATCATTAAAAAATATTCTGTTCTGGCTATATATGACGCTCTAGATTATTACACGCACTTAAACAAAACAACGTTGTAATATAAAGCACTCAGGACAACAAACTTTTTTTTCCTCTTCACGAATCATCATACAACACGAGTCTAGTAACACCACAGACTGTCGCGCGAACGAGTGAATTATGCATGCATTTTCCTTAGGAAATCCACAGTGATACACAAAGCAACTCAAAACGCCTACACACTACACAGACCCAGCGGAATATTTTATCATGATATCAGGCTCAGCTCAGCAGCGTTTACGGCAATGCCTGTGCTCATGTGCTCCAAATCGCCTTCCCGTATCAGTTGCTTATTCAATCGGAGCGATTTAAGCGAAAATTCAGTTCGCTATGAACAATTTACAATTCACTTGCCTGCGGCCAGAACTATTGGTGTAGAATAGGCGAGAGTTACTGTTGCGACAATGGCTTTAGTGATTTGAGGTTTGATTTCATTGGTACTCGTGGAATTGTTCGCGAGTTGCTTATACTCGTATTGTTTTTGATGAATTAGTTTTTGATGTGTTGATTTTGAAGCGCTCGTAGCGAATTTCACTTAGCTGTTCTCAACCGATCAGCAAAGTTAAGCAACGTCGCGTGCGGAAATGAGTTGGATGGGTGACCGCTAGTGGCATTACTACTCAGCGCTTCCGTGCTTCGGAGGGCACGTTAAGCCGTCGGGCCCGGTTGTTGTCTTAGGATGGCAGTCGTTATAGCATGGTGGTAGGGCATATTGCGAATGCCCGCCTGGCTAGCTACCACCCTCAAGTAGAAAATCTGTCGCCAAGCACCTAACAGTGTGTTCCGGCAGCTGTCCTTGAGAGCCAGTACTTCTAGGTTAGCCTGAACAACATCTTCGACCACATCATCACTTACCATCAGGTGTGATAGTGGTCAAAGGCTAAACTATCAGGAGTAAAAACAAATGTACGTATTAGTGTTTGTTTAGATGTTCTGCTCTATCATTATGCGGTAATCAACCTTTCTCTGCTTCGTGACTACAACGCATTACATTTCTTTTCAGGCAGATAGGCGAGCCTAGATGACCTTTATCTCATCTGATAGTAAGGGAAAATGTGGTCAAATATGTTGATCAGACTAACCTACAACTAGGTAGTTCTAGGTTAGTTTATCTCTCAAGGATAGCTGCCGGAGCACACCATTAGTTGCTTGGCGAGATATTTTCTTGACTTGAGGAATTCATTTGCAAAATGCCCTTCCACCATACACGAGGATATCTTCCCGCTGCTACATGTCTATGATACTAAATAAAAGGGTTTACCAGTACCCAGGTTTTACATCGTAAGTGTTGAGATATGATATTGAAAAAAGTTTAATAAGTATGTAATGCACACTCTCGAAACATTTAAATTTTAATTAACATTAAATTTTTAATTTTCTAGGAAGCGGAAGTCAACCATCTTATTTTTATAACTGTCATGTCAACGTATGTTCAAGTTCAATCGCTTGCTAAACTACACTGCTAAATAAAACGACTCTGCTCATTAAATTATTAATACCCTATCTTTCATAAAACATGTTCAAAAACTCAATTCACCTCAATGGTTTGTTCTGGTGGATGTCCTTAAGAGTTAATGATCTAGGTTTGCCTGTACAATATATTCGATCGCATCACCTGTTAGCATCAGGTGCGATAGTGGCCAAGACTAGCCTATCAGCAATTAGATACGTCTCATACGTCCGTATGTTGACTTGTGATGTTTGTCTGTACGGACATGCATTAAAAGAGCTTTGCCTTTCGGCACAAAATAAAAACCTCTTTTCACGCATTCATAATAAAAGTTAAAATTTGTGCATCTATAAGCTTTAATATTGAAAGTTTTGTTGCCACAAGGTTAGTAGACATTCCCTTTGGTGTCGTTATAGATAAGCACGAACGCACAGCCTATTCGGCTCGAAAGAAGACTTTCATCCGAATCTCGGAGGAACTGAAGAAGTTAACAGCATCCAACTTATGAGAAATAAAACTAAACCGGCTTTCTAAGAACATGGGTATTCAAATTAATAACATTTATTTTTATAAAAATTAATCACTATTCTCTGATAACTACCATATAGCTTTTTTACATTAAATTTAAAGCACTATGGCTTTCTAAGCGATTTTATATAATATATTACAAAAGAGTTATTTATATTGATTATGCGTAAAAAAAACAGCATACAGTACACTCAAAAATGATTTGATTTGTTAAAAAGCTTGCCCTTATTTCGGTTCAGATCTATCGAACAAAATGTTAGGTCTGGGCTGATTAGGTGATTTCAATTAAAAAGTTTAAACAACTCGACCTATTTGAAAACTTGATATTTTCAGGGTATGTTCCTAATATTCTAAAAGTGTTTAATACTACGCAAAATAAATAAAATGTAAACATACAGTAGTCCACGTGTGCAAAGCCACGGATACAAGAAAACAGAAAATAATTTAGTAATATTTTATCTTATACTGATAAAACGTCTTTTATGAAAATAACAGTACCCCATAGAACAAACATTTGTAAGGAAACAAATTTCAATATGAACATCTCCGAATGAATGTCATTTTATTTATGTTCGACAAAAGTTCTTTATGACAGAATATAAACTTCAATATTACTTCCCTCATCTCAATTTTGTAGGGATCCATAAATTACAAATTGCACGGTGATAAACAGGACAATATTTATCGATGTGAGATATTATTGTCGAAGTTCATCTCACTGTGAATGGAAGACTCTTGTCTAATCCTAATATATAATGTATACAGGTAGGTTATCTTCAGATCACTATATCACCTGATGTTAAGTGATAATGTGATCCAAGATGTTGTTCCCGCCAACCTAACCAACCACTACTGGCTCTCAAGTACAGCTGCCCAAACACACCGTTGGGTGCTTGGCGACAAATTTTCTTCTTGATGGTGGTAGCTAGTCAGGAGGGCATTCGCAAAATGGACTACCACCATGCCATAACGACTGCCATCCTTCAACAACAACCGGGACCGTTGGCTATACATGCCCTCCGAAGCACGGAAGCTCTCAGTAGTACTGCATTAGCGGTAACCCATCCAAGGCATGACGTTGCTTAACTTAATTGATCAGTTAAGTACGACTTAAAACACGAAAAACTTTATCGACGCGACGAAAAACTTTATCAGAGAGCGGTTGGCTGGTCGATGTTGATATTTTGTCTTTTGAGCTATTTTAACTATGCTTTGAGCTATATATATATAATTACTAAATCTAATTAAAAAACAGTGAACACCAATTCCAACGCATCGCCATACAATATTTTTTTTATTTCAAAATACTTACCACAATGAAAAATCATGCAGCATTATATAAAATACACTTAAAACACAACGTATTTCAAGCAAGGGTTAATTCGATTTTACTTATACAATGTTGAAATATGTAAGAACATAATAAATAGTAAGTGCTCACTAAATTTGCTCACTGTACGGCCTTGTCTTACAAAACACGCTCCTACCGTGAACTCTACTTTTAAACACATCTGCAAAGTTCATATCATAACCGTAAAGGTGCAACGAAACGCGAAATGTTTTAACTCTTGTTGTTATGTATTATGTATGTATGTGTATACTCTTATATTTATGTAATTTAAACTTTAAGACTGTTAAAAAAAGAGCAACTTATACAATCACAGATATTCTTATACTACTAGAAGAAAAAACTAGGAGTTTAGGCGAGAATATTAGTTTGACTAAATTTTGATGTTGTGTCATTTCCAAAATTTGTTTTATGAAGAATATAAAAGAATTATATTAAATTAGTCAAACGCCTAACTGTAAGATAACATGAACACGACTGACAACAATTATATTTTAAACCGGCGGTATGTCTTTATTAATAAAATACTACTAAATATATACAACACTACATCTACTTACTACAGTAAAAGCATTTATACAACCTGCAAGTCATTGCAGACTCACAGGCAGTCCCAATGCTCCAGCCCACTATCAGTTGACAGCGTGCCCAGCATGCTGGCAGCATTGCCCCGTTGAATTGCAATGCTTATTCGATGAGCAAATAATAATTAATAACCGATAACACTTAAACACGGGTTTGGTTTGCACGTAAAAGTATTAGCTCTAATCCTTTAATAGAGGTGATTAATGTCCAGATACTATCCTTAAATATGGCTTTCACCATTCGGTAGTAAAATCAATAACTACTATAGCCTCGCTTTAATGTAAAACGTAACTATGCGAACGTGTGCGATGTGTCTTAAAATTAATTATAAATATTCGTGCGGATTTACACTGAGGCTCTGAGTAATGAAAACCCGAGTTGTTTTCCACTTTGATAAATATATATCTTCTGACTAAGCTCGTTGTGGTTGAAATGTCTGTAGGTGTTATTAAAATCATAGTCCATTAAGTAAGTCCATTATTGAAATGGAGGGAATATAATATAATAATAAAACAATATATAGCAATCATAATTTATTTCCAGTTAATTTACTTAAATACCTTAGTTTTCTTTAAGTTTATTACTTCACATAGATCATATTAGTTATATTTTAAAGCAGTTTTTACCCGTGTTTAGGCTCGAGAGTTTTAAAGTCATAGTGAACGGTAGTGTGATGGATAAAGCAGTAAAAGTCAAGTGACAATGATATTGAACCACCGTGAAGAAAGTTTGTTTGTAAAAAGTATGTATCAAACAAATTTCAGTTAAAGAATATCGTGCTGAGTTGAATATGCCATTATAGAACAAAATATATTTATTTTATACACTATCGCCGTCACATGTTTCTGAAACCAACATGAGGGCTAGCGCCGCGGCTACTATGGCGGAGCAACTCAAGAGACGCAAGTATGCTAACCTTGGTAGTAGCCAGCTTATTTAGCGACACAAAACGGCTCAAATAAAGCTTAGCTTGCTATATTCGAGCCGTTTGTTGAAGAGACGAAGGGTTCTTGGAGACTGGGAGCTCATCGTATTTTCCATAACTTATTAGAGCGCTTGGTCGATGCGAAGCGTGATCAAAATGCTGGCACCTAATTGGCTCAACGAATAAGCATTACAATTCAACGGAGCAATGCTGCCAGCATGCTAGGCACGCTGCCTACTGGTAGTGGGCAAGACTATATGAACTGCCTGTGAGTCTGCAATGACTTATAGGTTGTCTAAATGCTTTTATTGTAGTAGCTGTAGTGTTGTATAACGTTCGTAGTATTTTGTTGTAGTAGTATATTCCATCGTTTCATCATTATCAGGCGATAGACATCCACAACTAACTTTATTGTGTTATTATATTGTTTCCACTTTATACGCCGCAAAATCACTATTAAACATTTCATCCATAAGCTGACCGCAAGCTTCGATATCGTGGACCTACGTACTTACTTTGAAATATACATCGTTAAAATTGGCTGCACCTTAACCATACTGCTGATGCAATACCCAACCATAATACATGTAATGAAATATTAATAAGCAACGCAAACATTGGCATAATTTTGCGTTGTGTATCTCTAAATCTATTCAAGTTTGGCGTCGGTTTGCATGACTTAGCCCATTGAATATTCAGATACCGATGCGCTCGCTACACACTTACTGTTCTGCACTAATCTCTACAGTACATAAGACTACTGTATTACCTAATTTTTACATTAAACTAGCAACTTTGATACATATAACTGATACCTGAACCGAATCTATCAAGTTTCTATTTAAATCCTAAAAAGAAGAAATATTGAGATACTGTTACCGCCAAGCTAGTATTTAATACATTTTGTTTGCATAAATGCGTCAATTAGCTGTCACTTTCTTTCATATGTAATATTGGCTAATTGAGCGATCTATCTCTTTTCCCCCTCCAATCCCGCGTCCTCCACGATGCAACTAACGCCTCGGAGGCAGTTGCCCTTGAAAGACAGTCTCAATGACGAACTACCGCTGACCGCATCCCAGTTATTATATTTAGATCTGGACATACCGCAATTACGTGAAAGTGTAATTAAATCATCGAACATCTTATTGTGAGAGTTAGAGAAGACCGTGTGAGTGTTTTCTGTGCTGCGCAGCCAGGACTTCCAGCTCGTTAGGTGAAGGAGCCTACCGGACATTCTAAAGGTGCGTGGGTTTCCTTTTTTCCTATTACGTAGCGATCGCTCATGGCCAGGATATGTTTATATACATGTGAAATTGTTAATTGTAATCAGTGACCTAGCGAATTAACACAAAAATACAGTCCACTTATATATTGACGCAATAAAGCCTTCGGGCACATAACGCATCCCGCTGGTGGTTAAATATAAATTTTTGGCCACTTTATTGTGGTCCTATCTCACGGATTATAATCTAAATTTCATTATTGTATATGATTATCTTGATTTCATACGATATCTTTGAATTTAAAACTAAAAATCGCACGTTATTCTTACGTCACGAGCCTACCCTCACTCACCACATAAAAATGTTCGTACTACACTAAACCGCTCCGCCCTTATAAGTGTTTGCCTTTAGAGAATAATTAATATATATATATTATATTTACTTTCCCGCCCTTTAAGGCACATACATTTGTAAGTGTTAGGTATATATTTATTTATATCCATATCGTGATTCACGTACTTATTTATAACGTAATACCGCGCCAATAAAATACCATAGTATAAATTATTTTCTTGCTTTATTCTTACGCGACTTATTATCTCATTTACCACGTTGTATTCCGATACTACTTAGGCTTACTTACATATATTATTGCATTAAAAATCAAAAGCATCATGCCGCGCGAAGTCAAAGTAGCTTCTCCTTGTAGTCCGCGTTTAACTATCCTACAAGCAAAACGAAATGCTCTGTATGAACGTATTAATTCGGTTTATAATCAGGCTAAAAATGCACATATTTCAGAAGAAAATCGAGAATTGTTTTTGAGTTCTTGTGTAACGATTGAAGAGACACGCATTAGTTTTCAAAAGATCCTCGACAGTTACAATGAAACACTTCTTGAACTTGACCCCGAAGCGACACCTTCTTATCAAGGTTACGCGTCCTTCGAAGATCTTTATTGTTATATCAAGCTGATCATGTCGAAGTTGAAGCCCGCGCCCGCGTCAGAGCATTCCACTCCGCACAACAAAGCTAAACCTAGACTTCCCAATATTGAGCTGATGCACTTTGATGGTGATAGGAAAAATTGGCCATTATTTCACGCTAGTTTTGACGCGACAGTACATTGTAATGCATCGTTAACGGACGCTGACAAGCTGTACTATCTAATAGGTAAATTGTCACCGACCGCCCAGTCTACATTTGCTGGTATAATTCCGAATGCCGAAAATTATAATGTGATTTACCAAACGCTTTTAGATAAATACCAAGATGTCAGGCTATTAGGTTCTAGCTATTTAGACCAGGCACTTAGCCTTAAATTAAATAGTTCTCCGTCTGCATCGAACTTCAAATTATTTATCGATAAGTATGTGGTCGCTATTAACTCACTCAAAACGTTAAAAATAGACGATCTGTTGGATTTCGTGTTGCTGCACATAGCTCTGTATAAGTTTGACACCGAAACTATACGTGCGTTTGAAATGTACTCTCGAGATAATAGGATGCCGACACTTGAGGAATTTATTGAGTTTATTAAAAAGCAGTGTCGTATTTTTGAGAGCACGCAACCCGCCGCAGCAAGCGATACTATTAAGCTTAGTTCGAAGCCTCCTGCTAAGACTAAACGCCCGCCGAATCCACAGTCATACGTCACTTGTTCGGCTCCTGATAAATGTCCATTGTGTAATTACGCGTCTCATGATCATTACTATAAATGTACCGCGTTCGAAAACCTTACGCCTAGTGAAAGGTTTAAGTTTATAAAAAATAATAACGCGTGTGTAAACTGCACCAGTCGCACCCATAAAACTATTAATTGTTCTTCGAAGTTAAAGTGTCGTGTGTGTTCTCAGCGACATCATTCTATGCTACATTTTAATAACAAACCGCGTTCGGAGATCGAACTTGCCACCCATGCCGCGAGTGCCGCGCGCGCAACCGCTACGCCACGGTTGTCCGTTTCAGCTGATAGCGAGCCGCGTCAGTTAATGCAGCAGCGCAGCGATCTATCGCTATGCACGACATCCATCGCCGCCTCGCTGTCCGCGCGCACTGAGTCATCCACTGATAACCGGCGACGAATAGCCACCCGTACAACGGTGCTTCTAGCGACAGCTCAGGTCGTAGTATGCGATGCTAATAATTCGTCGCTCACTACCCGTGCGCATCACGGAAGAGTGTTCCTATTACGACGGAGCGTGGAAGGGACGGGGCGGGACCGTGCAACAACCGTGGTGTAGACGAGCGTCGTACGTTAGTAGGCGGGCCCGGACGGGACACGGATCAGGCACTGTCTAATATAAACTGCTTCATACAAAATGTATGTAACGTTTCAAATCCGTGCCCCGTCCGGGCCACGTACACGGCACGCCCCGGGCACGGCCCACTCTAATATAAATCTACCCTTAAGCTTTATTTGCTCCGCTATAGAATGTTACATCTAAATACTGATATAATGATTGCTGCCTGCAAGCCAGCGGAATAAAACATTATTAGTTCCTTTTATATTTAAGACTATCTTTCCGGCCGTGGCTCCGCCCGCGCGAATGTCGGTTTTGCGCAATTGGATAAAAACTGTCATATGTCCATCTCCGGGTCTCAAACTATTTCCATACCAAATGTCTTCCAAATCGGTCCAGTACTTTTTAAGTTTATTCGTTGCATACAAAAATACAAATCTTTCCTCTTTATTACACGACTGGCCAAAAAACGGACTGTTATGTTTTCAGGGTTAATGTACTTATGTATGTATGTTTGTGAGTCTCTTTATTCCACCATAACTTCTAAATGGCTCAACCGATTTTAATGTACAATATATCATTAGATTCGTCTTGATAGCGTAGGTACATTAAAAACGAATCAAAAAACACTAACGGGCGGATTTTAGACGCCCTATTCTGAAAGACATTTTTTTGTATCCCAACCCATCAAGAAGGATTTTAAAATGAAGGGCTTAAGAAACGATAATTTTTTTTTAAATTTCAATTAATTTATTCTTGTAATATGGAATTGGTACATATATTTTAATCGTCGATGTTTCGGAAATTCAAGATCAGGAACATTGGAAGTTATTGAATAAGAATATATTGTTGATGCAATTCCTTATTGTTAGTTTTTATTTTCAGGTTTAGTTTGACATAATGGCTGTGTTACAATAAAAATATAAAATATACAAACCTTGAATACTGCCCTCGCAATACTGACTACATTAACTTAGCACTAAATGAGGCGCATTCTGTATTCGTTATCCCGCAAAGTTCGACGTTCAAACGCAAAATAAACATAGTTTCCAGAAGTTTCTGTCTTAGAAGTTGACTTTAAAATATTAAGAAATATGATTGTTTAAAGTTGAACAATTTTAATATTCAAATTTTGTTGTTGTTTTCTCAATTGTTCTCATTATTTTGGTTCAATTTTGTTTGAATAGTAAATTGGTCATATCCTTAAGTAAAAATATTTTTACTACATATTATACATGTTTACAACTATAGTTGAAAAACATTACCTACTTCTAGATAATAGAAAAAAAAACAGTTTAGTTATCATAATATGTTTGCTGATAGATAATAAAAACCTTATTTCGGTTTTTATACTCTAGACATCCACATCGACATGCAAAAAAGCTGGAAACTCTTCTCAGTCATGCACTCTTGACAGAGTGGTCGTGGTTGATAAGATGGTGGTCTATGGTGGGTCTTCAACTTCATCAGTCTTCTTGTCAGTGATCAGTGATCTGGCAATGCTTCTCCATTTTTGCTGGTTGGTAGCGTTGCGCGTGCACTCTGTTGTGGATGACTGTGTTGCCGTTTTGATCAGATCAGTCCAGCGAGTGAGAGATCTGCCTCTAGCTTTCATTTCTGCTACCTGACTCTGGACCACTAATCGTTCCATCGAGTCCTCATTCCTGGAGATGTGCCCGAAGAACTTTAAAATTCGTAATTAACTTAAAAAGGCCTAGTATTGACTTTAAGTTCATTGAGGTTTGTGCGGAAGGCAGTCCGTGGATCCTCAATAGGCGCCTCCAACGCCACATCTCCAAAACGTCAATTTTACAGCGGTCCAGTAGTCTCATGGAACAGGTTTCAGCACCGTAGAGGAAGATTGGAAAGACTAGACAGTTCATCAGTTGCACCTACACCGCAGAAAACTGTTGACATTGAATCGCAGATCAGGCAATCCAAAAAAGGCATAGTACCTATACTATAATAACAAATATTTTAAAATGTTTTAAGAAAACACATAACACTCTATGCGGATGATACTTGTCTATTTTATTTCGGCTCTTCCATCACTAATTTAGTTTCACAAGCTCAAAGTGACTTAAATTCGTTGTATGATTGGTTCCAGTATAATTTGCTAACTATTAATATTTCAAAAACATGTTACGTCCTTTTTAAAGCTAAAAATAAACCAGTTCCCCTCTTTTCACCTCTAACAATTAACAATGTTCCCCTTCAACAGAAATCTAATGAGAAATATCTCGGATTGCACCTAGACTCACATTTAACTTGGAGTACACATATCGAACACATAAAAAGTAAACTTGCAGCAGTACGTGGTGCACTCCGAAACATAGCACGATGCCTTCCGCGAAAATTACGTATAACAATCTACAACGCCCTAGTTAAACCACATCTTCTATACCTAATCGAGATTTGGGGATGCGCTGCTAAAACGAGATTATGTAAATTACAAAGATTGCTGAATAAAATTATAAAAACCATTTTTAACTGTGACTACCTAACACCAACAAAAAAAATTTATTCAGCAACTAAAATAATGAACATAAAACAACTATACAAATATAACACATGTATCTTTATTCGAAAAACTTTAACTAAAACTATTCATACTAACATAACGTTTACAAAACAAAAAAAGTTGTTAACTGCCGAACTCGCCGGGCGAGCTATATCGTCATTCCAAAGCATCGAACAAATTACGGTGCCCGACTTTATAACTCGCTACCCTCACACATAAAAAATGTTAACTCACTTCATGCCTTTAAAAATACTCTAGCCGAATACATCACAGAAGATGTATCTTTATACTTGTAAGTAAAAGAAAAGAAGTGTGAAGTAAGTCTATATTATTCATTGTATTGTTGTTATGTTCAATAAGTTAATTTATTTTGATAATTAAATGTGATAAATAGGTACGACTAAAATTGTAAAATATTTTGTAATTATGTTAACATGTAAGTGACAAAGTGTTTGTCTTTATGATAATAAATATCTTTAAACCTAAAAACACTAAATTAATATTTTAATAAAACACTTAAAAATGTATATGTATAAAGTGACAATTCCGCCTAATTTTCCTGTTAGCCGACGTGACGTCACGCAGCAAAAACCGAAAGAATTTTCGACGCGTTTTACTTCTACACGTAGCATCCTCAGGAGGTCTTGACTCTTCGAGCGCTCGATCCAGGCATAATTGAGTCTCGATCGTGCTCTTAAAACATTTTTTATTCTTTAATATGGAAATCCGAAAATTGAAACGCATTCTGTATTCGTTATCCCGCAAAGTTCGACGTTCAAACGCAAAATAAACATAGTTTCCAGAAGTTTCTGTCTTAGAAGTTGACTTTAAAATATTAAGAAATATGATTGTTTAAAGTTGAACAATTTTAATATTCAAATTTTGTTGTTGTTTTCTCAATTGTTCTCATTATTTTGGTTCAATTTTGTTTGAATAGTAAATTGGTCATATCCTTAAGTAAAAATATTTTTACTACATATTATACATGTTTACAACTATAGTTGAAAAACATTACCTACTTCTAGATAATAGAAAAAAAAACAGTTTAGTTATCATAATATGTTTGCTGATAGATAATAAAAACCTTATTTCGGTTTTTATACTCTAGACATCCACATCGACATGCAAAAAAGCTGGAAACTCTTCTCAGTCATGCACTCTTGACAGAGTGGTCGTGGTTGATAAGATGGTGGTCTATGGTGGGTCTTCAACTTCATCAGTCTTCTTGTCAGTGATCAGTGATCTGGCAATGCTTCTCCATTTTTGCTGGTTGGTAGCGTTGCGCGTGCACTCTGTTGTGGATGACTGTGTTGCCGTTTTGATCAGATCAGTCCAGCGAGTGAGAGATCTGCCTCTAGCTTTCATTTCTGCTACCTGACTCTGGACCACTAATCGTTCCATCGAGTCCTCATTCCTGGAGATGTGCCCGAAGAACTTTAAAATTCGTAATTAACTTAAAAAGGCCTAGTATTGACTTTAAGTTCATTGAGGTTTGTGCGGAAGGCAGTCCGTGGATCCTCAATAGGCGCCTCCAACGCCACATCTCCAAAACGTCAATTTTACAGCGGTCCAGTAGTCTCATGGAACAGGTTTCAGCACCGTAGAGGAAGATTGGAAAGACTAGACAGTTCATCAGTTGCACCTACACCGCAGAAAACTGTTGACATTGAATCGCAGATCAGGCAATCCAAAAAAGGCATAGTACCTATACTATAATAACAAATATTTTAAAATGTTTTAAGAAAACACATAACACTCTATGCGGATGATACTTGTCTATTTTATTTCGGCTCTTCCATCACTAATTTAGTTTCACAAGCTCAAAGTGACTTAAATTCGTTGTATGATTGGTTCCAGTATAATTTGCTAACTATTAATATTTCAAAAACATGTTACGTCCTTTTTAAAGCTAAAAATAAACCAGTTCCCCTCTTTTCACCTCTAACAATTAACAATGTTCCCCTTCAACAGAAATCTAATGAGAAATATCTCGGATTGCACCTAGACTCACATTTAACTTGGAGTACACATATCGAACACATAAAAAGTAAACTTGCAGCAGTACGTGGTGCACTCCGAAACATAGCACGATGCCTTCCGCGAAAATTACGTATAACAATCTACAACGCCCTAGTTAAACCACATCTTCTATACCTAATCGAGATTTGGGGATGCGCTGCTAAAACGAGATTATGTAAATTACAAAGATTGCTGAATAAAATTATAAAAACCATTTTTAACTGTGACTACCTAACACCAACAAAAAAAATTTATTCAGCAACTAAAATAATGAACATAAAACAACTATACAAATATAACACATGTATCTTTATTCGAAAAACTTTAACTAAAACTATTCATACTAACATAACGTTTACAAAACAAAAAAAGTTGTTAACTGCCGAACTCGCCGGGCGAGCTATATCGTCATTCCAAAGCATCGAACAAATTACGGTGCCCGACTTTATAACTCGCTACCCTCACACATAAAAAATGTTAACTCACTTCATGCCTTTAAAAATACTCTAGCCGAATACATCACAGAAGATGTATCTTTATACTTGTAAGTAAAAGAAAAGAAGTGTGAAGTAAGTCTATATTATTCATTGTATTGTTGTTATGTTCAATAAGTTAATTTATTTTGATAATTAAATGTGATAAATAGGTACGACTAAAATTGTAAAATATTTTGTAATTATGTTAACATGTAAGTGACAAAGTGTTTGTCTTTATGATAATAAATATCTTTAAACCTAAAAACACTAAATTAATATTTTAATAAAACACTTAAAAATGTATATGTATAAAGTGACAATTCCGCCTAATTTTCCTGTTAGCCGACGTGACGTCACGCAGCAAAAACCGAAAGAATTTTCGACGCGTTTTACTTCTACACGTAGCATCCTCAGGAGGTCTTGACTCTTCGAGCGCTCGATCCAGGCATAATTGAGTCTCGATCGTGCTCTTAAAACATTTTTTATTCTTTAATATGGAAATCCGAAAATTGAAACGCCTGAATGTATTCAATATCTTGGCATAGTATAGCTTTAACACCAGGTGAAATTTATGCTTTTTCCGTTACATATATCATATAAATGATAAAACAATGATGATCCAATCTGGACTTTCACAGAGGGATATATGGTTCACATCCTGCCTTGGGCTAAAGTTTCACAACATAACGATAGGAAATGTTGCGCCTGGCTGGTTACAAGTAGAATATCTCTAGCCAATTATTTGAGGCCATATTCCCGCTATTAAAAACTTCTTGGATCCAGTTTTCTGTTAAGTACAGTTTCCATCTTTACTTAAAATCTTAACTTCAAAAATCTAAAATTTAAATATTGGTTATTGGCCACCTATCAACATAACTGAATCAAAATGGATTTACATTTGATCCCCCAGATAGATTTAGCTTAAAAACTCTGCTCCAACACGTTTCGCTTATCGTGTAGTTCGACTTCTAAGAATCCGAAATCAAAGAGCGTAACGGAGCTATTTAATTTACGCTCCACTGTCTGCTTATCAGTATATCTGTATGTATGCCAAACTCGTAATTATTAAGTAATTATAACTCAAACCAAATGTAGCATTGAATATTCAATGGAGAAACGGCAATAAATACGATAGTAAAGAGTAACAAACAAGCAACAGATTTAACTGGTGTAAGCTCTTTCTCTCAGAAAACAAACATACTATTACAAAATTACAATGAAGGGAATTACTATAGACGAGACATGCTCTGCCAATTGAGATATGGTAGTGAGTGAGTCATAACCCAAATTTATCCTTTTGTTCTTGTTATTTAACCGTCTTAAGTGGTCGGATCAAATCATAGATCGGGAAAATTCCGTGAGTTGTTGAAATTTTGTTAGTCCAGTGTGTTAGAGAAGACATTTTGTATGACCCTGAAGCTGTGCCCGGTGAATGGCAATTAGCTCGCCCCCTATCACATGAGACCAAAACCCAACTGGCAAAAGTGGGTGTTTACACACTTCTGCCCGTTCGGGGAATACAGGCGTGATTATATGTATGTATAGTTTATAGTTTCCACATTGTCCAGTGCATTACATGTACAATATTTGTTTGGATAAGCTACGGCTACAATACAATGTTAGAAGTAAAGGTTCTATGATAATTTCTGAGCCCCAATATCTCTACAATGTTTTTTGAAAGACAGAATTCAAATACAAAGTTCAAAGACTGTTCCACTTAGATTCAAAGTGCAGCAGTGAACGACGTCTGTAACCCTCCTCGGGAGATTGTATAAGCAACTGATATAGAGCGGATGCAAAGAGATTTGGCACACGCTTTGTTTTGTTTCGGTCTATTTCGCGCTACGAGTCGCTCTGAGGCGCTTTGGGCTGGTTTATACCGGTTCTGCGGGGCTTAAACTGACACAATTGTATGTAGGTAGTGAATATACCATCGGGTTTTGATTTAGTAGCGAATCACTAGGAGTTGTAAAGAGCCAAGGAAACCAAGAATAAGCTGTACAGATCTCCGCTTAAAAATATTAGGTATTTTTTTCATATTTTTATTGTATTATTGTGATGGAACAAGCTCGTGGCCCACCTGATGTTAAGCGGACTAACCTCTTCCTATAACAGATGCATTTCGTCACAAGTCACGAATTGCACTGCGCCCGTCATCTTGAGACATAGTTGTTAAGCCTCATGTGCCTGTAATTTCACGGGCTCTCAAGGACTGCTGCCGGAACACACCGTTAGGTGATTGGCGACAGATTTTCTACTTGAGGGTGGTCGCTAGCCAGGCGGGCATTCGCAAAATGCCTTTCCACCATGCGGTGAAGCTGAAGCCCGCGGCGGGATTTGAACCATGGACCTGCAGTGCGGCAGTCCATTGCCAATTCCACTAAGCCATCACTGCTTCTGGTCTGGTCTGTCGGGACAAAAATAACGATAATATTTTAACTGTTAAAAGTTGTTTAATTACTATGTTTACACTTGTGCAAGTACTAATTCGCTCAAGTCTAATTTCAGTTTTCACTTTTTTGTAACGGGAACATAAATAAATAGAAAAGTATAAATAAAACTATTTATATAAAATTACCTAAATATGACACCACAATGTTTTCAACTTTGGTAAATTTACATTTATTTTAATATAATATACAGGGTTATTAACCTCTTAGATTTGCATATGTATAATAAGTTACATTCTATCATTTTTATATGTTTGTAACGGAAAAAGCACGGGGTTATTCCATCACAAACACATAAAAAAGACAAAAAGCATTTCTATAAAAATGTTTTTTAGGACTAACAGAAGTCAAATCTAAGAAGTTGTTAGCATTTTTCCAATAACCCTTTATATGTTTTATATTACAAAAATTCTCATCTCTAGCGGAAATCTTACCCGTGTCCCCGGTGTAACGCACCGGGTACTTTTGGACCAATAGTTCTTCGTTTGTACCGAGGATTGTTTTCACTGAACAAATATTTGTCAAGCAGCCTTAATGAACAGGTAATTTCAGTTATTACCGGTAGTGACCATTATTGTGTGCGAATGATATAATACATGGTAACCACAGGAAGCGATATCATATATTTCATTGTCAGAACTCGGTTCTGTTTTTTGGGTTCTGCACTCATAACCTCATTCCGTCTTCACCTTTCTTTCATCGGAAAACAAGACGCACTGGAACACGGCCTCCATACATGGTCAATATTCCAAAAATACGCATAAAACGCTTTAAATCCAGCTTTATAATGCTTTCTGTGGAACACCCTACCAGCGTCTCTATTTCCCAATAGCTGGAAATAATGGAAGTATTTAAGTATGGAGTTAATAGGTATTTGCTAGGCAAGCATGTTCTACCGTCGACCGCATCGTCACTTTCCATCAGGTGAGACAGCGGTCAAATGCTTGCTTATATGAATTATAAAAAAGGCATAACGGAGCCCTTTTAATGAGACTATCCCTTCATCTCTCTGTCACTGGTCTCTAGCTTGTAAAACCAATTAAGCAATCAGGCTAAGCAAAGGGGGCATTTACAAATTCCTCTCTGGGCAAGCAACGCATCGGCAGCGCATCTAGTGAAGCAGATGTCCTTAGGCGGCGGTTACCGTTTACCATCAGGCGGGCCGTATCCTTGTTTGTCACCCATAAAATTATAAAAACAAAAAGCAATCAATTCCTAACCCAATATTTAAATATTTTGGGTCAAAAGTTGACCCAAAGACGAATATTGTACTGGAATGACTAGACTGTTTTACGTCTGGGACTCTACGATCGTGCGATCCTCGCGGTATTGTCTGCCTCGCACTGGCACAAATTAGAACCAATTGCCATATGAAGTATTTCCGAGTCTATACGACTCGAGAGACTCGTTTGCTCGTACTATATAACATATAATTATTTTGAAGCAATGGTGGCCGACCGGTAATAGCTATGAACTGCCGTGCCGCAGGTCCTTGCTTCGATCCCCATCGCCGGCTTGAGCTTCATCGCATGGTGGAAGGGCATTTTGCAATCGCCCGTCTGGCTAGCTACCACCCTCAAGTAGAAAAATCTGTCGCTGGCAGCAGTCAGCCGAGCCAGTGAAATTACAGGCACATGTAGTGCAATTCGTGAGTTGTGATGAAATCCATCTGTTATAGGCAGAGGTTAATCCGCTAAACATCTAGTGAGTTTGTTCCGTCACAATAACAAAAAAATATACATAAATAAGAATTTTCAGACACAATATAAAATATAAGACAGAATAGGCGGAGGGCCGCCAGAGGGCGCACAGAAGTAAACATTGGCTCCGTGTATATTAATTCTTAAAAATTCTAAAACGTAACTATTAGTGTTATATTTATTAACTTCGTAACTTATTAACAATATTACCCAAGTTAAAGTGTTATCCACCATAATTAGTCAGTGCAAGTGCAAAAATATACGTTGTGAAAAGTTACTTAGCCTTCTACACAAAAACAGCTATAATTATGCGTTTATGTGCTATTGAAATCATTAAATATATTCATCAGTGTAAATTAAACAATACATATGGTGTCACAGCTGTGAAGTGTTGAAAATTAACTTTACTAAATAAAATTGCACGTAAATTTTAATGAAGTTGACCTTTGGACCCATTCAACATTGTCAATTTCGATTCACCGATTTAAAAGTACCCGATTTTAATAGAAATATTATTTTACTGACTGAATGAAACGGTTCGTCTATTTCGTTCGATTCGGTACTACAGAGGTGGTGCAGGTACATATAATACCGGCTGACATAGAAAAGACACATGATATGCGGGTTCAAATCCCGTGAACCTGAAATACGTTTTGCATAAATAAATTTTTTAAATGGTACAAGGACTCAAATCTCGTTACCCCGGATTACATTTTGGATGAAGACTTTTTACTTTTTGACATACATAATTATTATTATAGCCATGTAATGTAATTATAATTTACCTAAATATAATTAAAAACAAAATATTTGGTTGAGATTGTATTGAGTAGGTACAGATTACCTATTTAACGTTTGTTATTGTTTATTACTTTATCAGAGTAACAAATTGCTTTTGGATGTATTTGTATTTTAATTTAATTTGTTAATATTTTAATTGAAATTTCTTGATTATAAGTGTAATTTTATTGTTGTATGACGCTTCAGGTTTCTGTAATAATTTGTAATAATATAAGTCATAATTTTATTTGTTCATGTTTACTATTTAAAATAGTAGGTAGGAATTATTTATCATGAGTGTCCCCTTCTCTCAAACTCTGGTGTGTCCCCATTGTCCGCCACAATCCTCCAAACGGTTCTCATGTCGAGGGCTTCCTATACACATCGGGCGCATGCACAAGGATGTGACGCGAGGTAGTGAAGGATTTGTGGCTTCATCACAGCTTCTAGCTGGGGGTCTTGGGGTGTCTTCAACGCTATCCTCGCAGATTCAAGAGCAGACAACAGAACAGAATTCTTTTGAGAAACTTGCTTTCCTTAGGTCTCAAGTTCGAATACTGAAGAACATACCTAAAGGGGCGAGAAGTTTGGCGGCGGGGAGGCTGTGTGAACTTATCGCTCAATGCATAAGCACCAATAGCTCGGAAGATTGGTACAACCTCCTTACTTTTGCGTTCTCTGCTTTTAAAATCCCCCAATCGAGAGGATCTAGATCTTTGACTTCTTTAGTAAAAGACAATATTAACTGTCTCAGCTCAGTCATGTGTGAGGAATCTGCGCCTTCCGGTTCTCCTCCCTCTATCGTAAAAGCTATTGAGGCTAAGGTCTACGGTGGTGACCTAAGGAGTGCTGCCCGTCTCCTTCTCTCGGATGATGCCTTTGCGGGTGCCAGCCCTGATACCCTGGCCTCCCTTCAGTCCAAGCACCCTAGTCCTTCCCGTCCCCTTACTTTCCCTGCTCCACCGGATCGATCCTTGCAAGCCGTAACGGTTAAGACGGAGGACGTAGCACTTGCCCTCAACTCTTTTTTCAACTGCTCTGCTGCTGGCCTAGATGGAATTCGTCCCTCACATCTGAAGGAGCTTACCAGCTCTTCGGCAGGTGATAACGGCCCCCGACTTTTGGAGCACCTCACAAGGCTATGTAATTTTATGCTTAGTGGGCAGGTCAGCCCCATTGTGTGCCCTTTCTTGTATGGTGCATCTCTCTGCGCGCTTGAAAAAAAGGACGGGGGTCTAAGGCCGATTGCGATCGGTAGTATTTTTCGTCGTCTTACCGCCAAGTTGGGTTGTCTTGCCGTCAGGGGCGAAATGGCGGCCTATTTGGGTCCACACCAGCTGGGGTTTGGTACTGTTCTGGGATGTGAAGGGGCAATTCATGCAGTCAGAACGTTCGCGGTGGACCCGGATAACGCTGGGTGTGTGGTATTGAAATTGGACATCCAGAACGCATTCAACTCTCTGGAAAGGGATGTGTTACTGAGCGAAGTCTCCGCGCAGATACCATCCCTCTACCCTTTTCTTTATCAAGTCTATCACTCTCCCTCTAACCTATTCTACAATCAAGAACCTATCCTTTCTCAAGTTGGTGTCCAGCAGGGGGATCCTCTTGGCCCTCTTATTTTCAGCCTCGGCATTCAGAAAGTGGTTGCCGATTTGCGGTCCCCTTTGAACGTCTGGTACTTAGATGACGGTACTATTGGGGGTACGCCAGACGTCTTAGAGCACGATTTACGGGTTCTTCTTCCGCGCTTGAAGGAGCTGGGACTGCAAGTAAACACGGCCAAGTGCGAGTTCTTCCCTTGTGGCCCGGAAGCTTGTCTGGCATTTCCTCGTTTCGAAAAGCTCGTACCGGGAATAAAGAAGTTGGAAACTAGTAATTTTTCCCTTCTCGGCTCCCCTGTATTTCCTTCTGCCATTCCGGAAGCTATTTTGGCGAGAAAAAAGCTCCTTCTTAACGCCCAGAAGCGTCTTCAATGCTTGTCACCCCACGTTGCTTTGGTTCTGCTGCGGACATGCTTGGCGGTCCCAAAATTAATATATTTGCTCAGAACGACCCCAACTTGGCTCTACCCCGCTAGCTTGGCATCTCTTGATGAGGTGATCAAACAGTCTGTGGAGTTCATATTGAATGTGTGTCTGAATGATTCCCAATGGGACCAGGCCACCTTGCCTATTAGACAGGGTGGCTTGGGGGTGCGGCGCGCTGTAGATTTGAGTTTGCCGGCTTTTTTGGCGTCGGTGCATGGGGTTGCAAGTCTTGTCACTACTATTCTCCCCAACGGCGACAGGGTTAGTATTCCTCATGTGTCCGGTGCTCTAGCAGCATGGTCGGCTCTCAATCCTGGCGAGTCTGCTCCCTCAGGTCCCTCTTCCCAGTACCAGCGTGTATGGGACGAGGTTGGTTCGAAAGCCACTGCTGCTAAACTCTTGAGCACAGCGGAGGGTGTGGATGTAGCAAGATTGCGGGCGGTGTCGCAACCTGAATCCGGAGCGTGGTTGCAAGCAATTCCGTCACCTAGTCTTGGCACGCACTTAGACAGCGACTCTTTGCGTGTGGCGGCAGCTCTTCGGCTAGGCTGTGATGTATGCGAGCCTCACCGCTGCATCTGCGGTACCACGGTGGAAGCCAATGGTCACCACGCTCTTAGCTGCCGTCGCTGCGCTGGTAGGTTTCCACGGCACCACGCTCTTAACGATATTGTCCGTAGAGCACTTGTTTCGGCAAATGTTCCCTGCGTTTTGGAGCCTCCAGGACTGAGCCGTGCGGATGGCAAAAGACCAGACGGTCTGACGCTTGTCCCTTGGCAGAATGGTAGGTGCTTGCTATGGGACGCAACCTGCGTCAGCACCTTTGCCTCCTGTCACCTGGGCCAGACAGTCCGTGCAGCTGGGGGCGCCGCAGAATCTGCAGCTCTTAAAAAGAAATCTAAATATGCTGACCTCGCCCACAGGTACGAGTTTGTCCCTCTGGCGGTAGAGACGGCGGGTAGTTGGGGAGCGGAGGCGAAGACCTTTGTGCGGCAAATTGGGCGTCGTCTTAGAGAGAGGGGTCATGACCAACGCTCTGGGTCGTACCTCGTGCAAAGGCTGGCCATCGCCATACAGCGTGGTAATGCATCCAGCGTGATGGGCACCTTTGGACCGGGTGCGACCGGGGGCGGTCTTTTTTGATAGATATAGTTCATATTTATTGACGTATATAATATTGCATTGTTAATTTAATTGACTTATAATTTAAAATATTATATAATTTAATGGTATTTATTGACTAATAAAATAGATTAATAAAGACAGAATAAAAAATAAAATTTAATTTAACTTAACTAGCTCTGTTACTAAACATACACACAATTTGCAAACAAACGGGTACTTTAGACATACATTAATTATTTAAGCTGGGGCATTGGTTACGTAGGCTTTAATTGATATTTCAATATACACTTCAGTTTAATTTAAATTTTCAATATGTGTGGAACACATTATGCCCTATTTAGGGCCTGTTTCAGAATGTTCGAGTAAATTCCGGTTATACTACCCAGAACATAAAAATGACAGTTAACATGCAGCGCGTTTCAAGCTTTGACCGATGCATAGGCTAAATCGATGACTGTGAAACGCAAAGATAGTGTTTTATTTATTGTATATGTTCTGACTAGTATAACCGAAACTTACTCGTACATGCTGACACAGGCCCTTAATGTTCTTATTTTTCTTATCTCCCACTACGGAGATAAGAAAAATGACAACCTCTTTAGAGCGAGACATTGAATTTATAGTTGTATCCTTTTGCATCGTGTGTTGCTTAGAGCATGAGAAATAAAATAGGATTTAAAATACAAACAGCTTTCAATATGATGTGACCAAGCGTAAAGCAATCACAACCAATTTTTGCGTCTACAAACCAAGTGACAACCATTAAAATATCGGAGCTAATTGACCCTAAACTTCTAAGCTACCCCAAAGTTCAAGGGTCGTGGTCGTGCCTATCTGTTTCCAGTAATGACCAATTAGGGGTTGCATTAATCCCAGGCATTTCCGGTGGCAGGAAGTAAATTATTATCATTTATGGGTTTGAAGAGGGTTGTCGCGTTTTAAATGAATGTGGGATATGTTGTGGTTATATTTTAAAAAAGAAAAAAATAATCATGGCTCAAATTGAGAACCTTGGAACTCGAGCTTAAAGGCTTTTTATTATGAACATTGAAATATATATATTAATTTTATTATTAATAATATTTATTAATTTATCCCCATATGATAATTCACCGTTTAGAAAGTGTACATACATTTGGGCATGAACCAAAATTGTAAAAAAAAAACAAATATGAGGTTCCTAGCGGGCATTAAATTTGTTTAACCAAAATTATCTGTAGCTTAAACTGAGTAATGTGTGCGTTTCAGAATACATTTAAGGTTTAATAAAGTGCTGCTTGAAGTCAAATAACAGATCTGGCTGACCAATTAAGCCGAGAACCTAAATTTAACTTATATTTTTTGAAGCAATGATGGCCGTTCGGTAATAGCTATGGACTGCCGTGCCGCAGGTCCCTGGTTCAATCCCCACTGCTGGTTTGAACTTCACCGCATGGTGTAAGGGCATTTTACGATTGCCTGTCTGGCTAGCTACCACCCTCAAGTAAATCTGTCGCCAAGCACCTAACGGTGTGTTCCGGCAGCAGTCCTTGAGAGCCAGTGAAATTACAGGCACATAAGATTTAACAATTATGTCTCAAAGTGACGGGCGCAGTGATTTTTCGTCATTTGTAATGCAATGCATTTTTTCTAGGCAGAGGTTAGTCCGCTTATCATCAGGTGGGCTTCGAGCTTGTTTTGTCACAATAACATAAAATTAAAAAAGGGAGTGTTCAGAAACGCATTTTTACAAGTTTTTGAATCAATCAATACAAAAACTACATTTAAAAGTAACGCCACCAAGTAACCCAACATAAGTAGATTTTGCCCATCTGCCAATAGAGGCATTCAGCTCTGTCATAAAACAATACAACAAATAAGGTATCGCCAAAATTTTCCTGTATCGTCCTTCATTTTGTAAGAAAAAAGTCACTCGTTAAGCAAACCTGCAAAGTTGTTATCTGGTGCGAGCTTTCACTTGCACTGAAATATGAGCGAAGCGAAAATTTAAAAATAGAATGCTGAACGTGGCGCATGTTGCAAAGATACGAGACGCAAAATAGCCTTGCTGCAGAGCATAACACATTTTTTCACCTCACTACAATCAGGAAAATGAATACTAATATTTACCCAAAAATTATAGTAAACAAGTGTTACATATTATTAATTCTTCTTCTTCTTCTTTCGAGGCGGCGCGACCGTTGTTATAAAATTTTGCTTGAAAGCAGCCACTTCGATTGCCTTCGGGTCCGCTTCAAGCAAATCATTACGTGAGCAGGTCGGGCACGCGGTACATGTCATAAGGCGTGACATGGTCTGCAGAGGTCCCCCCACATTCACAGCAGGTGTCCGAATTGTGTATAAAACCCCACCTGCTTCAGTTAATAAAGTCTAGTTTTATTAATAAAGTTTGTGAAATGCTGGGCTGAAATGCTGAATCTCAACCCCGAATCTCATACCGTGAGTGTCGTACAGGGCAACTAAGGGTAAATCCCCGGAAAATGGAGAGCAATGCTTTCTAAGGAAATGCTAAACTAAGAACCCCAAGATGCATGCCAAGTGTGGGGTTTATGTCTATAGCCTCCTTAATAGGGTAAGCTGTGTTCAATAGTGGACAATCCAGCTTATGAAGTTAATTATAATATAATACAGTACATACGAGTACACTGAGAAAAACGACTTAAAGGCTTAAATCAAATTTAACCTTTTACCGTTGAATTGTAACTACGTAAGATGAATTCACAACTCTTAAGATGATATTCCCCAATCAATAAAAATGTACCATGTTTTATAATAAACACAACCGTCAAAAACGCCTTCCGTAAAGTATTTTCAGAATTGAACTTGTTTTACGATAATAATTGCAGTATTGACCATAAAATATACCTTACTTTGACGGCGGTTTATATACGGTGATTATCACTATAACGTACGACTTAATCAGCCTCATCGAAAAGTCAGTTTTTGTACGTATTTACGTTTTTTTGCCTTATACCATATAAATTGGCCGTCATTAGGCTGCTTTTGACTTTAGATTTTTCTCAGTAAGTATAGCTAATATCCCCGTCAAAATAGATTATTTTGCCGCTTGACGCGTAACTATGTTTTTCCTTATTACTCAGCTGTTATCGAATATTTTTGTATGTGACATACAAAACCAAAAAAACAGGCCAAAAAAGTTATTCCTTTGCTGTTTGACCTATAAGCTATATATGATATCGTTGTATACTTTTTAACTGTAAACGAAAAATTACAGCTTAGGTTTATTAGTTAAGAAAAAGTTGTGTAAATACAGGAATTCACGCACTACAGCATTTTGGCGATAAGTAAATAGATATGGAAAGTGTATTTATTACATTTTGTATTTATTACGTTTTAAACGAACACGTTCTTGGCTATAGCCAAGAACGTGTTCGTTTAAAGCTATTTTAAAGCTGCAACCGGATCCCGATAAGGACAGATAGTGACTTCCGGTTGGCACGTTTATAAAATTCTTATAATAAAAATTATATATAATATATATTTTTATTTCTGACGTTGATTTTACAACGAGTTTACAAAACACGTATTTTTAGCCGAGGTGTTTACCAGCCCTAGACTAAGGCGACGGCTGGTATTTAGGTCGAGGCTATACTGAACTTTATGCAGTTATACACTTGGATTTTCACTTTGATTACGAAAAAATAACAATCATATTGTTAGTCATACATAATCTTTAAATAAAATAAAAACTGCTAGCAATAACTGTACCTCTAATCTTTGGTTATTATTAAAGACCAAGGCAAACTTCTTACAAAGTTATATTAAAAGCTGAACTTCTTTGAACAATAAAAATTAAACTTTAATAGACTAGAGGCTAAAATGCTTACACTAGTCACAAAAAAGAACTTGAGAAGCATAAGAAGTGAAAATCATAGTTACCTACGTCTTTTATGATGTTAAAGAAAACAGTACCGATTGAGATAAGTAATATAGGTATTCTATATTTTTCTTTCACTTTTCTACTGTACTATCTCTCTTTTTCATAAGTGCTTAAAATCCCAAGTAATTGACTGGAAATGAACTGATAATGCACCAACTGGTGAATTTTTCACCTTAATTTTCAGCCTGATGACGTGGAGAGCGTAATTTCCCATTTAAAATTTCATTTCAATTGAAATGGTCTGAATTAATTTGACGCCACCAAGCATATTAAAGGTTCCAGCAGCGACCGTTTGTTTGATCCAGTAGCGATGGTTCTATAGCTACTGTCCTATGAAAACTGTCGCCAAGCACCCCTTGTTGGAATACTTGGCATCTGTAAAATAAAAAAAATTAAAGGAAGGAAATAACACATAGTACCTTCCAGGTTAACTTGTTTATTTTTTATTGCTAGCTAGCCTTTAACCACTATCTCATAAAATGGTTAGCGATGATGCGGTCGAAAATGTTGTGAAGAATAAACTATAATTACTGATATCAAAGACAGCTGCCGGAATATACTGTTTGGTGCTTAGTGACAGAATTTTGACTTCAGGGTGGTAGTTAGCCAGGCGGGCATTCTCAAAACCCTACCTCCTTAATTGTTTATTTTATCTCTAAGAATTCGTGTCGGCCTATTGGAAAACGAAGAAGTGGATCGACTTGCCAAGGAAGCTGTTGATGACGGAGTGAGAATCACCTGCCTTCCATATTATACAGATTTGATTTCGCTTATTAAAAAACGTGCATTTGAAAGTTGGTCAGAATATTTTGACGAAAGATCCCTTTCAAAAGGAATTTGGTACAGGACGATACAACCAAATCTTCTTCGTTTTCCTTGGTTTTTGGGGAGCGACATGGAAAGAAACGAAATAGTTACAGCAATGAGACTTCGATCCGGGCACATTCCTTTAAAAAAATTTGGGTACATGATGAAGAAAACGGACAGTCCAAATTGTGACGAATGTGACAAAATAGAAGATGTATACCATGTTTTAATGGAGTGTTCCCGTAACGATACTCTGCGTCGGCGATTATTTGTATACAGCCATGCTTTCTGGCAGGTAGGAGGGTGCAACGGAGTGCTGTCGCAGCCTGACTCCGAAGAAGCTAGAAAGCTTTATGACCTGTACCAGGTAGTCTTAAAGACACCTAGTACTGGGCAAGAGTAGGCTTAAGTTAATAATAGATATAAGTTTCATGTTTAGCAATAAGGGTGGCATATTCTTTAAGAAAAAACCCTGTATAAAAAATTAAGAATAAAAAAAAAAAAAAAAATATAATTTTTAAAATGCATAATTTTACTGAATATTGAAGAATCAAATGCCGATCAGAATATCAAGGTAGAGCCTGCAAAATTTTACTGAGTTTGAACACTTGGACATATTATGACTCGCGCTATGCATACTTTGTCCTTAAGTTCAATATCTTATGGATGGATCTATGAAAACAAATCTTCAGATGCTCTGATGAGGTATCCTTTAGAAAGTTCTTTTTAGCATTCTCAAATCACTGTTCTCTTGTAAACCTGAGTCGCCGTTTCGTCCGCCTTACATTGATGTAGGTACTTGAATGGTTTTTTCTTGAATATTTTATTGTCATGATAAACCACCGGTTTATTTTTTCCTATTTTCCTATTTGGGTCAACGAATAAGCATTGCAATTCAACGGGGCAATGCTGCCAGCATGCTGGGCACGCTGCCAACTGGTAGTGGGCTGGAGCATTTGGACTGCCTGTAAGTCTGCAATGACTTATCGGTTGTCTTAATGTTTTTATTGTAGTAACTGTAGTGTTGTATATAGTTCGAAGTATTTTGTTAATAATGGCATACAGCCAGTCAAAAATAAAAACAATTATTACCTATTTTATTTATTAAATGATATCAAAACTATTTTCAAAAAGATTCCTAGTTCATTTAATATTATCAAGATCATTTGATGAAGCTTCAACTTGATCATTTTAAACGCACCGGTTTATTTTAAAACCGAACTATTTTCATTTTTCATTGAATTTTGCCGGTAAAAGGTATTGAAAATGTTTATAATGGATACTGTTCAAAAAGTTCTGGGAGAGGAGCTTATTGTTTTCGAAAACCTCGTTAAAACTATCAGCGCGATGCCACCGGATTACTCGTTTTATTTTCAATAGTTACCAAACTAGAGTTATCGTGAACTTTTGTTGTCGGTTTGCTCGTTGTTTTTTGCTTTCAGAAGAAATATTAAATAACTGAACTTCACCACATAATGGAAGGGCATTTTGCGAATGCCCGCTTGGCTAGCGACCACGCTCAAGTAGAAAATCTGTCGCCAAGGACCTAACGGTGTGTTCCGGCAGCTGTCCTTGCTGAGCCAGTAATTCGAGTATAAGCCTGTTAACACCTTGGACCACATCATCACTTACCATTAGGTGAGATTGTGGTCAAAGCCTTATCTATCAGCAATAAAAAAAAACTCGGCATGGATTTGCTGGCGTGTTTATGTACACTAATGAAACTCTGAAAAAATGCGCATTTTCAAAATAAGGTTACTATTCATTAAAGAACATCCTTATAAAAGAACGTTACTCATATCGTTCTACCCTTATCCTATATATTACTTGGAAATGGGTACAGTAAAAATATGTTTTCTCTATTGTTAGAGAGGGCAACACATGAAAATAATTGTAAGTAGTTTTGGCTGCCACTTGTCTTAGGTGAATCCTTCTGCGAATAGGTCTCGCTGGTAGTATAGATATCGCGCTTTTGGGTAGTTATAAAGAGTGCCTAGAGTCACGACATAGCAGAAACAGAAAAGAACGTCATCTTCATAGAGCGTTACGTAACGCGGCTTGTATGTGTGCCAGTACGTTAGCACCACAGTACGCACACATGGACATTATTTAATTCAAATAAAAGTGATTCAGTCGAGATAGCATTCCGTAAAAGACAGACGTCTTGTGAGCTGCGGCACCGACATTACCTCCGCCACTGCAAAGTTTTTTCATTATTATACGGTATATTTTACCCTAACCACTAATTATACAAATTCTTCTGATATAGGTACGCATAAAAATATTTTTGGTTATCAACTTAAGTCTTCGTAGATATTTCGATATAAATGTTGTTTAGTCATATTTTATATACCAAGTGAATCATAATAAAACGAAATTGTGCACGTTTCCTTGAAACTAAAATCTATGTTTCTGTATTGCCAGCTTTAGGTTTGATTTTTTTAACCAACTTCTAGTCAAGCGAGCAAGCTATGGCCATTGGGCCATCACTGCTTCATACTCACCGAGATAGTTTTCTTAAGGGCGATCATTCCAAATGCAAATGGCAATTTCAATTTTAAATATCGCCAGCACATTTCCTAAAACCGCAGGCGTACTTTTCCAATTCGCTATTGCAACTAATTAAAACTTTAGTTAAATCCGAGATTCCCATTATACTTTCAGAAATGGCGACGGGTTAACCTAGAGTTGTGGGAAGATCTACAGGCCGGCAGTCACACCATAATGTAACTGCTCTTCCACAACCCGTGCAGCTATTACGAAGCAATACCAACCATTACAAGAAACCAAAATATATAGTTCTCCTTAAATTCACCACGAATTCATCATGCTACCAAAAAACGATAAGGATACCTTTATTTCCTAAAATATGTGTTTATAAGTAAAGATCTTAAACATCTTGAAGTACTCGTAGCGAAGTTTACTTAGCTGTTCTTAACCGATCAGCAAAGTTAAGCAACGTCGCCCGCGGTCATGAGTTGGATGGGTGACCGCTAGTGACATTACTACTGAGGGCTTCCGTGCTTCGGAGGGCACGTAAAGCCGTCGGTCCCGGTTGTCGTCTTTGTATGACAGTCGTTATAGCATGGTGGTAGGGCATTTTGCGAATGCCCGCCTGGCTAGCTACCACCCTCAAGTAGAAAATCTGTCGCCAAGCACCTAACGGTGTGTTTCGGCAGCTGTCCTTGGGAGCCAGTAATTCTAGGTTAGCCTGAACAACATCTTCGACCATATCATCACTTACCATCAGGTGAGATAGTGGTCAAAGGCTAACCTATTTTTATAGCATTTTTTTTATTCTAGGCTAGCCTGAACAACAATTTCGACCTCATCATCATTTACCATCAGGTGAGATAGTGGTCAAAGGCCAGCCTATTAGCTATAAAAAAATAAAAAATAGCGTGAGAGGGCTACAAGAGATGGGGAACCCTTGCTACAAATAAAAAAACATAAGACAGGTTTAGTGTCCATACTTCGATTGAACCTCTCATTAATGAAAGGCTCCTAATATAGTACATCAAACGGCACTTATCTTAGCATGCTACGCTCCATACGTGTTCATCATTGACTTTACAATCACAACATAAGGTTTGCGCGAAGTTCATTGGTTTCTGTATCCGCATACCCTACAGTTTTGTATCAACGGCTTTTGACCAAAGTGGATGTTTTTTCTACAAATTTTTAGAGCCGATTTGATTGTTCCAATAGGTATACGTGTTAACTTTTTATGTATACAATTAAAATATGTATATATATCATATTGCCGGTTGAAAAAAAATACATTTGCATAATATAAGTTGCAAGTTTACTCCGTTGGATATTATTTTTCAATGTATTACCTAAAGATCCATTTTAAATGATATGTGATAAAAATAAGATAATTTCCTGCCTACTCAAAAAAAAATATTAACCTCACCAGAACCTATTAAAAAATATTATGTTTAGGTAAAAATGTAAAAAAAAATGCCTTAAACATAAAAATATAAATGGATAATAACCTTACCTGAATACATTTTTTTATATTTATGAAATCTATTAATTTTAACATGAGTGTAGATGAAGCGAAAGAGATATTTAAGGATCGTAGTAAGTGGAAATCCATGGTCTCTGCCTACCCCTACGGGAAAGGGGCGTGATTTTATGTATGTATGTAAGAACATAATTAAATCCAAAATTTATACCTATTGAAAACGATAGTCAACCCATTTAGGTTCGGATATTTACATGAACATGTATTTTTCTCTAAAAATTATAATATACTACTACTATGTACTAAAAACAACAAAATCATGTATACAACTAAGATCTGGAGCAGTTCTTTATATTCAGTATGTACAGTATAAAATTATGTCGGAGAAACTTTACATAAATGCAAAATGTAAACTACAAAGCAAGCTGCAGTTTTATGAGATGAATGCAAGGGTCTTACTGCGACCATTTCGTCGAAGTTTTTTCACAAGGTTTCTCTAACCCGCAATGCAATCAGTCGTGCCTAGCCAATGAGGAATGACTCTCAACATTGTAGTAGATCTTAAACGTTATCGAAGACCATTCCTGATTATTCGATATTTCCCTCCTACAATGCTGATGACTTTGCAATTTGATAGAATACTATGAAGTTGCCACAAAAGCTTTTCCTTTTTAATTTTTTAGGTTTAGGTAAATCAGTGTTAATTACATAACGGTGTCACAACGGAGAACTTTTAACGTATAAAGGTCGAAAACAGTGAGACTTAAATGGGTTCCTCTTCTTAAGCCAATTTAGTAATGTTACTATTATGTATTCCATTTCGTGATAATGTCCTACCTTGAACTCATATCAGTTTTAAATTATCTAAACTGTAATAATCCTACTGTACTGTATCAGCCAGATTGTCCATCTGCTGAACTTAGCCTCTCCCATTTAGGGGGCGTATGCCATAATGCCCACGCTTGGCAGGCGTCTTCGGGATAGCATTTCCTCAGAAGGCGCAAGTTCAAATTTTTTATGATATTGAGACGGAACAAGCACGAGGCCCACCTGATGTTAAGCGGACTAACCTCTGACTACTCTCTATAACAGATGCATTTCATCACAAGTGACGAATTGCACCGCGCCCGTCACCTTGAGACATAGTTGTTAAGTCTCATGTGCCTGTAATTTCACTGGCTCTCAAGAACAGCTGCCGGAACAAACCGTTAGGTGCTTGGCGACAGATTTTCTACTTGAGAGTGGTAGCTAGCCAGGCAGGTAATGGCAAAATGCCCTTCCACCGTGCACATATCTTCGTTCTACCGCCAAACAACGAGAGCATCGTCGTAAAGACGCCGTTTACAATCGAAATTTCAAAGACGCACAGAGTACTTGCTTCAACATTTGTAGTGCGAACCGCATGGAACTCTCTGAGTTACCTACTGTCTTCTGGAAAATACAACCTGGGAGTTTTCAAATCCAAAGTAAAAAGCTCCTATCTGAGTTATGTTTTATTAAGACTGCTCCACCTCAGACCACATCATTGCTTAATATGAGATAAACAGTGGTCAATTGTGAATAATTAGTCTGCATGGATGGCAATCGCGAACGAAGTCGCAGGTCCAGCTGGATTATAATATTTTAATTACTCGCAAGAGAAATATTATAATTATTGCGATTTAAAGAAATGTAACCTAAGTTAATGTCGTCAATAAAATGGCAGAAAAACGAAAAAAAAATGGATTTTTGCTATGTTTATTGTAAAATTATATTAATTCATAATCTGTGTTTCTACCATCTACACTAATCACACAAGCACAGCGATTTGGCATGCTTATAATCAGTTCATCAAAATCACTTTGAGGAATGGCCGCCCACGTTCTTGGTAACAAGACAAAAAGCTGTTGTGCGGTATGCACGGCATCTATACTTGGCAGAGGTCTTCTTTTTAGCATATCCCATGCATGTTCAATGGGGTTGAAGTCTGGCGATTGAGCAGGCTATGGCAGAACGTTATTGCGAGCTTCGGCAAGAGTGAGAGTTATGACTCTAGCCTTGTGTGTACGTGCATTAGATGAATTAATTACCAAAACGGCTTTGCAAAGGGATGATCACTTCTGAAACAATACTCTCTGCATAAATCCGAGGATTGAGGTTGCCCCTGATTATATGAGATGTTCTTCCACCGATTCATCCAAATACCGGCCCAAACCATTATTGTTCCTGCTACATACGGGTGAACTTCTTGACAGAATTTTCTACGTTTTGACGTCCAGAGCTCCTTCAAACTCGAGTACGTCTTGAATCAGGCTGCGTTCCTCTAATGCGACAATACACGAAAACGTACTTGATCCATAGGCACTTTTGATGTGTATATTTCTAATCAAAATCACAGTACAAAGAATACTAATCTTATTCTTAGTTGAAATTCTGTGAAGCCAAACTAGGTCAAACAACTTATTTATTTTAGGTGTTTTTATTTATTCTGTATATATGCTACAACTGCTGGTATATAAAATATGAGATAATGAAGGCGTTGTCATTTATAAATATGAAACGTAATTCCACCATTAACAATAGCAACCGCTTACAAAATAAACGGTAAAAATATCAGTTTTTTTTTTAATATATATAAGGTTTTCTGTTATATATAAACGCTGCTAAGTTGTAATATGTGTCCAAGATATTGACCGATCCCAAATAAAAAACTTACGGCAGGTAATGTTCAGAACTTTGATTGCAGGTAGCTGAAATATATATGATAATTATATATATTGACGCACAACTCGCATTCATTGGTTTTTAGAAGCCGATATGAAAAAGTACCTGTACCTTTTTTCAAATGTGATTTTCTGATATTTTCTTTTTATGTGATTGTGACAGAACAAGCACTAGGCCTACCAGATGTTAACAGATGCATTCGTCACAAGTGACGAATTGCACAGCACTCGACATTCGAGACATACAGTTGTTAGCTGTTCGGTGCTTGGCGACAGATTTTCTACTTGATGGTGGTAGCTAGCCAGGCGAACATTCGCAAAATGCCCTTCCACCATGCGGTGAAGCTCAAGCTGGCGGTGGCGATCGAACTATAGACCACAGTCCATAGCTATTACCTCCGGCAATAATTGCTTCAAATACATAGACTTAAAAATTCCCAAATTCTTAAATACAAATAGCTAAACCGGGTAACATACAGTAACTGCAATTGCAGCTCGCACAAAGGCATCGTACAGTATCAATATTGACACAAGACTCACATTCATCGGTTAATAGAAGCCGATACGAAGACATGGCTGAAGCTGGCTCGGCAAACACTCACAGGGATTTGAACTAATATTTGTTTAAACGATACTGTGGCCATATGCAAATGAAGGTGGGCTGTCGGATTTGGTTAAGCTTTGTTATTTTGTTATTGCAGATATTAATTTTGCAACCTGTTGTATGTTTTATGATATACTGTCTGCCCTCTTTTAAATTGAAATAATAAATATCACAATTTTTCTACTCTTGCCCTATACAAGTGGATAAAAAAATATAATATATCTGTAATCGCACCAACAAAGATTAAATAACAGCTTGCAAAGGTAGAACATGATCATACGCTAGGATAAGGTTTAATCTTCACCTTAATGGTCTGCCGCGTTCTTGAAGCGATCTCTAATACTAATACGCTATAATAAAGAAGAATAACTTCAAAAAGGCAGCGAGCGATACAGCGAACCTAAAGTAGGTATGCTGCATCGATAATAGTATACAGATACAGATAATAGTATAGAAGCGCAAGCATAATAATACAATCTATCTTTTGCGCTTAACATACTGTAACATTCTTCTTAAACGTTGACGTAAGAAGTAATTTATCATTTCTTTTGAAACTAGTTTAGAGAACTAGATATACTGTTTCCAATCTGGGACACGGGTCTTCCTTTCATAGCGAATGATTCCTTTTTTTACGATTATTTTATTAATGCATAAAAGATTTGTTAGGGCTATGTATGGCCTCGTTTATGCTATGTGCTAGTGGTTAGCTTTGGAGTTTACAGGCAACCCAACTTAACCTTATACAATAACTAGTGCCGACTACGCACGGAAGCACTCAGTTATATTTATCTATATATATATGAATAGTGAATCATCTCTCCAAGTAGTCACCGTAGAGAATGTTGGATGCTTTATAGCTCTACGAATAATTTATTCGTAGATCTAGGTACAACAAATTGCTACTATATTGTAGTGTAGGCTCGTAGAGTAGCGTAGCTACGAGATCTCCGAAATGTACAGCCCTATGTAACTATTACCACCCCTGACGGAGGGAGCCGTATCGATCACAGTATCCAAACCCGATTCGATTCTTCCTGTGATTAGTACTAAAAGTCACGATTGCTACACAATTCCATGACAGTTCCAACTGCACATAAATGCACGGTCACGCACCTATTTATCATCACTATTACATCTTTATCCCCGGAACCCATTTAAATCTATGTAAAACACATGGTTGTATATCCCAACAAATAACGTAGTAAAAAATATTTGAAGCGCTTGATAGATTATTTGAAAATTGGCTCACTATTTATTGAAATATTAGGTCCTTACATATGAAATTGGCGTTTTTCGTACTGGCCACTTTAATCACGAATTTCTCCTCTTTGGTAAGGAATTCCAAATTCAAATTTGTACAGCTATAGACTCATGTATTTGTTCTTCGATGATCGTCATTCATTTGTTTTTTTTCTTCTGTTTTTTTCTGTTTGCGTCACTCATTTTACAAAATGGAAAACCTTAAATATCGCATTATTTACGAGTACGAGTTCCGCCGTGGCACTAGTGCTGCGGAAACAACTCGAAGGGTGAATGATGTGTATGGCGGTCGTGTTGCAAAAGAAAACACAGTTCGTTTTTGGTTCCAACGTTTTCGTTCTGGAAATTTCGACCTGCAGAACAAGCCCCGTGGACGGCCTGAGACTCAAGTTGATAATGAAGAGTTGAAGGCTATTGTGGAAGCGGATCCATCGCAAACCACGTCCGAGTTAGCTGCAGGCTGCGATGTTAGTGATAAAACTGTTTTAATTCACTTAAAGCAAATTGGGAAGATTAAAAAGCTTGAAAGGTGGGTACCTCACGAATTGACTGAAACAAACCGGCAAACGCGCGTCGACTGCTGCGTTACATTACTAAACCGGCACAATAATGAAGGTATTTTAAACCGAATCATTACCTGTGATGAAAAATGGGTTCTTTACGATAATCGGAAGCGCTCAGCGCAATGGTTAGATCCTGGCCAGCCAGCCAAATCCTGCCCCAAGCGAAAATTAACCCCAAAAAAGTTACTTGTAAGCGTTTGGTGGACTAGTGCCGGTATTGTTCATTACAGTTTTTTCAAATCTGGCCAGACTACTACGGCTGATGTCTATTGTCAGGAATTGCAAACCATGATGGAAAAGCTAGCGGCTAAACAACCTAGGCTGGTCAATCGCTCCACGCCACTGCTGCTTCACGACAACGCTAGACCACACACTGCGCTACAGACGGCTACTAAATTAGAAGAGCTTCAATTGGAAAGTCTAAGACATCCTCCGTACTCCCCGGACCTTGCTCCAACAGATTACCATTTTTTTCGAAATTTGGATAACTTCTTGCAAGGGAAAAAATTCAACTCCGATGGGGCAGTCCAAATCGCCTTCAAAGATTTTATTGATTCCCGTCCGACTGGTTTTTTTAGTAAAGGGATCAATGAACTACCTATGAGATGGCAAAAGTGCATAGAAAATAATGGTTCATACTTTGATTAATTAAATATATTATATTAAAAAATATTCGACTTTTTGTTCCTCCCATACAAAACGCCAATTTCATATGTAAGGACCTAATATTTGTTCATATTCACTTGATTGGCTTTAAGCTTAAGATTTAAACAAATGGTATAATGTGACATTCTAATTTAGTTTTAGAAATACTCTGTGGTTCTTAAGATGAAAATAAGTATTGGTTTAATTATCTATGTGTATATTTTATCTGTGGTGTGAATTTAATACTGTACCTAATATTGTATAATGTGAGACTGTGATTAAGCATCATATATGGATTATCATGATCACTGGAATCATTATTTGATAATATTTTTACTACAAGTATATTTTATTAGTAGTATAACTGATCATGTGACAAGATACTTGTAATGATACTTATTTAAAATAGTATATATTATGTACTTTATATCTATGTGTAAAATTATTGCTGATTTTATTATACTTATTGCCATATGTATAGAGCTTGAAATCACATAATTGTCAATTTAAAAGAGTACTGTGTTTGTGACGGTAGTCACTACGTCACCTTGTTTGTTCCTTCCTATAAAAGGGGTAGTGTAAAGCGAGTAGATTCACTTTCTGTCGGACCGCCGTGCCGAGCAGACCTCCAGTGGTGTTGAAATAGTGTTTGACGACGAAGTTCTGCTTGATTCGGTTTCGGTTGGACCGCCGTGCCGAGCAGAGCTCCGGGGGTGTCGAAATATATTTGGAAAGTAGTCTTTAGTGACGAAGTGCTGCCCGATGAAGATGTTGTGAAGTTAAGTAATTTATTATTATCTTTTCTGATATTACATAACGATAAACCTCGTTTAAATGTAATGGTCCTTTTGGACCATTACATGGTTTGTTACAAAGGTTATGACAATTATACAAGGTTACTGCTAATTAACTGGCGATACGCGACAGGCGTGATGGGTATGGATAAAAAAACCTTTTTTTTTAAGAATTTTTCAACTTGTCATTGCGTTTTCAATGAGATATAAGTGATACACAATACTGTATTGTGCTAAGAATCACCAACAAAACAATAAAAAAGAATAATCACTAAGTAAAAGCATCAGCTGTTTTGAATTAAAGACGCTCGCGCAACCCAACCGCTCCGTTGCGATCGCTTAGTGATTGAAACGGCTGCCGCCGCTTGATATCGCTGGTTCGAAGTGCAGCGCGGCGCGGAGCAGCGGCGGCGGTGTCGCATGTCGGTGTGCTCCGACGTCCATCCATCTTTTGTTTTAGCTACCTAATCCATCCACGAAATTTCAAGTCCATCACTCTAAGTAAGCGTTACATCAACGAAATCCCGACATGTAGGTATCTACCTAACTTATTCATCATTAAACTTCTGTTGCCGCCAATAAATAATTTAAGCATACCTTTTGTCAAACGACCACATTTACACTTAAAATAAAACAATTTTAAAAGCGTGATATTCAAAATGTGGAATAACAATGTTAATTATTCATTTATTAGGTGAGTAGGTACCTACGTTACTCGTGCGCAGATAGCGTTTAAGTAGGTACGAAGATCAATACGTTCATAGTATGTAATAAATAAGTATAACATGCGTGGTTTTGTATGGAAATGTAATCCATGCTTACACAAGTTAGTAACCAACTAGAAACTGTTTTTACATGTTTACTGTTTTTCGTACGCTTGAGTTCGAATCGCCGATAGGTCATTTTGCACCTTATACCTATTAAGTACCTACGTGCTAGAATAGTTTTTCTTGTGAAGATGTGATGTACAACAAATTGAAATTAATTAGGTAGGTAGGTAAGTAAGTAGTTACCTACTACTTACTCAAGTTTCCTGAAAATGTATCTTAACAAATTGATGTGAGTAAGTAGTACCTAAAAAGTATTCTACCTATCCACAAAAAGCAGCTGATTTTAATTACCTATCTATGGTATATTAATATGGTAGGTAATCATTGACCTGTATCTCGTAGCTCAATGTACCTAGGTAATGAATGAATAATTAACATTGTTATTCCACATTTTGAATATCACGCTTTTAAAATTGTATTATTTTTAGTGTTAAAGTGGGCGTTTGACAAAAGGTGTGCTTAAATTATTTATTGGCGGCAACATAAGTTTAATGATGAATAAGTTAGGTAGATACCTACATGTCGGGATTTCGTTGATGTAACGCTTACTTAGAGTGATGGACATGAAATTTCGTGGATGGATTAGGTAGCTAAAACAAAAGATGGATGGACGTCGGAGCACACCGACATACGACACCGCCGCCGTTGCTCCGCGGCGCGCTGCACTTCGAACCAGCGATATCAAGCGGCGGCCGCCGTTTCAATCACTAAGCGATCGCAACGGAGCGGGTGGCGCGAGCGTCTTTAATTCAAAACAGCTGATGCTTTTACTCAGTGATTATTCTTTTTTATTGTTTTGTTAGTGATTCTAAGCACCATACAGTATTGTGTATCACTTATTTCATTGAAAATGCAATGACAAGTTGAAAAATTCTTCAAAATAAAATTATTTTTTTTTCATTTATTTTAGGTTTTGTTATCGATACCCATCACGCCTGTCGCGTATCGCCAGTTAATTAGCAGTAACCTTGTATATCGAATAAGAAAATATCTGTTTATGTAAACAATGACTTTATATGTTAATTAATAGTTGATAATGAGGAAAAAACTTAAAAAAAAATTCTATTCTGGGTGTCTAAGTTTATATAAAACGCCCTAGATATACGACTTAAACAAAATAACGTTGTAATATAAAGCACTCAGGATAACAAACTTTTTTTGCCTCTTCACGAATCATACAACACGAGTCTAGTAACACCACAGACTGTCGCGCGAACGAGTGAATTATGCATGCATTTTCCTTAGAAAATCCACAGTGATACACAAAGCAACTCAAAACGCCTACACACTACACATACCCAGCGGAATATTTTATCATGATATCAGGCTCAGCTCAGCAGCGTTTACGGCAATGCCTGTGCTCATGTGCTCCAAATCGCCTTCCCGTATCAGTTGCTTATTCAATCGGAGCGATTTAAGCGAAAATTCAGTTCGCTATGAACAATTTACTATTCACTTGCCTGCGGCCAGAACTATTGGTGTAGAATAGGCGAGAGTTACTGTTGCGACAATGGCTCTCGTGATTTGAGGTTTGATTTCGTTGGTACTTGTGGAATTGTTCGCGAGTTACTTATATTGTTTTTGATGTGTTGATTTTGTAGTCGCAGTTTTAGAATCACACAACTTGAATATCCAAGTGCGTATTGGAGTTTATTTAGACGTTCTACTATGTTCAACAACCAAACCAAAAAAAAAATACCTTTCTCTGCTTCGTGACACCAATGGGTTACATGTCTTTTCCGGCAGATAGGCGAGCCTAGATGACCTTTATCTCATCTGATAGTAAGGGAAAATGTGGTCAAATATGTTGATCAGACTAACCTACAACTAAGTAGTTCTAGGTTAGTTTTTCTCTCAAGGATAGCTGTCGAAGCACACCATTAGTTGTTTGGCGACAGATTTTCTTCACTTCAGGAATGTAATAGTAGTAAATCGGCTACCTGTTTTTGATTTAAACTCCAATATCTGAAAAAAGTTTTCCTATCTTGATGATTTTATAGTCAATGTTTGTTACCTCTGAACTTTTGACTGGGTGAACCGATTGTGATGATTCTTTTTTATATCAAAGCTGTTGCTTCTTGTGTAGTCCCATTTAAATCACATCAAGGTCTAGCCGTTTATGAGTTACATTCCAATAACTGTTTTCCTATCTTGATGATACAGTCATTGACAGTGAATGACTTTTTTACATTAAATTTAAAGCACTATGGCTTCCTAAGCGAATTTATAATACAATATATTTATATTGATTATGCGTAAAAAATTCAGCATACAGTTCACCCAAAAAAAATTTGATTTGTTAAAAAGCTTGCCCTTACTTCGGTTTAGAACAATCGGTCCGATCTAAAGTTATACGGAAAAAATAACAAAATTTTAGGTTTGGGCTGATTAGGTGATTTCAATTGCAAAGTTTAAACAACTCGACCTATTTAAAAACTTGATATTTTCAGGGTATGTTCCGAATGTTCTAAAAAGGTTTAATATTACGCAAAATAAATAAAATGTATACATACAGTAGTCCACGTGTGCGAAGCCACGGATACAAGAAAACAGAAAATAATTTTGTAATATTTTATCGTATACTGATAAAACTTCTTTTATGAAAATAACAGTACCCCATAGAACAAACATTTGTAAGGAAACAAATTTCAATATGAACATCTCCGAATGAATGTCATTTTATTTATGTTCGACAAAAGTTCTTTATGACAGAATATAAACTTCAATATTACTTCCCTCATCTCAATTTTGTAGGGATCCATAAATTACAAATTGCACGGTGATAAACAGGACAATATTTATCGATGTGAGATATTATTGTCAAAGTTCATCTCACTGTGAATGGAAGACTCTTGTCTAAATCCAATATATTATAATGTATACAGATAGGTTATCTTAAGACCACTATGAAGCAGTGATAGCTCAGTGGCATTGGCTTTGGACTGCCGAGCAGAAGGTCCATGGTTTGAATCCCGCCGCGGGCTTGAGCTTCAAAGCATGGTGGAAGGGCATTTTGCGAATGCCCGCCTGGCTAGCGACCACCCTCTAGTAGAAAATCTGTCGCCAAGCACCTGACAGTGTGTTCCGGCAGCAGTCCTTGTGAGCCAGAAAAGTTACAGGCACATGAGACCTAACAATTGTACGTCTCAGTGTGACGGGCACAGTGCAATTCGTCTACGGCATCTGTTATGGGCAGAGGTTAGTCTATTTAACATCAGGAAGGCCTCGGGCTTGTTCCGTCACAAAAACATAAAAATATATATATATATTACCTGATGGTAAGTGATACTGTGGTCCAAGATGTTGTTCCCGCCAACCTAATCAACTACTACTGGCTCTCGCGTACAGCTGCCCAAACACACCGTTGGGTGCTTGGCGACAGATTTTCTTCCTGAAAGTGAAAGCTAGTCCGGCGGGCATTCGCAAAATGCACTACTACCTTGCCATAACGACTGCCATCCTATAACAACAACCGGGATCGTTGGCTTAACTTGCCAACCGAAGCACGGACGCTCTCGTACTGCACTAGCGGTAACCCATCCAAGGCATGATGTTGCTCAACTTAGTTGATCAGTTAAGAAAGACTAAGCAAGCAACGCTACGAGCGCTTCAAAAACTTTATCAGAGAGCGGTTAGCTGGTCGATATTGATATTTTGTCTTTTGAGCTATTTGAGCTATGGACGACTAAATCTAATTAAACACTGAACACCAACTCCAACGCATCGCCATACACTGTTTTTTTTTTTCAAAATACTTTACCACAATGATAAATCTTGTAGCATTATATAAAATGCTCTTAGAAACACAAGGTATTTCAAACAAGGGTTAATTTAAATTTACTTTTACAGTGTTGAAATATGTAAGAACATAATAAATAGTAAGTGCTCACTAAATTTGCTCACTGTACGGCTTTGTCTTACAAAACACGCTCCTACCGTGAACTCTACTTTTAAACACATCTGCAAAGTTCATATCATAACCGTAAAGGTGCAACGAAACTCGAAATGGTTTGACTCTTTTATTTATGTAATTTAAACTTTAAGGCTGTTAGGAAAAAGAAATACAGCAACTAAATCATACAAACATAGCCATATACTGAAAGGAAAAAAACTAGGAGCTTAAGTGAGACAATCGGGAATGTTAGTGTATTTTTGTAAAGAATATAGAAGAATTATGTAAAATTTGTCCAATGCTCAAATTAAACATAACATGGACATGACTGATAACAATTATATTTTTAACTGGCAATATGTCTTTATTAATAAAATACTACTAACTATATACAACAATACAGCTACTACAGTAAAAGCACTTAGACAACCTGGAAGTCATTGCAGACTCACTGCCAGTCCAAATGCTCCAGCCCACTACCAGTTGGCAGCGTGCCCAGCATGCTGGCAGTATTGCCCCGTTAAATTGCAATACTTACTCGTTGAGCAAACAATAATTAATAACCGATACTACTTAAACACGGGATTGGTTTGCACCTTAAAGTATTAGCTCTAATCCTTTAATAGAGGTGATTAATGTCCAGATATTATCTTTATATATGGCTTTCACCATTCGGTAGTAAAATCAATAACTACTATAGCCTCACAGTAAATGTAAAATGTACCTATGCGAACGTGTGCGATGTGTCTTAAAATTAATAATAAATATTGGTGCGGATTTACACTGAGGACCTGAGTAATGAAAACCCGAGTTGTTTTCCACTTTGATAAAAAATATATCTTCTGACTAAGCTCGTTGTGGTTGAAATGGCTGTAGTTATTATTAAAATTATGTATACAGCTTTACGTCTATCATTGAACTGCCCACCTTCTAGGTTTTTATCCTTAGTCTCTTAAGAAATACGGGAAGTTATGCGCAAAGGAGTGCCATATGATATAATAATAAAAAAAAAATATACTTATAATAATTTATTTCAAGTTAATATATACACCGTGTCCCAAAATTCAACGATAAGCCGGCATCGGTGCATGGACCTACTCATGACTACTCGGGAAAAAAAAAAATTATAACTGTTTTTTTTTATTAATTACAGAGACTTTTATAAATTTCATCGATATTCGATACCCATTATGCTATTTTCAACTACCATGACCACAATTTTTGACATATTTTTGATATTTTTTGTGCATTAGCAACCTAAGAAGGACGGCTATCTACCACAATCCTTTAAAATTACAGAAAGTCTGTAGTTATTTTACAAAAATCAGTAAAAAAAAAATTTTTTCTTATAATTTTCATAGATTTTAACATTCTATGCACTTTCTATAGTCTGGGTTAAAAAAAAAAGTATGGACACTACCATGGCAAGTTTTATTAAAAGTTGGCGCAACTTTATAAAAGTCTCTGTAATTAAAAAAAAAAAAGTTATAATTTTTTTTTTTTTTTTTTCCCGAGTAGTCATGAGTAGGTCCATGCACCGATGCCGGCTTATCGTTGAATTTTGGGACACGGTGTATATATATTTATTCCCTATTACTTCACATAGATCATATTAGTTATATTTTAAAGCAGGTTTTACCCGTTGTTTGGCTGGAGAGTTTTAAGATCATATTGAACGGTAGTGTGATGGATAATGCAGTAAAAATCAAGTGACAATGATTTGAACCACCGCGAAGAAAGTTCATGGTTCAAACAAATTTATGCTCAAGAACATGTATCGGGCTTAGTTGAATATGTCATTATAAGATAGAACATAATTATTTAGTATGTTCCATTGTTTTATCATCATCACGCGACTGGCATCCACAGTTTACTATAAAGTCTTCATTCTTTATATGCCGCAACATTTCATCATCAGCTTACCGCAAGCTACAATATCGTGGACCGACGTCATATACTTTGAAATGTACTACTTTAAAGCTAGTTGCACCTTAACCATACTGCTGATACAATACCCAACTATAATACCTGTAATGAAATATTAATAAGCAACGCAAACATTGGCATAATTTTGCGTTGTGTATCTCTAAATCTATTCAAGTTTGGCGTCGGTTTGCATGACTTAGCCCATTGAATATTCAGATACCGATGCGCTCGCTACACACTTACTGTTCTGCACTAATCTCTACAGTATATAAGGTTACTGTATTACCTAATTTTTACATTAAACTAGCAACTTTGATACATATAACTGATACCTGAACCGAATCTATCAAATTTTTATTTAACCCATTGGCATCGGCGACAATGATAATAATAAATAATAATAATAATAAATGTTTTATTCAGTAATAAAGGTTACAAATAGGTTCAACCATGGTTAAAAACACCTTTTAAGTATTTTGCCAATACTTGTGTTAGGCGTTTTTGCTCTTCCACATCATTAGGGTTACAATTTAGGCGTTTTGTATATTTATATAAAACATTTTAAAACGAAAACAATCTAAAATAAATAAATACAGCATAAACATTTTTTTTTTAAAGTACCCACAATAGTATATCGTGTATGTTAAAAGTGTGAGTTTAAATGCCAGCCAGCGGCCGACTGCGTGAATACAGTTGTGTGGGTCAGTCCAGGTACTTGTGGTGTTACGGTGTATGGTCCAAGTGTAAAGATGTTGCGTTTATGTACGTTTTAATAATTATGTGTAATAGTTTTAACGAATGTATGAAAATTACGAATAACATAGTGTGTGTATGTATGTGTGACTGTGTGCATGTATGAGAGTATAAGTGTGTATGTGTGTGTGTGCGTGAGTGTGTGTGTGTAAGAAGATATATTTGCATCCAGCTAAGGCACCATTCTCAAAATGATAACAATAGAATTTCATTCATAACTAGGACGTAGTGGTCCTGACGATGCCAACTTACTAAATCTTTAAAAGAAGAAAATTTTAGATATGTTTATCTTACTTTTATTTACATGATTGGTAATTTCAATTGCGGGTTTTTTGTTCTTGTTTGCAACAGACACTCCTTGATAAAAACCACCGGACGCGGTTAAACATATAGTAGAATAATTCTCTCTTATATACGTTAGTAATTCCATACCTATTTTTCTTTAAAAATAAGTGAAAACCAGATAGTTTTTGAAACAGAAAAAGCACTACTGCTTTGAATGTGTTTGTTTGAAATAACTTTTGAACACTGCGCTAGGCGCAAGTGCAGTTGCGGATGCATTGCGCAGGCAAGCAGCACTTCGAAATACCATGAAATAACTTTCGTGCTTTCGAGCGCTGCGACACTACAACAAGTGCCGCACGCCTGTGCCTGCGCTGTGGGATTGCAAAACTGCACCCAGACTCCAGCTGCCTGCAGGCAGCAATAACTATCCTTTGTCCTTCCCCGGATCTCAAACTATTTCCATACCAAATTTTATCCAAATCAATGCAGTAGTTTTCAAGTTTATTCGTTGAATACAAAAATACAAATCTTTCCTCTTTATTACACGACTGCCCAAAAAACGGAGTGTTATGTTTTCAGGGTTAATGTATCTATGTATGTATGTTTGTGAGTCTCTTTATTCAACCATAACTTCTAAACGGCTCAACCAATTTTCATCTATAAAATATCTTTAGATTCTGAATAATGAATAGATTCAGGCGTTACTTTGCGGAAATCCATATTTAATATGATCCATATTTAAGAATGAATGAGAATTCTTGATCGTGCGCTCGTAGAGTCAAGACCTCCTGAGGATGCTACGTGCAGAAGCGACACGCGTCGAAAATTCTTCCGGTTTGGCTGCGTGGCGTTTGTGACGTCACGTCGACTTAACAGGAAAATTAGGCGGAATTGTCACCAAGTATATTTTTATATTTTTTAAGTGTTTTATTAAAATATTAATTTTGATGTTTTCTTAATATATTTAAATATATTTGTTATTATCATTAGATTCGTCTTGATAGCGTAGGTACATTAAAAAAGTTAAAAAACACAAACTGGCGGACTTTAGACGCCCTATTCTGGGATATTTTTTTTGGTCTCCCAACCCATCAACAAGGGTTATAAAAGAAACGATACCATAAAAATATATTTTAAAATTTTAATTAATTTATTCTTGTAATATAGTATAGGAACATAGATTTGAATCGTCGATGTTTCGAAAATTCAGAATCAGAAACATTGGAAGCTATTGAATTAGATTATATTTTTCGTTATTAAGTTGATACATTTCGTTATTCTTAGTTTTTGTTTTTAGCTTTAGTTTGACATAATGTCTGTGTTACAATATAAATATAAAATATACAAACCTTGAATACTGCCCTCGCAGTACTGACTACATTAACTTGCACTAAATGAGGCGCATTCTGTATTCGTTATCCCGCAAAGTTCGACGTTCAAACGCAAAATAAACTTAGTTTCCAGAAGTTTCTGTCTTAGAAGTTGACTTTAAAATATTAAGAAATATGATTGTTTAAAGTTGTACAATTTCAATATTCAAATTTCGTTTTGGTTTTCTCAATTCTTCTCATTATTTTGGTTCAATTTAAATAGTAAATTAACCAATATCAATAAGCCTGTGTAAAAAATATTTTTTACTACATATACATTTTTATAACTTTATCGAGACATAATTGAGTCTCGATCGTGCTCTTAAAACATTTAAAAAATATTTTTTATATTTTTATATTTGAATATGGATTTCCACAAAGTAACGCCTGAATGTATTCATTATCTTGGCAGTAGTATTATTATATGTTCTATGGCATAGTATAGCTTTAACACCAGGTGAACTTCGTGCTTGTTCCGTTACACATATCATATAAATTATTAATAAATGACGAAACAATGATGACCCAATATGAACTTTCACAAAGGGATATATGGTTCACATGGTATATGGTTTTTGAAGCGCTCGTAGCGAAGTTTACTTAGCTGTTCTCAACCGATCAGCAAAGTCAAGCAACGTCGCGCGCGGTCATGAGTTGATTGGGTCACCGCTAGTGACATTACTACTGAGAGTTTCCGCGCTTCGGAGGGCATGTTAAGTCGGTCCCGGTTGCTAGTGTTGCAGTGCTAACGTATTTTGCGAATGCTTGCCTCGCTAGCTACCACCTACAAGTAGAAAATCTGTCGCCAAGCACCTAACGGTGTGTTCCGGCAGCTGTCCTTGAGAGCCAGTACTTCTAGGTTAGCCTGAACAACATCTTCGACCACATCATCACTTACCATCGGGTGAGATAGTGGTCAAAGGCTAACCTATCAGGCATTACAAAAAACATCCTTTTTTCGGCTAAAGTTTCACAACATAGCGATAGTACACGCTGCGCATGGCTAGCTACCCTCAAGTAGAATTTTTCTGCAAGTTATTTTCGTCTGGCGGTTCTCTTAAAACACTGCCTACTGCTACTAAAGTTGCGCTTGCGCAATCTCTTTTGCTTCGTGATTTAGATTACGCCGATGCCTGCTATCTTGACCTCGCGGAGGACCAGCTACATAAACTTGAGCGATTTCAAATCTTTTGTATACGATTCATATTTGGTCTTCGGAAATATGATCACGTCTCTGAATTTACACTCAAGTGGCTTCATATACGTCTTCGCCAAAATACTAACTTACTTTTTCTTTTGTACACCGTTTTATTTAACCCCCACCAGTCCACACTATCTTAGAGAACGGTTTAAATTCTCTTAACATTCTGGGACGCTTACACTCAGGTCATCATAAAAGATGCCTCAGCATAGCAGCTCTTGTTATGATAAATCATTTACAGTCCAAGCCATTCGCTTATGGAATGCATTGCCTTGTATAATATGGAATTATTTCCATAAGGCGGGCACAGTGACTCCCTATTTTAAAAATCAAGTAAGAGAATTGTACTTCTCGCTTAATAATACGTTTCTAAAGTTGATTTGTTAATACTAATTTTACATTTATTATTTATTATATTTTAAATTTTTTATTAGATTGTGTGTATATATTTATATATGTGTGTGTGTGTGTATATATATAAATATATAAACATAAATATAATATTAGTATTTATTTATAACGCTAGTTATTATTTAAATTTACAGATTTATGTATCATATTAAGTAAATATATTGTATGTGTGATTATATGTTATATTTTTTTTTATGTTATTGTGACGTAACAAGCCCGAGGCCCACCTGATGTTAAGTGGACTAACCTCTGCCTATAACAGACGCATTTCGTCAACGACGAATTGCACTGTGCCCGTCACACTGAGACGTCCAGTTGTTAGGTCTCACTAGCCTGTAATTTTTCTGGCTCTCAAGGACTGCTGCCGGAACACACTGTTAGGTGCTTGGCGACAGATTTTCTACTAGAGGGTGGTCGCTAGCCAGGCGGGCATTCACAAAATGTCCTTCCACCGTGCGGTGAAGCTCAAGCCCGCGGCGGGATTCGAACCATGGACCGCTACAAGGCAGTCCATAGCCAATGCCACTGAGCTATCACTGCTTCAAAACTATTACTATAAATTGTAGGTTACATAAAGTACCTATCTAACATTAATACTTTTAATCTTATTGTTATACACCACCGTCATCTATCATGTCTGATTTTTTTTTCATCCAAAGATTGTCTGGAAGAGATCGCTTTTTAGCGATAAGACCGCCAATTGTACAACATTACTTAAGTTTATGATATTGTTTATAATGATTGTTATTTTGGTGTACAATAAAGAGTTATCTATCTTTAAATTTAATTTTTTCCTTCCTATTTAGTACATTATATATCTTTAGAGATGAATGGTAATAGTATCTCCAGGCAAAAATACTCTTACACGTAGGGACAGGGCATATAACTAACCTATATATATATATTTGTATCTTAATACGATGGTTAAAGAACGATAGAAAAGATTCGAGCCATGACGTCATGTCATGTTAGCTCAATTGGTTAGAGCATACCCCGGCTCAAGGGGTGGATAGACGCGCGTTCGAATCCCGCACATGACTTAAATTTTTCCAATCATATATTTGTGATTTTGTAAAACTATATTTTTTTTTTCTGACAGATATTTGCATTTCTCATACAGCTCTATAGTAAGGTGCGTTAATGGTAAGGTATAACTAAGAAGGGCACGTTGGGCTCTCGCTACTTCAATCGTATGCATGAGATTCATGAGCATGAGATTTTGATCTGCTACTGGCGAAGTAGTTTAAAAACATGGATGAGTCACCTTATCTGCTTTGACACTGTTTGGATATGTGGAAGTTTTGACTATATTACATGCTATATTTGAATTCCATGTCTTTAATAGTACCCGTGGGCTGCCGGGTCAGAATGTCACCCTCCCATTTCTTCTCGTGGATGTCATAAGAGGCGACTATGGGAAAAGTGCACCAAATGAGCAGCATGAAACTTCTCGTGGATCAGATGATTCAGCTTGGATGTGAGTAGCGTGTTGTGTACATCAGAAGCACAATTAAGCTGTACACCATCTTAGTGCCCTGCCAGAGTTTCATACACCGTTCTTGTGTTCCTGTCTTATATGCTGTTAGCTTAAACATATTATTCGTAATATGTTCCTGTGTTTCGTCCAGTGTGTTAGAGAGAACATGTTGTATGACCCTGAAACTGTACCCAGTGCATGGCAATAGGTTCGCCCCCTATTACATGGGACCAAAACCCAATTGGCAAAACGTGGGTGTTTCACACTTCTGTCCCTTCGGGGAATACATGCGTTATTGTATATATGTATATTTTATAGTTTTCACATTGTCCAGTGCATTACATGTACAATTTTTGTGTTTGGATAAGCTACGGAATACAATACAATGTTAGAAGTAAAGGCTCGATGATAATTTCTGAGCCCCAATATCTCTACAATGTCTTTTGAAAGACAGAATTCAACATACAAAGTTCAAAGACTTTTCCACTTAGATTCAAAGTGCAACAGTGAACGACGTCTGTAACCCTCCTCGGGAGATTGTATAAGCAACTGATATAGAGCGGATGCAAAGAGATTTGGCACACGCTTTGTTTTGTTTCGGTCTATTTCGCGCTACGAGTCGCTCTGAGGCGCTTTGGGCTGGTTTATACGGTTCTGCAGGGCTTAAACTGACACAATTGTATGTAGGTAGTGTATATAGTATATACCATCGGATTTTGATTTAGTAGCGAATCACTAGGAGTTATAAAGAGCCAAGGAGGCCAACATTACGCTGTACAGATCTCCGCTTAAAAATGTTAGGTCTCCTTTTTATATATTTTTTTTGTATTATTGTGAGGGAACAAGCTCGTGGCCCACCTGATGTTAAGCGGACTAACCTCTGCCTATAACAGATGCATTTCGTCACAAGTCACGAATAACGCTGCGCCCGTCATCTTGAGAAATAGTTGTTAAGCCTCATGTGCCTGAAATTTAGTATATATATTATACCGAATTTGTATTTCGGGTCATCTGATCATCTTCAGTATTCTTTTTTATGTAAAATGTACCTCCAAATGATAAAATTATAATGACACCACAATGTTTTCAACTTTGGAAAATTTACATTTATTTTAATATAATATATAGGGTTATTAACCTCTTAGCATATGTACAATAAGTTACTTAATATCATTTTTATTTGTTTGTAACGGGAAAAGCACGGGGTTATTCCGTCACAAACACATAAAAAAAGACGAAAAAAAACATTCTGATAAAAATCTTTTTTAGGACTAACAGAAGTCAAATCTAAGAGGTTGTTAGCAGCTTACCAATAAGTAACCCTTTATATTTTTTATATTACAAAATTTCTCAACACGAACGGAAATCTTACCCGTGTTTAACGCACCGGGTGCTTTTGACCATTAGTTCTTTGGTTGTACCGAGTATTGTTTTCACTGAACAAATATTTGCCAAGCAACCTTAATGAACAGGTAATTTCAATTATTACCGGTAGTGACCATTATTGTGTGCGAATGACATAATACATGGTAACCACAGGAAGCGATATCATATATTTCAGTGTCAGAACTCGGTTCTGTTATTAGGGTTCTTTACTCAAAGGGAAACCGGAGCCTTTTTAATGAGACTATCCGTTCATCTCTATGTCACTGGTCTCTAGCTTGTAAAAGCAATCAGGCAAAGCAAAAAGGGGCATCTACAAATTCCTCTCTGGGCAGGCAACGCATCGGCAGCGCATCTGTTGCAGATGTCCATAGGCGGCGGTTACCGTTTACCATCAGGCGGGCCGTATCCTTGTTTGTCAGCCATAATATTAAAAAAACAAAAAGCAATCAATTCCTAACCCAATATTTAAATATTTTGGGTCAAAAGTTGACCCAAAGACGAATATTGTACTGGAATGACTAGACTGTTTTACGTCTGGGACTCTACGATCGTGCGATCCTCGCGGTATTGTCTGCCTCGCACTGGCACAAATTAGAACCAATTGCCATATGAAGTATTTCCGAGTCTATACGACTCGAGAGCTTTCAAGAGGAGAGCATATTCCCTCACAGTGCCATTAACACATCCTTGAGTCCGTTAGTGTTACGGTATTTCTCGTTTGCTCGTACTATATAACATATAATTATTTTGAAGCAATGGTGGCCGACCGGTAATAGCTATGAACTGCCGTGCCGCAGGTCCTTGGTTCGATCCCCACCGCCGGCTTAAGCTTCACCGCATGGTGGAAGGGCATTTTGCAATTGCCCGTCTGGCTAGCTACCACCCTCAAGTAGAAAATCTGTCGCTGTCAGCAGTCCTTTAGAGCCAGTGAAATTACAGGCACATGTAGTGCAATTCGTGAGTTGTGATGAAATGCTTTTGTTATAGGCAGAGGTAAGTCCGCTTAACATCAGGTCAGTTTGTTCCGTCACAATAATAAAAAAATACAAAAATAAGAATTTTCAGACACAATATAAAATATAAGACAGAATAAAAAATTACTTTTAATTTAACTTAACTAGCTCTGTTACTAAACATACACATAATTTGCAAACAAACGGGTACTTTAGACGTACATTAATTATTTAAGCTGGGGCATTGGTTACGGGAGCTTTAATTGATATTTCAATATACACTTAACTTTAATTTAAATTTTCAATATGTGTGGAACAAATTATGCCCTAAATAGGCCTCTTTCGGAATGTTCGAATATTCCGAATATCCGAATATTTTATAATAACTGAATGATAAAAATGACAGTTAACATGCAGGGAGTTTAAAGCTTTAACCGATGGATAGGCTAAATCGATGACTGTGAAACGCAAAGATAGTGTTTTATTTATTAAATATGTTCTGGGTAGTATTAGCGGAACTTACTCGTACATGCTGACACAGGCCCTTAATGTTCTTATTTTTCTTATCTCCGTAGTGTGATGTACAACCTCTTAAGAGCGAGACATTGAATTTAACTTATGCATCTTGAGTTGCTTATAGCATGAGAAATAAAATAGGATTTAAAATACAAACAGTTTCTATTATGATGTGACCAAGCGTAAAGCAATTAGAACCAATTTTTGCGTCTACAAACCAAGTGACAACCATTAAAATATCGGAGCTAATTGACCCTAAACTTCTAAGCTACCCCAAAGTTCAAGGGTCGTGGTCGTGCCTATCTGTTTCCAGTAATGACCAATTAGGGGTTGCATTAATCCCAGGCATTTCCGGTGGCAGGAAGTAAATTATTATCATTTATGGGTTTGAAGAGGGTTGTCGCGTGTGCTTTAAAATAAATGTGGGATATGTTTTGGTTATATTTTAAAAAGGAAAAAAAATATCGTGGATTAAATTGAGAACTTTGGAACTTGAGCTTAAAGGCTTTTTATTATGAATATTGAATTATATGATAATTCACCGTTTAGAATGTGTACATACATTTGGGCATGAACAAAAATTGAAAAAAAAACCATTAATTATGAGGTTCCTAGCGGGCATTAAATTTGTTTAAACAAAATTATCTGTAGGTTAAACTGAGTATTGTGCACTGAGAAAAACGACTTAAAGGCTTAAATCAATTTTGACCTTTTACCGTTGAATTGTAAAAACGTAAGATGAATTTACAAGTCTTAAGATGATTTTCACCAATCAATAAAAATGTACCATGTTTTATAATAAACACAACCGTCAAAAACGCCTTCCGTAAGGTATTTTCAGAACTTGAACTTGTTATACGATAATAATTGCAGTATTGACCATAAAATATAGCTTACTTTTACGGGAGTTTATATACGGTGATTACCACTATAACGTACGACTTAATCAGCCTTATCGAAAAGTCATTATTTAAGAAAGACCACAAAATACACCTTAAATGAAGACGAAAAGAAACATTCGCCTTCACTGACCTCCTTTAACGCCTTCTAGTTGGAAGGCGTTTTTGTACGTTTTTACGTTTGGTCAGTTTTTCGCCTTATACCATATAAATTGGCCGTCATTAGGGCGCTTTTGACTTTAGATTTTACTCAGTGTGTGCGTTTCAGAATACATTTAAGGACTTACAATAGTTAATATTCCTTTAAGCAGTTTAATAAAGTGCTGCTTGAAGTCAAATAACAGATCTGGTCGCCCAATTAAGCCGAGTACCTAAATTTAACTCATATTTTTTGAAGCAATGATGACCGATCGGTAATAGCTATGCACTGCCGTGCCGCAGGTCCCTGGTTCAATCCCCACTACCAGCTTGAACTTCACCGCAAGGTGTAAGGGCTTTTTGCGATTGCCCGCCTGTCTAGCTACCACCCTCAACTAGAAAATCTATCGCCAAGCACCTAACGGTGTGTTCCGGCAGCAGTCCTTGAGAACCAGTGAAATAGCAGGAACATGAGACTTAACAACTATGTCTCAAAGTGACGGGCGCAGTGTTTTTTCGTCACTTGTTATGAAATGCATCTGATCTAGACAGAGCTTAATCCACTTAACATCAGGTGGGCCTCGAGCTTGTTCCGTCACAATAACAAAAAAAAGTGAGTGTTCAGAAACGACTTTTTATAAGTTTTTGAATCAATCAATACAAAAACTACATATAAAAGTAACGTAATAACCCAACATAAGTAGTTTTTGCCCATCTGTTAATAGAGGTCATTCAGCTCTGTCATAAAACTATAGAACAAATAACGTTTACCCAAACTGCTCCTGTATAGTCCTTCATTTTGTAAGAAAAAAGTCACTCGTTATGCAATCCTGCAAAGTTGTTCTCTGGTGCGAGCTTTCACTTGCACTGAAACACGAGCGAGAGAAAATTTAAAAATAGAATGCTGAACGTGGCTCATGTTGCAAAGATACGAGACGCAAAATAGCCTTGCTGCCGAGCATAATGCATTTTTTCAGCCCCCACCCACTACAACCAGGTAAATTAATTATAATATTTACTAAAAATAATAGTAAATAAGTGTTAATTACATATTATTAATTCTTCTTCTCTTTTCGAGTCGGCGCGACCGTTGTAATAAAATTTTGCTTGAAAGCAGCCACTTTGATTGCCTTCGGGTTCGCTTCAAGCAAATCATTGCGTGAGCAGGTCCGGCATGCGGTACATGTCATAAGGCGTGACATGGTCTGCAGAGGTTTTGCAGACAAATACTTGTGTATAAAACCCCACCTGCTTAAGTTATTAAAGTCTGTAAAATGCTGGGCTGAAATGCTGAATCTCAACCCCGAATTTCTTACCGTGAGAGTCGTACAGGACAACTAAGGATAAATCCCCGGAAAGTTGACAGCAGTGCTTTCTAAGGAACTGCTACACTAAGAACCCCAAGATGCATGCCAAGCGTAGGGATTATGTCTATACCCTCCATAGTTTTTAAAATTCTTGTAATAAAAATAATTTATATTTTTTTTTTAATTTCTGACGTTGTAAAATTTACGTCAGAAATTAAAAAAAAAAATATAAATTAATTTTATTACAAGAATTTTATAAACGTGCCAACCGGAAATCAATAACTGCCCTTATCGGGATCGCGGTTGCAAATTTAAACATGTATTTTTAGCCAAGGTGTTTACCAGCCCTAGACAAAGGCGACGGCTGGTATTTAGGTCGAGGCTACACTGAACTTTATGCAGTTATACACTTGGATTTTCACTTTATTACGAAAAAATTCAACAATCATGTTGTTAGTCATACATAATCTTTAAGTAAAATAAAAACTGCTTTTTGAAGTCACATTTTGACTGCCATTTATTGAAAAAAAACCCTGGGTCTGTGACCTCTGTTACTACTAGGAATAACTGTACCTCTGATCTTGGGCTATTATTAAACGCAGGCAAAATTTTCAAATGAGTTATATTAAAAGATGAACTATTTTGAACAATTAAAAAAATAACATTAATGCTTCGAGCCTAAAATGCTGTTTTAGTCCACTTAAACCGGTCATAAACAGGAATTTGAGAAGCATAAAAAGTAAAAAACACAGTTAACGTCTTTAGTGATGTAAAATAAAAAAGTACCGACCCTTATCCTAATAAGCAATAATAGACATAACTTCACTTTTCTACTGTACTATCTCTCTTTTTCATTAGTGCTTAAAATTCCAAAGTAATTGACTGGAAATGAACTGATAATGCACCAACTGGTGAATTTTTCACCTTAATTTTCAGCCTGATGACGTGGAGAGCGTAATTTCCCATTTAAAATTTCATTTCAATTGAAATGGTCTGAATTAATTTGACGCCACCAAGCATAGTAGAGGTTCCAGCAGCGATCGTTTGTTTGATCCAGTAGCGATTGTTATATAGATACTACCCTATGAAAACTGTCGCCAAGCACCATTTGTTGGAATACTTGGCAGCTGTACAAGTAAAATAAAAAAAATTAAAGGAAGGAAATAACACATAGTACCTTCCAGGTTAACTTGTTTATTTTTATTGCTAGCTAGCCTTTAACCACTATCTCATATAATGGTTAGTCATAATGCGGTCGAAAATATTGTGAAGTTTAAAATTACTGATATCAAAGACAGCTGCCGGAACACACTGTTTGATGCTTAGTGACAGAATTTTGACTTGTAAACTTGTAAACTTGTTTGCTAAACCCTACGATTTAGCGAATGCCCGCCTGGCTAACTACCAATTTAGCCAGGCGGGCATTCGCAAAACCCTACAACTTTCATTGTTTATTTTATATCTTTAAGTTAAGGTAAGAATATTTTTATATATGATTTTTGAAATGCCTAATTTTACGGTATACTACTGAAGAATCAAAAGCCGATCAGAATTAGTATCAAGGTAGAGCGTGCGAAATTTAGCAGTTCAGTTCAATCAGTTTGAACACTTGGACATATGACTCGCGCTTTGCAAACTTTAGCCTTAAGTTCAATCTCTTATGGATAGATGTATGAAAACAATCTTCAGATGCTCTGATGAGGTATCCTTTAGAAAGTTCTTTTTAGCATTCTCAGATCACTGTTCTCTTGTAAACCTAAGTCGCCGTTTCATCCGCCCTACATTTATAGATAGATAGATAGATAGAAACACTTTATTGAAACACCTTAAATATAAAAAATAGTTAAAACAGAAACACAATGCAAAATAAGGTAACAATTGGCGGTCTTATCGCTGAAAGCGATCTCTTCCAGACAACCATTTGAGGAAGAGACATAACTGAAGAGAACCAAGGGATGGCGTTTATCTAGATTATAATATAGTACTCACAATGACACATAATTTCTAAAATACTACAAACATTAAATTAGATAAAATAATATATATAAGTATATAAATATATCTAATATATACACGTATAAAACATATATACATTTAAGTATACACAATAATAAATACATAAGCATATAAAATATTATATATATAATAAACAAACATAATTACATACAACTTAATCAATAAACATAATATATAATATATAAATAATGAATGATGTTATCATTAGTATAAGACTCATATTAACAATGGAACAACGAATTTTAAAATTAAAATAAATAAATTATAGGGAGCTAACGAGTTTCAAGATAAAAGGCTTTCACACGCTCTTTAAAAACAGCTAGTGACTGAGCACGCTTAATTTCAAGAGGCAGTGCGTTCCATAGTCTAACGGCTTCAACAGTGAAGGAGTGATCATAAAACGAACTGTAGTGTGAGGGCATATTGAGCATAAGATTTTCCGATGACCTAAGATTACGAACATGAGAGGTGCTGCAATATTCGAAACGCTCTTGAAGGTAATGGGGGGATGTGGGATTGAATAAAACGTTATACAGAAGAGAGAGAATATGAGTATTCCGGCGATGACGAATGGGTAGCCACTTGAGCTTAGTGCGAAATTCAGAAACATGGTCGTATTTGCGCAAGCCAAATATAAACCGTATTGAGAAGTTTTGAAGGCGCTCAAGTTTATTTAAAAGGTCCTCCCTGAGGTCTAAGTAACAGGCGTCTGCATAATCTAAAATAGGGAGTAAGAGTGACTGTGCAAGCGCAACTTTAGTAGCAGTTGGTAAGAAATTTCTTATTCTTCTCAGAGATCCTGCAGAGGCAAATGTCTTGCGACTGACGGCTTCGATTTGCGGGATCCATGTTAGGCATTGGTCAAAAATAACTCCAAAATTAGTGACTGTTTTACTATAAGGAATTTGTACTCCCTCAAATACAACTGGAGTCAGAGTGTTCCAGTCTATGTTACAGATGGTTCGTGAACTACCGATAATTATAAGTTGTGTTTTTAGTGGATTTACTTTTAGACCATAGGCTTTGCTCCAGTCTGATATGAGTTGTAGGTCATTATTAATGGCATCAACGGCTTCTGCTAAATTATTCAGTGAGGCCTGCGAGTATATTTGGAGATCGTCTGCATAGAGATGGTAGGAAGAAGTAATACTTTGGGATATTGAATTTATAAAAATTGCAAAAAGAAGAGGAGATAATACGCCGCCTTGAGGTACGCCAGCAGTTATGTTGCACCAAGAAGAAAATTTCTCATCCAGGCGAACCCGCTGCCGGCGCCCTGACAGATAACTGTGAAACCAGTGAATAGCCGTTGGAGATATGTTAGTAGAGCGAAGTATGGCCAAAAGGATATCGGAGTCAATGGTATTAAATGCGTTGCTAAAATCAAGCAGTGACAACACAGTCAATTTTCCGTTTTCCATTCCGAAACGGATATCATCTGTTATTTTTACGAGAGCAGTTGTTGTACTGTGACCTGGCCGAAATCCAGACTGGAAAGGATTAAGTAGATGGTTAGTGACAAGGAAGGAGTTTAATTGTTTGTGGACAAGACGCTCAAGGACTTTGGAGAGAAAAGGAAGAATGGATATGGGTCTATACTCAGAAAAAGATTTAGGATTGTGTTTTTTTGGAAGTGGAATGATTTGTGCATCCTTCCATAATGATGGAAATGCACTATTTGAAATGGAATAGTTAAGAATAAAGCAAAGAATAGGAAGAATTATGTCCAGAATAGGGATAATCATATTCCGACTAATGCCATCGACTCCAACTGCATTCGACGCAAGGGACAGTGCACTCTTCCTAACATCACAAGCGGTAAATTGACTAAAGAAAAATTGAGGATGGTCAGGAGTTGCAATATTAGAAAGATGTTGTAATGTTGTTACTTTATCAGATGCCAGTAAGCTACACGACAAAGAGAAATGATTATTTAGGGAATTGATATCAAGATTATTAGAGTCTGACGTTTGGCGTGATTTACCGACTCCTAACGACCTGAGGAACTTCCAAACCTTAGCTGGGTCCTCATTTTCGACAGATTTTTGGATATGGCGACGTTGTGCATCTCTACACACCCTATTGCAGCGATTCCGAGTCTGTGTGTACTTTTCTTTGTTAACATCGTTGGGCTCACATTTATATTTGGATTTTGCCACGGACTTTTTATGCATGAGCAGTTTGATTTCATTGACAAGCCACGGTGCAGGTTGATGTTTAATCTTAATTGGTCGTAGAGGAGCATGTTTGTCGTAAAGTTGAGTAACAAGGGAATTAAAAATGGACACTTGATCATCAATGGACTCCGCATTTGTGACAGGTGACCAATCAATTTTCTTAGCATCCGCAGTGAAGAGTTCTTGGTTCATACCGCTAAAGTTGCGCTGCAGAATAATAGTAGGCTTCGGCTTAGGAGGTCTAATCTTGTAGGAAAGGAAAATCAGGTCATGATAGGAAAAAGCATCAGCAGACAACTGACCGTGCTTCGCAACATGCGACAAAGATGAGACAATTATTGTATCGAGAAGGGACGGAGTGCAATTAGGAAAATAATGAGTAGCGTTAGATGGAAGAAGGTGCATATTGCTTGAATTAATTATGGATTTAAGACGGGATGAACGATGGTCATTTTTTATAAGACAAGTATTAAAGTCACCCATGATAATGGTGTGACTATATGAAGGAGAAATATCTTGTAGGATTGCTTCGAATGAGGCAAAATACTGAACATCGTTAGAACCGGTGGTACCGGTTAGAGATAAACCGGTGGTTTATCATGACATGTATATGTTTTGATAAATTAATTGTTTCATTTTCCCATTTAACTCGACGAATAAGCATTGCAATTCAACGGGGCAATGCTGCCAGCATGCTAGGCACGCTGCCAACTGGTAGTAGGCTGGAGCATTTGGACTGACTGTGAGTCTGCAATGACTTATGGGTTGACTTAATATTATCAGTGTAGTAGCTGTAGTGTTTATATCGTTCGTAGTACTTTGTTAATAACGGCATACCGCCAGTCAAAAATAAAAACAATTCTTACCTACTATATTTATTAAATGATATCAAAACTATTTTCAAAAAGATTCCTAGTTCATTAAATAATATCAGAGCATTTGATGAAGCTTTAAAAACATGTGAGCAACTTGATCATTTTAAACGCACCAGTTTATTTTAAAACCGAACTATTTTCATTTTTCATTGAATTTTACCGGTAAAAGGTATTGAAAATATTTATAATGGATACTGTTCAAAAAGTTCTGGGAGAGGAGCTTATTGTTTTCGAAAACCTCGTTAAAACTATCAGCGCGATGCCGCCGGATTATTCGTTTTACTTTTAATAGTTACCAAACTAGAGTTATCGTGAACTTTTGTTGTCGGTTTGCTCGTTGTTTTTTTGCTTTCAGAAAGAATATTAAATATTTCGGCATCGGCTTGATGGCGTGATTATGTACACTAATGAAACTCTGAAAAATGCACATTTTCAAAATAAAGTTACTATTCATTAAAGAACATCGATATAAAATAACGGTACTCATATCTTTCTACCCTTATCCTATTACGTGGAAATGGGCACAGTAAAAATATGTTTTCTCTATTGTTAGATCGGGCACATGAAAATAATTGTCAGTAGTTTTGGCTGCCACTTGTCTTAGGTGAATCTTTCTGCGAATAGGTCTCGCTGGTAGTATAGATATCGCGCTTTTGGGTAGTAAAGAGTGCCAAAGTGAACACATAGCAGAAACAGAAAAGAACGTCATCTTCATAGAGCGTTACGTAGCACGGCTTGTATCTGTGTGCGCCAGTACGTAAGCACCATAGTACGCTCACATGGACATTATTTAATTCAAATAAAAGTGATCCAGTCGAGATAGCATTCCGTAAAAGACAGACGTCTTGTGGGCTGCGGCACCGACATTACCTCCGCCACTGCAAAGTTTTTTCATTATTATACGGTATATTTTATCCTAACCACTAATTATAAAAATTCTTCTGATATAGGTACGCATAGAAATATTTTTTGTTATTAACTCAAGGCTAGTGTCTTCGTAGATCTTTCGATATATATGTTGTTTAATCATATTTTAAATACCAAGTGAATCATCGAAATTGTGCACGAGGGTCCTTGAACCTAAAATCTATGTTTCTGTATTGCCAGTTTTAGGTTTTGTTTTTTTAACCAACTTCTAGTCAAGCGCTTTTGAAGCGCTCGTTGAGAAGTTTGCTTAGCTGTTCTTAACCAATCAGAAAAATTAAGCAGCGTCCGCCGCGGTCATGAGTTGGATGGGTGACCGGTAGTGACATTACTACTGAGCGCTTCCGTGCTTCGGAGGGCACGTGAATCCGTCGGTCCCGGTTGTCATCTTACAATGGCAGTGGTTATACCATGGTGGTAAGGCATTTTGCGAATGCCCGCCTGGCTAGCTACCACCCTCAAGTAGATAATCTGTCGCCAAGCACCTAATGGTGTGTTCCGGCAGCAGTCCTTGAGAGCCTACAATTCTCGGTTAGCCTGAACAACATCTTCGACCACATCATCACTTACCATCAGGTGAGATATTGATCAAAGTCTATCATGTCAATAATAAAAAAACGAGCTAGCTATGGCCATTGGGCCATCACTGCTTCATACTCACCGAGATAGTTTTCTTAAGGGCGATCATTCCAAATGCAAATGGCAATTTCAATTTTAAATATCGCCAGCACATTTCCTAAAACCGCAGGCGTACTTTTCCAATTCGCTATTGCAACTAATTAAAACTTTAGTTAAATCCGAGATTCCCATTATACTTTCAGAAATGGCGACGGGTTAACCTAGAGTTGTGGGAAGATCTACAGGCCGGCAGTCACACCATAATGTAACTGCTCTTCCACAACCCGTGCAGCTATTACGAAGCAATACCAACCATTACGCGCAACTGAAATATATAGCTACTAATTTCGCTACGGATTCGTAATACTACAAAAAAAAAAGATATGTTTAATTTCTAAAATATGTGTGTACAAGTGAAGATCTTAAACATTTTTTTTTAAATATTATAACAAGCACTTTTGCATACTTAGCGAAAATCACATTTTACAAATTACTGGAGTACAAATTGTATGTACTGGGCGGGAATTGAACCCGAGTCCTCCAATTTCACGCTGGTTTCGTGAGCGCATAAAACTTCAGCTGGAAAGAGCGTGTCCAGGTGGCTGCGTAGATTTGGCATTTGGCGTGAAAAAATCGGAGGCTCTCAACATTGTAGAAGATCATAAACGTTATCGAAAACCATTCCTGACTATTCACTGGGATATTTCTCTCCTACAATGCTGATGAATTTGTAATTTTTTCCCTTCAATTTTTAGGTGTAAGTAAATCAGTGTTAATTACATTACGGTGTCACAACGGAGAACTTTTAACGTATAAAGGTCGAAAACAGTGAGACTTAAATGGGTTCCTCTTCTCAAGCCAATTTAGTAATGTTACTATTATTTATTCCATTCCACGATAATGTCCTATCTTGAACTCATACCAGTTTTACATTATCTAAACTGTAATAATCCTACTGTACTGTATCAGCCAGATTGCCCATCAGCTGAACATAGCCTCTCCCATCAAAAAACTTACGGCAGGTAATGTTCAGAACTTTGATTGCAGGTAGCTGATATATATCATGAATTATAAATATTGACGCACAACTCGCATTCATTGGTTTTTAGAAGCCGATCTGAAAAAATAGCTCGAGCCGACTTCGCAAACACACTCACCGCGAATTAAACTAATATTTGTTTGGAAAATGCGGTAGCTTTTATGCAATCTTACATTAGCATAATCATTTAACGGCCTTTGTAAAAAGTATTCTCTATATAATAAAATTAAATGCCGAAGACGCGCCATGAATGCATCAGCATTCTGCTTTATAATTAAGTATCAGTCGTCAAAGAAAACTCGTTGAATTGGACAATAATAAACTCAACAATAATTTTTCAACTGAGACTTAACAGAATAAATCATTTAACTACTCATTTTCTATATTTTCTATAAATCATTAAACAACTCATTTCATTTGTTTTTTGGTTACATATATAAATTTTCCTTCTGATTTGTTTGTTATTCGTTTTGAAATTAATTTTAATTAATTAAAAATCTAATATGTACCTGTACCTATTTTCAAATGCATTTTGTTTAATGTGATTATGACAGAACAAGCACTAGGCCTACCTGATGTTAAGTGGACTAACTTCGGCCTGTAACCGATGCATTTCGTCACAAGTGACGAATTGCACTGCGCCCGATATTCGAGACATACAATTGTGAAGTCCCATGTGCCTGTAACTTTACTGGCTTTCAAGGACTACTACCGGAACACACTGTTGGGCACTTGTAGACAGATTTTAAACTTGAGGGTGATAGTTAGCCAGGCCAGTATTTGCAAAATGCTGTTCACCATGCGGTGAAGCTCAAGCCGGCGGTGGCGATCGAACCATGGACCTGTTGCGAGGCAGTCCACAGCTATTACCGCTCGGCAATCATTGCTTCAAATACAAAGACTTAAAAATTCCCAAATTCTTAAATACAAATAGCTAAACCGGGTAACATACAGTAACTGCAATTGCAGCTCGCACAAAGGCATCGTACAGTATCAATATTGACACAAGACTCCCATTCATCGGTTAATAGAAGCCGATACGAAGACATGGCTGAAGCTGGCTCCGCAAACACTCACAGGGATTTGAACTAATATTTGTTTAAACGATACTGTGGCCATATGCAAATGAAGGTGGGCTGTCGGATTTGGTTAAGCTTTGTTATTTTGTTATTGCAGATATTAATTTTGCAACCTGTTGTATGTTTTATGATATACTGTCTGCCCTCTTTTAAATTGAAATAATAAATATCACAATTTTTCTACTCTTGCCCTATACAAGTGGATAAAAAAATATAATATATCTGTAATCGCACCAACAAAGATTAAATAACAGCTTGCAAAGGTAGAACATGATCATACGCTAGGATAAGGTTTAATCTTCACGTTAATGGCCTGCCGCGTTTTTGAAGCGATCTCTAATACTAATACGCTATAATAAAGAAGAATAACTTCAAAAAGGCAGCGAGCGATACAGCGAACCTAAAGTAGGTATGCTGTATCGATAAAAGTATACAGATAATAGTATAGAAGCGCAAGCGTATTATAACAATCTATCTTTTGCGCTTAACATACAGCAACATGCTTCTTAAACGTTGACGTACGAAGTAATTTATCATTTCTTTTGAAACTAGTTTAGAGAACTAGATATACTGTTCCCAATCTGGGACACGGGTCTTCCTTTCAGAGCGAAAGATTCCTTTTTTACGATTATTTTATTAATGCATAAAAGATTTGTTAGGGCTATGTATGGCTTTTATGCTATGTGCTAGTGGTTAGTTTTGGAGTTTACAGGCAACCCAACTTAACCTTACACAATAACTAGTGCCGACTACGCACGGAAGCACTCAGTTATATTTATCTATATGACGGAGTGAGCCGAGACGGTTCGGTATGTCGTCCTAGGAGACGGATCTGCTATCAACTCAGGTTGGTCGTCCATTATGGGCGTGCACTTGCACATTTTCACAAAATAACACCCAGAGAATATCGTATGATCACAATTGTAATTCACAAGAAACTTATTACAGCAAAACTACATAGTATCACGTGGATTAAAATGGATTAAGAGCCAATGGGTTTGCACGCGTCCATCACGTTCGGTTGTCGGTCAAGAAGTGCGCACACTTCAAAAATCAGAGAGGAAGTGAACGACTGCGACAGGCATCCGGCCGCCATGACACTTACAACTCCATTCGGTGTTACCCGCTCTAAAAATGAATAATCGAATACAAAGCAATATCGATTATAGTACTGAACATAATAATGATCAAATTAATCATAACGTTTCATTTTTAATCTTCGTAACTCCATTAAATTGTTCACGCGCCGTTATATATATATATATCAATAGTGAATCATCTCTCCAAGTAGTCACCGTAGAGAATGTTGGTTGCTTTATAGCTCTACGAATAATTTATTCGTAGATCTAGGTACAAGAAATTGCTACTATATTGTAGCGTAGGCTCGTAGCAACAAGATCTTCGAAATGTACAGTATTACCCTATGTAACTATTACCACCCCTGACGGAGGGAGCCGTATCGATCACAGTATCCAAACCCGATTCGATTCTTCCTGTGATTAGTACTAAAAGTCACGATTGCTACACAATTCCATGACAGTTCCAAGTGCACATAAATGCACGGTCACGCACCTATTTATCATCACTATTACATCTTTATCCCCGGAACCCATTTAAATCTATGTAAAACACATGGTTGTATATCCCAACAAATAACGTAGTAATAAATATTTGAATCGCTCGTAGCGAAGTTTACTTAGCTGTTCTTAACCAATCAGCAAAGTTAAGCAACGTCGCACGCGGTCATGAGTTGGATGGATGACCGCTAGTGACATTACTATTGAGCGCTTCCGTGCTTCAGAAGGCGCGTTAAGCCGTCGGTCACGGTTCTTGTCTAAGGATGGCAGTCATTATAGCATAGTGGTAGGGCATTTTGCGAATGCCCGCCTGGCTAGCTACCACTCTCAAGTAGAAAATCTGTCGCCAAGCACCTAACGGTATGTTTCGGCAGCTGTCCTTGAGAGCCAGTTCTTGTAGGTTAGCGGAAACAACATCTTCGACCACATCATCACTTACCTTCAGGTGAGATAGTGGTCAAAGCTATAAGGAATAAAAATAAAAAATAAATATTGCAGCCTGTTTGCATTTTTTGTACTTCTATCTTTTAATATTAATATCAGTTCACTTCAATGTGTATTTGGATATCAAAACATCAGGAAAAGCTATATCCACTTATTTTTAAATATAATTACCACCACTACCTTGTAAGTTATTTAGGTTAGAAATTCTGATTAATAAGTGAAAATCAATGCACTATACAAACAATACACAGCATTACACTTTTTTTAATTATAATCACAAAAATAAAAACAATATTTAACGCATAGGCAAATTTCAACAATTTATATAAAGCTGAAATGTTCACTTTGTTTGTTCTTCAATATTGTTTCAATCAGGAAACAAGAAACGTAGAAAATCGTTGGTATTAAACAAATGTATGATTTGTCTTGTACAAAAATCTCTCCCGTATGTTTTCTACAAAGGGTGTTGTAGGAGGTCGTTTATAAATAAACACATTAGCGCATAAGCCCGTTTTCGTTCGGCTAGACACACTCATGTGTGACAAGTGTTTATTTAGCACATTAATGCAACACAGAGAGCGATTCATATTTAAAGAGTTACATTGTACTGTACTTACGTAGAAAAACTGTGGACAAGCAAGTAAGCGGAACACCGCAACCTGTTCTTCAGAATTTTAGGTTAAGCCTGTTTGCCATCTACAAATAAATAGCAATGTACCGACATATGAGATGACATCAAGTAAAAATACAAAAGTGAGGATTATGACAAAACCCCTTAGAGGTTAATGGTTTTGCACGATAACCGACAAGGCGCGGTCGAAGCGGAAGCCAGAAAGCCAGTCCTTAAGGGTGAACTGGCCGGCCCGTTCTCCATACAAACGCCGTTGGGTGATCACTCCCTTATTTGAGGATTTAGGTCCAAAATAAAGCATAATACCGATTGATCTCGTCATTATTTAGGCTTGTATGATGCCGAAATTTTAATAAAATAATTTACCTGAGAATTATGAGCCTCGAAACATTTTCATATAAAGTTTTCGAGGCTCATAACTTACAACTTAATTATCTTTTTAAAATTTCGGCATCATACAAGCCTAGATAATGACGACATCTATCGGTATTGTGCTTTATTTTGGACCTAAATCCTCAAATAAGGGAGTGATCACCCAACGGCGTTTGTATGTAGAACCAGCCGGCCAGTTCACCCTTAATAAAATTTATAACGGGAGTTTGACATGTATATGATATTAATTTATTAATTAACGCATAGTAGTAGTTTATACTGCTCATGACACCGAGATATCTATGACGTGTAATCAGTTATTGTAATCTGGTATTCAAATTCAATATGCATTTCCATTAACGTGCGTTAATACATGCATTAGATTTGTAAATGCTGTTAGATACGTACCTAACACAGGTCCATGTGGGCTTCGGTAAACAAGTAACTGACTCGGTAGCTGAGCGATGTTTCACTAAGTCAGTTAGCATGATGGTTGGATAGTCATGATGGTTCGTAAGTAATTTATAAAAGAAATTTCAATAAATTGGCTTAATTGTTTATAACATAAAAATAATTGTATATCTTGAATTGGTGGTATAGTTAATCAGACGTCTTTCGTAATAACAAGTCTATGTCATTCCGTGTGATTGGAATGAATTCCTCAGCAGCTTGAAGTATATATCATGCGAGTAAAGAAATAATAAAAATAAATTATCGAGTATTCAATTTTTGTAAAGGAATAATGGAAAGCGTTAACGCATGGTAAGCGAAAACATATAAGTTATTTCGGATGGAAAAGATAACTTCCAGTGGGACTTGAACCCCAGAATACCGTCCTGGTGCATTATGCTATGGCAGTCCTGGACTGTCGAATTTTGTTCGACTTCAGCATTTCCAATTATGCTATGGAAGAGGGCTTCCATAGCATAATTGGAAATGCACAAGTTTCCTATGAGTTCAAAGAAGGTATTGTAAACTTTAACCTTCCTAGAAGAAAACTCTTGCCCACGACCAGGAATATGGCTTTAGGCCGAAACGCCAACGGGTTATACTGAATGCTCGATTATACTTACCTATATCTTGTTGGGCAACTAGGTAGAGATCAATGCTAGGAAGCCGTAAGTATGTGCGTTCTCAGCAAAAACATCACCGTTCTTGACTCATATTTCTCTTCAGAATATCAACTTACCAGTAAAGAAAAAGTTTTTTTTTATGCCTGATAGTTAGTTAGCCTTTGACCACTATCTCACCTGATGGTAAGTGATGATGTGGTCAAAGATGTTGTTCAGGCTAACCTAGAAGTACTGGCTCTCAAGGACAGCTGCCGGAACACACTGTTAAGTGCTTGGCAACAGATTTTCTACTTGAGGGTGGTAGCTAGCCAGGCGGGCATTCGCAAAATGCCCTACCACCATGCTATAACGACTGCCATCCTAAGACGACAACCGTGACCGACGGCTTAGCGTGCCCTCCGAAGCACGGAAACGCTCAGTAGTAATGTCACTAGCGGTCACCCATCCAACTCATTACCGCGCGCGATGTTGCTTAATTTTGCTGATCGGTTGAGAACAGCTAAGTAAACTTCGCTACGAGCGCCTCAAATAAACATCCTTGGCATGGATATCAGAGCAAACTGAACCAGCACGACGACATGGACAAGTTTACTGTACGTAAACCCGGAACTCCTGTACAGAGCGAGGTGTTTCTTCAAACCTGATCTTCTTCAGCTTGTTTCTTTTATAAGATCAGGTGCGCCTATTAGTCGAATATTGTTTACACCTCAAGGATGAATCCGCCGAAATGGAGGCTTACGATAGGCTGCAACATCACGCTCTGTCCGTTTTATTGGAGACACGGAAGTTGCTCAACATCTAGAGCCCTACGAATGCGTAGAACTATAGTTTCTCTAAGCGTTTCCTACCGTTCGTTCCATTGTGAATATTCGGAAGATATCTATAATCTTATTTTTTCCTTACTATTTCGATCCCAAACCACTCTTTCCGGCCTGGTATGTCATCAATACATTATTCAAAATCTCTTACCATGAATCATAATGTTTGGCACCTCTGTCGTGAAATTAATTTGGGAACGCTATGCCGGCGTACATTTTTCCTTACAGCCAGAATCAGAGAGAGAAGACCCTGGGTAATTATAGTCTTTGAAGGGGGCGTGAAAAAGTTATCTTGACTCCATTTTCATTATCATCACTTTGTTTTCACGATTTAGGGAGCGTATAACGAGGAATTATAAGGTGTGACATGTTTGGCATCTTTATTATAAACAACACCTGGAATATATACACATACATCAACATAGAACAATATCCATTAAAATAGAACGTTTAGAAAGCTGTGCAGTCTAATGAACATAATTTTAATTATTACTTATGTTGAATAAAACTAGAAAATGCATTCGATTAAGTTAGCCCTATGTCAATGTTTCATTAAACTTCTTTTTATCACGCTATTCCTCAATATATACTTGCTGTTTTAATGCTTGATGAACTTTAAATACATGGCATGCTGCACTGTATCAGCCGTATTGTCCACTGCTGGACACAGCCTCCCCCATTTAGGGGAGGTTTGCCATATTGCCCACGCTTGGCAGGCGTCTTGGAGATCGCAGTTTAAGATATCAGTTCCTCAGAAGGCGCTGCTGCCCACCTTCCGGTATTTTACCATTAGTGGCCTCCTACGACACCTAATACAAATAGAAATGGAGGATAACATTCTAACCTGGTACCCCACGGTGCGTAAACATTACATGCCCAGTAAATATACCTGAATAAAGGAAAATCTAAAACCACTTTCCCAGCCATATTATTTGTGTAGTAAATCCTCGAACTGTAATAGATATTAACCCGTATTCATAGTATCAATTACCACGATATTAATCCTTAATTGAGTGTGATTATTAGATAATACTATATATTATGCGTATTATACTTATGTAGGTTACACCGTATTCTCATTAGGTGATACGATAGTGAACGCGTGTGAGTAACTTACATTAATAATCTTGCTAATGGTCATCAATATTACATATAATCCTCAGGTCAATTATGGGTTTTGATTCCAAGTAACATTATACGTTATGACACGACTTTTTTTATTCCACCATAACTTCCAAACGGCTTAACCGATTATAATGTATGGAATGAGAACGTTAGTCTTAGTAGCGCAAGTGACAATGGATGAAAAAAAATATTTTAAAAAGATACTGGTGGATTTTGGACACCACATTGTGAGTAAAAAAAATGTTTCTCTTCCAAATCCTTCCGAGTGGGATATAAAAATGATGGGCTTTAAAAAAGGATATATAACTTGCAGTATTAATTTCAATAGAACGATAGTAATCCCGCCGCGGGATTGAGCTTCACCGCATTGTGGTAGGGCATTTTGCGAATGGCGGCCTGGCTAGCGACCACCCTCAAGTAGAAAATCTGTCACCAAGCACTTAACGGTGTGTTCCGGCAGCAGTCCTTGAGAGCCAGTGAAATTACAGGCACATGAGACTTAACAACCACGTATCAAAGTGACGGGCGCAATGTGCAATTCGTGACTCGTGATGAATTTGAATTGTGTGAAATTGTGTGTTGTAGGCAGAGGTAAGTCCGCTTAACATCAGGTGGGCCTCAACCTTGTTCCGTCATTATAACATAACATAGAAAAAATGCTTTTATTTCCTTCCTTACTCATTTAAGGAATATACTTACGTTTGGAAGTCCACAACCTTGCTATTTTCACGGCATTTTCTACCTCACACTGCCACAATATGGAAACAGCTGCCAGGTGCAGTATTTCCGAACGGATACGACTTAGGAGCCTTCAACAAGAGAGCATATTTCCTCCTCAAAGGCTGGCAATGCATCCTCGATACCTCTGGAGTTGCGGATGTTCGTGGGCGACGGTGATCACTTACCACCAGCCTATACTATCCCAGAAAATAATAACTACTCTTTACCAAGAGCACCCGGATATCGGAAACTTTACGAGATAGGTGCTCAATGAGAAAAAAGTTGTCCTTTTCATGTTAATATTGATTCTAGGCATCAAAAACTTCCTCCACACGTGTAGCCGATGGCATGATTGATCGTGTGGAGCGAACATCAATCAAACTGATAACATTCAGAGTAAGCGTGTTTTGATAGGTTATTAATTTACTTATAACTTGATAGTTTTATTTTTGTGAACGTTCGTTTCGTTTTAAAATATTCTTATAATGTCATTTTCCTAGTTTATTTGCTTTATTATTTTAAGACGATGTGGCCCTTTGAGAAATGTCAGTCTATGGGCATAGGATAGAGAGAGGCATGCGAGTGAGCAAAACAGAACTTTGCAATATTGAATAGAGTGATGTTTTTTTAATAAATCTATTTTAGTAAGTGTTTTTTACAGTTGCTATATAATAATTGGGCGCCGTGGGATGCCGGGAAAGAATGTCACTGTTAGTGCTGTATTACTAAACTTGAATGATCGTTTTTAGGGTTCCGTCCCCTAAGGGTAAAAGCGGGACCCTATTACTGAGACTTCGCTCTCCGCCCGTCCGTCCGTCTGTCACCAGGCTGTATCTCAAGAACGGTGATAGCTAGACAGTTGAAATTTTCACAGATTATGTATTTCTATTGCCGCTATAACAACAAATATTAAAAATAAAAAATTTAATAAATATTTAACAAAATAAATATATAAGGGGGAATCCCCATCTCCCATACAACAAACTTGATTTTTTTACCGTTTCTTGCTCGATATTAATAACGATGACAGGTAGACGCTTTACCTTCACAGAATATTTAGTTTTATGTTTTCTTTAAATATAATTATTAAATTAAAATTAATAATTAAGGGGGCTCCCATACAATAAAAGATGTGTTCGCCGTACCTACCCAACTCAATCGGACACTGCGAAAAGTGTCTGTAACTTGCAAGACTAGGTTACAGATAATGGTACGGAACCCTTCGTGCGCGAGTCCAACTCGCATTTGGCCGGTTTTTCTATGCAAAACGAGTAAAATAGAGAAGTGGGATGAGCAACACTTGTTGATAAAAACAAACACGTTCGCGGTGGTTGCGGCCGCGGCAGTAACAAATTTTTCAGGATATCATGAACATCAGCCGGAAGACGTCCACTGTTGGACAAAGGCCTCCCACATAGAGCGCCACAAAGAACGGCTATTAGCCGCTTGTAGCCGCTTGTGTTGTTGGCTACCCGCAACTTTAACGATGTCGTCAGTCCACCTGGTGGGGGGCCTACCAACTCTACGTCTTCCGGTGTAATGTGGTAACCACTCGAGCAACTTCAGAGTATACGGGACAGCTATTGATGTACATGGTAATTTTTTAATAGCACGCCAATGTATGTTACCGGGGGCATTTGTGCCCTAAGCGTATAACGGAGTGTTTTAAATGATATTTTAGAACTGTATTCATGATTTTTTTCTATCCCTTAAAACTCGTGTTTGAAATTGTGTTTTCGGATCAGGTATAGTATTTTTTATATACCCTATTATAAATATAATTAATATAAGGTGGTTAAGGAGGTAATAAGGTGAAGGACTTAAGGCGCAGTCTTTCTAAAAAACCTGTTCAAATTTGCCTTTTAGAGACTCAATTTACCTAAAACAGCATTGACGCATGCTAAGCTAAAACATAGGGTTTTCATGTAAAAAAAGATAACTTCCAGTAGGACTTGGATATGTACTATTTTTGAAGCAATGATGGCCGAGCGGTAATAGCTATGGACTGCCGCGCCGCAGTACCCTGGTTCGATCCCCACCGCCAGCTTGAGCTTCACCACATGGTTGAGGGCATTTTGCGATTGCCCGCCTGGCTAGCTACCACCCTCAAGTAGAAAATTTGTCACCAAGCACCTAACAGTGTGTTCCGGCAGTAGTCCTTGAGAGCCAGTGAAATTATAGGCATTTAAGACTTAACAACTATTCTCTATTATATTATAACTATTACTCATGTGACGGGCGCAGTGCAATTCGTGACGTGTGATGAAATGCATCTGTTATAGGCAGAGGTTAGTCCGCTTAACATTAGGTGGACCTCTAGCTTATTCTCTTCCGTCACAATAACATTAAAAAAATGTACGGCAACCAGTTAGCTCACGCAATTCAATCTAGGTTTAGAGTTGATCTCAGAGCTTGGTTCAATAGCATTGTCCGATAGTGATTACAGTATCAATTTAGCCGCCTGACAATAACACTGGACAATGGACATAATAGAGACCTAAACCACTCTAAATTGTTTACAGACCGTCAACCTTGGGTAGAGCCATTGTTCATGAATCTAGATATTTGAATTTTATGATCTGCATATCTACTGTACTAGAATAGAAATAAGCTTGCTTTACCATGTTATACAAATTAATATTTAAAACATTGTTATTGTAGATAAACTAGACTTTTTATGTAGACATCCGGGTAGTCACATATTACCTAGATATTTGTTGTCTTAGGTTTTCGCGATTATTACACATAGTAATTAAACAACTTTTTAAACGGTTAAAATCGCGTATATTTATCATTATTTTTGTCCCGACGACGTTTCAAACACTTTGCAGTGATCGTGATCATGGGGTGCCTTATTGGTTTTATTTCTCACATGAATTATTAAGAAATTATTTGTGCGACGGTAAGATTTTTTTATTACTAATAACGTTCCCTATTCACGAAGTATTCGCTCACAGTGTCCAGAGGTCTTACAGATTTGTGTCGGCCATGGGATTCAATTAATTTAATAACAGGATCCCAAGCAAGTGGAACTTGCCAACCGTCATCTCTATTGAAATTTGGTTACCTTTTGATTTCAATAGCCTCGCGTAAGATTCTTGGCATAAACTGGGTCTCTCTGGCGAGGATTTGTGGTTGAACCAAATTTAGGGGTTGGGTTTGTCCTGGGCATGTTCACAAACTGCAGACTTGGTCCAGCGTCTGTTTTTCATGAATTCTATTAGCCGGATCACAACGCTCCTCTTTGTTTGCCCAATGTATGACAGTATTCAAAATCAAGTTTGTAAATACTTGCATCTTTAAGGGGAATATTGCACTTACTAGGTCTTATAAATTGGTTGATCTTCTTGTGCTGCTTGAATTAAGTTTTTATTGAAGCTCGTCTTAAGATATTACCAATTTTGCTTGGGCCGCCTTCTGTGACGAATTCGTGGGAGCTTGTGGTTATTGCTTCGCAGTCCTTGTTTTACATACTGAAACTACTCCTTGAGATGGTCAGTGTCGCAAATTCCATGTGCTCTCTATAACAAAAATATGCCTACGGTAGCCAACTGACAAAGATGGTGATGGGATTTACCATTGGGATATTTATCTGTATGGGTGGGTTTCCTATACACTGTATGACTAAAGGAGTTGTCTGGCTTCCTGACGACTAAAACATCAAGAAAAGCTAAGCATTTATTGACCTCCATTGTAAATTTAATTTTGTTATGTAAGGAATTTAGGTGGTTTAGAAATGCAGAAACTTTTTTACTGGGGAGGATGGTAAAAGTAGGTATAGATCTTCGGCATAGGCACAGCTGGCTGGTGGAGAGAGCTCTCTTTTCAAAGTCCTCCATGAAAATATTGGCAACAACGGAGGGAACTGGAGAGCCCATAGGTATACCATCAATCTGTATGTATAACTTATTTTCCCAGAATAGGTAATTCTGGTTATACATATTCCATGGGAAGGTCATGCTCATTAGATATTTTCTTGAGTATTTTAACGATTTTTTTATGAATTCATAAATTTAATACTTATTTTATGTGGATTATTATTATTATTGGTTTGCGATTTTGCCAAGACAGAAATTTTGTTCTTAATGGAAAGGGTCAGACAAACTTATAAAACCACTAAACTTAAAAGTAATTTAACTGATTTGCTAATTTGAAATCTTTTACATGCTGTAATTTTTTTTGTCATTGCATTGGCATTACAAGAAAATAAAAAAATTAAACTATAGCCAGATATCTTCAGTGAAAAGCAACTCATTACATTACGATCATCTAATTTTATAATTTCAATAAAGTAAGGAATTAAGTCGATTGTTTTTTCAAATACCTTCTACAAAATTACACATAACACATAATTTCTTTATGTGATTGTAAAGTAATACATTTCCTTATCAATACACATGCCTTTAGTATGATGAACATAAAGCAATTAAAAAGACCTTTTCATAAAATCAATCACAAGACCAATCACATGTTTTGACACAATCTTAAATTTTAAATTTTAATCATGAAAATACGTTTAGTTATTTTTACGACATTATTTAATGTAACATTTTGTAGGGACTTCATAGTGGGAATGTTTAAAAAAAATGACTTTTTAGTGGCATCAGATACATTTTATAAGGAAGTAACGAGTAGATATGGCTACACAGTTGCAAATTATGGAAGGATGTTTCACTGTCCGGTAAGTCTGAAAATGTATGTACCATACTTAATTTTTAGGGTTCCGTACTTGTAAACTAGACCCCATTACTTGTCCCGACTACGGCTGTCTATTCGTCTGTCCGTGCGACGTTTAAAAGCCTATCTTTAGTACCCTATATGGGAGCTGGTTGAAATTTTCAAGAATAATTTTTGAAGCACTCGTAGCGAAGTTTACTTAGCTGTTCTAAACCGATCCGCAAAGTTAAGCAACGTCACGCGCGGTCATGAGTTGGATGGGTGACCGCTAGTGACATTACTACTGAGCGTTCCCGTGCTTCGGAGGGCACGTTAAGCCGTCGGTCCCGGTTGTTGTCTTAGGATGGCAGTCGTTATAGCATGGTGGTAGGGCATTTTGCGAATGCCCGCCTGGCTAGCTACCACCCTCAAGTAGAAAATCTGTCGCCAAGCACCTAACGGTGTGTTCCGGCAGCTGTCCTTGAGAGCCAGTACTTCTAGGTTAGCCTGAACAACATCTACGACCACATCATCACTTACCATCAGGAGATATAGTGGTCAAAGGCTAACCTATCAGGCATAAAAAAAAATGAATAAGTATAGCAGAATATCTAAAAAAGTCCCAATACAAGTATATTGAAGGAATATGGCCGAGCGGTAATAGCTATGGACTGCTCTGCCGCAGGTCCAAGGTTTGATCCCCACCACCGGCTCGAGCTTCACTGCATGGTGGAAGGTGATTTTGCGAATGAAGTAGAAGTTCATTTGCCAACCACCTAACGGTGTGTTCTGTCCTTGAGAGCCAGTAATTTTAGTTTAGCCTGAACAGCATCTTCGACCACATCATCACTTACCAATAGGTGAGATAGTGGTCAAAGGCTATAAATAAATAATAATGGAAATATTAGCGCACAAACATTATTAATACCAGAAATGGACAAGTTCTACGACCAACTGTAAAAAAAAGCCTCAGGTTGACTTACAAAGTTGTGGACGTACGAACGCATAAATCCAAAGTCACCTAAAATATTGTCTAAATTAAGCCTTAGGCTTTGTGGTTGACATATCAATAATAATATGTCAACCACAAAACCGGCGTACTAATAGGGTCAGTGAACTAAATAATATTTTTGACCTTTGGTATCTTTTTATCAAAGAAATATAAGGGTGAAATCAATGAACATAATCGCCTTGCTTGATATCTTCAAATTTGATTGTGGACCAGAATATATACTAAATTGTATCCATTGAGAGTTTATGAAAATTCTAGGGTGGTTGAATGTTTAGAAATTTTTAAGTGGGCTGGAGTATTTGGACTGCCTGTGAGTCTGCAATAACTTACGGGTATCTTAATGCTTTTATTGTAGTAGCTGTAGTGTTGTATATAGTTCGTATTATTCTGTTAAAAAAGGCATACCACCGACAAAAAAAAGACACTTCAATCTAATATAAATGATTACTGGCACCTGTCTGTGGGGACCAGCCATTTTGGGTAAGACTAAGAGGGAAAAGGTCTGACGGTAGACAGAAAATATACTAAAAACAGCAATAAGCTATTAGCATTACTTAATGGTATGACATGCAAAGATTTCACTTTTCTCGAATTGGATGTCCGATACAAAGAACACAATTTAGAACAAAAAATAACCATGAGCTAGATTTTAAACGTGACATTAATCTCAGGAGCACAACATTATCTATAAAGCTAAGGTAATGTTATTTTGTAACATTTTTCAGATAACCTACTTTAGAGTATCAGACCGCCTGGGAGTCGGACGACCTCCTCGAATACAGATCACTCGAGGGGGTCTCCAGAAGAAATACATCCATGTTCGCATGACTGCATCCTACGGCCAGCCCATTGCTGTTAACATATACGTCGGCTGCAAAAACGATTTGACCACTGTGGCGCCAACAACTACGACTGTAGTTGGGGAAACCACACGTTCTGGTATGTCAGCACGTTGTTGCCTTTGCTTCTTCAAACTTATTACTAATATTATAAAAGTTTAATTATGTTGTGTGTGTGTGCGTTTCATTGTTTATATATGACCTTAATGGCCCAATGTCGGAAATAACATTAATAACCTTAATTCGCTCAAGTTTAATATATCTCTTTCAAAAACCTTTTAGGCAACCTACGAAGTCAGTTAATGGTATAGAGTCACCAAATTTATTTGTAATTACTTTATTGTCAATGTATTGAATAAAAGGAAGCATATTCTTTCCCTAATTACCGCTTAAAATCTGCGAGCTCCATGAACAGTCCTATTGATGTTATTACGTGTGCTCTAGGTTTACTGCAGGGGTCATATTTCAAGATGGGGTGTGCACGATGTGTTAACATTCCACGCGTACGAACCTGCAGCCAAAAGCTGGTAAAAAATAATGTATCAGTAACTTGTGATTAACTTATTATATAATAACAGGTAATGAAACAGCATCTGAAGGGGGAGAAACTCCTGAAGCTGGAGAAACAGCTACAGAAAGAGTGGATGCAGTTACTGAGGGAGGCGCAGCCCCAGCTGCAGAAGTGGCTGCAGAACAAGCTGAAGGTGGAGAAGCAGCACCAGCTGAAGGTGAAGATGCAAAACCACCTGAAGAAGGAGGAACCCCGGAAGGAGGAGAAGCTGCGGAAGGAGGAGATGCTCCAGCGCCAACTGAATAAAATAAAATTGAAATACTCTAGTTTTATCATAACATCGTTTAGATTTTTATTATTTTATAGTATTATGCTTCTAATTTTGTTTTGCGTCACAAATTACCTAAAACGAAGTAATATACAAAAGTTCTATACTACTGCTGTATATACTAAAGCCCAAATGTGCATAGCACTTAAGTATGAACTAAAAGTAAAACATTTCACTATCCCATTGCGGGCATATTAGTCTGTATGGTGTCCAGGGACTTAATAATTAACCCTAACAATAAATTTAAAGACGTGGGAAGTAGAATTAAGTACAATACAGATGCTATTTTGACGTAAAAAAATGCGCGTATGTGTTAAACAGCACTCTTTTTTTAGTTGAAGCCTTGGTGTTATTGTATTAAACACAAGTTAGAAAAAAAATAGACCTGAATAGAAAATCAGGGAACGAGTGGAAACCCCGATATAAGCGTAAGCATCGGAATGATTATACTCCAGAATTAAATATTTTTATATAATATTATACTTCTTATATATCATATTTTGAAGGATCTAGATAAATATGTCAAGTCATTATTTTTCAATATAAAATTCTAAGATAGAAATATTATTTTAAATGTTAATAAAACAATGTTTGTTCATAAACTATAAATGTATTTAAACCGGCTACTACTGACACACTAAGACTAGGTACTGATACTGCATGAGTAATGGAAAAACAAATTAAAAATATTAAAAAAATATTATATACCATCAAGTTTCTTCGGTTATGAGTTTTCAAACATTGTTTTCTTGTTTTACTAGTCTTCGAAAAATCGGTCTGTATATTTACGGAGGTTGTTGTAAGGCAACAATAATTAACAACCTAATTTGTTTCTATATATTTTTTTGGGTTCCGTACCCAAAAGGAAAAAACGGGAAAATTTCACAGGTGATGTATTTCTATTGCCGCTATAACAACAAATACTAAAAATAAAACAAACTAAATATATAAGAGGGGCTCCCATACAACAAACTTGATTTTTAACCGTTTATTGCTCGATACTAATAACGGTGACAGGTAGACGTTTTTACTATTCACAGAATATTTAGTTTTATGTTCTCTTTAAATATAATTACTTAAAATAAAATAAATAATTAAGGGGGCTCCCATACAATAAAAAAGGTTTTCGCCGTACAGTCGCCTGCAATAAGAAGTATACACTTCGTTATTTTCAAAATAATGTGATGTCGCTAAGTTATTAATAATCGAAGTAAACATTAACATGAGTAGAAATATTCAAATTATTCTTTGATTTTAAGATACTTCTGATTATATAGAGAAAAACAGAACTCTTTGCCACTATTTTGAAAATTACAATGTGTATACTTCTTATTGCAGGCGACTGTACCTACCCAGCTTAATCGGAAACTGCGAAAAGTGTCTGTAACTTGCAAGATTAGGTTACAGATAATGGTACGGAACCTTTCGTGTGCGAGTCCTACTCGCACTTGGCCGGTTTATTTAATTATTAATGTTTGACATGAAACATTGTTATACTTCCTGCATGTGTTTTCTGTCAAGAATTACATATTGTACCCGAGTTAAGGATAGACTTTGACCATTTTAATATATTTGTGGTCTAATGACCCTTAGACCACAATTATATCAAAATGGACCAACAGTTCTAAAGATTTAGAAGTGCTTGTGTAGGGCTTGTGTCTAGTCGTTCTTAACTGAGTTTCATCAAAGCCAAGTCCGCCTAGCTACCGCGACCAGCCTCAAGTAGAAAATCTGTCGCCAAGCACCTAACGGTGTGTTCCGGCAGCAATCCTTGAGAGCCAGTGAAATTACAGGCACATGAGACTTAACAACTATGTCTCAAGGTGACGGGCGCAGTGCAGTTCATGACTTGTGACGAAATGCATCTGTTATAGGCAGAGGTTAGTCCGCTTAACATCAGGTGGGCCTCGTGCTTGTCAAAATAACATTAAAAAAAAAACTCTGGCATAGTGGTATTTACTACCGTGCTTCAGAGGGTCCGTTAAGCTGTCGGTCCCGTTTGATGACTTTGGATAGCAAACGTCATAACATGGTAGTACTACATTTAGCTAATGCCCATCTGACAGGTGTCCTTAAGATTTCACTACCTAATCATGTGTTAGCTGGAACAACATCTTTGACCGCATCATCAGGTGAGAAGGCTAGCTTAACAGCAATATATAATACAAGAAGGTTCCATATCCTATGTGAATCCGTAAAAGAAGAAAATCAGGTTATTTGTATAGGTACCCTAATTTTTCCTAATAATTCGTATTATCTATTTGATGTGGCTCCATCCAACACAGCAGTTAATAATAGGAACGAAACTATGAATAAATATTTATTCAAAGGAACGAAACAACTAATTTATATCGTAACCTATAGTAAAGCTCAAATTAGATGTGAGTGTTTCCTGTTCAATAGACCAAGGAAGTGGATAGTTTGAATCTCACTTGTTACATTATTTTTTTCTTTCGTGTTTTGTTTGTGATTTTATAAGCTCTTTTGATTAATCTACTTCCTTTCCCTTTGAACTAATCCCTGCTACTTAAAAAAAAAACCAGACGCAGAAGAAAACCTTAAAAACCACAAAACATTTTCGACGACAAAAGCTGTTTAGAACTAACATTTTCACGTATATACATAACAAATATAATCACACAAAGGTAGTGTTGATCCAAAAATGAACAAGTAAGAATTATTAAAAAGTTCTTAATTTAGAATAGATAAAATAAATATAATATAAAGAATGTTTACAATAAAAGCAAGAAATTAATTATTTTTCACAAGAGCTCTCACCTTTTCACTAAGGCGAACGTGAAGATTAACAGTTCCAAAGTGAGTAGACGCGACGACAAACTTTTTCATTACAAGTCGGCAGCAAGTTGCGCCAATCCGCTTCTGTGTTTACAGCTCCAAGTTTCTCGAATCTTCCAATAGCACTATAGAGCGATGCTTTGTCTCTAGAGCTTTGACTTAACTAGTTTTGCTGGTGTTAAAATTTCTACAGAATAAAAATAAGTCGTTCAAAGAAAAGACAGTTTTTGTTATAAGTTAGTTGCGAAGGATGTATAAGGACATATATATATATATATATAAGGACATATATATATATATATATGTCCAGACTTTTTACCTGAAACAATAATTTTTTTTACTTGTTATAAGTAGATAAACCTCTTAAAAATATAAGTATTTCCATCTGTCAGGTTTTTTTAGAGAGAGGTGTAAGATATCAAAATGTATTAAAAATAAATGTTAAGCTCATCTGGAGATATATAAGCCAAATTTTTTCAACACAATAATAACATACAAACATATATAACACATACCTATGTCGAAACAGCTGTCGACTTTCTTATTAAATTCACAAAATTGGTCAAAAATTACTTTTGTAAAAGTAGGCCTTACAGGGTGGGGCAGAAGTTTAGAGGAGGTATAAAAACCAAGATCCGTTCAAAGATAAAAAGAAAATGAATCACTTGATGTCTGTATATTCTTTGAAATTGAATCTAACATTGAAAAAATACGTAGGTGTGTTATGACAAAGAGGTATTATACTCTACAGACATAGGCCAAAACCAATAAGGCATCTAATAGTTCTTGTATAAGTAAAGTTGTTTTATTAGTTGAATATGCAAAATTATAGTGGCGAAAAATCTTTCGTGAAATTAAACTGGGATATCAAAAATTATGCGAATTAATGAACACTCGTTATAATATAGTCAAAGGAGTTATGAATCTAACTAAATTGGAATATTTTCTACACCCTTTTGAAATGGGCAAAATAATATTTTATACTTCAAGGTAGTAGCGTTAACATAATGCCTTAACAAGCAGGACTTAGCCTGTTTCAGAATTTGCTACAGGGTTGCAACTAAATCTTACAACCATATGGGAGAAAGAAGTTATATCCTTCCATTTGGGTGATAGTACTAAACGATATAAAGAACAAATGAGAAGGAATGATAATTTATGATTTTATAGTAGTAAAGAGAATTTCCAACTAAAAATAACGTCATGACAACAAGGGATACAAAGGATTTGAAAGTAAATAAATATTTCATTTCGCGAATGTCTATTAGTTGACAAGACAGATTGCAGTTTCTAAGCTATTACGCCCTGGGTGTACCTGCGTAAGATTTAAATACATCCGCGTTTCCTCAGACTGCTTACCAATAATTTACTTAAATGAAATAAAGAAATGGCGGTACTATAAGTAGGTCTCGTTCTAATAGTGTTGCACAACGTAATTACCTGTGAATAAAACAACATGTCAGTTTGTTTTGATCATAGGTTAAAAATTTAGAAGCTGTGAGGGGTCATCTGGAGGGACTTGTGCTTGTTCCGTCAAAAAAATATATATCCTTTTTTAAATTGTAATAATATACTATTTACAACTTATTAATTTATGCTAACAGCATAAGTAAAAAGAAATTTAGCTATAACGTACTAATACTGAGCGGTGAATAACCAGATTTCTTACTACGAGCACATTTATCTCCAAATAGAATTAAACAGATCACATTGACGATGCACCCAAAATGTTTGGGAAAAAATGGAACAGCTACCATTTCTAGTATTGGGCTATCTGAAAAATAACATGGCGTTCCAATTCATTGTTTGGTTTCGACACAAAATTTTGCAAAAAAAAAACTTAATTTTATGTTTGTAATAATTGAATTCGTTTACGTTTTTGATACGTACGGACTGACAGGAAACATATATTCAAAGAGCTATTTGGTTTCATTGCATACAAAACCATATAAAACCTATGTGTTATTCTAAGACACATAAAATTGTACATAGAATTCATCGAGATCATTATCTGTGCTACCGTTATATACAGAACTAAACAACATACATTCGTACTCGCAAACTTCTATTATTATAATATCTGTTGAGTGTAGAATGTTATAAAGTCGAACGCAAAAATTGTTATGAATTGGTATAAGTTTATATTCAATTTGAAAAAACATTTACATTTATAGATCAAAAGTATTTAATCAAATCAGGCCAAAGAGACTATGTTTTTATTAAGTCTCTCACGTTCTATTGAACTATTCTCAAAGAACTATTAAATAAAACAAACCATTATGTTATAAGTAGCCAATGTAGGAGTCATATAAACATCAGTAAGTCGTCCTAATAATTCTATTCCCTATTAAATCACAGACGCAGATGGTCGTCATGACTATCAGAATTGTTTTACTCGTGATTTTATTCAAAGTATTAGCGATTGAAAGCCAAGATTACTACAATAGCGATATTCACCCGTTACTAAAGGAAAATTATGAGTTAAATCCAAAAGATTTTGGCTTGAAAGTCAACCGAAGAGTAACGAACGAAGATATACAGCATCTATTAAAATCGTATCGTAGATCTCACAGCTTCAGGGACCCAAAAAAGTACTGTAAATCATTTGACACCTGCACGGAATGCATCAAAAGCGTGTGGTATCCTTGCGTTTGGTGCCATGAATTTGGTTGTACAACAAAAAAGAACCACTGTCCCCAATCTTCAAATGAACTAAGAGTGATTAGAAATATGTCATGGTGTCCATACATCCATAACATGACTCCAACTATAATTTCTTCTGGAACACGTCAACACATTGAAGTGAAAATAAACATATCAGAGCCTGTAGAGAGAGATGTCATATGTCAATTGAAGATGAAGAACGGAATGACACATTTCAAGGGTGTTATATTGAACGGTGTTGTGTACTGTCATCCAGCAAAAGTTGTGATTCAAGATGGTATTGAGTCGGGAACTTTTAATGTTGTTTGGGGTGGAGTGCAGCCTTTCTCTAATGAATTACCGTTGGTGGCATATCGATGTGATTTGTTAGCAGGTGACTGTGATACTTGCAGAATGATACCTAAAGATTATGGGTGTGGTTGGTGTGATTACTCCCAGAGGTGTTCTCTCGTGGGGAAATGTAACGACGTAGTCAGCTGGACTCTAAACCGAGTGAGCTGTCAGATAAATAAGAAGTATACTTATTTTGATTGAAATATCTCTTTATATCGTGAATTTGGCTTTATTTCAAAATTATATGGTATAAAGCTATTTAAAATTGTATGTAGTATAAGTTGTTATGTGTGTACAGTATTATGACAATTTAATTGCAATTTTAGAATATTTTGTAAGTGTTTTTTTAGTAAGATCTCTTAAAAAAAAATAGTTTTCTTTTTATTTGATTTCTCCGCAATAGTATGCCCAATCCATTGATCATTTAAAAAAAGTCATTATGGGTAGAAAAATATTTAAACCGTGCTTATCATTGTAGTCTATGAATTAATGTCAATTAATTCATTGATTGTACACACCATTAGGTGCTTGGCGACAGATTTTCTATTTGGGGGTGGTATCTGGCCAGGCGGGCAATCGCTAAATACCCTTCCAACATGCGGTGAAGCTCAAGCCGGCGGTGGGGATCGAACCAGGGACCTGCGGCTCGGTAGTCCATAGCTATTACCGCTCAGTCATTATTGCTTCAAAACTTGTGGTAGAAATGCACATCAACAATTTCCTGTGGAGAAGCGCGCTCTTTTGCATGAATATAATATATAAATGAATATATACTTTAAGTTGATAAAAAAATATAATATTGTTCCTTGTATCCCGTGCGAAAACATGCTAAAAAGTACGAAACTGGGAGTACATTTTTCATAAAAAATACCAGAGACGGCATTATTCACCAACGGACGCAATATGTCTCCCGAAACTTTCCAATTTACACAAACCGATCGTAAATCTGCGAGAGCTTTGTCTAAAATATTTAAAATACTATGTTTTGTTCACGATTACGCTTGTGATTTTATTTCGTTTTTGGTTTAACGGAAAATTATACAATGAAATGGAATATACAAGTACTTGCATGTTGATTTACCATGTTATGTGAGAAATGTGGAGGTTTAATCGACAATATTATTGGAATACTTTTGATTTCGTCCAGGAAAGTTTTTGAGTTCGTCCGCGAAAATACTGCCACCATACCTATTTTACTCGCCTGCTCACAGTACTGTGTGATCTGGTTTGAAGGGAATGAGTGCCAGTGATTACCGACACATGAGTTGTAACAACTTGATATATCAGGGTTATGGACTCAAATCAGTTCATCGCTTATGAATCGCTTGTGCAGACGTTTCGTTCTTCACACACTCCATCCATACCTTGAATTATGCTTCTACACGAATTCCATCCAAACCTTGTAATTTTTTTTTTTCGCACATTCCATCCTTACCTCTAATATCATAATTATATATTTATGTTGGTAAAGCGGTAACAAGCTAATTTTAGTGGTTTCTGGTTGTTGGCGCGTTGAATTGCGCTATCGGAACTGGGATGTCGGCGATGAAGATTTTGGATAAAAAATTGCTGGTCTTGTTGAAAACTTCGGTTTATTACTTATTTCATTACAATGTTTTACTTGTTCCTTCACCCACAACGCGCAACGGTCAACAATAGAAAGAAGGGAAGTGGATACGACATTTTACATAAAAAACAAATAGTGAGTGGAACATTCATAACATACAAGAGTAGTGTTGTGAAAAATTGTCCTACCACGGACTAGTTATAGAGTTTTGACCTCAGATTTGCCACGAAGGGCTTTTACTAAACCGGACTAAAGCCGGACAACAGCCGGACGAACCGGAGACTTTGCAGCCTGAGCCACCACGTATTATCCACAATTGCATTATTTACCTCAAATTGCTCATTGCTTCAACGATAGGGGTAGATTTAGAAGGGCTCTTTCCCACATATACCATATGACTGTGTAGACACGGACTCCCCAAGGGGAGATTGTCTACAGCAGTGGAGTTGAGGACCCAATGGCCTCGGTTGCTTCTCTAGAATATCCTAGAGATGATCTAAATGAGATTAGGTATACAATATAAAATCTAAACAGTGGTTACATTATCTTTCAATCCGAAACATTGGAGACAGCATCGTAAACAGGGAAGTCTATGGAAGCAGTGGACCAGCGGCAAGGGCTGTGGACTGCTGCGCAGCGTGTTGCAACATTGTTTAGGTAGGCAGGGATTTTGCAAATGCTTGCTACAAAATTTATTGCCAAGTACCTAATGGCGTATATCGGCAGCTGTCCTTGGGATTCAGAACTTGCTACGATAAGGGAAGTAATCATATCGCCTTCCATACAAGTGTATTTTCTATATATATATTTTTTTATACCTAGAAGTACTGGCTCTCAAAGACAGCTGGCGGAACGCACCGTAAGGTGTTTGGCGGCAGATTTTCTACTTGAGGGTGGTAGCTAGCCAGGCGGGCAATCGCAAAATGCCCTTCCACTATGCGGTGAAGCTCAAGCCTGCGGTGGGGATGGAACCAGGGTACTGCGGCGCGGCAGTCCATAGCTATTACCGCTTGGCCATCATTGCTTCAGTTCGCAAAATGCCATGCCACCATGCTATAACGACTGCCATCCTTAGAGAACAACCGGGACCGACGGCTTAACGTACCCTCCGAAGCACGGAAACGCTCAGTAGTAATGTCACTAGCGGTCACCCATCCAGTTTATGGCCGCGGCGGACGTTGCTTAATTTTGCTGATCGGTTCAGAACAGCTAAGTAAACTTCGCTACGAGCGCTTCAATGGTTTTTTAATGAAATTCTTGTGTTTTTCTCACATATTGAAATATTGAAAATGAACCGGCAAAAACACACACGTTAGGGATCTAATACTTCTCGCGGGTTTCAAGCATATCATATGCTCATCATCAAGACGAGTGTAAAGCTGAGCCGGCGAGCACTTGACGTATTCGATCCCCAAAGTGTTCGTGAAGTAAATTTGCCGGTTAATTTATTATATTTTCTTTATAATTATGTTAAGTTCAAGTTTTTAAAATGAACAAATTTGGAAAAAATTGCATACATGTCCAAATAATTACGTATTTTTTAAATTATTCGTCTAATCGTTTTTTGTAAAGGAATTCTTGTCTTATATTTAAAGATAAAATAAACAATAAAAAACTTCTAGTCTTATAATAAAAGACTGAATTTAAAGACAAAATAAATAATAAAACAAGTTCCGTAATGGATCTGCCCGAAAATTACACCGATGTTGAACAATTCGTTTATAATTATGACGAAATTACGTTTTTGTGAGAAGTGCTACGAAGACAAACCGTCCCGACTACACCATCTTACTTACCTTCGGACGAGATGGTACTCAAAGGTAGATGCATCACCAGCTGTAAAACAAACTAGCAACAAGGACAACGCAGTGGTACCAATCCAGACGTCTTACTTACCAGAATTCCCTCCCCATAACCTGTCATAGTCATGCTTAAAGACGTATATATTCAGTGAATAACAGACAAACAGGCTAAGTACTTTTTGACATAATTATGGGCGTATTTTAAAATATTACCGTGAACTGAAAGAGCGATGTTGTAATACACATCCCAGATTATACCGGGGATGAATGATTTATTTTATTCACAGTTTTAATGCAAAACAAAGCTGTTTTGATTTATAGAGATTTAGAAAGTTTTGGACGGTAAATATAATTGTTCTATCTATTTTTGATATGACGGTAGACGTAATTTGTGGTTGACTGTACAATAACCAATTATACAGTCAACCACAAATTACATAAATGTGAGAAAATCTTAGAATAATTTACTTTTTGGCTTAATGAAGCTTAACTGACATAATAAATATTTAAAATCTCAGCATCAATGGAAATACGGCGTATTAGTAGGAAATAGTAAAACATTAAAAAGTCTGCATTTTGGGAATCAATGTACGGTGTTTCAGAATAGACGGCAACCTTACTAAAGTTCGCATTTAAGAACCAAAGTTTAGTTAAAGCCAAAGTCAAAATCATTCATACCATTTAGGCGTCTACGACGCTCTTATGAAGGTCAATTACAAATTTTAGTATTGAAATATTCTACATTGTACTGCCACGTTCAGCAAATAAATTGTATAGAGCCACTGCGAGAAGAACTGGCAAGAAACTCGGGGCCATTCTTTTAAACATCTTTTAACAATGTGTTACATACTTACTATATAATAGAGATATTACAATATTTGTTTAAATTATGTAGGTGACAGGCAATAGCTTGGCAGAGGCGGAATTGTCCAGGCATTTTTGTCGTTTAACTAATCAGAAACTGTGTAGTAGGATTTTTAATCAATATGTTTTTCACATGCAACTTGAATTTCCCTTCTGTGAGCGTTGTAATATGTTTGGGAACTTTATTATAAAACAATTACCTAAGAAGGACCTTTTATTTGTCTTTGCTAATCTAAAACCTGGCACCGCTATTTTATCTTTATTCCTAGTATTGTAATCGTGATTGTCACTGTTTAATTTACTTTTAGCGGAGGCGAAGCTGTGGCAGTTTCGTGAGTCCATCAATGTCTGGTTGCAGCCATGGCTTTTATTTTAGCGTATGATTCTCAAATAATACGAGGAAATTCAAAGAGAGTAACACAAGTGAAACGAGTAACAAAGTAACACGAGTGACAAGTAGTAGTAGTGTTAGATTTTATTCAAAACAAATTGTAACTACGAGTATATCTGAAAATACAGTGCTTGACGTTAAATTCACATTTTCTCCAAAACTGTTCATTTAAGTGTTGAACAGATGATGACGCGGGTTTGAATCCCGCACATGACTTACATTTTTCCTATGGTATATTTGTAATTTTGTAATGTAATCTGCATAGCAGGCGTTATTGCAAACCTAACAATATTAATATTGAACAGATGACCCAAAGAAGTGCCGCTTTAATTTTTTTGGTCATTTATGAGAAATCAGTTAGAAAATACAATAAATTTTTTGCCGCTCTTCCCACATTTAGAATTTCATGGGGATTCAGAATATTTTCATAATAATTGTTTTTTCACGGCCCTATATTACAAGATCTTACATGCAAAAGCCGCAAAATAACTGAGGCTGTATTCAGCAGTATATACATTGAAATTTATATTTCCATGGTGGTAGGGCATTTTGCGAATGCTACCAGCTACTCTCAAGTAGAAAATCTGTCACCAAGTACCTAACGCTGTGTTCCGGCAGCTGTCCTTGAGAGCCTGTAATTCAGGTTAGCCTAAACAACATCTCCGACCACATCATACTCGTACTTACCATCAGGTGAGATAGTGGTAAAAGGCTTAGAAAAAAATATACGAAAAAATATTGAAACAAAATAAAAACAGTAAAAATTTTAAAGAAAAAAAATTTAAACTTGTCGTCTTGTTCTTTCCCTCATCCTACTCATACGGGGTTAGTACAATATATCTTCTCTATGAATACAAAACTGCTATTTGGGTAATCAGCGCATCGATTTGGTAAAGAACATTATTGTGCTCCATAGGCGCAGCAATTTTTTTTTTTTTTTTTAGAAAAACATTATGTGAAATTCATTACCTATACTATATTGGAAATATAATACAGAGCTATTAGTAAAATGGTAACAACCTCTAAGGGTTGACTTCTGCTTGTTCTAACAAAAATTTTTAGGTGTTTATTTTTATGTGTATTTGACGGAATAAGCGCTCTTTGCTCGGAAGTAATAAAATATATAAAATAACAGGCACAAGAGACTTATAAGATCAGGTGGTCCAAGTGCTTATTCCGTCAATTACTCATAAACAAATACAAAAAAAAGTATCTCAAAATGTTTATTAGGACTGGCAGAAGTGAACCCTCAGAGGTTGTTAGCATTTTACCAATAACCCTGTATATAGGAAGTTTTTTTATTTATAAACATGCACATTCGAATGTTCAGAACTATCGAAAGGTAAAAGTAATATCGGTATATTGGACCCGCACCGAATTTCAAAATATATTGTATAATCTAAACAAAATCTAGAACGGGCAAATTGAACAGATGGTACGGGTCCGACTATTTCACCAGGTTACATTTGAGAACAAAAGAAAGGATGGGAAGTTGGAGTATGTTTGTTGGATATGTGGATACGGTATTTGTTTTATTGCTCGCTTTTTTTTTTTTTTTTAATTTGTTTATTGAGGGAATCATAGGTACATAATGTAATAATATTCTTCAATCATTTAGATTAAAGAATATAACATGAATTAGTCAATGTGCAGCCAACCACATTATCCACAGATTACTTAAGAATTGTAAAATAAGTTTGCTACAAGTAAGACAAACATTTAGATAAAAACAGTAAATTTAGTTACAAAAATATGTTGGTAATAGTGGGTAGATGCATCAAATAAACCTTAATTTAGACGACAAGTTTACAACAAAAGGTCAGAACTAGATAAATAATGCAGAATTATTATTTTTTTATAACTAAGAATTGTAAGAAGATTCCTAAAATTCACTTTATAGGTAGATGCGGGCAAGGAAAGTACATCGAGTTCAGTAAATCGCTCGTTGTATGTGCGAGTCATTCGGTGCATCGGTGACCGCTTACCGGCGTTGTTGTTGCATACGGAGGATGCAAATAAATGGCGCGCACACATTGCGCGTCGATGCACTGTCCTTGATACCCACTCTTTCTACTATGTTGGTACCGTGTAACATAATTTATTGATTAGCTCGATACAATCAAATTTGTTATTACAAAGTCCATGTAGTATCATTGCTTCTAGATAAATACGTCTAAAATGTAATGTAGGAATATTATATTTCTCCAAGAGTTTGCTATAGGACAGGAATTAGTGGCAACATCTATAATTCATTGTCCGCAAGTAAGCTTTTGACCATAATCTCTAAAGATGTTAAGTGATACGTTTTTACACAACTGCCCAAAAAAAGGAGTGTTCTGTTTTCAGGGTTCATGTATACATACATACAGAATGTATGTTTATGAGTTTCTTTATTCCACCTGAAATTCAAAATGGCTTAACTGATTTTAATGTACGAGATATCGTTAGATACTTCTTGATAGCGCAAGCGGCACTAGGTACATAAGAAAATTAACTGGTGGAATTTAGACGACATAATGTGATATAAAAAAAATCCTATCCCATACATTTGGGATATCAAAACGATAGGCTTTAAATACGTAATATTTTCATAAATATATATAACTTGCAGTTTTAATTACAGTAGAACGATCGACCACTTGGACACGGCAATTGTAGCGCTTGTTACTCTAAGACGTTAGTTCTAAATTCTCGTTCCCACAGTGATTACTTCTTTCAGTGCTTTTCACGCCTACTTAAATACAGGACCGCCACCTACTCGACAAGATGGACTAGTTCCAAAAAAAGGAAGATGAACGAATATGTACTAAGCAGGCTAAACTTAAATTGCAATTCTCTCTGAAAGACAGCTGTCAGATGCCCTTAGATGCTGATGACAGATTTCCAGCTTGAGAGTGGTAACTGGCCAGGCAGACATTCGCAAAATGACTTATCACCGTGCAAAGTGTTGGAGTTTACAAGCAACTTGAAGGTCTCTGTCATAGGCTGTCATAAGCAGAGGCATAACGTGCTCTCCAAAGTACGGAAGCAATCAGTAATAAATGCCACTAGCGGTCACCAATCCAAGTACTGACCGCAACGGTCGTTGCTTAACCTAGTCGATCAATAAAGAACGACTACGCATGCCCCACGAAAGCCAATATCATGATTTACCTGCTGATAAGTGATAACATCGGCTCATTATTTTCAATTGATTACCGATCTATAGAGAATAAGACAAGCATAATCTGTAAGCAAACATTTCTAACCGCAGTATGGCTGCTTCTTAACTGACCCAAAAAACGAGGAGTCACACACAAGTTGACGCGTATTTTTTTACGCGTCAATTTGTGCAATTTTAATCACTTTTTGGCAAAATGGATGAAAGAATCGACATCTGTCAGCGTGCTCGTGGTGGACATTTGCCAGATATCATTTTTCATTGCTAATTGCCAAACTTTTCTCTTCGTAATACAATAAAAATTTGAATCATCTTCATCTAAAATGTATATTTTATTTTGTTTTAGATAACAAAACCCTTGTTGAGAAACCCTTCATTTATGACCACGCCTAAATGTTTACAGATTAATTCAATTTTATTGCTTTGGGTAGAGTACGCCTTCAAATTGGTCCTATTTGAATTTTATCAACATCAGTCAAGTATATGGCAAATTAAAAAGCTTATTGGCCTTACAAGCATTAATACAAATATTACGAGTAGAGATATCATTTTTCATTGCTAATTGCCAAACTTTTCTCTTCGTAATACAATAAAAATTTGAATCATCTTCATCTAAAATGTATATTTTATTTTGTTTTAGATAACAAAACCCTTGTTGAGAAACCCTTCATTTATGACCACGCCTAAATGTTTACAGATTAATTCAATTTTATTGCTTTGGGTAGAGTACGCCTTCAAATTGGTCCTATTTGAATTTTATCAACATCAGTCAAGTATATGGCAAATTAAAAAGCTTATTGGCCTTACAAGCATTAATACAAATATTACGAGTAGAAAAATCAGTCAAGAATTTTAATTATACTCATTTAACGGAAGTAAGTATTTACAATATGCCTATACTTGGATGCCACGGTGGTTGCAATTCTTGTCGATGGTGAAAATTTAAAATCTTGTAAATAAAATGCATCGTTTTTAGGGTTCCGAATCTTAAAAGGAAAAAACGGAACCTTATAGAATCACTTTGATGTCCGTCTCCGTCCGTCCGTGTCCGTCAGCCAAGACCATTTTTTTGAAACGCGTGGACGTATCAAGCTGAAATTTATATCAAATATTCAAGTCTTCTGTTTCTTGAGCTGTAAAAAAATAAAACTTCTAAGCCAATGCAATCAAAAGATACAGCCGTTTATGACTCAAATTTTAGACACTCGCAAGGGAATCAAAACCTACAGTGAACTCAGAATCCTGAAATTTGGTACGAAGCAACCTCTTAGAGCACAGATATAGGAAAAGTTGCGAAAAGCAATTGCAATAAAATTACCATAACTTTTACTATGTACTTACAGGTTTGTACGGAACCCTCGGTGCGCGAGTCCGACTTGCACTTGGCCGGGATGTTTTTTTTTGTGTGATAGCTCTTTACAGGGTGTACCGATTTTGAGCTGACGAGTAGTATTTGAGTTTTTTTTTTTTTGCCTTAGAGGTTAGCCTTTGACCTCTATCTCACCTGATGGTAAGTGACGATGTGGTCGAAGATGTTGTTTAGGCTAACCTAGAAGTACTGGCTCTCAAGGACAGCTGCCGGAACACACCGTTAGGTGCTTGGCGACAGATTTTCTACTTGAGGGTGGTAGCTAGCCAGGCGGGCATTTGCAAAATTCCTTACCACTATGCTATAACGACTGCCATCCTAAGACAACAACCGGGACCGACGGCTTAACGTGCCCTCCGAAGCACGGAAACGCTCAGTAGTAATGTCACTAGCGTTCACCCATCCAACTGTTGACCGCGCGCGACATTGCTTAACTTTGCTGATCGGTTGAGAACAGCTAAGTAAACTTCGCTACGAGCGCTTCAGAGTTTTCCCTAATAATGCTTATTTGATGTTTGAAATCGGTTTATTTTTATTAATTTATTTAATTTAGATAATAATTTCCATATAATTTTAAGCTTAACGCATACACTATAGTATTAAGGTAACATTGCATGGTACAATATATATTTATATATGTATATTCTCATACTTAATATATAGCCTTCTCCATATATCTTACATCTGTACCGCAGTTTCTTGTTCAAACATCTGGACATTGATTCTTTCAAATTGGCACAGTAAGTGTATTGTGCTGTAAAATCCTTCGTAGTGAGTGGATGAACAGATTCTGAGCTTGTATTGGATGTAATGACAGGTAGGTATCTATTGCTGTTTTTGTAGCAAACTATGCGTTTTATTATTTAACTATGAGTGCCGCGCAGCAGGTTCATGGTTCGAATCCCGCAGCGGGTTTGAGCTTCACCGCATGGTAGAAGGGCATTTTGCGAATGCCCACGTGGCTAGCGACCACCCTCAAGTAGAAAATCTGTCGCCAAGCACCTAACGATGTGTTCCGGCAGCTGTCTTTGAGTGCCAGTAATTCTAGGTTATGCCTGTTAATACCTTTGACCACATCATCACTTAGCATCAGCCGAGATTGTGATCAAGGGCTTAGATATCAGCAAAAAAAAAGTGATTGGCTTTGCAGCAAATAAAGTTACTAGGCGAACAAGACTTAGAACTAACGTCTAGGAGTTACAAGTGCAGTGCGGTGTCAAGCAGAACGAGAATGTCACACTACCACGGTAATTCACAGACGTGATGCTTGACGTGATAACACCTACATAACCTTATTATATCAAAATCAGTTAAATAGTCTATAAAAAAGGGGTCTTATTACTAAACCTTCACTGTAAATCTACCCCCACGTCCATCTATCTGTCCATCCTTCTGACAGTGGAGGCTATATAGATTGTAAAAAGTAGCTGGTTAAAAGGACTGACTCCTCGAGTCGTTGCTCATTGCTGACCGTCGTGATGTCCCCGACCATCTGTTTCTTCACTACAGAGCTGTTTCCACCTCCCTCGATCTTTGGCGAAGTTCAGAGCATCTGTGATCGTAGTGTTCAGGATTTTGTTGGACTACGTCTCCTGCGTCGTTTTCCTTCCATCTTCCCTGTGACTATTAGTTTCTCCAAGTTGTCGGAGGGTTTTCCTGCTATGTGGCCGAAGTATTGCAGCACTATTTTGAGGCAGATGCTCGATAGCTTTTGTGTTATCTTCAGCTCTTTAAGGATGTTTGTCGTACGGGCCGTCCACGATATGCGTAACATTCGCCGCCAGCACCAAATTTCAAAAGCATCAAGGCATCGTCGGTCTGCCATTTTAACGGTCCACAACTCTGCACCATACAAAAAGATGAGGACTGACTAGCAAATATAAATAGTAATAAAAATAATAAAGTTTATTAACAATTTTTTTGGAATTTAGGGTTAATGTTCCATTCGTGGACCAGTTAAGAGATTTTTAACTTTTAAAATTCATTATCATCACTTAGTAATTTACCAATGATACATTTCAGTATTTTCAATGATTATTTGGGCTTCACTCTGATGACTTATATACATCGTATTATTTTACAAACAGCATTTATTAGTACATGCACCAAAAAAAATAAAAAGTCGAAATGTACTATCCCTCGACCATCACCAACCAATGCCTGACCAGGCAATGCTCTATTAGCTGACCACTAACAAAAGCGTTAATAAGGGCAATAGATGTAAATTAAAACATGAGTTACTAATGAATTGTTTATTATAATTATATAATAGCATTAAAACATATTTTTTAAACTAAATCTGTATTCAATAAATTATATCTAATGACTTAGTCGACCGATCGAGATCAAACATTGGAAGATTAATTAATTAATTATTAACTGTTAATTGTGATAATCTTCATAAAACTATCTAACCGTTCATATTTTATTTTTACTTATAAGTACCTAGTTAAAACTTAAAATATTATCACATCTTCGTTTCTAGTAAGAACAGAAAAAAAAAACTAAAATTATCTTTTAATACGTAAGAATTTACGATATCATAAAGTTACGAGCACCTACGACCTAAACAGTAAAAGGCAGGAATTTAGACATTTCTTTGATCAGGTAAAAACCTCTTTTGTTGGTTAATACTGGTGTATCTATACGCTCTACTATATCTTTTCCAGAGTACCATATTTTGTCTGGTTTCTCGGGCCACCTAAAAGTGTTTCCCGTGGAAAAAGTCATTGTGCTTATTTCAAAACAATGCTGATCAACACTCTCCACCACTCCCGGAAAGTATTCTCCTTCGTAAGTTATTATGACATAGTCTCCTTTAGATAGATTCTTTGTATTATTTCTGCTGAGAGGTGTGTTCTCGGAATCGGAATTAGTACTTTCATTTACTTCTCGCCCGTCTTGTTCTGATGTTTTGTCTTCATTACTTTCCGTTTCACTATCACTCCATATAGCTTGTCTTTTTGTTTTTGTGCTTGTCAATTTTCTTTCACTGAGTTGTTTAGAATTTTTCGCTTTTGGTGCTTTTTGAATTTTATTGGCTCTAATTTCCTCGCGTTTTCTTTTTCTTTTCAGTACCTCTTCAGTTTTTCTATCCTTCTCTTGTTCTTTTATTTTAAAATATTCACGAAATGCTGATGATGAAACTGCTAAAGGCAAACGTTCTTTGGTATGTTTCTTTATTGGCGAATCTGATGGAAACAGAAGGTGATTTCCAAATGCGGGACTTATCTGTTTTTGTTTCTGTGCCATTATCTGCAATAATTTAGAATTGGTAGTGATTTTGTCGTATCGATTGTTTTATCAGATAAAGATTTATCTGTCGATGAAAAATCACTCTCTTTTGTTGATACAGAACTTTGTGATTGTGGATATGAGTTTGTTTTTGGAGAGTTGTCTAAGATACGCCTAGTGGAGTTATTTTCTGAAGCTGCTGATGGCGCTTTATTAATAAAGGGACTCGGAGGAAAATACTGTTGGTTATAAATGGCGCTAGCTTCCTGTTCTTTTACTTCAGGGGTCGTATGTGGTTTGGGAGATTGGTAATTTCTATCAGCAGATGTCACTGAACTACACGTAGTGGACTCTATAGGTGAAGCTGGTGTTTTCATAATGGAGGGAGACGGAGGCATACAATCTTGACAGGGTGAGGATCTACCCTCTTGTACATTTAAAATAGGAGACACATTTGTGGTACCATGTTCTTGCAAATTATCTTCTGTAACCACATCTTCAGCAACTTTTTCTTGCAAACAGTGCCGACGGAACTTCTTCCACACATAAAATAATTCTTTTGCTGATTCATCACCTTGCCATTCTTCATTCTCAGCCCTCCTGAATTGTTCCGCCCGGCCGCGCCTCATAAAGGACTCCATCAAAAGAATTGTTTCTATTCCGACTTCAGTAGCGCTTGGTAAAACTTTTCGCACTTCATTGTCCATACATTTACTATAGTCTACTGCTGAAGGATCAAACGGGTATATTCCACATCGTTTAAAACCGTTTGCTACTATTTGGGGTGTGACTTTATGTTGAAATACTTTGGATAGCAGGGGTGCAAATCCAGCGCGGGTAATGTGCTTATTGCCGGTGCTTTGTTTATATTCGAACACAGTGTTTTGCCAACCACTTTTTAAACACTTAAAAAGTGATACGTCTGCGGGCTGCGTAATGTGCGTCGAGTTTGGATAAAGCGCGTGCACTAGTATTTGATTTTCTGCGCAGTACTCAGATACCTGCATAGTCATATGTGAGCGGTGGCCATCAACTAAAAGCAATACCGGTTTCTCTACGTTTTGGCTTTTTGACCAGGGATCAAACACATTTGCTATGTACTCATAGTACAATGGACCTGTCATCCAACCTTTAGGTGATCTTCCTATGGCCCAATCTGATGGAACATTGCACGCTATATCTTTCGAAATTCGGACTAATGGATAAACTATCATAGGTGAAATAATTTCGCCCGCGGCATTAATACAGGCCATTACAGTAAGCTGCTCCTTTTCTTTACCTGATTTGATCTCAAAAAAGTTTTTCATTCCCACAGGCCCTATTACCCGTCCTGACTGAGGGCAAGTTTGAAATCCAGATTCGTCTGCGTTATATATTCTTTTTGGGTCATCAAGGATTTCCAACGCTTGTTCCTCGTTTAAATATTGCTTAACGGACTCAAACCATTGTCGTAGATCAACCTCTGAAACATTTGCTCGTGCTGTCGATATGCTCTCCGCCTTTTTTTCACTTAACTGCGGGTGACGCTTCTTAAACAAGTCAACCCATTTTCTCCCCGGACGGTTACATTTAAAGGGCGTTTCTCGTCCATCCTCATCGATAATTTTTTTTACTGTATCGACTAATGTTGATCGTTTTAGTGGTATGCCTTTTTTAGCATTTGCTTCTATATACGAAACTAAAAGCGTTTCCTCTTTATCAGTTAAATATGTCGCACGACCCATCTTCCTTGATTCTGGCACCACACCTTTTAATTTGTTACTGAGCGTGTTGTGTGGCACACCATAATGTCGTCCTGCTTCTCTTAATTTGAAACGACCTTCGCGACATGCTTTTATAGCTGATTGCATGGCCGACTCTGGGTAGCGCAGATTTCTAACATTTTCCTTCTTCTTGACTGTGTAAAAAAACAATAATCCTTGATACCACAACAAAGCAAAAAATGGTCGAGCATTGAATCAGCAAATTTCCTCTCAGTGCCAATGGATGACCACCCTGGTCCACTATTGGAAAACGACCACTAATAAGGTTAAGAATTCTTAATAACTGTACATACACAACAACTCTTATTTAAAATCAGAGATATGGAGCCCTTTTGTCATTAGGTGTCTTTTCCAATAGTCGACCACATTGGTCGGAGTTAGGGAAATTATTCAAAATTCGGCTCTAAAGTGCCGACCAGCCAACCAAAACCATACGACCATCGAAAATGCAGAAATAATGCTTTTAGTTAGTTGATTAGTACATCATTAACACCGCTGTCATGTTTAAATAATAAATATATGTAACACTTTCAAGATGAATAAAGATTACGCAAGGTATCAATAAAAAATGTTCTTAGTAAAACAGACAAGTACTTACCAGGAGCCATCTTTACGTCAAAAAAACGTCAAATATTACGACCAATAGGGAGCGGCCGTGTAGATCAGGTGATCAATATAGTGTTGCCATATGAATTGACATGAAAATCACTACTCAGTGTTGTCGGTATTTCTTACTTTGGGCGTTTTTTTACCTTTTGGTCGAACGTTGGTACATGGTCGACGAGTAGAACATTAACCCTATATACATTTTGGATAGGGTTTGTAGTTATATGCACATAAAACAAGTATACAAGATGCAAAAGCTATCTATTAGGATCGTTGATGGTAGTTATAAACTGTGTTACAGTCATCAGCGCCCTCCGGCTGGAAATGACCTAAGTACATAACCTTAAATTTGATAATTTGAAATTAAACAAGTATAAATTTTTTCACCCATTTTAGTGACCTTTGCTACGTACGGGATCGATTGTCATACACTCAATCACTCACTCAGTCAATGACTATATCCTCAAGATAGAGGAAAACACTTTTCAGTTATTGGAAAGTAACTCATGAACGACTAGACCAAGATGAAATTTAAATGGGACTACACGAGAAGTATTAGCTTTCAAATAAAAAAAGAATCATCACAATCGGTTCACCCAGTCAAAAGTTCTGAGGTAACAAACATTGATTATAATATCATCAAGATAGGAAAACACTTTTCAGTTATTGGAGCGTAACTCAATCAGTAAATATACAGTTAATGTGCATATATATTTTGTAAACCACATAACTAAAATCAAAATGCAAGTCATCAAAATAAATTTGAAAGTTATGACTGAAATAAAATACACCGGATCTTATGTGGTCTAGACGGTCAATATAAGAGTATATATAACGATCACTTTTTATATCTGTGAGTTCGTAAACAGATAAAATAAAGTGTCAGGTGCAAACAACAGTAAAAAGTTGAGGTTGAGTGTTTTATTGGTGAAAGCTCTACAAGCTTTAAAAAAAATTACCAGCCTACCTGCACTGTTTTGAAAACTATTTAAATAATCTTATATCCTTAAATATATATTATGCAACATGTGCGCAAAATTGTTTATTACAATCGAGACGGGTTTAAATGGGCCTAAATGGAGTAGAGATTGTAATATAGAACGCGGATGAGTTTCATACGACGTTTTTCAACACACTCGCGAGGAACAAATACGAAAATTCGATAAGAAAATATTTTCTTGAACACGTGTTTTTTTGATGGCAATAATAATCTGATTAAGAAGGTTTATAATTAAATCTTCTAAAGTTCTACTTCAGTAGGTAAAAAACTCTTTGGTTTGTTTTTATATGAAAAAACGAACGAAACAAACTACAATCTCCTTGTTGAGAAGTGTGGAAACGTTGATTTTTTTATATTTAAAACACTATTTCGGTAAAGTAAAAAAAAGCACGTATGCGTAATATTATGACACTAAAATTGTTGCATTTAAAGGCCGTTACGAGCGAGTGTGTTGAAAAGAGAGTTTAAGTATATTAGTTAAATACATATATAATATCGTAAGTATCAGTTACGGCTCCACCGATTTCAATCAAATCTTGTACATAATAATTATATTGTATAAAGTTTTGCACGACTGCCCAATAAAGGAGAGTTATGTTTCAGGGTTCATGTATGTATAGATGTTTGTGAGTTTCTTTATTTCACCATAACTTCTAAACGGGTTAACCAATTTTAATGTATAAGATATCATTACATTTGTCATAATAACCCAAGTGACACTAGGTACATAAAAAAATAAACTGGGAATTTTTATACGCCATATTGTGAACAAACATTTTATTTCTTCCATACCCATCGAGTTAGGTATCCAAATGAAGGTCTTTAAAAAAAACAAAATTACATGAATATATATAACTTGGAGTTTTAATTTCCTGGGAACGATGTTTTATCGAAATATGATGTTTTATAAGAAATAGTTCTATGTGAATAATCGCGTCACTACTATCTCACACTACTATGTCACACTAATAGACAGGTGTGGTGCTAACCATCAGGCGTCTATTAATATCATCATTTCATTACAAAAACAAACAAAAAAATGTATACATTTTCGTATAGCGCCATCTCTTAAATGTTTGATGTACTAACTCGGCTAACATCAAAGTGTTAGGGTAGGTACGTACGTAGAAACACAAAGTTTATATGGTGCTTTAAAAAGGCTATAACGCCGCGTGAAGCTAAACTCCTTCATTTTATTTTTACTGTTAAAGCTATCATCAATACGTACACAGACAAATGAAAAAAAATGATATTTGATTGAATTGCAGATGTGCTCCATTGTGTTTGTATTAAGCAGGAGATGTCAAGCTTTTTATTCACTTCACGGTGTAGCCATTAATTTTACCTTAGTTGCTCAAGTAATAAATGTTTGGTTATATAGCATTTTGCAACTTGAACTGAAAAATCATGGCAAGTACATAAGAATGCGTTACGGAGCCTATATTCTTGAGAGTCAGCTCTCATAGTCTCTTTACAGTTTACCGTAGCTATTTATAAAGCAAAAAGAGGAAAAAAAAGAATAATGAAAGAGTTTCCTTAACTTTACTGTACTGTATCAGCCTGATAGTCCACTGTTGAACACAGCCTCCCCCAATATGCGGGGGTTTGCCATAATCTCCAAGCTTCGCATGCTGCTTGGGGATCGCAGTGTGAAAAATCAGTTCCTCAGAAAGTGCTGCTGCCCACTTTGTGGTATTCCCTGAGCCTCTTACGACATCCACGGGTAGAGGTGTTACATTCTAGCCCGGTAGCCAGGCAGTATAAATAATTTCTCCACGGGGTGACGAGCTAGAATCGCACACCCAATCTTCCCGTGGCAGTCATAGCATAGTAATCGAAGCAGCGAAGAAAAAATACCAGAAGGTCTGCAGCAGCGCCTTCTGAAGAACTGATCTTACACTGCGGCCGCAAAGACACTTGCCAAGAGTGGGAATTATGGCAAACCTAATGGAGAAGGCATTAGCTCAACGGTGGACGTTATGACTGTCGATGTGATGAATATTTGATGTTTGTTTAATTTTACTGTGAATTTTATTTAATCTTAATTTTAACTTAAACAAATATTAATTCAGCTCAGAAAATCAATAAGCACCCATTATACAATTACAATATGACCTACATAACAAAATACCCATTATCCACATAAATACTTCAAATAAATATTCCCTTGTCAACAAAATTAAATTGTTTGACAAGCTTATATTACAAAGTGGAGTTTACTCCAAGTATCTACCTACTTAGCTGCGTACATTTGCTTGCAAAAAATAAGTCGCATCAACTATCGTATAAACACTGATTAATTAAGAGAATAGTGTTACAATTTTGTGAATATAAAAACTTTCTGTTCACCTAGTGTTCATAGAACCACTAGGGCTTTGTGAGAACTGAAGAACTCGCGAGTGAAATATGTTTTTACATATGTAACCATAGAGATTTTTTCCTTCAGTTTCTGTGATCTGTGTATGTAACCCATATATTTCCACTTATTTTTTTTAATTTTAATTTCTGATAGACGAGAATGTTCCATATGAATATCGAACCTGTGCTCATAATTTCACGAGAATTTGTTGAGAAATGCAACTGTGGGGAAAAACAGCTGAATTTCCGCCAGACAGACAGATAAAAGCATTTTGCCTAAGCTGATACGGAGATGCTTCACTTGCACTTCACACTCTGTACTGTAATGTATCAGCTGGATTGTCCACAGCTGAACACATCCTCCCACATAATCCCCGCGCTTCGCGCGCAGGCATCTTAAGAATCGGCTTTGCGCTTGCTCGGTAAAACATTAGTCGCCAACGAAATTTATTGAGTCCCATGGATATTTTACCTGTATTTATTATAAACTAAGTATATTAAGCTCCTAGGTGTACAATTTATACTCAAATTTAATTTGGGTACATTGAATGCAGGGTTGAAGTTGCTGTGAAAACTATTTTAATAAAATGTGGTGGTATTTTCATCAGGACAGCTTATTCACCTGTATAGAATACTGAAGCCATCATTGTGATAGTCAAATTGATAAAGCATGTTCTTGCTTAGGAACCAGCGTGGGTTTGAATCTACTGTATTAAAGTAAAACTTTATAATAATAACAAATATTTTAAAAGTATTTTAAGAAAACATTTAGTTAATTATTTAATAAAAAACTTACAAAATCTTTATAAAAATTATATATATCTAGTGGCAGTGTTTTCTTAAAATACTTTTAAAATATTTGTTATTATTAAATATGGATTTCCGCAAAGTAACGCCTGAATGTATTCACTAAAAATATATACTATATTTTTGATTTTGTAAGTTAGTTCACTTGTTGTTGGTAGATGGCGTTAAAGCAAATTTAATACATGAGTAACAATTCAAAGCAACACTTATGGATATTTTACTCGTAGTGTTTCATTATACGAGTAGGTAGGTATTTAAATAGTAAATAAAATATGATTAACAAAATCCCTTATAAAGAGTACAAAAAAAAAATGCTAAAGTTATTCAATCCGGTTAAAGTACCGACACAAAAAAAAAAAATATTTTAAAAAGCCTTAATAATTATGTGCCTTTTTGTTTGGCCACAAGTGTAAGAACAGCAATTATTTTATTAATATCTCGAAGGCTGAGCGGCATCAAGGGGATGCCCCTAATATGCGTTTAAGAGGTTAATTTCATTTATGTTCTTCGTCCTTAAACCACAAATAACGATAAGCTGTAAAATTTGATACGGTTTTATGAACAATTCTTGTTACAAGAACTTTGACTGAACTGAAAGGCAATAACTTTTATTATACAATATGCATCTCAAGAGGTGGAGCACTTGTTTGCTTGTTACAACATTTATGTTAAGGGTGTTATACTTATATAGGTAATGGTATTTATTGGACAGAATCTCATTCACTTCTGATTTAATAGACATGAAACATGAAGATTATATGAAAACCTGATGTCAGAATTTATGATACTACGACGGCACAGATGGACTGGTCGCCAAAGAACTCCTGAGACACGAACACCGACGCAGAATGGCTTGTTTGGCTATTTTCCATAGGATACATTTCAGTGAGCGTACGCTAGAGATTCATGACCTTTTCCTCCTTCTACTGCAGGACAAGCAAAAATACTGCAAATTATCACCCCTATCTTGTGTAGGTTCCAAAAATTAATACGCAAGGATTTCGGTCCAATTTCTTATTGTGTATAACACAAGAACGGAACTCCATATCTACAAGGTCTGCGAGCTACAACCTTGGCTACACCGTCGCATATCTTCAGGTGAGTTGGTAGCCCAGCGTAGAACTAAACAGTAAAAAAAGAGTGAAGCACCTGTAGAAGGGGTAACGAAACCTTGAATTACTACTAACCTACTGAGTTTTGGCTCGTTTCTCGAGTGTAATCCGACACGTCGCTGAATAAAGGTTATAACTTATAAGATATAAAGTACTGCCGTAGTGTACGTTAGTATTAATGTGTGAAAACAAGTGAAACCACCATGTGAGCTATCAAATTTAAAGGACTTATTTTAGGCCATGTTTTAAATACAATCAAAGAACATTTCCAAAACATACCAAGTTTAGTATTAAAAATTATTTGGATTTCTCCAAATACGATAATATTAATGTTTTTTTTATAAATATACCTCAAATGAGACGTCATGACCTCTATCTAACCTCATAAAAGCAATTTTTAAAATATTTAGATTGGTCTTTAATAACAAAATACTACGAACTATATACAACACCACAGCTACTACAATAGAAGCATTTAGATACCCAGAAGTCATTGTAGACTCACAGGCAGTCTAAATGCTCGAAGCCACTACCAGATGGAAATATTTAGAAAAAATATAAAAATATTTAGATTTATTATTGTATTTATTATATTTCTTTATTAAAATGTAAAAACAGTAGTGTAACAGTTGAATAAACTTAAGTTGAAAACTTATTACAGTTTTAATAGCTACGTATAAGGTTGACATTCCTCCAGTGCGCACAAACCGATTTGCGTCCACCTTCAAAATACAAACAGCGAAGGAGTGGAACACCCTCCCAGCGTCTTTGTTCCCCGAGGGTTATAATCTGGATGTCTTCAAATATAGAGTGAATACGTATCTTCTAGGCAAGCATGCTCCACTGTCGACCGCGTCGTCACTTACCAACAGGTGAGACTACGGTCAAATGCGTGTCTATTCAGTATTAAAAAAACGTGTTCATAGCACTGGAATGGAAGTCCAACCTTGATTATTTGATTTTATTTCAAAGAAGTGCTTGAAATGTAATGATGTGTTATATTTTCAGAATTCGCTCAAAAAGCCATCTAATAAGACACAGTAACAGTAGAATTATTTGTGCAAGTTCGTCCAGGGATGTACCTCCACCATATCTATTTCTACCATCAAGCGTGTTTACAGTAGTGTTCCAGTTTAGAGGATATGGGTGCGGGTGGAATTACAGGCACATGCGACGTCACAAGTGGTAAACTGCATCTGTTTCAGGCACAGGTTACCGCTTAACACCAGGTGGAACACGTGCTTATTCTATCACGTTAACAAAGAAAAACACACCATATACAAAGAAGAAAAATCTTTATTTATAAAAGATATCGTCATATCTTATCTCCGAAGGGTCTATCACCCTATCTATATCTCGGCGAACACCAGCCCGAGCATAGAGGTGCACTGAAAAACCGCGTCGCGAGAGCATGAAAATATCACGCGCTTATGCTGAGTCGTAGTATTATTATATGTTCTATGGCTGAGTGTAACCCTATTGCCTGTAATATTTACGAACCACCTCATTTTTAATTTTTAATCTTATTATGTATTTATATTATTTGTGTGGAAATAAATAGATATTTTTCTTTTTTCATTTAATGTTTTTCAGAATTGCAAGTTATTTTGACAAATTATTATTTTGACATATATTACACGTGTGCCGAACCTGTACCTGTGCGTGTCGTAAGATGCGTTTAAAGGTAAAATACCGGAAGGTGGGCAGCAGCGCCTTCTGAGGAACTGATATCTTAAACTGCGATCCTTAAGACGCCTGCTAAGCGGGTAAATTATTGCAAACCCCCCTTGATGGGGGAAGCTGTGTTCAGCAGTAGACCATCCAGCTGATACAGTGCAGTACATATTTTTACGACGTAAACAAAAAACGCTTCGTTGAGAAAAAAACTGTTCTTCGTGCAAGCCAAGGGTGTTGAAATCAATTTAAAAAAAAACAAAAATCTTTTAATAAAAAAATATGATCAAGTGTAAATTGGATTTATGTGCTTGTTATATTTATGTCTTCTTAATTTTACCGAAAGGTTTTCACTTCTACCCCTGTTTGTACAAATGACGTGAGACGTCGTGCAAAGGCCGGTTTCATTAAGACAATGGGTTTAAATTGCCGTGGTTAGATAGACTGACGCAAGTTTGGGTGGTGTAAGGGATAGGAGGAAAGCTGTTCGGAAGATTTAACTAAGTAAACTCGTATACGTAGTAGATAAACGTAAAATATGTAGAATTTATTTCAGATGGAAAGAAATGACCAGCGGGTCTTGAACCCCCAACCTCAAAATACAGTCCTGGTGCATTTCCAACTATGCTATGGAAGCGGGTGCTGGACTGTCGATTTTTTTGCATATGTTTGTACACACGTTTTCTAGACGTTGGTGACATCTACCTAAATAGCAACAAACTATTTACATAGGCTTTTCTTAATTTGACTAGTATTATTTTATAGAGCATTGCTAAGTGAAAACATAGAGAATATTTTGGATGGAAAAAGCTGATTTTTTTTAATGTCTGATAGGTTAGCCTTTGACCACTATCTCACCTGTTGGTAAGTGATGATGTGGTCGAAGATATTGTTCAACCTAACCAAGAAGTACTGGCACTCAAGGACAGCTGCTGTAACACACCGTTAGGTGCTTGGCGACAGATTTTCTACTTGAGGGTGGTAGCTAGCCAGGCGGGCATTCGCAAAATGCCCTACCACCATGCTAAAACAACTGCCATCCTAAGACGACAACCGGGACCTCCGAAGCACGGAAACGCTCAGTAGTAATTTCACTAGCGGTCACCCATCCAACTCCTGACCACGCGCTACGTTGCTTAACTTTGCTGATCGGTTGAGAACAGCTAAGTAAACTTTGCTAGAGTGCTTCAAAGACTTCCAGCGGGCCTTATACCCGCTATCCCAGATTTCCATCCTGGTGCATTTTCAATTATACTATGGAGGTGGGTTTTATGCAATTGTTATTATCGTATTTTCATGAATGTTGTTTGTTAAAACATACTTTCATGAGTTTTCTTTTGTGTTGTAGTTTTCTCTTGTGCAAAAAGAAATATTATACTAATCCCATAAGATTTTAATACGCTTCAATATGATTTGCGACTTGTGTGAAATCAAGTAGGTTATTGTGCGCTTGAAGCAATCGGCACAAAGCGCCCGCAAGCCATAAAAGCATTCAGCTTTTTTTAGCCCCATAAATCAAGCCAAAAGTGGGTGCGCGCGGTCTAATCAACAAAGCTCATGCCTTGGGTTATAGGTAATCATTTGATACTGAATGTTTACTTTTTCAACCAGTAATTGAATACGCAATCAAATTCGTGAAAGATTTATTTACTTTGGATGTAGTCAAATATGAATGCCCCCTATATAGTACACAACGAGTCAGTCTGTAATTTTTATAAAGAAATTTAACTGATGAGTTGATGACCTATATCAGACTTTTTCTGGATTGTCATTGTTTTCGAATAGTAGATAGATGAACTAAAAGCACCATTATTGTATTGCACAAATATTTTTAGGGTTCTGTACCCAAAGGGTAAAAACGGGACCCTATTACTGAGACTTCGCTGTCCGTCCGTCCGTCCGTCTGTCACCAGCCTGTATCTCAAGAACGGTGATAGCTAGAAAGTAGAAATTTTCACAGATGATGTACTTATTTCTATTGCCGTTTTAACAGCAAATACTAAAATGAAATAAAATAAATATTTAAGGGGTCTCCCATACAATAAAAGAGGTTTTCTCCGTACCTACCCAGCTCAATTGGACACTGCGAAAAGTGTCTGTAACTTGCAAGATTAGGTTACAGATAATGGTACAGAAACCTTTGTGCGCGAGTCCGACTCGCATTTGGCGGGTTTTTTTAGTTACTCAAAAGCATGCGTTTTACACTTTCTAACAGTTTAATCACTTTATTAAACAAAACACATTAGCCAATGGCACGGTTGAAAATAATTTGAACCTTTAAGCTTCATATTGCGTGCGGCTGTTAACATAGAACATCGTACCAGCGTCTCTATGCGATTTTTTTATGGGATTATTACGCACAAAGACCACCTGATGTTAAGCGGTAACCTCTGCCTTATAAAATATGCATTTCGTTACAAAAGACAAACTCTGTGCCCATCACCCTGAGTCGTACAGTTGTTAAGTCTCATGTGGCTGTAATTTCATAATTACTTTCTGGCTTTCAAGAGCTGCTAACGTAACACACTATTAGGTGCTTGGCGACGGATTTTCCACTTGATAGTATACATAAATACCCTTCCACCATGCGATGCAAGCTTATACCGGTGGTGGAGATCAAACCATGGACCTGCGGCACAGCAGTCCTTAGCTATTAATGCTGGGCTATCACTGCATCCAAAGTACTAAGTGAATATATCTTCTTGGTAAGCAGGTGTCTTGGTTACCCGTGGGGTGCCAGACTAATATCTCAGCCCCCCATCTCTACCTGTGGGTGTTGTAAGAGGCGACTAAGTATAGCACACCAGAAGGTGGGTAGGAGCACTTTCTGAGGAACTGATATCTCACACTGCAATCCCCAAGTCGCCTGCCAAGCGTAGGGACTATGGCAAACCCCCCTACATTAGGGGTGGCTGTGTTCGGCAGTGGACTATCCGGCTGATACAGAAGCAGGTGCCAACGCCGACTGTGTCTTCAGTTTCCATCAGGTGAGACTGCTGTTAAACATGTGCTTGACAAATTAAAAGAACCGGTGATGGAATCCAGGTTCTTGAGACTCCAAATCAGCACTTTTACACATTCACCAAAGTAAACATACACATATGTACCTACTAATAAACCGCTAAAAACATGTAACATGTACCATGGAAGACAAACGAGCAAAACAGAGGCATAGTTAATTCCCGGCCACGGAAATAACGTGCATTAGTCAACTGCAACTAGTTGTAATGGAGTCTCATATCTACTGCAATTACTTTAACCACTAAAGTGATCACGAACGAGAACTACCTGTCGACTGTTACTCATCCGTTTTAACCAACCCGTAAGGATCATACTCATGACGTATGCTTTCGTGAAAGACGATATCCTATAGTCTTTCAAGAAAGCTTAAACTTCTGCATGATATACCCAGCGCGCTGATTTTAGGTCCTCTTTGAAGAAAATTCCTTCTCAGCGGATAATTAATTGATAAAGAAACAAAAAGAGTTTATTGTAGAGTTTTACCTGTACAAAAGTCTTATCTCATCATGTGATTTGAAGAAAGATGGCAAACCAGAAGAATTACTAAACAGTTTTCAATATTGGTACGCTAACCAGACTAATTATGTTAAGTGGTTGAATAAGCTCTGTGAGTTGTACAGGTAGGAGTACGGTGTGAGGCAGGGGGGTATATCATCTCCAACGCACTTCAGCGTCAATGCCTTCGTAGTGGAGCTCAGTAACTTGCGTGTTGGTTGCAGAGTTGGTGAGTAAGTATCAATAAGATCAGTAACGTGGATAACATGGTGCTCCTGGCGCCATCGGAGCACTGCTGAGGAGACTGTAAATAAAAGTGAATTCATGATTTTTAAGGCCACAGTAAGTGTCCTCAACCCACCCCTAAATCATAATATCACAATGAATGGCAAATTTGAACCGGGTGTGCAAATGTATTAATACCTAAGACATATTTTTACCGAGAACCCTAAGGATGATGCTGATATTGAGAGGAAGTGCAGGGTGTTGGTAATTCGAAGAAACATGCTGGCCCGCAGGTTTTCCTACTGTACAGACCAATTTGAGATAACTCTTTTCAAAGCTTTCTGTCAGGGTCTGAACACGATTAGCTGTTTAGAAAAGTCACTTGAGACTCTGTGCATACACTATAATAATATTTTCAGGATGATGTTGAGTCTCACTCGTTTTTGCAATGTCTCCGGAATGTTCACGCATGTCCATACCGATGGCTTTTATGCCCTTATTAGAAATAAAGTAGCTTCACTGATGAGGAGGGTGCGGGAAAGTAACAACGTCATCTTGAAAATAGATGATCAGAGATCACCCCCTCTTGGACATTACATGCGAACGATGTTTTCGCATGGAATGACTAGTAGATATCTGTCAAAGACAAAACGTTACAGTTGTTGTCTGAAATAAAGAGCGAGGTTAGATATCAATAGTTCATAGTTATTATATTTGTATTAATACTTGCCTATACAGGGTTATTGGTAAATGGCTAACAACCTCTTAGGGTTAACTTCTGCTGGTACAAATATTTATTTTATATATATTTTTGAATGTTTTAATGTGTTTTTGACGGAATAAGCACGAAGCGCACTTGATCTTGTCTTTTGTGCCTGTAATGTAATTCAAATATTTATTACTTTACTCGAAGTAAATATTCAAAACTCTATTCCAAGGGAGCACAGTGTTGCCGCGGCGGGCGCTCTTAAATTGGAGTAGGCATTAAAACACAAAAAAAAAAAATTCAAAAGAAAAAAGTTCTTCTCAAAATTTTTGTTAGGACTAGTAGAAGTCAACCCTAAGAGATTGATAGCCATTTACCAATAACCCTGTGTATGAATTTCTGTTGTCCGAAATTAACATTTTGATTTACCGTATCTTTTACTACCAACAAGCTTGCTTTTGACTATTATCTCACATACACTTATGAAAAGTGCAGTAAGAATGTGTTAATGAAGTCAAGAATGATAATCAGATTTTGGTCAGAATGTGATTTGGCTTTTTATTACTGCGGCTAAAATATACTATTAGTTCTTGTTGTTAGATTTTCTACTTGAGAGTGGTAGCTAGTCAGGCGAGCATTTGCAAAATGCTCTGCAAAATACTTTTTTTATGTTATTCTGACAGAACAAGCTCGAGGCCCACCTGATGTTAAGCGGACTAACCTCTGCCTATAACAGATGCATTTCGTCATAAGTCACGAATTGCACTGCGCCCGTCACCTTGAGACATAGTTATTAAGACTCATGGGCCTGTAATTTCACTGGCACTCAAAGACTGCTGCCGGAACCCACCGTTAGATGCCTGGCGACAGATTTTCTACTTGAGGGTGGCCGCTAGCCAAACTGGCATTCGCAAAATGCCCTTTCACCATGCGGTGAAGCTCAAGCCCGCGGTGGGATTCGAACCATGGAACTGCTGCGCGGCAGTCCATAGCCAATGCCACTGAGCCATCACTGCTTTAAAATACACCTTTCAAAATACTAACGAGCAGTGCGCCAATCCATAACTATTGCCACTGGGTCATTGATTCATCGTTGCTTTAGAATTTACCAGATCAGTGATAAAAATATGCTGTTCAAGTGTCCAATTCTATTATAACGTAGATACAATTACCAAAGGACGCGTACAAAAACAAATAAATCGATAAAATTCACGTCACCATAAATAAAAATCTCATCGGACTCGGCGATAGGTAAAATTAAAAAAAAATGTCATAACTTCGAAAATACGAAAAATCGCGGAACATTCATGGGGTGATTCAGATAGCCCTCTAGGTCCTCTACTTCCCAGCTTCAGTATATCACTACTTCCTGGGACACCCTCTATATATACTTTTTTACGTTATTGTTACGGAACAAACACTCGACCCACCTAATGTTAAGTGGTAACCACTACCGATAACTTTAAATAAGTAGTTTTTAATTTTATAAATTACTAGCTTTTTGGCCGCGGCTCCTCCCGCGTTTATTTCGGTTATCGCGCAAAACCACTAACTTCTTTTTGCGCAGTTGGATAAAAAATCCTCCTTCCCTGAGTCTCAAACTATTTCCATACCAAATAACAACCAAATCAGTAGTTTTTAAGTTTATTCGTGTCATACAAAAATACAAATCATTCATCTTTATAATATTATGTAGGGTAGATGTAGATAAATACCTATATACAGTATTTAAGCTTGTTATGAGGCACGTTTGAAGCGCTCGTAGCGAAGTTTACTTAGCTGTTCTTTACCGATCACGTCCGCCGCGGTCACGAGTTGGATGGGTGACCGCTAGTGACATTACTACTGAGCGCTTCCGTGCTTCGGAGGGCACGTTAAGCCGACGGTCCCGGTTGTCGTCTTAGGATGGCAGTCGTTATAGCATGGTGGTAGGGCATTTTGCGAATGCCCGCCTGCTAGCTACCACCTTCAAGTAGAAAATCTGTCGCCAAGCACCTAACGGTGTGTTCCCGCATTTCTCCTTGAGAGCCAGTACTTCTAGGTTAGCCTGAACAACATCTTTGACCACATCATCACTTACCATCAGGTGAGATAGAGGTCAAAGGCTAACCTATCAGGCTTAAAAAAAACGCTGGGATTAGCACCTAAAAAGGTAAATATTGTAATTTGTTCATTTTGTGAATAAAACTAGGTAGGTATTATTAATCTCAGGATGATCACGTCAAAACTCCAAGTGAATATTTTTATATGTTATATCTGTGACCTTTAGCTCGTTCAGACTAAGTGCTTTTTGTGGTTACGTAAACGATAACAAGTTCAATGCCTGGTTACTATATTGATAACAATAATTAGGTATGACATGTTTCGGTAATACGGTATGGTTAACGCCATGCTCGGTAGTGAGAGATTGTGGCAGCTGGTGTTCTCTTTCAGCGAAGCGGAAATGTAATGAAGGCATGTTCACTACAAAAAAAAATATATGCGCATATGGAACAACAAGAACCTACCTCTCTAACATCTACTACAATATGTTCAACCTTTTTTATTAAAAATACAAATTTCAGTCAGATTTTAGGGTTCCACATCCAAATGGTAAAAAGAGACCCTATTACTAAGACTCCATCTGTGTGTCTGTCACCAGGCTCTCATGAACCGCGATAGCTAGACTTTTGGAATTTTCACTGTCGTATTTCTGTTGCCACTATAACAACAAATACCGTAAAACGGGGTTACTTTGCGAACTGGGGTAACTTTGATGATAGCTAAACTTGGTAAGTTTTTTCGTATATAATGCGTGATACTGAACGAAACTAAAATCTTGTTTATTCTGTTGGCCAGACTGACATGACAGCCATATTTTGCCGAAACGTTGACTAGTAACTATTACAAGAACCCGGTAAAAAAAATTCTTAAACTTTAGTGTTAAATAGCATTAAAAAAATTGTTTGAATAACTTCAGTGGTACAACCGTAAGTATTTTTGTTTGATTTGTAATGTTTCGCTATTTTAATTATAGGTTTCTTTAAGATTAAGAGCATGTTAGAATTTTTTGTTTACGGCCGCCATTTTATTTTCCATGAACACTTTAGTTTAACGGGGCTACATTGATAAGGTATACGAGGTGACTTTGATAGCTATCAATTTCACCCCAATGACGGTTGGGTCTAACTTTATATTGTGTAAAGTATATGTTGTCAATTTAACCCCTATTTCTTGTTTTGTTCTAGCTGCCTCATGGTTCATACCTACAAAAAGACAGCGGGTAGCCGCAATTACAAAAATTACACAGAGGCGATAATGGAAGAAGCAATAGAGAAAATCACAAACGATGAATTATCCATTAATGCTGCTTCACTTCAATATAAAATTCGGCTACTCATTCCCCAGACGTGATGGTTAAAGAAACGTAGATTATTTTTTCTATATTCAACATGTTGATTTTTGAGATTTTTATTTCATAAAACAGATTTATATAATACGAGTAGTTTTAAGTGATAAAAATGATTGATCTCGAAATAATGTTGAGTTACTGTTACCTTATTAGTTATTTTCTTGGCGTATTTATTTATTATATTTGCGTTGGCGTATTTATTTGAGGTTTATACTAATAATAATTATTATGAGACTCTTGTGATAGTTTTAAGTGGTAAAAATGATTAATCTGATAAGTGGATGTTGAGACTGATTAAAACTTACTGTTCTTATCTAGGTTGTTTACATTGTAATACCCGCTATCAAATTCACCCCTTGACTCAAAGTAGCCCCAAAAATATTCAAAACGCAATAATATCTAAACCGTAGTTTATAAATTATTTTTTCTTTTTGATTTTTGTTATGTATCGGGGTGACTTTACGATGACATGAAAAAAAAACGTCATATCAAATTAGCCCCATTATCAATTAAACTTTGATAAGCAGGTATTTTTCAATTTATTTTAAAAGTATTAACAAATTTATATTTTTTTGTTACAATAATTAATTTACGTAATGAGTCTTCAATACAGTATATTTTTCACATTTTTATAGTTGAAATTGCAAGCGTGAGATCCATTTAAGGTTTAAAATTAATCAATGTCACCCCGTTTTACGGTACTGAAAATCGGCCATGTGCGCATAAGACACGCTTACGTGAAGACTAAAAAAAGGGTTCAGTATAATATAGTATCTAATGTTGTATAGATAATGGTACGGAACCCTTCGTGTGCAATTCCTGTTCACACTAAGCCAATCTTATTTTTATTTTGGAGACGTTGTACATCTTAGCCGGGCATTTAAAATGTTCTCAAATTTAGTTAAACCAGTTGAACATATAAATATTGTTTCAGCTTGAAATAATCAATCTTACCCGAAAAGTTGTTTCAATGGCATATGGGTTGCCGCGTCTTTGACACATCTTCCCTGAGTAAGTTGTATCGTAAATAATGACTATCTATCATGTATATGTTTGTCTAGGCCAAGCATGTTCAACTTGACAAAAGTTTATCGTAGTGATTTATCAACTTGCAATTTTATTTCCTCTGCAACAAGCTCCAACTTTTCTCAGTGTAGAAAAAACTAGAAGTAATTGTTTCCATTACAAAAGTATAACGAGAGGGAAAATAATGTCATGTGCGGATTTTTACTGTCATTGTAATTTTGTATTGTAATTCGTGGAGCAGACATCAACTCAAAAATATTTTTTTTTTGTATATATAACAAATTGAAATTGGTTTTATTAACTAGTTAAATGATATTTTATGCCTATCTAGAAAGTTCCCAATTTCTAGTCCAAACAATGTCTGTAGACCTAATTAATTGTAATGAAGCTCCGATAGCTGTCAAATTCGGCATGAACACATATTAAGTCGTGTCATTTCACCATGGAACGCTACACGCTTCAACAACGCGTAAAAATTGTAAAAAGGTATTATCAAAATCAGTGCTCTATTAGCCTAACGTTTCGTGCATTGCGTCTAATTTATGGCCTTCATGGCCGTCCTGCAGAGTCTACAATCCGTCGTTAACTGAAGAAATTTGATGCCTAGGTTAGATGGTATGGATCTCTCAAACATGTGGTTCCAACGATCTCTCAAACATGTGGTTCCAACAGGACGGTGCCACTTGCCATACAGCACGGGAAACATTAAATTTATTGAATGAGAAATTCCAAGGCTTTGTCATCTTGCGTGGTGGCTACATCATCTGGCCACCAAGATCGTTTCACTTAACACCGCTCGATAACTTTCTGTGGTTAAGTGAAGTCTCTAGTCTATGCAGACAAACCTCAGTCAATTGCCGCCCTGAAGGCCAACATAATTCGTGTTCTTTGTGAAATTAAGGCCCATTTATGCGAAAATGTCACCCAAAATTGGTCCACCAGGATACACCACCTACAGCTGAGTCGCGGCCACCATTTGGCTGAAATTATGTTCCATACATAATGTCAGCAAATATCCTTTACAATAAAATAAAAATTGTGGCAATATCACTTAAACAGGTATTATTATTTTATTTTTAAGTTCGATCACTGTTAATGTAAAATCCTTTACTTATTGTCTACGCTTTATACCTAACATAGTAATTTTATATATGTTTTTGGCTGACCTAGACAAAGGTTCAGCCAAAATACTGGTGCACGTGCCAATATTACGTATATTCAAACTGTTTTTTAACATAAACATATTGCGCTCTGCCTCATTCCTGACACATTCCGCCAAAATATGAGTAACATCCTCGACAATGTTGTTTTGTATACAGTTCGAAAATTCGGTTATTCCCATTAAAAACGTAAAGCTTATATTGAAAACTTTTTGTTAAGAGTTATTTACTTTAATGCATTAGTGATAAGACTGGTGTTCCAATCATATCATACATAAGTGATAACTTTTTTATATGATAAATTCCCCGAACTATGAGAGCTTGCTTTTATTCTCGTGCATTTATATTTCTGGTGCAATTTTGTGACTTACCTCTCATTACTTAGTAGTCTCTAACTTAAATACGAGCAAATAATAAAAATTTATTAAAATATTCAAACAGTTTCATTGTTAACAATTATGATTTATTGATATACCCCATATATAAATTTACAATATTTAGGTAAAGTTTTTCCCAAGGTATACAAGTAATTTATTAATTCAAGTCTTCAAATTCATTAACAAAAGAATTGGGTTCACACAACCATTCCGGTTTCCGCTTGCTCAAATCATCGATGTTTCTAATAACTTCACGAACTGCTGACAATTTGGGAAGCTTCCTTACCCCCAAGTAAGCTAAGTTCGGATCTTCTTTGTTCATTGTGCGAAATGGATGCTTTCTATACAGAACCATTGTAGCTTCGTTAATTTTTCTGAAAACAACTGCAGGTCTTTGTACTCCATCGCAAACACATGTGACATTTAATGCTCGTTCAATTTCTTCGGAACTGTTGATAATTTGATATGGTAATTGTAAAGTAACTATGGCCCCACTATTTTGTATTTCCATGATAGTTTCTACTGTTGGTACATTAACCTTATCACCACAGCTGCATTTTTCATCACCGACTCGTAATTCGAACGATGGACACAATTGAACCCTCATAATACTTGGAAATACTGCTACTTGCACCCACCTGCCAATGGAACAAATCTGTACTATTGGAGGTAACAAATGAGCATAAGCATAGCAGAATTAATATTTTAAACATTTTATATAAATATGTGTTAACTTTACTGCGGATTTGTATCGCGAATAGTCTTTGAGATAAAACTGTTGCTTATATAGTATTTTGAAGACCTCTGGGTCACTTTATCTAAGTTTAGATAAACGCATATCATAATATTATGTAAGTGATAATATATTGTCAACAATCTAGAAAGTTGTAATATTTATGTTATTATAAAGTCCATTATGACAACGTAAGTTTTATGTCTCTTAGGTTTCCCCATAGATCACTATCGCACCTGATGGTAAGTGTTGATGTGGTCGAAGATATTGTTCAGAGTAACCTAGAATGACAGCTGCCGCAACACACTGTTAGTGCTTTGCGACAGATTTTCTACTTGAGGGTGGTAGCTAGCCAGGCGGGCATTCGCAAAATGCCCTACCGCCATGCTATACGACTGCCATCCTGACACAACAACCGGGACCGACGGTTCAACGTGCCATCCGAAGCGCTAAAGCGCTCAGTAATAACGTCACTAGCGGTCACCCATCCAACTCATGATCGCGGCGGACGTTGCTTAACTTTGCTTATCGGTTAAGAACAGCTAAGCAAACTACGCTCATCGTCATAAAATAAAAGTAAATATATTTTTATACACTATATGATACTTAGCAGGACTCAAAACACACATTTGGTTGGTTTTAAGTATTTTTCTAGAGAGTTAGATAAGACTTTACTCATTCAAACCTTGGCGCTTGTATATAACACTGTTTTTACACCAGAGCAAGAAAAAAAATAAAAGGTTTCTTGTTATTGGACCCCATTATTTTTAATTTGTTAGGCATACTTCTATTCTACCACATATTCTGTGAAAATTTCAACCGGCAAAGCAGAAAAGAGAGCAAAGTTAAAAAGCTGTTCTTATGCAACGTGTAAAGGTAGGTACCTATTACATGTGTTAAGTTTTTTTTACTTGTATATTGTTTTTATAATTATCTAAGAATAATTATAAAGCAGTCGCTAGGTATTTTATACCCGGCCTTTGTAATCAGTTTACTTACTTTTGTTTTTATCATACGAATTTATTCAAAAACTTCATTACATGTTTCATTCAGCCTGGTACTCTGTCAGATAATATATTTCTTACAAAAATATTAACATTGTATAAAATAAATACGAATTTTAGCCAAATATATTTTTGTTTTTAGTCGTACAATAATAGAGCAACTAGTTCAGGTGATTTTAACGAAAATGATAGTTGTTACATTGTAAAACAAATATTATCAAGATCGAAAAAATATGCAATAGGATATTGGCCAGATTAACTACTACTACCACCTAATAATTAGGGCGTATTCCATTTGACGCCAATTTCGTTATTTTCGATAATTATGACCATATTCTGCGTTGGTTGTGATCACTGTGATCGTCTGTAACTGTTCTCCCCTGTTCCATTTAGGATAAGAACGCTAAGAATCACACTAAAATTTGCCACTTTTGACAGTTTAGATGTAGGTAACAAACTTTTCCTGTAGCTTCATAGCGTTTATGGCGAAAATAATGCCATGACCCAAGTGGAACAACTTTTTGGGAGTGTGATCGTTTTCATCGTTTTTGGCGATTTTAACTCCAAATGGTACGCACCCTTAATAACTTATAGTTACTACGACCTATAATATTAATATGGAATGGGATTGAATTAACAGATATGAAAGCCAATTTATTATCGTTTATTCTAGATTAGCCTGAACAACATGATCGACTATATCATCACTTACCATCAGGTAAGATTGAGGTCAAAGGTTAACCTATCAGGCATAAAAAAGTGAAACAGGGAAATGCACCTAATTAGCAGCATGACACCATAGAGCAAGTCATGCAAGTAGAGCAAGCGTGTCCATGGTTCGAATCCCGCCGCGGGCTTGAGCTTCACCGCATGGTGGAAGGGCAATTTACGAGTGCCCGCCTGGCTAGCGACCACCCTCAAGTAGAAAATCTGCCGCCAAGCACCTAACGGTGTGTTCCGGCAACTGTCCTTGAGAGCCAGTGAAATTACAGGCACATGAGACTTAACAACTATGTCTCAAAGTGACGGGCGCAGTGCAATTCATGACTTGTGATGAAATGCATCTGTTATAGGCAAAGGTGCGCTTAACATCAGGTGGGCATCGAGCTTGTTCCGTCATAATAACATAAAAAAAATTGGGATAAATGAAATATAAAAAATTACTTGAGCATTAAAAAATAATTTAAGACTCTCCATTGAAAACAATGATTTTGAAACCAATTCAGAAAAATTTTTTTTCAATTTTGTCTATGATCAAAAGAACTGACAGGTCAGTAAATTTCAGATTTGTTTACAAAAAATAATTAATTTTATTTTCAGATAGTAGATGGGCATTATCTGCCCATCAACCGCATTCTTCCAATTGGAATTTTGCGAGGTATTGTTTGTAGGGATCCTGTGGGCCCCTGTAGTTAGTTTCATTAGCTTATTAATTTCTAATCGGTTATTTTTTGTTTCCATGGCAACGCTGCCTGCGACACCTGCGCACTACGGACTTCGACGACGTTGTTGACGCGAGACTTCATCCGGGTCGAGACGTCACCCTAGAGATTCTAAGATAAGCTTTGATCAATTTTGTAAACAATGCTTTGTACCCAAACAATGAATGCAGTAGTTGGGACTTTTGTATCGCAAGACAGCCAGATGTTGTGTCCGCAGTGCCCCCAGGCTCGATATTTTAAAGGTCAAAAAGGCCTCAAAATTCACCAAAAAAGGTGTCATAAAAATTTGGAAATTCCCCTTTCGGCGCCAATAAATAATCAAACAATGAGTAGTAGCAGTGTTGCGAGCCCTGCTACCCCTGCCAAACCGTTTTGGGAGGTTTTAAGCTCGTACAAAAATAATATTCCTATTATAAAACGCATACCTCGGGGTGCGAGAATTTCTGTTGCCCAATCGTTATCTTGTTCGATTAAAAACGTTTTGGCTACTAATACTACGCAAGCCTGGGAGCATCTTCTAGCATTCCCGTACCACGTATTTCACGTAAATTTTGATCCTTCTAACAAAAAATCCCTTACAACTAGAGTAAAGGAAAACTGCGTGAAATACAGGGCACGGGAAGAGCAATCTTTTGGCTCAACTTTAATAATTCCGCCACTGCGGCGGAATACAAAAACAAATAATGTCGATTCAGCTACTATTAAAATAGTAGAAAACAAAATTAATGATGGTGACATCAAAAACGCGGCACGCATCTTGTTTTCGAGTGATACAATCGCCCCTTTCACATCTGACACGTTGAATTCCCTAATAGAAAAGCATCCGCCTGCAACTGCAGGTCTCCACGTTCCCGACTCTCCTGAACAAAATAATGACATTGTTGAGGTGACCCCACAGGATGTTTCTGCAGCCGTGGCATCTTTTCTAAGTGGCTCAGCCGGTGGTCTAGATGGCCTGACGCCTCAGCACTTAAAAGATATTTTATCTTATAGTTCTGGTGAGGTAGGCGAGACACTTCTAAGAGATGTGACGGCTTTGGTTAATTTGATGTTGTCGGGTCAGGTCAACAATGAAATTACCGAAATTCTGTACGGTGCGAATTTATGTGCCCTCAATAAAAAAGATGGTGGTATTAGGCCTATTGCAGTAGGCACCACTTATCGTCGCCTCACAGCCAAATGTGGTTGTAGGAAAAAGGTTGCTTTTTTAAGTAATCTTTTTCAACCACTACAACTCGGTTTTGGTTCGCAGGGTGGTTGTGAGGCTGCTGTACATTCACTTCGCACATTTCTTGATCAAAATTGTGGAGATGTGCTTTTGAAGGTGGATGTTAAAAATGCATTCAACTCATTAGATAGAGGCACCCTTTTGACTGAAGTGAAAGATAAAATTCCGGAATTATACCCTTTTCTTTGGCAATGTTACGGCAAACCATCAAAATTAACATACCAAAACAATGTTATATTATCTTCCGTAGGATGTCAACAGGGTGATCCTCTGGGACCAGCCATCTTTAGCCTTGCTATCCACTCAATAATTCAACGTCTCCAATCAAAACTTAACGTTTGGTATTTGGATGACGGAACCTTAGGAGGCGATGCGAACACGGTATTGAATGACTTGCGAGTACTTAAAGATGATTTTCGTCTTATTGGCCTTGAACTAAATTTTTCCAAATGTGAACTTTTTGTTTGTGATACTTGTCCGGATAAAATTTCGATTATTGAAAAATTCAACTTACTTGCGCCTGGTATAAAATTAGTAGAAAAAAGTTCGCTCCGTCTTTTGGGTTCACCGATTCTTGACGAATCTTTGTCACCATTTGTCGAAGAACAAATTCAAAAGTTTAGAAATGCTTCTAGCAGATTATTCAAAATTAACGCCCATATGGCTTTTACTATTGTTAGATTTTGCCTTTTCGTTCCTAAATTTACATACTTTTTGAGGTGTTGTCAGCTGTGGAAACACAGTGAGCTTCTTTTAAGCTTAGACAATTTATTAAAAGATACGTTAATTTCGGTTTTGAATGTTGAGATGGATGATAGGGCTTGGGTGCAAGCTTCCCTCCCTGTGAGGTTGGGGGGCATAGGGATACGGAAAATTTCTAGTGTGGCATTACCAGCTTTTTTGTCTTCTGTACACAGTACACACAAATTAGTAGAAAAAATTCTTGCACCATCTTTAGGCTCTTTTGATGTAGCATATCTGGCTGAGGCCAAAACCACATGGGGACTGGCTTGTCCAAATACTGAGTTCCCAAAAATTTTGTCATCTCAGAAACAGTGGGATCGGCCCCTATGCGAGCTAGCACGGAAAGATCTTTTAAATACGTGTCCTAGCATCGCAGATCGTGCTCGTATTCTCGCTGTTTCTGTGTGGGAATCAGGTCTTTGGTTACAAGCCATTCCTTCTTACAAAACTGGTAGCCTTATAGATCCTTCCGCTTTTCGTCTCGCTATTAGCTTACGCTTGGGTGCAAGGTGTTGTGTTGCACATCACTGCCAGTGTGGTACTGCAGTTGACCAACTCGGTCACCATGGCCTCTCCTGCTCTCGAAGTGCTGGTCGAATTTCCCGCCACGCCAGCCTTAACGATATCATTCGCCGGGCTTTTACCAGCGCCAATGTTCCAGCTGTTCTCGAACCGAACGGTCTGATGCGTGACGATGGTAAAAGACCTGACGGCATGACTCTGGTTCCATGGAAGTTAGGACGGCCCTTAGTGTGGGACGCTACATGCGTAGACACTTTAGCGCCGTCACATCTTTCTGAAACCAACGTGGGGGCTGGCGCTGCGGCTACTTCGGCGGAGCAACTCAAGCGGCGCAAATATGCTAACCTCGGTATGGGTTACATATTTGAGCCGTTTGGTGTAGAGACGTTGGGTCCGTGGGGACCGGGAGCTCATCGTATTTTCCAAAATCTATCAGAGCGCTTGGTCGATGCGACGCTTGACCAAAATGCTGGCACCTATTTGGCTCAAAGAATAAGCATTGCAATTCAACGGGGCAATGCTGCCAGCATGCTGGGCACGCTGCCAACTGATAGTGGGCTAGAGCATTTGGACTCCCTATGAGTCCAAATGCTTTTATTGTAGTGTTGTATATAGTTTGTAGTATATAGTATAATAGCAATAGCTGTAGTGTTGTATATAGTTTGTAGTATTTGGTTAATAAAGGCATACCGCCATAAAAAAAAAAAAAACAGAAAATAATCTATAGTGCAATTGGGTCTATGAGTCGGTTGTCATCCTTGCATAAACAAGTCAACTGCACACCCTGCTTCAAAATGTGCACGTTGTGTTTTTATATATTAAATGTATACACGTAGTATCTCTAAAATGCTTTAAAATATCCCGTCGACAAAATCATTGAATTCATTTAAATATTTATTAATAAAATACATTTTTATGTACGCTTACAACATGACTAAGTTGGTTCTTAATACCGCCATCTTGTGTTAAGTCATAGAACTTCTCTCATTGTTAGCTCACGTTGGTGTAATAAGTAGCCTGGCTACGTGATTCCAGAAAATTGTGTAGATGGCATGCTAAGCAAGATGAACATCTGCTTATTTTACGTAATGGCGGTACTAGAACCTGTTTCAGAATGTTCAAGTAAGTTTCGGGAATACTACCCAGAACATAAAATAACTGAATGATAAAAAAGACAGTTAACAGCGCGTTTCAAGCTTTAACCGATAGATAGGCTAAATCGGTGACTGTGAAACGCAAATATAGTGTTTTATTTATTAAAATGTTCTGGGTAGTATAACCGGAACTTACTCCTACATTCTGAAACAGGCCTTAAGTATGCCTTTTTAAAACTATTAAGTAAGCCTTTATTTAGTAGCTGTAGGTAGTGTAACAAAACATTTAGGCAACCTAAAGACCATTGGAATATGTACTTATTGTCAATATTATTTTTATCTCTAATGACGTGCCAATGAGTGGACGGGGCATCGCCCGATTTAAAACTTTTTTTAAGCCATGATGCTACTGACTGCCACGCAGCAGGTCCATGGTTCGAATCCCGCCGCGGGCTTGAGCTTCATGTTGGAAGGGCATTTTGCGAATGCCCGCCTGGCTAGCGACCACCCTCAAGTAGAAAATCTGTCGCCAAGCACCTAACGGTGTGTTCCGGCAGCAGTCCTTGAGAGCCAGTGAAATTACAGGCAAATGAGACTTAACAAGTATGTCTCAAGGTGATGGGCGCAGTGCAGTCGTCACTTGTGATGAAATGCATCTGTTATAGTCAGAGGATACCGCTTAACATCAGGTGGACCTCGTGCTTGTTCCGTCACAATAACATTAAAAGAAAAAAGACGGGTTGCACTCCGGGAGTGCCGGCAGAAGTGAAAACTTGATTATTAATTAACGTTGAGCATGTTTGATATTTTGGAATGGTTAGGGAATAATTTTGCACCAATTGCTTTATCAGTATAAAAGTACTATCATTTATGTGGTAGAATACAATATTCATTTATTGCGCTATCGTACACAAACATGACAATTTATATTACATTAAAAATTTAACACTTTAAAACTATTACAATTATTTTACATTAAAAAGTTCATCTCTCCGAAAAATCAACTTTCATCCATAATTTCAACGACTTTTTCACCATCATGATTACCAGAACTATCATCGCCAATCTCTAAAACTGATACTATAGGTTTATGGTAGCTGAAGTAAGAAACGAACAGTTTTGATTCGAACCTATTTAAATGTCTAATAAAGACCGCATCAATAGTAGTTTTGTATTTCGTTGTGCTAAGATTGCGATCATTCGACATAGTTAAACCAAATTCATTAGATAAAAATTCAATTAATAGTTGATATTAATATCTATGGGTACTTATCATTATGAAACAATATGAACAGAAAACACAGTAATTTTAAGAATTAGGTATATTAACCCGGCGAGGATGTGGTAGGGTCTATTTGACCCTGCTCATTTTGTTTGATGTACAGTTTTTTTACCTGCAGTCGCATGCTGTCGAGTTTATCAGTAGCTGTAGTCAATAAAATACCCTCCCTTTTTCCCACCTCCACTTAGTCGGGTGCAACACGTGCAAGCAGGTAAACGTGCGCAAACTCAAATAGGGCAATTATGACCCATATATAGAGATGATTATTAGCCTAAAAGACTAGATAATTACTGATTTTGTGATAAAACATGATATATCATATAAATTCCTACCAAAAATTACCAATTACTTGTAATAATATTTGTATATGTTGTTTTTTTTTAATGTATGGCAGAGTCCTGCTAAAGTTGATTAAAATAAGACTTTTTGTAAAATTTAAATAATGAAACATTTTATACGCATAATAGTGTTTCTTTTCATGAAAATCCTTCTATAAATAACTAATGCGTAAGTTAACTTCCTATCCTATGTTAAAAAATTGCAATGAATACTTTTAAAATATGAATCAAATACAGGGTCATCAAGACCCTCCACATCCTCGATGTACCCTTTTTGTACCACATCCTCGCCGGGTTAACACAGTACAGAATTAGGTATAATTACAGTTGATAAGTCATTAAATTTTACAATGTCAAATTAAAAATGTAATATATATGTATATTTGCTTCATATATCCTTGCCTTCATATATTTTTACCTACCAGTCAATATATTAAAATAGTTTCCTTTAATTTTTTTGTACCTCATCACCTTCTTTAGTGTGTCTTCAGACATATTTGTCGTAAGCATGAGCAAAGTACCTGTTTCAGCCTTCCTATCACTAGCCATCGCTTTGTCGTATTTGCTGATTTCGGCGTCACCTGCTCCTTCGACAAGAATTGGCTTCTGGAGTTTACCTTCTACTGCTTCTGTGGCACCTTCTGTGCCTCCCAGCATGATGGTAACCTTATACTTCCATGTTGACCAATTTTGTTTGCCTTGCAATTTTCCTATATCTATTTTGGTATTGAAATCCATTTTGTGGACCCTCTCTTCTTATTTTTCTCTGGGGACCAGAACCTCTTAAAGCAAAATGTTGATTCCTAGCAGAACTACAGTGGAATTGAAAATGAGTAGAGTTCTCAAAAATATATATAAGATACCAATTTTTACAAATAAAAATATAACACACTATAAGGAACTTGTCAAGAGAAGTTTTTTATTCGATGACATTATAAAACTAACAAACATTGGTTCCCTAGCAACCACTACACTATGGTAGTAGTCCAACCTCTTTACACTGATGCTAGGTAGGTTAGTATATCACCTCAACAATACTTTTTACTTCCATGCCATAAAGTAACTTACACTGAGCAAGTAATATATATAACTTATATATAACAATAAATCTTTTACTTAATACCTACTTACACATAAGTTGATGTTGAGTTTTTTTTTAGTCCCACTGCATTTGGCTTCGCACGTTTTTGATGTAGTTGATTGTTCTGTCATCTTGTGGTTATTTAGAGAGGGGATAGCTGTCTACTCTCCATCCGTCTTACGCTTTCTCGATCAGGTCACGTGTCCTGACGCGAGTTTAAGATTTTATACCCATTACAGAAAAAGTGCTCAACGCCGCTAAAGAAGTTTTCACTTCAACCGTCTTACGCTTTTTCGATCAGGTCACGTGTCCTGACGCGAGTTTAAGATTTTATACCCATTACAGAAAAAGTGCTCAACGCCGCTAAAGAAGTTTTCACTTCAACCGTCTTACGCTTTTTCGATCAGGTCACGTGTCCTGACGCGAGTTTAAGATTTTATACCCATTACAGAAAAAGTGCTCAACGCCGCTAAAGAAGTTTTCACTTCAAAAACATTACTGGTACTACTAACTATACCTTACCAACTACAGAAGAGCCAGACCCTATCAAAAGATGTCGTACCTACGTACAGAAAACGCATTATTACATAAATAAATATAGAGTCAGTTTAGGAAGAGAATGGACTTTGGATTTGAGGGCACGATTGTGCTCTTAATTACGCCTAGCGAGCAACACAGTAGCGTGCTTGTTTCATTTTGAATCTCTTACCATTTTATTAAGCTCTTACCATTTTATAAGACTCTGACAGAAAGAAATTATACTTCCGATTACAGTTCCTTTAATATGGAATAATTACTAATATTACATTCTGTTCAAGTTATAAATATATAAATCAAACTAAAAAAAACAGACATATTTTGCTATAATATATTCCAAGCTTTATCAAACTTATCCACATATTGTATTCAGACACTGCATAGGTAAAAGCCGGATAGCTGAGATCTTTACGAACAAGCTCTATTACTAAAAAATATGTACTTAATAAGAATAATGTTACATGTATTACAGTAGATAGGTCTTTTATTTTGTATACTAGCCTATTTTTGTAAATATAATTAATACAGGTTTTGAGTGAATCCTGTTTTTTAGACCTCTGAAAAAGAGGATAGTTGCCTACTGTACCGGATACTTGCCGAACATAAAAAATTGGTTGTTAGGATATTTGCCTCGTGCGGGGATAGGCGCTTCTCTATGATTTTTCAAAGAACTTATAAAAGTAAATTCATACCAATTCCAGAATCAGTCTTTATTATTTATTGAGATCCATAATTAAGATCTAATCAAAATAATTTTGTTGTCCTTTTTCCATTGATTGGTAGTCTTTTGGTTGCTTTTCCTGTATAAATTTGAATTTTTTGAACTTTTAACATTTTATTAATTTTTTTGTTACTAAAAGTTTCTTTTCTCCTCTTCATTAAAGCTCTTATTTTGGACATTTATATAAAACCTTTGTTGTAAACGCATGAAACATATAGTATTCGTTTATTTTAAAAACAAATTATGGTCACAGTAAATAAGAAAATAATTTAAAAAAGTTGAAGCAACTTACGGTCAAATTAAGAACCACCTTATTTTTAGAGGTCGGAGAAAAAACATAAAATGAGAATAAAAATGTCTTGCTTGTTTTTAAGTATAAGCTTGTTTCAAAGTTGCAGATAGTTAGCCCGTAGAGAAACTATGCGCAAAAGTATCCTAGTGCATCTATCCTTTTTGGTACGGATGCCTTTTTTGATTACAAAGTAAATAAACACTGTTCAACAATAAAACGTAATAAACAGTATAGTTCAAATTGTAATGCATGCGAATAAACAAAATTTTGTTTAAAATTACTATCAGTAAAACAAAAAAAAAACAGAAACTATACTTACCAATATAATTTCGACGCCTCTTAAAGTTTCGCCGCGGAAGATGTTAGCTCACACAAAAATAAAGTGCCTGCACCAACACTACCAGCTGACATAGCAATGAAGCTGGTGGGAGGGGTGATTCTAATTATATTATGGCATTAATGACACCAACGGCCCTAACATAGTGTATTCAAAACTGCAGCATGTATCCCACCGAATAGTAGAATAGGTAGGGCGTTTTGCGAAGGCCCGCCTGGCTAGCTACCACCCTCAAGTAGAAAATCTGTCGCCAAGCACCTAACGGTGTGTTCCGGCAGCTGTCTTTAAGTGCCAGTAATTCTAGGTAAGCCTGAACAACATGGTCCACCACATCATCACTTACCATCAGGTGAGATTGTGGCCAAAAGCTTACCCATGCATAAAAGAAATAAAAATTCTTATTTCATTATCCCCAAATATATACAAATTTGTGCGTTTACAGGTAAACTATGCCTATTTGCCTTCTCCCTTTGTTTTGAAGCCCCTCTCACCATCTCAACCAGTATCGGAATACTTAGCATTGTCATATCGAGCGACGTTCATTTTTTCTGTAACTTGTAATGTGAGGGAAGTCAACCTCTAAGAAGCTTGATACGCTTAGAACGGCGAGACGGTACTTCAAGTCGCTCCACTAGCAACTTTTGAAGAAGTGATAGCTCAGTGGCATTGCCTATGGACAGCCGCGCAGCAGGTCCATGGTTCGAATCCCGCCGCTTCACCGCATGGTAGAAGGGTGTTTTGCGCAAGCTCGCCTGGCTACCGACCACCCTCAATTAGAAAATCTGTCGCCAAGCACCAAACGGTGTGTTCCGGTAGCAGTCCTTCAGAGCCAGTGAAATTACAGGCACATGAGACTTTTTAAGTACAATTCGTGACTTGTGACGAAATGCATTTGTTATAGGCAGAGGTTAGTCCGCTTAACATCAGTTAGGCCTCGAGCTTGTTCCGTCACAATAACATAAAACTTCATAAGACTCAAATTCGGCCTCACAAGGAGTACTGCTAAAGGCCTACACTTGCCTTCCTATCCCATAAAGAAAAAGTATTTTCTGTGTCGCAGTTGTATAAATCGTTTTAGGGATAAATAAGAACAGAAATTCTACAATTGATTATCAAAAACGAGTATTATTTTTTAAAAGAACTTGTCATTGGCGTTTTGTTTATAAAATTTCAACGTTTATATGATAGAATTGAAATAAATTAAAACAGAAATGTAATAATGACTACAAGTTCCGTAAAATAAATATCAAGGTATTTATAGGTCATTTGGTTTGGTACGTAGATCTATGAACAGATATAACGCCAGGTACGCAGGGCTTCTCGGGAGAAAATTCTCCTTCTGCACCATTTTGTAACGTTTGTCCGGTAACATTGCACTGCAAAACAATAATAGAATATAGACATTCTGATTAAAGGGCATGAAAAGTATGAAATGCATTTTTTTGCTTGGATAATGCTTTTTTTTAGGTAATGAAAGCTGAACTGTAATTGCTATTGACCGCGCCGGCTCGATCTTCAGTAGAAAATCTGTCACCAAGCAACAGTCTATTCCGGCTGCAGTCCTTAAGAGTCTGAAAAATTGCGCACACTTCAGACTTAACAACAATGTCTTAGAACGACGGGCGCAGTGCAATTCGTGACTTGCGACGAAATGCATCTGTTATAGGAAGAGGTTAATCCGCTTAACATCAGGTATGTATTGTGCTTGTTCAGTCACAATAACATAAAACGGGTTATTTTCATTAACAACCAAACTACTGAACCGATTTTAATAAGATGTATAATATTCTAAAGTTTGCGCTACTGCACAAAAAATAATTATAACCAACTTGGCGGAGTAATCGCGTACCAACAAAAACATACAATCAAATGAGAAACTACTCTTTTTCTGATGTTAGTTAAATAAACACAGTCAAATTGTGATAATTTTTCTTGTTTGTAATCTGTTCCAAATATATTCGTCGATAATTAAGTACTTATAAGATGTTTTCTCAAAAATGGTATGTAATGTTGGCATAATATCTCTAAAACGTATCCAGAAAGTGAACTCTATCGGAGATTTACATACGTCCAGTAATAAACGAGATTTTAAATTTGAAAACTCCTACTGTCCAGTAAGTTGGTACGTTAATTCATTAGACAGTTTTTTATTTTTCCTATCTCGTAATTTGGACTCGCACGTATTGTGCATTTGCCAGTGTCATGTTATGTACTGGACAGTTAGGTCATCCTCTTTAGATCTGCTTAGAAAAAAACATAGTACCAGACACAGATTAGTTTTTAGCCATTATAACATGGTTATAGGAGGTAGACTCGAAATATATATCTATCTCTCTTTTTGGGATGACATTTTATGAGATATATATATTTTTGGAGCTTTTAACAGCCATTTTATAGTCTATGACACTTAACTTCGGAAGCAGTGATGGCTCAGTGGCATTGGCTATGGACTGCCGCGCAGCCGGTCCCTGGTTCTGGTTCGAATCCCGCCCAGAGCTATAGCTTCGCCGCATGGTGGAAGGGCATTTTGCGAATACCAGTCTGGCTAGCGACCACCCTCAAGTAGAAAGTCTGTCGCCAAGCACCTAACGGTGTGTTCCGGCAGCAGTCCTTGAGAGCCAGTGAAATAACAGGCAAAAATGAGGCTTAACAACTGTCTCAACGTGATGGGCGCAGTGCAGTTCGTTACTTGTGATGAAATGCATCTGTTATAGGCAGAGGATACCGCTTAATATCAGGTGGGCCTCGCACTTGTTCCATTACAATCACATAAAAAAAAAAAGAAAAAAAACGCGACGCAGAATAAGTATGCACGTTGCGTTTTGTACTCAATAATGTTATAGAAATATAGTGTGGGATTTTATGTTTGTAGTAACTAATTTCAGTTCATAATCAATCATGTTGGAATAAATCTTTCCATTCTAAAATTAACATGGAGTTTCTAAAACAATAATTTACATTTTTTTACTAAAACATTCATGTAATGTAAAAATAGAACAATGATCAAAAGTAAACGAAAACTTATTAGTAAAAAAAAAACGACATTCACATTTAATTGCGATAATTGTGTATTTATTTTATTTATATGTGTTTGTTGTTAAAGTTTCTCTCATTTTTGTAAAAAGTATTATTCAAGCCTCTTCTTACTGGTAGTAAGAAAGCCATCCTGGCCTCGTACATAACAGATAACTGTTAACTCATACTCGGCCAGGAAGGCTTATTTACTGGATTCTGCAGTAATGTACTATTTCGTTACTTTTGTGACAGAACATGCACGAGGCCCACCTGATGTTAAACGGTATCCTTTGCCTATAACAGATGTATTTCATCACAAGTGACGAACTGCACTGCGCCCATCACCTTGAGACATACCTACTTGTTCAGTCTTATTTTGCCTGTAATTTCACTGGCTCTCAAGGACTGCTGCCGGAACATACCATTAGGTGCTTCGCGATAGCTTTTCTACTTGAGGGTGGCCGCTAGCCAGGCGGGCATTCGCAAAATGCCCTTCTACCATGCGGTGAAGCTCAAGCCGGCGGTGGAGATCGAACCAGGGACCTGCGGCACGGCAGTCCATAGCTATCACCGCTCGGCCATCATTACTTCAAAGTACATTACTGCAGAATCCTGTAAGTAAGCCTTCCTATCCAAGTATGAGTTAACGGTTATATACGAGGCCAGGATGGCTTTCAGTGGTTGGGGCTTGTATAGTGCTTTTCTCAAAAAAGAAAGAAAAATAAATTATTTTTTGCTAATTCGGCCTCAGCTTTCTAATCAGGAGGTGTCTTCTATTTCCGATTCAGATTTACAAGAACAATTTTTTTGGGATTATTTATGTTCATACGGTAAATTAAAAAACAATTGTTGCAATTGAATGTGAAATCCCGCCAGTCGTTGTTTTTTTTACTAAAACATGATTTATAAACTGAAATAACTAAATACAAACATAAAATTCCCCACTAAACTTCAACAACATTACTAAGTGCATAACGCAACTTGCTGACTTTTTCTGCGTCGCGTTAAGTGTCACAGACTATAAAATGGCTGTTTGAAGCTCCAAAAATATATCTATCTCATAAAATGTCATACCAGAAAGAGAGAGATGACATATATTTGGAGCATTCCTCCAATAACCATGTTATAATGGCTAAACTCTAATCTGTGTCTGGTACTGCATTTTTGTTTCCAAGCAGATCTAAAGAGGATGACCTACTGTCCAGTAAGTAAATTACATACTTACTTACTGGACAGTAGGATATTCCAATTTAATAATCTCGCTTCTTACTGGACAGTTGTGAATAAGTCTCCGGTAGATTTCACTTTCTGGATATTTTATGGAGATGTTATGGCAACATTACATACCATTTTTGAGAAAATTATATTTATAGTACCACCAACTTAACTGTGCAGTTTTCGAGGGCGCTACTGGTCATGGAAATCAACTACAGACTGTCACAATTTGAGGGAAAGTTTTAGTTCTTTTTTCTGCCACCTGAACAGATAAGTTGGTGGGTCTGTACAATAAATTACCTCTACTAAACTCCCTGGGCTGTCACGTTTGAATGAGTTAACATAAGTTTTGAAATATGTTAACATATCGCAAGCTTTGATTTGTTGTCCATTTATCTTCTTAGGAATTAATTTCTCCGGAACAAACAAGGACTTCATAAAATCTATTATCTGCATTCTGAACTCAGCTTCAATATCTAGAAATAATTACATACAACTTATTTTTATACTCTTTTTATTTTAATAAAGACGATTATTTCGTCATTAATAGGTACTGCGAGTATAAAATTATATTGGTATCGGCTGAATTTTTTTTAAGAAAATTGCTTTAAATGTATTCAGGATTAACTATAGTATTCCAGAACCAAACAAAATAAGTCTTTTTGAGATTGTGGTACAATGTCCAAGATTAAATAGAACGCCACAATCTCCGCGCTGGATATCTTGGGGGCCGTTATAGTGTAAAGTGTCTTGAAGCAGTGATGGCTCAGTGGCATTGGCTATGGACTGCCGCGCAGCAGGTCCATGGTTCGAATCCCGCCCAGAGCTTGAGCTTCATGCATGGTGGAAGGGCATTTTGCGAACGCCTGGCTAGCGACCACCCTCAAGTAGAAAGTCTGTCGCCAAGCACCGAAAGGTGTGTTCCGGCAGTAGTCCTTGAGAGTCAGTGAAATTACAGGCACAATGAGACTTAACAACTATGTCTCAATGTGACGGGCGCAGTGCAATTCGTGAGTTGTCATGAATTGCAACTGTTATAGGCAGAGGTTAGTCCACTTAACATCAGGTGGGCCTCGAGCTTGTTCCGTCACAATAACATAAAAAAAAGTGGAAACTCTTCAAAAGCATTGCTGCTTATTTTCTGCTATTTTATGATATAGGTAAGATAAAGAGATGCAATTCTAAAGGGCAGCCCGTGCACTGGGGGCGCAGAGGACAAAATGGAATGTCATGTACATTTCGTGGTACAGGGCCTACAAGGACGCAACGGTACAAATAAACAACTCTAAAATATACGAAATCTATTGCCATGCTATTTGGTACCGAGTATAAGTTACCTACATCCATACAAATTTTAGCCTTTTGGCTACATCTCTAGATCAGTCCAATAGGATGTCATACTAATATCAAGTATGACATAGTTACCTGCTATTTGGCCTGAATAATCGCTCTGTAATATCTCGAATCCTGGGTGAGGCATTAGGAAACAAGTTAAGTTCTCATAATGAGAACTTATATTTCTCCGCAACAATACATTTTCCCTGGAGCTGTTTGGTGTTATCTGAAACAATGTACAAATTATTTATTTTTACATTGCTTTAGTTTTATTTTAGTACAGAAAGTTGAATTGAACTCTATTGGGATGCCAATGATTATATTTTATATATTTGCTGCAGTGGCCTTAATGCTCTGATCCTACTCAGTAAGTCAGTATCCTCATTATTGAGGGTAGTGACGTATTTCATCAATAATTCCTCTTTTAGTATGAGACGCAATACGGATCTGTCCTAGACGACATGTAAATCATGTACAAGAGACTCGAGTGTAGATGCGGCGTCTCATTTTGTTAGAACAACACATGACATTAAACACTTTGAAGCAGTGATAGCTCAGTGGCATTGGCTGACTGCCGCGCAGCAGGTCCATGGTTCGAATCCCGCCGCGGGCTTGAGCTTCACCGCATGGTGGAAGGGCAATTTGCGAATGCCCGCCTGGCTAGCGACCACCCTCAAATCTGTCGCCAAGCACCTAACGGTGAGTTCCGGCAGCAGTCCTTGAGAGCCAGTGAAATTACAGGCACTTAAGAACTATGTCTCAAGGTAACGGGCGCAGTGCAATTCGTGACTTGTGATAAATGCATCTGTTATAGGCAGAGGTTAGTCCGCTTAACATCAGGTGGGCTCGAGCTTGTTACGTCACAAAAAAAACTACTAACAAAAACTATGCCCTCGTGACCTGATTCCTTTTATTTTCCACATTTTTATAATTATCACCTTCTTTTCTGACTATGTATCCAAAGTATTCTACACGTTTTTTTATGACTGATTACGATAGATTAATGCTAATATCTCAATCTCGCTATTCACGTATTGAACTTAGTCGTTTCAACTTGCTACATGAAGTATTTGTTCACGGAAAACTTTATTTTCACTTGTTCTGTCAAGATTCTGTTATGAATAATTTGTTGAAGTATTTAACTAGTATGTGAAAGAAGGGCTCAGGGCCTCTACTACAATTCGACGAAGTTTCGTTCTTCGTGTTTCGAGCGACAATTTAGACGACGAAAATTTAATTTGCGGTCATTGACCTATATATACTAGACGTGACATCTCAAACGAGGATAGTCGATCAGTGCAGGTAAGCCGGCCGGCATACTCGCCCCCACCATTCAAAATACACAATTAATAATACACAATTTTCGAACGTAAAGCGCGTTTAATCTCTACGAGTGCCCAGCTGCGTGTGTGGGAGAGTATGCCGGCCGGCACACTTGCACTGGTCGACTACCCTCGTTTGAGATGTCGCGTCTAGTATATTTAGGTCAATGTTTGCGGTACGAAGTTCGTTGTTTGATATAGTCTATGGTCGGACCGCAACGTTCAACACAAATCTTGCCCGTTATGGAATCTCCCATACTACTCTGCGAACGCTATTATGCCTCAATCAGTTTTAAGTCTTAATAAGAAGACATTAAATAACATTTTCCCAAGGTCTGAGAATCCTAGTTATGGAGCACAGCGAATGGTGTCGCTAATGTTCTAGAAAATACAGGTAAGATATTTAGAATTCACGTTAATCTTTGTTTTCGATAGGTATTTATCTCCTCATTAGTATTTGTGTTCTTTACTACTCTTACTACTACTTATAAGCAAACGAATAAATGATAACTTCATATTTGGAAAGTGTTCAAACCATACGAATCCAAAAACAAAAGTTATATTCAGAATCTAAACTGGCAAATGCTTGCAAGTATATGCTACGAACGAAGTTAAACAAAAGTACGCCCATGCGTGTTTTGCGGAGACATTTCTTTCGGACCCGAAGTTCGATACTTCGACGAATTCGAGAAACTTGTAATTGACGGTCCAATCAAACTGGCAGTTAAAGAGTGATATTGCACTCTTTCGAAATTTACAACATGTTTTTTCCTAGTGATGTGCTTTTTTTTTTTTTTATTCCTGATAGGTTAGCCTTTGACCACTATCTCACCTCATGGTAAGTGACGATGTGGTCGAAGATGTTGTACAGGCTAACCTAGAAGTACTGGCTCTCATGGACAGCTGCCGGAACACACCGTTAGGTGTTTGGCGACAGATTTTCTACTTGAGGGTGGTAGCTAGCCAGGCGGGCATTCGCAAAATGCCCTACCACCATGCTATAACGACTGCCATCCTAAGACAACGACCGGGACCGACGGCTCAACGTGCCCTCCGAAGCACGGAAACGCTCAGTAGTAATGTCACTAGCGGTCACCCATCCAACTCATGACCGCGCGCGACGTTGCTTAACTTTGCTGATCAGTTGAGAACAGCTAAGTAAACTTCGCTACGAGCGCTTTAAAAAGATAATATTTATCTCTAAGATAGTATTTATCGGTTTTTTAATTGTTGTTAGGTTACCACGTCATCAGTTAGCATCAGGTGAGACAGTGGTCAAAGGCTATCCTATCAAGCATAAAATAAAAGAAAACAAAAAAGCTGCTGGACTTAGCGGTATGTCCGTTAGGTGCTGGGCGATAGATTTTCTACTTCAAGGTGATAGCCGGGTGCTCTACCACCGTTCGGTGTAGCTCAAGCCCGCAGCGGCATTCAAACAATGGAATTTTTCCCCAAAAATCCATAGCCATTGACGCCACTGGGTCATCACTACTTCTAAATTATAGAGTTGAATTAAACCTACAACTTATTTTTACTTATTCTTTTCCTTAATATATCGTTTTGCTTTACATCATTAGTAAAATACCTATATTAGTAGGGGCATATATCTGAACAATCTTTAGTAAGAAAGGTTTAGTGTCTAGCTCCAGTTTCAGAATTCTTCCAGAGACAGGGTTATACCCGAGCATAAAGCTATCACACCACCATTTTTCTAGCGCTCGTAGCGAACTTTGCTTAGCCGTTCTTAAACGATCAGCAAAGTTAAACAACGGTCTTGAATTGGATGAGTGACTGCTAGTGACATTACTACCGAGCGTGCACGTGGTTGGGAGGGCAAGTGAAGTCGTCGGTCACGGTTGTCGCCTTAGGATGGCAGTCGTTATAGCATGGTGGTAGGGCATTTTACGAATGCCCGCCTGGCTAGCTACCACCCTCAAGTGGAAAATCTGTCGCCAAGCACCTAAGTGCTTAGTGTAATGCAGCTGTCATTCTAGGTTAGTCTGAATTATATCTTCGACCGCATCATCACTTACCATCAGGTGAGATAGTGGTCAAAGGCTAACCTATAAGTCATAAAAAAACCCTCACTTTCATTCATCATCATTAAAAAGGGCATCATTGTACTTTAATGTTAAAGGTATATGTGAAATAGTAGAGCTAAATAGTGTTTTACAATAAATTTTAACGTTTGTAACGTTAATTATTTGAAATGAAAAAGTTTCAGACACTTCATTTTAGCTTGCCCATTCTGAAATGGCGGTGTTGTAAATTTTTACGCGAGAAAATGTTATTCAACAACTTTATCAGTTATTATTGAGCTGAGGTTTTTCGGTGTTTAACAGTCTGATGGATAAAACACTTGATAAAATGTACTACTTGTTTTTCCTATTATACAGTCAGTTTTAATAAAAAATGCACTTGGAAGATACAGGAGGTCCCTGAGGATATATTACTTACCTGAAATTTATATTCCAGAAATTGTTTTCCTCCAACTGCACCATAAGGATATTCATCTGGATACATCCAATCCCTTACAAGGAATAGTAGTGTTTGAAAAGCCTTTTTATCAGCACTTATTTCTTTTATCCCGAGTGCAGTAAAAGTCTAAAATTTTAAATCAAATAAGCATATAGTACATAATAGGGTACCAGCATTATTTGAAAGCCATTGGAAACAAGCAGTTTTCGAGAGCTTTTCTTTAAATTGTTTTTTACCCTCAATTTTGGTAATAACAACAAGCTATTGTAAAAAAAAAACATTAAGTAGGTACTATAGACAACATATATTCACTATTCCAGTCGACACAAAAAAATTAATCATTCACTGTGTCTGGCGTTTGTAGATTGAAGAAAAGCCCCGAATATCTAAATAATCCAGGATGGTTTAGTTAAGCATTAAGTCAGTATACATTAACAAAAAATGAAGATTTAATATCCTATAACAAACACAGTTTAGTACCCATTTGTCTGTGGAGAAGCACGAGACGGGAGAGTTATTTCTCTGAAACTGTTTTTAAGTGTATTGCAGTCAACATTCAAGCTATTAGACTGGAACGTATCTAAAAGTAGCATTCGGATCTTGGCGGCCGGAACCTGGCAGCTGCAGCTGGCTGCTGTGAATCACTGCTACTGCCATGCACCGCAGCAAGACACATTCAAGCAGCCACTGTCGTTGCGCCAGATGCAAGCAATAGAATACAGACTGTATTGTTTTAATATTGTTAGGTTTGCAATAACGCCTGCTATGCGGATTACATTACAAAATCACAAATATACGATAGGTTTTTTTTTTGTATTGCTATTGTATTGCTCTGAACTGGTCGTAAAGTGTGTGTTTATGATCAAAACCAAGCTCATACACACAGCAAATTGAATTATGATAAAACAAAAAACTCTTCATCGCTTGATTCCGAAAATATTAATAAACTTACGTCTAAATTATTAAAATCACGTTCATTGATATCTAGGGACAGGTTATAAATTTGCACCGAAGACAGGAGAGCAGAGAGCGAAAAAATAAAAGAACAGTCTCTTAAATTACTGTCATTGCCAAGGATACCCTGCGTGTCCATCAGGAGAACTGCCACCTGCAATTAAAGCATTAAATAAATAAACTGTAGGTAAGAAAATATTACCCGTGGGGTGCCGGGCTAGAATGTCACCCCCCCATCTCTTCCCGTGGGTGTCGTAAAATGCGACTAACGGAAAAATACCGGAAGGTGGGCAGCTGCGCCTTCTGAGAAATTTACACCCATAACTCCGATCACCAAGACGCCTGCCAAGCGTGGGGATTATGGCAAACCCGCCCCCTATGAAAAGCACAACAACAACTCGGCCCCCAGTCCCCGGCAGCTCTACTATTCCTGGCCCTGGTAGCAGGCCAGGTAACGGTGGAGCAGGGGGTGCGAAAAATCCCCGGCAGATGCATGGCTACCGCACTCAGAAACAACGACCCTTGGCCCTGGCAACACACAAGATACGTACGCTCAGGGAGGACCACAAGAATGTCGAGCTGGAGGAAGAATTGAACAAGTTACGCTGGCATGTCATGGGATTATCGGAAGTCCGAAGACAGGGACAGGACACCATTATCCTTGACTCCGGTAACTTGTTCTTCTACCGGGAAGGTCACCAAAAGTCACAGGGTGGTGTTGGGTTTCTCGTCCGGTAGTCATTTGTTAACAATGTTGTAAAAGTCGAAAGTGTGTCGAGCAGGGTAGCGTACCTTATATTCAGAATCACCAAACGGTATTCACTGAAGGTCATACAGGTTTACGCACTGACCTTGACACGCTCTGATGATGAAGTAGAGGCTATGTATGAAAATATATCTGAAGCCATACATTCCTCCGAAACATACTTCACCGTTGTGATGGGGGACTTCAACGCTAAGTTGGACACACGGAATGGCGATGAGTTGAGAGTGAGGCCATTTGGATATGGGCAGCTGAACCAGAGGGGCCAGCGGCTGGTAGACTTCATGGAGAAGGAGGGACTCTTTGCGATGAACTCCTTCTTCGAGAAGCGACCATCTAGGAAGTGGACGTGGATAAGCCCCGATGGTTCAACAAAAAATGAGATCGAGTTTATCATGACGACCAGGAAGCAAATATTCAATGATGTCTCTGTGATCCATAAGGTGAAAACTGGTAGCGATCACCGTATCGTCAGAGGCACATTGAATATCAATGTAAAGCTTGAGAGGTCGCGTCTGATAAAATCGACGCTCCGTCCTAGCGTTGCCCAAATCCAAAACTCCGAGAGCTTTCAACTCAAACTACATAAATCCAGTGCCTAGCTGAATGCGAAACAGTGGACGAGATAAACAACGGGTTGGTGAAAGCTGTCCAAGCGGTGGGGTCTAAGTTTTTTAAGACCCCCCGCCAAAATAAACCAAAGAAACTCTTAGAAGTAACCATAAAGCTGATGGAAGATCGGAATGAGATGAAATCGCAATCTTCAGCTGATATGTTGAACTATGGCAAGCTCAATAGACGAATCTCGAAGGCACTGCGACACGACTTGCGCGCCTTCAATACAAATTGTATAAAGGCCGCAATCGAGCGTAATCAAGGCTCCAAAGTGTTCGTTAAAATTTGTCTGTAGGGCAAAGCGAATGAGCTGAAGATCGACGATGGCAGAATCATCTCATCAAAACCGGAGATTCTGAGAGAGCTTGAGAGGTTTTATGGACAGCTATACACCTTGACACGAGAACCCGTTGTCAGTACAGCTCAAGACATGAGATATAAACTGACCCAACACTACACCTACTACTACTAACTACGAAGACATACCGGACATCAGCCTATACGAGATTAGAATGGCTCTCAAACAGCTTAACAAGAGGCGCCAGGTGATGACGGAATCACGACAGAACTTCTGAGAGCGGGTAGAAAACCGGTACACTCAGTCCTCCAGAAGTTATTTAATTCCGTCATCTTAGAAGGTAAAACGCCAGAAGCGTGGAGCAGAAGTGTAGTGGTACTGTTCTTCAAAAAAGGTAACAAGACCTTGTTGAAGAACTACAGGCCCATTTCACTTCTGAGCCATGTTTATAAGCTGTTCTCGAGAGTCATTACGAATCGTCTTGCTCGTAGGTATGATGACTTCCAGCCTCCCAAACAAGCCGGGTTCCAAAAAGGCTTTAGCACTATAGACCACATTCATACGCTTCGCCAGATTATATAGAAGACTGAGGAGTATAATCGGCCATTATGTTTAGCGTTTGTGTACTATGAAAAAGCCTCCGATTCTATCGAAACCTGGGCCGTACTGCAGTCTCTTCAGCGATGCCAAATTGACTATAGGTACATCGAAGCGCTGTAGCGATATAGAAACGCCACCATGACGATTTGACTACAGGAACAAATCCAACTGCAACGAGGCGTGAGACAAGGAGACGTTATTTCTCCGAAACTGTTCACAAATGCGTTGGAGGACGTTTTTAAGCTCTTGAACTGGAAAGAATTCGGCATCCACATCTATGGCGAATACATCACTCACTTTCGTTTCGCCGATGACAAAGTCACAATGGCAGAGTCGCTTGAGGAACTCAGTATAATGCTCAGTGACCTCAGTGGAGTTTCACAGCAGGTGGGTCTTAAAATGAACATGGACAAGACGAAAATTATGTCTAATTTCCATGTTGCATCCGCACCAGTAGTTGTTGGGAACGATACGCTCGAAGTTGTTAACCATTACATAAACCTGGGACAGACTGTCCAGTTAAGTAGGTCCAACTTTGACAAAGAGATCTCCCAAAGAATCCAACTCAGATGGGCAGCGTTCGGAAGGCTGAAGACCAAAGTCTTCAACCAGTGTGTGTTGCCAGTGATGATTTATGGCACTGAGACGTGGTCCCTAACTGTGGCCCTTATGGACAAGCTCAGAGTCACTCAACGAGCTACGGAGAGAGCTATGCTCGGAGTTTCTTTGCGCGATAAAATCCGGAACGTGGATATTCGGCAAAAAACCAAAGTCACCGACATTGTTCTCAGAATATGCAAGTTGAAGTGGCAATGGGCGGGCACATTGCTCGACGAACTGATAACCGTTGGGGGAGAAAGGTTCTCGAGTGGTTACCACACTACGCTGGAAGACGTAGAGTTGGTAGGCCCCCCACTAGGTGGACTGACGACATTGTGAAAGTCACGGGTAGTCAATGGTTACAAACGGATAATAGCCGTTCTTTGTGGCGCTCTATGGGGGAGGCCTTTGTTCAACAGTGGGCGTCTTTCGGCTGATGATGATGAAGAAAATATCAATCTTTCTCGATTGGCTCAGTGGCTATAGACTGCCGCGCATCAGGTCCATTGTTTGAATACCGGCGCAGGCTTGCTCAAGCCTGCGTCTGTCGTCTTAGGATGGCAGTCGTTATAGATAGATAACTCTTTATTGTAAACACCACTACATTACAATAAAACAAAATACGATGGATTACAGTCATGTGTTACAATAGGCGGCCTTGTCACTAACAGTGATCTCTTCCAGGCAACCTCTGAATGGAGAGGAAATAGAGGAGTAATAAGATGGGGTTGCATTAAATTAATATTAACAGTCCAGTTGAACAGACTGCTAACTTTAAATTTAAACATAATTTTTTTCCTAATCAAAAACAAACAGAAATGACTTAAATACTAGCGATATACCTTTACAAACTTACATACAACAATACAATATTATACACATAAAACACACTCACTTGACAATATGTAATCAATTATGCTTTTTAAAGTACGTACATTTCGTATATCTACCCTGCAATTGTGATGATGAAGTACAACTGATAAGCAGCTTTGAACATAACAGGTGTAATTAATCAGACAAGTAAAACTTTTTGACTTGAATTTTGAATACGTTTAACGATTGTGCTTGCCTGATAGAAATCGGTAGTGAATTCTACAGTCAAATATTGTGCCATGTCGAGGCATACTGAGGGATAGGTTTTCTGATGACCTTAAATTGAGAGCATTTGCAGTGTGAAGGAAATTAAAACGTTCCTTAAGATAGCGTGGCGACAAAGGATTGAACAAAATATTGTTAAGGAGAGAGATGTGAGCATTCCGGCGAAGACGAATAGGGAGCCACTTGAGCTTAGATCGAAATTGAGATAAAAATTTAGCTTAGATGAAAATTTTCGCAAGCCAAATATAAATCTGATGCAGAAGTTTTGAAGACGCTCGAGCTTATCTAGCTGTTCCTCAGTGAGATCTGGATAGCAGACATCAGCGTAATCTAGAATTGGGAGTAATAGAGATTGAACTAGAGCAATTTTAGTAGTACCAGGGAGAAAGTTGCACAGTCTCTTTAAAGCACCTGCAGTGGCGTACAATTTGCGACTAGTTGCTTGCAGCTGAGGAGCCCAACTCTAGCAACGGTCGATGGTACTGTAAAAAACACTGTAAAAAATCTGGGGCAAGCCCACTACTTTCACTATAGGGGATAGGGACTCCATCAAAATAAATAGAAGGAATAATAGACCAGTCCAACCTTAAGATATGACGTGAACTGCCCACAATTATCACTTGGGTCTTGCTGGTGTTTATTATAGGGCCAAATTTTTTGCACCATTCGGTAATGCATGCTAAGTCGTCGTTTATGGAATGTATGGCTTCAGAAAGCTTGTCTAGAGGTGCTTAAGAATAGATTTGAAGATCGTCTGCATATAAGTGGTAGGAAGAAGAAAGATTTTGTGAAATTGTATTGATGAATATTGCAAAAAGGAGAGGTGATAGAACGCCGCCCTGTGGGACACCTGCAGTTGTGTAACACCAGGAAGAGAATTTCTCATCTAACCGTACTCGTTGCCGGCGCCCAAATAGATAACTATGAAGCCAATCGAGTACTGTTGGAGATATGTTAATAGAGCGTAGTATTGCTAAAAGTATATCGAAATCAACAGTGCAGAAAGCATTAGTGAAATCTAATAATGTGAGTACAGTCAAGTTTCCATTTTCCATTGGAAGGCGTATGTCATCAGTAACCTTTACAAGAACTCACAGTACTGTGCCCAGGACGGAAACCTGATTGGAATGGATGAAGCAGCCCACGACTAGTAAGATATTTGCTAATTTGACTATACAATAAAAAATACAAGGCGCTCTATAACTTTAGATAAAAGTGGAAGAATAGATATAGGACGGTATTTGGAAAAAGATTTAGAGTGAGGTTTTTTAAGTAAAGGAATGATTGCTGGATCATCGTTCTCAACGGAGTTATAGACATGGCAACGTAGAGCATCCCTACACACCATATTGCAGCGATTTCGTATATTTATATATTTATCTTTATTATTGTCACTAGGACGGATTTTATACTTATATATAGCAGTGGACTTTTGGTGCATTAACAATTTTATATCTTCTGTAAGCCAAGCTGCTGGTCGTTGCTTAAGTTTTATGGCTCGTAAAGGAGCATGCTTGTCGTATAACTAAGTTATTATAGAGTTGAAGATCGCCACTTGCTCGTCGACTGTCACAGCATTGGTTACCGGTAACCAATCAATTTCCCTGGCATCATTAGAAAATTGTTCCTGATCTATACTACAAAAATTAGGGTGAAGAATACTTTTGGTTTTTACTTTAGGGGGCCGAATTTTATACGATAGGAAAATCAGATCATGGTATGAAAAATTGTCAGCGGGACATTGACCATGTTTAGCAACATGTTGTGGGGAAGATACTATGCTTATATCAAGTAGTGAGGGGTTACAATTGGGGGCATGATGAGTGGCACTTAGTGGGAGTAAATGCAACATGCCTAACCTCTAAAGGTACCCGACTTCGCCCCGGGGCCCCGCGCCCCACCCGCGCTGGCCGTCAGTCAGTCAGTCTGTAGTCTACGCGATCAGTGTTTTGAAACCGCACAATGTTAGTCCGTTTACTAACAATGGGCATGTGCACATTTTAGAACAACCGAGATTAAACCTTTATCTTCAAATAGAATATCTGGACCAAAGAAATTATTAAAGTAAATATTCAGTTGAAGAACAAACCTTATTTCCGTCAGAAAGTGTAGCCAAGAATGGTTCTGACCACAGAATGATACCTCTCGTAGTACTTTTGCTACTATTAGTCCATTCAAATCCTTCTAAAGGTTCACTTTTTTCACTCAACCATGAACCATTATCGCGAGCTGATTGCTGAAACATAAATATGGTATTAAAACCATATCTGCTGAAACATAGTAGTCTTCATTGTATTAGCAAAATTTGAAAAAACTTGCACATCACTTCTTTCGAGGATACAATTGCTAATATGTAATTAGTATATTTTTTTTCCAGTAACAGGTATGCCGCTATGTACGACCGGAGTTTATATATAAAATGGTATTGTTATAATTATCTACGCTACGCATGGGTAAACAAAATACGTTTTAAGAGCTGTATATAACACTACAGCTACTACAATGAAACATTTAGACTACTTACAAGCCATTCCTCTTTGCCTCGGACCGCGAAAGCGAATAGCCGTGTCCCCCGTTACTGAATTATTTAATATAAAATAATAATTTTACACTATTGTAAATCTAATCGAGTACCAGGAGCGCATACGCTGTAGGAAGTATAAAGTGCAACGAGTGTGTGGCCATTAAACTTGCGTGACAAAAAGTGGGCATTATAGTGAAATGGATCGTACAACAACGAAGAACGTTTGCAGCTCCGAATCGGATATACACACAATGTCTGAGAGAGACAACAAGCCAAGACAGTCTACTAACCCTATGAACAAATATAAAAGAACGAGAGGGTCAGATGACGAAGATATTCTTGCTCGTACTTTCGAGGACGACGTTATGGTAGCTCTAAATAAAATTACTAAGGACATGGAAGAAGTTAAAGATCAAAACAAAAAAATCCATGAAACCGACAAAGAAATGTCAAAAACAATAGCTTCATTGGCAGGACAGTATGAAGATTTACAGCAAATAGTTAAGATATGAAAAGTGAAAGAAAAGAGCACTTAAGCTATATTAAAAGGCCGGAAGACAAGGTTGATGAATTACAAAGATGTCTTAAAGCATCTTCAATAGAATTAACAAATATACCTATATCGGCAGCAGAACGCCAGCAGGACTTAGCCGACCTCGTGCAAAAAACTTGCAACGTATTAATAGTACATATAAAACAGCAAGGTTTAAAAGACGTGTTCAAAATAAACACTAAAACTAACAAAAATGTCATTGTAGGAGAATTCACTTCTATTCTTCTAAAAAAAAAGATTATTCAAAGCGCCAAGCCGTATAACAAGCAAAATTCAGATAACAAGCTCAATACGACTGCCATTGGTCTAACTGGAACAACTAAACCCATATACATATCTGAATCGCTTACTGACAAATATAAGAGATTGTTTTATTTGGCCAGAGAATTTTTCAAAACACACAGCTATAAATTTTGCTGGACTTTATACGGAAAAGGACCTACCTGAGGAAAATGTAAGGCTCATCGATTATACTGCTCCGCGAGCAATGTGATTTATCCGCTCTGAAGGAAAACTGAGCCTGACTAGTTAATCTACATATTAGTAATAAAGGATTCCTTCTACTTTTAATTATACTAACAATTGTATTATATTTTATAAATTATTTCATTACTACTAACAACTATGCTCATACTAAAAACTTACAGTCCATCAAATGTAACTCGCCAACTCGATAGCCCCACACGGCCTATTCCACTCCCGTCGAAATGCGACTCGCTTTTGAGTCATGTCGTTCACTCAGTGTGCAAGTTTGTTATGAATTGCTTTTCAAACTACCGACAATTTTATGTTATGCATATTTTATTTCTAATCATTGTATTACTAATAGATTAACGTATTTAAACCAACTTTTGACAGTAATTATGTGCATACTGTGGAAATCAGCATCTGTAAATTGGAGCTCAGTGACGAAGAAGATGCACTACCATCAGCACAGCGGTGCGCGGGGCGTTCCCCCAGCCCACTGGCCGCCCCCGCGCCCGCGCCTCCACTCTCGCGCAGCGCAGAACGAGCAGTTGCGCGGAGTCGTCGCCGCGATTTAGACGCGTGAACTCACCTGATGAAGGGCATCGGACATGCCCGAAACCTAGGTCGACAATCTCGACCAATACGCGTGAGTACAGCCGGTTATTGAAATCATTAATATGTCTCATACTCACGGGTACTTTCAAACAAAAAAAATCTCTAAATTGGTTACTTAGTAAATACATTTTTGAGTGGTCGTGTACTTTGGTAAGTTGTTGTTATTACTTACTGATTAAATATGTAAGTAGGCTACTGTTGATATTGCGATTTTACTATCTACCAGGATTATCGCAATGTAACTGTTATCTTGTGCTTTCCTTGTCTTACTGGCTGGACATAGAGGATAGATGTTTGATTTTAGTGACATATAATTACTTATGCAAAATTTTAGATAAAGTAACCGCAAATTACATTTTCTATTTAATTATTTTATGTTTGTACGAGATATAATTGCCTAACTTGAGAGAGTGCTCACAGTTTTTAGAGTTTTGTTTGGCAGTTTTATTCGTAATTACCGTAAAAATGGCGTATTATTGTTTATGTGAAGAGCGCGCAGGTGTAGGATTTCGGTTAGCAAAAAATTAGTTTTTAATGACTGTCAGGCGCGTAGTAAGCGACCTGGAGTCAAAAGTTTTGTTACTAGATTATATAATACTGTCATATCTGAAACAGATGATTTTTCCGTAACGGAATCCTACACTTGTGAGCCTAGCGCATGCATTCAATTATAGAAAAACCACATTTATACACAAAAATAATGCATCAAAATATACGTAGTACAAACAAAAACTACCATAAGCTATGTGTTCACTTACGGCAAATAGAATCCCTTCACTATTTAACCAATGTTTAGAACAAGGGAAATTTCCTGATGCGTTTAAAAAATCGGTAATGATACCAATTCATAAGGGCGGGAAAAGAGACTGTATTGATAATTATAGACCAATATCATTACTACCGGCCATTTAAAAAATATTGGAAAAAAATAATAATGATAGATTAATGAAATACCTTGAATCAAAAAATCTGATATCTGATGCTTAGTATGGTTTTAGGAAAGGAAAAAGTACGGAGGATGCCGTATTTGATCTCACTGATTTAGATCAAATTTTAACACGTTGTGTACGATTTCTCAAGTAATTCGTAATAAAATTTAGTTGAGTTCCTCGTACTCCTAACCTGTCGTTAGGAGTACGAGGAACTCAACTAAATTTGAGTACGAATTACTTGAGAAATCGTACACAACGTGTTAAAATTTGCGATGGTTAGTTCAGAATTACCTATAATAAATGGAGTACCCCAAGGCAGCATATTAGGCCCCACGCTATTCTTGTGTTATATTCATTAATATAACTCTGCTGAGCTCTGCCAATTAAATCTTAAAAACTGCAAAATTATTACGTACGCAGATGACACCACTCTAACTTTTTACGGACATACTTGGGAGGAAGTGTTCAAAGTAGCACAAAATGGATTTAGTAAGGTATGCCATTGGCTAGCAGCTAACTCTTTGACGCTAAATAGATGCAAAACAAAATTTATTACTTTCACTACACGAAATACTCCAATGAGTGAAACAGAAAAGTATAAAATTAAAGCACATTCTTGTTTTTTAAATACTCCTGCGGTTTGCACCTGTCCGGATATTGAACGCGTTTCTAATATAAAATATCTAGGAATAGTCACTGACCAACACCTATCATTTGCAAAACATGCGAAATATCTGGCTCAGAGAGTGCGCAAAGTATCATATGTGTTCAGAAAAATTAGACATGTTGCTGACACACAACTTATGAAAACTCTGTATCAGACCTTGTGTCAATCGGTTATTTCATATTGCATCTCATCATATTGGGGAGGAATGCCAAAAACACACATGTTAATGATAGAAATAGCTCAAAGACTGATCCTTAAAATAAGTATATGTAAAACAAGACTTTTTCCGTCTATTCAGCTGTACAAAGAGACTAAAGTCTTAACTGTTAGGCAACTATACATCTTTGCTATGATCTTGCGACAGAATACAAACATTTCGTACGTAAAAACAAAAATTGTAAAAAGAAGATCACACATAGTTTGCCGAAGCAAATCTTTTAGGACCACCCTTCCTCGCAGGTTTTTCTGTTTTCAAGCAAGCAGATTGTATAACTTTGCAAATAAAGAAAAAGCTATTTATTCTCGGACTAAAAAAAACGTTAAAAACTTAATTTCCAAGTGGCTGCATGATTTCACATACGAAGAGACTGAAAACTTACTGGCAGTGTTTGAATAGAAATGGCCAAAATTTTATAATTAAAACAAAAAGCACTATAGCAAAATTATTCTGATATATCCACAGACCTAGGATTCTTTCGCTACGCTCAATAGACCTACGAAGTGTGTGAGTGAAAGGTCCTAAGCTGCTACAAACCGTCGCGAGAAAAAAAGAGATAGTGAAACAAGAAGACGGTATGTCATTTTTTACTTGAGTAAGAGGCCATAGCGTCCCGGCCTCTTCCAAGTCGGCGCGAATTTTGTGTATTTGCTCAAACATCTTACGATTATAAAATAAAATATGTATTCTGCAAGCATGGTGTCTTGTTCAGTGAGTGAATGTGAGGTTACAAGACACAGTAACCCGAAAATATACACGTTTCACAGGTAATTTATGTTTATTTGTACTGCTTTTTGGATAATCATTATTTTGTCATTTTGTTTTAAAATTAGTTACATGAACTATAGAAATATTAGATAATAGGTTTCTCTTCATACTTATCATCAAATTACATTGCTAAATGAAGAATTGGTTGGTATTTTACGAAAAATACAAAAACATTTGTTTACGATAGGGCTTGACAAAGTCCTGACGTCACAAGTATCGATAAAGTCGATAGTTTATGTCTGACCTGTAGCTTCGACGTGAGTGCTCGGGTACATATTCGAACCTCAAAAATAACCGGTAGTTAGTTTAATCATAAATTTGTTTAAAAATAATATAATTACATTATAATTAGCGAGAAGTTGACAGATCAGTTTATAGCTTATTGAGTATTTACGAATAAGGGAGTAAATATTATCACAAGATATATTATTCAAAATTTATTATGATGTTTTCTGTGAAAAGTTCCCTTAACTCTCAATAAATAATTGGAAATATCTCTTACTTCTATCATAAAATATTAGTATGTTTATACAAATGGCTATGTAACAGAATTTTAAATAACTATATGCACGCGTATAATAATGTTTGTGTTCTTACAGATTACCAACAAATTTTCAGTATGTGATAAAAGGGTTCGGATTATTGACGCAATCTAAATAAAAACTCTACAGTTTGTAGTAAACTTTGAATCAAAATGCTTCATACAAAGAAAACATCGATGTATACTAATGAAAGACTCAATACCAACTTTTAATGTCCCTGAATGCATAAAGCTGTGGAAATGGTAGTCAATAGCTTTAGGAAATGATGACACAAGTAACGTAAAGTTTAATTTGTAGTAAAATACATGGTCAAATATATTTTTTTCATGTAAAGACTGTAGGATATGTTGAGTCAATCTAGTAACCCTTCCCTTAGCGTCCCTGGTGCAATAAAATCTACAATACTCGCTTCATTGCAGCGCTGGATATCTATGGCTATCCTGACACAAAATAATTTTTATTTTTCCTTTCAGATCAAATTGAAAATATGACGGCCCTGACCTTACTTAAATAGAGATATATTACCACCGTTAGCCATTACCTGCCCTTCAAATCAAGTACTGTCTCCAAGGAAAAAAAAATATTAACTAATGTTCTAAATTGTGACAAAAATTACAGAAAAAAATTAGCTCTTAAGAAGTTTAAAAGCTGAAACAAAAATAATGATAAAACGGCTTTTAGACTTAAAAGCAGACTTTAAAGAATTATATGTTTTGTATGCCAGTTAGTAAAGATCATCGAAATTATGCTCACATCGTCATTTCTACAGCCCAATGAGCTATGTTTACACAAGGGACAAATTCGACCTTTGCTTACCACATGTGAATGCTTTACGCAAATGGTATTCAGATAAATGTAATTTAATAATTTACAGTACCTGTATATTTGCAGCATAATGATTTTGTTAATGGTAATCATAATACTTAGTAATGGTAAGTTTTATTTCATCTTGTTACGATGAAGTTATAGTAGTTTACTTTTAGAAGTGCTGTACCATTTTAGACCTACAATAAATGCATTTTACTTCAACTTTGAATGAGTTTTATTTTTAACAGATCAAAAAGGGAGCAGGTTCTCAATAAGGTTGTATTCATGTTATGATAATTGGTTTGATTTTCATTTGAAAACATCGTATTTTGTTTGAAAGGATATACTTGATTCATCCCTTTGAAATTTCATCATAATCAGTTAAGTAGTTTGGTTTTTAAATCATAATAACTTGAAAAATAAGTTGTTCAAGTTAATGAAATTGCATATATTGCATTTCTGTAATTTCAGTGTTGTTTACGATCATTACAATAGTCCCAATGAACTATATAGGGCATAATTTCAAACGAATGTGTCTTAAGATTCAACAAGTAAAACTGTCGATAGTATTACGCTCGCGTCATTACAACACTATGTCACTCACACATTTACATTTCATTTTTTGTTACACCATTCATCCGTCACTGTTGGTCTTGTACATCCTAAGCCTATGGATATATCAAAAAGTTTTGAGGGACATATTAGCACATTATATAGAAATAAATTGTTTCTTTCTAAGATATGTGGTAAGAAATAAACGTAAGCATTTACGGAGTGTTACATGTTAGAACTCTTGCAAATAGTATTTATATTTTTTAGGGACTGTTTTATTTGTAATTTTTAGAAAATATCTTTTAGATTTAGGGTTCGAGGTGAGGGCCAGGATTTCCATTGCACAGGATCTACCTAGTTTGGGATCCTGTTCCTTCCCATCGCTGTTCTTAGGATAAGAAACTGTTTTATGTGCTATTATTAGTTAAGCAATTAAGAACTATTGGTGAAGGAAAAATAAACATTATTATTATTATTATTGTTATTGCAGGGACACAAGCAGTCCAAATGCTCCAGCCCTCTACCTCTACTCTTGGCAGCGTGACCAGCATGCTGACAGCATTGCTCCGTTGGATTGCAATGTCCGTTGAGCCAAATATGTGCCAGCATTTAAATCACACGTCGTATCGACCACGAGCAAGTAGCAATATAAATAAACTTAATAGTTTTTTTTTACAAAAAGATAAAGAATATGTAAATATGTTCATATATTTATGTAATATGCACGTAGAACTACTGCGTTATCAAAATTATAAAAATGAACGCTGATGAACACTCTCTGGTTTGAAAGAAGCTTCGCTTTTTATATAACTATTTGACTTTTAAGTTAAAAAATAATGCTATTGTTACGTAGGTAGCTTAAATTGTATTTATATGAAATGAAATTAAATTTAATGCACCTATTATTTTTATTAGAAAATTACATGAAAATATGTTATGTGATTGTGAAAAGCGTGACGCGAATATTGATTAAAAAATTATTTGACTTTGATGTAAAAAGGTTGAGTGACATTGTGAGTAACCCATAATTTTGTATATTTATATTTAACAAAATAACCTCAATATACATACTTATTTCAATTGGCATATTTTAATTTCCAACATGACCATAAATCTAAATATAGATAAGATGTAAAATAGTTTACTCACACATGCAAAGGTGCGATTCAGGGGATTTCGTTTACGATTCCCTTACCGAACCAATTTTTTTAAGAATACATTACATTAACTAGAAATCTTATCAAAATCTGTAGTGCAGTTGTTCGGATCGATCAACCTATCGGGCAGTTTTCGAACGAACCCCTTTGCTAGTCTTCTATTTGTGATCTATGGATTTTACGTGAGATTATCTTGACACCCCTTTTTGCAAAATCATTCTATTTTTAGCAGCCCTTGATTTTACCTTTATTGTTTGCAAGGATTGATAATCATCCTTTTGATATTAATTTGAAAACCTTTGGTATATTACTGATAGCTTTTGTTTTGTTTGAGCGTATTGTCTACGCTAATAATTGAATAAGTGATAATATTGTGATTGATAACGTGTTAAAGACATTTGGATCGTATTGTGAACCTGGAACTTCGGAGCCGCCTCGTGAGTATAAACTTAATTTTTATATTGGCCAACATGAAAATTTAGGTACACTCTAGTAGGATCGTAGTATCATGAGTATATGTAAGTTATTGTTGTAACTTTATTTTCGTGTATTTGTGTTTTATTTCAGCCCGGTGAAACTGCCGGCCAAGTTAATCATTCCATATAGATTGTCTAGGCAGAAGAACGCTTCCACTGAACAATACCTGCCTGATCAATCTGGAAGTTTAACAGCAGTCAAAAACGGAGATTGTGACAAAGCTTAAAATAAAAGAGATAAGATACAATATGAAAGGTCATTATAGTTACCGGAGACTTCAGATATTTGAGTAAAAAGTTGAGGAAGAAGGACTTGCCCTGCTTGACAGCGCCAACCACGCTCACCACAACCACCGGAAGATCCTTGATCTCACCATTCAAGAGTAATTTCTCCAACTCCGGTTCATTTAGCTCAAAGGTGTGATTCTTCGTCTCCTGTACTACTTGTAATCCGTGACCTCGTTCCGCCATTTCTGATTATGAAAGTAAGGTTAGGCTGGCAGTTAAGGCTATGTCTTCGTAGTCACACAAACTTTGTTTCGTCTACTAGACTCGACATCTCAAAAGATGATAGTCGACCAGTGCAGGTATGCCGGCCGGCATACTTTCCCCCACACGCAGCTTGGCACTCGTAGAGATTACATCCGCTTTACGTTCGAAATTGTATAATTAAAATACACAATTTTCGAACATGAAGCGTGAATGACATGAATCTCTACGAGTGCCCTGCTGCGTGTGGGGGAGAGTATGCCAGCCGGCTTACCTGCACTGGTCGACTATCCTCGTTTGAGATGTCGCGTCTTGTCTAGTATATATAGGTCAATGGTTTCGTCATGTTTTAAATTCCTAGTGTTCAAACTCGTTGTAATTTTGCATGCATGACCTTAAGCTTAAAACCTTTTACTTTGACAGTTTTTTGTATTATTATTTATTTTATCTCAAAATATATTCCCATTCATAATTATTTTTCTAACTAACTAATATTGAAAATACACATCTTTGGGGATAACTGACAAACCCTGAAGCATAGATTCTCTTAAGTAAATAAGTTACGAGAAGTTACTCATTATGTAATTGTAGTTTTTTTTTTTTTATGCAATGGGTTGGCAAACAAGCAAACGGCCCACCTGATGGTAAGCGGTTACCGTCGCCTATGGACATTTGCAACACCAGGGGCGTCACCAATGCGTTGTCGACCCTGTAAGACTCTTTTAACACCTTTTTTGAAGAAGTCCATACTGTAGCCCTGCGGAAAAACGCTAGATGGAAGATCATTCCACATTTTGCAAGTAAGCGTATAAATCGAGCTGTGTGAGACTTCCAGGACTCGATTATGTGTGGATGAGCTTTTAACCGGTGACGCGAGGAACGATGATAGAATCGCGATGCCGGTATAAGCTCAAACAGCTCTTGGGAGCATTCCCCGTTATAGAGCCTGTAGAGTATACAGAGCGAACCGATGTCTCTACGGAGGCTCAGTGGCTCAAGGCGGTCAGAGAGCTCGGGGTCGTCGACAATTCTTACCGCTCGACGCTGAATAGCATCGAGAGACTGGAGTTGGTACTTTGGTGCGCCATTCCAGAGGTGAGAGCAGTACTCCATGTGAGGGCGAACTTGTGCTTTAAAAAGCAGAAGTCGCTGGCTCGACGTGAAGTACCGCTTTGCCTTATTAAGCACACCAAGTTTCTTGGAAGCCAATCCAGCCTTACTCGCGATGTGACAGCGGAACATCTTTAGAAATGTCGACGCCAAGAACTCCAATACTCTCTGCGATTTCTAGGGGAACACCCTGAAATTGCAGAGCGATGATGAAGGGGGTCTTTTTCGCGGTGAAAACGCATGCCTGAGTTTTTTTGGGGTTGAATTGGACAAGGTTCTGCTGTCCCCAATGCGAGACGAGTTCCAATGAACCCTCAACTTCAGACACAAGACCAGTTCTGCTTCCTTCTACTTCGACGCGACGAGAATATTCTAAAACTTGTTGATATTTGTCATTTTCAATAACCGCCATACTGAAACCCTTAATAATCTGTATTCATTCTAGACTAGCCAATGACGAACCATCCTGTCTTATTTGGGGTTGGATGATACGTTGTGGCGGGAACGCTCATGTCTCTGATTGGTTGTGGTAAATATGGCGGGAACTTTAATGGATATGCGACAGACTATTTATTATATTATCGCTGTGGAATGTGACTAATATTACCTTTGAAGTAATCTATGTGACCCTAATGATGTATTATTCTTATTAAAGTATTGTATGTGTTCCAATAAATGTTGTTTTTTGAGATTTCCTTATGATTCCCTTTTGCGTAGAAAACCTAGTAAGTTAGATAGTTAAGTACTGAACTAGTAGTACCTATTTATTTACTTTACATTAAGTTATGACTAGACTATGGCATCACCACCTGACAAACATCTTATAATTTAATGAGCCTATATTGTAGCTTAAATAAATGCTCTCTATCTTGACAAATCTCACACATGCAACATTTCAAAAACATTGTTTGAATACTAACAGTCTTACTTTATAAACGCTACTTAAATTTTAAGCATTACTTAGCCGCTGATTAGCAAAGTTTCTTACTTACAAACGCTACATAACTTTATCGAGTACCTAAGTACTGCTTAAATCAGCTGTGAATATAAACACCGTCCCACCCTTGTTTAAAATTTTAAGTAACAAGATGGCGTCCATATTTCTGATCAGCTGATTTAGTTACTAATGAGGTTACTGTTGAGTAGGCACACAAAACTATAAACAAACATACTCTGTTAATAAATCGTAAAAATATATCAAGTAGAAACATAAATTGGATGGTGAAATAAATATTATGCGTACCTACCTACTTTTCGTGATCTTATTGAAGAGTAAACCGCAGGTACAGTTCCTGAATTAAGATTGTAAGAACTGTATCATACTCGTATCTTCCTAATGGATGTATTAAAAGGCAACTTAGGAAATGATGCGCTCAATGAGTGGTGTAGGTTTTTCCGTATTACACCACTATTCACGTTGATGTGAGTAGGGGTTTACTGAACATTGGGAGTTTGGGATCCTTATTAACTAACCGAGCCACGCGGTTTCATCCGAGTAGACTATGATGATAAAAGTATGGATAACCTCAAGTAACTATTCCGTTGTTTCATCCAAACCCCCCAAGCCGTTAAAACGTGAATTGAAGACAAAAACACATAAACATAAACTTTACATACATACGTATATAATCACGCTTGTATTCCCCGAAGGGGTAGTCAGAGGTGTGTAAACACCGACGTTTCGCCAATTGGGTTTTTGTCACATGTAATAGGGGGCGAGCCTGTTGCCATTCACCGGGCACGGTTTCAGAATCACACAAAATGTTTTCTCTAGCACACTAGACGAAACACAAGACGATATTACGGTCTTTATGATATTACCGTGATTTAATCCATTGGCATCGGCAATAATGATAACAATAGAATTTCATTCATAACTAGGACATAGTGGTTGTGACGATGCCAACTTATTAAGGAATAGCAAAATCGCTATAAAATAATTAAAAAAGAATGAAGATTGGAATCTTGGCTTCATAGAAAAAAAACGTGGACATAATCGGGCATAGGTATTATTTCGGATGGAAAAAGATAACTTCCAACTCTCTGGTATTCTCCCCTAGTCACCCTATACACACAACGGAGAAATGACGGGGTGACATTCTTACCCGGCACCCACGGGGTGCTTAATAATCAAAATGTACATCAAAAATACTACTGACTACTAATAAGATATAATATGTTTTAGAGTAGCTCCGCTATATGTGAGGTGGGGACGTTTTTTTTTAAGTCGTCTACTGAATCGTTTGGGGTATCGTTGAATAGGTATTTTAAAATGATTTAGTTGGTGACAAATTAACATCGAGCTATGCTGCGCTGTACTGCGCTGTGCTATGTTTGGTCAACTCGCTCGTCTAATATTTTAACGAGGATACAAACAAACCATGCTGTGCTGCGCTGTGTGAGGCTACGCTCTGTTTAAAAACGCAGCAGTCTCGAGCGAGGCGCGCTACCCGCCGTGCTGAGCCGCGCTGTGCCGAACTGTGCTGTTTTTCAAACATGGAGCACGCTGCGTGCCTCTCCATCGCCCTCAGACGTCTCTCTCACTCTCGTACTCCCATCTCTCGCTCTCAGCTCGATGTTGATTAGCTAAGCAAAGCGCAGCACAGCTTGATGTTGATTGTTAATAAAACGTAGCTTAAGAAACACAGCACAGCACAGCGCAGTACAGCGCAGCATAGCTCGATGTTGATTTGTCACCCTAATTTTCCTGTTAAGTCGACGTGACGTCACAAACACCACGCAGCCAAACTGGAAGAATTTTCGATGTGTTACACTTCTACACGAAGCATCCTCAGGAGGTAGAGAATCTTTCTCGATCGTGCGCTCGTAGAGTCAAGACCTCCTAAGGATGCTTCAGAAGCGAAACGCGTCGAAAATTCTTCCGGTTTGGTTGCGTGACGTTTGTGACGTCACGTCGGCTTAACAGGAAAATTAGGCGGAATTGTCACTAGATATATTTTTGTATATTTTAAGTGTTTTATTAAAATATTAATTTAATGTTTTCATAAAATATTTAAAAAAATATTTGTTATTATTAAATATGGATTTCCGCAAAGTAACGCCTGAATCAATTTATTATCTTAAGTAGTTGCTTGTTTATAAAGGGTAATAACTTATATTAGATAACAAATATTTAAAAAAAACATAATAATTTATTCACATTGAGGGAACGGGCTACTACGGAACTATACACTGCGCGTGGCCCGACACGCACATGGCCGCTTTTTTATTAACTACGTTTGTATGGAATGGAAAGCGCTACGTCTTAACTAGCCCTACTATTCTTAATATAAATAAACAACGTAAGTTCTACTATAGATTTCGCTCCATCCCAGTACGATGGTTAAAGAACGATAGGAAAGATTTGAGTTATGACGTCATGTCATGTTAGCTCAATTAGTTAGAGCATACCCCGGCTAAAGGGGTGGATGGACGCGGGTTCGAATCCCGCACATGACTTAAATTTTTCCTATCGTATATTTGTAAATTTGTAATAAATAAACAATTTCACTTACTGTATAAAATCTTTTAGGTAAATACTCGTAGTGTAAATTCTGCACAATACCGAAGCAATGTTTCGGATACAACTGATGGTGCCAGCAAGTTTATCGTTTATGTGAAACATTATCAGTGGTTTGGCAATACATAGTTTTTTTGTGGTTTTAAAAGGAAATATTTAGCTGTTTTTGTAATATACCATCAAATAATTACAAATATTTTTAAAATATATTAAGAAAACATTGAATTAATATTTTAATAAAACGCGCTTCCACTATGCGGTGAAGCTCAAGCCCGCGGCGGGATTCGAACCATGGACCTGCTGCGCGGCAGTCCATATAGCCAATGCCACTGAGCCGTCACTGCTTCAGGTACTTTACATTTGCGCAGTAAGACCGCGGGCTGTTGAATTCAACATCAGTAATGTTCCGGGCTAGAATGTCACCCTCCATGTCTATGTGTCGTAAGAGTCGACTAAGGGTAACATACCAGAAGGTGGGCAGCAGCGCTTTCTGAGGAACTTGATATTTCGATCCCTAATTGCCCCCCTCCCCCTAATACAAAGGTGTTTGCCGTAATCCCCAATAGTCTAACAACAAGAGCGTTTTCAAGAGGGTTTGCACCCCTAGCTCCACCGTACCCCGGCCTGCTATCGGGTCCACGAATAATGGAGCTGCCCTGGACTAGGGGCCGGGTATACTTGCTGATGTCATGACGGGGTTTTGTTTCCATTACCACCACGCTTGGCAGGCGTCTTTGGGATTTCAGTTGTCCGTCGCCCATCGTCTGGTATTTTTTCCTTGGTCACCAAATACGACTTGTGTGGATTATTAGTATATTTATAAATTAAATAAGTGATGTGTGAGTTACAGTACTTTAGGGTCAATTATTCAAGTAAGTTATCTTTCTATTTACAAAGTTCCTATAGATCATCGACATATCTATCTTATCCTAAACACTAATTTATTTTTTGATTTAGATCGTTGTGTTTGATATGATTATTATGAATATTAACACGATATTCTTAGGCATACATAGTGACCCATATCACATCACACATCTGAAGCTTGTATCAAAAACCAGTTGCCCGACTCCCACCATTTAAAAATTTATATGGAAAACCAACATCATTATTTCAAACTTAAAATATTGATACTAAGATTCATACCACGGCCGTCACGAAACAAGAATGTTCATATAGTCTAGTCATATAGTCTAGTAGTAATATCTCTCGCACAAATGACTTATTCATGCATGCAGCTCGCTCTTACGTTGAAGTTCTAATGTAAGTTTACTATAGTGATATTTGGTAGTGCAAATTAAAATTGTTAATGTAAGGTAAAATAAGACTGAATTAAGAGATGGGAGTTGGCCCCCGGGTCGTCACACTTACGTTTTAGTTTATTCTTGAAAACTACTGAACCGATTTTTGACACAGTTACTGAACGCTGTTTCCCATGTTGAAATATCTATATGTAAGCCAATAAAAAATATGCTATTATCCAGTTGATAGTTTGTGCGTTGACATATATATGTATATACCTACATACAAACAAAAATAAAACATCTGTTTGGAATATAGATCGTATATGAATATAAATATTGCAGTTCCTGTAAAGTTCATTGAATATCCCTTTTTAACGGTACTTAAAAAACAAATATTTCTATACAAATTAACTCAATTCAATACTATTTTGAAATTTTGGGGTGGAACTAATTTCACACATGCCTTCCTAACGATGTCCTTGTTTTGTCTTGTGTATTCTTTGCAAAGACGTGCTGTTATTTTTATATTTCATATAGTATTAATTTTACCGAAACCACATGAGTGAGCTAAAGGTAGGTTGATTTCGCAACTTCTATTGCGAAATGTTATCAGCACTAAGCTTTTATCGTTTGTGTGGTTTTGGACATAAAAATATTGTGTAATATTTTTGGTGCCTTTACACCAGGGAACTGTCTAACTCAAAATTAGCAGCTTGTTGCCAGGCAATCATTTATATAGTACCATCAACTTAACTGTGCAGTTCGCGAGGGCGCTGCTGGTCAAGGAAATCAACTACAAACTGTCACAATTTGAAGGAATGTTGTAGTTCTTTTTTCTGCCGCCTGAACAGATAAGTTGGTGGGGCTGTACGAAAGTTTGAATAATATTCACATTATCACACACGTTACAACTGTTACGGAAACCATTTCGCTGAATACGTGTTGGGGAAAATAATATTTATCACCAACTTGCCTTGTTTTATTTAAAAATCGTACCAATAGTATGCCTTTATTTTTAGGGTTCCGTACCCAAAGGGCAAAAGCGGGACCCTATTACTGAGACTTCGCTGTCCATCCGTCTGTCACCAGCCTGTATCTCAAGAACGGCGATAGCTAGACAGTTGAAATTTTTACAAATGATGTATTTCTATTGACGCTATAACAACAAATACTAAAAATAAAAATAAAAAAATATTAAAGGGGGCTCCCATACAACAAACTTGATTTTTTTACCGATTCTTGCTCGATACTAATAACGGTTACAGGTAGACGCTTTAACTATTCACAGAATATTTAGTTTTATATTCTCTTTAAATATAATTAATTAAAATAAAATAAAATTAAATGAAATAAATAATTAAGGGGGCTCCCATACAGAGAATGGTATGGAAGCCTTCGTGCGCGAGTCCCATTCGCACTTGGCCGGTTTTAATGTGAATATATTAATTTACCCTACGATATATATTTGATTAATATGGTTTTAACCCTTACCCTCCTTACGGTACTTAGAAGTACCTCCACATTTTTCTTCTTATAACTTAGGTACAAAATCACTTTATGTTAACTACAACTGACGATCCTTTAGGGTACTGTTTCACAGCGGTATTTCAAATCACAGCGCGTTATTTGAAATACCGCGTGATGTTGCTGAATAATTTGAAGAGCGAGTTACAATATGTCGAACATTTTATCACTTCGCTGTGTAGTGTATTTGGAATGTTTTATAAATAGAATATCTTAGGTAAGTGCTATTTTTTTTACAAATTACGTTCTTTATATCTCTGACTACATTTCTAAAAGCTGGTATAATGTATTATCACTTTATTTTATATGAATATTTGATAAAATCTGATGTGGACTTAGAAGTACCGTCAAGTGATTGTGGTCTCAAAAATTATGTGTTTTTATAATACACATAGTCGATGAAATGGGTATTTTGTTTTATCATAAACAAATGATTTTTAAATTTTTATTATTGTTCTGACCTATTTTCTTATTGCCTTAGCCGTTGCGCTGGACATAACAAACAATAGTGCTCTGATTGAAGCCCTGTTATTAGAAGAGCTTCCGGACGGCAACGAAGATTCTAATGCAGGTGTGTCCGATGATGAAGTGGAAAATCTTCAACTACCCTCACCAAGAGGCTACGATGAGGTTTTTGAAAGAGCTTCTAGACAGTGTTTTTGCCTAAGTTCCGCCATAGTCGCTGTCAAATGAAGATGTATTGGAGTGCCCTATAAATCAGGTACCAGGTTTGCTTGAGAAACTGAAAACACCTACGCATGTGGATCTATCCAAAGTAATAGAAAAGGGCAGGCCGGAAATATGCTAGCTGATTCTCACATGAAAAGTGGCGACAGTGATCATCGATTTTCAAATTTAGACATTGGATATTGGAAATGGAAGGATAACAAAGTGGTTCATTTAGTATTTAATTTTCATGGGAACCAAGAGGCAACTGTGTCACGTAAAGAAAAATGGATCGAAATCTGCCATTACATGCCCTGTAGCTGTCAAAGATTACAATAGTTATATGGACGGCACAGATACAGCTAATCATTTGAGAGCCCTTTACTGTATAGATCGCCAATCTCCAAAATGGTGGCACTGGTTGTTTTGGGGTCTTCTAGTCATCGCGTTTGTCAATTCATATGTCATTCATGGACTTATAATGGGACAGACTACCGTAAAAGATTTTTCGACGCTCTGTTACTCAAGGCTTGATGACAATGAAAGATGCTAATCAGAAAAGGAAGACTTCTACTGATAATACTGCGAAAGGTCCTTCCAAAAGGCGCAAATCTGACTATTCCACTATAAAAAACGTACGCTTGGGTAACAGAGGCATCCATTGGCCTAATTTCGTAGAGAACAGGGGAAGGTGTGAGGTTTGTAGTTTGAAGAAGATTCAGTCGAAACCTCAAAGTAAATTTTCGCATTGCAACGTGTTTTTCTATGTAAATGAAGTTTTGTTCAATACCACGAGGTGAATCTGTAATTAAAACCTATTAATTTAATTATTACTAAGTCAATATTGTATCTCATTACTGTGTTCCTATACAATGTTAGGAACTTTGATAGAAACAAAAAGTTAACATTGTGATAACACAAAGTTCCTGACGGTACTTTAAAGTCTAGGTCTTGGAAATAGTTGTACCTTGGTCACTTTTAAATTTTTGAAAAAAAGCGGTTATAACTATTGCGATGAAACAAATTTTAGCTGTCAGACGCATTAATGTGTTTCATAATAAAAATTATATAAAAGCATAGATCATCTTTTTTACAGGTTTTACATAAACTAAAAAAAGTTTGAAATGTTGATTAAGGTACAACAGTGGTGATGTACCTAGATCCGCCTATGTTGTACCTTGGTCATAGTTAGTGAACTCATCAAATAAAATCCATATTTCTCGACAAATAGCAAATATGTTTATTGTTTCCAGCTTCAACACGTCTATAAATATCTTTATAATCTTATCTAATATGTATGACATATCAATTAACAGAATTTAAATGAATAAAATCAATATTCTTCGTAACACCTAACTTAAACATTTAAATCACATTAGCAACAAGTCTTTATTCTTTTCGTACTGACTAATATTTGGACTAAGCGTTTCTTAATTAACCAATAAACTCCGAGTATATATTCATTTCAGGAACTGAGTAATATTCCCTCTTGGAATCAATTTTTTTTGGCCTTTTTATTTTTTCCCTAATATCTAACCATTGGTATAAGTTGAGATCTTCTTTTTCTGGCCATTTCCAGTTTTTTAGCAACTTCTTCATGGATTTTATAAGCACTATTTTATAAGGTCGCTCGCATCTTTACCAGTCATCAAGTAGTGTTCATAATGCCTCTTTATAGTATACGTCTTGACAAGTTAAAATGTTTGGCAGCCCCTCTAAACGAGTTTTTTTTTAACTAGGTTAATAGCACTAGAAAATGCTGTTATAGCAATAGGAGTCCGTTTGATGTTCTTTTTGCTACGAGGCATTTTACCTGTATAAAAAACCACAAAATAATAAGTATGTGCGTTTCTAAACAGAATTAACAAGAATACATTTGAATGTAGGTACCTTGACCATTTGACCAAGGTACAACTGTTTTACTATGGTCAAGGTACAACATCCCTACCCTTTTATGTTTATTCGCACATGTAAATATGGAGGTTATGATTAACTCAAATAAGCATACTACATTTTAAACCTGGCTAAAGTACTTGTTAAAATGAAATTATTTTAAAAAAATATGTACTAAATAACAGAAGTAATGAAAGAAATGAAATATATGAAATATCTTACTTTTTTGCAGCAAAAACGTAAAAGTGATCTCCCATGCAAACTCGATGCAATGGCCGCCTGCAACTAACTTCATGTTGATTAGTCTTGTCAAAGTTCACTATACCATAGACAAAGAGACGGGAAAAAGGCGCGAACATTTCAAAAAAATAAGTGGCTCTAGATACAAAGGGTGTCAAGGTTAATTTTACCAACCTTATTATAATAATAAAGTTCAAAAGCGGAAATTCGTTAAAAAACACTACCCCCGCGGGAAAGAGTTTAAAGTAAATATTCTAAGAAAAAACGTACCGACATCCAACGTTAAAAACTATGCAATAACTTATGGAAGTCGGTCTGATACTGATTAAAATAGGGGACTAATAATTGATGTTATTAAAACAGAACAATAAAACATGCGGATGTAATTAAAAAATAATTTTATTTTTCTAATTTTATATCATTTTATACCTAGAAATTATTCTTAATGAGTAAGCGTATATGACAAAGCCATATATTATTTGCATCACAGTGTCAAGTTTTATTGTTATGAAAAACTTGTACCTGCTTGAATATTAATCAAAATCTCTACTTAACAGTTAAAAAATATTAAGGAGCTTCAAAAAATCAAACTTAATTTAACATGATCTTAGATTTAATAATATCGCGCTTTACAGATCAATAAAATATTATACTTTTGTGTCTATTACTGTGCGATCTTCACACAACTCTTGAGGAGGAAATAATAATGGACTTTATGACGTAAGTACTGTGTCTAGGTAAGGAGTTAATCTTCGATCCCTGCAAGCTAAAGAGAGCAATTTTTGAAGCGCTCGTAGCAAAGTTTACTTAGCTGTTCTTAACCGATCAGCAAAGATAAGCAACGTCGCCCGCGGTGAGTTGGATGGGTGACCGCTAGTGCCATTAGTACTGAGTGCTTCCGTGCTTCGGAGGGCACGTTAAGCCGTCGGTCCCGGTTGTTGTCTTAGGATGGCAGTCGTTATAGCATGGTGGTAGGGCATTTTGCGAATGCCCGCCTGGCTAGCCACCACCCTCAAGTAGAAAATTTGTCGCCAAGCACCTAACGGTGTGTTTCGGCAGCTGTCCTTGAGAGCCGGTACTTCTAGGTTAGCCTGAACAACATCTTCGACCACATCATCACTTACCATCAGGTGATAAAAAAATATAATAGTGAATAAAAAAATAGTGATCAAAGGCTAACCTATCAGGAATAAAAAAAAACAATATGGAGTCTCCACCAACCAACCTTTTATCGACACTTGCCGAGGGCAGCAGCGTCCATCGCAGATTAGGCACAGCATTTCCGCGCAGTCGGTATCACCGAATCCAAACAGTCTCTTCTTCTTGCAGCACTTAACACTAGGATGGAAAGCGATTCCCAAGACCACAGTAAGAGTTATAATCACAGGAAGCCCGGCAGTTATGGGAACTACGTGTACTTGGCGCGGGTCGCAATGACAAAGTGTCCACTACCGTTAGACGGTAGTAGATTATAAAGAATTGATGGAGCTTTTTTCCGTCTACCCTCCTAATTTACAAGGACCGAAAAATTACAGTAAATCGTATCAATACACATTTTATTTCTAATTATTGATTAGCAACCACGTGTTCATCGGGATGATGGTGAAAGAATTGTTCAAGTTGGTCTAGTATTTTTCATGTTTATTCGTTACATACAAAATAACAAATATTTCCTCCTTATAAAATTAGTATACATATAAAAACTCGCTCACGCTATTTATGCATTCGTATATAGTACATAGTTCTATTTCGCTGACTCGCATGCGAAACGAGGTCTCTCCGTCTTACGCCCTCAGCATAACAGACATAGATAGCTTTGTCGCCAATGCAATAAGGAATCATATATACGATTATTAATTATTCTAGGAATGAGTACCTTATTAGGTCGACGCTTCTAGGATCTTTGAAAGCAGCAGATTCATTTTGAGGAGGTCATACTGCTTTATCAAAAATTTTAAAAGACGTTAGATTTCAATATAAAAAAAAAACTGACACAATGAAAATCTTTTGAAAATTATATAATTCTCATAAGTATACATTTAAATTTATCTGTTACTTAGTGTAATTTTATTAAGGCGTGTTGTGTTCACATCAAGAAGGCTGTTCACATGAGAAAGATGCAACAAGTTTGTAATCTACCAGTTTTGTGAAACAATTATTTTAAAAATAAAACTAATATTTCTTTATAAAGAAATTATATAATTTTAAAAATAATTACAAATAACTTGTTGAAGGCACCAGGGTACCATGATAGTTCAAAAGTACCTATTATCACAATATTGTACGCATAGTACTGACTTCAACAAGTTATTTCACACTTTTGGGTGTTGAAGTCCGTTCCATTTTCAGGTAAAACAATTTTTTTCACCCTTTTCAGTGACTATTGCTACTAACGGGTCCGATTGTCATTCACTGTCAATGACTATATCATCAAGATAGTAATAACACTTGGAGTGTTACTCAAAAACGGCTAAACCGATTTTGATGAAATTTAAATGGGACTACACGGAAAGCACCAGTTTTCAAATAAAAAAGAATCATCAAAATCGGTTCAACCACAGAAAAGTTATGAGCTAACAAACATTAAAAAAATACAGTCGAATTCGGTACCTTGTTCTTTTATTGATGTCGGTAAAAAATTGAAAATTGGGAAAATGTCGTTTTCATCGACGAGACATGCTCGGCTGATCGCCAATCGCACGCTTTCTCGTTCTTGGACAGATGACACTTAAACGTCAACGTCAAAAATGCCAATGGGAGCATGACTCATAATATGCCCCGCTGTAACATTAAACCGCAGAAGCCATTAACAAAGAAATAATAATAATATGCCCCGCTGGTTGTGCAAAGTACAGTCCCACCAACTTATCTGTTCAGGTGGCAGAAACAAGAACTATAAAAAAATCCCTCAAATTGTGACTTGTAGTTGATTTCCTTGACCAGTAGCGCCCTCGAAAACTGCACAGTTAAGTTGGTCGAACTATACGGTACTATATGGTAAACGGTTTCTTTGCATTGGAGTTAAAACCCACTACTCACTATCACGAAGAAGTGAATGCGGCTTTCAAGGGTTGGCTACAGGATGTGTTACTACCTGGCCTGCTACAGCCTTCAGTTATATTAATGGATAACGCCCCTTATGATCCGGTGCAAATAAACAAAGCACCTACCCAAGCTAATAGAAAAAAGGAATTGGTGGCTTGCCTGCAAAGAAGGCATTGACGCAAATATGTCAAAGAAAACAGATCTGATGAGATTAGTCTATTACCATAAGGCGGCAAATGTTCGATGAAATAGATGAGCTGGCTGCTTTTTTTTATTTATTTATGAATACAAGGCATAATTACAATTCCTTAAATTATTTTCTGCCAAACTGTTGAACAGTTTGTCGGCAAATGTTATTCTCATTTTCGTACACATAATTACACCGTATTATATTGATAACAGCTAACATACTATTTGATTTTAAATTTAAGTGATTATGCTTAATTTTAATCATGTAGCCTATATAAATCATGTATTCACATAGTTTTTTTTTTTATAGGCTGACCTTTGATTACTATCTCACCTGATGGTAAGTGATGATGTGGTCGAAGATGTTGTTCAGGCTAGCCTAGCATTACTGGCTCTCAAGGACAACTGCCGGAACACACCGTTAAGTGTTTGGCGACAGATTTTCTACTTGAGGGTGGTAGCTAGCCAGGCGGGCATTCCCAAAATGCCCTACCACCATGCTGTAACGACTGCCGTCGTTAGATAACAACCGGGACCGACGGCTTAACGTGCCCTCCGGAGCACGGAAGCGCTTAGTAGTAATGTCACTAGCGGTTACCCATCCAACTCCTGACCGCGGTGGACATTGCTTAACTTAGGTGATCGATTAAGAATGGCTAAGGCAACTTCGCTACGAGGGAGGGTTTAAAAAAAAGCTTCTCAGCAACTATTCTAAATGATCAATGTCATAACTGCAATAGTTCATGTGATTGTCTAGAGTCAGGTCAGCTCGTTCTCCGGATTCCCCCGTACCACTGCCAGTACAATGCAATTGAGCTAATCTGTACTCAATTTAACGATAATGCAGCCACCACCGTATGACATATAACTAATTTTTAGGTCCATGGTTCGAATCCCGCCCAGAGCTTGAGCTTCACCGCATGGTTGAAGGGCATTTAGCGAATGCCCGCCTGGCTAGCTACCACCCTCAAGTAGAAAGTTTGTCGCCAAGCACCGAAAGGTGTGTTCCGGCAGTAGTCCTTGAGAGCCAGTGAAATTACAGGCACAATGAGACTTAACTATGTCTCAATGTGACGGGCGCAGTGCAATTCGTGAGTTGTCATGAATTGCGACGAGGTTAGTCCACTTAACATCAGGTGGGCCTCGAGCTTGTTCCGTCACAATAACATAAAAAAAAATTACATAACTAGATGATTTAAACGTAACGCAAGTTAGAAATTTAAAAGAAGCATGCGAAAAAGGCACAAGAGATGACTGGATAAAGGTGGTTGAAAAACTGAAACGATTATAATAACATAAATATTTTAAAAGTATTTTAAGGAAACATCAAATTAATTATTTAATAAAATACTTTAAAAATTTTATATATGTAGTTACAATTCCGCCTAATTTCCTGTTAAGCCGACGTGACGTCACAAACGACACGCAGCCAAACCTGAAGAGTATTCTACGCGTTTCGCTTCTAAACGAAGCATCCTCCGGAGGTCTTGACTCAACGAGCGCACGATCGAGACAGGAGTGGTGGAGTCTTCTTAAAATACTCTTAAAATATTTGTTATTATTAAATATGGATTTCCGCAAAGTAACGCCTGAATCTATTCATTGTAAAAAGATTATATTTGATGATTTTGACCGCGATATCCACATGGATACTATAATCGACGGTAATATGATCATACGTGTTTGTGAAGATGACAGCGACTCTTCAAGCAAAATGAGCATAAATAGAACTTAGAAACTTAGAGGTCTAATTTGTTCTGAATGCAGATTTTTTAAAACCGATCAACAATATTTTACCCTTCAATCTTTGTTGCAATTCAAATTATTCCAACTCCTACCAATATTATGTTAGCAAACTTGTGTAAATGGGTCTTTCTTTATTCTTCATTTTTGTTGTCTTTTATGCTTACCAAAGTTAAAGTTGAAGCGCTCGTAGCGAAGTTTACTTAGCTGTTCTTAACCGATCAGCAAAGTTAAGCAACGTCCGCCGCGGTCATGAGTTGGATGGGTGACCGCTAGTGACATTACTACTGAGCGTTTCCGTGCTTCGGAGGGCACGTTAAGCCGTCGGTCCTGATTGTTGTCATAGGATGGTAGTCGTTATAGCATGGTGGTAATGCATTTCGCGAATGCCCGCCTGGCTAGCTACCACCCTCAAAATCTGTCGCCAAGCACCTAACGGTGTGTTCCGGCAGCTGTCCTTGAGAGCCAGTACTTCTAAAAAAGTTTTGAGGTTTTTTGTTAGCAATAAGAGCCTTAGTCCTATAAAGAGTATGGTAATTCAGGTACCTATTGCTGCGTGCGGTGCAAAAATACTGGGACATAGGAACAAAGTGGCAGTAAGGGTATCGATTCACCCCACAAATTTTAATTTCGAGAAGCTAGTGTGTACAATTTGTCAATCGTTGTCGAATACTGTTCTTTGTTTGCGCACTGTCCGTTGTCGCACCCCCTCTACATGAGATCTTAGTCCTTGCATTTCGTTGATGATCATATTAACACTGAGTTTGTAAAACTGAACTGCGGTATTTAAATCAGAACAGGGATTCTGGTTGGGTGATTGGAGTCGAATGGTTCAGGATACTTATCTTTTTCTACTCCTAATTGATAGCACTATGCGAGTTCCAAAGTTAACACCGTAACTTCACAATAGATTCGTCATCGCAAGAGAATGATTGGCGTTAATCTTATTCCCCAGTCCAATATTTTTTTGCCAAATAAAAAATTACAAACTAAAAACGACAAAAACTTTTTAACACAACACATGGTTAGGTTTCTATTTCAAATTCCGTAAACTAAAATTCTTTTACGGAAATTGAAATTAAAAAATGTATCTTACATCAAGAAATTTTATTTTCGAATATGATGCTTAGAACATTTTTGCAAAGTATTTGTCGTACTTAATTTTTTGTATACATTAAATACAGTGTTTGGCGATTTTGAATTATTTGAATTGGTGTCGGGAGATGAAATATCCATTTAGCCTTATAATGTGTGATAAGTATTTTACATCGAAATGGAACAAGTTTAATAAAATTATGTAAAAAGAAGTGATGGATACCATCGTGGTGCCCTTAGGTACTAAATAGAGCCCTGTGTTAATTAAATCCTCAACTCCATATATTTTATCCCTCTCTCACGCACACCTCTCTCATACATTCATTGCATCTGTTGTCAAATCTCGTCGAGGCAACTGCACATCGAGGAAAGTACGATGGAAGAACTATTACTTGAATAGTTTTATCATTTAAGGTTTGTATAGACCAAAGTAGTTAAACAAACATAAGGTGTACACAAACCGTAAGTGTTTTGCTAAGACTTTCTCCAACGGAGCGCCGCGTCCAGAGAAGCACATTACTGGCGTGCGCAAATGCGCAGTGTAAAAAGGACGTTCCTTCGGAAAAGGATCTTTGGCTGTCCATTTGGACATCCAGCAAGCTGTGGCAAACCTATACCAGATGCTCCCAAGCAACGGAAAAGCAGGCAAAAGGAGACAAAGTTGGCGTGTTTGTTTCCTTGTAACCCTGTACCTTTCTTCTTTCTACCCTCTTTTCTGTCGCCGCACAGTTAACCAGTTATTGAAAGGCATTTTCCAAATACAGTCTACACACTCCAGAGTCCCAAAATTTATTTTCTTGACTTGTAGCACAGGACCCTTAGGAATCTGGATCATTGAGAAAGACTTTCTCAATTTCCTATAACTGTTCCTGTTTCTAAGTTGGCGTCATAACCTTACCATCACCACCATCAGGAATTGTGTTTCTGCTTGCAGTGTAACCAATAGATAATTCAATGATACTACTTGCTCTAGTCTCTCGGAAAAAAATATATTCTACTTCAGAATCCTTCGTTCCACTCTGGATTCAAAGAAATACTCGCGCCTGTTTGTTTGGTCGATTGGTAAACTTGGTCGATTGGTAAACAATTTAATATTATTCTCTACTACTCATCTACACTATATATTTTGAAGCGCTCGTAGCGAAGTTTGCTTAGCTGTTCTTAACCGATCAGCAAAGTTAAGCGACGTCCGCCGCGGTCGTGAGTTGGATAGGTGACGCTAGTGACATTATTACTGAGCGCTTCCGTGCTTTAGAGGGCACGTTAAACCGTCGATCCCGTTTGTTGTCTTAGGATAGCAGTCGTTATAGGTTGGTGGTAGGGCTTTTTGCGAATGTCCGCCTTGCTAGCTACCACCCTCTAGTAGAAAATCTGTCGCCAAGCACCTAAAGGTGTGTCACGGCAGCTGCCCCTGAGAGTTCTATGTTATGCCTGTTAACACCTTCTTAACCATATCATCACTTACCATCAGGTTTAATTATGGTCAAAGGCTTAGATCAGCAATACAAAAAAATATTTACTTTTGAATAAAAAATTTAGGTCTGTAAAATGTTTCGTGTACGAGCTAAAAAAACCGTTCCATACGGACGGATGGACAGACAGACAGTGGAGTCCCATTAATAGGCGTCTTTGCTCTTTAAGTTGGTACGGAAGTCTACAAATATTGCTGTTGAAATTTATGAAAACACATTTGATACTATCAAAACATCTAATTTAATAAAATAAATAAAATCAACAATTTGGTGGCAAGATAGCTTCTTGGATCGTAACAAATTATTATCGACGATCCTTCTAAAGGAACTCTATCTAAAATCTAGTCTTTGAGTTTACCCAAAAATATATTTAAATGATGGCATCCATCAAAATTATATTTGTATATCACTGTCCTGGTATAATTTAGTTTCAGTTTTATTCATCAAATATTCTTCACGTCAATACCATTAGTATTATTGTGTCTAACTTATATTTTATATTTCTCCTGTTTTGTATCAGATGGTTTGTAAAGTTGTGTGTGGTCAGTATCAGATTATACAAATCCTCAAGTTCTTCATCAAAGTACAGCAGTAGCTTTGCAATCGTTTGTCTAAGAATGCAACCGCTGCAACATTCGCCAGCTGGAAACGTCATTCTGCCATGTTAGTTCTGCTCCGGATGACTTAGGACACGATTCGATTGACTTCTACGTGAGGTCACTGCTTATCCTCCATATTTTGTTACAGGAAATTCTAAAGTTTCTATGTGGTCCCTCGTCCTTTCTCTTCCTAAGCATCTCAATCTTTTATTGTCCGATCTTCTGCCAAGCATGATTTTATTTTATTTATGAATGAAGCTTTGAAAATAGCTTATTAACTTTCATATTATCGTTTCTGTTGTTTCTTTAATGGAAGCTGCGAAGCTTCAAGTTCTTACATGCCATCATTAAATTAATTTAAAGGCTCACGGCTTAGCTTGTTTACTATTAATTTATTCTATGCTATTTTCTACATCACATTTGATATCAGGGCAACATTTCGGGTAGGGTTTACTAAGGTCTCCTGCGGTGATGTGGCAATGTGGATCTTCCGTGTAAACAACGCCACACCTGAAATTTAAGAAAATGCGTGTTTAATTGTTTTGTTAATTTTTTGATGAATGTTGTAACAGCAAATACAGAATGTTGTGCACTCTGAGGGTTTATGCATCAGATCCGGCCGCGAGCTAAGGCTTCATCACATGGTGCGAATCTGTCGTAAAGCACCTATAGTCGGTGCCAAATAGCATGGCAATAGATTTCGTATATTTTAGAGTTGTTTATTTGTACCGTTGCGTCCTTGTAGGCCCTGTACCACAAAATTCTAGCGATACGAGTTTAGAATATAATATAAATTATAATATATTATTTAGAATATAATATAATATAAGTTTAGGCATCGTGGTGAAGGCCAGCGATTGACTTCTATTGCCATGCTATTTGGCACCAACTATAAAGGCGTATTCGTGCAAATGCCCTAGGGAGCTAACAGTTTCCCATCGAAAGCATTTCTGATTACATAGTCTAAGAAGATCTTTATTGCAAATTCTTACATTGTAATATTTGCATTAAAGACTGCTTAGCAAATGCGCTTAAAAAATGGCAAAGTGGGTAAAAAAAATGCTATATGAAATGACGTTGGAGTGAGTTTTAAGACGGTTAAGTTATAAGAACGAATTTGAACTATTATTTTCGAGTTAATTTGAACTATTAAAACGAAAAAAAATGAATTTGAACTATTATTTTCACTGTACAATAACTGTATCAGCGAACTCAGCCACCCCTATAAAAGGGAGAATTCAATCATCACCCGGAGACAAACAGTTGTTAAATCTCTCAAGGACTGTTGCTCAAAAGCGACCGATTTTCTACTTGAGGGTGGTAGCAATGTGAGCATTCGCAAAATGCCTTTCTAGCATGCGGTGAAGCTCAAGCCAGCATTGGAGAGCGAACCATGGACGACTTGCGGCACGGCCGCCCATAGCTATTATCAATTGGCTATCATTGCTTCAAAATATCTGAAGTGAAACTTAGTCTATACTAAGAGAAAATACTTACGATGCATAATCCATCATGACTTCTTCACAGCCAATTCTGACGCAGGTGCCAATAGGAGTGACAATTTCGCCGAAGGGGACGACATCTTTCATTTCTGCCACATAACATCCCTCTTTGTGGGCTGTAATAAAAGAAAGTTTAAAATAAGTAAATAATTAAACATACCAGTGCGACCATTATAACATAAAAAAAATGAAATAATATAAATTTATTCATTATTTTGTTTTTAAAGTTAAACCCAAACGGAAAGACAGAGCCCCTTTTACGATACTCCGCTCTGTGCGGTGTCCGTATGTCACGGATATCTACATCTTAAATGGCATTTTTGCAGTCTAGCATGTGGGGTGTCTAGAGCTCCTAAAGTACAGTACAGATATTGTTTACATAATTTATTCTAAGTAATTGAATAAATCGGGGCCGTCAAAGTAGTACATTTTTACGGTGTCCATATCAAGAACTAAAATAGAAATATGACAATCCAGTAATGTATAATCGTACTTTTTATGTAAATAACGCCGGTAAATAATCAGGATCTTCCCGAAACTGCAACCGTTATAATTTCATTTGCAAAACAAACCGATGACTTTTAGGAAGCTTTTGATAAGATTCTTGTGAATAACATTTCGTTTTACTCGTATTTGTCTTAATGCTTTTATGATCTCAATTAGGCAGTTTTACCAGCCTGAGTAATTTAATGAATTTTGTCTCTTAGTTTTATATTTGTGTTTGTTTACAAGACTACAATGATAGGATACATTCGAATCACGAGCGGTGTTACAAGCCATTCCTTAGCTGAAACATGCTGTCGTGCCTGAATTTTTCCCTTCGTTATAATTTGTAAATTTATTCGCTTTACCGTCAGCCGGAAAAGTCCAATACTGAAAAAATACCTCCCCCATAAAAATTTTGTGTTGGATTGTTATTCAGACACAAAGCTTTTCCATTATATATATTGTACTCTAAGAAAAAGTAATTTATTCAATTTTATTGTCCACTAAGCATTTATGAAAGTCAGTTTAATAACAAACTTTTAAAAGATTCTACTACTAGCAACTGCGTTCAGCATAACGATGTAATGCTGCGAGAATAACAAATAAAAAAAACGTAGTTGTCGCTGTTAAATATAAATTTACCTAAATTGAAAATAATATGTGGGGTTTAGGTAAATTTATATATTATATATTTAAGATATTTTCCATATTCGTGCCAAACTAAGCCAAAATACCTCCTTGTTCGGTTGCTATGGTCTTATCTGCAGGTAATAGACTTGCATATTTTAATGTTATACTAGGTATAAGTGGAGTCAGTGTCATTATCTCCACAACTGTTTAGGACCATTAAAAACTGAGTCAAGATTAACAATTGTATATATCCAAGCATTAAAAAGCCTATTGATGAATTCAATAAATGGCCTTGGAAAAGCTCAATGATAGTTCATTAAACGGTAAGGTTGGTAAGTACAGTGCTTTGTTTCTTTGTCCATATCACGATCTTATATTAGTAGTTGACGTCAACATTTAACATATTACTAATTTGTATACAATCCTAGATACGTGCAAACAGTCGTTTAAAAGAGATTAGAAAGAAGGCAGTTGAAATACTGTTTTTTTTACTATCTGATAAATTAGATTGACAATAACTACTGAAACTAACCATGTATGAAAACTGACCAATTTTACTTTATAGATCGATTGTTGCTTTCTGGATTAGTTTACTTCGTGATACCACAAAATAAGACCATATTCCTACCCTTGTCCCACTCAAGTTGGGGTCGGTAAAATATGTCTACGAGGCAAGAACAAGAGAATGTTAGAAAAGAAATATGCTCTCGGTGACAACACATTCCTATGTCAACATATGTTTATAATTGTAAATGGCTTCTGATATATGGACGTCACCTCCGTGACGCAAATTCTCTTTGGGAATGCTTTCGTTTGTTGTATACCCTCTAATTTTCAGGTTATCATGACGCTAAGATGGTAATATACTTAGTTTTGTGCCCTAGTTGCAGCAAAATCACACTCACATAAACGGGAGTACAGAAATATTGCTTATTTGGCGCATATTTCCTGTAATCGCTTTTTACGACTTCCAACAAGAAGATATGAAACAATCCTTAAACCCGAAACTAGAAATATATATAAAGTTATAAAATACATTTTGTTTACGTTATTTTACCTAGATGTGAAATTTTATTACTATTTAAGAGTCGTAAAAGAATCTGACAAAAACAAATGTTCGTAAACAAAAAGGTGATAATTTATACAAATAAAATCGCAATAAATATTTTCTTTATTCATTTCCACTTAATTCTATATCACGAACTATTGGCAAATTCTACTTCATTATCATATTATCAATAACAGAAATAGGATCTGGTTCGAGACAGTATAAAGATTCTATTTTTACATTTCTGGCGCCGAATTTCATTACTTCTTGGCTCTCATCTGTTATATGAATATTAATTATTATTATGATGTTAGCAGCTATATCAATATTTTAAAGCTGAGCATTATATTTGAATAAATTACTAGCTATTACCTTATTAACAATTATTACGGTCTTCAATAATCTTGATCAAAACACTAGATTTTATGAATCACGCCTGCGAATGACTGGTAAAGGTAGTAAAGGTTGTTTTTTTTATATTGTTTAAGTTTGCAATAACGCCTGTTCGGTGGAATAACATTACAAATTTAAAAATTCACGAGCGAAAAAAATAAAAACGATTATGTAACATATATGATAGTTATAATTTTATATCTCGTAAATTTGTAAGTTTGTAATACTTGAATTATAGTTTGGTTTATTGTAAAAATCTAATTTAAATTTTCTAGACTCTTCTTATACGTGAAAATAGTGAAGATTTAGAACCCTATTAGTCACGGTGTGACATTGTTTAGAATTTTTTGAGTTAGAGTATGTATCTACAAATATAAGAGTAAAAGTAAAGAGATGATGAAAAACTAAACTAGGAACCTGCGATTTATGTAAATACTCTTTTTAACAACAAACACCGAAAAGTATATTTATAGGTGTAATAAAAACATAATGTTTTTCTTTTAGAAGCCTTACTAGTTACTTTTTATTGAGAATAATCAACTTATAATGAGCCAATAATCAATATTAGAATACATTATCGTATATTGGTCTTTTTAATTTATTCAGTGTTAATTAAGTGTAGTTAACGTATGGTAAAAAAGAGATCCTGGACTGTTTTTTTTTCTACTAGATATAAGACAAGTTTGTTAAGCTTTAATTATTATATAAGAACTTGTATTTACCATCAATTATATTAAGATTTGTATACACTTTCTGAACAAGTAAATACTCTGCATGAACTGCATGCAATCTCACCCAAGTAGAAAAAGCTTTTTCCTCGAGGAGAACACTCTACTTTTACATATTCTGCTACGCAATAAAAATCTGTTTAGTGATAGTCAGCCCTTGCTTATATTAGGGTACCTTTCGCATTGTTATCACAAGACAGGAATATATTTTATTTTGTTTGATCATAGCCCAACAACTAAAATGATGTAGTAACGTTATCAAATATATATAGTTAAATTCAAAATTTCTGGTTATCGACAAATTAGGTGTACATGCTAAGAACCCGTAACATACAGTTGTACAAACAGACAGGCAACAAAATGACATTCATAGTAGGACTCTGTTCCCTTTTTTACGGAATCTCAAAAGAAAAGCATTGTGTTAGAGTTATCCATTTCCTAAAGTTTATTAAGTATATATTTTTGTGTTGGCATTAAATAAATAAGTGTACCTCTATGGAAAAATAAATATAATATGACGTTCTAAATTCAAATCACTTTAGGTAATTGAATTATTCCACAGCCAAAGCCTTACTATATATATATATATATATATAATCGTTCCATATATATTATCAATTGTCAATCAGAAAGTAATGCGCAAAGTAAATTCTTGTGCGCGTTCTCAGTAACGTTAGATTATATACAATTACGCTTGAATGACGTATTTATATTCGTTTTGCATGTGTAATTGAACATTGCAAAAGATGGATATAAAACACAAACAATATTTTCCCCGTAAGATGAATCAATTTGCTTTTCACATAAATGCACAAAAATGTGGAAAAAATTCCACAATTATCATAATAAGACCTTGCGTACAACACATTCATTTTAGCCTTGACCTCTAAAGCCTTGCAAATAAAATAATTATTAAAATAACGAAAGAACTCTATCATAGTGAAAAATCATTGCTTATCTTTTGATACTTAATTGACAGCGATATTTTATATAAAGACAAGGTTGTTTAATTTTGTAATGTGATGTTTATGAGTTTAATAAGATGGTACATGGTCGGGACGTTAAATTGATAGCTTTTTATACGAAATAACTTTATATTGTTCAATCAGAAGGTAAATATCCGTCGGGTGTAGATAACCAGGCGCCACTGAGGCGGGAGGCCAAGAAGGTTGTATTATTCGTCTTGATTTTAAGTAAAATAATCATGTATGAGGTTTTTTTTTAATGTTTATAGCATTTACAATTATCCAATCCATCGCATAAGCGACGGACGGGGGAAAGAATTCCACTGAGATTCTACAGAAACATTTTACAGTATAATTTGGCGCACTTACATTGCCAGATATATGTAAGTATATCTATCTCGTTTATCTAAGAACTGTCTTTGGTCAAGTAATTCATAAACTCATAATTGTAAAGATTATGTAGGCATAGTTTTTGTTGTTATTGTGACGGAACAAGCTCGAGGCCCATCTGATGTTAAGCGGACTAACCTCATGCCTCTGCCTATAACAGATGCTTTTCAACACAAGTCACGAATTGCACTGCGCCCGTCTCTTTGAAACATAGTTGTTAAGCCTCATGTGCCTGTAATTTCACTGGCTCTCAAGGACTGCTGCTGGAACACACCGTTAGGAGTTTGGCGACAGATTTTTTCCAACATGCGGTGAAGCTCGAGCCGGCGGTGGGGATCGAACCAGGGTACTGCGGCACGGCAGCCCATGGCTATTACCGCTCGGCCATCATTGCTTCAAAAGTATCAGTTTTAAGGTAATAGCATTTTCAACGCCAACCCATCATTTATATAGATTCTTTGTTTTCGCGTATCACTGGTCAGTTTCTATATTTGTTAGTTTCGGTGATCCGTCAGTTTCCTTATTAGATGGTTTCTCAAAATCGACAGTTCCTTTAATTCGTCAGTCTCGCTAAATCATCAGTTGCTTTAAAACGGTTTTGTAAGGTTGTCAGATTTTTAGATCGTCAGTTTCACTGATTTATCAGTTTCCTTATTTCGGTTCTGGATTAACACATACGATGTTTTAATTCGTGCGAGTTTACTAGTACTATCCCAATATTCTTTTTTTTTATAGGCGATAGGTAAGCATTTGACCACAATCTCACCTGATGGTAAGTGATGATATGATCAAAGGTGGCAACAGGCTTACCCTAGAATTACTGGCTCTCAAGTACAGCTGCCAGAACACATGTTGTGGGATTGCAGTTGTAGTGGTTGGGCAATTTCTAATTACTAATGGCAAAGTGCTTTATTCTAGTGAAATTAGGCTGAGTTTGTGTATGAGTTGTTTTGAATATGCGTATAACACACTAATATAGTGTATCTAACACAAAATAGAGCCGTGAATAATAACAAGAAATCAGTTTTGTTCAATTTGAAAATAAATCTCAGAGAATCTTCACACGTTTAATATAAAAAGTCATGTTATCTGTTATTTTTTGCTTGTATAATATACCTCTGAGTCTTGTTCGAAATGTAATATTTGGGTCGATGGCATTTATTAAATTCTTTTCATCGTTTCGACTTTAGGGTTTTTACGTTCGATTACCTCTCTCTTTTTCATTCAGACAAACAGGCTATATACTGTTTATGGTATTTATCATGTCCATAAAATCATATTTACCTCTGTGACTTTCACACCTTGTCGTTATAAATATGGGGAAAACCAATGTACCTATTTACTTTACAGGGATTACCCCGTACCTGCCTTTGAAGGTATTCAGAATCGGTTCATGAGAAACTGTTGACGTTATTAAAAGTACTGCTACCTAAATAGTTTTGGATATTTTGCATGTTATATTTATCGTTTAGCTTATATAATTGAGTGTCATGCAGATCACTTTGGACAACCTGTGCTTATTATGAGCTAAGATAGTAACATCTGGTTCTATAGTCGTTTGATTATTATAAACTTAATTGAGGCTCTTGAAGACTTCTTGACCTATAACGATTGGAGTGTTTTCTGCGGTCACTACTTGGATGGGTGAGCGGTAGTAGTGGCATGGCATTCAGTACTCTGAGCGTTTTTTGAGCTTTTCAGGGTTCTTCTACCCCGGTTCTTGTTTTTGACTGTCGGGAATTTTGTTAATGCTCGACTGACTAGCTATCATTCTTAAGTAGAAAATCTGTCGCCGAACATCTTACTGTGTTCTGATCGCTATTTTAGAGGCATTTTCCATTCTAGCTTAACCATCTTCGACCACATTATCACTTACCATCAGGTACGATTTTCATCAAAGCCTTTTCAAAATATTTACTATAAAAAATAGATTTCATATCACTAAAGTCAAAGGTACGGATTTATTAAGCGCTACATTGTGATTATATATATTTTATATCACCATTAGTTATTGTGGTCAATTACATTAAAATAATAACACATGAATCGATAAAAGTAATTTATGTACCGGAAAATCGTGATTATAATAAATCCCAGTTGACGAAGCCACGGGCGAGTTCGATGTATGTTTAGGTATAAACGTAACATATAGTTTACCGAATATAATATGTATCTGATGACATTTATATTAAAATGTATAAATAATATACATAGAATTTAAATTTCATACGGATGTCTACTTGATATTTCAAAACAATTCAAAATCCTACATCCAGTGAAACTTTCATGTCATTGTTTAAAATATTTAATGAACTTTAAAACTTGTTAACTTTTGTCAAATTTCGAGAGTAGTTGTTTGTCAAATTTCACTTACTGTTACAGTCATTACCGTCCACCGTTAAACAAATGCCTCTTGGGCAGGCGTCTTGGGGATTGCAGTGTGTAATAGCAGTTATTCAGAAGGTGCTGCTGCCTACATCTGGGTTTTCCCCTTCTTTGCCTTTAACGTCTCCCACAGGATGATAAGGGGTTGTTGCGATTCTAGCCAGTACCCCACGGGATTTCCCTTATTACAGTAATTTATTTTGTTAGTCAATTTTTTACCTTCTTAAGTTGTTGTACTTAATTTTTATTTAACTAATGTATGGTAAAAATAAAGTAGTACTTCTATTTTTGTGTATATTTAGTTCTTTCTTAAATAATATGCTATCCATTAATGCTTATCTATACATAAGAAAAAATACATAAAATTATTAAATAAAGGCTTTTCTTTGTAGCTCTCTCTTTCAGACTCTATACTTAATTTATCTTCTGGATGCTCTTGCCAGATATTGTTTCTAAATCAAAAACGATTTAAAGGTAAAAAAAAGTTACAAGCGTACTGAGGATAATGAATTGCAGTGATTTTATAAGAATAAATGATTCTTCAAAGATTTCTTCAGTGAAAAACAGGACACTTTCAAAATCGGTCAGAAAGCAACAGTAAAGACAAGTCAATTCTGAAGACCTGAGTAACATAAAAACAGTATATAAGTAAGCAAAAAAAAAAACAATTGTTAAACATACCCAGTTCTTTAGGCTTCATCGGAGTATATCCTATCCAGGTCGCAGCGTAGGTCATAGCAATACACAGCGAGATAAAAACAATTCGTGACAGCATCTTTGATATTTTATATAAATTCTTCAAATTATCTTCAAAAACTTCTTCAAATTTTCTTCAAAAACTTCTTCAAAGTTTCTTCAAAAACATCTACGATCACAATTCAATAAATTTCCTTCGTCTTCCGTAAAATCTTGTAGAACCTTTTTTTAGTTTGCAAGGCTTTAACGATCACAAAGTTTAGTCCATTTACAGCGAGATTCAAAATCCAACTGCCGAATACGACGGCAACGTCTTGTTTTTATTCAAAATCTGCCGGCTGCAAGCTTGCGACTTGATTATTGACTATATTAGCGTTATGACTTGGTAGGTAATGAAGTGGAACTCGTTTAAGCGGTATTCGTTATCTCAGCAATATTATTGATTAATAAACTTTATGTTTTGTAAACAAGTATCTTTTTCACAGAAATTATTATGACATAATCATTTTAGTTCTTAATTTGTCTTTGAAATTTATCAATTTAGATTAATGAGAAGTTTTTGTAAATATAAGTTATAATATTGTGACAACTGCCTATATCAACTGCTTAGGCTTTAACATGGTAAGGTGTTTTGCGAAAGCATGCCTGGGTAACCCTCAAGTAGAAAATTGAAAGCCAAGCACACAGTGTTTTCCGGCAACTGACGTAGAGTGCCATTCTAAGTAAGCTTTTTTCTATCTTGGCTCACATCACATTATTTGCTATCAAGTGAAATTTTGGTCATATGATAGCATATAGGCAATTTAAGGCTAGATTGTGTGTAGCGTTTTCCATATAAATATAGTTTCGTCATATTTTAAATACCAAGTGCCCAAACACCGTGTAATTTTGCATGTATATATCTGAACCTAATATCTATGTTTCTGGTTTGCCAGTGAAATCAAAATACGAATTCTCATACTAACCAATTTTTTCCAATATTTTTGATACAGGTACGTAATACGTACATCTAAGGCCCAGAATACTAAATTTTACCAAGTTGATATTTAAATTACGATAAAATTTTGTTTTTATGAAATGAGCTACGTGCACACTTCCCTTTATAAAATTGCAAATTTCAACGCATAGTCACATAAAACAAACTTGTCAATAAATAGGTAGGAAAACAATATTACTGTACTGCGGGGTGCCAGACTAGAATTTCACCCCCATCGCTACCTGTGGGTGTCGTAAGAGGCGACTAAGGGTAGCACAACTCAAGACGCCTGCCAAGCACGGGGTACTGTACCTGCTACGAACACCACAATAATAAAATAGGACGATAAATTTAAACACACTTGTAAATATAACTCAGGATAATAAAGTACATTTTTTACGCTTCACACTTCCTTGATGACCAGAATGTGTCGCAAATAAACCTGCACATGCCATTGAAATATTTAAAAGTTCATTGACAGATGCTACACAGGAGACATGTCAAATTAATTAGCGCCCACTTGGTAGTCGCAAATTTAAGTGACCGTCTCCACAATGAAGAAACTCATACGTAATCTGTGATATTGACGCCGTGAGTCGCACGTGTGTGGGTGGCCTTATGAAGGACGCTGCGAGGAATTCGGTCTTGGGATTTACTAGTGATTCATCATTTTAAAGTAAACAAACCTTTTTTTAAGATTTCGCTTCATTAAATCTGACAAGATCCGTGATTATGACGCAGTGTCTACTATTATTTGTATTCTGTGATATGAGTATTGCGTGAATTCATTGCCGTTGTATGAGATTCCATTTAGCATACTTAATGGGACTAAGGCCTTACATGTTACTGAGAAATTTAGTATATATTTTTTTTATGGATTCTTGAGATACACCGTCACACTTATTCTTACTCCCGATCTTATCCCACTTTAAGTGGGGTCACGACCCGTGTATTCTTCTTCCATTTCGCTGTATTAGATGTCAAAAAAGTAAAGTACATACACATTCCATACTCGTTCTTATCTGTCTCCTCGTGTCACATCCCCACACGCGTAAAGTATAGTTTGTTTATATCGCGGTATCAGTAAATCGTTATAAAAAGTAGTTCATGGCCTGTATACTCGTATATAGTCTGTTTCTCTGTATATCCATATCTGGGACGCAAATAATAATTTTAAATGGTAATCATCATCATCAGCCGGAAGACGTCCGTTGCTGAACACATACCTCCCCCGTAGAACGCCACAAAGGTATTAGTTACTTGTAACCCCACTGGCTACCCGCGATTTTCACGATGTCGTCAGTCCACCTGGTGGGTGATAAATGGCAAGCTTCATCAAAATTAGTTTTGAATGTGAGTGGCAATAAAGACACGCGTTACTTTCGGGTTTATATTTTTTTTGTTTTCATTCGAACTGGGAGTAGAGTTTACGGAGCGCTTTCAATACAAACGAAGTTTCGTCATATTTTAAATACTAAGCGTTTAAACACGGTGAAACTTTGCATGTACATCGTTGAACCTAATATCTTTGCTTCTGGATTGCCAGATTTCCGTAAAATTAAGTATTTTCAAAAATAATTCGAAAAACGTTTTGTGTGTGAATTGTGATTTTGAAGTTTAGGGATAAAATAAATAAAAAATCAAAAAAACTAGCAAACCAGAAGCACAGATATTAGGTTATAAAAAATAGATTCAGGCGTTACTTTGCGGAAATCCATATTTAATAATAACAAATATTTTTTAAATATTTTTTGAAAACATCAAATTAATATTTTAATAAAACACTTAAAAAAATACAAAAATATATCTAGTGACAATTCCGCCTAATTTTCCTGTTAAGGCGACGTGACGTCACACACCAAGCAGCCTAACCGGAATAATTGTCGACGCGTTTCGATTCTACACGAAGCATCCTCAGGAGGTCTTGACTCTACGAGCGCACGATCGAGAGTCTCGATAAAAATATTTGTTATTATTACAGATATTAGGCTCAAGGATATACATGCAAAATTTCACCGAGTTTGAACATTAAGTATTTAAAATATGACGAAACTAAAAGTACTGAAAGTGCTTTGTGAATTCAGAACACATGCATATGGTATAAAAGTTTTGGCTACATTTTTAAGGCAGGCTAAAACTCACTGGCTAAGTATTTTGATACTACTAATAATAATATAATTAGCTTATTGTTATTATAACTGCTACTAATCAGTTATATGCCAGAGCCTCTAATCAGCACTACTTGTATTGCATGCGCAAATGAGAACAAAGCGTAGGTATATTGCGTCAAATGAGCACCATGCATACATTATGGTGTGGTATCTACGCATGCTAATATTATACTTAAGTAGTCTATTTTCATAGGTTGTTCTGTGTCAGTCAGAACGTTCACTATAGCTTCATTTGAAGCATAATTAATATGAAATTATCATTATTAAATGTAAATTATTATTGATTTTGAAGCGCTCGTAGCAAAGTTTACTTAGCTGTTTTCAACCGATCAGCAAAGTTAAGCAACGTCGCGCGCGGTCACGATTTGGATGGGTGACCGCTATTGACATTACTACTGAGCGTTTCCGTGCTTCGGAGGGCACGTTAAGCCGTCAGTCCCGGTTGTTGTCTTAGGATGGCAGTCGTTATAGCATGGTGGTAGGGCATTTTGCGAATGCCCGCCTGGCTAGCTACCACCCTCAAGTAGAAAATCTGTCGCCAAGCACCTAACGGTGTGTTCCAGCAGCTGTCCTTGAGAGCCAGTAACACTAGGTTAGCCTGAACAACATCTTCGACCACATCATCACTTACCATCAGGTGAGATAGTGGTCAAAGGCTAACCTATCAAGCATAAAAAAATGATATTATTTCACGTACATTATTATTATGATTGAGACTCTCATATTTGTTTATTATAACATTTGAATACTGTCTTATTTTAATTTATATTATTTAATCTTATATATAATTATAAAGACTATCACTGGTCGAAATTAATGAAATTATTATTATTATAAGCATATCACGGTTCGTTACCGTAATACCCACAATTGGACATGCAACACGAGGTAGTGCTCCTTACAGCCTCTTGCACCTTTTATAATTATTTAATTGCGGATACACTTAGTACAAGCTAATTTTACTTCTACTAACAACAATAAGAGACATTGAGACTTAGCCTGCCATAAAACTGAAGCGAATATTTTAAAACGTGAGCAAATATTGTTTTGTATTACATAACACGCTAAAATTATACCAAACCCGAAAAGAACGTGTTTCTATTTGTTTCTACTCATATTCAAAACGACCAAAAGCTGTCATATATTTTTATTACATAGGTCTTGGATGAGGAAATAGAATACAACAAGACGGGACAGTTTTACACAAATTTTCTGTTAGACCGTGATATAAAGGAACCTTGTGGGCGAGGCCGCGAGCGGGAGCTAGTTAAATATATATTTAATAATACTGTACGTAAAAACCGCCAATGATCTGTCTGGTTTTAATAGTTAAAGCGGATTAGGGCAACTTAAGTTTGTGTTTACCAAGTTGCATTGACCGTGGTCACGAGTAGACTGTCATGACCACGGTCAATGCAACTTGATCGAAACGTCAAGGTTAGTCAAAATATAATTATTTTGATGTTTATTCGTGCGTGAATACATCCGTTTAGGATTTAGAAACTGAGTATAGTTCACGAAAGTTTAAAGAAAAGAACTAAAGTTTGATTCGATAGATTTCTAAACCAGAACGTTTTGCTACCCGCAGGGTAACAAGCTAGTTAATACCTAACTCGGCTGTCACCTAGGAATAAATAATTATTCGGAGGCTGTCACCGACACAATTGATAATATCTTAAGAAGACCAACAAGAAGATCAGCAAATTTTAAGACCTGTCAAATGCAATATTCCCCTACCAGATGCAGGTGTTTACAAGCTTGATTGTGAATGTGGGCTGTCATATATTGGGCAAACAAAGAGGAGTGTTGGTATCCGAGTATAAGAACACCATGCTGACATGAAGAACAGACGCTCGACCAAGTCTGTAGTTTGTGAAACGAACAAACCCAACAACAACATTCGGTTCGACAATCCACAAATCCTCGCCAGAGAGACCAAGTTTATGACAAGAATGTAACGCGAGGCTATTGAAATCAAAAAGTGCCCAAACTTCAATAGAGATGATGGTTGGCAAGTACCACCTGCTTGGGATCCCGTAGGTATAGCCCACACAAATCTGCATGACCTCAGGACACTGTGAGCGAATACTGCGTACTTATGGAACGTAATGATTAAAAATAAAAAGACGGTAGGTAAAATAATTTCTTATAACTCAAGTGACAAATAAAACCGAATATCAATGATAATCATACGTGTTTTTTTTTTAAACCGTTTAAAGTTGTTTTCTTTTTATATTCCCGAATGGGGCAGTAGAGGTAAATATTATATATAAAAATAATAAATGAGTCTTTTAATAGAAAGCTTAATTATATAAATAATACGATATAGAAGTTATCGAAATATTACAAAATTACAATGCGAACCCACCATCGAATGTCAGAGAATGTTAACCTCCTATCTCTACCCGTGGTTGTCGTAAGAGGTGACTAATGGTAACACACCAGAAGATGTGCAGCAGCGCTTTTTGAGAAACTGATCTCACACTGCGGACGCATGCCAAGCGTGTGAATTATGGCAAAAACAATGGCTGTTGGCAAACGGAGGCTGTGTCCAACAGTGGACAATCCAACAAGAGGAAAAATTTAAGTCATGTGCGGAATTTAATTTTTCCTTTCGTTGTAATTTTGTAGGTGATGCCTACAAAATTACAACGAAACGAAAAGGCCGTGGAGTTTACATCACCTACAAAATTTTTATGAACTTACATTATTTAAGTTGAAATAATTGGTATATATTCAAAATGATAAGTTGATAATCCTCGTACAAAAGTTCATTGCAGTGACTTTTGATAACACTGTTTGTTATCTAGCACGTTATTGCGAAGTCAAAGTAGGATTTATCTCAGCTCTTGAATAATATAATTGTACTTAATTGAGATTTAACTCAAAATTTAGTTAAGTAGATTTTGAGTTAAATCTCATTAAAGTACAAACAACAGGTCCATGGTTCGAATCCCGCCGCGGGCTTGAGCTTCACCGCATGGTATAAGGGCATTTTGCGAATTTGCCTGCCTGGCTAGCGACCACCCCCAAGTAGAAAATCTGTCGCCAAGCACCTAACAGTCTATTCCGGCAGCAGTCCTTGAGAACCAGGGAAATTACAGGCACATGAGACTTAACAACTATGTCTCAAGGTGACGGGCGCAGTGCAATTCATGACTTGTGACAAAATGCATCTGTTATAGGCAGAGGTCAGTCCGCTTAACATCAGGTGGGCCTCGAGTTTGTCCAGTCACAATAAATATAAAAAATAAATTGAAAAAACAAGATACCTCTGCCCTGTCCGGTGCTGGGCTCGGTTTGTATATTTATCTTCCTGAGTTCCTGTGAGAATCGAACCAGCGACTAAAAATACCAGACGGCAGTGCTTTCTGTAGAACTGCCATCTGACACTGCAATCAAAATGTATTTAACCCATTGGCATCGGCGATAATTATAACAATAGAATTTCATTCATAAATTAGTCCGATTTCAACTTAAAAATATGAAAAAAAAATTGAGGCCAATAGCAGCCATTAACAGAAGCATATTTAAACAATGGTTCTATTTGGTGCGTCTAAGATTTTTTTCTACCGACTTCAAAAAAAGGAGGAGGTACTCAGTTCGTCTGTATTTTTTTTTTTTTTATGTTTGTTACCTCATAACTTCTGACTGGGTGAATTGATTTTAATAATTCTTTTTTTATTTGAAAGCTGATGCTTGCCGTATGGTCCCATTTAATTTTCATCAAAATCGGTTTAGCCGTTTTTGAGTTACACTCCAAAAATTGAAAAGTGTTTTCCTGTCTTGATAATATAGTCAATGTTTGTTACCTTATAACTTTTGACTGGGTGAACCGATTTTGATAACTCTTTTTTTATTTGAAAGCTGACGCTTGCCGTGTGGTCCCATTTAAATTTAATTACAATTGGTCAAGCCGTTTTTGAGTTACACTCCAATAACTAAAAAGTATTTTCCTATTGATGAATTCTCATCGAAGCTCAAATTTGGTAGTAACACAGTAATATTTCCTCAACGGTATAAGAAATAATTTTTTTGGATAGGAAGATAAAACGTGTATTATGCTACAAACTAAAAATAACTAGTATTTTTTTTTATATCTGAAAAGTAAGCCGTCAAAGGCTTACTTTTCACAATCTCACCTGATGTTAAGTGATGATGTGGTCGAAGACTTAACCAAGAATTACTGGCTCTCAACAACAGCTGCCAGAACACACCTTTAGGTGCTTGGGGACAGATTTTCTACTTTAAGGTGTTCGCTAGCCAGGCGGGAATTCGCAAAATGTCCTTCCACCATGCGGTGAAGCTCAAGCCCGCCGCGGGATTCGAACCATGGACATGCTGCGCGGCAGTCCATATAAAATGCCACTGAGCTATCGCTACTTTATATAATTATATTTTACATTATATTTTATCACAGAAAACTGTTTTTTGTATATGTTAAAATTTACTTGGGATATAACAATATAAAACGTACTCAAATGACAAACAATCGTTATAAGTTTAGGTATATAATTTCTGTTTTTTGTTACTATGTTAGTAGAAATGTGATAATATTTTAATTTAGAGAGGCTTTAAGAGTATAAGGACACACTGAAATATAAATATACAGGTAATAAAATTACAGTGAAGTTCTTATATCTCACCTACATTAATAATGTTTATAATAAAAAGATTTCACTTAAATTGTGAGGCTATAATTAACGTATATACATTTCGTATTATGACTGATTTTAAGACCAAACTGTTGATTTATGTATTTACCTGTTGAATTATGAAAACAAGATTAGGTTGTTATTTCATGAATATTTGGTCTCATAAATAGTATTAAATTGTGCGAAAATAAATCATGGCATCTCAAACTTCAAAATTATTTTTATTCCGAAAGACAACCAAAATTTGATTAATTTACATATGAATTTACTCATACTATCAAGCTCGATAAGTGTTTCACAAAACTATTTCAAATAAGCAAATACTAAAACTTTCCATGAAGGTGATGATGAGAATCGCTGCGATGAGAATTAGTCATATAGTCATTGACAGTAAATGACAATCAATCCTATAAGTAGGGGACTAAATATAATGACCACCATAAAATGCTTGGATACCCTTAGTTCTTTTACCAAAAATTGTAATCAAACACCAAATGTAGTAAATGATCATTAAATCTCAAAGCCATGTTTAGGTGCGACGACGAGCGAAGCGAGGGGGAGCGTTAGGTTACTTGTGACCACAACAATGAAAAACAAGCGCCAGAAGAATAACAGCCAGTTTAATTTTGGTGATCATTTACTTTACTTTTAGTGGTTGTTAAATATTTAAGGGATCCTGTGGTATTCGCTATATATGAAAGTCTTCAATAACTCATTTGATATTTGTATTGTCCTTTGAACATAGTTTAGGTTACACAGCACTTAATTTTAATTTATTTATTTTGTAGGAACACATATGGCCTGGTGGCTGATGTTAGACGAGAGAGCGAGACAGCTTTACTTATTTAATATGGCAATATTAAACAGTGATCATTGACTACTTTTGGGTTAATAATGATTTATTTAGAGTAATTTTGCTTAAATAGGCTAGCGGGATGTTAAAACTTTGGTTATAAGTTAACATTAAAATGGTGGTTAATTTTGGTGCTCATTTACTATTTTTGTCTGTTATATGTTACTTTATCTGGTGGTAAGTTAAACATAAGCCCATAAGTAGCAAGGGACACTTAAAAGGGCGAAATAAAAATTTTTAACAAAAAATTAGAACCGACTTCAACACTCAAATGTGTGAAATAAGTTGTCGAAGTCGGTACCATGCGCACAATATTGTGATAATAGGTACTTTTGAACCGTCATGGTACCGACTTCGACAACTTATTTCACACATTTGAGTGTTGAAGTCGGTTCAATTTTTTTGTTAAAATTTTTTATTTTTTTTATGCCTGATAGGTTATCCTTTGACCACTATCTCACCTGATGGTAAGTGATGATGTGGTCGAAGATGTTGTTCAGGCTAATCTAGAAGAACTGGCTCTCAAGGACAGCTGCCGGAACACACCGTTAGGTGCTTGGCGACCGATTTTCTACTTGAGGGTGGTAGCTACCCAGGCGGGCATTCGCAAAATGCCCTACCACTATGATATAACGACCGCAATACTTAGACTACAACCGGGACCGACGGCTTAACGTGCCCTGCGAAGCAAAGAAACGCTCAGTAGTAATGTCACTAGCGGCCACCCATCCAACTCATGACCGCGGCGGACGTTGCTTAACTTTGCTGATCGGTTAAGAACAGCCAAGTAAACTTCGCTACGAGCGCTTCAATTCAGCAATGTAAGATGCGGATGACATAGTAAAATGCCTTTAAGCGCATCCTAATATGAGACAAAAAATAATTCCACATGGCGATTGTTACACGCCGAAATATCAAATTGGTTTTAGTTAGACTTAATAGTCTTTATTTAGTCTAACTAAAACCAATAATTTAAATACTTATTTTATAATAAAATAGGCAAATTCAATGTTCATGTGATTTTGTTAGGTCGGTATCAATGTTAGGCTTAGGATTATATACCAGACAGTAATAGGCACTGACATGCAGAATAAACTAATAAAATCGGCAAAACTGTCATTCCAGAAAGTCATTTAATTTTGAAACTATGTTTTTTTGTCTACTTCTTCTTTTTTTCTGATAGCCTACCCTTTGGCACCCTTTGGCAACTATCTCACCTAAATGTAAGTGATGATGTGGTCGAATATGTAATTCAGGCTAATCTAGAATTACTGGCTCTCAAGGACATCAGCCGGAACACGGCGTTAGGTGCTTGGCGACAGATTTTTTTACGTGAGAGTGGTAGCTAACTAGGCGGGCATTCGCACAATGTCCTACACGCGTCCTAACAGTTGTTTATGTTTTGTTTTATGTTATCAATGTGTTGTCAGGGGCCAATGACACTTGGAGATAGCCTACCAATGTAGGAGTCAAGAGTCTGACTACCGAAATCTCATCATAACACTAGCATGGCTTCTTATCATATGTTGTTAACACTCGCCTCTGTATTCATATTCATTTATTTCTTAATTAATAAAATTATGTCATATTGGTATTAAATTAATACATGATTACAATACATGTAAAATATCTCGTAAATTATCTTTAAATTAATAAAAAATACATTTTTATTTCGTGTCGTGTAATGTCGAATATAAAAAGATACAATGTAGAATATAAGTTTCAGCATTTGATTGTATAATATATTCATCTTTTTTTTTCTGCCTTATAGGTTAGCCTTTGACCACAACCTCACCTGATGGTAAGTGATGGTGTGGGCGAAGATGTTGTTCAGGCTAACCTAGAAGTACTGGTTATCAAGGATAGCTACCGGAACACACCTTTAGATGCTTGGCGACAGATTTTCTACTTGAGGGTGGTAGCTAGCCAGGCGGGCAATCGCAAAATGCCATACCACCATCCTATAACGACTGCCATCCTAAGTCAACAACTGGGACCGACGGCTTAACATACCCTCCGAAGCACGAAAACGCTCAGTAGTAATGTCACTAGAGGTCACCCATCCAACTCATGACCGCGCGCGACGTTGCTTAACTTTGCTGATCGGTTGAGAACAGCTAAGTAAACTTCGCTACTAGCGCTTCATATCACAATACGAATTTTTCGTTATTTAGTTTAACTATTATAAAAATAAAAGGAGGATTCGTTTTTATAATAGCATATTTTATCAAGATACCGAAAGAGCACAATGTAGCCTTAAAAACTAATTCCACGCCAAAGTTCGCAGAAAAATCTAGTAGGATATAAAATAAAAATTTCAATTTAAGCGCAATAATGTCCAAAATAATATAACTGAATTATCAAAAAATGACACAAAAAACATTTCATTTCGATAAATAATGACCATAATAGTTGTTTCTAGATCGAGTTCTAAGGAATGTGGGGATTTTCTCTATTTTTATTTACCAGTCGTAAAATGCTAAGTTATTTGACTAATTAGTTTTTAATGGCAGATCGTAAGTCACATCTTTCGCAGATGTGAATCTTCGTGGCGCCCAATTTGTGAGCTAGTTTTTATAATGCCTTAAACTTACATCCGTGATCTTGAACTCTTCAAGGACTTTTTTTGCATATTGAACATTGTTTTTGTAACATAATGAGATGTGCTACGATTATGTAATCTGCATCATGACAGTATTTTAAAAAGTATCAACACTAGTGTTGCCGGCCGACCTATTTTGGTACTGGTTGTTTTTCTACCTCTTTTGATACTGGCTGTTTTTCTATAATTTGATATTAGAAAAGAACTAATTTGAGTAGTATGTATAGTGTTTTGTTTCAGTGATGATTAGTTCTTTTCTAATATCAAATTATAGAAAAACAGCCAGTATCAAAAGAGGTAGAAAAACATCCAGTACCAAAATAGGTCGGCCGGCCACAACTAGCTTAATCGCAGCAAGACTTTATTGTATTTTAAAAAGTATCAACACTAACTTAATCGCAGCAAGACTTTTATACAGATACTAAAAGCGTAGTTTGCTTAGCCGTTGCGGTCATGACTTGGATGGGTAACCGTTAGTAGCATTACTATTGAGCGCTTCGTGCTTCGTAGGGTACGTTATGCCGTCGGTCCCAGTTGTTGTATTAGGATGGCAGGCGTTATGCCATGATGGTAAGGGGTTTTGCGAATGACCACCTGACTATCTACCATTCTTAAGTAGAAAATTTGTCGCTAAGCACCTATTGGTGAGTTCCAGCGGCTGTCTTTGAGAGCCAGTAATTCTAAGTTATACCGAACAACATCATCAACCACATCATCACCAACCATCAGATAGTGGTCAAAGGCTAACCAATTAATTATGTAATAAAAAAAATAGATCCTTAAGGGCTCTTTTTCCTTTTTGGAACCTTAGATAAGCCGTTTACATCATCTACAGAATATTATGGCGGATAGCAACAAATAATAAAAATCTTAATTAAAAGTTAAAAATACCTAATAAGAACTTCGTATATACCTAATTTACGTGATTTTTTACATTTTAGTTTTTTCTCTATCAAGAAAACAATAATATATACACGCGTCAAACATGTGATAATAGTCCAATATCTAAGAGATAAAAACATACATATAATCACGCCTGTAGTCACCGGTCGGTACAATGTAATAGGGGGGCGAGCCTAATGCCACTGTTTTTCGTCACCGTATATTCAAGGCGCACACTTTCAGGGTCATACAAATTACGAATAATATACGCTAACAACATATAAGACATAAACATAAAAACATATTGTATGAAACCTTGGCAGGGCACATAGAGGGTATACAGCCTTGTTGTGCATCTAATGCACACAACACCCTACTCACATCCACGTGAGAAGTGGCATGCTGCTCATTTGGAGCACTTTTCCCTTAGCCGCCACTTTCGACACCCACGGGAAGATATGGAGATGTGACATTTGAAACCGGCACCCCAATAAAAACAAATAAATAATATCTGCCAAATGTGGGTCGGACGGTACCTTAGCCGGAGCTAAGGATATCGAACTGTACAAAATATTTTATATATACTTTTTAGATTACAAGCACTATCGCGTGCCAAGCGAAAAGCACACTTTTTAAAATTATTGGTGTTCAAAACTTTTTCGGATAACGTCCCCTACGACGTAACAGTAATATAATTGGAGTTCAAGATTTCAGCTCAAAAGTTTATATCCAGGTGTCTGAATGGATTAGGCATCCGGCCCGAAATCGGAGGACGCGGATTCAATTCCCACCGGGACTTAAAAAACGTTTTTTTGGTTTGTTCTGTGTTGGTACTGAATCAGGCAGCGATCCAAACTCGCACTTGGCCGCTTTTTACCGACTTCAAAAAAAGGAGGATGTACTCAATTCTTCCCTATGTTCTTTTTTTATTATATTATGTCAAGTGTCATGTAATACGCTGTTTCGAATATAAACCCACCTGCCATCGGCAAATGATTTAGCAGCGAGTGATAATTTATTATGCATGAAGCAAATTTTGAATATCAATAATAAATACATATCATAACTGATTTTTGAACAACTTTCATTCTGGGATTTCCGATCCATCCAATCCAATGGAAGAGAAAGTATCTGCAATATATTCGAATTCCTTGCGCATTAAATAAAAGGTAAATTAAATTAGTGATGCTTGTCAGTGGCAAATATTAGTTTCAAAGCATTTTTTTTTTACCTTCGATGTCTCTTATTTACGAAACCCCACGTACTATATACAACACTACTGGTAGTTTCTACAATAAAGACGCTCTTCAAACTGGCTTACATAGGCTGTCCAAATGCTCCAGCCCACTACCAGTTGGCAGCGTGCCCAGCATGCTGGCAGGATTGCCCCGTCAGATTTCAATGCTCATTCGTTGAGCCAAAAATGTGCCAGCATTTTAATCTATATCTATACCAATATTATAAAAAGGATATATCTGTATTTTTGTATGTAACGAATAAACTTAAGAACTACTGGACCGATGTGAAAAATTCTTTCACCATTGGAATCCTATACTGATCCCCAAGCCGCCTGCCAAGCGTGGGGATTATGGCAAATACCCCGTAAATAGGGGAGGCTGTGTTCAGCAGTGGACGAGTCGGCTGTTACAGTACAGAATCCTATACTACCCCTTATGAACATAGGCTACAGAATATTTTCAAAAACTAGCTATGAAACCGTATGAAAACGTCGATAATGTAACAGAACGTATGAAAAAAATCCAAATAAAATCGCGTACTCCATGGAAATTGTTTACAATAGAGCAAACTAATGTACTACAATTTTATAGCGCACATAAATATCTACAAAAATAAATTGCAATACCATATGTCTTACTATTACAGTTATCATATAATTGTAAATTTAAGGAACTTCTAATAGCTCTAGAGACTCATAGTGATGAATATAATTATTACAATTTAACCTATAGAATACTGACTGCCAAAAAGTAAGATTTAATCTATTTCATAGTTTCATAGTCACTTAACTTAGAATATTATCAGATTAAAGATGGTCATTTAACTATGTTGGCACATATCTGATTGTTCATTTCCTTGATTGATTCTGAAAACACGAGGCCATCTGATTTTATCAGGTAACCTCTGCCTATAACAGATGCATTTCATCACAAGCGACGAACTGCACTGCGCCCGTCACCAAGAGATAATGTGCCTGTATTTTTACTGACTCTCTAAGACGGCTTCCGAAATACACTGTAAGGTGCTTAGTGACAGATTTTCTACTTAAAGGTGGTAGGTAGCCAGGCGAGCATTCGCTTTACCTAGAAGATACTTATTTGCTCTAGACTTGAAAGACGCTGTGAGGGTGTTCCATTCCTTCGCTGTTCATATTACAAAGGTGGACGCAAATCGCTTTGTGCGAACAGTTGGAATGCCAACCTTATACGGATGCCGTGTTTCCGTACGTCTTAAAGTCCGGTAGTGGAAAGGAGATGCAAGAATCAAGTTATGCAACTCTATCGCACACTCTCCGAAATGCATCCTGTAGAATAATGAAAGACCGACAACTTTGCGACGATGTTCAAGGCTTTGGAGTCTGGTATTCACCAAAGCATCGCAGCCTACGAGGTATGATAACAGAGAATGGTCACATACCTAATCTATAGTTTGACACATAATCATAACAAACATATAAATTAGTATTAAAGTATTCACATAACAATGAGACACAAAAACTGTCAAAACAAGAATTTGAGGAAAACCCTACATTAATTCCCGACGAGAAAGAATTCCAATAGTTACAATAACAACACTGTGGCGCCTAAATTCCGTGTCTATCGTTTAAAAATTAAGAAAAACAGAAATATACGAATATATTGTCGCATAAAAACATAAAAGTCATCCAAATATTTTGAACCTATTAATTTTATTTGCATTGTATTCAAATAGCGATATAATAGGATATAACATTTTAGTTGTTTTGATATCTTAGCAAGACTTGTTGTTGGCGGCGATTTTGTCTGAGTTGCAAATAAATTGAATCAAATGCGAGATGGATCGTAGTTCCTTAGCAAAACAAAATATATTAATATTAAAAAGTAAAAATGTTTTTACTATAAAACTATAGAATATAATTATGATAAAAACAAAACATAAAAGGTTTATAACTAAATTTCTTTTATGGGGATATCCCTGATATTTTTAGCTTTTTTTATTATTATTATTAGGTTTAAAGAAATTTATTCTCAAAAATACTTCTTACATAGTCACTTACACGAGAACAAGAACAGCATATTTCTTTTGTTTATAATACATGTACTTAGGTACTCATTTTAGGGTGAACTGGCCGGACAGTTCTCATACAAACGCCTTCCTCCCTTAATTGAGGATTTAGGTCCAAAATAAAACATGATATCGATTGATCTCTTAATTTTCTAAGCTTTAATAAGATAATTAACTTGAGTGTTATGAGCGTCTTAACATTTTTATATAAGGTTTCGAGGAACATAACTTTCAACTTAATTATATGTTTAAAATTTCGTTACGATACAAGCCTAGATAATGACGAGGTCAATCGATATTATGCGTAATTCTGGACCTAAAATTTCAAATAAGGGATTGATCACCCTACGGCGTTTATATGGAGAAATGACTGGCCAGTTAACGTATAAAAATAATGCTAATAAAATTTAAGGACGTAAAATAAAACTAAATCAAAACGCATTTTAGTTTTCGTCGCTTCACAATTCCGTAGTCGAGTCATTATTCGTCAAACTTCACTATACTTACTAGACATGAACAGACACAATACTTGTAACTTGTAACTATTGCTTTTGAAAACAAAAAAGGTTTAACTACCTACAGCATAATATTGTAATAAATCGTCTGAGCTACAATATTTGGTAACAATAAAATATCTCAGAATGCTGGCGCCTGCATATCAATAGAATATGCTAATTTCAATACAGAATTTTGCGTACCTATAAGAATCTATCGTGAATTTTAGTTTGATCAATTTAACTCACCAATTTATTATAACTCACCCGTTATTACATTGATTACATAAAATAAATGGAACTCCGACTCTTAAAAAATATTATAAAATATATTCTTAATAATTTAAGGTAAAATCATGCTGATTCATACTTTCCGTACTTATCTACATTTTTTTAGCCCAACTTCCTTCCCAACTAGTTATATCATATTTGATTTTATCGTCAGTAATTGTCACAATTATTTTAGTCATACCGGTACATATAGGCATATTGGACAGTGGTTTTACAGTTACGAAACTTTCTGCCTTTTTTTGAAAAATATACACATATATGGATGGTTTTATGGCACAGATATGTCATTCTTAAGGTATAAGTAGTATAATTAAGTGTTGTAACGAAGTTCTTCAATTAACCACAAGGCATTAGAAGAAGCTATATATATTGATTCTCAAATTTAAGAAAACCTGTTAATGCATAATTCAGGCGTTACTTTGCGAACATCCATATTTAAAAATAACAAATATTTTAAGAAACAGTAAATTAATATATTAGTATAATACTTAAAAAAACTGTATCAGCCAGATTGTCCTCTGCTGTGAACACAGCCTCTCCCATTAGGCATTAAGGGAGGTTTGCCATAATCCCCACGCTTGGCAAGCGTCTTGGGGATCGCATTTTAAAATATCAGTTCATCATAAGGCGCTGCTGCCCACCTTCCGGTATATTAACTAAAGTCGCCCGGCACCCTACGGGGCCCCGTGGGATTTTCTCTTCCCGATCGTGCGCTCGAAGAGTCAAGACCGCCTGAGGATGCTTCGTGTGGAATCGAAATGCGTCGAAAACTCTTCCGGTTTGTCTGCGTGGTGTTTGTGACATCACGTAGGCTTAAAAGTAAACTTAGGCGGAATTGTCATTAGAATTATTTAAGTGTACTAAAATATTGATTTGATGTTTTCTTAGAATATTTGTTATTATTAATCTGAGCTGTCTTTAAAAGCGATCTACTAACACAGAAGGTTTTATATATCAATATATGCAGTGACAGAACTTCTTGAGTTAAAAAATTGTTTGTTATATGAAGTTTAACGTAATAGTTACACAACAATATTTGTATCTCCTCCAAACCATGTCAATCGATAGATAAACTTCAATCATACATCCGATATTGAGATCGGAGAACGTCGTTCTTGTGAAAATGTTATACTCTAATATTTTCTTGCATTTCGGACAAAGCGATTAAGGTAAGCCCAAGCACAAACATTTCGATAGTCCGTAACGTTATCGTATCGAGTTCACCGCCCGTTTACGCAGGAGGCGATGGTTGACAGTACGCCGCATCGTTTGCTGGCTAACGTGAACTCGATAGGATTACAAAAGTGACGTCATCCAGCGTAAATCAAAACAATCATACCTTTTTTCTAAGACCTAACATCTCATTCGAAAAGAGGTTTTAAGTCTTATTTTGCCTATAAAAGTTCCTCTCACTGAGCAAGTAACATTAAGAGTTGGCACGGACCTTGTTGCTTTGAAACTCAGATTTGAAGTTATTTTATACCAACCATTACAAATGAAAACTATATTTCCAACACAATAATAATGACATTTGTGAGTGTTGTACTACTGATTCCCTAAAATCGATTAGTTACAATGAAATCGATTCCATTATAATCGATATAGGAAAAAATGGTAAGAAGGTTAGGTTTATAAAATATATGTTAAGGAAATATAAAATAAAACAAATATTTCACACAGATTTATTAATTTATTCAAAATCATCAAAATATTTTATCGTGCGATATATCTTCGCTAGTATCGAAAACCGTATTATTGGGGTATGTATACATAGTTCCAAAGTAATTTGTGTACTAGAACATCTTTACCATACATATTTTTCATTGTACATAACAGTTTTCAATATATAATACTTATTTTCTAACTGTCGTATATGTAAAAGTAAAAAATACTGCACGTAAGTTGCACTAGTAAACTTGTCATCAACTGTTAACAATTATTATTATTTGTAGTTCAATCATAAAATGTAGTATTTCTGACGCACCTTTTTTAATTATATATAGACTGTTGACTTTTAAAAACTTTTTTGGTGTAGGTAGTTGAATTATTTAGATATTTAATTTAATCTTGCAGCTGATCTATTTCATTTGTATTGCAAGAAGCTTCCTCTGCACTGATTTGTTTTATTTATCGATTCAATTAATATTTTTCTGCGTAACATATGCATATCTGAAATTACAAAAATAGTTTATTTAACTGCACTCGAAAGTTGGTTAATTTTAAAATCTAACAATGTATAGTACTATAAGTATTTAAATAATTGGGATTGTATGTTGATACACATGTTGATTTTTATATAGTATTGAGGTGACATAGTACCTTAAATTCCATGCCATAGCTCTATCGATTCAGCATTTACTTTGAAAGTATATAAGTGACGGAGTTTTGTTTAAATGAACTGAAAAAAAACAACTCAGATTATTATCACAAGCATAGATATGACGTTATTTACGCTATTTATTATTAATTGTATAATATTTAGGTCGATTTTCATATGTTAGATAATAAATATTGCTCTAGCCGTTCAGTTAGCAAGTACTGTGCCAGTTATGTAGAGAAAAATTGATAATACCTGGTGTTTCAAAATGCTTTTGAGCTAAAGATGTAAATAACAGTCCTAAAATACACATGTTAAGTTTCATGGCATAATAAAACATTCCGCGTGATGGTTTATGATCACCAGCTTCGAATATGATATTTCCTAACTTATTGACACTATGAAAAAGTATATGTACCCATACCACTGACATTATAAAAAATCGATACTACAAAGGTATCGATACTTTCCTTGAGCAACACTAAACTTACTTTACGTTACGTAAATATTTGTAATTTATATACAAATATATGTAAGTACAGCAATTCGCATGATAACACATACCTACTTAAATTACAATAAAAACCAAGCAATCATTACGCTCTGAAACAATAATGTAATTTCAATGACATATTTTCATCAACTCACCGGTTCTGGATCTCATGGAAATCTATTGTTTAAACATTTTTATTTGTGTTTCGACACCACAGACTTCGCATTTTCTTTGCGATTTCCGTATTGTATTGATGTTCACTATGAAATATAAAATTTTTTGAATAAAATGTATTTGAGGTGATATATTTACTAAGTGCCATGACATACATTATGACATAGAGAAATGTAATATACCGGGAACAATATGATTAGTCTATAGCCATGACAGTCCAGTTGAGTTGTCAAGGTGACAATGACTCGTATCGTATTTGGTAATTTTGGACAGAAATCGGTACACCTGCAATACTTTACCTTATTTTAAGGTTGGTGACGCTGGACTGGTTCCTCTATGATTGATATTCGTCAAATTTAGCTTTTTATTTGGTGAAAACCAAACATATTTTTTTCCGGTATGTTACTTTTCTCTATGCGTTACTTGCTCAGTGAACCAAATTTTATTGTAACATCATTAGAGGTATTAAAATAAAACATTATATATAAATTATGAGCTATAAATTCTCAAGCCAAGAATCTACGCCACTGATAATTTACTATATGAATTACAAACAGCTACTATTACAGAGGGAGGAGTTTCAAGAAACCCTGAAGGGCCGCCAGCCGGCTTGAAGTGTATTTTGTGCTAAATTTTATGGTGTTTCAGCAGAAAAATAGGCTATTGAGTTCAAGCAGTGCATTCTATAAGTTCTAATTGTTCACTAAAGGTGATTCCCGACAGAACTTTCGTCTCCAGCGGTATTTTACCGTCTGTTCTGGTAAAGAAGAATGCTGTGAAAACCTGGAGTGCGTAGTAATGTACCTACCTAACAGTTTTGCAAAGACAAACCACGTAGCATTTCATGAATGCGCCGTAACTACAAATCGAGAGTGCTGTGACTTGTAACCGTCTAGGCTTAGTGTTGTTTTAAGTTCATATTAATTTTAGGATAATTAAAGCGTTTATTTTGTATTAGTCAGCTTATGGTTGGTTTTTTTTTTGGATTATGATTGTGTCTGTTATTACATTACCAAAAATAAAGAAATTACTTTACTGTTGGTGTAGTTTTGTCTTTTTATTCATCTACTTTCCTTTATTTTTAAGGAATAGTGTGGCAAACGAGCATTATCGAACTTACCTAGCCTATAAGATCAGAGGGGGAAGAAAAATGCTTCTCACGGCCCTGCTATGAGTTTGCCACCCAATAGTCTTTTATGCGCCACCAATAGAAGCACACACTGATCCATCTCATCATCACTGTTGTATGCTCAATGCGTGGCAACATCCCACTCACACCGACCTTAGTAGTGGCATGCTGCCACGAATTTTGTCTTAGTCGCGTTTCACAACATCCAACGAGATATCCTATTATCCCTAACCCACGAACTGTTCGGTATATACTTAGGTACCAATAAATGAAACGCACAATTGCACTTCGTTTATTTTTATTAAGAACCAAAAGTCCAATAACACAGCTTCTACGTTTCACATTAAAATCTTCTTCTTCGTAGTGGTTAGAATGTTGGCGTGAGCATGGTCATCACCTCAGAGTTCGTAGGTAGTTAGTCTGACAATCCGTTGGTATTCCTTTCGTGTCGCTGCCTGTGTTCTTCTGGTGCATTTGTTGACAGCTTTGGTTGAGCTTGAAATCTTGAATGCATAGGTGATCTTCTTTGAGCCTTATTGTTTTAAATTTGACCATGCACAATGAAGAATTTCATAGCAACATTATTGCGCCGCAAGACATATCCAACGAGCGAAATTGGTGTAAATGTGGGCTGGAACGGTGGAATATGGACGCTGTTTGATGCAGAGTTTTGGAAAATGTCCTGAATTGGGTTCATCGTACATTTGCATCACTTCCCTCCAGTGCCATAAATTAATAAATACCTACTTTGCGCCTGGTAAACGACATGGTACAATACTACTTCTAATCTTGCTGCGCCATGTTTGTAACTCTTTTCATAGGTAAATTATGAATGAACAAACACAATAATAACATGAATTTTCGAAGTTTTACCACAATTGAATACGTTACGTCAGCCATCTGACTGAAAATTTCTCAGTGACATGACATTCGTAGATTTTGACAGATCCTCGATAGCCAGCCTTCGAGCTTACGTTAGAATTAGGTTCGTGCTCGCGATTTCATACAAAACTTTTTACGTGACAAAACATTCACGTTAAAATCTCGACACAATAGTTGTCAAAACCTTTTTTTCTGTCAAAATTTAGTTCCTTTTACGCACTGTAGAGGCGCTGATCAAATCCTATACAAAATGGTGACATTTCGATACGTTTACGAAACGGTTACGATTTCGCAAGTTATTCGTGCTTGGGCTACTGTCACTGGACGTAGCCAAACGTGCTTTCGCAAAATTGCCATAGATCTACTATGCGGTGAAGCTCAAGCCGTGGCTGGATTCAAACCTTCGCTATTATAAATATGACCACAGCTTCATGTCTACTCCAAATGCTAAATGATATTTTTTTTACTAAAAATTGAATCGACTTCTAACACTGAAAAGTATGAAATAACTTGTTGAAGTCGGACCATGAAAATGTGCTCGATGCCCCGCATGGGGCAGACTTTACCAAGTTTTATCATAATTTTCACATTTAGAAGTCAGTTCCATTTTATAAAACACAAAAGTTTTCACCCTTTTTAGTTATAATGGCTGGTTGACTGATCGATTTTCACTCACCTACATTACTGGTCACCATCGTACCATAGCACTCACCTACAAAACTGGAGACTACCAAGTCATATATATTGAAGCAGTGATGGCTCAATGGCCTTGGCTATGGACTGTCGCGCAGCAGATCCATGGTTCGAATCTCGCTGCGGGCTTGAGCTTCACCGCATGGTGGAAGGACATTTTGCGAATGCGCGCCTGGCTAGCGACCACCCTTAAGTAGAAAATCCGTCGCCAAGCACCTAACGGTGTGTTCCAGCTTAAGCCTGTTAACACCTTCGACGTCATAACTTACCATCAGGTGAGATTGTGGTCAAAGGCCTATCTAATAAAAAATAAATATATATAGGCGTGTGGATTTTTTTTCGGTTGAGTGTAATTTAAAATGTACTTAACAGATTTTATTGAAATTTATAAGGGACTACCTCAGAGGTATACCCTTTTTAATAATTAAGAATTTCAAAATCGGACCACTTAGTGAAAAGATATGCGTGATCATAAAAAAAAATGTGTTGAATTTAGAACCTCCTCCTTTTTTGGAAGTCGTTAATATAATAAATACTTTTTGGACACAATCTTTGTTATTAAGAAACTATCGGTGTTGGTTCAACTCGCACTTGGCCGATTTTATTTTTAGAAAACTTATGTAGACCTTTAATCTTCTTTTTATCTTCAGGTCGCTGCGACAAGTCGCTTGACACGTGCAATAGCCGCCGCCGACACAGTGTATCTACGCTGCCTCGGTAACATAGTTTTTTTTTTTTTTATGTTTTTGAGACCAAACAAGCTCGAGGCCCACCTGATGTTAAGCGGGCTAACCTCTGTCTATAACAGATGCATCTCGTTACAAGTCACGAATTACACTGCGTCCGTCACCTTGAGACATCGTTGTTAAGTCTCATGTGCCTGTAATTTCACTGGCTCTCAAGGACTGCTGCCGGAACACACCGTTAGATCCTTGGTGACAGATTTTCTACTTGAAGGCGGTAGCTAGCCAGGCGGGTAATTGCAAAAAGCCCTTCCACCATGCGGTGGGGATCGAACCAGGGTACTGCAGCGCGGCAGTCCATAGCCAATGCCACTGAGCCATCACTGCTTCAAACTAGTAGTAATAGCGGTAATAAATTGTACGTTAACCTCTTAAAATTTAAAATGTTCGTCATAGTCCCTATAGGAAATTACCCATCTGACATAAATTAATCGAATGATTCAAACAGGTTAAGGATATAAATATCATCGGTATATTTTTAGATATCTTCTGATTTTGAATTTTAAATTATCGCGTTACAAGCCATATAGACGATTATTATAGCATTTTAACTAAAACTTTTGCATTGATAGTTCATTATGAGTAAAACGACTTTCCTGCTTTTATAAAAGTTAAAAAAAAATAAAAAAAATAGACTGGCTTCAACACTCAAATGTGTGAAATAACTTGTTGAAGTCGGTTCCATTTTATGGTAAAATAATTTCTGCACCCTTTTTGTAAAAGTCAAAGTCAAAATCATTTATTCAATTTAGGTGTCTACGACGCTCTTATGAAGGTCAATTACAAATTTTAGTATTGAAATATTACACTTGTACTGCCACGTTCAGCAAAAAAAATTGTATAGAGCCACTGCGAGAAGAACGGGCAAGAAACTTGGGGCCATTATTTTAAGCGTCAATGTGTTACATACTTACTATATATTGAAGTTATAAAAATATTTGTTTCTATTATGTAGGTGACAGGCGATAGCTTGGCAAAGGCGGAATCGTTCAGGCATTTTTGCCATTTAAGTAATCACAAACTGTGTAGTAGGATTTCTTAAACAACATGTTTTTCACGTGTGCCTTGAATTTTCCTTCTGTGAGGGTTGTAATATGTTTGGGAATTTTATTATAAAACAGTACACAATTACCTAAGAAGGACCTTTTATTTGTCTTTGGTAATCTGAAACCTGGCACCGCTATTTTATCTTTATTCCTAGTGTTGTTATCGTGACTGTCACTGTATAATTTAAATTTACTATTTTTTTTCCGAACATACATAATATTTTCAAATAGATACAGACTTGGTAAAGTTTAAATATCAATTTCTTTAAAAAGATCCCTCAGAAATTCCCTAGGATCCATTTTATATATGGCTCGAATTGCACGTTTTTGTAGGATAAAGACTGTCTCTATCTCAGCAGCAGCTCCCCGTAGCAATACACCATACGACAAAATTCTGTGGAAGTACGCGAAATAAATGAAATAATGAAATGAAATGAAATACAGAATAAGATTAAAACTAAAAATAAGGTGATTCGTAAATATTGGGGGCAATAGGGTTACACTCAGCATAAGCCGCGTGACATTTTCATGCACTCGCGACGCTGTTTCTCAGTGCACCCCTATGCTCGGGCTGGTGTTCGCTGAGATAGGTATAGTGAAAGAGGATGAATGTGAGCGATCACACTACGATGTTTTCTAAAAATTACAAAACAGCTACACATAAATACAAACTGTGAGTACAATCGAACAAGACAATACTAATAAAAATAAAAAACATATATTAAATAGGCGTGAGTGTCTTTGTGAATGTTGTGATGAGTGTGTATGTGGGGGTGGGAGTGCGTGTATGTGTATTGTGCATGAGTAAATATGAGTCTAGTTGTGCGTGACAGATTTGGTGATTTAAGTTCGTGTTTTAAAGGTTGCTACAAAGTTGCTCTTTTGCCGGAATATCTTTAATTTTGTAATCTCTCTGGACTTATTTTTTGTCTCAGACGTGGAGGAAGGTTGTTCCACACTTTCGACGCTCTGTATTTGAAGCAACCTTTAAATCGCACAGAAGTGTATATAAACTAGGCGAGCAGTAGCTACGTCTGTTAAATGTCGTATCTTACGAACTGCATAATATGACCCTTGTTACTTATGGGATCGATTGTCATTCACTGTCAATGACTATATCATCAAGATAGGAAAATAATAGGTCTTTATATATGAAATTCCCGTTCTGCAGTACTGGCCATTAAAGACGATTGTGGAAGCTGATGATACACAATCTACGGCTGAATTAGCAGCAGCTTTCGACGTTAGCGTCAAAACAATATTGGTCCATTTGCGTCAAATTGGAAAGGTAAAAAAGCTTGACAAATGGGTGCCCCACGAACTCAATGATCGCCAGCGCGAAGCACGCGTCGAGAGGTGCTCAACAGACACACAAATGAAGGAATTTTGAACCGCTTTGATACCTGCAATGAAAAATGGATTCTGTTTGATAACCGCAAGCGCTCAGCAAGTTGGTTGGATCCTGGTTCAGCACCTAAACAATGCCCTAAACGAAAACTTACCCCTGGAAAAGTTATGGTCACTGTTTGGTGGTCTAGCGCCGGTGTGATTCATCACAGCTTCTTACCAAACGGGGTGAGCATTACTGCAAATGTGTACTGTGAAGAATTGAACACAATGATGGAGAAGCTGGCACATCTCCAACCAGCATTGGTCAATCGCTCGTCACCGCTGCTCCTGCACGACAACGCGCGACCTCATACTGCACAGCAGACGGTCTCCAAGTTGCAAGAACTGGGGTTGGAAGCTCTCCGTCATCCGCCCTACTCACCAGACCTTCGCCTACAGACTACTACTTTTTCCAGAATTTGGATAACTTCTTTTTTTTAGTGGGATTCCAACCACTTCAATGAAAATATAAATCAATAATTTACAATCGGTAAGTAATCGATAATGGGTACGATCCAAACAAACATGGATCCCTATAACGCAATCAATAGATTTCGCAAGCACTAGTTTACCATGAACAATTCCCGAGTACAGAATTACGTTTCATTCCACAAATGAGGAGAAAATATTGATTAGCGGTAAACTTGAATCTAAACAAAATGAAAAAAATGAAATAAATTGAGAATATGACGTTACAGGCGGGAAAAAAATTCAAAAAATCGTTAACATTTTTTCATACAAAACGGCAATTTCATAGTTAAAGACCTAATACTTTTCAGTTATTGGAGTGTAACTCAAAAACAACTTGACCGATTTTGATGAAATTTATTTTTCTTTGATGACATTTAAAGACCACACGGCAAAAATTAGGTTTCAAATAAAAAATAAACAAAATCGGTTCACCCAGTCAAAAATTCTGAGGTAACAAACATAAAAAACCCACGAATTGAGTAACTCCTCCTTTTTTTGAAGTCGGAATAAAAACGGATGCCTTTCATTTGTTAAAAATTAATATTGCATATTTTAATTTCAATATCGTTTACTGGTTAGAATGATGAAATATCAGACCGAACTAAGACAATATTTCGCGGAATAAGACATGGGTACATTTTATAGTCGACGGAGGAGATTTTCAAGAATGTCTCTTCAAACGGCCTGGACGTGAAAGATAATGGCACTGCTATTACATATTGCAATCCGCGAATAATACTCCGCAAATGCCTTGATTATTAGACAAATGACATAGATTCATTAGAAGCACTGCCAAAACAGGTCAATGAAGATAAGAATAATTACCTCCAAATTTAAAAGATCTAACCAAAACTCAGAACTCTTAATGCAGGCTAAATGAAAATCAAGAGCGCTCGTTGGACGCATTGAAATGACCCACAGATTCTACTAGAAGAGAAATGTGTTGTGCAATAGGACCTTCTCTTTAGATCTGAGGCTACGAATATTTATAGAGTCTTATATAGGCCATAGCCCTCGGCTGTCTTTCCAGCACTCAGTTATCTTTCCAACAGTCAACTGTCTTTCTAGCTGTCAACTGTCTTTCCAGCGTCATCCCGTCTCTCCGGGCTGTCAATTAATGATGAAGAGAATTTATTTTAAATTTACTAGCATTCCATGGATTCACCGTGCGGGTGCCGGGTCCATCGCGTTGCAGAGGAAGAGGCTAGAGGGGCCTGGGACTTGCAACCCAGGAGTAGGTGCATATATGGCAAATTGCACGCCTCTTTTGAATTAGGATCAAAACATATCTGGCAATTATGAGATCCTCTTATGTACCTAATTATCATTTTGAAATGGTATCAACCGAACTTATTGGTATATACCATCATCAAGAAATTATAATCAAACCTTTGCCTTTTCTTCACATTTACAACCAGCAAATCAATGATATAGCAAACGCATTACCATTATTGTATAACTAGCGGCCGGCCCCGGCTCCGCCCGGTTGTTTAACAAAAAAAAAAAAAAAAAAAAAATATTATACACACACATTTGAGTTAGGTTACTAAGAAAAGAAAATAATAAAGAATATTTGAAGATAATTATTTTAATGAACTTTTATTTGTATATTTTTTTTGTTCTTATGTTTTTGTATTATTACGTTTTTAATTTTTTGTTTTATTTTAGTAATAATCTAGCTTTCCGGCAGCGGCTCCGCCCGCGGGTATATCGGTTATCGCGCAAAATAATTAACCTCTTTTTGCGCAGTTGGACAAAAACTATCTTATGTCCTTCCCAGTGTATCAAACCATTTCCATACCAAATTTCATTCTAATCGGTCCAGTAGATTGGTTATCGCACAAAACCATTAACCTCTTTTTGCGCAGTTGGATAAAAACTATCCTATGTCCTTCCCGGTGTTTCAAACTATTTCCATACCAAATTTCATCCTAATCGGTCCAGTAGTTTCAGAGCCTATTCAATGCAAACAAATAAACAATCAAATTTTTTATCTTTATTCTATTAGTTTAGATATTGTGTGGATAGCAATGTATTTACCAATGCTAAGCGTAATCCTGTTCCATTTTTGTGTTTGACAACCTTGACCTCTCTCTTTCCTGTATTAGTTCACTTGTTAGTCCGGTTACCGAACTATCGCAACACGTCAGTTGCTTGGTTCAGTGGTTCAGTTATTTATTTATAAAATATGAGAAAATAATTACATAGCTATAAATATGAAGATTTAAACACGAGTAAAAGTTTTAGGGCTAAAACTGCGTTAAATATCTGTTTTATTTTATGTGACAGCTTAGAGCTACGTGTCAAGAGATAAACTATAGATTAAAACCACCCTATATACCCTAGCTCATATTAAATATATTGCAACTTCTAAATTTTAACCTCTAACCATTATAAATATCTTGAAATTATCTTCAACAATATTTTTCTCGAAGAACCTTCCTCAAAATCTTTCCCGATGGATTTTTCGGAATGCTATCGATGAAAGATACGTCTCGAATCCTCTTATACTTTGCCACTCGTTCACCGACAAAGTCCATAATTTGTTTATGTGTAGTTTTAGCTCCATCTTTGAGTACCACAAAGGCCTTAGGTTTTTCCCCTGTGTTGGGGTCTGGGACTCCTATAACAGCTGCATCGAAGATATCTGGGTGTTCCTTCAGGACGTATTCTAGCTCAGCTGGAGGCACTTGGTATGCGTTTACCTGTTGACAATAAAAACATAAAATTGCATAAATTGACATTAATCTATGTTTGTTGACTTTAAAAGTTTAGCCAAGAAATCTCTATAAACTAAATACACCTGCATTCTTTGAGAATGGGCAGAAAAAATACCCATTCTCAAGGAATGCGGGCACTGAACTGAATGAATTCGTTCGGATATTAAGACTAAACAACGTGAGGGTAAGCCGCTAAATTTAGTTTATCATTCCCAAGCGTTATACGAAATAATGTCTTCTGAAAGTTAATTAACAATGTATGTTAATTTATCTCATGATAGCGTGGGGCAGTATACGAACGCGCACTTTTTTTTTTTTTTAAATTTATTTATTTAGTTATCCATACAGCGTTACAAATTATATTGCTTAGTTTACTATTAACTACAATATAGCCAAATGGTTACAAATAATTATCTTAAACTACTTAGCAGTACCTAGCAGATGAGTAGAATAACAATTCAAAAAAATTAAGAACTAAAAAATATAAATTTTGGGTATCGGCTTAGTTCTATAATATATACATTACTTATAATATACATTATTTATAATATATGTGTTTTTCCTTTGTGTCCCAGTAGCAGTCCTTGAGAATCAGTTCACTCTCTAGGTTACGCTTTTTTACAATCTCGACTCATCGTCACTTACCATCAGGTAAGATGACGTACAAATAATAACCTATAGCACCTGTGTCAGTAGTTAAAAAGGTCTTCAGATATATCTAACGAAAATATCTATAAAAGATATCTTATTACACTAACACTGCATTGGAGACTTTTGAAGCGCTCATAGCGAAGTTTACTTAGCTGTTCTTAACCGATCAGCATAGTTAAGCAACGTCGCGCGCGGTCATGAGTTGGATGGGTGACCGCTAGCATAGATAAATGATATTTCTCTTTGCCGCTAGTGACATTACTACTGAGCGCTTCCGTGCTTCGGAAGCGCTCAGTAGTAATGTCACATTGAGCCGTCGGTCCCGGTTGTTGTATAAGGCTGGCAGTTGTTATAGCATGGTGGTAGGCCATTTTGCGAATGCCCGCCTGGCCACCTCAAGTAGAAAATCTGTCGCCAAGCACCTAAAGGTGTGTTCCGGCAGCTGTCCTTGAGAGCCAGTACTTCTAGGTTAGCCTGAGCAACATCTTCGTCCACATCATCACTTACCATCAGGTGACATAGTGGTCAAAGGCTAACATACAAAAAAAACATTTAGGAACTTTGTATACCTACATAACTAATTATGTAGGTATACAAAGTTCCTAAATGTTGTTGACAAGGACTTAGTGATAGTCTAAACCTAAGAAGTTAGATGATAATATGCTCACCCCTATTACATGGGACAAAAACATTGCTGAAACCAGGAGGAATGACACTTGCTACGCCACTGCCTCTGGGTTACATGTAATAAAATGTATGTATATTTTTTCATGGTGGTAGGGCATTTGGCGAATGTCCGCCTGGCTTACTGGCTTTTGGCTTACCACCTTCAAGTAGAAAATCTGTCGCCAAACACCTAACGGTGGGTTCTGGCAGCTGTCCTTGAGAGCCACCCTAATCAACATCTTCGACCACATCATCACTTACCATAAAGTGAGGTAGTGGTCAAAAGCTAGCGGCTAGGTGTAAAAAAAAGTATGTATCACTATGTACAGTTGTAACAGCAAGATCACTTTGAACATAATAACAAATATTTTTAAAATATTTTACGAAAACATCAAATTAGTATTTTAATAAAACACTTAAAAATATAAAAATATATCTAGTGACAATTCCGCCTAATTTTCCTGCTAAGCCGACGTGACGTCACAAACGCCACGTAGCCAAACCGGAAGAACCTTCGACGCATTTCGCTTCTACACGAAGCATCCTCAGGAGGTCTTGACTCTTCGAGCGCACGATCGAGAATGAGCGGCCGGCGGCTCAGCACGCCTTTATATAGGCTAGAGCTGATTAAAGATTAAAGATTAAAGATTCTTTATTTGCGTAAAACATGGTATAAAGTTGTTATTATAAAATTAAAGTGCACATGTTTTGCTAGTATTAGAGTAGCATGCAAATTAACACTATGTTAACTACGTATATTGTTATAATTATTTAATGAAGTCTTTTACATCATAAATGTTTTTTTCCTGCAACCATTTATACATTTTCTTTTTAAATTGTGTTATATTTAAATCTTTAAATTCATTGGGTAACTTATTGAATATCTTTACACACATAGCTAAGCAGTTTTTAGAATATTTCGCCGATTTTGGTATAACATTGTAGACTAGTCTGTACGGGTTGCGTTGTACTCTATTATTTACAGCAAATGCATTTGTAAATAAATACTTATGCTGCATTACAAATATACATGTCTCATAAATATAAAGGGCAGGCAGCGGTAACAAGTCAAGAATCCCAAACAGTATTTTACAAGATTCGTCTGGTGGGATTCCACATATTGCTCTAATACACTTTTTCTGTGCAATGAATGCTCTATTTGTGTCGGTACTATTTCCCCACATTACGACTCCATATCGCAGTATTGATTCTACATAGGCACGGTAAGATGTAATAGCTGTCTTTCTATTTGTTACATTTTTTATTCGACTGAGTGCGTATACAAATCTATTGACCTTGTTACTCAGATTTTCTAGGTGCCCTTTCCAATTTAAGTCTTGGTCTATTGTTACACCTAGAAATGATGTATGGGTTACTTCATTTATATATTTTATATTCAACTTAAAATTGTACTGAGTATGTTTAGATTTATGAAATTGGATATAATTTGATTTGTTTAAATTAATTTTTAGATTATTAGATTCTAGCCATGAAATCATTTTGTCAATTGTGTTATTAATGTCATTTTCATGATTATAAATTGCATTATTAGATTTTTTTGTTGTCACAATAATTGATATGTCATCTGCAAATAAAATAGTTTTGTGTGTAGTAATGTCCACAATATCATTAATATATAAAAGAAATAAGATTGGGCCTAATATGCTCCCTTGTGGGACCCCACATGCATTTACTTTAAGTCTAGACAAATAAGATTGCATTTCAAAATCTTCTATTCTATTGATAATTACTTGCTGCCATCGGTCAGTCAAGTAAGATTCCATCCATTTTTTCGCTACTCCTCTGATTCCGTTTTTTTCTAGTTTATCTAACAATATTTTATGTGACACATAATCAAACGCCTTAGATAAATCAAAAAACAGGCCAGTCGTTAATTTTTTTTCGTTTAAATTTGTCATTATAGTGTCTATTAAGTTATATATGGCTAAGGAGGTGGACTTTTTCTTTTGGAAGCCGAACTGGGTATTTATAATTAAATTGAACTTGTTACAGAAGTCCAATAGTCTCTTATACATGCACTTTTCCAAAATTTTTGATAGTATAGGTATAAGTGTTATTGGACGATAATTATTAATATCATCTTTCCTTCCTTTTCGTCAGAGTCAGCACGCCTTTGTCTAGGCTCGAGCGTGAGTTACTGCACTTTGTTGCAGCCAACAATTGGTGACTAATACGTTTTTAAAGTGACAATGACATCATAATGGCCAAAATTAATTACAAATAATAATTTTAAATTATTTATATTATGCAATGTGTTTTTGAATATGAATAATATCGTAAAAAAATATAACAAAATTACTTCCTAAAACAACTAACTGTTTAACTATTTTGTACTGGCAAGTTTATCACTAAAAATACGTTTTTTTTTTTTATGCCTGATAGATTAGCCTTTGACCACTATCTCACCTGATGGTAAGTAATGATGTGGTCGAAGATGTTGTTCAGGCCAACCTAGAAGTACTGGCTCTCAAGGACAGCTGCCGGAACACACCGTTAGGTGCTTGGCGACAGATTTTCTGCTTGAGGGTGGTAGCTAGCCAGGCGGGCATTCGCAAAATGCCCTACCACCACGTAATAGTGGTGATGAAACCAATTGCGTCTGTTCATTCAACAGTGCAATGCCTGCGCTATGTTTTAATATTTCTAACTGTTCCAATACACACAATCGAAATCCCTTATCACAACAATGTAAAATCTTAAAGGTAATTACTATCAAGGAGTTGATGACTGCTTTCAATTAATTTAATTGAAAGCAGTCATCAACTCCTTGATAGTAATATCTTTTATTTTTAAGTGTTTTATTAAAATATTAATTTGATGTTTTCGTAAAATATTTTAAAAATATTTGTTATTATTAAATATGGATTTCCGCAAAGTAACGCCTGAATCTATTCATTATTCACTTTGAACATATTGCTCAGGTTATTTTATAGGTGTTCAATAAATTGATACCCCGTGTGGGCACCACACGGGGTAAGAATAGAGTTAAAATGTCACCTACCCGTTTCTTCCCGTGGTTGTCGTAAGATGCGATAAGGGAAAAGTGTACTAAATGAGCAGCATGCCACTTCTCACGTGGATGTGAGTAGGGTGTTGTGTGCATTAGACGCACAGCAGAGTTAATCCTAATACCCTGCCAGGGGTTCATAAAATATGTTCTTATGTCCCTATCTTGTATGTTATTCGTAATATTTAATTGTGTTTCGCCCAGCGTGTTAGAGAAATATTTTGTATAACCCTGAAACCGAGCCCGGTGAATGGCAATATGCTCGCCCCCTATAACATGGGACCAAAATCGAATTGGCGAAACGTGGGTGTTTACACCACTTTCTGGGAATACAGGCCTGATTATATGTATACTTATGTATGTATGAATTGATTAAGAAATATGGGTAAATGAAAACAATACGAATTCAGATTAGGGACCCTTATGTTTCTGTAATTTGTGAATACAAACATATTAATGGTACCAAATATATTCTTCTCTTTTAATAGATTGAGTCAGGACTATGACTTGAAAACCTATAACGTAGGCACCAGCATACATCCTTAATCATCGGGACTCAATATGTCGCCCTTTGAGACATCTTCTATATACCTATCTACATAAACTATAAAATAATTTTACCTTGATAAGCTCCTTCAATCTATCAGAGATGGTAATCAGTCCATTCTCCTCGATATGGGCTAAATCTCCGCTCCTGTACCATCTCCCTTCGAGGAAAACTTCTTTGTTTGCCTCGGGGTTGTTCTTGTACCCTTTCATTATATTTGGACCTCTTATGACTAGTTCACCAACCTAGAACAACAATAACTCGAAAATCATTAATGATTACGCTCTTAGCGACCATAAAGTTTCCGTGGAAATAAAGAGTGATAAAGGAAACTTCATCATATATGTATATCGAAGCGTTCGGCAATAGTGCATGAACATCGACGTTACGGAAGAAGTTTTAAGTCCCATGTAAGTTGACGAGTATATTGCCATCGACAGGAGACAGTAAAACGTACATGACGTTACTGTTTTTTTTCTATAGCCGATAGGCTAGCCTTTGACTATCAGGGTAAGTGATATTGTTGTGTTTAGACTAACCTAGATTTACTGGATCACAACGGCAGCTGCGGAAATACGCCAGGTGCTTTTCGACAGATTTTCTACTTGAGGATGGTAGCTAGCCATGCGGACATTCCCAAAACGCCTTATCACCATGTTATAACGACTGCATTCCCAAGACAACAACCGGAACCGACGGCATAACGTGCCCTCCAAAGCACGAAAGCGCTGAGGAATGTCCTAGTGGCATTACTACTGAGCGCTTCAGTCCTTCAGCCATCCAAGACATGACCGCAGCGGAGCTTAACTTAGCTAATCGGTTATAAACGGCTAAGTAATTTACGCTACAAGAAGTTGTAGTAGGCCAAGTTAGCAATCCTTGGTCGATCGGGAACTAAACGAATACGAAACCTGTGTTTAGAATTGTGACGCTCATCCAACTGCTAAACTTCAACACAAAACGCTATGCGCGCGTAATAAGAAGCGATGTAGTTTAAGATTAAGCTCGTTATATGGCATTTTATTGGGTAATAGGAATAAATTATATCTTCCCGGTTCATAAAATGATCTTGTTAACAATTTGCATTGTTCGTAATCACGTGTAGACTACCTTAACGCGACAAGTATGTCTACGTCGGTATAATATTACCTAATACAACAATATTGCTATGACTGGTTTCTCGCCCAAAGCAATTAGGTACGCGATTAAATTAATCGTTTCGTTTCGCGTCACTTATAAGTTATTCTACAGCATAAAATTTACTCATATCCTACTATTAATATAATGCAAATGTTTCTTGTGTGAGGTTGATAATACATAATCATACATGATTATGACAAATCATATCCGTTACAAGTTTTGAACACAGTAAAAATCCTGTTTAGTATTGTTGCACTACACAAGTTATGAAAAAAGGACATGCTCGTACAAGCATAAAAAAACAAGATAATATGCATTTTGAATTGAAGCAAGAATTAGCGGAATTACCACAGTAACAAAGTAAAACGTGCAGCAGCATCATCATTGTTTTCAGTATGTTGAGCTTGTAAATTTATTTTAGGGGAAGATGCGCTAAATTTATAAGAACAAAATATAATCTAATGTATAATGCTAATTATAAGACATCACTGCCTATCCCTTGGGGGATATAGAATCGTGATGATATTATAATTCTCTTCACTGCACTTCTTCGATATGCATTCGGGTCGGTGGTTTGCCCTTGGTCATTCAAATTCGAACTGGACGCAATGGGACAGCCGAGAAGATTGGTCTTCTCTTTAACAGCGTGGGCCTGTACCTGTTCTATGTACTACTGTATTAGATATGACTGACGAAAATATAGATATAGATGTTATATAGTACCCATCTGTCAATGCTGCTTAGGCGACGAGCACAATTACTTTATCATAGAGGGTACTTATATGATGTGTAAGTTATGCCATTATTGCCTTGATTTGAAAGGGTGTAAGTAAAATATAGTTATTAACAATCCCAAACTGTATGTTTGGAAGTGCATAGCTCAAAATCGTATGTCTGTCATATATACTCGTACATGAGACACAAAAATCTATCATAATCAGGCTGGGTTGAAAATAATGAGTGTGAGATGACTTACTTCTCCGGGGCCAAGATTATTCATTTGTCCGTCGACAACTCTGAGCTCTATGTTTGGAATTGCAAAGCCTACAGTATCATGTCTGTTACATCCACGTGCACCAAGTGTCACCAGAGGAGCTGCTTCAGTCATGCCATATCCTTGATTGAATGAAATATCCTTCTGAAAAGATAAGTTTTTCATTATTTAATATATATATTTAATACAAGATACTATATACAGAACACTGGGCCTGTTTCAGAATGTTCGAGTAAGTTCCGGTTATACTCGTACTACCCAGAACATATTGAATAAATAAAACACTATCTATGCGTTTCACAGTCATCGATTAAGCCTACCCATCGGTTAAAGCTTGAAACGCGCTGCATGTGTAAACATTCAGTTATTTTATGTTCTGGGTAGTATAACCGGAACTTACTCGAACATTCTGAAACAGGCCCTAAGGCTACTTTATTTAAAACAGTTGAGCAGCCTATGCAAAGCTATTTTTCTATCTTTCCTTACGTTTGTCCATAAAGATATGATACAGCTTGTGTTCTTCTTCTTCATTATTAAACCTAGCTTTCATACTCATCCGCCTTTCTTGCGACCAAACATTATTTTAGATTTTAAATATACTGTATCAGCCGGGTTGTACACTGCTGAACACAGCCTCTCCCATTAAGGGGGCCATAATCCCCACACTTGGCAGGCGCTGCTGCCCACGCTTCCGGTATTTTACATTTAGTCGCCTCTTACGACACCCGTCGTATTATATATGAGGTTTTTTTTATCAAGTAGAAAATCTGTCGCCAAGCACCTAACGGTGTGTTCCGACAGCTGTCCTTGAGAGCCAGTACTTCTAGGTTAGCCTGAACAACATCTTCGACCACATCATCACTTACCATCAGGTGAGATAGTGGTCAAAGGCTAACCTATCAGGCATGAAAAAACAAAAAGGCAATATTTTTACTTTTTTGGTTTATTTCCATTTGTGTGCTTTCAGAGGAGTAACAGTTAATTAATTGAAAAAAAAACTCAAACGTGATGACGTATGAACTGCGTGGTGTTGATATCCCTCTCAATTGTACAATTTGTACGTCTTCTATAGTATGGGTCAACAAAAATCATGAGGTATTTATTCCAAAAGGTGATAAAATTTCCTATTAATTTGATATGACACAGATTTTTTTTTCATTATTTTCCCTCCCCTATTTTATTAAGTTTATTCGATGAATAAGTTGTTCTGACAAAAAGCAGGAGTACGCACGTGGTCACGGGTTAAAATATAATGTAACAAAAAGCGTATGCATGGTCTTCGATGCCGGTACAAAACGGCCCCAGACTGTACCACCAGTGTGGCTCAACGGTGCGCCGCTAGAAATCGTCAAACAGTTTAAGTACTTGAGGCACGTACTCACTACCGATCTCAAAGACAATGCGGACATTGAGAGGGAGCGGAGGTCACTGTCAATAAGAGCCAATATGATAGCCCGCAGGTTTGCACGATGTTCACAAGAAATCAAAGTAACGCTCTTTAGAGCCTACTGTACGTCACTCTACACTTGCAACCTGTGGGCTGACTACAATAAGAAAAGTTACAGTGACCTCCGCGTCCTATACAACTACGCATTCAGGGTAGTGGTGGGGCTGCCCCGATTCTGTAGCGCCTCGGGATTGTTCGCGGAGGCGCGCACCTCCTGCTTCCACGCGACCATGCGCAAACGTGCCGCTTCCTTGGTGCACAGAGTACGGGCCAGCTCTAACACTGTTTTGAAAATGATAGCTGCCAGATTTGACTGTCCTTTCTTTCGACATTGCTGCGCCAGACATGTCTCAGTACTTATGCCAGTGAGAAGATATGACTGACTTGTAATAAATACGTACTAAATACCTAAATAAGTATTTTATTGACATAATTTAGAATTAAGATTAATATGTGATTTTATTTCAAACTGACATTTTATTACTGGTATTTATTATAATTATTTTCTTGGCATCTTGACTTCTATTTTATTTAATGCAATTTTTAATAATTTGTTTTGTATTGTCATAATGTCTTATCATTTACATAATTCATCTATATTATTATTTACATGACATTCATATCTAGATGTATTGTATGGTATCAATGTAATAATGTGTTAGATTCTATATTATATTTGGTGAATATGGGTACAATTTTGCCTGAAATAAATGAATAAAAAAAAAAAAAAAAAAAGGTGCTTCTTGAAGAGGGTTACCAGAAAATGTTTGTGATGAATGTGAAGTGTTTTTTTTTGTTTCAGATACACGTTTTTTTTAGGTTTTTAAACCCCATATCTCAGTCATAAAAATCCAAAAACTGAATCGACAAAAAAGTTCTATGGGGTTATCAAACCTGCTCACAAAATTTCACGAAAATCTGTTGGGAATTGCAACATGTAGAGGAGAACAACCAGATATACGAAAGCATTTTTCTGTAAGCTGAAGCAGAGACGCTTCACTCGTACTGCGTGCTCGCGTGGTCAATTATATGACTGACAAAAGTTTAATCTTTTGTCTGTGCATAATGATAGTAAAGTGAAAAAGTATGCAAAAGGCTACCCCAGATAAGCTTTAAAAAAGTGTATATTTACCGGTGCTATTTTCAAAAACTTCTCAATATCCGAAGGTGGTACTGGAGCAGCACCGCAAATTGCTATTTTGAGGTGTTCCAAATGACTACGAGTCACTGAAGGATGTCCACTCAAGAACAACACTGAAAAACAAAACACATTGTGGCTGAGTAAGAACTCACAAATCAATCATTGAACTTAATTCGAAGCAATGAGAGCTATGGACTGCCGTGCCACAGGTCCATGGTCCGATCCCCAGCGCTGGCTTGAGCTTTACTGCGTGGTGGAAGGACATTTTGCGAATGCCCGCTGGGCTAGCTACCACCCTCAAGTAGAAGAAATATGTCGCCAAGCACCTAATAGTGTGTTCTGGCAGCAGTCCTTAACCAGTAAAATTACAGGCACATGATGAGACTTAAGAACTGTATGTCTCAGTGTGACGGGCACATTGCAGTTCGTCATCAAATTTAATGCAAGTGGTTAGGTATCACTTAACATCAGGTGGGACTCGAGCTTATTCTGTCACAATCGCACAAAAAAAAACAATGTTGATATTATTGTAGGAACATCGAATAATAAAACAAAACTTTAATTACTTACTCATTGGAGGTGCCGCAAAAAGTAAGTTAATTTTATGCTGTAATAGTGCATTTAGATACGTTTCCGGTTGGAACTTTGGCAGCGTCACAATCTTCAACCCAACTGATAATTTGTGCAGCATCAGAATACCTAGACCGTATGAATGAAACATTGGTAGAACTGCCAAAGTAGCTTCTTGACTTGTCTCTGCAAAAAAACACAAACAGTTCAATGCTTATAAAATACTTTTATATAATCTCATTCGGTAATATTCTAATTATGAAAAGAAATACAGACTTTTATTGGCATATTTTATTTACATACTTCGTTAAATTAAAGCATTATTCTCCTAACAAAACAATGCTTTAAAACAATTTTTTAATTATTAAAGTACAATGTGTCCCGACCAAGGAGGTTTCAATTCAATTTAAGTATCTTTGGTGAGCGCTGGTTCCGAGCTATAGACCAATAACAGACTTTTTCCATTTTGGCGCTATTTCGTACATACGAATTTGAGTAATATTTTATTGGATAAAAATTGAATTTAATGTAGCTACCTATAGCCATGAGATTAAATAAAGTAGTGCAACTGCATATAATTAGGTATTAAAACACTCGTGTAATCTTATTTTGAAACTACTCTCATGTTTTTATACCGTCTATTATATGACAGTTGCTTAAACTACTAATTCATCACACTTGCATGTGAACAGTATCTAAACTTACAGGCTAACTTGACCGTAATGCCCCCTAAAAAACCCTCGACCTTTTTTTTTGTTATGAAACCCAAGGTCGGTAAGTGTTTATTTTTTAATTTATAGCACTGCACACAAGTCATGCAAGTTCAAGCAAGGAGTTTACACGCATTTGAAAAATTGTCTTAAAATGTTATCTTAACAGAAATTTCATCGCAATCTCCAGAAACAATACAATCAATATGATGGTATTGTTTCTGGACGTTGAACTTAGCATCATTAATCATTACATTTTAAACTTATACATTGTTTTCAATATATTATCTTCGAAACACTACTGCAATAATAACGATTACTTTATACACCGTATGTGATAACTTATTCAAGATGGTCATTGGCATGTGTCACACGAAATCTGTAAGGTTATTTGTAAATAGTATATTTTTGGACCCAACATCGATTTCTAGAGAACACCTGTCGTAACTTTAAAAAAAATGTGATGGTACACATAATAAGTAGGTACTGAATAAATAAATATAACGCTTACGTTTGAATAAAAATATAGAAACGTTGTACCTGTTGTATGAGAGTGAATTCTCAATTCAGTATTTTGCTGTTCACAATTTGCTACAAAATTAAAATGCGTTAGTTCTACACATTTAGGGAGACCTGTTGTTCCACTTGAATAAGGCATTATTGATATATCTTCATGCGATCTACGAACTTCTTTGAGAATGCTCATATCTACATGGGTATCTTCTACTAGTTCTTTAAATGATACGGTTCCTTCTGGTAAATTTTCGTTTGTATTAACAGTAATGATAGGTCTGTGTATTTTACAAAGTTTTAACGCTTCTTGTATTATGGGGACTGACTCTGTGTCAGCTATTATAAGTTTTGCTTCTGAAAGTTGCAGCAGTCTCTGGACTTCATCTGAAATTTTATAACATAGGGATAAGTAATAACTTTGTCGTACGTCGTGTTGAAGTATAGCTACATGTAATTGATTCATAAATCAAACATCATTCACATTTATTTTCTGACGGGTTAAGTACAAAACGGCATTTTACCACAAGTTCAGATCTCGTGTATTAGGAACTAGCCCATTACTTATTGTTAAGTGTCATTCTACAAACTCCAAATAAAAATGTCCTGTCAAAAGACCCAATAACCCTTCTTTAGAATTAGAAGAATCAGATTCTGGAACAATAGTTACATGCAGTATATGCAGGGTTGAAAGTCGTCACAACTCCTCCACCAGTCAAAATCCCAAGCACCGCAATAGGATATTCTGGTGAATTTTTCATAATAACAGCCACAGCATCACCGTTTTCCATCTTTAATTTCTTCCTTAGATTTGCTGCCAAAGTCTTTGTCCGTTTATACATTTCTTCATACTTGAATTGTCTGTTTGTAATGCCGCATACCTGGAAGTTATGATTAAATCATAACATCAATATTCAATACAGTGACAAATTAAGTATGATTAAAAAACAATTTGAGGAAGATTTAATGTTTTAAAAAGTAAGCAGACAATATCTCAACTAGCATTTAGTGGTGAGCTATGACAGCTACTCATTAAAGTCATTGCCAATTCACTATTAATGCGATACAGGGCATCATTGTGCAGGGGTAGGAGCTTAGTGCTTTAAGATATTTATTTATTTTATTTTAGGTATGACTCCATCACCTATTTCATTCTTTCACATTTGATAGGTTTAATTTTGTCTAATATCTGATAAGTTGGTAAGTGCTAATTTGGTCAAGGATATTGAGCAAGCTTAGCTTGGAAAAAGTAGCTCTAAATCACCAAAGCAAACAAATTCTCGCCTGGCTTCTCTAAATGTACTTCCACCAAGCGTTGAAGGACAAAACCCCCCCAGTGATTGCAACCATGGACCTTTTGCACGGCAATCCATGGCGATATCACACTTTCAACCCTGCATATACTGCTCAAAGTTGAATCATTTCAGTGATATGGCACAGTGTGGAATCAAACAGATGGTGGATAAAAAGGTAAGTCTAAGAGATTTTGGTAAAAGCTGGCTTATATTTATGCGTTTCATAAATTAGAAAAATAATCTTAACAATATATTAATCTGACTACTTAATATTTTGGTAACTAGCTTATTAATTTGGTAATTAACTTAATAAACCAACTTCAAATATAAAATACGCATTATTATGGATAATTTAATCTCTTTAAAGCTCGTCAGATCTCACTCAAATTTAAATGGAACCACATGACAAGCACCAGCTTTTGAACATAAAAATAAACTCAAAATAAATACACCCTGTAAAGAGTTACGAAGTGACACACACAAAAAAGTACAGTCGAATAAATAAATCCTCCTTTTTTATGCAGTCTGTTAAAAATAGCAGTCAGTTAAAATTTAGTTATATAATAGAAGGTATTTAAACATGAGTGTAGTTTTATATAAGGTTACACGAGTGTTTTAATACCTAATTATATGCAGTTGCATATACTACTTTATTTAATCTCATGGCTATAGGTAGCTATTAAATAAAATGTTATCCAACAAAATATTACTCAAATTCGTATGTACGAAATAGCGCCAAAATGGAAAATATCTGTTATTGGTCTATGGCTCGGAACCAGCGCTCACCACAGATAATGTGTACTTAAATTGAATTGAAACTTCCTTGGTCGGGTCACATTGTACTTTAATAATTAAAAAAAATATTTATAGCTTTTTTTTTGTTAGGAGAATAATGCTTTAATTTAACTCTTTAATTTTCTTAAAGAAGTATGTAATATATTTTTTTTTATGTTATTGAGATGGAACATATTCGAGGCCCACCTGATGTTAAGTGGACTAACCTCTGCCTATAACAGTTGCAATTCGTGACTTGTGATTGAGACTTGACTTGACTGACTTGTGACTTGTGATTGAGACATAGTTGTTAAGTCTCATTGTGCCTGTAATTTCACTGGCTCTCAAGGACTACTGCCGGAACACACCTTTCGGTGCTTGGTGACAGACTTTCTACTTGAGGGTGGTAGCTAGCCAGGCGGGCAATCGCAAAATGCCCTTCCACCATGCGGTGAAGCTCATGCCAGCGGTGGGGATCGTACCAGGGTACTGCGGCACGCCAGTCCATAGCTATTACCGCTCAGCCATCATTGCTTCAATAAAAGTCTGTATTTCATTTCATAATTAGAATATTACCGAATGAGATTATATAAAAAAGATTTTCAACACACTAGCTTGTAACGGGCCTTTAAATGCACTAATTTTAGTGTCATAATGTATTAAGTAGTCTATTACGCGCTCGTGCTTTTTTTCTACTTTACCGCAATGTGTTTTCAAAAAAAAAAACAACGTATCTACACTTCTCGCCAAGGAGATTTTAGTTTGTTTCATTAGTTTTTCTTATAAAAATAAACCAAAGAGTTTCGTACCTACTGAAATTGAACTTTAGAAGTTTTGATTATAAATCTTCTTAATCATTATTGCTATCAAAAAGATAAAGTAAATATTTTTGTATCGAAATGTTCGTATTTGTTCCTCGCAAGTGTGTTCAAAAACGTCGTATGACATACGTGAGCTTTGATAATTACAGCCCTTGCTTTCTTGTAGCCCTCGCCTACGGCTCGAGCTAGCAATATCTCCTCGACTGTAATTTTCAACTTACCTCACTTATATCATAATTTACTTATAACTGTTTAGCTGCCAGTTTGAACTTATTTGGGATGTAGAAAAGATTCAACCTATTCATTTTATTACAAATTAAAAATTTGTAATGTTTCCTTTTCCAAATTACATCATAATCAATACAGGAGAAAATTAACTTACGTTGGTCATTAAATGGTGGTTGCTGTGGTGCTGGTGGGCAGAGGTAGTGGTTAAATTCGTCAACACAAATGTATTAAGCCGAAATTGCCCAAACCAGTGGCATTTACTTTGATGTCTAAGATCTTTACCTACATAATCACTTTACATAATATGAGATATTGACTATAGAAAAATGTACAAAACACTGCAAACTTTATAAAACTCTACAGATACTACACTGAAAGCATTTAGGCAATCCAAAGACCATGGCAGGCCTGCAGGTAGTCTAATTGCTCCAGCACACTACTAGTTGGCAGCGTGCCCAGCATGCTGCATTACACTGTTGGATTGTAATGCTTATATAAATATTAAAACACTGACAGATTGAAAACAAAATGATAACAGAATAAATGACATCAACAGGTAAGTTTTAAAAACATTTCACAGAGGTTTAGAGTATAGGTATACTAATAATAATTAGATACATTATATATCTACTACTATTACTGTACAGTAATAGTAGTAGATATATAATGTATACTGACTGTACAGTCTACAATCAATGTACATCACATCATGTATGTGTCAGTCACATGTAGTGATTAAGAAATCAATTGTGTCTGATAATATAAGAGAATTTATGCCTATACGTACTTATTATCACATATTTTATAGAACAAAAATATAGCACTTAGGAACAAAAGCTGGGTCGGGCCCGGCTTTTGTTTCTATTTTTTTACATTTATTTTTACTTTTTGATTTATAGTTTTTATTTATTTTAATGTAGTTTGTTTTTATTTCTTATCATTTCTTTATTCAAGTAAGTACATGTTATATTTTAAAGACTTCTTAACTTTATTAGACTTAATTTTTTTAATTTTCCATTTTTACCCTAATGCTTCACTATACACTACGTTAGTAGTGGTATTTGTGGATGCCAATAAAACATGTTGATTTTCAGGAGACCCTACTTGAGAAACTGTGACTGAAAGACAATAACCTAACCACATCCGTTACCAGCCTTCAAACGATTTTGAGAGCCGCCCAATTATTGCCAAGATTTTTGAATTCATTACTAAATTATATTACATATAGGTCTACAACATAATAAAAGCATACTAAAATACTTGAAAGCCTTTTCTGCAGCATGCAAAAGATGCGCTATAAATAAAACAAAAATTTACCGTTGCAATTTTAGTGGGCCACTTCTCCAAATTTTGCCAAATATATTCATGTAACGTTATTTTCGGTATCGTTATGTCCTTACATGGCGATTTGACTTCTTTCTCACTTGTCCATACGTCTTTTTTTAAGTTAACACTTGAAAAATGCTTCGTTTGTACTTTGCACTGTATCAATCTACACGCTTTCTTCATTTTTAAATGTATTATTTAGTAAATTATATACATACAAGTTATTGTTTTTGTTTAAAATACAAATTTTATATGTAGATTGTTTTATGTGAATGGGAATAAAACACGTCTGGCTCCCACGGATGTTGCTTCCAACAATCGTATAATTAACCTTTTGGTGAACAAAAGATGAATAATTAATGGTCTTTACTTAAATAGATTTGTTTGTTTTAACGAAAATTGTATGAATGCTATTGGTTTTATAACTAATAATAGTTAACTGCAAAAGTGTGTGGGCATTAAAGTAAATATATTTCGAATGTACATATTAGGTTATCTGATACATTCAGAAACTACAATTTACATTATCAAATTATGTGCGTTTATTGATTACCTTATCAAAGAGTTAATATATTATTGATATTATATCTCTCTCCAAGGCAGTAAATAAATAGAACCGGCCAACTGTAAGACGCACACTAGCACTCCGAGGGCTCTATACAAATATACAATGAAATATAATATTGTAGCCGTTATAAGACCCAAATTAGCAGCTTGTTAATGTAAGTTGTAAAATCATACCAACCGAAGTTGAAATAATACTCACATCAGCGTGCGCTGACGGTAATCTTACGGTAATTGGTCCATCCAAAATGAAAGTAAATTTGAAAAAGTAATTCCTTTCACATGGACGCCGTTCTTCGATATCAAAATCGTATGTACAGATTAAAGATTCAATTAATCTATCGTTAGACATACTTTTGAAGAAAATCGTCATTGTCGTTAAGGAGAAGATACAATTTTGTTCCGTAGCTTAACAAAACTTTGTTTTACAGTTTTGGCGATACGGACAAAGAGTATACGTTAAAAATATAGATAAGTTTGACATTTTTTTTTTATTTAATTCTGTGAAAGTACCTTTTAAAGTCAAGTCTGATACGTATTAGCTCTTATATATGCCTTAAATATGTTGTATGAACTGTATCATCCAAATTTTCCACTGCTGAACGCAGTCACCCCCACTATGAGGGGTTTGCCATAATGCCCACGCTTGGCAGGTGTCATGATCGCAGTAGGAGATATCAGATCCTCAGAGAGCGCTGCTGCTCACCTTCTGGTTTGTTACCCTTAGCGACCTCTTACGACACCCACAGGTGGGGGTGACATTCTAGCCCGGCACCTCACGGGCTTATTTACCAAGAAATCTTTAGTTTTTATTTAGTACACTTTCTGTCCGCCTCTCTTCTTAGCAGGGATTAGACTCACGCTATTGATAAGTGAAACAAAACTATACTTGGCGGCTTTTATCATTTTCTATTTTACTATTGATTTTATATTGCAGTCAGATTCGAATGCATATTATTTGATAGTGGAAACTGAAATAAGATAAAGATCACGTTTCTTGTATTGTACCACATTTTAGGTTTTACTTTTTATAATGTTTTAAGCAAACTGCTAACTACGTATTCTGTCAATCAGCCAAAATACAGCTACATATTATGTTTAAAAAGATACAGCACTCTAAAGTTTAGGTGGGACGGTTGGACGATCGAATCCTAATTTCATCTGTCTTAATTCATGGATGGGTTCATTCATTCATAGACGGACGGCATATAGGCTTAGTAACAGGGTGTCGATTTCTATTACGAAACCTTATAAACTATTAGCTATTGATTTGTAGGCATAATACTAATTTTAGTAAGTAGGGGAGATACGCTATGAAACGGACGTTTTACTTTGGAGTGTAATTGCATAATGCAGTTGAAACCTAGAAACTCAATAACTGTCTGCAGGGAATTCAGAGGTAATATACTATTAGTAATAAGCCTTATTTTAAGACAATTATATTTATTTCATGAAATATTACGATATTTTTGTCAACTCACTACTGTCCGTTTCATGACACATGAAGCATTGAATAGGACAGTGGGTGTCTTGAAACGGACTAGGAACCAACGCAATACTTTATGCCACATATATATGCAAGGTTTCAGGAATTCTTTGGTTTCATATAAAAACTCCTATTTCAAACACTTTGGTACAAAACAAACTGAGATCAAAAAACAAAATATAAAAAAAACATTGAACTTCTTATTCTTGTAATAAACACAAGAGCTTGGCTTCAATTTTGTTACATTATAAGAAAGTATAACAAATAATCGTCATCGTCGTAACAAATCACAAACTATTTACTTATATCCTATAATTGTACCTGCACATTAAAAATAATCAGCCTTCCGGTTGCCTATTTGAGTATTAATTACAATTATTACAAAAATAATTATTCATGCACTTCAAGTCACATGTCTCGTGTGCTCATTTCTTACAAATAGCACACAGTAGTCAGTCAACACTGCTGTACAAATAAGCACATTTACAGACACGGACGTCCGTTTCAACGCGACGGCACCTGTCCGATTCATTGCAAATCTAACCTCAAAACATTTCTAACCAAAATTCAAACAATACTTATTGATAAGATTATAACTCATCGCTCCGTGTATTTTTTTAAATATGTCTCAACAAATACGACCACCAAAACTGTAGCCCAAGTTACTATCGAATTTTATACCAGTTTGCAAATATACAATATTTTTTACAAAAATCAAGTGCTTCAAGAACCTGCTTATAGGTTAACAAAAATATAGCCCTCGGAAGTTGTCATCATTATGGGCTTGTCTATGGACATTAGTGCTGCCAGCTAACAAAACTTACGAAAATTGTCTTTCAAAAATTTTAAGATGTCTATAGTGTCCGTTTCACAACGCGTCCGTTTCATTGCGTATTCCCCCTAAGGGGTAGTAGCTGTACGATGTTTTGAAAGAAATACAACTTGAAAAGACAACAAGCCATCAAACAGAGAAAAGGTTGATTCTTGGTTGAAGTTCGATGACGTAAACAGTACTAATAATAGCTTTAAGTTACAGACCGAAGCTGAACCAAAGTTACGGACTGCATAATGATAGGATATGTTGCAGGCAGACGGAACGCGGGAAGAATTGTTCTGGCTCTTGGTCATCATCGCAGAGAAGACATTTGTAACTCGTTCCTTCTTTAATCTACATTCACTGTCTTTCAGATTTGTCAAACAATTATCCATGAATAAGTTGAACAGCCACGGTGACGCTACACATCGTTGTCATACACCTTTTTCGATGCTAAACCAATCAGTGTACATCCCGTTTATCCTAACAGAAGTACTGGAATTCTCATAGAGGGATTTCAGCACTTGGATCAGGTTACCATTCAGCCCATGCATAGACAACGCTGACTACAGTTCATGCGTACTCACCCTATTATAAGCCTTTTATAAATCTTCGAAAACACAATAAACCTTTTAGCTTTTCGCCAAGCATTTTTTGCCTATACATCGTAAAGATAAAACCTTATCCGTACATCCTCTTCCCTTTCTAAACCCTGCTTGTGCATTCCATATTTTCTCATGTCTCTTTCATCACCCGTTCAATCAATACTTTCGCATGTAGTTTACTGTCGACGCTGAGGAGGCTGAATCTGCGGTAATTTTTGCAGTCTTGTTGTGACCCCTTTTCGTTTATATAACGGCACAATCATAGCATTGCAAGAAATATTTAAGTTTGTACTGAACAAGACGAATATTGTAAGATTATAACCAACTATGGTTGTGGGATGTGTTCCTCTTTATTATCATCATCAACAACCAAGCCGTGATGTCCACAGTTCCACAAAGGCCTCTCTCACTTCTGGTTTGCCAAAAATGTGGATCGCTTGGCAGGTGCCTTGGGCATTTCGCTGTTGCCTCTTACGGCTTCCACAGAAAAAATGGAAGGGCGCTGCTGTGTCGATTGCTTGATATAAAAAACAAAAATTTCTTTGGGTCAAAGCTGATGCCCGTATTTTAATTCTGGTACTACCTACTCGTTTTTCTACCGACTTTAAAAAAGGAGGAGGTACTCAATACGTAGGTATTTTTTTTTTTTATGTATGTTACCTCATATCTTCTGACTCGACGAACTGATTTTAAATATTCTTTTTTTGTTTGATAGCTGATGCTTGTCGTGTAGTCCCATTTAAATTTCATCAAAATCGATTTAGCCGTTTTTGAGTTACACTCCAAAAACTGAAAAAAGTGTTTTCCTGTCCTGATAATATAGTCAATGTTTGTTACCTTAGAACTTTTGACTGGGTGAACCGATTTTGATAAATCTATTTTTATTTGAAAGCTGATGCTTGCCGTGTGGTCCCATTTAAATTTCATCATAATCGGTTAAGCCGTTTTTGAGTTACACCCCAATAACTGAAAAGTATTTTCCTATCATGATGAATTCTCATCAAAGCTCAGATTTGGTGGTAAAACTGTAATATTTCCTCAACGGTATAAGAAAAAAAAATTTCGGATAGGAAGATAAAACGTGTATTATGCTGCAAACTTAAAAAAAAACTAGTTTATTTTAATATAGTTAGGTTTGCAATAACGCCTGCTATGCGGATTACATTACAAAATCACAAATATACGATGGGAAAAATTTAAGTCATGTGCGGGATTCGAACCCGCGTCCATCCACCCCTTGAGCCGGGGCATGGTCTAACCAATTGAGCTAACATGACATGACGTCATAACTCAAATCTTTCCTATCGTTCTTTAACCATCGTATTGGGATGGAACGACATCTATAGTACCACTTGCGTTGTACTACATACAAGACCAATTTTGCAATTGGTTTTATACTTGTAAATGATGACGCAACCGTAAATTTTTAATATTGTTAGGTTTGCAATAACTCCTGCTATGCGGATTACATTACAAAATCACAAATAAACGATAGGAAAAATTTAAGTCATGTGCGTGATTCGAACCCGCGTCCATCCACCCCTTGAGCCTGGGTATGCTCTAACCAATTGAGCTAACATGACATGATGTCATAACTCAAATCTTTCCTATCGTTCTTAAACCGTAAATGTCATTAATAGTAAATGACAATTGATCCCATAAGTAGGGGACTAAATATAATGATCACCATAAAATGCTTGGATACCCTTAGTTCTTTTACCAAAAATTGTAATCGAACACCATATCTAGTCAATGATCACTAAATCTCAAAGCCATGTTTAGGTGCGACGACGAGCGAAGCGAGGAGGAGCGTTAGGTTACTTGCGTCCACAACAACGCGCGAGCCGAGCGAGCATAGCGAGCGTGCCGCGGCAGCGGCCGGCGAGAATTACAGTAAGTTTAATTTTGATGATAATTTACTACTTTTGGTGATTGTTAAATATTTAAGGGATCCTGTTGTATTCGCTATAAATGAAAGTCTTCACTTGACTGACTTGATATTTTTTTTTGTTTTCCTTTGAACATAGTTTGAGTTACACAGCACTTAAATTACTATTTTTATCAATTTATTTTGTAGGAACACATATGGCATGTTGGTAGATGTGAGACGAGACAGTGAGACAGCTTTACTTATTTAATATGGCAATATTAACCAGTGATCATTTACTACTTTTGGGTTAACAATGATTTACTACGAGTAATTTTGCTTAAATAGGGTAGCGAGATGTTAAAACTTTGGTTCTAAGTTTACATTAAATTAATTTTAGTCTGTTATATGTTACTATATCTGGTGGTAAGTTAAACATAAGCCAATAAGTAGCAAGGGTCACTAAAAAGGGCGAAATAAAATTTTTTACAAAAAAAATAGAACCGACTTCAACACTCAAATGTGTGAAATAACTTGTCGAAGTCGGTACCATGCGCACAATATTGTGATGATAGGTACTTTTGAACCGTCATGGTACCGACTTCGACAAGTTATTTCACACATTTGAGTGTTGAAGTCGGTTCTATTTTTTTGGTAATTTTTTTTATAATATTATTGTGACACGCTGGAGGCCCACCTGCTGTTCAGCAGTAACCTCTGCTTATAACAGATGCATTTCATTACAAGTGACGAACTGCTTTGCTCTCTTTACCCACAGACATACAGTTGTTCCACGATGCGATGAAACTGAAGCCACCGGTGGGAATCGTACCTTGAACCTTTCGCAGTCCATAGGTATAACTGCTCTACTATGACTACTAATACAAAAGATTTTGTGAATGCTCGAGTTAAAACTGTAAAATAAAACAACAAATAACTAGCAAAAAGCTGAGCTTTGTGGCAGCTCGCGTTTATTTGACAACCTGATTCTAGTGGAGTCATCTTGTAATAAGTAGATTAACTACAATGCATTTAAGTTTTGAGTTTAGTTCTGTTGCAGTGATGTTACTGTTTTCTAACAGAGGTTTTAGTAGTTCAATAACATTATATGCACTGAATACAAAATTAATATTGTTCATTTTTTTTAAGAATTTTTTTTTTTTACATATAACACATTTATATGTGAAGTTAAATTACTATGTTAAAGGAGAAATCTATAGGCGTGATAGTTTTTCAGTAAAAGGGGTCACAAATGTACAAGTTCTGGGATAGTGATAGTACTACTTATATATAGTTCGTAGTATTTTGATAAAGGCATACAGCCGGTAAATAAAATATAACTTTTAAGGCCGGCAACGCATCCTCGATACCTCTTGTGTTGCGGATGTTCGTGGGCGACGGTGATCACTTACCACCAGGTGAGCCGCCTGCTCGTTTGTCCTCCTATCCCATAAAAAAAAACTAATGTGGTGAAAAAGAAACAATGTTTTTATAACATTTCAAATAAAAATATATTGTATATTGCTATTGGTACCTCGAAATGTTAGTCTGGCATGTGGCTGCTGGCCGTTTATTTATTAATCCTAGTTTTGGATGCACCTAATTATTTTAATGGTTAACTATTGTTATGCATTTTGTACCGCCCTGGTATTTAACAAAAACAATTTAAAAAAATATTAATATACACACACATAAACCCTTATATTTGAGTCAGGTTACTAAGGAACGGAAATAATAAAGAATGTTTGACTATAATTATTTTAATGAATTTTTTTTTGTTAGTACGTTTTTAATATTTTGTTCTATTTTAGTATAAAACTATCCTATGTCCTTCCCCGTGTATCAAACCATTTCCACACCAAATTTCATCCTAATCGGTCCAGTAGATCGGTTATCGCGCAAAACCATTAACCTCTTTTTGCGCAGTAGGATAAAAGCTATCCCATGTCCTTCCCCGTGTTTCAAACTATTTCCATACCAAATTTCATCCTAATCGGTCCAGTAGATCGATTATCGCGCAAAATCATTAACCTCTTTTTGCGCAGTAGGATAAAAGGTATTTCATGTCCTTCCCCGTGTCTCAAACTATTTCCATACCAAATTTCATCCAAATCGGTCCAGTAGTTTTAGAGCCTATTCAATGCAAACAAACAAACAAACAATCAAATATTTCCCCATTACTATATTAGTGTAGATTAACCTTTTTTTTTTTTTTTTTTTTTTATGCCTGATAGGTTAGCCTTTAACCACTATCTCACCTGATGGTAAGTGATGATGTGGTCGGAGATGTTGTTCAGGCTAACCTAGAAGTACTGGCTCTCAAGGACAGCTGCCGGAACACACCGTTAGGTGCTTGGCGACAGATTTTCTACTTGAGGGTGGTAGCTAGCCAGGCGGGCATTCGCAAAATGCCCTACCACCATGCTATAACGACTGCCATCCAAAGACGACAACCGGGACCGACGACTTAACGTGCCCTCCGAAGCACGGAAACGCTCAGTAGTAATGTCACTAGCGGTCACCCATCCAACTCATGACCGCGCGCGACGTTGCTTAACTTTGCTGATCGGTTGAGAACAGCTAAGTAAACTTCGCTACGAGCGCTTCAAAAAAAACAAGTTAATGTTTAAACATTTTATTACGAGATTTAATATACAAGTTTACAATTTGAATACAAATACTACTTAATATATACAGATAATATCTAAATATAATTACAAGCACTATCGCGTGCTAAGAGAAAATCATATTTTACAAGTTTTTTTATTTCCCGCCCTGGGCATACAATTTTGTGCTCCAATTATTTGTAAAATATATACAGATAATCCTACAAGTTTTAATAAATACAATGACATGTATAAAACATACCAACATTTATCGAAACACCTGCTTCCCGAATTGTTATGTAGAGACCACAGATTTCCATCAGCTTTATTCCTCAGGAGCAGGTTAGAAAGCTGGTCTTGCCGTACCTCTCTGGCTAAAGTTATGCAGAGCTTTTCTCCTTTTGCCCACATTATTCATTTATATGGAATGATCTATTCTTTTACGTCTGTGTTAGGAAAAATTTTTAGGTTGTCTATTTTGTTCTTGTGTATTGTTTGCTATTGCTGTTTCATTTTTTGTATTTTCTGTGTGGCAATAAACGAATTTTGATTTGATTTAAAGTATAACATTTTAAAATAAAAGATAAGTATAATTTTTTTATATCATCATTGCCAATTTTATATTTACGCATTGGTTATTTTTAACAGATGGAAAAATATAAGGTTATTATGCGAAATGTAAGTAAGGCGATAGAGCAGGAAATCTGTAGTCTTGGGTTCGAATCCCACTAGTAATCAATTATTTTTAATTCAACAGAATTTTGATATTGTCATTTAGAATGCGTACCTAAATGTTGATAAAAATTATTCTCATATTAACTATTTGTCTCTCGTAAAACACCTTACAAAAATAAGGCAACTTAAGTTTTAACATATCATTTACAGCGTATACCTGCATTACATATATTTACAAGATTTTTTACACTAACAATACTTCTCTTTTAAAACCCGCCTCAAAATCTTTCCTGCTGAGCTTTTTGGAATAGCGTCTATAATGTTAACATCTGTCACCCTTTTGTACGGAGCAACTCTTTCTTTAACAAATTCTACGATATCTTTGGTATCACAAACTTTGTCTTTATTAAGGACTATGAAGGCTTTAGGTGCTTCTCCGTTGGCTGGATGAGGGACTCCTATGACAGCTGCATCGTTGACTGCTGGATGCTCTCTGAGGACAGCTTCGAGTTCTGCTGGTGGCACTTGGAAACCCTTAACCTGTAATGAAGGTATATGATTGTTGTTAAATTCTTCAATCTGAATTGACGTAAGGTCAAGAAACTGAATGCTTCCTTTGATATTTTTGAATATAATTTGAAAAACGAAACTTTTCTATCTTTTTTTTTTATCTTTGAAAAAAAAACAGACATCATTATCATATATACCCTCTTTTATATGCTAATGACGTCTGTCTGCGAGATTTTACAAAAATATATGCAATAGTATGTTTAAAATCATTTTGGTAACCTTTATCTAAAGGTCGACGTAACATAACAATACAAATTACATGTTGACGTAATCAAGATAAAGTCAAACAAAACATGTTAATATACTTCATTTCACTTAAACCTTTAACGTTAATTAGATTATGTCATAATACTAAATTCAAACATTCGAAAATCAAGAAATGTTATTTGTTTTACCTACAATAATTTGATAAATATTTGGATAACATTTGTTGTTTTTTTTTATTTCTGATAGCCTAGTAAGTGATGATGTTGTCGAAGATGTTGTTCAGGCTAACTAGAAGTACTGGCTCTCAAGGACAGCTGCCGGAACACACCGTTAGGTGCTTGGCGACAGATTTTCTACTGGAGGGTGGTGGCTAGCTAGGCGGGCATTCGCAAAATGCCCTACCATGCAGTTATGTTACCATATAGTTTACTTATTTCTTAATATGATTACAAGCACTATCACGGCCTGATAGTTATCTTATACCTAGATTATAACATAATTTATAATCTAGGTATAAGTTACATAATTTATAATCTCTAGGTTTATTTTTACCAGTTTCACTATTTACAGCCGTCCAAATGGTTTTTTTTAAATATATTTTTTTTGCTCTTTCCATATATACGGAGGTTCGTCATAATTTTAATACTAAATGTTCAAACTCGGTAAAACTTTGCATGTATATCCTTGAGCCTAATATATATGCTTCTGGTCTCCAGATTTCCGTAAAATAAGTATTTTCAAAAATAATTCAAAAATTGTTTAGTATGGGAATTATTATTTTTATATTTAAGGATATAATAAATAATGAATCGAAAAACTGGCAAACCAGAAGCGTAGATATTAGGCTCAGCAATATGCGTAAAAATTTTTACCTAGATTGAACACTAAGTATTTAAAATATTACGAAACTACGTTTATATAGAGAGCTCCGTGAACTCTACTCTTAATACTATGCAGTGTCAAGACGGATAAGTGTGGAACGTCCATGCAATTTTTTTTACACTCCGCTGTTAGCTTCATGTTTGGGCATATGCGCAGCAAACGGGAATTGCGACAATGACCTGTTTTAATATAGGTATAAAGTTGTATGGCATTGCGTGAATTTAAATATAAAGCATTCATACTGTCAAATATCACAAACGATATCAATTTTTCTTTTCTATGCTTTATAGGTTAGCCTTTGACCACTATCTCACCTGATGGTAAGTAATGATATGGTCGAAGATGCTGTTCAGGCTGACCTAGAATTACTGGCTCTCAAGGACAGCCGCCAGAACACACTGTTAGGTGCTTGGCGACAGATTTTCTACTTGAGGGTGGTAGCTAGCCAGGCGGACATTCGCAAAATACCCACCATGCTATAACGACTGCTTTCCTAAGACGACAACCGGGACCGACGGCTTAACGTGCCCTCCAAGCGCACGGAAGCGCTCAGTAGTAATGTCACTAGCGGTCACCCATCCATCCATGACCGCGGCGGACGATGCTTAACTTTGCTGATCGGTTAAGAACAGCTAAGTAAACTTCGCTACGAGCGATTCAAAACTAAGTAAGTATATAACATTCTATAATATGTTATATACTTAGTTGATTTTTACACAGTACTTTACATAAGCACATACATACACCCTTATTCATTATAATGATATCAAAACGCAAAAGATATTGGTATCACTTACATATTTGCATATCACTGTCTGAACTTTGCTTGTTTACTGTTCGCAGTATCATTTTACAGTTTGTGTGCATATATATATTATAATATAGGTAACCTAATTACCATGGTTCTTACCAAGCCATGTTCACAAGGAAGATATTGAACCTCACGATCCTAGTTATCATTCAAATATAATTATGAACTTAATACTCTGTGGCGGAATGAGAAGTCTGTAATGAGAGTTCAAAAAGTGTTCAATCAAAATTCAATCGTTCATTCCATTCATTCTCCCCGTCCTGTATTCCTTTATTTCAGGGAACTATGTTTTTTTATGTTATTGTTACGGAACAAGCTCGAGGCCCACCTGATGTTAAGCGGACTAACCACTGCCTATAACAGATGCATTTCATCATAAGTCACGAATTGCACTGCGCCCGTCACTTTGAGACATAGGTGTTCAGTCATGTGCCTGTAATTTCACTGGCTTTCAAGGAGAGCTGCCGGAACACCGTTAGATGCTTGACGACAGATTTTCTACTTGAGGGTATAAGTAGCTAGCCAGGTGGGCAATCGTAAAATGGCCTTCCACCATGCGGTGAAGCTCAAGCCGGCGGTCGGGATCGAACCAGGGTACTGCGGCACGGCAGTCCATAGCTATTACCGCTCGACTATCATTGCTTCAATACATATTATATTGCTATATTGCTAGAGCAAAATGTATATTTCTATAGCAATATGCATAATATGGAATGTAACCTACAAACTTATAATTTTTAGATTAGCTCTTGTTTCGCAGATAAATAAGGATTATAATTTATATTAAGGGCCTGTTTCAGAATGTTCGAGTAAGTTCCGGTTATACTACCCAGAACATAAAATAACTAAATGATAAAAATGACAGTTAACATGCAGCGCGTTTCAAGCTTTAACCGATGGATAGGCTAAATCGATGACTGTGAAACGCAAAGATAGTGTTTTATTTATTAAATATGTTCTGGGTTGTATAACCGGAATTTACTCGAACATTCTGAAACCTGTTTCAGAATGTTCGAGTAAATTCCGGCCCTAAGTATATAAAATGCAGCTGCAAGTGGCCAATACCAACCTTAATAAGTTCTTTCAACCTATCAGCAATTGTGATGAACCCTTTGTCATCTGCCACTGCTAGGTCTCCAGTTCTGAACCATCCGTCTGCTGTAAAGGATTCGTCATTGGCTTGGGGGTTGTCTCGGTATCCCTGCATCACTTGAGGCCCACGAATGAGGAGTTCACCTGTCTGCAAATAACAATTGAAGATGTCAATGTTTATTGAGATATAATTTCACTGAAGTTTACCTGTGTGAACTACCTACGTAATCAAGGTAAAATAAATATATATATATATTTTTTAGTAAACTGAGTTAGGGCATAGTTGGGCAAGTTATTAAATTTTTCTGAAAACGAAATTTGCAGTCTGAAGACTGTAACTAGTAGATGGTATAAATTACACAGGACCTAATCCTATCTGGTACAAGTATAAATTAATTAAAAATGTTAAATACCAGACTGCAAATTAATTATTTGTTTTATTTTCCATTTAAAACACATTGCAATTAAAACTACAAATTATGCATAACTCCGGAATCGTTTTAAATTAAAATTACTGTATCAGCCGGATCGTTTCCTGCTGTACACAGCCTCCCCTATTAAGGGGGTATTTGCCATAATCCCCACGCTTGGGAGGCGGCTTGGGGATCGCTGTGTTAGTTGGCAGTTCTTTAGCAGGCGCTGCTGCCCACTTTTCAGTATTTTTCCCTTAGTCGCAACTTACGCCACCCACGAGATGATATGGGGAGGTGCAATTCTAACCCGGCACCTCGCGTGGAAACATGAAATATCTTTTTATTTCTTTTTATTATGTGCTTTATCATTTTGATTAATTACACGATAAGTAGGGTAATAGTTCTTACCCTACCTATCGTGATAGATAGATTTATCAAAACAATGTTCATCGATTTAAAATTATTCAAGCTCCACTACAAGCGCTTTGGGGAATATACATGCGTTAAAAGTACCAACCTCATTTGGTCCTAAGTTCTTCAAGTTTTGGTCAACGATCCTGAGCTCGGTGTCTGGTATTGGTGGGCCCAAGCTGTTGTAGTTCTCTTTATATCCTTTCGGAGATAGTGCTACAGTCGGCGAAGTCTCTGTCAGGCCATATCCCTGCCGGAAATCTATGTCTTTCTGAAAATATAGAAGTACATATTATTGTGGAGAACTTAGATTAATAGGACGAGTAGGTACTAATATTAAAAAGTATCTAGTTTATTAGTTAAAAAGCCTTGATTTAATAAAATAAACGAGGCTTTTAGGGTTCCGTTTTAGAAAACGGGACACTACTAAGCTTAGGCTGTTTATGTGTCCGTGCGTTCTTTCGTTAGTCCGACCTGTAAAGGGCAGAAGAATTTTTTACACGCTATGATGATCGCCTAACTAATAACAATAATAACCAAGAGTAGAGAAAATTATTACATGAAATAGTTAAAAAACTGTATATATAAACACTGACCAAGTGTTGATTGGACTCTCGCTAAGTATCTCTAACTTACGTAAAAATGTCAATTTCCTGGTGCATTCTGTGTTAGTTAATCAAAGTCAAAATTATTTATTCAATTTAAGCTTCAACGATGCTCTTTTGGTTCCCAGGAATACTGTTTCATTATCAATAGAGAGTATATCTGGGCCGAGTATAATGTTTTGTTAAACTTATATAACATTTGGTAGAGTAAACTTTTTAAATTACATCTCTTTCAAATTTATGAGTATATTATTAGCGGTAAACTATTTACGAGTAGAGATAACACATTATGTACTTGAATTAGTTCGCTATCTTTTCTATCTACTATAAAAAAGAGGTGTTATATGCGCATAAAAGAATATCGCAGAGATCTTTGACAAATCATCAACGTATACGTGAAAAACAGAAAAGGTCCAAACAATGATCTTTTCAAAAATCCAATTTTTACCATTACGCGTAAAAACGATTTTTCGAAATTTTTGAATTACTTAATTATACGGAAATCTGGCAATACAGAAGCATAGATATTATTAGGTTTAAGCACATACATGCAAAGTTTCACTGAGTTTGAACGCATAGTAGGTATAAAATATATAATGACGAATCTATGTTTGTATAGAAAACCCCACGAGCACTCTAACCTTAATTCCTTTTTTTTTTCGAATATAATCTATAGGGTCATAAATATTATTATTTAATCCCCGACTTAAAAATTGGTGTGATTTAGTAAAATCGCATCGAATCCCGTACATGACTTTATTTTTTCACACGTAAATTGGTAATTTTGTAATTTAATTTGCCAATAGGCGTTATTGCAAACAACAACATTAAAATTATAAGGGTGCTTCATAATTTACAAGTTTAAAACCAATTGCAAATTTGGTCTTGTTTGTAGTACAACGTAAGTTGTACTATAGATGTCGCTCCATCCCAATACGATGGTTGAAGCACGAGAGCAAAAAATAAAGTTATGAGTCCTTGTGTCATGTTAGCTCATTTGGTTAGAGCATACTCCGGCTAAAGGGGTAGATGGACGCGGGTTCGAATCCTGCACATGACTATAATTGTTTCTCTCGTATATTTATAATTTTGTAAAACATAGATTATTCTTATTTACAAATATATAATTACATATTTAAAAAATAACAGTAAATCTCATTTAATGTTAAATTAAAAGTAAATTTTATGCAATTCTTGTAGAAAATGACTTTTCTACACACTTGCAGAAAAAATCTAATTGGCTACGAGGTTTTGAATACCTAAACCAAGGCTAAAGAAGTAAAAATCGCTTTCGTTTAAACAGCCACCATTCGATCTTTTTATATTGTTTATACCACACCCACTCATAAAACGTCTCATTACTCGTTCAAAAACATGTTATAAAGTTCGTCAATTCTCCCTTATAAATACGTACGGCGTGGAAAGTTATATGGATTTTCATTCCTTCGCTCCGTAGCAGTGAAGGAATGTTGTATGAAAATCATACAACAATCCTTCCAAGAGGTGTGATTTTTATTTGTACTCGATTTTCAATGAAAGGAGGTTGGCAATATTTTTATGCACTACGAGCAAAAAAAGCGCGGCAATTTGTTATGTTTGGTTAAATTTAGATTTTATTAAATTCATATTATAACAGTACGGTTTTAATTATACTAAATAATTTTCCAAAATGTCATCTGATAGTGAAAGTGACGATTTTATACGACATACCTCTCTTTTTACGATATGAATGCGGCGTTAGGCACGACAGCTATCACCCTGATTACTCGAAAAGTAGCGGGTATACTAGCAATCAAAGAATTCCCACAGATAATTGACATCGTGTACGCGCTGGCCATAAAATTTAAGCCAAAACTATTCACAATTATTTTCTTGTGTTGTTCTATTGTGTTCTTAGCGTAAACGTCTTTTTGATATCTTGTTACGTTGTCATATAGTATTATGAGAGATATTTAGTACCAACCGGAACCGCATCAGTGGAATATAGGTATGAACTAGAAAGATTAGTATACTCACTTGAGCCTTTTTTATAAATCTTTCCGCATCAGAAGCCGCAAGTGGTGCAGCACCATTCACTAGAATTTCTATGCTCTGAAGTGATTTTGCAGTAGCCGCCGGGTGAGAGCCCATCAATAATACTGAAATAATTTAAGAAAATAGCTATATCATTGATAACACTAAATATTAGGCAGTTGTAGGGATGTCTTATGGAATCGTAATATACATAAGTGTTCTTGTTTTTTTTTTGCTTGATAGGTTATCCATTGACCACTATCTCACCTGATAGTAAGTAATGATGTGGTCGAAGATATTGTTCAGGCTAACCTAGAATTACTGCCTCTCAAGGAAAGCTGCCGGAACACACCTAAGTGCTTGGCGACAGATTTTCTACTTGAGGGTGGTAGCTAAGCCAGACGGGCATTCGCAAAATGCCCTACCACCATGCTAATTCAAGTTCACCATGCTGTTCAATATCTTTTCGAGATAACACGAGCAATATCTGCTTTATTTTTCATTTTATTTTTTATATACCTTTATATTCATTTATATGTTAATTATCTCCTTAATTTCTATTACTAGGACGTTCTTATGTAAGCTATTTTGGTTCTACCTGTGGAGACTTGTCAATTACTCTTTTCTTTTCTTTAAACTTTCGTGAACTAAGCTCATGTTTCTAAATCCTAAACGGGTCTTTTCACGCACGAATAAACATCAAGATATTTATATATTGACTAACCTCGACGTTTCGATCAAGTTGCATTGACCGTGGTCACGAGTAGACAGTCTACTCGTGTATTTTCATTATATATGTTTGTTAACTAGGATAAGTAATTAGTCGATAGTCTTCCTAATATGTAATAAATAAATAAATAAATATTTATATTATTATATTCTTGCTCGCAAATTACTCGGTCATGTAAATTGGTTACTAAACCTAACAATGAGCGCCATTTTTTTTATCGCCCCGCCTACGCGCTATTTTGGGTTATCGTTAATTAGCTGCAAACTAAATTCGCCACTCTAATTTATATTCCACACAATGAAAGTATAACCTTGCCACAAGCATTAAAATTTTATATATTCGTCACAGGTATGAGAGAGTTATTGTTGATTCGTCACAAATCTCCATTCTGCAGAAAGTAGTTTCAGTAAATACAGATGTGATGTCATAATAAGTAAGTGATAATATCCTTGCGCGCGTCACATCTTATGTTTAACTGTATCATATGGGTCACCAAGATACAGGCCCAGCCTAATTTGGGGCCCGCTGACGATTACAATTTAGAACATAAGTAGGTACATAATGTTTAAAGTATATTGTGAAATTGTGTTTAAACTGTATGTACTCTATGTTATATCTATATCTTTTAAATAAATGATTACTTACTTACTTTTTTATGTACTGCGTTTAAACCTTTAAACCAATGCAATAGTGTGCCTTATTTAATATTGGCAAAAGCAAAATGTAAATAGGTTCCATTTTTTACTAACCAAAGTAAAGATTTTGACATCAAAAGACATCGTCAAAAGTTAAACACATTTTAATTAAACACATAATAACATCTATGTACCAGTTACCAAACTACAGTGATAAATCTCATCTTAACGGTAAGGCACAGTAGTAACACTCCATTTGGTTAAAGACTAACAATCGCGTTTGTAATGACATTTTGTATTTGGAAAGTTATATTATAAAACTGCAAGATGGCCAAGAAACTTTATGCTTACGTACAATGCGATTAAAATAAGAATAGGACGGGCTCTCGGCTAACTTCACTCACATTCACTCTAATAAGTACGATCAGCAGAACAAACTTAAAAAATAAAGCAGTACCATGTATATTTATAGGTAATTTTATATGAGTGACCCGAAATTGTTAATTTTAATATATTCATATTTTTAAGGTTGACAGCACAGACGCCATTTTGGTTTGATGAAAACGCGGGCTTCAGGGTCTTATTTCTCCGACAGTGTTTTTTTTTGACTGTTTAATTTGTTCTTGTTGACTGTTTTATATGTTTTTGGTGATTGTTATATTAGTTATTGTTACCTATTACGATGATAACGACGAGTCTGACTCAGTGGGCCATCAGGACATGCGGCATCGAAGAGCTAAGCGGCTCAAATTAAGATACCTAAGTACAAAATATTGCTAACAAATAAAATCAGTTCAAATTATTTCTGTGTTTGCTGTACCTACAGTCACCTACAACTTCGTTTACCTACCTATGACTACTTGTTTTTACACGACTGCCCACATAAACGTGTGTTAAGTTTACAGGTTTTCAAGTATGTATGTATGTTTGTGAGTTTCTTTATTTCACCATAACTTCTAAACGGCTTAACCGATTTTAATGTACGAGATGTCGTTAGATTTATCGTGATAGCTCAAATGACACAATGTACATAAAAAAATAAAAAACAAACTGGTGCATTTTAGACGCCATATAGTGAGAAAAACAATTTACTTTTTCTTCCAAAGCCATCGTGTTGGGTATCAAAATAATTGGCTTTAAAAAAGATTCCATATATATTTTAACTGGCAGTTTTAATTTCAATTGATCGATAAAACACATAACGAAAATAAATTATTTGCAGTCGGGTTTTTTATTTTCTCTATTAATATATACATGTTTTATCATTTCTTTTTTTTGCACTCTGTACCAAGTTCTAGTTTTGACGTCACAACATGGCGCTAGGCCGATCCTATTCTTATTTTAATCGCATTGTATAGAGTTTGCTCATAAATTAATTGTCGAATCTTTAACGAGAATTACATATATTATTGTAAAATGTTTGGTATTCACTACTACACTATACAGGAAATGTGTCAAGTGGAGTAGAACATGTATTGTGCCTTACAATAATCCATCATAGGTTTTTGTATCCATGAACGACCACTAATAAAAGCAAGGAAAGGCGGAGAGGCGTAATATTTATATCAATATTTACCTTTAGAATTATGTTTATTCATTATTATTATTTCACTGAAATGAAAATCCTAATAATGTATATATATTTTTGTAAAAGGACTAGTAGTCTGGAATCAATTATTGTTGAGATATAGCTATTTTACAATTGACAGCTGTCATTTAAAACGTGATTTCAAAGAGAGGTTTTTCAACAGCCATTAAAGTAGTAGTCTAGTGTCAACATTTCAACATATATCCTTTGTAAATTTGACTGACGCAGATCTCACTGAGACACTTTGCAGGTGTCTTAGTTAAAAACTGCTGTCATAACTAACTTTGATAGCTGTCATAACTACAACTACCATTAATTAAGTACTGGGGACCCCCAAGAGCCAAAATACATAAGAAGTTGAAGTTGAATATTATATGTTTCATGTAAGTTTTAGTTGAAATAAATCTTAGCCAAAAATACGTCATGTCACTTGGACAGCACGACAGTTTTTTACATCAACACTTTTCAGAGTAGGCATACTTTTAAATTGAAGTCCTCTCAAACCCAAATGTAATATGTTAACACTGATCTATTTTTTACTAGCACTAGTCGCTTTGAAAACTGCATCTTCTTAGGCGTATGGTCGGAAATAAACAATAAAATAAGATAACCTTAAACGATGCTGCCATTTTAAAATCGTTGGTAAATAACAAGATGTGTATATAATAATCAGCTTCAAACTGTAAAAAGTTGCGGATGAACTTCATGTTTACTCCAAAAATACTGCGCCAAGATACACCGCTGCGCCAAGGATATATAGTCCATATATAGATAATAATTAATAAGACATGTGTGGCTGCGCTAACATCGCCGCGCACGCGTTTCTCGCACATGTATCTATATCCACAGCAGCCCTGCCAGTGCCCATCCTTAGATCAGCGTAGAGCGTGCCCTGTAGATGTGTTCGAGTTCATATGGTGTTCACAGGCTAGCCTAGCGCAAATAATGCATGGGGATAGGGCAAATGCCCACCTGGCTAGCTACCACCATCAAGTTGAAAATCTGTCGCTAATCACTTAACGGTGTGTTCCGGCAGGTGTCCTTGAGAGCTAGTTATTCTAGGTTAGCTTTAATAACATATTAGACTACAACATCACTTAACATGAGACAGTGGTCAAAGGTTAACCTGTCAGACATAAAAAAGTAAGTTAAAATATCCACGTAAATCACCATTTCTACTCTGTTATCTCATTATTTTTTTTTGTGTGTAAACTTACGCTTGTATAACAGATTCATATTAATCTTTACGATAAAACGTTAACTTACCTAGTGGAGGAGCCACAAACAAAACATTAGCCTTGAATTTTTCAAGTGCTTCAAAATACTGGTCTGGCTGCAGCTTAGGCACTGTCACTAGTTTGATTCCCAGCGACATTTTGTGGAACATTATTACAGAAGCAGCGTAAATATGGAAGAAGGGTAACACTGCTAATACAACATCTTGGTGAGTTGCTGAAACAGATGAAATTAGATTTGTTTATTTCAGTTGTAGATATCTACAATGAAATTATATGATAAAATATCAATAGATTACCTAAGTAAACGCCCGGTGAGCTACGATAGCTTTGATGCAGTTTTCTGATAAGATAAGTCAACCTCTATTATAAACACTTACAATATCTTATCAATGAAACTGCCTAATATATAAAATTTTATAGATACTAAACGCCACATCAAGATATCGCAAACTCAGTATATGCCGCTGAACGTTGATAAGAATTCAGAGCTCTTTATGTCACTAATGTAACTATGCGGTTGACGATGGTACAAGTTCGCTTAGTAGATGCTACTTACTTTTGTTTTAAAGACATTTAAGGCGAGAGGTATAACTAAGGAAATACAGACACAGGCAATGCATTCCATACTAAGGCCATACGTCTGATACATTTTAATATTGAAACATACCGTTTTGGTATAGTTGTTCCCATGTCTTGGCAGAATATGGACCATATAATGGTTGCTGCTGTTTATCTGGCAGGAGATGGAATGGAGATGGTGGAATCAAATTATGAAACTCCCGTGCATACTTACTGGAATGTAGAAGATTTAGAATCATCTTGAGAGTGCAATCGAAGAGATAAAAACATACACCCTGAGGTGAAATTTGTTTTACCTACAAAAATAATTGTTGGTTCCTGCGATTTGAAATAGAGATGTCGTTTAACAATAGCTCTAAGCGCCCAACGGTGTGTTGTGGTAACAGTTCTTAAAACCAGTTGAAATTTTAGGTCTTCTTTTCTTTAGATCTACTTACATTATTACGAACCAATGTAACTTAATGTTCGAAGGCTAGCCTAGCTACTAACAATAAAAGACATCTCAAGTATGGTTGTTCTTACTAACCAGTAGTGTCGTGATGGCACGAAATCAAAGGTTCATTGATCTGTTCCGAATTTGCTATAATATTTCTATGGGATAGCTCCACTCCTTTAGGCAATCCCGTTGTTCCACTCGAATACGGCAAAAAGCTTATGTCATTTGGATTCCTTTTAACCTTTTTCAATATGCTAGTGTCTGTATGGACATCTTCACTAAGCTCATTAAAGCAAAAAGTGCCGTCAGGGGTTGGATTTTTGTTGGTTTTTACAACTATAATAGGAATGTTGAGTTTGGCGATATTAAGAGCGTCCTTGACTACTTTGTGTGACTCTGGTAGTGTGACGACCGCTTTTGCAGAAGACATCAGGAGCTGGCGTTGGATTTCATCTGAAATATACAAAGAAAATATAAATGTTTTGAAGTTAACTTAGCTGTTATCAACCGATCAGCAAAGTTAAGCAACGTCGCGCACGGTCATTAGTTGGATGGGTGACCGCTAGTGACATTACTACTGAGCGTTTCCGTGCTTCGGAGAGCACGTTAAGCTGTCGGTCGCGGTTGTTGTCTTAGGATGGCAGTCGTTATAGCAAGGAAGCAATGGTGGTAGGGCATTTTGCGAATGCCCGCCTGGCTAGCTACCACCCTCAAGTAGAAAATCTGTCACCAAGCACCTAACGGTGTATTCCGGCAGCTGTCCTTGAGAGCCAGTACTTCTAGGTTAGCCTGAATTACATCTTCGACCACATCATCACTTACCATCAGGTGAGATAGTGGTCAAAGGCTAACCTATCAGGCATAAAAAAAAATAGAGGGGTAATTCAAGTTGCACATGAAAAACTTATTGATTAAGAAATGCTACTACACAGTTTGTGATTACTTAAACGACAAAAATGCCTGGACAATTCCGCCTCTGCCAAGCTGTCGCCTGTCACCTACGTAATTTAAACAAATACTGTAATATTGTATTATATAGTAAGTATGTAACACATTGTTAAATTGTAAAATATTGTTACAAGACGTTTAAAAGAATGGCCTCGAGTTTCATGCCCGTTCTTCTCGCAGCGGCTCTAAACATTTTTTTTTGCTGAACGTGGCAATACTCACGGCATAGAATATTTCAATACTGAAATTCGTAATTGACTTTCACACGTCGTAGACGCCTAATTTAAATAAATGATTTTGACTTTGACTTTGGTATCACAAACGTAGCATGTTTGCATTCAATCAAATGTACGAAGGCAATGACCCCATCATCAACGTTATTATCAGTTATTGTGTCTGACTCATTAGAAACATCGTTGTTGTTATACGCCAAGGTATGTATTTACACGCAAATTTAGCTGATAGTCAGGTACGTGCGTTATCTTCCTACAAACTAGATATGATGTCTATGAGTATTTGTATTTCTTTAACTCCTTACGAGAAAGATATATTTTGGATTAAGACATACCTGTCTTTCATGACATAATATGACTGGTGCGCATTATACACACAGCATAGCTACAGTAGATGTATGTATTAAGCTCAACATCTGTGACATCCTCCTCCTCCTTGAGTCGTTTCCCCAATGCTGGGGGTCGTGACCACATCATGGTTTCAAAACCTTCTCTTTTATTATTTCTCTCCAATTGCTCCTACTTTCAGCAACGTGCACGGCTTCTGAGGCTTTAATGGAATTGAACCAATCTGTGACATAGCTCATTTTCAAATAGTACTTACTTAAGTAGATATAGAGTTAAGGCAGGCGTTCAAATATAATCCTGTTTTGTTGTTATAGAGAGGCATAACATTGAAGCAATAATACCTGAGCGGTTATCACTGCGTTGGCTTGAGTTTCAATGCATGGTGGAAGGGAATTTTGCGAATGCTCGCCTAGCTACCACTCTTCAAGTAGAAAATCTGTTGCCAAGCACCTAACAGTGTGTTTCGGCAGCAGTCCTTGAGAGCCAGTAAAATTACAGGCACATGATGAGACTTAGAAACTGTATATCTCAGGGTGACGGACAGTGCGGAAGACAGCCCGTTACAATTAACGGACTGTCTTCCGCATTTCGTCACTTGTGACTGTGTGAATGCGTCTGTTATAGGTGGATGATACCGCTCATACCCGTGCTTGTAACGTCACAATAACATTAAAAAAACCTAATTAAAACTCACGAGCAGTATATATTGGATTGATGGACGTGATTACACCACCAGCTCCCAGGATACCCATGGCAACCAATGGATAGTCGGGTATATTTGGCAGCAGTACAGCAACCACATCCCCCTCCTGGATGTTAAGCTTGATGCGAAGGTTGGCTGCGAAGGTATTTGAGAGTTTGAAGGCTTGCTCGTAAGTATACCCTCGGCCTGTCACTGCGCAGACCTGGAATTTCAGAGAAGTTTTATAAAGTAAATGAATGTTAAACCCCCCGTGATGGGGGAGGCTGTGTTCTGTAGTGGACACTCCGGCTGGTACAGTAAATGAAGATAGACCCCAATGGTTGAATTTAGGATTAGGATGTTAATAATAATATCCTACCCATTACAAACTAGTAAATCACCGTGTAGTTACATTTTCAGATGAAACGTAATTAAGGTAAAATACGGTGGTATATTAGGTTTCTCTTTTGAAAAGGAATAACAATATGTTTAAGCAAGTGCCTGGAGCAGCAGATTCCATCACATCGTTGTCTAATTAAGACCAACAGATGCGATAGAGTTAAGCAGCCTATGCTAGCAGCAATAAAAAATTAAGCAATTTCACTCCAAGTGAAGCGCAGTAATAGGATATATACTGCCGTGCCGAAGTACCCTGGTTCGATCCCCACCCCCGGTTTTAGCTTCACCGCATGGTGGAAGGGAATTTTGCGATTGCCTGCCTGGCTAGCTACCACCCTCAAGTATAAAATCTGTCACCAAGCACCACACGTCCTTGAGAGCCAGTAAAATTACAGGCACAAGAGACTCCATAACTATGTCTCAAGGTGACGGACGCAGTGCGATTCGTGACTTGTTACGAAATGCATTTGTTATATGCAGAGGTTAGTCCGCTTAAGATCAGGTGGGCCTCGAGCTTGTTCCGCCACAATTACATAAAAAAAGCGCAGAGCTATACTATTGTATGTCATCAACCCTTTCTGAGTTGGTAGAGGCATCGAGCCAGGGCTCATGGCCTCTACTGAACCTCATAAGGCATCTACCTCATGGTACCTCTTCACTGCGCAGGCTACTCAAGTTAATTGCCACTCTGCGCAGTGTCTGCCTGCACTTGTTCGTATTTTACTATTGTATATTCTTTTGTGTGTCTTGATTCTAGATGTGCCCCTCTTCACCCGGTACTAACAATTCCCTGGGTAGCGGGGCGCTTTTGTCTCTGGAGGCCTCGCATAGAGCGGAGCGATTCCATGCAGGTGTTGGTGATGTCCATTATCCGCCGCGTCAAACATTTTTCTCGCGAGTCGGACAATGTACTCGTGGACAGTTTCAATCTTCAGCCCTCGGCTAATGGTTGTGTTTCTCACGTAGCGCCCGGCATTGGTGATCACCTGGAAGACGAGATTCTGCTGGGCCTGTATTCTTTTCTTGTTGGAGTCTGAGCAGAGGTTGTACCAAGCTGGGGCGGCATAGGTCAGTCTTGACCGTATGTACGTCTTGTACACTCCCAGCTTGGTTCTAAGCGGTAATCTGGAGTTTAATACAGGCCTCAGCATATCTCTTGGCGCCCTCGCGTGTTTCACGGCGTGATCAGCTTGCCGGCCCATGGTGAGTCTTTTATCAATGGTGACTCCAAGGTACTTTATGGTCTAAACGCAGAGCGTGCGTTATTGCAAAACTAAGAATATTAAAAGGATAAACCTAGAATTTCTGGCTCTCGAAGACAGTGGATGGACATCCTACGGTACACCGTAGGATGCTTAGAGACATATTTTAGGGTAGTCAGGCAAACATTCGCAAACTGCAACAACCTCCTATAATGTGGTTCAACAAGAGTCCACGACAAGATATAAATCATAGGCTCCTTACATACATCAGTACCTTTTACAACAGCCACTGAGCCATCAATGCTATAATGAATACGAAAATATATGGTTTAATCTTCATAATGTTCATAAATAGTGTTCACTGTATGCAGTATTGTTTAGCTTGTCAATTAAAATTTAAAATACACAGCGAAGTGAATCAGAGCGTGGTAGGTTTACATTAACAAACATATTAACATTATATTCGTATTTTTATCTTGATTTTAATGTAGACGGGTTTGTTTTGAATAACAACTCACATAATGGATCGTATACTGGAATGTCGACCTTGACTACTTTTTTTTTATGCCTGATACATTAGCCTTTGACCACTATCTCACTTGGTAAGTGATGATGTGGTCGAAGATGTTGTTCAGGCCTACCTATAATTAATTAATTACTGGCTTTCAACAGCTGCTGGAACACTCCGTTGGTGCTTAGTGACAGATTTTGTACTTGAGGGTGGTAGTTAGCCAGGCGGGCATTCGCAAAATACCCTATGCAAAATCCACTTTACTGGACTCTCTCGTTGACTGCGTAAGAAAATCGTCATCATAGATGTTTCTGATGAAGCAGTTTCCGTAGTAGTGCCTAGTTTGAAAACTCTGTCTAGTTGATGGCAATATACTCGCCCTGCATTTCTTGGGACTACGGCGTATTCGTACTTCTACTTTAGAAGTAGACACTTCCGCCTACCCATTCATGTAATTCTGGCTTGATGATAGTTTATGATATTTTGATTTTTAAGGTTCCGTAATGGAGAGAGATAACCCTCTGTCCGTCTGTCCGTCCGGCGTTTGAAGGGATCTTTGGAATCGCAATAAGTAGTCGATTGAAAATATCACTGATTACGTATGCTTGATAAAAAGGTAATAGCAAAAAAATCTATGTAATAGGGGAACAAAATACATGTTGGCATACAGAAAACGTGTATTTATACGTTTTCTTTAGCTATATTGTAAATTTGGTAATTCATACAAGCCTCGAACTTGGTATGATTAAGTGCAAATTTCTACCGTACAGCAACTAGTGGTATGATTTTAGTCCAATATCTACGGTAGTAACTGATAATATAAAAAGGCCTAGTGCGGGTCCCACTTCCGATAAGGGTCCAGAACTGTATGAAAACTATATAGATTTTTAGGGTCGCGTGCCTCAAAAGGAAAACCAGAACCCATATAGGATCACTTTTCTGTCTGCCTGTCAAGACTCTTTTTCTCAGGAACGCATGGAGGTACTCGTATCAAGCTGAAATTCATATCAAATACTCAGGTCTACTGTCCTTTGGAGCTGTGAAAATATAAAATTTCTAAGCTAAAGCAATGAAAAGATACAGGCGTTTATGCCCAATTTTCGGCACTCGCAAGGGAATCAAAAACTACAGTTTACTTCCCATGAACTCAGAATCTTAAAATTTGGAACGAAGAAACGTCTTATAGCACAGATAAAGGAAAATTTACGAAAAGCATACATTTTTTGTCACATTATATAATAAAATATTTTTTATTATATTTAAAAGGTTATGGATTTCATTTAGCAATAAAAATATCATAACTTTTACTTATATACCTACAGGTTTGTACGGAACCCTCGCTATTGGAGCCCAACTCGCACTTGGCTAGTTTTATTTTAGGTTGCAGACTGGCAAGTCTTATTGAAAAATACTCGGTTCAACCCTATTGGACCCTATTGGACACATATAGGGTCCAATAGTAACATAATAAAATATATAATAATAATATTAGTATAAAATAGTAACATCGCGTTTGGACACCTTCATCTACCCCTATGGTAACATAAAGATGCTTTTGTTGAAAATTATCCTAATTCTTAATATAAAACTTTAGGTTATTAGCACTTCATTGTTCAATAAAAAGTCTGTGTATAGCAAATTGTGACGGAACAAGCTCGCAGCTAACCTAACCTCTGCCTATAACAAATGAATTCCGTCACAAGTTACAAACTGTACTGCGCCCTTACAGGCATAAAGTTGTCTAATTACCATCATAATATGATGGTAATTAGACCAAGTGACAAAAACACGACTTTATTGAAAAAAAATATTATTTTTTTTCAATAAAGTCGTGTTTTTGTCACTTGGAATATCTTATTTCTAAGCATACAATTTATTTTTAAAAACTCTTCATACTGAGCATGGAAGGGTTTTTTGCGAATGCCCGCATGGCTAACGACCACCCTCAAGTAAAAAATCTGTCGCCAAGCACCTAACGGTGTGTTCCGGCAGTAGTCCTTGAGAGCCAGTGAAATTACAGGCACATGAGACTTAATAACTAATACTCATGGTGACGGGCGCAGTGCAATTCGTGGCTTGTGACGAAATGCATCTGTTATAGGCAGAGGTTAGTCCGCTTAACATCAGGTGGGCCTCGAGCTTGTTCCGTCACAATAACATAAAAAAACAACAACACGATACGACAGCCAGCAAACAAAGGAGTTCCATTATAAAGATACAGAATATATTCAAATTATTTCCTGTTTTATAATCTGATCAAAATTCCATGCAGCTTTACCAGCCAGTATATTTTTTTCCGATTCCAAAGACTTTGTACAGCATTCTCACTTTATAACAAAAACCAGGCGTACAGGCTTAGGTTGTCTCAATACCATGCGATATATTGAAGAAAAATAAATAGTCACAGCAATTTTAAACAGCTGCAAACATAACCATTACTGACCTAAAATAGCAGCTCGCAGCTTGCCAGTACGAAAACCTTTCAACCAACATTGAAATAAGGTTTATATCAGCTCACACTGCAACGTGTTGGTTACGATAATCACTCGAATATGCGCGAAATCGTATAGACAGATTAATTGCTTACTTAGTGTAGTTATTAAAAAGTTTTGAAGGACATCGTCCATGTAATTTAGGAGATTCTGAAGCAATGATGGCTCAGTGGCATTGGCTATGGACTGTTGCGCAGCAGGTCCATGGTTCGAATCCCGCCCAGAGCTTGAGCTTCACCGCATGGTGCAAGGGCATTTTGCGAATGCCCGCCTGGCTAGCGACCACCCTCAAGTAGAAAGTCTGTCGCCAAGCACCGAAAGGTATGTTCCGGCAGTAGTCCTTGAGAGCCAGTGAAATTACAGGCACAATGAGACTTAACAACTATGTCTCAATGTGACGGGCGCAGTGCAATTCGTGAGTTGTCATGAATTGCAACTGTTATAGGCAGAGGTTAGTCCACTTAACATCAGGTGGGCCTCGAGCTTGTTCCGTCACAATAACATAATAAAAAAAAGAAAAAAAAAAGATTAGATGACGATTTTAACTGTAAACATGAGAATAAATAATTTTACAACAACACAATATTTTTTTTTCATTTCCAGAAGCTTCATTGTTAAAACTTATATAGTAAGTGAGTACCAAGATTATAGGGTCCTTAAACTACAATAGTTTAAGCTAATTTATTTTTATTATTGATCTCTCTCAATCAGAAGAAAAATCAATTATTTAACCATTTTAAAATCACTTACAGATACAGTCCTTTCCGGCCATTTGTCCAAATTCTGCCACACGTATTCGTACAGTGTACAATTAGGCACTTCAATATTTTTATACGGAGATTGTATCACTTTATCTTCAGTCCAGACACTTTTCTTTCTAACCACCACGGCAGTGAACTTCGAACCATGTTTCAAAGGTGATAGAGATCTATTTAGCGTCAATAAATTTTTAAACAACATTTTGATCGACTCGCCTGCACACCAGCAGCGCCGGTTTGTAAATGAAAACAGATAACATGTACTATACTATACAAAACTTGAACTACCTACCACAATCGTTGTAGCGATAAAATAAACATGACATAACAAGAACATACTAAAGCGACATACCATTTACTAGTCAAACGAGTATTATGACGCATTCAATAGGTCGTCGGGTCTGAGTTTGAGCACAAATAAACCACAATCAAAGCTTGTACTTAATGTTTTTAGGGTTTCACACAAATAAGTTCTTAGGGTATTTATTCGTAGGTTTCATAATAGAAAACAGAAGCCTATTGCCATAGACTTGGGTTTTTTTTGGCAATCTTTTTATGAGGTTTAGAATGTTGTTGAAATTGTCTCGATTCTGTAGTGCATCAGCCATGTTCTCCCAGGCTCATACAATTCGTAAACGTACGGCCTCACTGATGCATCGCGTGAGGGATAGTAGCAACAGCCTCTTAAATACCATACTGTGGAGATCCGACTGTCCAATAGTGCATCATTGGAATGAGATACATGCGCCGATAGCTAAATTTAATATAAAATAATTTTTAAATTTTCTTTTTTTGCATCTAATGAAATAGTAATTTAGAAACTACTTATATTATATATATTAGGTGTAAAACTTACATTATTCTGTTTGTATTACTAACACTATATGGATTGATTACCTGAAATAAATGTGAAATAAATAAAATATGTATATATATATATATATATATATATATGCATAAGATTTTGGTAAGTCTCATTTTGTACTATATTTCTGCAATAAACAGTATTATTATAATAACAAATACTTATAAAATATTTTAAGAAAACATCAAATTAATATTTTATTAAAACACTTAAAAAATATAAAAGTATTATTATATATATATTTTTATGTGTATGTAAAATTTTAATGGATTTCCCCTGGACTCCTTACCAGTGTCAGACCAGTAATTGTGTTTTTCTGACAAAGACATTTTCATTAGCAGTCCGGTGCCTGGAACCAGAACATGAAAACAGGGTTGCCCCCAATCAAACACAAGTTCAAATCTGGCAAAATGTAGGTGCTTAAGGTCTTCGTAGATATTTCCGTACAAACATACTTCCGATTATAAGTTCAAACTCGTTGAAAATTGAGATATCTTTGCTTCTAGTTTGTCAGTTTTCCATTAAATCATGTATATACAAAGTTTGGAAAAATCGTTTAGTATGAGAATACCTATTTTCACATTAATCATTTGTGTAATTAGCGTTCTAATTCGATAAATAAATAAATAAATATACCTACTTCTTCGGCTATACACTTGTGACTGTAACTAGCTATGCTATGACTTTATCGGTTAGAAAACGACGATAGGAATTGCTTCGTGGTTTTGAAGCGCTCGTACCGGATCTTGTCATTAGCCGATCAACTTCCGCTGCGGTAATTACTCGGACAGATAGGCGACCGCTATTGGCATTTACTATTGAATATTTACGCTGCCGTACTTCGGAGGGAACGTAAAGACGAAGACAAGTGTTCTTCGAAAAATTACAAACTGACGGCGTAGGATGGAGAGACCTAAATTCGCATGTGAGTAAGTGATACAGTACTACAAAATACCTATATACTCCTAATGTACCTAGTACTGTTTCCCACACTCGTGAAACAGTTCTTGACATTGGCAAGGTCTTTTAGTAGGTTATATCACTGGTACCCCCTTCTTCCGTCTTCTATAGCATATAAATTAACTGCTTAACCATTTTTGGTTAATTCATTTGTTAAGTCATAATAATGTTTTATAAAATCACAAATATACGATAGGAAAAATTTAAGTCATGTGCGGGTTTTTTTTCCTATCGTATATTTGTGATTTTGTAATATAATCCGCATACTTAGCAGGCGTTATTGCAAACCTAACAATATTAATAGTGTTATTTTTAATAATTTATTATATAATAATATTGTTATTTTTATTGTGTGGTCTTCTACATTAATATTATAAAGAGGAAAGTTTTTTATTTTTGTATGTAACGAATAAACTTGAAAACTACTGGACCGATTTGAAAAATGTTCTTCCACTTAGAATCCTACACTATTAGGTATATGTTGGTTTCCCAGGGCACAGTAAGTTCTATATTGTACTATGCGTTTTAGATCTTTTGAGTGTATATATATATATATCTGGTCTGGATGGCGAAACACCAACTATTATTCAAAATGTTATTCTTAGAAAAAATACTTAGCAGTTAGTAATTACATTTGGTAATTCTAAAATATTCTAAAATATTAATTACCTATTTTATTTTATTTTTTATTATTATTATCATCTGATCATAGATCGTTTCAGTTTGGTACCCTTAAAACTATACACATTATTTATGTATATTTTCTTGTAGTTATACCTTCTAATGACAAAAATAATATAGGACTACTACATACTATCAGTAGTACCTATATTTGTCCTTCAGATAAAAACGCTTGTATTTATACATTCAAGATAATAATTACGGCATTTTGTCAACAAGTACAAATACGTAGAATGTATGACAATTTTTTGCAGGTCCATGGTTCGAATCCCGACGCGGGCTTGAGCTTCACCGCATGGTGGAAGGGCATTTTGCGAATACCCGCCTGGCTAGCTACCACCCTCAAGTAGAAAATCTGTCGCCAAGCACCTAATAGTGTGTTCCGGCAGCAGACCTTGAGATCCAGTAAAATTACAGGCAAATGAGACTTAACAAGTATGTCTCAAGGTGATGGGCGCAGTGCAGTTCTTCACTTGTGATAAAATGCATCTGTTATAGGCAGAGGATACCGCTTAACATCAGGTGAGCCTCGTGCTTGTTCCGTCACAATAACATAAAAAAAATGGAATAGGCCTTATATATATTTGGTAGACATCTTGAACTACACAATAATAACCAGTAATGCCTATAGACTGTCACAAAGGAGTGCCTCGGTTCGTAAGTAAGTTCCAAGTACCATAATCGACCAAATTACCACTTACCAACAGGTAAAGTATTTGGTCTGTCAGCAGTAAATAGTACATTATGATAAGTGCGGTAAGTAGAAAATTACAGCCGAGACGATATTGCTACAAGAAAGCAGAGGCTGTAATTATCAAAGCGCACGTACCTATGTCATACGACGTTTTTCAACACACTTGCGAGGAACAAATTCGAAAATTTCGATACGAGTATTTCATACGATTACTTTATCTTTTTTATAGCAATAATAATTTGATTGAGAAGGTAAAACACTCTTTGGTTTATTTTTATATGAAAAATTAATGAAACAAACAAACTACAATCTCCTTGATGAGATGTGTGGAAAAGTTTTTTTATTCTATTTAAAACACAAGTGTGGTAAAGTAGAAAAAACGCACGAGTGCGTAATAGACTACACAATCACTAAAATCGGTGCATTTAAAGGCCCGTTACGAGGTAGTATGTTGAAAAAAATGTTATAGAGGAAGCCTATAGCTGTCTACCAGAATATTACCAGACTCCGGAATGCTTCTGAAAATTTCCCTGCCCCAATATTCCTAAGACTGTCCGACCCAGGCATTAATCCTGTGATTTTTTCTTCAAGGGTAGCGTGTTTTAAAGCAACATTTTGCGCCACTTTACCAACAAGGCTGACGTTGCAATTTGTGACGAAATGCATCTGTTATAGGCAGAGGTTAGTCCGCTTAACATCAGGTGGGCCACGTGGTTGACCCATCACAAAAAGATAAAAAAATGTAATAAAAATAGCCTAAATAATATAGTGAGTATACTTGTATATACATATACATATATAAATAATAAAATATTGTTTTTATTATAAAAATTACAAAATGAAACAAAAATATAATAATTTTGTCCATCGTCCTCCTCAGACGTTGCCTCTAAATTGAGGATTATGTTTCTTCTGGAGTTATATAAATGCTTATTTTTATTTAATTCTTATTGCTCTGCGGATTACATTACAGTTTTATAAACACTTCTCTCCACCTTTACTGGTCTATGGCTTTGTTGAGAGCATCGTTAAACGGCATGTCTAGTTGCTGAGTAACCTGGTAGGGCCACCATTTCAGGCTTCGGCCTCTAAGTCTTTTACCATCTATTTTACCAGTAACGATTAATCTCTCCAGCTTTTCAAACTTACTATTTTCTAGGAGTTTCTTAGCTGCATAAAATTTGATCCTTACAAAAACTATAGACTGTAATATATGTATATCTTAAACTTTCGCAAGCTAAATTTATATTTAAACTACACTCGTGTCTATTAAAAAACACAATACACAATTAAAATATATTTATTAAATTTGTACTCTAATCAATGAGCTCACGATCCAAAAACCTTTTTTCGGTCCGTTTCTGATTTTTTGAGGCCCCATTAAAATTAATCAGTGTATAACTGCGAGTCAACGTTTTTACACACAATAACTAAATTTTAAGTTTTCAATTAAGTAACTCATTCCGTCTACGAGACCCATGACACGCGTAGGAATAAACAAACATACAAACTGACAGCTAAGTCTTATTAATAGGGCTCCTTTTTTTACCGACTTGAAAAAAAGGAGGAGGTACTCAATTAGACTGTTTTTTTTTGTGTTTGCTACCTCTGAACTTTGGACGGGGTAAGCCGATTTGATGGTTCTTTTTTTATTTGAAAGCTGATGCTAGCCGTATGGTCCCATTTAAATTTCATCAAAATGGGTAAAGCCGTTTTTGTATTACACTGCAATAACTGAAATTGGATACGAGGGTCAAAAAAAAAAGTTTAGCAAAAAATGGAACCGATTTCAACACTCAAATGTGGGAAATGATTTGTCGAAGTCGGTACCATGCGGGCAATATTGTGATAATAGGTACATTTGAACCATCATGGTACCGACTTCAACAAATTATTTCACACATTTGTGTGTTCAGGTCGGTTCCATTTTTTGCGTATTTTTTTACCCTTTGTTCACAAAACAATAATTGATTTCAATTATTGAATTAAAACTATAATTAGTTATTTATACTAATAATTATACGTCAGTCACAATGCCGTCATATTTATTGAAAATACCATGGAATCCTTTACATGATATTTAGTTGGGTGTATATGTGAACGCCGAACATTAAAATACTGTCAGGTAAAATGTTAATGTTCAAAACATCGAAATCAGAATTATTGATTGTATGAAACTGTTGGATATTATTATGCTTAAGCTTAAACGTCTACGATTGAAATGCCGAGTACTTAAAATATCGAATGATTAAAAATGACGATAGTCACTATACTAACTTTCAAAATTGCAACATTTATGCATTGAACACTTTTTTAAACTATCACGGTTTACTAGATAACTAATATTAACTACCTAATCACTGGATCGAATTTCATAATTCTTGGTTCTATCTACGGAGCGCCGCTACATTCCCAGATTAGTCAAGGAAGCGATTGAAATATCCAAATGTAAGGGTTTCAATAGGGAAGAAGGCTATAAACTGTCCGGCACGTGGAATCCAGTATTAGGAGATTCGAAAAATGTTACAGGTTCACATAAAAGTGACTCTAATAACATGTGCAGTGATACTGTGAGTGTATTTTGTCGAAACTTTCAGTCGGGTGCGAGTTCCAGTGGTACGCGTAGAAAAAGACAAAGAAAGAGGGTAGACCGTTTCGTCTGCTCTTGATTTTTGTCAAACGCTCGTTACTCCAGTCTCCCCGCGATCATGAAGCCTGCAACTGCGTCTCAAAAATAAAAATCACCAAAAACCCGTAAGTAATAATATTAGTTATTTATGCATTGATATTTCTGGTAGTTGTGGACACCTAATCCGATCCACCTCGCTTCGCTCGTCATCGCTCCTATATATGACTTTGGCCTGACTAGTTACTCTGAATAATGTCGAGGGCATTTGATACTCTGCACTTCGATATTTACGACTTTCGATGTCTCTTTAGTAGTTATTTAGATTTAAGATATATTGGACGTAGGTTCTCTAACCAATGGGTATAATATATAAACCTTTGTTATTTTAATTTAAGTTTTATGACCGTTCGATGTTTAAGATTTTTATGTTTTGGACATTGGTATTTTAATTTTCAACGTTCAAATATGTACACTATTTTGTTACTTATGTATTTACGTATACATATCATAATTACAAAACACTAAATGTCACTTAGTCACTAAAGCATTTTCTTCAATTTTCTATTCAACAATACTTCTCTTTTAAAACCTTTCTTAGAATCTTACCAGCTGAACTTTTCGGGATATCATCTATAATACTAATATCTGTAACTCTTTTATAGGGAGCTACTCGTTCTTTGACAAATTCAACAACGTCTTTGGTATTACACTGTTTGTCCTTTTTCAGGACTATGAAGGCTTTAGGTGCTTCTCCGTTGGCTGGATGAGGGACTCCTATGACAGCTGCATCGTTGACTGCTGGATGCTCTCTGAGGACAGCTTCGAGTTCTGCTGGTGGCACTTGGTAACCTTTAACCTGTAAAAGTACAAACGAGTTTATGAAAAGGTAACAATTTATTCTTCTTCATAATCTGTTAGATGGAAACATAATCGATTAATAGCGGGAATCGAATCTGTTACTACAAGTCTTTCACTTTACCCATAAGCTGTAGTGGCACATGCCAATAACCTCATATATATCCATCTCTTATTTACTTTACTGCAGATTTACAGACTTTACTGCTTTGCTGCAGAAGCGCTCGTGGCGTTGCTTAGCTGTTCTTAACCGATCAGCATAGTTAAGCAACGTCCTCCTCGGTCATGAGTTGGATGGGTGACCGCTAGTGACATTACTATAGAGTGCTTCCGTGCTTCGGAGGGCACGTTAAGCCGTCGCTGCCGGTTGTCGCCTTAGGAAAGCAGTCGTTATAGCATGGTGGTAGGGCATTTTGCGAATGCCCGCCTAACTAGCTACCACCGTCAAGTAGAAAATCTGTCGCCACGCACCTAACGATGAGTTGCGGCAGCTGTCCTTGAAAGTCAGTAATTCTAGGTTAGCCTGAATAGCATCTTTGACCACATCATCACTTACCATCAGGTGAGATCACAAAGGCTAGCATATCAAGATAAAAAACTAAAAGAGTGACAATACAACTGTAATGGACTAGCATGAAGCTTCCCATCATAGGGGCGGCCTGTCCATGTTCATATCCTCGTAACATAAGAAAACACTGATGCTATACTTGTAAACTTGCTCTGTTACTCTCAATCATAGTTTCACTAGATAAGTGACGTGGCTATACACTATCACGACTAATGTCTTAGGTCACACTTTTATCTGAAGATATAGAGATAGGTACCTAAGTATCTAGGTAGCTTTATATCTTCAAAGGTTATTTGAAAGACTTCGGTGACATAGCGATATAGAAAATAATTTATTATCTTACAGACCTTGCAATTTAAGATTTATCAATGAAATAGAAATTACTAGAGTAAAACAAATAATAATACACACTAAGGTATTCGAAGTTAATAATAAAAAATATTCACTGCTCACACTCACAGTCGTTTCACTGCTTCACAGAATGGTATAATATAACAAATAATAACATAGCTTTTTGCTATTTCTAAGCAAATCAAGATGTTCCAGCAGCTGTCTTTTAGAGCTTGTAACTCATACTACTAAATCCTTCCGAAATACAGCAGATTATAACAAGTAAATCTCCTGTCACCTTACACGGAGAAATGTAGGTGGCAAAGGCAGCATCCAAATATAATGTTTAACATCTTGCCGCAACAACATATGAAAGTAACTGGAGCACTTACCTTTATCAGTTCCTTCAATCGGTCGGCAATAGTGAGGTAGCCATCTTCATCAGCCACGCCCAGGTCTCCAGTCCTGAACCATCCAACTGCGGTAAAAACCTCGTTGTTGGCCTGAGCGTTGTCCCGGTAACCTCGCATCACTTGCGGCCCACGGATTAGAATTTCACCAGTCTGAATATATTACAGGTATCAAAGATTAAATAAGGTTAGACCTCGTAGAAGATTTGTTCAGAAGAATGGAAAAGCCAGTAAGTTTACCAGCAAATCTTCGTTGAACTGTAACGGATACAAACAACATGGTAGATTGACTTCTTCTGTTGCTACACCCTAAACGGCTCATAATATGTATTACTAAAAAAAATATTTGGACTAGCATGTATCATGAACAGTCATAAGGTTCATCATAGAACCTTCCTCACTAGAGGTGATTTTCCGAAATCCCCACACTTGGCAGGCTAGGTGGGTATCGTAGTTTACGATAGCAATTCTTCAGATGGCTTTGCTCCCTTTCTGGTATTTTTCTCTCACGACTCCCACAGAACCCTATAGGTTTACAAAACCATTAGCCATTGGAGTTGATATGCGCGCTCAAATCAGTGCAGCTTTTTATAATGTTCGGACACCCAGACTGGACATAAGTACTCGACTATAATTAATATAACTGTATTAGGGACAGTGAGTCTCTCTGATACAAAGCGTGGACGATCACTCAACAAGAAAAGGTGGAGAGTACCTACAAAAACTCTACCAGATTAATAATAAGCCAATGTAGGTTGCAGCAGCAGGACAACATCCGCAACGGGGGCACCGCGCTAACTCAGAATATAAATAACTATAGTGGTTTTGAATAGACATCATCTAATTCTTCAATGAAAGCTTAATTAAAAAAAGTCTAATGTTTTAAAGAAACTTGAAATCTTCGAGTAATTTACAAGAAGTTACCAATTCGAATGACTGAAACTCAATACAAACCTCATTGGGTCCTAAATTATTCAAGTCCTGGTCTACGATCCTAAGCTCTGTGTTCGGTATGGGCGGCCCTGTGACGTTGTAGTCCTTCTTACAGCCTCCAGGGGTGAGGGTCACTGCTGGTGAAGTCTCCGTTAAGCCATACCCTTGGCGGAAGTCCACTTCTCTCTACAAAACAAGGATAAAAGATGTATATTGACTGACTCATATATAAGCTATAGGCTACAATTGCATGCTATGGTAAACAGATTTAGCCTAGAATAGCGTTCAAAAACAGATCCCGGAACTCACTATTAGGTGCTTGGCGACAAATTTTCTAGTTGAGGGTGGTTGCTAGCAAAACGGGTATTCACAAAATGCCCTACTAACATGCAAATGTATCTTTTAGGTGGTAGTTCATAGTAATTTCCTAGGGGGTTAGGATTGCCATAATCCCCAAGCTTGGCAGGTGTCTTGGGGATCGCAGTCATTGCCACACTACTATCATACAGCCATAACGTTAAAACCTCTCTCAGCTGGGAATTGCAGTGTCAGTTAGCAGATCTGCAGAAGGCTCTGCTGACCACCCGATATTTTTACCTTCGTCGCCTCTTACGACTCCCACGAGAATAAAAGGGATGGTACAATTCTCAAAGTCAAAATCATTTATTTGTAATTGACCTTCACTCTTGTGAAGGTCAATTACAAATTTTAGTACTTATTGAAATATTCTACATTGTACTGCCACGTTTAGCAAATAAATTGTATAGAGCCACTGCGAGAAGAACGGTCAAGAAACTTGGGGCCATTCTTTTAAACGTCTTTTAACAATGTGTTACATACTTACTATATAATAAAGTTATTACAATATTTGTTTTAATTATGTAGGTGACAAGCGATAGCTTGGCAGAGGCGGTATTGTCCAGGCATTTTTGTCGTTTAAGTAATAAGAAACTGTGTAGTAGGATTTTTTAATTAATATGTTATTCGCGTGCAACTTAAATTTCCCTTCTGTGAGCGTTGTAATATGTTTGGAAACTTTATTATAAAACCGTACACAATTACCTCTGAAGGACCATTAATTTGTCTTTGCTAATCTAAAACCTGGCACCGCTATTTTATCTTTATTCCTAGTATTGTAGGTATTCGTGATTGAAACTGTTTAATTTAATTTATTCTTCTATCCCGGCACCCTAGATAGTACCTGTGCACAAAACTAGAACCGAGCCATAACTGCCACAAAATAAATATTATAATACTAATATGTAGTTACTCCAGCTTTCTTCATAAATCTCTCGGCATCAGAGACTGACATGGGTGCAGCACCGTTTATAATCATCTCGACGTGTTGCAGAGATGTCGGCGTCGATGCCGGATGAGAGCCCATTAGTAGCACTGGAAATATAGAAATGTTATTATTAACTTGGGTTCTAAGACCTCTACACTTCACTAAACAGTTTTGAGATCAGCACAGCCTTACACTGACGTATGGGCCCCACTAACACACCACACTTTGTGACCTGTGAAAACGATGGGTACGATTTTAGAAAGAGATAGTAATGCTATGCCGAACAAGGTCTATTCTTGTTACAAACTGTTTTTTTTATGATTGCTGATGTGTCAGGCTCTGACCACAATCTCACCTGATGGTAAGTGATGATGTGGTCGAAGGTGTTAACAGGCTTAACCTAGAATTACTGGCTCTCAAAGACAGCTGCCGGAACACACCGTTAGGTTCTTGACGACAGATTTTCTTCTTGAGGGTGGTAGCTAGGCAGGCAAATGGCCTGAACTGCTTCAAAAAAAGACGGTACGGCCGTGCTGCTTTTTTGCTCGTCTTGGCGAGCAGATATTACTGTATTAAGTGTAAATATTATATAATCAAATATAAATTAATTATTTGCACTGATATAATTATAAAAAATTCAAATATTTAAGTAGTAAATATGATAAATTAAACCGGCAAAAAACACTCACGTTGAGACAGCAATGATGAGCATCTGATATGCTCGAAACCCGGGTCGACGTATTCGATCCTCAACGTGAGTGTTTTTTGCCGGTTATTTAAATATGTGTGAATCTCACGAGAATTTCATCTCAAAAATAGTAAATGTGAATAAATTTTCTTTTCACAAAAGGTCTAAAAACATTTTTTTATATCTTTGTATATATAGTAAAAGGGTGAAACAATAAATAAATTTGCAATAACTTATAGTACAGATATCAGGATCAAAACTTACCTAGTGGCGGTGCCACGAACAAAAGGTTAGTCTTGAATTTCTCAAGCGTTTGAAAGTAGTGATCTGGCTGAAGTCTGGGCAGCGTCACCAGTTTGATTCCCAGCGATATTTTGTGGAACATTATTACAGAAGCAGCGTATATATGGAAGAAGGGCAACACTGCCAATACAACATCTTGGTGAGTTGCTGAAACAGATGATTATAAGAATATAGAGTACATTATAGTACAAATCAAACTGAATATGTCTCCAGATGGAAAACTGAAAATAAATAAAAAATTATGAAGACTCATCATCAGTGATACTTGCGTCGTCGGTAAAAGAGTTGCAGGAGATGGTAAATGTTATGCAAGAGGCTTTAGAAAGGAATGAAAATAAAAATTTAAATTAAAAAAAAATGATTTTTTTTTAATTTAAATTTTTTTCATTCCCTTGAATTGAAAATTTAAGGGAATGAAAATAAATGTAAGTAAGACGAAAGTTATGGTGTTTGAACGAGATGATAGAGTGACCGATTGCAATATTGTGATTGGGGGTGAAAAAGTGGAACAAGTGAAAGAGTTTGTATACTTGGGATCCATGTTTACAAAAGATGGTGAGTGTGAAAGTGATATAGAAAGGAGAGTGAACGCTGGAAACATGGTAAACGGAGCATTGCACGCTTTTATGAATAGTCAGAAGGTGTCTAAAAAGGCTCGTCTGGCTGTTCATGGGGGAGTGTTGGTTCCGACACTGATGTATGGTAGTGAAAGTTGGGTGTGGCAGAAAAAGCATGAAAGTAGAATAAATGCTGTGGAGATGAGAGCATTGAGGAGCATGATTGCAGTGAAACGGAGTGACAGGATAAGGTATGTATGATAAGGCAACGATGTAGTGTGAATGAGGGTGTAGTGAACAAAATTAGGGAAAGGTATGTTAAGATGGTTTGGACATGTGGAGAGAATGAATGAAATAAGAATGACTAAACAGGTACACATGGGACAAGTAAACGGAAGTGGTGGAAGGGGTAGACCTAGGCGAACGTTCCGAAATCAGATTGAAGACGTTCTGAAAAAAGGCCAGGTCAAAAGTACCCTAAACCGACGCTTATGTATGAAAGGATTGATGAGTATAGATGAAGCGAAAGAGATATGTCAGGATCGTAGTAAGTGGAAATCCGTGGTCTCTGCCTACCCCTACGGGAAAGAGGCGTGATTTTATGTATGTATCATCATTTTATGGTTTGAGTAACTTATAAATGTAAGTTTGTTAGTAAGATGATAGACCTTGATACTGGGCCTCCAGTTGCCCAGTTTTCGAAATAGTAGAGATCGTATGTTTCATCAGTATCGCAGAAAAAGTGTAACATTCAGCGCGTAGGTTCATGATTAGGTATGTTGGAAAATGAACGCCTTAATTATAAAATACGCAAGTCTAAAAACGAAACTAAAACATTTGCAATGCTGTTAATAATGACACTCGTAAAATAATCCTTAAGATTCAACATGTACATTTACTGTAGGTAATAATCAAATCTTTGATCCAATACTGTAACATAACTGAGCACTTAGCAGTCCTCATACAAACAAAATGATTATCTCTCTAGATTTGCTAATTTCCCATTTAATTATTTACATTCAGTCAAAAAAGTATCGGAAATGGATGATTTGTTTATGGAATTTCGCTCATTTTTTTGTTGTCGTTACATTGGCACAACTGTTTACCATTTTGGGGTAGGTTTTGAGTTGCATTCGTTACCTATTTAGATTAAATACAGTGCTGTTTTAGTAGTTATCCAGTGTGTACCTATTGCAAATGTCATAATAAACAAAAACATTGAACAAAGGGTGTGTCTTACATTTGTTCATCGCCAGTGGAATTGCGTGTTTGGAGTCACTGAAAATATTACAGTAAAGCGACTTTACCACAAACACTTGCTTATGTACTGAGCGTTCAAAAGAGATGTGATGGAAGATTGACCTCGCTCTGAAGTTAACAGCGCAAAGTGAAGGAAATAGAGACAGAAAATCCTCATTCAAGTATGAGAGAGATAGTCGATCCGTACCATTTTAAATAATCACTTGGGATGAAACATGTTGCCGCTTATCGGCTAGTCCCAAAAGACCTGAATTTTCTCCAATAACTCAATCTCATAAGAGTCACCGAGAACATGCTAGAACGAGTCAATTCGATCCTACATTCATGAAAAGCGCTTTTGCTACTGGTGATAAAACGTTGGTTTACGAATTTAACATGAAACTAGTCAACAAACTTTGGATTGGCGGTTTCCAACTAAACCGAAACCAAAAAAACCCGCCAAAATCAAACAAAAGTCATGTAAACTATTTTCTTTGAATATCGCGGTGCTGTGCACTTGCTTGAAGGTTATATACATATTTCTTTCTTTATTTACATAGTGAATATAATTTGAAAATTATGCGGCGTTTAAAATAGCAAATTCGACAAAAATTTAAATGGTGAAAAGAACATTTCATAATTTAATAGAATTTTAAGAGTAAGATTTAACCCTTAACTTAAAGAAAATATTTTACTATGTTCTATTAAATTATGAAATTTTCTTTTCACCAGTTTGTCAATTTTTGTCGAATTTGCTATTTTAAACGCCGCATAATCATAAGAGAAAAAATCATGAGAGATTCTGCTTCTGAGAAGCTGTCACCTTTCACCTAACTAATGCAAATTATTTAATAAATTAACCGTATTTTCGTAAAACCTTTCTGAAAGATATTTAAAGAGAATGAACACGAGTTTTTCCGTTTTTCTTGCAGTGGCTATCTAACCTTTTATTTACGGAACGTGGCAGTAGAATGTAGAATATTTCTACATTAACTTTGTAATTGACCTTCCTAAGAGCGCCGTAGACGGCTTAGTTAAATAAATGACTTCGAGTTTGTATTAGGTTATAAATAATCCCCGTTTGGTGCCGGGTTAGAATTGCACCTCCCCATGTCATCCCGGGGGTGTCGTAAGAGGCGACTAAGGGAAAAATACTGAGGTGGACAGCAGCACTTTTTAAAGAACTGCCATCTTACACTGCGATCCCCAAGCCGCCTGCCAAGCGTGGGGATTATGGCAAATACCACCTTGATAGGGGAAGCTGTGTTCAGCAGTGGACGAGTCGGCTGTTACAGTACAGTACAGTATAAATAATAATTATTATAACAGTAGCTATACCTACCAGTAGTTTCATGATGGCACGCAATCGCTGGTTCATTAACCTGCTCCCCATTAGCAATGATGTTTCTATGAGATAGCTCAACGCCTTTAGGTAGTCCTGTAGTACCACTCGAAAAGGGCAAGAAGCAGATGTCATTAGAATTCCTCCTCACCTTCTTTAGAACACTAGTATCAGCATGGATATCTTCACTTAGCTCATTGAAACACAAAGTGCCTTCAGGGTTTGGGTTTCCATTACTTTTCACAACTACTACAGGAATGTTTAATTTGGCATTATTCAAGGCTTCTTTGATTACTTTGTGAGCCTCTGGTAATGTAACGATGACTTTGGCAGATGACATCAAGAGCTGTCGTTGGATTTCATCTGAAAATGCAGACAGTTTTTTATTAATCCCTCGGCGCTCTAAGACTGCGTATCTACAGTGGAAGTTCTGACGATGTCTGTAATATAATGGAAGCCGCAATATTTATAACTAATATGACCAAATAATTATTTGTGTTCATATTTTGGGACGTAGGTATCTCGCTAAGTAACTGCCTATAGGCAATCAAAAGAGCTGAACTTAAATTAAATGACAACTGTGAATGTCATTTGAAGCGCTCGTAGCGAAGTTTACTTAGCTGTTCTCAACCGATCAGCAAAGTTAAGCAACGTCGCGCGCGGTCATGAGTTGGATGGGTGACCGCTAGTGACATTACTACTGAGCGTTTCCGTGCTTCGGAGGGCACGTTAAGCCGTCGGTCCCGGTTGTTGTCTTAGGATGGCAGTCGTTATAGCATGGTGGCAGGGCATCTAGCGAATGCCCGCCTGGCTAGCTACCACCCTCAAGTAGAAAATCTGTCGCCAAGCACCTAACGTTGTGTTCCGGCAGCTGTCCTTGAGAGCCAGTACTTCTAGGTTAGCCTGAACAACATCTTCGACCACATCATCACTTACCTTCAGGTGAGATAGTGGTCAAAGGCAAACCTATCAGACATAAAAAAATAAAAAACAGCACTTCATTTATTTTTGCGTATTCAACGACGTTGTTTTTGCTTGTCATCAAATGTCACTGTGACTAAAATCCCCTTTCTCCCCCAATTCTTTGTGGGACTAATATAAACGTTATGATTATTTAATTTAATAAAAACGGCAGTTTGTCTTTAAAGTAAATGACGCATTATTTTATGCGCCCTGATTATTGTACACAAATATGTACACTATTACGACATAAGACAGCAACAAACATAATAATAACTAAAATGAGGACGATGCCCTCGTTAATGCAATTGCTCATAGATTGATTAGTTACTATGCTAGGCAATTGACTTGTCATTGATCTCTTTAATTAAGAAATGCCTACTTCATTGTTGCCTTGATTCTTTAAACAAGGGTAAGCATTTAGTTACATATTTCCGTTGGCTCTAATGACACTTGATACAAGTTAAACAAAATATTTTTAGAATACTGGAAATTTTTGTGTTATGAATACTTTGGTCGATGACTGATCTTTATATATCATTAAGTATCTACCAGACTATCATAAAAAAAATTCTGAAAATATTTATTGTAATAATTATGAGTTTCCACAAAATAACGCCCGATTATATTAGTGAAATAGAGCAGTCAAAATCTTTGGGAGCATATCTGTAGCAGCGGATGTGTAATCACAGATCAGAGAATCAAGGGAGATTTGCCTTCAGTCCGTGTTTGTTCACATAAAAGTGTCGCCGCGTGTCTCTCACATCAATAAAAACAATAAGTATGGCATACATACGCACATTTTCCCACGCACACCAAGATTTCCGTCGCAAACTAATGCACTAACTATACGTATACTCATGCAAAAATGGGTTGCTCTTCTGCCTATAACAACGATCACTAGTTACACTCACAGATACATCAATTAAAACACTGATCCATTGCGTTATCGGAAGAACAGATTCGTTTGTTTATTTTGACTAAGCGCGCAATGTTTTTCTTACAAACAAGCCTGATTTAGGCCAGATGCGTGCGCACGTTCCACGCCTCCATTACCTATCTCCCTTGTTTCCTAATCTGAGGGTGTAATATGATTCAGAGTTAAATAAAATATAAAGAAAAGCTCCTGCACAATACAAAAACGTTTAAAGGACAACGCAGACGTATTGCTTCGGCACCGCTGTGTCAGCATCGCCTCATTCTCAAAACTACTCATGTACTTGTCCTAAGTCGAGGCGATGTGATTCAACTATTACGGTGTTGATTAGTGTGCAATGAAGTATGGAGTTTCATAAAAAAGCATACCAATTGGCTTCAGCTGATGCGATGTCGATAGGGTGCCGGGTGGATCGGTGTACGGTAAACTTATTACGTACGAGTAAAGAAAAAATTAAACCAGTGAACAAATGAAACATCAGAAAATTGTGTCTTTTAACTTCTCAATCGATTCCCAGATAAATATGTTGTTTAACCCTCAGTAGGTATCACATGTACTTACGAGATGTATAAATAGGGTTAATGGTGGTAATTACGCCGCCAGCAGCTAGAATCCCCATAGTGACAAGCGGAAAATCAGGCACATTGGGCAGCATGATGGCCACCACGTCTCCATCGCGAAGCTTCAGTTTAGTGCGAAGGTTGGCTGCGAAGGTATTAGCCAGCTTGAATGATTGCTCGTAAGTATAGCCTCGACCTGTTACTGCGCAGACCTGAAATAAAAAATAATGCAAAAGCTAAACCTTTCATCTGTTCTAAGAAACAATTTATTAATGAAACAACAATGAAACAAGTCGGAATCTGGCTTCTCCGCAGTTGAGTTCAAAGCGTTTATGGTATGATAAGGTTTATGTGGTAGTGTAAAAACCGTCAACGAAGAAGGCGTATCAAAGAAGAGTACATGGTGCAGGGATGGAAATGACAAGATAGATGTGTATGATGATGACTGGCATGGACAAGATAAGTATTGCGTACATCAGTGTAGCCCAGTGACAGAATATTTTAAAAGTAGGTAATCTAATAGACTAGTGTAGTATGGGAATATCGTAAGGAGTTAGGAAAAGGATGTTTGGAATTAATGTGGTAGTATTTTGAGTGATGTCTTTTTAGTTTTATAAATAAGGGTAGAGGAAGGCCAAAAAAGGTATGGATGTGTGCAAAAGGTGTGAGTAGTGACATGACGAGTGACAGAACAGACTACCACTTAGGTAAAAGGGGAGGAAGAAGAAAAAGCGTTGAGTACCTACCTATAAAGTTCGTGACATAAGATTTTTTTCCTGTAATATCGATTGTATGTCGTAAAACCCGACTAATAGCTAATTTTCTTTCAGAGACAGAAAACGCTTTCAGTGTGCATAAAATTTCTAAAAGCGTGCCTTACGGCACTTTTCGTAGAGACACGCGCAAACTTCTCGGCGTAGGTTGGTAATTTTTACAAACACAATTCTACCAACTAGCGTAACTGATGTCGTCCGGCGCGGCTTCCTCTCATCGCACTCGGCGGTTAGTGCGCATATCGTAGCCGCCTTCGGAGGGTAACATTCATTGGTCAAATAAGGAACGTATGTTTGCTTCGATAAAGTTCCTCATTGCATGATTCACAATTCGTTTTTATTAAGACGCTATGTTTATTAGTCAATAGTGCACAATCTTACAAAATGTCCCCAAATGCGAATAAAATAACTTATGAACAATTATTGTGAAAAATTGGGTATCAGTGTACATTACGCACAAAAAGTTAGAATCACTTGATGCGCTATTGTTAATCTGTGGGTTGCAGATCTTATCGTGGATAAGTTGTTAATTAATACGATACGAAATAACGACGAAATAACAGGCAAAATGAGACTTAACAACTATGTCTCAAGGTGATGCAGTTCGTCACTTGTGATGAAATGCATCTGTTATAGGCAGAGTATACCGCTTAACATCAGGTGGGCCTCGGGCTTGTTCCTTCACAATAACATAAAAATAAAATAAAAAAATACCTGCATTTTTTTCCCAATAAGGGCCAGGTCTTACAGTGAAAACCACAATTGTCCTTTGAAGTTCATGTTTTATTTCTTGTTGTCAGAGACAAAATGTGAAAAATTTCAATAATTCATGTGCCTATTTTATTTTCGTTTGTGCGTAAAAGCTGTAACTGCTCTAAGCTATTGTAATAACCTAATCAATGTAGCTGACATTGTAAATGCATTAAGGCAGGTGTCTTCCAAGCACTTTCCAGACAAGCGCAGTTTCGTCATATTAAAAATATCAAGTTATAATACAAGTTAAAATTTTGCATGCACATCCTGAGCCTACATATAATAATATACATATGTTTCTGGTTTGCCAGTTTTCCGTAAAATTATTTATTATGAAAATTATTCAGCAAAATGATTTTGTATGCGAATTCTTATTTCCACATTTTGAGATAAAATACATAATAAAACAGAAAACTGGCTAATGAACCACAGACATAAAGCTCAAGGACGAAATGTCCAATTTGAATAACTTGGTTTTCTAGGGCGAAACTACGTTTGTATGGAAAGCGTTTCGAAGACACAAGGCAGAAAATAGTCTAGTCTGTAAATAACTTTTTATCAGCCGAGCTATGAAAATTAAGATCATTCAACGCCATGTTTTTTTTTAATATAAGATTTTTCCCCCCCCCCTTTTAAAATAATTTATTTTTGGTGTTTTCAACCAATCGAATGCAATAGTTACGCTTTCCACTAAGTATATAGATATTTTATGCACTATATAAAGTGATGTGATATAAGGGTTTCCTCGATTGTGCGCTCGTAGAGTCAAGACCTCCTGAGGATGCTTTGTGTAGAATCGAAACGCGTTGAAAATTCTTCCGGTTTGGCTGCGTGGCGATTGTGACGTCACGCCGGCTTAACAGGTAAATTGGGCGGAATTGCCACTAGATATATTTTTTTATTGTTTATTAAAATATTAATTTGATGTTTTCATAAAATATTTTGAAAATATTTGTTATTATTATAATGGTGATGATATTTTCTGTCAATCGTATAGCTAAGTATTCTAATTTCTCTTGTCGGTTTCGTAACAAATCTTTTTTTATGTGGGAGGGTCGTCGTGGGAGGGTCGCGTTGGCAAGAGGCAGCGCGGGACCGAGACCGATGGCGTTCTCTTGTATCGGAGGCCAAGACCCACTTTGGGTCGCTGCGCCAGAGGAGTAAGTAAGTAAGTAAGTATAGCTAAGTTATAAAATCACTTACAGCTAGAGTCTTTTGGGGCCATTTATCCAGATTCTGCCACACGTAATCTTGGAGTGTACAATTCGGTATCTCCACATTCTTGAATGGAGATTGTATGACTTTGTCTTGGGTCCAAACACTATGGTTTCTACAAACCGCAGCTGTTAATTTTGATCTTTGTTTCATTGTATTAAAAGTTCTTTTAAGCGTCAGTATATTTTTAGAAACCATTATGAAGAGCTCAACCAGGTACAGCAGATCAAACGAGCTGAAAATTTAAAGAATTGTTATTATTTATACCTAATAATACATCGTTTCATATTTATACGGTGGTGTGCTTTATAAATCACTACAGCTTCTACAACGAAGCATTTAGGCAACCTAAATGCCAACCCGTGGGGTGCCGGAGTAGAATGTCATCCCCCATCTCTACCCGTGGGTGTTGTAGGAGGCATCAAGGGTAACGCATCAGAAGGTGGGCAGCAGCGCTTTCTGAGGAACTGATATATCACCCTGCGATCCCGAAGATGCCCGCCAAGCGTGGGGACTATGGAAACCCCCACTATAACGTAAAAGGCTGAATTTAGCAGTGGACAATCCGGCTGATACAGTAAATGCCATAAGAAGAAGAAGAAAGCCAAAGGCAGTCTAAATACTTCAACCAGTTGGCTGCGTTGGCATTGCCCTATGAATTGAAAATTATGAGAAGCTACCGATATTTAACACATCAATGTAATCCTTCTAATATTATACTAAACTTTGTGCGAGTGTTCTATTTGCTTCGAAAGGTTACTTTATAGTCAACAATTTTTATGAAACGCACGTCTAGGTCTGCCTGAAATTCAAATTCTAGTCAGTTTTACCTGTTGAAATAATAGGTAATATTTTGTCGTTTATTCGCATCGCAAAATGTTCTTCATAGATTTTATTAACAACATATTTTGTATGAAGTACATACTCATATTAAAAAAATATTTGAGAGATATCATATTCTACTAAGACTTATTCGTTACAAAGAGTTGTTCTAAAACTATAATTCACGAATGATCTCATATTTTAATGACAATAAATAAAAAAACAACCAAGGAGAAAAAAACCTTATTAAAACCTATTTCAATTTTAATATTTTTATTTTTGCAATAACGCATGCTGCGCAGGTTACATTACATTACAAAATTACAAATTTACGAGAACAAAAATTATAGTCTTGTGCGAGATTCGAACCTGCGTCATCCACCCCATATCAATAATTATAAATTATTAATTTTTTAAACCTATTCCACTTCGAAGGTCTTATTGTCTAATTCGAATGGTAGTTCAAGGATTATTTTTAATATTTTGAATTTCGTACTTCGTTATGGGCATCGTTTCCAAAAGAAAAAGTCAAATAAACTCCATCTCCATTAGCATTCTATAAACACAATGAGACCCAACTCAAAGAATACCTGTAGGTATAGATCCAATTTTAATCATTTTAATATCTCCTTCTAATAGGTAGGTCCAAACTAGTACCTTCACTTTACTCAATCTAAAACTTGCAGGTTAAACCTACCTTCTTTGAACAGATTGTAAGACTTAATTACATGTTAATGATGGATATCTTATGCGAGTAGTAAGTAGGTAAATAAATGTAGGTACTATTCTGCTATTGCATATGTTATTATTTAAGACACCTATACAGAAATATCGCTAAATAAAAATTCCAATATAAAAACTGATGTCCACATTTCTTAAGATGATTCATAGTGCAACATAAATTTATTAATATGCATGCGGTAGGTATGTACTAACTAAGTAAACTATAGAATTGCATCATAGACAAACAAAAAATTCTAAAAGGTAACAAACTAAACTCACCAATAAGTATTTCTAAACAAAACACTGCTGAATAAACAAACAAGCTAGATTTAAAAATAGAACTGCAAGGAATCGTTGCACGTTGCCAACAGGCGGCCACCGCGCTAAAGCGTGTTTGTATACTAAGGTTCGTCATGTTTCTTTGTTTGTGGAGTGGAGAGGAGACCAAAATAATAATTATAGATTGAACCCTAAGTATGCTATTTATACTATAGTATAGTATGTAAGCGTACTATAGTTTATGAGCAAATTCTGTGGTTCCCAGACTGAGTAGGTCTTTTAATAATTGTGCCGTAATAGCCGACGCATTTGCGGAATCCCTAGGTCGGTTTCGCAAAAATATAACTGACTTTTTAATTAGTAAAAGTGAGTAGAAGCCCACGTTCTACTTGTTATTTTTAAAACTAACTAATATAATTATTATTTTAACTACATGTTATTACTAGTAGCATGTTGTGTTAGCCTTTAAGAGATAATACATTAAGCAGTGTACTATATTATCTAGGAATTTTTTTTTTCAATGGCGGTATGCCTTTATTAAACAAATACTACAAACTATATACAACACTACAGCTACTACAATACTACAGCTACTACAGTAAAAGCATTTGGACTCATAGGGAGTCCAAATGCTCTAGCCCCCTATCAGTTGGCAGCGTGCCCAGCATGCTGGCAGCATTGCCCCGTTGAATTGCAATGCTTATTCTTTGAGCCAAATAGGTGCCAGCATTTTGATCACGCGTCGCATCGACCAAGCGCTCTGATAAATTTTGGAAAATACGATGAGCTCCCGGTCCCCACGGACCCAACGTCTCTACACCAAACGGCTCAAATATGTAACCCATACCGAGGTTAGCATATTTGCGCCGCTTGAGTTGCTCTGCCGAAGTAGCCGCGGCGCCAGCAAGGAAAATTGTTGTGTATGTAAAAATGTAATAATTGTTGGCTGACCAGAAATAAATAAATAAATAGTATAGTATGCATACCAAAGTAATAAAAAGACAAATTTCTGTGTTGGTGGCTGTACTGATGTATAAAATATAATATAATAAAAACCTTACTTTGTGTCGCGTAATCTAGAACGCATAGTGCATAGAGAACACTGCGCGTTTTATAGTTTTATCATTATTACCAGTGGCATAGGAGCGATCTTGCCGAGCTAGAGTTGTTGTTGTGTAGGGCAAGTACTTGTTTTGAGTGAATGACCCGTCTATAGTCATAGAACATATACGTATAAATAACCTTTTATAACCTCGTTTGTAACTTAGTACATGTTGTAGCTGCAAATGTGCAGATGTGGCGCAATGCGCGTCGCGTCAATGTTATTTAATATGAATATTACCTATATGCCTATGATTGTATTACAATTTTACATATTACATTAAGTAATACATTTGTAAATTAACACTTACATTTAACTCCCATTGCTTTATATGTTAATTCAAAGTTTTTGTAAATGTATTGTCCTAATTTTTCTTTTCTTGGTATGCAATAAAGAGTTATCGTATCGTATCGTATATGCGTAAAAATATAATAAAGGCAACCTTGTATAGAACTCACTTCTCCACAATGAAAAATATTTAACTAAATTTCTAATTTAGTATTTGGTTTTCGGTGAATCTTATTCACAAATTGGTACCCATCACAATATGAAGTTTGGGCTCATCCAGTTAACGAGCTAGAAATCCTTTTCTGAAGCAGTGGTATGGCGTGGTATGGCTCAGTGGCATTGGCTATGGACTGCCACGAAGCAGGGCCATGGTTTGAATCCCACCGTGGGCTTGAGCTTCACCGCTGGTGGAAGGGCATTTTGCGAATGCCCGCCGGGTTAGCGACCACCCTCAAGTAGAAAATCTGTCGCCAAGCACCTAACGGTGTGTTCCGGTGAGCCAGTGAAATTACAGGCACATATGAGGCTTACCAACTATGTCTCTAGGTGAAGGGCGCAGTGCAAGTCACGAATTGTGACGAAATGCATTTGTTATAGGCAGAGGTTAGTCCGCTTAACATCAGGTGGGCCTCGAGCTTGTTCCGTCACAATAAAATAAAAAAAACTAAACTTCAACATTCAAATGTGTGAAGTAACTTGTTGGTTCAAAAGTACAAATTAGCACAATATTGTGCGCATGGTACCGACTTCGACAAGTTATTTCACACATTTGAGTGTTGAAATCGGTTCCAATTTATAGTAAAAATAAAAATATCACCCGTTTTAGTGACCCTTGCTACTTATGGGACCGATCCTCGTTCACTGTCAATCGTGTCTGTATCATCAAGATAGGAAAATACTTTAGTAAATATAGACTAAATATAGTCCACTGCTGAACAGTCTCCCCATTTTAGGGGGTATTTGCCATAATCCCCACGCTTAGCAGGTGGCTTGGGGATCGCAGTGTAAGACTGCAGATCATTAGAAGGCGCTGCTGCCCACCTTCCAGTATTTTTCCCTTAGTCGCCTCTTACGACACCCACGGGAAGATATGGGGTCGTGCAATTATAACCCGGCACCCCACAGGGGAAAACATCATGAATACAGCTCTTAAATTTAGCTTAATTTCTTGCCTATAAAGTAAATATTATGTAGAAACCATATAATACAGTACATGAAGACATCGCAAGCGAAACGAGGTGTCTCCGTCCTACGCCCCCTCAGTCTGACATCCTTTAAAGACCACTTCGTCGTAAGCGGTAACTATAACAGATATTTATGCCTATAACAGATCCATTTCGTCACAAGTGATGAACTGTACTGCAGCCATCACTCTAAGATGAGATACAGTTGTTAAGTCATATATGCCTGTAATTTCATAATCACTTTCTGGCTCTCAAAGACTGGTGCAGGAACATACTGTCCAGTGTCCATAGCTATTACCGCTCGACTATCGTTTTTTTATGTTATTCTGACGGAACAAGCACGAGGCCCACCTGATAGTAAGTTTTTCGGTTTTTACTTCGTTATAAAATAATATTACATATTAAAATTACATAAATAAGTTTTTATTGTTTTCATAGGAACATAATTTATGGTTTAAATTTTTAGGTCTTAGTCAGTCAAATGCTATTTTCTGTTATACAATACAATACAAAACACTTTATTGTACACCAATAGATAAATACAATAGAGAAGAAAGTCTTTAAACTAAAGTACAAAGGGTTCACTTATCGCTTAAAGCGATCTCTTCCAGTCAACCTTTGGATGGAGATCGTTTAAGGAGTTAGAGAGGTTGGCGAACACAATAGATATATATATATCTACTTACATAAATCAAATGCTTACTTTCAAAAGAATACTAATTAGGTAATATTACAGGTTCTAAACTAACAATACATAAACATACTACATACTATTAAACCAATTACTCATACTACTTAATACTAAATACTACATACTGGTACACAAAAAGGATACAGACTAAAATTTCAATGAGATGGTAGAGTGGATAAATAATGGTCTTTAATTTGACTTTTGAATTCAGCAATAGACTGAGCTTGCCTTATATTAACCGGAAGTTTATTCCAAAGTCGCGCAGCCTGAACAGTAAAAGAGCTGCCATAGAAGTCACTACGATCTACGATGGCTCGGCAAACTCAGCGTAAGATTTTCAGATGATCTGAGGTCACACGAGTGGGAGCAATGCAGGAACATAAAACGTTCCTTCAAATAGAGTGGGGTAAAGGAATTAAATAAAATGTTGTAAAGAAGAGATAGTATGTGAGTATCCCGGCGAAGACGAATAGGCAGCCACTTGAGTCTTGTACGAAATTGAGATATGTGATCATTTTTCGAAGACCGAAAATAAATCTTATACAGTAATTCTGGAGACGCTCAAGCTTACATAGCTGTTCCTCCGTAAGATCGAGGTAGCAGGCATCGGCATAATCAAGAATGGCCAAAAGTAGAGATTGTGCAAGCGTAACTTTAGTGGCAGTAGGAAGAAAATTACGTAGCCTTCGAAGAGAGCTACCGGATGCAAAGATTTTACGGCTTATAGATGCTAAGTGAGGTTTCCATGAGAGATTATTGTCAAGTATAACCCCAAGATTTTTAACTTCCTGACTGTATGGAACGACAATCCCTTCAAATACAATTTGCGGAAGTGTCGATAAATCCACCTTCGGTAGCATTCTGGAACTTCCTATTGTAATTGCCTGTGTCTTTGTGGGGTTGACTTTTAGGCCAACACGCTTGCTCCAAGCAGCTACACGACATAAATCACTAGTGTTATGAATGACTTGGGCCAGCTTGTCAACTGGAGCCTGTGCATAAATTTGGAAATCGTCTGCATAGAGGTGATAAGAAGAATTTAAAGAATTAGAAATGGAGTTCATAAATATAGCAAATAGAAGAGGAGATAGCACACCGCCTTGAGGAACACCAGCAATCGCGTTACACCACGAGGAGTAAGAATCGTAAATGTTCGTTATTTAACTGATTATTATTTTTGAGAATACTACAAAGTTGTTTATGTATGATTATACTTATATATTTATCTCGTGAGCAAAGTACAAGTGTATTTGATACGATAGTGTGATAATTAGATAAAAGATCGTGTATTTGCTACGGAAAAATATCAAATATTATATAATATTATATACAGAATTGTATGAAATTCCTAGGAATTATATTGACATGGTGTAAGGTATTTTTTTGTGGAAGGTAGTATTTGAAAGTGAATAATCGTCTGCCCACACGCTTATAATCTGTCTCTCTGTTACGGCACCCGTGCTTCATAGTTGTAAAATGAAATGTTATTACCATTATAAAGTTTTGAAGCAGTGATGGCTCATTGGCATTGGCTATGGACTGCCGTGCAGCAGGTCCATGGTTCAAATCCCGCCGCGGGCTTGTGCATCACCGCATGGTGGAAGGGCATTTTGGGAATGCCCGCCTGGCTAGCGACCACCCTCAAGTAGAAAATCTGTCGCCAAGCACCTAACAGTGTGTTCCGGCAGCAGTCCTTGAGAGCCAGTAAAATTACAGGCACATGAGACTTAACAACTATGTCTCATGTGACGGGTGCAGTGCAATTCATGTTGACGAAATGCATCTATTATAGGCAGAGGTTAGTCCACTTAACATCAGTCCAGGAGCTTGTACCGTCATAATAACATTTAAAAAAAAGTAAGGCTTATCAAGAACAATTCCACTGTTACATGTATATGTATAAGTTACACCATATTCTTAGTCTAGGTTCTTAAGCTAAATGCGTTGTTTATCAAGACTATCGCATGCATTTTTTTTTATGGTATCCGAGAGCTAACGAGCAGGCGGCTCACCTGGTGGTAAGTGATCACCGTCGCCCACGAACACCCGCAACACCAGAGGTGTCGAGGATGCGTTGCCGGCCTTTGAGGAGGGAATATGCTCTCTTCTTGAAGGCCCCTAAGTCGTATCCGTTCGGAAATACTGCACCTGGCAGCTGGTTCCATTTTGTGGCAGTGCGAGGTAGAAAATGCCGTGAAAATCGCTATTAAATAAATAAAATATTATATTATATAAAATATTTATTATAATAACTCTATTTGAATATTATAAATTAAACCGGCAAAAAACACTCACGTTGAGGATCGAATACGTCGACCCGGGTTTCGAGCATATCAGATGCTCATCATCAGGGCGAGTGCGCAGCTGCGTCTGCGAGCTCCCGGCGGGCACTGCGGAGCGCCGCTCGCGCGGCTCGGCTCGATACCGGCGCCGGCGGCGGCAGCGGGGAGCTGGGTGGGGGTGGAGCGAGTCCCGCGCTGCTGGTGCTAGGTGATGAAGTCCTAGCTTGCCCGGCTGAAGACGGTGGGCCTACTTCGTCGTCTGTGATCTCATCAGCATCATCAGCACACGTACCGTGACATACAATACTGACTGTGTCGCTCTCTATACTGCCCGACAACTTTTGCGTCGAGGTGACATTAAGGGTAGGAATCCAGGCTGGGTGATTGGTGGAGGTATGTAGATGACATCTTCGCAATTATAGACAAAGAAGGATTATCTGGTTTTACGGATCACCTCAATAACTTACATCATAAGATCAGCATCACCGTAGAAGAAGAAAAGGAAGGGGTATTGCCGTTCTTAGATGTGCGTGTTATCCGGATGCCAGACAACAGTCTGACGCACACGATTCATCGAAAACCGACACACACGGATCGATATCTTCATGCTAGCTCACATCATCATCCTGCACATTTGTCCTCCGTACCAAGAGCATTGATGGACCGAGCACTTAGGCTATGTGACCCTCCATACATAGAAAAAGAGCTCCAGCACGTGAGAGGGGTACTGGAGGACAACGGATACAGTTGGCGACAATGTTGCCGCTGGGCTAAGACAAGTGAACGTAAGCGACCAACAAGAGTGGAGCGTTCTCCTGCTTATCTTCCGTTTGTAAGAGGAATAACGGACAAAATCGGATATCTCTTGCGACGGAAATATGATATCAGAACGTTCTTCCGTCCACCTGGTCAAATAAGACAGATGCTACGTTCACCGAAGGACAAAGACCGCCTTAACGTACCGGGCGTATATAAAGTACCATGCGACTGTGGCAAGAGTTACGTGGGAGAGACTAGACGCAACATTGCTACTAGACTGACCGAACACATTAGGAGCATTAAGAACATGGACATTACTAAATCGGCCCTTGCGGAACATGCTCATCTCTTGGACTCCAATCATTATATTCGTTTTGATAAAGCCTCCGTATTAGCTAGAGAAAAGTTTTATGTGCCTCGCAAAATACGTGAGGCTATAGAAATCAACCGACATCCCAATTTTAACAGAGATGGGGGTTGGACGCTACCACCAGCCTGGATTCCTACCCTTAATGTCACCTCGACGCAAAAGTTGTCGGGCAGTATAGAGAGCGACACAGTCAGTATTGTATGTCACGGTACGTGTGCTGATGATGCTGATGAGATCACAGACGACGAAGTAGGCCCACCGTCTTCAGCCGGGCAAGCTAGGACTTCATCACCTAGCACCAGCAGCGCGGGACTCGCTCCACCCCCACCCAGCTCCCCGCTGCCGCCGCCGGCGCCGGTATCGAGCCGAGCCGCGCGAGCGGCGCTCCGCAGTGCCCGCCGGGAGCTCGCAGACGCAGCTGCGCACTCGCCCTGATGATGAGCATCTGATATGCTCGAAACCCGGGTCGACGTATTCGATCCTCAACGTGAGTGTTTTTTGCCGGTTTAATTTATAATATTTAAATATGTGTGAAACTCACGAGAATTTCAATTCAAAAACTCTATTTGAGTGTGAAAACTCGCCAGGTAATCTCAAATTGCCCCACCACCATGCTGTCAAGCTCAAGCCCGCATCGATATTCGCACCATGGACGCCCAGCGCTGCAGTCCATAGCCATTGCCACTAGGCCATCGATGTTTCAAGTAACGTGACAAAGTTCGATTTGGATTCACAATAATAAAAATTTACATAAACATAAAAATATTTATTTTCAATATTTTAACTAAATATACCTACCTACATACGTATTGATCTTCATCATCATCATCAAGTATTGCAACCCTTGATTCCAATATTTAATGATAAACAATCATATAATATTGCCTGACGACATCAAAAATAACCAGAATAAATAAAGGCCCTAATCCATTTTAAAAACGTAAATACATAACTATATATTTAACTAAATCAGCAATACAATAAACATCTATTTAATTGTGCAACAAGAGAACAAAGATTGTTTTTGCTGCGAATGCTGAATTGTAATTCCGAGTAAGCGTAGGATTCTAGCGTATAGGGATTTTATGTTCAGGGATTTAAAATTCTTTGGTCTCGTGTTGCTCATACAACTCCTCACCTCAGAAGTGGCAACATAATAGAGAATGTAATCGTACTTGCCTAGTTTTCACGTAACTTTTCAGTAAGGATATTTTATTTAGCATTCTGAACATGTTGTTTTAATTCCTCTGACGTTCAATCAGTACCTCCGTGGCCACCCACGGAGGTATTCACTCATACTCACTCATATTTGTTTAATTATTTTGTATAATAAAATCCTTTTAACTGTAAGTATGATTCGCGCTACTTTTGTAAAGATGCGTTTTGAAACTGCAACCTAAATAGTCGGTTTCGATATTTAAGATTGTAAAACTATAAATAATTATGTACATGAAAAACATTTTCAGCGCCTTTTCATCATTTTAAAAATATTACAAATACAAAATGATATGAAAATATATAATATTTATGCAGACAAATTGCAAGTTATAACCCGCATGCCAATGAAAAGCTATGAGCCTTTTTGAACGATTGTTATCTGGTTTTTGTGGAATTCATTGTAGGTATTCTAAATTCAAAACTCTCGCAGCTAAGTCGCATGGTGCTCACTGTTTTCCAGCAGCAAAACCTGCTTGTTTAAGCTGCAGAAGTGAAAATAAATATAAATTATTGTCAAGCCAATGTCACAAACATTTTTCATAATTAAAAGACATTACTTTGGGTTCTGGTAAAACCTTCATATCTCATACCTATACGATAATTTATGATGACTTTCGTCCTTATTCTAGGCTTATTTACTCGGAGGGTATTTATTATTATTTTTACGTTAATGTGTGGTAAAACAAAATATAAAAAAATTACGAGAGGAAAAATTGTAGTCATCTGTGGGTACATAATTTTTCCTCTCGTATAGAGGATAAATTATGGTCAACATTTTTCCTCTCGTCAATTTGTAATGATAATATAATCCGCTGAGCATGCGTTATTGCTAAAATAAAAATATTAAAAATTACAGTCTTACGACAGTTATCTGTTATATGTAAATGCCGAGGAGATTGTGGTGTCGTTTGCCTTACAAAAATAAGTCAAGGAGATTCTTAATAAAACCTTTTTGGTGTTGGCGGTCTAATGCGATGTAGCTAAAGGCAATGGCCTTTTGTAGGACCACGTACCCAATAGGAAAAATGAAACCCTATTAATGAGACCCCACTGTCTGTCTGTCCGCCTGAATGACATACCTATACAAAACTGTCATTTTGATATATCGTGTAACATAAAAAGTAATATTGGACCAGAAACTAAATTATTTTTCTGGCTCCAATACACGATGAACAATTATTTTGCACACTATAACTATTTACCTCAAAGACTATAACCGAAAAACCAGTATTATGCACACTGCACTATGTAAATGTCTAGAGCTCATTGAGTTTTTTATTTCTGCGCGTGCAAAAGTGAAATTTAACCAGTTGCGCGCGAAAGTATAATTTACGAGAACGAGAGGAATAATTATAGTCATGTGCAGGTTACGAACCCCATCCACCCCATATTTTTAATCTCGTAATTTTGTACCTAATGTCAGCGCATGCGATATTGCAAAAATAAAAATAATAAAACAGTTAATAATATTGTCAATTTTACTTACAAGTATATGGAACATAGTCATATGTCACTCGTTATATTCGTTCATTATTCTTATATCGGCTTGATATCCTCGTATCTATTATAAAATGCTTATAGACCCTCGCCTGCGGTTCGGGCTTACTACACCTTAGTCGGGATTCGAATGATTCACTTTTCCCAATAGTTTCTTTATGTAGGTACTATTTTAGATCCATATATGTAATTAAAACTATTAATATTAATCATATAATATTTTATGACCTTTTAAATTAAATAACAATTTAACTCCTAAAATGAATCATATATTTATCAGCGTTTAGGTACCATTTCCTGTAATTTAGTGCATTCCTTCCTACTTAAAACTGGGACAGGATTGGCCTGTGACCGACCAATACCATCTCACTTCCGATCCTTTCAAACAATCGATTTTTAACAGAGAACAATCCTTCACCCAATGTGGACGGATTCATTTTTTTTTTTTTTTATTTTTTTTTTATTTAGGTTCGCAAACTGGACGTTACAACAAAATAGCATAAACATAACATAAACACGAATACAGCAAGTTGAACGGCCTTCATTATCAGCCATAGCGTCCACAGTTAAACAAAAGCATCTCACATTAGATGTGGCTTGCTATAATCCCACAGGCAGGCGTTTTGGGGAACGCAGTGGAAAATGGCAGTTATTCAGAAGGCGCTGCTGCCTACCTTTTGGTAAATTTCCTTCGTCGCCATTACGATTCCCACACTAAAAGATATCGGGGAGCGGAAAGCAAAATTCGAGCCTGACACCCACCGGGCACGTTCTGAATTGTACCAGAACATTATGATAGTTGTCGGAAAGTAATTAAACAACCGGATAACTCCTGGTTTTAGACAGAGCCTACGCGGCATCTTAGCCATAAAAGCACAGCCATTGAAAGCAGGCCTGGCCACACCTTATTCCTAAAACCATCTGACGGTTAATAGCGAAAGTTTGATAATTGTTAATCCATCCTCAACCATGATGAATACGGCTATTGCTCTCGTGCAAATATAATAGTGCCTCGGCGAGAGATGGCGCACTTTTAAAATATTGATATAATCTTAAAGTAACTAGTCGTTTGTCGACAGAAAAATACAAAAATATCTAATTGAAGAATCAACACGTAAAGTTGGTAGTTATATGTGGTTATATGTTATTTAATCTGCATATACGGTGGTATAATGAGTTTCAAAAGCTAACAACATCTAGTAAAAAAATGTAATGAAATTTTTAGAAAAGTAATACAGCTGCACTATATCTAGTCATGTAAATAATTGAAATATATGTTTAAAACTTTTACAAGTGAAATGTAATGTCATCGCTGCCTTTGTGTGTTGATCAGAACTATTTTTGTAAGATTAAATGTAACACTTCATCTTTGCGACGTGAATTCGGCGAAATTGTATTTATAGTGACTATATTTTCAAACGTGTTTCACTTGCAATGCAAGTACCTAGAGAAGACTAAGCTAAACCACGCCACTACCATTGACGTCACGGTCGACTTGATGGAGACAAGGCCGACTTACACATTACTCCTCCTCTCCCCCTCTATTCCTCTATGGTTTGTAGCTACATTACTGCTTCGAGGCAATACATCTTACGCTGTGGTAGTACCCGACACAAAATACCCTTACTGAAGAGGACTACCACCTATCTAAGTATAATTAAAAAAAAATATATTGCATCACTTTAAATATAACAAAAAATTACATAAACATAGGGAAGATTTCAATTACGTAACTTTAACTGTATCAGCCGTATCGTCCACTGCTGAACACAGCCTCCCCTATAAAGGGGATATTTGCCATAATCCCCACGCTTGGCAGGAGGCTTGGGGATCGCAGTGTAGGATGGCAGTTTTTTGGTATGGGGAAGTGCAATTCTAACCCGGTACCCCACGGGGATCATAATCTATGTCATATATATCTAAGCAAATTTCTAATGTCAGTTACATAATCACAATCTATTATTCGATACATCTATATGGCAGGAAAAACGTATGGGTCGAGTTCTCAGTGAAAACAGGTGACATGGTACCATATTTTGCGACTTTAGGCATTGATAGCCGTGCAGTAATAGCTATGTAGATATGTAACTTCATATCTTGATGTGTTATCTGTCAAAAAATATAATTTTATAAGCATTAAAAAATGTTCATTAACAATTTTGTAATCATTGGATAGATTGTTATTGTACTACTAACGCCATCTGTTGGAAAACCAAAGAGTTAAGATAACATCGCTGCAACAAAAAATAAACTCAATACTAGGTACAATCATCGTAGTTAATCTACTTAACACTAGAGGGCACCACTTGAATCAGGTCAAAATAAACGCGAGCTAATAATTACAATATTTTTATCTCGATTTACGTATAATCATCGTATATCTTAGTTGCCGGGGTACTCGTAACGCGATTACAACATTACTTTACGATCTAAGCCATGGGTGAAACCTAATATAGTGTAAATAAATGGCTGCACAATTTCTAACTTTTAATAAATATATCTGAAATCCATATTCCTTAATCTTATATTTTACAGTATCTTTACTTATAAATAAAACACAATTCATATCAAAATAAGAGCAGTTGCTGTGCCTCAATCTGTAATCTCCTTACCCGTATTCCTTATTCGTAAGTTTTATTACTGATCACCAAAATATACAAAATTAATAGCTGACCCGGCAAACGTTGCTTTGCCATATAAGTAATTTTGGCTATTAAAAAATAAGGGTTGATCGTAGAAGGGTGAAAATTGAGGATTGTATGTATTTTTGTACGTTGTATCATAAAAAAATAGATATTAAAAATTTTGTCTAAAAAATAAAATTTAGGGGTGGACTACCCCTAACATTTAGGGGGATGAAAAATAGATGTTGGCCGATTCTCATAGATACCGGATAAGCACAAAAAATTTCATCAACATCGGTCAAGCCGTTTCGGAGGAGTATGGCAACGAAAACTGTGACACGAGAATTTTATATATAAGAAGATAAGTACGCGAACATTTTTTTTCAATTCTTTTCTCTCCCTCTGTATAATCTTAGAATGACTCTTCTTCAATTTCTTGCCACTTTTATTAAGTTCTAAGTTTTAGAATGTCTGTCTGGATTGTCCGTTTTCCTGCTGATCAAGATTGTTGGGGTAAAATTTGAGTAGCCTCTTCACGTCATGGTATTACGCTTGTAATTGTTGTTATTGATGACGGAACACATTCAAATGTTTTCATTAAAAAATTGCGTATCCCGGGAGAAAACTAATTGTATTAACACGTATGCCCACAAAAAGGAGAGTTATGTTTTCAGGGTTCATGTATGTTTGTGAGTTTCTTTTTCCACCGTAACTTCTAAACCCCTTAACCGATTTTATTGTATGATATATTATTAGATTACTCTTGATAACGCAGGTAACAACACTAAGTACATGAAAAAGTAAAAAAAACTCGTTATTTTGTAATGTAATTCGCTAAGCAGGCGTTATTGCAAACATAACAATATAAAATTATAAGGTTGCGTCATCAGATACAAGTATAAAACCAATTGAAAAAGATCTTGTTTGTAGTACAACGTAAGTTGAACGCTCCATCGCTTCATCCCGATACGATGGTTGCAGAACGAGAGCAAAAATTAGAGTTATGAGTCATTGTGTCATGTTAGCTCAATTAGTTAGAGCATACACCGGCTAAAGGGGTGTATGGACGCGGGTTCGAATCCCGCACATGACTATAATTTTTCTCTCGTGAATTTGTAATGTTGTAATGTGGCGGATTTTAATCGCCATATTGGCAGACACACATTTAACGAAAATAAATAAGTTGCCGTCGGGTTTTTGACTATACAAATAATTTATAATTGTTATGATTCATTAACAAAACAAATACAGAATATAGAAGTATTTTATGAGGCCATCTTCTTCCACTACCTCGAATTTCAATAGTTTCCAATATCGCATAAATATTAAGGCACTTTTGAAATCATCTAATCCTAAATGACCGTTACAGTTTCAGTTGTATATTCTATTCCCGTATGCCTTATTATATTACTTATTCAACATCTTCACAAAATATACAAAACAATTAACAACAATAAAAATATTACTAATTACCAACATCACGAACATTTTCAATACATTTCGTAAGTCTTTCAAGGGATTCTTTTCCCTCTGACTCCTATCTAAAACTCCAGTTATTTTAATACCTTTACTCGTATTCGTTTTTAGTATATTCGTATTCTTTACTCTTTATTCGTACGCTTTATTACTGATGTAACATCTCCACTAAAATATACGAAACAATTAACAACAATAAAACAATTACCAACTAATTAATTACCAACATCACGAACATATTTAATACATTTCGTTAGTCTTTCCAGGAATTCTTTTTCCTTTGACGCCTATCTCAAACTCCAGTTATACCTTTTCAACACCCTTGCTCATAAAGTGAGCGTTATTATATAGTTCTTAGGGCCATAAACCGAACTATAACACCCTCGTGCATACTAATATTATATACTAGTGCGTAATAGAATTATACCTTCAAAGTTATGTTAGTACCTAACTGCAAATTATATGCGAGTAAACAGAGCATTTTCAATTTAATCGGGTAATACTGATTTGTAACACCAAAGAGTTTTATATGTAATCAAACATCATACATTTGCCGCGCGCAAAAAAAAACTTGCGCGCTATTTTCCATAACTTTCGTATGTTGTTTGTATCGCATTTGTGCATTATATATTTTTTCCTCGCAAGGGTGTTGAATAAGTGCGTATGAAACCCGTGAGCAACTTGCTCATTATACACTCGGCTGATTTACGATCTCCTACCGCTCGGGCTGCAACATACAGCCTCGTGTATAATGAGCAACTTAGCTCACTTGTATCATAATCTACTATTACTCATATTCGTTTTTAGTATATTCGTATTCTATCCTCTTTATTCATCATTACTGATGTAACATCTCCACTAAATTTTTTTTTTTTTTTTATGCCTGATAGGTTAGCCTTTGACCACTATCTCACCTGATGGTAAATGATGACGTGGTCGAAGATGTTGTTCAGGCTAACCTAGAAGTACTGGCTCTCAAGGACAGCTGCCGGAACACACCGTTAGGTGCTTGACAACAGATTTTCTACTTGAGGGTGGTAGCTAGCCAGGCGAGCACTCGCAAAATGCCCTACCACCATGCTATAACGACTGCCATCCTAAGATGACAACCGGGACCGACGGCTTAACGTGCCCTCCGAAGCACGGAAACGCTCAGTAGTAATGTCACTAGCGGTCACCCATCCAACTCATGACCGCGCGCGACGTTGCTTAACTTTGCTGATCGGTTGAGAACAGCTAAGTAAACTTCGCTACCAGCGCTTCAAAAATACATAACAATTAACAACATAAAATAATTTTTTTACAGCTACGCGTACATTTTCTTCAAGTCTTTTCTCAGAATCTTCCCCGACGCAGTTTTGGGTATATCATTAACAAAGACTACCTCTTCGATTTTCTTGTATACTGCTACTTTACCAGCGACGAATTCTTGGAGTTCTTCTTCAGTAGCTGTTTGTCCGTTTTTCTTGATGATGAAAGCTTTTGGCGCTTCACCGTAGAACTCGTGGGGTACACCAATGACGGCAGCATCTTGGACTGCTGGATGGGATCTGAGGATGCTCTCAAGTTCTGCGGGAGCTACTTGCATGCCTTTTACCTGGTGATGGAAAATATTAGGCTTTATAGATTCTTTTAATGTTGTTGTATTGCGAAAGGGCTAATGATAAGTGAATGCTCCAACCGAAAGGAAGTACAGACCACCGTACTGAATAAGCAGGATTGTCTACTGCTGAAAACAGCCTCCTCCATTATGGTGGGGTTTGCCATAATCCCCACGCTTAGCAGACGTCTTGGGGATCGCAGTATGAGATATCAGTTCCTCAGAAAGCGCTGCTGCCCACCTCTTACGACACCCATGGGTAGAGTGGGTGTGGTGACATTCTGGCCCGGCACCCCACGGGCATTGTTTTATTATGTAACTATGACATTGATCTTACTATATTGTTTGGTCTTTCTTTATATTTTTTGTTGTTTTATTATTCCGTAATAAGCACAGCAGCCCATCTGGTGATTAGAGGTAACCTATGCCTATAACTATACAGATAAATGTCATTACAAGTGATGAACTGCACTGCAAATGTTGAGCGCAGTGTAATTGACATAAAGTAGTAAAGGCTCATGTGCCTGTAATTTCACCGGCACATATTTTACAAAAAGGTACAGAATAATACGAACATTACTTCTTGAAATAGGTGAAGAACATCTAACGGAATAATTCGCTCCAAATATTATTATTAGTGGAGTGTTGCTGCACATTTGGACAATAATAGAGTTCAGTGATTTGATTTTGATTTTTGAAGTTCTTTATTAACATAAGTAGAAACATGTCATGTACAACTCAGCGCTAGAAACTAAGTTACAACTATCGTTATAATTGTTTATTTTACAGGCTAGGATCGCCTCTTAAAACTTATAAAACAAAATGTTAACATTTAACTAGTTCTCATTAAATCTTGAGTTATAGAGGGTAGTTACAAATAAAGAGACATGAACTATCTTACGTGCTACTGTGTCTTTTCGTACGTTTATATCATAGCTATAAAAGGTTTTTTATTAATTATTAATAGAGTTCAGTAAAGACGGCCTTGTGGCAATGCAATATACTGATTCCTCCATACCCCTATTATCATTGGACAACAAGACCCTCTGATGGCTGTCATCCTTTCATGGTTGACATTCCTCCAGTTCGCGAAGCGTTTCGCTTCCACATTTATCATCCGTACAGCGAAGGAGTGGAACTCATTGCCCGCGTTTTCGTTTCCCGAGCAGTACAATTTGGGAGTCTTCAAGTCTATAGTGAATAGGTATCTTCTAGGCAAGTATGCTACATCTTCGGCCGCATCATCACTTTCCATCAGGTGAGATATGGCCAAATGTTTGCCTATCATGCATAAAAAAGGGTTCATAGTTGTATTCTTGTTCTTAGTTTGATCTTTTCCGCGTGGTGGTAGAACATTTTATGAATGATCGTCGAGCTAGCACAAAATCTGTCGCTAAGCACCTAACTTGTATTCTGGCAGCTGCCTTTATTTTAAAATATCCTATAGGCATTAACCACTACATGTACCTATCCTTGTTAACAGAATTCTGCTTGATACTCGTAATTGAATCATGTTATATTCAACTAGTTTAAAATAATTATTATTTCATAGTTATTTTGATATTTATTTACACTTTGGCTTCAATTGTCTATGATAAAATTCCGAACGCTATACGTGAAGTAAATAATATAATAATTTTCAACAAAAAGTTATATGACTTCCTAGTTTTCAAGGCCTACTATACAATTCCCCGTGGGGTGCCGGGTTAGATCCCCGTGGGGTGCCGGGTTAGAATTGCACCTCCTCATATCATCCCGTTGTCGTAAGAGGCGACTAAGGGAAAAATACGGGAAGGTGGGCAGCAGCGCCTTCTTAAGAACTGCCTTCTTACACTGCGATCCCCAAGCCGCTTGCCAAGCGTGGGGATTATGGCAAATACCCCCTAACCCCTATTTAGGCTGTGTTCAGCAGTGGACGATCAGGCTGATACAGTATAGTACAGTACTATACAATTAATGAATTCTTAGATGAGAAAAATATGTTAATTTCCTAATGTTTGTGACTATTTTGACAATATACCTGTAAATGCATAGGTAATACTTGTATGCGTAAACCGGGCCCTAACGAGACTATTTGTATATTATAATACCTAACACTGTAACCTAGGACCACAAGTAAATAAATTTCATTTCATTTCATTTTGCATTACGTTGATTGGAGCATCGCTGCAACTTCACAATTGAATTCTGTTCGTTTCTATTTGTCATTTGATTTGAGCCATATGTGAGTGAAAATTCGTCAGCAACACAACCTTGTTTGTTGGTTCTGGTAAGCACTAATGTCACCAAGACTTGATTAGATCAGTGGAAGCGCAGCTTTCAATTTTCATCTCTTTTAGCTAGCTATAGCTTTCTTTTATTGCAAAGTGGCAGCTCCTCTTAAAATTTGAAGGAATTTTAAAGCAGTAATGGCTCAGTGGCATTGGCTATGGACTGCCGCGCAGCAAGTCCATGGTTCGAATCCCGAATTCGAATGGGTTTGAGCTTCACCGCATGGTGGAAGGGCATTTTGAGAATGCCCGCCTGGCTAGCGACCACCCTCAAGTATAAAATCTGTCGCCAAGCACCTAACAGTGTGTTCCGGCAGCAGTCCTTGAGAGCCAGTGAAATTACAGGCACATGAGACTTAATAAGTATGTCTCAAGGTGACGGGCACAGTACAATTCGTGATTTGTGACGAAATGCATCTGTTATAGGCAGAGGTTAGTCCGCTTAACATCAGGTGGGCCTCGAGCTTGTTCTGTCACAATAACATAAAAAAAGAAAAAAATATATAGTTCTACGAAATGAGTTCTCTCAGTAGCACCACTACGAGATTTAAGGATGCAATGAACAAGCCTCTTACGCCGAACCTTTAAGTTACTGATGTTCTGCGGCTGGTGGACAAATTTTTTTTAATTTTTTTTTATTGCTAATTTTAAGTAAGCCATTATTGGTAAGCCTTTGACCACAATCTCACCCGATGGTAAGTGATGATGTGTTGGAAGGTGTAAACAGGCTTAAACTAGAATTACTGGCTGTCAAGGATAGCTGCCGGAATACACCGTTAGATGCTTAGTGACAGATTTTCTACTTGAGGGTGGTCGCTAGCCAGGCGGGCGCAAAATTCCCTTCCACCATGCGGTGAAGCTCAAGCCCGAAGATTCGAACCATGGACCTGCTGCGTGGCTGTCCATAGCCAATGCCACTGTGCCATCACTGCTTCATACTAATTTCTCAATAAAAAATTGAATCTCTGATCGAATTTATACCTTGATCAGCTCCTTTATCCTGTCAGTAATGAAGACGCCAGAACCAGGTTTGAAGTAGCCCAAGTCTCCAGTTTTGAAGAACCCGTCATCAGTCATAGTGTCAGCAGTAGCTTGTGGATTCTTGTGGTACCCCTTCATTATCATTGGAGATTTGACGCACATTTCTCCTGGCTGAAAAAACGAAGATAGAATACTGATTAACAGTGAACAGGCAAAGAATCTAAAGACTGTTCCATATACTTCTCATTAAACTTCGTTGAAATGTTTTGTGCAAACAAAGTATCATAGAAATAATACTTTGGACGCAAGGGACCATACAGCGAAAAACTTATCTGAATCCCTTCACTATACACGCGTCTACAGTGAAATAATAATAATGGTATATAAAACTGGAGTAAAGGTCTACTCATTTCCTAAGGTTACTTATAGCACGCAATATACTAAATTAAGTGTTAGGGCCACTTAGGCAACGGAGGACATGAGGATTATTATTGGTTACCAACTATGCCAACAGCAATGACATATAAACTGAAAAAGGAGCTCCTCCGAGCCGACTGGTCACTGAGGAGGCGAAAGACCACAGTCGAGAGGAAAAGTCGTTGACTGACCGTATTACTATGTTGGTCCGACGATTTGTTTGACGTTTATATGCCAGATATGAAAAGAACACTGTTCACAGCTTACTGTCAACCATTTTGCTCGTGCAGCCTTTCGGTGCACAACGGGCATACAGTGACCTCCGTATCCAGTATAATAACAGGTTTACGGGTCTGAAAGGACAGCCACGCTGCTTTAGTGAACCTGATATGTTTGCTGAAGCGAGGCTAGATGGTTTCCACGCCATTATTCGAAAGAGATGCGCCTCACTTACGAGAGATGCATCTCGAACAGTATTCTAATATGTAGTACATTATGCAAGACGCGAAGTTGTTTATAAAAATCGAGACGGGTTTTAGGCCTGAGAAAGATCTAAATGGAGTAGAGATTGTAATAAAGAACGCGCACGAGTTTCATACGACGTTTTTCAACACACTTGCGAGGAACGAATACGAAATTTCGATACGAAAATATTTTCTTGATCTTTTTGATAGCAATAATAATCTGGTTAAGAAGATTTGTAATTAAATCTTCTAAAGTTCTACTTCAGTAGTTAAAAAACTCCTTAGGATTTTTTTATATGAAAAACGAACGAAACAAACTACAATCTCCTCGGTGAGAAGTGTGGATTTGTGGAAACGTTGTTTTTTTCTATTGAAAACACTAGTGCGGTGAAGTAAAAAAAAGCACGAGTGCGTAATAGACTATATTATGACCATAGTTTATATAGATTATGACACTAAAATCGGTGCATTTAAAGGTTACGAGCGAGTGTGTTGAAAAAACATTAGCAAAACGATGGGATAGCCTGATGTTACACAATTGGATGTTCACATTATGGGTTTTCTACATATCTTGTTTCAATCTGATCTTATTTGTTTATATTTTGTTTGTTTTTGAGTTATTTTATGTGAAATAACTAATATATAGCGGGAATAGATTTAAGAGACTGTTGAATAAACTAGACTGTCTCCAGAAGACGTTACGGTTGGGTTCACTGATATTTTCTCTTGATCCTATTATATCCAAACCCTCATGTGAGGTCGGTTCAACACGTCACAGAAAAATCAACACAATTAGAAATATTTTACAAAATTACAAATTTACGAGAGGAAACTATAGTCAAGTAAGGGATTCAAATTCGCGTCATCAACCATATTTTTTCAAATGTTTCAGGACATAATTTCAAAACATTTTGGCTTCATTTTGTATATATTCATGATCGTTGCCTTCCTAACCGACATTCCAATCGCTTCGATTGCAAACGATAATTTTTCGCATCAATAATAGTAATTCGCGTAAACATTGAAAACCTCATAAACTTTTTAAAGCGTTCGTACCGTTTCGGGGACCATTTAAATAAATATTATGCCAATAGATTATGTTTTGCCTACGTGTCGAGTGCTCTTGTGTTATTCTAGGTATTCAATTGTTTTTTATGTAAATCCACTTTTTCAGGCCTGACTTGCTAATTGCTAATGTCATGCAAATTAACGATAACAAAGACGACGATGTTATTGTTATTTTTTTGGAAATAATACGTTTATAAAAACACGGACTAAAACTTAAGAATGATTTAATTGTCACTGGGCAGTTTTTTGGAGTGAATAATAGTAGGTTGCATAATTAAGATTTTCTTATACGACTTCGTGAAGTCACCGAATAGTGCTCCTAGCATAATCTTTATTTTTAGCGCGAGTAATTGATAATTAACGAATAGATTCAGGCGTTACTTTGCGGAAATCCCTATTTAATAATAAAATATGTTAAAATTTTTAAAATATGTTAAGAAAACATCAAATCAATATTTCTCGTTCGTGCGCTCATAGAGTCAAGACCTCCTGAGGATGCTTCGTGTAGAATCGAAACGCGTCGAAAATTCTTCCGGTTTGGCTGCGTGAATTAGTTTAGTAGTAAAGTGTTTTATTAAAATATTAATTAGATGATTTCTTAAAATATTTTAAAAATATTTGTTATTATTAATTGATAATTTAATTTATAAACACAGCAGGAAGTAAATATTGTACTGTAACTCATTTTAATGGGTAGTAAAAATGTATTTATTGTTTGAAAATATAAACTTTTTAAAGCGTTCGTATCGTAGTTAGCCTACCGTTCAGCAATGTTTGCTGCTGTGACTTGGATGGGTAAACGAACACTAGTAGCGGGTACTGCTGAGTGCTTTCATACACTGTGTAAGTAAATTTAGACTAACTTTAACTTTAAACTTTTGGTCTTTTTTTAATATAAGAGAAGATTAGCGGCGGACAATTAAGATATCTTAGATAACACATTATTTACGTGAATTAGTTCACAATATTTTCTATCTCCTTTAAAATTAGAGAATTAATAAAGTAAAAACACTCACTTGACCAATAAGGACAGCTTGGCTGGTGATTGGATCAATAAACTTGAGCGTGACTCCAGCTATGGGCACTCCACAGGCAGAATAGTCAATATTTTTGGTCTTCTTAAACGTCGAAGTACCCAAAGACGTAGTTTCAGTCGCGCCGAAGCCTTGGTTGAACTCTATGTCTTTCTGAAACGTTAATTTTAAAACACATAAAGGCTATTTTTACTATCATATTCATAGTATCTGAGCGACCTAGCCTCACTCGCCATTTTTTATAGCGAAATCTCACAGTTTTGAAGTACCAGTAGGTATACGGGTTATCGGAAAATGCTAACAACCTCTTAGAGTTGACTTCTGTTAGTCCTAACAAAAATTTTGATGTGAAAGTTTTTTTCTTTTAAAGAATAAAAATACTTTGTTTTTGATATTATATTACTTTGCTCGATGTAAATATTCAAAACTCTATTCAAAAGGAGCGCGGCGCGGTCCAGTGTTGCCGCGGCGGGCGCTCTTGGCTCGGAGAGACTAAAACTGTAAAACTGCTTATGAATGTAACGATTCATATGAAATTTTACACCATAGATAAAAGTTTTAGCTATTGTGTAAAATTGCGTTGTTTTTTTCAGGAAATATACCTAACTTAATAAACTTAAAAGCAAAACCTTGGCTATAATATACAAAATTTGATCCGCAGTGTTACAGCCGTTTCTGAGATTACACGAATAAATATACAATAGTTTCTCGTTTAAAGTTATGAGATCGGGGATATTTGGCATGGTGGTAGGGCATTTTTCGAATGCCCGCTTGGCTAGCTACCACCCTCAAGTAAAAAATCTGTCGCCAAGCACCTAACGGTGTGTTCTGGCAGCTGTCCTTGAGAGCCTGTAATTCTAGGTTAGCCTGAACAACATCTTCGACCACATCATCACTTACCATCAGTAGAGATAGTGGTAAAAGGCTAACCTATCAGGCGTAAAAAAACATACATAAAAATGTATGTATGCGTCAAGCAGCGGACGTCTAACCGTAACCAATTTCCTCAATGATGTTCTTGTTTTGTTTGTCAAAATAATTGTACGGATCCTACTTAGCGGCGGGGAGAAGAATGGCGTTTGTATCACTGATAGGCTAGCGTTTCGATCTCAATCGTTGGTAGGTGTTGATGGAGATGAACATAATAAACGAGCTGGGCGGAGAATGGGAAATTGTTCTTTAGATAATTGCTACAAGAAACGGTTAAAAAAAAGAATATTTACGATCTTTCATGAATTGGGCCCCCTAAAAATGATCTTTTTGGTTATATATATACCGCAGTCTCCCCTGACAGTATATAGGTAAGTGACGACGCGGTCGACGGTGGAGCATGCTTGCCTAGAAATTACTTATTCACTCTATATGAATCCAGATCCAGAAATCCAGATTGTAGGTCTCGGGTAACAAAGACGCTGGGAGGGTGTTCCATTCCTTGGCTGTCCGTATTTTGAAGGTGTACGGAAATCGCTTTGTGCGGACAGGAGGAATGTGAACCATATACGGATGCCGTGATTCCATACGTCTTGTTGTCCGGTAGTGGAAAGGAGATGCAGAAATTAAATTATGCAACTCCATCGCACAATCTCCGAAATGTATCCTGTAGAACACTGAAAGACCGGCCACTTTGCGACGATTTTCAAGGCTTTGGACTCTGGTCTTCACTAAAGAATCGCAGTCGATGAGGTTTTTTGCACGTTTTTCAATGGAGTTTTGTGACTTTTGTGTCCAACATTCCACATAAAGTGAGAAAGTATATGATCTTCAGACTTGTAACTTCCGTTTCCGTTTAGGAGCCGGAATAAATACGATGTGTCTACGAGATAAAGCCCCTGTGATTTACGTATGTATAAGTGATATTACGAGAGATCCGTTTTCCCCTTTGGGTGCGGAATCCTATAAATTGTTCATAATGTTCCCATTACGGTTAGCATATTTGCGCATTTTTAATAACAAATGCCTTGTGTACTTAGCTGTACCGTCCGCACGGAAATTAATGAAATACTTCCTATACCGTGAAATTGACATAATTATTTTTACAATTAACAGCCTGTGCAAATTGATAATTAAAACTGTACGTTAGTATATTTGCTTTTATTTATTTTATCTTTTCTACGATCAAATAATGGGTACAGGTAAATTTAAATAAGTTGTAATTTATTTTATTTCTCAAATAAAATACTACCCGACCATATAAAACTACGCTTTGGTCGTAGAAAACAAAATTAACCTCAATTTATAAATATGATACAAGCACTATCAAATGCTAAGCGAAAATCTAATTTTAAAATTTAAGCGAACATAATTTTACATATCGTGCGAGGATCGAACCTTAGATCAGGGAACAAGGAAGATAGGTAATGGAGACGTGGCACGTGCGAACGCATCTGGCTTAAATCAGGCTTGTTTTTTTTTTATGCCTGATAGGTTAGCCTTTGACCACTATCTCACCTGATGGTAAGTGATGATGTGGTCGAAGATGTTGTTCAGGCTAACCTAGAAGTACTGGCTGTCAAGGACAGCTGCCGGAACTCACCGTTAGGTGCTTGGCGACAGGCTTTCTACTTGAGGGTGGTAGCAAGCCAGGCGGGCTTTCACAAAATGCCCTACCACCATCCAAAGATTAAAAAAAATTCGTAAGAAAACATTGCGCGCTTAGTACAAATCAACAAACGAATCAGTTCTTTCGATGACGCAATGCATCCGCGGTTTAATAGCTCTATCTGTGAGTGTGACTAGTGACCAGAGGCTATAGTCACAGGCTGAAGCGCAACCCATTTTTGCATGTTTACGATCAGTTAGTTTGCAGCGAAAGTCTTGGTGTGCGTGGCAAAATATGCGTATGTATGCCATACTTACGTACTACGTTTCTGATGTGAGAGTGAAATGGGTGAGAGAGACGCGGCAATACTTTTATGTGAAAAAACACTGGCTGAAGGCAAATTTCTCTATTTCTCTGATCTGTGAATCGAACCCACGGTTTTATGCTCATGGGTTATCAAGACTAGCTCGGCTAAGTCGAAATTTTATGCTCAAAATTTACTATCATAACCGTCACACGGATTCGATTACCGACCAACAAAATCTTCTAATCAAAATATGAAAATGTGAACATCATTTGCTATTTCTATGACCACGTGTATTTGTGTAAAGAAAATAAAAAACTACAAACTATTTTATGGCGACAGCATTTAGGCACTCTTAATGCCATAGTACACATTCACTATTTAACTGTCAGTGTACCTAATTCCCCCCTGAGGTGCCGGATTTGAACCTCATTGCTACCTGTGGGTGTCGTAAAAGGCAAGTAAGGGAATAATACCCGAATGTGGGCAGCAGCGCCTTCTTAGGAACAGTTATCTTATACTGCGATCTCCAAGACGTGTTAGACTGCCAAGCATGGAGGTTATGGCACCACCCCCACCTTCTTAATGTGTTCAGCAGTGGAGAATCCGGCTGATAATATAGTAAATAGTCGTGGACTACCGCAAAGTAACGCCTGAATACAGTGAAAACATTAATTAATTACCTTACTCTTTTCTAGTATAGAGTGGACGTCAGAGGCTGCTAGAGGGGCGGCTCCGCAACAAATGTGCCGCACGTTACGGTAATGTTCAGCCGATATGTCGGGATGCTTGCCCAAAAGTATTGCTGAAAAGAGGTGAAATTCAAAATTATAGGACCAAAACCTCAGAAATATTCGAGCCAAAACTATTCCAGTGTAGAAAACCTTTTTCACTTAGCGCCAGATCGTATATAATTTATTGAGCTAATGGCACTTGAATGAAGAAAGGAACAGAATGAAAGCTACAACTTCGTCCACTCACTGAGCTGGTATAAACTGGTAAAAAGACTACTGTGTACAGTTTTAGTCTCATTAATCTCAATATTATATTAATTCTTCTGTACATAACATATAACATATTATATTATACATATAATATATATATATTATATTATATATACATATACATATATATATATATTAGATATATATTATATTATATATTAGGTCCTTACATATGAAATTGGCGTTTTTCGTACTGGCCACTTTAATCACGAATTTCTCCTCTTTGGTAAGGAATTCCAAATTCAAATTTGTACAGCTATAGACTCATGTATTTGTGCTTCGATGATCGTCATTCATTTGTTTTTTTTCTTCTGTTTTTTTCTGTTTGCGTCACTCATTTTACAAAATGGAAAACCTTAAATATCGCATTATTTACGAGTACGAGTTCCGCCGTGGCACTAGTGCTGCGGAAACAACTCGAAGGGTGAATGATGTGTATGGCGGTCGTGTTGCAAAAGAAAACACAGTTCGTTTTTGGTTCCAACGTTTTCGTTCTGGAAATTTCGACCTGCAGAACAAGCCCCGTGGACGGCCTGAGACTCAAGTTGATAATGAAGAGTTGAAGGCTATTGTGGAAGCGGATCCATCGCAAACCACGTCCGAGTTAGCTGCAGGCTGCAATGTTAGTGATAAAACTGTTTTAATTCACTTGAAGCAAATTGGGAAGATTAAAAAGCTTGAAAGGTGGGTACCTCACGAATTGACTGAAACAAACCGGCAAACGCGCGTCGACTGCTGCGTTACATTACTAAACCGGCACAATAATGAAGGTATTTTAAATTGAATCATTACCTGTGATGAAAAATGGGTTCTTTACGATAATCGGAAGCGCTCAGCGCAATGGTTAGATCCTGGCCAGCCAGCCAAATCCTGCCCCAAGCGAAAATTAACCCCAAAAAAGTTACTTGTAAGCGTTTGGTGGACTAGTGCCGGTATTGTTCATTACAGTTTTTTCAAATCTTGCCAGACTATTACGGCTGATGTCTATTGTCAGGAATTGCAAACCATGATGGAAAAGCTAGCGGCTAAACAACCTAGGCTGGTCAATCGCTCCACGCCACTGCTGCTTCACGATAACGCTAGACCACACACTGCGCTACAGACGGCTACTAAATTAGAAGAGCTTCAATTGGAAAGTCTAAGACATCCTCCGTACTCCCCGGACCTTGCTCCAACAGATTACCATTTTTTTCGAAATTTGGATAACTTCTTGCAAGGGAAAAAATTCAACTCCGATGGGGCAGTCCAAATCGCCTTCAAAGATTTTATTGATTCCCGTCCGACTGGTTTTTTTAGTAAAGGGATCAATGAACTACCTATGAGATGGCAAAAGTGCATAGAAAATAATGGTTCATACTTTGATTAATTAAATATATTATATTAAAAAATATTCGACTCTTTGTTCCTCCCATACAAAACGCCAATTTCATATGTAAGGACCTAATATTTATATAATAATACGTGGATGTTTTCAATTATTTTTAATTTGTTACGAATTACATACAATCCATTGACATTTTTTAATAAAAATCCTTATACAGCAATAACATTTATCGTTACAATGACAATCGAAACATTAGTGATTCGAGCATTACAGCTTAGTGGCAGGTTGTTTTGTATTATTGCCTAAATAGCTATTTTAAGTAGAAAATTACTAGGTGGACGATAATAAACTGACGACATCTTCAGAGTCGCGGGTAGCCAATGGTTACAAGTGGCTAATAGCTATACATTGTGGCGTTCTATTGTTGAGGCATTTGTTCTACAGTGGACGTCTACCAGCTGATGATGATGATAAATTAGAAAATATTTCACTAAGCCATATTTTTTCAACTATTATAGTCCTAGCAGACTTACTATCGTCAACTGCATCATTACTTAGGTACCAAGTGAAGACATAGTGAACGGAATCTAGACTATCAGTATAAGAGAGCATCAAGACATGAGTTAGTATAATATTATATGGTGGTTTGTATATAATACCAAAAGGCAATGTAATAAACTCGGACATACCAACTGGAGGAACTATGTATAGCAAGTCGACGGCTTGATTTCTCATGATGTCCATAAATAAACTTGCTGAAAACTTAGACATTGTCACTAATTTGCAGCCAAGTGCTAAATGTCCAAGCAAAGTCACTACCATACCATATATGTGGAAGAATGGAAGGAAGCATGGCAGGACATCTTGAGTGTTTCCTGTAATTAGAAATTTACGAATATAAATTTACAAAATATAATTTAAATATATTTAAAAAGTTCAGTACAACATTACTGCAGTTTATGCCTCAGAGGCTATAACATGAATCTTTTTTTTTTATTATTCCTGATAGGTTAGCCTTTGACCACTATCTCACCTGATAGTAAGTGATGATGTGGTCGAAGATTTTGTTCAGGCTAACTTAGAAGTACTGGCTCTCAAGGACAGCTGCCGGAACACACCGTTAGGTGCTCGGTGACAGATTTTCTACTTGAGGGTGGTAGCTAGCCAGGCGGGCATTCGCAAAATGCCCTACCACCATGCTATCTTCATGAAAATTGTGCAGTTAGTTATAATAATATATTTGAGAAAAGATAAAGTAGTTGTCGAGATAGCAGTACGATTCCATAGAAGAGAATCTTTACATAAAGACAAATATATACCACATATCTAACGTTTATAATAAAGCACGTAGTGTGGATGTTCTTATTCAATTATTTTCATGACCATCTATAGACTATCTATCAATGTCGCAAAACTAAGCATAATTAAGACTATTGTGTTATAAAAACTCCTACTTATACGCCTTTATAAGACAACATGATTGGCAATACATCTTAACTTACGTAATAAAAAAATTCTACAAATTTGTTTTCGTATAAACTATCATAACATCACAGTAAAATTACGCATCTACCAAATTTAGAGTTATTACATGACATGACCAGTTAAAATTTGCAAATGTTTCAACCGAAAATCCAAATATGCATAATTACTATGATGACGTCTATTTCAGAGATTTAAAATACCATTAACATAATTTTAGTCAAGAAACTTCTGCCGGGTATCATGACCTTGCTATTGTTATAATAAGGTAGGTACTTATATACTCGAAATCAACCGTTTTTATAATGTCACTGTGACGAATGTAATTTAACTTCAAAATGTGAATATTATTTTCCGACGAGCTCTTTTTGCCATCAATCGTTTAATACTAGTACCAGCTATATTGAAAATAATGACATATGTTATATTTTTCATGAAATTTTGATACAAAATATAAGAATCAACATTTCTTTAAGCATAACTACACCAAATGAGATATCAACAACATGTTACTAGTTTTAGAAAACTCTCTAAAAATACTAAGCGATAATACACCAATGGCACTTTATGTGGACTTGCGTACGGTTCAAATCATGCCGCAAACTTCAGCTTCACTTCATCGCTAAGCACCTAGTTGGGTGTCTTCAACTGTTTGAGAACGGATTCATAATCTAGAATATTAATAAACCGAACCGAATCGGTGTCTCTAGAGATCTCAGTTGCTAAGCTCTCCATACGCAGTAAGCATCTTAATACTCTCGCTAATTAATAAAGTTGTTAACAGCATCTCATACACTCAATGCTGCTCTTGAGAATCTGCATCTCAATAACAATATCTCTACTGATATATGAGATGGGTTTCTGGAATGATTTAAAGCGAGGTCTCAAACATAATCATAAAAGCGCTCGTAGCGAAGTTTACTTAGCTGTTCTCAACCGATCAGATGGGTGACCGCTAGTGATATTACTACTGAGCGCTTCCGTGCTTCGGAGGGCACGTTAAGCGGTTGGTCCCGGTTGTTGTCTTAGGATAGCAGTCGTTATAGCATGGTGGTAGGGCATTTTGCGAATGCCCGCCTGGCTATCTACCACCCTCAAGTAGAAAATCTGTCGCCAAGCACCTAACGGTGTGTTCACGGTGTGACAGTGGCAGCTGTCCTTGAGTGCCAGTACTTCTAGGTTAGCCTGAACAACATCTTCGACCACATCATCACTTACCATCAGGTGACATAGTAGTCAAAGGCTAACCTATCAGGTATAAAAAAAAACCGGTGGCTTAAATATTTTACCATCTTTAGATTTCTCGTCAGAGCAGTCAGAGCATACCCAAAGCTAAGGTCGGTTTACTGTTGCGGACCCATCTAGCCATATTCATATTTGAATTACTATTCATCACTTACTAGCAAGCGCACAACTAAGTCTGTGGTAAAATACGTTCGTACTTTATTCAACAAAACGTCATCCCATCAATGAATCGACAAAACGCAGAATATATTTCCTTCGTAAATTGAATAATACATTTGAATGAGTGCAATTTATTGTCTATTTATTCATCCAACAAAGTGTACCTGCTGTTTTGAATAACAGGGTCATCAGCATTTTCCTACTTTTGAGGTTTAGTCGGTACAATGTGTTTCGCTAAACTAACATCTATAACATCGTAACTACATTTTAATTTATTCAGATAACAACGAAAAATCCTCTTCAAAATGGATAGATACAGAGTGTGAAGTAGTCAATATTACGGGTTAGTAGTTTACTTTTTTTCATATCAGAAGACATGCATTCAAACGGATACTCGTAGCATACGTCGATGGTGTTTAATGTGAACCGTTGTACAAAAAAACTTTCCACGTTTCACCCAGTTGGTCTCAGGAGGTGGACGGTGGATAATAACTGAAAAATAAATATATTGACAGACTCACCATGTGTCATATTAGGATAGCAAATCTCATCATACTGCATAGCTTCAATCGCTGACAGCAAATTCCTATAGCTGATTTCCACACCTTTTGGCAATCCAGTAGTTCCACTCGAAAATGGTATACATGCTACATCATCTAGTTTCTTCTCTACTTTATCCAGCAGACTATAATCTACATCTCCCGTCTCAGCTAATTCAGAATATCTGATAACATCATCAGGTACAGCAATGGCAGGATTGTCTATGACGACTATTTTGATTTTGTGTTTGGAGTTTTTGATTCCTTTTTTAATGGTATCGTAACATTCTGGAAGGGTGATGATAACATTGGGCTCTGTTATTGTAATTTGGTGATTGATTTCAACTGTAAAGAAAAAAAATATTAATGTCAGTATAAACCAGTGGATGGTGTTTTGGTTGTAGATGAATTTCAACCCTCTGTGGCACAAGGGAGTTGTCGGAAATTTTAAGTCTTTCTGTGTAGCTTCTGAAAGACTTAAACGACGAAACTGTTTTATTTTTTATGCCTGATAGCCTTTGACCACTATCTCACCTGATGGTAAGTGATGATGTGGTCGAAGATGTTGTTCAGACTAACCCAGAATTACTGGCTCTCAAGAACAGCTGCCAGAACACCCCTTAGGTGCTTAGCGACAGATTTTCTACTTGAGGGTGGAAGCTAGACAGGCGAGCATTCGCAAAATGACCTACTACCATGCTGTAACGACTGCTGTCTTAAGACAACTACCAGGACTGACGTTTTAACGTGCCCTCCGAAGCACGGAAGCGCTCAGTAGTAAAGTCACTAGCGGTCACCCATCCGAGTCATGACCACGGCGGACGTTGCTTAACTTTGCTGATGGGTTCAAAATGGCTAAGTAAACTTCGCTACGAGCGCTTCAAAATTTATTCCAAAGGGAGCGTTTATACATATGTGTTGATACTGGTTTTTAGTTATGTGTGACGAAAATTTGATCAGCTGTTTTCAAGTCATTGAAGTTTTCGATGAAGCAACGGATTTCGATGAACATCAATAAAAATGCTTTGGGTCTTAAATGTGTGTAGCCCAAGAGCAAAGCAAATTTGAGTTTTTTAAATCTAGAGTTATTACTTTATTGAATTAATCTATTTAAATATTATAAATTAAACCGGCAAAAAACACTCACGTTGAGGTCACGGTCGACGTATTCGATCCTCAACGTGAGTGTTTTTTGCCGGTTTAATTTATAATATTTAAATATGTGTGAAACTCACGAGAATTTCAATTCAAAAATTAATCTATTGTATGAAGCTGTATCATTTGAATGGTTTTGGAATATATTCCTGCAACGGATTCAAATTCGACATTGTGAGACGCATATTCGACTTGGATGTTTCGAAAACGCTGTGTTTCAAGATGAAATTAACTTGTCGAATATAATGAGAGATTTATCGTGACGAAGTGCTTGTTCGTCAACATTTCTGTTATTACGCCGCAAGTTTTTGACACATCACCAGTACCGAGGTTATTTATAAACGACGATATACGGCAATAGTCTCAAATTAGTGTGTTTTGTATCAAGAAAACAAATATCAGGTATGTTCTTCACCTTGAGCATAACCATAACAGACACAGACTATTAAATATAATGATCAAACTACCCGATGTTATTAAAATAAAATTAATAAGTAAGGAATTTGAAAAAAAAACTCCTGCTATCGTAGTTATCCGGTTATTTAAGACCCCCTAGGCCTCCACGACTGAATTACGATAGCAATACACTTATCTATAAACAGTTTAAGCGTTAATATTGATAGATGACATCATTTTATCATGTAGCCTTCAGTCTAAGCCTAGTGTTATGCTTATCTGATGAACGTGTTGTAAAAGTATATTACAAGCATACGTGAAAAATAACCTATTACATTGTGTATATTTAGTATAATTCATGTTGTGGGCTTGACTTTAACAAGATTGTACGCCTGATTTGCCTATACCATCTTGATAATATTGAAAAATAGATCTAAGATTGTAATATACGTATTGATTATTCATATTTATTAAAATAAGCTAATTATTAGAGACCCAATAGAGTTAGGCTACCTTAAGATATGAATAAGACTTCTTTCAATGAGAGTCAGTTGCTTGGCTCAACGTTCGTTATTGTTTTTCACATGCCTGCCGTCCAGCATTATATCCATTTCTTTTGTTTATATTCAGTCTCTTTAAATAATAGTAATTATGTATGTATTGCTTGACGTTTCTATGTCTAATGTTCTATTGTATTGGTTTGTACGATGTTATGACACAGACGATATCAATTTTTAGATAGTGATTCCGTTTTCATGAAATTCTTGTAGAATAGTTTTGATATGAAAAATCTGCTTATGCTATTAAGTTTTCGTCTCATCTCAAAAAGTTACTAAGGAAATACGTATAAGTAGTAGTATTTTATTTTCACAAGTTTTCTTACAACCTAGTTAATTATTAATTATCTTAATAAGTAAGCACAGTTAGTAAACATACTTGTTAGGGATTAAATAATTTTCATATGATTTTGGTTTCTTCCTACATAAATCGCGATCTAGGCACAATATCTTACTTACAGTAAAGTCTGCTGCGTGGTAAATACGTAATTTTATTCAAGTATAGCAGGCAAGTAAATATTTACTAGACAACATAGCACAGAACAAAGATTAGTTTTCAATATTATAAGAAGATATTGTGCCGGCTATCGTCCAATTAGTGTAGTTGTTAGCTCAATCACTGAAAAAGTATGTGTCAGTCATCAATAATCAATGAATTATATCAAGCAATCAACTGTAAATGTGAGTTTTCATCCGTGAGATTAAATATCATTTTATCGCATTCAATTTATCGCAACATCATAGACAAGTGAAATGTAATGATATGTATGTGTCCGGGCCGAACCTTTTGAAGTAAACATATCCCAATATCCATCCACTAAAATCAACCTTACAAAAGAGCTAGAGTAAAAAAATTACAAAAACACAGTTATATTTCACTTAAGAGTTGCTTTGTACCGTACTAGTTTTCATATGGTAAAAGTAAGGTTATTATTTAATTATGATGAATGGTGACTAGAAGTGAAGCACACTCATCCTTATCATCCACTGCTGAACACAGCCTACCCCAGGGGAGATTCACTGAAATCTTCACAGAAATCATCCCGCACATGACTTAATTTTTTCCTATCGTATATTTGTAATTTTGTAATGTAATCCGCATAGCAGACGTTATTGCCAACATAACAATTATAAAATCTTCACTAAGGTTCGGGATCGCATTTTATTAAAATACACTGCTGCTCGACTTTCAGTACTTTTCCCTCTTAGACCCTTCATAAAACACCCACGGGAAGATATGGCAATTCGAACCCGGCGCGAACGGCGCGGTAAACACGCGAAATAACCCTACTAGTACACCCATAGAGTGTTGTCAATTCTGAATGGTTTCCTGCACGATTGCCAAGAAGTAGATGTTTTTGTAGACAATCCGAGAACCATTGTTAATAGCCTAAGAGTGTTTCTATGTAAGTTATTGAAACTTCCTGAGAGCACTGCTCCTGACATCTAGATGTCATGAACAGTGTGCTCAAAATGTAGCTAAGTTTATATATAAAGTATAATTATGTTGTAGTATGTAATTATTTAAGATAGTTAGCGTCTTGGTTTTAACTGTAAGCTTACTATTACAAACTAAATAAATAAATAAATACTACCCAGCAACATTATAACCACGTATAGCTGCCATTGCTACTCTCCACGCAACTAGTTTGTTATGTGAACTAACATACACGTGCATAACATACATAGTAACCAAGTTAGTATAACAATCGACTTGTGAATTCGCGATTACACGAAGGGGTAATGACACATGTAAGTACACCGAATTATTTATTTTCTTTTATCGCCCCGCCTTTACGATAACAAGCAAATTTCGCGTTGTAAAACGACAACAATAAACGTTGATAATGTTTATGGTTGCCTACGTAGGAATGCTCGTAAAGTATGTACATTGTACCTACATGTATTATATACCTACATTGAAATAAAAAACAAAAACAAAACAATCGACTTCAATCAAATTCTCCTTGTCAGATCCCACTGAAATTTAATTGGGACAACATGACAAGCATCAGCTTCCGAAGAAAACAAACAACAAAATCGGTTCACCCTTTTAAATGTTATGAGGTCACAGACACAAAACAACAGCAAAGCAATGATGGCCGAGTGGTAATATAGCTATGCACTGCCGAGCCGCAGATCCCTGGTTCGATCCCTACCGCCGGCTTGGGCTTCACTGCATGGTGGAAGGGCAATTTGCGAATGCTCGCCTGGCTAGCTACCACCCTAAAGTAGAAAATCTGTCGCCAAGCACCTAACAGTGTGTTCCGGCAGCAGTCCTTCAGAGTCAGAAAAATTACAGGCATATGAGACTTTACAACTGTATGTCTCAGTGTGACGGGCGCAGTGCAATTCGTCACATGATGAAATGCATCTGTTACAGGCAGAGGTTAACCCACTTAACATCAGGCGTGCTTGTTCCATCCCAATCACATAAAAAAACAAACAATTGAGAACCTGTTAAAATTACGGAAAGGATTTTAATGCGTACTGTTATCGGTTTCATTCAGTAGTAAAGAGTTCGCATTTCCCTCCTAACACAAATCTGGCCATCAAATTATTTCTAATATTCTATGAATAATAAAAAAAACAAGTTCTAACACTCAAAAATGTGAAATAACTTGTATCGTTGTGGTACCGTGCCGATTCTATAACTCTTAACTAACATTCTTATGGTTTCACTTCCACAAGTTACTTAATATTTTTAGAAAACTGTACCGTTTATTTAAAAATAATTTAAGGTTTAATGTGATGTACGTTGCATACTAGATTGTGTTACTAACGTTCAATAATAATAGCTATCGTTATCAATTCATCAATTAATTGAAACTGAATATTTAACTACTTGAACAAAGTTAAAAAAAATGATATTAGGAAGCGAGGAAGTAGACCTAGCAAATTAAGAATTATAGTGGTTGGATGGTATAGTAAAATTTTTATTGCGTGACATACATGCCAAATTATAAACAAAACATACGCGTCGACTTGATAACCTTTTTGGTATTCAGTTGAAAACACTACAATGTTTTGAAAATACGTGAAATTTAGTGTCATATTTTACACTCGCTTAAAGAATAGTGTATAATAACATCGTTATAAAGCTAGCATGACCAAAATCTACAAATTTCGAGCTTGTATAATATATTAATGAATTATCCGGGATCCCACGCTTATCACGCCCACTCAGTATAAACGTCATGGCTTGCAAGCATAATCGCTACTTATAATAAGGCTTATATTGTTAACTCGAAGTTACAGAAATTTAAATTGAAACAAAAACTGGCGTGGGTATCTGACCCCATGAATTTTTGTTTTATAGTAATTACGAAGAAACAACTTTATTTGAAACATTGTAGCAGATATACAAATTCTTAGAAGAAAAAAATGCACTGAACCGAAAGTTGAGTCATATTTTTACCAACTTCAAAAAAAGAGGAGGTCCTCAATTCGTCTCTTTTTTTTTGTTACCTCAGAACTTTTTTCTGGGTGGCCGATTTGCTGATTATTGACGATATTTTTTTTTTAAAGTTGATGCTTGCTTTGTGGTCCCATTTAAATTTCATCAAAATCGATCGAGCAATCAACTATGGCAAACCCCCCCTTAATGGGGGAGGCTGTGTTCAGCAGTGGACAATCCGGAAGAAAATAAAACAAAAGTGCTATAAAATAAAATAATCTATGATTACCTACAAATTAAATCAAAATATTTTTCAAGTAGTCTTATAATACTAGAATAATATAGCCGGGTTTTTTTTCTAGCCGAGTAGAATTATTTTTATAATAATTTTTCGCAAATGAAATAAAAAAATAATATAAACAATTACTAAAAACAAAACTAAATGCTTTTATTGACGAATTTCTGCGGTGTGAAACCAAAATAAGGCGAGCCCCGGGCCTACACGCCAATAACCGGTTATCTTGTTATAAAGTAAAACAACGGGAAGAAAAAAAGCTATCGTCTCGTTGTCCCCATCAATGGGGATAAGTCAATGGGGACAACGGGAACACACCAAAATAGGGTGTAGATCAATAAGGTCTGCTTATTACATTTTACTCTAAAGAAAAACAACACAATAGAAAATACTTATTAGGTGTTCAAAGTGAAGTCACAATAGAAAAAAAAAATATATTAAATTTAAAAAAAAAAAAAAAAAAAAAAAAAAAAAAAAAAAAATTAACATAGTAAATATAATAATAAATAAACATATGATTTAGATTTTTGTAAATTCGTTCATTTAGGGGATGGCCAACATTTTGAGCGGAAATAGACCTGCAGGGCGATCATTTGAAGCGCTCGTAGCGAAGTTTACTTAGTTGTTCTCAACCGATCAGCAAAGTTAAGCAACGTCGCGCGCGGTCATGAGTTGGATGGGTGACCGCTAGTGACATTACTACTGAGCGTTTCCGTGCTTCGGAGGGCACGTTAAGCCGTCGGTCCCGGTTGTTGTCTGAGGATGGCAGTCGTTATAGCATGGTGGTAGGGCATTTTGCGAATGCCCGCCTGGCTAGCTACCACCCTCAAGTAGAAAATCTGTCGCCAAGCACCTAACGGTGTGTTCCGGCAGCTGTCCTTGAGAGCCAGTACTTCTAGGTTAGCCTGAACAACATCTTCGACCACATCATCACTTACCATCAGGTGAGATAGTGGTCAAAGGCTAACCTATCAGGCATAAAAAAAAAAAAAAAAATGTATCTTCTATAGCAATGAACTGCTGCTTGCAACAATCAAAAATGACAGTTTTGACCGATTTTGACAAAAATCAAAAGACAGATAGGTAACAGACCTTCATGCGCCCAAACGTTAGTCACCGACAGTTTTTTTTTCTTTTATACCTGAGACGATAACTGGAATATACTTTGATCGAATTTAAAATTTCGTACCATGCATTCAACTAAGGAGTTTGCATTAACATAGTATATACACAGGTTTTACTCCCATGGTCAGTATTTCCTTTTATTATTATTCTAAAATCTAATTAAAACAAAATTTAAGATTTTTGGCATTTATTTTAAAATACAAGTAGTAATTTCTTCTTCCTCGCTTAACACAAATTAGCCCAATATATATCTTCCGCCACTCTGCTTTAATTTTAGTGTGTATTGGCCAATGGGTATCTACACTTTGGATACTACATTTACGTTTTATACGCTTGATTGTAAAATAAAACCAAATGTCATAAAAAATATCTGTAAAGCGACTATGATATTTTTAATATTTTTATGTTTTGCAATAACCCATGCTATGCAGATAACATTAAAAAAATAACTAAAAAATGATTTTATCCGCAGAGCGTTGTAGCATGCGCTATTAAAATTGAAGCGGAGTGGAGGAAGATATATGTGCAGGACGACGCCTTCAAGAATAGTTCATAAGTTATAGATAGTTGTAATATAGTTAAAATTGTATCGTACCATATTTGTAAGTGTAAATAAATAAAAATAGAATAGGTGCTCTCCATAGGGTAAGGCTCCAACCAACGGAGTAGCGATAGGTGCGAGCGAAAGGGAGCATGCGCCTGAGCGAGAGGCAACATACGCCTCTCCCATTGGCCGAGCGCGCCTCGCGCACTCTCGCTGCGCACGACTAGACTGTAGAGAATAGGCGGCTTATAAACAGGCCCATTTTGCTGTGAAATTCATTCAGTGCTCACCTCTCCTCAAGAAAACAACTCCGAAGAATAAATAACAAGAAGCTCTCGATACTTGTTTCTCTCAAGCAACACCCTCCTCGGCACACCAGCATAGTAAGGTGTATCCAGTACATCTTTTGGTCACATCGAGTCGGATCGTCGAGGAACGCCGTTCGAAACAAGAAGAAACTGGTCGGTCGATATGCCGGTCACACGCTCTACAGGAAAGGGGCGCCTCGCCGCCGAAGACCCCCTTTCGTCTTCGTCCGGTACTACCGCGACGAATCAAAGCGCGTGGACGGAGACCACGGCTCATACCGTCATGAGCCTCGAGACGTCACACACCACGACAACAGAAGCTTCATCGGAGTCGCAGGCGGACGCATCCGCTGCGGCACAAGCCTCCGTTGCGCACCCTTCTAGCGCGACGGAGGTCACCGTCACCACAGTGAGGCCAGACAAGAGGTCGAAAACCGAATCAGTCGCCCCGCCAGCCGCCGGGCAGGGCGACCCTCCGACAGAAGAATGGCAAGCTCGTCTCAGAGCCGTAGACAAGCTGCCGCCCGTTCGCCCAACAATGAAGACTACTGGGACCGTCAAATCGAAGTCACGGGCAAAAGCACAGAAGCTCGCTCAAGCGAAGGCAGAACTCGCGCGCTACCAAGTAATGCTTATGGAAGCGCACGTAGCCGCAATAGAAATTGAAGATTCGGATGACGACGATGATGTCTCCGTATACTCCAAGGAAGACGTCGAATCACGTGTGGACACGTGGTTAACACAGCAAGAACCTGCAACGCCCGCAGCACAGCAACAACCTGCGGATCGACAGATGCCCGCAGCACAGCGAGAACCTGCGCATCAACAGATACCCACAGTACAGCAAGTTCCTGCAACAGCACAACAAGTACCTGCGCCGCGTCATCAAGACCCGCGTCAAGTACCATCGACATCGGCGGGAGCGTTTCATAGTCAAGAGCTCGCCCAACTGTCTTCAGCGATCACCATGGCAGTCAAGGCCGCCAGTCATCCAAGATACATCGAACTACCTGTCTTCAGTGGGAATCATCAAGAATGGCTGATGTTCCGCTCCGCCTACAATGAGACGGCAACATTATTTACGAAGTTCGAGAACATCAACAGATTACGAAGAAACCTGAAAGGAAAAGCCAGCGAAGCCGTTGAAGGGCTACTCATCAGCAACAGCGATCCTGCAGACGTCATGCGCACACTCGAATCCAGATTCGGAAAGCCGGAAGCCATCGCCATAGCGGAACTTAATACGCTGAAGGCGCTGCCACGACTCACAGAAAACCCGCAAGACACATGCACAGTTTCAAGCAAGATCACCAACGCTGTGTGCATACTTCAAGCTCTGGGCTGCGCACATTTCCTGTTTAATCCAGAGACAAGCAAGATACTGCTGGATAAGCTCACGCCTACCCTTCGTCACAAGTTCTACGAATTCGCCGCCAAACAACCAAGAGAAAATCCAGACCTACTGAAGATGGAGAAGTTTATGAAGACAGAAGCCGACCTGTGCGCACCTTACGCACAACCCGAACCAGTGGGCACTCAAGCACAGCCCACCTCACAGAACAAGCGCACATACAAAGTGCACACAGTCACAGAAGAACAACAAACCACAGCGAAGTGCGCGGTATGTGACAATACCGGACACACTACAACAGACTGCGAAAAGTTCAAAAACGCAGACAGCAACACAAGATGGGACATCGCCAAGAACAAGCATCTTTGTTTTCGATGCCTACGCTACAGAGCAAGAAACCACAGCTGCAAACGACGTACCTGCGACACCAACGGCTGCAAGTACTATCACCACAAATTGCTACACTTCGTTAAGAAGACAGAACCTGCTAAAGAAAAGGAAACAACAGAGGCCGTCACCACTACTTGGACCGCCACACAGAAGCAATCTTACCTCAAGATTATACCAATCCAAGTGAAAGGGCCTACAGCAACAATCGACACTTACGCGCTGCTTGACGACGGATCCACAGTCACGCTCATCGACAGCAACATCAGCGACAAGATCGGGGCAACTGGGCCCATAGACCCGCTACGCATTGAAGCAATCAACAAGATGAAGATAGCAGAGACTCAATCTAGAAGAGTGAGCTTCGTGATTAAGGGTCTCAATAACCATGAGGAACCGATTCAAGCGAGAACAGTTATGAATCTACAAGTCTCAACGCAGGAAATTCCGAAAGAACAAATAGAGAAATGCGAACACCTGCGAGACCTCAGCCGCTTCCTCACTTATGAAAATGCGAAGCCACGCGTCCTGATAGGCCAAGATAACTGGCACCTGCTCCTGACATCGAAGATAAGAAGAGGCGACAAAAACCAACCAGTGGCATCACTCACGCCACTGGGTTGGGTACTGCACGGGAACCACACACGTTCTCTCGGCCGCAGCATAGACTTCGTCTCACACATCACAGAAGCCCGAGAAGAAGATAACTTGGAGGAAATGATGAAGCAATACTTCGCTACAGACGCACTCTGCCTCAACGCGAAGAAACCGTCGACAGATCCAGAAGAGACAGCCCGGCGTATCCTTATACAGAATACAGTCCACACAGAAGAAGGAAGATACGAAACTTCTCTGCTCTGGAAGAAAGAAGACTTCACATTTCCCGACAATTACGAGAACACGCTGAAACGACTCTATGGCATAGAGAAGAAGCTCGACCGTGACCCGAAACTTAAAGAGAAATACACAGAACAGATGGAAGCGCTCATCACCAAGAAGTACGCAGAACCTGCACCGAAAGAGAAGACTCCAGGCAAAACCTGGTACCTCCCACACTTTGCGGTAATAAACCCAATGAAGCCTGACAAGCTACGAGTTGTGCACGACGCCGCAGCCAAGACAAAGGGAGTGGCCCTCAACGATGCATTACTAAAAGGCCCTGATCTCCTACAGTCACTGCCAGGCGTCATGATGCGATTCAGACAGCACAAGATTGCAGTGACAGCCGATATTGGGGAAATGTTCATGCAGGTGAAACTTCGGAAAGAAGACAGAGACGCGCTCAGATATCTATGGCGTCGGGATCGACGGGACGACAGACCACCAGAAGAGTACAGGATGACGTCGCTCATTTTCGGAGCCTCCAGTTCTCCATCGACGGCCATCTTCGTGAAGAATTTAAACGCCGAAGCAAACCAACAGACGCATCCCGAAGCAGCAATCGCCATAAAAGAAAAGCACTATGTTGACGATTACCTCGACAGCTTCAGAACCATAGAAGATGCGATTCGAATATCTAAGGGAGTACGAGACGTACACCTGAAGGCCCACTTCATCCTCAAGCAGTGGAAGTCTAACTCAACAAGACTTCTTGAAGCCCTCGGTGAACAGAACGCTTCAGAAGATGCAGAACTCTACGAAACCGAACAGAAAACAGAAAGAGTTCTGGGGCTAGTATGGAAACCGGAAGAAGATAAACTCACGTTCAATCTCAACCTGAACAGAGTACCACCACAGATCATAGAAGGGAAAAGGCCCACTAAGAGAGAGGCTTTAAAGGTTGTGATGTCTCTCTTCGACCCGCTTGGATACGCTTCTCCAGTAACAGCCAGAGCGAAACAGATCCTGCAAGAGATATGGCGCAGAGGCACAGCCTGGGATGACGAAATAGATGAAGATCTGTCCTTCGATTGGCAGACATGGATCATCCAACTGAAGAACCTCCGCGACGTGGCCATCCCGAGGTGCTACCTCGGTTACAGCGACGCCACCAACCTTCAACTTCATATCTTCACAGACGCCAGTGAGGTGGCCTACTCCACAGCCCTCTTCTGGCGAACAGAAGCTCCAAACGGCGAAGTCAACGTGTCACTCGTCATAGCGAAGGCAAGAGTCGCGCCTCTCAAGCTCACATCGATACCGAGACTAGAACTGCAAGCCGCAGTAATGGGCGCGCGCATCGCCGAAGCCGTCATGAAGGAGCATGAGAGAAAACCAGACTCCAAGGTTTTCTGGACTGACAGCAAGACAGTTTTAGCCTGGATCAAGACGGGCTCGCGATCCTACAAACCGTATGTGGCTCACCGTCTCGCAGCTATAGAGGAAAGCTCCACAGTCAATGAATGGCGTTGGGTACCAACAAAACTCAACGTAGCAGACGACGCCACCAGAGATGCTCCACCATCCTTTGACGCAAACCACAGATGGTTCAGAGGACCGGAATTCTTGTACGAGATCGAGGAAAACTGGCCCAAGGACACGTCACCTCCGACCCCAACATCAACGGAAGATGAAAGAGTCAACCACATAGCCAACAGCAAGACACAGAGGCTCGCAGAAGGGCTACCCGATGTCTCTCGCTTCTCTAACTGGGAGAGACTTCGCTACAGCACCGCGAGAGTCCTGCAGTTCATACAACTCTGCAGGACGAAGATAGAAAAGGTCAACTACAGGCGAACGAAAAGGAACCAAGAGAAAGATCCCGCGTGGAACAAAGTCAACAAGAAAACCACAGATCAGAAGAATAAACAGCCACTACAGAAAATAAGGACAGAAAAAATAAACTTCCATCCCGTCACTGCAGAACAGCTGATAAGGGCAGAAGAACTCCTCATGCGCTCTTCGCAACAAGAGTCCTTCACGGAAGACATAGAGAACATTGCAAAAGAGAAGCCCATCGACAAAGAAAGCCGTCTACGTCAATTAAGTGTCGTATACAACGATGGAAGATTGACGCTTAGAAGCCGCATAGACGCCACCACGCAAATCACAGAAAGCGTCAAAAGCCCGATGATCATAGACGGAGATCATCCTACAGTCAAGCTATGGATCAAGAGTGTACACGTCCAGCTGCATCACGCTGGCGTCGAAGCGACAGTGAACGAATGTCGCCAACAATATTGGGTTCTGCGCCTTCGACCTACAGCTCGAACCATAGTAAGAAGATGCCTTCACTGCAGAATGAAAACTCAAACGCCGCCGTACCCGAGGACAGGAAACTTGCCGTCATGTCGCTTGGCACACCACAGAAGACCCTTCACCTTCACAGGACTCGACTACTTCGGCCCGCTGACAGTTACCGTGGGGCGCACGCATCAGAAGCGATACGTCGCCATCTTCACTTGCCTAACGAGCCGCGCTATTCACCTAGAACTGGCGAACTCACTCAGTACATCTTCAGCAGTCATGGCACTTAGAAGAATGATCGCCCGACGAGGTTGCCCAACAGAGATCTGGTCGGACAATGGGACGAACCTGACGGGAGCCAACAAAGAACTACGGCAAGCCATCGATACCGCGACAGCAGAAGAGGCCGCAAAACGCACGACCTCCTGGCGTTTCATACCTCCCGGAGCTCCGTTCATGGGAGGGGCATGGGAACGCATGGTGCGATCTGTGAAGACAGCACTCACAGCAACACTCCACGAGAAAAGACCAACAGAAGAAGTCCTCTCCACCCTTCTGGCAGAAGCCGAATACACGGTGAACAGTCGCCCGCTGACCCATGTATCCGTCAGCGCGGACGACCCGGAAGCCTTAACACCGAATCACCTATTGCTGGGAGGACCCGGACGAGTACCGACACCTGGAACCTTCAACGAACGAGATACCCTGACGAAGGACAGCTGGCGCGCAGCACAGAGACTGGCCGACATGTTCTGGGGCAGATGGCTACGAGAGTATCTCCCAGAACTTCAAAACCGGCGGGAGCCACACGGAAGAGGACCCACAGTACAGATCGGGGATCTAGTCCAGATCATCGACCCCAATCTGCCACGCAACGTATGGGTTCGTGGAAAAGTTATCGCCACGTATCCAGGGCCTGACACAGTCGTGCGCACCGTCGACGTGAAGACTAAAGGAGGCATCCTGCGGCGGCCAGTAAGGAAGATGGTGATCCTGCCTATTGAAGACGTCTCTCCAACACCGGCAGCAGATGCGACGAGGTCACACGGCGGGAGAGATGTGCAGGACGACGCCTTCAAGAATAGTTCATAAGTTATAGATAGTTGTAATATAGTTAAAATTGTATCGTACCATATTTGTAAGTGTAAATAAATAAAAATAGAATAGGTGCTCTCCATAGGGTAAGGCTCCAACCAACGGAGTAGCGATAGGTGCGAGCGAAAGGGAGCATGCGCCTGAGCGAGAGGCAACATACGCCTCTCCCATTGGCCGAGCGCGCCTCGCGCACTCTCGCTGCGCACGACTAGACTGTAGAGAATAGGCGGCTTATAAACAGGCCCATTTTGCTGTGAAATTCATTCAGTGCTCACCTCTCCTCAAGAAAACAACTCCGAAGAATAAATAACAAGAAGCTCTCGATACTTGTTTCTCTCAAGCAACACCCTCCTCGGCACACCAGCATAGTAAGGTGTATCCAGTACAATATATTTTGGGCTAATTTGTGTTAAATGAGGAAGAAGAAATTGGTATTTTAAAATAAATGCCAATAGAAACTTAAATTTTGCTTTAATTAGATTTTAGAATAATAATAATATGAAATAAAAGGAATTACTGACCATGGGAGTACAACCTGTATAAATACTATGTTATTACAAATGCTAGTTATCGTCTCAGGTATAAAAGAAAACAAACGGTCGGCGACTAACGTTTGGGCGCATGAAGGTCTGTTACCTATCTGTCTTTTGACTTTTCATTTCATTGCCACAAACTGTCATTTTTGATTGTTGCAATCAGCAGTTCATTGCTACAGAAGATACGTGATCCAGAAGCCATTAACAAAGAAATAATAGATACGTGATCGCACTGCAGAATGAGGAGGTTAATATTTTAAAACGTTTTCTATTGTGTGTTTGATGTACATATTAATTTCTCAATGTAAAGGTTATTCTATTTAGTCGTATTTGCGTTATATGTTTACAGCTACACGCATCGAGGTGTTTAGACGTGTGACGCATTCTGAATCTATTTTATTCTATTTATAACTTAAACATTCAAAATTAAAACTACTTAATAAATAGATTCAGGAGTTACTTTGCGGAAATCCATATTTAATAATAACAAATATTTTTTAAATATTTTATTAAAACATCAAATTAATATTTTAATAAAACACTTCAAAAATACAAAATATATCAAGTGACAATTCCGCCTAATTTTCCTGTTAAGCCGACGTGACGTCTCAAACGCCACGCAGCCAAACCGGAAGAATTTTCGACGCGTTTCGCTTCTACACGAAGCATCCTCAGGAAGTCTTGACTCTACGAGCGCACGATCGAGATTTTTGATGTTTTCATAAAATATTTGTTATTAAAACTACTTCTTAGATGATGTTTTATCAATAAATTCTAAATACATTAATTTATAAAAATTATATATACAGGTATATGGTGTAATTAAGGGTTCATAAGAATTCCCTCAAAGGAACGCCAATATGATGGCTAAGAACTATAGCACTAATAAGAGTCTCGAGACATGTCATGTAGGTTTAGCGGTTACAGCGTACCGCAATACAATACAATTACTGCTGAGGGCTTCCGTGCTTCGTAGGGCACGTTAAGCCGTCGGCCCCGCTTGTCGTCTTAGGATGGCAGTCGTTATAGCATGGTGGTAGGGTATTTTGCGAATGCCTACCTGGCTAGCTACCACCCTCAAGTAGAAAATCTGTCGCCAACCACCTATCGGTGTGCTCCGGCATTTGTCCTTGAGAGCCAGTAACTCTAAGTTAGCTTGAACAACATCTTGGACCACATCATCCCTTACCAAGGTCAAAAACTAACTTATCAAGCATAAAAAAAATAAAAAAGAATCAGAGAACGCATGAAAATTACTCTATTTTTAAGTATATTCTTAAAATAAAAATGATGCAATAAAAAAGAGTCTCACATTCTTTATAAATAGGGTTCACAGTCGTCAGCACACATCCAGCCTGCAGAGTTCCAAAAGCGACCACTGGAAACTCTGGGCAATTGGGCAACATTGTAGCCACAACATCTCCAGGCTTCAAGCCTAGCTTCTTAAGGAGAGACGTGGCAAACGCTGCAGTATTTCTTTGCAGCTGGAGGTAGGTGTATGTTTTGTTTGTTTCAGCACTTTCCTGCAAAAGATAACAACACATGAATATTCTGCCTTTAAACTATATTGGTTTTCGACATTCTTTAAGCAATCTCTTTAAATTTTGATTTTAACTAAAGGTCTAACTAAACTAAATACTAGTTTAGTTCTATGTTAATAAGTTAGAAGTATAATACAAAATCGATGTATGAGTTGAAACCTTGTTATTAAATAGGTTAATCGCTTACTGCATAACATGTATTATAATATAAGTCTGTAAATAATAAATACGTTTTAAAAACTCTATTAATAATGAATAACACCTGTGAGTCGAACCAGCAAGGCCTTAAGTCCGTCGTGTTATATAGAAAACATATTCCTTCTATTGAATGCTATATTCATTAACATTAAGATCCTTCCTCGACCTAGATTAGCACAATGAAACACAAACAAAACACTTGAAATAGGTTTATTAACAACGAGTGCAGAAAAGGCGACGTTGCGGTAATGCCAATAGCTCCAAATGCGCGAAAAGAAGAGGAAAATATATCTAATACTTTTTTTTTATGTGATTGTTTTGGAACAAGCTCGAGGCCCAACTGATGTTAAGCGGTATCCTCTGCCTATAACAGATGCATTTCATCACAAGTGACGAACTGCACTGCGCCCATCACCTTGAGACATACCTGTTAAGTCTCATTTTTTTGCTTGTTATTTCACTGGCTCTTAAAGACTGCTGCCGGAACACACCGTTAGGTGCTTGGCGACAGATTTTCTACTTGAGGGTGGTCGCTAGCCAGGCGGGCATTCGCAAAATGCCTTTCCACCATGCAAATATGGGTCCCAGAGTTCAATTTCAATGCGAAATTAAACATATTTACTTGTCTACCAAATCTTATAACATACCTAATAGAATACCGGCCATTGTCGTTTAGAAGGAAATACAAATTTTGTTCGTTAACATAACAATCAAACACATTTTCAACCATTGACCTATAAATACTAGACGCGAAATCTCAAACGAAATTCGTCGACCAGTGCAGATATGCCGGCCGGCATACTCTCCCACACATGCAGCTGGGCACTCGTAGAGATTACACGCGCTTTACGTTTGAAAATTGTGTATTATCAATTGTGTATTTTGAATAAACAATATTCGAACATAAAGCGCGTGTAATCTCTACGAGTGTCCAGCTGCGTGTGGGAGAAAGTATGCCGGCCGGCATATCTGCACTGGTCGACAAATTTTGTTTGAGATGTAGTGTCTAGTATATATAGGTCAATGTTTTCAACTCGTGTTAGGTGCTACAACACAATATGTACTCAAAGCCTTCATAATTTTTCAAAGTTAAATATTTTCTGTAAACACGTGTGTGCAATTAGATTGGGTATATTTTAATGCCTTATTTATGTATGTTTTCTCAGTATCTAGTTTTCAGAAAATATTTTGTGATTGTGATTTAAATCTTGGATAACCTTGGTAAGTGGAATATTGAGTCGTCAAAAGGTTTATTATAGAGATCACACCACAATAGCCAAAACGACTACAGAAGTAATAAAGAAGTTTGGAATAAATGTCTATAGGGTTTTTAGCCATTTTTGCTTTTGGAGCTCCATAAGGATACATTTATATCTTTTCTGTTTCGGTCATTTATTAATACTATGCTTCACATGGTCAAAGATCTCTGCGATGTAGTTTTAATATGATATCGCTCTGATTTTTATATAGAAAAGAGATAAAACTGATTCAAATTAATAATGTGTTATCTATTATCTCTAAAGAGTTTTTTTTTTGTTATTGTGACGAAACTAGCTCGAGGCCCACCTGATGTTAAGCGGACTAACCTCTGCCTATTCGTTACAAGTCACAAATTGCACTGCGCCCGTCACCTTGAGGCATAGTTGTTAAGTCTCATGTGCCTGTAATTTCACTGGCTCTCAAGGACAACTGCCGGAACACACCGTTATGTGCTTGGCGACAGATTTTCTACTCGAGGGTGGTAGCTAGCCAGGCGGGCAATCGCAAAATGCCCTTCCACCATGCGGTGAAGCTCAAGCCGGCGGTGGGGATCGAATCAGGGTACTGCGGCGCGGCAGTCCATAGCTATTACCGCTCGGCCATAATTGCTTCAAGTTCATCGTCAATAATCTTCCCTTACATTAAAAAAAGACGATATAATTAAAGTAGTATTTACATAATATTGTTTGTTATGATGAACCTAATATGAAACTTAGCCTAGATAAATCCTCTATTGACAATGCAACAGTCTACCTGGAAACAAAACGCAATCAACATTACATTCAGTTCCTCAAATAATGCCATTGCTTGCCACACTAGAGGTAGTTATATTATAAAGCTTAAAATAAGTATTAGCTTGAATCAAATACGACGAACAAATATGACGACCCTTATAATTTAATTTTATACCTACATTGTTCAATGTCAATATAAGTGACGAATAACTTTAGTGCAATAGGTATGACTTATGAGTAATTCTTACCACTTGCGAATAAGTGTCAGTTAGCACTGATTACGTTGGAGTTTGTTTAAATAAGAGTGCAATAACACTTCGCAAACCACATCACCGCAACCACAGACTCGATTGATTTTGATTAAAGGAAATATAATTACAAGAAACCCATATTTACTTGCTAATAATATATAACATAATTTTTCATAATTAAAAAAAAATAATCACTAATAAGGTTATTCCTCAGATCTTATCTTATATAAACACCTGCACTTCCTATAAATGGCTTGAACAAAATGCTTGGTTAACCTATTTGCTTCCTATATAGTAATGAATATGGATAATTTAATAAATTTAAAAGATTAAATGTTTTGTTTCTTGTATAAAATTAGGACGTGATAAAACGACTATTATCTTTAGGAGATGTAATATTTCAAGGTATTATATGCAACACAAAACAAAAGATTTTGGTAACTCTTAAAGTGGAGATGAATAAAAAAAGTCATCTGAATACGTCTGTTTCGTCTGAAAAATAAATCACACTCAATCAATGTTTAGGTCCTTACATTTAAAATTGGTGTTTTGTCAAACTGGCCACTTTGATCTTAAATATCTGTATTTTGGTTAGGAATCCAAATTCAAATTTATTTCAAATTTAGACTTGTGTATTTGTGTTTCTAATTTAGCGGTTCATTTGTTTACACGCTATGGAAAACTTACAAATAAGGGGTTAATTTTTTTTTTTTATTCGTGATAGTTTAGCCTTTGCCACTATCTCACCTGATGGTAAGTAATGATGTGGTCGAAGATGTTGTTCAGGCTAACCTAGAAGTTCTGGCTCTCAAGGACAGCTGTCGGAACACACCGCGCGCGACGTTGCTTTACTTAGCTGATCGTTTAAGAACGGCTTAGCAAACTTCCCTACGAGCGCTTCACGCCGCCGTAAATAATTTAAGAGTCATTTTCATCCGTTTTTCAACTTTGGTGATCGGTTGAGAACAGCTAAGTAAACTTCGCTACGAGCGCTTCAAAAATATTTACCTATATATACTATTAGCTCTATGGGTTCTTTACGAATACGACCGCTATCGTGGCACCGCAATTGAAACAGGCTCTCTAGAACCTGCTGCAATAATCTCATATATTAGGTATACGACAGATTTTCTACTATAACCCGGTTTAATAAAGAACGTGGCGTCCCTAAACGTCTCGCTCGCACAATACTGCTTTCTATTGGGTGCGAATGAGAGGTTTAACATCGCTATTTTCGGTTCGAATCATTTCTCGTTCTAAGTCTAAGTTCTAAGTTTTTTATTCTACCGGGTCCTAAAATTAATAATAAATCTAGTTGTCACCTTGAATCTGAGACTAACCAAAGCACACTTATGTTTTGAAATTAAGTAATTAACTTCGAGATTTTTGTTTAAAAACTAATTAGTTTTTTCTCTCCGTGCGAAAACGACAAATTATAAAACGAGTTTAATATTGCAAATAAACTAATTACGTTCTGTCACAAGGTTAGCAAGATTCTTAAACTTGTCAATTGCGAATCGGACGAGCTAAGTTGGTTCCGTTCTATGTTAAAAACAGAAAAAAAAAATGTTTTTCTTTCAATAATTCAAAATTTAATCGTACTAATCTAATGTCAATTAAGTACCCACTGTTATTTACAATACCATTATGATCATCACAGCCATACTTTAAATTATATTTATTATAAAATAAACATTTTTATTTACGACTGAATCTGATAATTGTTTTTTTTTATATGTGTGCGGAACAAGCCCGAGGCCCACCTCATGTTAAGTGGGCTAACCTCTGCCTATAACAGACGCATTTCGTCAGCGACGAATTGCAATGTGCCCGTCACACTGAGACGTCCAGTTGTTAGGTCTCATTAGCCTGTAATTTTTCTGGCTCTCAAGGACTGCTGCCGGAACACACTGTTAGGTGCTTGGTGACAGATTTTCTACTTGAGGGTGGTCGCTAGCCAGGCGGGCATTCACAAAATGCCCTTCCACCATGCGGTGAAGCTCAAGCTCTGGGCGGGATTCGAACCATGGACCTGCTGCACGGCAGTCCATAGCCAATACCACCGAGCTATCACTGCTTCAAAATCTTTTTAAAGAAATTTCTGGATCTTTTCAAAGAAATTGATATATTTACTTTATAAAGTCTGTTTATATTCGAAAATATTAAGTATGTTCGAAAAAATTTTAGTAAATTTAAATTAAACAAAATTAATACAACACTAGGAATAAAGATAAAATAGCGGTGCCAGGTCTTAGATTTTCAAAGACAAATAAAAGGCCCTTCTTAGGTAATTGTGTTCGGTTTTATAATAAACTTCCCAAAAATATTAGCTCACAAAAGGAAAATTCAAGTTGCACGTGAAAAGAGTTTCTTGCCCGTTCTTCTCGCAGTGGCTCTATACAATTTATTTGCTGAACGTGGCAGTACAATGTAGAATATTTCAATACTAAAATTTGTAATTGACCTTCATAAGATCGTCGTAGACGCCTAAATTGAATAAATGATTTTGACTTTGACTTTGAAACATATTAAGAAATCCTACTTCACAGTTTAAGATTACTTAAAAAACTATCGCCTGTCACCTACGTATTATAAATATTTTTTTCTGTAATATTGTATTATATAGTAAGTATGTAACACATTGTTAAAAAAATTGTAAAATTTAATAATATTGTTACAAAACGTTTAAGAGAACGGCCCCGAGTTTCTTGCCCGTTCTTCTCGCAGTGGCTCTATACATTATTTTTGCTACCGTGGCAGTACAAATGTAGAATAGTTCAATACTAAAATTTGTAATTGACCTTCATAAGAGCGTCGTAGACGGCTAAATTGAATAAATTATTTTGACTTTGAATTTGAATCGTTTGCCGAGTGGCGTAAGCGCAGAATAAGATCTGTAGGTTCCATTTCCGTGTCAGAAAGATATTGGATTTTTCTGGCAAAATATTTCTGACTGAATGTTTTCAGTAGTAGTCTGGAGGCACCGTCTTGCTTCTGTTACGTACATTGTATCAAAACTGATCTTGCCACGTGGGTAGTCATCAATACTACTTATTAGAATTCAACTACAAACAGTGTATCTAAAGTGGTTATTTACTTTAAGGCTTGTAGCCCGTCTCAAGACAAAAAGGACTCCAACTTACCTTTTATAGAAAAGATAAAAAATAAAGCGAAAAGAAATACGCTTATTTTGTGTATAGCGCCCATAAAATTCTAACTGTTTATTTATATTTTTATTTGTTAAGCAATTCGTCACCATATCGCGTTTCTGTGAAATAACTTAGGTTCAATAAAGTAATAGAGAAGATAGAGTGCTCAAACTCTGTGAAGTTTTGCATGCATATCCTTGCTTCCGACTACGTAGTTAGTTTTATTTTTATTATTTATTTTGTCCCTAAACGTATAAATTCTTATTAAAATATATAAATAAGAATTTATACTTTTACAACAAAACGGTTTGCAAAATATTTAATAAATACGTAATTTTACGGAAAACTGACAAATCAGAAACACATATACCAAGATAATGCATCACAATTTCGTTGAGTTTTAATGAACACTTAACCCTACACTATGCAAATACAGGAAACTACATACCTTTGTATATAAAGCGCTATGTAAAGACTTTCCTTACAGACGGAAGTATGTACGGATATTGTAGGCTCAGTTATATTGTACAGCCTCATTTTCTTGTAACATAATCCTACAAAAGAAAAATAACTTACTTGCATCCTTTTCACGGTATCCTAAAACACCTCAAGGACTAAAACCTTGCCAGTTCTAATTAAGGCGCGTGTGTTGCAAATTATCTACTTTTGAGGTCAATTTCGAGCCTACGACCTCACAGACGTGCTGTCTGACCTCATCACTTCTGACTAAGGTCAACAATGTTTTTTATTGGGTGTAAAGTACACTTATCTCGATAAAGATAGAATACTCGAGGCGCTATCTTATCGGTTATTGAGAAGGTAGGTAAATTGATATCACTTGATATTATTTTTAGAGTTCCTGTATCACTGTATCAGAAAATGGAACTCTATGACTAGGCATATACTCGTACCTAAGCCTTTTATTGTATGTGGTTTCTTAACAGTTTTTTCTTTTCGTGGAGGAGTTATCAGATCTAAATACATGATCGCAACCAGTGGCGTTCTCGTTTCGGAGGCCAAGATCCACTTTGGGTCATTGGGCACAATGGCGAATTATAGAAATAGGTTCTATCATAATTTTTGGGTAATAAAATTAAAATTATGGTATGACTAAGCCTCCGACGCCCGTCATACTAGTTTCTATCTTAAAAATTAAGATGGGGCCCCAAAATAGGAAACGTGTTTAATTTCACGTTGTTTTTCTTGCTCTAACGAAACCACGACAACACATCATGGTACAATTATTGTGCAAGCTCTAAAGAAAAACAGCAAACAACAAAAACTAGCTACGTTCTATTCCCGCTATGGCTCTTGAAATGTATGGAAAATAATGACGAATTTTCGGTAGTACCTACTTATATTCTGCGTTGATACGGATTGCTCTATATCCGAATTCAGCTCACACTTAATTTTTATAAACCATAACATTTATAGTTATTCTAGAAAAAAAAATCCGTACAGGGAGACTCAGTTAGAGACCTTTAACTGTATCAACAGTATCGATATATGTTAACTTGTTTATTGATACGGAACCCTATATGTGCCAGTTGTATTCTCACTTGTCAGTTTTATACTGATTATATTCATAATGCAGTTTATGCAGATAATGCAATAATTCCTGTGGGGTTAACAAAAACTTGTCCAAGAATTGATAAAACGATTAGGAGGTACCTACCTACTTGTTTACATGTATGTCTATAATTAGTTCCGGTTTCAGCATGAGACTATTCTTGTTCTAATTGGAAGTCGTATGGGCAGACTAGGGGAGGACGCGCTGGATGGACTGCACGCCACTACTCATGTTACCGTGACTTCGGTGCTGCTGCACATTATGCGCATAACAGGACACTACACTATCTCAAGGCACTTTTAATAATCAAAAGGTAGCGGGTACAAATAATGAGTGAATTCCCAAGGCGGATTGGTGCCAGCAAGAGTTTTTTATCGTATTCTTGTGTCTTATTAGCAAAAATATAGGTAATCTATTGATCCCACGGAAAGGGGGACAAGGGTGGGAAAACGACGGCTCACTTATTAATACGCCCTAATCATTATTTCCTGATTACCGGAAAGGTAGAGAAAACACTACCAAGTAGAGCATTTCCGAGGGAACTTGGCATCAGGCAGGCGGCGGCCGGATGGATTAAAACGTTGTACCAGACACATGATCTGGGAATTCTGGGACAACAATCCATAGAGTAGGTAGGTACAGGCCTTACGATGTTCTGTGGTACAGGTTGTCTATGACTGTGTTGCGAGAATATTTATTTATACTACATTACATTTAGCTGTTTGGCAATTACCATCAATATCGTGTATAATCATGTTATATACTACCTAGGTTGCGTACCATTTGGAGTTAAATTCGCCAAAAACGATAAAAACGATCACACTCCCAAAAAGTTGTTCCACTTGGGTCTTGGCATTATTTTCGCCATAAACGCTATGAAGCTACTGGAACAGTTTGAATTACCTATATCTAATGTCAAAAGTGGCCAATTTTAGTGGCTAAGAATGCCACTTTTGACATTAGCGTTCTTATCCTAAATGGAACAGTGGAGAACAGTTACAAACGATCACAGTGATCAGAACCATAGACGCAACATGTGGTAAAAATTATCGAAAATAACGAAATCGGCGTCAAATGGATTACGCCCATATAAGTACCTGTTTATGTTTATTAAACCTAGGTAGAAAACCAAAATACTTAATATTGTTGGACACTTAGGAGTTCAACTGATGATCTTTCTTTTTACCTTCCTACTCTTAGATTATTGGAATAATTTCTTAAAGTAGGGACTTAGTAATTGTTGATGGATAATGAATTGGTAAAAGTAGAGTTCACGGAGCGCTTTCCATGTAATCATTGTTTTGTCATATTTTAAAAACTTAGTGTTCAAACTGGGTGAAACTTTAGTTTACAACTAAACTAACTTATTATCCTTGAGCCTAATATAATATATATGCTTCTGGTTTGCCAGATTTCCGTAAACAGAACCATTTACAAAAACAATTCGAAAAATCGTTTTGTATGGAAATTATTATTTTGACATTAAGGGATATAATAAATAGTAAATCGAAAAACTGGCAAACTAGAAGCATAGATATTAGACTTAGCAATATGCACACAAAATTTCACCGAACTTAAACACTTGTTATTTAAAATATGACGAATCTACGTTTGTAAGGAACGCGCTTCGTGAACTGTGCTATTAAATTTTAACTATGTACCTGAGTTTTTCCGTGCGGTGTCGGGTTAGAATTACACCTCCCCTTATCACCCCGTGGGTGTCGTAAGGACGACGACTAAGGGAAAAATACTGGAAGGTGGGCAGCAGCGCCTTCTAAAGTACTACCAACTTATACTGCGATCCCAAAGCCGCCTGCCAAGCGTGGGGATTATGGCAAATGCCCCCCTAATAGGGGAGGCTGTGTTCAGCTGTGAACGATCCGGCTGATACAGTACCAGTACAATACCTGAGTTTATCAGGTACCTACATTAAAACTTTTTCTTATATTTTATATTCAAGAACAAGTTTTATATAAGTACTAAGTAAGTACCTACTTATATAATAATATACAAATATAGGTATCTACAGTCATTGAAATTAATGTTAATTAATTTCATGATGATGAACTTTTTACTGCTACCACCTATTTAGGTACCTACTTAAATATTTGCCCAGTAGAAAGAAATGCAGGCTGCATTCCGATTTTTCTCTTTTCCCGTGTATTTTTTTACAAACTATATTATTGGATGTCATCTTCAATTAGAAGACAACTCATACAATATAGTTATGCAGATGCTCAATTAAAAAAGGAAACTAGTTAAAATATGTTACGTACAGGCACTTACATGTACAAACCAAAACTTACTTAGAACAACTTAGTAATTATAAAGGTTCATACATGTTCAAATTAAAACATTAATATCAACTTAATATATAAAAATACTTACAAGAGCAACATGATTTTTGTAGCTGTCTAAATGTCTCCACATACGATCTATAAATCTAATATTAGGCACTTCAAAATCAGGCAACGTCGATTTAATGAGAACATCGTCATTTTTAAAAAATGCACTGGCTGAAACGTTTCTTTGTAATTTCAAATTTCTTATTTCGCGTATAAAAAGTTTTCGCGCCAAACTCGCCATGTTGCGCGCAAATTGGCGGCAAGAATGCGACTGGCTGAAAATGGCGGGCGTCTAATCTACTTGTTTTGCGTTATAAGATCGCGTACACATACGTAATTATGTATACATTTTGAGCTTGATAATAGTTCTTTACTTAGTAATTACTTGAGTCAATAGTGTTTGTTTAGTTATTGTTCTCAGCTAGTTAGTATTTGCAGAATAGTGTTTGATGTTACATTATATTTTTATTTAACTTACATAATACTGACACAAATGATTGATGAATGGTTTAACCAGCCCAGCAGTTCTATTGCTCTGCCGTGCCGTGACACTACCACGGTAGGTACCACCGGTGGGTAAAAGTTATAGTTTCTTGTTGTGAGAAGCCAGCAGCAAACAACTTCCTATACATAGGCTAACCTAAGTACTTTTCTACTAAGTACCTACCTTTACTCGTAGTAGATACGAAAATAGGTGGAAAATGGAAAAAGGTGATATGAAAAACATTCATCATCAATATCCTACCCTTAGGTATTATTCAAATCGTGTGGTTATCAGAATAAGAATCATTTATTGGACAATTAATAAATATACGATATCAATACAATAAAAGTAGTTAAGTAGATAGGTACTGATAATCAGTTTGGCCATATCGAGCACTCCATAGGCACTAAAAATATATAGGTAAGTACATTTTTATATCTATACTATTATTGCTATCATAATGTTTTTGAACAATTTTACAGATAAAACATTGATGTACTTAATCTGAAGATCCAAGACCAGTTGTTGGGGGTCCGAGGATATTCGATTTGTCCTGAGATTACAGGAATTTTCGACTTTTCTCAGGATTGCGGCCGGATTTTGCAAATCTCGTGAAATCTCAGGATTTTCAATAAAACACAGGTTACATTTTAAAGGTCTCTTTAATTAAAAGTTTAACCCACTAAAATAATCTTCTTTTGGTAACAATTTAACAGTTAAAATCAATTCTTATTTATCTAAGTAAAACAAACTAAAAATAATCTTCTTTTGGTAGATAACAATTGCAGTTAAAATCAATACTTATTTATCCAAGTAAAACAAACTAAAAATAATGTTCTTTTGGCAAAAATTTAACAGTTGAAATCAATGCTTATTTATCCAATTAAAACAAACTAAAAATAATCTTATTTTGGTAACAATTGCAGTTAAAATCAATACCTATTTATTCAAATAGGTACTTAATCAGTTGTATCGTATTTAATATTTGAAGAAACATTTTTAAGAAAGTTTTTTTCTTTGATTATTGATTTATAAAATGCCTCACAAGTTAAACTCTTCAAATTATATTGAACTAAAAGTATAGCTCGAACTGAAGACACGTTTAGTCGGTTTCTTTCTTTCGACCATTGAGCTCCCATGATAGAAAAAACTCTTTCTACGTTTGCATTCTGGGCTGTAATTGCAAATATATACTGACAAATACGCAGTATCTCTGGTAATCGTGAAATACCTATTGTCTTGAAAATGTTTGCCCACAACGCATGAAGCATTAAGTCAAAAAATGGTTCTTCCTGTTTTGTTAAAAAACTATTCAGAGATGTAATTTCATCGAATAATTTCACATCACCGATGTGTACTCCTTTTCCATTCAGATAATGAATTGATACAGGAATCTGATCAAAGTCGATCATTTCGCCCTTTTTCAGCATCATCCAATTAAAGACTTTGAATTCATTTAAAGGCGTCATCCACTTGATATTCTATGCATGTCTTATACATATTTTTAAGGTCTCGCTTGAAAACTTCTTGGTTTTCCGCTGTGCACTTAGCCAGCAATTCTCGCACTTTTAGTGACATGAAGTTTGCGTTCGCTCGTGCAACTAAAATTTCGTGTGTGGATTCCAGGATTCTTTTAATATCTAGAACAGAATTGTTTTCTTTTTCGATGTCTTCAATTTTCGTCTGAAAGATTGACATTAATGAGTGAGCAAGAAATAAATAAACTACGCTGAGTTCATTTTCAAAAAAGTTCTTCAAGGTGATTGGTACACCAGGAGTAGACAAAAAGTACTGCTTCAACGGCTCATACATCTTCAATATTCTTTCGATCGCTGGAAAGAGCCATCGTGTCTTGCTATGAAACAAAAGTTTCTGATAATTGACGTCTATATATTCGCTGATATCCTTCAACGCTTCCGTGCGTACGGTGTATACGGAAAAATAATTAAACAGCTTCATTACTACAGATTCTATATCAATATGAAGATTATCAGTGCCGTGTTGAATACAATTGTGTAGTATGTGCGCTGGGCACCCAACTCCTACGATATCTTTGTCAAGTAAGTTTTTTAAATTAGTCCAAACATTTTGTCGCGGTTGCCGATTAACTCCGCCAAAATTAACATTAGCGTTGTCTGCTGTAATAATACACATTTTAACAACAAGTCGTACTTTTGCAAGCTTGTTTTAATTATCTCTGTTATATAGTGTCAGCAGTTTCATTGGGTGTGCTCAGCACATCCAGCAGTTTTGTTTTAATGCCTTCTTGCCAGTCAAAGAATTGTATCATAATAGGAAATATTTTTTCTGCACCGTGATTACTTGCATCTATGGAAACGCCCAAGTAGTTGACATTTTGTAATGAGACTTGTACCTACAAGAGACACATAAAAAGAGCCCACAGTACTTTCCATACAATAGTAGGTATACATACTAAGTGTAAACTCGGTTTAAATTTGCATGCATGTCATTGAGCCTAATAGGTAGGTAAAATTCTAGTTACAGACAGAAAAATACGCGACGCCTTGAGAAACTTCATCCTCTTATTTGGAAGTCCGTTGGCGAAAACAAATTTTCTTGTATGGACCTTTCTAAAACCGTCATATACTTATTCAGCTGTGCCACACACAAAAACAATAACATGCGAGATTTATTAGTCATCCAGATTGACCTTACAGTTAGGACAGATGGACCGAGTACCTATTTATGCTTTGCTTTGTACATGGGACCCGCTTTCTCATTCGGAGCGTCCGATTACTTACACGGAGCGCTTGACGGAGGTGCGGGGCGCGGAGCGCGAGGCCGGCGCGCGGCGGTCAGCGACGAGACAAGATCACCTTGTTAAAATAGGTAAGTACTTACCTATTTTTCTGTGGGTGCTTCTCTTCCCTGTCCTCTTAACACCCCGTTACACGCGCGGGGCACAACTGTGTCCCAGGTATAAATATTTGATTGTTATTTTAAAATATATGGATACAGTATGTCATCTACTTCAATAGCTGTCTGCATTTGGACTCCCTATGAGTCCAAATGCTTTTACTGTAGTAGCTGTAGTATTGTAGTAGCTGTAGTGTTGTATATAGTTTGTAGTATTTGTTTAATAAAGGCATACCGCCATTGGTAAAAAAATAGCTGTCCCCTATATCCTGATGTATTTGTGAGAAAATAATCTATTAATCTATTATTTTTTTATCAACACACTTCTTACAAGAGTCTTACAAGAGTTCCCTTATTTCCTACTTTTTGAATAGAAAATAAGTAACTTTCTTTGTTACGGTTCTAAGCATAAATAAACACTGATTTTGAAAACACTAATTCTATTTTAAATTTATATTCTGTTACATAAGTAATCCTCGTTTATAAAAGGGGCACAGTGGTGCCCCGAGCATGTAATGATGTGGTAAATAAGACCGCGTGTAACGAAGTGTTAGGTAATTTGCTTCACTCTATCTTTGTTTCCCTATTTGCAAGTATTCACTGAGATTTACAAGGCTATGCAAATCACATAAGCACTTAAGTGACATAAGTATATACTTACTACTTAGGTATGATAGCTAAATAACTTGTGATTACTTACTTCAAGAAAATTAGTCAGCAATCATTGCATGTAGGCATCTAACCTATTTGTTTTACTGAACTTCCTTGTCTATAGTAAAAAAACTTTGTTACGCCTTTTCTCACGACGAGATACTCTATAGCTACACCCTGAAAAACTGACGAGAAAATCCCACTAGTCCCATAGAGTTGTCCCATGATGGTACATTTATTCTTTTTTCGTCCCAATATATAGTTAGGTATATATACAATATATATATATTGTGGTTACTTGTGCTTATAACAGATGCATTTCGTCACAAGTGACGTATTGCCCATCACTCAAAGACCTATCTACAGTTATTGTCTCATAATAATGCCTGTAATTTTATACCTAAATACTTACTGGCTTTCAAGGACTGCTGCCGGAAACCACCGTTAAGTGCTTAGCGATAGATTTTCTACTTGAGGGTGGTAGCTAGCCAGGCGAGCACTCGCAAAATGTTCTATCACCACACGGTGAAGCTCAAGGCGACGATGGGTATTAAACCATATTATGGACCTGCGGGACGCCAATCCATAGCTATTACTTAGGTACCGAAAGACTATTGTACTGACCTCATCAATGGGTTAGCGAGGTAGATTTTGCCAGATGGTAGGTCTCTTCAGCAAAAGGCCGTCTTGGTGGGTGCCACGATATATCTGGAGCACTCGTAGCTAAGTTTGCTTAGCCGTTCTGAACCGATAAGCAAAGTTAAGCAGCGTCCGTCTCGGTGGTGAGTTGGATGGGTGACCGCTGATGACATTACTACTGAGCGCTTCCATGCTTTAGAGGGCACGTTAAGCCGTCGGTCCCAGTTGTTGTCTTTGGATGTGGCAGTCGTTATAGCACGGTGGTAGGATTTTATGAATGCCCACCGGCTAGCTACCACATTCAAGTAGGAAATATGTCACCTAACGGTGTGTTCCGGCAGCTGTCCTTGAGGGCCAGTAATTCTAGGTTAGCCTGAACAACATCTTCGACCACATCATCACTTACCATTAGGTGAGATAGTATTCAAAGGCTAACTTAACAAGCAAAAAGAAAAAAACAGACAGTCAATCTGCCTGCTAGCTCTGTATTTAGTGACGTAACATGAAGGGCACTGGTAGCAAGTGCAGTTACAGAGCAAACGAGACAAGACCTAGCGGCTCGGAGTTCTGAGCTAGTGCAGTGTCAAACAAAACGATGATGATGACACTGCAACTGAAATGGACAGGCCGGACGCTTATCAGGCCCTTAGGTACATAAAAAAATGTCATACCCCCAATTTTTTTTTAATGGTACTATTATGGAACAAGCTCAAGGCCTATTTCATAACAGATTAATTTTTGGACTGCACTGCGCCCATCACCCTGACCTGAGACAAAGTCTCATGTAGTGCTTGTAGTAATTGCACCGGCACACTGAGAAAAACGACTTTGGAGCTTAAATCAAATTTTATTACCGACCCGTGGTACAACTGCGATGTCCAACTGGTTGTACTACGGAGAAGTAAAGTTACCCATGGTTCAACTCTTTTTTTATACATTTATGATTATGATCCTTGGTACAACAGTCCAACTGGTTGGACTAAGGGGATAAAGTAGTAAATGATCACCAAAAGTAGTATATGAAATTAAATTTATGTGGCGCATCGCCGGCCGCTACCGCGGCACGCTCGCTTCGCTCGCTCGGCTCGCGCGATGTTGTAGTCACAAGTATGTATGTTTTATAATAAACACAACCTTCAAAAATCAGAGAATCAGAATTGAACTTGTTATACGATAATAATTGCAGTATTGACCATAAAATATACCTTACTTTTACGGCGGTTTATATACGGTGATTATCACTATAACGTACGACTTAATCAGCCTCATCGAAAAGTCAATATTTAAGAAAGACCACAAAATATACCTTAAATGAAGACGATAAGAAACATTCGCCTTCACTGACCTCGTTTAACGCCCTCTAGTTGGAAGGCGTTTTTAAACGTATTTACGTTTGGTCGGTTTTTTGCCTTCATACCATATAAATTGGCCGTCATTAGGGCGCTTTTGACTTTAGATTTTTCTCAGTGCACCGATTCCCTTCAAACCGGAACACAGTAATGTGAACAGTACTGCTTGTCGGTTGAAATAGGTGCGGTGCATTACTTCCGCGGATAAACTCGTTCACAAATACTTTTACTGTTAACATTTATGAAACCGAGTGGATATTAACATACATATTATCATCATAATAAAATAACAGATTTTATTTCAATTATGTATATTTTTTAACATCTCAATATATACAAAATACTCTGTGATTTCAATAAAAAAGGCAAGCAAGTTAAAAAGCACTTCCCAGCTGCAGACTATAAATGAAATCAAAATCGAATAAGTCACATAAGAAGCAAAAAGCCTAGCATACTCCAGTATGGACATAGTTACTAAACAATATAATTTAAAAAATTCAACAATTATATCATAAAAACGTAATATATGTTTAAAAGTTGCACACAAATAAGGAGTCCCTACACACCCTTGTTAATAAAATGTATTCTAGTAACTAAAAAAAACTTAAACCTAAAAAAAAATCGCGAGTTTTGTCCATAATTATTATGTAGTAACCGGCTAGGACTCGCGTTGTATTCAAAACGACAGTGACAATCACTGTGATAGTGACAGAAGTGACAGTTCGGACGGAGGAATTCTGACTTTGACAACAACAGTGTAACCGTTTCAACGTCAGTTACGTGCTGAGGCCCATAAAGTAACTTTGTATATACTGAAATAGAGACCAAACTTGACATCCCTAGGTGTTAATAGATTTTCTTGATGACGTCACGGTTAGTAATTTCCGTAAATAACAGATGGCGCTAAAAAAATAAATAAAAAAAACAGTGCTGCCATCTGTTTTTCATAAATGCTCATCCCAGTTACGTATGGTTGATACTTTGTACCTTTATTTATTTAAATATAGATATATCTATAAGTTTTTTATAGATACACTATATATTTAATGTCTAATATTAACCTGTTATCCTATAAATTGCTTTCAAGGAACGCGTGAAGATCATTAACTCTTTTAAATATGGACCAAATCACCAATGCTTCCTGCCACGGGTTGAAACATATAGCATCAAAAGTAAAAGCAGTATTAAGATCCAGCCAAAAACCTACATTGAGCTTGATAACTAAATACAAAAGTCTATAAGTTTATGTATGTTTTATTATCCTAATTTATCTACTTGCAACTATACTTAACAAAAAAATATCTTTCCACCTCATTGTAAAAATATCGTATATGGCACCATAACAGCGTCCCTATATGATCACAGCCAGCATAAAAATAATGCACTATTCACAGCTAACTTTAAACTAAATAAATTTAAATTCCTGGCACAGAAAGTAAACAAATCGGCAAGATGCAAAATCAAATAGGAATTGGCTATAGGAATTAGGGATGCTCGCCATCGATTCAAATCGATAATATAATTACATCAATAATGCACGAGACTAAAATTTCGTAAATTAATTATTTCGATTTGTATTGAATTATTCTTATTTCTTAATAGAAGCTTAAAGTAAAACAAGCCGGGCAACCAAAAATTTGCTGATAAGTCTTTTCCTTTTTTGAATCCAAGGCAGAATAACATTTAAATTTAGTTTGTGGGGACATTCGTGGGCTCGTCTGGGCTTATCACCTCGAAGTTGTACCTCTCAATACATAAATTAAACATATTAAACCAGTTACAGTTAGTAAACTCGATTTCCCATCGGTGTGTATTTTGATTTCTATCCGTTGTAAGTTTTACCTTTAATATTAATCATATTAGTCTATCATGTATCATGATATTTTTTCTTTACTTTTTTTATATTCGTATTTCTACGAGTATATTAGTCACACCTCTATTGTCTCTTTATTTGAAATCACGTCAGATTTGTGCTTTTTGCCATAAAGTAAATTTTGTATATTTTTGTACAGCGAATTTTAATAAATATCTTCGTTAAGTAGCAGTACGATGTATATGTACACCCCACACGCTAGGATACGAGAATTATTTGTTGGGTCTCTTCTTCTGTATCAACGGATAAAAAGTTTAATTCTGTAAACTCCACAAATCCCACACATCCAATTCAATTCCTCTTGCTAAATAATTACTCGTTTTTAGTACTTAACACATCACAATCAGTAGTAGCACTGGCAGGATTTTCTCCACTTGAAAGTGATCAATTAATTGAAAGCTCAATGCCAGCAAAGAATTACATCAATGAGGATCGTACTCAAAGTAAGTATATATATTTGGTTCTAACAATACGATCACATTTACTTGCAGCTCGCTCGCAGAAAAGTAATACCAAATGTTTACTTGTCATTTTATTTTACCGGAAAAAGGCACAGCACAGCACAATACCAGCCGGGAAGTAGTCATGAACCATCTTGAGATAGAATTCACTCTATTTCATTTCAAAAAAGAGAACCCAAGAGTTTTGGGAGCATTGACATACGTGTCTGGTTACATAGCTCGTAAAGCTAAAAATATTTTTTTTTAAGATTGCACTAAATGTGAAAATTTATCTTTGAGACATTCTGATTATATACGGAGGATAGTATGCACAAGGATGGCTATGCACACCCAGCGATAAAATAACAAATGTTGTATCAAATATACAAGACATCGTTTATCATATAAAAAATGATTTATATCAAAATCATGTGAAAATGTACATAAAAACCCTTTGTTTAATATTAATTGATTTTAATGATATTGGGTGCCATGAACATAATAGGAAATTACAAATATTTCTTTTAGACTTCTGTAAACGATTTCTCTTGCATAATTATTGCAAAGACGTAAATAAAATTTTAAATGGCAAGCGACCATTAGAAGAAAATGATGATAATGTTAAAACGAGAGCAATGAAAATATTTAAAAGATCACATAAAAGAAAAATTTAAAGAGCGCATGTTCCCTCATAGAACTAAAACGATTCTGCTACTGATTTGTTCGAATTTAGCATTCGATCACTAACTAAGTGATTCCAACCCTAATTATCACATGGGAAATGTCTGACACCTGTTCTTTTTTTTTATTAAGGTGTTGGCCTATGTCTTATTTAAGTTAATGCAATTGCCATATGTATTAACTAATTTCTCCATATTGTTTAACAACGCCATCTGTTATTTAACGAAATCCCTAAATTTGAGTGCTATGCTACAAAATATAAAATACGTTAGAGCAATGACTTTGAGTGTATGTCAGATATCTGTTTTATTTGTTTGCATTACATGCTGTCATTATTTCACATAATTATTTATGAGATTGTATGGTCTGCTGAGGCCCGCCTTCGACGCTGTGCACAATCGTGACTCCCAGACGAAGAACTTCAAATAAGTTCGAAACTGGTCGGAGCATTTTCTGGTAAATATTACGCGAGTCCTAGCCGGTTACTAAATAATAAATATAATCCTTAAATCATAAACTCTTAAAATCAGCACACAACAAGATATAAACAAATATAATATTATGAACTTTGACATAACTTAGAGAAAATATTATAATAAATACACTGTATAAAATAATTGCACTTTCCTATTATTTATATATCATCAATCACAAAAATAATTCAACAAAGTATTTATATAACATTGCACTGAAACATTATTACAATTAATATTTATCAACAATTCAAATATGCTAATTAACGGTCATAAAATCTTTATATAAAACAGTATTTATAATATAATATTTACACCTTCCAGCTTACGCTTTATTGAGTGGGGACCGCGCACGGTTCAGTTCAAGCTCAGTTTAAGTTGGTATGATCTTCAAACTTTGGTAACTACCAGCTCAGGTTGACCTTACCCCGACGTATACGATGTATTTTCGCTGATGGTGCATTATGTATGACAGTGTAACCAATTCCAATGAAAATTTACATACTTGATACTAATGACTATAATTTTAATTTATAATAATCACTTGAGACTAATATCTGTATCTGGTATTCAAAATTACAAATTTGCATGGTTATAATTATACATATATTTTTTTTTGTATGGTCATATTATTTTAATATAAGCATAGACGAAAGAAATAATATAGGCAACCGAAAACTGGTTAAAGAGAAGCATATAAATTAGGCTTGGCATCATAATTTCACAAGGATATGAAATCAAGATGTCAGAGTAAGAGAAATTTATAACCGTATTTTAAATATAACGACACTGGTGTCAGTTACATAAGAATTGTCTAAAACTTATTTTTTTCTCTTAAAAAATATTCTTTATGAAAAGAAAAAAGTTACGGTAGTAATTATTCTGTTCATACTAAAATCCAAATTATTATAACGCTTGCGAATGGTAGTCCTTGAAATTGACATTTCTATAAACTTATTAGGAAACGGCTAGGACCCGCTTTACATTTACCGGAACGATTCCAACCAGTTTCATTGACATTTCTGTTAAATTGTAGGTATGTTTTACGCAGATTTAGTCGTCATATCGTTTGGTGCTCCATTACTTATATAATAACACGTAATTTAACAGAATATTCCTATTTTTAGAACTGCCATTACATGGATGCAAATTTTAGTGTAAAAATAAGTACTACCATAGTTTGTAGAATTTTAAATTTAGAGAATCTTTATATATTCGACACCAATACTTTTGTATGAGAGGCCATACGCTTAAACTACCCTTAAATTGACCCGACCTCGCGTGACTCCCACAGAACAGTAATGCCCTAAATTATAAAGATCTTTAGAATACAAAATTTTAGTAAAAAAATATATCACGAAATCGCACAATGAGCGGTCTTATAGCCAAATGCGAACTTCTTTCGAAGGATTCTCGAGACAAATACACCTTTGGCTGGATCTCTCATTAGTAAGTTTTAGCACCAATTGTTTCTTATTTATATCTATAATTACAGCTGCTATAATAGGTAGAGTCATTATTTCTGTGCTTGGGTATTAAGTATATAGTTGATTTTCTAAAACTGTAACTATTTTAAAATATTAAAATACTGAACAGAATACTTATTATTCTTATTATCCAGAATTTCAATACAAGTTTCACTTTAAATCACGTGACACAGTTTATAAAATGCTCTTTTATTTAATAAAGTACAAAATAAATGGAATGCTTAAAAAACATTTATCTTATTGACAATACTATTTATTCTTAGCTACCCACCATATTCACATAATGTTGCAGTTTATTTGAATATTTTGTATAGGAACCTATATTATTACAACCTTCACCATGTAACATTGGTGTCGATTCTAAACAAATTGTCTAAACTTAAAATTCTCTAAATTATCATAGAACTAACTAAAATCGAAATTCATATATCGCGTGCGTATGAAATTATAGTAATTCTTATCTTGTTAACGTTAAAATTGAAATTCGTGTAACGCTTGCAAATGACAGTCATTAATAAAATATCTAATTTTTAGAATGGCAATTTTATATACAAATATGATTTTTTGTGTGAACAGAATATTAACTACAGTAATTTAGAGAAATTCAAATTCAGAAATTATTTGTAACTTCGACACATTTGTTTAATATATAATATTATCATCAATAATACTTATATAAAAAAAATTATACGACTAGTAGGTACTTCCCACGACTCAATCACCCAAAGGGTTAATTCACACTCGAGCTGATTTGAGTCGAAACGGGGCGTCAAATTATCCATACTCACAACGAACGATATAATAAGTAGTATTAATTATATAATAAGAAGTATTAATTATATAGCTATGATATCTCATAGCTATATAATTAATACCTCTTAAATGTTACACAATATAAAAATAAACAATATAAATTCACGACGGAACGAAGCACTTCCACTCTGAATCAGTTTAAATACCGTCTTATACTATTTTTTTTAAGTATACCTATTTGTATTCGCTTAAAATATGATTAGGTTAGTAGTATACCTATAAAGTAAGCTAGTTATTTAATAACATTTAAAAGGATTATTTGTAAATATTAAATTATAAATGATATATACTACAATATTAATTTATTTGAAAAGATATATCTATAAGTATTTCATACTTTTTAATATTATTATAATAACTTCGTATTGGTCCACAATTATTTCATATTACCGACACAGTTTCTAAAATATTAGTAAAAGTAATTATCACTAGCTGTCGTGCTAACTGAGCGCTGAGCGCTCATTGGTTGTCGGTCACGTCAGCGACTTTCAGTGGCCAATGAGCGTTCAGTATTTAATCTATCATAGCAATAATCTGTGGCAAGACTGTCACGGATTTATGAAATAAACAGGCTTTGCGCTTTTATTGCTAGGTTTGTAACCATAAAAAACACTTGAATGCATACATACAATTTCTTAAATCACTCCTAAAACCATTTAAAAAATTTAGAAAAATACATTAACCCGTAAAAAGGGAGTTGAATAATTGTTAAAATTCTTCTTAAGAAAATATTCAGTATAAAATATTATCCATATAGAGTATCGCATTATTATATACAAAAAGTTACCCTAATTACAACATGACATTTTTTTTTAAATTTATTTTACCCCCAAAAAAATAGTGTTTCCTTTGCGCATCGTATACATTAAATAACAATAGAAATAGATGATATAAAAAGAGTTTAAAATAGTTTTTTTTTCCAAAATATGATTACTAGCACTATAGTGTGCTGAGCGAAAATCACATTTAAACATTATTGGATTAAATAAGTTGCCCCTATAACCGACAAAAATATTAAAAAATACGTAACTAGTGGCTCTATGAGCTGAATATATTAGGATTCCTTTTCTTTTTTTACGTTTTCAATCCTATCTACGCCGTTTGGAAAAAAATCGAATCTACAAAAACTTTTTCACGAGAATTGGTTGAGATATGCAACCTGTAGAGGAGAACCGGACATCCGGACAGTAATACAAAAGCATTTTTGCCCAAACTGGAACAGAGACGCTTCGCGCTCGCTCGGTCAACAAATGTAATTAATTCAATAAGTATAAAAAATACATACAAAATATTACCTATACCTAATTAAAAACATCTTATGCAGCGTTTCCAGAATTAGACATTCCAGATATTGAGGATTAGTCTTAGTTCTAAGGCTTACGTAATTTAAATTCAATTAATTAACATAATATATTACATTTTTAAACAAGTACTAAGTAAGTAACAAGTATATTATGTCCCTTTTACTTACCTCGCAATAATAAGAGAGGACAACAAATTTTACCACTTTTGTCGCAAGACGCGTCATCTATGAATAAGAAGGCTAAGTTTTTTAGTACTAATCACCAAGTATCCGTCTTGGTAGCTACCACCGCAGTGTCAGATAGTCTGCCTCGAAGCAGTTATGTACAATCAATACTGTTTTAAGGCATGAAGAACACTTTATCAAGCTAAATTACTGAGAGACAACAATTAATGTCTCAGAGCGACGAGCGCAGTGCAGAGTCATACTACTTTGAAGGTGGGGGAATATCTGACGCTACGGTAGTACAAATCATGAAGAGTTTTTTTAAAAGGCCTACCATCTTTAACCAGATATATAAATAAAATTTATTGCGTTGTTTTTCTGTGACTAATACAATATTGCACTTTAAACCCTAAAACCATATACATAAATTATAAAATCACAAAACATATTTATCTTTTAAGACTTTCCGTAAAATCTTTCCAGCGGCATTTTTAGGTATTTCATCAACTACCTGCACATCTTTTATCTTCTTAAATATAGCAACTTTACTGTTCACATATTCCATGATTTCTTCTGGGGCTATTTCTTGACCCGCTTGTAGAACTAGGAAGGCTTTAGGGACTTCCCCAGATATGGGATCGGGGATTCCCAGAACAGCGCAGTCGAGGATTTTTGGGTGCGTTCGGATCACTGTTTCTAATTCTGCTGGAGGCACTTGGAATCCTTTTACCTGTAAATTTGAAATATAGCTATATTAGTTCCATATACCATGATTTTCTAGCTAAAAATGAGTCTCCTGCATTTTTACGAAACATTCAACAAAAATTCGTAAACAAAACTTTTTTACACGTCGTCGGCGCATGAGACAGGCCTACACACAAAACTATGTTTTAGAACACACAATGTACATTTCATTGGTTCACCTAATATTACATGCTCAATGATTGGCTCAAATTCCAGGCCATGAAAGTTTAGAACCGTGATCGGGATCAAGCCCGCGACAATCGATCTAGGGCCAGGCCATGCTCTGTCCTATCTGAGCTACCGTGGTAGTGAGTCATCATTCGAATTTATATTTTTCAAATTATTCAGCGACATCCATATCCACTGTCATTTGACTTTAAGGGGATGTTCCAGCCGCTGTCCTTTATAATTATTTCTACAATTACCCGGCGGACATCGTTGACCATCTTCACTGACCTAACAGCAACATGAGAGTTGTCAAAATATATACATCATGGTTAAAAAAAAAATACCAAAAAATGGCACTGACTTCAACACTCAAATGTTTAAAATAACTTGTTGAAGTCGGTACCATGATGGTTCAAAAGTTCCTATTATCACAATATTGTACGCATGATACCGAATTCGACAAGTTATTTCACACATTTGAGTGTTGTTCCATTTATAGGTAAAAAAAGATTCACTCTTTTTAGTCACCCTTGCTACTTATGGGATCGATTGTCGTTCACTGTCAATGACTATAGTAAAATACTTTTGAGTTATTGGAGTGTAACTCAAAAACGGCATTACCGCTTTTGATGCAATTGAAATGGGACCACACTGCAATCATCAGCTTTGAAATAAAAAAGAATCATCACAATCGCTTCACCAAACAATTCTTAGGCAACAAACATAAAAAAAGACGAATTGACTAGCTCCTATTTTTGAAATCGGTAAAAAACCTCACCTTAATAAGCTCTTTGAGTCGATCAGTAATGTAGAGGTATTTGTTCTCGTCGTATTTCCCGATGTCGCCAGTTTTGAGCCATCCGTCTGTAGTCAACACTTCGTTCGTCGCCTCTTCATTTTTGTAGTAGCCTGACATTACGTGTTTGCCGCGCGACCATACTTCGCCTTCCTGAAATACACGTGGCAAAGATATGTTTAAGTCACTATTATGGCAAGCTAAAGTCCGGTCTTCGGCTAAATACCAGCTCGAAGCCTTGAACTCCATAGATAATGGAGCAAAGAAGCTCATTGGTGACGATGGAAAAGTGGAGGCTAGACCCAAAAGCCTCGAACATGGGCGCAAAGTTTTTTTTTAATGTTAATGTGACGGAACAAACTCGACGCCCACCAGGGCCCCAATTCTCTTAGCTATTGACCAAACGCCACACTACTGCGATGCTTCTGCGATCGAACTGTTGTTAATGTCAAATTCGGTATTCTGCTATTTCTAGCTCCTAATCGCAGTCGTATAGCTATCGCGTCGCTATCGTATGGCTGTAATATGGCTTTCAAATGTTGAAACTGATATAATCCGGAACTATATCCGCTATCTATCCGGATAATGAAAACTTCTATCAATCAAGCATCAGTCAAAACATAAATACAGTGGTTTTCTAGCAAACAATATATTAAATACATATATTTAAATCATTTTTCTATCTAAAATATATGCTATGCATCTATGCCACGCAATCGCAACAAAATACCTTACAGCATACCAAATATGTCAAAAACTATTGATAGCAAGCCACTGACTTGCCATTGAACCTAAATAGCGGGCAGACTACGGATACTGTCAAAAACTACAATTTTCATGCAATTAAGTTGCGTTAACGCCGTTCAATAGCTAAGAGAATCGAGCCCCTGGTGTTAAGCGGACTAACCTCTGCCTATATATCAGATGCATTTCATCACAAGTCTCGAATTTCACTGCGCCCGTCACCTTGAAACATAGTTGTTAAGTCTCATGTGCCTGTAATTTCACTGGCTCTCAAGGACTGCTGCCGGAACACTGATTGGCGACAGATCTTCTATCTGAGGGTGGTAGCTAGCCAGGCGGGTATTCTAAAAAGGACCTTGCGGTGAAGTTCAAGCCGATGGTGGGGATCGAACCATGGATCTACGGCACGAGAGTCCATACCTATTACCGCTAGAGCATCATTGCCTCAAAGTATACTTTGAGTACAGTAATTATAATTCATATTTACGATATAAGTAATGGTAGTGTAGAAAGAAACAGCTTATGTGTCTGTGATGTGGCAGGGCTTGGATAACGATATATTTTTCGAAACGTTATCGTCTTCAATACCTAAGAAACGATATGTTTCGATTTTCGTTCGAACGGAACGTAATAAAAAACGTTTAGGAAGAAGATCATTTTGAAGCGCTCGTAGCGAAGTTTACTTGGCTGTTCTCAACCGATCAGCAAAGTTAAGCAACGTCGCGCGCGGTCATGAGTTGGATGGGTGACCGCGTGACATTACTACTGAGCGTTTCCGTGCTTCAGCAAAGTTAAGCCGTCGGTCCCGGTTGTCGTCTTAAGATGGCAGTCGTTATAGCATGGTGGTAGGGCATTTTGCGAATGCCCGCCTGGCCAGCTACCAACCTCAAGTAGAAAGTCAGTCGCCAAGCACCTAACGGTGTGTTCCGGCAGCTGCCCTTGAGAGCCAGTACTTCTAGGTTAGCCTGAACAACATCTTCGACCACATCATTACTTACCATCAGGTGAGATAGTGGTCAAAGGCTAACCTATAAAGAAAAATAAAAAAAAACCCCATATCGAACATGATGAAATCTTGCACGACAAAGACACGCGTCTTGGAACCTGATGGAAAGCGATGATGCGGCCGAAGATGTAGCATGCTTGCCTAGAAGATACCTACCTACCTAGCTTAATATGTATGGAGTCCTTACCTCCCCAGGCCCTAGAGCTTCTCCGGTGTTGATGTCGACTATTTTGACTTCAGTGGCGGGCAACACGTGCCCAACAGCGGCATGGTTGGTATCTTTGTTGCCGCCGACCGATATAGCGCCATTGGTCTCCGTCAGCCCGTACCCTTGTCGGAAACTTATGTTTTTCTGAAAGTAGGAGTTTAAGGGTATTTATATATATATATATGTTTTCCTCACATCTTCCTGCGGGAGCCGTAAGATGAGACATAGGGAAAAATACTAAAAGGTGCGCAATTTGGAAAAGACCCCTGCCAAGTGTGTGTGTGTGTGTATTAAGAGAGGCATTTATTACTTTGATTGGTTTTTTCTAGTCACATCTCAGTTACAATCCGTCAAAGTCAAAATTATTTATTGAATTTAGGCGTCTACGACGCTCTTATGAAGGTCTATTACAAATTTAAGTATTGAAATATTCTACATTGTACTGTCGTTCAGCAAATAAATTATTGTATAGAGCCACTGCGGGAAGAACGGGCAAGAAACTCGGGGCCATTCTTTTAAACATCTTTTAACAATTTAACAATGTGTTACATACTTACTATATAATAATAAAGTTATTACAATATTTGTTTAAGTTATGTAAGTGACAGGCAATAGCTTGGCAGAGGCGGAATTATCCAGGCATTTTTGTCGTTTAAGTAATCAGAAACTGTGTAGTAGGATTTTTTAATCAATATGGTTTTCACGTGCAACTTGAATTTCCCTTCTGTGAGCGTTGTAATATGTTTGGGTTAGTATGTTCCGGAGTTCTGGCACTTCGTCCGATATATAGCGTAAGTTTTTAACACGGGGCCAAAATTATTATAGTTGATAAAGGATGTAAATACACCTCTGCCTCACCCAAGTTTTGACTTATGATGATATGAAGTGATACTTTGACATTTATGGAACTAATATAAACAGCGCCTTTTTAGGTGATGCTTCTCAGCCGTATCGTAAGAAAACTCATTTAGGATTTTCGGTATGGCGCTCGTGCCATCGGACATTGATTTTAAGGGGAAAACAATGTTAAAACAAGATTTACAGCTCTATCCGATGAGTATATACAACAAACAGCGCGCGCTGCAATTTGGCTATTACTGCTATAATGTCAATTACTTCGTCTGAAATTTGCGACAGACAAAACAATACTTTCCATATGGATTCAATGAAGTAAACAATACAAATTGTTATATAAAATCATAATTTGTGTTCATGTAAGTTTTCAACTGATGTTATTCAGCGGCTATAGAAACAATTTAGTTCCAGTCATAATAACGTATACCTAATTTGAAAATTTAAAATATAATACATACAATACATTTTATCTCCTCTACAGAACCAATGTATTCGTCATCTCACCTAAAAATAAAGATTTTACTATTGTTTCTCCTTAATAATGGTATGTTGTCCGAGAGTCTAACATAAAAATATTATACTAACTGCAAATATGAACAGATTAAAATAATTTTTTTTCGGCTTGTTTCATATGTAAATTATATTATCACTTCTCATACTCGGGAAGTTCTTGTTTACGCCCGGTGTAAACGGACTTAAACGGATTTTAATGCTCTAGTGCACAAAAGTCGGTTTCAAAGCACAAATGCGTAAACAACACAAAGAGGTTCAGTTTGTAATAATTTCTTGTCAGAAGTTTCATTGGGTCTTTTATACTGCCTATAGATCAGGGTTATTATTTAAGACCCCAAATATGTTATTTTTTCGAACAGTAACACTCAAAATAGAACATATCCTTTTTTTACCGGCGGTATGCCTTCATTAACAAAATACTACGAACTATATGTATATGAACTATATGTATATAGTTCGTAGTAAAGTACATACAACAGTACAGCAACTACAATAAAAGCATTTAGACAAACTATAAGTCATTGCAGACACAGAGAAAAAAACTGTTTCAATATCAATTATTAGATTTGTTTTACTAACATTATTATTGATTCATTTCCTCGCAATCGAAGTGAAAATATCTTGTTTTATGCACTCATTGTACAATCTACTGTTACAAAATCCACGCGTCCATCCACCCCTTGAGCCGGGGTATGCTCTAACCAATTGAGCTAACATGACATGACGTCATAACTCAAATCTTTCCTATCGTTCTTTAACCATCGTATTGGGACGGAGCCCATTTCCGAAAAAATGGGCTCAAATCCGATCCGATCCCTATCGATATTTGCTATGATAACAGAGACCAGCCTTTTGGTGGCTTACCATACCCTCGTTTATTTATAGTATAGTTAAGAAATTCTTGTACGATAAGATTACTTGACATTTTTAGGTGGTTATACAGATTAGATTACTGTAGACATTTTCGATTGTATAATCATTTACAACACTTGAACTTTGAACGGGGGGGTATCTTATCAACCGATTACGATAATATAAACAAAAACATGTTTAAACCAAATTCACATTAAAACCCACTCGGACTGGTTTTTGAAATAGATGCATTTGTTTTTGTTTTTTTTTTTTGTTTACCTCGAACAAGCTCGAGACCCACCTGATGTTAAGTGGACTAACCTCTGCCTATAACAGTTGCAATTCGACAACTCACGAATTGCACTGCGCCCGTCACATTGAGACATAGTTGTTAAGTCTCATTGTGCCTGTAATTTCACTGGCTCTCAAGGACTACTGCCGGAACACACCTTTCGGTGCTTGACTTTCTACTTGAGGGTGGTAGCTAGCCAGGCGGGCAATCGCAAAATGCCCTTCCACCATGCGGTGAAGCTCAAGCCGGCGGTGGGGATCGAACCAGGGTACTGCGGCACGGCAGTCTATAGCTATTACCGCTCGGCCATCATTGCTTCAAAATTGCATTACTTAACATATATTACTCAATGCAGGAGGACTTTTAGTAAACATAATGTTTTCTTTTTATTTATAGCTAGGTTAGTCTTTGACCACTATCCCAGCTGATGGTAAGTGATGATGCGGTCGAAGATGGTGTTGAGTCTAATCGATAATTAGTAGCTCTTATGGACATCTGCCCCGTGAGGTGCACGGCTAGAATGTCAACCCCTCCACCCGTGGGTATCGTAAGAGGCAACTAAAGGTAGAATACCGAAAGGTAGGCAGCAGCGCCTTCTGCGGAACTGATATCTTACACTGCGACCCCCAAGACGCCTGCCAAGCGTGAGGATTATGGCAAACCCCCTTGACGGGGGAGGCTGGGTTCAACAATGGACAGTCCGGATGATACAGGAAGGACATCTGCCAGAGCACACAATTATGTGCTTGCCGCTTTACTTGAGGATAGTATTTAGTCAGACTCTGACACTCGGGATGGCCACTGGCCTATATTAAACGCCGCCGAGCCTCACTGGCTGGATATTCTCTCTCCCTCTCTTACTTTTTCAGTAGTGGGAATGAGAAGGTCTGGTGAAAATAAACTTCAATTTCAGATGATCCAGTAAAAACAATACGCGTCAACTAGAGACTTTCCTCCTTTTTTAAGGTCTGTAGCAAAAATATATGCTTACATTTTTGGCGAGGATTGCGGCGGCGTCGGATGCCGACAAAGGGGCGGCGCCACTGATGATTCCGTACACAGACTCCAGATGTTCGGGCTTCACGGCCGGGTGCTTGCCAAGGAACACCACTGCAAAATAATTGGTATTATTTGAGAGACTGGTATGCCAAGGAAAAATATCCGCGGGGACTGGTCACGGACTCAATCCGCACGGATTACAACATTTTGACAACAAGAATACTGGAGAAGTGAACTATTCTTATTTATATATTACAGATTGTATATCACTTTTTTTGAAGCAGTGATGGCTCAGTGGCATTGGCTTTGGACTGCCGTGCCGCAGGTCCATGGTTCGAATCCCGCCGCGGGCTTGAGCTTCAAAGCATGGTGGAAGGGCTTTTTGCGAATGCCCGCCTGGCTAGCGATCACCCTCAAGTAGAAAATCTGTCGCCAAGAACCTAACGGTGTGTTCCGGCAGCAGCCTTAAGAGCCAGTGGAATTACAGGCACATGACAACAACTATGTCTCAAGGTGACGAGCGTAGTGCAATTCGTGACTTGTGACGAAATGCATCTGTTATAGGCAGAGGTTAGTCCGCTTAACATCAGGTGGGCCTCGTGCTTTACTCGCCAAAATAACATAAAAAAATAAAACTTGTGTATATTGGGTTCAACAAATTGATCGGTTAGGTCGAAAGTATTCATTAAGCAAATGCTCACATGACTAGCTAACGCCCTCTAGCAGCGTCACCAAGCACATAATGCTGCGTTCTAACAGCTATCTTTGAGAGTTAGTTTGGATTCCATGTAAAACTTGTTTACAATCATCACCCACATCAAAAGACTAAACAGGCGAGTTAGTGGTAAAAGGATATCCTATCAGCTGTAAGAAAACCAAAAATGCACAGACAAATAACAGAGAACATCGCCGCCGAAAGGCTGATATCATGTGGAGAAAAGGTCAGATGTTTTTTCGAACCTTATATGTAATATAATATCAGGCAGGACCGAATGGTCGCCTCGCTTAGTACCTATGGTAGTATCGTATACAGTTAGCAAAGACAAAGACCTAGATTTATATGCAAAAAAAGTATCATCATCATCAGCCGGAAGGCGTCCACGGTTGAACAAAGGCCTCCCCCATAGAACGCCACAAAGAACGGCTATTAGCCGCTTGTAACAATTGGCTACCAACTCTACGTTAAAAAAATGTATATGAATGTAAAAAATTATAATCAAGTGAGTATCACCGCTTAGATATAAAGAAACTGAAATGCTACTTCAGGTACCATAAGGTTTATTCTCAATCCAACGCTTATACACAGACACACCACCACACTCCCTCACACACAACATACAAACCAACACACTCTCATACTTTTTTACACTCAACAAAAAAAGTTAAAAAACATCTATGTTATGAATGAACAGAGACTCTTATTACACGCATTCTTTGCATGGGATCTCTCGCGTATATTTTTTAGTTACGGAATGAAACATTATTATTATTATAATTATCACCTGCTTGAAGAAAACTAAAGGTGATGCAATATTAACTTACCCATGGGAGGAACAATGAAGAGAACGGAAGCCTTATGATTGACCAAGGTCTGTAGGAACAGGTCAGGCTTGAAGTACGGCATTGTGACCAGCTTGCAGCCCTGCGACATCTGGTTCATGAGGAGCGAGTTGAAGCCGAATATGTGGAAGAACGGAAGGATTGCTGGCAACACCGCTTGGTAACTGTCTGGGAATAAATTAAAATTATATAACAAAATTATAAGTACTGAAACTTCTTCTAAATTCCACAGGAAGTTAAATTTTTCCTTTCCCTAAATTCAGCTCATATACAGCGAGTAAAAAAAGATAAATAATAATTTATCTTTTTTTACCCATTTTTTTTTATGCCTAACGTGTTAGCCTTTGACTACTATCTTACTTGATAGTAAGTGATGATGTGGTCGAAGATGTTGTTCAGCCTAACCTGGAATTACTGGCTCTCAAGGATAGCGGCCGGAACACACCGTTAGGAGCTTGGTGACAGATTTTCTTCTTGAATGTGGTAGCTAGCCAGGCGGGCATTCGCAAAATGCCCTACCACTATGCTATAACGACTGGCAACCTAAGACAACACCCGGGGCCGACGGCTTAACGTGCCCTCCGAAGCACGGAAGCGCTCAGTAATAATGTCACTTAGCGGTCACCCATCCAACTCATGACCGCGGCGGACGTTGCTTAACTTTGCTGATCGGTTAAGAACAGCTAATCAAACTTCGCTACGAGCGCATCAATGTTTATGTTAACTTCGATAATTAATTGCATAATTTTGATAATTTCGAAGTGTACACATGTTATTGCAGGCGACTGTACTAGTAGGTACCCTCATAAATCATAAGTTATACGTGCCAATTCAACGGCTAACACTTACCACGCAATGCTTAATTGTTTGGTAATTCGAGCTTAATACTTTACGTGACAAAATCAAAGCAGGCATGGAAAAATCTATTTAATAGTAGATTATGATACAAGTGAGTTAAGTTGCTCATTAGTCGAGTGTATAATGAGCAAGTTGCTCACGAGTTTCATACGCGCTTTTTCAACACCCTTGCGAGGGAAAAAATTTATATTGCACAAATGCGATACAAACAACAAACGAAAATGATGGAAAATAGCGCGCGTTTTTTTTTTTGCGCGCGGCAAATGTTTCTTGGTTGATTACATATAAACCTCTTTGATACAAATTTGTATTACCCGGTTAAATTGAAGATGCTCGGTTTACTCGCATATAATTTGCAGTTAGGTAATAACTTAACTTTGTAGGGATAATTCTATTACGCACTAGTGTATAATATTATTATGCACGAGGGTGTTATAGTTCGGTTTATGGCCCTAAGAACGATATAATATAGCTCACTTTACGAGCATGGGTGTTGAAAAAAAGTTAATTTCCAACTGTCATCTGTTGTCTGTGGTTTAATGTTGTCATTGTGAAGCAATATAATAATAAGTCAATATAATACGTAGTATTATTATATGTTCTATGATATAAGCTAAATACATTAGATAACTCACTTATTATAAGGAAATTCCAATATTCGTTCACTTTTTTCAAGTAAAAATAATACACTTTCTTCGGATAACCTATATCTAGTAACAAAATCGTGATCATCATATTTTGCAAAGAAGTCTGGTCTTTCACGATACAGGCGAGGTCGCGTGAACAATGTAGGATTTGGTATTAACTCAATTGTCTCTAAGGCGTCAACATTTTCCAAAAAATCGCTTAATACATCCTGCATTTCATAAAATTGGCTAAACTATAATTGTCGAAACACACTGTCACCTAGGTAGGGACCCGCTAAGACGCCGACATTCAGGCTCCTAAAGTTAAGGGACCCCCTTAGTGTTTAGGTGTCCCTTAAACGTTAATGAAAACGAAATCATTGACAAGTATCACCTAAGTTGCCTTAAGTGTCCCCTAAATTTTAGGGATTGTTGGTGAAAATGGGCATTATTCTATTACGCACTAGTGTATAATATTATTATGCACGAGGGTGTTATAGTTCGGTTTATGGCCCTAAGAACGATATTATAAAGCTTACTTTACGAGCAAGGGTGTTGAAAAAAATGTTTTACTAGTTATTAGAAACATGTTAACACTCAATACAAGACTTTTGAACGACAAGAGGTTTAAGTAATAACTTAATAACGGACGTATTATAATTTGCCAGTAGAATAATCGACTGTGTAGAATAAATAATCTTTAATGTAGTAATGACATTGAACGATATTCATTATAACATTAAAAGCGTTCGTAACGAAGTTTGCTTAGCTGTTCTTAACCGATCAGCAAAGTTAAGCAGTCGTTATAGCATGATGGTATATATATAGGGTTGTGAATACCCGCCTTCATGACACCACGCACGTTGATGTAAGTGGGGTGTTGTTGCTCACATTTAAGTGATGAAATGATCGAAGATGTTGTTCAGGCTAACTTAGAATTACTGGCTCTCAAGGACAGCTGCCGGAACATACCTTTAGGTTAGTTAGGCTTGGCGACAGATTTTCTACTCGAGGGTCGTAGCCTAGCTAGGCGGGCATTCGCAAAATGCCCTAACACCGTGTAAAAGTTATCGCCTTTCTTTTCTAATAATGCTAGGAAAAACGCGGTTCAATCCTATTAACTAACTCAAGCTACAATGATGCACATAAGTCATGTTACAAATTAATCAAGCAGTTATGAAAAAAAATTTCAGCACGGATTTGTTACCAAAATGTCCGTAAACGCTAGTAAGTACATTGTTTAAATATTTGTTTTGAATTCGAACGATGGCCCAATAAGGGCCTATTCCATTTGACGCTAATTTCGTTATTTTCGACAATTTTGACCACATTCTGCGTCAATGGATGTGATCACTGTGATCGTTTGTAACTGTTCTCCCTTGTTCCATTTAGGGTAAGAACGCTAAGAATGCCACTAAAATTTGCCACTTCTGTCACTTTTGACATTAGATGTAGGTAATTCAAACTGGTACAGTAGCTTCATAGCGTTAATGGCGAAAATAATGCCAAGACCCAAGTGGAACAACTTTTTCGGAATGTGATTGTTTTAAGCGAATTTAACTTCAAATGGTACCCACCCTAAGAAGGAGTTCACTTTCAAAGTGACCAAATCAGGGAGTCACCCTTATACCTTCTATCCCTCACGAATTTCACGATGCAAAATAATCAACAATTACGCCGACAACAACTATTGCAGTATTCTGTGTCTTTTATAGCTTCGCCGCGCCGCGCCCCGGGCGGCTGTCGCCACTGGCATAGATCAGGTAATAGTTAGTACGTAACCCCCGCTGTCGCGCCGCCGGCAAAGCGGCCAACAAGAATGTGGAGCTAATGAATAATATATATATATAATATAATAATATATATATAATAGCTAATGAGCTATGGAAGGGGAAAGCCGATGCCGAACCGCGCCTTGCCGCGCCCGCCGCCGGTATCGACCGTGGATGCCAGACGGCATTTGCCGCCGGGCGCGCGCTTCTAAACAATCTAGGCGGGCTATCACATAAATTACAACAACAAAATGAGTGACGTATTCGAATGGGACATGAACACAACAATAAACCTGATTGAAACATACAAAAATTACGATGTGCTGTGGAACCCGGGACATCAAAATTATAAAAGCAAAACGATGCGGCATAACGCATTGAGAGAAATCGCCAAACAACTGAACATCGACAAGAGCGAGATAGAACGAAAGTTCAAGAACGTCTCCAGCCACTATTTGAGGGAGTTGAAGAAGGAGAGGGAAACAAAGATGGGCATAGGGCCCACTTACAAAAGTAAATGGTTTGCATATAAAGCCATGGAGTTTTTGAACGCAAAGCTGGTGAATCGCAGAAGCAAATCTATAGATCAAAATGCATGTGAATATTTAACGGTAAGATTGTCTTCTTTTAATTTTGCTTTGGCATACATAGCAACTACGGTTTTAGGGTAACCCTATATAAGGTTCGTATTTAGGCTAGGGCGATATAGGCTACTGTTATTAATTTTTATTTAAGCAAGTATAAGACTTTGAAGTACTTATTTATATACGACATAATGCTGGGTAACTGAACTAAGACTATTGGTAGATCATCTGCTAAAACTTAGCAGATGAAGTCTAGTTATTTTTTGTCGTTGTCGACGTTAGTTCGCGACAATCGCAGCCGGTTTAAGAGGGATAGTTAAGTAGGTTAAAACAAATTATAAAGCGTAATATTTGCACTTTCTTCCATCGTGTCGGTGGCGTGTGTATAACCGGAGGACGTGGGTTCGATGCCCGTGCGAATGGTCTTTAAACCAAAATATAAAATGCACGTACATATTGTTATCAAGTTTTGGCTTACTTTTTACGTAGATTATATTATCTACAGCTAAATCACCAGGTCGTAGCGGACGATTACGAAAATTAAACAAATACTCCATTGAAATAAGGTCCGTAATAGCGCGCGCTACGATAGGCGATTACGTCAATTTCTTAATCCGTTCTAAATGCGCTAAAATTACATAAAAAAATATATTGTAAACAGACGTAGATACAAGGTGCTAATAAAGTAATAATAGTCCAGTTTACATAAGTATTTTTAAACTAAATCTGTAGATGCGAGATGAGTCTAGAGACGAAATAGATGTTACAAAAGTATATTTTTCTTCGTAATGTAGGAAAAAAAAAAATTCAGCTCAAATAGATAAAATTAAGGACATTCATTTATTATGTGTAAGGGATCTTATTTTCATGGTGATTGAATCCGAGGATTTCAGTATTTTTATTTGAGTAACCTGATTTGGCAACTCTTGAAGCAATGATGGCCGAGCGGTAATAGCTATGGACTGCCGTGCCGCAGTACCCTGGTACGATCCCCACCGCCGGCTTGAGCTTCACAGCATGGTGGAAGGGCATTTTGCGATTGCCCGCCTGGCTAGCTACCACCCTCAAGTAGAAAGTCTGTCGCCAAGCACCGAAAGGTGTGTTCCGGCAGTAGTCATTGAGAGCCAGTGAAATTACAGGCACTATGAGACTTAACAACTACGTCTCAATGTGACGGGCGCAGTGCGCATTCGTGAGTTGTCATGAATTGCAACTGTCATAGGCAGAGGTTAGTCCACTTAACATCAGGTGGGCCTCAAGCTTGTTCCGTCACAATAACATAAAAAAAAAAAAAACTCTTAAGCCATTACCTGTTTTAACTTCGAAAATAGAGTTTCCCCAAACTTTGTACAAGTAAAGCCCTGTAATAAAAATGTCTGTAATTTTTCAAAGTATAGAAATGAATGCTCCATACAGTTTATTAGTCTAATGAGAAATGTCGTAAGATTCGAGTAAGGTAAGGCAAGTAAATAATAAGCGCTATAAGTAGCATTACAATATTCATGTCAGTGTTGCGGCCAATTAGGTGCTCAACAGGGCTTAAGATTAGAATGGAATTCATTATAATTAATAATGGAGGACAATAATTTCCGTCACTGGCAATGGATAGCAAAGAATTGTTGTGCGTTTATGTGCATCAAATTTTTTTTTTATTTATTCCTGGTAGTGTAGCCTTTGACCACTTTGTTACCTGATGGTAAGTGATGATGTGATCGGCTCTCAAGAACAGCTGCCGGAACACACCGTTAGGTGCTTAGCGACAGATTTTCTACTTGAGGGTGGTAGCTAGCCAGGCGGGCATTCGCAAAATGCCCTACCACTATGCTGTAACGACTGCCATCCTAAGACAACAACCGGGACCGACGGCTTAACGTGCCCTCCGAAGCACGGAAGCGCTCAGTAGTAATGTCACTAACGGTCATCCATCCAACTCATGACCGCGGGCAACGTTGCTTAACTTTGCTGATCGGTTAAGAATAGCTAAGTAAACTTCGCTACGAGCGCTTCAAAACTTCCACAAGACATGTATGAGAGTAGGATGCTACTTATTCAGTGCCTTTCCACTAGTTAGCAGTTAGTAGCTATTAGATAGATATTGAACAATACTTGATTCTTAATAAATTAATGTTCTTGTAAAATGCCGTATTCCAGATCGAAGGCGACGGCGACATGGGTGGAGAAGTAAGTCAAAACTCCGAAGAATCAATGACGGACAACGCAACGTCATACGAATTTGTTCCAAAGATAAGGAAAATAAAAAAGGAAGACCCTATGGAAGCCCAAACCGAATTCATGGAGCCTAAACCTAATACATCAGCTAGAGATACTTCAGATGCCTTTGCGGAGTACATAGCTAGTAAAGTGAGGACAATGGACAAAAAGACCAAAGCTATTGTGGAATATGAGATTAATTCGATATTTTTTAAGGCAGAAATGGGGTACTATAACAATAAGAATTATGATAATTTTGACTGAATAATATATTTGAATATAATTTAAAAATTATAACAAGTAGTTCACACGATCGGTGAACTCGCGAGGTCTCTTTAGTGGACAATAGGTTTTCTTACTGGACAATAAAACCATACTTTGAATAAGATTATTGTTAAAGCAGAACGATAATGGTGTACTGAACTTTAAAATTATTTAATATATATTATACAAAATAAAAATAATTGAACTAGTAGTTCGCCCGATCGGAGAGAGTTCCATATTTTTATACAGATTTGATTTTTATCAAAAATGTTTCTGGTCTCATGTGAATCCAGCAAAACAGTTCATGACATCCTGAAATAAAACCAATTTTCATTCAATATGAGGTAGTGCTCAAAGTCCGTCAGAAAATGAGAGGGTCAGTTTGAAAAGCAACACCATACTATAATTTGTTGACGAGAGTATAAGAAAAATGCAATGATTATAAAACAATCGCAGGTATCGGTCCTACACATCAGCAACCATAACGTCCACCGCTGAATAAGGCCCCCCATTTCGGGGGTTGCCATATAAAAACCTTACCCTATATCAGCTATTCGCGTGAACGCCGCATATTAGTTTGAAGTCTTGTATTACAAAATAAATATGTAATTTGCTTGTGTGAGTTTTTTGCTTTTTGTTCGCACGGACTGGAGTGGGTCGCATTGTTGTGAGAATATACCTATGGGTATTGTATTGTAGTCAATGAAAACCTTATAAACTTATATGAACACAATACGGTTGCGTCATCTTTAACAAGTTTAAAGCTAATTGCAAAATTAGTCTGGTTTGTAGTACAACGTAAGTTGAAGTAGGTGTGGCTCCATCCCTATACGATAGTTAAAGAGTGATAAGAAAAATTAAAGTTATGAGTCATTGTGATGTTAGCTCAGTCGTTCAGAGCATACCACGGCTATAGGGATGGATAATGCGGGTTCGAATCCCGCACATGACTATATTTTTTCCTCTCGTAAATTTGTAGCTTTAGTAATAACTAAAAAAACTTACCAGAAGTTTCTTCAATAACAACGATGTCAGGATGTGCAATCATCTGATTAAATTCCACAACACTTTCATGGTTTAACTCCACTGCTTTAGGGAACCCTGTTGTACCACTAGAGAACGGTAGAATAGCTACATCCTTTGACCCTCTTTGAGCAGCTTTCAAACATGAGATATCCACATTGAAGTCTTCGGCGAATTCCGCGAACTTGATAGTGCCTTCGGGGAGACCATCGTTGTCTATCAAAATTATGGGTATTTTGATTTTGAGTGCGTCGCAAGCGTCTTTGATGTTTTGGTATGAGAGTTTTGATGAAACGATCGCTTTACAATCGATCAGTTGAAATAGACGTTGCAGCTCATCTGGAACAAGGTAATTTTTTTTTTATCTCCATACAAATAATAAGAAGCTCCACTAGAACACAGCTATATTAACAACTCTGAATAGTTATATGTATTAGTAAAAAAATACTACGTAGAAACCAGTTCGTACTAAGGTATGAGTAGAAATCATTGACCTATAAATACTAGACGCGACATCTCAAACGAAATTCGTCGACCAGTGCAGATATGCCGGCCGGCATACTCTCCCACACAAGCAGCTGGGCACTCGTAGAGATTACGCGCGCTTTACGTTCGAAAATTGTGTATTATCAATTGTGTATTTTGAATAAACAATATTCGAACGTAAAAAGCGTGTAATCTCTATGAGTATCCAGCTGCGTGTGGGGGAAAGTATGCCGGCCGGCATATCTGCACTGGTCGACTAATTTTGTTTGAGATGTCGTGTCTAGTATATATAGGTCAATGGTAGAAATAGAACATGTAAAACCTAAGTATAAGGGCGTTTATTATAGAATTAATATTCTTCCGGTTTTCTTTGTAGGATATTGTATAATACAATATTTTCAATTTCTTTTTTCTGTCAAATCACACACACACACACACATTAGTATTAATAATGAGAATATGCCACTTCCGCAGCAACAGAACGAAATTTTATTAAACTTGTTACATTATACATAATTTCCAAAGAACGAAACAGAGGGCGGAATTGGTAAATTTATGGTATACAGGGTTATTGGTAAAATGTTAACAACCTCTTAGGGTTTACTTCTGCTAGTCCTATGAAATATTTTGAGATATATATTTTTTTTGGTTTTTATGCCTACTCCGAGCTTAGAGCTCCCGCCGCGGCAATACCGGACCGCGCCGTTGTCCCTTGGAATAGTTTTGAATACTTACATCGAGCAAAGTAATAAAAATATGAAATAATATATTACAGGCTCAAGAGACATTTGACATCAGGTGGTCCTCGTGGTTATTCAGTCAAAATCATATAAAAAAAAAAAAAAAAGTTTCAAAAACTTTAAAAAAAAAACTCAGAATGTGTCTTAGGACTAGCAGAAGTCAACCCTAAGAGGTTGTTAGCATTTTACCAATAACCCTGTATATGGTATAAGAAAATAAGTACCTAGATACTAGTACTTTCGAGTATACCTCTACCACGCAATATACTTAAGAGATAGTGTTTTGGGTATTTCAGCAAACATAGTTACATATTATTATGAACCACTACACAGCATCTATTGTTCTATTCGAAAACATGTTTACGCCAAGAGCAACCGTAGTTAATTTAGTATCATAACATCCATTCAACATAAATCGGAGAACAACGCATATTGCATGTTCTTTATTGTATAAGTTACATGGTCATTAATATTATTCATGTTCAAAGGCGAGCTTAACCCTGAAAAGAGTTTTCTTTCAGGAAACCTTATAGAGTGTGGCTCGAAAATGGGTGTATTTAACTAGGTATCTGTTTTCAACGAAATAAGAATGAATATGTAAAAACTTCTGAATCGATTAGATTTTTTTTTTACCATTACATTATCCCTGATGAAACATAGGCTATATAATATTTTCTTGTTTATTGTTTTGTTTTTCTTAATTACGCCGTCGAGGGTAATCGAAGCCGGGTCGGGCCGCTAGTATATTATACAATTATAAAACATATAAACTAATAAATATAATACAAATTATACTATAATAAATAATATGATAAACAATAAATATTTTTAAAGAAGAAGAAAGAAAATTATTTTATTGCCGCAAAAAATAATACAGTAACTACAATTAACATAAATGTATTAAATAAATTTCGTTAATTTGACTGAAAATGCCCTATCACTTTGGTCACATTTCAGAGATAAACTGGCTTGGATTGCTCTTAATTTACCATATACAGAAAGCGCAGATATCAACCAAAAGGCAAAAAAAAACAAGACCTTTCAAAAGTCAGTAATAAAACCTGATTGATCTATTCTTTTCATAGATCGATGATTCCAATAAGTACCTACCAAAGATATTCAAGTAATTATGTTAGTAACAATTTCTGATCGAAATCGTCATTGTGACAACCCTAATAAGTAACCGAAGCCCACTGCCATGGAAACATTGACCTCAGATTCAGATTCAGATTCTTTATTCACCTTATAACAATGGTACGTTATACTAGGTATGTCATTAATCATATAATACATAATATCTTATCATTTTTACATTAATAACATTCGCAATTATATAAAATTAAATACAATTTATTAAACAGATAAAATCAAATAATATGTCAGGTCACAAAATATTAAAATTAAATTTTTATATATAAGTAATACAGATTTCAAATAATTCAAAAATAAAATAATAATATCCCATTGTAAAAAAAATTAGTCAGTATTGATAAACGAAGATTCATTGATTTTCATAGTCATAAATTCATTCAAAGTGTAGAACCTCCATTCTCGTGTCGTGCATTGAGCATGATTAGAGCTCGGAAAGAAAAACAAAATTCACCGGCCGACCTTCCGGGTGCTAAATTTAACATAGATTGACCTCACCTTGGCTTACTAACTGAACGCATGAATAGTTCCTTTTACATATTTTGATATTGCCTTAAGCAAGCCTTCAGGAATAATAATTTTGCAACTGCAAGTCCAATACGAGTATTAAAAGGAACAGGGAACCGAAATTAATTTGACAATTATTTGATTTATACAAATCTACCAATGTCAAAGTACCTAATCGCCAATAATATCGAATATGGTCACCTTAAGATTTGAAGAAATTTTTATGTAATTTCTTAAGATATTAAGCCAAGAAAGAGACTTGATTAGGTGTACATACACAGGCTATTTATCTATATTTAACTCTGTAACAACTGAATGGATATTAATGACATTTGATACTGAGATTCTTCAGGTCTGAAATTAAGATATTCCCGGTTTGGTAGTTCTAGAGGAAGCGAGATATAACCAAAAAACAGGAAAAAAATTAAAGCTTTTCGCAATTCAAAAAATAATACTCATAATGTTTATTCTAATGACAGGTCTTGGATAGAAGAATTTATTGATAACTTAGCCCCCCCTTTTGTTCCTCCTCAAGAATTTTCATATGCTTCTCATGTTAATCCCACTTTTTCACCAATGGATGGGCCATTCTCTTATGATGAGCTGTGTGCTGCCTTAAATCACCTTAAAGACTCTTCTCCGGGCTTAGACGGAATCCCTTATTCATTCATATGTCAATCAACAAATCAGACAAAAAAATATTTTCTGAACATAATAAATAAAATTTATGAGAAATGTGATTTTCCTGAAATATGGAAGCACCAAATAATTATTCCAATTCTAAAACCAGGAAAAGATCCATCAATGCCATCATCTTACAGACCAATTGCTCTATCTTCAGTTGTAGTAAAAATTTTTGAAAATCTGCTTAAGAATAGACTGGAATGGCTGTTAGAACAAAGACAAATTCTATCAAAGTCACAATTTGGTTTCAGAAAGGGCTATGGTACAATTCATAGCCTTAGTGTCTTAACTACTGATGTTCGTATAGCATTCTCTAGGAATGAACATCTGATTGGTGTGTTCCTGGATATTACAGCAGCTTATGACAATGTTCATCTTCCTCTTCTCAGGCAGAAAATGCTCCAGCTGAGTTTACCAGCGAGGATGACTCACATTATATTCAATCTTTTAATAGGCAGATTCATATCTGTTAGATACCAAAATTCTATCTTCTCCCCAAGATTAGTATGGAAAGGTCTCCCTCAAGGATCTGTGTTAAGCCCGTTGCTCTACAACTTATATACTTATGATCTACATGAAAGTGTTGATTCATTTTGTGATATTCTTGAATATGCTGATGATTTAGCACTTTATCATTCCTCTAATTCTTTCTCTGACTCTGTATCTCGACTTAATACAGCTCTCTCATATCTCAATGAATGGTTGATGAATCATGGTCTTTCGTTGGCTCCAGAGAAAAGTAATGTTGTTGTTTTCAGCAGGAAAAGATCCATCCCAGATATCAACATCTACATCAATGACCATTGTCTCAAAGTCTGTAACCAAACAAAATTTTTGGGTCTCATTTTAGACTCCAAACTATCAGGTGCTCCACATATAGGTTATATAAAAAATAAATGTGAAAAGAACCTTAATATCCTACGTGCCCTATCTGGAGTATGGTGGGGCTCTCACCCTTTTAGTCAAAAAATATTATATAATGCCATCATTAGAAGTTATTTTGATTATGCTCTTTTTCTTTTGGAACCTTGCAGCAAAATAGCATTGAAACTTATTGATTCAATTCAGTATAAAAGCCTTCGCATTATCACAGGTGCCATGAGGTCATCCCCTATTAATGCTCTCCAAGTGGAGTGTGTTGAACCTCCTCTTAAACTTCGCAGGCAATACCTTGCAGATCGCTTTTTTTATCATGCAGCTCAGTTTTCTCACCATCCTATTCTACATAAACTTAACTGCCTTTCAAACCTAATTAATACCTCAGACTACTGGCGACATAAGGAACCTCCCTGTCTTTTGAATACCTATAGTAAATTTTATAATATGCCCTATTCAATGTTCCAATTACCTATTCACCCTCTATTTAGCATTCCTTATGAATGTCTTATTTTTAGACCAAACATTCTGTTACACTTTGGTATAGATAAAGATAGCCCGGGTGCTGACAAAATATTTCAGGATGTTTTAAATAGTCAATGGCCAAATTGGTTGACAATATTTACAGATGCTTCTAAATTAAATGATAATGGAACAGTTGGTGCAGCCGTTTGGATTCCCAAATATAAAATTGTACTAAATTATAAATGTCCACCTGGTACATCAGTATATGCTGGTGAATCAGTTGCTTTACTAGAGGCAGTAAAATATGCAGAATCGCACAAATTAAATAAATGTATAATTTTTTCAGATTCCCTTAGTTGTTTACAAGACATAAACAAATCCCCATTTCGATCTAAAGATATGTTACATCTCAATCTTAAAATAAGGGAAATTCTATATAATTGTAACTCTACTAATTGTATCCAGGCCAAAACTATCTCAATGCCTGAACATTGAGATAGTTTTGGCCTGGATTCCAGGACACTGCGGTATTGAAGGCAATGAATCCGCTGATTATTATGCTAAACAAGCTGTAGAAATTGGTCTGGAAGATTATTCTAAAGTCTTTAGTCTTGATATGCGTAACTCTGCTAAATCCAAGCTTAAAAACAAGTGGCAAACTGTTTGGAATCAGTCTAGGACCATCAGAGGCAAACAGTTTGGTGATATTCAACCAAACATCCCTGTTTGTCCATGGTTTTTTAAATTTAAAAAAGTAAATAAAAAGATCACTTCTATTTTAATTCGCTCCCGTTTGGGTCATGTCTGTACACCAGTCTTCCTTGCCAAAATCAGGGTCAGGGACCATTCTCTATGTGAATGCGGTCTAGACGAAGGCTCAATAGACCACATTTTCTTTTGCTGCCCAAAACTAACAAACTCACTATATGATTTTCTAGATCCCAAAATACCCCGCCCCACCAACTTTAACTCTCTTCTACCATATGTTTTCTCTCCATTTGTATATGTTTTAAGTAAATTTATAAAAACCAACAATATTCGTATATAGAATTAATATATGCACATAAAACTATATATATTATTATTACCCTTTCTTTTCCCTTATCTATCTATCTATATATTTCAATCCAAAACTGTATGTACCCTTTTAATGTTTAACCTGCCTATGAACTACTAACCTATTATGTCTATTTTATATCTACAGGTCTCTAAACCATTAAACGATTACCTACATGTCAATACCGGACTTATCTGAATAAACATACACTGGTCATACTTTGACACTGGCAGAATATCGTCAAACAACGATAAAAGCCAAAACAAGAAGAAGAAGAAGAACCAAAAAACATGCAAACAGCAACCAGTAGAAGCAAAATTTTGAAGCACTTGTAGCGAAGTTCACTTAGCCGTTCTTAACCAATCAGCTAATTTAAGCCACATCCGCCGCGATCATGACTTGGATGGGTGACCGCTAGTGACATTACTACTGAGCCCATTCCGTGCTTCGGAGGGCAAGTTAAGCTGTCGGTTCCGATTGTTGTCCTAGGATGGCAATAGTTACCAGCATGGTGATAGGCAATTTTGCGAATGCCCGCCTGGCTACCACCCTCGAAGTAGAAAATGTGTCGACAGTCGCCTAACGGTGTGTTCCGGCAGCTGTCGCTATGAGCCAGTAATTCTAGGTTAGCCTGAACAACATATTCTACCACATAATCACTTACGATCAGGTAATAGTGATCAAAGGCTAGCATATCAGATATTAAAAAAAAGATGGTTATATAACTAGATAAGAATTTAATATATACATTTTGGGTATCCATTAAAATAGTCTTACTTACACGAAGTATATATAGGGTTCATCATACTGGCAACGCAACCCGCCTGCAAGACGCCCAATATCGTACAAGGGTATTCTGGCACGTTTGGCAATATTATGGCCACTTTGTCATCGCTCTGTAGCTTCAGTTTCGTCCGTAAAGACGCAGCGAACCTTACGGACATTTGGTGGGTCTGTGCATATGTATATCCATGGCCCGTAAGAGCGCAAACCTGAAAATAATTTAATGAAGTAGGGCTATAAAACGCGATTTATTCTTCAATTTAAGGAAGAGGAGGTGTCCAAGGATCGTTTAGTTATTCTCGTTTCCTATTTTTATTCAGGTCCTAGGTTAGTCATGTACAAACAATTTTGATATGACCCGCAACTTCTTAGTCGTACCCTATCGTAGGTAAGTACATAGTTTTCAAGTATCAGAGAATAAACAAGAGTGCGCGTTTGGTGGCGAGCATATCATCATGGTTACGACAGCCAACTGATGTTGTTTCGAATTCTTGGTTATTTGTTCATCATTTTTATTTTTCCTATATCCATATAGTGACACTCGAGCTACATATTTAGTGAAATGAGATGCCGAGCAAGAGAATAGAGTGGAGAAAAATACATTAATGCCGACTACTCTTAGCGTGGGTTAAGAACATGGAAGTTTTGCTCCATCCTACTTTCCATATATCCTGGCTGTCGTAAGAGGCGACTAAGGGGAAAATATGCCGATGAGCCACTCAGAAAAGTTCACAAATCACCAGCCATTGGGGATTAACAATGGGGATTAGTGGAATAAACCTACACAAAAAAAAAACAACAGTTACATATAATAAATAAACATAAAGTTAAGGGCGGGTTCCACAAAATTTCTCGAGAATCGGGTGTGAAATTCCCTGTAGAAGAGAACCGCCGGACATCCGCCGGACAGACATAAGAAAGCATCTTTGCCCAACTTGAAACGGACACGTTTCGATCGCACTTTCCGCTCGCGCGGTCAACTAAATTGACAACAGTAAATCTAAACTAAATAAATGACGGGCACCAGGTCTCTCCTAGACCTGCATGCATCATATTCAACCACACCCTTACGTTCCATGAGGTGAGATTGCAGTCAGAATATTAATAACTAGCTTTCCGGTGCAAAACCATGAACCTCTTTTTGCGCAGTTGGATAAAAGCTATCCTATATCCTTTCCCGGGTCTCAAACTATTTCCATACTAAATTTCATCCAAATCGGTCCGGTAGTTTTTAAGTTTAATCGTAATCAAAAAGTCATCAAAAGTAATGCAAAGATACAAATCTTTTCTCTTAATATTAGTATAGAAGTATAAATAGTATAGGAGGGTAAGGCACTCAAAAAATAAATAAACAATAGTGTCTTTGCCTTGTTTCAACGCCCATCAAATTTTAAAGGCACGACATTATGTAGAAAAATAAAGTTGCAAATACCTATTTAATGTGGTTATTTTTTGTTATACAGATTACTACATATCATAACACTAGATTATCATATCACTAATCAGAACGACTTTACTATCAACAAATATCAATCATGTCAGACAGATCCGCGCGTGTGCACCTCGTTCGATAAGTATTTACATTTTCGTTTATCAATGCATTTGCATCTTAAACACTGACTAAAATCTTGAAATAGATTTAGATATCAGAAAAAATAAGCTTTGGAGAAATAGGTATATATAATAAAATAAAAACCGGCCAAGGGGTTTTTTTTTAAGCTGAAATGTAAGCCTTTGCCCACAATCTCACCTGATGGTAAGTGATGTGGTCGAACAACGAGTTATAATCTCGATGGGTCGAAGGTATTAACAGGCTTAGCTTAGAATTACTAGCTAACAAGGACGCAGATGCCGGAACACACCGTTAGGCTCTTGGCGACAGGTTCTCTGCTTGGGGGTGGTCGCTAGCCAGACGGGCATTCGTAAAATGCTCTTCACCATGCGGTGAAGCTCAAGCCCGCGGCGGTATTCGATCCATGGACTTGCACATCGGTTCCGATTTAGGTTCATGTAGTATAACTCCCAAGCCGCCTGCCAAGCGTGGGGATTATGGCAAATACCCCCTTATTATGGGGAGGCTGTGTTCAGCAGTGGACGATCCGGCTGATACAGTACAGTACAACTTGCTCAGTGATTGGATCAAATCCAGTGTACCGCCTCGCTCTACCCGCGCAGAGTTTGATGTAATGCTTTCCGCAAGCTACCGAAAACATGAATACATAGATGTATTAAATTCGAAAATATTGATGGGAGACCGGCCTAAATCCTTACGCATTTATGGGTATCTAATTCATAACAATATAGATGTATTGTATAATAACAAATATTCTTAAAATATTTTAAGAACATAAATTTAGTTTTGGAAAAACACTTAGAATATATTGTATATCTATCTACAATTCCGCCTAATTTTCCTGTTAAGCCGATGTGACGATACACCACGTAGCCAAACCGGAAGAATATTCGACGCGTGTCGCTTCTACACGAAGGTCTCAGGAGATCCTGACTCTTCAAACGCACGATCGCGCTTACCGGTGTCACAGGAAAATTAGGTGGAATTGTCACTAAATATATTTTTAAGTGTTACTCTAAAATATTAATTTAATGTTTACTTAAAATATTTTACATATATTTGTTATTACTAAATATGGATTTTTGCAAAGTCACTCCTGCATCTATTTATTGAAACGTATTGTAATCTTGTGAATATATTCACAATCGATCCTTAGCGGTTATTACAGAATCTATCAAAAATAACGTATTTTTTTCATCAATTTCGAGTACGTTACCGATCGGTAGTCCAACCCGCACTTGGCCACTTTTTACTACTTGTTGATATATGGTAGATACGGCACTAAAATCATACCAAGTCTGACACTTTTATATTATTATGAACCACTTTTACCATACAGCAGAAAAAAACATAAAAAGACACTTTTCTTGTAAGGTCTTGTATAACCTTTAATTTTTAACTATTTGATATTGTTTTATGTGTTAGGCAATCCACCATACTACCACATATTCTGTAACAATTTTAATTGGCCACCTATTACGATTCCCAAGATCAAAGCGTAAACGAAAATTTGTAAACAAATGCTGAATATCGGACAGCATAGAAGTGAAAGAGAGGCAGCAATGTTGAAATTGAAACTAAAGAAAAAGAAAGCACACAACACAAAACTAGTACTTAACTTAAATCGAAAAAGTAACTTGACCCTCATGATAAATGCCAAAATACTACGAACTATATACAACTCTATGGTTTGATTCCAAATCGCACTAGCAATTGGACCCTATAAAGAATGGTCTAAAACTGACCACTTTGAGGGTCCATAAATTCTTAGTTTTAGAGCATGAAATAATAATCATTATATTTGTACTCGCTGTGAGTAGGTAAATGTGATTAACTTCCCGCGCCAAAGTGAGAAAAAATATATCTATTTCTTGCTTGTTATTCATAACTAGAATGTCTATGAAAAACAGTTTAATTGCTTTATTACTTTTTTGGTTAGTATGTAACACATATACAAGCTAGAGACCCATTATATATTTAATAAAACAACCAACAACAGAGACAGCAATAAAGAGTGACAGCAATAGCACATGAATAAATAACCATATTATTTATTCATGTGGGAATAGGCCTTATCTCAGTTTGTATTTGGATATAAAAACTGTATGTATGTAGATAAATTAATATTAATCCCATTAGATTAGTCAGTGTTGTTAAATTAATTCCTGAGTTGGCGCTTAAGAAATTATGTGATGCTTAAAAATAATCAGCCATTTTTGCTAAGGTAGGATAAGGATTATTTATAATGATTATTTGCTAGTGAAAGAGGTAGTAAAACAGTATAAGGGCTAAACAACTTTAAATGGTTTAAATAATAATATAGCGCAGACAGCCACCTTTGTTCGAGATTCCTCGCGGAAGAACTAACCTGCTCAACAAAGCACCACTAACGACCACCATACGAGCTCTAAATCGGGCGGCGGAAAACGTTGACATATTCTACTGTTCGCTGAGCGAGTTCGTAAGGGCTGCATTATATTATTTTTGTTATTGTAAGGCCTCTGACTAAATGTGTAATTAATTAATTGTTATTATGAATGTTTTATATATTGATGATTTAACTACTCTATTGTATTAGGAAATAACCTGTAAGGATAGATGTATTGTTTTAATAATAAATAATAATAATAATAAATCGCGTCACCACGTGACCACGATCACTGTCAAGTGTTTGAAACGCCGGGACAAAAATAATGATATACATATATTCACATTTGAAACCGTTTAAGGTTGTTTAGCCTTTATACTGTCTTACCACCTCTTTCACTCTTACCAACAAATTTTTCCACCACGACTTTGACGATACTGTGTTTTCGTTTGTAAATCACTATTACAAGTGAACTTACTGGGTAAACAAGACAAAAGAACTAAAATCTCAGAGTGATGAGCACAGTGAAGTGTCAAGCAGAATAAGAAGTGACTCTGCTACTATAATGGATAGCAATTATGGTTACCATCACGCAGACAAAATGTCTGTTTCATCACTTCATGTAAAAAAATACAGGGCAAATGACACCAAGAGTTAAAGCAAATTTCTCAATGACGTGTGCAATGCAGTGTCACACAGAATGGTGTAACTGTAGCGGGCAAACCATTAAATAATACTAACCAAGTAATAAAACAAATGTTTTAATTAGGTGTTAGGATTCATGACAAGAAAGACTTCTTAATGGGTACTGCCACCTTGTCCATTGATTTAATTGGCAAGTAGCAGTATTAACATGCTATGTTCCAGAAGTAGCTAGGGACATTCAGACACATGAGATGTAAATTTAGTGTTGTTATGTTTGCATTAACGCCTGTTTGGCAAATTACATTACAAAATTACAAATTACGGAGAGAAAAATGTACAGTAATGTGCGGGACATGAGATTTAAGATCTAATAACTTAGCTGGTGAACATGATGCAGTACTGTTATGTCCTCATCTGATGGTAGTTCTATAAAAACCAGTCTGGTGTTGTCAACTCATCCAGTGAGCTTGTGCTAAACGATTATCGGTAAATCGGTGCGTATATAATAAGTACTCTGCAGAACCTTAGAATATTCTGAAAGGTGTGTACTTATGTAGGCATGAATATTAGTTTAATTATTGTTTAATAAACTTACTGTTGCAGTTTTATCAGGCCACCTATCAAGATTTTGCCAGACAAAATCATTGACCGTTTGATAAGGTGTCTTTATTTCTTTAAACACAGAAGTGAGGATCTTCCCATCAGTACTGTTCAATCTTGCTGTAGATGATGCAGATTTTTCTTTAGCCGAGCGTAATAATTTTAGTGCTGATCTTCTGAGCGCAGGATTCATTTTTATTCCGTTGGTGGCTGGAAGGAAAAGAGCTCAAATAAAATTAATATGTAGATATACATGAGTTATGGTTCATGAATATATCTAACGGCTGGTTAACCAGAATCATAACTGACAAAAAACTTTTATGGTATTTTTGAGCTGACACTGACAGCCACAAACAAATACTTAAATAACATAAATAGATAGCTATGTTGTGCTAAATAACAACCATTACTAGGAATTCAGATTGTACTATACACTACAGAAGATGCCTTTCAAAACCAACATTATTGAAGCCATATTTTGATTATATACCATACTTAATAAGTTGAAATCGGACTGGACCACTATGGCCAATTTATGAATGAAGTTCTATTGTTATAATTATCGCCGATGCCAATGGGTTAAACTAGCCAAATATTTAGAAATACATTATAGAATCCATTTAATACACTCCTTCAAAAATCTAAAACGTAGAAATTTTTTAACTAATTGGTTGTCACTAAAACAGAAATTTCTAAACTAATATTTAAGAGCTGTAACTGCATGTCTTCGATGGATCTTTAATATGTCCATGACACCTCCTGATCTACTGTACATATTATTTGACACTGTTGTTAGGCAGGTTTGTATTATCCTTTTAAAAGGTTTGGTCTAATTAGTTCATAACAGTAAAATACATTTTAAATAACAGTAAGTAAATCCTAATTAATTCAAATTATAAAGAAAACTTGGTTTGACTAAAAACTTCTTGATTTAAATCATGGTCTTATTGCAATAATAAACTTATTTTTGCCACAATTAATTTTATTACTTTGATACAATAATTTAAGTTCAATTTAATGCAATAACAGAATCAGTCACTTAACTAGGTCTAGTTTAAAATATGAGATCAAATTTCACTTACCAAACTAAATAATAAACTTCTGATAAATATTACTGGGAAAATAATTTTGAAGTTGTATGCTTGTTCTTTTCAGTCCAAACTCCAGCAAACAAATGATAAACAACTTAAATAGGTGTACTACGTAAGTATGTACTATGGACTGCTGCTACGGTTTACTCGCGTATCAACAAAGTACGTATGAACGATAAACGCAAAGATAATGGGTTTGTGATATACCTAGGTACGATTACATACAGTTCATCTTGATTGTATTCATATTAGTTTACTTTTGTAAGTAAATGTAATGGTACGTGATTAGGTGGCTCCACAACAAGAAGCATAAATATAGAATCAATTAATGTTTTGAGCTTACGAGTTTGCATTGCGAGGGCCTTGGACTTTGTACCTCAACTTCATTGACTTAGATAAACAGGTCAATGGTCAACTTTCGCTAACCGGTATTTTGTTTTAATTTTTACATAATAACATTTACAAGTTTAACCGGTTATCTTTCAAACGAACGACACTAAAAACTTGTTCACAATTTAATTAAAAGTTAAGGTACCTACTTTATATTCTATATTGTGCAAAAAAATAAACGTAAATCAACGAAAACAAAACAAAGTAGTTCGATCTTCTTCAAATTTGAAATAAAATTGTTTTTGACATTAATGACTGACAATGATATTTTTTTTTTTTTTTTTTATTATTATTTTTTTTTTTTAGGGTGGACATAGATGCTGTCTACCGCTATACGGACGTACAGCTCCACCGGGCTTTGGGCGAGGGGAGACCCTCTATAGCCCAGGCGATGATATTAATATGACAGGCACTTTTATGGGTTCCATTTGAGTGAGATTCGCTAAAAACGCTAAAAACGATCACACTCCCAAAAAGTTGTTCCACTTGGGTCTTGGCGTTATTTTCGCCTTAAACGCAACATCTAATGTCAAAAGTGACAGAAGTGGCAAATTTTAGTGGCATTCTTAGCGTTCTTATCCAAAAATGGAACAGGGATGACAGTTACAAACGACCACGTGATCACAACCATAGACGCGTGTGATCAAAATTATCGAAAATAACGTTCTTAGCGACTAACGGAATATACCCTATGCTGCACGTTTCTTAAAAGCTGTGCTACACAGTCGGCAACGAGCCTCCCACCATGGTTGCCAACCATGGTTTACAACAGCTGTGGAGATGGTTTGCCACCAAATTATGTTTGACTTTCCAACGCCCTTAGCAGGCGAGCTTGTGTTGGCGACCGTGGTGAGGAACCACTATTTCCTACTGCACTGTGGACGCCGGCGCCGGTTGCACCAGCGTTGCCGGATGGCGGGTACATTACTCGAAAAGGGGTATTTTAAATTACAAAATCACAAATTATTAATATAGGGGTATTTTAAACCCTGGCGGGCAATTTGGGGGGTATTTTATTACTGGCGGGTATTTGACGGGTATTTTCAGTGGACTACATTAAGGGTGAACTGGCCGGCCCGTTCTCCATACAAACGCCGTTGGGTGATCACTCCCTTATTTGAGGATTTAGGTCCAAAATAAAGCATAATACCGATTGATCTCGTCATTATCTAGGCTTGTATGATGCCGAAATTTTAATAAAATAATTAACCTGAGAATTATGAGCCTCGAAACATTTTCGTACAAAGTTTTCGAGGCTCATAACTTACAAATTAATTATCTTTTTAAAATGTTGGTATCATACAAGTCTAGATAATGACGAGATCAATCGGTATTATGCTTTATTTTGGACCTAATTTCTCAAATAAGGGAGTGATCACCCAACGGCGTTTGTATGGAGAACGAGCCGGCCAGTTCACCCTTAAACATCACACATGAAGTAAAACCAAATTAACGAGCATTGACTAAAAATTAACTAATAAAATACAGATATACAGCACTAATTCACAAGAACAAGCAGAAGGATCAGTAAAATTTAAATGATTTTTTTTTATGGTATTGTGAGGCATCAAGCACGAGGCGCATCTGATGTAAAGCGGACTATAACCTCTGCCTATAACAGATGCATTTCGCCACTAGTCACGAATTGCACTTCGCCCGTCACCTTGAGACGTAGTTGTTAAGTCTCATGTGCCTGTAATTTCACTGGTTCTCTTTATATTCCGTAGGTTTTTTTTATGCCTGTAAGGTTAACCTTTTACCACTATCTCACTTGATGGAAAGTGATGATGCTGTCGAAAATGTTGTTCAGACTAACCTAGAATTACTAGCTCTCAAAGATAGGTGCCGGAACACACCGTTAGGTGCTTGGCGACAGATTTTCTGCTTGATAGTGCCTAGCCAGGCGGGCATTCGCAAAAAGCCCTTCTACCATGCGGTGAAGCTTAAGCCCGCGGCAGGATTCGAACCATGGACCTGCGGCACGGCAGTCCATTGCCAATGCCACTGAGTCATCACTGCTTCTAAAAAATTATGTAAGTAGTTAATGATGTTTCTTTCACAAAACATCTGGTGCATTTGAACTTATTAAAATTATTCCATTTGTCTTTATCAAGTCAATATAATAAAACAATGTTCAAAACATACATTTTACAGTTTTCATATTATGTTTTGACCCGTGGAGTGCCGGGTTAGAAAGTCACCTTCCCGTGAGTGTCGCAAGAGGCGACTCAGGGAAAAGTGCGCCAAATGAGCAGCATGCCACTTCTCACGTGGATGTGAGTAGGGTTTAGTGTGCATTAGACGCACAACAGGGATGTATAATTGTATACCATATTAGTGCCCTGCCAGGGTTTCATACAATATGTTTTTGTGTTCCTGTCTTATATGATTTAAGCGTATCACAATTCATCCAATGTGTTAGAGAAAACATTTTGTATGATCCTGAAACTGTGCCTGGTGGATGGCAATAGGCTGATAGGTAAACCTTTGACCACAATCTCACCTGATGGTAAGTGATGATGTGGTCGAAGGTCTTAACAAGCTTAACCTATAATAATAGGCTTACATGGGATCAAAACCCAACAGGCGAGACGTGGATGTTTACACACCTTTGCCTTCCCCTTCGGGGAACACAGGCATGATTATATGTATGTATGATAGTTGTAATATATGATGCTGTTTATTTTTTAATATTTGCGGGTATTTTGTGCTAAAATCGGGTAATTTTAGGGTTCTATGCGGGTAAAATTAAAACGAGGATCCGGCAACACTGGGTTGCACACCACGCGAGCGAGGGCAGTATGTCGCTGCAGCCGGCGAGAGCGCACGCATTGCGGGAGCGCAAGCATACTGCGTTTCTCTCATTGAGAAAGGTATAGACACGATCAAATGAAATGCACGCTAAATACTCATAAACGTGACAGTATTGACACAAAATATGATTGTCTAATTGTCTTATGTAGGTACTTACTTAAGATAAAAGGTATCTAGTTGCCTATTTCTACAACAATATCAGTCGGTAATTTTGCATGTTATTGAAATAAAGATGTTGATGCATATCATCATCAAAATGCTGGCACCTATTTGGCTCAAAGAATTAACATTGCGATTCAACGGGGCAATGCTGCCAGTAAGCTGGGCACGCTGCCAACTGGTAGTGGGCTAGAGAATTTGGACTGCCTATGGGTCTGCACTGACTTATTGGGATCTAAACGCTTTTATTGTAGTAGCTGTAGTGTTGTACAGTTAATAAAGGCATACCGGCGGTAATAAAAATTGAAATAAAGGTACAAAAAAAAAAAAAACACCTAATTTACCAGCGAGCTCTCAGAGTCCACTGGGAACAATTGGCGTTTGCATGTTTATATCTAATAATTTTTCCGAAGATAACTTGAGTACCGTTGGTCCTACCACGACGAAATTTCTTGTACATATACAGGGTTATTGGTAAAATGCTAACAACCTCTTAGGGTTGACTTCTGCTAGTCCTAACAAACATTTTGAGGTTAATTTTTTTTTTTCTTATTTTAACATTTTTTATTTGTTTGTCTTTGTTTAGGTGTATTTGACAGAATAAGCACGAGGACCACAAGAACGCCCGCCGCGGCAACACTGGGCCGCACCGCGCTCCCCTTGAATAGAGTTTTGAATAGGTATCGAGATTGTAATCGAGCTAAGTAATAAAAATATGTGAAATTTTAAATTACACGCACAAGAGACTTTTAACTTCAGGTGGTCCTCGTGCTTATTCTGTCAAATACACATACCTACACAAACACAAAAAAACCATTTCTAAATGTTTGTTAGGACTAGCAGAAGACAACCCTAAGAGGTTGTTAGCATTTTACCAATAATCCTGTACATTAGGACAAAATTATTTTAAGTTCGGATATGAGCAATTTGACCAAGTGGTTGTCAGACTCAAAATTACGTTATAGTACCACCAACTTAACTGTGCAGTTTTCGAGGGCGCTACTGGTCATGGATATCAACTACAGACTGTCACGTTTTAGTTCTTTTTTCTGCCATTTGAACAGATAAGTTGGTGGGTCGTTACACCGCTAGAGACACTTAGGGCCTATTCCATTTGACGCTAATTTCGTTATTTTCGATAATTTTGATCACATTCTGCGTCTATGATTGTGATCACTGTGATCGTTTGTAACTGTTCTCCCCTGTTCCATTTAGGATAAGAACGCTAAGAATGCCACTAAAATTCGCCACTTCTATCACTTTTGACATTAGATGTAGGTAATTCAAACTGTTCTAGTAGTTTCATAGCGTTTATGGCGTAAATAATGCCAAGACTCATGTGGAACAACTTTTTGCGAGTGTGATCGTTTTTAGCGAATTTAACTCCAAATGGTAAGCACCCGTAGTAAAGATTACAAAGGGTATGTTCCATTAGTCGCTAAGAACGTTATTTTCGATAATTTTGATCACATTCTGCGTCTATGGTTGTGATCACGTGATCGTTTGTAACTGTCATCCCCGTTCCATTTTTGGATAAAAACGCTAAGAATGCCACTAAAATTTGCCACTTCTGTCACTTTTGACATTGGATGTAGCGTTTAAGGCGAAAATAACGCCAAGACCCATGTGGAAAACTTTTTGGGAGTGTGATCGTTTTTAGCGAATCTCACTCAAATGGTACGTACCCAAAGAGCGTATATTAAATTTTTTTTTATTCCCTTGTTGTCGGGATCTGGCTTTGCACGTTTATGACGAAGTTGATGGTTCTTTCATCTAATGGTTATTTGAGGCACCTGCTGTAATATATGATGATAAATGTCAAGGAGTTCACAGACGACAGCTATAATATATGGGTGCGTTTCATTTGAGTGAGATTCGCTAAAAACGCTAAAAACGATCACACTCCCAAAAAGTTTTCCACATGGGTCTTGGCGTTATTTTCGCCTTAAACGCTACATCTAATGTCAAAAGTGACAGAAGTTGCAAGTTTTAGTGGCATTCTTAGCGTTCTTATCCAAAAATGGAACGGGGATGACAGTTACAAACGATCACGTGATCACAACCACAGACGCAGAATGTGATCAAAATTATCGAAATTTACGTTCTTAGCGGTTAATGGAACAGGCCCTATATATAATTTCTATAGAAAATGTGTTGAGATGTATTGAAATATATAGCTTTATAGTGAAACGCTTAAGTTGTTGACATCAAGTCGGTGCTACTGTTCATAAAGTAACTTTGTATACAGGACGTCCCACGGCGATGCCACATGGAGGGAAAGTACCTTGAATATTGTAGATGGATCATTTTACTGAAAGAAGACATTATTTAAATTTTAAAAACAATTTAAACTGCATTCATAGATATTCTAATAATTACATGGTTGAACCGGGAATCGAACCCGTTACACGATAAAAAAATCACCTGTAGTTTTATCATACCGATTGAAAGATTTCATCACATGGATTATTTTTTGTTAAAGACCATAGTGTCAGGAATAAAAGCAAGACTATGAATTTTAAAATTCAATGTGAAATTTTGATTGTTTTAAGGTAATAGAGCAATATTAACTCACGAATACTGTGTTTATGTAAAATGGTTACCAAATCAGCTACAATCGCGATAAAACTGTTTGAAATTTTAATTTCCAGTTGCAGACGTGAGTCTCTACCTTAAGAACTACGTTCGCTACTGCAACAGATTATTTTTCATGAAAGCATGTTTTTCAAATAGATTATTAAAATCATTATCACGTCTGTTTATATCTAGATAAAAAAAATCTAATACTTAATACTTATCAGATTTACAAATTTTAGAAAAATCTTGTAATTACATGTTATATTAATTATTCTATGTCCCAAGTAACGTTAAAGAAGTTTATATTGGCATTTTGATTCAAAATATGGATGAAACATTTTTCCATGCTGTCCTTAATAGCCCCATAGGGGTACTTGGGATAGCCGAATTTTTATTTATTTTCCTGTTCCAGTTTGAATTAGATAGATGAAACGTTAATCTACTTAAGTGAAGAGGTTTCTGACACCCATCAACAATTTTTACAATAGCATTTTATGCGATATATACTAGATACCCGCTATAATACGTAAAATGTGTCCTAAATAGCCCCGTTTTACGTAGGTAATTTTTTTTTTATATTATCGGCATTTTTGTAATGCCATTCGAAGGAGTTCAGTGATTCAACAATATACTGTTCTGTGTCATTTTTTCTTAAGACTTATACCTACTTTGCGAGAAATTACAATATTCAAAATTAATATTTTATTTTTTTATGTTATTGTGAAGGAACAAGCTAGAGGCCCACCTGATGTTAAGCGGTATCCTCTGCCTATAACAGATGCATTTCATCACAAGTGACGAACTGCACTGCGCCCATCACCTTGAGACATACCTGTTAAGTCTCATTTTGCCTGTTATTTCACTGGCTCTCAAGGACTGCTGCCGGAACACACCGTTAGGTGCTTGGCGACAGATTTTCTACTTGAGGGTGGTCGCTAGCCAGGCGGGCATTCACAAAATACCCTTTCACCATGCGGTGAAGCTCAAGCTCTGGGCGGGATTCGAACCATAGACCTGCTGCGCGGCAGTCCATAGCCAATGCCACTGAGCCATCACTGCTTCAAATGTGTTCTTTTTTCTAGGAACATGTGGCCTATAACGCTATGGTTATGGCTAGAACGCGTGCATTCACCCGCAAATTTGCTTAGTAAATGTAATAGAAAATAGGTATGTATTATAATACAAACCGAAGAAAGTGCAATTTTTTTAATGTTTGGTAGATTAGTCTTAGACCACTACCTCACCTGATGGTAAGTGACGATGTGGTCGAAGATGTTGTTCAGGCTAACCTAGAATTTCCTTCCGGTTTTTTTCCATGGGAAGCACTAATGGGTATGACAATACCTAGGTACCATTATATAGCTATTTATGTCTCGTATGGCACCATGAACGCATGCATCCACAAGCAACCTTACTCAATAAACGGAATAGAATATGGGTAAGATTTACAGTAAAATGGAAGAAAGAGCAGATTTTTTTACTTGGTCTAGGTAGTACCATAGCGTTATCGGCCACATGTTCGTAGAAAAACGTCATTGTAGATAGCGCTCCATACATAAACTTTGAATATTGTTTAATTTCTTACAAAGTATGTCTTAAGCAAAAATTTCACAGAACAGTTTATTATTGCATCACTGAACTCCTTCGAATGGCATTACAAAAAATGACGATTCTCAAAAAAAAACAATTTCCCTCTTTTGTCAATATCGACCCACTGTGCCTTTAAGTTTATCGGATGAATAAGTTGTTCTGACAAAAAAGTTGCTTCTTGATAAGGGTAACAAAAAGTCAAGCAATACTAGAAAATTTTTCGATGCCCAATATCTCCGTAATTTAGTAAAAATTCCAAAAACTGAATCGACAAAAAACTATGGAATTAACAAACCTACTTACAAACTTTCACGAGAATCTGTTGAGAAATGCGACCTGTAGAGAACAACCAGACATACGAAAGAATTTTTGTGTAAGCTGAAGCAGAGACGCTTCGCACTCGTGCTCGCTCGGTCAATAATGGGATTTCGTAATTTTTCTTTACAACATATGTGGGTATTTCGATATAGACCCATACTAAATCTCTGGACTGCGCATAATCATTCGGAGACGCAAATTCATGTCCTTCAGCGCTTTTGGTTAAATATATCTCAAATACGATAATGTAAACCGTAACTCCTTCTATACTATGCAGCCATAACATTAAAAGCTCACATTTATATAAATAAAATTACATTTCAAGATAATTAAGTTTATTAAACCAAAATTATATAATACAGAAAAGTGTGGGTACAGTAAATGAATGCAGTTTTCATCGCTCAGATAACGTATTTTAATACACAATATTACTGTAAATAGTAAACAATATTGTACACTAGTATGTTAAAAATATGATTAAAAAACATTTGGCTAATAAGAATACAGTATAAAAAGAAGTGATTGGTTATGGGCAAACACGAGGCAATTGATAGACAGGTATGGTACCACCAACTTAACTGTGCAGTTCTCGAGGGCGCTACTGGTCAAGGAAATCAACTACAAACTGTCACAATTTGAAGGAATGTTGTAGTTCTTTTTTTTGCCGCCTGAATAGATAAGTGAGTGGGACTATAACTATTTTATTTTGCTACCTGTCATATCTCATTATGTTTCTTATTACCACTAAATAGATGGCGCTGATTGCATTTTGAACAAAACAAAATTTTAAGCATGCTTTAATCCATACTTTAATTTACGGTTATTTATAAAAATAATAACAATATTTAGTCTGCCATTACAATAAGGTTATAGCATGGCATTAATGGTAACATAGCTATAATTGGCTTCGTGCTGCAAACTAAATATGTTTTTCTAAAAACACACTTCAAGAAAAAGCCTTTTAGCTCGTGTCAGCCTCTTAACGGGTGCTGGCAGACACTGCTGCGCATTCGCCCTGTTGATGAGCATCTGAATATGCTCCAAACAGATATTCGATCCTAAAAGTTTTGAATGGTGAATAATATTATTTATGCCAGACCCACTCAGAAACTCTCATTATTTTGTATGAAAATCCATTCCACTGCACTACGAAAAAAAAAGCGCGGCAATTTGCTTTGTTTTTTTTATTGAATTGATAATTTAACCATACTTATATTTATACTAAATAATTTTCCAAAATGTCATCTGATAGTGAAACTGATGATTTGATAATGATGACGCCACCAGAAATAAAATATACTGCTCAAGAAGTTATAAAGAACTTACTTCCTGAGAAGTTTCGAGACAGATACGAGAACACTTATAATGATTTTATTTTCCTCGTAGGTATAGTATAAAGCAATATGTATCACTCGGGAGAAAGTTCTTTTTCTTTAACGTTTTCTCCCCTCGGTGTTCAAACGTATAAGTAAATTATTGACAAACAATATTAAAAGTAAGAAATAAAAGATTTTCTTTAGGCCCCACACTAGGTGGACTGACGACATCGTAAAAGTCACGCCTATGGTTACAAGCGGCTAATAGCCATTCTTTGTGCTGTTGAATGGGAGAGGTATTTGTTCAACAGTGGACATTTTGCGGCTAATGATGATGATGATGAATGATTAAATCTTAATTAATTATGACAATGCGTTTTTGTTTACCCCAATCAGAATCAATATAGAAAAAATCAGTTTCTTACATCGCGATAGTTAAATAATACTTACTAAAGAATAAGTTTGAACTATTACTCGCTTTCCTGGTAGCTCAGATAGGCAAAGGATGTCCCTGGCGAAAGGACGGTAGGTCACCGGTTCGAATCCCGGCCCTGACTTAAATTTATCTTTGTTGTGATTTTGTAACCACAGTATATTATCTGACTAGTCATTTAATAATTTTGGTATAATAACAATTTGATCTAATGTACTAATTACAAACTTATTACATACAAGAACATAACTCTGAATCGCGGAGGCAGTTGATGACTGGCCTTCCATTACATATCCAAAGCTAAAGCAAGGTCGAAGGTCAGCTCAGGTGTTCAAGATAGTCACATCCTTTCTCCTTGACCATTCTCCTAATTAAGCCTTAGTTTGTGTAAATCAGCTGTTGGTACGTAATTATGCATGACGTTAAGACAAGCTGGGCTTGTATTAAAAGTATGCATTATGCAGCCTCAACTACAGACACATAAATTGCAAAATCCTCAACGGTACATACTCACATCACAAAAAAAACTATTTCTTTTTCATATATTCCAAGTGAATTTCAATAAACATAACATAATATGTTATGTTTATTGAATATGTCATATTATGAGCGATTTACCTCTTTCATCCATAGAAATTATTAGTAGGTAGATCGTTGACGTTTTTTACATTCAAGTATATGGTACATGTGCAACTAAAATAGGTGATACATATGTTCAAAATATAATGTTTGTTAAAACACAAATAGTTCTAAAACATTTTTAAATTACAGTGGCCAGTAATAGTTTTACAAAATTAATAAAGACATTTATTCAGAATAACAATTTAACTTCTGCGACAATTAACTTTAAATTACAATTTTATTCAGCGAGTATGGCAATTACTGTTATCGCTAATAAATATAATTTGTTCAATGATAGCTTTAACAGTTGTATACATTGTTCAAGTATAGCTTAAGTCTTCACCAAGCAATGACAATACCGATGTAGTACAAAACATGTGTGTATCCACGACGGACTGTGTTATACCTATACCGATTAATTAGAGTATAAATTATCCACCATGACAAAATCGATAGTATTGACGAGTGTAGGAAGTAAGGTCTGATATTATAAAGAGAAACCATCAACTCTATCTTAGAATGGTAATGCGAGGTGAACTTCCTTGTAAGCGTCCCAATAGGCCACAGTTTTGCATTTACAATACAATTTATCTAGATTTAACACAGATCAGAGGGACCGCATCTATCACATATCATATATCAAAGTGACATCGTCATTTTTGGTCTTGTTATGGCAGCATTTAGCTAAGGCCCGGTTTTTAAATCATCAGGTATTGATAGTTACTATTCCTAAGAACAAATGTATGCATAACCAGGCTTGGGACACTTTATGTACAAAGCTACAGGTACATCGAAGTATACGCCCGGAAGGGATTATTGTACAGTGGGTGCCGCGTCAGAAGAGGACAGAGCTATGCGATAGATAGAGAGACGCCTTGTATAGAGCATATACATGAATATGTACTCCATGCTTTGCGAGCTGAAGTGCACTTTATTGCTTCGTAGCTCGAGTCGATATTTATTGGAATGGCTTTGCGGAGTGATCCTTCTAGTCCTTTTATTCTGTGACACGACCAATATAGAGAATAGAAGTACCCCACGAATGAATTGTCGACTTAATTTGTTTTCAATGTAGTTGGTAAACATTTTATCTGTTTAATATTATTTATCTGATGATTGAAATACCGTGTCATTATGCTGAAAAACTATAGCGATGACACATATACGTGTTTTGTTGTAGACGGAACATGTGAATATAGGTTGATATTGTCATTGCCCAATCTGAAACGACTTAATACCAGTAGCAAAATTATATTTATAAAAAGTTAAGCTCTCACTATGATAGATGCGACGCTAAAGCATACACTTAACTTGTTGCAGGCATGTATATTGCTATAGGTTAATATTGTCAATGTTCAATCTGTAAGAAACGACTTGCACCACCGTTTCATTGTTTCTCTTCATATGTCGCCACTTATTTGTTCTTTTCACAATCAATAACGAAGCTCCACTGAAAATAAAAATTTATTCTTTAGATTGAATTTTTCCATATAATCAGTTTTTTCTTATTTGATAGTAACGGAACAAGGTGGGCCTCTGATGTTGTGTACAAGTGATGAACTGCACTGAACCATTCATCCTGAGACATACACTTGTAAAGTCTCATGTGCCTGCAATTTTACTAGCTCTCAAGGACTGCTGCCGGAAAGTCCTACCCTGTTAGGTGCTTGGCGACAGATTTTCTACTTGAGGGTCGTAGCTAGCAAGCCCTGGCAAGCATTCCAATATATACATCCATTTTGCGGTGGAGGTAAAGCCGGCGGCGGTGGGATCGAACCTTGGGCCTGCGGCACGGCCGTCTATAGCTAGTGCACTTATTCTTTTTTCGGGTAGCCATGGCATTGTTGTTGTGCGCAGCTTCCCATGAAGGGATAAATCAATTAGTAAACTCCATGTTATTAAAATTAATGACAGCATAGAGAAAGGACTAATAAGGGTGACAAATCAACATCGAGCTATGCTGCGCTTGGCTTAGCTAATCAACATCGAGCTGAGAGCGAGAGATGGGAGTACGAGAGTGAGAGAGACGTCCGAGGGCGATGGAGAGGCACGCAGCGTGCTCCATGTTTGAAAAACCTAGCACAGCTCGGCACAGCGCGGCTCAGCACGGCGGGTAGCGCGCCTCGCTCAAGACTGCTGCGTTTTTAAACAGAGCGTAGCCTCACACAGCGCAGCACAGCATGGTTTGTTTGTATCCTTATTAAAATATTAGACGAGCGAGTTGACCAAACATAGCACAGCGCAGTACAGCGCAGCATAGCTCGATGTTGATTTGTCACCCTAAGAGTGACAAAACCATACATGTCCGCATACACCGGTAAGTAAATACCAGCTTCGGCGAAAGATGTCGCTAAATATATCAAAGAACATAAAATACCGATAGATGGTGTTATTTTCCATATTGTCTTTTCTCTATGGTTGAACTGAATTATTGTTATTTTGTTTCGTGCGTCGTTCTATAAGCTATCTTCTTTCGATTTCTCTCATTCACGTCTCCTGCTCGCCTACCGGAATTTGATTACATCTAACTTCGTGACCTGTGACCGTTCGTTCCCGCCAAAACTCAGCTCATGCACTTTTAAAATAAACGCCATCTAGGATGACAAATTTTCGATATTTTGAATCTTACCTTACATGCCAGCGCCATCTATCAATAAACTTATGAATCGTGGTAAATTATCCATGTAAAACAAATTTATTAGAACAGCATTTTAACACAATTTTTTCGTATTCAAAAAACAAGACATCTTTAGGGCCCGTTTACCATCAATGAATTTCAAATTTATCGGCTTTATGTGTCGAAGGCAAAATGTCCAGGCTATGAGTCAGCTCCATCTGGATATAATACAAGATTTTGAACTTTTTTCCGGCGTACGTTGCGATTGCTACTCTTATTAGTTCTTTCTCTATGATGACAGCAACATATGAACATTCAAAATGTTACAATTAAATTTGTATTGAGCATGCTAAGGATAAAAATACACGATAGAATCAATACCATTATTGATACATATAATATATTTTGAAGACATATAAAGAAATAAATAAAACGTGCACCCTCGTTTTATTTCGAGCGGCAACGAGTTCCATAAACTTACAGGTTCAGTGGAAAATGATTCGTCATAGAACTTTGACGACCGTGAAAAACATAAATGAGTAGGTAGTGGAAAGGAAACTGAAACGTTCCTTGAGGCAGTGCGGGGAAGAAGGATTAAAACGAATACTGTAAAGAAGGGACAAAATATGAGGATTCCGACAAAGACGTATATTCATGAGCTTAGTGCGGAATCCGTACACATGGTCATATTTGCGCAAACCAAATATAAACCTAATACAAAAGCTTGGAAGGAGCTCAAGTTTATCTAGCATATCCTCTGTGAGGTCGAGGTAGCAGACAGCAGCATAATCAATAATAGTAAGTAAGAGAGACTGTGCAAGCACAATCTTAGTGGTAGTTGGTAGGAAATTGCGTAGTCTACGTAAGTAATAAGGCACCTGCAGAAGCAAATATCTTGCGACAGGTTTCTGCTAGTTGCGGTCCCTATGTTAAACACCTGTCAATAATTATGCCAAATTTTTTTACTGTGGCACTAAATAGTACAGTAACCACATACAACATCACCATCGGCAATACACAAAAATCAATTCTGCTAATCATACGTGACTGCCAACAACAATTACTTGTGTTTTTACTGGGTTGACATGAAGCCCGTAAGCTTTATTCCAATCTGATATTTGAAGGAGATCTTTATCCTGCCACTTTTTTAGACAAATTCAGGAGAGTGCTTGGCAATATAATGGAAAATCATTTTCGTACAGGTGGTAAGAGGAAGATATGTTTATTAAAATAGAGTTAATAAAATAGCAAAAAGAGGAGATGAGACGCCACCCTGAGGCACACAAGCAGACGTGCCACACCAAAAAGAAAAGGGTTCATCGAGATGAACTCGCTGCTAGCGACCATACAGGTAAGAATGAAACCAGTGAATCACCGTTGTAAATATGTTGTTAGAGCAAAGAATTGAAAGAAGGATGTCAAAGTTAACAGTGTTAAAAGCGTTGCTAAAAGCTAAGCCTATCAGCACAGCTAACTGACCGTTGCCCATCCCTATGCGTATATCGTCAGTGATTTTAACAAGTGCAATAACTGTGCCCTGGACGAAAGCCGGATTGAAAGGGATTTAATAGGTCGTTATTTGTTCGAATCTAATTCAAATGATTTTCGACAAGTCGTTCGAGTACTTTTAAGGTTATCTTAAGACTCCATTACAATAGTGTACCCGATTGAAATAGCATAAGCCTCATCAGTTGATCAAGGGCCTACCCTATTAGGGAGGTCACATTGTAGTAATTCATAAATAAGTAATAATATTAACTAATTATTGGAGAAGAGAAGTTAAGTGTACTGTAATAAAAATTATGTGTAACAATAAAAATAAATATAATAGTATAGTTAAAATTACAGAAAAATCAAACATTAATATACAAAAAATATTCCTCAAACAGATATATATATACAAAATATAATTGTGGCACCTTCCTAAGGCGCGGTACAGCGGTAATGGTCAAACTATAGATGGCTAGTACAATTAAGAAGTATTACCTTAATTTACTGGAGATTCCCAAGATCCTCTTCAAACAATCTCTTTCCACCTTTCAAAATCTTCTCCGTATCATTACCAAACTTATTCCCGTAAGCTTCCAACCTCATTAACCACTGTGCCCAATGCTCTCTGAGCCTGTCTATGGATAAATGGTAAGCGTCAGCCTTAGATCCATCAGTATACGCTATGACTAGTAGAGCGTCGCGGACGTTCAAGTGTTTGTAGTTTAAATCGTTGCATACTGCTCCGAAGTACGCAGCCAGTTGTACGGGGTTGTCGTATGTGAGTGCGAGCGATTTTCGAGGCCTGTCAGACTTTTTCCATTCGATTAAGGTCGGCTTTTCTCTGTAATTCAAAATTATGATGATTAGATTCAGTTAATGTATAATTAGCTGCGGTTATTTCTCGTATGGGTGATCGCTAGTGGCTTTTACTACTGAAGGCTTCCGTGCTTCGGAGGGCACGTTAAAACATCATCGGTTCTGGTTATTGGCAATCGTGAGGTTATCTCGGAGGCCTTTGGGGTCCTTGAAAACTCTTACACTACATGGTGAAAGGTCATTTTACCATCACATAGAAGATCTGTCGCCCAGTATCTAAGTATGCCCAGCAACTGTCCTTGAAAGTCGGTTTCAATTCTACACTGCATACATACTCGTATTTCTTTTCAGATTTTTTATTTTATTTTTTATCACTGCAATTGTATTTCTAGTAATAATTTTAATGGTCATTGTAAAATTTGAGTTGTTGTATCATTAATCCTCCGTGACGTCACAAAATGGCTCCAACGGAAGGCCAGCGCTAGCTTTAAATAAAACTAGCACATGCCGAGTTGGGGACCAATTTATGAAGTAAAGCAATTATTTATATGTCTGTCAGATGTGCCTTTTATGCAAATATTCTGTTGTAAATTGCTTACGTCGCAAAATAAATTAATTTCATTTAATTTCATTTCGTCTTTGCATTTCGTTGATAGAATAAATCAGGTTGTTAACCTAAAGATATAATATTCACATCAATACAGCAAAGTCATAAGCTACAACTTTTGCTCAAAACAGTGTTTTGGTAGTTTTGAAGCAGTGATGGCTCAGTGGCATTAGCTATAGACTGTTGCGCAGCAGGTCCATGGCTCGAATCCCGCCGCGGGCTTGAGCTTCACCGCATGGTGGAAAGGCATTTTGCGAATGTCCTTCCACCGTGCCAATGCTAGAAAATCTGTCGCCAAGCACCTAGCGGTGTGTTCCGGCAGATGTCCTTGAGAGCTAGTAATTCTAGTTTTGCCTGTTAACACCTTCTAGTTTCGACCACATCATCACTTACCATCAGGTGAGATTGTAGTCAAAGGCTTACTTTATGGTTGTCCATGGTTCGATGGCTTAAGCCACACTGACTTGAGCTTCACCGGGGAAGGTCATTATGTCAATACTTGCCAGGCGAGCTACCACCCTCAAGTAGAAAGGCTTATCAGTTATTAATCTGTTTACTTGCAATTTATAGGTACCTATGTATTATATATAATTATTTATAATAGTATATTAATACATGATAGTACGCTAGACAAGATTTACCAAACTTGTTTATCGCGCCATCTCCTGCACTATACGTGAACTAAATGTTATTAGCATTTCGTCGGTCTTTGCCATATTTATCTCAGCAAATTTTGTACGTAAAAATTCCGTCACTTATCTGAAGATGGCGTAGAATACAAACGTAGTTTTTACTTATGAAATTGCATGGTTGAAGTGGATTTTGCGAACAGTTACAAATCTCAGGTAGAAAATCTGTCGCCAAGCAACTAACAGTGTGTTCCGGCACCAGTCCTGGAGAATCACTAATATTACTACAGGCACATTTCACGTTCGCAGTGCAGTTTGTCATTAAGTGTCAGAAGTGTCGCAATGCATCTGTTATAATAATAATAATAATAATAATAGCCTTTTATTCCTAAACATAGGGTTACAAGATGTCCCTAAGTTCGGTGTGTCTTCTGACATAGGCCTCCTCCAATTCCTTCCAATGGGTCCTGTCCCTTGCTACTCTCAACCAGAATGGTCCCGCTGTCTGTTTTAAGTCATCTTCCCATCTCCTGACTTGACGACCCCTACCTCTTTTGCCATCTCTGGGTTGCCAGAGGGTGACTTGCTTGCTCCATTTGTTAATGGGGTGACGTAACATATGTCCAGCCCATCTCCATTTTTGGACGTCTATCCGGGTGAGAATGTCTGTCAGGTTTGTTCTTGTTCTTATGTCTACGTTCCTGACTCTGTCTTTGATTTTGATCCCTAGCATGCTTCTTTCCATGGCACGTTGGCATTTCGTCAGCCTTTCCCTGTGGTTAAGTGTTATTGACCAAGTTTCACAGCCATAAGTAAGAACTGGTAGAATACAGGTCTCAAAAGTTTTCTTTTTTATGTGATTACCTAGAACCTTACTTTTCACTATTTCCTTCATTGACCAGTATTTTCTCCATCCTTGGGCAATTCGCCTATTTATTTCTTTTGTCATTTCATCTGAAGGGGATATTATCTGTCCTAAGTAAATATATTCTTTGACATATTCAATCTTGTTGCCATCTACCATAACGTCTATTTCCCTTGAGTTTGTCATCAGTTTCGTTTTGCTGTCATTAATTTCCAGACCAACTTCTCTACTTATATTTGCAAGGCTCTGCATCATTTGTTGTATTGTTGCTGGATTCTCTGCAAGAAGCACCAGATCATCGGCAAATCTAAGGTGGTTTAGGCGAGCTCCATTAATGTTCAGACCTAAGTGGTCCCAGTTTAGCTTTCTGAAGATGTGCTCGAGTACGGCGTTAAATAGCGTTGGGGAGAGAGGATCGCCTTGGCGTACGCCCCTTTTAATAGGAAATGATTCTCCTGTTGATTCTAGTTTAATACTGGCCTTGCTAGATTTGTATATACTCTTAAGTATTTCTATATAGTTGCTCTGGACCCCTTGTTGTTCAAGGCTCTGCCATATGTATTGGTGCCTGAGGCTGTCGAATGCCTTTGAGTAATCTATAAACGCCAGGTAGATTTGTTTATTAAATTCATTATACTTCTGTATCAACTGTTTTATAGTGTGAATGTGATCTATTGTGCTGAAATCTTTTCTGAATCCTGCCTGCTCTACAGGTTGGCTTTCGTTTAGTGTTAATGATATTCTCTCCAGGATCACTTTAGCAAATACTTTATATATGTTTGATATTAAAGAAATTGGCCTATAGTTCCCAATCTCATCTCTGGGACCTTTTTTATGTAATAGAATTATGTGGCACTCGGTCCATTCTTCTGGAATTTGCCTTGTTTGTAAGATTTCATTGAAAAGTTTTGCCAGCACAGGACTGATTTCCTCTAAGGTTCCCTTGAGCATTTCGTTGGGTATCTTGTCCGGCCCTGGGGCTTTCTCGAGTTTTTGGGATTTTATTGCCTTGGTTACCTCTGATGCAAGAATCTCGGGCACTTCGTCTACTTTGTTTACTTTTGCTTCGTTTACTTCCGGTATTCTGGCCAACCCTAAATCGAATTTATCAGAATACAATAGGCGGTAATAGTCTGTAGCTAGTTTCTGTATTGAGAGTCGGTTAGTTAAGTAAGATTCACGTTGCTTTAGTTTCGATATCCATTCTTTCCCATGTTCGCTTAGTTGTTTCGCAGCCTTTTTTGTTCCTCCTGTTCTTTTTATATTTTCCTCCAAAACTCTATTTCTATTCTCCTTACGGTCTTTCCTCATATTCTCCTTAATTTCCTTGCTAAGGTTTGAAATTTTTTGGCGTCTTTCTTTGTCCCCTTTATTTGATATTAGTGTTCTTCTTTCGTCTAATAGTTCTAGTGTCTTTTTGCTTAAATAGCTTTCTTTGCTTCTGGGTTTACTGACTAGCATCTCTTTCAATTTGTTTTGTAATCTCCTGTATTTAATCCCAGTTTCTGCGTCAGAGGTAATAATTTCATTGAGTGATTCTGTTGTGCGGGAATAAGTGGAATGACTGTGTTCTGATATTTGATACAGCTTATTATTATTTACTAGATTTTTTCTGGATCTTTTGGGTTGATTTAGGCTTAGGCAGCTTCTTACCATACGGTGGTCTGTGTTAAAGTTGAGGTTTTTAACTACGTTGGTATCTGTGAATGCGCTTGCTTTGTTGGTTATAATAAAGTCAATTTCAGTTTTGAATTTTGCACCTGGAGATCACCACGTCCATTTGCTTTTAGTTTTTTTGTAAAAACGCGAGTTCATTAAAATGAGGTTATTTTCCATCATGAATTCTACTAGTTTCTGACCATTTTGGCTTCTTTTGCCATGCCCAAACTTCCCGATTGAGGATTCTTCTCCAATTTGCCTTTCTCCAACTTGTGCGTTAAAGTCGCCCATGATTATTATGTTGTTATTATAGTGCGGTTTTATTGCTTCTTCTGCGGGGCATATATTTGGAAGATGGCCCAGTTTTTCTTATAACCCGGAAATTTTAAATGAACTACCGCAATTCTTTCAGAAATTCCTTCAAATCCCATAATGTTCTTCTTCAGTTTAGTTTTGATAAAGAAACCTACTCCTTTTTGTCCAGTGTGTTCTCCCTTATGAAACATTCTATAGTCATTCCTCTCCTCTATCCCTTCTCCTGCCCTCCTCATCTCGCTGATGCCCATTATGTCCCATTTTATGTCAGCTATGGCTATTTCTAGTTCTTTTAGGCTTTCTTCTGTTCTTAGTGTCCGAGTATTCAGTGTGCAGACATGTATAATGTTTGCTTTAGGGTGTTTCGAATTATAATGTTTTGATGTAGATGGAGGGTGTTTGTCTTCTTCCCCCACGGTGACAAGCCGGCTTGGGGTGCAATTTATGAGTGTTTTGTTTGGTGATGTGGTTGTTGGGGTTGTTTGGATCCGGGTGTCGCTTATTAGTTTTTTGAGAGATTTGATAATGAAGCTGATCTCCCGCGCTCTACATAGTTCAGTATATTTGGTCTGATTATTTCTTTTGTCGCAGTTTTAGAGGGCGCGTTGTTCAAGGTGGTCAATGTACTTTGGGTATCACTTGCATTGACTTTCTTTTGTACTTGTGTTTTCGGTGATCCTGAAGTCTCTCTTTTCCTCTTTTCTCTGTTGCTTTCAGGTGTTTTCTTTATTATCAGTTTGTCGTATTTTATGAATGCTATATTCCCCTTTTTCTTTTCCTCTTCAACTTGTAGCTGAAGTTGTTTACGTGTTTCTAGTATTTCTCTAGGGTAATCTTCTTTGATATTTACACCTTGTAGGTTAGATCTGTTTCGTAGAATCATATGTTTTTTCCACGTAGTTGTGAGTGAGACTAGAACAGGGCGATTTTTATTGAGCTCTTTTTTACCAATTCTGTAAATATTATTAATTTCGAAGGCTTCAAAATGTACTCCCATTTCTATTATAATGTCTTTTATGTAGTCTACTAGCTCCGTTTCTGTTGTTGCTTTTCCTTCGTCGATGCCAAAGAAGACAAGGTTATTTTTGCGCTTATCCTTATCAATGAATTTAAGTTTTAACTCTAACTCACTTATTTTATTTTTGAGTTCGGCGTTTTCTTCTGTGATCGCCTTAAGCTTTTCGTCTAGTGCTGCCATGACATTTTGTGTTACTGAAGTTGTTATAAGTTTAGTTTGCTGGTCTAACTTTTCCTCTAACTTTGCCAATAAAATTTCCATACTTTTCTCCATCTTTGGTATTTTTTTTATATTGCTATGGTAACACTTGTTTCGTTGTGGCAACACTTGTTTTACTTTGGCAACACTTGTTTTGCTGTGGCAACACTTGTTTTGCTATGGCAATACTTGTTTTATGTTTGTTATGTTGGTACTGTAGTTTCCACTCTATAGTCTATGTACAATTTGCACTAGATGGTACTTGAGAATATTTTTGTAGGTTAGAATGTTTACACTATGCGGTTGATTTGTTCTCGAAATTAACGCTTTTTCTGTAATTTTTCACTGATCACGTATTTTGTTCTTTGTTGTAGTCAATAATTCGTATGATGACACACTTTGTTGGCACTTTTTACACTGTTTATTTTTAATTTTCCGCGGAGCTCTGTGACGTGCGTATTAACTGATCGACGACCGGAACCGGATTTTTCAGCATCTGTTATAGACACCGCTTAACATCAGATGGGCCAAATTACAACTATCGCCAATATAATATGTATCAAAATTTTATTATCAAATAGTAATCAACGCAGAATCGGCATCGCCTCAACTGAAATCAATTTTTTGAATAGTCCTAAAAATTACGCGAGAAGATATTGATAATGGTGCCGAGGTGATAAGTCTGCCTCGATTAAGATAAATATTTCTAATTCTTTGAAGCGTCACCAGAGGCACAAGCTCCAATTTTACTCTGCAATATATATTTTGGTAGATTTTAGCAATACCGGAGCAGGTGGATCCGCTGTTAAATAATAGTTCATATTGTGACGTATTCAACATTAACTTCTTATTTTTTATAGCTTCTGCGGGATCGCCACAATTTCGCCAGTCGCGTGGATGATAATGATAATATTTATTGGTAATAATGGAATTACAAGTCAATTCACAATATACTTATATATATATAATATATAATGAATTCCTCGACTGTGCCAGGTCAGTGAGGAAAGTTTTAAATTTAATTTAATGGGGATAACAAACGAAAGAAATTCGGTCGGTGGAGGGAAGAGTTATCGATATTTACATATGCCTGTTTACCCACTACTACCAGATAACCAATATCAATCAAAGATTGCTACTATCTAAAGGCTCGCGTCCACAGCGCCGCATCGTACTTATCGTACAGATCGCATGATACGGATCGATTTTATGGCAGTGCGTACACTGTATTGCTGACGCAAATGCCAGCAATCGGAATGGCGATATTATTGGATAAATACGGAATTTCATATCGTGAGAACGAGCGGAAACAGGATAAGTGCTGATCGAATGCACTTAGCACAGCGGTGTGTGCGCGGGGGTGTGTCCATTGATCAGCAACGTATGACGTCATCGGCACGCATCGGAAAAGTTGTCCCCCTGAAGTTCAGAGTTGTTCAGAGTCTGAACAATAGTCGGCATTACCAACGAGCCGATACGTACGGTCCGTACGATGCGGATCAGTGGACGGACTCGTTTGACTTCTTATGCAAAGAATACATTAATCCACTTGATACGATCTGTGCGATATGTGTAGACGCTTACCTTAAAGTGCCTCTAACGACGAGTTACCTTTGAGATAATGTATCGAAGTATGAAATGAAAGAGATAAAGTCAAAACTTTGGCACGCATTATTTTCATTTTGATGAATGTGCCTTGACAGTGTATACACCCTTGACATTCTTATATTTTCTTTTTTTTTAAGTTTTTGGTATCTCTCACTTAATGTAATGAAGATGTTGTTCAGGCTAACCTAGAATCACCGGCTCTCAATGACAGCTGCCAGAACACACCGTAAGGTGCTTGGCGACAGATTTTCCACTTGAGGGTGATAGCTAGGCAGGCGGGCTTTCATCAAATGCACTTCTACCATACTAATACAACTGCCATCCAATGACGACAACCGGGCCCGACGGCTTAACGTGCCCTCCGAAGAACGGAAGCGCTCAGTAGTAATGCTAGTAGCGGTCACCCATCCAACTTATGACCGCGGCGGACGTTGCTTAACTTAGCTGATCGGTTTAACAAGGCTTAGCTAACTACGCTAGGAACGCTTCAATATACTAATATACAAGACGAAGCACAGAATATACAATTTTATTATTGCTGATAGGCCTTTGACCACAATCTCACCTGAAGATTGATGTAGTCGAAGATGTTATCAGGTTTAACCTAGAATTACTGGCTCTGAAGGACTGCTACCGGAACACATCGTTAGATTCAGCGACAGATTTTCTACTTGAGGGTAGTCGCTAGTCAGGCGGGCATTCGCAAAATGATTTTCCACCACGCAGTGTAGCTCAAGCCCGCAGCGGGACTCGAACCATGGACCTGCTGCGCGGCAGTCCATAGCCAATGCCACTGAGCCATCACTGCTTCAAAAAATACGTTTATTATTTAAACGTAGCCGCGAGTAATATCTAGCTTAATAGATACTAATTTCATAGTCACGGTTTTGCGTGTTGATTTGATAACAGTTAGGTAAGTAGGAACGTTATGCAGTAAATTTGATATTCATATTATATGGCGTAAATACATATCACAATGATTTAAGACGTAGTTGATAGGGCACGCGTGGAGTTAGTTGCCTGATAACTTGAGTAAATATAGGTACTTCATTAGTTAATTAGTTCATTTTCTTATCTTTATCCCTCACTAAATGTGGCCAGCACAGCGTGTAGCTACTTATGTTTCATCAACCACAGATCCTTAATAGATTCAGGCGTTACTTGGCGGAATTAAAGCAATCTCGATCCGTGCGTTTGAGGAGTCAAAACCTCGTGATGATGCTGGGTGTAGAAGCGAACGCGTCGAAAATTTTACAAATTACGTGTAAGAATAGTATGTTTATGTATTTAGTTATAGTAATTAGGAAATATAAGACATAGCAAAGAAATAGTTAGAGGTGAATGTTTATATATGAACAATTATGGAAGTGCATCGTAACAATTTTACCACTAATTAGTTACAGCTGCTGTCGATTTATTTACAGTTTGAGAATTAGAAACAGTATCAGAAAACGTCTTCTCATGTAGAATTTTAGAAACTGTATAGTAAAAAAATATATAAAAAAAACCTGTATAAATAGCAGCCTGTAACTTGTTCATACATTGTATGTGATTGATCTGTATAGTGATCGGAACTTTTACCAAAAATATCCACATTCTAAATTCAAATCACTTTTTGTCCCCCAGGGATAAAAAAGCTGTTTTGGTCCCTGTTTAGGCAGATTCTAGGAATAAACTAGCTCTTTTCCAATAGATGTGATAAAAGTTATTATTGTAAACAAATCCTTCTTCGAGTTATTTATCCGTGCATGCTTTGACTTTCCTTAGTATGTTTCTTCCACATTCATACATAATTCTTTTCCTTATGTATTTCATCCGTCCTTATGAAGTGAAATGTAACATTGGAAACACATGAACTGATTTTTCGTTCGCGCGTCTCTACCAAACCCATACATTTTTTTTATATATTATTAAGTCACGAGACGGTCATGTCGCCCACCCGATGGTAAGCGGCACGCTTCTCTATTACAGTTGCAGTAGTTGCTGGTAATTTTAATTATTTTTTTATATTTAAATTAAATTTTTTAATTAGAGTACAAAATTCGCGTCTTTCGAATCAGTCTCGATAGCCGAGCGGTTAATGCACCCGGTGCGTAAAGCCGGGGACTCCGGTTAGAATCCCGCAGGTGACCAAAATATTGTGATCTAAAAATTTGTTAATATAATGTTCGCTTCTAGTTAGGTATAGTCTTATAAAAATATACTATAAACATATGTATATATATTTATCTTATAAATTATAAATCTTATATACTTTTTTTTATATATTTGTTTGGTAATAACACTAAAATGCGTTTTATTTTAAAATATTTTTATGACATTTGAGTATGTACTATTTTTGGACTACACCCGCCCCAATTGTTTTGTTAGTTCAACTCCATCCTAAAGTTGCCTGGCAGAGATCACTTTTAGTGATAAGGCCACCCATTGTAACACTATGTTACAATTATTTAATATGTAAATCTTAATATTTTAACAGTGGTGTAACAATAAAGAGTTTTCTATCTATCTATCCTATAGTGCATGTATTAATATTAAGAAATACTGCTACTTAGTAAATTCGTCTAGCAGTCGTTCCGGCGCGAACGGCAACAATGCTTCAAATCATATTAGGAAACATAAAAACTGCAAACTCCCAGAGATTTCGTCTTCTTTTCTAAATTCATACATAATACACATACAAACGATAGCCTTGACAAATCCCCTTGACTTTACAAAGGAATTCAGCATACTCATTCATTATGTCATTGACTCTACAACAATATCAGAGCCGTGAGAGATAAAAACATACCTAAATGATTACATTGTTTTTAAGTGACGCTGTAAACAAGTCGTATATTACATATATAGGTAGATATAGATATTTTCTTCTGATTGCCAGATTAAAAATACTTCTCGACATTTTGATTGTGATAAACTACGTAAATCGCACATAGCGCTTACCTAGTCGTTCGTATCCGATCAACTAGGTTAAGCAACGTCCGCTGCGGCCAATACTTGGATGGGTGAGCGCTAGTGGCATTTACTGAGCGCTTACGTGATTCAGAGAGCCGTCAGACCCGGTTGTTGTCTTAAGATGGCAGTCGTTAAAGCATAGACAATTACGACAATTTGCGAATGTCCGTCTGGCTAGCTACCACCCTCAAATAGAATATCTGTCAACAAGCATCTAAAGGTATGTTCCGACAGTTGTCCTTGAGAGCCAGTAATTCTAGATAAACCAGAATGGCATCTTCGACAGCATCATTATTTGCACGCATGGAGTGTGTTTCTTGCCCATTATTCTTGCAATGATTCTATTCTATAACACTTTTGCTGAATGTGGCAGTAGCATGTAGTATATTTCAATATTAAAATTTGTAATTGACCTTCATAAGAGCGTCGTTGGCACCTAAATTGCAGACATTATTTTGACTTTAACTAAAGTCACACTAGAAGTCATCTATGAGGTGAGACTACGTAGTTGATTACTGGCATTCTTATTTATGCACATGTATCTTCCTTAAGGGCATGCAGATGTTATTAAAAACCCATATACCAATTGGTATGTTTTAGGTGCATTATAGTACAGGAATACTTTCTGATGGCTGCCACATAGAAGTTAATTTAACTGTTCAAACGAGGAATCGACCCCACTTAACCAAGAAGGCAATCACTAAAAATAAATACAATCAATACTCACTCATAATCAGCAATAGCATCAAATATTCCTCTATACTTCAGCAACGGATGTACAACATTGGATTCTATGGCTTTGGGAGAAGATATATGTTTCAGCAAATCTCCAACAGATGTCCAGACACCTTCAACATCCTTCTCAATACGAAGCTGGGTCCGTGGCTGGGTGAAGTAATTCTTTAGCGTGTTGTGAAACTTGGTACCAACTGCCATTTGTGCTGGAGATATATGACAAAGAAAATTTGATTATTTTATTAAAATTAAGTTGAATTTACCACTTGCTGGGTCTCTTTAACTAGACTTGTCTTAGTGAAATTATGTTTGGAAATAATTATGAGACAGAGGAACTAATCTGCTTGGATGAATACATACTATTTCTATAGTAAAGAAATTTGTATGGTAATTTTTTAAACTAAAGTGTTTTCTTTTCTGAATTTGCATAAGTCTGGAAATATAGAAAATAAATATACTGAATTGTCTGTATTTGTTATATACTGTCTAATTGTCTCTATGTTGAACTGCACATGTAGTGCAGCATTACACGGAACAGTAGCAACTGGAAAAGATAGGCAAGTGTAAAGCTTACCATCGGCAGGCCACTTGACTATCATGTAATTTTTAGTTTATTTTGAGCAGCACCTGATATTACAATATGTTTTTTGATGTATAACAAGTACAGACAATTCAGTATATTAATTTTGTATATTCCCAGACTGCAAATTCAGAAAAGAAAACACTGTAGTTTAAAAAATTACCATACAAAGTTTGTTACTATAGAAATAGCATGTATATTATATTTGATGATGTCATTTTTGTATGATTGTTTTGAAAGCTTAGTTATGAGTTGTTGAACAATCATTGAGTTTATGAGAAATACAATGAGTATTTGTTATTCTTCCTTTTCTTGTAAATAGTTTTACCTATTTAAAATCTGTTTTTCTAATTAGTAACTTACATTATCCAATTTTACAAACAACATCTTAAAACAGAAATTTTTAATCTTAATACTACTGATGTTTAAATTGAAATGAGAGTATTTTTTTAATTCTCGTTTTGGTCAAATTGTCTGAGTTTACAACTGTCCAATAATAGGATATTGGTACCCGGTGGGGTGCCAGATTAGAATGTCACTCTCGCATTTCTTCCCCTGGGCACCCACTAACTAAGTAAACTCGACTAAGGGAAAATACCAGAAGGTGGGAAGCAGTGCCTTCTGAAGAACTGTCAACTTTTACTATGATCTCCAAGGAGCCTGCCAACTGTGGGGATTATGGCAAATCAAATAAATTAAACATTCAATCACATATTATTTTAACTTAAAAATTGGCTTGCATATCACAATCAGCACCCTCTGATGCAAAAAAAACAGGTATGTGATGTAAATGGTGCGATGACAATTTACAAAGTTAATTTTTGCAATCTATCAACAATGTTATTATGGGTACTATAGAGCCTTTTCTCTAAGAGAGAACGACAAAACCTGCAGTGTAAAATAGAGGATTACAAACAAACATAGGTTTATTGTTTGTTTTGTTTCCAACTATTAAACAAAAATCAGAAAAATAATCTGATGAAAATACAACACCGTCTGATTTGAGCAACCTGAATTATCAACTTTTAAAACCGTACCAGCAGTTATACTACAACATCAAATGTGAATCACAATAGGACTAAAACAGTCAGTCATTCTCAGCAGCAAAATGTTTACTACAAATGCATATATGCCACTGGAGCAGCTCTGCCGGCACCCCTTATTGACCTCCATTACTTATATTACCCCCATGGGAAGCCGGGTTAACATGTCACACCTCCAATGCTACCTGTGGGTGTTGTAAGAGGTGACTAAAGGTAAAATACTGGAAAGTGGGCAGTAGCCTCAGGAATTGATATCTTAAACTGCGATCCCCAAGATGCCTGCAAAGTGTGGGGATTCAGTTGCTACAGCTATATTGGTTTTCTTTTATATAAAGATAGATAATCTCTTCTAATCTACACACTATTATGTATATTCATAAAATATCACTTACATTACTGGTTCAGTATTGTAAAGTAACAAATAGACAGCAAAACTCAATATTAAATTAATAGTACATGGTAATAAATTAATTCCATACCCTGGTAAAATTGATCAAATTCCTCCTGTCCCATCTCTGCGATTCTCTCCTGTTTCCATTTCTCTAATGCTGCTCTCGACTCATCAGTCATTGTTTTGTTCAGAATGAGGGTCACCGAAGGAAATTGCTCAGTGAAGTCATTGCGGTGCTGTTTAATCTGAAGTATTTTGTCTTCACTTGCATATCCAGGCTGTGCAGGTGAGCTACGAGCTCCATTGTGTACTGCGCATGTTTGCAATCCTCTGACAGCAGTATTATTCAACAAAACACCAACAATATTGACACAGTTCCTTGTATTTTGCCACATTTTCTTTCCTATGTCAATGGAGAGTGCAGGAGAACGCAAATATCTTGATAAATGTGATCCTAAAGCATTTCTCACATCAATGTACTTTGATATGTTTTCGACGGGAGTCGCGGCGCCAGTGTTTTGATGCGCGCTATTTTTAGCTGGAAGTACGATAAAGATAGTTGTTTGTGTGTACGTGGTATAACAAACGGCGCTAAATGCATATTGTCATATGATTTTCATTGGCAAGTAAAGCGGCACGCGCTTGAATAACACGCATATTATCGAGAGCGAAAGTTGACGATACAATGTAAACAACTATATACCTTCCAACGCGTAGCAATGAGCTTCACGTCGGAAGTGATTGAGTCGTACATTTGCGGAATATGTATTCAATTGCGTATGAGACATTGAATCTACTAGGTATGTACCTAGTCAGCCTTTTAGAAAGTAGTACTACGAAAAGCAAGGTCGCAGAAACCTTAAATTTTGCACTTACCAGTTTTCTTGGAGCTCCGTTTCCTCTGTTTGCTCGTCTCTAACAAGGGGCCAAACAATTCCTTGTTCTCTTTATTATACAATTTAAGCTTTTCTGCCGGTTTCAAGACAGAAGCGGGTGTAACCACTTTGTTTCTGATGAACTCCACAGATTGTCTCTCGAAAGAAACTCGTCGACCGATTGTACAAATCGGTCTGAACATAACGCTCTAAGGCTGTTTCTAATTTGATTCGAACCAGCACAGCAAATATTCTAAATGAAATAAGCTGTAAGCGAACTAATAAGGTGTCGAATTACTGAGAACAAATTTATTTTATTTTCACAGAATGACGAAATTAGCATAGAAATTTGCGGTTGCGGGGCTTCGATTTTACTTGGCAGTTGACAGTGACAGACACTGAGCAAATCATATTTTAGTGACAGATAACAGTTGACTTGTCACATGATATGACGCTGACAGCTGTAGACAGCGCACTAGAGTTGTGTATATCGCGCCTACTGTACAAAAACGTCACTCTCTCAATGATGTAATTTTTCAAGAGAAGTGTTTGAAAATTCGACATCCAATTACAATGTATAGTTCTTCTTGACTAAAGATATAAACTGGTAATATTAACACTACAACATTAAACGTCCTAACAAAGTGAAAGCAATTATTTTCAAATTTTGTAATAAAAAAATATAAACATTTTACATCTAAATCCCTCCCAGAAGTGACGTTATGGCACTAGAAAACAATTAAATGGGTAATTATGTCACATTAATCAAAATATAAAATCGTAGTAGGTAAGTTTTATTAAATAATGTATTGCCTGTATGTGGCTTTATATAATATAGCTTGTTGGATCACTTTTTCGCTTACTGCCTCTAGCTCTAGTTATAGGTTGCGCAGGCTGGTCGGGCTCGTGAACAAGGTTATCATTATTAAAACTATTATTTTCACCTTATGAATGACTGGAACTGTTACTTGAGCAGCCACTGTAACTTATGGGTGGAGACGACCTTGCATCGAGTTCAAGACGATATTTATTATCGAAATCAGTGCCGGAATACCATCTTTCATTAAATTTCTTAGTGTCGGCTAAATTAGACTATGAGTTACTGGGGTACTAAAGTAGTATTATGCTGCACTGGAGTAGTTCATCTAGATTTGCTGGTGCTGACTGATTCTCGAAATATGTATGAAGAGACACAGTAGTTTTTTGTTCTGGTTGTGGCACGTGTACCTCCATCCTAATAGCATTACTGGCTAAAGCTTGCACTTTAACCGAGCTCTGAGTACTGTTTGAAGGTGCAAGTAGCACAAGTGTTTGGTGCATCGGTCTATCAATCCATCGGTCCGGTCACAAAAGAAACAAACACAATGACAACAAACAAACAAAAGGGTTATAAAAAAACTGTTGACAAACCAATATACACAGTCAGGTCATAAATTCTGTCACATGTTTAATATAAAATAATTGAAACAAGTTTATTCATTAGGTAACCATTTATATACCAAAATGAACTTAACAAAACATCATTCACAAAATTCTTATGACAATAAAGTTTATTCAAAATGACCTCTGTGATTTTGAATACAGGCATTCAATCTGCGCGGCTAGTCGTCTATCGCAGCACGAACGAGGTCCATGTCAATATCGGCGGCTGCCTTAATCAAGGATGTCTTGAGTGACTCCAAATTGGGATGAGGCTTTGAGCACGCCTTTTCCTCCAAGTGTTGCCATATCTTGTAATCTAACGGACTCAAATCTGGACTGGAGGAGGGCCAGTCTTCGTGCCGGATGAAGTCGATTTCACGCGCCACCAGCCAGTCTTGTGTGCTCTTCGCTCTATGAGCTGGCGCCGAATCTTGTTGGAATACCCAATTTCTGTTATTGAACATGGTATGAGAAACAGGTTCCACAAGGTTCGTCAGGACTGTATTTTGATACACAACTGCATTAGTTTTTACACCTTTCTCACAAAAATTTACCTCTGTTAAGCCCCAATAAGAAACTCCCAAGCATACCATGAGCGGATGGAAAATGACCTCGTTGGACACGCGGAATACGGTTGCTCGCTTCTTCATTACTGTGTGCGTACACCTTATAATTTTGTTTGTTGTAGCTCTCTTCTACGGTTAAAAATTTTTCATCCGAAAAGAGAATTTCCCGATATTTTTTTCCCACGTACCGCTTCAACAAAGGGCGGCATCTCTCCAGTCTTAGGTCCATTAGACGAGCATTTAAACGATGTCCTGTTTTTTTTTCGATATGCCCGAAGCCCTAAATCTTCATTTAACACCCTTTTCACCGTGGTTCTGCTTAATCCCATCTGAAGGGCCAACAGTTTCTGCTTACGTTTGGGATTTCTTTGAATTCGCGCCTTCACAGCTTTTATCACTGCTGGAGTCCTAACAGACCGAGGGCGACCACTTCTTGACCTGTCATCTACACTAGAGTCTTCATTGTATCGTTTGATGGTACGATAAACGAATCTTTAGGTTTTATTCAAATTTTTCAGTATGTCAAACATTTGAATTGGCGCGTAACCGCAACGATGCAACGCAATAACTGCAACACAGTCTTCTTTAAGCGTCTACTCCATATTTTAAAAATGAGTAAAATTCTAAAAGTATACATTAATATTTTCATGAACAATTCGAAATTAGAATTCAATAAACTTTTTTGTGGCCAGCATTCTAAAAGAAAAGTTTTTACTGTGTGACAATACTTATGACCTGACTAGGTATTGATATTATATTAAAGTTGCTTTCTGTAATTATAATAACCATGAAACATAACGTTGTCTTAGGTTTTCGCGATTATAACACATAGTATATAAACAACTTTAAGCGGTTTAAATTGCGTATATGGTTTGAAACGACTGGACAAAAATAATGATAAATAAACGCGATTTAAACCACTCAAAGTTGTTTCTAATTGGGGGCAAAATGTCCTCAACTGACGTCCCGCTTGGGGTGTTTTGTGCATCTCAAAGTTATTTAATTACTATGAACATTAAATAATTACTTAATAGACATTCTAAAAGTGATCGCACACCTAAATAAAAAATATTGTAGTTACACAAAATGAAAAGCATCAAATGAAATGCTTCAAAGCAAGAACTTCAAGTCAATTTGGTATTTTTTATACAAATTAAGAAAATAAAATCTTATTATTCTGGAAGGATTGTCATAATTGTTAGAGACACGTTAACTTTATACAATAAAATAATAGGATTGGGAAAATAACGTTACTACGTGCAGCAGTGTCTTTGTTGTTTCAAAAAACAAATAATACAATTAACTTATCTGATGTTGTTGCTCCAAAAATCAATGAAATATTGTTAAGGCCATGCGCTTCTGGCCAATCAAACATTGTTTCTCCCAGTGGTGACTAGATTTGTACAAGACGACATCAATATTTACCTTAAGGAATGGCTTTACATTGCTTATATTGGAACAATGGATCTTTGTTCATATAGATAGAATAGAACAGGTCATTGTTTAGCACAACCTAAATATTTAGTTTAAGGCATAGAATTACTTTGTTTTTATTTATTTATGTTATAACTTTGTTTAGACAGGTGTCCAGGAGAGGAAATATTTACTTTAATGCATAAGTATTGTTTTGTTATATTAGACCCTTGTTATGTTAGAAATTTGTTTATGTCGGTACGACAGATATAGATTCAAATAGCTCTGATTAGTCGTATGTGATTAGTAAGCAAATAAGAATAAAGGTTTATTGTGGCCAAGTTTTGTATATAAGTAGGAATGTTTTGTGCAGAGAGCAAATGTAGTACCGAACCACCCTCCTTAGGGATAACATCTCATAGAAAAAAAAGGGAAATAAAAGGAAGCAAATACTGAACGGAAGCTTTTATTCTGGAAGAACAACTCCAACCCTCCAATCCAGCGATAGTGTATATGTGCCAGCACCCATCCAGTGGATACCTACCGAGCTTACAAACGGTGTGTTCACATAGGTACTGCGCAAGATTCACACTAAAACCATAACAACACAACTACCCTCACGTGAAAAGTATACGCACTACACAAGTGACATTTACTCCTCAAGTAAAGGGGTCCATTAGATACATTTTCTCATACTCAGATCAATTTTGAAAAAAATGCATTAGTCACGTTGTAGCACCGTAGGTACGATATGTCCATGATAAGGGCGGATTCAGAGTTGTTGTTGAAAGCACGTTGTAAATTATGTTTTATCTATGGGTATTATTAGTTATTTTAATATTGTTAGGTTTGCAATGCGGATTACATTACAAAATCACAAATATATGATAGGAAAAATTTAAGTCGGATGCTCGCGGGTTCGAATCCCGCACATGACTTAAATTTTTCCTATCATATATATGTGCGGGATTCGAACCCGCGTCCATCCACCCCTTGAGCCGGGGTATGCTCTAACCAATTGAGCTAACATGACATGACTCCAATCTTTCCTACCGTTCTTTAACCATCGTATTGGGACGGAGCGACATCTATAGTACCACTTGCGTTGTACTTTGCGTTATACAGCAAGATCTTGAAAATGCCACTAGCAGGCATCCTTCCTAGCAACAACTCAGCCGCTGAAATCAGTTTATTGTTAAGGTATGACTTGGCAAGCTCTAGTACGACCTCTAATTATGTAACTATAAAACATACATTTATGGATAATTTTGGCGTTTTGTGAATGTCTGGATGGCTGCCACTCTTATCTAGTTATCAGTCACAAAGAACGTAACGATTTATTACAAAAGCTCTTTTTGATATCTAGTTCATTTATACATAAGAACAAAAGACAAACTTGCGACTGTGGTCATTTTATGCCATCCAATTCAACGCTCATCGATTATTCTCTTAAATATCACTGGTAAATTAAACACGAAAGTGAACACGGGCACTCACTAGTCTCTGATTTTGATCTTGATGATTATATTAGTTCAACTTATTCCGAATACCAAATTAGGCATCTGACAGGACTAAGACCAATTTTAGTCAAGTTTTAATCAAGTTCGTGATATATGTAGAATCGGCCTCATTATGGTTTCAACTTAGTGTAGGTTTTATTCCGTGGTGTAGGTTCTGTTAACATAATTTTAAGTGTTAATGTTACATGCTGTAACTGAATTCTTTCTTCGAAATAAATTGAAACTCAATTGTTTCTTTCAAATAAATAGAATTGTATTTTTCTGACGACATAAGACTACTAATTTATTTTAGGATTATATAAATATTTTAAAAGTGCGCCATCTCTCGCCGAGTGACTATTCTATTTGCACAAAAAATGGGCCGTAACATCGCGGTCGAGGGCGAATTAGCTATTATTGAGCTTTTGCTATTCACCGACAGATGGTATTAGGAATAAGGTGGGGCTAGGCCAGCTCTCCACCCTCCCTCTCCCTGCAAACTGGCGACACGTTTCGTTTAGGGATAAATTAATCACCGTATTATTTATAGTCTTCTCTTCAAAAAATAAGTGCCAATACGCCTAATATTTTAGTGGTTTAAACTTTTGAAGTATTATGCTAACATATTGTAATAGGCGTTTTTAGTATCTAATTTGATACTTTTTATCATGGTCAGTTATAAAACCAGCCAATTTCAAATAGGACACATACACCAAGGGATCCGTACCAATACGGAAAGTACCTAGCAGCAACATTTTTTTTCCATACAAATAGATGTCCTCTCCCTTGGGATTTCCGCCTGCATTTTGATTTTGCCGGTTTGTATTGTGTGAGTTTTAAGTTAATATTGGAATATATTCATGTTAAGTTTAACGCTTGCATATATGACATATCTATCACCGTTTTTACGATTTAACAAAAAGCAATTTAAAATAAAACTACATATTAAACTAATTTAACATTCAATTTAACGCAATGATAATTTTATTCACAATACGAGTTGTACAACACGTGATGTAAGTTCCACAGATAACACAGAATGACTTCATTTTTGGATAAGTGGTGACTAAGTAATTGGCGCAAAAAATAATATATAAGTACATTTATTTTACCAAAATATTCTAGCAATTGTACTGGGCCCCCTTTCATTTTTATTTTCTGTTAGTTATATTATTATATTGTGATAAAACCTACTAACACTTTTTCTTTGAAATATTCAATAGGCTTCCTAAAATTGGATATTTTATGTGTAAAATATTGCCCGGAAAACATCAATAATAGAAAAAAATGTCGTTGACATTAGAATCGAAATATTTAATTATTTTCCTATACATAAGAACGTAATTTATTGGTTTTTCCTACGAATCATTATTTATTCGTAAGTTTTTTCCCCTGGCATATCATGCGTTTTCGTCTAGAGCTCGTTGAGAAGAGAACAAATATAATTTTAACTTTTGCTCGATAAGTTTGCTTTTATGACCGGTGTAAGCGGATTATAAAGTTATTTTTTTTAACACATGTGCATAAAAAAGAGATTTTTTATCCTAAAGTGTTCAAAGAGGTTCAATTTGTAATAGTAATATATCGTCCAAGATTTCATGTAGGAAGTTTGTCTGATTGGTTCATAAGCCCATCGATCAGGGTGTTATTAATTACCTAAACATCGTTTTACGATGACACTCAGAATGATTTGAAGTCGTTCAGTTTTTTTTTCTTAATAACACATTAATAATGTAGTCTTCTGTGTTGTTAGAGAAAACATTCTACCTCACATAAGCAGGACAAAGGTATGAAGATGGTCATCAGAATAACTTTCCTTTTAATACGTCCCAGCTAGGTAATTCAACAAATCTTTTGTCCAATGGCCATAGAAGTCGCCAACCACTATTCCTTTATATAGGGGAGAATGGGGGAATTGGAGCCATGTAAGGAAAAGTTAAAAAAGAAACGTGTTTAGTGGTAATTATTTATTTTTTGAGATGCTAATCAGTCTTACAGGTATTTGGCCTTGAGATTTTACTAACAACGTCTTCATAAACTTGCACATTGTTAAAAAAAATAACCGTTTTCTTTAATATTACTTTCGCTCTCATTACCCCACATTTCGGGCAATGAGAGCTAAATAACCACTATATGTCTAATGAGAGCCATAACTTAATTTTAAACAAATGCAACCTTTATTTGGTGCTCGTAATAGGAAATTAAACAAATCATAGCAACAAGTCACAGCAACATGATGATTATGTTGTGTTGAATACAACAATCAACAAAAATAAAGGTAATTTAGAGTTAAATACACAACATAAATCATCCTAAGGGTCTAAACAAAAATTACAAATGTATTCATTTGGGTCATCACAACCAGAGCACTCTTTCCACAGGCCGTTGCAGGGTTACAGATGATGCACTCATTTTCTTCTACTGAATAATCAGAATTATCATCACACATAATATTTTCATCGACAGATGATTCCTCAGTTGTGCTGTCTTGGGACAAATTTCTGGTAGCCTTCTTTATATTTTGTTATGGTTATTTATTCTTCATCTTTAAATTAATAATTTTTTTCAATTTTTTTTTAATGTTCCTAGATTTATTTTCTTTATTTTTCTTCTTTTCATTCTTCTCCTTGAAAACTTTCTTCATATGGGCACCAGTCAAAACTTCAGAATACTGCTTGTTTCTATTAGTTTTTGCAGAGTTAGTTGAGATTTGCGGACGAAGACTTAAAACATTTAAGACATCAGCAAAGCTTGTAGATGGTTGCGGAGAATTTGCAACTTGCGCACTGTTTGTTGGTTGACTGTTGGTGTATTGTGATGTGCTAGCCGAGGCTTGCAGTGGCTCTTGTTGTAAAGTAGCTGTAACTGTTGTTTCCGAAGGTAGGGCAGAGCTATGATTGTCGGCAGTGACTCTAGTTGTGGTATTATCATGTTCGTTTCAGTCTGTAGCAACGAAATCTGCACCTGAAAAAACAGACGGATCCATGGGAAATATTCTACTCGTTTAAAAGCCAGATATTGCTTTGTCCAAAGATACCACCTTTGAGTACGTGTACGCTGTATTGAATAGACCAGCAATTTCGTATGGAGTTATTTTAACGATGTTTCTTGATCTTATGTAATGTCGCATGCCTTCCTGTAAGCCGCCTTTAGTGGACCAAAAAAAGTCACACCTAATGGCTGTAAGCAATGTGACGAACGCGGAGGAATAGTCAATACTTGTTCGTGTCATCTAAAAAATAAAATAGAACATCATCAATAAGAAACATTTGTTCGAAAGAGGTAATAAGAGCCATGGCGGGTAATGGGAGCGCGTCTAGCTCTCATTGCCCGAAAGGTAAACATATCAAACGACAAACAATAACATAAAAACACATTTACAAATCACCTATCTTGTACTTGAGTCTAAAAATGTATGAAATAAGGCAGTTAATAATCACTTAACACGATATAATAGCTACAGTATAGGTACTTACTGAATTTGTTTTGATATTTTTTGTAACGATGACTCGCAAAACAAACGACCTCCTCTCGCCGCCAAACGCGTGCCACTGAGCCGGCCAGCGGTGATCAATTGGCAGAACCGATAATTACCAAAGCCGTTCGTGTCATTTATGCGCGAGTTGTACGTTCCTGTCTGCATAAATCGAAGTAGCTCCTATTACCCGCTAGCTCCCATTACCCCGTTCTCCCCTAACGTTCGAAGTAAATCACCGACCGGCGAGCGGACATTTTTAATTAAAAATCCCCGCTCTGAATGGCGACATTTTTAAATTAATTCCCCTCTTCTTATCGGAGTAGACAGTCCTCTTTAATTATTACAGCCAGTGTTTATTTACAAAGTTGCTATCATCGCCTAAAAGTTGACAAAGCTTTGGTATTAATTATAGACAAAATACTTTTTAGTATTTTTTTTCAATACCTCATTAGCTAGCCTTTGGACCACTATCTCAGCTGATGGTAAGTGATGATCTGGTCGAAGATGTTGTTCCGGCTAACCTAGAATTACTGGCTCTCAAGGACAGCTGCCGGAACACACTGTTATATGCTTGGCGACAGATTTTCTACTTGAGGGTGGTAGCTAGCACCATGCGGTGAAGCTCAAGCCGGTGGTGAGGATCGAACCATGGACCTGCGGTACGGGAGTCCATAGCTATTACCTCTAAGCCATCATTTCTTCAAATGCCATTCATATTTAATCATATTTATGATAAAATAATATAGTGTAGAAATAAACAGCTTATGTGTCTGCGGTTTTAGTAATAATTTATTTAAAATAATTTGTTCATGCTAACCTAGGCTTGAACAATATCTGGGACCATATCATCACTTACCATAAGATAGCACCCGAGGGCGAGATAGACAAAACGAGACGCTACACATATTATACCTTTAAAATTTGTTGGATTACATTAAATACCCAAACAAATAAAACAAATTCGCGGCTTAGTCCGCACGCAGTCACAAGACATTATTTATAACCCACCGCCTAGTTATTATGGCACCAGGGTGCGAGCTGATAGTCGGTTCGCCTGACGCGGGCCCATCCATGCGCTAAGGTGGATAATGGACAATTAACCTCCACTACCGGTCATACCTTCAGCCTGACCAATCCATTATTGGAAACTAGGTGAATCAGCCGGATCCACCTTGTATAAATCAAATTTCAGTTTTTTTGTATTAGTATTGAACCTACTTTGAAAAAAAATACTTGTTGAAGGCGGGAACTGTGGTAGTAGATACCAAAACTGAATTTGTATATTCGTGGACTTCGTGGTTGAGCTTCCAAGTTATGCAATATTTTTTTAGAACTTGGAAGGTTCCGTACTGATAAAACGAAGTCATATTAATTAAACTGTTCGTTTCCGTTTGCCTCTATCTCTCCGTGTCGGTCTCTAGCTCGTAAATGAAATGAGTAATAAACCTGAAATTTAGATGTTTTGTGTGAAATGTTAACCCAAAAATTGCTCCTGAACTAGAAATGGAAAAAAAAAAAACTTTACGTGTTGAACCCCACTACAAGAGAATGTTTAGTAACTGATAATTATATAATAACAAATTGACACCTTATCATGTGCGGTATCGTCGTATAAAACTCATTGATTAAGGTACAATGTTTTCTTCTGAAGTAATAAATGAAGAGGGTGGGGCGTCAGTTGTAAATTTTAGTTACGGAGATTATCTCGATAACTAAAGTAGTTAGGCTTCTCAAATTTCGGTATATTATGTATATACCATTTTCTCTATTTATACTGATTTTACTATGAAGTTTTCAAGCTGTGATCAAAATCAACTAACTTTTTTTACTTAAAGTAAGTACTGTGGAAAGAGGGACCCTAAAAGAGTGGGGTGCGGCTCGCACTTGGCCAGTTTTACTCGGTGCAAGATAGATTTTGTAACTCGTCCACAATAATGGCAATGGTTAATAGCATTATCAAGTCATCGAGGTAAAGGCCAAAATGCCAGTAAGGCATATACTTTTTTCAGCTAATTACAAAACCACATGACATGACCAAAGTAAATGAAATTAAAATTGGATCAACTTGGAGGGAGAACCTCTATCTGACAAAAATATAATTATCAGGATCGTCTGACGATTGAGTAAAATGTTATGCGTGTTCTACTTTAAAAAGGACGCTTCCACTCCTCTCCTATTTTTCGTATATATTTTAGTTTCATACATGAAATCTCTATAAGTTGTGAACTGTAGGTACGTTATTACTAAAGGGCGCATGCAGCGTTTTTCAAATGGACAGTGCCCTAAGAAACTTTACACTTGCAGGGGGAATACGGAGTGTTTCAAATTTCACACAAAAGGCTATTAAAATCGATCACTACGACGAATTCCCCGAACGGGTAGGCAGAGATGTGTAAACACTCACGTTACGCCAATTGGATTTTGGTCCCATGTAATAGGGGGCAAGTACTTGCCATTCACCGGGCACAGTTTCAGGGCCATACAAAATGTTTTCACTAACACACTGGACGCAGCACCAGAACATATTACGCATAAAATGGAGCGTATTCCATTTGACGCAAATTTCGTTATTTTCGATTATATTGACCACATTTTGTGTCTATGGTTGTGATCACTGTGATCGTTTGTAACTGTTCTCCCTTGTTCCATTTAGGATAAGAACGCTAAGAATGCCACTAAAATTTGCCACTTTTATCACTTTTGACATTGGATGTAGGTAATTCAAATTGTTCCAGTAGCTTCATAG